>CP125973.1:438919332-443719332 GCA_030063025.1 Avena longiglumis | reverse complement strand
GGGGCTTTCGGGGTTGGGGTTGCTGAACAGAGAAAAAGGAGGGTCGTTTTTGCAAAACGTTTTGGGCTGAACTGCAGGTTACTGTCGACGCTGCCGAAACTGAAAATTTGCGTCGCGAAACGACCTAGCTGGGACAAACTTCGGAAGAGGATTCCGAGCGATTTGTTGTTCCGATTTGAGCGCCGTTTGCGGCTACAGATAGATGGCACAAAGGCGAAGAGTTTCAGGCTTAAAACTTCCCGAGAGGTGGGTAGAATGGTTGGGAGCTTGCGATGAACAGGGTGGTTTTAACTGTCTAAAATCGACGGAGGCAGCAGGTTTTCGGCTCGATCTTTAGAAGATGGTGGCGGGCTCATTGCTGATCCGTTTTAGGCACGGTTTAAACTGGTGTGAAGAGGGGACAAAGGGCATCACAAGTAGTTAAAGGGGCGACGCCGGTGAGGGGCTGTATCTTCCGGAAAACCAAGAGGATCAGAGGTTCTTGGAGAAGTCGTTCTGACGGACTAACAAAGTCGTTTCACAGCGAGATGGGGCTGACTTCGTTAGAGGATTCCGAGTTCGTTTCTCGACGGATTTGGGTGTAGTTTTGTGCTACGGCTACATGGGATATCAGAGATTGATGAAGGCTGAAGGTAACTACCGGTGGTGGACCTAGAAGGAGGGAAACAGGTTTGGAACAGAGGCTACGACAGGGCTCTGTGATGCTGCTGCTGAACTGCAGAGGATGCGGCGAGCGGGATCAGCGCACGCTGATCGGCGTCTAGGGCTGGCGAGCGGCATGACGCGCGGTGAGCGAGCTAGCGAAGCAGGGGTGCGCGGCGTCGCAGGCGAGGTACAGGGCAAGGCGAGAACGAGGCGGAGTTGTATGCTTACCTAGCCTCTCTACGCTAGCCCAGCTAGGTGAGGAGAGGGGCGCGGTGATGACGACGCGTCGGGCGCGGTGTTTCACGAGTGCGGTGCCGTTCGACGCCGAGCTCTGGGCTTCTTCTTGGCCCCTGGCTCGAGCAGCTTCAGCAACGTTAGCCTCGCCTCCTGGACAGGTTGGCCCGGCAGCGACGGCAGCAGGACGGCGGCAGCTAGGCTTTGGACAAGAACGTTTTCATGGCGAGTAGAGGATAATCCCTCAGATCCCGATCTGGTTCCGGGAGTGGTTGGAGACGGATGGGGATGAGGTTGTCCTGCTTTATGCACAAAAGGGAGGGAGAGGCACGGCAGCGACGAGGCAGGCGATCACATGCCCTGCGTTGGGAAGAAAAACAGAACCGGTTGGACTCAGTGTCCATCTGGTTGGGCTGCCACGGCATGAGCGAGATAAGGCTAGTTGGGATACGCTGGAAGGGTGCAGGGTTGGAGCAAGATGACTCCGATCGGTGGCCAGTGAAACAGCTAGCTAGGTTGATGGATGATGCATGAGTGTGTGTTTTGCACCACACGTTTTGAGCAAACAAAGTGGCACCGGTCTATAGCTAGCTATCTAAGTGGAGAGTGTGTAGGTGTGTGTATGTACACATATATACACATGGCGTAATTTTGGAAAAGAAGAAGATTGGAGTTTTTATATAGTCCAAACTAGACTAGATGGGACTAGTTTTAGACAAAACTTTAGACGAATTTAGTGTCAGAGATTTCGGCAGGGATCAAGAGACAAAATAAATAAAGAGATGGAGTCTTTAATTTAGATAGCTAGATTAGCTAGGAAAACTTGTAGATGGAGTGTAGATATAGGATTTGATCAAAAAGTTGAACCAACAAACAAGTGCAAAAGAATTTGAATAAAAGGGAGGTCACTAGTGGCAATGATATCACATGTGAATAGGGCTAATATTACATGTAGAACTAGATTTTAATAAAAGATATGCCACATGCACATATGAATATTTGAGAGAGGCAACTAGAGTTAGGGTTTAGATGAGGTGTTAGGTTTTTAGAGAGAGGATGATGTGGTGGTAGGGTTTTTAGCAAGATCAAACAAGATCAAGCAATAGGAGTAGAGAGAGAGAGATGGTGGTGAGGGATGGAGATGACCCCAAAAAGAGAAAAACCTACTTAAACCAAGAGTAAAACAAATGGCTAAAGGTGATGGTACTCTTGCATGGCCCATGCAAATTAATAAATGCCATGTATTATCCTTGTGAAAACAATAATGATGCTATGGCATTATTCTTATGCAGTCCCAAGAAGTGGAATCAAGGCCAAGCAAAATAATTTAGAATTGGATCCACCCAACCCACATGAGCTAGAATAAAAATCCAAAGAAAAGAATTACAAGCTCATGGGTTATTGGAATGGTGGAAGTATAAGGTGGTGTCAAAGAAAGGTGGTGGAGTGGAATAAAAGATATGCCCCCCAACTCAACTTGGGCATTAAACAATATATCAATAACCAAATACAATATCAAGAGGCAAAATATAATTTACAATGCATATGAGAGAAGAACCAAAACAAAAAGGGTTTTATATGATGCTCAAATGCAAGGTGGCATGATGACATGAGCATGATATCATTATGATGCAACAATTATATAAAGGAAGTAGCCATTATATAGACTAGGCTAGTAGCATTGAAATTGTTACACAATTGGGATGCTACAACTCTCCCCCACTAAACAAGAATCTCGCCCCGAGATTCCTAGGAAAAAGAAAACAACACAAGGAGAGGCGGTTGTTCGGAACGAAGGTGACCCTCACGTTCCCAAGTTGATGAACCATGGAATGGTGCGACCACTACACCTTGCAAAACTTGCTAGACTTGTTGCGAGTCTTGCGTTTTGCTTGAGAAACAACGGTTAGAAGAGTTGAAGGATTGTCGTGAGACAAGAAGGATAGGATGGGCATAGCTCCGGTTTTCCCAAGAATCATGATAAAAGAATATAACCACTTGTGAAAGAAAATGAGAAGATGATGTATCATGGATAAAGAAAGACACACCATTAAGATTAAAGAATTACCGATACGAGAGAGGATGAATCTTTGTCTCGCCGGAAGAAAGGAGCTAGATTGGAGAGGTTTTGAACCACTATTACAATAGCATCGTATCTTCTCTCGGATTTGAGAAAAGAAGTTCGGAAACAATATTGCCTTCAAACAATAGAGTCCCTTGATAAAAACAGAAAGATTTAGTTAGACATCGTCGGATTAGATTCTTGTTGCGCCGGTAAGAACCAAGGATCACGCAATTTAGGTGCGCAGATATAACTTCCAGAGATGGATGTGAAGCCAGATCATGGTGGAATCCCGAGAAGCAAAGAATATGGAGGATCTGGAGTTTATTGAAGAGATACTTATTGCTTTCTTTAGCCTTGAGGCTAACGCAATAGATTTGCGGCTGATGGCATCAACCATAATTGGCTTTACCACAGAAAAAGAATTGATGAAACAAAGAGAGAGATAGTTTCCTTTAATCTTGTTTGGGGATATCGAGCATCGGTAGAAAGACGAGGATAGAAAAAGGTTTATGCTGTGTCCTCCACCGATAATTGAGGATTTTGCTCCGTGTAGAAAGGGTGAGATCACCAACAAGAGATTATTGATTACTTTCTTGAAAGAGCACTCCGGAAAAACAAGGACGGAAGTAAAAGTATCAAGGGATAAAGGCCACTTCTAACTTCCGTGGAATGAGTGAAATCACATTAATTCACCAATTCAGTGTACAAGAGCGAATGATAAGAGTAGTGGTATGGTAGCTACTCCATCCCGCACTCAAAGCATTACTCCGCACATGAATAAGAAAATCATGCAACCCAACTACCAAACAGATCAAGGTGTTGTAAAACTCATAGAACTCCGTTAGAAAACAAGGATAGATGCAAACGATTCGCCGGATTCATAGATAGATAAAGATGATGATGTTGTCGTCATGTCGGAAGTACCAAGCCACTGGAAAGATATAAAGGAAGATCACGGAGACAACTGCAAAATTTCACAGATATAGAAAAAGATAGCACCACTTGAACAGAAGGAATACAAGATCTGGAAGGTCTTCATGGCCTCCGGTGGATTGAGCATAGACGATAGAGCGAGAGGGTTTCAAGAGATTACTTGACGAGATAGAGGTGAAAAGAACTCCATGTTCTTCTTGAACTGATTGAGAAAGATTTAGCAGTCTTGAGGAAAATCTTTAGCGGAACGACAATGATAACTTGCCAACAAGGAACAACTCCGGATTGGTTGAAGATGGAGGATGGAATTAACAATGGACTTGCTGATTCCAGAGTTGAAGTAATGTATTTAGCAGAAGGACGTGGTCGAGATATGTGACTTCAAAAAGTCATAATTCTCACTTTGAGACTTTGCACACAGGCAGTGCTCACGAAGCTCGAGAGAAAGAGACACAGATGATCTTCCATGTCCTTCCATTAATATGGAATAGGCAAGCATATTATCAACATATACCACCATGGATTAACAAGATATTCCCAGAATACCAAGTTCGAAAAGGCGGGAGAAACGAACAAATGCTCGAAACACTTTCTGAGCTCAACGCTCTTTGAAAGATCAACGTTACGAGCACGGGTTCGTGTTGAAGAATATGCACTGGAAGAATAGATTATCTGGTCCTTCGGAAGAAAAAGAGATGTCGCCTGGTTCACATTGTCGATCGGAGCACCGGTTACAAAGATAAAGAGATCTTGGATAAGAACCGATGATAGCTCATACCTTAAGGAAAGCTATCAGAGACGGAAAATATGCAATTTCCTCGTCTCAAAGAGAATTTTGCAGATATGGAGTTCAAAAAGATGTGCAGCATGATGGACAGATGATAGACCGCCGTAGTGCTTTGAGAAACTCCGGATTGCCAAAGATGCTTGAATATGCATAGATATGATCACGGTGTACTCAAAATCATAGGAGATAACCGTCACCATTTGGAGGATAGAGTTGATAGCATTTTCCATATTCCACTCATGATAAGTGTCATATAGCTATGCCGAGAACCAAATTACAATCACCAGCATCGGATCGACACATGTTATGTAATTAGCCCAAGAGAATTGGAGATGAAATGAAACTCTAGGATTAAGCGCCGGTGACAAAAGAATGAGTTAGCATGGACATGCTGATAAAAGGGAGATAGATAATGTTTCACACACGACTGAAAAGGAGTGTGGAAGCACAAATGTATGAAAGAAAAATTTTCCGCATTTTTCGGCATTAAAATACCAATAGATGCGCAAAAATCACTTATCAGGTAGAGATTAGCAACAGATGCTTACACAGAATGTGGAGTTGGTAGAAGGAAGGACACCCTTAAGAAGATGGCACCGGTTAACAAGGAGTCAGATAGATCGCGCCGGTTTTCAAAAGCCTGTCAGTATGGAATGTACCAACAGTTGATAACCAAAGGCAGATAAAGATAACATGTTGGATACAACAGATAGACAAGGAATTACACACACACACACACACACACACTCAACCTATGGTACTACGGAAACCCAGAACACGTGAATCCTAGTTTGAATTTAAGAAGAGGATAGAAAACGTTACACTTCCTTACCAGAAAAGGGTGGGTGGGTGGGTAAGAAGAAAAGTGGAAGCAGTCCTACTCTCGCGTTTTGTTTTTCCCTAGTATACATAGCTACCAAAAATATTTGCTAGACTGACAACGACCATTTGGCTGAGACCCTGAAGGGCGGGATGGCTCTGATACCAATTGTAACTACCTCGGTGAATTACGCTCCTAGTTACAAGCCTGGATGAGCGGAAATGGTTAAAATAGTACGATGGGGCCCAAATGCCACTCATAGGTAGACCTTTCGGACGTCCTAACCATTTCCAAACATCGGGACAAGAACGGGCGGCGTAATCGGCAGGCGAAGGGATCAACTACATACATAAATGAGTATGTATGCAAGCCACCATACAACAGTCCTCAGAGCCATTCCATCTAAAAGAAATAGAAATATTGCAACGCCATACGGCAAGATCCAAATATCCTAGATAGATATATAGTTTAGGATATCTCCTCATACATCAAACATCAGAGTATCAGGCGGAAGCGGAAAACAAGATCCGAGTACGGATAAGAAGCAAATCGGCATAAGATGCCCCATAAATAAACACATCCCGCCACGATCTCACGGATCCTCGTTCTCGGAATCTCTACACCGAATGATCGTTGTCCACATCGTCTGCCTCCTCCACCCAAAGATCCATCTTGTGAGTGTACCTGTTCATCTGAATCAAATAATTTATCGTGTGAGACCCTAGGGGTACTCAGCAAGTCTTTATGCCTCTAAAGGGGACACAACCTGGGTGACGCAATTGCAGCAAAAGATAATACCTGACAATTCTATAGATACTCGCTAACCATCCGCCTAACCAAAGATAGACGGATGTCCGTGAATTAATAACAATAGTTATAACAGTAATATTAACAGATCCATCCTCCTCCTCGCTTACCAACGAGGAAGCGGACGAACACCCCCCCATCCGTTGGCAGTTTTATTATCCATTCCATGAGTGTTGCACTATTTACTAGTCAGTTACTTAGTCAAATTAAAGGCGGTACTTTAGTTATACTTGTCTATGGTCGAGAAACTGTGCTCCAAGTCGTCCATAACCGCAGACACGGCTTTCAGAAAGTTTTACCCATGCAGGGGTGCACAAATAGCAACACACACTCGATCAACCTCGGAAAAACCAAATCAAAACCCAACGAGGCATTCACGACAAAGCAATCACAGGATTCAGAAATATTTCAGGGGGCCACCCCATTAAGCTACCCGCGACGAAGTTGGCCGGCTCCGAGACGGACTCAAGGTTTGCGTCAATGGCTGTAAACGACTGGGAACCCAAAAGTCTGACTGGGCTTGTCGATACCGCGAAAACACTCCGCTTACCTAAACAGTACAGGTGCATTCCTCGCATAATCTTAAATAAAGCAGTAAAGCATGGCATAAGTACAGAATAGTAATAAAGCCCCAAACTACTTTGTGGCCCCAAGAAATAAGAATGAATCAAGCTCTGGTTCAGGGGGGGTCCCATAAGCCTCCCGGATGTGGATAGCGCGAATATTTAAGGAACAGGAATCAAGTACTCGGGGTCCTACGGGACACAAGTGAGCATGAAAAACCAAATAGCAGATATTGCTCACCGGTGCCACTTTCATTAGTTATCCCATACTACTCAGGTTAAGTTGTTTAGGTACCTCGTTATCCATCAGACACTCACATACCCTACACATGCTGTTCTACGACTCGTATGGCTCAAACAACTCCTGTAGTAATGGCTCATGGGATGGAGGAACAAGCTTCGATGGGGTTTAAAAGTAAAGGCTATGCACTACTTGGGATTCAGTTTAATGCAATCGCGACTCAATGATGCAAGAATAAGATAGAGGCAATAGGTACTATGAGTGTGTTTGGTAGGCCCGTTCATCTTAGATATTCTCATCTCACCGGAGATTTGGCTGTTTGTTAGATCGATTTAGACATCTGGGCAGTGCCCGCTCCGTCCCGAAAAGCTCCCTCGGCCGGGCTGACGAGAGAAGCTCGATCCGAGCATCAGGACACGGCCGGGGCGAGTCCATCCCGAAAAACCATCCCGCGCGACATCGAAAAAAATCCCGCGTGACTACCCCGGCCCGCTAGGGTAACCTCTCCCCAATCCTACCTCTCTTCCCGTCGCTCCCTCTCTCTCTCCCGAGAAATCGCCCCTCCCAGCCGCCGACAACCAACTGCGGCCACGCTGCCGGCTTCCCTCCCACTTTCACGCCATCTGCCTGCCACCCTCCTCTGCAGGTTCCGGCCCTCCCGTGGACGTCGGCGACCTGCGTTCCGCCCCCATGGAGCCTGGCTGACGCGCAAGATCTGAAGGCGAACCAGGCGCAAGATCGCGAGCAGAGGCAGGATCTCGAGCAGCAGCAGCACATACGCACGTACGACACGAGCAGCAGGATCCCAAGCAGAGGAAGGATCTCGAGCAGAGGAAGCACGCACGCACACACGTACGGCACAAGCAGCAGCAGGATCCCAAATTCCCAAGCAGCAGCACGTCCGGTCGTCTCCCTCCCGAATAGCACGCACGCACGCACGCACGCATCTGCAGCTGCCCAACTCCACGCATCTACGGCTGGCTAACTCTATCCAGACGCACAAAACAAGTCCTGTAGGCTGAGGTAACACATGTATGAGCATTTTTTCTTCTCTCTCTATGCAATATTTCTCAATGTAAATATCATTACTATATTAGGCTTTTGTGGCTAGTACTTGTGATATGTGCCATGTTTATTGTTGTTGACAGTGCATGTTCTTATACAAGTTTTGTTTGTTTAGATGGATGATTTGGCAAAAAAACGCCGGCAACTAATTGTGAAAGCAGCCGGTCTTGCAGCTGTATTGGGAGCTTACATGATATTTATGTCAAGGAGAGCTAGAAAACAAACTCCAATGATTCGGTCGTAGGATTGATATGGATATAGCTAGAGAATCTAATTTAAGATATATATATCATTCTACGGACATAAATTGCTCAAATCAGCTAAGAATGAGAAGAGCTCCCTTTTTTCGTTTGTGCACTTTGTTTAGAGAGAGAAAGTTGCTGAAAGATAGTATTCATACTTCTATAGAGGAACAAGTAGCCATGTTTCTCCTAGTAGTTGGCCATAACACAAGGTTTAGAGCTCTACAACCGATTTTTAGAAGATCTATTGAAGTAATTAGTAGGTATTTTAAAGCGGTGCTATATGCGGTTGGAGAGTTGCGAGCTGAGATGATCCGTCCTCCCTCCACTCACATGCACCGTAAAATTCAGGAAAACAACCGCTTGAATCCTTACTTCAAGGTGATATTAGTTATTTCAAAACTCTATCTACTATTATTTCAGAACTCGTCTTATTGAATAATAAGACTTTATGTATTTATGAATTAGGATTGTATTGGAGCAATTGATGGAACACATGTCATGGCTAGAGTCCCAAAAAGTATCTCGGCAGCCTTTAGGGGTAGAAAAGATGGGACTACCCAAAATGTCATGGCTGTGGTAGACTTTGATTGCAAGTTTACCTATGTACTTGCTGGATGGGAGGGGTCAGCTCATGATGCCCTCATACTTGCGGATGCTGTGGAGAGGGGTGATGGGTTGTCACTTCCTCCAGGTAATAAATAAAACCTAGCAGCTACATATATCTCCATAGATTTTGCTATAGCTAATAGTTCCAATTTTAGGAAAATTCTACCTTGTTGATGCTGGGTATGCTGTGAGACCGGGTTTCCTTCCACCATACAGTAAGACAAGATACCATTTGAAGGAGTTCGGTGCAGGGAATCATCCTGAAAATTTTAAAGAATTATTCAACTTAAGGCACTCTTCTCTAAGGATAACAATTGAAAGGGCTTTTGCTGCATACAAGAACCGTTGGAAGTTTGTTTACAATAGGCCATTCCATCCTTACAAGACCCAAGTAAAAGTAGTGATAGCTTGCGCCATTCTCCACAATTGGATACTTTAATTTGGGGAAGATGAATATTTCCCATCGGAGGACACATGGGAACCCGAAGATGATGATGAAGAGCATGTTGACCCTGCTTATGATAATCAATCTTGGAAAGAAAAGAGAAACGAATTTGCACACGCGATGTGGGCAAATAGGGGGGCAGCACATATTTGATGTATCTTGTTGTGACTTGATGTAATAATTGCACTATGAAATTGTGACTTCATTTTGGTGCTGAATTATCTCATTTTGGTGCTAGAATATTTTATTTTGGTGCTGAATATCTCATTTTGGTGCTGAATTATCTTACTTTGGTGCTGAATATCTCATTTTGGTGCTGAATTATCTCATTTTGGTGCTGAATATCTCATTTTGGTGCTGAATTATCTCATTTTGGTGCTGGAATATTTTTTGGTGTAGATGGCTGAATATGTGCAGGAAGTTCCGGATGTGGGTGCTAAACAAAATAAGGCTCCAAAGGTGATGACTTGGACCCCTCTCATGTCATCATGCATGATGCGATGTCTCGCTGCCATATCAGCAAAAGGTGTGAAGACTGACAAAGGATTCAAAGAGATTCATATTGCAGAAGCGGCAAAAGCTTTGACCCAACTCGTCGGTTACGATGTGACTACCATTCAAGTGACGAATCATCTCCGCAAGTGGAAGGTTAGGTATCAAAGAATCGAAAAACTGAGATTATTAAGTGGGGCACTTTGGGATGATGATCAGAAGATGATTGTTCTAGAAGAGCAACATTACTTGGGCCACACCCAGGTATGTACATGCTGAACTCCTCTATACATGGTGAAATATGAATATGTATGTTGGACTCATGTTATTTTAGTGCTAAAATATATATTTATTGATGATATGTGTAGGAGACTCCTAAGGACGCTGAATTTTTGAACACACCACTTATCAACTTTGAGTATATGGAAAGGTGCTTTGCTGATAAACTAGCCACAGGGAAATATGCTATGGGGTCTAATGAACCTTTGGGAAAACCCATTGACGTAGAGGGTTCTATTGATTTGGAGGGCAAAGAAACAAGTGGTGAAGGTTTTGTAGAAGGTCAAGTTGCCTTTAATTTTGGTGTTAATTTTGGTGTTCAAGGCGTCGCTGCAACTACTCCTTCACCTACTACCACAAATAATAAGAGGAAGAGGCCTTCTATTTTATCTGATGAAGATACAATCCAGGTAAACAACATGTCTGATGCATTGCGTGATATGGCTGGTGCTATCAATAATACTTGCCATACCGAAACACACCCTGATTTGTGTAAGACTGTTATGGACCGCAACTTTGACATGGATCAAAAGTTGGCTGTTTTAGATTACTTGACGGAGCATAAGGGTAAAGGCCTCAATTTTATGAAGATGGAGATTGATGTCCATGAAGCCTCGTTCAAGCGTATCTTAGCAAAAAATCCTGATATTGTTTGACTAGGTGTTAGTTTATGCAACTTGAAAATCTCTTTTGTAATGCATCTTGTTTGACTCGCTGTCGATGCTACTTGAAATACTCTCTTTATGTAATGCTAATTAGAACTTGCGTACCTAGACTGGTATATAATTTATTATGGATGGAATTTGTAATATAATTTACTATTGAGCATGCGTGTATTTTGGATATTCTTACGAGTTGACTCTTATTTATAATGTAAAAAATGTTGCTGCAAATATGCCACTGATATATTAAAGTTATGACATGTTGGCTGATGTTTGCGTTTGTTGGTGTTGTAAACTCACTAAGTCAGGGAAGAGGTAACCACATCCAACTCTCAACATACACATATCTCAACAGACCCATGTTGCCAAACACCATCTCATCTCAGCTTATCTCAACACACACAGGCTGCCAAACACATAGACAAAATCTGAGATCAACTTGGGTAGGATCATCATGTATGGGATGAGATAGTGATTTTAAGGTCACCCGACCTACCAAACACACTATATATGTATGCAAGCATGTGGTAGTGCTTGTCTGGCAGCTCAGTTGAAGCGAGAGAAGGATCTGGGTAGTGCTCCTGGGTTTCTTGATATATCCCCTGCTCAGCGTCTATTCGAAGAAGAACCAAACAAACAAGGGCCAACATAAATAAAGTGCACAAGCATAAGAATAAAATGCGACAAGCAAACAATCATGCCATGATGAATGATGCACAATTTGCATGGCAATAAAGTAGCATGGCATGGGTGAGGTGTAGAATACAAGAAATTAGCATTTTATTGAGTTTTGGTCACATTTTATACTCCAAAAAGTTGTTGTATACTTTATATTTATATGATGCATGCTGCAATTCAGAACATGGTATGCATAAACAGAAAGGTCTCGTCGCGCTGATCATTTTAGACATATCATTTGTCAAATTTGGAGTTATAAAACAAAAGTTATTAATTAATTAAGGCAAAAGGGCATCTTATTGTAATTTTGATCAACTCGAAAATTAAAGTGTTCAAACATTATTTTGAATAGCATATTTGAAATCCTCACATTTTTCTGATCTAGAAACATACATAATACTTGTGATTTGGACTTACCGATATAAAGATATGCATTATTCTTTATAAAACCCTTTTCTGAATTTTGTTTTATTTGTAAATGCGTTGGAATACTTTTGTTACAAGGGGAAGGTTTTTACCCTCAGCCACATATGTGTGGGACCAGCGGACGACGGGACCACGTCGCGCGCAGGCCAGCGACTGGGTGACACATGGGCGATCCCAGGGAGTGCGGTGGTGAATACCCGACACTCCGGGCCCCCTTTTGTAAAACAACTTGAGAGGATGGCAGGTGGGGCTTTCGGGGTTGGGGTTGCTGGACAGAGAAAAAGGAGGGTCATTTTTGCAAAACGTTTTGGGCTGAACTGCAGGTTACTGTCGACGCTGCCGAAACTGAAAATTTGCGTCGCGAAACGACCTAGCTGGGACAAACTTCGGAAGAGGATTCCGAGCGATTTGTTGTTCCGATTTGAGCGCCGTTTGCGGCTACAGATAGATGGCACAAAGGCGAAGAGTTTCAGGCTTAAAACTTCCCGAGAGGTGGGTAGAATGGTTGGGAGCTATGGCGAACAGGTGGTTTTAACTGTCTAAAATCGACGGAGGCGCAGAAGTTTTCACTCGATCTTTAGAAGATGGTGGCGCTCATTGCCGATCCGCTTTAGGCACGTTTAAACTGGTGTGAAGAGGGGACAAAGGGCATCACAAGTAGTTAAAGGCGACGCCGGTGAGGGGCTGTATCTTCCAGAAAACCAAGAGGATCAGAGGTTCTTGGAGAAGTCGTTCTGACGGACTGACAAAGTCGTTTCACAGCGAGATGGGGCTGACTTCGTTAGAGGATTCCGAGTTCGTTTCTCGACGGATTTGGGTGTAGTTTTGTGCTACGGCTAGCTGGGATATCAGAGATTGATGCAGGCTGAAGGTAACTACCGGTGGTGGACCTAGAAGGAGGGAAACAGGTTTGGAACAGAGGCTACGACAGGGCTCTGCGATGCTGCTGCTGAACTGCAGAGGATGCGGCGAGCGGGATCAGCGCACGCTGATCGGCGTCTAGGGCTGGCGAGCGGCATGACGCGCGGTGAGCGAGCTAGCGAAGCAGGGGTGCGCGGCGTCGCAGGCGAGGTACAGGGCAAGGCGGGAACGAGGCGGAGTTGTATGCTTACCTAGCCTCTCTACGCTAGCCCAGCTAGGTGAGGAGGGGGAGCGAAGGCAGGATGACGACGCTACGCGCGGTTTCAAGTGCGGTGCGCCGTTTCGACATCGAGCTCCTGGGCTTCTTCTTGGCGTCCTGGGCTCGAGCAGCTTCAGCAACGTTAGCCTCGCCTCCTGGACAGGTTGGCCCGGCAGCGACGGCAGCAGGACGGCGGCAGCTAGGCTTTGGACAAGAACGTTTTCGTGGCGAGTAGAGGATAATCCCTCAGATCCCGATCTGGTTCCGGGAGTTGTTGGAGACGGATGGGGATGAGGTTGTCCTGCTTTATGCACAAAAGGGAGGGAGAGGCACGGCAGCGACGAGGCAGGCGATCACATGCCCTGCGTTGGGAAGAAAAACAGAACCGGTTGGACTCAGTGTCCATCTGGTTGGGCTGCCAGGCATGAGCGAGATAAGGCTAGTTGGGATACGCTGGAAGGGTGCAGGGTTGGAGCAAGATGACTCCGATCGGTGGCCAGTGAAACAGCTAGCTAGGTTGATGGATGATGCATGAGTGTGTGTTTTGCACCACACGTTTTGAGCAAACAAAGTGGCAGCGGTCTATAGCTAGCTATCTAAGTGGAGAGTGTGTAGGTGTGTGTATGTACACATATATACACATGGCCAGAATTTTGGAAAAGAAGAAGATTGGAGTTTTTATATAGTCCAAACTAGACTAGATGGGACTAGTTTTAGACAAAACTTTAGACGAATTTAGTGTCAGAGATTTCGGCAGGGATCAAGAGACAAAATAAATAAAGAGATGGAGTCTTTAATTTAGATAGCTAGATTAGCTAGGAAAACTTGTAGATGGAGTGTAGATATAGGATTTGATCAAAAAGTTGAACCAACAAACAAGTGCAAAAGAATTTGAATAAAAGGGAGGTCACTAGTGGCAATGATATCACATGTGAATAGGGCTAATATTACATGTAGAACTAGATTTTAATAAAAGATATGCCACATGCACATATGAATATTTGAGAGAGGCAACTAGAGTTAGGGTTTAGATGAGGTGTTAGGTTTTTAGAGAGAGGATGATGTGGTGGTAGGGTTTTTAGCAAGATCAAACAAGATCAAGCAATAGGAGTAGAGAGAGAGATGGTGGTGAGGGATGGAGATGACCCCAAAAAGAGAAAAACCTACTTAAACCAAGAGTAAAACAAATGGCTAAAGGTGATGGTACTCTTGCATGGCCCATGCAAATTAATAAATGCCATGTATTATCCTTGTGAAAACAATAATGATGCTATGGCATTATTCTTATGCATTCCCAAGAAGTGGAATCAAGGCCAAGCAAAAAAATTTAGAATTGGATCCACCCAACCCACATGAGCTAGAATAAAAATCCAAAGAAAAGAATTACAAGCTCATGGGTTATTGGAATGGTGGAAGTATAAGGTGGTGTCAAAGAAAGGTGGTGGAGTGGAATAAAAGATATGCCCCCCAACTCAACTTGGGCATTAAACAATATATCAATAACCAAATACAATATCAAGAGGCAAAATACAATTTACAATGCATATGAGAGAAGAACCAAAACAAAAAGGGTTTTATATGATGCTCAAATGCAAGGTGGCATGATGACATGAGCATGATATCATTATGATGCAACAATTATATAAAGGAAGTAGCCATTATATAGACTAGGCTAGTAGCATTGCAATTGTTAGACAATTGGGATGCTATAGTACACTTACTCCGTCAATAGTTGGTAGCGGCCTCTAGCAAGATGTGCCAACTCCTAAACGCATACAAAGATCATTCAGACGAACCATCACAAGGTTAGGTACATGTCTTTCCCTTTTCCTCACGATATTTGGTCTAGCTCCAAGCTGACCTCTCTTTCGTGATACTATGATTTAGAATACCTTTACTAGGTTGAGTCTTAACCATATGTAGCACGGCCATGCATTTCTGGATCCGATCACTCAAAGGGCCTAGAGATATCTCTCTCAGGTAGAGAGGGGAAAATCCCATCTTGATTGACCAATGCATTGTAGCATGCTTCAGGACAAACCCGAAAGCTACCTTTATAATTACCCAGTTAAGGAGCAGTGGTTGATAGCCCCAAAGTAGGTCGATCCACATCTCAAGTACATGCAACAATCTCAGGTCTAAGGACAAAATGTACACGATGTGTAGAGAGAGTTGCAAGTGTAATTGCCAGTCTCAAGTTGGGTTAGTCCAACCACATGTTTATAACATGTGTTTACATCATTGGTTTGACATCTCCATGTCTATGACTTGCGAAACATAGTCATCAACCAATCGATGTGCTAGTCTAATATTCACGTGTGTCCTCACATGAACTCCGACTAGGGACAACTATTAGATAACCATACAAGTAAAGAGTTTCACAAACAATTCACATAATTGTCAATCAATACAAGTTGCCTGATAAATGGATATTTAAGGAACATTACAATAACTCATGGATACATATAAAATATAATCATCTCTATGATTGCCTCTAGGGCATATTTCCTTCAGACATGGTAATATCAAAGGTGTCATTTATAAAACTGTCATTATATTTTAAAGATTAAAGCTTTAAATACTACCGCTTTTACACTGAAAATAGCGTCGTCGTGATCCATTGAAATGATAGCATATGAGTTATAGTTTGGGATAAAACCCGAGTTTTCTTTCTTAAATATTGATATACTAGTCATAAGTAAAATTTTTACAACTAAAGTTGGATAAGAACGTCTTTGTAGGTTATCCCAAAGAAATCGTTGGGTATTCCTCCATAACACAGAGGATAAAAGAATTTGTCGCTTGGAACGTCAAGTTTCTTGAGAAGGAATTTTCACAGAAATTTAAGTGGGGGACAATATAACTTTGATTAGGTTGATGAACCTAAGCAACATGTGCTAAGTAGCGCAGTGCCGAAAAGTGTTTCGGAGGCTGCCATAATGTTCATGGTTCCCGTGGTTACAAAGGTTATGATCTTGGAGATTTGAGTTCCTATTGAACCGTGTAGGTCGAGTAACAATCAAATAATAAGATTTGAAGAACAAGTCATTATTGTTTTGACAATGATGAAGCGACTACATGCAAAGAATCAATGGACCCTGACTCCATCAAATGACTATAAGTCATAAAATCTGTGATAGTTTCCATACATGAGAAATCAAAATTTTAAACTTGGAAGACCCTCCGGAAAGGCGTGAAGCCTATCGGTCATATTTTGATCTATAAAGAAACAGACATGGATGTTTCACATCTATAAAATAGTCGAAATGTCGGAAAGGAGTTTACAACAATGTTCAAGGAGTTGACTATGACAAGATTTGATCTTTCGTAGTGATATTTAGTCTATATGGATTATTGTAACAACTACTACATATAATTTTGGTATATGGTAGTTGAAGAAGCAAAACAAAGTTCTTCTACTAGAATGGTTACCTAGGACTTGTACATGACACAGTCCAAAGGGTGTTGGTAATTCAAAGGATGCTAAAAGGGCATGCAAACTTCACTAGTTGAAGTAAGCATCACGGATTTGGAATCTTCATAGTGATGAAACTATTAAAAGGTTTAATTTTATCAGAGACGATGAAGATGCTTGCATTTCCAAGAGATTAAGTGGGAGCGTTGAGACATATTTATAATACATTATGTAGAAGACATCCTTTTGATTGGAAATGATGTATCTTTTATTGACATAGGTTAATAATTTCATTAAAATTATATTTCAATGAAAGACTTAGGAAAAACACAAATATTAGGCATCAATGTCTATATGGATAGA
Organism: Avena longiglumis; assembly: GCA_030063025.1. Taxonomy (NCBI): domain Eukaryota; kingdom Viridiplantae; phylum Streptophyta; class Magnoliopsida; order Poales; family Poaceae; genus Avena; species Avena longiglumis. The sequence goes on along the minus strand of CP125973.1, from coordinate 443,702,441 downwards.
TTGAGATGCTAATATGGTTGTGTCAATGTACATACATGAGATATTGAATGAGTTCAATATGGAAACAACAAGAAAGGTTCTTGCCGCATGGAAAAGGTTGAATCAAGATTCAAGTGTACTGACACTTGGTGAATAAAACGAGATTCAAGTGTTTTGACACTTGGTGAGTGAAATCACATGAATGTTTTGATCAATCATACAGTGATATGTACATATCCATATATGCCCTATTCTCTAAATGTTATGAGCATATACCAGGGTGACTCATAATATGATCATTGGACGATAGTAAGGATATTCTTATATATGTAGAGGTGACAAATAGTTTATTGTGAAGTGTTACATTGGTACTAGACTGATAGTTCATTGTAAAGTGTTACATTGGTACTAGTTTTGTCAAAATATACAAATTAAGTTTATCTCAATTTAGATTGTGGGTGGCACAATGTAATAGAAAGAAAGTTCCTTTATGGATTTGGACGAGTTCCAAAGTTAAAGACATTGTGATGGATACTACAACAAAGGTTGAGTATATAACTGCTCTAGTAGTAGCCAAAGAGGGAATTTGTGTCAAGTAGTTTGTTATCAAACTAGGTGTGGTTCATAGTGGCCTAGCACTGTGAAGATATATTGTACGACAATAGTATTAACATGATTTAACCCTAAGGAACTGAGGTCTCACCAAATGACCAAGTTTATATGATGCCATCTCATTTGAGAATGAGTTATGCATAGAGACTCAAAGACATGCAAATACACACATACCTAAAATGTCAGATCTAGAGATTAAGTTTACCACGAGCAACACATATGTATAACACCAGAAATCCTCTAGTGCAAGTGAGATACTGAAGAGAATATGCCTGAGAGAAAATAATAAAGTGGTTATTATCTTATTCGTTGTTTATGATAAATGTTTATTTCTCATGTTATAATTGTGTTAATTGGAAACTTTAATACATGTGTGTTTAATAAATAAATAAGGTTCCTAGTTATGTCTCTCTCTTATAAAATAGCTTATTGATAAACAAGATGGTCAAAGGTTTCCAGATCATAGACATTGGATGTTGTTAATAATGGGTCACAACATTGGTGGAATGATATGATGAACACAAACCCAAAGTAGAGTAATACAATCAAATTCATTATGTTTACATTGCTATAATAAGTCATATGAATTAACCCTAATCCTTAGACCATGAGATCATGTCAATCACTAACACCGGAAGAGTACTTTGCTAATATCAAACGTTACATTGTAACATGGTGACTATAAAGGTGGGTTCAAGTACACCGAAAGTGTTATGTAGAGTCTCATGGATCAAGAGTGGGATTTGTCCATCCCAATGATGGAGAGATATACTCTAGGCCCTATTGGTGATATCACATTAACAACAACTTGCAATCAGGTGATTTGATCACAAGGAATGTTATATCATGGAAACAAGAAATGAGTACTTGTCGATGACAAGATGAAACTTGGTATGGGGATACCGATGATCAAATCTCGGACATGTAACATATCGCGAGACAAAGGATTTAGTTACGACATCAAAGGTTCTCACGATCACTAAGTCATCATTGAATGTGTAGGAGTCAGTATGAATCTCCAAGTCCCGCTACTGATCATTGATCGGAGAGGGGTCTCGATCATGACTGCATTATTCATGAACCATAGGGTGACACATTTAAGATATACCGACACAAATTGTGGCAGATATAATACTAGAGAAAGGTTTTGATAGTGCTGGCATTATTTCGATAAACACCAAAATTGTTCCTGGTCAAATTGCTGAAATTGGTTTCAGATGTAATATCGAAGTTATGCAAGGGGGTTTATGCAAACATTTGTTAATTAAAGTAATTAACAAAATTTGAATAAATAAAGTAAATAGTTTTATTAAATGAGAGATGGCATTAATTTTTGTGAAAAATTAATGCATGTGAGTGGAACTTCCACCCACATGAATAAGGGACAGGTGGGGGCACCACCCCCTATAAAAGGAGACCTCCTCCTCTATCACAATCACACCTCCTCATGAAGGATCTCTCTCCCCCTCTAGTAAATTCCCCATGGCTTCAGATTAGCGAAGTACATGTTCTCGGTGGTTTCTATGGAAATGATCTGTTGGTTCCGCTACTTTGCTGGAGCAAGGAGACGGAGATTGTTGGGGTGTTGTACGTGTGTGCGATCAAGGATGCACTACTGGTTTGCGATACTGGACTTGTTGGTGCTGGACTTCATCATGATCTTGATATCGGCAAGCATACGACTACATCATCCATGAGAACAAATCTCGTAAAGCTTTTCGGTCTTCAAGGATGAGTTCTCTATGGATGCATATCCACTTGCTGCTTGTATCTAGATAGATATATCTTGGTGCTTAGTTGTTCATGTCGTAGGTTTTTTTGTTTTCTATGTTGTGAACCCAATAGTTCTTGGTATCGTCATTAACAACGAGGTCTTAGACTCTTAGTTCTAGATGTAGACAGGGCAAGGTTCACCAAGAGGCTCAATGGAACCCATGGTATATCTGCTAGTGGCACGACCAAAGGAAAAGATCTACTGCATCTTGGCATAGATGGAGATTGGCTTGTTCAGGTGCTCAACATCCCTTGGTGATCCTAAGACAAGGAAGTGACAATGTGTTAACACTTAAAAGTTAGAAGAACTAGAAGGTTAGATGAACTGAAACATGAGTTAGTAGCGAGACATGGCTTATGTAGCAAGGTAGTTAGAATCTCGATTCTATCGTATGATTCTAGGATTTTACGATCCAAATTGATTGGATCGGTTCTACGATTCTAGTAAGTAGAATCCAATATTTACGATTCTACTAGTTATGATCCTACGTTTTTCAATACTAGATGGTTGTTGTTCCGATCTAGAATCCCGATTCTGACTACCTTGCTCTATAGTGGCTATCCTCCAAGATAATGGTGCGGATCTCCTCATCCCATTGAGCGCCGCCAAGGTATCTAAGCTTAGACACATGCACCCACCTGGTTCTCCACTTATGCAAGTGGTTGTACACCTGTCGTGAGGATACCTTGGTGCCAGAGAACTCAAACACCTTATTGGAAATAATATTCGGTGCATCGTCTTGAACCCCTTCTCTCTCCTCACATCGCCGTTGATGATCTGACACATCTTATTGAGCATGATGGTGCACGTGTCGCCTTTTGCATGGTGCACACAACCATACCTATTATTCTAGACCCCACGGATGTTCACCAGGTGGTTAAGATCTAGCGAGGATGATGATCAAATTGCTAATTGATTTTGTTTCTCGCGTGCCTATTGTTTATGTCCGGAACTATATTCGCTAAGTTTGAACGAATTTGTTACAAGTGTGTGAGACTATATATTTGTTTTAGATGTGTTGTTGTCATGCCTATTGAATATCTTTGCGTTCTTATTATGTACATGTAGAAATATTTGTCATGAGTTTGAAAATACCTCTATTCCTAAATATAATACTTTTTGGGATATTTATCCCAAAACATCTTATATTTTAGGAACAGTAAAAAACATTATTAATGGTTTTCCGTGAAAGACCGATGACATTGAAGACACATCACACATGATTGTTTTAGTATGCCCGTTTCCAATATTTAGTACACAGTCAAATATTTAGCTCGTAGCCAATGTACTCGGGTCGCGACCCATGGCATTCATTGGCCACACATAATTTTGTAACCGATGACCATCGCTCTGCCATTAACATAGGGAGTATCATCAGTGGAGGACCTAGAAACTTTTGAAAGTTTGGGGAAACAAGCTTAAGATGTGATTTTTTAGACAAAATTGCTATTATAAACTATAAAAACGCAAGCTTTGCATCGTATCCTTAGAGTCACTCTGTAATAGTGTGTGAAGTTGCCATAGTTCTTCTCTCCTTTGTTAAAGGACAAACTATGAACGTGGTTTGTAAAATTTAAGGATTTATTGCCTCCCTCCCCTGTAGGATCCAATGCATATTTATACTAAAGGGAAAAGGCCTTCTCGTGGAAGTGGATATGCCACGCCTCTTCATAGGGAGATTCCTCGGGGTCTTGCATATGTCAACCCATACTAGGTAGCATGGACGTACACCAGACGATACATTGTGAAGGGAATATACCCTAGAGGCAAATAATAAAGGGTTTATTATTGCCATATCCCAATAAATTCATAATAGTTTCATATTATGCTATAACTGTATCAAGAGGAAACATGATACAGGTGTGATATGAAACATAAGTACCTAGTAGCCTCTATTCATACTAGTTCGTTTGGCAGTAGTTGGTCAAGGTTTCCTGATCGTGGGTGATAGAGCATCTGGCAACGAAGTCGTGTCATTGGTGAATGATGTGATGGTCATTCTTCAAAGATTGCAACACGATCAAGTCACAAAGTTCATCATTGCAATAGTCACTCCTTCTCTTAGACCATGAGATCATATTAATCACTATCTCTAGAGGATGCTTTGACTGCATCAAATGTCACTAAGTGAAATTGTGATTATAAAGGTGTATGTTGGGTATTCGGAGGAACAGGTTGAGGACTATGCATCAAGACCGGGACTTGTTCACCCAGTGATGGGTAAGATACAATTAGGTTGACTTGGTGAGATTACATCCATAATGTTGCAATATTTGACTAGGTCACGATGATGTAATATCGTGATAACTAGTAAAATAGTACTTGTCGGTAATGAGATTGAACAAGGTATGATGATACCTAACGATCGGATCTCGTACAAGTAGTATTGAAGAAACAAAGGGAAATGGACTCGATGTTCACGGTTCAAAGGACATTATCATCTGGAATGTACATGGATCATTATGGGCACCCCGGTCTCGTTGTTGATAATTGATGGAGATCATGTCTATGCCATTCCCGAGCCGTGAGGGGATCAACTTAAGGGTACGATGATGTTGATATATTCCGTAAGTTGGAATCATAGTAGAAATAGAAAGTCGGAATTGTTCCATGGAGAGAGATCCTAAGTTGTTCGGAGAAAGAAAGGAAACCAGAAAAGTTCCGGTGAGAGGACCGAAATTGTTTCAGGAAGTTCCAAAGTTGTTCGGAGGATATTAAAGGGGAACCCGAAGGTGTTTGGGGTCAAATCGGATTTTGTAATATGTATTTACATAATAATTAATGTAATTAATATTAAATACAATATTAAAATATAATTTGAAAGGTTATTCCATTAATTGGCCAAGTTTTCTAGGGAAAAGGGACCATGAGGGAAAAACCAATACAGAGTGACTGCGGTGACCCAGCATACCACTGCATGATGTAGTATACTATAGTCATTGACATAACACCAATGCAACACCGTTCACTAGTATTACATCCCGTAGAATGGCACAACAGAAACACATCGGGTCCAATACATGGCCAAAGGTTACAATTCACTCTTTACATAAGATCCCGAGAACACTCTAGGTTAAGGAGAGAGAAAGAACTTCTTACAGAGAAGAATCAAAGATAAATAATGCAAGAACAATTATACTATTGCGTCTAGTATTCTGGCTAAGAGGTTGGGATTGCTGCTATCGCAACGCACTACAAAAATAGGTTCTTTGGCTAGAGATTATATTCCTATCTAATCAATAACTTCGTCTTCACTTGAGTCGAGGTATATGTTGTCTTCCTTGTCTTCATTGAAAATCTTTAGCTGAGCATGATAAGTCCTAGAGCATAACTTGATGTAGACATCGTTTTAATGGCTTCAGAATCTAGCAAGGGTTAAGAAGATACTTTGAGTACGAGCGTACTCAGCAAATTCACTAGAAAAGGAGTGTTTGATGCACTATAACTACAGCCACAGACCATAGGACGTAGGCAATGCAAATTTTCATAAACATTTCTTCAAAGGTTGCTTTTATTCTGAAAAGCCATGTCCGTCAGCCTTCACGGGTTTACCAGAACCTTCATGGGGTTCCTTTGCCGCCGCGTTCGCAGCTCCTTGCCGGAACAGGGAGTAACAAGTTACAGTTCTTACACTCTGCATAGGTGCGTTACTTTACCCATGAGAGATCAACTCTTTGTTGCACAACCAGGCAACTTATTCCCGTCCACAATTTCATGATGTGGGGCCCAGAAGATGATCCAAGCCAATCACTGCCCCCTTCGCGAACCCGCATGCCTCCTTGGTGTACACCATGCCCACATAAAGAATTACAGCAATGGTTTGTACAAACCGTTAGATGTCAGAACTATCGTGGGACATTGAGGGTTCCCACCCATATGCTGCATATCCTCTACGAATTACCAATTAATATGCACGCTACGAGGATAACAACCACGACCTGCACACCCGGCTTCATACGAGAGGAAGAAGATACAGCTGACTTCTCCGTCCCATTCCAAATCTCATGGTCAACGCGTAATATACGACGCAAGAATCACTGGCGACATTGGTTATTAAGTCCTAGGTGATATAGTTCTGACATTGGTATTCCAACTGTCAGATTTAATAGATTAGCTGATCACCCTGGATCAGTAACCAATAGTTCATATTATTATCGATAATAGTGTTTTTAGACCTTTTTCAAATGCAAGTGATAACAACACTGTATTTGTAAAATACTTTACAGTAAATAAACAAAGGACATGAGCAAGTGTGAACTTGCCTTTTGTGATTGCAAGATTATGCACTCACGGTCTTCGAGTCAGTATAAGATCCAAAATCTGAAATCAGCATCATTGGTCCGGTAAGGACTAATGTTTAAAGAAGAAATATGTTTTTATGCATAAGTAATGTGATGCACGTTCTAAACGCAAATCTCGGGGATAACGTTGTCCTAGGGTGTGGATTCCGAAAATGGTTACCTTGGAATGTGTGGTCTTTTTAGATTAGTTTCATATTTGTACCTTTATTAGAGCTTAGGAGTGTGCGTGAGCAACACATATTTATGTAGCAACAAAATATATACTTATAAAATACTAGGAAAAATTGCTTATAGAAGAGTTTCTGTTTGAAGTGGCAAAAAGAATAACCTTCGAAGAAAAGATTTCTCTTCCAAGGTCTAAACAAACTTTGTGGTTAGTTAGTGGTGGTTGATGTTATTTGTTTTTCTCAAATGGTTTGGCTTGAATTGCTTTATAACTTAATTACTTCAGACCAAAGTTAACTATAAAACATATAATAATGTTTATAGTGTTGTATTAAGATTCTGTAGACTAAAGTTAACTTTAAAACAAAGATAATTTTGAAAGTATAATACTTATAACATTTGTATCTTGTGTATCTGAAATGTTTCCTTTAGGTTACTTAAGGATGGTCATTCTTTTTTACTTGGGTAATTATTTCTTGACTCTATGATGGAGTAATATCATTTATCTTTTATAGATAAGTGAGTATAATTTATAAACCAAGGTATATTGTTACTTAACTACTCTTGAACTTTCTATAGTGTTGTGGTAGTTTTTGTAATTTGGTGGTTAACATAGATAGAAAAGGTTTGGTGTATTCATAAGTTGTTCTTTAAGGTTTTTATTATAAGTGGGAATCTGTTTAGAATATGATCTTCATTTAATGTTGAGGATAATTTCATAAGAAGATATTTATAATGTTTTAAACCATTAAAGCTTCATTTTATTAATATTTAAGATTAATACTATTTATTAAACTTAATTTACTCATTTTAGGAATATTAATAAATTTTATTTATCCTTATAGGAATTATTAATGAAATAAATAAGTTTAAATTTGAGTTGTTAAAATATTTGAATTTTTATTTAACTCAAAAGTAGAATATTAAATTTTTAACATGTAAATATTATTTTTGTGACCATTTTGGTATATTATATTTATTTTTATGATTTATAAATAATAAGATATGATTTTTATAAGATTTAATACTTTAAAAATACTTAATAAATAACAAATACTTAATTAAGTTGAATTATAATATATTATTATGAACTTAAATTATAATTCTTATTTTTCTAAGATTTTTGGTATTCTATTTATATTTTTAACATTTACCATTATTAAAATTTGAATTATCAAAGTTTTATTAATTATAAAACCTTTATTAAATAATATTTATTTAAATAATTAACATAATAATATTTTATAATAAGTCTAAGTTGTAGATTTTATTTTCTACAAATTTTCATATATTATATATATTTTTCTGAATTATAAATCAAAAGTTAATAATTAAACAAGATTTAATCATTTATTAGATTTCTGGAATATTATTAATTGAATAATAACATTTTATTTAACTCTCAACAGAAAATACTTTTTACACCCTACCAAGAGCTAGCCCCAGTCACTGACTAGTGGGCTAGTGACCACCTCAGCATGCTCTGTGAAGAAAATCCATTTATTACTGACCCTGCCTTGACCCCCAATCAATGACCTATGGGCCCAAGGCCATGTCATCAACCACGCGGGCAGAGACTGGTCAAACGGGCTGATGTGGCTTGATCATGAGGTGAGCATGACGCGGCGATGGCGTCAGCACCACCACCGCCGTCGGTGAGTGGTCACCGGCGACGATCTACGACGCCCTAGCAAGCAAGATAAGCCTAGCTCGAATCAGTGCATCGTGTTGAGTCCGAAAGTGGTGGCGCCGCTCGGAAATGGTCATCGGAGCCTCAGCTCCGACGAGCTCCGACGGTGGTCAACGGTGGCACACGGTGAAACGGCGATTTACAACGAGATCAGGCGATTGAAGGTTACTGGAAGGTTCAGGAACTCACCCTGATGATGATAGAGAGGTCGGAGAGGACAGGCGCGGTCGAAGGCGAGCTCTCTGACAAGATTTCCGACGGACTGCCGTGAAGAGGAACGGCCAAATTCGTCCACTCTAGTGCTCCCCTTGATGCAGGATTTCTCTTAGAGGATCTACGAAGGACGACGCTTCTCCATGGCTGCTCGGAAGGGTGTGGGGTGATGTGGTTTGACGGCAAGGGGTGGCTCCGGTGAGCTAGGTTTTCGGTCTCATTCGCATCTGAGAGGATAAGGAGGAATTGGAGATAGGGATTGAGGCAGGGTGTCGCGGTGGCCTTCTTATCCCTCTCTGGAACGATGACGAGCATCTTGGCGCATGGCTGATGACGACGACGGCATCGGGTGGCGGCGAGCTCCTCCAGTGAGTTGCCTATGTGCGTGACGATGACGACGATGGCTGTTTTGCGGATAACCCCCTGACGATTCTTTCGGCTCAACCCGCGGTCCTCTCCTGACCCCACTTGTCAGTCATAGATGGAAAAGAACTGGGCTGGTTACTGGGCTGTTGTGGGTTGCACAGGGGCGTTAGATAAGTATAGGGGTGTTGGGCCACGGCCAGGTAGTGTTTTTATTTGTTTTATCCTTTTTCTATTTTCTGTTTTCTTATTCAGATTTGAACTTGATTTATATTTTGAACTTTTCTTTGTATGATTTATTTTCTGGATATTTGCAACAATACTAAAACATATTTGGTATCCTTTGTGAACTTTTATCATTTCATCTTTTTGTATTTCTTTTATTTACTCCATATGAATCCCTTTTTAATAGTTTGTAGGAACTTTTCTTATTACTTTTCTCTCCTATTTAGGTTAGGGATTTCTTGAATAATATATTATTATTTTCTTATAAACTTTACTCTAGTTGGCTCATAGTGGGAATATAAACTTTAATATGTGTAGTGATTCTATACCATTATTTGATGCATGAAATATAAAAGTCATTGATATAGCTATTACTACTCCCATTGATTTGGAAACTGATAATGTATATATTCTATTATAATAAACAAAGAAGTTTAAGGTTTTGGATCATGAATGTTCACCCTAGGGTTTAGGGTTTTTTGTATACTTAGATTCTTTTATGGATATGAGTAAAGAATTAATAATTAAGCATATTGTCTTCTGTTTGTGATATTTGATGACATCACCTTTCATAAGAGAAGGTTATAATTAGAATATTTTATGGAAATGAATTGATAAAGATATACTTAAGCACATATAGTTATGATGGTTGGAATTAACAGAGATGTGCTTATGTGATTTGCTATAGGAAAATATTTCTATAAAGTGTTATAGACATCAGATGATGGATCAATAGTATGAGATGGATATTATGTTTGATTTGAGATTTAGAGTTGACTGCTTACCAAGATTAGATAGGAATTCCTTTCCTAGATATATTACTTCTTCCTATCCATCATCATGGTTAGTATGATGAGCTTACTTATTAAAATCTTCTTATTCATATATCCTTCTTCTAAACTCATGGATAAATCCAATGAGTTTGATACAAAGGCATTTTAGAATTTGTTCATATCCTTGCTTGGTTATATTTACTATTCTACTGTTGATAATTTTCCATCCAACGATTAGTTACTTCAAACTCTGCTTACAATCTTTCTTAATCCTCCATCACTAATCTTTCTCTAAAGTTGACTATCCTTTAAGATGAATAACACTACTTCTATAACTCCATGCTACACTAGCTTTACTTGAATAACACCATCTTATATTCACTTTACTCTAATAATTCACACTTCAATCCCTAAATTATACTTATGCGGTTTGCAATGACTACTCTATGATCATTTATCTTTACTAAGGTTCCAATTATGTTCTACCCACTAGTATTACTTATATTAAATACAAGCATTCAATATTTGTGGCTAAAACATTACTATTATAATCCTTTAATCATTTATTGCTTAAGTTCTTAGTTGGCTAAGCAAGGCTTTATCATTCCTACTTTTCATTGTCTTGAATTTATCTTCTTAGGATCCCATATTGGATTTAAAGTTATTAATGGACTGTGCCCCCTATAAAGTATTTAAGTAGATATTATGATAATACCAAGAAATAGTAGATCAAGGATTGATAGTTAAAGAATTTGTGAATCAATGGGGTATTACCCAACATTGATGAACAACTTATATTAAGATGGGTTCCATAAAGATTGCTATGAAAAGAAAGATATATAGTGGATGATCTTAACTTAGTCTCTTTCCAACTCCAACTCATTAAAAAGTTTAAGATTAAGTATTACTATGATACTCATAGTAAGAATAGATAAGAATAATATAGGTCAGCATTAATCATTGCATTTTTATTATTTTAGTGGTAATCTTAACTCAGTATTCATAGGTTGATATGATGAATAGTATAATATGATCCCTTAAGGATCATATATGAATCATTTAAGCAATGTATTATGAGTGACATTTTATTATATCTGGTCTACCCTTAGACCAAATCATGTTTAACCAAATAAGGTTTTAGTGAAGGTCATATGGAAACTTATCACAGTTAACTTGATGATCTACTTCCATTCCATCAAGTTAATAGAAGCTTCAATCACTTTGACAAGTTTTGTTTAAAAGCGCGAAAATTATTCAGATTTTCTATGCATGAATGCAATGCACACATCTAGGTTCAGCTTATTTCTAAGCTCTAACGCTGGGATGTTACAGTGACCAAGCCCATGCGCCTAGGGTTTGGTGGGCACCTAGGGCTGCCCCTCCCTTGGCCGACGACTAGGGTTAGGGTTTTGGGGCGCCCTAGGGCTGCCCCTCCCTTGGCCGCCGCCTCTCCACCCTTGGTCGCCGCTTGGTTGGCTTAGGGGAGGGGCAAGCCTGCCCCCTCCACCCCTATATAAAGGACCCCCTCCCGGAGGAGAAAATGTTGGAGATATGCCCAATAGGCAATAATAAAATGTTTATTATTATATCTTTGTGTTTATGATAAATGTTTACATCCCATGCTACAATTGTATTAACAGGAAATATTAATACTTGTGTGTTTTGTAAACATAAAAGAATCCCTAGTAAGCCTCTTGTTAAACTAGCTTAATGATTAATAAATGATCATAGTTTCCTGATCATGGACATTAGATGTTATTAATAACAAGATCATATCATTAGGAGAATGATGTGATGGACACACTCATATAGTTAGCATAGCATAAGATCAAATCATTTAGAGTTAGTTTGCTAAAAGCTTTCAGATACATAGTAACCTAATCATTTGACCATGTGATCATGTTAATCACCATCACTGGATGAGTACTTTGATGACATCAAACACCACTTCCATAACTGGGTGGTTATAAAGGTGGCATTGGGTTTTCTGAAATTATGTGTTAAAGCACATGGATCAAGAGTGGGATTTGTCCATCCATATGATGGATAGATATACTCTAGGCCCTCTTAGTGGGATTTCATCCAATTATCTTGCAAGCATGTGAATAGGTCACAAGGGATGTCATATCATGGAATGAGTAAAGATTACTTATCGGTAACGAGGTTGAAATAGGTATGGAGATACCAACGATCAAACCTCAGATAAGTAAAGTATCGCGCGACAAAGGGAATTGATATCGTATGTAAATGGTTCATTCGATCATGAAGTCATCATATAAATATGTGGGAGCCATATGGATTTCCAGATCCCTCTATTGGTTATTGATCAGAGAGGTGTCTCGGTCATGTCTGCATAGTTCACGAACCATAGGGAAACACACTTAAGGATTCAATGTTGTTTAAGTAGATATGGAATGTGAGTTGGAGAACAAATGTTGTTTGGAGTCTCGGATTGTATCCAGGACATCACGAGGAGATCCGAAATGGTCCGGAGAATAAGATTCATATAAGGAAAGTGGTTTTCTGGGATCGAAAGACAAATTGGTGTTCTGACCGGATACTTCTAGAATGTTCTAGAGGAACCACCAGTGGTTCCACCACCCTGGGAGGGGGTCACTTGGACAGTGGGATTCCCTAGGTTCTAGCCACGCCAAACCCTAAAGGGACAATTCAGCCAACACTAGTAAAAGGGTCAAACCCTAGTTTGAATAGTCAAATCCTAGTTTGAAAAGTCAAACTCTAGTTTTTAGTAAGAGGGAGTACTTGGTGGGAAAGGTTCCAACTCTCCCCTTGGTGGACGAGTTGGGGGGGGCACGGCCTAGGATAGGAACCCTTGGCCGGACGCTCGCACCTATATAATGAGGGGTGGGGCGCACCCCCCCCCCCACACACACACACCTTGTCCCTTGGCGCCTAGTTCCCTAGCCGCCACAAACCTCTCTCCTCCACCGCACTGCTCCGGCTTAGGCGAAGCCCTATAGAAATCTCTCCTCCTCCTCCACCACCACCACACCGTCGTGTTGTTGGGATTCCGAGGAGATCTGAAACCTCCGCTGCCCCGCTGGAACAAGGGAGAGGAAGGTCTTCATAGACTACCGTATGTGTGATCGACTACGGAAGCGCTATCGGAACGCAGCGCTAGAAGGATCGTCTACATGATCTTGAGATCGGCAAGTGATCAACTACATCAATCATGAGAATCTGATCTTGTTAAACATTTTCGATCTATGCGGATTAGTTCTCTACAATCTCATTGCACCGATCTCATGGATTAGATCTTGGCTTGTCCATAGATTAGATCTTAGTTTTGTGTGTTCTTGCGGTAGAATTTTTTGTTTTACATGCAACGAACACTACAGTGGTATCAGAGCCACGCCTATGCGTATATCTGTTGAACGAGAAGAACACAATGGTTTTGTGGGCGTTGATGCTCCTGTTGTCGCTAGCTTTTCATGTACTTTGCATCTTGCAGGATGGTGGGATGAAGCGGCTCGGGCTAACCTTACATGTTATCATACATGAGACTTGCTCCACGCTCAACGTGCAACTTGCATTGCACAAGTGGCTTTGTGGATGCCTGTCTCTCCCACCATAGTTAAGATTCAATTTACAATGGCACTTGACAACACTTGTATCAGCGTTGTGGTTCATGTTCGTAGGTAAGAACGGTTCTTATTCGAAAGCCCCAAGCCACGTAAAACATGCAAATAAAATTAGAGGCGTCTAAGTTGTTTTTGCAGGGGAATGTGATGTGATATGGCCATGATGTGATTGTGATTATATTTAATATATGAAATGATCCTTATTGTAAGTTTGGCAACCGGCAGGAGCCTGATGGTTGTCTTTAAATTTGTTAAGACATGCGTGTCTATTCATCATGTAATAGCTTTATTTCAAATAGTTGTAATAGTTGCTGTTGGTGATGGACAACCATGAAGCGGCACCACAGACCTTGACGCAATGCTGGTGATGATGGAAATCATGTCCGTTCTTTGGAGATGGAAATCAAAGGCACAAGAATAAAAGCCATATAATATCACATATTATGAATTGCATGTGATGTTAATCCTTTTTATGCATCTTGTATTGCTTAGATCGTGACGGTAGCATTATAAGATGATCCCTCTTACTAAATATCAAGTAAAGTGTTTGTCCTTAGTAGGCACCATTGCTAATACTCATCGTTTCGAAGCATCACGTGATGATCGGGTGTGATAGATTCTACGTGTGCATACAACGGGTGCAAGCCAGATTTGCACATGTGGATACTAAGCTTAACCTTGACGAGCCTAGCATGTACAGACATGGTCTCAGAACACGGAATACCGAAAGGTAAAGCATGAGCCATATGGATGATATGATGAACATGTTGATTGTTCGCCTTTGAAGCTACATCATCTCTCGTGAAGATTGGACTTGGTGTAGTGGATTTGGTTCATGTAATCACCAAAATGACTCGAGGGATGTTATTTTGAGTGATAGTTCACCTAATAATATGATTAAAGTTGAACTCAATAAATCATAAATTAAATCAAAGTAAATTTGAATAATTGTTGTAGTCATTGGCATCCGTTCACCATCTTACGCTTAGTTATAATTGAGACAATAGAACTATAGAACTCTGGATAGTTACTTTACGAACTGGTATCGTAATATTTTGAGTGTCAATCTAAAGTTTTAAAAGTCCTATTGCAAACTTTAAGCAAACTTCATTTACTCCATAAAGTTTAATAATTAGTATTAATAAAGAGTAATAATTTCAGTGTTAGTATCTAAAGTATCATGTTTGCCTCCATGATTCTTGATATTCAAAAGATTGTTTTAATATCAAGGTTATCGAGGAGCTGAAAGGATTATTTTAGAAACCATCATGTGTGGAAGATATTGTGATATCTAAAACAATGTTTTGGTTGCAACATGACAGAGTATAATTTGAAAAATATATTTTCTCATATTTGATGAGAATTTGTGAAGGTTGGAGACTTTAGACGTCCTAATCCTCCAAAAGGTTTTGAAAAGAAACATTATACTCGCGATTCTTCTTTATAAGCTATGATAGCTTGATCATGAAAGTTGTCATGATAAGGATGAATAGAATACGTAGGTAAAATGTTTACTACACTAAAAGATTACTAAAGAATGGATTTTGAAAGAACGCCAAACATTTGATGATGGTGATCTACTTCAAAGTGCAAGTCCAAAGGTATTATTATTTGACTATATATGATTTGGACTATGTGTCATGTGTATGGTGCCACTGTTGATGTTGATAGGTTCTTTTAAAAGGAATAGAAAATGCTGAAAGAGAATCTCAGAAATATTTGGCAGAAAAATATAAAAGGTTGGAAATGTACAACTTGGATATATAGATGATATACATGTTATGGTTGTATTCTTTGCCTGTTAAACAATGTGGTTCTTGGGTATTGGATACCGAATTGGTTGGTGTGAAATGTCATGCAAGACAAATCAATTCATGAACTACAATGACCTAAGTAACCAGCAAAATAATATATGATGATGTTCATCGAAAACAAACAAAGTGTTGTTGTGTTTCTCGATGACATCAAAGCTTACCTTCAAGATTTGTTTAAATAATTGTTATCATGATCAGGTATTATGAGAACAAAAGGTTGTTCAAATAATTACCATATTCCATATAAGCTGTATGATTTACAAATCCGGTTGGAGAAATCACGTCCATAAAACTAATGCTAAAAATGTCAAAATACAAATGATTGAAAGATTACTTAAGAAGTGACACCACCGTTTAAATTATATTGGAAAGAAAACATGTAGAAACTCCATGTTGATGGAACTTTGGAGTCTTTTGATTTTGATCAAATGAGACTTGTAAGACTTTTCAGGAGATAATTGAAACTTCGTTCAAAGGTCAAATAAGAACGAACGACTAACTTATTAGAATTTGTACATATTGATGTATGTAGTCCATTATGTGTAGCCGTGAGCGATGGATTTCAACTTCATATGCTTTCTCTGGAAATTTGAGTGAATATATTTGTATATTTACTCAATGAGGAAAGAGTTTGAAGTATTTGAAAATGTTCAAATAATTTCAGGACGAAGTGAAAATCATTATAACAAGAAAATAAAGAATTTATGATTTGATCATAAAGGAAGATATTTGAGTTACAAGTTTGGCATAACACCTAAGATTTGAGGAATCATTCCATGGATTTGCATTTCCTGAAACACCATATGAGTATGGAGTGTTCGAGATATGTAATGAAACCTTGTTTGACATGGTGAAATCAAAGGTGTCAGTTATAAAACTGCCATTGTATTTTAAAGATTAAAGCTTACGTGACTACCGCTTTTACACTGAAAAGAGCTCCACCATGATCCATTGAAATGACACCATATAAGTTATGGTTTGGGATAAAACCCAAGTTGTCCTTTCTTAAATTTTGGTATACTAGGCATAAGTACGATGTTTACAACCAAAGTCAAATGAGCATATCTTTGAAAGTTATTTCGAATAACCGTTGGATATTCCTCCATAACACCAAAGACAAAAGTGTTTGTCGCTTAGAACATCAAGTTTCTTAAGAAGGAAATTTTCGTGAAAAGTTAAGTAGGAGGATAATAGAACTTTGATAAGGTTATTGAACCTGAGCTATATGTGCTGAGATGCGCAACGCCGGAAAGTGTCTCGGAGGCGGCAACAATGCTCATGGCTCATGTGCCTTAATGGTTGTGGTCACGAAGGTCTATGTTCCTATTGAACCAAGTAGGTCGGGTAAACAATCAAATACTAAGATTTGAGAGTAAATCATTGTTGTTTGACAATGATGAACCGACTAAATGCAAAAAAGCAATGATGGGCCCTGACTCCGTCAAATGGCTTGAAGCCACAAAATCCATGATAGTTCCATACACGAGAAATCAAGCTTTAAACTTGAAAGACCCTCTGGAAAGGTGTAAGACCTTACAGTCGTATTTGGATCTATAAAGAAGTAGACTTGGATGTTTCACATCTATGAAATAGTCGACATATCGGGAAAGAGTTTACGATAATGTTCAAGAAATTGACTATGACAATATTTGATCTTTCATAGTGGTATTTAGTCTGGACGAATTGATGTAGCAACCACTACATATAATTTTGGTATATGGTAGTTGAATTAGTAAAAAAAATCTTCTAATAGAATAGTTACCTAGGACGTATACATGACACGATCCAATGGGTTTTGTTAATTCAAAGGATGCTAAAAGTGCATGCAAACTTCAATGGTTGAAGTAAGCATCGCGAAGTTGGAATCTTCACCGTGATGAAACTGCTAAAAGGTTTAATTTCATCGAAGACGATGAAGATGCTTGCATCTGCAAGAAATTAAGTGGAAGCGCTAAGACATATTTATAATGCATTATGTGAAAGACATATTGTTGATTGGAAATGATGTATATTTTATTGACACAGGTTAAAAATTTCATCTCGATGAAAGACTTAGGCAAAAACCGAATATTTGGCATCAATGTCTATATGGATAGACTGAGACGCTAATATGGTTATGTCGAGAGTACATAGATGAGATATTGAAATAGTTCAATATATAAACTACAAGAAAGGTTCTTGTTGCACAGGCAGGATTGAATCAAGATTCAAGTGTGTTGACACTTGGTAAGTGAGATGAGATTCAAGTGTTTTGACACTTGGTGAGTGAAACCACATGAATAATTTTGATCAATCATACCATGATATGTATACATCCAGATATGTTCTATGCTCTAAATGTTATGAGCATATACCAGAATGACCCATAAGATGATAATTGGACGATAGTAAAGATATTCTTATGATCTTTAGAAGAACTAAGAATATGTTATTTATGTAGAGGTGAAAAATATATAGATAGTTCATTGTAAAGTGTTACATTGATACTAGTTTTGTCACAAGATACAAATTAAGTTTATCTCAATTTAAACTATGGGCGGCACAATGTGATGGAAAGGAAGTTCCATAGCGGATTTGGATGAGTACCAAAGTTAAGACATTATGACAGATACTACAACAAAAGGCTAAGTATATGACTGTTATTGTAGCAACAAAAGAGGGCATTTATGTCAAGTGTTTGTTGTAAAACTAGGTGTGGTTGACAGCGGGCTAGTACTATGAATACATATTGTATGAAAATTGTATCGACATGGTTTAACCCCAAGGAACTAAATGTCTCACCAAAAGACCAAATTTATACAATACCATCTCATTGGAGAATGAGTGATGCATAGAGACGCAAATACATGCAAATATACACGGACCTGGAAGTGTCAAATCCGAAGATTATATTTACCACTAGCAATCGTGTATATACAACACCAGAAATCCATAGGTGTTGAATGCACAAGTTTTTTCAAAATAGATTATTGACTCTAGTGCAAGTGGGAGATTGTTTGAGATATGCCCAAGAGGCAATAATAAAGTGGTTACTATTATATCTTTGTGTTTATGATAAATATTTACATCCCATGCTATAATTGTATTAACAGGAAACATTAATACTTGTGTATTTTGTAAACATAAAAGAGTCCCTAGTAAGCCTCTTGTTAAGCTAGCTTGGTGATTAATAGATGATCATGGTTTCTTGATCATGCACATTCGATGTTATTAATAACAAGATCATATCATTAGGAGAATGATGTGATGGACACACTCCTATAGTTAGCATAGCATAAGATTAAGTCGTTTAGAGTTTGTTTGCTACAAGATTTTAGATACATAGTAACCTAATCCTTCGACCATGAGCCCATGTTAATCACCATCAAGGATGAGTACTTTGATGACATTAAACACCGCTTTCGTAACTGGGTGGTTATAAAGGTGGCATTGGGTATTCTAAAAGTATGTGTTGAAGCACATGGATCAAGAGTGTGCCCATCCATATGACAGATAGATATACTCTGGTCCCTCTCAGTGGAATGTCATCCAATTGGTTTGCAAGCACGTGACTAGGTCACAAGGGATGTCATATCACGAAACGAGTAAAGAGTACTTATCGGTAACGAGGTTGAAATAGGTATGGAGATACCGACGATCAAACCTCGGGTAAGTAAAGTATCACGCGACAAAGGTAATTGGTATCGTATGTAAATGGTTCATTCGATCATGAATTTATCGTAGAAATATGTGGGAGCCATATGGATTTTCATATCCCTCTATTGGTTATTGATCGGAGAGGTGTCTCGATCATGTCTACATAGTTCACGAACCGTAGGAAGACACACTTAAGGATTAGATGTTGTTTTAGTAGATATGGAATATGAGTTAGAGGCCGAATGTTGTTCAGAGTCTTGGATTGGATCAAGGATATCATGAGGAGATCCGGAATGGTCCAGAGAATAAGATTCATATAAGGAAACTGGTTTTCTAGGGTTCGGAAAAAGTTTCGGTGTTTTGATCGGGTACTTCTAGAATGTTCTAGAGGGACCACCAATGGTTCCACCACCTCGGGAGGGGGTCACTTGGACAGTGGCATGCCCTAGGGTCTAGCCACACCATACCCTAAAGGGCCAATTCGGCCAACACTAGTAAAAGGGTCAAACCCTAGTTTGAATAGTCAAATCCTAGTTTGGAAAGTCAAACTCTAGTTTTTGGTAAGAGGGAAGACTTGGTGGGAAAGGTTCCAACTCTTCCCTTGGTGGCCGAGTTGGGGGGACACGGCAAGGTGTGGGGGTGAGGTGCCCCGCCCCCACCTGTTTCTCTTCGCCCTAGACCCCCAGTCGCCTGGCCCTCTCTCTCCTCCCTCTTTGCTGGCTGGAACCCTTTTTAGGCGAAGCCTCAGAAATCTATCCTCCTCCACCACCACCACACCGTCATGCCGTTGGCATTCCGAGGAGATCTACAACCTCCGCTGCCCTGCCAGAACAAGGAAGAGGAAGGTCTTCATCGACTATCGTACGTGTGACCGGCTGCGGAAGCGCTGCCGAAACATAGCGCTGGAAGGATTGTCTACACAATCTTGGGATCTACAAGTGATCGACTACATCAACCACGAGAATTCGATCTCGTTAAACACTTTGGACTATGAGGGTTAGTTCTCTACAATCTCGTTGCACCGATCTCGTGGATTAGATCTTGGCTTGTCCATAGATTAGATATTTGTTTTGTGTGTTCTTATGGTAGATTTTTTTTTGTTTTACATGCAACGAACCCTATAGAAAACACACCAACACAATTGGATCCCATGAGTTGGTAACTCTCATCCTCCACGCGCCTCCAATCTCTCTCTCTCTCTAGTTCTCTCCACGCATTGGCATGATTCAGTACTGTTCGCGCAAGAGACAACACACCTGCAACACTAATGCGCTACGGGGATTCCAAGCTGGAGATCTAATTTTGCACTCCCATCGGGATTGGGGAGACGAAGGTCTTGTCGTACACCGTATATGTACGAAGCCACGAGGTGCAACACTTGGGGCACTTTGGATGTCGTGAGCCGGACTGCTGCACGGTGATGAAGCAAGTGGTGACCTACGAGGAGCTTCACGACCTTGAGGTCGGCTACGAGTACGACTACTTCAACCACGTTTCCCTCTGAATGTTAACCGCTTTTGAACTACAAGGGTATGTATCCGAAACCTCTCGAGTTACTACATTACTAGTAGATAGATCTTAGGCATTAGGGCAATCCGTCGTAGGATTGTTTTTGATTTTCTACACCGAAACCCCAACACATTGCGTAATATAGTTATCATGCCATGGGGAGGTGACCCGATGGGCTCTTCCCATTACCTGATTGCTCTAGATGTGACCATACGAGGTCAAACTGGCCTCCATCCGTCGCGTTATGGGTGATGCTTGATGACGCCACGCTCTGTCAGGTCTCCTTTCATAGTCTCCTTAACTCAGTGCGGAGCTAAACTCTCTGAAAGGCGTCTAAAAGAGCATGTGTGCCCGCGTGTGTAGTTTTGGTAATTAATGATAATCTCTAGGTACTAATGGTTGCATTGAGTTACACTTGTAGGGATCATCCATTGGCATTGCTTGAACCATGTGTTGGCTTCAAGGGTGATGAAAGAAGAATAAGCAATGACTAAGGATATATTGAAGATGTGATCCAAAGAATAGTCATTAAAAATAAGATACAAGGTTGATCAAGACAAATTGCAAATAGTGGATTCAAGTTGATTAACACACAAAGAAGAAATGAGGTGTAAGTTCAAGATGGTCCATTTGGAGAATATCATATGCTTGTTGCTTGCCATCCTTACGATGACATGAATATGTGAAGAGATGCCTAAAGAAGAGGCTCTCCCATAGTGAAGTATGGGGAAGCAATTCACAAGTCTTCATCTTGAAAGCCCAAGTGAGCTCAATCAAGAAAGATGTTCCGACTTCAGGAGATCAGGATCGTCATCATCACACTCAAGTGGAATGCCCAAGACAAAGGTATGGTTTTGATAGGTGTTTTCTTTTGTCAACATCATGTTGGAAGTTTTACCGTTTCTTATCTTAAGGAGGTTTCACATATCTCTTTTCTTGGTATTTTCTCTCTTGGTGATCCTCAATATTTGCATGCCTAGTGTGAAGATTTTTTCGGGCAAACGCTTAGCGTGTAGGTACTGACAAGTGACGATGCCTGCGGGTATCATACCCTCTCGGAGGTGCTATTGTGGTTACTTGATCCATGTTTGGATTCCACCGTCTCGGTTTCGACATCGGCTGCATGTTGCGTACATCACCCGTGGCGCGTCGTCATGGTGTCAGTTACCCTTGTCCTCGTGGCACGCTCGCTATGTTTCTTCATTTTTATCTTTGATTTGTTTTATAAGAGGTTTCACTTGTAGTAACTTTGTATCTGTCCAAGTCGTTGGGGTTTATTTATGAAGATGGCGAAGGCTGTTTCGAGGAAAAACAGTCCATAATCTTGGAAACATCATGATTTGCGTCTTCGGCCGGACGTGCTCCCAAGTTGTTGGATTGCTTGCATCGGACAACCGGTCCAAGCTGACTTGGGAATGACTGTGCGTCACATGTACTAGTCTCTCCCTTTTGAAATTACCCCGTGGTGTATTTAAGTCCTGTTTATTTCCTTTCACCAAAGAAAATCCTACGCTTCCTCCATCCAAATTTGCCTTTTTTCCCGCAAAATTCCGTTCTGAAATTAAAAATTCTGGTTACTGTCGGCCCGAGAGAAGCCGGTCAAATGCCGAGATATTTGTTTTCCGTACTGTTTCACCTCACGCTGCCGCTGAGTAGCTCGCCGCCGGAAATCACCGTCTCCACCGCGCGCGAAGCCACCTCTCGATCGAGCGGATCCCATTCGCCTCCGCGGCGCCATGAGTTGCGCGGCGGTGTGGGCTCCCTCCTCCGGTCTCGGCCGCCACCCCGGCTCCTCCTTCCCTTTGCCCGTAGGCAGGCGACGGGAGAGAGCTTCCTACACCTTCCGGCCCTGTGCCAGAGCTGGTGACGCGGATGACGGCAGCGGAGGGATCCCGCTGCGGATGGCGCTCCACGATTCTCTCGACGCCTCGGGGGTCGCCACCGAGCACGCCAGGGCGGCGAGGGAGGGGTTCGCGAAGCAGATCGGGAGGCTCACCAGGCTCAACGCGGAGACCAGCATCGCCATCAGCCGTGGCGCCGATCTCGCGCGCACCGCGCTCTGCATCGCCGCCGAGGACGACTCGCTCGTCTCCCACTCCTCCGTGCCGCTCCCAGTGGATGCCTTCATCGCGCGCCTGGACGACCTCTCCACCGGGTTCCTCGCCGCGGGGTTCCTCCCGCCCTCCGGTGCGCCTCCGGAGGTCTTCTTTGATCACCTCGACCGCTACCTCTACGGCTATAAGGTAATTTAAGAGTCAATTGATGCCATCATCTTACAATTTTTGCTGATACTAAATCAGCACCAGTGACTCGATTTTTGGCATCGTTGACCCGAGACTTTGAATATGTAATGTCAAGCCCCTTGATAAAATTAGGATAAATTATGTGCTCTACCTTTCAGTTGTACACTCAATTGATGTGCTACTATGTTACAATTTTTCCTGCAGGGGTTTCGACGTTCAAATGAAATGTCAGATGGGCGGGCTATATATCTTCACTCGGTATGATTGATCCTACCTTCTCTGCCCTGTATATGCTCATGCGATTGCGCTGTGTGTGTTCCATCAATTCTAATGCTGTTTTTGTTTTGAAACGAAATTCTAATGCTGTTTTTGTTGTCTACAACTGGCAGGCTTTGACATGCAGGTCAGGATCAGCTCTAATGCTTTCGTTGATATATTCAGAGATTCTGAAGACGCTACGGTTATATGGCTTACTAGAGTTTGATGAAGAGATCTCCTTTCCACATGATCACAATAGCCTCCCAAGGGGCTATGACAAACAAAAAACCAAGTTGTCTGATGAACCAAATATTATGACATCAAAGTCACTTTTGGTTGAGGTGAGCTTATTTCGATCTTCATTCCAGACATCTCATTTTCAGATGTCATTAGTCTGCTAAATAGATACGTAAGTCCCGTGCAAGAATAATTTTGAACATTTGCTAACTGTAATGGCTTGTGGGCAAATATCCTACTCCCTCCATCCCAAAATAAATGACTTCGGTTTCTCTAGATTCACATGCATCTACATACTAAAACGTGTCTAGATACATGTGAATCTAGACAAACCTAAGTCACTTATTTCTGAACGGAGGGAGTACTACATAGAGAAGTCCTAACAGCGAAATGGCTAGCACATTAGTTTCAGGTTTCATAATGGGACTTGAGTCAAGTTCCTTCTTGGCATCGTTATATGCAACTACTATGAAATGTTGTTTCATAACAAGTTAACACCAATCATTCTCACGCCATTTCTGGACTAGCCTAAACTTTTGGTTCTGTTTCATACATGTCTGTTAAAGTCTTCTGTTCAGAAAATAAACAAGGTAGATTGGTAGGCCTATTCACCGCTTACTGCTTGCTTAGCTTCATACACATTATACAATGCAACTACGAGAGTTTATTCTCCTCAAGGTCTTTTGTTTCCCCCGCTCATGTTTTAGACCTTACAGATCAGTTCATATTTGCAGGGTTATTAAGTGTTTCCCAAAAGAGGTAAATTTACATGGTTTTCAAATGATAATTCTGGGGGTCACCTGATCCATGATGCTCAGGACTAGAACTTTTACATATACATTCCAGATTGGATTTTTTCGGAGTAATTTTTTAATTTTTATTTGATCTGGAACTTTATCCGAATAGCTCAAGATAAGATAGTATTACTATTACATGTTTGGACTCTCTCAAGAGTCAAGATAGTTTGCTCCTTCTCTTAATGTTAGTTATCATGTTTGTGTCTTGTTCTGTTAAGGTGGTATTACTATTACAAGGCTCCAAGAGTTGTGCTATTATGGAACACAATAACATTTGGGCTCTATTAATCCATTTTGCAGATTTTACAGACTCTAAAGGGTATGTTTTGGCCGTTCCAGTCTAACCAGTCGAGAAGCTTATTTTTGAATGCTGTTGCTGCAAACCACGATGGCCCTGGTAATGTCGACAGTCGAGCAAGTTCGCGTGGCAATATAAGGTTTGTTCTATATAAATCCAGTCTGCTTTGAATTGGTACTCTTGTCAATCGCCATGCATGATTTACATGGCATGACACTGGAGTGACCTGAAATTTGATCACAGTGCCATAGAGATGGCTGCTGCTAAAGCTGCTCAACATAGGCTGATGCGCGGGGTATGGACCAACGTGCGATTTGGTGATATGCGGCGTGCATTAGCAGGTACCACATTTTTGATCCATCTTGATTCTTATTAATTTAGTGGTGTATACAAGGAAGGTCTAGTTGAACTCCTGGATATAAACCTGTTCACGGGTTGGTTCCAACCCGGCTAAACCGCGGACCCAACCCACACCGCACCGCTCATCGGTTTAGGATGGTGTCACCAGTTTTGCCGGGTTAAAACTGTTGAAACCGTGTGTGCCAGGGCGACAGTTCTGCCCCCCAGCGCTGGAGCTCGTGGTGGCCACGCCCACCAGCGTCAACCACGTGGCTATCTTACACGCGCATGCGGCATGCTCAGCATGGCCAACACTAGCGTCATGTTCACGGACGGCTGAGTAGAGCGTCGGGCTTTCTTCTCCTTGTTCTGCTTAACAAGATGCAGTCTCCGGCCGCACAAATCCTCG
Organism: Avena longiglumis; assembly: GCA_030063025.1. Taxonomy (NCBI): domain Eukaryota; kingdom Viridiplantae; phylum Streptophyta; class Magnoliopsida; order Poales; family Poaceae; genus Avena; species Avena longiglumis. The sequence goes on along the minus strand of CP125973.1, from coordinate 443,677,204 downwards.
CTGGCTCCAGCCTTCGGCGAGCCGGCGCCCTCCGCCCGGCTATCTGCGACGAACAGTCCATGAAGGTGGCCTACACCACGGCCGCAGACTCAAGTCAACGCTCTAGACATCTTCGCAGAGGGGACCAGCTCGCTCGCTGATCTGAGCTAGGATCACAGGGACATGGGGACGTGCATGAACTAGAGAGGCCTACAGATATTCGCTCAAGCACCTGGTGGTCGCTACGACCACAGCCAAGTATTCCAGTGCTCAGCGGCACAGGTGCATGGGAGGGATGAGTTGGGGAGGGCACGGACAGAGACAAACTAGGTGGTGCCGTGCCGCGGGCTTGTATACGCCTCCAAACGGCGTAACCTGTTTAAACCGTGTACACCAACCCGGAAGAAACCGTGTCGGACGAGCCGGTTTCAGTAACCCGTCCAAACCCAGCAAAACCGGCGATGCACAGGCTTACCTGGATAATTCATCCACGAACTGATTACACTAAGTCACCTCATCGATAATTTAAACCCGTGAAATATATTATTCTGTATCTTATTTGCAATGCCAACATTTTCATGTTCCCTTTTGCCTTTTTGAGCAGTTACTGACCGGATTCATCATATCGTGCATTTTCATGGCAGCTTGCGAGAGACTCGTCCTACTGGATCACGATCCCCGTGAACTTAGAGACTATGCAGCCCTTCTGTATCACTGTGGCCATTACGAAGAATGCTTGCAGTACTTAACATCATTCCAAACTGCCACGGTAATTGATCATAGCAGGCAGCGTTTTAAGCATTAAAACTCACAGCCCTAAAATGCAAATCTGTGTCGTTTCCTTCCAGGTTTTTCATTCAAAGAGCAGTCCATTGGAGATCTTGGAGGATGATGCAGTGGCTACTCTGAGGGCACGAGTAAGCCTAATTTTAGCAGAGGATGGTTGGACCCGCCGCAGACATGCTGCGAGCTACTGGACCAAAAACTCCGAGCCGTGGTAGATTAGATACTCGCTCCTGATGGCTATATTGCACCATGCTGAAACATAGCCGCACAACTTGTACATAGAATAGTCCCTGGTGGTTCCCCAATCCGTATGAGATGGAACTGAACACCAGGTGCCGTCTTCACATGTTTTACACGGTGGATTGTAAATTTTCTCTACAGGAACTTTATCTGATACGGGGGATTCTATCCATGCTACAGAACTACGGACCATACAGGAGTGGTACGTCTGTTCCATCTTCAAGTCACAGCTCACAAATTGTGCAAAACCTTAGGTAGTAGTACAATTTGTTCATGTAATTATCATGGTGTTCTCTCTGTGTCCTAAATGCATAGTATTATACTGTTGAGGACACGGTCGAGTAGATCACACCAGTATGAAAGAAATACAACAGAATCTCAAATATTCATACCCCTCGAAGAACAGAATACAATGACTGTCATTACATACGATTACAATAAAATTATATAGACTATAATGATTTAAATGTCTGACACACTCATATCACGAAATAACAGAAGAGGAATCGACTAGAAATCAATACTAATAGGACCTGAATTATCAACTAATTAAGCGAGCATGCATATGCATACATGCGACGAACTGATCACTGAAGCAGCAAGACGAGGCCAACGGCAACTGCCGAGGCTAAAGCGAAGCCGCCGACAGCGGCGGCAGATGAAGTGTCGGGCTGGGACCCACCGTGCCCGCCCGGCTGCATCGTCCCCGGCGCGTAGGCGTCCGGTCCAGGCGCGGGCGCGAGCTGCGCCGGGTGCACCATGACGCGCACGATGAGCTTTTGGCCCTCCTCGCAGTGGCCCGGCTGGGCGCTGATGAAGCAGAAGAATCCTGGCCTGTCGAGGGGCACCTTGGTGCTGCCGTCGTCGGACCTGGCGATGGGCTCAGTAGCGTTGCAGGTGTCGAAGTCCTCGCGGTCGACGAGGAGCACCGAGTCGTTCTGGTACTTGAAGTCTGCATGCAAATGAAATGGAAGACGCGCGCGTTACGAAACGCAAGAAGAAACGGTGGATGATGCCGGCGCCGCCGTGCTGGACTGATGGATGGACTCACAGAGCGCGTCGCCGACGTGGAAGCGGTTGCTCATGGCCCACCAGCCGTAGCTGGTGTTGGCGTCGGGGACGCGCCACCCGCGCGGGCCGCCGACGTTGAACAGGAGACCCGGCGCCGCCGCCGACGCGAGCCCGGGGCTCGCGGCGAAGAAGACGAGGACGAAGGCGAGCGCGGGGAGGAGGAGTCCAAGCTTGGAGGAGGAACAGTTCGTCGACGGCGCCATGGCTTGACAACCTCGGATTGTGGCGGCGCAGCAGGAGAGAGCAGGAAGCCGAACGGTGATCGACCAGCACGAAAGAAGGTTGGATGCGCTCTCAATCTCGATGCTCCGGCCTGCAATGGCGTGGGTATGTGTGTGTGAATCGCAGGCGCGCGCTCCAGGCGTGTGGTTTTATAGGGGAATGGGAGGAGGCCCCTGTAACTTCCCATTTGATTGATGATGGCGTGCGTGCGTGCGCGCGGGTTTGACCGCGCTTCGAATTCCACTCGTTCGTGGGGGAGGTGGGCGAGCCACGTACTGCGTGCTTGCTTGATGAAGGGAGACGATGCGGTTTAAATTCCCGCTAATACTAACTTCGATGGATGCAGCCGCGCCGCGCGTGCTCTTGATTTGAAGATGGGGAGTGTGTGTATGTTGCAACGGTTCGGTTGGGTATCGACCTGTCTCCTCTTTTCTCAAAAAAAAAAAAAAAGACCTGTCTCCTCTTTTTCTCCTTGCGGAAAGTGCGCTATGGACTCGCAGGGATCGCGGCCGGTCAATGCGCGTACACCAGTCATTGTTTTCTGATTCTAAAATTAAGTTCTGTCGATCTTAATCTCAAACCGCATATACACCTCTGAATGAAGGCATGCTAACGCGCGGCGCCGCATGTAGCCAGCCCCCAGCATTAATGGTGACGTGCCATTGACTGAAGCACTGAATAATGAAGATATATGTATGATTTTACATATTAAATAATGAAAACTTAAAAATAAAATAAAACTGTCAGATTATTTTTTTAAAGGTTACAAGATTATACATGCAAAATTACCAAATTAGCTTTATTAGATGGATAAGCTAAAACATTCGGAACCGCAAGATTATTTCTTAATGGTTACAAGGTTATACATACAGAACTACCAAATTAGATTTATTAGATGGACAAGCTAAAACATTCAGAAGTGCCAGATTATTTATCAATGATTACCAGTTATACATGCAAAACTACCAAATTAGTTTTATTAGATGGACAAGCTAATACATTCAGAACCGCCGGATTATTCATCAATGATTACCAGGTTGTACTAGATTAAACTGCCAGAATATTACCTAGTAATTGCCAAAAAAGTAACTTTGAGAAATAATTACATGTTACCAGTTTAACGAAAGTTAGTTATTGCCATGTTTCCTACTAGCTCCAGTTACAGCAACTAGTAAAAATTCAGTTTTAACAAACTTCTAAAAATCTAATGTGCTTTGTACTATTTTTTTTCCAGATATGATGTTTTTTGGTGGAAACAATGGAGCAACACTTTCTAGGGGTGGTTCGCTCGGGATTGCTGCCCTGAAATGAGTCTAGCATAGTCAAGTGCTGCTCACACACCTCCGGCAGAACAAAATAGTGGTAATGATGAGATCCTAGAAGTCATTTTTACACCCTAGCCACCAAGTACACATATGAGGTTCGATATATTGGAGGAAGCTGAAAGGCACTACAAGATGTACGCGCAGAGAAAGAGATTCGACATTAGGTACAACTACATGAAGAAGTCAGAAGTAACTGGAGGGTACATAAGAGCAACACTTGTTTGTCACAAGGCAGGTCATCGCAAAAAAAGAACATGATGACACTCAAAATCCTAAGCTTGTTGTGCCGGAGCGAATAGGAGTATGAACACAAGAACTAACTTACAAGCTTGAATGATGATCAAGCTTAGGGATGGTAGCTGGGTTGTGAGAGACTTTTGTGATCAGCATAACCACCCGCTGATTAACAAATGGTCACTAACAATGACATGGATATACCTTACGGGTACCTGATGTTAGCCTACCTGGTCTAGCCTGACAGAAGGCCCACTCGACGACCTACTAGGGTCCACAACACCTATGACGTTTCGGCTGCTATGAAGCCCATATGGACACGGACTCCCAAGCGCACAAGGCAAGGAAAGCTCAAGACTAGAGTTTGGATAGAACTTGTAACCTACTCGTATTGGCACCCGAGACCTAGCCTCCCCATATATAAAGTCTAAAAGGGTCCAACGAGGAGGACACGATACAATAGACGACACATGATACGTCATAAACCTCCCAATAGACAGATCTACGATCTCCACATCCACAATAGGCTACGCCACAATAGATCTCAACACCTCATACACACACCTCCACGCCAGATTGCATCTGCGCGTCCCTGTAACCTTCGGTTCCGTCGCAATCAAGAACAGACAAGCAAGAGTAGGATTTTCCCTCTGGGGGCCTGAACCTGGGTAAACCTTGTGTCCCCGCGTTGCTTGACTGTTAACCGTTCCATGACTTCTAGCATCCCCATCTTCTCCAAAACCCAAGTCCATAACAATGGACATTGACGAGTCGAACCCTTGTTAATTGGCGTTGTCTGTGAGAAACGGGGACGCTGATTGTGCGGTCGTGACGGTTCCATCTGAAGCGATCTACGATTCCTCGGCGACGGAGAATCACCTTCTCTTCGACGCTTTCGACTTTACCATCCACTCGTCGGCCACGTGCCCGGATGCGGGATGGATCTAGTGTTCGGCGACCCGTGGACACAGATCCCGGCAGGTCATCTACACTGGAGGTTGAGACTTCGTCAAAACTCCGGCTTCACGTGCATCCTCAACAAAAGATCGCTACACCGATGGTCAGGGAAAATTCCATCTTAATCAACGAGCAGATCGAGGTGACCCGTGACCTACGCAGCTACTTGATTCATCCGGATCGGTTCTAAGGAAAAAGCAAAACAAGTAATCGCGTAAAAATACTTTGACAAGGGACTGGACAACAAGCAGAAAAGGCATGTAGAAAGCCATCATGGATCAAGTACCGATGACAAAGATAATTTAATCAGCTGTGTATATTGAGATAGCTAGACTTGAGTATACGTAAGGTCAAGTTAGATTGAAAATCAGCACGAGCAACAATTTGCTTTCCTAGGTCAAAAAGTTACACATCGACTCAAAATCAGCTAGCTTCCTATACGTGCGCACCTCAACGGCCTACTACGAGCTTGGTATTCGGGGGTTGCGCCAATCCACAGCTGTGTCGACTCTCGTCTGCCGACGACCCACTGCCACGTCAATTACATGTCCGGTGCACAACTCTCGACCACCACTTGCCTGACGTCGATCTTGCAACGTGCTGCGGTCTTCAACTATGGTGATCCACTACAATCTTCAGCTGCGGCGACCTGCATATTATTTCGACTCCCGCGATCCACTGATCGCATCGACTCATGCAGCTGATACGTTGGACATGTATCTATAATTTTTGATGTTCCATGCTTGTTTAGTATCTACTTTGCTTTGCTTTGTCTATACTTTGAGGTGTTTTTATATGTTTTATGGTACTAACCTATTAATAAGATGTCACGATGACATTTGCCTATTTTATTCTGTTTTTAATTCCAGAAAGGTGGAAAATCAATATTCTCGGAATTGGACGGGACAAAACCAAAGTCAATAATTTACAGTGGGACACGAAGCCAGAGTACGAGACGGAGGAGAGTCACCAGGGGGCCACACCCCCTGGCCGTGCGGGTGGGCCCACCCCGCGCCTAGGGGGGTGCAGCCGCCCTGGTGGCCCCCTGCCTCGTCTCTTCGCCTATAAAGACCCTCCTATGCCAAAACCCTAAGTACCCGATCAATATTCCACGAAACCGTCTGTAGCCGCCGCCACCATCTTCCCTAGATCGGGGGATTTGAAGCTCTTCCTGGCACCCTGCCGGAGGGGAGATCATCCCGGATGCCTTTTTTCTTCATCATGCTAGCCTCCGGTATAAAGCGTGAGTAGTTCCATCTTGGACTACGGGTCCATGTAGTAGCTAGATGGTTGTATCTCCTCCTTTGTGCTACCATGTTTAGATCTTGTGAGCTCCGTTCATGATCAAGATCATGTATTTGTAATCATGCATGTTGTGTTTGCGGGGATCCACTGGATATTGAGATTACTATATGAGATTGATTAATGGTTTTGTCTTATTGATTCTATCATGTATGTGTTGTTTGTGATCTTGCGTGCTCTCTGTTTCTAGTAGCTATCTTGGCCAAGTAGATGCTAGTAACTCCAAGAGGGGGTATTTATGATAGATAGTGGGTTCATGCCTCTATTTAATCTAAGGGAAGTGACAAAAATCTCTAAGGTTGTAGATGTGCTGTTTCCACTAGGGAGAAAACAACGGTCTCTTGTTCATGGATCAAGTGGATTGTTTACCTTACACACTTTGCTTAAAGCAGTTATCTGTTGCTTGCAACTTAATACTGGAGGGGGTTCGGATGATAACCTGAAGGTGGATTTCTAGTCATAGATGCAGTTGGATGGCGGTCTATGTATCTTGTTGTATTGCCCAATCGAATCTCATAGGATCATGAATGTCTAGTATTGCATTGTTATGCCTTGCTCAGTCATGTCAATTGTCCTGCTGTAATTTGTTTACCAGCATGCCATGTTTGTTTATCTAAGGAGAACACCTCTAGTGAACTATGGACCCTGGTCCAATCTTGATATTGAAGGGAATATGCCCTGAGAGGCAATAATAAAGTGTTTATTATGTGTATTCCAAGTATATGATAGATGTTTATTTTTCATGCTATAATTGTATTAATACGGAAACATTAATACATGTGTGTTTAATAAACAAACATAAAGTTCCTAGTTATGCCTCTCTCATAAACAGCTCGTTGATTAACAAGATGATCAAGGTTTCCTGATCATGGACATTGGATGTTATTAATAACGGGATCACAACATTAGTGTAATGGTGTGATGAACATTCATCCGAAGTATAGCATTACGATCAAAGTCATTGAGTTTATATTGCTATAACAACTTACGAAGTGATCATAATCCTTAGACCATGAGATCATGTCAATCACTAACACCGGAAGAGTTTCTTGATAACATCAAACGTCACACCGTAACAGGGTGATTATAAAGATGGATTCAGAACTAATAAAGTGTTATGTTGAGGCTCATGGATCGAGAGTGGAATTTGTTCATCCCGATGACGGATAGATATACTTTGGGCCCTCTCGATGATATCAATTGATTAGCTTGCAAGCAAGTGATTTGATCACTAGAATGTTATATCACAGGAACGAGAAAAGAGTGCATTTCGGTAACAAGATCAAACTAGGTATGGAGATACCGATGATCGAATCTCGGACATGTAATATATCGTGAAACAAAGGGGTTAAGATACTAGAGTAAAAGGTTCCGACGATCACAAGAAAGTCATCGTTGAATGTGTGGGAGTCAGTATGGGTCTCCAGATCCCGCTTCTGATTATTGATCCGAGAGGGGTCTCGATCATGTCCGCATTATTCACGAACCGTAGGGTGACACACTTAAGAGACAACGACATCCAATTGGAGCAAATGTTTCATGCCGAAAGAATGAACAAGCGCAGGAATTTATTTCACTAGATATCAAAACAGGTTTTCGGGTGAAATTGCATAAAGTGGTTATGCATTTGAAATAGAATTCTAGCAAGGGGTTATTTGTGAATGTTTGTCATTAAAGTAATTGACAAAATTCTGAATAAAAATAAAAGAGTTTTATTTAATGAGAGTTTGCATTAAATTTGGTGGAAATTTAATGGGAATTTGAGTGGACTTTTGAGTGGAGGGAATTTAAAGGAGATTTGTGAGTGGAGTGTCCACCCACATGAAGAGGGGAGGGCAAGGGGGCAGCCCCATGCGCCGGCCACCCCCTTGGGGTTCCCCCCTCCTCCTATAAAAGGAGCCCCCCCTCCTCACTTGTCTCTCACACCTCCTCGTGAAGGATCTCTCTCCCCCTCTAGAATTTATCCCCCATGGTCTCGGACTAGCGATATACATGTTCCCGGTGGTTATTCGGCAAGAAAGAGTTGTGCTTCCGCTGCATCGCTGGAGCGAGGAGGCGGAGGTTGCTCGGTGCCTCGAACGTGTGTGCGAGCACGGATGCGCTGCTGATTTGCGGCGCTAGGACTTCCTCTCGATCTTGAGATCGGCAATATATCGTCTACATCAACCACGAGTTGAACTCGTTAAGCTTTGTCGGTCTTCAAGGGTATGTTCTCTACGGATATACATCCGCCCGTTGTTTGTATTTAGTAGATAGATCTTGGTATATAGTTCCCATCGTAGGAAAATTTTTGTTTTCTATGCTGCGAACCCTACAGTGGTATCAGAGCCGGATCTATGCGTAGATACTTTACACGGGTAGTACACATATGAGTATGTGGGCGATGATGATCATGTTGTTGCTCCTTTGTTGTAATTTTGGATATTGGAGACATAGTGGGATGAAGCGGCCCGGACAAACTTTACATGTCCTCGCACATGAGACCTGTTCCACGCTTGACATGCAACTAGTTTGCATAAGTGGCTAGCGGGTGTCTGTCTCTCCTACTATAGTCAATATCTATTTTGCAAGCGAGTTGTCAACAATTTGATTATCCTCGTTAGGTTCACGTTCAGAGGTAAGAACGGTTCTATCTCGAAATCCTAAGCCACGTAAAACTTGCAATGGATAAATTAGAGGCCTAGTTTAGATTGTTCTTTGGGCTAGTGTTATGATATGGTAGTGTTGTAAGTAGAAGTATGAGATGATACTCTTACAACACACATAGCGTGTAAAATCCATAGACCTTGGATTTACACATATAGGTATGATAGTGATCATACCACGATACACATGATAGAGATCATCTGCGGGAACCATATCATTTCACTAATAAACATATGATGTTTGATAGCATCTTATATTGCTTGTTTAGGCTTTGTTAGCATAATAAGATGATCCCTCATTTAAATATCAAGATAAGAATGTGTTCTTCCTTTAGTATGCACCGATTATGTTTTCGTCGCTCCAAGACATCACGTGATGATCGGGTGTTTTTGGATCCACGACCATATTTCGGGTGTAAAACAGTTACACACGCGAATACTAAGGTTCTAACTTGGCGAGCCTAGCATGTACAGACATGGCCTCGGAACACGGACCGAAAGGTTAAGCATGAGTCATATAGTTGATATGATGCCCATTTGATGCTCGCCTTTGAAGCTATACCGACTCACGTGATGATCGGACTTGGTGTAGTGGATTTGGTTGATGTAATCACCAAAAAGGCACGAGGGATGTCGTTTTTGAGTGGGAGTTCATTCGTAATATAGATTAGTTGAACTCAATCTATCATACACTTAGTCTAAACTTTACAAATTCTGTTGTAGATGGCACCACCTGCTTTTAATTTCAATGTGTTCATGGAGAAAGAGAAACTAGCAACGAATGGTAGCAACTTTACCGAATGGGCCATGAATTTGAGGATTCTCCTCTCTGCTGCACAAAAGCAATATGTGCTAGAAGCGCCGTTAGGCCCCCCACCTTTAGATGATGCCCCTGACGAGGAGAATGTCTATCAGACTCATCAGGAGGACCAAACCTTCGTTCATTGAGGCATATTGTATGGTCTAGAGCGGAACTTGAAAGCGTTCAAAGGCAATGCATTTGATACAATGGGTGAGTTGAAAATGATTTTCGACACACACATGCTGTAGAGAGCTACAACGCTTCAGAAAATTTCTTTAGCTGCATGATGGAAGAGCACAGCTCCGTTAGTGAGCATGTACTCAAGATGTCGGGTTACACCGATAAGCTTGTGTCCTTGGTAATATCGATTCCCATTGACTTAGGCATCCATCTTGTTCTGCAGTCTCTGCCACCTAGCTATAAGAGCTTCGTGATGAACTATAATATGCAAGGCATGAAGAAGTCTCTCCCCGAGCTTCACAATGCTTAAAATCAAGAAGTGGAGATCAAAAGGAACATCAAGTGTTGATGATCAATAGGAACACTGGTTTCAAGAAAGACAAGAAGGGAAAATGGAAGGAAGTAAGGGCGGAAAGCCGCTGTCACCGAAGAAACCCGAGTTGGACCTAAGTCGATTCCGAGTGCTACTATTGTAAGGGATCAGCCATCGGAAGCGCAACTGCCCCAAGTATCTGGAAGACAAGAAGGCCGGCAAGGCAAACAAAGGTATATATGATATACATGTTATTGATGTGTACTTGACTAGTGCTCGCAGTAGCACCTGGGTATTTGATACCGGTTCAGTTGCTAATATTTGTAACTCGAATCAGGGGCTGCAGAACAAGCGACCGCTAGCAAGGGGTGAGGTCAAGATGCGTGTCGGCAATGGATCAAGCATTGATGTGATCGCCGTCGGAACGCTGCCTCTCCACTTGCTGTCGGGATTAGTTATAAACTTGAATAAATGTTATCTGGTGCCTGCACTGAGCATGAACATTATATCTGGATCGTGTTTGATGCGTAGTGGTTATTCATTTAAATCCGAGAACAATGGTTGTTCCATTTATATGAATGAAATCTTTTATGGTCATGCACCGATGATGAATGGTTTATTTCTATTAGACCTCGATGATAATGTTACACATATTCATAATGTTGATGCTAAAAGGATTAAACTTAATGATGATATATCCGCATATATGTGGCACTGCTGTCTAGGTCATATTGGCGTTAAACGCGTGAAGAAGCTCCATTCGGATGGACTTTTGGAATCACTTGATTATGAATCATTTGATACATGTGAGCCATGCCTTATGGGCAAGATGACTAGAACGCCGTTTTCCGGTTCAATGGAGCAGGCGATTTATTGGAAATCATACATTCTGATGTATGTGGTCCAATGAGTGTGTCGGCGCGAGGTGGATATCGTTATTTTGTTACTTTCACGGATGATTTGAGTAGATACGGTTATATCTACTTGATGAAACACAAGTCTGAAACCTTTGAAAAGTTCAAGGAATTTCAGAATGAAGTGGAAAATCATCGTAATAGAAAGATCAAATTTCTACGGTCCGACCGTGGAGGTGAGTATCTAAGTTACGAGTTTAGCACTCACATGAAAGAGTGTGGAATTGTTTCACAACTCACACTGCCGAACACCACATCGAAATGGTGTGTCGAATGTCGTAATCGCATTTTATTAGATATGGTTCGATCTATGATGTCTCTGACGGACTTGCCGTTGTCATTTTGGGGTTATGCACTAGAAAGCTGCATTCACTTTAAATCGGGCACCATCTAAATCCGTTGAAAAGACACCAGATGAATTGTGGTTTGGAAACAAACCTAAGCTGTCATTCTTAAAGTTTGGGGATGCGATGTTTATGTGAAGAAACTTCAACCGGATAAACTCGAACCCAAAGCGGAAAAATGCGTCTTCATAGGATACCCTAAAGAAACTATTGGGTATTCCTTCTATCACAGATCCGAGGGCAAGGTTTTTGTGTTAAGAATGGATCCTTTCTAGAGAAAGAGTTTCTCGCGAAAGGTGTGAGTAGTCGGAAGGTAGAACTCAAGAGGTTGTGGAACCTTCTCTTCAAAGTATGGCGAGTAGCGCAGCGGAAGTTGTTCGGAGTTGGCTCCACCTGTTGAAGAGGGAACTATTGATAATGATCATGAAACTCGAAGAGAGTACTCCGAACCTCGCAGGGTAAACAGACGCAGCTCCCCGAGTCAGACGGAATCTGTCATGAATTTCATGGTTGATGAAAATGATGACCGCGACGTATGAAGAAGCGATGATGAGCCCGGATTCCAACAAATGGTTAGAAGCCATGAAATCCGAGATGGAATCCATGTATGAAAATCAAGTTTGGAACTTGGTGGAATTACCTCACGACCGAAAAGGCCGTGGAAAACAAATGGATTTTCAAAAGGAAAACGATGTCGATGGTAATGTGACTATCTATAAAGCTCGACTTGTCGCAAAGGGGTTTCGACAAATTCAAGGAGTTGACTACGATGAGACTTTCTCTCCGTAGCGATGCTAAAGTCGATTAGGATTATGTTAGCAATTGCTGCATATTTCGATTATGAGATATGATGATGGATGTCAAAACCGCGTTTCTCAATGGTAATATTGAAGAAGAGTTGTATATGATACAACCAAAGGGTTTTGTCGATCCTAAGGATGCTAACAAGGTGTGCAAGCTTCATCTATCCATCTATGGATTGAAGCAAGCATCACGGTTGGAATCTCCGCTTTGATGAGGTTATCAAAGAGTTGTGAATTTGCCAAACTTATGGAGAAGCTTGTATTTACAAGAAAGTGAGTGGGAGCAATGTGGCATTTCTGATATTATATATGGATGACATATTATTGATCGGAAATGATATAGATCTTTTAAACAGTGTTAAAAGTTATCTAAACAACAAATTTTCAATGAAGGACCTAGGTGATGCGTCATACATATTAGGCATAAAGATCTATAGAGATAGATCTAGGCGCCTAATAGGGCTATCGCAAAGTACATACCTTGATAAGATTTTAAAGAAGTTTAAAATGGACGGAAGTAAGAAGGGGTTCTTACCTATGTTGCAAGGCAAGACATTGAGTAAGACTCAAAGTCCGCTTGGCGGAAGAAAGAGATATAATGGACAAAGTCCCTATGCTTCACCATAGGCTCTATAATGTACGCCATGCTATGTACAAGACCGGATGTGGCACATGCTATTAGTTTGACTAGTAGATACCAATCGGATCCACGTTCGAACCTCGGATAGCGGTCAAGAATATCCTTAAGTACTTACGAAGAACTAAGGATATGTTTCTTGTATACGGAGGTGAAGAAGAGCTCGCTAAGTGTTATGTTGACGCTTAGTTTGACACCGATCCGGATGACTCTAAGTCTCAATCCGGATCGTATTTCTCATGAATGGCGGAGGTTAGTTGGAGGAGCTCCAAACAACCTGTGGTAGCGGATCAACAACGGAGGCGAATATGTTCTTTGCTTGAGCGCTCAGAAGCGCTTTGGATGAAGGAGTTCATATCCGAACTAGGAGTGGTGGCAAACGCGTTGGACCCAATGGTGATCTATTGTGACAACAATGGTGCCATTGCCAATGCCAAAGAGCCAAGGTCTCACAAGCATTCCAAGCATATTAGCGCGGTTTCACTCCATCCATGAGCATGTCAAGGATGGAGATATAAAGATTTAGAAGTATATACGGATCTCAATGTAGCAGATCCGTTGACTAAAACTCTCCTAGAGCAAAACATGATCAACACCGTAACTTAATGGGTGTTAGATTTATCACTATGTAACTAGATTATTGTCTCTAGTGCAAGTGGGAGATCAAGGAATATGCCCGAGAGGCAATAATAAAGTGTTTATTATGTGTATTCCAAGTATATGATAGATGTTTATTTTGCATGCTATAATTGTATTAATACGGAAACATTAATACATGTGTGTTTAATAAACAAACAGAAAGTTCCTAGTTATGCCTCTCTCATAAACTAGCTCGTTGATTAACAAGATGATCAAGGTTTCCTGATCATGGACATTGGATGTTGTTAATAACGGGATCACAACATTAGTGTAATGGTGTGATGAACATTCATCCGAAGTATAGCATTACGATCAAAGTCATTGAGTTTATATTGCTATAACAACTTACGAAGTAATCCTAATCCTTAGACCATGAGATCATGCCAATCACTAACACCGGAAGAGTTTCTTGATAACATCAAACGTCACACCATAACAGGGTGATTATAAAGATGGATTCAGAACTAATAAAGTGTTATGTTGAGGCTCATGGATCGAGAGTGGAATTTGTTCATCCCGATGACGGATAGATATACTCTGGGCCCTCTCGGTGATATCACATTGATTAGCTTGCAAGCAAGTGATTTTATCACTAGAATGTTATATCACAGTAACGAGAAAAGAGTGCATGTCGGTAACGAGATCAAACTAGGTATGGAGATACCGATGATCAAATCTCGGACATGTAATATATCGTGAAACAAAGGGGTTAAGATACTAGCGTAAAAGGTTCCGACGATCACAAGAAAGTCATCGTTGAATGTGTGGGAGTCAGTATGGGTCTCCAGATCTCGCTTCTGATTATTGATCCGAGAGGGGTCTCGATCATGTCTGCATTATTCACGAACCGTAGGGTGACACACTTAAGAGACACTGACATCCAATTGGATCAAATGTTTCATGCCGAAAGAATGAACAAGCGCAGGAATTTATTTCACTAGATATCGAAACAGGTTTTCGGGTTAAATTGCATAAAGTGGTTATGCATGTGAAATAGAATTCTAGCAAGGGGTTATTTGTGAATGTTTGTCATTAAAGTAATTGACAAAATTCTGAATAAAAATAAAAGAGTTTTATTTAATGAGAGTTTGCATTAAATTTGGTGGAAATTTAATGGGAATTTGAGTGGACTTTTGAGTGGAGGGAATTTAAAGGAGATTTGTGAGTGGAGTGTCCACCCACATGAAGAGGGGAGGGCAAGGGGGCAGCCCCATGCGCCGGCCACCCCTTGGGGTTCCCCCCCTCCTCCTATAAAAGGAGCCCCCCTCCTCACTTGTCTCTCACACCTCCTCGTGAAGGATCTCTCTCCCCCTCTAGAATTTATCCCCCATGGTCTCGGACTAGCGAGATACATGTTCCCGGTGGCTATTCGGCAAGAAAGAGTTGTGCTCCGCTGCATCGCTGGAGCGAGGAGGCGGAGGTTGCTCGGTGCCTCGAACGTGTGTGCGAGCACGGATGCGCTGCTGATTTGCGGCGCTAGGACTTCCTCTCGATCTTGAGATCGGCAAGAGATCGTCTACATCAACCACGAGTTAAAATCGTTAAGCTTTGTCGGTCTTCAAGGGTATGTTCTCTACGAATATACATCCGCCCGTTGTTTGTATCCAGTAGATAGATCTTGGTATATAGTTCCCATCGTAGGAAATTTTTTGTTTTCTATGCTGCGAACCCTACAGATATATCTTCCAATGTTACTGTTTACTTGCTACAAACCACTATCACCTTCCACACCATATAGTTAATCCTTTGTTACAATAACCGGTGAGATTGATAACCTCACTGTTCGTTGAGGCAAAGTCATGAGTTTGTGTTGTGCAGGTTTCCAAGTTACTTGCAACACCTTTGAGACATTTCCTTCCTCCTAATAGTTCGATAAACTCGGTTTCTTAATGAGGGAAGACTTGCTGTTGTGCTCATCACACCTTGCTCTTGGGGTTTCCCAACGAAGCATTTCAAGGCGCCATCAACAAGTTTTCTGGTGCCATTGCTGGGGAGGCTAAGGATGTCTTCACAAGGGAGTCCTTTACAACCTTTCTCTTTACTTTGTTTTTGTTTTGCTTAGTTTCTGTTGCCTTGTCTTCTTTGCCTATTTTTATCAAAAAACTCCAAAAAAAAAATTAGTTTCGTTTGGTTTGCTTTCTCTTATAAAAAAACACAAAAAAATAGTTCCTACTCTAGTTGCTGGTCTGTTATTTCCTTGCTTGGTCATGCTTTCTATCAATGGATGGTTTCTTTGAAACTAGTTATTACTAGCAAGGTGGGTTCACGGAAGAACAAAAATAAGGAACATTGTTTGTCACAAGGGAAACACTTATGGAAACAAATTGATAAATTGAATACTATTGATAGAGAGGTGTGCTCTACTTATAATGTTACTTATTGCTTTGATGAATTTTGTTGCTGTAGGAGGTTTAAACACCTACCTTTTCAATGTGAGTATAATGATAATGTTACCATATCTTCTTATGTTAAAGGAAATTATGACTTTTATGATGTGTAACAAATTGAAGAATTTATTGCTTTCAAGGGTGCATTTGAACTTGCCAGTTTGCTTGAAAATACTGATGATGCACCTTATGAGTATGAGGTTTATGAGATACTTAAATTTTACTTTGATAATTACAAGGAAGACAATGGCTATATTCTTGAATATTTTAATAGGTGTTTTCCACAAACAGAAGAGACTAATGCTTTGTAGGAGCCTATGGAAGAGGAAATTGCTGAACCTGAAAGCTCATTAGATGAAAAAGAGGAGGAGAATAATGATCAAGAGGAGGAAGAATGGATCTACCCATGCCTACCTTATAATGAGAGTAACTCTTTACCTCTTACATTATTTGGTTGTCCCCCATGCTTACTAAAGGAGGATGAATGTTATGTTCCTGTGGATTCTTTTGAAATATCTGTTATAGGTAAAACTTGTGATAATAGTTATACTCCTATTATCTATGATAATCCTATATTTGTGCCTAAACGCATGGTACTAGCTTAGAAAATGTATATGATAAAGATCTAGATGATGGTCCTATATTGAATGATCAGTCATCTTGTTATAAAATTGTTAAAAGTGGGTTTGAAGGTTTTAATCCCACTATTTTTGAGCTTGATAAAAATTATGTGTTTGTAGATCATGAAAAGCACGCTCTATGTGATAGTTATATTGTTGAGTTTATTCATGAGGCTACTGAAAATTATTATGAGAGAGGAAAAGACGGTTGTACAAATTTCCATGGTACTGAAACACCTCTCTATGTGTTAAAAGTTTTGAAGTTACTCTTGTTTTATCTTCCTATGTCTGTCACTTTGTTTTTGTAAATTTATTTGCATACAAGATTCCTGTGCATAGAAAGTGGGTTAGACTTAAATGTGTTTTGAATTTGCTTCAATTCATATTTCTTATGTGAGCATCTTCTCAAACTTTCAAGCCTAACTTAAAGGCGTTAAAGAAAAGTACTTATTGGGAGATAACCCAAAAGTTTTATTCAGTCTTGGAAGTTATTACTTCTGTAATGACCTCTCCTTATCCTTTTTATTTGCTTTTTGTGCCAAGAATAACCTCTAATGAGAGGGAAGTAAGATTTAGGGAGTTGTTGTCCCGAAACAGATTTTTGTGCTCTGCCGTAAAAATTCGTGTAAATTCTATGTAAGTCGTATTGAGATGATATTTTTTGAATAAATCCCCCAGTATGTTAGCTAACTTTAGTTATTTCAACACGTTTTTATTTAAGCAACATAAGATCTTCGAAAAAATCGGTTTCTACCTACTGGTCTGTTTTGACAGATTTCTTCTAATATTTGCATTTGCTTCTTATTGATTCCTTTTGGGGGTCTTTTTGGCAAATTGAGCTTTTTGAGGGAATTGCTACAGTATCTTGTGTTTTTAGTAAAAGTTTTGCTATTTTAAAGCTAAACCCAAAGGTCTATTATCTTTTGAATACACTAATGTTGCTAATGAAAATTGTGTGAAATTTTGTATGAAGGAAATTTTCAGGTGTAGAGAAAGAATGACGTAATGAGATGAAGAATGGAAAAAATCTCAAGCTTGGGGATAACACCCCGTGTCACCCCAAGAAATATTTAAGAGATACATGTTCCCGGTGGCTATTCGGCAAGAAAGAGTTGTGCTTCCGCTGCATCGCTGGAGCGAGGAGGCGGAGGTTGCTCGGTGCCTCGAACGTGTGTGCGAGCACGGATGCGCTGCTGATTTGCGGCGCTAGGACTTCCTCTCGATCTTGAGATCGGCAAGAGATCGTCTACATCAACCACGAGTTGAAATCGTTAAGCTTTGTCGGTCTTCAAGGGTATGTTCTCTACGGATATACATCCGCCCGTTGTTTGTATCTAGTAGATAGATCTTGGTATATAGTTCCCATCATAGGAAATTTTTTGTTTTCTATGCTGCGAACCCTACAGATATATCTTCCAATGTTACTGTTTACTTGCTACAAACCACTATCACCTTCCACACCATATAGTTAATCCTTTGTTACAATAACCGGTGAGATTGATAACCTCACTGTTCATTGAGGCAAAGTCGTGAGTTTGTGTTGTGCAGGTTTCCAAGTTACTTGCAACACCTTTGAGACATTTCCTTCCTCCTAATAGTTCGATAAACTCGGTTTCTTAATGAGGGAAGACTTGCTGTTGTGCTCATCACACCTTGCTCTTGGGGTTTCCCAACGAAGCATTTCAAGGCGCCATCAACAAGTTTTCTGGTGCCATTGCTGGGGAGGCTAAGGACGTCTTCACAAGGGAGTCCTTTACAACCTTTCTCTTTACTTTGTTTTTTTTGCTTAGTTTCTGTTGCCTTGTCTTCTTTGCCTCTTTTTATCAAAAAACTCCAAAAAAAATATTAGTTTCATTTGGTTCGCTTTCTCTTATAAAAAAACACAAAAAAATAGTTCCTACTCTAGTTGCTGGTCTATTATTTCCTTGCTTGGTCATGCTTTCTATCAATGGATGGTTTCTTTGAAACTAGTTATTACTAGCAAGGTGGGTTCACGGAAGAACAAAAATAAGGAACATTGTTTGTCACAAGGGAAACACTTATGGAAACAAATTGATAAATTGAATACTGTTGCTAGAGAGGTGTGCTCTACTTATAATGTTACTTATTGCTTTGATGAATTTTGTTGCTGTAGGAGGTTTAAACACCTACCTTTTCAATGTGAGTATAATGATAATGTTACCATATCTTCTTATGTTAAAGGAAATTATGACTTTTATGATGTGTAACAAATTGAAGAATTTATTGCTTTCAAGGGTGCATTTGAATTTGCCAGTTTGCTTGAAAATACTGATGATGCACCTTATGAGTATGAGGTTTATGAGATACTTAAATTTTACTTTGATAATTACAAGGAAGACAATGGATATATTCTTGAATATTTTAATAGGTGTTTTCCACAAACAGAAGAGACTAATGCTTTGTAGGAGCCTATGGAAGAGGAAATTGCTGAACCTGAAAGCTCATTAGATGAAAAAGAGGAGGAGAATAATGATCAAGAGGAGGAAGAATGGATCTACCCATGCCTACCTTATAATGAGAGTAACTCTTTACCTCTTACATTATTTGGTTGTCCCCCATGCTTACTAAAGGAGGATGAATGTTATGTTCCTGTGGATTCTTTTGAAATATCTGCTATGGGTAAAACTTATGATAATAGTTATACTCCTATTATCTATGATAATCCTATATTTGTGCCTAAACGCATGGTACTAGCTTAGAAAATGTTTATGATAAAGATCTAGATGATGGTCCTATATTGAATGATCAGTCATCTTGTTATAAAATTGTTAAAAGTGGGTTTGAAGGTTTTAATCCCACTATTTTTGAGATTGATAAAAATTATGTGTTTGTAGATCATGAAAAACATGCTCTATGTGATAGTTATATTGTTGAGTTTATTCATGAGGCTACTGAAAATTATTATGAGAGAGGAAAAGACGGTTGTACAAATTTCCATGGTACTGAAACACCTCTCTATGTGCTAAAAGTTTTGAAGTTACTCTTGTTTTATCTTCCTATGTCTGTCACTTTGTTTTTGTAAATTTATTTGCATACAAGATTCCTGTGCATAGAAAGTGGGTTAGACTTAAATGTGTTTTGAATTTGCTTCAATTCATATTTCTTATGTGAGCATCTTCTCAAACTTTGAAGCCTAACTTAAAGGCGTTAAAGAAAAGTACTTATTGGGAGATAACCCAAAAGTTTTATTCAGTCTTGGAAGTTATTACTTCTGTAATGGCCTCTCCTTATCCTTTTTATTTGCTTTTTGTGCCAAGAATAACCTCTAATGAGAGAGAAGTAAGATTTAGGGAGTTGTTGTCCTGAAACAGATTTTTGTGCTCTGCCGTAAAAATTCGTGTAAATTCTATGTAAGTCGTATTGAGCTGATATTTTTTGAATAAATCCCCCAGTATGTTAGCTAACTTTAGTTAATTCAACACGTTTTTATTTAAGCAACATAAGATCTTCGAAAAAATCTGTTTATACCTACTGTTATGTTTTGACAGATTTCTTCCAATATTTGCATTTGCTTCTTATTGATTCCTTTTGGGGGTCTTTTTGGCAAATTGAGCTTTTTAAGGGAATTTCTACAGTATCTTGTGTTTTTAGTAAAAGTTTTGCTATTTTAAAGCTAAACCCAAAGGTCTATTATCTTTTGAATACACTAATGTTGCTAATGAAAATTGTGTGAAATTTTATATGAAGGAAATTTTCAGGTGTAGAGAAAAAATGACGTAATGAGATGAAGAATGGAAAAAAGCTCAAGCTTGGGGATAACACCCTGTGTCACCCCAAGAAATATTTAAGAGATACATGTTCCCGGTGGCTATTCGGCAAGAAAGAGTTGTGCTTCATTGCATCATTTGAGCGAGGAGGCGGAGGTTGCTCGGTGCCTCGAACGTGTGTGCGAGCACGGATGCGCTGCTGATTTGCGGCGCTAGGACTTCCTCTCGATCTTGAGATCGGCAAGATATCGTCTACATCAACCACGAGTTGAAATCGTTAAGCTTTGTCGGTCTTCAAGGGTATGTTATCTACGGATATACATCCGCCCGTTGTTTGTATCTAGTAGATAGATCTTGGTATATAGTTCCCATCGTAGGAAATTTTTTGTTTTCTATGCTGCGAACCCTACAGATATATCTTCCAATGTTACTGTTTACTTGCTACAAACCACTATCACCTTCCACACCATATAGTTAATCCTTTGTTACAATAACCGGTGAGATTGATAACCTCACTGTTCGTTGAGGCAAAGTCGTGAGTTTGTGTTGTGCAGGTTTCCAAGTTACTTGCAACACCTTTGAGACATTTCCTTCCTCCTAATAGTTTCATAAACTCGGTTTCTTAATGAGGGAAGACTTGTTGTTGTGCTCATCACACCTTTCTCTTGGGGTTTCCCAACGAAGCATTTCAAGGCGCCATCAACAAGTTTTCTGGTGCCATTGCTGGGGAGGCTAAGGACGTCTTCACAAGGGAGTCCTTTACAACCTTTCTCTTTACTTTGTTTTTGTTTTGCTTAGTTTCTGTTGCCTTGTATTCTTTGCCTCTTTTTATCAAAAAACTCCAAAAAAAAATTAGTTTCGTTTGGTTTGCTTTCTCTTATAAAAAAACACGAAAAAATAGTTCCTACTCTAGTTGCTGGTCTGTTATTTCCTTGCTTGGTCATGCTTTCTATCAATGGATGGTTTCTTTGAAACTAGTTATTACTAGCAAGGTGGGTTCACGGAGGAACAAAAATAAGGAACATTGTTTGTCACAAGGGAAACACTTATGGAAACAAATTGATAAATTGAATACTATTGCTAGAGAGGTGTGCTCTACTTATAATGTTACTTATTGCTTTGATGAATTTTGTTGCTGTAGGAGGTTTAAACACCTACCTTTTCAATGTGAGTATAATGATAATGTTACCATATCTTCTTATGTTAAAGGAAATTATGACTTTTATGATGTGTAACAAATTGAAGAATTTATTGCTTTCAAGGGTGCATTTGAACTTGCCAGTTTGCTTGAAAATACTGATGATGCACCTTATGAGTATGAGGTTTATGAGATACTTAAATTTTACTTTGATAATTACAAGGAAGACAATGGCTATATTCTTGAATATTTTAATAGGTGTTTTCCACAAACAGAAGAGACTAATGCTTTGTAGGAGCCTATGGAAGAGGAAATTGCTGAACCTGAAAGCTCATTAGATGAAAAAGAGGAGGAGAATAATGATCAAGAGGAGGAAGAATGGATCTACCCATGCCTACCTTATAATGAGAGTAACTCTTTACCTCTTACATTATTTGGTTGTCCCCCATGCTTACTAAAGGAGGATGAATGTTATGTTCCTATGGATTCTTTTGAAATATCTGCTATGGGTAAAACTTGTGATAATAGTTATACTCCTATTATCTATGATAATCCTATATTTGTGCCTAAACGCATGGTACTAGCTTAGAAAATGTTTATGATAAAGATCTAGATGATGGTCCTATATTGAATGATCAGTCATCTTGTTATAAAATTGTTAAAAGTGGGTTTGAAGGTTTTAATCCCACTATTTTTGAGCTTGATAAAAATTATGTGTTTGTAGATCATGAAAAGCATGCTCTATGTGATAGTTATATTGTTGAGTTTATTCATGAGGCTACTGAAAATTATTATGAGAGAGGAAAAGACGGTTGTACAAATTTCCATGGTACTGAAACACCTCTCTATGTGCTAAAAGTTTTGAAGTTACTCTTGTTTTATATTCCTATGTCTGTCACTTTGTTTTTGTAAATTTATTTGCATACAAGATTCCTGTGCATAGAAAGTGGGTTAGACTTAAATGTGTTTTGAATTTGCTTCAATTCATATTTCTTATGTGAGCATCTTCTCAAACTTTGAAGCCTAACTTAAAGGCGTTAAAGAAAAGTACTTATTGGGAGATAACCCAAAAGTTTTATTCAGTCTTGGAAGTTATTACTTCTGTAATGACCTCTCCTTATCCTTTTTATTTGCTTTTTGTGCCAAGAATAACCTCTAATGAGAGGGAAGTAAGATTTAGGGAGTTATTGTCCCGAAACATATTTTTTGTGCTCTGCCGTAAAAATTCGTGTAAATTCTATGTAAGTCGTATTGAGCTGATATTTTTTGAATAAATCCCCCAGTATGTTAGATAACTTTAGTTAGTTCAATACGTTTTTATTTAAGCAACATAAGATCTTCGAAAAAATCGGTTTCTACCTACTGGTCTATTTTGACAGATTTCTTCCAATATTTGCATTTGCTTCTTATTGATTCCTTTTGGCGGTCTTTTTGGTAAATTGAGCTTTTTGAGGGAATTGCTACAGTATCTTGTGTTTTTAGTAAAAGTTTTGCTATTCTAAAGCTAAACCCAAAAGTCTATTATCTTTTGAATACACTAATGTTGCTAATGAAAATTGTGTGAAATTTTGTATGAAGGAAATTTTCAGGTGTAGAGAAAGAATGACGTAATGAGATGAAGAATGGAAAAAAGCTCAAGCTTGGGGATAACACACCGTGTCACCCCAAGAAATATTTAAGAGGTACAAGCGTCAAAGCTTAGGGATGCCCAAGACATCCCCTTCTTCATCAATAAAAATTCCAGGTCTTTCTAGACACTTTGTTTTTATTGTTTCATGCATTGTTGTGTTGTTCTTGGAGCGTCTTAGTTTTTGTTTGGTTTGCTTAATTTGCTTGAATAAAGTAGTTTGGACCCCCGTTTTCGCTGTGTTGTTTCAAATAAGTTGATTGGTGTTGGAGAGGAGTAGTAAGTTCTTGCTTAACTAGTACAAGAGGAGCTTGCTTTGACTATGACTTAGACTTTAGCATGTCATGCTAGGTGTTGTTTTGACTTTATGCTTAGTGATTATTGCTGTAGAATGACTTGTTCCAAACAATTGGGATTTCTTAATGTGCCTTGAAGGAATCATGCATTGTTTTAGCATACAAAAGCATAGTATTGTGGTATTCTCCTTTGATGCTTTGTTTGGGTTGACTTGGCACATGCTCAAACCATGTTATGACTATGAACCAGTCACCTTAGCTTCTATGATAATTTAGTTTCTGACTTGTGGTACCACTTTATGCTTTGATTGATAATGTTTTGTTGCTCTGCATGATTATGGCCATTATTGCTCTCTTAGTTGGTCGCTCCCAGTCTTTTGCTAGCCTCCACTTGTATTGAGTAAGCTCTACTCATGCATCCAACTCCCAAGAAACCAAGTTATTCCAAAGTGTCCACTATAAATTCCTATGCATGGTGTGTTACACCATTCCAAGTATATTCTTGTTTTCATCTATCTTCCAGTTAAAAAGTCTCCTTGTTATGTGAAAACTTAGTGATTAAAGCGCTCACAAACTTGATGGCACACTTTATTTTTCTTGCCCCTAATAAACTTGAACCATTGTGTCATCTATGTAGTATATGCTTGCACTTATACGTTGGAATTAGCAGAACCGTGCTGTCACGAGGAACGCTTTCAACATTGCACTTGTACTTTGTACACAATTGATATCATGCTATTTTGTCTATGGATGTTGTCGGTGTGAAATAAAAGGGGAGCTTTTAAGTCCATGGAGTTATGTATGTGTGTTAGAGAAACGCCTGTGCCGCTAGCCTAAGCCATGCCTAATCATGGTGGAAACTTGCAACATCACCATAATGACATCTATGAAGCATTCTTCTTATAAAAAAGAGATAGAAAACAAAGATTGATTATGGGAAGCTCCTGTATCCCATAATATGAGAAAATAGGAAAGAGAGAAAAAAGCACCATATTCCCATGGTAAATAAGAAGATTGCTGAGATGCTCATTGTCTGCTTGCCTTGTTATTTTGATTATGGGATAGCTCCTGTATCATGTGCAAGAGGTACCCCGTTGGCGGTTCTCTATGATACACATGTACTTACTATGAAAAGAACTTACAAGTGACTAAAGTTGAGGAGCATGAGGAGCGGCCCTCGTATTCAAGGGACATGAGATTGCCAGCTTATACTTTGTCAAGCATATAATCCATAGTTTGTTCACTTTAACTTTAATCACTTCAAGATGCTTATGATAGGGGCAATGAGAGCTGCAAGCTAACAAGTACCATAATTTTTGGAAGCTCTTTTTGAAACTTGAAATCCCTGCTTTCCTTATGAAGGGCCTTTCTTCCACTATTATATTGAGTCTCCACCTTCTACCTTTAGGCACCAGTTAAGAGAGCATAGTTGCCATTCTTAGTTCTATGTGCATTGTCCCAAAACTTATTGATTGATGCATATTGTTGATATTACATGTTCTTGTGCTATTTGTATCTAGTCACACTTATGAACTTTGAAGGTGTCCTATGCATCTATTTGCTACTCCATGAGGGACATGCTGAATGCCACTATGCTATGTTTTCTATATGTGAAACAAACAAACGTTTTTCAATGCATGTTATTCATGATCTTTGTTTGTAACCTTTCATGTTGCATGCATAGTTACTTTGTCTTACTGTTAGAACTCCATCTTTCATGCTCATGTTTAGAGTTCTTTGATCCCAACTTTCAATGCTTGCAAATGGTTTGATCTTGATTTTGATGGTGCATGTCACCTCAAAACTTATTCTTTTTATCACTTACCTACTCGA
Source organism: Avena longiglumis (assembly GCA_030063025.1). NCBI lineage: Eukaryota > Viridiplantae > Streptophyta > Magnoliopsida > Poales > Poaceae > Avena > Avena longiglumis. The sequence continues at coordinate 443,652,182 of CP125973.1, read as the reverse complement.
GGACGAGCAGGAGTTAAGCTTGGGGATGCTTGATACGTCGGAAATGTATATATAATTTTTGATGTTCCATGCTTGTTTAGTATCTACTTTGCTTTGCTTTATCTACACTTTGATGTGTTTTTATATGTTTTATGGTACTAACCTATTAACAAGATTCCACAGTGCCAGTTGCGTGTTTTCTTCTGTTTTTGGTTCCAGAAAGGCAGAAAATCAATATTCTCGGAATTGGACGGGACAAAAGCCAAAGTCAATATTTTACCGTGGGGAAAACGAAGCCAGAGTACGAGACGAAGGAGAGTCACTAGGGGACACACCCCCTGGCCGTGCGTGTGGGCCCAACCCACGCCTGGGGGGGTGTAGCCGCCCTGGCGGCCCCCTGCCTCGCCTCTTCGCCTATAAAGACCCCCCATGCCAAAACCCTAAGTACCCGATCAATATTCCACGAAACCGTCTGTAGCCGCCGCTACCATCGTCCCTAGAACGGGGGATTTGAAGCTCTTCTTGGCACCCTGCCGAAGGGGAGATCATCCCGGAGGCCTTTTTTCTTCATCATGCTAGCCTCCGGTATAAAGCGTGAGTAGTTCCACCTTGGACTACGGGTCCATGTAGTAGCTAGATGGTTGTATCTCCCCCTTTGTGCTACCATGTAGAGATCTTGTGAGCTCCGTTCATGATTAAGATCATCTATTTGTAATCATGCATATTGTGTTTGCGGGGATTCAATGGATATTGAGATTACTATGCCAGATTGATTAATGGTTTTGTCTTATTGATTCTATCATGTATGTATTGTTTGTGATCTTGCACGATCTCCGTTTCTAGTAGCTATCTTGGCCAAGTAGATGCTAGTGACTCCAAGAGGGGGTATTTATGCTAGATAGTGGGTTCATGCCTCTATTTAATCTAAGGGAAGTGACAAAAATCTCTAAGGTTGTAGATGTGATGATGCCACTAGGGAGAAAACAACGGTCTCTTGTTCATGGAACAAGTGGATTGTTTACGTTACACACTTTGCTTAAAGCAGTTATCTGTTGCTTGCAACTTAATACTAGAGGGGGTTTGGATGATAACCCGAAGGTGGATTTCTAGTCATAGATGCATTTGTATGGCGGTCTATGTATCTTGTTGTATTGCCCAATCGAATCTCATAGGATCATGAATGTCTAGTATTGCATTGTTATGCCTTGCTTAGTCCTGTCAATTGCCCTGCTGTAATTTGTTTACCCAGCATGCCATGTTTGTTTATCTAAGGAGAACACCTCTAGTGAACTATGGATCCTGGTCCAATCTTTACCATTGATATATCTTCCAATGTTACTGTTTACTTGCTGGAAACCACTATCACCTTCCACACCATACAGTTAATCCTTTTTACAACAACCAGTGAGATTGACAACCCCACTGTTCGTTGAGGCAAAGTCTTGAGTTTGTGTTGTGCAGGTTTCCAAGTTGCTTGCAACACCTTTGAGACGTTTCCTTCCTCCTAATGGTTTGATAACCTCGGTTTCTTACCGAGGGAAGACTTGCTGCTGTGCTCATCACACCTTGCTCTTGGAGTTTCCCGACGAAGTGCTTCCAGGCGCCATCAGCGGCCCGCGGGTCGTATCGGATCCTTCAGATCGTTTGACCCGCTGTGGTCTTTGGTTCCAACGGCTCGGGGGCTCGGGGGCTCGGGGGCACCCTCCACTTTGGTGACACGTCACGGTCTTTGACTTCTACGACCTGCTGCATTCTTTGAATGTGGTGACCCGCTGCATTTTTCAGATGCGATGACCTAGTGTGGTCTTCGATTGCGACAATCTTCGGATGCGTAACTCGCTGCCGCCATCGACCCGAGGAACTCGTCGCTGCTACGAGTACGGTCCTATGCGAATGTCGACTACATCTGTCGCGTGACCCGCTACGGCGTCGACTACGTCCGCGGTCGCATCAACTTCGTCCACGACAACTACCAATAAAGCTAAGTTTCCCTCTACTTAGAGCTGATTTTTTTTTTTAACTAGCACATGAAACACTCAGGGGCTACGCCCTCTTCGAGTAACTTAATGTTCCATCGGCTCCACGCACTCGAGCACCTCATAGCGACAGCCCGAGTAGCTGATTCAGCCCAATCGTCGAATCCTTGAACTTTGAGTACCTCGGCAAGGTACTGAGACTAAGGGTAATCAGTCTAACGAAAAGGCCTAGTAAACAGTGCAAAAGTGTCGACTCGATCGGCACCAAAATCTTACTATACAAGCTGACAGGCAAATATTTCTTACAAGATACAAGTACTTCACAATTCTTTATATTTTCTACAGCCTACAAGGTCGTCGACTGCCTCGAGCTATTCTATTGGGTCCCCCAATAGGAGTCGACAAAACAACTAACTACACCATAAGCTCAAGACCTGAGTCGAGTCCCTCCTCGGATGGTTGCATCGCTTGATGCTACAAAGACACAACACTGGTCGTACACCCGACAGAAGCAACGGCGTCGACTTCATTCGGAACGTCAAAGTCCTTTCCTCTAAACATCGCGTGACTCCGCTGCGTCGAATCTTGGCTCCTTATGCGTGATACGCTGACTCGATGCACTTCCGGGTCAGTGGTTTCTCCTCGCACGAGTCTCCACTTGAGTCTGCGTCTCGACTAGACACTCGAGGGATACTCCTATCAGGAGCACTGGTCGCGCACCTGATGTACTTTCGGGTTAGAGGTACGCCCACGAGATTTTCGACTACAACTGCACGATACAAGACTCGAGTCTCTGTCCGAGTCCATGACTCTGCCAGACACTCAGGGGCTACTCCAAACTGGAGCGCTGGTTGCGCACATAGAAGACCTTCGAGTGACACGCTTCGATTCCTCACTCTAATCAACGATTTGACTGAGGACTCGGGGGGCTACTTGTAACATCCCAGGATTAGCACCTAGAATTATAGAGGACACATGTTTGTGCATTGCATTCATGCATAAGAAAATCCGGAGAATTTTTGCGCAAAACTAAAGAAGTTGTAGAGGGATCGAGATCTCTCTTGTTCTGATGGAAACACCAGGAAAGGTGCGATGGAATTCAACATGACCTCTATTGTACTTTTGTATTTTAGGGGAAAACAATTCAAATCTGAATTTTTACTTGATAGATTTGAATATTAAAAGAATTTGAAATAGAATAAGAATTGGAAATTAAATTATAATAAAAGATAAGAGGTGAATTCTTATTTATGAATAAGATTCAATATTCACAATTATTCGAATTAAAATTGAAAACACAAAGAGATAAGTGTTTCTATTGCCATTGGAGAAATGGGGTTTAGTTCATCTTAGATGGGGGGTTAGGAATTTGGACATGACCTTTGTTGAATTTATGATTTTGGGGAAAATAATTTGCATTCAAGACTTCAAATATGAGATCATACAATTCAAATATAACTTGGATTTAAATTTAAATCTTAAACTATTACAGGATATTTCATAATCATAATACAAATTGGTATAAGCAAATTTAAACTTTATTGAAAGAAATATAATAATACAATGTCTTTACATGATTCAAGCAGAAAAATAAATTACATTACTAAAATAAATAAAAGAGCTCTTTATTACAACAAAATAAATATGACATTGTCTTTACAAAAGAATTGTAAAAGAAAAAGGAAATAAGTAAACTTTATTAAACAAGATACAAATCCTTACAAGTTTCAACTAACAAAGAGAAAAATGAACTTTATTACATTAATAAAAGAATACAATATTCTTTACAATATTTAAGAATCAAATAATGTTGTAAAAGAATAAAAAAGAAAACCTAAACTATTTCCTGGTTAGTCCTATGTGTTTTGTTCTTCAACTCTTCACATTCTTTATTTCTGCAAGACAAAACAGCAGACTAACAACAGTACAATAATAAGGGGGTTAGTTTATTATTGAACTCCTAGATTTGGCGTAGAGTTGCTAGAGCGTGAATTCATCATTGAGTATTTATTAAAAAGGGGCCAAATCATAGTATTTGTTCTTAATCAGGTAGTGGCCTCAGTACAACATCATTGGCTTAGGGGCAAGTTTGACCAAAGCCAGATAAGAGGGTAAAGAGGTAAAACATCAAGAAATGTCAAGCTTTTTACTTGATATGATCCATGAGTCATAGCAAGCAAGCAAGATGCTCACACAACCATGCATATGGGTGCGCTGTCAACACAACAGCAGCCCAGGAAGGAGACAAGAAAGCTAGCTTATGTACACCAAGGGGTGAACCAGCCGTAGCAGCAAGCTACCATTTTCCGTCCACACCTCAGAGTACATTCCCCATCTCATCCTCTCATCATCAAACCAAGAATGCTTAGATAATTCCACCAAATCCACCACCTAATCAATATCTGGTTGCTTACTTAAGCCATCCAAGAAATGATCAAGTGAGCACAAGGAGAAGTAGATCAAGATCAACAGCACCACAAGGAGGAGTAGTTCAAGATCAACAGCACCACGAGGAGTAGATCAAGATCAGCAGCATCACCAGGAGAAGTAGATCAAGATCAGTAGCATCACAACTAGTAGTAGACCATGATCCCCAATAGGCCATCAACAATAGGTACAAGTTCAAGATATAAATTAGATCATGCAACACTTGTTCTTATTATCTTGTATCACCAGCTTGAAAAGAAATAGTGGCTGTGTCACAAATCATCCAAATCCATCTACCCTTCAACTAGATCAAGTCTAGGAGGACGAGGAGTAATATTTCTCTCAGTCTTGCATAGAGTTGCTATGCAAGGCTCATCATTGAGAAAGAAAGCCACAAAGTAGTATTTGTTCTTAAATTGTAATATGGCCTCAGCCTTTGCATCATTGGCAACCAAAGTTTATCTTTAGTAAGAAAAATCAAGCAGCAGATCATGTTGCTATATATATCACTATAGTGCACACTCAGTTGAGGCACCACAGTAGGATTCTACAGCTAGCAGAAGCCACCATTCAAGGATCTAATAAATCATTTCTAATGAATTTTGTCATGTTCCAATGCAGACAGGGCACACCAAATAAATTCAAATCATTTCCCTACTCAAACATTTTAGGAATCATCTATAAATACACTCACTTGTTAACATTCAATGGATAGCAATCCATGACCAATGCTACCAGCAACATCACATCCTGGAATTGTCTTAGTCAACAGTACAGAGCTAGTAATTATTTCATTAGCAACAGTCAAGAGATAAAGAAGCATCCCAAAACAGCAAGACCAAGTATGTTGTATCTGTTCTTATTAAAAGCATACACTACAACACCTCAATTTACACATGATCATTATCACCCAGCTTAACTAAACCAAACACAGTAATAAATTCCATAAGCCAGAAGTGAACCAATGGTTCAGAGAGGAACTTTGTTTAAATTAAATCCAAGTAAACCCCTGTAAGCTCATCACAGGCCATGGAAAATACAACTTTCCCAACTGAAGCATATCACATCATATATCAGTAGATCATCAAACATTTTCAACAAAAATGTGCTTGGGATAAACCTAGCTCTATACTTAGCACTAGAGTTCATTTATAAGGAACTAGGCCACGGTTTTAGTTCCTAGACTAGTTAAATTATAATGGCCAAATCATACAACATCACAAATAGACTAACCAGAATAAACTGCAGTAAGTACACCATCCCAAAATGATTTATTGCAAATTATTGATGCATAGAATTCATACCAAAACACCTATCAACCACTTAACCAAATCTAGGTCTAATTAAAATCTCAATAATCAGTAATAACCACCAGAATAATACTAAGCCAGTTATGAATTAAGTCACAACATCACATTCTCTAGTTTTACAGACAACAATAAGTACATGTATCAAATCAAGTGAGGAATTAAGCACTTAATCAACCAAATCGACTACACTACCAAACCTATCACTCTAATCAATTGAACTTTTCTCAAGAGCTCAATTCTTATTTCCTGAAAATGGTAAATCACAAGGTACTGAGAGGATTCGGAGAGGGATAAGGCAAAGAAGACCAGAGAGTGAAAAGGGAAAAACATACCTGTGGTCCTCGCTAGGGTAGGAAGAGGAAGCAGTGGCCAGCGTCGAGGATGAGCACAACGGCACAGGGAGCACCCAGTGGGCGCTGCAACCCGCGCCAAGCCGCGTCATAGAGCTCACAGGGAGGAAGACGACACCATCTACTCACCATAGCACCAGGGCGATGCCAGAGGAGCGTCGGAGCACCACATCCTCGAGCAGCAGCCAGGGGCATCGGGGGCCAGCGGAGTCGCGCCGGCGACCTATCCGAACCGCACGGCTAGGGTTTCGCAGGGGCACGAGCAGTGAAGCAGAGCAGCACCGAGGCGGACGAAATCGCCAGATATTCTTGAGTCGGAGCCTCGTCGGCAGGCGGCGGAGTCAAGGTCGGACGGCAACCGGCCGGAGAGGCGGCGACGGCGGCATCGCATGGGAGCAAGAGAGGAGAGGTTGAGGTCTATGTGTGTGTGCGTGTGTGTGTGGAGTGAGGGGTGGGCCGGAGGTGAGGGGTCTGGCATGGTCCTGTTGGGCCAGGACAACCCACATACCCAACCAAACAGCCCAAGTTGATTAGGTTTAGAAATAAAATAAAAAAATGAATTACTAAAATAACCTCCAAACATTTTTAGCTTTAGAAAATTATAGAAAAATCCTAAAGTTACATATGATATATCAAAATGACCACAAAAATAATATCTACCTAATAAAAATATAATTTTAAGTGTTTAAAATAAATTTAAAATAAAATAATTATTAACACCATTAAATCTTAAATGAAATTTTATAAAATAAAACAAAAACCCTAAAAATAAATAAAAAATCATTTTTGTGTATCAAAATAACTCTATTATTCTAAAAAAACACACTTAGAGTTTTACAAATAAAACATAAATCAAATATTTAAAGACACTTAATTCTTTGATGAATTTTATAAAAATAAAGATAATTCATTTTAAGGTCTTAAATAAATATATTACACTAGAAAAATATTAAATATATTATTAGAAAATTCTTTAATATTTTAAATAATAAATCCTTATCTATTACTTATTTTGTGAATTCTTTAAAAACAATTCTTAAGTAAGAAATAATCACAATTCTTATAAAACCTTGAGCAATTAGTGTCTTAGTAATAATTCCAAACCCATAACTTGAATTCATAATCAAACTTAAGTATAACTTTTAACTTTAAAATATTCTTTTAAAATCTTATTTAGAATCCTTTTAAATAAACATTGGGTATCACCCATTTATATAATATGGTGAATAATCATTATATCTTAACCACTATTAACATAACTTTAAATTCTAACAAATTACTAAGACCATCTAAATATGATTCCATTAAATAAATACACATTCCTTTCATAATAGCAAAACAAATTTAATCTAATCATTCACTTAAATAGAAAGTGAATAATTCCACACCTTAGTTATACCTATCATAAATCTAAAACTTGGGAGTAATTAAAATATATTACACCTTAAGTTTACTTAACCTTTTAAAGTTAACTTTAGTCTAAAAAGCTTATAAACATCATGTCTAATAAAATACTTATGTTTTTATAGTTAACTTTGGTCTATTGAAAGTAAGACATAAATCATCTCAAGTCCAAACTAATAAATCAAACACCAAAAGACATTGATCATGTCCTATTAACAATGAAGATTGTTTAAACCTTAGAAAGGAAATATTTTCTTCAAATGTTATTCTTTTTGCCACTTCAAATAACAATCTTATAATAAGTCCTTCAACTCTTAACAACTCAATCCCAAGGACTTTTATCATAGTCACCACATGACAATTCACCATAATCACATCATCTTATACTTTACTTACATATTTTGGGTTGTTAACACTTAGGTTCCTTATAAAGATCATTACTTATAAAGTAAAATTTGAAGATAAACCAACTCTGAAAAGAATCACTTGAATTCACTTCACTCGAAGTATTGGGGATTCAATTTGGAAGTTTTACAAAAATGCATAGCATTACTTATGCATAACTGCATATGGCTTCTTTAAACATTAGTCCTTACCGGATCAATGATGCAGATTTCAGATATTGGATCTTATGTCGTCTCGAAGACCGTGAGTGCATAATCTTGCAATCACAAAAGGCAAGTTCACACTTGCTCATGTCCTTTGATTATTTTCTGTAAAGTATTTTAAAAATCTAGTGTTGTCATCACCTGCATTTGAAAAAGGTCAGAAAACACTATTTTCATAATAATGTGAATACAGGTTATTTATAATGAGGTAATAACCTACTATAAGAGTTCCAGTGGTAAAGGAACATATTAGCTAGGACTTAACAACCAATGTCGCCAGTGATTCTTGCGCCATATATTACGCGTTGACCATGAGATTTGGAATGGGATGAAGAAGTCAGCTGTATCTTTTCCCTCTCGCATGGAGCTGGATGTGCGGGTCGTGGTTGTTATCACTCGTAGCATGCATATATATGGTAATTCGTAGAGGATATGCAGCATATGGGTGGGAGCCCTCAACGTCCCACGATAGTTCTGGCATCTGAACGGTCTGTACAAACCATTGCCGTAATTCAAAAGGTGGTCATGGTGTACACCAAGGAGACATGCGGGGTCGCAGAGAAGGCAGTGATTGTCTTGGATCTTAGGTTGGGCCTCAAACCAAGGAAGTTTGAACGGGGACATACTCCCGGCCGTGCAACAAAACCTAAGGTCTCTCATGGGTAAAGTGACGCACCTCTGCAGAGTGTAAGAACTGCAATTTGTTACTCCCTGTTCCGGGAAGGAGCTGCGAACGCGGCGGGAAAAGGAACTCCATGAAAGTTCTAGTAAACCTGTGAAGGCTGACAGATATAGCTTTTTAGAATAAAAGCAACCTTTGAAGAAATGTTTACGAAAACTTGCATTGCCTACGACCTATGGTCTGTGGCTATAGATATAGTGCATCAAACACTCCTTTTCTAGTGAACACTCCTTTTCTAGCCATAGAACCTATTTATTTAGTGTACTGCTATAGCAGCAATGCCAGACCATTAGTTAAGATACTAGTATGAATAGTATAATAATTTTTGAGTTGTTTATCTCTGATTCTTCTTTGTAAGAAGATTCTTTCTCTCTCTTTAACCTAGAGTGTTCTCTGGATCTTGTGTAAAGAGTTGAGTTGTAACCTATAGTCATGTCTTGGACCTGCTGTGTTTCGGTTGTACTACTCTGGGGGATGTAATACTAGTGAACGGTGTTTCATTGGTGTTATGTCAACGACTATAGTGTACTACATCATGCAGTGGTATGCTGGGTCACCGCACTACTCCTATAGGGAGCGCTGGTCGCACATTCCAAAAAATAAAGGCATTCAGGTCATCTACAAGGTCATCCGAAGAACTTTTGGGTCACCGTAACTCGCAACTGATGACTATAAGTTTCTGCTCGAGTTTACGACTCAAACAGACAGTCGGGGGCTACTCCCATAGGGAGCGCTGGTCACGCACCCTATAGTCCATTGTGTTTACTACATCCATAATGTCGACTCCTTTACAACAATCGAACAAATTCAGCTGACCCGATGAACTTTCGGGTGAAGTGCTTCACACTCGAGACAACTTTCGACTCCGACATCCAAATGCAACGCTCAAGACAACTGAGTCTCCACCCGAAACTTGTCCGGATGAAAGCACTCGAAAGATTATAGAGTCTCCAGTCGAATCTACGATTCGACTGAACACTCGGGGGATACTGACATGGATATGCCTTACGGGTACCCGATGTTAGCCTACCTAGTCTAACCTGACAGAAGGCCCACTCGACGACCTACCAGGGTCCATGACGTCTATGAAGTTTCGGCTGCTATGAAGCCCATATGGACACGGACTCCCAAGCGCACAAGGCAAGGAAAGCTCAAGACTAGAGTTTGGATACAACTTGTAACCTACTCATATTGGCACTCGAGACCTAGCCTCCCCATATATAAAGGCTAGGAGGGTCCAACGAGGAGGAAACGATACAATAGACGACACACGCTATGCCATAAACCCCCCAATAGACAGATCTATGATCTCCACATCCACAATAGGCTATGCCACAATAGATCTCAACACCTCATGCACACACCTCCATGCCTTTGGTTCCGCCGTATTCAAGAACATACAAGCAGGAGTAGGGTTTTCCCTCCGGGGGCCTAAACCTAGGTAAACCTCGTGTCCCCGTGTTTCTTGCCTGTTAGCCGTTCCACGACTTCTAGCATCCCCATCTTCTCCAAAACCCAAGTCCATAACAATGGGCATTGACGAGTCGAACCCTCGTCAAATAGGGTTCCTACGATCACACAGAGAAATCCCGTAGGAGGACCAGGATTTCATCAAGGTGCTTCATTCGGTGAATATGGAAACTAAAAGTGCATGTATGCCCCATGTGTGGTTTTGGTATTTAATGACAATCTCTATGGACTAATGTGTAAATTGAGTTTCACTTATATGTTTGTCCATTGGCATCGCTTGGACCATGTGTTGGTCTCAAGGTTAAAAGTTAGACAAATGTCCAAGGGCTTTGTGCCCATTGGAATCATGAAGAAAGAAAGTGCTTGAAGGTTGATCAAGACAAGTGCAAAGAGTTGCGTCAAGATGGATCAACCTCAAGAAGGGATGAAGAAGGGCTAGCTCAAGATGCGCCATCTCTAGAAGATCTCATGCTTGAAGCTTGCCATCCTCATGATCATGGAGTGATGAATACCAGTTCAAGAAGAGGTTTCCCCATGGAGCATGGGGGAGCAATTTCCAAGTCTTCATCAAGCAAGAGCGAGCAAGGGAAAACAAGTAAGGTGTTCCCACTTGAGAATAACAAGATGGTCTACATCAAGTTCAAGTGGAATGCTCAAAGGCAAAGGTATGATCTTGATAGGGCTTCTCTTTTGCCGGTCTCGTGTTGCTAGTAGGGATACCGAGTTTAGGATAGATAGCCGTTCTATCAAGAGGGGCTCTCAAGCGGGTGTCTCGATCGCATTGTTCAGAGATAGCTCAAACTTTTGCATGCATAGCATCATATTTCTTGGTTATTCTTTGGTTATTGTCCATGAGAGGATCTAGAGCTTGTGGTCATCATCATAACAAGCTCTAGTTCATCAAATAAGGATTTCACTTGCATATCTTATCGCGGTTTTTGATCTTGCGAGATTTCTGAATCCACACCTTGGGATATACATCGCATATATATATTCATGGTATTTTATCCCTAGGTGATACCCAATATTTCCAACACCTTTTTGTTGGATTATACTTGTCTCTATCTTTCTAACATAATTGGTTTCATCTCGTTTGGAGTTCGGATGCGAAAGTTATCGCAGTTTTGGTTTCTGGAATTTCCTGACCGGAAGTTCCGGCCACCCACCTAAAATTCCGCTTGGGCCTAGTTTCCGTCGGAAGTTCCGGTTGAAAATTCGGCTTTCATTGCTCTCGTTCCTCTCTATTTATGTAACCTTAGTATTTTGTATGCTCTATTTGATGGAACTTCAATCAAAATTTCCACCAATAGTTCCGCTCCCACCGGAAGTTCTGGCCAGGGTCATGTTTTCAATCTTTCGCATCGTAGTTTCTGACCGTTGGCTATGTGCCACCGGAATTTCCGGCCTCCCACCGGAAGTTCCGTCCAGGGTCGCGAATGCCCATAACGGTCAGATCTGGGAGCCCTTTAAAAGGGGCTCCTCTTCCCCTTCGTGGGTACCAGCTCTTTTCTTGGTTCTTGGCTTTCTCTCTCTCCTCCATTGTTGACCTTGAAGATCTTTCCCTCTCCCATTTCCCTTCCTATTATTCTTGCATATTTTTGAGGGATTTGAGAGAGGAGATCTAGATCGACAATCCCCCCAAGCCAAATCCCTTCTTTGTGAAGGAATCATTGGGATCTAGATCTAGGAGAGTTTTGTGTTCTCCTCTTGTGTTCTTCCTCCCTTTGTAGCTTTGTTGGAATTTGGGTGATAAGGACTTGCCCTTGTATTTTTGGTGCATAGGTTTGTGTTCTACTCAGAGATTCGGCGAGTTCAAGCTTGTGGGATTGTTACTCTTGGGTTCTTGGAACCCTAGATAGTTGTGTGGTTGGGTTGTTGACTTCTTGTGACCTTTTGTGGTCTTGTAGCCTTTTGTGGATTTTTTTGGACTATTGTGGCATTGTAGCCTTTTGTGGCTTTGTTGTTGGGAGCCTCCAATTGAGTTGTGAAGATAGCCGCAATCTTGTACGGGTTTTGGTGACCGCCCTCAAGTGTCCCTTAGTGGATCGTGAGTATCCTTTGTGGCGAGCTCACGGGAGAATAAGGTGAGCCTTTTGTGGCGCCGGTGAGATGCGTGCCTTCGCATCCGGGGTGAGGCCTTGTGTGGCGTTGGGTGAGCATCGAGCCACCACACCCCAAGGTGAGCCATTTGTGGCGTTCAGAGAGCATTGCACCATCGCACCTCTCCAACAGAGACGTAGCTTCTTTGGAAGTGAACTTCGGGTTAAAAATCTTTGTCTCCGCGTCCATCGGTTATCTCTCAACCAAACCCTTTAATTATGCACTTTACTTTGTGATAGCCATCGTGCTTGAAGTATTGATATCTTGCTATCACCTTGTTGCTTGTGTTGCTTAGCATAGGTTATTGGTGCACTTAGGTGAACCTAGTGGCTAGGATTTATGCTCAATAAATTAAATGTTAGTTTTATTTCGCATTTATTTGAGCCTAAGCCGTAATAATTCTAAAAGCCTATTCACCCCCCTCTAGGCAATGTCCATTGCACTTCCAGAAACAAGAAGGATCATGCAAGTGATGGCTACCCTCTATGAGTCACTTGAAGGAGTTACATATACACCTAAAGACATGGTGAACTTCAGAGCTTCAATTTGCGCTGAGAACAAGTACACATATATGAAAGATACATTTTATGTACTTTGATGAAATGAAGCAGCGAGATAAATATTTTTATTACAGATTCACGCTTGATGATGAAAACAGAGTTGAGAACTTATTTTGGGTAGATGGAGCTGCTAGAAGAGCATACAAACACTTCAATGATTGCATATCTTTTGATACAACATATTGTACCAACTAGTATATATTCGCTCCATTTATAGGAATAAACAACCATGGACAGTCTATCCAGCTTGGATATGGGTTCTTAAGGAATGAGCTCATTTCTAGTTTTAATCGACTATTTTAGACTTTTCTAATTGCCATGGATGGCCTAGCTCCAATAAATATCATTACGGACTAGGATTTTGGAATGAGGTGAGGAATAGATAACAAGTTCCCAAACACTAGGCATAGGAACTGCCATTGGCATATAGTTGACAAGGCGACAAAAGAGATTGGGCCATTAGTTGCAAGGATTCCTGGCCTACGAGAAGTGATCAATGATTGCCTAAATTGCAGCTTGTCACCAGAGAAATTTGAAGAGAGGTGGAATTACATGATAAAAAAGTTTGGCTTGCAAGGACATACTAAGTTTCAGGCATTGTATGAGAAAATAAGTTACTGTTTCTTGGCATACTTTATGCACTCCTTCTACCCATTCCTGCAGACAATCCAATGTAGTGAAGGCCTTAATGCAGTGTTGAAACAATATATCAGTCCTTAAAACTTAGTCCTCGAGTTTGTTCATCAATATGCTGCTATCCAAGAAAAGATAATGAAAGCACAAAATAAATAAGAAGCAGACTCATCCCTAACTACAGTTAAGACATGGTGCTGGCACCTAATCGAACATCACTTGTCAACGGTGTACACACGTGGCATATACAACCATTTTCAGAAAGAAATTCGATACACAATATCCTATAACATAATACAGATAGCTGACCGTATTTACCCACTCGAATGCATAACAAAGTTTGTGCCCACATACCACAATAGAAACTACCAATTTTATGCAGACCATGAAAATAGTGAGTACAAATGTCAATGCTGTAAATTTGAGAGGGATGGCATAGTGTATTGTCACATTCTAAAGGTAATTTAAAAACTTGTTCTCAGTTGCCAAAATAACTATCACTAGTTACCTATTAGGAAAATATATGATTGCCAGGTTTAAAAAATATAGGTCATATAGTTACTCTTTATGGAAAGCAAAAAACAAAATGTTGCTATATAGTAGCTTGGAATGTATATGAAAAAATGCCAGATTAAAAATGACCATAGTTGCAATTTTATTTAGTTTTGACACATTATGTTTTTGAGAAAACATACTAACTATGCTACCTCCTTGTTTTGCTTTTCCAAATGAAGACCATGTTCTTTATAGGACTGACGGTGATGCCACCGGCATATGTTCTTAAAAGGTGGACATGGAGTGCAAAGGAGAATTTAGTGGAAGAAACACCAGGCCAACCAGTGGAGATGCCGAAGGAGTCTAGGAAGAAGATTTCACTGGCAACAATGTGCAAAAAGTTCAAAAGCATGGCACTATACAACAACCAAACAGAAGATGGCAAGAATATAATAAGGATGCATCTAAAATATGTAGAAGGATTTGACTACACTAAAGTGAGAGACGGAGAAAAGAGCAAAAAAAAGTTGCTTCTAATTCTGCTCTCCCAACAAATTCTTCACAACATACTCCAAACCAGAGAAATTAGCAAGATGCACCTACAATAAGTATGGATGAAAAACATCAAAAATCTGGGCCATAAACACATACACCAAAACGCAAGAAGGATGCTCCAAAGACATCAGCACCTACATGTGATCCTAGGCTAACTAACAGTGCTAACTTCACAAGTTCAGACCCAATAATACCGCCAACCACTGGAACATCTTTGGAAACATCTGATGCTCACATACGTGATCCCCGCAAATCAAACACAAAAGGAAAGAAGAGAAAGTATGCATTAGAGAATGCACCGGACATTGGAAGGAAGGAAGTCCGTGTATGCAAGGAATGTGGCTCAACGGAACATGATTAGAGAACATGCCCAGAAAGATCGCAGCTACTAAGCCAGGATTTAAAAAGCCCTCTAGATTACCGCATAAACATTTACTATTGTCCTAGATTTTGTCGTTGTTTCACATTGTAAAGATAGTGCAATGTATGACATATTTACTTCCATCTATATTCATATATGCGCAAGAATTTACTGTATCACATTGTTGTTCAAATTCCACCTCTAGTTCTCCTTTTCCTCATTAAAATCAGCAGTAACCCACTTGTATGGTATGATCCTCCTCAGTTTATAAGCATCACCTTTGCCAATTTGTGGGATGTTCTTCCCATTCCAATTATCGATGTTATAGAGCACATGAAAACCATAGTTGAATCTGCGAGGAAAACAAAGACATCAATAAAAACTGCAGTATAAAAAAGCCACAAATCATTTTCTGGAGATAAAAAGAGAGATAACAAGTTGACATACATATTTTATTGCACTGGCACATTAACAATTGTGGGTTCCCAACCTGTATCTCGACCTTCGAGGTGGCATAATGAATCTACCATATAGCATTGATCTTACTGATTAGAGCGTTTGCATGATTAGAGAGACTTCCACTCCCTTCGCCACGCATGGTGTTGGGGATATACTTACCGGGTATAACCGCAGGACTCGCTGACCAGGGTGGCCCACCAACGGGTTAGAGCTTTGATTCACGGGTGGACCAGTCAGAGAAATAGGAGGATCCACATCCGGCTACGACAAGGACCAGAAGAGTTACTGACTTAGGCCTATAGTATTAGTTGTAGTCCAAGCTGTATCTAGTTACCGACTCTGTAACATAGCCGGATAGGTATCCCCTGTAACCCTAGGTCCCGGTGACTATATAAACCATCCCTATGGGAGTCTTTAGGGCAACCAATATTTACAACACCACAACCTACTCGCACAGGCGAACCCCTCTCTTGTAATCCGCTGTAACATCTGGCTCTCGCCGATATATTATTGGGTTGCTAGCAGGAGTAGGATCCGATCACCGTAGTCGGATCTAAACCTGGGTAAAGTTGTGCTGACCGCTCTCAGAACATCATACGCCTCACATCCCATATTCTCAACACCTCCAGGACCCCCTATGGTGTACTTGTTGACAATCCGATGATAGTTGGCACCCACTATGGGGTAGGTGACTTTTAGAGATTCGTTCTGGGCGGAATCTGTGCGTGCCAGAATTGGCGAAACAATCACCATGGGTCGTGTGGTTTACGCCAGTGATGTCCCTCTTGTTCTTCTCGACGAGACTTGGATTCCAGCTAAAGATCCCATGACAAACTACACCATCATGTCCATCGACGAGATCGACATCTACCTCGACTTCGCTGAACCCGCCCAACCCACCCTTGAGGTGATGACCATGGCAGAAGAAAAATCTGGATCTGCTCTGTTCGTAGAGGCGGAATAGTTCAAGATCCTGGAAAAATTGAGCTCACCCAGCCCGCTCCTGTAGTGGAAGAAGTGGTGGAAGAAAAATCTAGATTTGATCTCCTCGTTGATATCGGATACACGGATGAGGAGTATATTTTCTTCAGATCCAACTCTGTCGATGCTGAAGCAGAAAAATGTTCTCAAGGTACAGGACTGAGAAGATGAGACGCCCCCGCGTTAGCTGCAGGAAAGAGGTGGAAGTCAAGACGCTCCGGTACCCCAAGACCATGAACAAGAATAATCATTGCTTCATGTACCACGTGGGCTCTGGATCCGGCTCTGTCGATGCTGGAGCCAGAAATGATTCAGTTCTTGATGCAATCAAAGAAAGTGCCAACTTACATGATTCCCCTCAAGAGTCAATAACGTCACAGGAGCTTTGAGACTTCGAGAAAGAGATGGAAGCATACGGAGAAGAGTATGCCTCCAAACCAGCGCAGGGTGAGACGAAGACCCCTCCGAGTCCATATGATAGCATGGACGAAGACTACACCACGCAAGATGACCTGGACACCGGAGATTCATCCGAGGTCCAGAAGCCAACTACTATGGAAAGTACCAATGGAAGTTTATCTCCCGATACCGGACCGAAAGCCGTATTTGCTACCGGTACACACGTTAAGGCTACCGGGCGGTCAAAGAAGAAGAAGAAGACGAAGAACAAGAACCCGACACGGATAGAGCCGGTTGAGGAAGCCAACAAAGAGAAAGTTGACGAAGAGATCTAGATGGAGAATCAGGACGGAAATCCGATTAATCCCACATCGATCGACCCACTGGTGGATGGACACGTTATCACCAAGGGTGCACGTGAAATCTACGGATATGCTCTCTCGATACCAATCCCAACTACTTCAGATCTCACTCCGAAGGATCTAGAGAAAAGGGTTGAGGACCTGGAAAAACATCGCTTGTTTTTGCTCGAAGAGGCTGCACGCATCGTTGAGCTTGGACAACAGATAGACAGCAATCCTGCCCAGTACCATTCAGAATTCAAGCGACTACCAAATAAGACAAGGGGAGGTCCGGTTCTTTCTAATAGGGACCGGATGTCCACAGAGATTTATTCGACGGTAAAACCAGAGAGAAGATCCGAGTCTATAACACGCTAGTGGAAAACGCTGCGGCTGTTCGAGCCATCCTCGCAAATAAACTGTCTCCAGAAAAAGTCCGGCAATGTGTATCATTGCTTGACAAAGGACTGAAGCAGCAAAATACATCCGCGTAATTCAGTGTCAAGCTGACCTCAAGGTCGGAATTTTGCCACACTGGAGCATCCCAAAGCACTGATGAAAGACCCTGCAGGAATACGGATCAACATCACCGTCCCCGGGAAGAATAAAATTCAAGGACCGGATCAAACGGTCATCATTGCAGGGACACGCGGGACTGGTCGAGAGTTATTCTGGTTGCGTCTGAAGATGCTATCAGGGCATTGGTACCTCACCAGGGCCATCATCGGCTGAATAATTGCCACAGGGAAGACCTGGAGGTGCGCCGCCAACGAGAACAAGATCAGCTAGGGATGCCACTCCCAGCCATTCGGCTGGTAACGCCGGACGAGGAAACGACCTGGATCATCATGAATCAAGTAGGTACGGAGCTTGAAGAAATCAACCTCGGAGTCAGCATAATGAGGCTCCACCACCACGTCGTTCAGCCGGAAATAACCCGCCAGATCCACCATCACCATCCGACAGCAACCATGAAGAATCTCATCGAAGCCATGGAAGTCGCAGGGGTGGGGGTGGCGATGGTGGAAGGAGAAGCAGGAATCCGACTCCGCTGCGCAGAAGCCGCGAGCCTCCAAGGCGTAGATCTCTCTTGCCAAGCGATGCTCGCCATCGTATCGAATGAAACATGGCAGCGCGGAGGTATGAGGAAGAGGACGTATATGTGGGACCCAAATGCTTCGGACCACATATCCGTCAAACCAAATTTCCAGTTGACTTTGGCATTTGCAAACACATACAACCCTACGACGGCGCAGCTCGGCCAGATAGTTGGCTTCAAGATTTTTTCCAGGCTTGCTGCATCGCCAAAGGAGGAAACAACATGGTTGCAGTTTGATATTTCCCACTTATGTTGTGAAAGACGGCTCGATCATGGTTCTGTGAGCTACCCGCGAATTCAATTCACAACTGGTATGATATGCAAAATGCATTTTTTCAAACTTCGAGGGAACATACAGGAGGCCCTGCATAGTCGGAGACTTGTAGCGTTGCACTCAAAGACCCGGAGAAACCTGCCGGGATTACCTTGGACGCTGGATCGACATGAAGAACTCCTGCGAGGGAGTAAACGAGCAAACTGCGATTGAAGGTTTCATTGCAGGACTCCCAGTCGGACTTTTGCGTCACAGACTGAAGCGTGACCATGTCACAGATCTGGAGAGATGATAGAAACATCGAGAAATTATGCTGACGCTGATGACGATTCAGATGGACTGCTGAATATTCTGGCCAATCCAAATGCGGCCAAGCAGCAGAAGCAACAAACTTAGAAGCGCAAGAATACCTCGGAAGATAAACCGGCTCTAGACAACATAGCAGTGAATGCAACATTCGGATCCATAGGACGAGGAGGGCGCGGAGGCGGCCGAGGACGAGGTCGCGGAACTTCTCGGGTCCAAGGTAGAGGATATCAGCAGCCCGGAAAATCATATTCCTGGGCCGACATCACCAACAACCCTTGTGTACATCACCTGGACACGAGTGGAGGTTCTACCCAAGGAGATAAGTTGTTCTATGTGTTGCAAATACACTTCACGGCAACCAATAATATTGCCGAGTATGAAGCACTGTTGCGTGGAATATGCATGGCCAAAAATATTGGCGTAACTAGACTCATGTGTTACGGAGACTCGGATTTAGTTGCTCAGCAAGTATTCGATATCTGCAATGCAAACAAACACATGGAAGCTTACAAAGCTGTTGTGGATGAATTATCTAAATCGTTCGAGGGCTTTAAGGTTCAACACATCCCTCGAGCAGAAAACGAGGAAGCAGATGATTTATAAAGGATAATCTCTACACGGAAACAAATCTCGGATGGCGCTTTTCTAGAGCACCTAAAAGTCCCTTCCATCACAGGACTTGATGAGGATTATCCGACGAAATACGACTCACCTTTAGTAGCAGTTCTAGCTATAATTGCCTGCTGGACAAAACCCTATCTGGATTTCCTGATAGACGGAAAATTACCTGAAGACGAAGTTCTTGGCCGACAGATCGTCCAACGAGCTAAATCCTATACGATAATCAATGGTGAGCTCCATAAGTGGAGTGTTTCTAGGGTTTTACAGCGCTGTATTTCTCCAGAAGGAGTAGAAATCTTACGAGAAATCCACGAAGGCGAGTGTGATCACCATGTTGTAGCCAAATCCTTAGTGGCAAAAGCTTTTAGACATGGATTCTTTTGGCTCACAGCTAAGGCAGATGCTGAGAAACTAGTCAAAACGTACAAAGGCTGCCAAAAGTACGCCCGTCAAGCACATGTTTCGGCTGATCAGCTGCGAACAATCCCTATTACATGGCCATTTGCAGTCTAGGAGCTTGATATGGTAGGGCTGTTTCATACGACAAAGTGTGGATTTACTCACCTACTAGTGATGGTGGATAAATTTACCAAATGGATTCAGGCTAAACCCGTAATAAATTGCGATGGAGCCACAGCCAAAAAGTTTGTTGAGGACTTAATCATCAAATTCAGATATCCGCATAGCATTATTACCGACAATGGGAGCAACTTTTCCATGGGAGAATTAGCCGAATTTTGCGAGGAACAAGGGATCCGACTTGATATTGCACCAGTCGCACACCCACAAGCTAATGGACAAGTCAAAAGAGCAAATGGTCTCATGTTACAAGTACTTCGACATCGTCTCGAGGCACCACTTCATCATGCCATGGGGGCTTGGGCAGAGGAATTAGCGTCTGTGATATGGAGCTTACGAACAAATCCTAACAGATCAAAGGGATACACTCCTTTCTTCTTGGTCTATGGTGCAGAAGCAGTTATTCCAAGTGATTTAATTCATCAGTCTCCTTGAGTCAAAGCGTATATCGAAGAAGATGCAGAAATTTCTCAACAAGATGATCTCTACATAGTTGAAAAAGTCCGCATCGTTGTTGATCAGCAAATATCTACAGCCTATCAGCAAAAGTTACACAAGTATCATAGTCAGAGATTACAAAACCGTTCTTTCAGGAAAGGCGATTTGGTTCTCCAACTCATGCAAAAAAGAAATCATAAACTTTCCCCGAATTGGGAAGGACCTTTTATGATCAGCAGAGTTCTACATAACGGGTCATATTATTTAACTGATATGAGATCAATCAAGGAAAGACCGGATACTCAGAAGAGAAAGAGAGCTGGAGGTAGTATAGACCTGGATGAATTAGACCGTCTATGGAATATTGCATAGCTATGTCCCTTCTATTCTTATTTATAATTCCTTGTAATCATATATGTACATGTTCAAAGAGAAATAAAGTATTGGTTTCCTCATATATTATTTTTGAGAATTTTTTGCCATCTTATTTCCAAAAGAGCATGTCGTTTTCAAAAATCCCAGGATGCTTGAAATTACTTTATGATCATGTTAGTTCTGGTTATGATTTTTCAATATCTATAAAAAAATGTTACCTTAGGGTGTAAATATATTTTGTGTTTATACTTTGGTTTTTTATCTGACTGCTCAGACGCGGGTATATTCCGAGTAATGAATTTTTTGTACTGGAGGCCGGCTCTGTTTCCGAGTTTAATATGGTTTAGCAATTGCGCTCCGTTGACTCGGCAGAGTTCCATGCTAAAGGTTGGCCGGCTCATGAAAGGGACGAGGCAGAGATCCAGATAAAATGAAAGGTGTAAATACAATGCTTAATAAAATTTCAAGCACACACATTCAAATATATACAACAAGTGATAAGTAGTAAAGCGTTAA
This sequence comes from Avena longiglumis, assembly GCA_030063025.1. Lineage (NCBI taxonomy): Eukaryota > Viridiplantae > Streptophyta > Magnoliopsida > Poales > Poaceae > Avena > Avena longiglumis. Next base: position 443,630,881 of record CP125973.1, on the reverse strand, counting down.
TTCTTACATACCAGCACATTTAAAACAAAATATTGTTCCCATCATTACATGCCAAATGAAAAAGTTTAGGATAATGCATCAAATGTTTATGCTGCAGATTCAGGCGATGGTGGTGGAGACCTTGGAGTGCTGGAGTCGACATCGTCGCCATCTTGTTCCGAAGACTCGGAAGCTTCTTCATCATCAACGAGGCTCTCTTTGGGAGAAGGCGGCACAACGACAGACAGGAAGAATGGCGTCGTGTAGTTCGTCATCCCCGCCACACGATAAGCATAACCTGCGCAAGATTCTTGGATGGCCTTGATGTCTTGTGACACGTCCAAAACATATCTACTTTCCCGAACACTTTTGATATTGTTTTTCCTCTAATTTGTGTGATTTGGATACAACTAACACGGAGTAACGTTGTTTTTAGCAGAATTGCTTTGGTGTCTCGTTTTTGTGGAGAAAATCAACTTTCAGGAAAAAATCCCAGAAAATATCCAAAAATCCTATTTTCCCAGAAGACTCACGGAGCCAGAAGACGTAGGGGAGAAGAGGCTAGAGGGGCCCACACCACCCCCAGGCGCGGGCTAGGCTAGGCCGCGCCAGGGCATGGTGTTGCTGCCTCGGACTCCACCTTGACCTCTCCTTTCGCCTACATATACCCTCTGACCTAAAAACGTCGGGGAGTTCGACAATTTCTAGAGAAGAGTTCTGTTGCGCCGCCACCACCAGAAACCGCGATTCGGAACCAGAAACTCTAATCTGGCACCCTGCCGGGACGGGGAATTGGAGGAGATCATCGCCATCATCATCATCGATGCCTCTCCATCAACCATCCATGATTCCCCCATCCATGTGTGAGTAATTCCCCGCTGTAGGCTATGGGGATGGTAGGGATTGGATGAGATCGTTCATGTATATCATAAGATTGTTAGGTCATGGTACCTAGTATCTATTGTTAGTGCTTTTTGACATTGTTGCAACTTGTTGTGCTTAATGCTTGTCACTAGGCCCTGAGTGTCATGATCTCATATCTGAACATGTTATTGATTCATGATGATATTATTGTTTGTGATCTTACCTGCAAGTTGAATACACATATCGTTGTCTGGAACCCGAGGCCCCGAAGTGATAGAAATTGGGATACTGGAGGGGATGGCTGTGATGTGAGGATCACGTGTGTTCATGGGGTGTTAACGCTTTGCTCCGGTACTTTATTAAAAGGAGCACCTTAATTGTCAGTAGATTCCCTTGAGGCCCCGCTGCAAACGGGCTGACAGGACAAAAGATGTTGTGCAAGTTCTCATCTCGAGCATGCATGACTATATATGGAACACATGCCTATGGTTATTTTTCTACTGCTACTACAAAATTTTCGCTACTGATAAACTATTCTGAGCAAGACTGTTTCCAGGTCCAGCTGAATTGACAAATCATCTGTTAAGGATTATAAATATTTTTTGTCTCCCCTTGTGTCAAATTAATAAATTTGGGCTTTACTTCCCTCGAAGGCTATTGTGATCCCATATACTTGTGGGTCATCAAGACTATTTTCTGGCGTCGATGCCGGGGAGCATAGCTTTATTTATAAGTTCACTTGGAATTATTATTGTTCGCTTCTATCTATTCATCATGGGGAAAACTCGTTGTAACATCCCAAATTTCATCAAATGCAAAATCATATTATTGCATTCATATCATAATAGCATTATTAATTTGCATATAATTTTCATAACAAAACCCTAAATAGAACCTTATTTAAACCCCTTCTTATTATATTTATATGGGGCAAGGTTTTATTTTATTTTCAAGACCCAAAATGTTTTTGAGCGAATATAAGTGTTTGACACACTTTTAGACACAAGCATCACAATAAAAAAAATTGGTGAAGCTTTGAATTCATTTGAATTTGAAATATCCATTCAAATTCTATTTATAAAATCAAAACATAAATGGAAAAAGGCAAAAGAGAAAAAATAAACAGCAGGAACCATTCTGGCCCAACATGCCCCAACGGCCCAGCAAGCCCACCCGGGAAATTTCCCTCTCTCCCCGCGTTTTATCACCCGTGCGTGCACCCTCACCCTCACTGATAGTGGCCCCGTTGCCACGTCGTCTTCATCGTCCCCAAACCCCGTCCGCGGCCAGTTCCTCCGCCCGTTTCTCCCTGTAGTCATTGTCGATAACTCGCACATTGATTTGCTGAGTAACTCCCCTCCTTGCTCCGACTAAATAAACCCCACCCCCTTTCGACCATTTCCCCAACACTACAAGCCCCAAGCGCCGCCAGGCTCCTCGAATTTCTGCTTGCACCACCGCAGCACCGAGCAGCTCCGACGAGCTATCACGGTAAGCTTCGTGCGCCCCTCTGCCCCTCGTTCACACGATCATGTTCACCAGGTCCTTGCACATATACTCATGCCTCTGGTATGTCCAATCTTGACCTAGGTCGCCGTCCCCACCATCAAATTCAAGCACCCGAGGCACTGCCCAACTCCGATGAGTGATTTCGGTAAAGTCTGAGCACCCCTTGACCTCTAATTCATGCTACTATGTTCGTCATGACCTTGCACACTTGTGGATGCCATTTGTTTGCACTTTTGTGTCCTAGGTTGTCGCCCCTTCTCCGTTCACGAACGCCCGACGCCAGTACCAACTCCGACGAGAACCTGAGCCCATGTGCGTGCGCCCCTGTCCAAGCCAAGACCACGTTGAGCTTCACCACATCCTCGCGACCGTGGTAAGCATCTGCACACCCCTACCCCTCTAGAATCACAGGCGCATCGCCGCCAGTGTCGTCGCTGCCGCCAGAGCCATTTGCGCCGCCAGTCTTTGGTCGATTAGATCTGAGCCTTTAGATCTGCATCCAGTGGTTAAGATTAGATCACTTAATGAACCTTTACGACTAGATCTGGGCCGTGCATTGCCACTTAAATACTACGGTGCAGAATTGTGGTCCAGCGTGAACCGGTATGCGCCAATCAGACTCTGCGTGTGTCCCTTTTTTTGTTTTAAAATCTGAATTTTGATCTATTAATTTAAACTTGTAAATTCAATAACTTTTGTTTTGTTTGTCCAAAATTTCAATTTTTATATCAATGGATTCAGAAAAATGATCTCTTTGCAAATATGGCCTTGGTTTGGCCATTTGCTTCTAAAAATTTAGGATTTTATGAAGAACCATTTGTAGGCTTATTTTGGCTATATAAATTATTTAAAAAATTATTTTAAAGTAAATTTTAGTGTATTTGGACCTTAGAAAGTATGCTTTGTATTCAGTACTGTTTAGTTTGTTTTGAAAAGTGTGACAAATCGTCCATTTGCATTTTGCATGCATTCATATATTTTTGTTTGTATATTTAATGTGAATTTGGTGGTATGATTTTTGTGTAGATTTTGGTGATTGTGGAGAGTGTGATTGTGAGGATTGTTCCAATTCCCAAGCTACCAAGGCAAGTGATGCTTCATCTTTTGTCCTACTATTTTTAACTATGCATTAGTGATATTTTGAGTAGGATTTGCATGGATATTTTTCTAAGTATATGTTATTCCATGCGAAATCCTATAGATATTGTCTTTGTAGAATTTTCCAAAGTTAAGAGACTTGTTATGTTAGCATGCTTAGCCTAGCTAGTAGAACACAAGGGTGGATTATTCATGTTATGATACTGTACAAAGTTTGTGCCTATGTTTTGATTAATAAAACAACATGTTAATGAATCACCTTGGTGGAATGGAAAGATTGGTTTGTGTTGAGTGGTTACACAACAACCATGTCTATGGTTTACCTTGTGTATCACACTTGTGGATGGCCACCCAGGAACAAAGATATTTGAGATGTTTAGTGTTGAGAAGCTTCTAGTGCAATCACATGGCATATGGGCTCTGCCTTGACCAACGAGGTTGCAAGAATTCAGCCAGATGGACAGTTGGTGGTAGGGTTGATAGGATGGAACACGTCCATGGTGGTCTGAAGGAATGCTTCTAAAAAGTCTCGTCTCGATGCATGTAGATTCTTGTGATGAAAGTGCACCACCTCTCGAGAGGGTAAAACCTAAGTACTTAGTTGTGGCCCCGATATCGGACAATTTGATCATCAAAGACATTGAAATGATCAAGGATCTCCTCATCCCAATTTCTCTAAGTTAAAACTTGTGGTTGTACAAGGGTAAAGGTTCACCAATGTCTATTGGTGGTTCCTTGGGTGTTTTTGTCAAACAAAAACTTAGTGTTTTCAACTAATAAGAAAAAACTTATTTTGAGCAAAGCCAACCTGCACTACACTTAGCCAAATTCATATAGTTACTAGATGTTACTATACTACTATGGTACCACTAGCCAATACAATTCCAAATGTATTGACCCTCTGTGGCTGTAACTTATGATGTTGCAGGTTACTCTGATAGTGACTAGGTTTATGAGTTTATACTCAACATGTTTGCCTGTGGCACATGAAGATGAAGACTTTATTTATTTTGTTAAGTATTGTGAACTCTATGTTTTAGCCTTGATCTAATGAGTTGTAAGGACTATGTATCTCTGGATATTACGTTGTAATCATGACCTTTGTATCTGTGTACTTCATCTTAAATTGTGGATGCTAGCAATTCGATCTAGGGACTAGCATTGCAATCACAGGGGCCTTTACCTTAAATGGTGAGGTTTAACACTCGTGATGGAAAAGTTCCTATATTACCATCCACTACAAGAAGAGGTACAATCCCGAACACCTCTGTTGCTCTTGATTCACCATCTGTGATGAGTAAGCTCCTTACACCACCACATACACATGTTACACATACTGCTACTTTTGCTGAATCAGAAAATGCTTCTGATACTTATGATGATACTTCTACTATGCTTGATGAGAGTGGTTCATTAGGTCCTTTCCTAGATGCTACAATTGCTAGAACTATAATAGGAAACACTGAAACTCCTAATGAAGATATTGCTACACCTGTTAGTTCACCCGAGTCTAGAGAGCATCTCAGCTATGATCTTGATTACGGTTATATTGAAATGACTGATGAATTTATTGAGGAATGTCAAAACACTCATGGTGCAAGTGCTATTAAGAGTCTTCTTGAGAGACACACGTTAGATCTAAATTATCTCTTGATGCTAAGTTTGCCACATCTCCCATAAACATTAAAGATAAGGATTATGATTTCTCTCTTGATTTATCTTATATAACCATTGTTGAGAAAGAACCTTTTTGTGGGACTGAAAATGAAAGTGTCGTGGCACATACGCAAGAGATCTCTATTTTGAGTGGCTTATTTTCTGATGATATTAAGAAATGCACCTACTTTTTAGCTAAAATTTTCCCTTTTTCATTGAAAGGTGAAGCTAAAGCTTGGTTTAATAATTTATCTCCTGGATCTATTGATAGTCCTATTGGTTTGGTTAATACTTTATTTCAGAAATATTTCCCTCCTAGTGTGCAACATGCTATTTTGCAGGAACTCTTTGATTTTAAGTAGGGAGAAGAAGAGAAATTGCCTGAATCATGGGCAAGGGTTTGTGCTTTAATTAAAGCACAACCTGGATATCCAGTACCTAAAAATGAACATCTTGATATATATTATAATAGACTAACTGATGAATTTAGGACATACCTGGATAGTTGTGCTGGTTGTGTTTTCAGGAAAAGAACTCCTAATGAAGCTGAGGAATTAATGGCTAAAATAAGCAAGAATTATGATGATTGGACTGTACCTGAGCCAACTACACCTGAGGCAATTACGCCTGAGCCAACTATACCTGAGCCAACCCCAACACCAACACAAACACCAAAGAAGAGGGGAATGATTGAATTAAATGATGAAGTGATGAAGGAAGCTAAGAATTGGCTTAAGGAGAAGGGTATTAAATATTAAAATGTGAAGAATTTACCTCCTATAGAAGAACTATGTAAGCCAATCTCTCACTCATCCACTATTGAGGTACACTCTCTCCAGCATTTTGGTGATGGTGATATTCCTTATTCTAAACCACCTGATCAATGGTTAGAAGAATTTGATATTTATGTTGTTAAGCAATATAATTTTAATAAGAGAGTGCAGAATCATCTAATGGAAAACTCTAGAGCTATTGATAAGTTGCATGATATTGTGGAGAGAACCTCCAATGATGTTAAAATGCTTGTTAAACATTTCAAAATGGTTCAAACTCAAATTGATCATCTTACTAAGGCTCAAAAAGATTTTTTAGTTAATGCTTCTAGAGAAAAACATGCTTATGAAATTAGAACTAGAAGTGGTGCTTCTACTCAGGATCCTTTATATCCTGAGGGACATCCGAAAAGAATTGAGCAAAATTCTCAACAAGATAAAAATAGTGGTACTTCTTCTAAGAAAATTAAAAAGAGACATAAAACAGTTGTAGAATCTTCTGAACCTTCTAAAGATCCTAATAGTATATCTATCTCTGATGCTGAAACTGAAAGTGGTAATGATAAGAATGATGCTCCTGATAAAGAAGAAATTGAAGAAGAACCTGAAAGGCACACTAAGAATGCTAAGTACACTAAGGAATATTTTGTTGCTAATAAACATGGTAGTGAAAGAGAGCCTTGGGTGCAAAAACCAATGCCTTTTCCTGATAAGAAACACAAGTCAAAGGAAGAAGAACACTACAACAAGTTTTGTGGGTGGATGAAACCTTTGTTTTTGCAAATTCCTTTCACTGATGCTATTAAATTGCCTCCTTATTCAAAGTATTCGAAGGATATTGTTTCTAATAAAAGGAAGATTCCTAAAGAGGAATTTTCCACTTTGCTTGCTAATTATTCCTTCAATGGTAAGGTTCCAAAGAAACTTGGAGATCCAGGTATCCCAACTATTCCTTGATCTATCAAAATTAATTATGTTAGAACTGCTTTGTGTGATTTGGGAGCAGGAGTTAGTGTTATGCCTTTTTCCCTATACAAGAGACTTAACTTGGAAAAATTGATACCAACTGATATATCTTTGCAAATGGCTGATAAGTCTACTACTATTCCTGTTGGTGTATGTGAGGATGTTCATGTTCAAGTGGCTCATAATTGTTTGATATAACTGATTTTGTTGTGCTTGAAATGCCCGAAGATGATAATATGTCCATTATTCTTGGGAGACCTTTTCTTAATACTATAGGTGATGCCATTGATTGTAATCAAGGAAAAGTAACTTTTAATGTTAATGACAAGGAGCATAATTTTTATTTCCCCAAGAAGATTGATAAGAAATATGGCCTAAATTCCATTGAAAATATTGAGGGCATCAAAGTTGGAGAAATATATTGTCCCATTCCACAAGAAGATTATGAAATTATTATGATTGGGACTATTGCTATCAAGGTTGAGGTAACATAATCATTTAGTTAAATGCAAAGTTTTGCCTCACATAAATTTGTTTTGGTAACAGGACCTGATCAACCTTGTTAACAAAGGGATTTTGATGAACAAAACAATGTTTTCACCATGATTATCCTTGTTTACTCTTATTTTCTTTATCTCAATCTTTGCTTTCACCTTGTTCATCTTTGTATCGCTGGTTGTTTGCATATTATAGTGTTTTAGAACTTATGTAGTTTTGTTTTTGTTTTTGTTTTGTTTTTCCATTGATCCGGAATCATTTTTTGCGAGAAAATCATTTATCAAGTCCTGAAAATTGCTCAGAAATAAAGTTTCTCGAAAAATTCCAGAAAATTCATATTAAATTTTTACATCAAAAAAGGGACAGAGAGGCGCCTGAAGTGACCCAGGGGGAACCACCAGGTAGGCACACCACCTGGTGGCGCGTCCAACCCAGGGGTACGCCTGGCCATGGTGTGGGCCACCCCTGGCCCTCCACTTACCCAGCCACCTACCACTACACTCTCTCCCGAGAAAACACAGGAAAATTCTCAAACTTGCGTTCTTGTTGTTCTTCACCGTGATTTTCGATATCCTTGCTCAGCCACTCTTTGCTGCTGATTTTTGGAGCATTTGTTCTCTGGTATGTGACTCCTTCGCTTGTCCAAGTAGATTTTTGATTGGTGGATTATATCTTGAGTATTTTGCTATAGTAGGTGACAGGTTATGTGAGCTTGCATGCTTGTTCTATGCTTAGAGAAATAATTTAGATTCATGTTTAGCCCTCTTGCAAGTCCCTATAGTAGTTCCCTTCATTTAGTAGCTTTGAAATTACTTTTTGTGATGTTTTTCTAAAAAATTAAGAAAAGAAGATGAATGAACACCAAATTAACCAATAGGAATTGAGGGTGCATGAGGTCATGAAAGTCCACCGTGAGGAGGGTGTTTCCCCTTCTATTTATCCAAGCCCCGAATTCTTGAAAGCTGCGGGAATTCTTCAAGATTTCCAGACTCTAATTTCCCATGCTGGATTGGAGCATTTTGTTGATGATGAACCTTAGCAATATGTGAAAGTGACTATGTTTGTGGTGCAGGATTTTCGATTTAGCTGGTCTTTGCCTAACCCCATGGTTCATTACAAGATTTACAATGTAGCTGTCAATCTCCCTTTTGATGATTTTGTGCAGCTATTAAAGTGCCATAGTGGGGTTCGCGCGAGAAGATTAAGGAGCGGCCTAAGCCACTTACGGACTTGTATGCAGAGATTTGCCAAGAGAGCAGCTTCTCAAAGGAGAGTGGTAAAATTCGAAATATTCATCTCCCATCTATTCGATATTTTGCCTATTTTATTGCCAAGTGTGTTCTTGCTTCAAAGACTACAAATACATTATCTTCTTATGATCTAGCCTTTTCTCAGCTGCTTTAAGACATGATATGACTTATAACTTGGGCGCTTTGATATATCACCGTCTCGCTTCTAACCGCGAGAAATGTGGAATTTGTGGAGGCCTCATTGCCTCTTGCTTATTAGCTTTGCATGGTGTAGGGCCTCACCGATTAGACTTACAGTTTCCCATAGAGAGTCTTGATTTTAATTCCATGATGCAGCATAAATTTATTTCTCCTTGGGCTGACTCGAGCGATTTATCTTATGAAATCACCTTTTGCCCGAGTGAGTGATTAGACTTACAGTTTCCCATAGAGTGGATGGAGAGGAGGTAAGTCTGAGTGAGTAGTCCTTTTGCCTGTGCCTGTTTTGTTTAATTTTGATACCAGGGAAGGATGGTAACTTACAGAGGAACAGATCGACATGTACATGGAGGTGATTTCCCAGCAAGTGTAGAATGTTGGAAGGGAGGCCTAGGATAATTTAGTCCAGCCCTCCAACACGGGGAAGTCCTCATACCAGCAGCCTGCTTCTGATTGGGGGGCTTCCGCTTCTTCTTCACGAGGGAATGATCACGATCATTCTTACTATGACCCACCGGCTTGGAGTTCCTACCCATGTTGGGATTGATCTCCACTTAGTCTACAAGCCTAAGCTTGGGGGAGGTATACCGATTCACACTCATCTACATATTATATTATGTCGGTACTTTGTATATCCATGTTTCGCTCTCTTTCCTTTTTCGTTTTTATTCTTGATTTGTTTCTGCTTTCCAAAACGCAAAAAGACCAAAAATATTTTCGTTGTTTCTCTTTGTTTGCTTCTTTAGCTTTTAGCTTTAGTTTGCTTCACCTTTTTTAGCTTCAGTTTGCTATTCAAAAATCCAAAAATATTTTGCTTTGTTTGCTTTTGCCTTCAGTTCTTGCTTTAAAAAATTGAAAACCCAAAAATATTTGTTGTTCTTCTCTGGTTTTATAAAGTTCGTTGCAGGGTTCAACAGTCCTCAGTGACTCCTTTGGAGTTTGGTTTTCATATTATTATTCAAGCCACACAAGTGAAAGGCAATAATGACGATTTATGACAACTCGAGGTGTGGTAAGAGGCTGGTATGAACTCTATTTGTTTTCATTTTTGTACATATACTCATCAATGTGGGCATTCTTAGTCTGTTCATGTAAGGTGTATGTTATTTAATGGATGCTTAGTAGTTCTTACTCTCTTATGATTAGTTCCAATTTGCTAATAGTTTGTAGCATGTCATATAAATATTTGCTTTTATTGTTCTATTCATAACATGGTATGACATTGTGGTATCTTCCTCTGAATGTTTTATTTGAATCGACTTGGCACATGCTCACGCATGCATATGACTAAACAAAAGTCAGTTAAGCCTTGATGATTTATTTTGCCTCAGATTTCTTGTGTCACTTTTATGCCACAATTAATTTTGTTTTGTCGCAAGCATGATTATGACAGTTACTGCTCTCTCGATTGTCGCTCCCTTTCTATTGCTAGCCTTAACTTGTACTAAGTATGAGCTCTACTCGTGGATCCAACTCCCCAAAACCAAATTTGTCAAAAAGTGTCCCCCATATCTACCTATTAGCATCATTGCTATTCCTTGCATACTTATTATGCCTTGTTTTCTTCCGAATAAAAATGTTTGCTTACTATGCAAAAATTAGTTAGTAAAGCTCTCACGAACTTGATGGCACATTTTATTTCTTGCACTTAATAAACCTGAACCATTGTGACCATCTGAGTAGTTATATGCTTGCAAATTATAAGTTGGGAGTTAGCGGAACCATGCTATCATGGGGAACACTTTCAACATTGTACATATCTATTCAGTTGATATCATGTTCTTTTGTTTATGGATGTCGGCGGTGTGAAATAAAAGAGGAGCTTGTAAGTCCATGGAGTTTTGTATATATGTTAGAGAAACGCCTGGGCTGCTAGCCTAAGCCATGCCTAATCATGGTGGAAACTTGCAGCATAACCATAGTGAGAAATCTATGAAGCATCTTCAGAAAAAATGTAGAAAAAAAAAGAAAACCATGCTCATGGTAAATAAAAAGATCGCTAAGATGCTCATTGTCTGTTGCCTTGTCATTTTGATATGGGATAGGTCCTGTGTCATGGGGCAAGGGGTACCCTGTTGGCGGTTCTCTATGATACACATATACTTACAATGACAAGAACTTGCTTGTTACTAAAGTTGAGTAGCATGAGGAACGACCCTCATACTCAAGGGGCATGAGATTTTCAGTTTATGATTTGTCAAGCATATAACTCATATTTGCCTTCACTTTAACCTTAACTCAGTGAGCATGTGCTTAAGATGTCTGGGCATGCAAGCAAGCTTCAAAGCCTGGGTATAGTGATTCCTAATGCTTTGGGGATTCACCATGTCCTCCAATCACTACCACCAAGTTACAAGAACTTTGTGATGAACTACAATATGCAAAACATGGACAAGTCATTGCTCGAACTCTTCTCCATGTTAAAGTCTGCGGAAGTGGAGATCAAGAAAGAACACCAAGTGTTGATGGTCAATAAGACCATCAAATTCAAGAAGCAAGGCAAGTCTAAGAAAAAGGGAAACTTCAAAAAGGGCGGTAAGAAAGTTACCGCGCCGGCGAAGAAGACCAAGGCTGGGCCTAAGCCTGATACTGAGTGCTTTTATTGCAAGGGAGAAGGTCACTGGAAGCGGAATTTCCCTAAGTACTTGGCGGATTCGAAGAACGGCAACATCAAGAAGAAAGGTATATCCGATATACATGTTATTGATGTGTATCTCACTAGTAGTCGTAGTAGTGCCTGGGTATTTGATATTGGTTCGGTTGCTCATATTTGTAACTCGAAACAGGTGCTGCAGAATAGACGGAAACTAGCGAAGAACAAGGTGATGATGCGTGTTGGAAATGGATCAAAGGTTGATGTGATCGCGGTCGGCACACTACCTCTTCATCTACCATCGGGATTAGTTTTATACTTAAATAATTGTTATTTGGTGCCTGCGTTGAGCATGGACATTATATCAGGATCATGTTTATTGCGAGACGGTTACTTGTTTAGGTCCAATAATAATGGTTGTTCGATTTATATGAGTAATATGTTTTATGCACATGCACCTTTGACAGATGGTCTATTCTTGTTGAATCTCGATTGTAGTAATACACATATTTAAAACATTGAAGCTAAACGTTTGAAATTGAGCGATAACTCGACCTATATGTGACACTGTCGTCTTGGTCACATTGGAGTGAAGCGTATGAAGAAACTCCATTCTGATGGACTTCTTGAATCACTTGATTTTGAATCACTTGAAAGATGCGAAGCATGTCTGATGGGTAAAATGACTAAGACTCCATTTTCTGGTATGATGGAGCGAGCTACGGACTTATTGGAAATCATACATACCGATGTTGGTGGTCCAATGAGTGTAGAATCGCGTGGTGGTTATCGTTATGTTCTTACCTTCACATATTACTTGAGTAGATATGGGTCTATCTATTTCATGAAACATAAGTCCGAAACTTTCGAGAAGTTTAAGGAATTTCAAAGTGAAGTAGAGACTCAACGTAACAAGAAGATTAAATTTCTACGATCTGATCATGGAGGTGAATATCTAAGTTACGAGTTTGGCGAGAATTTGAAGAATTGCGGAATCTTTCACAATTGACACCGTCGGGAACACCACAACGTAATGGAGTGTCCGAACATCGTAATAAAACTCTCTTAGATATAGTTCGTTCTATGATGTCACTTACAGATTTACCGCTATCGTTTTGGGGTTATGCATTAGAAACAGCCGCATTCACTTTAAATAGGGCACCATCTAAATCCGTTGAAACGACACCATATGAATTATGGTTTTGGAAGAAACCTAAATTTTCGTTCCTTAAAGTTTGGGGTTGCGAAGCTTATGTAAAGAAGTTACATCCCGACAAGCTTGAACCCAAAGCAGAAAAATGCGTCTTCATAGGATACCCGAAGGAAACTATTGGGTATACCTTCTATCATAGATCTGAGGGAAAAATCTTTGTTGCCAAGAATGGATCCTTTCTAGAGAAGGAGTTTCTCTCGAAAGAAGTGACTGGAAGAAAAGTAGAACTCAACGAGGTTGTCGAACCTTCTCTCGAACTTGCGAGTAGCGCAGCACTGGAAGTGGTTACTATGGCGCCTACACCAATAAGATAGGAAGCTAATGATGTTGATCATGAAACTTCGGTTGAAGTTACAACGGAACCTCACAGGTCAACGAGAACTCATACCACTCCTGATTGGTATGATCCCGTTATGAGTGTCATGTTGGTGGACAACACCGATGACCCTGCGACATATGAGGAAGCGATGATGAGCCCATATTCCAATAAATGGCAAGAAGCCATGAAATCCGAGATTGGATCCATGTACGAAAACCAAGTATGGACTTTGGTGGACTTACCGGATGGCCGGAAGGCTGTCGAGAACAAATGGATTTTCAAGAAGAAAAAAGATGCTGATGGTAATGTTACTGTCTATAAAGCTCGACTTGTCGCAAAAGGGTTTCGACAAATTAAAGGAGTTTACTACGATGAGACTTTCTCACCGGTAACGAAGCTAAAGTCTGTGAGGATTTTATTATCAATCGTTGCATATTATGATTATGAGATATGGCAGATGGATGTCAAAACAACGTTCCTTAATGGAGACATTGATGAAGAGTTGTCTATGGTACTACCCAAAGGTTTTGTCGATCCTAAAGATGCTAACAAGGTATGCAAACTTCAACGGTCCATTTATGGATTGAAGCAAGCATCCTGAAGTTGGAATCAACATTTTGATAAGGTAATCAAAAGCTTTGGTTTTATACAAACTTATGGACAAGCTTGTATTTGCAAGAAAGTGAGTGGGAGCTCTGTAGCATTCTTAATACTATATGTAGATGACATATTGTTGATTGGGAATGATGTAGACCTCCTTAATAGTGTCAAGGATTATTTGAATAATAGTTTTTCAATGAAAGATCTTGGTGAAGCAGCTTACATATTAGGCATAAAGATTTATAGAGATAGATCGAGACGCCTAATATCATTGTCATAGAGTACATATTTGTACAAAGTTCTAAAGAAGTTTGGAATGGAAGATAGCAAGAAAGGGTTCTTGCCCATGTTGCCCAATACGACCTTGATTAAAACTCAAAGTCCTGCAACGACAGAAGATAGAGAAAGGATGAGTAAAACTCCCTATGCCTCAGCCATAGGATCTCTTATGTATTCCATGCTATGTACTAGACCCGACATTGCATATGCTGTTAGTTTGACTAGCAGATATCAAAGTGATCCAGGAGTGGATCATTGGATAGCGGTCAAAAACATCCTTAAGTACTTGAGAAGAACTAAGGATATGGTTCTTATGGAGGTGATGAACAGCTCGTTGTTAATGATTACACCGATGCTAGTTGGAACACCAATCCGGATGATTCGAAATCTCAATCTGGAAATGTATTTACTTCAAATGGTGAAACAGTTAGCTAGAGGAGTGCAAAGCAAAGCGTTGTGGCGAGATCTTCAACTGAATCAGAATACATAGCTGCTTCGGAGGCTTCACAAGAGGCGATATGGATGAAGGAGTTCATTACAGAGCTCGGTGTGGTTCCAAGTGCGCTGGACCCAATGTCTATCTATTGTGATAACATGAGCGCCATAGCCAATGCGCAAGAACCAAGGTCACACAAGAAGCTGAAGCACATCAAGCTACATTTTCACGCTATTCGAGAGCATGTCCAAGATGGTGACATAAAGATTTGCAAAGTACACACAGATCTAAATGTGGCGGATCCATTGACTAAACCTCTCCCGAGGGCAAAACATGACCAGCACCAAACCGCCATGGGTGTTCGGTATATTACCATGTAATCTAGATTAGTTGACTCTAGTGCAAGTGGGAGACTATTGGAGATATGCCCTAGAGGCAATAATAAAAGTGGTTATTATTATATCTTTGTGTTTATGATAAGTTTTTACATTCATGCTATAATAGTATTAACCGGAAACATTAATACTTGTATGATTTGTAAACTAAATTAGAGTCCCTGGTAAAGCCTCTTTATAATACTAGCTTGTTGGTTAATGGATGATCCTAGTTTCTCGATCATGAAAATTGAGATGTTATTAACAACAAGATCATATCATTAGGAGAATGGTATGATGGACAAACTCCTATATATAAGCGTAGCATAAAGATCAAGTCATTTCAATAGTTCATTTGCTATAAGCTTTCTGATACATAGTAACCTAATTCCTTCGACCATGAGATCATGCTAATCACCATCACTGGAAGGATGCTTTGATGACATCAAACACCACACCGTAACTGGGTGGCTATAAAGGTGGCACTGAGTGTTCGGAAAGTATGTGTTAAGGCACATGGATCAAGAGTGGGATTTGTCCATCCATATGATGGATAGATATACTCTAGGCCCTCTCGGTGGAATGTAATCCAATTAGCTTGCAAGCATGTGACTGGCTCACAAGGGATCACATATCACGGGAACGATAAAAGAGTACTTATCAGTAACAAGGTTGAACTAGGTATGCAGAGATACCGACGATCAAACCTCGGATAAGTAAACTATCGCGAGACAAAGGGAAATTGGTATCATATGTACGTGGTTCATTTGATCACAAAGTAATCGTAGAAATATGTGGGATCCATAAGAATTTCCAGATTCCTCTATTGGTTAATGATCGGAGAAGTGTCTCGTTCATGTCCGCATAATTCACGAACTATAGGGAGACACACTTAAGGATTCGATGTTGTTTAGTAGATATGGAATGTAAATAGGGAAACCAAATGTTGTTCGGAGTCTCGAATGGGATCCGGGATATCACGAGGAGATCCGGAATGGTCCGGAAAATAAGATTCATATAAGGAAAGTCCGATTTTGGAGTTCGGGAATGATTTCGATGTTTTCATCGGAGAGGTTCTACAAGGGTATAGAAGGTTCACCGGACCGGAAGGGGAATGGTCCATGAATGTGTCATGGTTAAGTGGAATGATTGGATCATGTCCTAGGTCACTTTGGTTGGGCATTTGCGAGAGAGAAATAAAGCTCTAAATTGAAAGTCAAAAAGGAGGTTTGAAAAGTCAAACTAGAACAATAGTTTCCTAGTGGAAGAAGGAAAGAGTCCTTCCTTCTATCCAACTTGGGTTTGGGTATGGATTCAAACTCCCCTCTCCCAAGATGCCCTCCCTCTCATAAAATAGAGGGGGGTTGCCCCAAAGCACACAACAGCAGCCCTCCCCACCCGTGCGCCGCCGCAGCCCAAGCCGCCGCCGGCCCGTCGCTGTTGTCCTAGCCGTCGCCAACACCTCCTCCTCCTCTTCGGCCTTCTAAACCTAGATCGCCGGAAACCCTAGATCCACCATAACTTGCACCGGCTTAGGCGAAGCCCTGCGGGATCTTCCCTCTACTTCCGACACCACACCGTCATCCTGCCGGAATCGCGAGGGGAGAACTACAACCTCCGCTGCCTGCTAGAACAAGGGAGAGGAAGGTCTTCATCGAGTACCGAACATGTGACCGATTGGAGCCGCCAAACGGAAGGATCGTCTACGCGATCTTGAGATCGGCAAGTGTACGACTACATCACCCACGAGAATCTTCTCTCGTTAACCGCTTTGGAATCTTCGAGGGTGAGTACTCTAATCGACTCGTTGCTTCAATCTAGTATATAGATCTTGACTTGTTTGTATGCATGCGGTAGAAATTTTTTGTTTTCCATGCTACGAACCCCTACAGTTGCTTGACTCCAGGATGGCATTCACGAATTTCTCCGATTCATTTTTTTAGCTTTTCAAAGTCGTCCCGCAGTTCATCATTCTCAATTTGTAAGACCTTGAATTTTTCGGCCTCCTCCACCCTCTTGCTGGATTGATTCAACAATTCTGCAAAGGTAAAATTATCAGTCAACTAAAAAGTTCGACTATGACAACACTAAGGTTAATGTCGGAAAGGATTACCTTCCGCCTCATCCTTCTCAACCTGCAACTTGGAATTCTCAAGACGCAAAGCCTTAATTTCTTTGCGCTTGTTGCAAATGTTCTTGAGAAAGTCCTGGTTGCAAGATGTAAATTTCTGTAAGTTAAAGACGGAATAACCGTTAGACGGCTACTAAGACTCGGGATGCAACTTTAACTAAGTCAAAATCCAGCACGAGCCTTGGGGACTAAACTATATCGTTCTTTTGCATCCTTTAAGCATCAACTCGGATTTTATGCTTGGGGGCTAGAGGATATGATAATAAATACTGGAAATGAGATTTGGAAAACTTACAATGTGCTCCAAATGCAGCTTTTCAAATACGAGTTTCGTGTTGTGGAACACTTTCTCGGCAAAGGGAGAGGGGAGCAATGCTTGTTGCTAGAAGCTCTCCAGACTCGATCTTTTTATCCCGGACCAAAATTTGGTCCAGGAGGCTCACCACCTTGACAACCTCCGTCTCCTGGCTCGCTGCCTCTAGAGTAAGGACATGCTTCTCGAGGCTAGATTTTGTTGGCTTGAGAATCTCCTCCTTCTTCTTCCACTTTAGACAGGAGGCAGCGGAGTCGGCCATTTTATCGATCTTCCCTGATGACATTTCCATGGGATCATTACCCTTTGCGGGTTCACCCTTGTCAGTTGTCTGGCTACCAACGGTAACCAGAGCTTGTGAGGTTGTGGCAGCGTCAAGGATGACAGAACCGGCACTGGGAGAGGTAGAAACCTCTAGTGCTGAGGTATGAGTACTGCTAGGAGTTGGAGGAGGCATCGCTGGGGCTAATCCAAGCTTCTGCTGACGCAGTTGCTTTACTGGCTTGCTTTCCGGCTTTAGCTTACTCTTCAAAACAGATTTAGCTCTAGAATGCACATGAAGGAATGTCAGGTGTGCTTCAGAAAGAAATAATGTACAGATTACTAAAAACCACGAGATGGTTAACTTTTAACCACTAGCAACACTTGTGTGCCAGCGGTAACAATGGCTTCATTGGCCTTATGCTTCTTGGAATCAGAGGCGGGAACTTATTTCACCTCGTAGTCCACCGTCGCTTCCGAGTCATTAGAGAGATAACCATCAACAGGGGCAAGCTCGGACTCGGGAAGTTTCTCGAGCTGATAAGCATTAAAGAACATCAGTAAAAGAAAAGTCAGATGGTGAGGCGGAAAAGACCAAATAAGTTTAAAACAACATGAAACTCATATTTTAAAACTGCATTCGGGTCTTGTAGTCCACCCGGATCAGAGGACGGTCGGCGGTGAACATTCTCATGGATACTTTGGGGATCTTCTTCTCCCCCTGCTCCTTGATCAAAAACCGCATTCGGATCTTATAGTCCTTCGCAGATATGCGAGTTGAACTAACCTTTAGGCTGTATTTTCGGTCTCTGGTGACTGTGTGCATCAAGCGGTGTCTGTGAAACTGCAATGGATGAATCCCGCGATCCAGCCAGCAGTGGATCAAGTTGGATCCACGGAGCCCCTTGTGATTCATCAAAAACTCGATCCGCCTTTTGGCGAGTACCAAGTATTCGGGCAATTCCGGCGCTTCTACATCCCATGATTCTTGGTGGGAGGCGGCACCGTCGACAAAGGCCAGAAGACCTTCTGCCTTGTCTGGAGCTGGAATATCCTTATGATAAAAGAAGGTTCCGGCCCATCTTTTTACCGATTTGCTAGCGTTAATCCTAGGATAAACTCAGTTTCTCCTAAGGACTAAGCTAAGGGTGCTGGTGGTGTAAGGAACACCGGCACTGATAGAGTTCTTCCGGGTACCATAGTAGTACCGGAAAAGGGTAAGAAACCCCTCACTAAGAGCTGCGCTAGTGCTAAGCTCAAGCAAGGAGTTGGGGGGAAGGTTATCAAGTTGCACACTATAATGTTGGAGAATTTCGGTGAAGAACTCCGATGGTGGAAGACTAAGTCCATGGCCGACGTGCGTGCCAAAGAGAACTCGCTCGCCGTCGCGCGGTGCGGGGATGGCATCTCCAGCGCCGCTCCACCACGCGCCGGTGACAATGTAGCCCTCATCCTGCATGACTTGGAGCTCGGCGTTGTCCATGGCGCTGGGAACACAAAGGCCCCACGGCTTCTTCTCGTCTGCCTCCGCCGCGCCTATCGCCGCTGCCGCTCCGGAGCTAGATGGTGCCTCCATCTCGTCGGAGAGGGTCAAATATTGGCAGCGCTAAAGGTTTTTGGTGGAAGATGGGAATAGATGCGGAGCGCTCAAGAAGTACGATGACGCAATGAAGAGCGGCGAGGAATGAATCTGGGAGAAGGAGAAATCTCTACTTTTATTAACCTACGCACCAAGATTCACGCTAATCCGCGCGATTAGTGCCACGCGTATAGGATATAGAGAGGAGGCTTCCTCGCAACTCCCCCCCCCCCTCGATTCCCTCACGCGCATTGTAACGGTGTTCTGTTCCATAAAGAATGGACCCACCAACAGTCGTGCTGACAGGACATTTTTCAATGACAAGGCCTAGTGTGAAAAAGTTGTCAGACAGCACGACACTGTTTAAATCTGGCTCATGTTTTAAAATGAGCAGGAAAATGGCTGAAGTCAAGAAGACATATCCAACTCAGATAAGACTCGGAATCCTACATTACTGGAAGAAGTTTTCGGAAACCCTTCAAAATTCTCAAGACGAAGAAACCATCAAGCTAGACGATTTATCCAACTTTGGATCTTGGAGACTTCCGGGGGCTACTGTTGGGGATATAATTTCTAGGTATACCCATAGGACTCGCTGACCAGGGTGGCCCACCAATGGGTTAGATCTTTGATTCACGGGTGGCCTAGTTACAGAATGATACAGAGCCACATCCTGCTACGACAAGGCCCAGAAGAGTTACCGACTTAGGCCTATAGTATTACTTATAGTCCAAGCTGTATCTAGTTACCGACTATGTAACGTAGCCGGATAGGTCTCCCCTGTAACCCTAGGTCCCGGTGACTATATAAACCGGCCCTATGGGAGCCTTTAGGGCAACCAATCTTTACAACACTGCAACCTACTCGCACAGGCGAACCTCTCTTGTAATCCGCTGTAACATCCGGCTCTCGTTGATATATTACTGGGTTGCTAGCAGGAGTAGGATCCGATCATCGCAATCATATATGAACTTGGGTAAACTTGTGCTCACCGCTCCTGGAACACCGTACGTCTCACACCCCATCTTCGCAACGCCTTCAGGACCCCTATGGCGTACTTGTCAACAATCCGATGACACATGGAGTCAAGTGCTTCGAACCTTTCAGCTTGAAAGTTCATAGACAGGCAATACCAGTGATTGCCTTCCTTAGTTCCTCTAGAAACCTCTTCAAGGACTGGGAAAGAAATACGGATAAAAAAGCAGACAAGAAAAATAAGTAACTACTCTGAATTAAACAGGCAACTTAGCACTACTAATATGGTAATTAACCTGCTGAAAAAATAGACACGAAAAATAGGCAACTACTCTGAATTAAAACATGCAACTTAGCACTACTAATATGGTAATTAAGATGCTGGTATTAGGTAACTGAAAAAATACATTCACACTTGGAAGTTTCAAACTACCCATGAAGGATGTGATTCCTTGGAGGATACGGCTAGCTTTAGATAGAAAGTTTAAAGGGTAAAACCCTAACTCGTAACCGACTCGGCCTTTTCCCGAGACCTGACCTCCCTATATAAAGGCCAGGAGGGAACGGCGAGGAGGATCATGAAAACCCTAGCACACACTCGCCAGATCTCATTTGCGCACCCCCTGTAACCTTTGTTTTGCCGATAACCAAGAGCAGACAAGCAAGAGTAGGGTTTTCCCTCCGGGGGCTTGAACCTGGGTAAACCTCATGTCCCGCATCACTTGTCTGTTAGCCAAACACGATCTCTAGTGCACCCCTCTTCCTCAAAACCCAAGTCCATAACAATGCGCATTGACGAGTTGAACCCTCGTCACCCCACGACTAACTTCTCCATGTCACTCATACCCATAATAATAGTATTTGGAAAGTAAATAATGTCTCATGCATGATAGTATTCTTTGGGATATAGCTTGAGCTATTTTGGTAGGTGTATCCTATATTAATACCAAGTTTGTTTTGATAAAGGAGGTTATTTCAATATGGTGGGGCTAGCAATGGTAACCATTTGACCTTCTGCAAGAATGCAAAGTGCCCATAGTACTAAGTCATTTCTAGAAGACAATATAAGCATTAAGCATCATTTAAGTGAAGGGTTTTGCGGCATAGTAAATCAAAATTTTCTACGGATGCGAACAGAGGGAAAGCCAAGATCTAATCTAGGAGATGCAATCAACGAGAGAGATTGGATTAGATCTTCATACCCTTGAAGATTCGCTGCAATGAACGTTAAACGGGCGTGGGTGATGTAGTCGTACTCGCTTCTCCTCCTCGCGATCCGATCCGATCTAGCACCACAAGTGGCGGTGCCTCCGTGAGATGCACACGTGCAGCACCTCGACGTCTCCTCCTTCCTCAGACCAGCAAGTATGGTGGAGAGATAGATTGGATCTACAACACGACGGCGTGGTGTATATGGTGGAGAATTTCTGCAGGCTTCGCCTAACAGTCGGGAGGAGAGAGGAAAGCTAGCAAGGCGGCTAGGGTTTGGAGGAGAGGTGTGTGTGGTTGGTGCGCCCCCACCCCTCTTTATATAGAGGGGGGGCGCAGCCCTAGCCCCTCCCCCAAGCCCAAAGGATAAGGAGTGGGGGGCATGGACTCTCCCCTCTTCTAGAAACCCTATCTCTAGTTTAAACGATTTAAACTCTCTAGGATCGGCTGGGCCCTATGGGGCCTTGTGCCCCTGGCCCATTGCGGCCAGGACACTCCCTCATAGGCCCATGCCCCCTCCCGGAAGGTGAGGCCACGTTGGTCCCCTTCCGGAAGGTTCTAGACGCTTCCGGTACAATACCGATTAACCCGGAACAATTCCGAACTCCAAAAATTGCACTGCCTTATATGAATCTTATTCTCCGGACCATTCCGTAACCTCTCGTGATGTCCCGGATCCCATCCGAGACTCCGAACAAAAATTCATAAACCAATTATCCAATCTATCCTAGCGTCGAGATACGTTAAGTGTGTGACCCTGCGGGTTCGAGAATATGCAGACATGATCTTCTATCAATAATCAACAACGGGTGCAGGCACCCATATTGACTCCCACACATTCATCGAGGATCATATCGGATGAACCACGATGCCAGGATTCAATCAATCCCATATATATATTCCCTTCGTCTCGCGATATTTTACTTGCCCGAGATTCGATCGTCGGTACCGTCATACCTAGTTCAATCTCGTTCACGGCAAAGTACTTTACTCGTTCGTAATCCGATATCACTTTGTGATTAACTCCTTAACCACATGCTTGAAAGCGGTGTTGATATCGATTCGAGTGGGCCAGTATATCTCTCCGACTTGGGAGGACAAATTCCATCTCGATACATACAACCCAGATACTTTCCGATCACACGAGAGACACCTTTATGATCACCCTCTCATAGGATGGCGTTTGATGACCTCAAAGCTTTCTTAGGTACCGAGTTGCATTATCTCATGGTCTAAGGAATACAATATTTGACATAGGAAAAGCTTGCAAAGATGAACACGATGAACGATCTAATTGCTTCGCTTAGTTTGGGTATGTCCATCATATCATTCTCCCAATGATATGATCTCATTATCAATTGACAACTCATGTCTATGGTTAGGAAACCTTAACCATCATTGATCAATGAGCTAGTCCTTAGAGGCGTACCAGGGACACGGTGTTGTTCACAAACCACACAAGTATTAACGTTTCCGCTTAATACAATTCTAGCATGGAATATAAACTTTATCATGAACAAGAATTATAATAATAACATCTTTATTATTGCCTCTAGGGCATAATTCCAACAGTCTCCCACTTGCACTAGAGTCAATAATCTAGTTTACATCTGGCAAAAATCTCACACCCATGGCACTGAGGTGTTGATCATGTTTTACACGTGGAAGAGGTTTAGTCAATGGATCTGCGACATTCAGATCTGTATGTACTTTGCTAATCTTCGATCTCCATCCGCTATATAATCTCGGATTATATGAAACTTGCGGTTGATATGCTTGGTCTTTGGATGATATCTTGGTTCCTTAGCGAGTGCTATGGCGCCGGTGTTGTCACACAATATCTCTAGTGGGTCCAATGCACTTGGAACCACGCCAAGCTCGATGATGAAGTTTCGATCCAAACTCCTTCACTTGACGCTGCGGCAGCCATGTATTCCGCTTCAATGTAGATCCGCGATCACGCTTTGCTTGCGGCTTCTCGACTCACAGCTCCTCCATTCAAAATATAAACGTATCACGTCGAGATTTGGAATCATCCTTGTCGGTGTCGAAACTAGCATCGACGTAACCTTTACGACAAGCTGTTCATCACCCCATAGACTAAGAACATTTCTTTAGTTCTATTTAGGTACTTTAGGATGTTCTTCACGGCTGTCGATGTTCCACTCGGATCACTTTGATATCGCTCGTCAAACTAAGAGGATTGGACACATCGGTCTAGTACAGACATGGCATACATGATGGAACCTATGGCCGAGGCATAAGGCACTTTGCTCATAGCTTCCCTATCATTTAACGTAGCTGGACACTAAGCCTTGCTCAATATCTTACCTGACCACATAGGCACTGAACCTTTCTTTGCCTTATCCATTCTGAACCTTTTCAGCCCTTTGTCTAGGTATGTACTCTGGCTTAAAGCTATCGAGCGTCTTTGTCTATCTCTATAGATTTTGATGCCCAATATATAAGCAGCTTCACCTAGGTCTTTCATTGAAAAACACTTGTTCAAATAACTCTTCACATCGTTAAGCATGTTGATGTCATTTCCGATAATCAATATGTCATCCACATACGATGCCGAAGCGTCACCGAGCTCCCACTCACTTTCTTGTAGATACAAGCACGTAGCAATTTGGAACAAATCCAAAACTCTTGATCACTTGATCAAAATGAAGGTTCCAACTCGAGATGCTTGCTTGTCCATAAATGGAACGCTGAAGTTTGCATACTTTACTAGCATCCTTAGGATCGACAAAACCTTTGGGTTGCATCATATACAACTCTTCATCAATGTTCCCATTGAGGAAAGCAGTCTTGACATCCATCTGCCATATTTCATAATCATGAAACGCAGCAATTGCTAATAAAATCCGAATGGACTTAAACATCGCTACGGGAGAGAAAGTCTCATCGTAGTCAACACCTTGAACTTGTCGAAAACCTTTTGCGACAAGCCGTGCTTTATAGATGGTAACATTACCATCCGCGTCCGTTTTCTTCTTGAATATCCATTTGCACTCAACGGCCTTTCGGTCGCTAGGAGGATCCACCAAAGTCCATACTTGGTTTTCGCTCATGGATCCCAATTCGGATTTCATGGCTTCCAGCCATTTCTCAGAATCTGGGCTCATCATCGCTTCCTCATAGTTCGTAGGTTCACTGTCTTCTACCAACAAGACAGTCAAGACAGGGTTGCCGTACCACTCAGGAGGGGCACGCGACCTTGTCGACCTGCGACATTCAGTAGCAGCATCGTCCGAAGCTTCATGATCCTTGTCATTAGCTTCCTCTATTGTTGGTGCAGGCGGCACTGGAACAATTTCAAGTGATGCTCTACTCTCCAATTCAAGAGAAGGTTCAATAACCTCGTCTAGCTCTACTTTCCTCCCACTCACTTCTTTCGAGAGAAACTCCTTCTCAAGAAAGGAACCGTTCTTTGCGACAAACACTTTGCCTTCGGTTCTGTGATAGAAGGTATACCCAATAGTTTCCTTAGGGTATCCTATGAAGACGCATTTCTCCGCTTTGGGTTCGAGCTTGTCCGGCATCAACTTCTTGACGTAAGCTTCGCATCCCCAAACTTTAAGAAACGACAACTTAGGTTTAGCACCAAACCACAGTTCATACAATGTCGTCTCAACGGATTTAGATGGAGCCCTATTTAAAGTGAATGCGGGTTTCTAATGCATAACCCCAAAATGATAACGGCAAATCAAGAAGAGACATCATTGATCGGACCATATCTAATAGGGTTCGATTCCTGCTCAGACACACCATTGCGTACTGGTGTTCGGTGGCGTGAGTTGTGAAACGATTCCACTTGCTTTAAGATGCGTGAGAAAATCATAACTCAAATATTCACCTCCACGATCGGATCGTAGAAACTTAATCTTTCTGTTACGATGGTTCTCCACTTCATTCTGAAATTCCTTGAACTTTTCAAATGTTTCAGATTTATGTTTCATTAAATAGATATACCCATATCTACTTAAGTCATCGGTAAAAGTGAGGAAATAGCGACATCCATCGCGCGTCGAAACACTCATCGGTCCACATACATCGGTATGTATGATTTCCAACAAGTCCGTTGCTCGCTCCATCATACCGGAGAACGGGGTTTTGATCATCTTGCCCATGAGGCATGGTTCGCATGTGTCAAATGATTCAAAATCAAGAGACTCCAAAAGTCCATCAGAATGGAGTTTCTTCATGCGCTTTACACCAATATGACCTAGGCAGCGATTGCCACAAATAAGTAGTATTATCACTATCTACTTTGCATCTCTTAGCCTCAATGTTATGGATGTGTGTTTCATCCCTTTCGAGATTTAGAAGAAATAAACCATTCACAAGAGGTGCATGACCATAAAAGATGTTACTCATATAAATAGAACAACCATTATTCTTCGATTTAAATGAATAACCGTCTTGCAATAAACACGATCCAGAAATAATGTTCATGCTCAACGCAGGCACATAATAACACTTATTAAGGTTTAAAACTAATCCCGAAGGTAAAACTAAGGAGAGCGTGCCGACGGCCATCACATCAACTCTTGATCTATTGCCAACGCGCATCGTCACCTCATCCCTCGCAAGCCGCCGTCTATTCCGTAGCTCCTGTTTCGAGTTACAAATATTAGCAACTGAACCGGTATCAAATACCCAGGCACTACAACGAGGGCTAGTAAGGAAAACATCAATAACATGTATATCAAATATACCTTTGATGGTGCCAGCCTTCTTGTCCGCTAAGTACTTCGGACAGTTGCGCTTCCAGTGACCCTTGTCCTTGCAATAGAAGCACTCGGTCGGCTTAGGACCGGACTTGAGCTTCTTCTCGTGAGGGCATTAAGCTGCGCCGCCCTTCTTGAAGGGTTTCTTTGCTCCCTTACCTTTCTTAAAGGAGGGCTTGTTGACCATCAACACATGATTATCCTTCTTGATGTCCACCTCTGCCGCCGTTAGCTTTGCGAAGAGCTCGGTGATCGTGTCGATGGAACCAATCTGATTATGAGTCACTACAAAACTTTTGTAGCTGGGAGGGAGTGATTGCAGAACCCTGTCAATCTTGAGCTCCTCTGGAATCGTGCATTCCAGTTTCTCAAGACGTTGAGTGTAGCCCGACATCTTTATGGCGTGCTCACTAACGGAACTCCCTTCCTCCATCTTGCAGTTAAAGAACTTCTCGGAGATCTCATATCTCTCGAGCGGGCTGAGTGAAATATGGTTTTCAGCTCCTCGAGAATCTCGAAGGGCCCGGGATACTCTTCAAAACGATTTTGAAGCTCCGGTTCCATAGCAAACAACATGGTGCTCTTAATCACACCATAATCATCTTTGTGCGACTGATAGACAGCTTTCTCATCGGTAGTAGCTTTGTGAGGGTCACCTAACGCTTTCCCAAGGACATAGTCCTTTTGTCCATGACAGAATGATTCTTAGATTGCGGAACCAATTGGTGAAGTTAGACCCATTGTTTCTAAGCTTTTCCTTCTCAGAAAAAGCGTTGAAGTTGAAGTTGGACTTGGCCATGTGATCTCAAGATTTGCAAGTACAATTTAGACTATGTTCATGATAAATAGTTCAATTTAATCAAATTACTAGATGAACTCCCACTAAATTCAACATCCCTCAAGTTGTTTAGTGAACACGATCCAAATTCACCACACCTAATCCGATCATCACGAGAAGACATGTGGTTTCAATGGTGGACAACAAAGTGTCGATCATATCACTCATATGACTCATGCTTAACCTTTCGGTTCTTGTGTTCGAGGCCATGTCGTACATGCTAGGCTCGTCAAGCTAGACCCAAGTATTTGCGTGTGCAAAACTGGCTTGCACCCGTTGTATGTGCGTAGAGTCTATAGCACCCGATCATCACGTGATGCTTGGACACGACGAACTTCATAGCGGTGCATACTTGGGGAGAACACAGTTTTATCTTGATCTTTAAGTGAGGAATCATCTTATAATGCTACCGTCGCGATCTAAGCATAATAAGATACATAAAGGATAAACATCACATGCATATAACTTTATGTGACATGGTATAGCCAATCCTCGCGAATGGTCTCCATCTTGTGCGTTCCAAAGATGATCTCCATCACTCCACCATGGTTGCCGTCACCACGAAGAGCAACTACAACTATTGCTAACTACTTAGCGATAAAGTAAAGCTATTACATGGCGTATAAGAAGTTGACTCGCAGGTCATACACAATTATAAAGACAACCATATGGCTCCTGCCGGTTGTGTACTCATCGACATGCAAGTCGTGAAACATTACAAAACATGATCATCGCATACAATATACACATCACATCTTGGGCCATACCATATCACGTAAAACACTCCTGCAAAAACAAGTTAGACGCCTCTACTTTGTTGTTGCATGTTTTACGTGGATTATGGGAGTAGATGCTAAGAACGATTCTTACCTACGGAAAGCCACAACGGTGATATTATGGTTGCCAAACTCCGGTGTTAATCCCATGACAACTATAGTGAGAGAAACTGACATCCACCAGCCGCATGTGTGGAACAAGCCACACGTCAAGTCGAGCGGTATCGCGAACGACGTCGCGTAAGGTTGGCCTGGACCGCTTCAATCTCACTATCCCGCGTCATAAGAAGAACACAAACAAGAGGCTTGCAACAGAAAACATCAACGCCCGCAACAACCATGTTGCGTTCTACTCGTGAAACACATCTATGCATAGATCTAGCTCTGATACCATTGAAGGGTTTCACGGCATAGTAAATCAAAATTTTCTACGGATGCGAACAGAGGGAAAGCCAAGATCTAATCTAGGGGATGCAATCAACGAGAGAGATTGGATTAGATCTTCATACCCTTGAATATTACGCAATGAACGCTCGTTTAACGTGGGTGATGTAGTCGATTTCGCTTCTCCTCCTCGCGATCCGATCCGATCTAGCACCACAAGTGGCGGTGCCTCCGTGAGATGCACACGCAGCACCGACGCCTCCTCCTTCCTCGGACCAGCAAGTATGGTGGAGAGATAGATTGGATCTACAACACGACGTGGTGTATATGGTGGAGAATTTCTGCAGCAGCTTCGCCTACAAACAATGGGAGGGAGAGAGGAAAGCTAGCAAGGCGGCTAGGGTTTGGAGGAGAGGTGTGTGGTGGTGCGCCTCACCCCTCTTTATATAGAGGCGCAGCCCCAGCCCTCCCCAAGCCCAAAGTATAAGGAGTGGGGGCATGGACTCTCCTCTTCTAGAAACCCTATCTCTAGTTTAAACGATTTAAACTCTCTAGGATCGGCTGGGCCCTATGGGGCCTTGTGCCCTGGCCCAATGCGCCAGGACACTCCCTCATAGGCCCATGCCCCTCCCGGAAGGTGGGGCCACGTTGGTCCCCTTCCGAAGGTTCTAGAAGCTTCCGTAAAATATCGATTAACCCGAACAATTCGAACTCCAAAAATTGCATTGCCTTATATGAATCTTATTCTCCGGACCATTCGAACCTTCGTGATGTCCCGGATCCCATCCGAGACTCCTAAAAAATTCATAAACCAATTATCCAATCTATCCTAGCGTCGAGATACGTTAAGTGTGTGACCTGCGGGTTCGAGAATATGCTATGATCTTCTATCAATAATCAACAGGGTGCTGGCACCCATATTGACTCCCACACATTCATCGATGATCATATCGATGAACCACGATGCTAGGATTCAATCAATCCCATATATATATTCCCTTCGTCTCGCGATATTTTACTTGCCCGAGATTCGATCGCTTGCATCATACCTAGTTCAATCTCGCTCACAGAAGTACTTTACTCGTTCCGTAATCCGATATCACTTTGTGATTAACTCCTTAACCACATGCTTGCAAGCGGTGTTGATATCGACACGAGTGGGCCCAAGTATATCTCTCCGACTTGGGAGGGACAAATTCCATCTCGATACATACAACCCAACAGATATTTTCCGATCACCGAGAGACACCTTTATGATCACCCTCTCATAGGATGACGTTTGATGACCTCAAAGCTTTCCTCCGGTACCAGGGAGTTGCATTATCTCATGGTCTAAGGAATACAATATTTGACATAGGAAAAGCTTCGCAAAGATGAACACGATGAAACGATCTAATTGCTTCGCTTAGTTTGGGTATGTCCATCATATCATTCTCCCAATGATATGATCTCATTATCAATTGACAACTCATGTCTATGGTTAGGAAACCTTAACCATCATTGATCAATGAGCTAGTCCTTAGAGGCGTACCAGGGACACGGTGTTGTTCACAAACCACACAAGTATTAATGTTTCCGCTTAATACAATTCTAGCATGGAATATAAACTTTATCATGAACAAGAATTATAATAATAACATCTTTATTATTGCCTATAGGGCATAATTCCAACATTAAGTTGAATATAATAACTAACACAAGATGGTACCCTTATAATCCATCACTCCTTAAAGCATATGAACATTCCAACTTAAAGCAATAATATGCATAGTTTGGTTTTCCCCCTTTTTTACTTCAAGCAAGACACTCAATCAAGCATGGCATTCATTTATGGGATAATTTATTTCAGTAGATCTTTACTAAGCATGAAAATTATCTATCATGGTGGTCCTATTTATTTCCAAACATATCAAGCAAAACTAAACATAACACTGAACAAAGACGCTCCAAGTTTCTATGATCATTCTATGTTGCTCAAAAAACAAACTTCAGAAGTTTGCAAACCGAGAGTTTAATAGGTCCAGTGGGGTTCCTTGGGAATACCCAATCTTATGGTTTTAACCATTCTTGGATATCTCTTGGTGTGGTTTTCCTCCATTCCCTGTCAAAAAACTTCAACACAAAACTTTCTCCCATTTCTTTTCTATGGGGTGACATTAGTGGGTACGAAAATACCATGCTAGCTGTGATAAAATGTCCAAATAAAATTTGGTTTTAAATTTCCTTAGAGTTACTTAAGTGTCCGAAATCCATAAGATATCAAAAGACTCAAAAAGAATCAAATCAAAATCCAAAGAGACCACTCTTGCAACAAAAGACATATTCTGTCCAAAAGAACAACAGTTGCAGAACACATTTATTTCACCCACTTAAACATGTAAGGAATTTTTTCCAATTTTTATGGCATATATAGGATGCAAATTTGCAACTACAATATAAATATGACAGCAATCATAGTTACTGGAAAAATAATAATATCTGTTTACTAAAAAGAGTCTATGCAGGAATTTTCTTCTCCATATGTTTTGTCAAATTTAAAACATCCAAATGGGTTCAACTTGGTACTTTATTAAAAACTACAGAAATAAAACAAAAAGAAAAATCTCTTCCTATATCAAGAGCTCAAAAAAGACAATCCAAAAAACGGGTTGCCTCCCATAAAGCGTTTTCTTTATAGCCATATAGCTAGACTTACTTACTTGTATCAAGTGATGTGGAGATCATGTGGTAGCTTGTACCTTGGTTCTACCTACTTATTCATTGGGAAGTGTTCCATGCATTTTTTTATGTGGGATTGAAACTTCACATTCGCTTCCTTTGAATCAATGAATGTACTTGTAGTTATCAAAAAAGGTCTTCCAAGAATTATAGGACTAGAGGTTTTTCTCACCATGTCCATTACAACAAAATCAACAGCCACAAAAGCCATATGTAACTCAAACATTATATCATTTACCTTTCCTAAAGCATGTTTAGTTGAGTCATTAGCAAGCAAAATTTCTATTGAACATTTTTCCTTGGTTTTGAGTTCTAGTAGATCATATAGTTCTTTTGATAACACAGAAACACTAGATCCTAGATCTAGGATAGCGTGATGGGTCTATTTGCCAATAGTGATTAATATCTTGGGGATCCAAGCATCCCCAAGCTTTGGTGGTATCATGGCTTCATTATTGTATCTTTCTATTTTTTCTTTGATGACATAGTTTGCTATAAAGGAGCCAAAACCTGCTTGATGAATATTAATAGATGGGTCATTAGAAAACTTCTGCAAGATATTGATAAGTTCATACAAGCTGCATTTGTCAAGGTCTAGTAGAGGTTCTTTTGTTTCACTTAGCATTTTAATTTCCTCTATTTATTTATCATTTGTAATTATTAGTGGCTCAAGTATAGTAGTTTCTTTTTCCACCTTTGTTAGTGCTTTTATAGGGATTCCATATTGTAAATTAGTTGGTTCTATTTTTTGTTTCTCATTTTATTCCCCAAGAACATGGTAGATTCGTCTAGAATAACAACTTCAACTTCAACCTTCTTATGATTTTCTTCATGGGTGGCTGGATCATATTTAATATTTTCTAAACTTCTGTAGATACTTTCAACAAGTATCTCAACTAGAAGTGAAAAGGCTTCATAGGCTTTGATGTCCACAAAATAGGTGTTGGCTTCCTCATCAAGAAAGCGCATAAATTCATCATTAAGGCCACTATATAAACTATTGATAAGCATCTAATCTCTTAACCCATGTCCAATATTAAATGAGAGTTCCTTAAATCTTACCCAAGCATGAGCTAAATGTTCATTATCTTGTTGTTTGAAATCAAATATTGCCTTTTTACATCTAGTTGTGTCTTTACCAAATATTTCATAGAATGCAGCCCTCATATCAAACCATGATTTTAAATCTCCTTTAGGTACTAATGATGTGTAGCTCAGATCACTTTAGAGCTTCGTTGGGAGACCCCAAGAGGAAGGTATGATGAGCACAGCAGCAAGTTTTCCCTTAGTAGAAACCAAGGTTATCGAACTAGTAGGAGTAAGGAAACGACCCAAAGGTGTTGTTAGCAACTTGGAAACCTGCACAACACAAACTCAAGACTTTGCCCCAACAAACAGTGAGGTTGTAAATCTCACCGGTTTGCTGAAAACAAAGGATTAACTATATGGTGTGGAAGGTAATGGTGGTTTGCAGAAAGTAAAAAGTAATTGTGGAAGATGTATCAATGGTAAAGATTGGACCGAGGTCCATAGTTCACTAGAGGTTTTCTCCTTAAGATAAAACACACAACATGCTGGGTAAACAAATTATAGCGGGGCAATTAACAGGACAGAGCAAGGCAAAATATGCAAAACTAGACATTCATGATCCTATGAGATTTGATTGGGCATTACAATAATATACATAGACCGCCATCCAACTGCATCTATGACTAGTAATCCACCTTCAGGTTATCATCCGAAACCCCTCCAGTATTAAGTTGCAAGCAACGGATAACTGCTTTAAGCAAGGTGTGTAAAGTAAACAATCCACTTGTTCCATGAACAAGAGATCGTTATTTTGTCCCTAGTAGAAATACCACATCTACAACCTTAGAGATTTATATCACTTCCCCAGATTAAATAGAGGCATGAACCCACGATCAAGCATAAATACCCCCTCTTGGAGTCACTAGCATCTACTTGGCCAAGATAGCTACTATAAATGGAGAGCATGCAAGATATCAAACAACACAGACATGATAGAATCAATAAGATAGAATCATTAACCAATCTGACATAGTAATCTCAATATCCATCGGATCCCCGCAAACACAACATGCATGATTACAAATAGATGATCTTGATCATGAATGGAGCTCACAAGATCTAAACATGGCAGCACAAAGGAGGAGAAACAACCATCTAGATACTACATGGACCCGTAGTCCAAGGTGGAACTACTCACGCATCATACCGGAGGCTGGGATGGTGATGAAAAAGGCCTCCGGGATGATCTCTCCCCTTCGGCAGGGTGTCGGGAAGAGCTTTAAATCCCCCCGATCTAGGGACGATGGTGGCGGCTACGGACTGCTTCGTGGAAGATTGATCGGGTCCTTAGGGTTTAGGTATCGGGGGATTCTTATAGGCGAAGAGGGAGGCCGAGGGGGTGCCCGAGGCGGCTGCACCCCCCCAGGCGTGGGCCAGGCATGGGCCAGGCCTGGCCACGCTGCCAGTGGGTGTGGCCCCCTCGAGGCCCTCGTCCGTCTCGTCTTCTGGCTCCGTGTTCCCCACGGTAAAATATTGACTTTGGCTTTTGTCCCGTCCAATTCCAAGAATATTCATTTTCTGACCTTTCTGGAACCAAAAACAACAGAAAACAGGCAACTGGCACTGTGGCATCTTGTTAATAGGTTAGTCCCAGAAAACATATAAAAATACCTCAAAGTGAAGACAAAGCAAAGCAAAGGAGATACTAAACAAACATGGAACATCAAAAATTATAGATACGTTTACAACGTATCAAGCATCCCCAAGCTTAACTCCTGCTCGTCCTTGAGTAGGTAAGTGATAAAAAGAATAATTTTTGAGGTGACATGCACCATCAAAATCAAGATCAAACCATTTTCAAGCAATGAAAGCTGGGATCAAAGTACTCTAAACATGAGCATGAAAGAAGAAGTTATGACAATAAGACATAGTAAGTATACATGCAACATGAAAGGATACAAACAAATATCATGAATAACAATGCATTGAAAGACGTTTGTTTTTTCACATATAGAAAACATAGCATAGTGGCATTAAGCTTGTCCCTCATAGAGTAGCAATAAATGCATAGGACACCTTTAAAGTTCATAAGAGTGACTAGATACAAATAGTTCAAGAGTAGGCAATATCAACAATATGAATTAATCAATATGTCTTGGGACAATGCACATAGAACTAAGAATAGCAACTATGATCTCTTAATTGGTGCCTAAGGATAGAAGGTGGAGACTCAATATAATGGTGGAAGAAGGGCCCTTCATAAAAGGGAAGTAGGGATTTCAAGTCTCATAAAGAGCTTCCAAAAATTATGGTACTTGTTAGCTTTCAGCTCTCATTTCCCCTATCGTAAGCATCTTGAATTGATTAAGGTTAAAGTGAACAAACTATGGAGTATATGCTTGAAAAAGTATAAGTTGGCAATCTCATGTCCCTTGAGTACGAGGTTCGCTCCTCATGCTACTCAACTTTAGTCACCGGTAAGTTCTTGTCATAGTAAGTACATGTGTATCATAGAAAACCACCAACGGGGTACCCCTTGCACATGACACAGGAGCTATCCCATAATGAAAATGACAAGGCAAGCAGACAATGAGCATCTCAGCAATCTTCTTATTTACCATGGTAAAATGGTGCTTTTTTCTCTCTTTCCTCTTTTCAATGTCTCTCTTTTTTTATAAGAAGAAAGCTTCATAGATTGCTTACTATGGTGATGCTGCAAGTTTCCACCATGATTAGGCATGGCTTAGGATAGCGGCCCAGGAGTTTCTCTAACAAACATGCATAACTACATGGACTTACAAGCTTCACTTTTATTTCACACCGACGACATCCGCAAATAAGATAGCATGATATCAACTAGGTACAATGTACAAGTGTAATGTTGAAAGCGTTCCCCATGATAGCATGGTTCTGCTAATTCCAACGTATAAGTGTAAGCATATACAACATAGATAACACCATGGTTCAAGTTTATTTAGGGGCAATAAAATAAAGTGTGCCATCAAGTTTTTGAGAGCTTTTATCACTAAATTTCACATAACAAGTTTAATTTTGAAGATAGATAAAACAAGAATATACTTGGAATGGTGTAACACACCATGCATAGGAATTTATAGCGGACACTTTGGAATAACTTGGTTTAGGAGTTGGATGCATGAGTAGAGCTTACTCATACAAGTGGAGGCTAGCAAAAGACTGGGAGCGACCAACTAAGAGAGCAATAATGGCCATAATCATGCAGAGCGACAAAACATTACTAATCAAAACATAAAATGGTACCACAAGTCAAAACATAAATGATCAAAGAGTCTATGGTGACTGGTTCATAGTCATAACATGGTGTGAGCATGTGCCAAGTCAACCCAAACAAAGTATCAAAGGAGAATACCACAATACTATGCTTTTATATGCTAAAACAACGCATGATTCTTTCAAGGCACATTAAGCAATCCTAATTGTTTGGAACAAGTCATACTATAGCAATAATCACTAAGCATAAGGTCAAAACAACATATAGCATGACATGGTAAAGTCTAAGTCACAGTCAAAGCAAGCTCATCTTGTACTACTAAAGCAAGAACTTCCTACTCCTTTCCAACATCAATCAACTTATTTGAAACAACACAGCGAAAACAGGGGTCCAAATACTTTATTCAAGCAAACTAAGCAAACAAAACCCAAAAACGAAAACTAATACGCTCCAAGAACAACACAATTGTGCATGAAACAATAAAAACGAAGTGTCTAGAAAGACCTGATATTTTTATTGATGAAGAAGGGGATGCCTTGGGCATCCCTAAGATTTGACGCTTGTACCCCTTGAATATTTCTTGGGGTGACACGGGGTGGCATCCCCAAGCTTGAGATTTTGTCCATTCTTCATCTCATTACATCATTCTTTCCTTACACCTGAAAATTTTCCTTCATACAAAACTTCACACAATCTTCATTAGCGACATTAGTGCATTCAACAGATAATAGACCTTTGGGGTTTATTTTTAAAACAACAAAACTTTCACTAAAGACACAAGCTACTGTAGTAATTCCCTCAAAAATCTCAATTTCACAAAAAGAACCCAAAAAAGGAATCAATAAGAAGCAAATGCAAATAATGGCAGAAATCTGTCAAAACAGACCAGCAGGTAGAAACTGATTTTTTTTGAAGACTTTATGTTGCTCAAATCAAAAAGTGTTGAACTAACAGAAGTTATCTAACAACCTGGGAAATTTATTTAGAAAATTACAGCTCAATCTGACATACAGAGATTTTACACGAATTTTTACAGTGGAGCACAAAAATCTGTTTCGGGACAGCAACTCCCCAAATATTACTTCCCTCTCATTAGAGGTTATTCTTGGCACAAAAATCAAATAAAAAGGATAAGGAGAGGTTATTACAGAAGTAATAAATTCCAAGCCTCAAGAAAACTATTGGGTTATCTACCAAGAAGTACTTTTCTTTAACGCCTTTAAGTTAGGCACAAGAAGCAAGAATCAAGTATTTTCAAATAAAGAAGCATTAAGATCAACTTTCTTGCTCCTACCTTTCTTACCTTTCTTCTTATATTTAGGGAAAGTATGATTGCTTATTGTAGAAGCAAAGTGCATAATGCATTTTCCCACATCTATTATTGCTCCAAGGTGTTTCAGCAGGGATCTTCCAAGTGTAATTTGTCCTTTTCCTACATATTATATAACAAGATAATCAGTAGACACCACCTTCCCTGAGATCTTTGTAAAAACACCTTCAGTTATTCCAATGGGTAATAAAGTTGCATTATTGGTGAGAGATATTTTCTTATCCTCCCTCAGAAAGTCCCCAAAGATTCAAAGACTCATAGATATCTTTAGGCATAAGACAAAATTCAGACATGATATCATAATGAGCATCAAAAGTTTCACTGTTTATAGCAAATTTTATTGTAGGAAACCATTTTGAAGGCTCAGAATTTATTGGAACATAATCATGGTGCTCTCTAAGCATGTTATAGCAATCTTTCAAAGCAACTGTACGGGTCTCAAGAGTGTTCAACCTAGCATAGATGTTTATAAAGGAAGAATCAGACTTGCTAGGCATATTATAAATTGTAATCAACTTCTTTATGGCATCCAAAGCTTCCTTCTCATTACGTCAAAAAATATCTCTCCTAGCAACAGCATCCAAAGCATATCTATAACAAAGAGCAAGACCATGGTAGAAACTATTAATAACTAGGCCTAGACACATTTTAGGCTCAGTTTTTTCTTGTAAATCGGAAATTCTAGACCAAGCTTCTTTGAAACTCTCTTCACTTCCTTGTTTGAAAGTAAAGATCCTTTCCATAGGTGACACAGTGATTGGAATAACACCATACATGGTAGCAACTAAAGTAGGGACTAATTTTTTTGTGTTTTTTATAAGAGAAAGCAAACCAAACGAAACTATTTTTTTTGGAGTTTTTTGATAAATAAGGCAAACAAAACAAGGCAAAAGAAACTAAGCAAAACAAAAACAAAGTAAAGAGAAAGTTTGTGAAGGACTCCCCTTGTGAAGCCATCCTTAGACTCCCCGGCAACGACGCCAGAAATAGCTTCATGATGTGTAGCTCAGATCACTATAGAGCTTCGTTTGGAGACCCCAAGAGGAAGGTATGATGAGTACATCAGCAAGTTTTCCCTCAGTAGAAACCAAGGTTATCGAACCAATAGGACGAAGGAAATGAACCAGAGGTGTTGCTGGCAACTTGGAAACCTGCACAACACAAACTCAAGACTTTGCACCAACGAACAGTGAGGTTGTCAATCTCACCGGTTTGCTGAAAACAAAGGATTAACTGTATGGTGTGGAAGGTAATGGTGGTTTGCAGAAAGTAAACAGTAACTGTGGAAGATGTATCAATGGTAAAGATTGGACCGGGGTCCATAGTTCACTAGAGGTGTTCTCCTTAGGATAAACAACACAACATGTTGGGTAAACAAATTACAGCGAGGCAATTGACAGGACAGAGCAAGGCAAAACAATGCAAAACTAGACATTCATGATCCTATGAGATTTGATTGGGCACTACAACAATATACATAGACCTCCATCCAACTGCATCTATGACTAGTAATTCACCTTCAGGTTATCATCCGACCCCCCCTCCAGTATTAAGTTGCAAGCAACGGATAACTTCTTTAATCAAGGTGTGTAAAGTAAATAATCCACTTGTTCGATGAACAAGAGATCGTTGTTTTCTCCCTAGTAGCAATAGCACATCTACAACCTTAGAGATTTTTGTCACTTCCCCAGATTAAATAGAGGCATGAACCCACTATCGAGCATAAATACTCCCTCTTGGAGTCACTAGCATCTACTTGGCCAAGATAGCTACTAGAAATGGAGAGCATGCAAGATCTCAAACAACACATACATGATAGAATCATTAAATCTGACATAGTAATCTCAATATCCATCGGATCCCTGCAAACACAACATGGATGATTACAAATAGGTGATCTTGATCATGAATGGAGCTCACAAGATCTAAACATGGTAGCACAAAGGAGGCGAAATAACCATCTAGCTACTACATGGACCTGTAGTCCAAGGTGGAACTACTCACGCATCATACCGGAGGCTGGCATGGTGATGAAGAAGGCCTCCAGGATGATCTCTCCCCTTCGGCAGGGTGCCGAGAAGATCTTCAGATCCCCCCGATATAGGGACGATGGTGGCGGCGGCTACGGACTGTTTCGTGGAATATTGATCAGGTCCTTAGGGTTTAGGTATCGGGGGCTTCTTATAGGCGAAGAGGGAGGCCGAGGGGGTGCCCGAGGCGGTTGCACCACCCCCAGGCGTGGGACAGGCCTGGCCGTGCGGCTAGGAGGTGTGGCCCCCTCGAGGCCCTCCTCCGTATTGTCTTCTAGCTTCGTGTTCCCCACGGTAAAATATTGACTTTGGCTTTTGTCCCGTCCAATTCCGAGAATATTCATTTTCTGACTTTTTTGGAACCAAAAACAACAGAAAACAGGCAACTGGCTCTATGGCATCTTGTTAATAGGTTAGTCCCAAAAAACATATAAAATACCTCAAAGTGAATACAATGGAAAGCAAAGTAGATACTAAACAAGCATGGAACATAAAAAATTATAGATACGTTTACGACGTATTAGGTACACTTTCATACCAAAGGCTTGCAATTCCTGTCAAAGTGTGTGGAAATAGCTTGACTCTCAGTATGCTTGGGTCAAGGTTGGTTTTTTTATTGTTCCATATAGCCTATCAAAGTTTATAATATGCCATTCTGTGGCTAGTGGATTTCCATTAGAAAAGTGTTTGTAATAGATTGCACTTAGAACTTTGGGATCTATGGTGCATTCAAGATTTCCTGTATCATAATTGTGATTAATAGTTTTGGACCCCACCTTTATTTTTTTTCTCCTACTCATGTTTTGTAACCAACAGATTATACTAATTTTTATGTGTTTTTGTGTTCTATAAAATAAAACTTAAAAGAAAAATACTAAAACAAGAACAAAGAAAATTACTTTTAAAATCTAAAGGATAAGGAAAAACTCACACTGGTGCAACCTCCCCAAGCATAGGTGTTTGCACAAAGTTGGTGTTGATGGTGCCATAAAAAGTTTTAGCAGTTGTAATGGAAATTATCCAAGCATATTCCACTATGAAATCTCTCTAGCAATTCCCCGGCAACGGTGCCAAAAAATGTTCTTGATGGAAACAACATTGTGTACCAATTCGTTGGGACCCAAGTGTAGAATGTTGTAGCAAGCGTCTTTTCCCCACAAGGGTGACTCGAGGGTTTATATCGAACTCTCGGGGAATTGGCTTACAGATATATTCTTCCTCTCCTCTTCAAGCAACATATAAAGCAAAGTTTTGTATTGGTTTCCCAACTCCACTATGTGGTTGTCAAGCACAAGGTTTCATATTAGTAATATGAAATAACAATAATATAAAATAAAATAATACAAGTAAAAACTAGGCGAGCAAAATAAAAACAATAAAATGATAGTTTTTTTTTGGGTTTTGTGTGTGTGTGCAAGTGAAGAAAGTATTTTTGTATTTTCGAAATAATATATTGCAGAAAATATAAAGTTTGATAGTGGTGTTGTAAAGGTGTTTACTATGGTTTAAAATGGACCAGGGTTCATGGGTTCACTTGTCTACTCTCTTTTTGGACTGCAATGGACATAAACAATTCATCAAAGACATAATATTGGTGGAACTTCTACATGTGTTCGATAAACATTCATATGGGCATCATGTTCTAACATAGAGATGATGCAACACATCTCTCTTGCACTCCTCAAGAAAGGTAAAACTCTAAGAAATCTCGAATTAAGAATAAACATAGTATAGCCTTAGGTATTTTGACATGATGTTTGGATCACAAATATGCTACCTTGACCAAACAAGATTATCTAGCAGTCACAAGATAATTATAGCACATGAATTCACTTTATCCCTAGTGAGGCAGCAAAAGAAAGGTAAATACCATAGTAGATCTTGAATTTGTTGTCACTATTCAATCACTACCACCATGCTACTCCATCTAATACACACTTTTCCCCACACATGCTCTTGCATACAAGTTGGATCAAAATAAGTAGTTAAGAACGGGGTACATGATATGCATATATTAATACATCTTACACATAATAGGTTCCAATCTCATATATCAAAGCATAGAATAAAGATCCACCACATAGGAATTACAAATATGACCATAGTCATGTTGGCATCTCATATGGTACTAGATCTATGAAGCACAAGAGAGAGAGAGAGAGAGAGAGAGAGAGAGAGAGAGATCAAGCTACTGCCATAAACCCATAGTACAAAGGTGTACTACTCCCTCTTCATCATGGTGATGATGGTGGAGACATTGGAGAAGGTAGAGATCCCTCTGGTGGCGGCTCTGACAGAATTTCCCCCTCCAATCTTTGCTGGTTATAGCTCTATTTTGGTGTTTCGGTATTTCTGCGGTGCCTCCCTCCAGAAACTCCCGAGGAGCCCTTTATATAGTGGCTTTTAGGTCATACGAAGGCGGTTGGGAGAAAGATCAAAGAGAATCGATGGTCGAGAAGGAAAAGAGCATGGGTGGCGCACCTACCCTTACTAGGCGCGCCACTTGGGCCCTTTTGGCCCTCCTGGATCATCTGGTGAGGTCCAAGTGCTCTAGGTGCTTCTCTTGATCAAATTTGATGCTCTCGTAAGCCCAGGTCCATTTGACTTTGTTTAGGTCCCTGAAAT
This sequence comes from Avena longiglumis, assembly GCA_030063025.1. Lineage (NCBI taxonomy): Eukaryota > Viridiplantae > Streptophyta > Magnoliopsida > Poales > Poaceae > Avena > Avena longiglumis. The sequence goes on along the minus strand of CP125973.1, from coordinate 443,590,092 downwards.
GCAAAAATACACAAAATAGGATTTTCCTATTCTGTAGAGTTATAAACAAAATAAAGGGGATCATTGGTAAATCCCCATAAATCAATGTAAAACATGAATATAACATCATATATGTAGCAAATATGTGGGAATTCATAGCAACAAAATACAAAGTTCATGTATGCATTTTACATGCATCACCACGCCATGCATAGCTTCATATATGTGCAACAAGAGCGTGGCATTGCCTCTAAAATGCAGAGTAGAAAAACTGGCCCAAGTATCATGAGAAACATATACATATTGAAATATTTATCCGCTACCGTCCTCCACCACTGAGGGTTGTCTCCATCAAATTTGGGGAAGTTGGTTTTAGGCATAGGGGTATTAGTGTGATAGTTTCTAGAGATTTCTATTTCCGTGCCCTTGGTTCCTTAGTTGTACTCACTTTTCCCTAGCTGTTTAGCTTTTCCTCACTTTTGCCCATCTCCTATTATGAAACTCTCGCACGGTCTGAAACTCGCTGTTTGTCAGCCTTGCCGTTAGATGCTGACAAGTGGGCCGCATTCAGTTGGGTCCCGTAGCGGACCCTTGCCATTACGTGCTGACAAGTGGGGTTGCTATCTGTCAGGTCCCATAGTGGACCCTTGCCCTGACAAGTGGGGCCGTGTTAAGTTCGTTCCCGTAGTGGACACCTCTCTCTAGTTATCCAGATCAGCATGGGACCCACAGCTTATCCACGCGAGCATCAGACCTATAGCTTATCAACGTGAGTCAGCCTGCGCCCATGTCCTTGCCTCCCCTTTCTTCTTCTTCTCCAGCGACGGGGACCCTTTGTCGAGCTTCACTTTGGCCTCCCGTTCGTCCTGGCTGCAGTATGGTGCTGTCTCGTTGACCTGTATGAGGGATGACAATGGCAACGTGCGTAGAGAAGGTTAGATCTCGCACCAAAATGTTCTGATTAGACGGGGACGCTTGCTGTGGAGAATGCGACCTGTGAGACTTTCCGATGATTTAATTGGTTTATCGAGTTAATGTCTTAGCTGCAATCAAGTGAAAGAGTGTTTATAATTAAAAATTAGGGAGATGAATTTATAATAAATAAGAAAATAACACAACTCTTTAACACTTTCAAATTAGAAAAATTATACAACTCTTAATGTAAAAGAGTGTTTATAATTGACACAACTCTTGCACACTTTCAAATTAAAAAAAGTATACAGCTCTTAATGTATAAGAGTGTTTATAATTGACACAACTCTTGAACACTTTCAAATTAAAAAAATATACAACTCTTAATGTAAAAGAGTGTTTATAATTGACACAACTCTTGAACACTTTCAAATTAAAAAAATTATACAACTCTTAATGTAAAAGAGTGTTTATAATTGACACAACTCTTGAAGACTTTCAAATTGAAAAAATTATACAACTCTTAATGTAAAAGAGTGTTTATAATTGACACAACTCTTGAACACTTTCAAATGGAAAAAATTATACAACTCTTAATGTAAAAGAGTGTTTATAATTGACACAACTCTTGAACACTTTCAAATTGAAAAAATTATACAACTCTTAATGTAAAAGAGTGTTTATAATTGACACAATTCTTGAACACTTTCAAATTGAAAAAATTATACAATCCTTAATGTAAAAGAGTGTTTATAATTGACACAACTCTTGAACACTTTCAAATTTCAAAAATATACAACTCTTAATGTAAAAGAGTGTTTATAATTGATACAACTCTTGAACACTTTCAAATTGAAAAAATTATACAACTCTTAATGTAAAATAGTGTTTATAATTGACACAACTCTTGAACACTTTCAAATTATAGCGTCCTAATAAAATCTTGAGAGTTTACCATTTTTAGAGCATGAAAAGTGATCCCTAAACTTGCATATACAAAAATTATAAACCTTTGAACACTGTGAAATCGCACTTAATACGTGATAATGATGTGCTAAGAAAATCTTGAGAGATTATCATTTTCATAGAATGTAATGCATAAACTTGCATATGGCAAAAATTATACACCTTTGAACTCTCTGAAATTGCACTTAGGACATGATAATGTTGTCTAATAAAATCCTGATCATTTATCATTTTTATGGAGTGAAATATAATGCAAAAAATTATACACCTTTGAATACTTTCCCTTCAAATTATATTCATAATCATTTTTTATGGAGTTAAAGCATCAGTGGCAAACTCGTTATTTTGCATGGATAGAGGGTGCCCCCGATAGATACAGGGGTTATCCTGTCCGCTAGATCATAGAAGATCAATCATAGGATCAACGGTTGGTGGGTATGATCCATGTGACAACTGTCTCGACCAATCAGAGCGTAGAAGCTAAGATGAGCACATGTGTGATAGTTTGTGACTAAGAGAGAGGTGAAAACTGAGTAGAACTTAAAAACCAAGGGCAAAACTGACAAAGGGGTGCAAATAGAAAACAGAACACGATTTAAAAAATGGAAAATGCTTCTTTTATACAATAAAATACATATTGGCATACATGAAACTATTTGCAATACAAATATATATCATTTTGACAACTATTGCCTCATTCCGACAAATTATGTTTTGGGGAGGGATGTTTTGGGAAGAGGCTTGATTAGAAAGCCATGAACCTTCATAGATAGTAGGTGATTTGAGAAGTGGTGATTTAGGTTAAAACTTGATTTATATACATTTCTTATGGTGGCAGGTCACATAATAAGACTCCATGTGTAGATGCCACTATGTTTTGATCTTTTTGAATTTGTTGTGCATAAAATGACTCAATTAGCTAGCTAAAACCCATTCGTTGACTCTCTGTTGACCAGCCACCGGAGGGTAAAAGTGAGTATATTGCACACGGCAGTGTTAGTACTGGAGGGCAAAAATGAGTATAACCAAACTGCCAGTATTACACTCGAGGGTATAACTGAGCACAACTAAGTGGCCAAGGTTAGACACGAGGAGGAAAACGTGATGCACGATACGTGTGTCGCAGTGCACAGGGCGGTAGTGGTCGCGTGTGGCCGTGCACGGTGCAGTAGCTTACGCGGTTACGCGGTGCACGGTGGTGCAACGAAACTTATCCTCCCTTCACCTTTATAGAGGCCTCCTCACTCTCACTCATCAATCGCTCACTCACTGACGCAACCATCTCCATTGTCCCATCACCTTCTGCAAACCCCCAAGAAAACCCCAACCACGCCGGAGATGGAGAAGAACGGAGCGGTGGCCATTGTCGCCTCCAAGGCCGCCGACGAGGAGACCCACGTCCCTGTACAGGTCCTCGTCGAGGCATCGAAGGCAGCCGCCATCCCCTTCCATACCCCTGTCCCCTCTTCCGCCATAGCCGCTGGCGAGGAGGCCCCCGTCCTCCTACAGGCCCCCGCCGAGGCATCGAAGGCAGCCGCCGTCCCCGTCTCCGCTTCTGCCGTAGTCGCCGGCAAGGAGGCCCTCGCTGTTCTCCGGCAGATCCCGCACGGCTAGGACCCCTAAGAGGACAATGATTACATCAGGCCGGAGAACCCCTACGATGCCAGCTTAGCCGACCCATGGTCGGAGGTAACTAGGATTTTCTCCCCTTCCATTGTTCTTCCCCCATTCCCATAGTTAGAAGCTAGATCGTGTGTTATTAGGGCTCAGCTATTCGTATTTTCAATCGTTCGATGCTAGGTATTTTTACAGTAGATAATCCTCTTGTGTTAGATCTCGTATTTCGATGAATGCCCCTAGTTGGGATCAGTACTAGCACCGATCTATAGTTGGAATCAGTATTCGATTTGGTTAGAGATTTGGGGATTGGGAATAATCAGGGGATCTCAATCGGTTAATTTATGCAAGTAATCAATCCCGATAATCACGGTATCTCAATCATGTCCTTATTGCACTCTACTATTTTTTCCAACAGGTGGATAGCAGCGACGACGAGTCCACGGACACCAAGGCTCGTCAGGTGCTGAGGAAGCTGAAGTCCAGCCAGTACAACAACTTCTTCGCCGCGACGTCTACAGGTGCCCCTTCTACACCAGGAGCCTCGCCACAGAATTCAACTCCCTCGTGAGGCATGCCGAGGACGTGAAGACATGCGACCTGTCGAAGAACGTCCACGCCTTTAGAGACAAGCACCATACGCTCGGTTTTCACCTCTGCAACCTCCAGAAGGTGGCCATCGAGGAGGATCGCATGCCCCCGATCAAGCCCAAGGCACCTAAGGTCAAGGGACTAGGCAGCAAGAAGTGGAGGAAGCGCCAGAGGGAGGAGGCGGAGGCCCTCCTAGTGGAGGCCATGAGGGGCCACTAATCTTGTGTTGCTGGTGCTGCTATAAAGCAGCCTTTTTTTGTTTTTTTGTCTGTGTTGAACTGTCCGCTGCTGCTGCTGAGCAGCCTAATTGTCGAACCTTGTTTAAGTATCGTACTATATATCATATATTAGTTGTTTTATCTACATTTGCTCTGTTTATATATCCTATATTAGCTGTTTTATCTACATTTGCTCTGTTTAACTATATTTTATGGTGTTGGTTAGATTTGTTGTTCTAGATTTGCTACTATATTGGAAAAATACGAGGGCCAAAAGGAACCATGAATGAAGAGTGAAACTGCTCTAGATTCGCTATCTTTTTGGGCAAAAATTAACACAACTGTTAACGACATAAAGGGGAAAGGCGCTCTTAAAAAGACCAATCATAAAAATAACAAAAAGGAAATCTTTCAATTTAGGCGACAGGGCGCACGTAACTACCAAACGCACCCCACATCGTCCCACACCTCATCCCTCAAAACGCGTTCCCAACAAACCAGCCCCACGCAGTCCAACATGGGGGTCTTATTAGGGACCCGACTGAACGTAGCCCCACTTGTCAGCATGTAACGTGGGGTCCTATTATCAGCATGTAACAGCGAGGGTCCACTACGGGACCCATCTAAATAATGTTCCACTTGTCAACACGTAACGGCGAGGGTCTACTAACAGGACCCGTCGGAGAGCGAGTTTCGGACCGATGCGAGAGTTTCAAACAAGAAGCTGAGCAAAAGTGAGAAAAAGTTAAGCGACTGAGAAAAAGTGAGTTCAGCTAACGAATTAGAGGCACGAAAATAGAAATCCTTAGTTTCTATTAACAGATGATGGTGACTGTCAGTTCATGTCCAAACTCTCGCCTAAATCAAACTGGACATTGGAGTGGCAAAAATCTAGCTTTCCCTTGACCAGGGCTTGCATTGGGGCCGTGAAGGCGCCGTCAGTATCACCCTTGGGTAGTATTGCATCGATGTGCCCCTCCGGCTGATACATACAAGCCGTTGTTGTATGCTCCGTCTCCAGGCTGCCACCCGCGTGACGACTGCATCGATCAACATCTTGATAGAGTCGATGGAGGTGTCCACGCATGGCATCCACGCCCCCATAGCCGAGACAGTCTCAGTCATGGCTTTGATCGTGCTCGCCACTGCTGCGCCTTGGTTCTTCATCTCGACGATGTCAGCCTGCACGAGATCCATGGCCACCATATTCCCGCCTCCAAGTACACGGATCGAGTTTCGACACCGAGATTTTACAAGTCACGAAGAGTCTGTGACCGACCGCTCGAATCACTCAATATGTACCTGTATAGTCTACCGCCGCTTCATGCCGCCGTGGTGAGTCGTGTGATGAACTGCATCGCTCCGTTGTCGCAGGAACAAGAGGAGAATTTGGATTTCACCGGAGATCCAAACCACAATTGTTGTTGTTCCCAAGTTGTCGTCGTCACTCTCACTCTCTCTCTTGAGAAAATTGGGGGATTTTTTTCTGCGAAGCCAGATTCAAAAAATCGTTGGCTCTTGTCTTGATACCAAATGTTACGCTTACTAGATATATTTCGACAAGTTCATGAATCTAGATACAGATCTTCAGCGTCACGCTGAGATGGATGGCAAGAGTTCAACTAAGTTCAGATAAGAGAGGTTCAGGAGATGAAAATTGACAATTGCTTTTTTTACAATCAATACCACATATATTCATAGTAACAAATAGTACATGGTAGAGATATATAAACAGCCTTCAATGACTAAAAAAGGTCTTTGTAATCTTCTTCTTCCATGACGTAATCAGTCCAATAAACATGATACGGATGTCAAACCATAGACCTGTAAATACTAATGATGGTTCACCCATAATTTTGAATTGAGCCGCAATGCCAAGGCTACGTGCACGCTTGCAGCCATTAGAGTAATCAATTAACATCGGCAAGAGTACCACCACCAGTATTTTAGAAGAAAAAAACGAACAGTCTGGTCGATGTCACAGGAGAGTCGAGAATACGAATCTCCATCGTCGAGGGCGTAGCAGCCAGGACAAATATTGTAAGGATAATCCTCCTCGCGGCAACCATGAGAAAAAAATCCAAGATCAGTCTAGAAAATTAAGATCTAAAAAGTCATACCTATAGAACTTTAATCTTATAACACCACCATTAGCGTCGAGAAGATCTCGTCGTCGAACGAAGGACCAAGATCATTTATTGCAAACAATATCGTCTATATTGACGTAGATACCGAGAAGAAGATATCTACCAAAATGCTAATCTAACCTTGTAAAAATACTGCTTTTATTGAAAACTCCACCCATAAATCGAGTTCCCACCCCCTTCCGACGCTGGTAAGACCGGTCGAAAAAGGGTGAACCGATCTATAGAGAAGACAGACGACGGAGGTGTTGGTGGTGGCTAGATAGAGGCCGCGGCTGGAAGAGAGAAAGGTACGACTAATCTGTTAACTTGGCAGGAAAATTGCCAATTGCCTTAACGATACAAGATGCCGACGTGATCCCGAGGCCCAACACCTTTTTGACCACTTCCACGCTAGTCACGCGTCCTTGTCTGTTGATGGGCCGCTATTGGGCTTCTTAGCTAACCAGGCGGCCCTGTGAGCTCGCACCAGTTTTTTCTCTCTTTGAGTTTCTTTCACGCACTCTTGCTCGTCCAGTAAGGTTGTGACAAGAAGGGAAGAAGAGACTAAAAAAAGGAAGGAAGGAGGAAGGTGATCCCACGCAGCAGCGACGAAGTGGGGTGATCGGGCGGAGGTATGCGCCGCGGACGACCTTTGGCCAAAAGAAAGCTTCCATTGAGAAAAGCCCCCACCGTCAAGGACTTTGGCTTCCTAAAGGCATCCCCAGCTCGGAGTGGGACCCCAAGTGCCATCGACCCCTTGACACCATCATCAGCCATGGGATGCTAAAGATGTTGATGCTGGATGGGGAATGGAGTTTGTAATCGTAGAGTACAAATGAAAAGGAACTGATGTGCATATCTTTTGCGGGGCACAGAATATGCACGTGCGGTACAACTTGGGGCTCGGTTCATTTGAAGGCATATTGTGTTCCCTAGATGGAACTGTTTGTGTACGTGAAATGGAGCTACACGAAATAGTTGAATAGTTGTTTTTTTTACTTGGAACGCTGATATTCCATTAAACTTGGATGGCAGAATCACCGTACAGAAGCCCTGCTTACATCAACAGGGACATTGTCATACCACACCTGGTGGTCATATTGCACCCTAGCTAGACCTATTGCTGCAAGAGTATGGGCTGGTTTATTACAAGTACGAGGTACGTAAGCCACTTGATGATCTATAAAGGCCGTAACCAACAGGAACTTAATCTCCCTGAAGATAGCACCAACATGCGAGAGGTCATATTTTGATGATATCAGTGCACTCCGGAGTGAGGTACAATCCGTTGCCAGTTTGACTCGCCCAATACCTAGCTGGGAGGCCATCTGAACACCATGGAGCATCGCAATGGCTTCAGCTTGCAGAGCATCACTAGCATATTTGACTGAACCTGCTGCAGCAAACAGCATATCGCCATCACTGTCACGCCCTACAGCTCCCCAATCCCCATCCACCTCTTGCTTGGTCTATTAGGAATGCACCATCAGTGTTGAATAGTTGTTGGTACTCCTTGACTTCAAATTATAAGGTGTTTCAGGGTTTTTTCTGAAACTCATGTATCTTGACATCTTTTAGCATGTATTTCACTCATTTTGGTCTGTATGTAGACCACAATTAATATCTAAAACATCTTATAATTTGGAACTGGGGAAGTAGTATAGTTTGAGCAAACAAATGGAGAACCAGAATGGCAAACTGCAAAAGAACATGCAAGCGATATTTCACCGGCATGAAACTATATTTCAATAATACCAGTGGGGAAAATTACAAGGTAACTTTAAATGGAAAATTTTAGGCTGCTATCTTCTTTCGTTGTATGTAAGGCTCGGTTTGGATCTCGGATATTTCACTGGAAACAGTTAATTCCTGTAGGAAACGGGGATATTCCGTTCTCCCTAGCAGGGCCTAAGTATGAAGGAAAATCTATCTACTTTTGTCATTTGTGATGTATACACCTAAGGGCCTAATCAGGATGGGAGCTCATCAACATTTGACGTCACCATAGCCTATAATCCTTCATCCCACCTAGGAAGATTTGCAGTAGCTTCATTCACCATTTTTACCAGTGCAACCTGCATTGAGAACAGATTAGGCAACCAAAATTCAAATTATAACTTGTGAAACTCAAACGTTATGCAGCCTTAATACACAGAATGATAATGGTCATATTCTCCAATACAGTACTAAAGGACTAGCAATCCTTATTAAAGACAGTATTATTAATCACTGTTACTGGGGATCAGATTTTCCAAATCCAAGAAGATTGGCTCAAATACGATTTCAAAGCCACCCATTGACCGCTGGATGAGAATGCAGCCCAGTGCCTCTTTACAATCTAAAAGGATGTACACTGTTATGATCTATACATATGCGGTTCAGGGGATCTACGTTGTAGAAACATACTGTAATCTGTGACCATCTTGAACAACTAAACTACTTCAATGATTGATAGCTTTGTTCTAGTACTATTACAACATCCTTCCTCCGTTCCTAAATATACAAGATGTTTTGGCAAGCCAAATTGACTGCCAGAACGTCTTATATTTATGTACAGAGGAAGTACTATATATTCCCTTCCTTCACAACACTGTTCCCATTTACTAAGAAAAAGTTGCTGTTGCAAATGAAGCTGCGCAGCAAAAAGTTGGTAGGCGCTGAGATATACACAATCATTTAATAAACACAAGCTTCTGATGTTCCTCTATTCAATTGTCAGTGATAAATAGGAACCAGTATGAATGGGCTACTTTCGAGTTTTTTTATGGAAACTTTGATAAAAATGTCATGTCTTAGTATGGCAGTTGATTAAATGTCTCACACTGACAGGTGTTTCAAGCCCCACATGTCAGGGACATTTTATCAGGGGGTAAACTAAGACATACTAGCATTTTATTTTCTTTATTGGATGCACAACTTTGAATCTAGTAGGAAGGTGAATTCACTTCCATGTTTTGTTATACATCCTGGCTATTTGTAATATTCTTCAGGTAACTCACAGGACCAGTCTCTTAGCAATTTGACATTATATGCGCATCTCATTATTCAGGATTGGCATGAAGAGAACTGTAACAAAAATTGGTTGACCAGAAGAGACTCGGCCACTTGAGGTAGATAAACAAGAATCCACTATATGTCTAATTTCACAACACAGTTGATATACATTAATGAGCAACACAGCTAATGTTTAGAGCATGATAATGTTGGGGACTATAGGAAGGACTTGGAGGCTTTGCTTCGGGGATCACAAAGCTTTGTCATCCATAGATAACAGTGGTGCTGTAAGAAACTTGTTCACGGTGTTGGGAGCATAGATAGAAGGGCTCATTACTCTTTAAAGAGCCACTTAAACAGAACATATGGCAAAGAATTCCAACTCCTGAGCCCAAGCACAGCTGATGTATGCCTAGACCACCATGCTAGAAATCATATTCATCTCAATCAAATTATGCCAAGTTCAGTGGCCACTTCAGAAGTACCAAATTCTGTTCTTACAACATTTTCTGTTTTTCATAGAAAACACTTATACTCTCACACAGTTACCAATTTGTACTAGGCTGATCATCATATGATATCATAAAACAGTAGCAGAAAATGAAGTAGTTCACTGTGTTAACATGTTATCTGAAGTTATTCAGATTAAATATTAATGTAAATAATACGAAACTGTTCTTATTTTTTATCATAAAAGTTGAACACCTAAGCAACAATTCGGTATCTTAAAAATCATAATAAATTATAGCTATCATAATAAACCTGGTGTGTACTTTTCCAATTTATTTGCTAGTAAACGTACCACACTTTCTGGCACTCCAGGAGGGGGCAATGTAATATTTCTTGGCGGTGGCCTATCTTGGTACGTTCTTTTGTCAAATCTCCATTCACCAATTTTTCCATAAGTCAGTACACCCTGAAATTATTTGCCAGGATATTGTCAAATACCTTATATAGTATGGCCAGAAGACCGAAAGAATAGCCTTATGTTAGTACATAACAGAGGAAAAAATCAGAAAATAGTAGGGACTTTACTTTCTAGGGAAAAAAAGAATAACATATTTGGGATATCAATATAAGGCCACAATCAATACCTTGAGTGTATAGTCACATCCATAGGTGAAGTGGATAATAAATGTATTGTCGAGCTTCTTATCAAATGGTGGCTGCGTTTTTAAGGGGGGCATCAATATTAGTTCTAATCATGTCAATCAAACACATAGATTCAGCGCGTAAGCATATTTTCAGAAGAAAACAAAAGCAGTTTGAACACCTGGATCATGAAATCTTTACGAAGTATATGCTGAACCCCATGCAATGCACTGGCAACAGCATATGCATACCTAGAAGACAGAAAAACAACAAAAAAGCTGGAATTATAACAAAGTAACAATGAGCAAATGCATTTATCAAACTCACTTACAAGAAAAGATAATTCTCACATTTCCAAAACCCATCCAAAAGCCTTATCAGTCTCTTGATCCTCTTTCATTTGTAGTGATACATTCATCCATGTGGGAGCAATCTTCTCAAGCAGTGTCTACAATTTCCTCAGATGACAGAAATTGAGTTAGGTCTGGTAAAATGACTAACCAGAACAGTAAACGGTAACTGAAACACTAGTTACTGAAAATCCAGTACATGGAATGGAGATGGAGCTTCACCTCATCCAGGACAATGTGAATCTAAAGAGTGCCAAGTCAGCAACAAGAAATTACCTTCTTAATGATTACAGGGGAATTACCAATGGGGTCAACATTTGTGATAGGGCCTCTTTCTTCAGGATAGTATTTCCTGATAATTTTTTCATGTTCAGATGGTGTAATATAAAAAAAGGGGAATGCCGCTGGGTCATTGTCGTAAGCCAAATTTGGTAAAGGTTTCACAAATATATGGTCTGGCTCTGCCATCAGTATGTACCTGCGACATTCAAGCAAAACAGAACATTTATAAACACTTAGAAAAAACAATTCATGTTATTTGCACATGATTGTGCCTAAATATCTTTTGCATTGTACATCCAAACACCAATAAAAACCTTTGATTATTTCACTTTTTTTTTGTTTGATCATGGATGTCTGGATGCCAAATCATGAAGTCCTTTGTGGAAGCTTAAAAACCTTAGAGAAAGTATCAGAACCAAAATAGGCATATCAGTGTAAACTTACTCCTCTTCAATCTTTGACTTCTGCAGCCATTGTACAAATGCCCATGGCCTGTTTAGGACGACATAGCCCTGCAGACAGTATCATAATCAGACCTCGGGTTCCCCAGTAACTCATACATTAACGACATAAAGTTCGAATTGACAGTGCAAATAGAGTACTCCTCAACTGAAGACTGGAAAGGAAAACTTAAAGGTCACACGACTGACGAGTGGGTTACAAGCTACGGCTTAATTGAATTCTCGAGTGCATGCTAATCAGACATGGTACCTTACTCAACTTGCAAGTTTCTTGGCAAAATTCATAAAGGTTTCAACAGGGGCAATTTCCCCGAAAGACAAACCTACCAGAGAGTAAAATAAAGAACTAACTATACTTGGTTTTGCCGCTGGAAGTTGGAACCGAAGCACCGAATTTTGTTTTTTTCTGGTTTTATAAATTCCTAAACACACGGCCCGTCTGCCCATGTAGCCCCCACAACGCTTCCCAACAAACAAACAAACAAACAAACAAACAGACAAACTGAAACGAGAGGGGTTGAGACCAAACAAACAAACAAAATGTTTGTACTTACATGGTCCTTGCCGGCGGGGAGTGGGTCGACGACGAAGGTTGGGATCTCGTCCATGAGTCCGTCGGGCTTCCCCGAGTGCAGCACGCGGGTGAAGCCGCCCATGTCGGCGCCCTCGGGCCTTGCCTGCATCTGCTTGTACCAGTAGTACATGACCCGGCACTGCCACCTGCTGTAGGCGGCGTCCGTGGCCGTGAGCGCCACGTGGAAGGGCCGCCTCCGACCCCTCGCGCCCGGGCCGCCGGCTTTCCGCATCCACTCCGGCATCCGCACCACCGGGTCTCTCCTCCCTTCCGCACCGACCCCCGCGATTCCTCCCCCGTCACCTCCGCCGCCGCCGCCGCCGCCGCCGCGGAGCACCATGGCGAGCACGCTGTAGGAGATCAGGAACGCGAATACCCCGGCCGTCACCAGCACCAGCGCCGCCACCGGCCCGCGGCCCCCTCCGGCCGCGCTTTTCCTCGCCGGGGCGCTCATCCCTCTCTAGAAATTTTTCTCTCTCTCCCTCTCGGATGGGTTTGGAATCCCGGGGTTTTGGGGATCGAGGAGAGAGCGCGATATATGGCATAGAAAAGGAAGCGCTGGGGGACTTGGGGCGGAAGCGAGGTAGCCATCATCGCCGGAGTAATAACAATTAAGAAGAATAAATACGGAGTATACCAAAAGAATGATACTATCCCGCTTTGGCGTGGCCCCTGCGTGTCAGAGGGAGATTGTGGGACCCAGAGGACGGTGATAGTGAAGGACGTGTACGTCGGTGAGGGAGATGGTCGTCTTCGTCTGGTTGTCCCAGTTGCGGATGGTTGACCAGTACCAAATCTTTGGACCCGTTCGTACATTCCATAGTGCAGGCGGCAGGAATATGGCTTGCCGTGGACCCTCATCGCTTATTGAACACTCACCAGCCACTGATCCATGGGCATATGCAGTTTTATTAATCCGGTTCACCAAATCTGTGTTAGCAATAATCTGGATGAGTAGCCTGAGAGCTGTTGGGAACTGGGCCGGTAGAGGCCACACTCTACCAGGATAGGGTTGGCCCACGTGGATATCCTATCTCTTTAGTCTATAAATAGAGGAGCAATTACTGTACGGAGGTTTACTATGAAAAGATTTATAAAAGTTCCTCTTTGTTCCCTGTGCCATTTACTTGTGTTATTTGTGTGCTTTTTGACTCTAGTTTTCTCCCTCGGGTGTGGAGCAGTCTCGGGACCGGCCAGCCGGCAAGGGGTGTTCCAACACGTTATTAGCACGTGTCTTTCCGTCGAGCCTCCGTCAAGCCACCGTCGAGCCTGCATCACGCAGGCTTTCGTTGAAGGTAACCTAAATCTGACCGCAAAAATGGATTCGTCTCTCGAATTTCTTTCAAGATTTGCGTTCAGATCTTAGATCAGATCCCATCTGGGGTACGGATTTTTCTTCATGGGAGTCGAGCTGACGTGCTATTGTCCACCAATATCGATTTAATCACTCCCGGATCAGAAACTTGTTGACTATACCTGCACCTGTTGTACCGATCTAATTTTTTTTATCAGATCGGACTGATCTTGGACATTTTAGTTAGTAGATCGATTAGATCTATAGTTTTCTTTTTCATGTACGTTTCTATGAACTTGTGCATGCACTCGAGCAGCCCTCGCAATAGCAACCACGCGCAAGACGCATCGGACGACGCGCGCGCCGCCGCCGCTGGCCACGCCGCCGCCGCCGCTGGCGGCCCCCGCTAGCCGCCGCAGCGCGCCACGCCCGCCGCCGCGCCACGCTGGCCTCGACGCGCCGCCACGCTGGTGGTCGACGCATACGCTGATACGCGCTTTGCCGCCACGACGCGCGCCACGCCTTGGCTAGGCCACACGCGCTGCCATTGCCGTCATTGCTGCGCTGGCCGCCACACGCTGCCACGTTACTAGCCGCGCCGCCGCTGGCTGCAGCCGCTGTTGCATTGCCGCCGCCGCTGGTCGCCGCCACGCCAAGACGCGGTGCTCGCGCCGTCCGACGCCATGGCCGCTTCCCGACGGCCACCAAGAGCTCTGCTAGTTGTGCAAACTCGACGTTGTCGCGCCGCCCGCGACAGCCGCGTCACCGCTGTCCCGCCGCCTGCGGCATCGCAGTTGCAGCGTGCTGGCGCTGCGCTGGAGCTGCCGCCGCCGCTGCTGGTCGTGCTTGCCGCCCCGCTACCATGGCTATGTTGGCACGCCATTGCCGTATGCCGCTGCCGGCCGCCGCACAGATGCCGCTTCGCCTCACCCGCCCGTCGCCGCCGAGCTGCTCGCCTCGCCGCCACTCAAGAGCACACCTGCAGCCTGCCCCCTGCTTCGGCAGGAACGGTGTGGGCCGCCCATTGTGAGACCGCGTGTTTTGGGCCGTTTTTGGCCCATAGAAAAATACCCCCCAAAAAAAACTCTAGGACGTGGGAGCACGCGTTTGCGGGACTGTTGGACTGTTTTTGGCTTTGTTTTTCGGTCCTATTTGGCACAAGCTCTTGTAATATGTTTTACTACAGTTATTAATTATCGCATGATTTTAATACTTTGTATCTCATAGTTAGCTTGTACCGTTTTTACATTAAATTTTGGAACACCATCATATTTGAATTATTGTATCGATTATCGCATTTATGCAACCGATTACCTGCTGTAATCTTACATATTTTGCATAAATTTCAGATGACCGGAATCGTCAGCCGCGAGTTCCTGGAGTTGACCCAGGATGGGCTTAACTACCTGACTTGGGCCTCGGACGTTGAGATCGTCCTCGAGGGCCGATGCATCAAGGATACGTTGATTGCGGGGACCCCGATGGCCCCCAACAAAACCATCCCGGCGGATAACGCCAAAGCCCTGCACTTCCTCCGCCATCACATGTGTGAGACTCTTAAGAACAAGTACATGGCAGAACGGAGTGCTTCTGCCCTTTGGACCGCCCTCAACAAGCGGTTCTCTAGGCTGAAGTACACCATTCAGTGTAACACCCTCAGAATCGGACCTATGCAAGTTTTAGCGAAAGCCGCCAAACCCGCATAGAAACGATTCAAAGGTGCCCACCAGACACTTTCGTGCGGGTGGAAAACGAAGTAATAACGTTACACAGCTTCGATGGGACCCATGTACAGATATACAACAAATGACTCAATGAGTCAAGAATACGTATATATAATATGCAAAGATCCAAATCACCTTGAATGACACGGCGTCCGCTCACGGACAAGATGCAAATGGGGCTATGAGCCCTAAAGAATAACCAATGGCGTCCATAACCTGCCCGAAAGCCGGAAGGGTAACCGCTAACGACGTCGATCTCAAAACCTGCTTAAACAAAAGGGTGCCGACAAAGGGCAAAGGAAAAGAGGAGCGTCGATCGAGGCCAAGACAGCGAGACTAGAATTCGGCCTCGCCACAGGTGTATGGTGGATCAAGCGGCGGCAAGATGCACCGAACAACCTATAGAGACTCGATACAATGGCGGCAGTCGAGAGGGGTAAGATAGACCTATCCGGATCCAACTCAAGCTAACACCAAACAAACCCATCTCGGTGTTTCCTCGAGACCAAACGAGGAAGTCAACCGAGGAACTCACACGTTGGCAGTTTTACTTATTCGATTATCGTTGCGCAATTACTAGTCGGTGTAGATAATCATCCCGATAAAATAAGCAGTGGGCACTTTTAGTTAATCATTCCGTTATAGTGGCAACACTTACTAGTCAGATGCAATTAGCATGAGATAACCCAAAACCCAGCAGTTGTTGGTACTTTTATTTAGCCATTCCGTGGTAGTTGCCATACTTACTAGTCAGGTACAATGGTCGCAAGCGACACTCTAAACAAGCAATTGTGGGCAGTATTAATTAGCCATTCCGTTATAGTGAAGCTGATTACTAGTCATTATAAAGTCAAATTTATAGCAATAAACTTTAGTTATGCTTGTCTATGGTCGATATACTGTGCTCCAAGTCGTCCATATCCGCGGACACGGCTTTCAGAAAGTTTTACCCGGCCGGGGTGCACCAATAGCAACACACGCTCGATCAACCTCGGAAAAACCAAATCAAAACCCAACGAGGCTTTCACGACTGAACAATCACAGGATTCAGAAATATTTCAGGGGGCCACCCCATTGAGTAGA
The DNA here is from genome assembly GCA_030063025.1 of Avena longiglumis. Lineage (NCBI taxonomy): Eukaryota > Viridiplantae > Streptophyta > Magnoliopsida > Poales > Poaceae > Avena > Avena longiglumis. Next base: position 443,573,829 of record CP125973.1, on the reverse strand, counting down.
CCCGCAACGAAGTAAGCAAGCTTCGAGACGGACTCAAGGTTTGCGTCAATGGTTGTAAACGACTGGGAACCCGAAAGTGTGGTTGGGCTTGTAGATACCGCGAAAACATTCCGCTTACCTAAACAGTACAGTGTGCTCCTCGCACAATCGTAAATACATAAGTAGCATGGCATAGGTACAGGATAGTAAATAAAACCTCAAACTAGTTTGTGGCCCCAAGAAATAAGACTGAATCAAGCTACGGCTGGGGTCCCATGTACCTCCCGGATGTGGATAGCGCGATAAATCAAGGAACAGGTATCAAGTACTCGGGGTCCTACGGGACACAAGTGGGCGTTCGGAAACCAAATATTTTCTATCACCCACCGATGCCTCTGCTTACTTCAATTTTAGTTGTTAAACAGGAATTAAAGTGAACGATAAGTAAAACTATGATCATCTCCAACATCAACATGCGGCAAGGCTCCAACAACTGTGGCATTTGGCGACACGCAACAGCACTTGAGCAAGCGACTAAGACGCGCGGGTCCAACTATCTATCAAACAACAGGTAATAGGTTGTGTCCAAGGCAATATAGGGCTGCAATGAATATCACGGGTACGAAAACTAGAGCAACGCAACACAGATAGCAATAGATCAACAGGAGGGAATAAATGCTATAAAAGTAAGATAGGTAGAAAGGGGGAGATGCTCGCCTGAAAACATTGTCGAAGGGTTCAACCGAAGATCGGGGCGGAGCTCACACCAACTCAACGGCCTTATCCGCGAAGAAGCAAAACGCTAGAAGAAACACCGGATGCAATATTTAATACTACGGCAAAAGATCGGGCATGATGCATGTATGATGCATGGCATGTCAAGGTGCGATACAATGGGCAATATTAAGCGGAACCGGGGTCCCGACAATTAATTAGGTGGTTCATGTTATTAAACTGCCCCGCAATTTAAATGTGGTTTTAACATGGCAAAAGATAGCACCGGTTCGCTACGCAAGATTTAAATGAGGCCAATATAAGGCTAGATTTGCCCGCATATGGGCCCCATATTTAATTATTAGGTGAATCGGCATAAGACCCCCAAACCACATGACAAGATGCATGCAAGTATGACAGTTTAATATGCAACAAGTTGTTGTTATGTTATAAAATAGGGTTTCAGGAAGGGGTTCACACATTAGGGTTCGACGATCTTGGTGATCCGGGGGTTCGGGGTCGGGGTCGGTGTGGCATCCCGCAAAACCACTACTAGAAAATCGCGTTGAATTTGTGCATTGCATCGTCATCATCATGCATTGTTTGTCAAAACTATGTTTGCAAAGCCCGTGTTGTTTTCTAAACGCCCCTCTTTATTCAAACATCAAAAACCGGGTCCCCGGAATATTTTGTTTTGGCCGCTATCGGTTTGCATATGGCCCGTTTAAATAAATAAAAAGGTTTAATTATTTTGGGCGGGGCAGTCGAACAGGCCGATTGACCCGAACGACCGCCCCAGAAAACTAATCGGTCCACACTCACCTGCCCTTCGAAATCCTATGTACACCAACAAATCTACCCACCTCCTTGGCCACCTCACCCGGGCCAATAGCTTTGCGCCACCTCATCTCTCCCCTCTTTCCTAGCCACTCCTAGCCTGCCACTTGTCCAACCCCCTCTCATCCCTCCCTCCACTCAGCTTCCCAACCACACATCACCCCACTCTCACCCAGCCCACACGACCCACACGCACACACTCACCTGCCACCCAACCGACAACCACACCTGGCCCACGCCCCCACTCCTGGCTGGGCCCACCCGACCACCCGCTGCCTCTCCTCTCCCCCCCTGTTCCTCTTCTTCCTCTATCCTTCCCCACACCGACGCGCGCACCCCCCTCCTCTGCCTCCCCCACCACGCAACCGCCATGGTCCGCTCGCGCCCCTGCTACCTCCCACCTCCGCGCTCGCCTCCGCATCCTCCGTGCCTCGCCGCGCCTCCTCGCCGCCTGGCCTGCCGCTGGCGGACGCTGGCCGCCCACCCGCCTGGCTCGCCTTCCGCCGCCCATCTCCGCCCGCCGCAAGCTCCATGGCCGCTTCCTTGCCCCACCTCCCAGAGCACCTCCGCCTCGCCTCCGCCATGGCCGACCTGTCCTCCATGAGCCTGCCGCCTGCCCCGCCTCGCCATGACGCCCGACCCGGCTGCTCGCTTCTCCGCTGCCCGCCTCCGCGCCCGCCCTGGCCGCCAGCAGCTCTCCACTCGACGCCGACGACCACCGCCTACTGCGACCGCCGCCTGAGCTCGCTTCCACCGCCAGCCTGCCTCCGCCAACCTCCGCCTCGCCTCTCCTCCAGCGTCTCCAACCTCGCGGCCCGCTACCCTGCGTCAAGCTCGCCCGCTGGCTGGTTCCGCCTCGCGACAGCAGCGCCGTCCTCCCGCCGTCCGCCCTCTTCGCCGCCGCCAGCGAGGTCGCCAAGCCGATGTAGCGCCTCTGCCTCACGCGTGCACCTCGCCAGGCACCGCCCCGTCAACCAGCTCTGCAAGCGCCTTCCTTCGGCCAGTTCTGTCCACTTTGGGCTGACCACACGAGGGCCTGTTCCTTCAATTGTTTCGGTCGTCGGTGATCCGCCCTCGCCGTTCGCCGAGACCCCGAACCCGTACCGGTGCCTCGCCAAGATCTCCATCCCGGACTTCAAGTACCACCCCGAGGGACGAACCCCGGACTCCAAGTTCCCCCGAAGACCGTGTAGGGGCAGATTCCGAGATCGGCGCCGACTCGATCGAACCCGATGAACCACCAGAGCCGGAACCTCATGATCTCCTTCCCGGAAGCATCAACACCGTAGCGACAAGATCTTCGCACGGAAATCCCGACGCCAAGATCTCCCTGACCGGACCGTCCAAGATCCCGGAGACCCTATGATCTTCGCCGCATAACAAGGCCGTTGGAACGGAATCGACAAGTTCCGCTTCATGGGCACGGAGTGCCAAGGTCGCCTCACGGAATCCGAAGCGCGGGCCCGACAAGATCGGCACGACGATAAGAACGGCACTGACCCGGAAGAACCCGCTGCGCCTCGGCACGGAACCAAGACCTGCTTCCCGGACGCAACAAGATCTGCCCGATACCGAGAACGACCCTGGACCCCGAGACCGACCCCGAACCCCGAACCCCGGAACCCCAAGACCGTCGAGACCCTAATGTGTGACCCTTTTCCTCGAACCCTATTTTATAATAACAACTTGATTGCATATTAAATTGTCATTCCCGCATGCATAGCATTGGTTTGGGGGCCTTATGCCGATTCACCGAATAATTTAATATGGGGCCCATATGCGGGCAAATCTAGCCTTATATTGGCCTCATTTAAACTTGTGTAGCGAACCGGTACCTTATCTTGCCTTGTTATAACAACATTTAATTGCGGAGGTTCTAAATAACTTGAACCGTTTAATTAATTGTCGGGACCCCGGTTCCGCTTAATATGACCTAAGTGCATTGCACTTTTGCCATGCCATGCATCATACATGCATCCTGCCGATCTTCCGCCGTTGTATTAAATATTGCATCCGGTGTTTCTTCTAGTGTTTTGCTTCTTCGCGGATAAGGCCGTTGATTTGATGTGAGCTTCGTCCCGATCTTCGGGGAAAACCTTCGACAATGTTTTCAGGCGAGCATCTCCCTCTTTCTACCTATCTTACTTTTATAGTATTTACTTCCCTCCTGTTGATCTATTGCTATACGGTTATGCGATGCTTTAGTTTGCACGTGATATTCCCTAGCCCTATATTGCCTTGGACACACCCTATTACCTGTTGTTTGGTAGATAGTTGGACTTGCGCGTCGTAGTCGCTTGCTCAAGTCTTTATGGTCGTCATATGCCACGATTCTTGATGTATTGCCGCATGTTGATGTTGGAGATGATCCTAGTTTTACTTATTGTTCACTTTACTTTCCGTTTAACAACTAAAATTGAAATAAGCAGGCATCGGGTGATAGATAAAATTTGGTTTCAACGCCCACTTGTGTCCCGTAAGACCCCGAGTACTTGATACTGTTCCTTGATTTTTGCGCTATCCACATCCGGAGGTATATGGGACCCCCGAGCGAGCTTGATTCATTCTTATTTCTTGGGGCCACAAACTAGTTTGACGTTTATTTACGATCCTGTACTTATGCCATGCTTGCTTTATTTACGATTGTGCGAGGAGCACACTGCTCGCTTAGGTAAGCGGATTGATTACGCTATCGACAAGCCCAGCCACTTTCGGGTTCCCGCCGCCATGCCATTGTCGCAAACCTTGAGGCCGTCGAGCTTGCTTACTCGCGTTGGATTCTACTTAAGGGTGGCCCCTCAAATATTTCTGAATCGTGATTGTTCAGTCGTGAAAGCCTCGTTGGGTTTTGATTTGGTTTTTCCGAGGTTGATCGGCGTGTGTTGCTATTGGTGCACCCGCCGGTAAAACTTTCTGAAAGCCGTGTCCGCGGATATGGACGACTTGGAGCACAGTATCTCGATCATAGACAAGCATAACTAAAGTTTACTGCTATAAATTTGACTTATAATGACTAGTAATCAGCTTCACTATAACGGAATGGCTAATTAATACTGCCCACAATTGCTTGTTTGGTTGTCGCTCGCGACCATTGTACCTGACTAGTAAGTACTGCAACTACAACGAAATGGCTGAATAAAAGTACCAACAAGCTTTGGGTTTTGGGTTTATCTCATGCTATCTGCACGATTAGTAATTGTTGCAACTATCATGGAATGGATAACTAAAAGTGCCTTCGCTTATTTTATCGGGATGAATATCTATACCGACTAGTAATTACCGCAACGATAATCGACTAAATAAACCGCCAACCGTGAGTTCCTCGGTTGACTTCCTCGATTGGTATCGAGGGGAAACGCCAGATGGGTTTGTTTGGTGTTAGCTTGTGTTGGATCCGAATAGGTCTTTCTTATCCCTCTCTCGATCACCGCCATTGTCTCGAGTCTCTATAGGTTGTTTAGTGCATCTTGCCGCCGCCGATCCACCATACCTATGTAGGCGAGGACCGCCGAATCTAGCCTCGCCGTGTCGGCCTCGATCGACGCTCCTTCTTTTTCCTTTGCCCTTTGTCGGCACCCTTTTGTTTAAGCAGGTTTTGAGATCGACGTTAGCGGGGTTACCCTTCCTGGCTCGGGTGGTTATGGACGCCATTGGTTATTCTTCAGGGCTCTTAGCCCCATTTGCTTCTTGTCCGTAGTCGGACGCTCTACTGTTTTCAAGGTGATTTGGATCTTTGTATATTATATTTGTATTCTTGACTCTTGGAGTCGCCGTTATATATATCTGCTTACGTGGGTCCCATCGAGGACTGTTGTGTAATGTTATTTCGCTTTTCCACCCGCACGAAAGTGCTGGTGGCACCTTTGAATCGCTTTCTATGCGGTTTGGCGAATTTTGCTCAAACTTGCATAGGTCCGATTCTCGAGGGTGTTACAGAGTGGTATCGAGCTCAGCAGTTGCGATACACAAGTCCAAATCGTAGGATAACCTAGCTAACGGCCGAAGTAGAGTGTCAAAACTATTTTTTTAAAAACCGGTTGGATAGTTCTGGTTAGGTCTGATTTTACTCCTTACCCCTCTGCTATTCTCCTCTTATCTCGACGTGTTTTGAATCCGCTCTCCTCTCTTTCTTCGAGTCCAGGAATTCTCGTGGTTGGGTTCCCGTCGTACCTTCAGGGTTTCGCTTCCTTCTATGATAACGGTGTTGCCACATCTGGTCTTCGTGCCATCCGAGGAATCCGTCTTCCGCGGAACCATTCTTTATTCCTTGTTTGTTCCTTCCGGTGTTTTCCGACGCGACGACATCCTCTACGCCAGATCCGATGCATAGTCTGCATCACTCCTTTGTTTCCGAACCTCGCTTGTCGAGATCTTCAGTCTGAATCCGAGAGTTAGTTGCATAATCCGCCTATTCGTGTGCAGAGTAATGGTTTGGGTGCGCGATGGACTGATCACCATCCGACTACCCTTATCATTCGCTCTTGTACATCGAATCAGTGGATCCAGCAGTTTTACTCCATCCATCGGAAGCTAGAGGTGGCTTTATTTGTGGATGCCTCTACCTTCGACCTTTTGTTTTCCGGAGTGTTCTCTCGGCGATCACGGACAACGACCCCTCGTTAGTGGTGTCGCGAGGATCTACACGAAGCGAGAAGATGCAGATCGCCGACCTTCCTTCCGGTACCATGAGGCGGATCTCGAGGGCGAGATCCATTGTTAGTGGTGTCGAATTGTGGCATCCCGCAAAACCACTACTAGAAAATCGCGTTGAATTTGTGCATTGCATCGTCATCATCATGCATTGTTTGTCAAAACTATGTTTGCAAAGCCCGTGTTGTTTTCTAAACGCCCCTCTTTATTCAAACATCAAAAACCGGGTCCCCGGAATATTTTGTTTTGGCCGCTATCGGTTTGCATATGGCCCGTTTAAATAAATAAAAAGGTTTAATTATTTTGGCAGGAACGGCCGATCAATTCAACGACCGCCCCAGAAAACTAATCGGTCCACACTCACCTGCCCTTCGAAATCCTATGTACACCAACAAATCTACCCACCTCCTTGGCCACCTCACCCGGGCCAATAGCTTTGCGCCACCTCATCTCTCCCCTCTTTCCTAGCCACTCCTAGCCTGCCACTTGTCCAACCCCCTCTCATCCCTCCCTCCACTCAGCTTCCCAACCACACATCACCCCACTCTCACCCAGCCCACACGACCCACACGCACACACTCACCTGCCACCCAACCGACAACCACACCTGGCCCACGCGCGCCCCCACTCCCGCCTGCGCCGCTGGGGCCCACCCGACCCCACCTGTCAGCTCTCCTCTCTCCCCCTGTTCCTCTTCTTCCTCTATCCTTCCCCACACCGACGCGCGCACCCCCCTCCTCTGCCTCCCCCACCACGCAACCGCCATGGTCCGCGCCTGCTACCTCCCACCTCCGCGCCTCGATCCTCCGTGCTCGCCGCCCGCCTCCTCCTCGCCGCCTCCGCTGCTGCATGGACGCCTTGGCCACCCGCCTGCCGCCGCCATCTCCGCCCCGCCTGCAAGCTCTGCCGCTTCCTCGCCCCCACCTCAGAGCACCTCCGCCCGCCTCCGCCATGGCCGACCCGTCCCCTCAAGGCTCGCCTGCCCGCGTCCATGCGCTGACGCCCCGACGCCGCTGCTCTCGCTTCCGCTGCTCGCCTCGCGAGCCGCCCGCCGCCAAGGCCTCCTCCACCTCGACGCCGACGACCACCGCCTCACCGCGCTTCCGCCCGAGCTCGCTCCACCGCCAGCCTCGTCTCCGGCCAACCTCCGCCCGCCTCCCTGCCGTCTCCTCCAGCGTCTCCAACCTCGCCGCGGCCCCGCTACCCCTGCGTCAAGCTCGCCTCGCCGGCCCCGTCCGCCGCCGCTCCCCGCGGTTTCCCCCTCCCAGCAACGCGAGCGCGCCGTCCTCCCGCCGTCCGCCCTCTTCGCCGCCGCCAGCGAGGTCGCCAAGCCGATGTAGCGCCTCTGCCTCACGCGTGCACCTCGCCAGGCACCGCCCCGTCAACCAGCTCTGCAAGCGCCTTCCTTCGGCCAGTTCTGTCCACTTTGGGCTGACCACACGAGGGCCTGTTCCTTCAATTGTTTCGGTCGTCGGTGATCCGCCCTCGCCGTTCGCCGAGACCCCGAACCCGTACCGGTGCCTCGCCAAGATCTCCATCCCGGACTTCAAGTACCACCCCGAGGGACGAACCCCGGACTCCAAGTTCCCCCGAAGACCGTGTAGGGGCAGATTCCGAGATCGGCGCCGACTCGATCGAACCCGATGAACCACCAGAGCCGGAACCTCATGATCTCCTTCCCGGAAGCATCAACACCGCGCGACAAGATCTTCGTCACGGAAATCCCGACGCCAAGATCTCCCCCTCGGACCCGAAGCCGTCAAGATCCCGGAGACCCTATGATCTTCGCCTCAGACAACAAGGCCGTTGGAATGGAATCGACAAGTTCCGCTTCAGGGGCACGGAGTGCCAAGGTCGCCTCACGGAATCCGAAGCGCGGGCCCGACAAGATCGGCACGACGATAAGAACGGCACTGACCCGGAAGAACCCGCTGCGCCCCGGCACGGAACCAAGACCTGCTTCCCGGACGCAACAAGATCTGCCCCGATACCGAGAACGACCCTGGACCCCGAGACCGACCCCGAACCCCGAACCCCGGAACCCCAAGACCGTCGAGACCCTAATGTGTGACCCTTTTCCTCGAACCCTATTTTATAATAACAACTTGATTGCATATTAAATTGTCATTCCCGCATGCATAGCATTGGTTTGGGGGCCTTATGCCGATTCACCGAATAATTTAATATGGGGCCCATATGCGGGCAAATCTAGCCTTATATTGGCCTCATTTAAACTTGTGTAGCGAACCGGTACCTTATCTTGCCTTGTTATAACAACATTTAATTGCGGAGGTTCTAAATAACTTGAACCGTTTAATTAATTGTCGGGACCGTTCCGCTTAATATGACCTAAGTGCATTGCACTTTGCCATGCCATGCATCATACATGCATCCTGCCGATCTTCCGTTGTATTAAATATTGCATCCGTGTTTCTTCTAGTGTTTTGCTTCTTCGGATAAGGCCGTTGATTTGATGTGAGCTTCGTCCGATCTTCGGGAAAACCTTCGACAATGTTTTCAAAGTAGCATCTCCTCTTCTACCTATCTTACTTTTATAGTATTTACTTCCTCCTGTTGATCTATTGCTATCTCGGTTATGCGATGCTTTAGTTTCCGCACTGTGATATTCCCCGCAGCCCTATATTGCCTTGGACACACCCTATTACCCGTTGTTTGGTAGATAGTTGGACTTATGCCGTAGTCGCTTGCTCAAGTGCTATGGGTCGTCATATGCCACGATTCTTGATGTATTGCCGCATGTTGATGTTGGAGATGATCCTAGTTTTACTTATTGTTCACTTTACTTTCGCTTAACAACTAAAATTGAAATAAGGAGGCATCGGTGGGTGATAGATAAAATTTGGTCGAACGCCCACTTGTGTCCCGTAAGACCCCGAGTACTTGATACTGTTCCTCCTTGATTTTGCGCTATCCACATCCGGAGGTATATGGGACCCCGAGCCGTAGCTTGATTCATTCTTATTTCTTGGGGCCACAAACTAGTTTGAGGTTTTATTTACGATCCTGTACTTATGCCATATCGCTTTATTTACGATTGTGCGAGGAGCACATCGCATTGTTTAGGTAAGCGGATTGATTACGCGGTATCGACAAGCCCAGCCACACTTTCGGGTTCCCGCCATTACCATTGTCGCAAACCTTGAGGCCGTCTCGAGCTTGCTTACTCCGCTATGGATTCTACTTAAGGGTGGCCTCAAATATTTCTGAATCTCGTGATTGTTCACCGTGAAAGCCTCGTTGGGTTTTGATTTGGTTTTTCCGAGGTTGATCGAGCGTGTGTTGCTATTGGTGCACCGCCGGTAAAACTTTCGAAAGCCGTGTCCATGGATATGGACGACTTGGAGCACAGTATCTCGATCATAGACAAGCATAACTAAAGTTTACTGCTATAAATTTGACTTATAATGACTAGTAATCAGCTTCACTATAACGGAATGGCTAATTAATACTGCCCACAATTGCTTGTTTGGTTGTCGCTCGCGACCATTGTACCTGACTAGTAAGTACTGCAACTACAACGAAATGGCTGAATAAAAGTACCAACAACTGCTGGGTTTTGGGTTTATCTCATGCTATCTGTACCTGATTAGTAATTGTTGCAACTATCATGGAATGGATAACTAAAAGTGCCCACTGCTTATTTTATCAGGATGAATATCTATACCTGACTAGTAATTACTGCAACGATAACTGACTAAATAAAACTGCCAACTGTGTGAGTTCCTCGGTTGACTTCCTCGATTGGTATCGAGGGGGAAACGCCAGGATGGGTTTGTTTGGTGTTAGCTTCAGGTTGGATCCGAATAGGTCTTTCTTATCCCTCTCTGATCACCGCCAGTTGTATCGAGTCTCTATAGGTTGTTTAGTGCATGCTGCCGCTGCCGCTCAGTCCACCATACCTATGTAGGCGAGGACCGCCGAATTCTAGCCTCGCTGCAATCGCCTCGATCGACGCCCTTCTTTTTCCTTTGCCCTTTGTCGGCACCCCTTTGTTTAAGCAGGTTTTGAGATCGACGTCAAGAAGTGGTTACCCTTCCGCTTGGCACAGGCAGGTTATGGACGCCATTGGTTATTCTTCGTGGCTCTTAGCCCCATTCGCTTCTTGTCCGTAGTCGGACGCCATCGCTTTCAAGGTGATTTGGATCTTTGTATATTATATTTGTATTCTTGACTCTTGGAGTCGCCATATATATATTCGTTACGTGGGTCCCATCGAGGACTGTGTAATGTTATTACTTCGTTTTCCACCCGCACGAAAGTGCCTGGTGGGCACCTTTGAATCGTTTCTATGCGGGTTTGGCGAATTTTGCTCAAACGTGCATAGGTCCGATTCTGAGGGTGTTACAGTCGGTCTCAGGGTTCAGGGTTCGACGGAAACGTTCTCGGACTCCGGGGTTTAGGGTCTTGTCGCATCCGTGGTCTTCGGGTCATGTTGTCGGTCTTGTCGTCTCCCGCGGGGACCTTGGCGTTCCGGGAGGCGTACTTGGTCTGGCGTCGGGGCATCGGACTCGCCCTGGCCGGTGTCGAACTTTTCGGGTCCTCATGTCGGTTCGGTCTTGGCATCCGGGGTGAAGTTCTTGGCGTTCCTTGTCTTGTCGAAGTCCCTGTTGCTCTACGGCAGAGAACTTAGCGTCATCGGGGTCCGAGAAGGAGATCTTGACGCGGCACCGGGTACGGAATCGGCCTTCGGTTCGGGGTCTCGGCGTCCGTGACGAAGATCAAGGCAGCCGTGAGGGAAAACATGGCATATCGAGTGTTGATCTTGTCGTTAGCCGAACTTGGCATCATGGCGGTTCCTTCTTGTGGCGTCGGTAGGTCTTGAGCGCGATACGGGTCGTCGGGACCGTGCTTACCACATGGCACATGTTGTGGCTGATCTTGCCGACGGGAAGAACATGTCCGCCGCTGGTCAACACGCACACACACGGAGGGTTCGAACTCCGAGGTGGGCTTCGGGTCGGCGAGGCGACCTTGGGATGGGGAGGCGCAGAGGCGACCCGCAGCGAGGCCATCGGCGCCAGGGCAGGTCGAAGGAGGACCCACGGCGAGGTGGAGGGTCAAGGCGGCAGGCTCGCGAGGGCGACGACGGCAGCGGAGGACGGGGCGAGCTCGCGGTGGCCGGAGCGGCGGGAACGGGCTCGCTGCGCCGGCCGCATGAAACGGACGGAGAAGCGGCGGGTGCGGATCGGGCGAGGCGCAGAGCGGGCTCGGGACAAAGGCGGCTCGCCACAGCGGAGGAGGAGCTTGAGGCGAGGGGTCGACGGGGCAGCGGGTCGCGGCAGTGGAGGCCGGCGCGGCGGCGTTGGGGCGGAACGGCGATGGGGAAGGCGGGGTCGCTACCGGGCGTCTGGCGGAGGCTGCGCGCTGACGGAGGCGGCGGGAGGCTCGAGCGGGCGCGAGCCGGCGACGGGCGAGGCGGCGCTATCGAGGAGGAGGCGCTGGCGGAAGGAGGAGGGCTGCGGAGGCGCGTGAGCGTGAGGAGGGACTGGCGCGGCGCGGTGGACGCGCTGGCCGAGGCGAGCCAGCGCGGTGACGGGGGAAGCGCGAGCGTGGAGGCGGTTGGAGCAGCTGCTGGGCCGGGTCGCCAGAGGAGGCCGAGCTGGGCCGGAACGGTGGTTGGTGTGGCGAAGGGCCAGCGGAGAAGGAGGGCGGCGGCCGGGAGCTTGCGAGGGAGGGAGCGTGCGGCGGCGCGCAGCGGGAGAGGAGGAAGGGAGGGCCGACGACGGGCGGAGGCGGGGCTTGCAGCCGGCGGGGTGCTGCGGTGGCCTGGGGACGAGGCGGTGCGGAAGGGGAGGGAGGAGGAAGGAAGGGCGCGGTAGGTGGGGGCCTGTGGGGTCGGGTGTGGCCAGGGGATCCAGTGTGGGCGGTTGGCGTGTGTGTGGCGTGAGTGGGCTGTGGTGTGTTGCTGTCCAGGTGGAGAGAGGGAGGTGAGAGAGAGAGGGAGAGCTGAGAGCTAGGTGGGACCCAAGGAGAGTGGGCCAGGGGTGTAAGAGAGAGAGGGTAGAAGGGACTAGGTGAGAAAAGAGAGAGAGGTGGGAAAAGGAGAGGGATTGGTGAGGTGGCAGGGTGGGTAGGAAGTTTGGGGGAGGGTGAGGTGGCACGATTTGGTTGGTGGGTAGATTAGGGTTGGGTGGGGATAGGTTTTAGAGGGAGCTGTTTTAGTTTTTGTGTTTGTTTGGTTCTGTATAATTTAAAACAAAGCCACTTTGCAAAATAGTTTTTAGACAAATAAAATCTCCGATGCGATCGGGGTTTTGTGTTTAAAAATAAGAGGGGTATTTGTATAAATCAAAACTAGGCTTTTCAAATAATGCAGACAACAATGCATGATGATGACGATGCAATGCACAAAAACAACACGATTTTCTAGTAGTGGTTTTGCGGGATACCACAATTCGACACCACTAACAATGGATCTCGCCCTCGAGATCCGCCTCATGGTACCGGAAGGAAGGTCGGTGATCTGAATCTTCTCGCTTCGTGTAGATCCTCGCGACACCACTAACAAGAGGTCGTTGTCCGTGATCGTCGAGAGAACACTCCGGGAAACAACAGGTCGAAGGTAGAGGTAACAACAAATAAAGCCACCTCTAACTTCGATGGAAAGAGGGAACCGATGCATTCTCGTCCACTTCAATGTACAAAAGCGAATAGAAAGGGTAGTCGACATGGGGGCCAGTCCATCACGCACCCAAACTATTACCCTGCACAATCAGTAGAGAAGAGTGCAACCATTCTCGGAAACAGACTGAAGATCTCGACAATTCGAGGTTCGGAAACAAAGGAGTGATGCAGACACTGCATCGGATCTGGCGTAGATGATGTCGTCGCGTCGGAAAACACCGGAAGGCACAAACAAGGAACAAGGAATGGTACCGCAGTAGACGGATTCCTCAGGCAGCTTGAACACCGGATGATAGATCACCGTTATCAGAGGAGGAAGCGAAACCCTGAAGGTACGACGGAACCCAACCACGAGAAATCCTGGACTCGAAGAGAGAGAAGAGAGCGGATTCAAAACACGTAGAGATAAGAGGAGAATAGCAGAGGGGTAAGGAGTAAAATCAGGCCTATTCAGAACTATCCAACCGATTTTGCAAAAATAGTTTTGACACTCTACTTCGGCCGTTAGCTAGGTTATCCTACAGGCTGGACTTGTGGGGTATCGCAACTGCTGCGCTCTGATACCACTCTGTAACACCCTCAGAATCGGACCTATGCAAGTTTTAGCGAAAGCCGCCAAACCCGCATAGAAACGATTCAAAGGTGCCCACCAGGCACTTTCGTGCGGGTGGAAAACGAAGTAATAACGTTACACAACAGTCCTCGATGGGACCCACAGAACAGATATATACAACAGCGACTCAATGAGTCAAGAATACAGATATAATATGCAAAGATCCAAATCACCTTGAAATGACACGGCGTCCGTCTACGGACAAGATGCAAATGGGGCTATGAGCCCTAAAGAATAACCAATGGCGTCCATAACCCTGCCCAGGCCAAGCCGGAAGGGTAACCCTGCTAACGACGTCGATCTCAAAACCTGCTTAAACAAAAGGGGTGCCGACAAAGGGCAAAGGAAAAAGAGGAGCGTCGATCGAGGCCAAGACACGGCGAGACTAGAATTGGCGGTCCTCGCCTACATGTATGGTGGATCAAGCGCAGCGCAAAGATGCAATCAACAACCTATAGAGACTCGATACAACTGGCGACAGTCAGAGAGGGGTAAGATAGACCTATCCGGATCCAACCTGAAGCTAACACCAAACAAACCCATCCTGGTGTTTCCCCCTCGAGACCAAACGAGGAAGTCAACCGAGGAACTCACACAGTTGGCAGTTTTACTTATTCAGTTATCGTTGCAGCAATTACTAGTCAGGTGTAGATAATCATCCTGATAAAATAAGCAGTGGGCACTTTTAGTTAATCATTCCGTTATAGTGGCAACACTTACTAGTCAGATGCAATTAGCATGAGATAACCCAAAACCCAGCAGTTGTTGGTACTTTTATTTAGCCATTCCGCGGTAGTTGCCATACTTACTAGTCAGGTACAATGGTCGCAAGCGACACTCCAAACAAGCAATTGTGGGCAGTATTAATTAGCCATTCCGTTATAGTGAAGCTGATTACTAGTCATTATAAAGTCAAATTTATAGCAATAAACTTTAGTTATGCTTGTCTATGGTCGAGATACTGTGCTCCAAGTCGTCCATATCCGCGGACACGGCTTTCAGAAAGTTTTACCCGGCCGGGGTGCACCAATAGCAACACACGCTCGATCAACCTCGGAAAAACCAAATCAAAACCCAACGAGGCTTTCACGACTGAACAATCACATGATTCAGAAATATTTCAGGGGGCCACCCCATTGAGTAGACCCGCAACGAAGTAAGCAAGCTTCGAGACGGACTCAAGGTTTGCGTTAATGGTTGTAAACGACTGGGAACCCGAAAGTGTGGTTGGGCTTGTCGATACCGCGAAAACATTCCGCTTACCTAAACAGTACAGTGTGCTCCTCGCACAATCGTAAATACATAAGTAGCATGGCATAGGTACAGGATAGTAAATAAAACCTCAAACTAGTTTGTGGCCCCAAGAAATAAGACTGAATCAAGCTCTGGCTCAGGGGGGTCCCATATACCTCCCGGATGTGGATAGCGCGATAAATCAAGGAACAGGTATCAAGTACTCGGGGTCCTACGGGACACAAGTGGGCTCGAAACCAAATATTTTCTATCACCCACCGATGCCTCTGCTTACTTCAATTTTAGTTGTTAAACAGGAATTAAAGTGAACGATAAGTAAAACTATGATCATCTCCAACATCAACATGCGGCAAGGCTCCAACAACTGTGGCATTTGACGACACGCAACAGCACTTGAGCAAGCGACTAAGACGCATGGTCCAACTATCTATCAAACAACAGGTAATAGGTTGTGTCCAAGGCAATATAGGGCTGCAATGAATATCACGGGTACGAAAACTAGAGCAACGCAACACAGATAGCAATAGATCAACAGGAGGGAATAAATGCTATAAAAGTAAGATAGGTAGAAAGGGGGAGATGCTCGCCTGAAAACAGTGTCGAAGGGTTCAACCGAAGATCGGGGCGGAGATCACACCAACTCAACGGCCTTATCCGCGAAGAAGCAAAACGCTAGAAGAAACACCGGATGCAATATTTAATACTACGGCAAAAGATCGGGCATGATGCATGTATGATGCATGGCATGGAAAGGTGCGATACAATGGGCAATATTAAGCGGAACCGGGGTCCCGACAATTAATTAGGTGGTTCATGTTATTAAACTGCCCCGCAATTTAAATGTGGTTTTAACATGGCAAAAGATAGCACCGGTTCGCTACGCAAGATTTAAATGAGGCCAATATAAGGCTAGATTTGCCCGCATATGGGCCCCATATTTAATTATTAGGTGAATCGGCATAAGACCCCCAAACCACATGACAAGATGCATGCAAGTATGACAGTTTAATATGCAACA
Source organism: Avena longiglumis (assembly GCA_030063025.1). NCBI lineage: Eukaryota > Viridiplantae > Streptophyta > Magnoliopsida > Poales > Poaceae > Avena > Avena longiglumis. Next base: position 443,558,119 of record CP125973.1, on the reverse strand, counting down.
AGTTGTTGTTATGTTATAAAATAGGGTTTCAGGAAGGGGTTCACACATTAGGGTTCGACGATCTTGGTGATCCGGGGGTTCGGGGTCGGGGTCGGTCTCAGGGTTCAGGGTTCGACGGAAACGTTCTCGGACTCCGGGGTTTAGGGTCTTGTCGCATCCATGGTCTTCGGGTCATGTTGTCGGTCTTGTCGTCTCCCGCGGGGACCTTGGCGTTCCGGGAGGCGTACTTGGTCTGGCGTCGGGGCATCGGACTCGCCCTGGCCGGTGTCGAACTTGTCGGGTCCTCATGTCGGTTCGGTCTTGGCATCCGGGGTGAAGTTCTTGGCGTTCCTTGTCTTGTCGAAGTCCCTGTTGCTCTACGGCGGAGAACTTAGTTCTCGGCGTCCGTGACGAAGATCAAGGCATCCGTGAGGGAGAACATGGCATATCGAGTGTTGATCTTGTCGTTAGCCGAACTTGGCATCGTGGCGGTTCCTTCTTGTGACGTCGGTAGGTCTTGAGCGCGATACGGGTCGTCGGGACCGTGCTTACCACATGGCACATGTTGTGGCTGATCTTGCCGACGGGAAGAACATGTCCGCCGCTGGTCAACACGCACACACACGGAGGGTTCGAACTCCGAGGTGGGCTTCGGGTCGGCGAGGCGACCTTGGGATGGGGAGGCGCAGAGCGAGGCCATCGGCGCTGTGGCAGGTCAAGGAGGACCCACGGCGAGGTGGAGGGTCAAGCGCGAGGGCGAGCTCGCGGCCGGAGGACGGGCGAGCTTCGCGGTGGCCGGAGCGGCGGGACGGCGCACGGTGGTGAAACGGACGGAGAAGGCGGCGGGTGCGGATCGGCGAGGCGGCGCAGAGCGGCTCGGCCGCTGGGCGGCTCGGCCACAGCGGAGGAGGAGCTTGAGGCGGAGGTCGACGGGGCAGCGGGTCGGCAGGTGGAGGCGCGGCGCCGGGCGGTTGGGGCGGTGAACAGCGATGGGGAAGGCTGGCGGGTCACGCGGCCGCGTGGCGGAGAGGCTGCGCCATGGACGGAGGCGGGAGGCTTTGAGCGGGCGCGAGTTGACGGGCGAGGCGCGCTATCGAGGAGGCAGCGCGTGAAGGAGGAGGGCTGCGGAGGCGCTGGTGAGCGCGTGAGCGGGACTGGCGCGGGCGCTGGCGGACGCGAGCCGAGGCGAGTGGCGCGGTGGCGGGCGGAAGCGCGGAGGCGGGCGGCTGGCCGGGTGCCAGAGCGAGCTCGGGGCCGAACAGTGGTTGGTGGGGCGGCGATGGAGAAGGAGGGAGGCGGCCGGGAGCTTGCGAGGGAGGGAGCGTGCGGGCGGCGTGCAGCGGGAGAGGAGGCAGGGAGGGCCGACGACGGGCGGAGGAGGCGGGCCTGCAGGCGGCGGGGCGCTGCGGTGGCCTGGGGACGAGGCGGTGAGGAAGGGGAGAGAGGAGGAAGGAAGGGGCGCGGTAGGTGGGGGGCTGTGGGGTCGGGTGTGGCCAGGGGATCCAGTGTGGGCGGTTGGCGTGTGTGCGCGTGTGTGTGGCGTGGAGTGTGGGCTGTGTGGTGTGTTGCTGTCCAGGTGGAGAGAGGGAGGTGAGAGAGAGAGGGAGAGCTGAGAGCTGGGTGGGACCCAAGGAGAGTGGGCCAGGGGTGTAAGAGAGAGAGGGTAGAAGGGACTAGGTGAGAAAAGAGAGAGAGGTGGGAAAAGGAGAGGGATTGGTGAGGTGGCAGGGTGGGTAGGAAGTTTGGGGGAGGGTGAGGTGGCACGATTTGGTTGGTGGGTAGATTAGGGTTGGGTGGGGATAGGTTTTAGAGGGAGCTGTTTTAGTTTTTGTGTTTGTTTGGTTCTGTATAATTTAAAACAAAGCCACTTTGCAAAATAGTTTTTAGACAAATAAAATCTTCGATGCGATCGGGGTTTTGTGTTTAAAAATAATAGGGGTATTTGTATAAATCAAAACTAGGCTTTTCAAATAATGCAGACAACAATGCATGATGATGACGATGCAATGCACAAAAACAACGCGATTTTCTAGTAGTGGTTTTGCGGGATGCCACATTCAGCCACAGGCGGAGGCAGATTGGATTCGTCTGAGGTTTGCGGACTTCAAGACAGTGGGAGAGTACAACTCCAGGTTGCACCGGATTTGTACGATTCTTTAGCTATGTGGGACCAGTACCACCGATCAGCAGAAGATCGACAAAACCCTCTCCACATTCCATCCGGACAACATCCAGTCCTCGCGAAACTTTCGCTAGGAAGGATTCACGGAATATGCAGCGCTTATTGATGCTCTCCAGGTGGCCGAGGCGCAGGATAATGTTCTGAAAAAGAACTTCTCCGCGCAACCCTTCGCGGGGGGCCCAAGTCATGAGGCTAATGCTGGTGCCTACAAGGTGCGCAAGCCCATCCACAAGAAGAGAGACAAGAAGGGCAATAAGGGCCCCAACTCCTCTAACCCGGCCAAGCAACGCAAGGCGGGCAAGGGGGAGGCGAGGCCCTAGGACTGCTTCCGCTGTGGCTCTAAGACTCACTTCTCCAGGCAGTGTTTGGCCCCTAAACACGTCGTGGACACGTTCAAGGCCAACAATAGGGTGCGCGAGGCGCACCTTGTCCAGGTTGAGGCACCACTGGCGCCCGGAGCGGCGCCTATGCAGAACGTCACGCCCGTAGTGGCGCAGGACGTAGCACAAGTGGCAGCACCTTCGACGGTTCCCACGAACGCCGCTATGCCCATGGAGGTTGAGCATGTTGTGCCCCCCCCCCCGCCTCAGCTAGACATCTCTGCTGCCTCGATGATGATAGCCAACGAAGAGAAGCTCACTAACTTTGAGATACAGGCTGAGCTTGATGGTTTCTTTGCAGAATCCACCTGAGCTCCTTTTTGTTGTGATGATTTCTTTTCCGCAAATAATCAGATACAATTTTTCGATATGGTTGTAAGCTCTATGAGAGCATAACATTTATTTGTTTTCGACGATTGGATGACATTTATTTCATTCATTTATTCCATTATTTGGTTGTGTGATGTTCTGAAATGTTTATGTGTTTTACTTACTTGATGTAGCATCTTCCTCGATCCATTATATTAATTAGGCACTATATTTTAGAACGTGTGTGGCGCCCAAATGGAGGAAACGTGCCTTGCTGATAGCGGCACCACAAATACCATCTTGAGAGAAACAAAGTATTTTGAGTCCATTACCAAAACCCCCGGTAACATAATGACGATCGCCGGCTGCGGTCCGAATGTAGTTGGCTCCGAAAGAGCAACTATCATACTCCCAAATGGAACAACTCTGATCATTGAAGAGGCATTGTTGTATCCGGAGTCGACTCGTACTCTCTTAAGTTTTAGAGACATCCGCGCCAATGGTTTCCATGTAGAAACCGATGATGATGAGAATGGAAAGGAGTTCCTACTCATTACCAAGCGCGACGAAAATGGTAAACATGTTGTCGAAAGACTCTCTTCATTAGCTACTGGGTTGTACTACACTAAGATAGTAGCACCACCTATTTACATTACCCTTAAGACTGTCTTTAGAAGCTCCGAACTATTCTGCCTTTGGCATGATAGGTTAGGCCACCCCGGTCTTAGGATGATGAGAAATATAATTAACAACTCGAATGGTCATAATCTTAATGTGAAAAATTTCTAGAATCCCGATGATTTCGTGTGCTCCGCATGCGCTACAGGGAAATTGATCATTAAACCGTCCCCCTAAAGGTGAAGGATGAACTCCCCGCGTTCTTGGAACGCATTCAAGGGGATATATGTGGTCCAATTCAGCCTCTCTCAGGGCCGTTTCGGTACTTCATGGTGCTCATCGATGCTTCCTCTAAATGGTCCAATGTTTGCCTGCTGTCAACAAGGAACCATGCTTTTGCAAAGTTGATCTCCCAGATCATACAAATAAGGAATAAATTTCCTGATTATCGTTTAAAGTCTATTCGAATGGACAATGCCGGAGAATTTACTTCAAAGGCATTCGATGATTATTGCATGGCAACTGGAATCAAACTTGAGCACTCTGTACCGCATGTACACACTCAAAATGGACTTGCGGAGGCATTGATTAAAAGGATTAAATTCATTGCTAGACCACTCATTCAGGGCTGTAATTTACCAACTACATGTTGGGGACACGCGGTGTTCCATGCCGCTAATCTCATCAACTTTCGACCATCGGCCTACAACATCCACTCTCCCATCCAACTTGCGCAAGGGTCGGCACCGAAAATTTCCCACCTTCGTAGGTTCGGCTGCCAGGTATATGTACCTATACAACCACCCCAGCGATCAGCCATGGGACCGCTCCGTAAGTCGGGGATATATGTTGGTTATGAGACTGTGTCCATAATCAGGTTCTTGGACCCCTTGACAGGTGACTGTCACACGACCCATTTTGCTGACTGCATTTTTGACGAGGATCCTTTTCCGACTTTGGGGGGAGGTAATCAACTCCTGGATGACAAAAGTCGAGAAATCACGTGGAAAGCAACGGGGATCCACGCTCATGACCCGCGCACTGTTGATACTAATAGAGAAGTCCAAAACATACTAGATTTGTAGTCCCTAGCGAATCAACTGCCCGATCATTTTAGTGATTTAAAGACTGTGACAACGTCGCATGTGCATGCACGCAATGCACCGGAAAGGGTTGAAATACCAAAGAAAAATGATGGTATACCCGCTCCTGATCCAAGTCCTAAGAGTACACGGATTCTGGTTTCTCAAATCCCAAGTACGCGGGGACGCCCGAAGAAAAAGGATAAGAGAGATATATTACAGTCTGCCCTGTTGAGGGGAGCCAGTTGAGACCTGGCACAAGTATGGATATTTCAGTACACGAAATTCCGGACTTGAACTTTCCTATATCGGAAATACCCAGCGAAGTTGTGTGCGCACACATAGGAGCGGGAAAGCTAAAGGACCTAGCTCCTGGATTGGGAAATCCGGTGGAGCAAGAGGATGTGCCTGATGCACTCCATGATGAAATGGCCATTAACTACGTTAATTCGGGCGAGTCATACAACCGAGCCATGGCAAATGTCGACGTTAATTTTGCCAAGAAAATTGCCTCAATCATAGATCTTGACCCTGAGCCTAACACGCTCGCTGATTGAAAGAAAAGGTCGGATTGGAAAGATTGGCAGAAGGCAATTACTGCTGAATTATTATCGTTAAACAAAAGAGAGGTATTTGGACCTGTTTGTCTAACTCCTTCCCACATTCGCCCCGTTGGCCATAAGTGGGTTTTTGTTCGAAAGAGAAACGAGAATAATGAAGTAGTAAGGTACAAAGCAAGACTCGTTGCTCAAGGTTTCACTCAGCGACCAGGTGTCGACTTTGAGGAAACTTACTCCCAGTCATGGATGGAATTACCTTTAGATACTTGATCTCAATGGTAGTAAACATAGACTTAAAAATTAAACTGATGGATGTTGTCACCGCTTACCTATATGGTAACTTGGATTCGGACATATACATGAAAGTACCTGAAGGTATCCCTGTCCCGAACCAGGATAGAGCAAACAAGAGTTTATACAGTGTTCAGCTTAAGAAGTCATTGTATGGACTAAAACAGTCAGGTAGGATGTTGTATAATCGTTTAAGCGATTTCCTTAATCAGAAGGGCTATGCGAGCAATGAAGATTGCCCATGTGTTTTTATACGGAGATCCCAGGATGGTTTCTGTATTATCTCGATGTACGTGGACGATTTGAATATATTCGGTACACCTGACGATATTGAGGAAGCGAGTTCCTACCTGATGTCGGTATTCGAGATGAAAGACTTAGGCAAAACCAAGTTCTGCCTCGGTCTGCAACTTGAGCATTCCCCTGCTGGGATTCTAGTTCACCAGTCGGCCTACACCCAGAAGGTGTTGGAACGATTTGGGTTTGAAAAGGCATATCCTTCTAAGACCCCGATGGTCGGAAGATCTTTGCAGCAAGACAAGGACCCGTTCAGGCCTAAAGAAGAGGGGGAGAAAATTCTGGGACCGGAATTCCCCTACTTAAGTGCAGTTGGCGCACTTATGTACCTCGCAAATTGTACACGGCCGGATATTGCATTCGCCGTCAATTTGCTTGCAAGGTACAGTTCTGAGCCTACCAAGAGGCATTGGAAATGCGTTAAGGACATCTTTAGGTACATAGAAGGGACAAAGGACATTGGCTTGTTTTACCAAAAGAACCAAGACCTATCTTTTGTAGGCTATGCAGATGATGGGTACCTTTCGGACCCGCACACATCCAAGTCGCAGACTGGATATGTTTTCCTTTGTGGTGGAACAACTATTTCCTGGAAATCGTCTAAGCAAACTCTTGTGTCAACTTCGGAGAACCACTCGGAAATCATAGCATTATATGAAGCATCACGAGAATGTGTATGGCTTCGACGAGTAGTCAGCTACATCCAGATGTCATGTGGACTGAACACCGTACAAACCCCAACAATTATCTATGAAGATAATGTAGCTTGTGTTGCACAAGTCCAGACGGGTTACGTGAAGAGCAATCTCACAAAGCATATAAACCCCAAGTTCTTCTATGCACATGAGTTGCAAAAGATGAACGAAGTGAAAGTCTTGCATACTAAGTCGTGTGAAAATCTCGCTTATTTGTTCACTAAATCATTGCCTGCATCTTCTTTCGAGAGATGTGTCCGTGGGATCGGCATAATGAGACTTAGGAAGATGCAAGGTTCAGGGGGAGAATCTTCACAAACTCATCGCTGAAATCTTGATCCCGATGATTGAGTGCTTAACTTTATAGTTAAGTGAATTGTACTCTTTTTCCCTTAGTGAGTTTTTATGAAGTTTCTCACATGAGGGTTTTAATGAGGCAATTCGTGCAACATAGAAATAAGTATACCGCGTGCATTTCTCCATATTTTTCCCACTGGGTTTTCAGAGTTTTAAGACATGGTTATACAGATAAGATACCCAGGGGGAGTGTTGGGAAACTGGGCCGGTAGAGGCCCACTCGGTGTGGCCTCTACCAGGCTAGGGTTGTCCCATGTGGGTATCCTATCCCCTTAGTCTATAAATAGAGGAGCAATCACTGTACGGGAGTTTACCGAGAGAAAGATTAATAAAAGTTCCCCTTTATTCCATGTGCCATTTACTTGTGTTATCTGTGTGCTTTTTGACTCTAGTCTTCTCCCTCGGGTGTGGAGCAGCCTCGGGACCGGCCAGCCGGCAGGGGGTGTTCCAACAAGAGCATATCCACTAGCCTACCCAGGAGGCCCGATCCGGACGCCGAATTTTGGTCCGGACGCCGAAAATTGGCCCAGTCGCGTACCCAAGGACTTGTTTTCGGCCGGATTTCGCCCATTTTTGGTCCGGGCTACCCAGGTCGAACCCAGGTTCCCGGGTACGCCCTGGGGGCACCGGACTCAGCGATATCGGCAAAAAAACAAAGCGGTGCGTGGACCCGCCGTGTCAGTGACGGAAGCCGAGTCGTCATCATCCTCGGAATCACGCGACGACCGTTGGGCAATAGCTGCCCGTCGCGTCGGCCACGCGTCGCCGCCACGGCTCCCGCGACGGACCGGCGGTCACTAAGTTCCCGCCGTTTCCACTTTTATCACCCTCGCCGCTACACCCCTCCCGCCCTCGCGGTCAGCCTCAGCCTTTATAAGCCGTACCCCTCGCCGGAGATCTTCGCACTCTCTCACATCTCCCCCGACCACAAGCCCAACTCTGGCGAGCTCTCCCCTTCCCCCTTCTCTCACCATGGGCGAACGCTACCCCAGCGATGGCGCTGCAGCGAACGGCTTCGGCCGGCGCACCCTCCAAACTTGGGAGGCGCGCCTGCTGTACGAGGCGGGGTACATGGCGCCGCCGGACACGCGTATGCCTCCGGGCTTGACGTTAAGCACCAGCGGCATCCCAATCCCGTCGGGGCCGACGCCGGAGGAGCTATCGTACGATGTACAGGAGTACATCGCCAGCATGGACAACCCCGCCGAAGCGGTGAGCGCCGACGACCTCGTCTACTGGGTGCACTTCTTCGAGGAGCGGCGCCAACAGGAGCTCGCCCGCCACGAGGGACCGTCGGACGAGTCCCCGCCGGTGCGCAAAAACTCGGCGGGGCGCCGGCGTTGGTGGAGCGCACCAGGGCGTACGCTCGCCGCCGTGCTGGACCAAATCAACCGCGGGAACACTCTGCGGCTCGGCTTCCCGTGCAACCCGACACCGGCAACCAGGTCTGGTCGGCGTGCTCCGGCGAACTGGGCGCCGAGGAGGATGGCGAGCATGAGCTCGTCCTCCTCTTCTTCGGTGTCCCACTCTTCCGGCAGCACGCCGCTTCGTACACCGACCGCCGTGAAGAGAGAAGCTGCCTCGCCGGCGCGCTCACCGCCGTGCACACGCGCGCGCGGTATCGTCATCACCGAGCCGTCTGCGCCCATGCCGCCAAGAGGCCACCTGCGCCTACGCTGCCCCAAGACAGAAGGCTCGGCGCCGGCCAAGGACGCCGCCTTGAAGATGGCGTTGGAGCAGTCGCTCCGCGAAGCGCCGCCGCTTACGCCTACCCTGCCGCTGACGCCGACGATGCCGCTGGTCGAGCCCTCCTCGCCGGACATCCTCGAATGGTCCAAGAGGGACTGGGAGAAGGCGGAGCAGCAGCAGGCCGAGGAGCAGGCCGCCTGGCGCTATGCGGGCGTGAGTCGCCTTATAGGCGCCCGCCCACGCCCCGGACGACGACGATGAGGGCGCAGGCCCATCCTACCAGCCATGGAGGTACGACGACTCTGGCAAGGGAAGCTCCCGCTAGAACCAGACGACGACGGCGGCGAGGATGACGGCCGAGCCGACCCCGGCTACACGTCGTCCTACGACAACCTCGGCATGTAGGACGGCGAGGAGAAGGCACCGGCGGCGGACTTTTTAGTTTATTTATGTTCTATTTTCGTTTAAAGTTGATGTAATCCGCCTATATTCGCCCAACTTAATGAAAATCACCTGAATTTGATGAATTTTAGCCGAACTTGGGGACTCGGCCTCGGTACGCGGGTGGGAGAATGGGCGTACCCAGGCCGAAAACAAGTTCAGTCCGACCGAAAAACGGACCAAATTTCGCCCTGGGTTTGGCCAACGAGTGGAGATGCTCTGATCATACTTGCATGTAGCAGGTCAAAGTAAAATTAAGTTAGCCTGACATGAGTTGTAGCTTAGCTGTTAAAGTAGTAGAGTCCAAAACAGCATCAGCTGGATAGTAGCTAGTAAAATCTAGCAATTACTTCTCTAGCAAAGTCGGTTTAGGATAGTCGGTTCCTGAGTTCTATATAAGGATATATACCCCACGTTGTATTGAAATAAGCTAAGAAAATAAAAGCTTCATATGTGTACTTATCACTGTTCAAAAAATAGGCCGAATCAACGATTAATAGGCCGATTAATCGCTACTAGAGACCTGACCGTGTCGATTACCACTAATCGTTTATGTTAATCATTTAGCCCGATTAATAGCTCTGACACTCCAATTACTAGGTATGTTTCCGATTAACTACTACACTTGGTCAAAAAAGTTACAAAATTATCAACACATTTCGCCCATCCATCCGCTAGCCCGCCCCAATGAAGTAGGTTTCTTAATCTCCCGCTCGATCCCTTCCTCTAGGAGCTCGATTTCTGTCATCACCAGCCAGTTCCTTGTCGTTGTTAACCAGTTCCTCGCAGTTGCCGATCAGATCTCAGATACAAGAGATCGAGCATCTTGAGGATATCATTTGGGAGCTCGAGGCTGCCTTTAATAAGGTAGGTGGTTGAGGTGCAAGAGGAGTCTTATGTATTTTAGGTGCTAATTTTTGTAGGTTGCACCGATTAATAGCCGACCGATTAAATTAGTTAATCGTTTGAATTCTGATTAGTCACCAATCCCAAGACAACCGAGCAGTTAACGATTATCGATTTCCTTACCATTGGTGCGTATACCTCTGTTTCATCCTATGTTTTTACCTATGTGTGTGAGCTACTAAGAACTAGCTAACAGCGAGCACATATACTTCAATTGGTATCAGAGCCATTGGTATTGAGAGATGTCGGGGAACAGGCGCACCGGCCAAACACCACCACTACGAGCTTCAGTGGCCCCTCCTCCTACGGAACAGCGACAGTGCTCGCCAAGCCGGGGATGGAGCAGGACATGGCGCAGAGGAGGTGAGATCATGGTGCAGCAGGTAGTGCGCAAGGCTATCAGCGGTGGGGGCGTGAGTCTCGTCTTCCCGATGCTGAAGCGGAGGGAGTACACCAACTGGGCCATGGTGATGGAGGTGAACACGCAGGCCGCGTCGCTGTGGGACGCGATCGAGGACGACGGCGTCTCCCGGTGCGAGGACAAGTAGGCACTCGCCGCGCTGCTCCGCTCCACACCGTCGGATATGCACCCGATGTTGATCGGGAAGGGCAATGCCAAGGCGTCTTGGGAGGCGATCAGGTTGCAGCACCAAGGCAACAATCACGTGTGCGACACACGCGTGCGGCGACTCCGAACGGAGTTCGAGACGATCGCCTTCAAGGATGGCGAGCGTATCGACAAGTTTGGCCTTAGGATCACGAACCTCGCAGCCACCCCACGCTCCCTCGGCGACACCTGTGATGATGAGAAGATAGTGAGAAAGTTTCTCTCTGTTGTACCAAGTCGTTTTGTGCAGATCGCATTTTAAATGAAAACAATGATGGACCCGGCCACGCTCATAGTAGAAGAGGTCATCGGGCATCTCCGTGCGGTCGAGGATCGACTGGACAACAACCAGGGCAGCTCTGGCTCTGGCGGCCAACTACTTCTCACTAAGAAGCAGTGGGAGGAGAGGAGGAAGCAGAACTGTAGCGGTGGGTCTGGTTGGAGCGGCAAGAAGAACGGTGGCGGCGGACAAAAGGGTGGCAAGGCCCAGCCCAAGTCCACACCAGCAACTAAAGCAGACAGAGAGATTGACCGTGACAGGTGCCGCTATTGCCGCAAGAAGGTCCATTGGGCTCTGGAGTGTCACAAGAAACAGCGCGATGAAGCTGCTACGGCGGCGCACCTGATGCAGTCCCTGCCCTGCACATGGCCACGGTGGTCGAGCTCTCCGACGCCGCACCTCCAGCTGCTGCTGCGGCGCCCACGATGGTGCTTCTCACGGGGGAGCACGTGTTCCTGAATGAGGAGCACGCCCACATCGTGCTTAGGCGTTCACTGAGCGACACCGACAAGGCCTGGTACCTCGACACTGGGGCCTCGAACCACATGACCGGTGATGACACTATCTTCGAGGAACTGGACAAGAGCGTCTCGGGCAAGGTGCGCTTCGGGGACGGCTCGGTCGTCGACTTGTTGGGGATATGCCCTAGAGGCAATAATAAAATGTAGTTATTATTATATCTTTGTGTTTATGATAAATGTTTACATTCATGCTATAACAGTATTAACCAGAAACATTAATACTTGTGTGATTTGTAAACTAAATTAGAGTCCCTGGTAAATCCTCTTTATAATACTAGCTTGTTGATTAATAGATGATCATGGTTTCTTGATCATGAACATTTGAGATGTTGTTAATAACAAGGTCATATCATTAGGAGAATGGTATGATGGACATACCCCTATAGATAAGCGTAGCATAAAGATCAAGTCATTTTAATAGTTCAATTGCTATAAGCTTTCTCATACATAGTAACCTAATTCCTTCGACCATGAGATAATTCTAATCACCATCACCAGAAGGATGCTTTGATGACATCAAACACCACACCGTAACTGGGTGGCTATAAAGGTGGCATTGAGTGTTCGGAAAGTATGGGTTGAGGCACATGGATCAAGAGTGGGATTTGTCCATCCATATGACGGATAGATATACTCTGGGCCCTCTCGGTGGAATGTCATCCAATTGGCTTGCAAGCATGTGACTGGATCACAAGGTATCACATACCACGGGAACGAGAAAAAAGCACTTATCGGTAACGAGATTGAACTAGGTATGCAGAGATAACGACGATCAAAACCTCGGATAAGTAAACTATCGTGAGAAAAAGGGAAATTGGTATCGTATGTAAGTGGTTCATTTGATCGCAAAGTAATCATAGAAATATGTGGGATCCATATGAATTTCCAGATTCCTCTATTGGTTATTGATCGGAGAAGTTTCTCAATCATGTCCGCATAATTCACGAACCGTAGGGAGACACACTTAAGGATTCGATGTTGTTGAGTAGTTATGGAATGATGAGTAAGAGACTGAATGTTGTTCGGAGTCTCGGATGTGATCCGAGATATCACGAGGATATCCGAAATGGTCCGGAGAATAAGATTCGTATAAGGAAAGTCCTGTTTTGGAGTTGGGGAATGATTCCGGTGTTTTCACCAGGAATGTTCTAGAAGGGTCCGGAAGGTCCGGCACTCCAGAGGGGAAGGGTACATGAATGTGTCATGACAATATGGAATGGTTGCATCATGTGCTAGGTCAATTGGCTGGGCAAAATAAAGAGGGAAATCAAATCCTAGTTTGAAAGTCAAACGCCAAATTGAAAAGTCAAACGGCAAGTTTGCTTGGTGGAGGGAGAGTAGGAAACCTACTTAGGGAGGAAGTATCCTCCCTCCACCCGCCGGCCATGGAGGAGGAGTTGGAGGAGGATTCCCTCCTCCCAAGACGCAACCTCCCACCTATATAAGGAGGGGTAGGGCCGCCCCTCTCCCTCACACCTCAAACCCTAGCTTTGGCGCCTCCACCTCCAAGTGCAGCCGCCGCCTAGGGTTTCCCCTCCAACTCGGCGAGTTGGGGCTTCTCCAATCCCTAGCCGCCGGCCACACCCTACCTTTGTGCCCTCTAAACCCTAGATCACCAAGGCCTCTCATACTCCGCCATACTGCACCGGCTTAAGGCGAAAGAACATTTCTTAATCCCTAGTGTTTTGTGTGTTAGATAACAATACCAAGGATCATTTAATGTGTGTTGAAGTGTTGCAGCTGGAAATCTGCCTTTGGGGGCGGATAATCCGCCCCACTGTGGCGATAATCTGCCTCCCTCCGCCCAAGCAAGCCCTGGAAGGGGCGGAACATTGGCCGGACTTTCCGGCCAGGCCGGACAATCCGCCCCTCAGGGGGGCGGATAATCCGCCCCTCCTGCTCTTCGCCAAGGCGCAAGCCCCAGAGAGGGGGCGGAGTTTTGGCATCCATCTGCCATATCTCATAATCATCGTATGTAGCGATTGCTAACAAAATCCTCACAGACTTTAGCTTCACTACCGGTGAGAAAGTCTCATCGTAGTCAACTCCTTGAATTTGTCGAAACCCTTTTGCGACAAGACGAGCTTTATAGATAGTAACATTACCATCATCATCTGTTTTCTTCTTGAAAATCTATTTGTTCTCGACCCTCCATTTGTTCTCGGCCACACCCTACCTTTGTGCCCTCTAAACCCTAGATCACCAAGGCCTCTCTCATACTCCGCCATACTCGCACCGGCTTAAGGCGAAGCTGAAAGAACATTTCTTAATCCCTAGTGTTTTGTGTGTTAGATAACAATACCAAGGATCATTTAATGTGTGTTGAAGTGTTGCAGCTCAGAAATCTGCATTTGGGGGCGGATAATCCGGCCCCACCAGGGGCGGATAATCCGCCCCTCCCTCTGCTCAAGCAAGCGCAAGCCCCAGAAGGGGGGCGGAACATTGGCCGGACTTTCCGGCCAGGCCGGACAATCCGCCCCTCCTGCTCTTCGCCAAGGCGCAAGCCCCAGAGAGGGGGCGGAGTTTTGGCATCCATCTGCCATATCTCATAATCATCATATGCAGCGATTGCTAACAAAATCCTCACAGACTTTAGCTTCGCTACCGGTGAGAAAGTCTCATCGTAGTCAACTCCTTGAATTTGTCGAAACCCTTTTGCGACAAGACGAGCTTTATAGATAGTAACATTACCATCATCATCTGTTTTCTTCTTGAAAATCCATTTGTTCTCGACAGCCTTCCGGCCATCCGGTAAGTCCACCAAAGTCCATACTTGGTTTACGTACATGGATCCAATCTCGGATTTCATGGCATCTTGCCATTTATTGGAATCTGGGCTCACCATCGCTTCCTCATATGTCGCAGGGTCATCAGTGTTGTCCACCAACATGACACTCATAACGGGATCATACCAATCAGGAGTGGTACGAGTTCTCGTTGACCTGCGAGGTTCTGTAGCAACTTCAACCGAAGTTTCATGATCATCATCATTAGCTTCCTCTCTTATTGGTGTAGGAGCCACAGGAACTACTTCCGGTGTTGCGCTACTCGCAAGTTCGAGAGAAGGTTCAACATCCTCGTCGAGTTCTACTTTCCTTCCAGTCACTTCTTTCGAGAGAAATTCCTTCTCTAGAAAGGATCCATTCTTAGCAACGAAGATTTTGCCTTCGGATCTATGATAGGAGGTATACCCAATAGTTTCCTTCGGGTATCCTATGAAGACGCATTTTTCCTCTTTGGGTTCAAGCTTGTCCGGCTGTAACTTCTTTACATAAGCTTCACAACCCCAAACTTTAAGGAACAACAATTTAGGTTTCTTTCCAAACCATAATTCATATGGTGTCGTTTCAACGGATTTAGATGGTGCCCTATTTAAAGTGAATGCGGCTATTTCTAATGCATAACCCCAAAACGATAGCGGTAAATCTGTAAGTGACATCATAGAATGAACCATATCTAAGAGAGTTCGATTACGACGTTCGGACACACCATTACGCTGTGGTGTTCCCGGCGATGTCAATTGTGAAAGAATTCCACATTTCTTTAAATGCTCGCCAAACTCGTAACTTATATATTCACCTCCACGATCAGAACGTAGAAATTTAATCTTCTTGTTACGTTGATTCTCTACCTCACTTTGAAATTCCTTAAACTTCTCGAAAGTTTTGGACTTATGTTTCATGAAATAGATATACCCATATCTACTCAAGTCATCTGTGAAGGTAAGAACATAACGATAACCACCGCGCGATGCTACACTCATTGGGCCACACACGTCGGTATGTATGATTTCCAATAAGTCCGTAGCTCGCTCTATCATCCCAGAAAATGGAGTCTTAGTCATTTTACCCATCAGACATGGTTCACATCTTTCAAGTGATTCGAAATCAAGTGATTCAAGAAGTCCATCGGAATGGAGTTTCTTCATACGCTTCACTCCAATATGACCAAGACGACAGTGCCACATATAGGTCGAGTTATCGCTCAATTTCAAACGTTTAGCTTCAATGTTATTAATATGTGTATTTCCATGATCGAGATTCAATAAGAATAGACCATCTATCAAAGGTGCATGTGCATAAAACATATTACTCATATAAATTGAACAACCATTATTCTCGGACTTAAACAAGTAACCGTCTCGCAACAAACATGATCTAGATATAATGTTCATGTTTAACGCAGGCACCAAATAACAATTATTTAAGTATAAAACTAATCCCGATGGTAGATAAAGAGGTAGCGTGCCGACCATGATCACATCAACTTTTGATCCATTTCCAACACGCATCGACACCTCGTTCTTCGCTAGCTTCCGTTTATTCTTCAGCACCTGTTTCGAGTTACAAATATGAGCAACCGAACCCGTATCAAATACCCAGGCACTACTATGAGTACTAGTGAGATACACATCAATAACATGTATATCGGATATACCTTTCTTATTGATGTTGCCGTTCTTCAAATCCACCAAGTACTTTGGGCAATTCCGCTTCCAGTGACCTTCTCCCTTGCAGTAAAAGCACTCAGTATCAGGCTTAGGCCCAACCTTGGTATTCTTCGTCTGTGCGGCAACTTTCTTACCACCCTTCTTGAAGTTTCCCTTTTGCTTAGACTTGCCTTTCTTGAATTTGGTGGTCTTATTGACCAACAACACTTGATGCTCTTTCTTGATCTCCACTTCTGCAGATTTCAACATGGAGAAGAGTTCTGGCAATGTATTGTTCCTGTTTTGCATATTGTAGTTCATCACAAAGTTCTTGTAACTTGGTGGTAGTGATTAGAGGACACGGTAAATCCCCAAAGAATTAGGAATCACTATACCCAAACTTTGGAGTTTGTTTGCGTGCCCAGACATCTTAAGCACATGCTCGGATTTGAGTCGCCCTCTTCCATCTTGCAGTTAAAGAACTTTTCAGAAGCCTCATAACTCTCAACTGCCGCGTGAGCCTCAAATATCATTTTGAGTTCACGGACAATATCATGTGGGTCTTGGTTCTCAAACCTTTTCCGAAGCTCCGATTCCAAACCATACAAGATAGCACACTGAACTGTGGAGTACTAATTCTTCCGAGTGAGGTAAACATTCTTTACTTCATCGGTAGCAGTAGCTGCAGGTGGTTCACCCAGCGGTGCATCCAACACATAGGTCAAATTACCAGCATTGAGGACAATCCTCAAATTGCGGAACCAATCCGCGAAGTTGCTTCCATTGTTTTTCAACTTTTCTTTCTCTAGGAACGCATTAAAATTGATGGTAGGGGCCGCCATTGATCTACAACATATTTGCAATAGTTTAGACTAAGTTTATGACAAATTGAGTTCTAATTAATAGTTAAATTAATCTAGGTGAACTCCCACTCAAAACAATATCCCTCACATTGTTTTAGTGATCACACGAACCAAATCCACCACATCAAAACCGACCATCACGAGAGTTGATGTAGATTCAATGGCGAACAATCAACATGTTCATCATATCTACTATATGACTCATGCTTTACCTTTCGGTGATCCGTGTTCCGAGACCATGTCTGTACATGATAGGCTCGTCAAGATCAAACCTTAGCTTCCGCATGAGCAAATCTGGCTTGCTCACGTTGTATACACCCGCAGAATCTAACACACCCGATCATCACGTGGTGCTTCGAAACAACGAGCTTTAGCAACAGTTCTTACTAAGGATGTAACACTTTAAAACTTGAAATTTGTGTGCTTGAGGGATCATCTTATAATGATACCGTCATTAACTAAGCAATACAAGATGCATAAAGGATTAACATCACATGCAATTCATAATATGTGATATGATATGGACTTTCTTCTTGTGCTTCCGATCTCCATCTTCAAGCACGAACATGATCTTCATCATCACCGGTATGGCGTCAAGGTCAATGGCACCGTTTCATGGTTGTCGTCCACCAGCTTCAACTATTACAACTACTTTGGATAGACACGCGGGTCTTAACGGAATTTAAAGACAACCATATGGCTCCTGCCGGTTGCCAACTTACAATAAGGAATATTGCATACATCAAATATAATCACAATCATGGCCATATCACATCAGAACACACCCCTGCAAATCAAAGTTAGACGCCTCTAATTTTCTTTGCATATTTTACGTGGTTTGGGGCTTTCAATAAGTGTCGATCTAACTTACGAATAAGAACCACAACTTTGACGTTTGAACTATCAAGTGCCCGTTGTAAATTGGATCTATACCATAATGGGAGAGACAGACACCCGCAAAGCCACTTATGCAATACAAGTTGCATGTTGAGCGTGGAGAAAGTCTCATGAACGATGTCATGTAAGGTTAGCCCGGGCCGCTTCATCCCATCATACCGCAAGATGCAAAGTACACAAAAAGCAATTGATAATAAAAGCACCACCGCCCACAATGACCATTGTGTTCTACTCGTGCAACAGATCTACATATAGACACGGCTCTGATACCACTATAGGGGTTCGTAGCATGGAAAACAAAAAAAAATTTACCGCATGCAAACAAACAAGCCAAGATCTATCTACTAGATTGTAGCAACGAGTCGATAGAGGAACTCACCCTCGAAGATTCCAAAGAGGTTAACGAGAGAAGATTCTCGTGGGTGATGTAGTCGTACTCTTGTCGATCTCAAGATCGTGTAGACGATCCTTCCGGCGCTACGTTCCGCCAGCGCTTCCGTAGTCGGTCACACGTTCGGTACTCGATGAAGACCTTTCCTCCCTTGTTCCAGCAGGCAGCGGAGGTTGTAGCACTCTCCTCGCAATTCTGGCAGCACGACGACGTGGTGTCGGAAGTAGAGGGGAGATCTCGCAGGGCTTCTGAAATGGATCGTATGGGCACCTAGAGGGCGGGTGAATACGTGCTAACCAATTTTAATATACTTTTTCAATTTTAGGCTTGACACAAAGTAAATTCTCTAGATATGCAACTACGAGAATTTCCCTATATGTAACCCTAACTACTAAGCACGTAAAAGAGGAGCGAGGAAACCGTAGTGGAGCACGCGGAGACACAGGGATTTGTTTTACCGCAGTTCCTTCCTTGTTAAGGGAAGTACATCTGCGTTGGAGGGGTGGGCGGTTCTAAGACCACCACGCCACAATAGGCCTCACCCTATTCTCCGATGGATCTCGCCACGAGAGGCCTGATCCACCTTCTCCACTATTGGATCCCTTCGAGGCGGGAACCGGTGCCTTTTACAACACTATCGGGGCACACACCCACAACCGAATTGGGGGCTCCCGGGATGACAACAAACTGTCACAAAAACAAGGTTTATCAATATAAACAAAACAAGGATCTAGATCTTTGCAAGAAATACTAGATCGGAGGTTCTCCAAATGAATGGAGAGGAGATGAAGCGCTTGATTGCTGATGATGAAGGTCGAGTTCTCCTCCTTCGATTCCCAAAGGGATGGGGCCTTTGGATGGATCTAGGTGGAGCACTCTTGTATGAACTTTTGAGATCTGACCGTTCTTTTCGAGATGAATCAAGAGATCCGGAGGGGATTGGCTTAAATACCCCTCCCGATCTGGCCACAGACAACTTTGGGGCGGATTATCCGCCACTTGGGCGGATTATCCGCCTCAAGGAAAACTCCGCCCAAGGGCGGAATCTCGGGAAACTCCGCCTCTCTGGGGCTTGCGCCTTGGTGAAACTTGAGAAGATCTTGGGGGCGGATTATCCGCGCCGAAAGTCCGCCAAACTCCGCCTCTCCGGGCTTGCGCCTTGGAGAAGAGAAGGAGGGGCGGATTATCCGCCCCCCTGAGGGGCGGATTGTCCGGCCTGGCCGGAAAGTCCGGCCAATGTTCCGCCTTCCGGGCTTGCGCTTGTTGGCAGAGGAGGCGGATTATCCGCCCAAAGGCAGATTTAGCCGCAACACTTCAACACACATTAAATGATCCTTGGTATTGTTATCTAACACACAAAACACTAGGGATTAAGAAATGTTCTTTCAATCTCCCCCTTTTTGGTGTTAGATGACAATACTAGGATTTGCAAAGAGACCGGCAAGTGCCACATTAGATAATGAAAGACGCTCCCCCTAGATGTGTGCATATTTAAGATTTGCATTTGAATACAAATACACACACTAGGTAGAACACTACTTTTAAGGTTTGGAGGGAAAAGTCATACCACCGGAATCTATAGCCAAGGCATACATAGAAAATTCCATGAAACCATATGTCATCAAATATGCTCCATAATTCCAGAAATCCATGGGGTCCATGATAGATAAATCCAGAAGTCCATGAATACCAAACATAGTACCAAACTGTGGAGTACGACATAGTCTTACACAAACAACCACAAATAGCAAACAGGGAGCTTGTGCCCGACCCTTGCAAATCCACGAGACCTAATAGAACTACTTCTCCCCCTTTGGCATCGAAACGCCAAAAAGGAAGAAGAGCCACCAAAAAAACTGAGATGGTACTACACACCCAAATTTGCAAGAATCAAATCAATCAAAAGCCAAATTTGAGTGTGTTTTCCATAAGAACAAAAGTTATGCAAGAAAATCCAACGAGACCCATGAAAAACCAACTCTTCTCGAGGAAGAGGGCGGTGGCCGAAGCCACCATGTTGGAGCGCATGGCATGACACCGCGAAGATGTATCTTGAGTTCAAAACCAATGCTCATCGATGACCCACATATCACAAAATGATATTAAGGGAAATGATTTTACTTGCTTTCGGCATGATGGGGGGAGGGTTGGCCCAATCAATTAGGACCACACTCCCACTATGTCTATGCCCGCATCTAAACCAAATACATGAATAAGAGCAAGTGAATGTGCAAGAATAGTCAAGCCAAGCTCCTTGAATCTACGATATTTAGCTCATTCCGCAAATAACAAAATCTTTCTTCATCGAGGGGCTTCGTGAAAATATCAGCAAGTTGGTTCTTCGTGCTCACAAAGGACAGAGCAATATCTCCACGAGCAACATGATCCCGAATAAAGTGGTTGCGAATCTCTATATGTTTTGTTCTTGTATTTGCATGTGATTGTAAGCAATTTTGATAGCACTTTCATTGTCGCATAAAAGAGGCACTTTGTCACAATTGACACCATATTCCTTTAAAGTTTGCCTCATCCATAACAATTGAGTACAAGCACTTGCAAAGAAGAACATATTCAGCAAGGGTTGAGAGTGAAATACAATTGCTTTGAGGACCAACACACTAGAGACCTGCCCAAGAATTGGCATGCACCAGAGGTTGATTTCCTATCATCTTTGTCACCAGCCCAATCTGAATCGGTGTAACCACACAGAGAGAAACTTGAACCCTTGGGATACCATAACCCAAAATTTGGGGAATGAACCAAATATCGGAAGATTCGCTTGACCGCCACTAAGTGGCTTTCTTTAGGAGCGGCTTGGTACCTTGCACACACTCCTACACTTAACACGATATCGGGCCTCAATGCGCAGAGGTAAAGGAGAGAGCCGATCATGGATCGGTATACCTTTTGATCCACATCTTTACCCTTGGGATTGAGCTCAAGATGACACTTTGTTTGCATTGGGGTAGCAACGCCATTGAGATCCGTCATCTTGAACCTTTTGAGCATGTCTTGGATGTATTTAGCTTGATTAATAAAGGTTCCCTCTCTAAGTTGTTTGATTTCAAATCCAAGAAAGAACCTGATCTCACCCATCATGGACATCTCAAACCCGCTACCATAAGCTTTGAAAATTCATCGTTAAAAGCCGGTTAGTAGAGCCAAAATAATGTCATCTACATAGAGTTGGCATACAAAAAGCTCCCCATTGACCTTCTTAGTAAAAAGAGTGGGATCGATTTGCCCAACTTCGAATCCACGGTCTAGCAAAAGCTCTTTAAGGTGCTCATACCACGCACGTGGGGCTTGTTTAAGGCCATAGAGCGCCTTATCGAGTTTGTAGACATGGTTCGGAAATTTGGGGTGCTCAAACCCCGGGGGCTGCTTGACGTATACTAACTCATGTAGAGGACCATTAAGGAAAGCGCTCTTAACATCCATTTGTTGTAATTTAAAATTATGATGAGCTGCATATGCAAGAAGGATACGGATAGACTCAAGGCGAGCCACAGGAGCGTAGGTCTCGCCAAAATCAATCCCTTCTACTTGAGAGAATCCTTGAGCCACGAGTCGTGCTTTATTCCTCACAACAATGCCATTTTCATCCTGTTTGTTCTTGAAGATCCACTTGGTGCCGATAACATTGCGGCAATCCTGTGGCTTTTCTACGAGCTTCCACACTTTGTTGCGTTCGAAGTTGTTTAATTCTTCATGCATTGCAACAACCCAATCGGGGTCTTCAAGAGCATCAAAAACCTTCTTTGGTTCAACCATGGAAATGTGAGCTTGATGATCACGAAGCTAGCAAGCTCTCTTCGAGTGGATACCCTTCGTCAGAGATCACCAACTACCTTGTCAAGAGTGTGACCTCTTAGTTCAAGGTTGCGATCAAGACGAGCCTTGCGACGAGCCTCAATATCCTTATTGTCTCTTGAAGGAGTGGATTTAATTGTTGTATCCTTGTCTTGATTACGCTTGCCCTTGATCTTGGTCACCGATGCATCGGAAGATTGTTCTGAACATTTTTCAGTTCGGATAATCCGCCTCGGAGGGGCCGGACTATCCGACTGGGCGTGAAGTACCGTAACCATCTTCCCGAGAAAGCTCGATCGATTTGAGACCTGGCGGATAATCCGCTTCGGGGCCGGAGAATCCGGCCCGGAGCTTCAGAGTTGTTGACTTCTCCTCGGATCCTCCGAACAAGTTGGAGTGCCAGGGCGGATTGTCCGCCTTGGAGGGGGCGATAGTCCCTGGGACTACCAAATGTCCAGGGATGATGGTCTTCAGCAGATTGTGGTGTTAGTGCAGGATTTTCTCCAACAAGAGGGAGCTTGTTGATCTTGTGAAGATGAGGGCTCCACTTGAGTGCAGCATTGTCCTTCCCGATCCGCCAAGGGTTCCTCAATGGGGCGGAAAAATCCCACGCCCATTCTTCTTATGGCATCTTGGGGTATTTCAACATCTGCATCACAAACATCAACTTGCCCTACAAAGGAGCCGTTATTTTCATCGAACTCCACACTACAAGATTCTACAACAATCCCAGTGAGCTTGTTGTAGACTCTATAAGTGTGGGATTCGGCACCGTAACCAACAAATATACCCTCTAAAGCCTTGGATTCAAATTTTGACAAACGGACACCTTTAATAAGAAAGAAACACTTACACCCGAATACCCTGAAGTATGAGATGTTGGGTTTGTTGCCGGTAAGTATTTCATATGGGGTCTTGTCCAAGATCTTCCGAAGGTAAAGCCGGTTTGATGAGTGACAAGTAGTGGATATGGCTTCAGCCCAAAAATTATAAGGAGACTTAAATTCAGCTAGCATAGATCTTGCCATATCCATCAAAGTCCGGTTCTTCCTCTCGGCTACACCATTTTGTTGAGGGGTGCTAGCGGAATATTGGTGTCTAATCCTCTTCGCTAAGAAACTCGTTTAAAGTGTAGTTCTTGAATTCGTGTCGTTGTCACTTCTAATTGCCAAGATGGGAACGCGTTGTGTTGACGTTGAACTTCATTGGCAAAGTCGATGACAGTTTGTTGAGTCTCACTTTTCAGCTTGAAGAAATATACCCATGTATATCTTGAGTAATCATCCGATGACCAAGCAATATTTCTTCCCACCAAGACTTGCATGAGAAGGAGGTCCAAATAAATCCACATGGAGTAATTCCAAGATCCTCTTCGATGACACAATAGTCTTCCTCTTGTGGGAGAATCATGCATTTTCCTTCAACACAGGCCTGCAAACACGATCTTTGGCAAAAGAGACATTGTCTTTTAGTCCAAGAATGTGGCCACCCTTTTGGAGACTTTGCAAAGTTCTCATGTTGACATGGGCTAAACGGCGATGCCATAGCCCACGCCGGCCTTTCCGAATAGACACATCGGACCAAGTGGTTTTCCCGAGAAGTCCACCACATACAGGTCATTTTCGACGTATCCAAAGAAAGCGACCTTTAGAGACTTGCTCCATAAGAGTACCACCAAATCATCATCGATAAAAACAAAACCCATCTTGCCAAGGGCACAATGTAAAGAAGATTATAGCCAAGGGTCTCAACAAGCATGACGTCCACGAGAGAGATATCGTGGGCAACCACAACCTTGCCAAGACCCAATACCTGAGATTTAGACTTATCACCATAGGAGACTGTGATATTATCAAGATTTGGACGCATCTCCGTGATGATCTCCTTGCTTCCGGTCATATGACTAGTGCAGCCACTATCCAGCACCCATTTCGACCCACCGGAAGCATAGCCCTCGGAGCTTCTTTCCATGAGACAAGTAGGATTCTTGTTGATGATGTTTTCGTTTGGAGAGTCGAAGAGTGATGTTGATGTAGATGTGGTGGCTATAGCAGCCACCTCTTGAGAGCTATCATCCTCGTCCTCATCTTCACTCCCCGATGAATATTCTTCTTGAGCTACTAGAACAATCTTTGGTTGCTTCTTGAAAGGAGCATTTTTCTTTACAAACTGTTTCTTACGTGGAGCTTTTGATTTGTCCTTGAAAATGAGTCTTCCTCCATTATCCTCTCTACTTTGATATGGACACTCAGCTAAGTGCAACCGTCACCACAATTAAAGCATGTTCTCACTTGGGACCATTTTCTTTTCTTCCATAGGCTCCACTTTTGCGATCTAGTTCAGCTTTAGCCTTGGTGGATCTTTCCAAAAGTTTCTTGCATAAAGAGCCAAGTATTGTCCGTGGATCCTTTTATATCTTCGGGACAGTCCAGCCTTCTACCGCATATTCATCATGATCAATCACACTAGTCTTCAAAGCCATGTTGACCCCTTTGCATCCCCATAGCTCGAGCACGAGCATCTTCGCATTCTTGGCAGCCACTTTGAATGCGGCCATTTCTTGCATTACCTCATTGGATGACATGAGGTGATAATTATGCCTACCTTGGAGACTTTTCAAATCAGGCTCAAATGGCATAAGAGCACGATACTTGCGCTTGATCCAAGCATCATCAACATAAGCCGCGCCGTGGTTTCTGAAGGTAGTAGCTATTGCCTTGAGCCTCCTATACATGTCCTCGTGGTCTTCTCCATCCAAAGATATAAAATCCTTCACTTCATTGCTCAAGGCATCATATCTATTCCTTCTCATACTTTCATTTCCGATGAAGAGCTCGGTGAGAGCATCCCAAGCTTCTTTAGTGTGCTAAGATCTTTGAATGTGTGGCATGTCTTTATCTCCCACCAAGTCGTATCATGTGTAGAGCCGTAGCATTGAGTTGGCTATCGACCACTTCTCTCCTTGTGAGATTGTTAGGATTTCCAACGTGAAGACCATTTTCGATGATCTTCCACAACTCTATGGAGGAACTGCACATGAGATTTCATCAAAATTGCCATTGAGAGAAAGTAGAAGGCAGTTTGGGTGGATCACCCTATTATGTATATGTGGGTGAGGAATAGGCGGATCGGGGAATACACATGAGAAACCTCATTGTATCCATCCTTACCGCTATCCTTTTCGAGGAGGAACTCTTACTTGTATCATCACCTACCACTGTTATCTTTGGAAACAGTTTACCTGCTTTCCTTGGATTATGGAGTGGTATCCTCAGAAGTTAGATGGAGGTGATGTCATGGATGTGGAGAGACGCATTATCAATTGACGCATCTCTTCCATCTTAGCCTCCATAGAACTCACCAAGGTTGTTTCCAACGCCTTGAGATCGCTCATGGTGACTACCTCCGAGCATCACTCCCATCTCCTTGGAACCCATACTTCTCTTAGGTCATAAGCCCGAAATAAGAGCCGATGCTCTGATACCAATTGAAATGGATCGTATGGGCACCTAGAGGGGGGGGGTGAATAGGTGCTAACCAATTTTAATATACTTTTCAATTTTAGGCTTGACACAAAGTAAATTCTCTAGATATGCAACTACGAGAATTTCCCTATATGTAACCCTAACTACTAAGCACGTAAAAGAGGAGCGAGGAAACCGTAGTGGAGCACGCGGAGACACAGGGATTTTTTTTACCGCAATTCCTTCCTTGTTAAGGGAAGTACATCTGCGTTGGAGGGGTGGGCGGTTCTAAGACCACCACGCCACAATAGGCCTCACCCTATTCTCCGATGGATCTCGCCACGAGAGGCCTGATCCACCTTCTCCACTATTGGATCCCTTCGAGGCGGGAACCGGTGCCTTTTACAACACTATCGAGGCACACACCCACAACCGAATTGGGGGCTCCCGGGATGACAACAAGCTGTCACAAAAACAAGGTTTATCAATATAAACAAAACAAGGATCTAGATCTTTGCAAGAAATACTAGATCGGAGGTTCTCCAAATGAATGGAGAGGAGATGAAGCGCTTGATTGCTGATGATGAAGGTCGAGTTCTCCTCCTTCGATTCCCAAAGGGATGGGGCCTTTGGATGGATCTAGGTGGAGCACTCTTGTATGAACTTTTGAGATCTGATATGTTCTTTTTCGAGATGAATCAAGAGATCTGGCAGGAGGGGGATTGCTGGCTTAAATACCCCCTCCCCAGATCTGGCCGTTGCACAACTTTGGGGGCGAATTATCCGCCCCCCACTTGGGGCGGATTATCCGCCCCCAAGGAAAACTCCGCCCCAAGGGCGGAATCTCCGGGGGAAACTCCGCCTCTCCGGGCTTGCCTTGGTGAAACTTGGAGAAGATCTTGGGGGCGGATTATCCGCGGCCGAAAGTCCGCCAAAACTCCGCCTCTCTGGGCTTGGCGAAGAGCATGAGGGGCGGATTATCCGCCCCCCTGAGGGGCGGATTTTCCGGCCTGGCCGGAAAGTCCGGCCAATGTTCCGCCCCCCCTTCTGGGGCTTGCGCTTGCTTGGGCAGAGGGAGGGGCGGATTATCCGCCCCTGGTGGGGCCGGATTATCCGCCCCCAAAGGCAGATTTCTGAGCTGCAACACTTCAACACACATTAAATGATCCTTGGTATTGTTATCTAACACACAAAACACTAGGGATTAAGAAATGTTCTTTCAGCTTCGCCTTAAGCCGGTGCGAGTATGGCGGAGTATGAGAGAGGCCTTGGTGATCTAGGGTTTAGAGGGCACAAAGGTAGGGTGTGGCCGGCGGCTAGGGATTGGAGAAGCCCCAACTCGCCGAGTTGGAGGGGAAACCCTAGGCGGCGGCTGCACTTGGAGGTGGAGGCGCCAAAGCTAGGGTTTGAGGTGTGAGGGAGAGGGGCGGCCCTACCCCTCCTTATATAGGTGGGAGGTTGCGTCTTGGGAGGAGGGAATCCTCCTCCAACTCCTCCTCCTTGGCCGGCGGGTGGAGGGAGGATACTTCCTCCCTAAGTAGGTTTCCTACTCTCCCTCCACCAAGCAAACTTGCCGTTTGACTTTTCAATTTGGCGTTTGACTTTCAAACTAGGATTTGATTTCCCTCTTTATTTTGCCCAGCCAATTGACCTAGCACATGATGCAACCATTCCATATTGTCATGACACATTCATGTACCCTTCCCCTCCGGAGTGCCGGACCTTCCGGACCCTTCTAGAACATTCCTGGTGAAAACACCGGAATCATTCCCCAACTCCAAAACAGGACTTTCCTTATATGAATCTTATTATCCGGACCATTCCGGATCTCCTCGTGATATCTCGGATCACATCCGAGACTCCGAACAACATTCAGTCTCTTACTCATCATTACATAACTACTCAACAACATCGAATCCTTAAGTGTGTCTCCCTACGGTTCGTGAATTATGCGGACATGATTGAGAAACTTCTCCGATCAATAACCAATAGAGGAATCTGGAAATTCATATGGATCCCACATATTTCTATGATTACTTTGCGATCAAATGAACCACTTACATACGATACCAATTTCCCTTTTTCTCACGATAGTTTACTTATCCGAGGTTTTGATCGTCGGTATCTCTGCATACCTAGTTCAATCTCGTTACCGATAAGTGCTTTTTTCTCGTTCCCGTGGTATGTGATACCTTGTGATCCAGTCACATGCTTGCAAGCCAATTGGATGACATTCCACCGAGAGGGCACAGAGTATATCTATCCGTCATATGGATGGACAAATCCCACTCTTGATCCATGTGCCTCAACCCATACTTTCCGAACACTCAATGCCACCTTTATAGCCACCCAGTTACGGTGTGGTGTTTGATGTCATCAAAGCATCCTTCTGGTGATGGTGATTAGAATGATCTCATGGTCGAAGGAATTAGGTTACTATGTATGAGAAAGCTTATAGCAATTGAACTATTAAAATGACTTGATCTTTATGCTACGCTTATCTATAGGGGTATGTCCATCATACCATTCTCCTAATGATATGACCTTGTTATTAACAACATCTCAAATGTTCATGATCAAGAAACCATGATCATCTATTAATCAACAAGCTAGTATTATAAAGAGGATTTACCAGGGACTCTAATTTAGTTTACAAATCACACAAGTATTAATGTTTCTGGTTAATACTGTTATAGCATGAATGTAAACATTTATCATAAACACAAAGATATAATAATAACTACATTTTATTATTGCCTCTAGGGCATATCCCCAACAAGTCGACAACCGAGCCGTCCCCGAAGCGCACCTTGCCCGAGACGCTCTTGTCCAGTTCCTCGAAGATAGTGTCATCACCGGTCATGTGGTTCGAGGCCCCAGTGTCGAGGTACCAGGCCTTGTCGGTGTCGCTCAGTGAACGCCTAAGCACGATGTGGGCGTGCTCTCATTCAGAACACGTGCTCCCGTGAGAAGCACCATCGGGCGCCGCAGCAGAATTGGAGGTGCGCGTCGAGAGCTCGACCACCGTGGCCATGTGCGAGGTGGATCGCATCAGTGCGCCGTGGCAGCAGCTTCATCGCTGTTTCTTGTGACACTCCAGCCCAATGGACCTTCTTGCGGCAATAGGCACCACACGCCAATCTCTCATGCTTTAGTCTTTGGTGTGGACTTGGGCTGGGCCTTGCCACCCTTTTGTCCGCCGCCACCGTTCTTCTTGCCGCTCCAACCAGACCCACCGCTACGGTTCTGCTTCCTCCTCTCCTCCCACTGCTTCTTAGTGAGAAGTAGTTGGCCGCCAGAGCCAGAGCTGCCCTGGTTGTTGTCCAGTCGATCCTCGACCGCACGGAGATGCCCGACGACCTCTTCTACTATGAGCGTGGCCGGGTCCATCATTGTTTTCATTTAAAATGCGATCTGCACAAAACGACTTGGTACAACAGAGAGAAACTTTCTCACTATCTTCTCATCATCGCAGGTGTCGCCGAGGGAGCGTGGGGTGGCTGCGAGGTTCGTGATCCTAAGGCCAAACTTGTCGATACGCTCGCCATCCTTGAAGACGATCGTCTCGAACTCCGTTCGGAGTCGCCGCACGCGTGTGTCGCACACGTGTTTGTTGCCTTGGTGCTGCAACCTGATCGCCTCCCAAGACGCCTTGGCATTGCCCTTCCCGATCAACATCGGGTGCATATCTGACGGTGTGGAGCGGAGCAGCGCGGCGAGTGCCTGCTTGTCCTCGCGCCGGGAGACGCCGTCGTCCTCGATCGCGTCCCACAGCGACGCGGCCTGCGTGTTCACCTCCATCACCATGGCCCAGTTGGTGTACTCCCTCCGCTTCAGCATCGGGAAGACGAGACTCACGCCCCCACCGCTGATAGCCTCGCGCACTACCTGCTGCACCATGATCTCACCTCCTCTGCGCCATGTCCTTCTCCATCCCCGGCTTGGCGAGCACTGTCGCTGTTCCGTAGGAGGAGGGGCCACTGAAGCTCGTAGTGGTGGTGTTTGGCCGGTGCGCCTGTTCCCCGACATCTCTCAATACCAATGGCTCTGATACCAATTGAAGTATATGTGCTTGCTGTTAGCTAGTTCTTAGTAGCTCACACACATAGGTAAAAACATAGGATGAAACAGAGGTATACGCACCAATGGTAAGGAAATCGATAATCGTTAACTGCTCGGTTGTCTTGGGATTGGTGACTAATCAGAATTCAAACGATTAACTGATTTAATCGGTCGGCTATTAATCGGTGCAACCTACAAAAATTAGCACCTAAAATACATAAGACTCCTCTTGCACCTCAACCACCTACCTTATTAAAGGCAGCCTCGAGCTCCCAAATTATATCCTCAAGATGCTCGATCTCTTGTATCTGAGATCTGATCGGCAACTGCGAGGAACTGGTTAACAACGACAAGGAACTGGCTGGTGATGACAGAAATCGAGCTCCTAGAGGAAGGGATCGAGCGGGAGATTAAGAAAACTACTTCATTGGGGCGGGCTAGCGGATGGATGGGCAAAATTTGTTGATAATTTTGTAACTTTTTTGACCAAGTGTAGTAGTTAATCGGAAACATACCTAGTAATTGGAGTGTCAGAGCTATTAATCGGGCTAAATGATTAACATAAACGATTAGTGGTAATCGACACGGTCAGGTCTCTAGTAGCGATTAATCGGCCTATTAATCGCTGATTCGGCCTATTTTTTGAACAGTGACAAGTACACATATGAAGCTTTTATTTTCTTAGCTTATTTCAATACAACGTGGGGTATATATCCTTATATAGAACTCAGGAACCGACTATCCTAAACCGACTTTGCTAGAGAAATAATTGCTAGCTTTTACTAGCTACTATCCAGCTGATGCTGTTTTGGACTCTACTACTTTAACAGCTAAGCTACAACTCATGTCAGGCTAACTTAATTTTACTTTGACCTGCTACATGCAAGTATGATCAGAGCATCTCCACTCGTTGGCCAAACCCAGGGCGAAATTTGGTCCGTTTTTCGGTCGGACTGAACTTGTTTTCGGCCTGGGTACGCCCATTCTCCCACCCGCGTACCGAGGCCGAGTCCCCAAGTTCGGCTAAAATTCATCAAATTCAGGTGATTTTCATTAAGTTGGGCGAATATAGGCGGATTACATCAACTTTAAACGAAAATAGAACATAAATAAACTAAAAGTCCGCGCCGGTGCCTTCTCCTCGCCGCCCTACATGCCGAGGTTGTCGAGGACGACGTAGCCGGGTCGGCTCGGCCATCCTCGCCGCCGTCGTTGCAGTTCTAGCGGGAGCTTCCCTTGCCAGAGTCGTCGTACCTCCATGGCTGGTAGGATGGGCCTGCGCCCTCATCGCCGCCGCCCAGACGTAGCGGGCGCCTATAGGCGAAGCTCACGCCAGACGCCCGGACGCCGCAGCCGCTGCTTGCTCCGGCCTGCCGCAGCGAGGATACGCTGATGCCCGCTTCTCCCGGTCCCTCTTGGACCATTCGAGGATGTCCGCGAGAGGGCTCGACCAGCGCATCGGCGTCGGCCGCGTGGTAGGCGTAGCGGCGGCGCATGAGCGATCGCTCAGCGCCATCTTCAAGGCGGCGTCCTCGGCCGGCGCCGAGCCTTCTGTCTTGGGGCGGCGTAGGCGCAGGTGGCCTCTTGGCGGCATGGGCGCAGACGGCTCGGTGATGACGATACCGCGCGCGCGTGTGCGCGGCGGTGAGCGCGCCGGCGAGGCAGCTTCTCTCTTCACGGCGGTCGGTGTACGAAGCGGTGTGCTGCCGGAAGAGTGGGACACCGAAGCAGAGGAGGACGAGCTCATGCTCGCCATCCTCCTCGGCGCCCAGTTCGCCGGAGCACGCCGACCAGACCTGGTTGCCGGTGTCGGGTTGCACGGGAAGCCGAGCCGCAGAGTGTTCCCGCGGTTGATTTGGTCCAGCACGGCGGCGAAGCGACGCCTGCGCGCCCACAACGCCGGCGCCGAAGTTTTTGCGACCGGCGACTCGTCCGACGGTCCTCGTGGGGCGAGCTCGCTGGCGCCGCCTCAAGAAGTGCACCCAGACGAGGTCGTCGGCGCCACCGCCGGGCGGGTTGTCCATGCTGGTGATGTACTCCTGTACATCGTACGATAGCTCCTCCGGCGTCGGCCCCGACGGGATTGGGATGCCGCTGGTGCTTAACGTCAAGCCCGGAGGCATACGCGTGTCCGGCGGCGCCATGTACCCCGCCTCAGCAGGCGCCTCCCAAGTTTGGAGGGTGCGCCGGCCGAAGCCGTTCGCTGCAGCGCCATCGCTGGGGTAGCGTTCGCCCATGGTGAGAGAAGGGGGAAGGGGAGAGCTCGCCAGAGTTGGGCTTGTGGTCGGGGGAGATGTGAGAGAGTGCGAAGATCTCCGGCGAGGGGTACGGCTTATAAAGGCCGAGGCTGACTGCGAGGGCGGGAGGGGTGTAGAGGCGAGGGCGGTAAAAGTGGAAACGGCGGGAACTTAGTGACCGCCGGTCCATCGCGGGAGCCGTGGCGGCGACGCGTGGCCGACGCGACGGGCAGCTATTGCCCAACGGTCGTCGCGTGGTTCCGAGGATGATGACGACTCGGCTTCCGTCACTGACACGGCGAGTCAACGCACCGCTTTTTTTTTTTGCCGATATCGCTGAGTCCGGTGCCCCCAGGGCGTACCCGGGAACCTGGGTTCGACCTGGGTAGCCCGGACCAAAAATGGGCGAAATCCGGCCGAAAACAAGTCCTTGGGTACGCGACTGGGCCAATTTTCGGCGTCCGGACCAAAATTCGGCGTCCGGATCGGGCCTCCTGGGTAGGCTAGTGGATATGCTCTTGTTGGAACACCCCCTGCCGGCTGGCCGGTCCCGAGGCTGCTCCACACCCGAGGGAGAAGACTAGAGTCAAAAATCTTCGTTGCTAAGAATGGATCCTTTCTAGAGAAGGAATTTCTCTCGAAAGAAGTGACTGGAAGGAAAGTAGAACTCGACGAGGATGTTGAACCTTCTCTCAAACTTGCGAGTAGCGCAACACCGGAAGTAGTTCCTGTGGCGCCTACACCAATAAGAGAGGAAGCTAATGATGATGATCATGAAACTTCGGTTGAAGTTGCTACAGAACCTCGCAGGTCAACGAGAACTCGTACCACTCCTGATTGGTATGATCCCGTTATGAGTGTCATGTTGGTGGACAACACTGATGACCCTGCGACATATGAGGAAGCGATGGTGAGCCCAGATTCCAATAAATGGCAAGATGCCATGAAATTCGAGATTGGATCCATGTACGTAAACCAAGTATGGACTTTGGTGGACTTACCGGATGGCCGGAAGGCTGTCGAGAACAAATGGATTTTCAAGAAGAAAACAGATGATGATGGTAATGTTATTATCTATAAAGCTCGTCTTGTCGCAAAAGGGTTTCGACAAATTCAAGGAGTTGACTACGATGAGACTTTCTCACCGGTAGCGAAGCTAAAGTCTGTGAGGATTTTGTTAGCAATCGCTGCATATGATGATTATGAGATATGGCAGATGGATGCCAAAACTCCGCCCCCTCTCTGGGGTTTGCGCCTTGGCGAAGAGCAGGAGGGGCGGATTATCCGCCCCCCTGAGGGGCGGAAAGTCCGGCCTGGCCGGAAAGTCCGGCCAATGTTCCGCCCCCCCTTCCGGGGCTTGCGCTTGCTTGGGCAGAGGGAGGGGCGGATTATCCGCCCCTGGTGGGGCCGGATTATCCGCCCCCAAAGGCAGATTTCTGAGCTGCAACACTTCAACACACATTAAATGATCCTTGGTATTGCTATCTAACACACAAAACACTAGGGATTAAGAAATGTTCTTTCAGCTTCGCCTTAAGCCGGTGCGAGTATGGCGGAGTATGAGAGAGGCCTTGGTGATCTAGGTTTTAGAGGGCACAAAGGTAGGGTGTGGCCGAGAACAAATGGAGGGTCGAGAACAAATGGATTTTCAAGAAGAAAATAGATGATGATGGTAATGTTACTATCTATAAAGCTCGTCTTGTCGCAAAAGGGTTTCGACAAATTCAAGGAGTTGACTACGATGAGACTTTCTCACCGTAAGCTAAAGTCCGTGAGGATTTTGTTAGCAATCGCGCATATGATGATTATGAGATATGGCAGATGGATGCCAAAACTCCGCCCCCTCTCTGGGGCTTGCGCCTTGGCGAAGAGCAGGAGGGGCGGATTATCCGCCCCCCTGAGGGGCGGATTGTCCGGCCTGGCCGGAAAGTCCGGCCAATGTTACTATCTATAAAGCTCCTTGTCGCAAAAGGGTTTCGACAAATTCAAGGAGTTGACTACGATGAGACTTTCTCACCGTAGCGAAGCTAAAGTCCGTGAGGATTTTGTTAGCAATCACGCATATGATGATTATGAGATATGGCGATGGATGCCAAAACTCCGCCTCCTCGGGGTTTGCGCCTTGGCGAAGAGAGGGCGGATTATCCGCCTCGAGGGCGGATTGTCCGCCTGGCCGAAAGTCCGCCAATGTTCCGCCTCTTCCGGGGCTTGCGCTGCTTGGGGAGGGAGCGGATTATCCCTGGCCTGGGCCGGATTATCCGCCCCCAAAGGCAGATTTCTGAGCTGCAACACTTCAACACACATTAAATGATCCTTGGTATTGCTATCTAACACACAAAACACTAGGGATTAAGAAATGTTCTTTCAGCTTCGCCTTAAGCCGGTGCGAGTATGGCGGAGTATGAGAGAGGCCTTGGTGATCTAGGTTTTAGAGGGCACAAAGGTAGGGTGTGGCCGAGAACAAATGGAGGGTCGAGAACAAATGGATTTTCAAGAAGAAAATAGATGATGATGGTAATGTTACTATCTATAAAGCTCGTCTTGTCGCAAAAGGGTTTCGACAAATTCAAGGAGTTGACTACGATGAGACTTTCTCACCGGTAGCGAAGCTAAAGTCTGTGAGGATTTTGTTAGCAATCGCTGCATATGATGATTATGAGATATGGCAGATGGATGCCAAAACTCCGCCCCCTCTCTGGGGCTTGCGCCTTGGCGAAGAGCAGGAGGGGCGGATTATCCGCCCCCCTGAGGGGCGGATTGTCCGGCCTGGCCGGAAAGTCCGGCCAATGTTACTATCTATAAAGCTCGTCTTGTCGCAAAAGGGTTTCGACAAATTCAAGGAGTTGACTACGATGAGACTTTCTCACCGGTAGCGAAGCTAAAGTCTGTGAGGATTTTGTTAGCAATCGCTGCATATGATGATTATGAGATATGGCAGATGGATGTCAAAACGGCGTTCCTCAATGGAGACATTGATGAAGAGTTGTATATGATGCAACCCAAAGGTTTTGTCGATCCTAAAGAGGCTAACAAGGTATGTAAACTTCAACGGCCCATATATGGATTGAAGTAAGCATCCCGAAGCTGGAATCAACGTTTTGATAAGGTAATCAAAAGCTTTGGTTTTATACAAACTTATGGAGAAGCTTGTATTTAGAAGAAAGTGAGTGGGAGCTCTGTAGCATTCTTAATACTATATGTAGATGACATATTGTTGATTGGGAATGATGTAGACCTTCTTAATAGTGTCAAGTATTATTTGAATAATACTTTTTCAATGAAAGATCTTGGCGAAGCAGCTTACATATTAGGCATAAAGATTTATAGAGATAGATCGAGACGCCTAATATCATTGTCACAAAGTACATATTTGGACAAAGTTCTAAAGAGGTTTGGAATGGAAGATAGAAAGAAAGGGTTCTTGCCCATGTTGCCCAATACGACCTTGAGTAAAACTCAAAGTCCAGCAATGGCAGAAGATAGAGAAAGGATGAGTGTAACACCCTCAGAATCGATCCTATGCAAGTTTTAGCGAAACCCGCCAAACCCTCATAGAAACGATTCAAAGGTGCCCACCAGGCACTTTCGTGCGGGTGGAAAACGAAGTAATAACATTACACAACAGTCCTCGATGGGACCCATGTAATGTATATATATAACGACTCAATGAGTCAAGAATACAGATATAATATACAAAGATCCAAATCACCTTGAGAATGACATAGCGTCCGACTACGGACAAGATGCAAATGGGGCTAAGAGCCCTGAAGAATAACCAATGGCGTCCATAACCCTGCC
Organism: Avena longiglumis; assembly: GCA_030063025.1. Taxonomy (NCBI): domain Eukaryota; kingdom Viridiplantae; phylum Streptophyta; class Magnoliopsida; order Poales; family Poaceae; genus Avena; species Avena longiglumis. The sequence continues at coordinate 443,522,971 of CP125973.1, read as the reverse complement.
CAGGCCAAGCCGGAAGGGTAACCCTGCTAACGGCGTCGATCTCAAAACCTGCTTAAACAAAAGGTGCCACAAAGGGCAAAGGAAAAGAGGAGCGTCAAGATCGAGGCCAAGACACGGCGCGAGGCTAGAATGGCGGTCTCGCCACATAGGTATGGTGGATCGAGCGGCAGCAAAGATGCACTAAACAACCTATAGAGACTCGATACAACTGGCGACTGTCAGAGAGGGGTAAGAAAGACCTATTCGGATCCAACCTGATACTACCATCAAACAAACCCATCCTGGCGTTTCCCCCTCGAGACCAATCGAGGAAGTCAACCGAGGAACTCACGCAGTTGGCAGTTTTATTTATTCAGTTATCGTTGCAGCAATTACTAGTCAGATATAAATGTTCATCCTGATAAATTAAGCAGTGGGCACTTTTAATTAACCATTCTGTTATAGTAGTAACACTTACTAATCAGATACAATTAGCATGAGATAACCCAAAACCCAGCAGTTGTTGGTACTTTTATTCAGCCATTCCGTTGTAGTTGCAATACTTACTAGTCAGGTACAATGGTCGCAAGCGACACTCAAACAAGCAATTGTGGGCAGTATTATTTAGCCATTCCATTATAGTGAAGCTGATTACTAGTCATTATAAAGTCAAATTTACAGCAATAAACTTTAGTTATGCTTGTCTATGATCGAGATACTGTGCTCCAAGTCGTCCATATCCGCGGACACGGCTTTCAGAAAGTTTTACCCGGCCGGGGTGCACCAATAGCAACACACGCTCGATCAACCTCGGAAAAACCAACTCAAAACCCAACGAGGCTTTCACGACTGAACAATCACAGGATTCAGAAATATTTCAGGGGCCACCCCATTGAGTAGACCCAACGGCAAGCAAGCTTCGAGACGGACTCAAGGTTTGGCGACAATGGTCGTAAACGATCGGGAACCCGAAAGTGTGGCTGGCTTGTCGATACCGCGAAAACATTACGCTTACCTAACGATACAAGTGTGCTCCTCGCACAATCGTAAATACATAAGTAGCATGGCATAAGTACAGATCGTAATAAAACCTCAAACTAGTTTGTGGCCCCAAGAAATAAGATGAATCAAGCTCGCTCGGGGTCCCATATACCTCCCGGATGTGGATAGCGCGATAAATCAAGGAACAGGTATCAAGTACTCGGGGTCCTACGGGACATAAGTGGGCGTTCGGAAACCAAATATTATCTATCACCCACCGATGCCTCTGCTTACTTCAATTTTTAGTTGTTAAACAGGAATTTAAAGTGAACGATAAGTAAAACTAGGATCATATCCAACAACACACATGCGGCATTACTCCAACAACTGTGGCATTTGACAACACGCAACAGCACTTGAGCAAGCGACTACGACGCGCAAGTCCAACTATCTACCAAACAACAGGTAATAGGATGTGTCCAAGGCAATATAGGGCTGCACGGTATATCACAGGTAGGGAAACTAAAGCATCGCAACACAGATAGCAATAGATCAACAGGGAGGAGTAAAATACTATAAAAGTAAGATAGGTAGAAAGGGGGGGGGATGCTCGCCTGAAAACATTGTCGAAGGGTTCAACCGAAGATCGGGGCGAAGCTCACATCAACTCAACGGCCTTATCCGCGAAGAAGCAAAACACTAGAATAACACCGGATGCAATATTTAATACAATGGCAGAAGATCGGCATGATGCATGTATGATGTATGGCATGGCAAAGGTGCGATGCAATTGGGCAATATTCAGCGGAACCGGGGTCCCGACAATTAATTAAATGGTTCAAGTTGTTTAGAACCCCCGCAATTAAATGTTGTTTAACATGGCAAGATATGGTACCGGTTCGCTACACAAGTTTAAATGAGGCCAATATGAGACTAGATTTGCCCGCATATGGGCCCCATATTTAATTATTAGGTGAATCGGCATAAGGCCCCCAAACCACATGATATGCATGCGAGATGACAATTAAATATGCAACAATTCATATAGTTGACCACTTATAAAATAGGGTTCTCGGAAAGGGGTTCACACATTGAGGGGTCTCGATGATCTTGGGGTTCCGGGGTTCGGGTTCGGTCTAAGGGCTCGACGGATCTGGGGTTCGAGGCTCGACGGAAGCGTTCTCGGATATCGGAGGTAGGTCTTGGCGCATTCGCGATGGTCGGGCCATGCTGTCGGTCCTATCGTTCGGGCTGAAACACTTGTCGCATCGGGGTCTCGGTGTCCGGGGTGAAGTACTTGACGTTCTCGAGGGAGTACTTGTCGCACATGTGGTCTTCGGCCCCGTCGATGATCTTGTCGCCGAGAAGAACTTGTCGGGTTCGCGATCGGGTCGGTTCGCATCCGGTGAAGTTCTTGGCGTGGCGCACGGAATCGGTCTCGGTTCCCGAGAAGTCGATCTTGGCGTTCCATGACGACGTCCTTGGTCCGCGGTCATCGGTCCCCTCTCGAAGATCTTGGGGTTTGTGGCTCCACTTTGGTTCGGTGTCGATCTTGGCGGTCACTTGCACACGTGGCCGTCCTTGTCGAGGGGCGGTCTTGGACGCGCGGCGGAGGGGTCTCACGGCCACGCACGGCGACAGCGCCGGACGAGCTCGGGGCCGCGGCAGGAGGACATGGGGCTCGGCTCGAGGAGGGTGACGGGGTCGGGTCTGCTCACGGCCAACGACGGCGAGGCAGAGGCACCGGGGCAGGCTCGGGGTTGGTGGCGCCCTGGGGAGGACGGGCCGGCGAGCGGCGGCGCATGCGGAAACCGGCGAGGCGGAGGGAGGTTGGCGGCTTGGGGCGGCGATGGGAGGGCGCGGCGGCGCCACCTGGTCGGAGCGGACGGCCCGAGAGGCGGGCAGGGGTGCGGCCCGGCCACCGGACAGGCGAGGTTCGCGGCGGCGCTTGGCGGCGGGACAGAAGTAGCACGGCCGGGGGCGGTGAGGCGGAGAGACGCGGGCGAGGCGGCTTGGCGGGCGCATCGCGGCGGGCGAGGGAGGTCCCAGGGGCGGAAGGACGCGCGATGCACCGGAGCAGGGTAGGGGCGAGGGACGCGCGTTGCAGGCGACGGGGCCGGCGCGAGGCTGCCTGAGCTCGGGAGGCGAGGGGACGAGCGGCGTGGGAGGGCGCAGCGGGCGGGCGCGCAGGCGGTGGCGGCGCTGGAGAAGGAGAAGAGGAGGCGGCGAGGATGGACTGGGGGGGCTGCGCCGGCGATGCGCGCGTGAGCGAGGTGGAGGGAGGAAGAGAGCCACGGGGGAGGGAGGGGGCGTGGTAGGTGGGGGGTTCGGTGCAGGGACGTGTGGGTTGCGTGGGTTACTGGGGGAGTGGGGGTGGGTCGGTTGGGCGTGGGCCACGCGGGGACAGATGGTCAGGTGGGCCAGGCGGGTCAGGGAGAGGGGCCTGTGGCGCGTGGTGTGCGTGAGTGTGTCGTGTGCTGAGTGTGTGGGTGTGGGTTTGTGGGCAGGTGGAGAGAGGGAGGAGAGAGGGAGTGATGTGGCAACGTGTGAGTGGGTGAGGGAGAGGGAGTAGGTGAGGTGGCAAACTGCTATAGGGTGGGGTGAGGTGGCTGGTTGGTTGGGTAGACTAGGTTGGGTGGACTTAGGATTTAGAAGGGCGGGTTAGGTGGACCGTTTGTAAAATCCTGGGGGTGGTCGTTCGGGTCGGAACGGCCCGTTCGACTGCCCCCGCTAAAAATAATTGTAACTTTTATTTGTTTTAAAGATGGCTCTAGCAATTCGATAGCCGACAAACAAAATATTCCGGAGACCCGGTTTTGGTTTTGAATAAAGATGGGGCGTTTTAGAAAACAAAACGGGCTTTGCGAAAATGGTTTTATGCGAACAATGCATGATGGTGACGATGCAATGCACAAATTCAACGCGATTTTCTAGTAGTGGTTTTGCGGGATGCCACAATGAGTAAGACTCCCTATGCCTCAGCCATAGGATCTCTAATGTATGCCATGCTATGTACTAGACCCGACATTGCATATGCTGTTAGTTTGACTAGCAGATATCAAAGTGATCCAGGAGTGTATCATTGGACATCGGTCAAAAACATCCTTAAGTACTTGAGAAGAACTAAGGATATGGTTCTTTCTTATGGAGGTGATGAACAGCTCGTTGTTAATGGTTACACCGATGCTAGTTGGAACACCGATCCGGATGATTCTAAATCTCAATCTGGATACGTATTTACTTTGAATGGTGCAGCAGTTAGCTGGAGGAGTGCAAAGCAAAGCGTTGTGGCGAGATCTTCAACTGAATCGGAATACATAGCTGCTTCGGAGGCTTAACAAGAAGCGATATGGATGAAGGAGTTCATTACAGAGCTCAGTTTGGTTCCAAGTGCGCTGGACCCAATGTCTATCTACTATGATAACATGGGCGCCATAGCCAATGCGCAAGAACCAAGGTCACAAAAGAAGCCGAAGCACATCAAGCTACGTTTTCACGCTATTCGAGAACATGTCCAAGATGGTGACATAAAGATTTGCAAAGTACACACAGATCTGAATGTGGTGGATCCATTGACTAAACCTCTCCCGAGGGCAAAACATGACCAACACCAAACTGCCATGGGTGTTCGGTATATTACCATGTAATCTAGATTAGTTGACTCTAATGCAAGTGGGAGACTGTTGGAGATATGCCCTAGAGGCAATAATAAATGTAGTTATTATTATATCTTTGTGTTTATGATAAATGTTTACATTCATGCTATAACAGTATTAACCAGAAACATTAATACTTGTGTGATTTGTAAACTAAATTAGAGTCCCTGGTAAATCCTCTTTATAATACTAGCTTGTTGATTAATAGATGATCATGGTTTCTTGATCATGAACATTTGAGATGTTGTTAATAACAACGTCATATCATTAGGAGAATGGTATGATGGACATACCCCTATAGATAAGCGTAGCATAAAGATCAAGTCATTTTAATAGTTCAATTGCTATAAGCTTTCTGATACATAGTAACCTAATTCCTTCGACCATGAGATCATTCTAATCACCATCACCAGAAGGATGCTTTGATGACATCAAACACCACACCGTAACTGCGTGGCTATAAAGGTGGCATTGAGTGTTCGGAAAGTATGGGTTGAGGCACATGGATCAAGAGTGGGATTTGTCCATCCATATGACGGATAGATATACTCTGGGCCCTCTCGGTGGAATGTCATCCAATTGGCTTGCAAGCATGTGACTGGATCACAAGGTATCACATACCACGGGAACGAGAAAAGAGTACTTATCGGTAACGAGATTGAACTAGGTATGCAGAGATACCGACGATCAAAACCTCGGATAAGTAAACTATCGCGAGACAAAGGGAAATTGGTATCGTATGTAAGTGGTTCATTCGATCGCAAAGTAATCGTAGAAATATGTGGGAGCCATATGAATTTCTAGATTCCTCTATTGGTTATTGATCGGAGAAGTGTCTCGATCATGTCCGCATAATTCATGAACCGTAGGGAGACACACTTAAGGATTCGATGTTGTTGAGTAGTTATGGAATGATGAGTAAGAGACCGAATGTTGTTCGGAGTCTCGGATGGGATCCGGGATATCAAGAAGAGATCCGGAATGGTCTCGAGAATAATATTCATATAAGGAAAGTCCTGTTTTGGAGTTGGGGAATGATTCCGGTGTTTTCACCAGGAATGTTCTAGAAGGGTCCGGAAGGTCCGACACTCCGGAGGGGAAGGGTACATGAATGTGTCATGACAATATGGAATGGTTGCATCATGTGCTAGGTCACTTGGCTGGGCAAAATAAAGAGGGAAATCAAATCCTAGTTTGAAAGTCAAACCCAAATTGAAAAGTCAAACGACAAGTTTGCTTGGTGGAGGGAGAGTAGGAAACCTACTTGGGGAGGAAGTCTCCTTCCTCCACCCGCCGGCCAAGGAGGAGGAGTTGGAGGAGGACTCCCTCCTCCCAAGCCGCACCCTCCCACCTATATAAGGAGGGGTAGGGTTGCCCCTCTCCCTCAGACCTCAAACCCTAGCTTTGGCGCCTCCACCTCCAAGTGCAGCCGCCGCCTAGGGTTTCCCCTCCAAATCGGCGAGTTCGGGCTTCTCCAAGCCCTAGCCGCTGTCCACACCCTCCCCTTGGTGCCCTCTAAACCCTATATCACCAAGGCCTCTCTCATAATCCACCATACTCGCACCGGCTTAAGGCGAAGCCCTGCGGGATCTCCCCTCTACTTCCGACACCACGCCGTCGTGCTGCCGGAATCACGAGGAGAGTGCTACAACCTCCGCCGCCTGCTAGAACAAGGGAGAGGAAAGGTCTTCATCGAGTACCGAACGTGTGACCGACTATGGAAGCGCTGCCGGAACGCAGCGCCGGAAGGATCGTCTACAAGATCTTGAGATCGGCAAGAGTACGACTACATCACCCACGAGAATCTGCTCTCGTTAACCGCTTTGGAATCTTCGAGGGTGAGTTCGTCTATCGACTCGTTGCTACAATCTAGTAGATAGATCTTGGCTTGATTGTTTGCATGCGGTAGAAATTTTTTGTTTTCCATGCTACGAACCCCTACACGACTTACGTGGACACGACAGCATCCTGTTCGCCATCGACGGCGAGCGGCATCGCAAGCTATCAGGCATTTACTAGATCCCGAAGCTCAAGTCAAACATCGTCAGCATTGGCCAGGTGGACAAGCACGGCTTCCCCACCCACGTCGAGCATGGCTTCATGAGCATCCATGATTAAGATCAGTTGCTCATCGCCAGGGTGCCATGCACGGGAAACCGGCTGTACGTTGCACCTCTGCCGATTGTGCAGCCGGTGTGCCTGTTAGTGCATGCCAATGACAAGGCATGGCTCTAGCACCAGCGCTTTTCCCACCAGGGTTTCGATGGCCTGCAGAAGCTGTCCAGGCAGGGCCTGGTCTGTGGCATGTCCGCCATAAACCATGTCGAGCAACTCTATGAAGCCTGCATCGCTGGGAAACATCGTCTAGCACCATTTACTGTAGCAGCCAAGTTTCTTGCTTCAAAGCCGCTGGAGCTGGTGCACGGCGACCTCTGTGGCTCGATCTCGCCGGCAACGCACGGCGGCAAGCGATTCTTCCTGCTGCTCGTCGACAACCACAATAGGTTCATGTGGTTGGTGCTGCTCAGGACCAAGGACGAGGCGGTGGCGGCCATTTGTCGCTTCAAGGCCCAGGCAGAGGCAGAATCGAAGCAACCTCTGCGTGTCCTCTGCACAGATCGTGGAGGCGAGTTCACCGCGACAGACTTTACTGAGTGGTGCGCTGACCATTGCGTCAAACGCCACCTCACCGCCCCCTATTCCCCATAGCAGAACGAGGTGGTAGAGAGGCGCAACCAAACCATCATCGGCGCCACCAGGAGTATGCTCAAGGCCATGCGAGCTGCACTGAATTACAGGCGAGGCGGTGTTCATCCTCAACCGATCTCTGACAAGAAGCTTGGAGGGGAAGACGCCGTATGAAGGGTGGCATGGGATCAAGCCAAATGTGCACTTTTTCCGTGACTTTGGCTGCAGAGCGTATGCTAAGGACACATGCCCCGGGCTAAAAAAATGGAGGACCGTAGCAAACCCATGGTGATGATTGGGTATGAGGAGGGGAGCAAGGCCTAATTCCTCTTCGACCCAGAGAAGAAGCGCCTTGTCGTCTCCTGTGACATTATCTTTGATGAGGGAGCAAGCTAGAATTAGGGGGAGCCCAGTGGCAATACCCTCACCGTCGACAACTGGGTGATGCCACAACCACTGCCTGCTGTGACAAAGAAAAGAGCAAAAAAATCCTGCTGCAGCTACATCTGAAGGCAGAGAATAACCCGCGCCAGCACCTCTTTCACAAAGCCTAGATGCAACTTCTTCACACACTAGTGTTGGGCCACCACAGATGGTCCAACCCATGTCTTCATCGCCTAGTTGGGCCATGCGATTTGTTTCGCTGCCAGCAGAAGGAGAAAAAGATGGAAAGGGCCTCGACGCGGGCGTTGCCACACTTGATCCCCTCCGCTACCGTCTAGTGCTGGATCTAATCAATCCCGGCGGAGTGAACCCAGGGAGGGCAGAGCGCCTACTTCTCACTCCTTCCGGCGAGCCCTCCACATATGCTAAGGTAGAGGGCGATGAAGCATGGCAGAAGGCGATGCTCGACGAGCTAGCCCCCATCAAGGAGAACGATACCTGGACGCTGACGGAGCTCCCACCTGGCCACAAGCCCATCAGATTGAAGTGGTTATACAAACTCAAGCACGACGCCGACGGCAACGTCCTCAAGCACAAGGCCAGGCTCGTTGCAAAAGGGTACGTGCAACGGTTGGGGATCGACTTAGATGAGGTCTTTGCCCCTATCGCACGGCTGGACTCTGTCTGTCTTTTGCTTGCCGTTGCCGCTTAGTTCAAGTGCTTGTCGTAAGCTTGGCGAGGAGGTGTACGTCTGTCAGCCGCCGGGCTTTGTCGATAGCGGCAACTCCATCAAGGTCATGCGCCTGCACAAGGCACTCTACGACCTCCGACAGGCTCCACGGGTGTGGAACACCAAGCTTGACGTTGTTCTGGTGTCACTCGGCTTCACTCAGAGCGCATCGGAGCATGCAGTGTACACCCGTGGTGACACGGCTCACGGCTGCTTCTTGGGGTCTACGTGGATGACCTCATCATCACCAGAGCACGTGCCACGGCGATATCAGAATTCAAGCAGCAGATGTGCAGTCATTTCAAGATGAGTGATCTGGGCTTGCTCACTCTCTACCTCAGCATCGAGGTGAGCCAAGCGCCAGGATGCGTCACACTGAAGCAGACCGCGTTCGCCGCCAATTTGCTGGAGAAATCTAGGATGGTAGAGTGCAACAGCGCTCACGTTCCAATGGAGCAATGCCTCAAACTGTCAAAGGTGAGATCAAACCCTGTTGTCGACGCCATGCTCTATCGTAGCCTCGTCGGCAGTCTCCACTATCTGGTACACACACTGCCTGATATCAGCTTCACCGTGGGCATGGTGAGCCGCTTCATGGAGGCGCCCACCACAGAGCACCTGAGCGCAGTGAAGCATCTGCTGCGCTACGTCGCAGGAACACTGGACGTTGGCTGACGCTATGTCTCTAGCTCTAACGCCGCTCAGTTGGTGGGCTATAGCGATGTCGACATGGCTGGAGACCCTGATGACAGGAAAAGCACCTCCAGGACTCTGTTCTTCTTTGGAGAGTGCCCTGTGTCTTGGCAGAGTCAAACAGAAGGTGGTGTCTCTGTCCTCTTGCCAATCTGAGTACATGTCATCAGCTACGCCAGCATGTCAAGGAGTGTGGCTTGGGAGATTGCTTGGTGACTTGCTTGGATCACCTCCTCTGGTTGCAAATCTGCTAGTAGACAACATGTCTGCAATCCAGCTATGCAAGAACCTAGTCTTTCACGACAGAAGCAAGCACACTGAGGTGCAGTACCACTTCGTCGGGGGTTGCATCGAAGATGGAACCGTAACTGTCGAATTCATAGACACTAAAGATCAACTTGCAGATATTATCACAAAGGCCCTTGGGCGTGTGTGATTCCAGTTGCTTCGCCAAAAGCTCAAGGTTGTTGAGATCAAGTAAGCACATCAAGATTAGGGAGAGAATGTTAGCAATAATCTGGATGCTTAGTAGTAAATAGCCTAATCATACTTGCATGTCAGCACAAGAGACTACTAGTATGACGATAGTAGCAAGTCAAAGTGAAATTAAGTTAGTCTGACGTGAGCTATAGCTTAGCCGTTAAAGTAGCAGAGTCCAAAACAACATCAGCTGAATAGTAGCTAGTAGAAGCTAGTAGTTATTTCTCTAGCAAAGTCGGTTTAGGATAGTCCGTTCCTGAGTCCTATATAAGGATATGTACCCACGTTGTATTGAAATAAGCTAAAAAAATAAGAGCTTCATATGTGTGCGTATACCTCTGTTTCATCCTCTTTTTTAGCTGTGTGTGTGAGCTACTAAGAACTAGCTAACAGCGAGCACATATACTTTAATCTATACTAATTGGATAAATATTATACTTACTCGTTCTCAAAATATAAGATGTTTTAGGTTTGTGAAGAAAATGTATCTAGACTTGTGTTACTATAAACCTACATAGTAAAAGAATTCTAGATATATTTTCTTCACAAACCTAAAACATCTTATATTTTGACTTGAAGGGAGTAGAATATTATTTCTCTTCTTTTTCTGGTAGTTATGTTGCCTCTCTTGTGAAAAGAAAGGTGACTAGGAGGTGACCGCGTTCCATGCCATCTCATCCTCCGCCCACAACTTCCATTGTGGTGGTGGGAGGAGTGGGACCCCGAAACTGTGTTGTGGCGTTATAGCCCTAAATACGATGTTACAGTGATGATAGCAGCATTGTACAGAATAAGAATAAAGTTTCTTCAACTCTTGACACCTTGTTGCGAGGATAGAAGAGGTGAGGGGTTATCTAGTCACTACACTTGTATAGTGGCATGTTTATGCCTTCTTGTTTTACAGGTGGTATTCGTGTCTTGGAATGTTGGCTTCTTCTGCGACCAGTGAGATTCGTATAACTTTAGATCTTATCATCGAGCTTGTAAGGTTAGGTCTCCTTAAATCTTGTTGTGGTCATCCAACCATGGTTTTTAAATGCCCCCCTCTCCCCTCCTTTAGGATACTTAGGTGATAGAGCGTCCCCGATACCTCACGTGCCCGCTTTAGGTGCTTATTAGGAGGTACAACACACCTCCACCCTCGCAACCCTCCAAAAAAAAACTTGATGCCTTAAAAACCATGCATCCAACCCTCTTGACATCTCTGGCCAAGTCGACAAAATTTCGTTGCTCGTACGTGTATCGAAGTCCATAGGAAGCATTGAACTTCACCCATAGTGCACCACCACTGAGTATAGGAGGAAGACGGTGGAGAGCTTTGATTTGGTGGATGGCTCCATTTTTTTCTGAAAAATTCAAACTTTAATATTCAAAAAAATCCAAAAAAATATCACGATCTAGATAATGATTTATAATACATGGGTGCAAAAAAACCTTGTGAAAAAACTTTGTATTTTGGCCTCAGCAGAAAAGAAAAGTTTTCAGGTCTGGCCGTGTGAACGGAATGCACCTCTGTTTAAAAAAATATATACTATATCATATTTTGTATTTATTTTTTACTGTGCCCGAAGTATTTTTCGTTTAAAATTGAATACTTTTATTTTGTATAGTTAGCTACACGACGATACTTGTTTAGAAAATATTTGATGTTTTTTTTAAAAAATACAAGAAAGTCCTCCATGAAGCCCGTGCTCCAAAGTGAGTTACCAAGGACCTATGTGCTGGCGGGCTTCAATTTATGGCATTTGGCCTTTCCGCAAGGTAAAATATGGTAGTAGAGTAAATTAACAGTACGGTCAGTGTTATGGTAAATTAATCAGGGTTTGTCACGTCTTTCTCTTAATTTTTAGGTGACAAGGTCCAGCATGGTATATCATGCTAATATTTCAAGAGTATCATAACAAGTGTTAATCGACTTACATCCTTTGTCTATAGGCAGAAAAAAACTGTTCATTTGCTCAAAATGGCAAGGCACGAAGTGCAGGAGCAGGCACAAGCTGTAAGAGCATCAGAAAAGTGAAGAGGGAGAGAGAAAAAACTTTGTTCTGATAACAATATATTACAACTAAATCATTCATTAGACACAGATAGCTTCAGTAAGCCACGAGCAGATTCACAGGACAAAACTTGGATTTCACAAAACTGGTTACAGACTACAACATGATTTAGGGCTTAACTAAGCATACTCTTCAAACCATCACTTCGGAGTTTGATTTCAACATGAAAACATGGGGATGGGTCATTTCACACGCTCATCTTGTATTGTTCATCGCAGCAAGGAGCACTAGCTTCCGGCCTACTGCTTTGAATTGGAAGTATCCGCCTCAGCCTTCACTATGTTGAGGTCACCACCTTCTTTGCTAGCTTTATTTGCAGCTTTTATTTCGTTGGCGTGGTTGATGAACTTTGTGAGGTCCTGGAAATACATACATCGTGTTGATTGTTAGTAGAAACAAAACAGGGACAAACCACATCACGATATTATTAGCCAAATCTTATGTTCCAAATAAGAAGTCCTACATAGACTCAAAGAACTGTTCTGTTTTCCATCATTGCAAAACTTGCTGGTTCACAGTATGTTATGGCAAACTAGTTGATTAAGAGCATAAAGTTAAGCCCAAATGTCAAAGGGTCACACTAATTGGTTTTATTGGATGAGAACTATCGTAGCGAGGCTTATGAAGAAGGAAAGGAATGGTGTAATCATTTGGACTGTGGAAACTCTATGATAAATAACACAGGACTATACAGATGAATACAGATATACTTTAATTAATGACTACAACAAAAAATGCTACAAAAACAACAATGAGTAAATCTACAAACAGAACCAACTGTACCCTCTAAGATTCATGTGTGCATATATGGGTATCTTCAGTAATAGATACAAGTAAAAAAAATGATGAGTTCTGTATAACGAGAAGACTTTATACATCTAATCTGTTCAAATGGAAGGGGTTACTAGTGTTGCATTGACCTACTGGAGCTCAGAATACAAAAAAAAATGTATACATAATCATGCTAAATAATTTGAACCATACTTACATTTACATGTGCAAATACAAGACAATAACATGTAGTTCACTATCTGAGCAGGTGAAAAACAAGACTGCACTTCCATACCAACAGTAGTGCATGATGCTACTGAGACTACATGGTCGTGTGCATGGGAAATGAGATACTGATCTTCTAATAATAATTGGAAACTGATAAATACAGTGCTCTTCAGAATTCAGAAGATAGCAAAATATATCAAACTATAGCAGACCATCAACCTATAACACTTCAGTGCAATCATGATGCGTTTACTGTTGTCAATGGAAGGTAGAAAAATATACGGTACGTTCAAATCATGATGTAATTTACCAATGACCATACCCTTCTACTCCCCCATCCCTATTTAGGTGGCTTACATGTTTTCCAAGGTCTAAATTTGACCATCAGGTCCTAAAATTCATAGCACTGAATTCGTATTCGAATAAAGCTTTAGTGGCATAAATTTTATAACAAGTGGCATCTTTATTATTGGGCAAATTAGTGGTCAAAGTTAAAGCATGAAATACAAGGGCACCACATGCATTGGGACAGAGGAAGTAGCCAGAAGCCTAGACACATGCCACTTTACCACCAAGCAGGATACTATAGTACTCAATGAAGCTATCGCAAGTTGTAGGAATTTTGGATTAAACCAGAACTAGTAAGATCTGTAGAACTATGGATAATGGCCCAGTTCTCAAGTTCCACATTAGGTTCTACATGAGATAGACAAGACAGGAAACTGCAAGCATCTTGAACCATCAAGGAAAACACAATTGCTAGTAAGATGTATAGGATATATTAAAGGTGTTGGCAAACAAATTCAGAAACAGTCAGTCCGGAATCCAGGGTATAAATTACTCTTGCGGCACTGCCAACCCCAGCAACAGATTAATACTGCACCAACACTCAATTATGCTTCAAAAAACAAGTCCAGAACACGGAAGACCAACACTGTTTCTCTAACGGAAGGAGACGCGACCTGAATCATGATTCATGATTGATAGGGCAAAAAATTTAGTAGCTACAACATACCTTGTCGGCGTCCATGTCCTTGGTGAACTTGGTCGGCTTCACGGCCCTCTTCCCTGCACGAATCAACCATCCAATCAAACAAACAAGCTATCACGGAATACCAAAACAAGGTAGGAAGATGCGTGGATAGACCGAATCGGACGACCTGGTTACGGGCACGAACCTTTGCGGATGTGGGGCGCCTTGCCGTGGCGGCTGGGAGGGATGGACTTCTTCTTGGTCTGCCCCTTGAACATGGTCTGCTTCTGCGTCATCTTCCTCTCCCCCTCTTCGATTGAGTAGTCGCCGCGGGTTCTGGTGTTCTGCGACGGGGATTTCCTGATTCACTTTCGGCTGAGACGTCGAGGTGCTGATGCTATGGCGGTCGGCAGTGGGATACGCGGCGGCTGACTGCCTGCCTGCGAGGCTAGGGTTTTTGGTATTAGTTGGGGAAGAAGCCCAGTTAGAGGCCCGGTTGGTTCCAGTTAGTACAATATTGTTGGGCCCTTTTCTGAGAGTGCATTTGGGCACGCTTTGCGATTTAGCTTTCTACTTAGTACTAGTAAACGAGCACGTGCACATGCACGTTTCGTAACATGCCAAAATCAGATAAAAATATAACATAACATCATGCAATGCCCACATGATATGAAAATATAATAATATGAGCTGGCCGCTAAATTTAGGTGAACCCTTGCAAAGTTGCTAATGGATTATTTTTCTGTCAGTAGGAAAACTGCCCTGGTCCACTGTTTTCATACAATGCAAGAAAATTGTTCTATTTTTCATATAATGCAAAACATTAGTAGTCATGAGATATACAAGACATGCAACAATACACTTAGTAATTATGAGCTGCTGCACCGCCGGGGGCCATTGGGAAACACACTGGTCTACAAGTGAAGTTGGCGGTGCCACGCAGCATGGATGACGACCATCTTTGCTTCGCCGGACGTTCAATGTGCATGGAAGATAACATTTTCTTGGCTGACCCATAATGCTAGACTTGGTCCTCAAATGATGCTGAATGACAAGTCGTGGCAAGGTTAACAAAACAAAATAAGACATACGATGACCCCAACCTGTAGCATAAAATTCCTTTAGAAGAATGAGTCGCTAATTTACAAGATTCTCCAATCTCTTTAGAAGGCAACGAACAAGACATTTTGTGCCAAGGTTAACAAAACAGAATAAGACATACGGTGACCCCAGCCTGTAGCATAAAATCCCTTTAGAAGAATGAGTCGCTAATTTACAAGATTATGCAATCCCTTTAGAAGGCAACGGACAAGACATTAAAGTCAGATGCTTTCATGCAATAAGCAAAACAAAACAGAGATCAATTGATCCAAAGATGCGACATACTTGATCATCAGAAACCAAATTTCTAATGAGTTCAGATCAGAATAGATAATAATCGGATATCAATCATCAATTAAAAGATGCACTCATAAAAGATAGAATATTATGAATAAAACAACTAAAGGAAATTTTGAAGGCCAACGTTCACCAACAACCTAAAGATTCAGAGTGCACATCTAACAAAAAAAATGGAATCCTACCACATCCTTTCTTACCTGAAAAAATTAACTTGGGAAAGAACACTTTTCCAGTGGATAGGCCCCACTTCTTGGTGTTGGTAATTGCTTAATCACGGATCTCACTTTGTGTGCTAACAGAATGCCTGCAAAGCCACCTTAATTGAAAGGTTCACTCTACCGCATCAGCCAATCCCTGCGGCTAAACAAAACCGC
Organism: Avena longiglumis; assembly: GCA_030063025.1. Lineage (NCBI taxonomy): Eukaryota > Viridiplantae > Streptophyta > Magnoliopsida > Poales > Poaceae > Avena > Avena longiglumis. The sequence goes on along the minus strand of CP125973.1, from coordinate 443,507,576 downwards.
ATCTCAATTCGTGTGCCAACGTTTCATCTTTTATCCCCTAACATTATTTAACCAAGTAGTTATGCTTATACACTTCTAAAGGACCGTTGCTACCTCTGACAAAGCACACCACTTCCCACCCCAAACATCTTGGTTTCTTTAATAAAACAATATGAAACCAGAAAACATTAAACCCCATGTCAAACTGTCCACATAATATAGGTACATAGTGCACGTATATATTGTATATCATTCATAGCCCTTGCTCACATAAAACACAAACCCCAAATATTTTACCGAGCTCATTAAACAATGTCAAATTTACACATTTATATTTCTATCTGACCTAAAACATGCCCACGGGCTAGGTATTCTCTTCGTACTCTCCTCTTTGTACATGTAAAGCCAAATACCAAATAGCCATGCATGATAGATCAACAAGAATGTAGGAGAGTGAATCATAGTGGGGCTTAACTAACACGGGCAAGAAGAAAGCAACCTTCTTTGTAGCTTCATTTCTGAATTTTGATACTCGTGGTAGAAATGAGTTTCTTCTCTTGCTCGGCTTCTTCTCCTTCTGCATCCTATAACTCGAAAGCTCATAGATGAAGACATAAGTGAAATGCTTAGTTTAATTTAATCAGAAGCATGTGTACAAAGGTTGATGAGAATCTTTCAATCAAGGAAAGCATCATCATACTAACATTTCTTGAACTTGCTCTGATGTGACGAAACACTAATAGAAGCTACAACCGAAAAGGGGACAATAAATAAAAGCATAGGTGACAGAATCTACAACATTAATTTCATAGTAGCTTATTGTGGCCATACAGAATCTTGGTTACAGCATACCAATCTGAATGAATGGAGGCAGAGAATATCAGCGACTCAAATAAACCATAGGGATAGGGTCCTGGTAAAAAAATGTTAACTTTACTTTACAACCTCGTAGTAGGCTTAGATAATTGTATAACGGTGATAGCAGTGATCTAACTCACATATTGTGTGCCAAGATTCCAAAACGGACCTCCCAAGTTTGGTACAATGAATGTGTCATCTTGTAAACACAAAATGAAAAAATCTCAAACTGGAAGCACCTAATGATGCAATTGCAAAGAAACGTTTTACTATTGAATTTCAATTATTACCTATTTTTAAACAATGGCAGGTTCAGTAATAACAGTAGTGTCAATTGGAAACAGAAAACGTAGCAGAAAATAAATATATCAGCAATTGTTTTTTATTTCAGTTATCGAGGAACGATGAATAATATGAAAAAGATACACGTGAACATTGCACCATCTATATGAGGTATCTAAATGAACCCATGGCCTGTTGGCAGAGAAATTAAGCATGGCCTGCCGGCAGAGAAAGTAAGCGTTGGTCAGCAGAACAACAACAAGATACAAATAAACTGACCAAAGTATGACAGCTGCAAGAGCTCGATTTAATGATTCAATACTCAGTGTATAATGGGTGTACTTTGACCAAGAAGGAAAATCTCAACGGTGGATGCCTACTTGCAATAGAATAAATCCCAATGTTCTGCACAATTCTGTTGCGCGTCATGGCGTCAGTGCCCGGCTGAGTCGTGTGGGTGTCACCTGTAATCATTAGGAGGAGCACATGATCGATAGTTGAAAATTAAAGGACATATCTACAGAAGCTCAATAAAAGTCTGGCTCCTTTGATTCGACTAAAACTAAATGATATCCTACAGAAGAATCGATTAATCGACTTATCTTCAAAACCCAATTATACACAACAGACGGCACATGATGATTCCAGCCAAAGCAAGAGGCACATGATGATTCCAGCCAAAGCAAGAGGTCCGATTCCTCAAGATATCTGTTCAAATGCAGGGCAAGAGGCAGAGGAAGAGGTCGAACTCAAGAAAGTGCAGGATCGATCGTCTAACCGCAAGGAAGATGTCGAGTTGTGGGGGCGCTGGCGGGTGCCGGTACGTATCGGCGGGCCTCGCGCGTGCGAGGCGTGGGTGTCAAGCGGGTGGGCAGGGCGAGGCCTCGAGCGGAGAACCGGGGACCCGGCGGGCTCGTTGAGAAGGCTGGTCGTGGCGCAAGGCGGCGGGCGGCGCGAGTTATCGCGGCACCTAGAATTGTACAGCCGCTGGCTGGTCGACAGCCGTAGGGCCGCTGCGATGGCCATGACCATGGCGATGGCGATTTTTGGGGGACTCTCGTGCATGCAGTTGGCATCCGGAAAAAAACAGTTCGGTCAATGCTTCACGGGTTGTCCGCTTCCGGGATGATGAGCCGATAAAGACGGGTTAACTTTGATCCATTGGATAATCGAATCGTACGGTTAATATCTGTTGGATTTGACCCTCTGGCTCTTTTAATATTAGTCTAGATATATGCGAATTTAGAAAAATGTGAAGTTGACTGAGGGAATACTAATTATGTTGACCTGACGATGACAATTCTGAGGAGGGTTGTTCCCCTCCATCGAGGGGTCGCTGTAGAACCCAAATCCCCTCCGCCGATCGCAACTTCATTCTAGATGAAGAGAAGGACCGTGCGTTCGTGAAAGAGTCTCGGCGGCGGTGCCTCACTATGGAGTGGCCACCTTCCCCTCCGACGTGTGGCACCTTTTTGATGTACTACCTCTATCCAAAATTTAAAACTAATTTTGAAAAAGGGGTAATAGATTGTTTGTGTCGCACATCCTCGACAACTAAGTGCACCGTACCCTAGTGGTAGTTGATGCTACTATTGGAGTTTGGAGTTTCATGTTCTTCACGATGTGCACCTCGCCTAACAATGTCATTGAGATTGCTACATGGTTCTAGTTCTTGGTTAGTACTTCCTCCATCAAGGAAACAAGTGACTTGGGGAGTACTACTATTGGTTTCGCATTACCCCCTTTGACATCACACCTTGCAGTGTTGGCACATTATTTGCCAGCGTGATTGGTGATTGCATTGCCCTAGCAAGCGAAGACCTTCAGTGTTCCCCGACAACACTCTTTGACATGCAAGTGCACGGGTCCGTCCTGCACTCAGTGATGGCTGCTGAGCAAGCGGGCAACAGCCAACAATGCATCGGTGCATTCTTCTCAACGCTACTGTTGGCTAGTGCTTGCTTCCGGTCTAGCAGTGATTTACCGTGGGCACTTGCCTTTCTCTTTATTTTGTTTTTATCCTGAGGGAAAGGGCCTGTTTGAAATGCAGGGTTTCTCTAGGTTCCTGCAGGAAGTGAGAACTATTATGTGAAGGGGAAAGAATACTGCAGGGATTGTATTTTACCTTTTTAGCACTATACTAGACTATTATGAGATTACTACGGTAGAATTTAAGCTATATTTCCGGTAAAACTGTTGTAAAGAAACCACAGCTGGTGGAATAGAATGAGCAGTCAGACACACGACAAGCCATTAAACTACAAAGATGACTCGGTTTTGCCAAACATATTCAAGTTAATCCCAGGATATCATGTCAGTGTAAATTTCAGCTCCGATCACTACTTGGAAATACACTACTCTCTCAACAAAATGGGAGGTTAATATATTATCTTTCTCAGAAGACATTGGTCACAGCAACAGTGACATCACGAGCTCTCAGTTGTATCCATTTTTGAAGTTTCCTCGACGCCCTTGAAGGCGACACGCAGCTTCCTCAGCGATGACACTTTCTTCCCGTTGCTCTCCGCCATACCACTAACATGGACAGTCGCAAATGAGGTTCCTTTAAGGAGATCAAACATGGGGATGCTCAGGTTTTGCCGTGTCATCTGCTCGAGCACTTCTGGTGACTGCATGTACAGGTTGTTGCCTTCGTGTGTCACGCTAGCTTTTGCCATCAGCAGTTTGGGGTGCTCCTCAAGCATCTTGATGAACTGTCCATGAGTGGAAAAGATTCAGAAATATACAGGCACACAGGCTATTTATGCACAACAGTACATCCTCTATTCGGTAAGATTTTAATATTATATGCATGCATACAACTAGGAACATATATCTGGGTATAAACTGCCTTTAGTCTTTGTGTCAGCAAGTAAGTGTTCTTTTTTCAGCTTTCCCTTTGTTCAGAAAGATTATAAATCACTATTTAGAAGTGCCATTTTGCTGAAAATGTGGTACATGTTTTGAACATGGAAAACAACCAGCTAATGTTTCTTTTCTTTCAAGACCCAATTCCGTGATTTTAATATGATGATTGTATTCATATGAGTGTAAGTGTGAGCTAGATACAACTTGTCATTTTATACATTCCAAAGCTAACATTTTAGCCCCTAACAAGCCAACGTAACTACATTATATGAAGGGATGCGCACAAGGCATGCAAGGTTTTAAGTTTGAGTGTGTTACTAACCTCAGAAAGCGTTGATGAAGTGTCCAGCTCAATAAGGGTACCAGGTCCGCATACAAGGCAATCTGTGTCTCTAACAAACTCTGTTACTTTAATATGAGTTCCTTCAAGGCCATTGTACCTGCATGATAACATAATATAATTGTTAGAACTTTCAAATTGGCGATGTGTTGTGTTTTTGTAACTGACCGAGAAATACATCTAATTCAGATATTTTGTCAAAATAGTTAACAGCAGCTGCACCCTGTGGGCGTATGTAACAAAATAATTTGGAGGGGATATGGCGGCACCTGATGACAACAACCAATTATGACCAAATTGATATCAACCATTCAAAGATAGAAGAGAATGTGATCAGAAGACAAAGAAAGCAACTTATGCCAATCAAACCAATTTGTACGACTGGCCTGAAAGTATTCCATGCCTTGGGATATCAACTCCAGCAGCCAAAACTTTATGAGTCTGGGCCAAAGAAGTGCTGTAACAATTGCAAGCAATCTGCGATGGTTGAGAGCAACCAGCAGGACACAGATCCAGTTCTAAGTTTGAGCTGAGCTTGTTGATCAGTTCTGATATTGCATGTGAGCATCACATGCATAAGATTATCAAGTACCCTAGTGACTTTCTGTACTGGAGGAAATGTGCCTTTTTTGTCTACATTTTCATTCCTATCTTGTGCTTCCATTTCTGCTACACTTTGGAACATAGATTTAGGTGGATACCGTCTCGGTTTGCAGTTGCTGTGTTCTGATTAGGGATGGGCAAAAACGGTTTTCTGGTTTGGACGGTTTAGGCTAGTTCATTTTTTCGTACTTGTCCAGGAATGGGGATTGAAAATGTGAAAGGAGATGAACTAGGCTGCACCAGCCTGTTTCAACGGTTTTCCATGGTTTTGGTATATCCCGATCCCTAATTCTGATGTGCTAATTTAAGTCGTGTGAAAAGAAGTTTAAAGTCTGTCCTGTTAGGTAAATGAGATTTAAGTTAAGTAAATTATGCTATACATTGATTGTCCACTCATTATTTGGAATAAAAATCAACATTTGTCTACCAAAGATTAGAGAACAACTAACCAACACCCAAATCTCTAGGGGCAATCTGAGAAATGCTAATCATGCAGTGTGCTATGCATTTCTGACTAAATCTTAGCATTCCTGCATGGTCCACTTTAAAACTGCAGGAGTTTTGGCATACATATATTTTGCATTCAGATGGTACTGAATATCATCTTCGTTATTACTCTTTGGTGACACCAACTATTTGAGTAGCAGACTAAGAATGGGGCATGAAGCAAGGAAAACTCACGTGAGATAATTTGACACATTCCTGCTGCAGCCAGAGACGAGCTTCAAAGCTTCCAATGCACAAGCAGCAGAAATAATTGCATTTGTTGAAGCAATGGCTGGGATGATATTCTTGACAACACCCTGGAATCAGGAAAACACATGTCATGCACTCATGCCCTATTATATTACAACTATATGCTTCTTGATTCCAAGATTTATTCAGCTAAACAAATACTACCTCTGATCCAAAATAGCTGTGTGGGTTCAATGAACCTAGGCAGATTTAGGCAAAATTAATTTAGCCTAAATCTGCGACAATTAATTTGTGGATCAGAGGGAGTAATAAAATTGTGCTTAGTCATCAGAATAACTGAGAGCCCAAAGGTAGTAAACTAAAGAAGTACAGAGCGATAAGAACACTGGAAGATTAGATCACTGGCGGTAGGATGCCTTCGTTCTGAAATGCCTAGTATCACGTCTAGATACTTTCTAACTCTTGTAATTCCCATTAAGCAGTGATTGCTCTTTTATAATTCCTATTTTGTAGGTAGATATAATAAGACCAAAGCACCGCCAATAGCATTGACACAAAATTAGTTACTGATACACCAACCAAATGGCCGAAACATCTCTATGCCAGAAAAAAATTGAACATAACACAATACTGTGTAAATAAACATCAAGTAGCAGTAATGAGTTGTTGACAACATTGACAAGCATGCCGATGTTGCATAGGGGGCAGCTAAATCATGTAATGTTATGGTTAATTAGAGGGTGAGTTTTTTAGCACAAGCAAAAGAGCAGCACATGTGTACACACACAAAAAAAGAGCCAGACACATTCATTAAGAAATCATATGTAGGTGGTCTTACCACATTGTAAAGCTGCTGAATTTAAACATCACCATGATTAAGCAAAACTTAGACAAGCTATATGAATTAAGAAACATTCTTATCTGGAACTTCTTAACACAGCACACTATCAAAGGGGATGATGAGCTACTCCTACCCGTTGCCAATTTGCCCATAGTGCAAAGCTGCACACATCATAATCAGCTATACAAACAGTTATACCAGCAAATCCAGTAGCAAAATAAAAATAAAAACCTAGTATTGCGGTACAGCGGAATGCAGTTGAAACGAGATAATCTTGACAGGGCTAGAACTCTATATGGCCCGTTTCAAATTTGAGCTGCATTGCCATCCACACACATGAAACATCCCCCCAACCTGGCAGTGGAATTTTAATCTACCCAGCACCATATTGCTGCCCCTTTTGATCATTTAGTTAACATAATAAGGTTAGATTTGTTTCATGTGTAATGAAGGTAATAAAATACTAAATATTATGGTTCTGGCCAGAATGTTAATAATCATGGTTTAGAAAGCGTCTCCTAGGCGTCAAGGCCCCCCCCCCCCCCCCTCCGCCTTGGAAAATCAACCGCTTTAGGCGTCTAAAGCGCCCACCTAGGCATCAGAGCACCCCAAACCGCTGTAAGACGCCTTAATGCCTTTAAAACCATGTTAATAATGATAGAATAATTATTAATGAGGGCATAACAAGCACAGTTCACAATAGAGAAATATCAAACTCTGGGATAGACAAGGAAGAAATAAAGTTACAACTTAGGCCTGGAGAATAAAACGGAGAAGAGAACAGACCTGAGTCAAAGAATATGTAACTCCGGAAATACCAAAAAGTTCTGCTCTCTTTAAAGCCTGTATATATATATATATATATATAGGTATCAATGGCAAAAGATTAGACAGAAAAAAAAATTAGTACTGACTAAATTACATGTCATCACAGTAGAGCAGACCTCTGAATAAATCCACTGCATATGTTCTGCATCGTCAGCATCAAAAGGTTTTCCACTGTGAACCTACAAGAATGAATTTAATTGTTACGAAAATAAATAAATAAATAAATAAATAAAGGAGAAAAATACAGAGATAAGAATTATACCTCGTCCCATTTGATCAAATGAGCATACTCAATGCAATGAGCTGCAGTTCTTGGAGTCTCAGCGAGGGTACATAAGGGAAACTTGACCTGGGGAGGAAAAAGCCATATGTTGCACTCGAAACAAGGTGTTGTCCCTGGCATAATGACTCTAGCATGACCTTTGAAACCTTCTGTTCCACCATCTACCATAGGTTTAACTGTCTCCTGGACTGGTTTGTCATCTGCGTCATACTCTGCAATTCCAATGAGATACTGGCATCAGTACACGAGTGAAGATTTTGAGTTTGATTGTGTAAACATACTAATCTCTGATCATTTGGGAAGTGGAAACATAATTCAAACTGCACTATGAAGGTCGATAAATGGGCAAATACTATCTGCAGTAAATTAGAGAACCTTGATTTTACATGCAAAATATTCACAATTTCGGATCACACAGTACTGATTTCCATTCATCGCTAGCACTTATTATGGGTCAACCTTTATTGATTCTCAATCTAGGGTTGCCATGAAAGTGTAGTTTAACAGTTCACTTCCAAACTTCAAGTTAGAATTTATACAAGAAAAAGAAAAGATGAACATGTTGTAGACCCAAGATGTCTACTAGTATAAGCTTTATTTCCATATCATAGACTAGGGCTACATAAAAAATGGTATGGAAGTATATACCTAAGAAACCACAAGCCACAGAATTGATATAACTTCGAGCTTCAATTGAATCCAGACCAAGGACAATTATTTGGAACTGCTTATAGAACTCTAGCTCTTTATCTTCAATCCTACAAAAATGGGGCACAATGTTCACTCCACTAACTCGCTCCATGACCCTCTTCGCGGCTACTTCAGCCTTGGGCTTCCCAACATCTTGAATCCTGTACAGAATTATATGGAATGCTCATTAAGATGATAATATACAGAAAACAATCAAACATGCAAAACCTAAACATATATACAGTTGATTCCATGATAAAATGAGGCTTTGGCGAGGCTTGGTTTGTGGTCGGTGTGTTGTACTGTGCTTATGTTTAAAGCTGCTGTGAAAAATCTCTGATTTGGCCAACGTACTGAAGTTAGACAAAAATGCATATGATGATTTCCTTCCAATGTTTATTCTTGCATGTTTATGCATGTTTATGAGCACAGTAATATTTTTGTCCAGCTGTCTGCAACTTGATTGATAAGAATAGCTAGCAAAACACCCAGTATCTGGAAGGCATTCAACCACACAAGATAGCGCATGCCATACTTGACCAAATTTTATCATTGTTTCAATTTGAAGTGGAGAATGAGGATTGAGGATTCCCTTTTCCCAATTTGTTTGCGTTTGCTATGGAAACTAAGATTAGCCTTCTTGTAGTTGTGCCCATACAGTATTTTCCAAATGCTTATATGTTATTGCCATCACATATTCACATCACAAAGGAAAAGAGTATATGTTAACCCCAAGGTCCTCTCTATTTTTCCTCGCTTTAGAAGTTTCGGTCACACTGAACTTGCAAATAATTGAACCAAAATTCATTTTACAGAATCATCCTACTTCTATTCATCCATTCTCCACTGCAGACATTAAGTGAGAAATATCTTCCCGTAGACCAAACAACCTTAAGTCTAGCGATTGGCATGTGAATAAAGCAGCAAAGGTTAACACCACTACACTGCATAAACCATATTTTTCTGTCGCAGCTCGCTAAGAAAGGCAACGATCTAACCACGAAAGGATATATATCATATTTATAATGCATGCCGAAAAGGACCTGAATAGGAACTGGCGATTGAGGTTAGAGATGTCGATGGTGTCCATGTCGATGACGTGCAGGTTCTTGAAGCCGGAGAGGGCGAGGTCCTTGAGGAGCTCGCACCCCAGGCCGCCCGCTCCCACCACCAGCACCTCGACGAAGCTCCCAATAAGGTCCCGAAGCTGCAAGCGCGATGATTCAGACGGGAAGGCCGAAAAATCGCAAGGAGAAGAAGCGAAAACGCGGAGCAGGCGATGGGGAGGTGGTGGCGGCGGCTCACCCCGGGGCTGGGATCGAAGGTGGAGTGAACGAGGTTACCGGGGCGGGAGAGCAGCATGTCCAGGTCCCTCCACCTTTCGGGCTCCGTTGGCGGCGGCGCCGCCGCGTCAGGGGAAGCCATCTCGCCTTCGGACGGGGGAGGAATCTGTAGGAATCGAGGCGTCGAGGGTGTGGCACAGCAGAGGGGAAAGAGAAGAGAGGAAGAACCCGGAACCTCGGAGTGGACGGTCAGGATTCGTGATACCTATGATCGAAGTCCTGCTTAAGTCCGATCGGTGTTGCCCATGGGCATTGGTGTATTTCCGAAAATTAGCTTTTCAAAATGTTTTTTCATTGCTACTCCATTCTATCCTACAACTACACTTATCGGAGGGAGTAGTAAATATGTCTATCGGTAAAAATCTACAATACATAGTATAAGATCTCACTACAACCCGGTACAACCCGACGAATCCTAGAAACCACCTAGCTTTAGCGTGTCAATAGCACAATCCATGGTCAGGCTCCACCATTGCCTCCTTTCTTTTATCCAGGCTGAATTCTAGTAGGTTTCATTAGACGAAAACCTACTAAAACACGCCTTAAATTTGTGGCAGGTTTATGGATTAACCAATGGATTGAGAGCTACAAAAGGAGGCTAAGGGGCGCCCCATAGTCACCCTAAATCATAGCCTACCTTGCCCCAAGCTGCATCACCTTTCCTGGCCAAAACTCTGGCCATGTGTGCCCTAGCTCCGCCGCCTGACACGTCGGCGACGGCACCTCCATGACGCCAACCTAAAACCTAGGGCCGACTCACTCTAGGTTCTCTCCTCCCTCACGCGGAAGCGTTGTCGAATTGTATATTCCGTTTGGGTCTAATCTAGACGATGGTTGCAAAGCATCGGATTTCACTAGCACATAGCGACGCTATGGACACGTGACATTGGTATTGCCCTACGGGCGCCCAATATTAGTTTATCCGGTCCGGCACAGTAGAAGCCTATGTGATGATCCTCACCTGGTGAAGAAGCTCGGGAAGGATTTGGGTGGCCTAGACCCATGAAGGAGGCGATTCCTTAGAGGATACGGCTAGCTTTAGTTTTTTTGGACCAATTACATCCAGCCTCTGCAACAACGCGTTGCCCTAGCGGCATACGAATGCACACGGCCAAAAAAGAAGAAGAATTACAAAAAAAAAGTCCCTCTACAGTGACTCATTCGTTAAAACAGTGGTATACCACCATCAAGACAACACCAAAAGTCCAGCTTCTCCAAAAGTGGCGCCTCCAAGAAGTGAACAGTGCACAAACACCGTCATCGTCCGATCATAGATCTTAGATTTTACCATAAAGAAAGTCCACACTCTCAAAACAATAAGGTCATTGCCATGCACAACCAATTAAGTCCAGACCCTGGGTTTTCACCCTAAAATATAGGGCTGTGAACCTCTCACGTGCAGTCGCCCCCACTTGCATGTTATGCTCCAAGTGATGAGTCACCAAGCCAATTCCTCATCACCACCCATACTCGAACCACCATTGCCAGTCCTCGGATCTTGTTCTTCATGACATTCTTCGTCAGAATCATGGAATGAGAAACATGCCCCATGATATTAACAGCCAACAGAGCTTCGAAGTGCTCGCTCTGAACCCAAACTGTTAGAGTAAAATATGGGTGCACACGACCGAATCCCTCCAATCCGGCAATCTCCAAACATTATTCGCCTATGGGAGTTTGCCGGCGAAGCCTTCCGGATCTCGCCACTTCGACCAGATCAGAGAGGGCAATCAACAAGTAGATCCTTGTCTTAGCGTGAGAGGAATCCTAGGACCGCCGCCTTTATTCAGCAGACAAGCAGCCCCCCATGCCGTCTGTCGTCTCCGTGCAGCACCAACAGAGGAGTAGAGGGCAACAACCACATGAGATCGGTGTGGCTAGGCTGCAGCCTTACCCCTAGGGGCGACGGCAAGCCTCCATCCCCTCGTCGGCCGCTGGAGAACCTCAGGCCCCGGCCAAGACGGTTGCGCCGCACCAAGCCCATAGACAGTGTCACACCTCCCCCATGTGAACGTCGTCACATACCCCTCTCCTACCCCCCCATCTTAGATGGACAGGGCGCCGTCATCGCCGCCAGAGCCGGTAGCGGCGGCCGATGCAGAAAGAGTTGGGGGAGTTCTTAGGGGAGGATGGAGAGGAGGCCCCCGGAGTCGCCAGAATCACCTGGGGCGACTCGGGAGGGTTAGATCTATCGCCCTAGGCTAGCTTTAGATAGAAATTTTAAAAGGTAAAACCCTAATCTATAACCGACTCGACCTAACCCCGAGTTTAGGCCTCCCCATATAAAGGCCACGAGGGCACGTCGAGGAGGATCACGAAACACCATAGCATCCACACCCGCTAGATCTCATCTGCGTACCCTTGTAACCTTTGGTTCCATCGTTAATCAAGAGCAGACAAGGAGGAGTAGCGTTTTTCCTCCGGGAGCCTGAACCTGGGTAAAACCTTTGTTCCGTGTTGCTTATTTGTGAGCCGAACGCGATCTCCAGCGCACCCCGCTTTCTCTAAACCAAGTCCATAAAAATAGACATTGACAAGTCGAAACCTCATCAACACGGATCAAAACCCCATCGGCAACAGTGAATCTCTATGTTGCCAGACATTGGTCGTTGATGTGAAGACTTCTATGAAAACAGAATCAGAACCCGTCATTGATAGACTACACTTTTGGCATCGACCTTTTGCCTATATCCATTTTCGTAAAGTCTGGCTCATAAGTTAAGGTGTTTCCTAAACAACATGTTTGCGTTGAGATACGATTTATTCACCTAGAATGTACAATTTGGCATGGTAGTAAAATGTCACACAACACAAGTAGTGAAACCAAAGCACATATTTTATTCATCCATCACAGACAATTGCCACTATTACATTTCCATCACAATATGACAAAGTACAACAATATTTCATTAGACATGCTCCAACATGTCATGCATGATACTCCCTCCATTCAGAAATAACTGACTTGAGTTTGTTTAGATTCAAATATATCTATACACTAAAATGCGTCTAGATACATTCAAATTTAGGAAAACCTAAGTCAGTTATTTCTGGACATAGGGAGTACTATATATGATACTACTACTATAAAAAAGTATTAAACCAAACCAGAAGCCACGTAATATTTGACTTGTCTTAGGCTGACACTTGTTTCTAAGAGGTTTTGCTTGTCCTCGCATGCCTGGATACCCCGTGCGCGTCATTTTTTTGGTGGCACAAGTGAAAAGTATCTGTAAAAGTTGGTTATATGACGGATGAGCTTTGGCGACACCATTTTTTCCGCGGTGGCCACGTATACACATAACAAACTCGATACCGGTGAATTTTGGTATCGCGGTAGGTGGTGCGCAAGAGTGGTATTTTTGAATGTCGTACTTCGACGAAGGAGGCATTTCCCCATTGCGTCGTCCATTGCAAGCACCGTTAAATATAGAAAATAGTAAAACACGTCTCATTAACTGGTGTAAGGACATTAGAGTTCGATCGGCTTGTACGGTTATCGTGGAAACTTGTCAATATTTTTTTTATGAAAGTAGATGAAAATGAATAACCAAGAGTTAGCTGCGGCGCTGACTAGTTTAACCCACCAAATATATCCACGGTAGTGGGTCACTATGACTTATGGGTCTTTAAACAAGTGAGGCCTAGAGTTCTGCCTCACTCGTGAAAGTCCCATAAAGCAAACCTTAACCCTTCTAGCGTTTTCTTATATAATATATGGAACACTTGTCCTCTAAGAACATGCCACCGTACCCCATATTGATGACTGCAGTGCACAGATCGTTTGTAGCTAGTTTGGAAACAAAGATATCAATCCCACAGGGAGCAGGAGGCTAAAGTGTAATAACTCTTTAAATAAATACTAAAAATAGAAATGCTAAATAAAGTTCTAAGTAACTAGATAAAATGCGAGTGTTGTGTAAAAAAGGTGTTTTTGGGTTTTGGTATAAGAGAACAATAAGTAGAGTAAATAAAACTGAATACAGAAAATAAGTATCACATGTGTAAAAAAGATTTGAAACTTCAGTAGGGAAAAGCGTTCTCAGGGAGTAACGGATACACCACTAGCATTACAAAGGGCTAAGGTAAAGATTATTATCATGAATATTCTCAACTATGTATGTGTGGGAAGAACTCCGTATTTGGACAAATAGGCAGCAACCACTGCTCATATTATCCTCATAACCACAGTAGACAACAATCAACATCAATTGAATTACCGCGCTATTAAGGGACTTAATCCTGCAGGACGTATCCCATGGCATGGATAGTGTTCCATGAGTTTCCTCGATTTTCAAGTTGATACGTAAGGAGTGCCAACGGTCTTATAGTCACTATAAGTGCTAACACACCACAGGAGGCAAATATTGAGAGGTCGACTTCTTCCAACATCAAGATGAAGACAATCTAACACATGGTCACAACGATGAATATCATAATAAACTTTATCTTATTTCAATCTCATGCTAGGGTTTCTCCATCTCTCCAATAAATAATGATCTACTCAGACATGGAGGCAATCAATATCATGGCAAAAGTAATGGAAACTATCATAGATGAATAGTACTTGTTTATATCCACAATAAGTATGGAAATTGCAAAAAAATCTAGACAAGATGTAGATGGTATGGATGGAGATGTTGGTGATGTAGCGGTTGATGATGAAGATCGATGCCTTAGCCTTCTGGGTCTGGGTAGGACGAAGATGGATCCCCGGTGGATGATTTCCCCCTCTAGATGCCTTCCGGAGGTGAGGTTTCGGCGATTTTCTGGGTGTTTTGTATGTCGTCTCCCCGATCTAGTTGCATGGGGTGAAACTATTTGAGGAGAAGGTGTCGGTGCCAACTATACGACGAGAACTATATGGCCAGAAATTTTATTCTCGATGTATAGTTGGTCATTAAACCCAATGTATCCTCCAATTGCTTTGGGTTTTCTTCTGGTGTTATTAATATTCCCCAAATAAGCAATTTACGTTGTTTTTAGCTCTTTTTCACTCCAATATAACTGGTCCAAGAATTGTGTCCATCGTATCCATCATATGAACTGATCCCGGTGAAAATAAACATAAAATGTGAGTGTGAACGCCGTAAAATACCAAGATCCTACCACTACAATACAAAATAATAATATAAAACATGATACAAATATGCACTCATCAACTTTCCCAAACTTAGACTCTTGCTCGTCCCGAGCAAGTTTAGCTTAATAAATGTGATCCTCATATTCATGAAGCTGAGAGGCAGTTGCAGCATGTGTTTATTGTATAGGATACATAGAAATAAGTTAATGAATAGTACCTTACTCGAACCATCCAAATAATATTAGCAGGCTTCCACACCTTAGTAATTAACAGTTCACAAAAGATTACTCTCAACATGATGTAAAAGTATTAGGTTCGATCGAATGAGTTAGTGAGGAAGTCCCAAGTGTTTTAGGATTAACATATTCACTTGGGATTCAAAATCTCAAACGTCTCTTTGTATTACTATAATATAGTGGTATATGCCTATTTGCTCTTTGCACATTCACTCTTTTTCTTTTTCTTTTTCTTTTTCTTTCTTTTCTTCTTTCTCTCTCTATATATTCATGCTCACACTTTTGTTTAAGTGTTGTGCAAAAGAGCTAGCCATACATTCCACTTCATGTAGGAGTCCAAAGTTTAATGAACTCAATTACCAAATTTGAAATATATATGAAGCATATTTATAACTTGAATATTCTACCTCAGCTTGTTCTCACTCTATTTGATAGCACTTTTGATTTCTCCTTTGTTCAAGGTTTTTCTGTTTCAATTTAACTAATTAGATTTCTCCTTCTTGTAAATCAAACCATTGACCTACAACATATTGATAAAATTATCTTTGTATGTTCTGTTAATACCAATGGTATGGAAGACTCCTATTGCTATTATCAAGTGCAAGTAAAATTATACTCAAGCCGTTCATATATCCAATGAGATAAACTCAAACTCAATATGCTCCATATATTATAATAAACTCAGAATTTTTTTAACACCTTTACCGTGGGGGAAGCCCCTACGGTGTAAATTTTATTAAAGAACAAAGAGGGATACAAAGTACATCAACTAAAGACTAAGAACAGGAATAAATTAAAAAGAACAGAGGCTAGAGAGCTAAGAGGCTAAGAGAGACAGAGAGACTAAGAGACTAAGAGAGAGTGAGGGACATCAAGGGGGAAGGAAATGCCTTAGGAAGAGAAGAAAGGTAACAAGGAGGATTACACGAAAAGTGAAATAAGCCATTCTACCAGTGGTTGTACTGACGCTGTTTTCACCCTGTACTTATGCAAAAGAAGATCATTTTGGAACCCCACCTTCCACTTATTAAAACTCACAGAATCACCTCTGAAGATATGGTCGTTTCTAACCTTCCATATGTTCCATGCTGCACAAGCCACCACCTCCATAAAACATGGCCCTGAGTAAGCATTTTGAGCTGCACAAAAATTTCAGAGAAAGTACCCATGAAGATCCAATGAATATCCAGTAGATTCCAGCACTGAGTAGCAAACCCACATTCAAAGAAAAGGTGGTTCGTTGTCTCTCTTTGTGTGTCGTTGCAAAGGACACATTCAGGCCCAGCTTCTACCTTCCAATTTTTATGTAGCATCAGATATTTTTTATTTAATATATCCATCATGAGAAGCTAGCAGAATATTTTCAGTTTTGGCAGGGATTTCGACTTCCAGATGGCGTTAAGAGAAGCATCCTGTGGCATGCCGCAAAACCACTACTAGAAAATCGCGTTGTTTTTGTGCATTGCATCGTCATCATCATGCATTGTTTGCCAAAACTATTTCGCAAAGCCCGCTTTCGTTTTCTAAAACGCCCCGACAATTATTCAAACGCCAAACCCCGGTTGTTCCGGATATTTTGTTTGTCTAAAATTAGTTACAAAAGATAATTAAAAATAAATAAAATTTTTAATTATTTTAGTGGGGCAGTCGGACGGGCCGAATGACCCGAACGACCACCCCGGATTTTTTTACAAACGGTCCGCCTCTAAATCCTATTCTCACCAACTATCCTACCCAACCTACCCCTCCACCTCACCCTGGCCTATCCCCATCCGCCACCTCACCTTCTCTCCTCCCTCCAGCCACTAGGCTGCTGCCACGTCACCCTCACCCCTCACCCCTCCCTCTCTCTCCACCTCTCAGCACACACACGCACTATCACACACAAACCCACCCCCACGCGCACGCCTGCCAGCCTCTCACTTTGCACCACAGGCCCCGCCATCCCGGGACCCACACGCGCCTCCCCACCTGCCCTGTTCCTCTTCTCCATCTTCCCTGCGTGCCTCCGCTCCGCAACCTTCCTCCAACCTCGCGTCCCGCCTCGCTCCACCTCTCAGGTGAGCCTCCCGAGCCAGCGTGCCCTCTGCGCCCTCCCTTCTCTAGCCCGCTGGCGCTGCCCGCTCGCTCCCAGCCTAGCCACCGCCTCACCGCCCTCTCCCGCTCGCTTCGCGCGTCTCCCTCGGCTCGGCCCAGCAACCTCCCGCGCGCCCATGAACCGCCTCACCCGCATCCCTTACGCCCTGCCGCCTCTGCTCGTGGCGCCTTCAGGCGCCCCCTCGCTCTCGCTCTCCGCCTCCTAAGCCCGCCATGGCGCCTCCCGGCCGCGTCAGCTGCTCGGCAGCGCCTCCGTGAGGCAGCCAGCCGAGCCACCCCAACCTCGCTCCGCCGCCAAGCTCGAAACCCGCATAGCGCCTCTCCGACCAGCCCGGCGACGTGGCGCCCGCCGCCAGAGCGTGGCCCGCTCGGCGCAGCTGCCGCCGAGCCTCGCCTCCAGCGCCGCGCTGCCTCCTGGCCCCTTCGCTTCGCCCATGGTCGTCAACGCCTCGTCATGGACCCCACCTTGGGAGGGCCTGCTCGAGTACCCGCGATCTGGGCTGCGACGCCTCGGTCGGTGAGGTTCCTCCGTCAGTCCGAGGCCAACCTCTACGCGCCCGCCGCTATCGCGGCCGTGACGCCTGAACCGAGACCATTTCCGCCAGATGTCAAGATCTCCGAGGCAAAAGAACGGAACCCAAGGTCTTCTCCGGGCGACGAGCTCTTCTACCGGATCCGGAGCCCTTGACGCAACAAGTACTTCTCCTTGGATCGGATGCCCGAGGAACGGACGCCAAGTCATCGACTCGAATCGACAAGTACTCCTCCGGATGCGGCCGAGAACGCGAACGCCAAGAACGCCGATGCGGATACGACAAGTGCTTCACCCCGAATGCCACGACCGCCGACATGACCCGAAGACCGCGAATGCGACAAGAACGACATCGACCGGAAGAACCCGATGCGCCCCGACACCGAACCAAGTCCGGCTTCCCGGAACGCCAAGACCCACCCCCGCTACCCGAGAACGATCCCGCCGAGACCGATCCGTCGAACCCTGAACCCCGAGACCGGACCCCGGACCCTGTCGAACCCCCGAACCCCGGAACACCAAGACCGTCGAGACCCCCTAATGTGTGACCCTTATCCGAACTCTTATTTTTATAAATGCTAAACATAAAACCTGTTGCATATTGAATTGTCATACTTGCATGCATATTCGTGTGGTTTGGGGGCCTTATGCCGATTCACCTAATAATTAAATATGGGGCCCATATGCGGGCAAATCTAGCCTTATATTGGCCTCATTTAAACATGTGTAGCGAACCGGTTCCATCTGTTGTTTTGCTAAACAACATTTAATTTGCGGGGTATCTAAACAACTTGAACCATCTAACTAATTGTCGGGACCCCGGTTCCGCTTAATATTGACCTAATTGCATCACACCTTGCCATGCCATGCATCATACATGCATCATGCCGATCTTCTGCCTTAATCTTAAATATTGCATCCGGTGTTCTTTCTAGTGTTTTGCTTCTTCGCGGATAAGGCCGTTGAGTTGATGTGAGCTTCGCCCCGATCTTCTGTCGACCCTTCGACAATGTTTTCAGGCGAGCATCTCCCTCTTTCTACCTATCTTACTTTTATAGTATTTACTTCCCTCCTGTTGATCTATTGCTATCTGTGTTGCGATGCTTTAGTTTCCGCACTGATATCCCTGCAGCCCTATATTGCCTTGGACACATCCTATTACATTGTTTGGTAGATAGTTGGACTTGCGTCGTAGTCGCTTGCTCAAGTCTTGTGCGTGTCGTCAAGAGCCCGCGATTCTTGATGTATTGCCGCATGTTGATGTTGGAGATGGTGCTAGTTTTACTTATCGTCACTTTAAATTTCTGTTTAACAACTAAAATTGAATAAGCAGAGGCATCGCTGGGTGATAGAAAATATTTGGTTTCGAGCCCACTTGTGTCCGTAAGACCCCAGTACTTGATACATTCCTTGATTTATCGCTATCCACATCCGGAGGTATATGGGACCCCGAGCGAGCTTGATTCAGTCTTATTTCTTGGGGCCACAAACTAGTTTGAGGTGTTTTTACTATCTGTACTTATGCCATGTTTACCGCTTTATTTACGATTGTGCGAGGTGCACCTTTGTCTTTATTTAGGATCGGGACACGTTACGCGGTATCGACAAGCCCAGCCACTTTCGGGTTCCCGATTGTTTCTGCGTCACCCAAACCTTGAGGCCGTCTCGAGTCACTAACCGTTCGGGTTCTACTTAAGGGTGGCCCCAAAATATTTCTGAATCCTGTGATTGTTCGATCGTGAAAGCCTCGTTGGGTTTTGATTTGGTTTTCGAGGTTGATCGAGCGTGTGTTGCTATTGGTGCACCCGCCGGGTAAAACTTTCAAAGCCGTGTCCGCGGATATGGACGACTTGGAGCACAGTTTCTTGATCATAGACAAGCATAACTAAAGTTTATTGCTATAAATTTGACTTATAATGACTAGTAATTAGCTTCACTATAATGGAATGGCTAAATAATACGCCCACAATTGCTTGTTTGGAGTGTCGCGACCATTGTACTGACTAGTAAGTATTGCAACTTCTAGCGAAATGGCTGAATAAAAGTACCAACAAGCTGGGTTTTGGGTTTATCTCATGCTATTCATGTCGATTAGTAATTGTTGCAACTTCTAGCGGAATGATTAAATAAAAGTGTCCACTTTACTTTATCGGAGACGATTGTCTAAATCGACTAGTAAAGTGCCACCACTATAATCGAATAAGTAAAGCGCCAACCGTGTGAGTTCCTCGGTTGACTTTCTCGTCTGGTCTCGAGGGAAACACCGGATGGGTTTGTTTGGTGTTAGCTTGTGTTGGATCCGAATAGGTCATTCTCACCTCTCGATAACCGCGGTTGTATCGAGTCTCTATAGGTTGTTTAGTGCATCTTTGCCGCCGCTCACCATATACCTATGTAGGCGGACCGAATTCTAGCCTCGCCGTGTCTTGGCCTCGACGCTCCTTCTTTGTTTTCTGCTTTTTTTGGCACCCTTTTGTTTAAGCAGGTTTTGGGATCGGCGTCGTTAGCGGGTTACCCTTCCGGCTTGGCACCGGGGTTATGGGCGCCATTGGTTATTCTTCAGGCTCTTAGCCCCATTTGCATCTTGTCCGTAGTCGGACGCCGATCATTTTCAAGGTGATTTGGATCTTTGTATATTATATCTGTATTCTTGACTCTTTGAGTCATATATATATCTGCTCGTGGTCCCATCGAGGACTGTTGTGTAATGTTATTACTTCGTTTTCCACCCGCACGAAAGTGCCTGGTGGGCACCTTTGAATCGTTTCTATGCGGGTTTGGCGAATTTTGTTCAAACTTGCATAGGTCCGATTCTGAGGGTGTTACACATCCTTAGGTAGCTGAGCAAACAAGAAATTATAATAATTTGAGGGTGTAAATTTGTCTCCCCACACGAAAATTCTCTGGTCCGGCAAATTGGGTGAAAAGGTTGTTCCCTGGATAAGCTGAGTAACCTGGTTCAGCTCCTCAAACGCTTCAACTGACAGGGGCAAAGCAAAACACGTGGTCAGATCATCCATCTGCGCCAAAGCCGCAACAGAGAGATCCTCATTGAGAGCAAAAGAGAGGAGTCTGGGAAACTTATCACAGAGTAAGGTGTTATCCAACCAAAAATCTTTCCAAAATAGCACCGTGTTTCCACTTGAAACCTGACAGCGAGAGACACTTCTATAGTTCCCACTTAAACTGAAGATATCTCGCCACCAGAAGGAACCTCTCTTAGACTGCACATGTGGAACAGTGTCCCCATAAAGATTCCAGACTAGCTTTACCTAGGGAACATCAGCTTTCGAATAGAACTTGTGGAGCTGCTTCAATAAGAGAGCCTTGTTCTGCAACTCTAAGTTCAGAATACCAAGACCCCCATACTTCCTTCGTTTACAGACCAATGACCAGGCAGCAAGTGCGTTAGAGGAGTTGGAGCCTTCTTCTTTTGCCCAAAGGCAGTGTCTCTGTGCACGATTGCAAATGTTGATGATGGTTTTTTGTAGTTTGAGAGAGCACATGAAGAAAGTAGGTAAAGTGGACAAGACCGATATGACAAACTCCAGTCTTCCACCGTAGCCGAGGAAACGAGCGCTAGCATTTAAACGTCTCTCAACCAAACCCACCAGAGGATCCAAATCACTGATCGTGGGTTTAGTAGAGCCCAATGGGAGGCCAAGGTATGTAAAAGGGAGGTTTCCCACCATACATCCAAAAGAGGCAGCCAACAGTTCTAACTGCTCCTCGGACACATTTATCGGCATAAGTGAGGAATTGAGATAATTGACTCTTAAACCAGTAGCTAGAGCAAATGATTCCAACAGACATTTTAGGGCAGTCAACTGAATGGGACAAGCTTGCATAATAAGCAGAGTATCGTCAGCATACTGGACAACGGGGAAGTCGGTGTTTGGGATGTTCAGAGGAGGCTGAATGGTTCCCATCTGAAATAAGTGATTAACCATTCCTTGTAGTAATTCAGAAACACTGACAAACAGAAGTGGTGAGAGAGGATCACCTTGCCGCACACCACGGCGACAGCAGATTTTTTTTCCAGGAGTACCATTCAAAAGGACCTCAGACGTACCTGAGGAGATGATCATCTTTAGCCAGTTCAACCAGCGGGGATCAAAGCCCAAACATTCAAACACTCTCATAATCGCCTCATGTTCAACAATATCAAACGCTTTAGCAAAGTCAAGTTTCAAAATCACCGACTCAACTCTAGCCTATTTGCATTGGTGGATATATTCATAAGCCCAACCGACACAATCCTGAATATTCCGAGACCTCAAGAAGCCATATTGATTATCATGAACCATCTTAAGAATCCTCCCTTGTAAACGATTAGCCAAAAGTTTAGTAAGTAGTTTAAGACCAATGTTAAGCAAGGAGATAGGGCGATAGTCATTGGGACCCTCAGGCGAAAGGATTTTGGGTATCAGTGTAATGAACGAGTCATTTATGCTTTGTAGATTAACATTCCCTTCCCAAAACTCTTGGCATAATCTGTAAAAGTCATATTTGACCACCGACCAACAGATTTTTAAGAATAAGCCCGAGAAACCATCCGGACCAGGGGATTTATCTCCAGGCATATTCACCGCAATACCATCGATTTCCTCCTGAGTGAAAGGAACTGAGAGTTCCTCCAATCCTTCAAAATGAGAGATATAATGTGAGAAGTCAAAGCTCTGATCAATGGACAGGGAAACTCCCAGTCTGTTACGAAACGACTCCCAAAGTAAACCCTCCCATATGCTTTCTCCGGAAATTTGAGTGAATATTCACTTAATGATAAAGAAGTATGAAATATTTGAAAACGTTCAAAGACTTTTAAGATGAAGTGGAAAATCATTGTAACAAGAAAATAAATAATTTATGATTTTATCATAAAGGGATTTATTTGAGTTGCAAGTTTAGCAAAACACCTAGATTTGCATCTCCCGAAACACCATAGGAATATGGAGTGTTTGAGATTTATAATGAAACCTTGTTTGACATGATTAGATCAAAGGTGTTATTTATAAAACTGTCATTATGTTTTAAAATATTAAAGCTTTAGAGGCTACCACTTTTACACTGAAAAGAGCTCCATCTTGATCCGTTGAAATGACACCATGTAAGTTATGGTTTGGGGTGAAACCCAAGTTGTCCTTTCTTAATTTTTGGTATGCTAAGCATAAGTAAGATGTTTACAACCAAAGTTGTATGAGCATGTTTTTGTAGGTTATTTAGAATAACCGTTGGATATTCCTACATAAAACCGAAAACAAAAGCGTTTGTCACTTAGAACGTCAAGTTTCTTGAAAAAAGATTTTTTCACAAAAGTTAAGTGGGAGTATATTAGAACTTTAATAAGATTAACGAACCTTATCTATATGTGCTGAGTTGCGCTGCGTCGGAAAATGTTCCGGAGGCAGCCAAAATGCTCATGGCTCACGTGCCTCAAAGGTTATGGTCACAAAGATCTAAGTTCTTATTGAACCAAGTAGGTCGAATAAACAATCAAATACTGAGAGTAAATCATTATTGTTTGACAATGATGAACCGACTACATGCAAAGAAGCGATGATGGGACATGACTCCATCAAATGGCTTGAAGCCATAAAATCTTTGATAGTTCCATACACGAGAAATCAAGTTTTTTGAACTTGGAAGACCCTCCAGAAAGGTGTAAAAACCTATCGGTCATATTTGGATCTATAAAGAAACAGACATGGATGTTTCACATCTATGAAATAGTCGACATGTCATAAATTATTTTACGACAATGTTCAAGGAGTTGACTATGAAAAGGTTTGATCTTTCATAGCAATATTTAGTCTGGACAGATTAATATAGCAACCACTATAAATAATTTGGTATATGGTAGTTGAACAAACAAAATAATTTCTTCTAATAGAATGGTTACCTAGGACATGTGCGTGACACGATCCAAAGGGTTTTGTTAATTCAAAGGATTCTAAAAAGGGAATGCAAACTTCAATGGTTGAAGTAAGCATCGCGGGGTTGGAATTTTCGTCGTGATGAAACTATTAAAAGAGTTTTCATCAGGAGATGATGAAGATGCTTGCATTTGAAAGAAATTAAGTGGAAGCACTGAGACATATTTCTAATACATTATATGGAGGACATCTTGTTGATTAGAAACGATGTATCTTTTATTGATAAAGGTTAAGAATTTCATTTTGATGAAAGACTTAGGCAAAACCCTAATATTTAGCATGAATGTCTACATGGATAGACTGTGAATGCTAATATGGTTGTGCCAAACGTACATATATGAGATATTGAAGGAGTTCAATATAGGAACGATGAGAAAAGGTTCTTGTTTCATGGAAAAGAATTGAATCAAAATTCAAGTGTACTAACACTTGGTAAGTGAAACAAGATTCAAGTGCTTTGACACTTGATGAGTGAAATCACAAGAATATTTTGATCAATCATACCATGATATGTACACATCCAGATATGTCCTATGCTCTAAATGATATGAGCATATACCAGAATGAATTACACGATGATCATTGGATGATAGTAAGGAAATTCTTATGATCTTTTGGAAGAACTAAGAATATATTTGTGTAGAGGTGACAAACAATTACAAATAGTTCATTATAAAGTGTTACATCTATACTAGTTTTGTTGCAAGATACAAATTAAGTTTATCTCAATTTAAACTATGGGTGGCACAATGAAATGGAAAGAAGTTTCCATGATGGATTTGGATGAATTCCAAAGTTAAGACATTGTGATGGATACTACAACAAAAGGCTAAGTATATGACTGATGCAGTAGCACCAAAGGAGGGCATTTGTGTCAAGTAGTTTGTTATCAAACTAAGGTGTGGTTCGCAATGGGCTAACACTAAAGATATATTGTACGACAATAGTATCGACATGATTTAACCCCAAGGAACTAAAGGTCTCACCAAAATACCAAATTTATACAATGCCAACTCATTGAAGAATGAGTGCTGCGTGAAGACACAAAAACATTCAAATACACACGGACCTGAAAGTGTCAGATCCATAGATTATGTTAACCACTTGAAATCGCGTATATGGAACACGAGAAAGCCATAGGTGTCGTGATGGTGTCACGGCAGATGCCATGGGTAGGCTTAAGTTGGGGGCCGAATGGGTGCTTGTGGTCACCGGGGAGGGAGTGCACGGTCTTGCCATGCACGAAGAACAAGATGAACTCTCCACACTTAGGGATTTGATTGATACTTGAGAATTACAAGTGCTCCTTGAGCTGTATGAACTAGTGTTATGTGCACTAGTTCTGATGGAGGGGTTAACCTCTTGGGTGCCCGTCACGGATCTCGTGGTCAAATCGATGGGAAAGCGAGGGGAAAGGGAGAAGGTAGCGGAAGCGAACACACACCTCGCGAAGAACACGATGAACACACGCAAAACTCACACGATACAAGGCCAATTGCTCCCGAACAGCGGCCACCGGTCCGATAGAATCCTCGCAAGGAAAGATCGGTCAACGTGCTCCCTCAAATCCACATCGGAGAGGGAAGAACACCTTGGGGAGGGTGTTGACAACTTGGAGACGAGACATCGAACTCCAAGGCCTTGTTCAACGATGGATGCGTGATGCAAAGTCCAATCGAGGTTGGTGATGATAGTCGGTCCCCTTGGTAAAGGGGATGAGGCAAAACTAGAGATTCCACAATGGGGGTTGTCTTTAGTCTATCATCTATGCCTAAGGGATACATGAGGGGTGGGGGCTCTATTTATAGGCCAACCACATAAACAAGGGTAGTTTGGGGATAAACTAGGCGAATAGGTAAGTAAGGGGGATACATGGGCTGTGGCCCAACTAGTGCGCGCAGGCACTGCCATGAGCGGTAGTACCGGACTTGGGACCGGTAGTACCGCTTGGTCCGGTAGTGCCGCTCCTGGACCGGTAGTACCGCTTGCGGTCCTGGGGCTTCCGCTGGAGCCGTCAGTGGGGAGCGGTAGTAAGGGGCGGTAGTACTTGACCGGTACCGGGTCCAGATCCGTAGTACCGCCGAGACAGAGTATTTGGCTTCTATTGGCGTAAATGCATTGGTGGCGGTAGCAGGCGTAGTGCCGCTGGCGGTAGTACCGGTCGCCAGTCCGTAGTAGTACTTGGCGACAGAGCATTTGGCGATCTGTCTTCTTCCATCCTCTTCCAAGCCTCCGTCTTGTCGGGCTTGATGCTCCGGCTTCCTCCCTTGCCTCCGCACTTGTCAATGTGAACCTATCATGCATATGTGACGAGTATGAAGTAGCATACCATTCAATAGGGTAGGAACGGGCTCGCAGAGGAACGGATTCACCTTTGGAGTCCATGACGACTTGGCGTAAGTTGGAGACCAAGATGTAGTAACGACCGTAGGTCTGCCACATCGCCCCCTTCAAAAAGATTCGTCCTCGACTCTACATGCTCATCACAAAGTAGAAGCGGTCGAGAGACCTTCTTGATCCTGGGTTTCACCATATAGTCGTCCTCGGGAAGATTGACTTGACAACACTTCAATTTTCCTTCACCTTCCTTGAAGCCTACACAGCTCACAACAAAAGCAAAGCAACACTCAAAGTGTAGCCAATTCATGAAGATTATTGCATGAGTCCTCAAGTAGAAGGAAGTCACCTTATCGTGTAGAGATAGCTCGATGAAGGGTAGCCATAGGTAACTCTCTTCGGTTCTTCTTGTCAACATATAGTCCATAGAGGTTGACGTGTATGCATTTGTACCTTCATACAACAAAGACCAAGCAACATATGTTTGTGTGTGATAGAGGAGCATGTCATTTGAGGCATGTCCATTCTTGTTCACAACACGATTAGCACAACTCGAGTATAGCAAACGGGATGCATATGCAAGGTCAATGTGCATGGAAATCGTTTGAACATCATCCAAATGTGGAAACTCAAAAACTCCATATAACATAGAAGTGGGGCATTCAAAGCATTGGATCCAAATTTCAAACAACACCTTTGATGCCAGACTAGGAGAATTTGGCAAAAACACACAAGGAATAATGCCCAAAGCAACAACAATATGTGTGCACACCAACCATTGGAAAGAGAAATTGTTTGACATGTTGGATGTCACACATAAATCATCGAAAGCAAATATCATGGGAAAATGAGTATCCCAAGCGGAAGCAAAAACAACATATTTGCAAACAAACCAAATGAAAGAGCAAGTGGTCCTTATGTTTGTTGCAACAAGACGATATTCTTGGAAGCTCTCATGACAATACATGCTCTTAATGGAATTGTGGTTGCACCCAAAACATCGGAAAGAGAAAATGTTCAACATTTTTGTTGCAACACACAAAACATCATTATCTAGATGCGAAGAAACATGAATGTCACAAGGGGAGATAATACCATTAACATGCTTGCAATCAAACCATATGAAAGAGCAATTTGCCAACATGAAAGATGCAAAGCATGCAAAAGGTATCAGAGCTGGGTTCGATCTTGAACTCACATGTGGGATGCTCTCTAGAGCTCTTTTTGTCAACTCGTGCTCAACCGAGGTTGACATTCTCGTGTGGGTACCTACACACATCATATGTAAAAGGAAGAACGTGTGTGCATGGTAGAGATACACATCATCCATCATGACGTATCTCTTTTTGTGCACATCACCATTAATTTCAATCAAGTATGAAATAGATGCATGGTGAGTATGCAAGTGGGGAACATGCTTATCATGGCCATCATCAAAATCTCCAAAAATTGAGAAAGCTATGGGGGCCATCTCATTATAACGCATAAGATCAATATTGTTGCAAGCAAAACAAGTGAAATAGCAAGCATTCATCTTATCGCAAGCAACGGGAGAAATTGAATGACTAGCATGACAAGGCAAGTCCGAAGCAATTGGAGGATACACACAAGATGCATAGCATGGCATGTTTATGGCAATGATATCGCAATCAAACAATTCCACATGATCAATATTATGCAAAGGCAAAGCATCACATGGGAATATGAGTGAAGCATATGTAATGTCACAAGTGTTATCCATAACATGCATATCCTCACAATTCATCATGCCCACTAGTGGGATCATGGCATCATCAACACCCTTATTGTTACCTTGGTCATACCTCTCATATGGAGTGGGTGTTGTGGAAGTAGTGGCCTCCTTGTGGACGACTTCGTTTTCTTGATGTAGCCATGGCGTCGCATCATCTTCGTGCACCATGTACATCATCTCCAATTGAGGCATCATTGCTTCATGGCTTGGCGTGTCTTCATCCATGGAACCTAGCACAACACAAGAGAACACACTAGAGGTAGAGGGTAAGTTGTTAGAATTCGAAATGGTCTCACTTGACCTATCAATTACCACTCTTAACTCACTAGGAGTATCGCTCATGCCCTCCAAGTGGAAGCACTCAATCTCACATAAGGTGGAGTCACTCATCTCACTCTTATTCTCACTCAAGTGGGCTAAGTGGCTCTCATGCTCACATGGGATTGGTACCACATGATCACTCAAGCATATGGGGGTAGGCTCGGTTTCCTCAACTCCATGCGCCTCCTTTGGTGAAGGGAAAATCCCATGCTCACCATTCTTGACCTTGTCGCCTCCAAGGTTGGATGCCATAAGATGGGCATCATTGCTCGCCTCCATGGTCGAAGGGAAAATCCCATGCTCGACCGTCTTGTGGCCATCTCGTAGTAGTGGTGGAGGTAGGCTCATGCTATCCAACTTGGCGAAGTAGAGGTCTACATTTTCCTCGTTGGCGAGGTTGTGGAAGTCAAGCGTAGGCATTGAAGCTTGATGGCATGGACGAAGGCTTGCGCTTGGTGCCATTTTGGTGGTGGCACTAGTAGTAGAAGGTGCCCGATGAAGGTGACGACGGAGGTCATTGTCATGCCTTGCCGATGGTTGATGTTGGTGAAGCACTCGGTCATCCACATGACGCTCGCGACGGTGATCATTTGCCTTGGAACTCTTATTGTGCTTGTGATGCCTTCTTGAGCTTGATTGAGCATTATGGTTGGTTCTCATCATGAATTCTTCGTCTTTATGGCGAAGATGCCTTAGACGATTTTTTGTATCCTCTTTATGGTGGCGATGCTCATGAGAGGATGTTTGTCGATGAAGATTCTTGTTTCTTGGCGCCTCTTGATGCATATGATGTTTGGAAGCCACTCTTGTTTGGATAGGAGTTGGAGCTTGGCGCCTTGGAGGTGATGTAGCTTGGCGCCTTGGAGATGGTGGAGCTTGACGCCTTGGAGGTGATGGAGCTTGGCGCCTTGGAGATGGTGGCACTTGACGCCATCTAGGTGGTGGCACTTGTCGCCTTGGAGGTGGATCATCGAAGTAGGTTATGCCCTTTGGTGTGGCATGCTTGGCCTTGAAGGTCATGGATTCTTGATGATGCGCCTCCTCTTGCTTGGCGTAGTAGGCTTCCATCTCCACGCGGTGGAGGAATTCTTCATGGCTCGTGGAGGAGCCATCAAATTCGATGAAGTTCTCCGTGTCCTCCATGTTTGGCGAGGCGTCGTCGATGTCGCACTCGAAGTCGTCCATGCTTGGGGAGTAATTGTTAGTGTAGTACTCCATATCACCCAAGCATGTGGAGCCATTGTTGGTGTAGTGCTCCATAGTCTCCATGCATGAGGAGCCATTGTCGACGTAGAGCTCCATGTCTTCCATGCATGTGGAGTCGTCATAGGTGTAGTCTTGGGTCCTCAAAGCATCGAGCCATTGTGGTGTTTTTCCGTCATGACCTCTATACTTGTGGAGTCGTAGTCATGGTGGCTCATCATGGATTCTTCATAGATATCATCCTGCCCGAGTCCCTAGACATGATGCACAAGACCAAGCGGTGTATATGGAAGTGGTAGTGGGAGTTAGGGATACAACGTCAAACCTTACTTTACCTTAGAAGATCGTATCGTACAAGTGGCCACACTTGAGAGCAATAAACCAAGCAAAGTGAAGTTCACGCGGAACACCAAAACCAACTACGAACCAAAAAAACACACACACAAGGCCTATGGTGGATAGGTATGGAAAGTGGCATGTCAAGGACCAATCCGAAATCAAGATGTTGTAATGGCAAGTAAAGAACCACAATGATCACAAAGCAAACAAGTTAATCCACAAGATAGGAAATATGTACAAGGAAACACACACGGTGGGATAAATGGGACTTGTGTGACGGATAAAGTGAGCTAAGAACCAAATGATTACCTAGCGAATACTATAAGCTCGTGTCACACAAGTACAAGGAGAGACGCTAGTTCGATTGCACAAGATTGGTGGGCTACAAGATATGCACAATAAGTACCACCTATATGATGTTCATCGAGCTTGCGCTTCCTATTCTATGAGGCACATGTATATCTCTTTCTTTTTCTCGTTTCCTTTTTTATATTTTTTTTCTTTTTGTTTCTTTTTCACTTGCCTCTTCCTTGTGCCAACAACTATACAAGATAACTATATGAGATAGCGCTCACAATGTTTGCTCGGAATCTACAAGGTATCAAATGTGCATAGCCCAAGCAATCATAAGAGGAACTAGTCTCAATAGGTGTTTGTTGCTCGCAAAGATAGTGGGGTTCACAAAGGAATGCAAGTGGGGAGAAGTCGCGGAATGTTTATACCTTTCGTCGATGATCTTCACCCTTTATTGTTGGATTCCGCCTTGCTCACGGAATTTGGATGGATTAGATAGCATGAACAACGCAGATGATGATGTAGAGCTCCTTCTCCTCTTCTAAACGAGCTAAAGAACACCAAAATCCGAGTTCGAATGCAAAAGTTATGCTCAAAACGGTGAGAGGCTGAAATCTGGAACCTGTTGTTTTCTTTCTGTCTTGGGCGGTAGTACCGGATTTTGGGCCCGGTAGTACCTGTTGGCGGTAGTACCGTAGATTTGGAGCGGTAGTACCGCTCGAGACAGAGAAACCCAAATCCGACGCGTTTTCGCGATTTTGGGGTGATTTGGGCGGAAAATCTTCAAGAAAAACACCAAATCGAAGGGGGAAATCAAGGAATTAGGCCATGGAAACGCAAAGGAAGGTAGATCAACAAGTTCAGCAAGTAATCCACGGATCAAAACCTACCAAAACGCACTCAAATCACAGATCGATCCAAAACACGAATTGGGGCTATTTTTGGTGGAATTTTCGAATTTATGGGGAAAATACCAAATCGATGAGAAATCCGTGGCAACCAAAAGCTGCTGATACCAGATGATGGAGGGGTTAACCTCTTGGGTGCTCGATCTTCACGGATCTCGTGGTCAAATCGATGGGAAAGCGAGGGGAAAGGGAGAAGGTAGCGGAAGCGAACACACACCTCGCGAAGAACACGATGAACACACGCAAAACTCACACGATACAAGGCCGATTGCTCCCAAACGGTGGCCACCGGTCCGATAGAATCCTCGCAAGGAAAGATCGGTCAACGTGCTCTCTCAAATCCACATCGGAGAGGGAAGAACACCTTGGGGAGGGTCTTGACAACTTGGAGACGAGACATCGAACTCCAAGGCCTTGTTCAACGATGGATGCGTGATGCAAAGTCCAATCGAGGTTGGTGACGATAGTCGGTCCCCCTTGGTAAAGGGGATGAGGCAAAACTAGAGATTCCACAATGGGGGTTGTCTTTAGTCTATCATCTATGCCTAAGGGATACATGAGTGGTGGGGGCTCTATTTATAGGCCAACCACATAAACAAGGGTAGTTTGGGGATAAACTAGGCGAATAGGTAAGTAAGGGGGATACATGGGCTGTGGCCCAACTAGTGCGCGCAGGCACTGCCATGAGCGGTACTACCGGACTTGGGACCGGTAGTACCGCTTGCTCCGGTAGTGCCGCTCCTGGACCGGTAGTACCGCTTGCAGTCATGGGGCTTCACTGAGCCGTCCGGTGGGAGTAAGGCGGTAGTAAGGCACTGACCGTAGTACGGCATGATCCGTAGTACCACGAGAGGCAGTATTTGGCTTATGTTGGCGTCGTGCTGTTGGTGGGTGGTCGAGTGCTTTGGCGGTAGTACCGTCGCCAGTCCGTAGTATCACTGCCAGAGAGCATTTGGCGATCTGTCTTCTTCCGCCTCCTCTTCCAAGCCTCCGTCTTGTCGGGCTTGATGCTCCGGGCTTCCTCCCTTGCCTCCGTACTTGTCAATGTGAACCTATCATGCATATGTGACGGAGTATGAAGTAGCATACCATTCAATAGGGAAGGAAGGGGGCTCGCATAGAGGAACGGATTCACCTTTGGAGTCCATGACGACTTGGCGTAAGTTGGAGACCAAGATGTAGTAACGACCGTAGGTCGGGCTACATCAAGTTCCCTACTTGGTCCAACCTCCTTCTACTACAGCTATCCCCTTCCTTATATAGGCAGTGCTAGCTAGCTTATACCCCTTTGGGTTCTAGGGTTTACTGTTTGGATCTTGGTCCCTATAATGCGGGCCGGGTCATGGGCTTGCCCTAAGCCCAATGACCCAGTCCATAAAGCTTGACAGCTAACGATCTTCGGGTACGTCGTCTCCTGTTCCTTTTGGCATCATGTAGTAACTTTGTACACCAGCCCACATGTTTTTGTTTTCTGTGTGTCACACTGCTTCTTTCTCGATGCTACCATATGCCTTACCTCCCTAACCTTAACCCAACGGTTCCACCATCCACGTGTCTCTTCTAAGACTCCCCCTCCCCTCCTCATACCGCCATTTTTGGCAACTTTTTTTTTGTTTGGCTTAGTATTATTTCAATTTACGCCATACTCTCTCTCTCTCTCTCTCTCATTTTACTTTCTGCCTCTTTCTTTACTCGGAGCTAGCCAAGCTGTGCTATGTTTTACCCCTGGTGACCCTACTGGGGGTTATCCCCCCGACATTAGTCCCCGGAGCCGGTGAGGTATAGTAGTTCAAGCTGTTAGGCGTATCCAGGTTCCTTTAATGTGATTGGAACCTAATTTTTGTCTTTATTTGTCGCAACCTCGCACCTAGCTGAGTCTGTCTGACAATTTTCGGATCAATTCTTTGACTCGTGCCGAGTCACTTTGGCCAATTCTGAGTCATTTTCGGCATGCTTCAGTCACTGACAGCTGGTAATCATGGTAACTTGCTGTTGGAGATATGCCCAAGAGGCAATAATAAAGTGGCTATTATCATATCTTCATACTTATGATAAATGTTTACATACCATGCTATAATTGTATTGACAGGAAACATTAATACTTGTGTGATTTGTAAACATAAAAGAGTCCCTAGTAAAGCCTCTTGTTAAACTAGCTTGTTGGTTAATATATGATCATGGTTTCCTGATCATGAACATAGAGATGTTGTTAACAACAGGGTCATATCATTAGGAGAATGATGTGATGGACATACTCCTATAGTTAAGCGTAGCATAAAGATCAAGTCATTTAATATAGTTCATTTGCTATAAGCTTTCTGATACATAGTAACCTAATTCCTTCGACCATGAGATCATGCTTATCACCATCACCGGAAGGATGCTTTGATGACATCAAACACCACACCGTAATTGGGCGGCTATAAAGATGGCATTGAGTGTTCGGAAAGTATGGGTTGAGACACATGGATCAAGAGTGGGATTTGTCCATCCATATGACGGATAGATATACTCTGGGCCCTCTCGGTGGAATGTCATCCAATTAGCTTGCAAGCATGTGACTGGCTCACAAGGGATCACATGCCATGGGAACGAGAAAAGAGTACTTATCGGTAACGAGGTTGAACTAGGTATGCAGAGATACCGACGATCAAAACCTCGGATAAGTAAACTATCGTGAGACAAAGGGAAATTGGTATCGTATGTAAGTGGTTCATTCGACTGCAAAGTAATCGTAGAAATATGTGGGAGCCATATGAATTTCCAGATTCCTCTATTGGTTATTGATCGGAGAAGTGTCTCGGTCATGTCCGCATAATTCATGAACCGTAGGGAGACACACTTAAGGATTCAATGTTATTGAGTAGTTATGGAATGATGAGTAAGAGACCGAATGTTGTTCGGAGTCTCGGATGGGATCCGAGATATCACGAGGAGATCTGGAATGGTCCGGAGAATAAAATTCATATAAGGAAAGTCCTATTTCGGAGTTGGGGAATGATTCCGGTGTTTTAATCGGGAATGTTCTAGAAGGTCCTAAGGTCCCAAGACCGGGAAGAAGTACACGAATGTGTCATAACAAGTTGGAATGATTGCATCATGTACTAGGTATCATGGCTGGGTAAAATAAAGGGATAAATCAAATCCTAGTTTGAAAAGTCAAACGCCAATTTGAAAAGTCAAACGGCAAGTTTGCTTGGTGGAGGGAGAGTAGGAAACCTACTTAGGGAGGAAGTCCTACTACCTCCACCCGCCGGCCAAGGAGGAGGAGTTGGAGGAGGACTCCCTCCTCCCAACCGTGCCTCCCTCCCACCTATAAAAGAAGGGGCAGGGGTGCCCCCTCTTCTCTACACCCAACACACCCAAACCCTAGCCCCAAGTCGCCGGCCACCTCCTGCCGCCGCCTAGGGCCTCCTCTAACTTGGCGAGTTAGGGTTTCCCCAAACCCTAGCCGCCAGCCAAGCTCTCCCCTTGTTGCTTCTAAACCCTAGATCGCCAAGGCCCTCTCTCATACTCCACCATACTCGCTCCGGCTTAAGGCGAAGCCCTGCGAGATCTCCCCTCTACTTCCGACACCACGCCGTCGTGCTGCCGGAATCACGAGGAGAGTACTACAACCTCCGCTGCCTGTTGGAACAAGGGGGAGGAACGTCTTCATCGAGTACCGAACGTGTGACCGACTGCAGAAGCGCTGCCGGAACGCAGCGCTAGAAGGATCGTCTACACGATCTTGAGATCGGAAGTGTACGACTACATCACCCACGAGAATCTGCTCTCGTTAAACGCTTTGGATCTTCGAGGGTTAGTATTTTATCGACTCGTTGATACAGTCTAGTAGATAGATCTTGGCTTGATCATAGATTAGATCTTGATTGTGTGTTCATGTGGTAGAAATTTTTTGTTTTCCATGCTACGAACCCCTACAGTGTATCAGAGCCATGTCTATATGTAGATCTGTTGCACGAGTAGAACACAATGGTCATTGTGGGCGTTGATGCTTTTGTTGTCGATTTCTTCTTGTGTACTTTGCATCTTGCGGGATGGTGGGATGAAGCGGCCCGGGCTAACCTTATATGACATCGTTCATGAGACTTGCTCCACGCTTGACATGCAACTTGTATTGCATAAGTGGATTTGCAGGTGTCTGTTTCTCCCAACATAGTTAAGATTCAATTTACAACGGGTGATTGACAATACTAGTATCAATGTTGTGGTTCTTGTTTGTAAGTTAGAACGACACTTATTGAAGCCCCAAACCACGTAAAACATGCAAAGAAAATTAGAGGCGTCTAACTTTGTTTTGCAGGGGTGTGCTGTGATGTGATATGGCCATGATTGTGATTATATATGATGTATGCAATGTTCCTTATTGTAAGTTGGCAACCGGCAGGAGCCATATGGTTGTCTTTTAAATTCCGTTAAGACCTGCATGTCTATTCAAAGAAGTTGTAATAGTTGATGCTAGTGGACGACAACCATGAAGCGACACCATTGACCTTGACGCCACACCGGTGATGATGGAGATCATGTTCGTGCTTGAAGATGGAGATCGGAAGCACAAGAAGAAAGGCCATATCATATCACATATTATGAATTGCATGTGATGTTAATCCTTTTATGCATCTTGTATTGCTTAGTTCACGACGGTAGCATTATAATATGATCCCTCAAGCACACAATTTCAAGTTTTAAAGTGTTCGTCCTTAGTAAGCACCATTGCTAAAGCTCGTTGTTTCGAAGCACCACGTGATGATCGGGTGTGTTAGATTCTGCGAGTGTATACAACGTGAGCAAGCCAGATTTGCTCATGCGGAAGCTAAGGTTTGATCTTGACGAGCCTAGCATGTACATACATGGTCTCGGAACACGGATCACCGAAAGGTAAAGCATGAGTCATATAGTAGATATGATGAACATGTTGATTGTTCGCCATTGAAGCTACATCAACTCTCGTGATGATCGGTTTTGATGTGGTGAATTTGGTTCGTGTGATCACTAAAACAATGTGAGGGATATTGTTTTGAGTGGGAGTTCAACAGCAATATGATTAAAAGTTGAACACTATTTATCATAAATTAAATCAAAGTGAATTTGCATAGTTGTTGTAGTCATTGGCATTCGTTTACCACCTTGTGCTTAGTTATAATTGAGATGAAAGAAATATAGAATTCTGGTTAGTTACTTTACAAACTGGTATCGTATTGTTTTGAAGTGTTAATATAAAGTTTAAAAGTCCTATTGCAAACTTCCAGTAAGTTCAGGTTACTCCATGAAGTTTAATAATTGGTATTAAATCAAGAGTGACAATTCTGGTGTTAGTATATAAGTATCATGTTCGTCTCCATGATTCTTGATATTCGAAAGATAGTTTCAATATCAAGGTAATCTAGGAGTTGAAAGAGTTGTTTCAGAAACCATGATGTGTGGAAGATATTATGATATCTGAAACGAATTTTTGGTTGTAACATGATAGAGTATAATATGGAAAAAGTCATGTTCTCATATTTGATGAGAATTTGCAAAAGGTTGGAGACGCTAGTTGTCTTAATTCTCCAAAAGGCTTTGGAGAGCAACATTATACTCGCGATTCACCGTTATAAGCTAAAGTAGCTTGATCATGAATAATTCAATGAGAAGGGTGAATATATGATGTAGTTAAAATGTTTACTACACCAAGAGATTACTAAAGAAAGGAATTTGAAAGAACACCAAACATTTGATGATGGTAATCTACTTCAAAGTGCAAGTCCAAAGACATTGGTATTTAACTATACACACTTTGGACTATGTGTCATGTGTATGGCTCCACTATTGATGTTGATAGATTCTTTCAAACAGAAAATGAAATACTGAAAGATAATCTCATAAATATATGGCAGAAAAGAAAAGACTAGAATTGTTCAGCTTAAGTATATAGATGATATACATGTTATGGCTATATTCTTTGCTTATTAAAAATGTGGTTCTTAAGTATTTGATACTGAATTTGTTGGTATGAATCGTCATACGAAACAATAGAATTCATGAACTACAATGGTCTGAGTAATTAGCAAAAGAATATGTGAAGATGTTCATCGAGAATAAATAAAGGGTTATTGTGTTGCTCGTTAAACATCAAAGCTTGCCTTCAAGATTTGTTTTTTCAGGTATTATGAGAACAAAAGGGTTGTTCAAATAATTGCCGTAATCCATAAAAGATGGACGATTCACAAATCTCGTTGGAGAAATCGCATCCATAAAACTAGTGCTAAAAATGTCGAAAGACAAATTGATTAAAATATCACTTAGGAAGTGACATCGCCGTTTAAATTATATTGGAAAGAAAAAGAAACTCCATGTGGATGGAATTTTGGAGTCTTTTGATTTTTGATCAAATGATGCTTTTGAAATTTTCCTAGAGATAATTAAAACTTCGTTCATAGGACAAAAGGGAACGAATGACTAGCTTATTGGAACTTGTACATATTGTTGTATGAAGTCCATTATGTGTAGTCAAGAGCGATGGATTTCAACTTCATATGCTTCCTCCGAAAATTTGAGTGAATATATGAATATTTACTTAATAAGGATGAAGTATGAAACATTTGAAAAGTTCAAAGACTTTCAAGATGAAGTGCAAAATCATTGTAACAATAATATAAATAGTTTATGATAAGATCATAAAGGAAGATATTTGAGTTACAAGTTTAGCATAATACCTAAGAGTTAAGGAATCGTTCCGTGGATTTGCATTTCCCAAAACACCATAAGAGTATGGAGCGTTCGAGATATGTAATTAAACCTTGTTTGACATGGTAAGATCAAAGGTGTAATTCATAAAACTGCCATTATATTTTAAAGATTAAAAGCTTTAGATATTACCGTTTTCCACTGAAAAGAGCTCCATCATAATCCGTTGAAATGACACCATATAAAGTTATGGTTTGGGATAAAACCCAAGTTGTCCTTTCTTAAACATTGGTATGCTATGCATAAGAAAGATGTTTTGCAACCAAAGTCGGATGAACCTGTCTTTGTATGTTATTTCGAATAACTGTTAAGTATTCCTCCATAACATCGGAAACAAAAGTGTTTGTCACTTAGAACATCAAGTTTCTTTGAGAAGGAATTTTTCGTGAAAAGATAAGTGGGAGGACAATAGAACTTTGATACGGTTAAAAGAACCTTAGCTATATGTGCAAAGTTGCGCAGCGCCGAAAAGTGTTCCGGAGGCAGCAACAATGCTCATGGCTCACATGCCTCAAAGGTTGTGGTTACGAAAGTCGAAGTTTCTATTGAACCAAGTAGGTCGGTTAAACAATCAAATACCAAGATTTGAGGGTTGAATAATTATTTGAGAATAATGAATGGACTACATGCAAAGAAGCGACGATGGGCCCTGACTCTGTAAAATGGCTTGAAGCCATAAAATCCATGATAGTTCCATACACGAGAAATCAAGCTTTGAACTTGAAGGACCCTCGAGAAAGGTGTAAGACCTTACAGTTGTGTTTGGATCTATAAAGAAATAGACATGGATGTTTTCACATCTATGAAATGGTCGACATGTTGGGAAAGAGTAGAGTTCACAACAATGTTCAAAGGTTGATTATGACAAGATTTGATCTTTCATAGCAATATTTAGTCTAGACGGATTAATGTAGCAACCACTATATATAATTTTGTTATGTGGTAGTTGAATAAACAAAACAAGTTCTTCTAATAGAATTGTTACCTAGGACGTGTGCATAACACGGTCCAAAGGGTTTTGTTAATTCAAAGGATGCTAAAAGCATATGCAAACTTCAATGGTTGAATAAGCATCGCGGAGTTGGAATCTTCACTATGATGAAACTGTTAAAAGAGTTTAATTTCACCGGAGACAATGAAGATGCTTGCATTTGCAAGAAATTAAGTGGGAGCACTAAGACATGTTTCTAATACATTATGTGGAAGACATATTGTTGATTGGAAATGATGTATCTTTTATTAACACATATTAATAATTTCATCCCGATGAAAGACTTAGGCAAAACCCAAATATTTGGCATCAATAGACGCTAATATGGTTGTGCCGAAAGTACATGGATGATGCATTGAATGAGTTCAATATAGAAACTACAAGAAAGGTTCTTGTCACACAGAAAGGATTGAATGAGTTTAATATTGATGATATATTCAAGTGTATTGACGCTTGGTAAGTGGAACAAAGATTCAAGTATAGATTGATACTTGATCACAAAGAGTATTTATTTCAATCATATTGTGATATGTACAAATCCAGATATGTCGTATGCTCTAAATTTTATGAGCATATACCAGAATGATTCATAATATGATCATTGGACGATAGTAAGGATATTCTTATGATCTTTTGGAAGAACTAAGAGTATATTATTTTGTAGAAGTGACAAATAGATGGTTAGTTCATTGTAAAAGTTCTACATTGATACTAGTTTTGTCACAAAGTACAAATTAAGTTTATCTCAATCTAAACTAAGGGTGGCACAATATGATGGAAAGTAAGTTCCATAATGGATTTGGATGAGTTTCAAAGTTAAGACATTGTGACAGATACTACAACAAAAGGCTAAGTATATGACTGTTATTATAGCAGCTAAAGAGGGCATTTGTGTCAAGTAGTTTGTTATCAAACTAGGTGTAGTTCACAGCGGGATAATACTATGAAGATATATTGTACGACAATATTATCAACATTTTTTAACCCCAAAGAACTAAAGGTCTCACCAAAGGACCAAATTTATACAAAGCCATCTCTTTAGAGAATGAGTGATGCGTAGAGACGCAGAGACATGCAATTACACACGGACCTGGAAGTGTCAGATCCGGAGATCAGTTGACCACTAGCAATCGTGTACATACAACACCGGAAAGACATAGGTGTTGAATACACAAAGGGTTGAAACTAGATTATTGACTCTAGTGCAAGTGGGAGACTGTTGGAGATATTCCCAAGAGGCAATAATAAAGTGGTTATTATCATATCTTCATACTTATGATAAATGTTTACATACCATGCTATAATTGTATTGACGGGAAACATTAATACTCGTGTGATTTGTAAACATAAAAGAGTCCCTAGTAAAGCCTCTTGTTAAACTAGCTTGTTGGTTAATATATGATCATGGTTTCCTGATAATGATCATAGAGATGTTATTAACAACAGGGTCATATCATTAGGAGAATGATGTGATGGACATACTCCTATAGTTAAGCGTAGCATAAAGATCAAGTCATTTAATATAGTTCATTTGCTATAAGCTTTCTGATACATAGTAACCTAATTCCTTCGACCATGTGATCATGCTTATCACCATCACCGGAAGGATGCTTTGATGACATCAAACACCACACCGTAACTGGGTGGCTATAAAGATGGCATTGAGTGTTCAGAAAGTATGGGTTGAGACACATGGATCAAGAGTGGGATTTGTCCATCCATATGACGGATAGATATACTCTGGGCCCTCTCGGTGGAATGTCATCCAATTAGCTTGCAAGCATGTGACTGGATCACAAGGGATCACATGCCATGGGAACGAGAAAAGAGTACTTATCGGTAACAAGGCTGAACTAGGTATGCAGAGATACCGACGATCAAAACCTCGGATAAGTAAACTATCGTGAGACAAAGGGAAATTGGTATCGTATGTAAGTGGTTCATTCGATCGCAAAGTAATCGTAGAAATATGTGGGAGCCATATGAATTTCCAGATTCCTCTATTGGTTATTGATCGGAGAAGTGTCTCGGTCATGTCCGCATAATTCACGAACCGTAGGGAGACACACTTAAGGATTCGATGTTGTTGAGTAGTTATGGAATGATGAGTAAGATACCGAATGTTGTTCGGAGTCTCGGATGGGATCCGGGATATCACGAGGAGATCCGGAATGGTCCGGAGAATAAAATTCATATAAGGAAAGTCCTGTTTCGGAGTTAGGGAATGATTCCGGTGTTTTCATCGGGAATGTTCTAGAAGGGTCCGGAAGGTCCGGCACTCCAGAGGGGAAGGGTACATGAATGTGTCATAACAAGTTGGAATGATTGCATCATGTACTAGGTATCATGGCTGGGCAAAATAAAGGGATAAATCAAATCCTAGTTTGAAAAGTCAAACGCCAATTTGAAAAGTCAAACGGCAAGTTTGCTTGGTGGAGGGAGAGTAGGAAACCTACTTAGGGAGGAAGTCCTACTCCCTCCACCCGCCGGCCAAGGAGGAGTTGGAGGAGGACTCTCTCCTTCCAACCGCGCCTCCCTCCCACCTATAAAAGAAGGGGCAGGGGTGCCCCCTCTTCTCTACACCCAACACACCCAAACCCTAGCCCCAAGTCGCCGGCCACCTCCTTCTGCCGCCGCCTAGGGCCTCCTCTAACTCGGCGAGTTAGGGTTTCCCCAAACCCTAGCCAGCGGCCAAGCTCTCCCCTTGGTGCCTCTAAACCCTAGATCGCCAAGGCCCTCTCTCATACTCCACCATACTCGCTCCGGCTTAAGGCTGAGATCTCCCTCTACTCCGACACCATGCCGTCGTGCCGGAATCACGAGGAGAGTACTACAACCTCCTTCACCGCTGGAACAAGGGAGAGGAAGGTCTTCATCGAAAATCGAACGTGACCGATCGGAAGCGCCGTTTAACGTAAGGAAGGATCGTCTACGCGATCTTGAGATCGGAAGTGTACGACTACATCACCCACGAGAATCTGCTCTCGTTAACCGCTTTGGATCTTCGAGGGTTAGTATTTTATCGACTCGTTTCTACAATCTAGTAGATAGATCTTGGCTTGATCATTGATTAGATCTTGATTGTGTGTTCATGCGATAGAAATTTTTTGTTTTCCATGCTACGAACCCCTACACTTGCCTCAAATTTTGTTCCAAGCTCTGGCGGCACAGTGATGGCTGCGCAGTTAATTCCCGTCACTGTGGCAGTCCCATCGGTTTGCGCCCCTTGTCCTTCCTTTCGTGACATGGCATGGTATTCCCCGTGTATTGTTTCCATGTGGCGCCCGCTGATTGGCTTACTCGGCCGGGCACACGGCCACACGCTAGCCGCATGGCGCAGAGGGATCCCACTATTGGGGGTTTTACTTCCCTTAAGTAGGGGTGAGGGGGTTACCACTTCCCCCCTCCCCGTTCAGTTTTCCCCTGCCTCTTATTCTTCCTTGCGCCTGCGAAATCAAAACTCCCCCTTTGGAGTTTTTCCTTCCTCTAGTTCTTGCCCTGCGATTGCTCCATTTCTCTTTTCATTCCACCACGGGTCCCTGTTCTTCCAAACCTCTTCCAACGGCGGAGGAGATTGAGTCTGGGAGGATCATGGACGCTCGCGACGGTGCAGATGGAGCCGAGGAGCAAGAGGATCCCGCCGGCGAGCTTGGCGGCTGGGAGGGCTCAGAGGTCTCCACCGAGGAGGTCGAATGGCTCCGCTCCACCAGGCGTATTCCGCTGCAAGTGGATTGTTGTCTTCCCGCCGGTGAGATTTCTCCCAAACCCTATGCCAATGAGCGGGTGGTCTTCCTTTCTCACTTTGAGCGAGGTTTCGCTCTTCCAGTGAGCACCTTCTTTTCCTCGTTTCTCTCCACTTTCCATCTGCAGACCCATCATCTTCCTGCCAACGCGATTGGCTCCCTTTCTTGATTTATTTCTGCTTGTGAGGCTTACCTCGGGATTTGGCCTACAGTTCTTCTGTGGGCCAAATATTTTAGCTTTAGGGTTCAAGTTGTTCCCCAGCCCGGTGCTCCTCAAGCCGAGAAGAGGCCGACTCGGTGCGGTGCCGCTAGCATCACGCCCAGGAGAGACTCCATCTTTCCTCGGGTTACTGGTCTTAACTCTTACAAGAAATGGCATAGGACTTTTTTTCTATGTCAAAAATAGCGGGTCCACCGATAACATCTGGCTCCCCCTTTCTCGGATGAGGTCCCCAGCAAGAAGCTTTGGCAGCTTGACCCGCGTGACCAAGACGCTGCGGTGAACGAGGCCAATGTGATCCTGGAAAGGTTGTTGTCGCCGGATGAGAACTTTCATCTCGCCGACATTGACCTCATGTGCACCTTCATCTCATGACGGGTAAGCCCTATCCAAGCTAGGAGCCACAAGATGTGCTTCATGAGTGGCTCCCACGATCCCACTCGACACTCTACGAAGGAGCTCACCCATGATTCCATTACTCGCCGAGTAAGCTCGATCTTCAAATTGAACTTAGCGGATGATTGGTCTTGGAGCTATCCTCCATTTAGCCGGGTCAAGCCTATCCCCTAGGTAAGTTTCCGAGTAACCTATATCGCCGAGTCAGTTTTAGCTTGTTTGCCACTCTCAGTCTAGTTTTCGTTACTCACTCTGTTTGTCTCTCGCAGAACCTCGTTCACCAGGTTGATGACAGTACTATCCCTCCTTGCGGCTATAACGAGGATCGCTCCGACTCTGACGAAGTCGAGTTCGACCTGGAGTGCTTCATGCCCATCCTGCATGCAGCTGCTGCTTCAGCTTCGGGTAAGAGTCAATCTCGTAACCCCTTACAAGATTGGTCTGACGATGATGAGGATGATGATTGTACAATTTTGGAGGTACATGCCTTGTGACCTTTGCCTTCTAACTTATTCGAGTAAGCCTGTCATTTACTTATGCAGCTGGCCAGGTACATCACACTCCTCCTCTCGCTGTGGGCGGAGTCGGCAAGATCCCAGTCGCTAAGACGAAGCGACACGGGGCTTCTTCCAGCACCCAGTCGGCAAAGAAGAGCAAGCCCACTCCTGCTGCTCCTGCTGCTGCCACACTAGATGAGACCCAGAAAGCAGTTGGGCGCCGAATCACACGCCGCGTAACGCGTGATCCGGTTGTCACCGGGTAAGATTTCGCGTTCTGCTTACATTATATTTTCCTTCTTGTGCATCGATTTTTTTTCTTATGCGTGTCTTGGTATTTTTCAGTGTTGCGCCTCTGTCGGCTAGCCAGGCTGCTCCCAGCATTGCCTCGCCGCTAAGGCCCGCACCTGCTCCGACTGACTCTACGGTGTAGAACCCCGTCCGAGTCGAGGCTCCCACTGTTGAGGCTCATGCTTCTCAGTGTCAGTCAGACCCGATGGCTCACCCGGTGGAGGTGACTCGGACCGGCAGCCCTGGTGCTGGCCAGGAATAGCTTCCTAATCTTGGTGCCAGCGATGCTGGCGCCAAGAATACCTCCGCCACCAGTTCCTCTGGCATCAGCCCTCAAGCCGGTGCGAATGAACAACTTCCTGATCTTGGTGCCGGCAAAACTTGTGAGCCCAGTCAGTCGGCTCCACTTTCTTCTCCGAATAATCCTGCTCACTCACTTCTTCTGTCAAAGAGCCAGACCCAGCCTAAGGCTCCTGGTCCGGCTCGCTCTTCGTCCGGCAAGACCACCTCCACCAAGCAAACTACGTTGGTTTGCGCTCCGGGTACTGCTCCTCGGATCCGGCCCCCGATGTTGGCAACAATGCTTGCTTCAACGGGTAAATCGGGAGAGTCCACGACTGCTGGGTCAAGTGATGGATCTAAAGCTGTTGCCCTTCATACTAGTGTCGTTGCCACCCGCGCCAATGTAGGAACTACCCTGAAAATGGGTCAAGTTCTTACTCGGACGCTCTGCGGGAAAGGCCTTGGTTCGGCTGAGCCTTATGCTTTGGCATGGAATGCAGCGGGCGAGCAGGAGGTCAGTACCCATGGTGGCAAGAAACTAGTGCTGGGCCCCAAGGCCGTCT
Organism: Avena longiglumis; assembly: GCA_030063025.1. NCBI lineage: Eukaryota > Viridiplantae > Streptophyta > Magnoliopsida > Poales > Poaceae > Avena > Avena longiglumis. The sequence continues at coordinate 443,463,217 of CP125973.1, read as the reverse complement.
CTGATATGACCGAGCAAGCCATTACTTTAATGGCCCGTGCTAACGAAGTGAACGAGGTAAATGATCTTTTAACTCTTTCGTGTCAATGAGTATTTCTGTTATACATATCACCTAGTCCCCGAGGTTACTTCCGAATGAGAGACTTATTCGGTTGTAATCTCTAAACAATAACTTAACCTTTAATTTTCTTAGCCAAGCTCACATGTTAGACTTTCGATCCTAGTCCCCGAGGTTACTGCCGAATGAGAAACTTATTCGGCTGTAAGCTCCAAGCAATAACTTAACCTTTCATTTCCTTAGTCAAACTCATATGCTAGACTTTCGATCCCTAGTCCCCGAGGTTACTACCGAATGAGAGACTTATTCGGCTGTAAGCTCCAAGATAGGAGTCACTCTTTTTATCCGGCTGACAGATCGACTTTTCCCTTTACTCACTGTGTTTTTTCCTTGTGCAGCTCACGCATAATGATAGCACCAAGGTGCATCAAGCTCTTCTCCTGGAGCACCGCAAACTCGAACTTGCCTATGAGAAACTGCATATCGACCCAAAGCCAAGGTAATCTTCTTACCCGCCATAACTTCATTCGGTGTCCCTTTCTTTGCTTCACGTTCTGAGTCTTTTCTTGCTTTTCTCCCGCAGCCTCTGCTCAGTCCACCATCGAGACGCTCCACTCGCAGATCAGCGAGACAGAGAGTAAGTTTTTGTCGTCCTCGTGCTATTTTGTGTTCATGCCACTTTCTTGCCTTATTATCCTGGTAGATTAAGATATTTCTGTCGCTGCTGACGAGTAGTTTGTTCTGAATAAGCAGAGAAGCACCAAGCCGAACTCCAGAAGGAGCGAGACGAGGTGACTCGGCTGAAGAAGCTGATGGTCGAGATGGAGCAGAAACACTTGGCCGAGGTGAAGGGGTTGAAGGAAGAGCTTGCAGAGAAAGATGACCAGCATGCCGCCAGCGCCGAGAAAACCAAGGAGCTTCTCAAGGAGGCCGAGTCTGCGGTTGAGTTGGCAAACCAGGATCTGGACGCCCTCCAAGCCAAGGCCAAGGCTTGGCAAACCCGACTCGACACCATCAACTATTTTCTCGGTAGTGAGTTTTTACTCTTTTTCGCATTGTGCTTTCTTGTTTTTGACTTTGTCATCTTTGTATGTTTGTTTGCTAAGATTCTCTTTTGCTTGCAGAGAATTTTCCCGAAGCGAATTTGTTCGCTATTCGGGCCATGAAGAAGGTGAGAGCCGAGTATGGTGCTCCAGCTGATGGCGAGGTGACCAACGATGAGCATCTGGAAGCACTATGGGAGCGCGTCCAGACCCTCAAGTCTTGCGGGGTGTACTTGCTCAAATCGGCTATCCATGCGTTCTGCATTCTCTGGCCGGATGAAGATGCACCTGCACTCATCGATCCCCTTGCTGAAAGATTGCTTCGCACTAAGGACAGGATGGATCAGTGGCGTGAGTCGGCCGGCCGAGCTGCAGCGGACAAGGCCCTCTCCTTTGTGCTTTCATGGTACGAGGACATCAATCTTGATGTTCTTGTTCACATAAGGGGAGACGTCAAGTGGCTTAATGACCCTGAGTTAATCAAGAGATGCTAGGAGTGAGCCTACGCCATGATCGAGTACACCATGGTACATGCTTGGTGTGATGGGACCAGCTTCCTCGACCTCGGCGACCCACTTTTCGAAGTTGCTGATGAAGAGAGTGCCGACAGCGAGGCCACTGAGTCAGATGACCCCGAATACTCAGCCACCGACGCCCCTGACTCGGCGGATGCTCCAAGTGATGCTCCTAGCTCCAAGGCTGCTCCTCCGAGTTCTGCTGCTTCTTAGTCTGAATAGGAGAAGTACTTGAACTTTTGGTGAGATCCCAGGTATGCCAGGTACAAATGTAATATACATTGCACTTATGTTTGTTTAGGTGCCTTTTTATAAGGCTTTAAACATTTTGTTATGTTCTGAGTGTGAATCATCCAAGCAAGTCCCCGAGTCTCATTTTGTCATTTCACCTTTCCTCGACTTTGGCTCATGTCTACATTTTTTGGCGTTCGACATTAGAGTCTCAAAGTACTAAGGATATAGTTAGCGGGTATGAAACCTAGATCACTTGGCCGAGGATCATTCAACACACAATACAATATGACCTGCAGTGGGTTAGGTAAAGACATAGAGTCGACTCGTGTTTCTCCTTTTGTACTTATCTAGCGTTCGTGTTTACTCGTCATGCATCCTTTCCTCTTGTTTGCCATGAAGCCGTGTTTTCGGACAACAGCATAGTCGAAGAGTTGATTCTTTCCGAGTAAACACTACTTGCTCCGAGATAATTTTTGGATGTCTCGCCAGCCGACATAAAATAATTGAAAGGGAAAACATAAGGGGTATTCCCCAAGTCAGTTTTTCGAGTCATACCATTTTATTATCAGCACATAGCCGGCACAAGTGTCCGACATATGAGAGTTCAAGTGATACATGCATTGCTTCTCCTAAGTATAGATGGGACGAAGCAGTGCCACATTCCATGGCCTTTTGGTCTCATCTCCTGATCTGTCCGCCTTGTTCTTTTGCGCTTCACGAGCATCTATGAGATAATATGAATCATCGTGCAATGCTTTGCTTACAATGAATGGACCCTCCCATGGGGGTGATAACTTATGCATTCCAGCTGTGCGCTGCACTAGCCTTAACACCATATCCCCTTCTCGGAAAACACGAGGTTGAACTTTTCGCCTATGGTAGCGTCAGAGATTTTGCTGATATATAGTGGATCTGGATAATGCCAATTCCCTTGCTTCTTCGAGTAAATTAACTCCATCTTCTCGGGCCTCTTTTACCTAGGCTTCCGAGTATTGCCTTATCCTTGGCGAGTCATACTCTATGTCGGCAAGCAAAACTGCTTCTGCCCCATACACAAGGAAAAATGGCGTATAGCCTGTTGACCGATTCGGAGTTGTTCTTAGACTCCATAGCACCGAGGGCAATTCCTCTACCCAACAACCAGGTGATCTCTGGAGTGGTTCCATTAAGCAGGGTTTTATCCCTGATAGAACTAAGCCGTTAGCCCGTTCAACTTGTCCATTTGATTCTGGATGAGCAACAGATGCTACATCGAGTCTTATTCGGTTTTTCCCGCAGAAACGAGCAAAATCTCCTTCAACAAAATTCGTGCCATTATTTGTCATTACACTGTGTGGGTAACCATATCTTAGGATTACGTCCCTTAAGAATGTAACAGCTGTTTTACCGTCCAATTTCTTGATGGGTTTCACTTCTATCCATTTAGTGAACTTATCAATCATGACCAAAATATGAGTCATGCCTCCCCTTGCTGGTTTGAATGGTCCTACCATATCTAGGCACCATACTACAAAAGGCCAAGTGATTGGTATAGTCTTTAATTCAGACGCTTGTAAATGTGACTTGGATGCGTAATGTTGGCAGCCATTGCATTTTTCGACTAGCTATTGTGCCTGTGCTAATGAGCTTGGCCAATAAAATCCATGTCAGAACGCCTTGGCCACCAATGCTCTTGATGATGCATGGTGCCCACATTCCCCTTGATGAATATCCAACAAAATCGCCCGGCCTTTCTCTGAGCTAATGCAATGCTGCAGTACACTCATCACACTCCTCTTGTACAGTTCCTTGTTGATTATGGTGTATGCTTTTGCTCTTCTTTCTGTTTGCCTTGCCAATATCTCATCATTCGGCAAAGTTCCATCTTTTAAGTAGTTGAATATTGGATGTGCCCATGTTGGTATTAGCGGCTCCGGGTCTGCTTCACCATCAATTTCCATTGGCTCCGCCGACATATGTTCTGCCGACATGACCTGAGGAGTCCCCAAGTGTGATTCGGCAACCCCTGAAGTGAGCGGGTCAGTCCCCGAGTGAGTCAAACCTGCCCCTGAGTCAATATCCATTGGTACCACGTATAAATCCCGATTCGCCGGGGTGTCCCTGATCGAGTCGGATTCTGGTGACGTCTTGATCGATGGTTTCCTAAGGTGCTCCAATGCTACTCCTGGTGGTATTGCGTGCCGAGATGAACCTAGTTTGGACAGTACATCTACTGCTTCATTCTCTGCTCTAGGAACATGATGGAATTCACACCCGTCAAAGTATCCCGAAATTTGTTGCACATGGAAACGATATAGTGCCATATTTATGTCCAGCGCGTCCCAATGTCCAGACACTTGTTGAATCACCAAATCCGAATCGCTAAAACACACGATACTTTTGATGCCAATCTCTTTGGCCACTTTGATGTCGTGGACAAGTGCTTCATACTCGGCAACGTTATTGGAAGCAGCAAAATGAATCTGTAACACATACTTGAGCTGATCCCTCTTTGGCAATGTGAGCACTATCCCGGCGCCCAGACCCATTTTCGTCTTGGACACGTCAAAATGCATTTTCCAGTAGTTCGGGTCTGGCAGTGGTGGTTCGTACTGCATTTCCATCCAATCTACGAAGAAGTCTGCAACAGCTTGAGATTTAATTGCATCTCACCTATCATACTGTGGAGTATATGGTGCTAGCTCTATGGCCCATTTTGCAACTTGGCCACTGGCATCTTTGCTGCCTAATATATCCGAGATAGGTGCCTCGCATATTACCCGGATTGGGTGTTCTTGAAAATAATGTTTCAGCTTCTTCGCTGCCATATATACCCCATATGTCATTTTCTGATAATGAGGGTAATTCTACTTTGATACAGAGAGTACTTCGCTCAAGTAATAAACTGGCCTCTAGACTGATTTGCCCTCTTCTTCGCGTTCAACCGCTATTACTGCACTTACAACTCTGTTGGTTATGGCGACATAGAGCAACATTGGCTCTTTGGACAATGGTGAAGCTAATATTGGTGTTGTTGCCAACATTTTCTTTAATTCATGGAAAGCGCTATCAGCTTGCTGTGTCCATGTGAATTTGTATGATTTTTTCATCAGTTGATATAGTGGTAGGGCTTTTTCACCTAGCCGACTAATAAATCTACTCAACGAGGCCATGCATCATGTGAACTTCTGGACATCGTTGAGGGTTCTTGGCAATTCCATTCTTTCGATGGCCCTGATCTTTGTCGGGTTAGCCTCAATTCCTCGGCTGGATACAAGAAATCCGAGTAACTTGCCAGCCGGGACACCAAATGTGCATTTTTCTGGGTTAAGTTTCATCCGGAATCTTCTCAAGTTTGCGAATGTTTGACGCAATTCCTCAATTAGAGTATGACTTTGCTTGGTTTTTATCACCACGTCATCGATGTATACTTGAACATTTTTGTCCAATTGATCCTGCAAGCATTTTTGCATGCATTTTTGATATGTTGCACCTGCATTTCTCAATCCTAATGGCATGGCACGATAGCAATAAGCCCCATACGGGGTGATAAAAGCTGTCTTTATTTGATCATTCGGATTCAGTGGTATATGATGGAATCTAGAAGACGCATACACAAATGACAACAACTCACACCCAACAGTAGAATCTATGACCTGATCGATCCATGGCAGGGGAAATGGATCTTTTGGACACGCCTTATTGAGGTTCATGTAATCAATACACATGCGCCATACCACTGCCACGTTCGGGTCATCTTTTTTCTTTTTGACCAAGACTAGATTTGATAACCAATCCGGGTGCAGTACTTCCATGATGAATCCAGTAGCTAAGAGTCTGGCAATCTCGGCAGCTATTACTTTCCTCCTATCTTCGGCGAAGCGGCGGAGGGGTTGCTTCACCGGCTTGGCATCTGGCCTTACATGAAGAGAGTGCTCAGCTAGCTCCCTCGGAACTCCTTGCAAATCCTGTGTGGACCATGCAAAGATATCCCGATTTTCACGGAGGAAGCTGGTGAGCTCGTTTTCCTATTTGTCAGTGAGGCCAGCCCCAATGGTGACTGTACGCTCCGGGAAAGTCTCATCCACCTGTACCTTCTTGGTTTCTTTGGTAGCTTGAAATGACACATTGCCATGCGGGTTAGTGAGTGCCTGCATGGAAATTTGTGCTGCTTTGGCCAATGCTGCCACCTCCAACATTTGATGCTTTTCTTGTGCTATGACGAGTGACTCGGCCAGTGAAGATCCGACTGAGGCACAAGCAATGGACCTTTTGTAGTCTCCCTCAACTGTAATCACCCCACATGGGCATGGCAGCTTCATCTTCAAGTAAGCAATGTGGGGAGTAGCCATAAACTTTGCCATAGCCGGCCTGCCGAGTAAGGCGTGATACGAGCTGACCAAATCAACCACGTCAAACTCTATTGCTTCAGTGCGACAATTTTCCCTGTTGCCGAATAAGACGTCGACTCAAATCTTGCCAATTGGCTCACAGGACAATCCCGGCATAATGCCATGGAAAGTTGTCTTAGTCGGCTCCAGCATGTTCATGGTAATTCCTAGCTTGAGCATGGCATCCTTGTACATGATGTTGATGCTACTGCCATCATCGATCAGTACCTTGGAAAACTTCACATTGATATCCGGGCCCATGAACGTTGGATCTAAGACTAGAGCATATCCTCCTGGTGTTGGCATGATCTTGGGGTGATCCTTTATGCTCCAAGTTATCTCTTGCTCAGACCAATGCATGTACTTGGGAATTGCCGGTATTGTGGCATTGACCTCCATCATTCATCATTGCTGACTCTTTTTGTCATTCGGCTCTGTGATGAAGACGACATAACTCTGGTGATGTTCTATGTACTCATTTCTAGTTCCGTGGCCGACATGAGCGTCGTCACTTCTTGGATTATGCACCTGGTGCACAGTTTCTCTTCTCTCTTGATTATGATACCTTGGCTGCTTGTTTTCGTATTTGTTATCTGTTCCCACAGTTTGTGCATTTCCTCCTGTAAGTGGAGGGGGAGGTGGTGGTAGTTGTTTATTCGGCGAATCCACTCTATCTCCTTTCTGAAACCAAGTGCATTTCCGTGTTGTGTGATTTGCTGGCTTACTCGGACTAGGCATGTGAAATTTACACGGCTGGTCCAGCATCATCTCATAGGTATTCTTCTGTCGGTCCTGATATTGCTTCCTTTGCTCATATGGTTTTTTGCCATCATTCTTTAACACCCACTATTGTTGTCCACTTGTCCTTTGGCGTTGGCTACTTCCAGCATCTGGATTATCCTGACTCATGGCTGCAACCTGAGTCGGACCATATCTGTAGTCTGGCCTTTCATCTCTCCTTTTGCTTATGTATTCGGATATTTCTTGGCGCCTCTATGATCCGGCAGCATCCTAGATCTGAGTCTCTGTCCTCCCGTATGCCGACATGAGCAGCGGCTGAGTCGGATCTCCTAACGCATACGAATCAACAATTCTTATTGTTTCTGCCAAACTTGCCGGCATATCCCTCTGTAACCTTTGCCACATCACACTCCCATGTCTGCACCCTTGTGCAAACCAAGCGATTGCCCGTGACTCGATTACCCCTTCACAAGAGTTGCGCATTGTGCACCATCTTGTGAGGAACTCCCTGTCTGTCTCATTTGGCATTTGCTTGCACATCGCTAGCTGTTGTGGGAGATTTGGCCTCTTGTAGGTTCTTGTGAAATTGCTCAAAAAAGCGTCTTGAAAATCGATCCAGTTGTTGATGCTTCCGGGTGGCAGATTGTTCAGCCATACCCGAGCTGGTCCTTCTAGCATTTGCGGTACATATCGTACTGCCCATCGCAAATTCCCCTGCGCGATCTTCACAATAGTTCCATAATCTATGAGCCAATTCTTTGGCTTTGTGCTTCCATCATATGTTTTTGTTCCTCTGGCCAGCTGGAAATTTGGTACAGGTGGCTCCTTCATGATCCTCGGGCCAAAGCACGGTGGACCCTGCGGACCTTGAGACTCGATCAGTTCTGCTATCTTTATTCGGTCAAGCTTCAGCCTTGCATCATCCAGCTGAAGGTTCCTGCCTCCGAGTCTAGCTCCCATCGCTTGATATGCGTGATCCGGCGGTTCATATCTGTCATTTACCATCGCCGAGTAACCATCATTGTACATGTTTGTGTTTGGGTCAGGCTGCTGTGCTGCTTTTCCCGCGCTTTGCTGTCTTCTTTCGAGTTGAGTTGGTGCGTTATTCGGCGTTGGATTTCCTCCTCCTGTCGAGTGAGCTCCACGCCTAGGTTGAGTCGCAAAATTTTGCCCACCATTGTCGTTTCTTTGCCCTGCTTGCCTTTCTCGGCCTGCATTTTCCTGGTTCTCATTTCCTTGGGGATTATTCCTTCTCGTTCCCTGCGCATGCGCTGGGTTTTCCTGAGCCATTGCCGGGTCATAAGTGATCATCTGCTTATTTCTCCCTGAATCGACACTTTTTTCGTTTCTCGTTCTTGGCGCCGCTCCGGGTGAGGATGCCATGTGACCTGCTGATCTTGCCGGGACACGAGTCGCCGAGTGAACCAGTTGTGACCTCCCTGCTATACCCGGATTCGCTCTGTAGTACGCTTCATTCAGCATGCTAGCTGCCCTTACCAGTTCATTGACTCGCACTTATTGTCTTTTCTTCGCTTCTCCCGTTAAGTGGGGTAATTTTTCCATTACTGCTTCTGCGGCTCGCAGGTTAGCTGCTGTTGTATTGTATGTTGGCCTCATGGCTGTTTCGGTACTGTTCTCTGGCGTTATTTTTGACGTTGCATCCGCCAGCTCCTCATTGAGGTTTCTTCCTCTTAATCTAGTTGCATCAAGCCGGGTCTTTGCGCCCTTGACTCGATTTGCCGAGTTGAGCTCCCGGATTGTGATATCCACATCTTGCTATAACTGTGCCAACTCCTCGGCTTTCTCCAAAACCTTCATCCTGGCCTCCTCCAACTCGGTTTTCACACGTGTCGGGTTAGTTGCTTGCGCTAATGGCTCTGTCAACTTATCTATCGCATCTTGCAGCTCCTTAGCCCTTTTACTCCTGGCTATGTTTTCCGGCTTTTCCAACGGTGCCTTTGCTGTTCTTGCAGCCTTTGGTGTTTCTTCATGATTTCCTCCCTCCGCATTCTCATTCACTACTGAACTATCGGTGGAGCTGTGGGGTTAGGAGCTGTCATCATTACCTCCATGGAGACGAGTTGGTGAAGCTTTCCAGTGACAGGAACCGCTGGCGGATCTAGCGCTCGAACGACGCGCTCCGTATTTGCGCGCTCCACACGCACGACGACGTAGACCTGGTGCTCGCCGAACTTGATGAAGCGACCGCCCCTAGGGAACGGCTTGGTCCTGAAGCACCTCGCGTTGTTGCTGACAAAGTTGAGCGCTCCAAACCTCTGGATGAGGCCGGAGTAGACACGCTCGCCCGTCTTGGCGATGATGTTGCCCGTCCGGACGAAGACTCCATCAAGCACCTGCTTCTGCCCCATGGTCGGCGCCAACTGTCGTGGTGGTGTCACGGCAGATGCCATGGGTAGGCTTAAGTTGGGGGCCGAATGGGTGCTTGTGGTCACCGGGGAGGGAGTGGACGGTCTTGCCATGCATGAAGAACAAGATGAACTCTCCACACTTAGGGATTTGATTGATACTTGAGAATTACAAGTGCTCCTTGAGCTGTATGAAGTAGTGTTCTGCGCACTAGTTCCCTACTTGGTCCAACCTCCTTCTACTACAACTATCCCCTTCCTTATATAGGCAGTGCTAGCTAGCTTATACCCCTTTGGGTTCTAGGGTTTAATGTTTGGATCTTGGTCCCTACAATGTGAGCCGGGTCATGGGCTTGCCCTAAGCCCAATGGACCAGTCTATAAAGCTTGACAGCTAACGGTCTTATGGTACGTCGTCTCCTGTTCCTTTTGGCGTCATGTAGTAACTTTGTACGCCAGCCCTCGCTTTGGGCCTCACCCGGCTCCTTTTGTGTCACCCGACGCCGCCCTTCTATTTTGACCATGCTTTACCATGGCCCCTCCTGAACCTTACTCGGAAAGGTGCCATGCGTCCTATCTGACTTGACCCTTCCTTGGAAGACTCGGCTCGTCGGTTCCTCCAAGATTAACAACTTTGTCTTATGCGGACCGACATAGTTCATATGCCGGCTGCACACGATTCTCTCTCTCAGCCGTACTTACTCGGTTGGGCTCTTTCTTTACTCGGAGCTAGCCAAGCTATGATATGTTTCAGCCCTGGTGACCCTACCAGGGGTTATCCCCTGATAATAGGTGTTAAATACACAAAGTTTTCAAACTAGATTATTGTCTCTAGTGCAAGTGGGAGACTGAAGGGAATATGCCCGAGAGACAATAATAAAAGTGGTTATTATCGTATTCCTTATTTATGATAAATGTTTATTTTGCATGCTATAATTGTATTAATACGGAAACGTTAATACATGTGTGTTTAATAAACCAAAAAGGAAGTTCCTAGTTATGCCTCTCTTATAAACTAGCTCGTTGATTAACAAGATGATCAAAGGTTTCCTGATCATGGACACTGGATGTTGTTAATAATGAGGTCACAACATTGTTGGAATGATGTGATTAACATTCATCCAAAGTATAGCATTACGATCAAGGTCATTGTGTTTATATTGCTATAACATCATACGAAGTAATGTTAGTCCTTAGACCATGAGATCATGTCAATCACTAACACCGGAAGAGTATCTTGATAACATCAAACGTCACACCGTAACAGGGTGACTATAAAGATGGGTTCAGTGCTATGAAGGTATTAACTTGAGGCTCATGGATCAAGAGTGGAATTTTTCCATCCCGATGACGGAGAGATATACTTTGGGCCCTCTCGATGATATCACATTAGTTAGCTTGCAAGCAAGTGATTTGATCACTAGAATGTTATATCACGGGAACAAGAAAAGAGTACATGTCGGTAACGAGATCAAACTAGGTATGAAGATACCGATGATCGAATCTTGGACATGTAATATATCGCGAGACAAAGGGATTGAGTTACATGCGTATATATCGAATCTCGGACATGTAATATATCGAATCTCACACGATGACATAATTCCATCGTTGAATGTGTGGGAGTCAGTACGGATCTCTAGGTCCTGTTGCTGATTATTGATCAGAGAGGGGTCTAGATCATGTCTGCATTATTAGCGAACCGTAGGGTGACACACTTAAGGGATACCGACACCATTTGGAGCAAATGAAATACCAGAGAAAGAAAAAGAAAGCGAATGAATTTATTTCACTAGACACCGAAACTGTTTTCGGTTGAAATTGTTGAAACTGGTTCTACATGTGAAATTGAAATGTTGTAAGGGTTTTATGTGAATGTTTGTTAATTAGAGTAATTAAAAAATTCTGAATAAATAAACAAAAGAGTTTTATTTGAATTAACAAAATTCTGAATAAATAACTTAATCCCTTCGTCTCGCGATATATTACATGTCCGATATTCAATCATCGGTATCTCCATACCTAGTTTGATCTTGTCATCGACATGTACTCTTTTCTCGTTCCCGTGATATAACATTCGAGTGATCTCATCACTTGCTTGCAAGCTAATTAATGTGATATCACCGAGAGGGCCCAGAGTATATCTCTCCGTCATTGGGATGGACAAATTCTACTATTGATCCATGCGCCTCTACATAACACCTTCGTAGCACTAAACCCACCTTTATAGTCACCTTGTTAAGGTGTGACGTTTGATGTTATCAAGATACTCTTCCAATGTTAGTGATTGACATGATCTTATGGTCTAAGGATTAGGATTACTTTGTATGGTGTTATAGCAATATAAACAGAATGACTTTGATTGTAATGCTATACTTCAGATGAATGTTCATCACACCATTCCAATAATGCTGTGACCTCATTATTAACAACATCCAATGTCCATGATTAGGAAACCTTGATCAAACGAGCTAGTTTGTAAAAGAGGCATAACTATGAACTTTCTATTTGTTTATTAAACACACATGTATTAAAGTTTCCGTATTAATACAATTATAGCATGCAAAATAAACATGTAGGGTTCGCATCATAGAAAACAAAAAAATTGGATGGGAACAACTATGTACCAAGATCTATCTACTAGATACAAGCAACGGGCGAATATACATCCGTAGAGAACATACCCTTGAAGACCGACAATGTTTAACGAGGTTGTACTCATGGATGATGTAGATGAACGCTTGTCAATCTCAAGATCGAGAGGAAGTCCTAGCGCCGCAAATCAGCGGCGCATTCGTGCTCGCACACAACTCTTTCTACCTCCTCCTCCTTGCTCCAGCGATGCAGCAGAAGCAACAACTCTTTCTTGCCGAAAATCCACCGGGAACATGTATCTCGCTAGTCCGAGACCATGGGGTATAAAAACTAGAGGGAGAGAGAGATCCTTCACAAGGAGGTGTGAGTGAGAGAGAGAGGGAGAGGGGGGCTTTATATAGGAGGATGGGGGAACCCCAAGGGGGTGGCCGGCACATGGGGCTGTCCCCTTTCCCTCCCTCCATTCATGTGGGTGGAGCATCCACTCACTTTTAGCCCCTTCATTTCTCCACTCAAAATTCCCATTAAATTTTCACCAAATTTAATGCAATCTCTGTTTAAATAAAACTCCTTTTATTTATTCAGAATATTGTCAAATACTTTAATGTACAAACATTCACATATAACCCCTTGCTAGTATTTCATTTCACATGTAGAAACACTTTCTGCAATTTCACCCAGAACAGTTTCGGTGTCTAGTGAAAAAAATTCCTGTGCTTTGTAAATCTTTTCAACATGAAACTATTTGTTCCAAATGGTGTCAATGTATCTTAAGTGTGTGATACGTCCGAAACGTATCTATAATTTTTTATGCTCCATGCTTGTTTACTATCTACTTTGCTTTGCTTTGTCCACATTTTGAGGTGTTTTTATATGTTTTCTGGTACTAACCTATTAACAAGTTGCCACAGTGCCAGTTGCCTGTTTTCTTCTGATTTTGGGTCCAGAAAGGCAGAAAATCAATATTCTCGGAATTGGACGGGACAAAAGCCAAAGTCAATATTTTACCGTGAGCAACACAAAGCCACAATACGAGACGGAGGAGGCTCACCAGGGGACCACCCCCTGGCCGCGTGGGTGGGCCCACCCCGCGCCTGGGGGTGCAGCCGCCTCGGCGGGTCCCCTGCCTCGCCTCTTTGCCTATAAAGTCCCCCGATGCAGAAACCCTAAACACCCGATCAATATTTCACGAAACCGTCTGTAGCCGCCGCCACCATCGTCCCAAGATCGGGGGATCTGAAGCTCTTCCCGGCACCCTGCCGGAGGGGATATCATCCCGGAGGCCTTCTTCTTCATCATGCCAGCCTCCGGTATGAAGCGTGAGTAGTTCCACCTTGGACTACGGATCCATGTTGTAGCTAGATGGTTGTATATCCTCCTTGTGCTTTCATGTATAGATCTTGTGAGCTCCGTTCATGATCAAGATCTAATCTATTTGTAATCATGCATGTTGTGTTTGCGAGGATCCGATGGATATTGAGATTACTATGTAAGATTGATTAATGGTTTGGTCTTATTGATTCTATCATGTTTGTGTTGTTTGTGATCTTGCATGCTCTCCGTTGTTAGTAGCTATATTTGCTAAGTAGTTGCTAGTGACTCGAAGAGGGGGTATTTATGCTAGATAGTGGGTTCATGCCTCTAGTTTCCAAGGGAAGTGACAGAAATCTCTTTGGTTGTAGATGTGTTGTTGCCACTAGGGAGAAAACAACAGTCTCTTGTTCATGGAACAAGTGGATTATTTACCTTACACACTTTGCTTAAAGCAGTTGTCTGTGCTTGCAACTTAATACTGGAGGGGGTTCGGATGATAACCTGAAGGTGGACTTCTAGTCATAGATGCAGTTGGATGGCGGTTTATGTATATTGTTGTATTGACCAATCGAATCTCATAGGATCTGTGTGTCTAGTATTGCATTGTTATGCCTTGCTCAGTCCTGTCAATTGCCCTGCTATAATTTGTTTACCCAACATGCCATGTTTGTTTATCTAAGGAGAACACCTCTAGTGAACTATGGACCCCGGTCCAATCTTTACCATTGATACATCTTCCACTATTACTGTTTACTTGCTGCAAACCATCATCACCTTCCACACCATATAGTTAATCCTTTGTTACAGCAACCGGTGAGATTGACAACCTCACTGTTCATTGGGGCAAAGTCTTGAGTTTGTGTTGTGCAGGTTTCCATGTTGCTTGCAACACCTTTGAGACGTTTCCTTCCTCATACTGGTTCGATAACCTTGGTTTCTTACTGAGGGAAAACTTGCTGCTGTGTTGCTTCACACTTTGCTCTTGGGGTTTCCCGACGAAGTGCTTCGCAGAACCATTAGTGTGTCATCCTATGGTTCACAAATAATGCGGACATGATCGATACCCCTCTTAGATCAATAATCATAAGCGGGACCTGAAGATCCATACTGACTCCCACACATTCAACGATGACTTTCTTGTGATCGTGAGAACATTTTACGCTAGAATCTTAATCCCTTTGTCTCGTGATATATTACATGTCCGAGATTCGATAATCTGTATTTCCATACCTAGTTTGATCTCGTTACTAACATTTACTATTTTATCGTTCCCGTGATATAACATTCTAGTGATCAAATCACTTGCTTTCAAGCTAACCAATGTGATATCATCGAGAGGGCCCAGAGTATATCTATCGGTCATCGGGATGAACAAATTCCACTCTTGATCCATGGGCCTCAACATAACACTTTAGTAGCACTGAAACCATCTTTATAATCACCCTGTTACGGTGTGACGTTTGATGTTATCAAGATACTATTCCGGTGTTAGTGATTGACATGATCTCATGGTATAAGGATTAGGATAACTTCATATGATGATATATCAATATAAAATCAATGACTTTGATCGTAATGCTATACTTCGGATGAATGTTCATCACACCATTCCAATAATGTTGTGACCTTGTTATTAACAACATCCAATGTCCATGATCAGGAAACCTTGATCATCTTGTTAATCAACGAGCTAGTTTATAAGAGAGGCATACCTAGGAACTTTTCTGTTTGTTTATTAAACACACATGTATTAATGTTTCCGTATTAATACAATTATAGCATGTAAAATAAACATCTTTCATATACTTGGAATATACATAATAACAACTTTATTATTGCCTCTCAGGGCATATTCCCTTTAGTCTCCCACTTGCACTAGAGACAATAATCTAGTTACATAGTGATAAATCTAACACCCATGGAGTTCTGGTGTTGATCATGTTTTGCTCTAGGGAGAGTTTTAGTCAACGGATATTCTACATTGAGATCTGTGTGTACTTTACAAATCTTTATATCTCCATCCTTGACATGCTCGAGGCTGGAGTGAAACCGACGCTTAATATGCTTGGAATTCTTGTGAGACCTTGGTTCTTCAGCATTGGCTATGGACCCATTGTTGTCACAATAGATCACAATTGGGTCCAACGCGCTCGCAACCACACCTAGTTCAGTTATGAATTCCTTCATCCAAACTGCTTCCTGAGACGCTTCCAAAGCAGCAACATATTCAGCCTCCATTGTTGATCCCGCCACTGATGGCGCCCACCACTTGTCGTGGGACACTTCATTGGAAACCCCAAGAGCAAGGTATGAAGCAGCACAACAGCAAGTTTCCCTCAGTAAGAAACCGAGGTTATCGAACCCGTAGGAGGAAGGAAACGTCTCACAGGTGTTGCTAGCAACACGGAGACCTGCACAACACAAACTCAAGACTTTGCCCCAACGAACCAGTGAGGTTGTCAAGCTCACCGGTTTGCTGTAACAAAGGATTAAACGTACGGTGTGGAAGGTAATGGTCTGCAGCAAGTAAACATGTGGTAAAGATTGGACCGGGGTCCATAGATCACTAGAGGTGCTCTCCTTAGATAAACAACATGGCATGAAGGGTAAACAAATTACAGCGGGGCAATTGACAGGAACTGAGCAATGCATAACAATGCAATTACTAGCCAGAAAGATCCTATGAGGTTGATTGGCCAATACAACAATATACATAGACTGCCATCCAACTGGATCTATGACTAGTAGTCCACCTTCAGGTTATCATCTGAACCCCCTCCAGTATTAATTTGCAAGCAACAAACAACTGCTTTAAGCAAAGTGTGTAAGGTAAACAGTCCACATGTTCCATGAACAAGAGACCGTTGTTTTCTCCCTAGTAGCAATAGCACATCGACAACCGAAGAGATTTTTGACACTTCCCTTGGAAACTAGAGGCATGAACCCACTATCGAGCATAAATACCCCCTCTTGGAGTCACTAGCAACTACTTGTCCAAGATAACAACTAGCAATGGAGAGCATGCAAGATCACAAACAACACAGACATGATAGAATCATAAAGATAAAACCATTAATCAAACTAACATAATAATCTCAATATCCATCGGATCCTCGCAAACACAACATGCATGATTACAAGTAGATTAGATCTTGATCATGAACGGAGCTCACAAGATCTATACATGAAAGCACAAAGGAGGAGATACAACCATCTAGCTACTACATGGACCCATAGTCCAAGGTGGAACTACTCACGAATCATACTGGAGAGAAGGCCTCTGGGATGATCTCCCCTCCGGCAGGGTGCCGGGAAGAACTTCAGATCCCCCCGATCTACGATGGTGGCGGCGGCTACAGACGATTTCATGGATTTCTGATCGGGTACTCAGGGTTTCTGCATCGGGGGCTTCTTATAGGCGAAGGGGCGAGACTGGGAGGCGACCAGGGCCACCAAACCCTAGCCAGGTGGCCACTGTCCCGCTGGCCGGGGTGGGTCAGCCCTCTGGCCGCCCTCAAGCCTCCTCTGGACTTCTTGTTCCCCACGGAAATTAATTGACTTGGACGTTTTTCCCGTCCAATTCCGAGAATATTTCTTTACTAAATTTTCTAAAACCAAAAACAGCAGAAAATAGGCATCTGGCATTGTTGCAACTTGTTAATAGGTTAGTACCAGAAAACATGTAAAAAGCACCTCAAAGTGTGAACAAGTAAAGCAAAGTAGATACTAAACAAGCATGGAGCATCAAAAATTATAGATACGTTTCCAACATATCAGCATCCCCAAGCTTAACTCCTGCTCGTCCTTGAGTAGGTAAGTGATAAGCAGAATAATTTTTGAGGTGACATGCACCCTCACAATAAAGATCCAACCATTTGCAAACATTGAAAGCTGGGATCAAAGAAGTGTAAACATGTGCATGAAAGATGGAGTTCTAACATTAGGACATAGTAACTATGCATGCAACATGGCAAGCTACAAACAAAGATCATGAATAATATCCATTGAAAAACGTTTGTTTGTTTCACATGCAGAAAACATAGCATAGTGGCAATCAGCTTGTCCCTCATAGAGTAGCAAATAGATACATAGGACACCTGCAAAGTTCACAAGGGTGACTAGAAACAAGTAGCACAAGAGAAAGTAATAACACAATATGCATCAATTAATAAGCTTTGGAACACTGCACACATAATGATAACTATGCTCTCTTAATGGTGCCTAAAGGTAGAAGGTGGAGAATCAATAATGGTGGAAGAAAGGCCTTTTTTGTAAAGGAAGTAGGGATTACAAGTTTCAAAAAGATCTTCCAAAAATTATGGTGATTGTTAGCTTTCAGCCCTCGTTGCCCCTATCATAAGCATCTTGAAGTGGCAAAACTGGAGTATATGCTTGACGAAGTATAAGTTGGAAATCTCATGCCCCTTGAATATGAGGGCCACACCTCATGCATACTCAACTTTGGGTCCAGGTAAGTTCTTGTCACTATAAGTATTTGCATATCATTGAGAATCGCCTGGTACCCTTGCACATGGTACAGGAGCTTTCGCATAACCAAAATGACAAGGCAAGCAGACAATGAGCATCTCAGCAATTCTTCTTATGTACCATGGGAATATGGTGCTTTTTCTCTCTTTCCTCTTTTCTCAATGTGTCTTTTTTTAAGAAGAATGCTTCATAGATGTCACTATGGTGATGCTACAAGTTTCCACCATGATTAGGCATGGCTTAGGCTAGCGGCCCAGGCGTTTCTCTAACACGGGATACAAACTCCATGGACTTACAAGTTCCCTCTTTATTTCACACTGGTGACATCCATAGACAAAAGAACATGATATCAACTGAGTACAACAAGGTACAAGTGCAATGTTGAAAACGTTCCCCGTGACAGCATGGTTCTGCTAATTCCAACTTATAAGTGCAAGCATATACAACAAAGTTGTCACAATGGTTAAAGTTTATTAGGGGCAAAGAACAAAGTGTGCCATCAAGTTCGTGAGGGCTTTAATCACTAAGTTTTCACATGACAAAATAGTTTTTAACTGGAAGATAGATGAAAACAAGAATATACTTGGAATGGTGTAGCACACCATGCATAGGAATTTATAGTGTAAACTTTGGAATAACTTGGTTTCTTGGGAGTTGGAGGCATGAGTAGAACTTACTCATACAAGTGGAGGCTAGCAAAAGACTGGGAGCAACGAACTAAGAGAGCAATAATGGCCATAATCATGCAATGCAACAAAGAAAACTAATCAAAGCAAAGAGTTGCACTACAAGTCAAGGACTAAATGATCATAGAGGCTAATGGTGACTTGTCATAGTCATAACATGGTGTGAGCATGTGCCAAGTCAACCCAAGCAAAAAATCAAAAGAGAATACCACAATACTATGCTTTTGCATGTTAAAACAACGCATAATTTATTCAAGACACACTAAGCAATCCCAATTGTTTGGAATAAGACATGCTACAGCAATAATCACTAAGCATAATGCTAAAACAACACATAGCATGTCATGCTAAAGTCTAAGTCTCAGTCAATGCAAGCTCCTCTTGCACTTCAAGCAAGAACTTACTACTCCTTTCCAAACACCAAGGAAACTTATTTGCAAAACAACACAGCGAGAACGGGGGTCCAAACTACTAAATCAAACTAAGCAAAGCAAACAAAAACTAAGACGCTCCAAGAACAACACAACTGTGCATGAAACAATAAAAACGAAGTGCCTAGACAGACCTGAGCTTTTTATTGCCGAAGAAGGGGATGCCTTGGGCATCCCCAAGCTTTGACGCTTGTACCTCTTGGATATTTATTGGGGTGACACCATGGTAGCATCCCCAAGCTTGAGATTTTGTCAATTCTTCATCTCATTGCATCATTCTCTCTCTACACCTGAAATTTTTCCTTCATACAAAACTTCACACAATCTTCATTAGCAACATTAGCTTATTCAAAAGATATTAGACCTCTGGAAAAGCTTTGGAACAACAAGGCTTCTCACTAAAAACACAAGCTAATGTAGTAACTCCTTCAAAAATCTCAATTCACCTGAAGATAGCTCAAAAAGGAATCAATAAGAAGCAAATACAAATAATGGCAGAAATCTGTCAAAACAGAACAGCAGGTAGAAACGATTTTTTCGAACATCTTATGTTGCTCAAATCAAAAAGTGTTGAACTAACGAAAGTTAGCTAACATACTGGGGAATTTATTCGCAAATTGTGAGCTCAATCCGAGTTACATAGCCTCCTCACGGTGTTTTTGGTGGAGTACAGAAATCTGTTTCGGACAGCAACTCCCCAAATCTTATTTCCCTCTCATTAGAGGTCATTCTTGGCTAAAAAGCAAATAAAAAGGATAAGGTGTAACATCCCAGCATTAGAGCTTAGAAATAAGCTGAACACATGTGTGTGCATTGCATTCATGCATAGAAATCTGATAATTTTCGTGCTTTTAAATAAAAACTTGTCAAAGTGATCGAAGCTTCTCTTAACTTGATGGAATTGAAGTAGATCATCAAGTTGACAGCGATAAGTTTCAATATGACCTTTGCTAAAACCATATTTTTGGTAAACATGATTTGATCTAAGGGTATATCAAATGGAATAAAACTAAACCCTAATACATTACTTGATGGTTTATAATTGATCCTTAGGTGATCATATCATAGTATTCATTATAATCACTCATGAGTACCAAGTTAAGATATAACACAAATAATAAGAATGTAACAACTATATCTTAATCTTATCTACTTATACCATGTGTATCATGGAAATATCTAACTTTACCTCTCTAGTGTGATTGAGTAGGAAAGAAACCAAGTCAAGACCATTCGTTATACATCTTTCTTTCCATATCAATCTCTATCATCTCTATTGAATCCTAACTCAATATCTATTGTTCATCAATGCTGAGTAATGAACTATTGATTCACCAATTCTTAACCTATCAATTCTTGACCTATCAACCCTTACACTTATCATAGCATCCACTCTAAAACCTTTAGAGAAAGAAGTAAGAAGAGATAGTTGGTAGTGCTAGTTTTAGATATCATCTATAGAATAGGAGTGATTGGAGGAAATCAAATCAATATGGTAACAAAGAAGATTACAAGAATGAAGTCTAAAGATAGTTACCAGGAGTAGTCCTATTGGATCAATTAGGTATAGTTAATGAATTATATCTCTTAATCCAATAGATCTAAATAGAAGATAATTAGAATACAACTGTAGTGTTGTATTGAAGAAGCCTTGATTAGCCAATTGAAAACCTAAACCCTAAAGGATTATAATGATCATGCCTTACTCACCAATATTGAATGCTTATACCAAGTATAAGTGACATTGGTGGATAAAACATGATTGAACCATAGTATAGATATATTATCCTACATTAGTCATTACATGTCACATTAATATAATGTGAGGTTGGAATGTTAGATATTGGAGTTAAATAGAGAGAAGGAAGTATGATTAAAATAATGTTAGAGCAACATTGAATTAAAGAAGCAGTATTTTCCTCTTGGGGAAATACTAAACACTACAGGAGAGTATAACTTGATATAAGCCTCTACTAGAGTAGTATTTGTGATGGATGATTTAGGAAGGGTATGAATGGAGTTAGAGGTAACCACTTGTTGGGTTAGAGATTATTAATAATAGAATAGTTGTTAGAGCCAAGTATAAATATTAGAATACTATGAAAGCTTTAGTGTTAAGCATATTACTTTTATAAATGGATTTAGAATAATAAAGGGTGGATAAGAAGTTTCTATAAAGCAAAACTCATCATGTTAATACATGATGATGGATATAGAGAAGTAATATATCTAGGAAAGGAATTCCTTAATTAGAAGTCCAGAATTATGAAGTATGGAATATAGGAATCTTTGTTAAACACCCAAATCCTAAATCTAAGACCAAACCCAATATTCATTTTCTATGGTTGATCTATCATCTTGTTTCCATAATGGTTGATAGGAATAATTTCCTACATTAATCATTTCAGCATACCTTGGACATTCTCAAGCATCATTATTATAGGTGCTTATGGAACTATCTTTATTAAATGTTTCTCATAAGTTATCCTAGAAAACAAATCCATTGTTTTACTTTGAATGGTGATATTATTAAATTCACCAACATAAAGACAATCTGTCTTAGCCATTAATTTTTATTCACATCAATAAAGGAAACATGAGAATATGCAATTTTCTAAAAATTGATGGTAAAGCATTTTTAATTCAAACTTTAACTCAGATGTTAGTTGCAATAAAATATAGAATTATTATTACTTAAATCTATGAGAATAATATTAACCATATTAAGTTCCCAAAAAGTTTATATATTAAATAACAATAAAGGATCAAGATATATAAAAGTTTCTTTAATATTATAAGTCAATAAGAATCAAGACATCAAAATTTAAAATCCTAAACAAATCCTAAAACCTAAGGCCCTAATTTATACTTATCATATTTGATATAATAAGCTTCATATGATTATTAATATGAAGTATATAAAAGGGTAAATCAATAAAATATATTATTATCAAAAATAGTATTAATATCAGAATCTTAAGTATATTCTCATAAACTTACAATTTTCTAAATAAGAAATTTCTAGAAAGTTAAAACAAATGAATAAATACAAAGCTAGCAATTCAAAATAGAAAATGGAAAAGAAATAGAATCAGGAAAAAATAGAAGAAATAACAAATCTGGCCCACGGCCCATTTCTCTCTCTACCTATCCACCGCTCAGTAGCAGCACCCCTCTTCCCCCACTCATTTCGCCACGGTCCAACAGAAGCCTGGCCCAAATAACGTTTTGTTCCTCCTATCCGTCGTCTTCCTCCTCTGCGGCAAGCAGCTCGGTGGCGCCGTCGTCGCCGTTCGCCAGCTTTGCGATGCCCGCCGTCACCTGCCGTCTTCTGGAGAGGAGATAAGGACGCCGTGGTGCAATGCTTCGATCCTATCTTCATTTCCCCGTCCCAGCAACCTCCCTCTCTTCCGTTCCTCAAACCCGAAACCCTAAGCCGATGAATCGCCGGTGTTCCAAGCTTCCCCGGGGCAGCACAAGCACGCTATGAGCACCGCATTGCTCCCCTGAGTCGATTAGCCGGAGGAATTGAGCCGAAGCTCTCGGAATCGAACCCCCAGATCATTTCTTCCCGAACTCTAACCAAGCTCCGTCGTGGCTCCATCGCCGTTACAGGCCACCACAAGCCTCGTCATCAACCTCTTCTGCTTCCAGGTGAGCTCACGAATCCCTAGCGCCCTCTATCTCGTCTTCCCGTGATCTACAAGCATGTTCGTGCCGGTGTACTTAGTGCGCCGCCGCCAACCGCCGATGTACTTCCCGCTCCAATGACCATTAGTGGGCGGCGCCACCCCATACGGGTTCTGCATCTCCCCCGCGTCGATACGCTCGAACTACACCTCCTAGGAATCCCCCTGTCGCCATTCCCGAGCGCAACTCCGGTGAGGCTCCGACGTGCACAGGTGGCATATGATGTGGCCACGGGCCCATCTGTCTGTCTCTGTAGCTAGACTAGCTAGAGGTGTAAAAAGTATTACTGGTCTTTATTGATGTGGCATCTGACGTGGCTATGGCCCATTTGTCATTGGCTTGGGTAAGTTTAGGATAGGTATAAAAAGTATGTGCATGTTTAGAAAATAATTAAAATAATATGAATTCAAATTTCAAATATTCCAGAAATAAAATAAAATGATTAAATCTTGTAAATTTAATATCTTTTGTTTTATAAATCAGAAAAATACATATAATATATGAAAATGTTTAGAAAAATAAATTCTACAACTAAAAACTATTATTAAATATTGTTATGATAATTATTTAAATAAATATTATTTAATAAATACCTTATAAAGTTTTAATACTTTGATAATTAATATTTTAATAATGGTAAATGTTAAAATACCTAAAATCTTAGAAAAATAAAAATAAGAGTTTAAAACTATAATTATACATTATTAATCCTCTTAATTAAATATTTATTATTTATTAAGTACTTTTAAAGTAATAAACCTTATTAAAATCATATCTTATTATTTATAAATCACAAAAATAAATGTAATATACCAAAATGATCACAAAAATAATACCTACATGTTAAAAATGTGAAATTCCATTTTTTGAGTTAAATAAAAAGATTAAACACCTTCATAACTTGAATTAAACCTATTTCCTTAATTAATAATTCATATATAGGTAAATAAAATTTATTAATATTACTTCAATTAACCAATTAAATGTAATAAATAGTATTAATCTTAAATACTAATTCATGAAGTCAAAATGGTTTAACACATTTTAAATATAATTTTATTAAGTTATCCTTCCACCATAAGTATAAATTATTTTATAAAAGGATTCTTATCTAATATAAAATCTCTAAGAATAATTATAATAAGATAAAATACATTCTTTATATTAATCACAAGTTTATAAACAAATCAAAACACTATAGTAAATCCATAAGTAGTAAATAATATTGTTTACTTATTCATAAACCTTAACCACATCTTTATAGGAAGATAAATTCTTTTATACCATTATAATGCAAAGAAACCACTACTCCAATAGAAGTAATGCCATTCTTAGGTAACTCTAAGGAAACAATACAAAGTGAACAAGATACAAGTATCATAAGTAATACACTCTAAATCTATTTACATTCTTCAAATTATTTATAGTTACCAAGCCTTACGTATAATACTAAAAACTTAACTATATACTCTGTAGTTTACTTTGGTTTGTATGAATAAGTTATAAAACATCTCAAGTCCCAACTATTCAAGCAAGCACAAACAACATCAACCACATCTGATTAACCACAAAGATTGTTTAAACCTTTATAAAGGAATCTTTTCTTCAAAAGTTATTCATTTTGCCACTTCCATCAACATATGACAATTAATAGTAAACACCTTATTTCATACTTTATTGTATCATAAGATTGTCACTACTTAAATTCCTTATAAGTGACATTACTTGTAAAGTAAAACTTGAAGATAAACAATTAAGACGTAAGCAACCTTGAGTAGCATTTCATACTATGTATTTTATGGTTATATAAATACATGTTGTATTCCACACACTCACAAGCCTTAATAAGAAGCACATGTGTGAAACCTAATCTAAAAGGGCAACACATTCCAAGGAAACCAATTCCAGAATCCAAACCCTAGACCAGCATTATTCTTGGGATTCGTGTTTCTCAACTTGCATTACATTAAATATACATAAAAGCATCTTGCTTCTTTAAACATTAGTCCTTACCGGACCAATGATGCAGATTTCCGCTATTGGATCTTATATCGTCTTGAAGACCGTGAGTGCATAATCTTGCAATCACAAAAGGCAAGTTCACACTTTCTCATGTCCTTTGATTATTTTCTGTAAAGTAGTTTACAAATCCAGTGTTGTCATCACCTGCATTTGAAAAAGGACAGAAAACACTATTTTCATAATAATGTGATTATAGGTTATTTACCATGAGGTAATAACCTACTATAAGAGTTTCGGTGGTAAAGGAACATATTACTTAGGACTTAAAAACCAATGTCGCCAGTGATTCTTGCGCCGTATATTACGCGTTGACCATGAGATTTGGAATGGGACGGAGAAGTCAGCTGTATCTTTTCCCTCTCGCATGGAGCTGGATGTGCGGGGCGTGGCTGTTATCACTCGTAGCGTGCATATTATTTATGGTAATTCGTAGAGGATATGCAGCATATGGGTGGGAACCCTCAACGTCCCACGATAGTTCCGGCATCTAAACGGTCTGTACTGCCATTGCAGTAATTCAATAGGTGGGCTGGCGTACACCAAAGAGACATGTGGGGTCGCGGAGAAGGCAGTGATTGACTTGGGTCTTAGTCTGGGCCTCACACCAAGGAAGTGTGAACGGGTTCGCGGCCCGGATGTGCAACAAAGATAAGATCTCTCATGGGTAAAGTAACGCACCTCTGCAGAGTGTAAGAACTGTAACTTGTTACTCCCTGTTCCGGGAAGGAGCTGCGAACGCGGCGGGAAAGGAACCCCATGAAGGTTCTAGTAAACCCGTGAAGGCTGACGGACATAGCTTTTCAGAATAAAAGCAACCTTTGAAGAAATGTTTATGAAAACTTGCATTGCCTACGACCTACGGTCTGTGGCTGTAGATATAGTGCATCAAACACTCCTTTTCTAGTGAACTAGTTGAGTAAGCTCGTACTCAAAGTATCTTCTTAACCCTTGCTAGGTTCTAAAGCCAGTACAGATGATGTCTACATCAAGTTATGCTCCAGGAATCATCATCAAAAGTTAAAGCTCTTCAAGGAAGTCAAGAAAGTCAACATATACATCAACTCAAATGAAGACGAAGTTACTGATTAGATAAGAATAGAATTTCTAACCATAGAACCTACTTCTCTAGAGTATTGCAATAGCAGCAATGCAAGCTAGTAGTTCAGCTACTAGTTTTATCAGTATGGTAGCTATGAGTTATTTATTCTGGATTCTTCTTCGTAAGAAGTTTCTTTCTCTCTCTTTAACCTAGAGTGTTCTCTGGATCTTGTGAAAAGAGTTGAGTTGTAACCTATAGTCATGTCTTGGACCTGCTATGTTTCTGTTGTACTACTCTGAGGGATGTAATACTAGTGAACGGTGTTTCATTGGTGTTATGTCAACGACTATAGTGTAATACATCATGCAGTGGTATGCTGGGTCACCGCATAAGGAGAGGTCATTACAGAAATAATAACTTCCAAGACTCAAGGAAACTCTTGGGTTATCTCCCAACAAGTACTTTTCTTTAAATCCTTTAAGTTAGGCACAAGAAGCAAGAAGAATCAAGTATTTTCAAATGAAGAATTGCCCCTCTTGTTCCTTCTTTTCTTACCTTTCTTTTTCTTCTTAGGGAAGATATGATTGCTTACCGGGGGATTAAAGTGCATGATTCCTTCTCCCACATCTATTACCGCTCCAAGGTGTTTCAGTAGAGATCTTCAAGTGTGATCTGTCCTTTGCCTACACATTCAATAACAAGATAATCAGTATACACCATTTTCCCTGAGATTTTTGTAAACAGAGCTTCAGCTATTCCAATGGGCAATATAGTGGCGTTGTTGGTTAGAGAGATTTCCTCTCCTCCTTCAATAAGCCCCAAAGACTCAAGGAATCAAAAATATCTTTAGGCATGAGACAAAATTCAGACATGATATCACAACGAGCATCAAAAAGTGTAGTGTTTATTGAGACTTTAATTGTGGCAAACCAGTTTGAAGGCTCAGAATTTATGGGAACATAATCATGGTAAGCCCTAAGAGTGTGATAGCAACTATTCATTGCAGCAATACTAGTCTCAAGATGGTTCAACCTAGCAAAAATACTTGTGAAAGAGGAATCAGACTTGCCAAGTGTACCATAGATCATGATTAATTTCCTTATAGCATCATAAGCTTAATCCTTAGTACAAAGCAAAAAAATCCTTTTCAGCCATAGCATCCAAAGCATATCTATAACGAAGAGCAATACCGCGGTAGAAACTATCAATAACCAAGCTGAGGCTTCCCTCGGGCTCAGTTTCCCTCTGGAAAGCAGAGATTCTAGACCAAGCTTCCTTAAAACTTTCTTCACCTTTTTGTTTAAAAGTGGAGATTTCTACCATAGGGGAAATAAAGGCAGACCCCAACATGGCAGCAACTAGAGCAGGAACTAATTTTTTGTGTTTTTGAATAAAGAAAGCAAACCAAGCTAGACTAAATTTTTTTGGTTTTTTTTTGGAAATAGGCAAACAAAACCAAGCAAAAGAAACAAAGCAAACTAAAAACAAAGTAAAGAGAAAGGAAGTGAAGGACACCCCTAGTGAAGACATCCTTAGCCTCCCCGGCAACGACGCTAGAAAAAAGCTTGATGGCGCCCACCACTTGTCGTGGGATGCTTTGTTGGAAACCCCAAGAGCAAGGTATGAAGCAGCATAGAAGCAAGTTTCCCTCAGTAAGAAACCGAGGTTATCGAACCAGTAGGAGGAAGGAAATGTCACACATGTGTTGCTAGCAACGCAGAGACCTGCACAACACAAACTCAAGACTTTGCCCCAACGAATCAGTGAGGTTTTCAAGCTCACCGGTTTGCTGTAACAAAGGATTAAACGTATGGTGTGGAAGGTAATGGTTTGCAGCAAGTAAACATGTAACAGTGGAAGATGTATCAATGGTAAAGACTGGACCAGGGTCCATAGTTCACTAGAGGTGTTCTCCTTAGATAAACAACATGGCATGAAGGGTAAACAAATTACTGTAGAGGTCTCAACCTAATAAGGTAGATTCCTCCTGTGTTTACAATGCTAGTCCCTGGATCAATAGCTAGCATCCACAGTTAAGATGTAATATCAAGATACAAAGGTCATAATATAAATTTATAACCAGGAATAACATAAGTTTATTACATCAAGCATAGCTCATTTGGCTATTACATTACATTGCAGCGGAATAACTATAGTCATGGGTCCTTCATCTTCAAAGTGCCACAGGCAGATGTTGGTTGTAGACTTTGTAGTCCTAGTCAATCAAACAATCTTCACTTAAAAACAATCAACCTGCAACATTACAAGTTACAGCCGCAAGGGTCAATACATTTTGAATTGTATTAGCAAGCTTCACTTCTATGTATAATAAGAGTGGATCCTATCAATACATGCATATTTGGCTAAGTAGAGTTTAAGGCTTATTTGCACAAAGCAATATTTTATCCTATCTTTTCAGAAATGGTTTTTTTTAGTCTTTTGTCAAATCTCTTTTCCAAGAACCCCTTGAACTCCTTGGTAGAAACTCAAGTGTTCAAGTCCTTGTCAAAATCTCTTGAGCCACTTGGTAACCCCAAATGCAACAAGTTTTAAAATCTCATGAGTTCCTTGGTAACCCCAAGTACATCATGCTCTTGAGCACCTTGGTAACCCCAAGTGCAACAAGCTTAACAAAATCTCTTTGAATTCCTTGGTACCCCCAAGTGCATCAAGTTTTTATTTTAGAAGTTGGAATGTCGAGATCTCCCATAGTTCAAACTTTAGTTGCTCAAGATTGTCCATAACCGGGACACGGCTAAGTACTTAGATTTTATTAACTTCAGAAGGAGAGTACACTTTACCCACATGTCACAATCCCATCTTGTTGCCACCAAAGGGCTCTCTGGATTAGTGCTCACCAAGATGGAGTACCGACAGACTGAGAGTGTGACGAAGTCTTTCCAAAAGGTCCTCCCATACATCATTGCTAGCTTGTCTTCAGCCCCCATGAAGAATTCCAGATCCCCATGTCCGGTAACTAAAGACAATGTATGGGTCTTCCTAATGTAGTTGACTAAGCCAGAGCCATAATAGCATGTGGTTGCACACGAAAGCCACAATTGGAGAAGCATGTTCAATCTCTAGGTTTCCTAGGTGGTTTTCTTTTGGAGCACAACACAAAGTGAATCCCATAGACATAGTTCCTTTTGTTGCCACCTTCTCCAAAACTTAAAGTGTCCACCACCTAGGTGGTTCATTGAGTCCTTGTTTTATTATGTAAAACATAAGTCCTTTTCTCAACCTTTGTAAAATCTCAACATGTATCTCTTTTCAAAATAAAGTATGGCTAAGCATGTACAACTACAATATTTTCACTAAGGAGTGTGTAGGGAATCCTATTAGGATTTAGCATAGCATAAGTATAAAGAAATCTTTTTCATGCAGGTTTTCATAATCCACTAAGTATAACGAAAATAGTAGGGCATTTGTATGATAGTGTAACTTGCCTTTTTGGTAGGGAATGAGGGTTTACTCCTTGATCTTGCTAGTCTCACACTTTGCTAATTTCACTACAATCAATCAAACAAGCATAGTATCAAGTAGCATTCCAAACCAATATTCAAACAACATTTCACACACACAAAGCAATGGATTCTAAGTCATGCATGGGAACATGCTTAAGATGGTTTCATTCACAAGGGAGGTCTCCACTAGGCTTATAACTTTGTAAGGTCCACATTGGTCATTTACCAAGATGGCAAAGTCATTTGCAAAAGGCTTTAGTCCATAAACCATTTTTTTAAAATGCAACCATCATTTCATGTGGTGAAAAATATTCTTATCAAAGCAAAACTTTATGTTTTTCACCAAGTGAGTTGCCATTTGCAAAGCTTGGTGTTTTGGGTCAGTAGGTTTGGTCCAAAACATTTTCCCAAAGTTTTCTTTGCAAAAACATTTCCATAACAAAATCAATAATTTTATTTTGCTAGAAAATGGCTAAGTCAAATAATTCAACCCAAATTTTACCAAAATCGTTTTTAACACCAAGGGTTGGTTCCTAGGGTCAGTAAGGTCACAAAAAACCATTTTGCAAAGATTTTAACCCTAAAATCAATTTTAAACAATTTTTATATTCTAAACAAGCTCACAAAAGAATCTGCAAAATCAAGTAAACTAACAGATACTATTTGCTAAACCAAGGGCATGGTTGGCTAGGGCTTGCTCTCCTGAATCCATTGATATAACATTTGTAATTTTTGGACGCGTAGATCTCAAGTTATAAAGGTTTGAAGTTTGCAAATAAATCAGATTCAAATCTGTTTCTAAACCTAATAGATGACACGCGGCGCGTTGCTATTGTGGTACCGCGTGGATCGCGGCTGTGGCGTTGATCTGATCGATCGCGACGGTCTGAACGCGTCCCTTCGATGATAAGTGAACTAATCGTGGGCGCTAGATCTAGATCGAACGGTCTTTGAAGTTTGACCTAAAGTGGGCGGCCGACGCTGCGGCTGATCGGTGAGGATGGTGCCGGTGGTCTAGGAAGCGAGAGAGGAGGAGAAAAGGCTCATCGGGTTCAGGAGGTCACGGTGATGCTCGAGGAGGTGTTGGTCGGGCGAGGGGCGCTCTGATCTTGGCAGTATTGCTCGCCAGAATGGAGGACGGCGTCGGGTGCTTCAGGTGGTCGTCGTGGACGGCGCTGTGGATCACCCCAAAGCAAAACAACGATGCGGTTAGACGCAGAAAGATGTGGCGAATGTGGGAGTGTGAACGAGGAGGCGCGGGGCGGTCAGAGACTACCTGGGTGCTTGCCGGAGTTGGAGCGGACGGCGGCGCTCGAAAGTTCGACGTAGTCGACGCTCTGGGGCGCTCGCGGTCGAATGGGTGATACTGGAAGATGCGTCTGGGGGTGGGGAAGCTGCCAGGGCGCTCAGGGAGGTAGGGGTGATGTGTACTGGCTGGGATTGGAGATGGGAGCTCGTCGGAGCAGCGGCGGTGCAGGAGTGATTGGCGACAGCCTAGGGGCAGAAAGGGAGGGGCGACAGAGGGGAAAGGAGGGGAAGGCGCTGGCGCTTAAGTACGCAAGGTCAGAGGCGAGATTAACGCAACCATTATGAGGAATTAAGCGCGCGGATTGATGACGAGCAGCGTAGGTTTGGGAGAAGGGTCATGGGTGAGGACGTGACGATGGCGGTGGGGTCTACCTGTCAGCGGGGAAAGGAGTAAGGGAGAGGTCCACCGGTCATTCCCTCTGCGGGTTATTTACTGAGTGCGAACCGTTTTCTTGCGGGGTGATGAAGCTGGGCTGGTGCTGGGCCTATTGGGCTGCCTGGGTTGGGTCGGCCATGTCTTATTTTTTTCTGTTTGCTTTGTTTTATCTTTTTCTATTTTCTATTTTCTACTTTAAATTCCCAAACATTCAAACATCAACCAAAACAATTCAAACAATCATTCAGCTTTGTAATTTTGAATTTGATTCTGTTTATCAACATACCCAAATTCCAGATTAAAATAATAATTTTCATTCTTTTGAGGATCCATTCATTAATTAAATAAAATGGCCCTTTAGTTATTTAACCAAATATGGTTTGATTTAATAAAATTTCCATTTGAAATCCAAATATTTTCAAAACCAAATCAGTAAGTATTATAAAGAATACTTGGAATTTTTTTTAAAACAAAATAACCTTTTTTATTTTAGAGTCCATTATTATTAATTAAATATAATAGACTTTCCTTATTAAATCAAATAGGATTTGTTTTATTGAGATATTTATTTTAAAATCTAAAATAAAGCCAAAACACTTTAGTAGGTATTATTTGTGAATATCAAATATTTGGAAAACTTATTTTAAACAATTTAATAAGTTTTGATGTTTCAATTAAATTGGTAAAACCTTTTATTTAAATAAAGTTGGATATTAAATCCTTATTAATTTATTTAAATAAACCTTTGCTAATTTTATTTAAAAATAAAATGTTTTATTTCCCAAAGTTTGGCCAAGGTTTAATTTGGCTTTATAAAATATTCTTTATTTATAAACTTCTATTTTATTTGAAAATAATTCTTTTCACTTAAGAGTTTCAAAATAGTATTTCCAAATGTTTTTATTTTTCCTTTTATTAAATGTTTATCTTTTTAGATCCCTTTAGGTTTTATTTAATTCAAATGGGTTTGAAGTTCCAATTGAATTCAAAAAGTTTCTTCTGGCTCTGAAATTTAAACAAAGTTTTACTTTATTCATTTATTTTCACATTACAAGATTTGGAAAATCTTGGGATGTGACAATTACAACGGGGAAATTGATAGGAACTGAGTAAGGCATAACAATGCAATTACGAGCCAGAAAGATCCTATGAGGTTGATTGGGAAATACAACAATATACATAGACCGTCATCCAACTGTATCTATGACTAGAAGTCCACCTTAAGGTTATCATCCGAACCCCCTCCAGTATTAAGTTGCAAGCAACAGACAACTTCTTTAAGCAAAGTGTGTAAGGTAAACAGTCCACATGTTCCATGAACAAGAGACCGTTGTTTTCTCCCTAGTAGCAACATCACATATACAACCAAAGAGATTCCTGTCACTTCCCTTGGAAACTAGAGGCATGAACCCACTATCGAGCATAACTACCCCCTCTTGGAGTCACTAGCAACTACTTGGCCAAGATAGCTACTAACAATGGAGAGCATGCAAGATCACAAACAACACAGACATGATAGAATCATAAATACAAAACCATTAATCAAACCAACATAATAATCTCAATATCCATCGGATCCCCACAAACACAACATGCATGATTACAAATAGATTAGATCTTGATCATGAACGGAGCTCACAAGATCTATACATGAAAGCACAAAGGAGGAGATACAACCATATAGCTACTACATGGACCCATAGTCCAAGGTGGAACTACTCACGCATCATACCGGAGAGAAGGCCTCCGGGATGATCTCCCCCTCAGAGGGTGCCGGAAGAACTTGATCCCCGATCTCGGACGATGGTGGCGGCTACTGATGCGATTCGTGGAGATTTGATCGGGTGCTTAAGGTTTCCGCATCGAGGGCTTCTTATAGGCGAAGGGGCGACACCCGGAGGAGGCCAGGGCCACCAAACCCTAGACAGGCGCGAGCCCACCTGTCCCCGTGCCTAGGGTGGGTCTGCCCCCCCCCCTGGCCGGCCCCTCTGGCTCTCCTCTAGACTTCTTGTTCCCCACGAAAATTAATTGAATTTGACGGTTGTCCCGTCCAATTCCGAGAATATTTCTTTACTAACTTTTCTGAAACCAAAAACAGCAAAAAAACATGCATCTGGCACTGTTGCAACTTGTTAATTGGTTAGCACCAGAAAACATGTAAAAAGCACCTCAAAGTGTGGACAAGTAAAGCAAAGTATATACTAAAGAAGCATGGAGCATCAAAAATTATAGATACGTTTCCAACGTATCATCCACCACGGATTGTTTGGAACTCCTCCAACTAACCGCTCCACCATTCATGAGAAATACGTATCCGGATTGAGACTTAGAGTCATCCGGATCAGTGTCGAAGCTAGCGTCGACATAACACTTAGCGACGAGCTCTTCTTCACCTTCGTACACAAGAAACATATCCTTAGTTCTTCTTAAGTACTTAAGGATATTCTTGACCGCTATCCAATGTTCCGATCCTAGATCAGATTGGTATCTACTAGTCAAACTAATAGCGTGTGCCACATCCGGTCTTGTACATAGAATGGCGTACATTATAGGGCCTATGGCTAAAGCATAGGGGACTTTGTCCATTATCTCTCTTTCTTCCGTCATAGCCGGACTTTGAGTCTTACTCAATGTCTTGCCTTGCAACATAGTTAAGAACCCTTTCTTACTTCCGTCCATTTTAAATTTCTTTAAAATCTTATCAAGGTATGTACATTGCGATAGCCCTATTAGGCGCCTAGATCTATCCCTATAGATCTTTATGCCTAATATGTATGACGCTTCACCTAGGTCCTTCATTCAAAATTTGTTGTTTAGATAACTTTTAACACTGTTTAAAAGATCTATATCATTTCTGATCAGTAATATGTCATCCATATATAATATCAGATATGCCACATCGCTCCTACTCACTTTCTTGTAAATACAAGCCTCTCCATAATTTTGGATAAATCCAAACTCTTTGATCACCTCATCAAAGCGGAGATTCCAACTATGGGATGCTTGCTTCAGTCCATAGATGGATCGCTGAAGCTTGCATACCTTGTCAGCATCCTTAGGATCGACAAAACCCTTTGGTTGTACCATGTACAAATCTTCTTCAATGTTGCCATTGAGGAATGCAGTTTTGACATCCATCTACCATATCTCATAGTCGAAATATGCAGCAATTGCTAACATAATCCTAACTGACTTTAGCATCGCTACGGGAGAGAATGTCTCATCGTAGTCAACTCCCTGAATTTTTCGAAACCCTTTTGCGACAAGTCGAGCTTTATAGACGGTTATATTACCATCAGCATCAGTTTTTCTTTTGAAAATCTATTTATTCTCCACGGCCTTTCGGTCGTGAGGTAAGTCCACTGATACATTGGAAATATATCTATAATTTTTGACGCTCCATGCTTATTTTGTAACTACTTTGCTTTACTTGTCCACACTTTGAGGTGCTCTTTACATGTTTTCCGGTACTAACCTATTAACAAGTTGCAACAGTGCCAGATGCCTGTTTTCTGCTGTTTTTGGTTTCAAAAAAGTTAGTAAACAAATATTATCGGAATTGGACGGGACAAAGGACAAAGTCAATTACTTTCTGTGGGGCACAAGAAGTCTAGAGGAGAGCCCGAGGGGCTAGACCCACCCCAGGTGCGAGTGGGCCCCACCTCGCGCCTGGCTAGGGTTTGGTTGCCCTGGCGGCCA
The DNA here is from genome assembly GCA_030063025.1 of Avena longiglumis. Classification (NCBI taxonomy): domain Eukaryota; kingdom Viridiplantae; phylum Streptophyta; class Magnoliopsida; order Poales; family Poaceae; genus Avena; species Avena longiglumis. Next base: position 443,428,780 of record CP125973.1, on the reverse strand, counting down.
CCTCGATCTCCCCGTTCACCTATAAGAAGCCCCCGATGCAGAAACCCTGAGTACTCAATCAGAAATCCACGAAACCGTCTTTAGCCGCCGCCACCATCGTCCCTAGATCGAGGGGGGGCGGATCTGAAGTTCTTCCCGGCACCCTGCCGGAGGGGAGATCATCCTGGAGGCCTTCTCTCCGATATGATGCATGAGTAGTTCCAACTTGGACTATGTGTCCATGTAGTAGCTAGATGGTTGTATCTCCTCCTTTGTGCTTTCATGTATAGATCTTGTGAGATCCATTCATGATCAAGATCTAATCTATTTATAATCATGCATGTTGTGTTTGCGGGGATCCGATGGATATTGAGATTATTACGTTGGTTTGATTAATGGTTTTATCTTTATGATTCTATCATGTCTGTGTTGTTTGTGATCTTGCATGCTCCCCGTTGTTAGTAGCTATCTTGGCCAAGTAGTTGCTAGTGACTCCAAGAGGGGGTATTTATGCTCGATAGTGGGTTCATGCCTCTAGTTTCCAAGGGAAGTGACGGAAATCTCTTCGATTGTAGATGTGCTATTGCTACTAGGGAGAAAACAACGGTCTCTTGTTCATGGAACATGTGGACTGTTTACCTTACACACTTTGCTTAAAGCAGTTGTTTGTTGCTTGCAACTTAATACTGGAGGGGGTTCAGATGATAACCTGAAGGTGGACTACTAGTCATAGATGCAGTTGGATGGCAGTCTATGTATATTGTTGTATTGCCCAATCAGCCTCATAGGATCTTTATAACTAGTAATTGCATTGTTATGCCTTGCTCAGTTCCTATCAATTTGCCCTACTGTAATTTGTTTACTTTTCATGCCATGTTGTTTATCTAAGTAGAGCACCTCTAGTGAACTATGGACCCCGGTCCAATATTTACCATTGATAAATCTTCCACTGTTAATGTTTACTTGCTGCAAACCATTACCTTCCACACCATATGTTTAATCCTTTATTATAGCAAACCGGTGAGCTTGACAACCTCACTGATTCGTTTTGGCAAAGTCTTGAGTTTGTGTTGTGCAGGTCTCCGTGTTGCTTGCAACACCTGTGTGACATTTCCTTCCTCCTACTAGTTTGATAACCTCGGTTTCTTACTGAGGGAAAACTTGCTGCTGTGCTGCTTCACACCTTTCTCTTGGGGTTCCCAACAAAGCACTCCTACATCAACTCAGTGTTGCATCAAGCTTTTCTGGCGCCGTTGCCGGGGGGGCAAAGGACGTCTTCACAAGGGGAGTCCTTCACTTCCTTTCTCTTTACTTTGTTTTTAGTTTGCTTTGTTTATTTTGCTTGGTTTTGTTTGCCTCTTTTCAAAAAACACAAAAAAAATTAGTTCCTACCCTAGTTGCTGGTATGTTATTGCCTTGCTTGGTCATGCTTTCTATCAATGAATGGTTCCTTTGAAACTGAAAGGACTATATTTTCCCATGCTATTTTGGTGATGATGACAATCCCAATTGTGGTCTAATCGTGTACTTGAGTTTCAGTAAAAATTCTTTTGATGATTCCTATGGATTTTGTGGATGCTTTCTTTAGGATCTCGTGAAGACGGCGACCTTTTTGTTTTTCTAGTTTCTCTCTTTTTATTGCTTTAGGTCACCATACTATCAAGAGGGGGTCCATCTCGAAAGGCTGTGGGAAATCACTTGTTCTCACACAAACCCAATATGCACCGCCACATCCATCCTATTTTTCTGCGAGAGAGCGAGGTTCTGTTCAGCTAGAGTTGTTTTTCTCTGATCGGAACTTCCGGCCAAGCGCCAGAAGTTCCGCCCAGGACATTTGTGTGGGATGATCTGGGGCTTCGTTCTGATCCAACTTCCGCTGGAACTTCCGGTGAGCTCCGAGAACCTTCTGGCTGGGTATGCTCTATTTGCCGGAACTTCCACCAGAAGTTGCACCAAAAGTTCCGGTGAGGAATTTCTGTTGATCCCACCAGAAAGTTCCTGAGCGGAACTTCCGCCCAGACACCAGAACTTCCGGTCAGACATGCTTCGCGACCCAGAAGTTCCGCCCTAGTTCCGCTCCAAGTTCCGCTGAAGGGTCAGTACCCTTCTGTTTGAAGTGGTCTATTTGACGAAACTTGGGCCGGAACTTCCATCTGAAGTTTCACCGGAACTTCCGGTCAGTTTGACCGGAACTTCCGATCGAGCTTTTGGAGCGGGCGTCAACGGGCTGATGACCGTTGGAGCCTTGTTGGGCGGAACTTCCGGCCCCTCACCGGAAGTTCCGGTGAGGTCATGAGCAGTTAGCAGCGGAGGAGCCTATTTAAGGCGCCCTCCTTCTTCCTCCCACCTAACTTGAATATTTTCTCTCTCCTCCATTAATGCTTGAGCTTCACCTCACTATATCTCTCTCCCTAGCCACTCAAATCACTTGATCTTTTGAGAGGTGAGGGAGGTGACCTAGATCTACACTTCCACCAAAGAAGATTTGATTTCCCCCACCTATCCTTTGTGGATCTTGTTGCTCTTGGGTTTCTTGAAACCCTAGACGGTGTAGGGCATCCTCGGAGCTAAGATTTGTGTTTTAAAGCTCCGTGGTGTCGTTGAGGGCCTCCAATTGAGTTGTGGAGCTTCCCTCTCAACCTTGTTGTAAAGGTTTCGGTTGGCGCCGTCAATGTCACCGGTTAGAGGATTGTGAGGCCTCCTTTGTGGGGGAGCTCACCGGAGAAGAAGGTGTGGCCTTTGTGGTGCTCGGGTGACTTTGTGTGGCCCCGAAACCTCTCCAACATAGACGTAGCTCCTTGGGAGTGAACTACGGGAATTACATCTCTGTGTCCCCGCTCCAGTTACTTTGTTCCCTTCCTTTACTTCTTATCCTTTACTGTTCTTGTGGTTGTTGTAAGTTTTCTTTCATATAGGTTGTTCACCTAGTTACACATCTAGATAACTTTCCTTCTTATTAAGCCTAAAAGTGTGAAACAAATTAAAAATTGGTAGTCGCCTATTCACCCCCCTCTAGTCGATTCAAAGTTGGTACTTTCAATTGGTATTAGAGCCAAGGCTCTTATTTCGGGCTTTACCGCCTAAGAGAAAATGGCCGACGAAGGGGGTAGTGAAACTGAAAACCCCAAGATCTTGGCCACTATGGATGACCTCAAGCAATTGGAGACATCCATGATGTCCAAGTTCGAGGAAATGATGACTATCTTGTAGTCTCTCAACCAAGCCCCATGGTTGCTCTTGACACACCCCAAACCACCGAGCTTCCTCCCACCATTATGGTGACCGCCCCCAGGGTGAATCCCGCGGCCGTCACCACTCACTTGGGACTTGGTTTTATTGCTCAAACATCTACCAAGGTTCCAAGTGAGAACACCGAGGAGCCCAAGAACTCAACTTCCAAAGAGGAAAATGGAGGAAAGGACTACTCGGCGGTACCCCAACCGCCAAAGTACACTCCGGATCCACCCATTCCCATGCCACACATCATTCCTCAAGGAGCACCACCTATGCTAGATACTTCAAATTTCACCAATTGGAAATATCTAATGCGCTCACATATTTCCAGCTCTTCTATTGAGTTAATGAGGATTGTGGAGGATGGGTTCTCTCCATATGACCCAAAGAAGTTGACACGAGGTGAAGTGGTGGACAAGCAACTCAATGCCACTGCTTTGGGGATGATCCAAAAGGCTTTGACTCCAAAGGACTTTGCTCACATTCGCCAAAGGAGCATCGGATAAACTCACCGAGCTATTTGTTGGGAATGCAAGCATCCAAAGCTCCAAGTTTGATGAAGTCAACAACGAGTGCGTTGGTTTTGCTATGCAAGATGATGAGACCCCCAAAGACATGTATAGGCGGCTCAAGGTCCTTTGTTGCACTATGAGGGATCTTGGGGCCACCTATGTTGATGACAAGTTCATGAAGAGGAAGTTCATTCAAGCTCTCCTTCCGTTTGAAGAACAAAAGCTCAACTCTATCAAGGGAAGAACCAACTTTCACCTAATGACCTCCCAAGAAGTCTTGAGTGAAGTGATTGCCATGACCATTGCCAAGAAGAATGCGGAGTCTGCCCGTGCTTGGGCCATTGGATCAACCAAAGTGAATCTTGCTTTGAAGGCCAAGGCTATTGAAGTTGATGATGATACATCAAGTGAGTGGTCTCAAGACGAACTCAAGTGTGCCTTCAACGAACATCTTGCTCTCGCTTCAAGGGACTTTTGGAAAAAGTCCCGGCTCAAATCAAGGTCAAGGTACAACTCAAGATTCAACTCACCCAACAAGTCTCCCAAGGTAAGGTCATTGTAAAATTACAACGACAAGAGTCACTTAGTGGCCAAGTGTCCCTTTGAGAACTGTGAAGACAATGGTGGTCGTCTCATTCGCAAGATCAAGTCAAGACCTCCTCATCATTTGAACAAGAACTAGACCGTCAAGAACGTCGCCAACAAGGAACGAGCTATTGTGGTCCATGAATAATACATTTCGGGCACGGATGATATGATGATGAAGTCCAAGGTGGTGAGATTGTGGGAGTTGCTGCCATTGCCACTACCTCTACTCCACGATTGTCCCTCTTTGACTCACCTAATGAGAACATCATTTTCTCCAACCAAAAGTGTCTCATGGCCAAGGCCACCGAGGTAACATCTAAACCCACTCCTCAACCCATCTCTAGTGAGCCCTCTTCTCTTGATCTTGTTGGTCTAAAGGTGAAGAAAGAGATGATTGGCATGTGTGAATTTGTTGCTACCTTGCATGAAGAAACTAAAACTTGCTTTGAGTCCTTGCTTGCACAACTTGACAATGCTAGGGATGCTTTATATGAAAAGGAAGAACTTCTTGACTTGTTAAGTAAAAATGAAAGAGATGCCGCCGATGAAATTGCCTCTCTCACTCAAAGTCTAAGGATGAACAAAATATGAGAATTAATCTTGAAGAAAGTGTGTCTAAACTTGTTGATGACCATAACAACACCATGTGCTCTCTAGTTAAAGAACATGATCATGATCTTGCTTTGGTTACAGTGCTTAAGAAAGAAAAAGTTGAGTTTGTGGTTGGTCATGATAGGACTCAAGAAGACCATGAGAAACTCAAAGAGGAACACAAAGCCTTGGAGATCAAATTCTCAAGTCTTTTTGAAGCCCATGAACAACTTCAAACCCAACTAAATTGTGAACATGCTAAGTCTTCCGTTGTGAAAATTATAGACTTGTCTAGCAATTCTAACCCTTGTTGCAAGCATGAGAATCTCATTGAGGAGAACAAGGCGTTGAAGGATCAACTTGCCAAGACCAAGAAGAAGAAGAAGAATAAAAATAGCAATGGCATGGATCAAGGACCCTCATATGGACCAACCATCTTGCAAAGTGACAACTTTGCCGGAAAGAACAATCCCTCTTATATTCTTTGCAAGTCCTATGATGGTCATGTATATGCTAGATATGTTGGAACTTCTTACACGCATGATTATCATTGGACCATTTGGGTGCCAAAGACTCTTGTTACTAACAAAAGGGGACCCATTGCAAAATGGGTACCTAAAACCAAAGCTTGATTTTTTTGTAGGACTATGCTTCCGGTGGATCAAAATGGGTGTTTGATAGTGGTGCCACGAGTCATATGACCGGAAGCAAGTCTATCATGATGGTGATGAGGCCAAATATTGCCAACACCATGGTATCCTACGGTGATAAAACAAGTTTTCAGGTTTTGGGATTTGGCAAAGTGGTGGTAACCCAGGATATATCCTTGGTTGATGTCATGCTTGTCAAAACTCTTGGTTACAATTTACTTTCAGTTCATGCTCTTGCCCTTATGGGTCTTTATTCTTTCTTCCATGTGCATTCCATGGTCCTCATGTGGAGCAAGTCTCTCAAGGTGGATTTCGTAGGGTACGTATAGCATGACTTGTATGTGGTAGACTTTTCAGGGACCACTACTCCTCATGATCTATGTCTCTATGCTAAAGCGGACAAGGGCTGGTTGTGGCATCGCCGCCTAGCCCATGTTAACATGAGAACTTTGCAAAGACTTCACTCCGAGGGCCACATCCTTGGGCTTAATGATGCTTATTTTGCCAAAGATCATGTTTATAGGGCTTGCATTGAAGGCAAGATGCATGAAACTCCTCACAAAGTGCTTAATCAAATCACCACGGAGAGATGTTTGGAGCTCTTGCATATGGACCTTTTTGGTCCTCCCTCTCATGATAGCCTTGGAGGCAAGAAGTATTGTTTGATTATTATGGATGATTTCTCAAGATACACTTGGGTGTTCTTTTTCAAGTACAAGAGTGAGACTCAACAAACCGTCATCGATTTTGCCAATGAGGTTCAACGGAAACACAATGCAACCATTCTCTCAATTCGAAGTGACAATGGCACCGAGTTCAAGAACTATACTTTGGATGAGTTTCTTAGTGATGAAGGAATCAAGCATCGATACTCCACTCCCTATACCCCTCAACAAAATGGAGTTACCGAAAGGAAGAATCGCACTTTGATGGATGCTGCTCGGTCTATGCTAGCTGAATTCAAGTCTCCATACAACTTTTGGGCCGAGGCCATCTCCACCGCTTGCCATGCAACCAACCGTCTCTACCTCCGCAAGAAAAAGAACAATACCCCCTATGAGCTCCTCACCGGGAAAAATCCAAATGTTAGCTACTTCCGAGTGTTTGGTTGCAAGTGCTACATTCTCAAGAAAGGAGTTCGTTTGTCCAAGTTTGAATCCAAGGCTCAAGAAGGAATTTTCGTTGGTTACTCAAATTAGTCTCATGCTTATAGAGTCTACAACAAAGCCAATGGAAGAGTTGAAGAGACGATCAATGTGAAGTTTGATGAAAACCATGAGTCTCTTGTTAGACTAGACGGTGGTTGTGATCCAAGTGATGAAATTCCTCCTAAGGCCATAAGAAGAATGGGTGTAGGTTTCCACCTCCCCATTGAGGATCCCCTTGTGGACGAAGGAGAAGGACCAATCTCTACTCAAGTGGAGCCCTCACTCTCACAAGACCATCTTGTCTCTCAAGGACCTACTATTTTGGCACAAGCTCCCTCAAGCTCTTCCGAAGGTCCTCATGCTCATGACTCTCCAAGCTCCAAAGATCAAGCTCTTCATCAACAACATCAACCTCCCCAAGATGGGGCTCCTCCTTAAGGCACCTCCCGAGGTCAAGATCTTCATGAACTACATCAACCTCCCCAAGATGGGGCTCCTCCTCATCAAGGTCACGTCTCTCCTCAAGGTCAAGCTCGTCAAGATCAAGGGCAAGCCAATGATAATCAAGGCTCTACTCCAAATGATGACTCCCCCGAAGTGGAGATTGATGAAGATGATCCTCGTGTTCGTGCTTATAGTTAAGGCGGGGGCTCCAATGGTGGCAATGACCAAGTGGTTGCTCAAGAATCTCGTGTTGAAGCACAAGCCCGCCATCAAGCCTATCGTCTCGCCAATCTCGTCCGAGATGGCCATATCCTTGATAATGTTTATGGAGATTTCAATAAGGGTTCCACTACTAGGAGGCAACTAGCCTCCTTTAGCTCTCACCATGATTTTATCTCTCTTGTGGAACCACAGAAAGTCTTTGAGGCTCTTGAAGATGATGATTGGATTGACACTTTGAACAAAGAACTTCACAACTTCAAGAGGAACAATGTTTGGACATTGGTTGAGCGGCCCAAAGATTGTCAAAACGTCATCGGTACCAAATGGGTTTTCAAGAACAAGTGTGATGCGAATGGAATCGTTGTGCGCAACAAGGCATGGTTAGTTGCCCAAGGATACTCACAAGTTGAGGGCATCGACTATGGTGAGACTTATGCCCCCATTGCTCGCCTTGAATCCATTCTTATGCTTCTTGCTTTTGCTACTCATCATAACTTCAAGTTGCATCAAATGGATGTTAAGAGTGCTTTTCTTAATGGGCCTTTGAAAGAGTTTGTATACGTCAAGCAACCTCCGGGCTTTGAGGATCCACTTTTCCTGAACCATGTCTACAAGCTCAATAAGGCATTCTATGGCCTCAAACAATCCCCACGTGTGTGGTATTATTGCCTTAGGGAGCTCTTGTTAGACCGTGGCTTCAAAGTGGGCCTTATTGATCCCACTCTTTTTACTAAGAAATTTGGAGGCCACTTGTTCGTATGCCAAATCTATGTTGATGATATTATCTTTGGGTCTATTAACAAAACTTTTAATGAGGATTTTGCCAAGCTCATGACCGATCGCTTCGAGATGTCCATGATGGGGGAGTTGAAGTTTTTCATTGGGTTTGAAGTCAAGCAACTGAGGAAAGGGACTTTCATCAACCAAGCATAATACATCCAAGACATGCTCAAGAAGTTCAAGTTTGATCAAGTCAAAGGTGCCAAGACTCCCATGCCAACTAAGGTTAATCTTGATCTCGATCCTAAGGGTAAGGATGTGGATCAAAAACTCTATCTCACTATGATTAGTTCTTTGCTCTATCTTTGTGCATCCCGACCAGATATTATGTTGAGTGTGGGTATGTGTGCAAGATTCCAAGCCACACCAAAAGAAAGCCACATGGTGGCGGTCAAGAGAATCTTTCGATATTTGGTTCATACCCCAAACTTTGGGTTGTGGTACCCCAAGGGAGCCAGCTTTGACCTTATTGGATAGACGGACTCGGATTGGGCTGGTGACAAAGTAGGAAGAAAGTCAACCTATGGAGCTTGTCAGTTTCTTGGAAGATCTTTGGTGTGTTGGTCCTCGAAGAAGCAAAACTGTGTGTCTATGTCCACTGCCGAAGCTGAGTACATCTCCGCCCCAAGTTGTTATGCTCAATTGCTATGGATGAAGCAAACTTTGAAGGATCTCGGGCTATCTTTTGACAATGTGCCTCTTTTTTGTGACAATGAGAGTGCCATTGCTATTGCTCAAAATCCCGTGCAACACAACCGGACTAAGCACATTGAGATTCGGCATCATTTCATTCGGGACCATGTTGCTAGAGGAGACATTTCTTTGGAGTATGTTCCCACCAAGGAAAATCTTGCGGATCTTTTCATGAAGCCTCTTGATGAAGTAAGGTTCCGAGAGTTAAGGCATGAGCTAAATATCATTGATTCGAGCAATGTGGCTTGAGTATCTTGCACACCTACCCGTGTCTCAATGTGTATCTTGTTTGGATGTAGGCATGGATTTAGGGGGAGTGTAGTTCCTCTTATGAACAAATACTATCCCTTTTATGCGCAAATTAAAGTTTTCATACTCTATAGTCTCTAAAGGAGACCATTTGAGCTTCATGATGAGTGTTGGTAATGAACCCAAGATATATCTTCGCGGTGTCAAGCCATTTACTCTTATATAAGGTGGCCTCGGCCACCGACCCATTTTTGTCCCTTGTCTTGTTTTTATTTGTGTGTTTGGTCTTTTTTATGTTTTTCTTGGTTTTTGTTGGCTTTGGTTCTTCATAGTTTGAGCTCTCTATCCTAAGCCTTTCCTTTCCTCAAGCCCTCTCTATTCCCTGCACAAGTTCTTCCTTGTTTTCTTCCAAACCTGAGAAACTTTTCTGGCGTCACCGGAACTTCCGGTCAGCTCCCGGAACTTCCGGTCAGCTCGTTGTTCGTATGAACCACCTGCTGACCTGGAATGTTTCTGCCTGACCCAGAACTTCCGGTCCCTGACCGGAACTTCCGGTGATGCTCTCTGTCCTATATAAGGTGGGCCCTGGGGAAAACTGGATCTTCTTCCTCTTTTCCCCAAGACCCATCTTTTATTTGGAGCAGCCGCCGGTGAAGACTTATCCACGAAGGTGCTCCGGCCCCTTCATCTCTGGCCACCCCTCCTCATATCTGCTCCGTGGGAACCTTCCCCACCTCGATCTCCTGCCATGGACTCCGGTATTTGCCCTCAACTCCCTCCATTAATGGAGATCTATCTCTCTCACCATTGCTTGAGTTAGGGCTCACCTTGTCTACGCTAGTTCTTTGGCTAGAACTTGTTGGGAGATCTTGGTAGGCCTAGCGAATCTTGCTAGGGTAGATTGGTCCAATACATTCTTGGAAATTTTGTACTTGTGCCTTGTAGATCTAGATCTATTGAACTTGCTATTTGAACCACCAGTTCGTGGTCTCACCGGAACTTCCGGTGAGCCACGACTTCAGGTGGACCATTTTCACCAGAAGTTCTCGCGACAGTATTTTTTTTCCCTGACTATATTTTTCCAATCACCTTTTGTTTATTCTTACAAACTTGTGCACTTACCCCACCTTCCCTCCCTATTATTTTGCTTTCTTCTCAGGGCAAGGTGTTTCCCGCAAAGGCAAGCGTCTCCATCGACCATCCTACAATATTCCTCCTGAGATTGATGAAGATGACGTTGAGGTGGTGCGTCCATCCACTCAGCCAGCCGTCAGAGGTCTGTTGCTGCTCATCGTGCTGCTGCTGCTGAAGGGAAGGGGCCTGTTCTTGCCTCTCAGAAGGCCACTGCTGCTGGGCCTGACAAATCCAAGGCCAAGATTTCCAAATGGACTCAAAAGGCCTACTCTAAATTCAGGCGTAAGGATCCCTACCTTATTCCTCGTGACCATCTCTGCTTGGATCCCCTCTTCCACAACTATCGTCAGGAACAAATCTTTGCTGAAATCTATGCTACCAAGAGAAAGTTTGTGGTTGCTACTCAGAAGTACATCAATGTGGCTCACATGGAAGAAAAACATGCATACTTTGGCGAGGCTCTTGATATTTGCAGGAGGTTTGAGATGATTCCCCTCATGGAGCACCGTCAGAACTTCGATGAAGGTGCTATTGCTCAGTTTTACACAACCCTTCACTTGAATATGAGTTCCTCTACTGAAGGTGTGATGAAGTGGATGACTAATGGCGTGCTGCTTACCGCCAATTGGTCTGAGTTTGCTGAGCTCCTTGGCTATCCCATTCAGCCTGCCAAAGGGGCAAATGGTTGGCGTGTCCATACCACCATTGCTATTGATCCTGAAGTCCTGGAGCCTCTTTACATTGAAGGATGGGGCACTGTTGGTTTTGTGAATAATCTGCAGCCAGTTTATGACATCATGCGCATGGTGTACTTGAACACCATCTCTCCCAAGGCTGGAAACTTTGATTAGTTTCATGCCTATCAGGTTGATCTCATGCATCAGACTTATCTTCGACATGACTCTGACAGGCCGATGGATGTCATGCACTTTATCTACACTGAGATGTGGTAGGCTATCATTGACAAGCGCTCTTGCCCCTATGCTCCCTATATTCAGACTCTCATCAATCACAAGTGTCTTGAGGTGACTGGTACACATTTCTCTGAAGCCAATATCACCATTCACGAGGAGAAGAAGTTGTGTGTGAGCAAACACAACAAGCCTCGTTCTCAAGAAGAAAAGGAAGAAGCTCTCCAGAAGGCTCGTGATGAACCTGGTGGTCCCTCCTCTGCTCCTGGTGGCTCTAGTGCTAGTGGTCCTTCTCTCCAGAGGCGGTCATATTGGGCAAATAAGATACTTGGAAAGGTGAAGAAGACTTTCTGCTTTCTCCAGGGCCGCGAGTATCAGCATTATGTCGATCAGCGACACAGTGTTCAACACCAGAAGGCCATCATGACTGCTCTCAACATACCTTGCTCTCTTGTCACTAGCTTTGTCACTGCTCCTAGGGATGATTGGATTCGCGACAACTGTCGTTGGTCTGAGGATGAGTCTGAGGAGAAAGTCACTGGTCCGCCGTCTGCATGGGATTCTTGGGTCCCTAAGCCCGCTCCTCCTCCCTTTCATGGTTGGGGCGATTAGAGTGATCTTTTCTTCCTTTTTGGTGTCTTGATGCCAAAGGGGGAGAAAGATGTCTATTAGGTTGCCTATGGGGATTTGCATGGGTTGAGTCACGAGCTTGTTCTTGCCTTTGATATTTTCTAGCTCGCGAACTCTCTAGTTTATTTGTGTGCTTGTGGACCTCTTTATGTTTGTGAACTTATGTGTGCATGTGGACCATGTTATTTGTATGAGACTATGTGGTATGTTATGTTATGCTTGGTTAATGCCTAATGTTTGGTGTTGTTGTTATTGGCTTATGGGCATTTGTATATGGTGGTGGAGCTTTTAGTCTCCCTCGTTATTTCCTCTATTGTCTCCACCACAGTTAGTTGGTGCAACGATATGATCTCTATACTATCTATTCCGTGCATTTGTGCTATCTTTGCAATTGGGAGGGGGGGATCCTTGTATGTGTGCTAGCATTGTCCTTAGAGCATTATCTCTACCTTGCACACATATAGGGGGAGCCTATTCCATCCATTGCAAAGATTACTTCCAACATTATGCAAATCTTTGGGATTGTCATCAAACACCAAAAAGGGGGAGATTGAAAGGACTATATTTTCCCATGCTATTTTGGTGATGATGACAATCCCACTTGTGGTCTAATCATGTACTTGAGTTTCAGGAAAAATGCTTTTGATGATTCCTATGGATTTTTTGGATGCTCTCTTTGGGATCTCGTGAAGACGGCGACCTTTTTGTTTTTCTAGTTTCTCTCTTTTTATTGCTTTAGGTCGTCGTACTATCAAGAGGGGGTCCATCTCGGAAGGCTGTGGGAAATCACTTGTTCTTGCACAAACCCCATATGCACCGCCACATCCATCCTATTTTTCTGCGAGAGAGCGAGGTTCTGTTAAGCTGGAGCTATTTTTGTCTGATCGGAACTTCCGTCCAGGCGCCGGAAGTTCCACCTAGGACATTTCTGTGGGATGATCTGGGGCTTTGTTCTGATCCAACTTCTGCTGGAACTTCCGGTGAGCTCCCAGAACCTTCTGTCTGGGTATGCTCTATTTTCCAGAACTTCCACCGAAAGTTCCGATGAGGAATTTACGTTGATCCCACCAGAAAGTTCCTGAGCGGAACTTCCTCCCAGACACCGGAACTTCCGGTCATACATGCTTAGCGACCCAGAAGTTCTGCCCCTAGTTTCGCTCCAAGTTCCGCTAAAGGGTCAGTACCCTTCTGTTTGAAGTGGTCTATTTGACGGAACTTTGGCCGGAACTTGCATCATAAGTTTCACCGGAACTTCCGGTCAGTTTGACCGGAACTTCCGGTCGAGCTTTTGGAGCGGGCGTCAATAGGCTGATGACCGTTGGAGCCTTGCTGGGCGGAACTTCCGTCCCCTCACCGGAAGTTCCGGTGAGATCGCGAGGGCTGTAACGGTCCAGCGTGGAGGGAGCCTATTTAAGGCGCCCTCCTTCTTCCTCCCACCTAACTTGAATATTTTCTCTCTCTTCCATTAATGCTTGAGCTTCACCTCACTAGATCTCTCTCCCTAGCCACTCAAATCACTTGATCTTTTGAGAGGTGAGGGAGGTGACCTAGATCTACACTTCCACCCAAGAAGATTTGATTTCCCCCACCTATCCTTTGTGGATCTTGTTGCTCTTGGGTTTCTTGAAACCCTAGACGGTGTAGGGTATCCTTGGAGCTATGGCTTGTGTTGTAAAGCTCCGTGGTGTCGTTGAGGGCCTCCAATTGAGTTGTGGAGCTTCCCCCTCAACCTTGTTGTAAAGGTTTCGGTTGGCGCCTTCAAGGTCACCGGTTAGTGTATTGTGAGGCCTCCTTTGTGGGGGAGCTCACCGGAGAAGAAGGTGAGGCCTTTGTGGCGCTTGGGTGACCTTGTGTGGCCCCGAAACCTCTCCAACGTAGACGTAGCTCCTTGGGAGCGAACTACGGGAATTACATCTCCGTGTCCCTGCTCCGGTTACTTCGTTCCCTTCCTTTACTTCTTGTCCTTTACCATTCTTATGGTTGTTGTAAGTTTTCTTGCATATAGGTTGTTCACCTAGTTGCACATCTAGATAACTTTCCTTCTCGTTAAGCCTAAAAGTGTGAAACAAATTAAAAATTTGTAGTCGCCTATTCACCCCCCTCTAGTCGATTCAAAGTCGGTACTTTCAGAAACTAGTTCTTATTGGCAAGGTGGGTTCACGGAAGAACAAAAGTATTATTATAAGGAACACCTTTTTCACAAAAAGGGAAACACTTATGGGAACAAATTGATAAGTTGAATACTATTGCTAGAGACGTGTGATCTACTTATAATGTTACTTATTGCTTTGATAAAGCTTGTTGCTGCAGGAGGTATAAACACCTACCCTTTCAATGTGAGTATAATGATAATGTTACCATATCTTATTATGTTAAAGGAAATTATGATTTTTATGATGTGGAACAAATTGAAGAGTTTATTGCCTTCAAGGGTGAATTTGAACTTGCCAGTTTGCTTGAAAATATTGATGATGCACCTTATAAACATGAGGTTTTTGAGATACTTAAATTCTGCTTTGATAATTACAAGGAAGAAAATAGCTATATTCTTGAATATTTTAATAGGCGTTTTCCACATTTGGAAGAGACTAATGCCTTGCAGGAGCCTATGGAAGAAGAAATTGTTGAAACTGAAAGCTCATTAGATGAAAAGGAGGAGGAGAGTGATGAACAAAAGGTGGAAGAATGGATCTACCCATGCCTACCTTCTAATGAGAGTAACTCTTTACCTCTTATATTATTTAATTGTCCCTCATGCTTACCAAAGGAGGATGAATGCTATGTTCCTGTGGATCCTTTTGAAATATCTACTTTGGGTAAAACCTATGAAGGTTTTAATCCCACTATTTTTGAGCTTGATAGAAATTATGTGTTTGTAGATCATGAAAAGCATGCTTTATGTGATAGCTATATTGTTGAGTTTATTCATGATGCTACTGAAAGTTATTATGAGAGAGGAAAGTATGGTTGTAGAATTTTTCATGGTACTGAAACACCTCTCTATGTTTAGAAAGTTTTGAAGTTACTCTTGTTTTATCTTCCTATGCTTGTCACTTTGTTCTTTGTGAATTTATTTGTGTACAAGATTCCGATGCATAGGAAGAGGGTTAGACTTAAATGTGTTTTGAACTTGCTTCTTGATGCTCTCTTTGACTTCAATTCATAATTCTTATGTGAGCATCTTCTCAAGCTATCAAGCCTAACTTAAAGACGTTAAATAAAAGTACTTGTTGGGAGATAACCCAAGAGTTTCCTTGAGTCTTGCAAGTTATTACTTCAGTAATGACCTCTCCTTATCCTTTTTGTTTTGATTTTTTGTGCCAGGAATGACCTCTAATAAGAGGGAAGTAAGATTTGGGGAGTTGCTGTCCCAAAACAGATTTTTGTCCTACACCAAACAAAATTGTGAGGAGGCTCTGTAACTCGGATTGAGCTCAAAATTTACGAATAAATCCCCCAGTATGTTAGCTAACTTTATTTAGTTCAACACTTTATGATTTGAGCAATAGAAGATATTTGCAAAAATCGGTTTCTACCTGCTGGTCTGTTTTGACAGATTTCTGCCATTATTTGCATTTGCTTCTTATTGATTCCTTTTTGAGTTCTCTTCAGGTAAATTGAGCTTTTTGAAGGAGTTACTACAGTAGCTTGTGTTTTTAGTGAAAATCCTTGTTGTTCCAAAGTTTTGCCAGTGGTCTAATATCTTTTGAATACACTAATGTTGCTAATGAAGATTATGTAAAGGAAAAATTTCAGGTGTAGAGAGGATGATGCAATGAGATGAAGAATGGACAAAAGCTCAAGCTTGGAGATGCCACCATGGTGTCACCCCAAGAAATATCCAAGAGGTACAAGCGTCAAATCTTGGGGATGCCCAAGGCATCCCCTTCTTCATCAATAAAAAGCTCAGGTCTGTCTAGACACTTCGTTTTTATTGTTTCATGCACAGTTGTATTGTTCTTGGAGCGTCTTAGTTTTCATTTGCTTTGCTTAGGTTGTTTAGTTTGCTTGAATAAATTAGTTTGGAACCCCGTTATCGCTGTGTTGTTTTGCAAATAAGTTTGCTTGGTGTTTGGAAAGGAGTAGTAAGTTCTTACTTGAAATGCAAGAGGAGCTTGCATTGACTGTGGCTTAGACTTTAGCATGACATGCTAGGTGTTGTTTTGACTTTATGCTTATTAATTATTGATGTATCATGTCATGTTCCGAACAATTGGAATTGCTTAGTGTGCCTTGAAGAAATTATGTGTTGTTTTAGCATGCAAAAGCATAGTATTGTGGTATTCTCCTTTGATGTTTTGCTTGGGTTGACTTGGCACATGCTTACACCATGTTATGAATCTCACAAGTTACCATTAGCCTCTATGATCATTTAGTCCTTGACTTGTAGTACCACTCTTTGCTTTGTTTAGTTTGCTTTGTTGCATTGCATGATTTTGGCCATTATTGCTCTCTTAGTTGGTTGCTCCCAGTCTTTTGCTAGCCTCCACTTGTATGAGTAAGTTCTACTCATGCCTCCAACTCCCAAGAAACCAAGTTATTCCAAAGTGTCCACTATAAACTCCTATGCATGGTGTGTTACACCATTCCAAGGATATTCTTGTTTTCAACTATCTTCCAATTAAAAACTATTTTGCTATGTGAAAACTTAGTGATTAAATCCCTCACAAACTTGATGGACACTTTATTCTTTGCCCCTAATAAACTTGAACCATTATGACAAATTTGTTATGCTTGCACTTAAAAGTTGGAATTAGCAGAACCGTGCTGTCATGGGGAACATTTTCAACATTGCACTTGTACCTTGTTGTACTCAGTTGATATCATGTTCTTTTGTCTATGGATGTCACCTGTGTGAAATAAAGAGGGGACTTGTAAGTCCATGGAGTTTGTATTCTGTGTTAGAGGTGATTTTTACATGTTTTCTGGTACTAACCTATTAACAAGTTGCAACAGTGTCAGATGCCTATTTTCTGCTGTTTTTGGTTTCAGAAAAGTTAGTAAAGAAATATTCTCGAAATTGGACGGGACAAAGGACAAAGTCAATTACTTTCCGTGGGGAACAAGAATTCCAGAGGAGAGCCCGAGGGGCCAGCCAGAGGGGCCAGACCCACCCCAGGACCGGGTGGGCCCCACCCCATGCCTGGCTAGGGTTTGGTCACCCCGGCGGCAGCCTCGGTCTCCCCCTTCGCCTATAAGAATCCCCCGATGCAGAAACCATGAGTACCCGATCAGAAATCCACGAAACCGTCTGTAGCAGCCGCCACCATCATCCCTAGATCAGGGGGATCTGAAGTTCTTCCCGGCACCCTGCCAGAGGGGAGATCATCCCGGAGGCCTTCTCTCCGGTATGATGCGTGAGTAGTTCCACCTTGGACTATGGGTCCATGTAGTAGCTAGATGGTTGTATCTCCTCCTTTGTGCTTTCATGTATAGATCTTGTGAGCTCCGTTCATGATCAAGATCTAATCTATTTGTAATCATGCATGTTGTGTTTGCGGGGATCTGATGGATATGGAGATTATTATGTTGGTTTGATTAATGGTTTTATCTTTATGATTCTATCATGTGTGTGTTGTTTGTGATCTTGCATGCTCTCCGTTGTTAGTAGCTATCTTGGCCAAGTAGTTGCTAGTGACTCCAAGAGGGGGTATTTATGCTCGATAGTGGGTTCATGCCTCTAGTTTCCAAGGGAAGTGACATAAACCTCTTGTTCATGGAACATGTGGACTGTTTACCTTACACACGTTTCTTAAAGCAGTTGTTTGTTGCTTGCAACTTAATACTGGAGGGGGTTCGGATGATAACCTGAAGGTGGACTACTAGTCATAAATGCAGTTGGATGGCGGTCTATGTATATTGTTGTATTGCCCAATCAACCTCATAGGATCTTTCTAACTAGCAATTGCATTGTTATGCCTTGCTCAGTTCCTGTCAATTGCCCCGCTGTAATTTTTTTACCCTTCATGCCATGTTGTTTATCTAAGGAGAGCACCTCTAGTGAACTATGGACCCCGGTCCAATCTTTACCATTGATACATCTTGCACTGTTAATGTTTACTTGCTGCAAACCATTACCTTCCACACCATACGTTTAATCCTTTGCTACAGAAAACCGGTGAGCTTGACAACCTCACTGATTCGTTGGGGCAAAGTCTTGAGTTTGTGTTGTGCAGGTCTCCGCGTTGCCTGCAACACCTGTGTGACGTTTCCTTCCTCCTACTGGTTCGATAACCTCAGTTTCTTACTGAGGGAAAACTTGTTGCTGTGCTGCTTCACACCTTGCTCTTGGGGTTCCCAACGAAGCACTCCTACATCAACTCAATGCTGCATCATCCACCAAGGTCCAAACCTGGTTTTCGTACATGGATTCCATCTCGGATTTCATGGCTTCTAGTCATTTGTTGTAATCCGGGCTCATCATCGCTTCTACATACGTCGCAGGGTCATCAATTTCATCGACCATGAAATTCATAATAGGATTTCCGTACAGCTCAGGAGCTGCACGCGTCCTGCTAGACCTACGAGGTTTGGTAGTATTCTCTTTCGGAGCTTCGTGATCGTTATCATTAGTTCCCTCTTCATTTGGTGAAGTCAACTCCGGAACGGCTTCCGGTGTTGCGCTACTTGACATATTATGAAGAGAAAGTTCAACAACCTCTTCGAGTTCTACCTTCTGACTACACACACCTTTCGCGAGAAACTCTTTCCCTAGAAATGATCCATTCTTGGCAACGAAAACCTTGCTCTCGGATCTGTGATAGAAGGAATACCCAATAGTTTTCTTAGGGTATCCTATGAAGACGCATTTTTCCGCTTTGGGTTCGAGTTTATCCGGTTGAAGTTTCTTCACATAAATATCGCATCCGCAAACTTTAAGAAATGACAGCTTAGGTTTGTTTCCAAACCATAATTCATACGGTGTCTTTACAACAGAGTTAGATGGTTCCCGATTTAAAGTGAATGCAGCAGTTTCTAGTGCATAACCCCAAAATAACAGTGGCAAGTCCGTCAGAGACATCATAGATTGAACCATATCTAGTAAAGTACGATTGCGACGTTCCGACACACCATTTCGTTGTGGTGTTCTGGCAGGTGTGAGTTGTGAAACTATTCCACACTCTTTCATATGTGTGCTAAACTCGTAACTTAGATACCCAACTCGTAACTTTAGTGGCGAGATAATAGTGGCGTATCCCATATGCGCCACAGAAGTCCCAAAATGGTGCGCCACTGATAAGCCTTTTCCTAGTAGTGTTTCCACCGGCTTTTCCTTTGCTAAGAAAGGATTGGGCCACTTGCTCCGTTTGTTCGTTACCTTTGTTACTTGCTCCTTGTTTTGTTGCCTTGTCATAAAACCACTAAAAATCCGTTTGCTAAGAAATTTGATCTTTCTATTGCGATCATTTTCCACTTCATTCTGAAATTCCTTGAACTTTTCAAAGGTTTCAGACTTGTGTTTCATCAAGTAGATATAACCATACCTACTCAAATCATCCGTGAAAGTAACAAAATAACGATATCCACCTCGTGCCGACACACTCATTGGACCACACACATCAGAGTGTATGATTTCCAATAAATCTATTGCCCGTTCCATTGAACTGGAAAACGACGTTCTAGTCATTTTGCCCATAAGGCATGGATGACATGTATCAAATGATTCGAAATCAAGTGATTCTAAAATCCCATCCGAATGGAGCTTCTTCATGCATTTAACGCCAATATGACCTATACGGCAGTGCCACATATATGCGGAAATATCATCATTAAGTTTAATCCTTTTAACATCAACATTATGAAGACGTGTAACACTATTATCGAGATCCAGCAGGAATAAACCATTCATCACAGGTGCATGAGCATAAAAGATATCATTCATATAAATCGAACAACCATTGTTTTCAGATTTAAATGAATAACCACTATGCATCAAACATGATTCGGATACAATGTTCATGATCAGTGCAGGCACCAGATAACAATTATTCAAGTTCATAACTAATCCCGATGGTAAGTGGAGAGGTAGCGTTCCGACGGCAATCACATCAATGCTTGATACGTTGCCGACACACATTTTGCCCTCACACCTTGCTAGCGGTCGCTTGTTCCGTAGCCCCTGATTCGAGTTACAAATATTAGCAACCGATCCGGTATCAAATATCCAGG
The DNA here is from genome assembly GCA_030063025.1 of Avena longiglumis. Classification (NCBI taxonomy): domain Eukaryota; kingdom Viridiplantae; phylum Streptophyta; class Magnoliopsida; order Poales; family Poaceae; genus Avena; species Avena longiglumis. Next base: position 443,408,846 of record CP125973.1, on the reverse strand, counting down.
TGCTACTGCGAGTACTAGTCAAGTACACATCAATAACATGTATATCAAATATACCTTTATTTGCCTTGTCGGCCTTCTTGTCTGCCTAATACTTGAGGCAGTTGCGCTTCCAGTGGCCAGTCCCCTTGCAATAATAGCACTCGGTATCAGACTTAGGGCCAACTAGGGATTTCTTTTCAGGTACGGCAACCGATTTGTCGCCCTTCTTTCCCTTCTATTTACCCTTCCTGTCTTTCTTGAAACCAGTGGTCTTATTGATCATCAACACTTGATGCTCCTTCTTGATCTCCACCTCTGTAGTCTTAAGCATTAACAGAAGCTCGGGGAGATACTTCTTCATGCCCTGCATGTTATAGTTCATCACGAAGCTCTTGCAGCTAGGTGGCAGAGATTGGAGAACATGATGTATGCCTAAGTCAATGGGAATCGATATTCCCAAGGACACAAGCTTATCGGCGTACCCCGACATCTTGAGTACGTGCTCACTAACAGAGTTGTTCTCTTCCATCATGCATCTAAAGAACTTTTCTGAAGCATTATTAACTCTATACAACAACATGGGTGTCGAAAATCATTTTTAACTCACCCATTGTATCAAAGGCACTGCCATTTTTGAAACACTTTCGAAGTTCTAGCTCTAGCCCATACAAAATGCCGCAATGAACTAAGTTGTGGTCCTCCTGACAACTCAAATAGACGTTCTTTTCCTCGTCAGGGGCATCATCAAGTGGTGGGGGGCCAACCTGAACTTCTAGCACATATTGCTTTTTTGTAGCAGAGAGGAGAATCCTCAAATTCATAGCCCAGTTGGTAAAGTTTCTACCATTCGTTGCAAGTTTCTCTTTCTCCATGAACACATTGAAATTAAAAGCAGGTGGTGCCATCTACAACAGAATTTGTAAAGTTTAGACTAAGTTTATGATAGATCGAGTTCAACTAATCCAAATTAAGAATGAACTCCCACTAAAAAACAACATCCCTCATGCCTTTTTGGTGATTACATGAACCAAATCCACTACACCAATTTCGATCATCAAGTGAGTCAGTGTAGCTTCAAAGGCGAGCATCTATATGGGCATCATATCTACATATGACTCATGCTTAACCTTTCGGTATGTGTTCCGAGGCCATGTCTGTACATTCTAGGCTCCCCAAGTAAGAACCTTAGTATTCGCATGTGTAAAACTATCTTACACCCAAAATATGATCGTGGATCCAAGAACACGCTATCATCACGTGATGTCTTGGAGCGGCGAAACATAATCGGTGCATACTTAAGGGAGAACACATTTTTATCTTGATATCTAAATGAGGGATCATCTTATTATGCTAATAAAACTCCAAACAAGCAATATAAGATGCAATAAACATCATATGTGAAAAGTGAAATGATATGATTCTTGCACTTGATCATCATCACATGCATCGTGGTATGATCTTCATCATTCCTTTATGTGTAAGGCAAAGGTCTATGGAACTTACACGTTATGTGTGTTGTAAGAGTATCGACTTATACCTTTACTTACAACATCACCATATCATGACACTAGCCCAGCAACAATCTAAACTAGACGCTTCTAATTTATCCATTGCAAGTTTTACGTGGCTTAGGGCTTTCGAAGATAGAACCGTTCTTACCTACTAACATGAAACCACAACGAGGATAACCAAATTATCAACAACTCATTGTAAATTAGATATTGACTATAGTAGGAGAGATAGACACCCGCTAGCCACTTATGCAAAACTAGTTGCATGTCAAGCGTGGAACATGTCTCATGTGCGAGGACATGTAAAGTTTGTCTGGGCCGCTTCATCCCACTATGCCACCAATATCCAAAGTACAAACAAGAAGCAATAACATGATCATCATCGCCCACATACTCATATGTGTACTACCCGTGCAAAGCATCTACGCATAGATTCGGCTCTGATACCACTGTAAGGTTCGCATCATAGAAAACAAAATTTTTCCTATTATGGTAATAACTATGTACCAAGATCTATCTACTAGATACAAGCAACGGGCGTATATACATCCATAAATAACATACCCTTGAAGACTGACAAAGTTTAACGAGGTTGTACTCGTGGATGATGTAAACGAACGCTTGTCGATCTCAAGATCGAGAGGAAGTCCTAGCGCCACAAAATCAGCGGCGCATCCGTGCTCGCACACATGTCCGAGCCACCGGGCAACTTTCGCCTCCTCTCTAGCGATGCAGCGGAAGCAACAACTCTTTCTTGCCGAAAAGCCACCGGGAACATGTATCTCGCTAGTCCGAGACCATGGGGGATAAAAACTAGAGGGGGAGAGAGATCCTTCATGAGGAAGTGTGAGTGAGAGAGAGGGAGATGGGGATTTATTTAGGGGGATGGGGGAACCCTAAGGGGGTGGCCGACACATGGGGCTGCCCCCTTTCCCTCCCTCCATTCATGTGGGTGGAGCATCCACTCACTTTTAGCCCCTTCATTTCTCCACTCAAAATCCCACTCAAAATTCCCATTAAATTTCCACCAAATTTAATGCAATCTCTCCTTAAATAAAACTCCTTTTATTTATTAAGAATTTTGTAAATTACTTTAATAGACAAACATTCACATATAACCCCTTGCTAGTATTTCATTTCACATGGAGAAACACTTTCAGCAATTTCACCCGAAATAGTTTCGGTCTCTAGTGAAATAAATTCCTACGCTTTGTAAATATTTTCGACATAAAACTATTTGTTCCAAATAGTGTTGGTGTCTCTTAAGTGTGTCACCCTACGGTTCGCGAATAGTGCGGACATGATAGAGACCCCTCTCGGATCAATAATCAGAAGCGGGACTTGGAGATCCATACTGACTCCCACACATTCAACGATGACTTTCTTGTGATCGTGAGAACCTTTTACGCTAGAATCTTAATCCCTTTGTCTCGTGATATATTACATGTCCGAAATTCGATCATCGGTATATTCATACCTAGTTTGATCTTGTTACTGACATGTACTCTTTTCTCGTTCCCGACATATAACATTCTAGTGAGCAAATCACTTTCTTGCAAGCTAACCAATGTGATATCACCGAGAGGGCCCAGAGTATATCTATCCGTCATCGGGGTGAACAAATTCCACTCTTGATCCATGGGCCTCAACATAATACTTTAGAAGCACTGAACCCATCTTTATAATCATCCTATTACGGTGTGACGTTTGATGTTATCAAGATACTCTTCCAGTGTTAGTGATTGACATGATCTCATGGTCTAATGATTAGGATTACTTCGTATGATGTTATAGCAATATAAACTTAGTGACTTTGATCGTAATGCTATACTTAGAATGAATGTTCATCACACCATTCCAATAATGTTGTGACCTTGTTATTAACAACATCCAATGTCCATGATCAGGAAACCTTGATCATCTTGTTAATCAACGAGATAGTTTATAAGAGAGGCATAACTAGGAACTTTTCTGTTTGTTTATTAAACACACATGTATTAACGTTTCCGTATTAATACAATTATAGCATGTAAAATAAACATCTATCATATACTTGGAATATACATAATAACAACTTTATTATGGCCTCTCAGGGCATATTCCCTTCAAAACATATATCATATACTTGGAATAGACATAATAACAACTTTATTATTGCCTCTCAGGACATATTCCTTTCAGGTGGAAACCTGTAACTCAAAACAAAACTTAGCAAGACTAAAATAAATAAGCAAAAACTAAAGACCTACAATGCTTAGCTCCCTGGCAACGACGCCAGAAAATAACTTGATGACTGCAAGTGCATAGGTCGTTTGTAGCTAGTTTTGAAATAAAGATATCGATCCCACAGGGAGCAGGAGTCTGAAGTCTAATAACTCTTAAAATAAATACAAAAAATAGAAATGCTAAATAAAGTTCTAAGTAACAAGATAAAATGCGAGTGTTGTGTAAAAAGGTATTTTTGGGTTTTTGGTATAAGAGAACAATAAGTAAAGTAAACAAAATTGAATATAGAAAATAAGTATCGCATGTATAAAAGAGATTTGAAACTTTAGTGGGGAAAAGCGTTCTCAGGGAGTAGCGGATACACCACTAGCATTACAATGGGCTAAGGTAAAGATTATTATCATGAATATTCTCAACTATGTATGTGTGGGAGGAACACCATATTTAGACAAATAGGTAGCAACCACTGCTTACATCATCATCATAACCACAATAGATAACGATCAACATCAATTAAATTACCGTGCTATTAAGGGACTTAATCCCGCAGGACGTATCCCATGGCATGGATAGTGTTGTGTGAGTTTCCTCGGTTCCCAAGTTGATACGTAAGGAGTGACAACAGCTTTATAGTCACTGTAAGTGCTAACACACCTTCGTCTAGCAACAAGTAATTCCCTCCATCAAGTCTCCACAAGAGGCAAATATTGAGAGGTCGACTTCTCTGAACATCAAGATGAAGACAATCTAACACATGGTCATAGCGATGGATATCATAATAAAATTTATATCATTTCAATCTCATGCTAGGGTTTCTCTATCTACCAAGAACTAATAATCTACTCAGACATGGAGGCAATCAACATCATGGCAAAAGTAATAGAATCTATCATAGATGAATATTACTTGTATAAATTCACAACGAGTATGGAAATTACAACAAGATCTAGACAAAATGTAGATGGGATGGATGGAGATGGTGGTGATGCAGTGGTGATGATGAAGATCGATACCTTAGCCTCCTGTATCTGCGTAGGGAGAAGATGGATCCCCGGTGGATGATTTCCCCCTCCAGATGCCTTACGGAGGTGAGGTTTCGGTGATTTCTGGGTGTTCTGTATGTCGTCTCCCTGATCCAGTTGCACGGGGTGAAACTATTTGAGGAAGCGGTGTCGGCTCCAACTATACGGCGGGAACTATACGTCCGGAAAATTTATTCCCGCCATATAGTTGGTCGTTAAACCCACTGTATCCTTCAATTGCTTCTGATTTTCTTCGAGTGTTATTAATATTTCCCTAATAATAAATTTACGTTGTTGTTGGATCCTTTTCACTCCAATATAACTGGTTCAAGAATTGTGTCCATCGTATCCATCATCTGATCTGATCCTAGTGAAAATAAATATAAAAGATGCGCGCGAACGCCGTAAAATATCAAGATCCTACCACTACAATGCAAAATAATAATATAAAATATGATGCAAATATGCACTCATCACCTCTGTCGACGCCGAACCCAAGATCCCATCTCTCCCCACTAGTGTGCAATACTAATCCGAAAGATCCCATCATATTTTTCCGCAAGTAGTGACCAAGTAGAAACATTATAGGCTGGCCTTAGGCAAGCATGTATCTTCTTCATCCCTTCTACAGATCAGATTTAGTTTGTTTTTCTATCTCCTTGTTAATCGATTTTATAGCTCTTTCAAATCTGATGCAAGGAGACCAGTTGCTAGATCCGTTGCGAGGAGGCTTCTTGCTAGATCCGCTATGAGGAGGTCGGCTGCTAGATCCGCTGCAGGGAGGCCGACTCCTAGATCCGCTCGGATGAAGCTTGTAGATTGGTAGCTAGGTTTTCTGTAGCACGAAAATCTTGTAACTCCGATTTATGCAGAATCTGTGTAGAATAGCAAGATGCTCAAGAACTACAAAAAATGGCAAGTTTTTCTTAATAATATTTTTTAATTTTTCCTATCTAAAAAGATAGGAAATCAAGAGTGCCTCCCTTAGGAAATGGAAATTTAGATCTTTAATGTAATGGATAAAAATTGAATTTTATATCTTAGATTTTATGGAATTATTATTTTTTATGTTTGAGAAAATATATTTGTTAATGATGATTGTCATTAACTTTTGAGTCGTTCTTGTACGAATCATGAAAGAAAATACACCACACCTCACTATTATACAACACTAAAATTCTTCAACCAAGCTGATCTACCATGGGTGCAACTCATATCCCTCACTTAGCAACATACGGCCTTAATGCACTACTAGGAAAATAACTATCTGTGGTGCATGGGTATTGGACTTTTGTGGCGCATATGGGAATGCGCCACTGATACCCTGCCACTGAATTGTAATTTTATGGTGCATATTGAAATGCGCCACGAAAGTTTTTTTCAAAATTAAAAAAAGCGGGCCAAATCTCAATCTTCTGTGGCGCATATTGCCAATATGCGCTACCAATTTTTTTCAAATTTCAAAAAAAGGGCCAGATTTGGCAGGAGGTGGGGGTCGCCGGAGGTGGGTGGAGGAGGGGGTCGGTGGAGGAGAAGGAGGCTGGTGGTGGCTGATACACCCAATTTGCATCACCATTCTATATCATAATTTACCTCTATTCATTGATATTTGTCTTATTATGAGGTATTACTTATGGCTTTTTCATCTGTTTATGCATGTTGGATGATTCCTGAAGGATGGAATACCGGAGTCTGGATTCTGATGGAAAAGAAGGCGTTTTGGTGCAATTTCGAGAAGTTCAGAAAAATACCAGAAAAATATGGAAACATATTATTTTACCAGAAGACGAAGGAAGCTAGAAGGAGGGACGGAGATGGGCCTCAGGGGGCCCACACCCCTCCTAGGCACGGGCCCACCTGACCCCGCGCCTAAGGCAGGTGTGGCCCACCTGCCCGGCCTCCGACTCCGCCCCTTCGCCTATATCTTTCGTACAGAACCCTAAGACCACAGATAGATTTCCGCCGCCTCTGGGGGCGAAAAACACCGAGAGAGAAAGATCTCTCCAACAGACATATTTCTACCGGAGGAATTCCTTCCCGGAGAGGGGAGACCATCGCCATCAACACTGTCATCAAGCTAGGCTTCATCGGGATCATCATCATCATCCACACCATCATCTCCACCAGCACCAGCACTCTGTCCCGCTGTAACAATTGTGTTGGATATTGCTTTAGTACGTTAGGGAAACTTTCCTGGTGTTGATTACTATTGTAGTTGATGCTTGTGAGTGGAACCATTGGATTATTGTTTATGTTCAGATTGTTATCCATTATCATATCATCTTTGATCTCGATCCATATGATGTATTGTGAGTAGTTCATTTAGTTCTTGAGGACATGGGAGAAGTCATGTTGTTAGTAGTGAATCTGTGATGAGTTATTATTCAATGGTTTAGTATTTAAGTTGTTGTGCTATTCTTCTAGTGGTGTCATGTGAACATCGACTACATGACACTTCACCATTTATGGGCCTAGGGGAATGCATTGTGTATTTGGATACTAATCGTGGGGTTTGCCGGAGTGACAGAAACCTGAACCCCCGTTAGGACACCTTTGCACAAGGGAGTGTAGGATCTCAGAGTTTAAGGTTGTGGTTAGATATATATCTTAATTACTTTCCTGTAGTTACGGATGTTTGCAGGGGATTTAATCACAAGTATGTATTAGTCCTAGGAAGGGCGGTATGTTAGCACAGGTTCACCCACACAACACTTACAAACACCAAAAAAGAGTACTCAGCTATTTGAAGCGAAAGAACTTGACAGAATTCCCATGTGTCCTCGAGAACGTTTGGTCCTTATAAGTATTTCACTACTAGGAAACTAGCTATAGATAGACAGACCTTCTGTGGCGCATGGTTCTGACCATGCGCCACAAAAGTTGTCCAGTGGCGCATTTTAGCAAATGCGCCACAGAAGTCTTCACACTTTTGTGGCGCATATAGGAAAAATGCGCCACAGAAGTTGGAACTTCTGTGGCGCATGTGAACATATGCGCCACAGAAAGCTCGGGTGGACCCTACCACAGAATCTCATTGACTGTACTCTGACCAACATTCTATGGCACATATGACCATATGCGCCACAGAAGTTCATCTTCTGTGGCGCAAACAAACATGCATTTCGACTTTTTATGCAAAAAAAAGTTTATGCCACAGTAAAATTGCCGTAACTTTTGCATACGATGTCGGAAAAATACGTATAATATACCAAAATGACGAGAACGAGATTTCACATCCGGTCGCAACCAACTATGGTAATTTAGCAATTATTTAGATTTTCAAAATTTGAAAAGAGTAAAAAGTTATGGCCAAAAGATCGTTTTTCCTGCAAACAAATAAAAAAGGACAAACTTCTGTGGTGCATTTCTTCCATATGCGCCATAGAAGTCTTGGCCAAAATTCAAAATTTGAATCCCGCCCCTTATCCCTCTCTTATACTCTTCCACTCCTCCACCCTTCCCCTCCTCATCTTCTTCTCTCATTCTCATCACCTTCTCCTCCTCCTCCTCCACCACCCCGGTGAGCTTCTCCTCCTCCTCCACCACCACCCCGGTGAGTTCCTCCCTCCTCCACTCTGGTGAGCTCTTCCCTCCTCCACCCCGGTGAGCTCCTCCTCCTCCTCCCACCTCCCTCCTCCTCCACCCCGGCGAGCTCCTCCTCCTCCCACCTCCCTCTTCCTCCACCCGGCGAGCTCCTCCTCCAGCGACCTTCTCCTCCTCCTCCTCCGGCGGCGGCCTCCTCCTCCTCCGGTGGCCTCCTCCTCTCCTCCACCGGCGACCTCCACCTCCTCCACCAGCGACCTCCTTCTATCCTCCATCGGCGACCCCCGCCTCCGGCGAGCACCACCTCCGACCAGATCTGGCTGGGTTTTTTTTTAATTTGAAAAAAAACTTTTGTGGCACATATTGGCCAAATGCGCCACAGAAGTTTGAGATCTGGTTCGGGACTTCTGTGGCGCATTTTGGCAATATGCTCCATATAAGTTTTTCAGACATCTGTGGCGCATTTCAATATGCGCCACAAAACTACACTTTAGTGGCGAGATAATAGTGGCGTATCCCATATGCGCCACAGAAGTCCCAAAATGGTGCGCCACTGATAGGCCTTTTCCTAGTAGTGTTTCCACCGGCTTTTCCTTTGCTAAGAAAGGATTGGGCCACTTGCTCCGTTTGTTCGTTACCTTTGTTACTTGCTCCTTGTTTTGTTGCCTTGTCAGAAAACCACTAAAAATCCGTTTGCTAAGTATTCAAAGGGATTTCCTGCTTCATACCACTGTTCAGCACCTTCTACTCCTCGTTGGGATCGACACTCCTATTTATCGAAAGTACTATGATTCACCCCCTATACTTGTGGGTCATCATGTTGGAGATATGCCCTAGAGGCAATAATAAATATAGTTATTATTATATCTTTGTGTTTATGGTAAATGTTTAAATTCATGCTATAATAGTATTAACAAGGAAACATTAATACTTATGTGATTTGTAAACTTAATTTGAAGTCCCTAGTATAGCCTCTATACTTCACTAGCTTGTTGGTTGATTAATGATTGTGGTTTACCTATCATGAACATTGAGATGTTATCAACAACAAGATCATATCGTTAGGAGAATGATATGGTGGACATACTCCTATAGATAAGCATAGCATAAAGATCAAGTCATTTCAATAGTTCAATTGCTATATGCTTTCTGATACATAGTAACCTAATTCCTTCGACCATGAGATCATGCATATCACCTTTACCGGATGGATGCTATGATGACATCAAACACCACACCGTAACTGGGTGGCTATAAAGGTGGCATTGAGTGTTCGGAAAGTATTGGTTGAAACACATGGATCAAGAGTGGGATTTGTCCATCCATATGACGGATAGATATACTCTGGGCCCTCTCGGTGGAATGTCATCCAATTAGCTTGCAAGCATGTGACTAGGTCACAAGGGATCACATATCACGGAACGAGAAAAGAGTACTTATCGTAACGAGGTTGAACTAGGTATGCAGAGATACCACGATCATAACCTCGGATAAGTAAACTATCGTGAGACAAAGGGAAATTGGTATCGTATGTAAGTGGTTCATTCGATCGCAAGTAATCGAGAAATATGTGGGAGCCATATGAATTTCCAGATTCCTCTATTGGTTATTGTTAGGAGAAGTGTCTCGATCATGTCCGCATAATTCACGAACCGTAGGGAGACACACTTAAGGATTCGACGTTGTTTTGAGTAGTTATGGTATTATGAGAAAGAGACCGAATGTTGTTCGAGTCTCGGATGGGATCCGGATATCACGAGGTGATCCGGAATGGTCCGAGAATAAGATTCATATAAGGAAAGTCCCGTTTGAGTTCGGGAATGATTAGGTGTTTTCATCTGAATGTTCTAGAAGGTTCGGATTGTCCCAAGACCTGTGGGGGAAGGGTACATGAATGTGTCATTGAATGATTGCATCATGTACTAAGTGTTCTTGCTGTTCCAAAACTGAAAAGTCAAACCGCCTTTGAAAGTCAAACGGCTAAAACAGGCTGTGGAAACAGGAAAATGTGGGAAACAGAAACTGTGGGAAACAAGCAAGAGGAGGTTGAAACCAACTTGGAGGAGGAGTCCCTCTCCTTCAAGCCGGCCAGCCTAGGCCGAGTTGAGGAGGACTCCTCCTCCCTCCGGCCTCCACCTATAAAAGGAGGGGCCTCCTCCTCTAGACACACAAGTTCCTATCCTCTAATCTCCGGTTTAGAGCCGTTTTGGTTTAGAGATTCTAATTGCTTTAGCCTGGTTTAGAGCCTTCTAATTGGTGTGTCTAATCTCTAGACCACTAATAGCCCTCTCTCATACTCCACCATACTCGCTCCGGCTTAAGGCCTCATGATTTCCCTCTACTTAGGTACCACGCCACAGTCCGAATCGCGAGGAGAGTGCTACAACCTCCGCATTGCTTTGGAACAAGGGAGAGGAAGGTCTTCGTCGAGTACCGAACGTGTGACCGATCATGAAGCTGCTGAACGCAGCGCCGGAAGGATCGTCTACACGATCTTGAGATCGGAAAGAGTACGACTACATCACCCACGAGAATCCGCTCTCGTTAAACACTTTGGAATCTTCGAGGGTAAGTTATTCCATCGACTCGTTGCTACAATCTAGTAGATAGATCTTGGCTTGTTTGTTTGTATGCGATAGAAATTTTTTTGTTTTCCATGCTACGAACCCCTTCACATCAGTGGTCGGAGGAGGAGGTTGTCGATGGAGGAGCATGAGGGGAAGGCCGTCGGTGGAGGAGGGGGTCACCAGAGGAGGAGGTCGTTGGAGTAGGAGGAGGCCGCTGGTGGAGGAGGGGCTCGACGAAGGAGGAGGTCATCGTCAGAGTAGTAGTATTAGGAGGAGGAGGAGGAGGAGCTCACTAGGGTGGTGGAGAAGGAGAGGAGGAGGAGCTCACCGGGGTGGAGGAGGAGGAGGAGGGAGGAGAAGGTGAGGAAGAAGGGGAGGAGAAGGAGAGAAGAAGTGGAGGGAGGAGAAGTGTGGAGGAGAGAAAACGGAGAAAAGAGAGGAAGAAGGGACGCCGACTCCCGCAAAACAATTATGTGGTGCATATGAGAGATATGTGCCACGGAATTGTCTCTCCCTTTTTTTTGCAGGAAAAAAATCTTCTTTCAACCATAATTGTTTTACTTTTTTGAATTTGGGGAATCTGTAAAATTCAGAATGGCCTTTGGCTATTGAATTCAAGTATAAAATTTTGAGACAATTATTTTGATGGGTAAAACATTTTAAAATCGAGTAGGAAATTCCGAGATGATCATTTTGATGGGTAAAACATTTTTTTTCTGACATCATATGCAAAAGTTATGGTCGTTTTATCGTGCCCTGACTTTTTTATAAAATACATCGAAATTCATGATTTTCAATTTTACCTACAACTATACCCTAAAATATAACTACATCTCAAAAGAATTTTTTTTGAAGTTTTTATCATTTTTGTTTATTTTTTAAAAAGTTAAAAGGCGATCCAAGGGGGTGGGGTCCGTTTTCCACATTCTGTGGCGCATATCTCTATATGCGCCATAGAAACATCTCTTTCTATGGTGCATATCGACATATGCGCTGATATGTCAGAAACGTATCTATAATTTTTTATGCTTCATGCTTGTTTACTATCTACTTTGCTTTGCTTTGTCTATACTTTGAGGTGTCTTTATATGTTTTTTGGTACTAACCTATTAACAAAATGCCATAGTGCCAGTTTCCCGTTTTCTTCTATTTTTGGTTCCAGAAAGACAGAAAATCAATATTCTCGGAATTGGACGGGACAAAAGCCAAAGTCAATATTTTACAGTACGAAACATAGAGACAGAGTACAAGACGGAGGGGAGGCACCAAGGGGCCACACCCCCTGGCGACGCTGGCTAGGCTTACCCGCGCCTGGGGGGTGTGACCACCCTGGCTGCCCCCTGCCTCGCCTCTTTGCCTATAAAGACCCCCTGATGCCAAAACCCAAAGCACCCGATCAATATTCCACGAAACAGTCTGTAGCCGCCGCCACCATCGTCCCTAGATCGGGAGGGATCTAAAGCTCTTCCCAGCACCCTGCCGGAGGGGAGATCATCCCGGAGGCTTTCTTCTTCATCATGCCAGCCTCCGGTATGAAGCGTCAGTAGTTCCACCTTGGACTACTAGTCCATGTAGTAGCTAGATGGTTGTATCTCCTCCTTTGTGCTATCATGTTTAGATCTTGTGAGCTCCATTCATGATCAAGATCTCATCTATTTGTAACCATGCATGTTGTGTTTGCGGGGATCCAATCGATATTGAGATTACTATGTTAAATTGATTAATGGTTTTGTCTTATTGATTCTATCATGTTGATACTCGGAAACATATCTATAATTTTTGATGCTCCATGCTTGTTTACTATCTACTTTGCTTTGATTTGTCTATACTTTGAGGTGCTTTTTACATGTTTTCTGGTACTAACCTATTAACAAGTTGCCACAGTGCCAGTTGCCTGTTTTCTGCTGTTTTTGGTTCCAAAAAATCTAGTAAAGAAATATTCTCGGAATTGGACGGGACAAACGTCAAAGTCAATTACTTTACGTGGGGAACAAGAAGTCCAGAGGGAAACCGGAGAGGCGTGCCAGGGCGCCCGCACCCCCCTAGGCATGGGTGGGCCCTGCCCTGCGCCTAGGCAGGGTGTGGGGCCCCTGGCCACCACCTCGGCCTCCCCCTTCGCCTATAAGAATCCCCCGATGCAGAAACCCTAAGAACCTGATCAAATCTCCACGAAACCTTCTGTAGCCACTGCCACTGTTGTCCCTAGATTGGGAGGATATGAAGTTCTTCCCGGCACCCTCCCGGAGGGGAGATCATCCCGGAGGCCTTCTCTCCAGTATGATGCGTGAGTAGTTCCACCTTGGACTATGGGTCCATGTAGTAGCTAGATGGTTGTATCTCATCCTTTGTGCTTTCATGTATAGATCTTGTGATCTCCGTTCATGATCAAGATCTAATCTATTTGTAATCATGCATGTTTGTTTGCGGGGATCCGATGGATATTGAGATTATTATGTTGGTTTGATTAATGGTTTTGTCTTTATGATTCTATCATGTCTGTGTTGTTTGTGATCTTGCATGCTCTCTGTTGTTAGTAGCTATCTTGTCCAAGTAGTTGCTAGTGACGCCAAGAGGGGGTATTTGTCACATCCCAAGATTTTCCAAATCTTGTAATGTGAAAAATAAATGAATAAAATAAAACTTTGTTTGATTTTTAGGGCCAGAAGAAATTTTTTTTGAATTCAATTGGAACCTCAAACCAATTTGAATCAAATAAATCCTAAAGGGATTTATAAAGATAAACATTTATTAAAGGAAATTAAAATGTTTTGGAATTACTATTTTGGATCTTTTAATAAAAGGTTTTGGCTTTCAAAAGAAAAAGTGGATTTATAAATAAAGATTATTTTACAGAGCCAAATTAAACCTTGGCCAAGCTTTTGAATTAAAACATTTTGTTTTGAATAAAAATAGCAAAGGTTTATTTAAATAAAATAATAAGGATTTAATATCCAAATTTTATTAAAATAAAGGCTTTTCCCATTTTAAATAAAACACTAAAACTTATTTATTTTCCAAATATATTATATTCTCAAATAAAACCTACTGAAGTGTTTTGGTTTTATTTTAGATTTCAAAATAAAGATTTAAATAAAACAAATCCTATTTGACTTAATAACTAAGGCCCATTTTATTTAATTATTAATGGACCCTAAAATAAAAGGTTATTTTGTTTTAAACAAGATTTCCAAATATTCTTTATTTCCAAATAAAACCTACTGATTTGGTTTTGAAAGTATTTGGATTTCAAAAGAAGATTTTATTAAATAAATCAAACCCTATTTGATTAAATAACTAAAGGTCCATTTTATTTAATTAATGAATGGATCCTAAAAATGAATAAAAATATTATTTTTATTATGGAATTTTGGATTATGCTACTGAACAGAACCAAGTTCAAAAGTTGTAAAGTGTGGTGTTTGTTTAACTTGATTTGGTTGATTGGATTGTTTGTTTGAAATTCAAATCAGTAAATAGAAATGGAAAAAGATAAATCAAACAGACAGAAAAATATGAAATGGACCTGACCCAACTGAGACAGCCCAATAAGCCCACTCGCAGCCCACCTCCTCTTATTCCCCGAACCGTTTTTCTTCACCACATAAACAACCCGCAAGGCCACTGACTAGTGGACCCCTCCCCCTCACTCCCTCTCTCGCTGACAGAGGACCCCGCGGACACGCTGTCATCTTCCCCACCCCCACGACCTGTTCTTCCTCCCTCGTCACCGTTGCAAGCTTTGATTTCTCCGGCTTAATTCGCCTTAATGCCGTGAGTAAAACCTGCAGTGATCACGCACGATAAATTATCTTCCTCTCCTCTCTCGTTTCCCCCTGACTCCTCCCTCGAGCACGCCCCCAGGCCGTCGAATTTTACTCGAACACCGCCTCTGTCCGACGACACTCCGATGAGGAATCCTGCCGAGCCTCTTCGCCCCGCGCCTCCCTGAGAACCCTAGTAGATTTCCCACCTCTTGACGCATCCATCCGTACCCCTCGTTCTACCACGCACGTACCTGAGCGTCGACAACATCTTCCTCGAGCCAGCGCCGCCGTCTGGTTCTTCTCCGACGACGTCTCCCCGGTAAACCAGACCGCCCCTCCTCTTCTATTTCACGCACGCGTCACCGCACTGACCTTGCGCATCTAACCTTGCCCTCTGTTTACCTTCGTGTGATCGTAGAAGGCCGCCTCGACCACAACCAGGGACCACCGCGCCGTTCTCAACTCCGGCGAGATTGCCGACCCGTCTCAGGCGCCTACCCTACGACCACCACGTTGAGCATCGCCGAAGCCGGCCCGGTAAGCCATCCCTCTGTTCCTCTAGATTCCCGCATCGCCGACACCGTCATCATCTCGAGCGCCACCGCTGCAGCCCACTGGTCCACGGCAAGCGTTGCGGTAGGATGCGAATCACCGCTAGGATTAGATCCTCGAAGGGTGCGTCGATCGAGCCGCACCTGCCCTTTTAATCCTGTGGTCAGTATCACTCGATCCGCATTTAATCGGTACCAATCAGAAACTGCCACGTGGACGGGATTCGATTTAAAACAAAATTTTGATCTGATTAGAATGCAAATTTGTAATTGGTGTAACTTTCAAACCACACGTCCAAAAATTACAAATTTTATGTCGTTGGATTCAGGAGAACAAGCCCTAGCCAACCATGCCCTTGGTTTAGAAAATAGTATCTGTTAGCTTACTTGTTTTTGCAGATTCATTTGTGTGCTTGTTTAGATTAGAAAAATTGTTTAAAAATGTTTTTAGGGTTAAAACCTTTGCAAAATGGTTTGTTGTGACATTAATGACCCTAGGAACCAACCCATGGTTTGGAAAATGGATTTGGAAAAGTTTAGAATGGATTACTTGGTTTAGTCCATTTCTAGCTAAATAAAACTATTGTTTTGTTTATGAAAAATGGTTTTGAGTAAAAACTTTGGAGAAAATGTTTTGGACCAAACCTACTGACCTTAGGAAACACTTTGTGGTTTCAAAAATGAATTTGGTGAAACAAAAGAATGATTCTTTGATTCAAAACCATTTCTAGTCAAATAGAAATGTGGTTTATTTATTGAAAATGATTTTAAAGGAAAACGTTTGAGAATTGTTTTGTTTTAAAACTCTATGACCACAAACACCAAGTTTTATAGTTTGAAAACATATTTGGTGAACCCTATAGGTTAATGCCTTAGTAAAAAATATTTCTACACCACATAAAATGATACTTTGTTTTGAAAATGGTTTTGAAGTGAAACCTTTTGTAAAATGACTTTTCCACTTTACAAAATGACCATTAGGTGTATTCCAATGTTTATGACCAATTAGGAACCACTTTTTCAAACAAAACAAAGCTTGGCATGCTTGCATGCATTACTTTGACTTTGTTATTTTATGTGTTGTTTTGCTTGAATGGTAGATTGAAATATTGTTTGCTTGATTGATTTGTAGTGACTTGAAGTGTGTGAACATTGCAAAGATCAAGGAGTGAACTTATATACTCTACCAAAAAGGCAAGTGATGCTTCATACTTTTTGTCCCATTACTTTCACTATGCATTAGTGATTTTCTCTAAGTAAAACTTGCATGGATTTTGCTAAGTATAGACCTTGCTATAAGAAAACCTAGCAGATGAATCCTTAGTAGGATTTTCCTAAGTTAAGATTCCTACTACTATCAAGCTTAGCCTAGCTAATAGAAAACATGGGTGGAAAATATATTCACACTATGTAAAAATCTCTAAGTCTGAGGACTTATGTTTTGTTTAATAAAACCACTAAGTCAATGAATCCCCTGGGTGGAATGGAAGGATTGGTTTATGTTGAGTGGTTACACAAGGCCATGGACTTGGCTTGTGTATCTCACTTGTGGTATGCCACCCAGGAACAAAGAGATTTGAGATGTCAAATGTTGAGAAGCTTCAAGTGCAACCACTTGGCAATATGGGCTCTGCCATGATCATATAGGTTGCAAGAACTTAGCCATATGGACAGAGGGTGGTAGTGTTTGATAGGTTGGAACACGTCCATTTTGGTCTAAGGGAAGGCTTCTGAAAGATCTTGTCTTGGGAAACCAAGTCTTGTGGGGAAAGTGCACCACCTCTGCAGAGTGTAAAATCTAAGTACTTAGCCATGTCCCTGGTAAAGGACAATTTGATCATCAAGACATGGAAACAATCAAGAATCTCAGCATTCAAATTTCTAAGTTAAAACTTGTGGATTGAACAAGGGATGTTTGAAATCTTCAATCTTTGATTGAGGGATGCCTTGTAAAGGATCTTCAATCTTTGATTGAGAAAAATGATTTTATCAAAGCAAAAACTTAGTATTTTCAAATGTTAAGGAAAAATCTATTTTGAGCAATGCAAGCCTCAACTCCACTTAGCCAAATGCATATAGATGATAGACTCCACTATACTATTATAGTATCACTTGCCAATACAATTCAAATGTATTGACCCTTGTGGCTGTAACTTGTATGTTGCAGGTTTGATTGTTTTAGAGTAGATTGATTGTTTAGGATTACAAAGTCTACAACCAACATCTGCCTGTGGCACTTTGAAGATGAAGGACCCATGATTATCGTTATCCCGCTGCAATGTAATGTAATAGCCAAAGGAGCTATGTATGATGTAATAAACTTATGTTATTCCTAGTTATAAAGTTATATTATGACCTTTGGTTCTTGATATTACATCTAAACTGTGGATGCTAGCTATTGATCCAGGGACTAGCATTGTAAACACAGGGGGCTCTATCTTATTAAAGATTGGAACCTCTACAGTATTTATGCTCGATAGTGGGTTCATGCCTCTAGTTTCCAAGGGAAGTGACAATAATATCTTCGGTTGTAGATGTGTTGTTGCTACTAGGGAGAAAACAATGGTCTCTTGTTCATGGAACATGTGGACGTTTACCTTACACACTTTGCTTAAAGCAGTTTTCTGTTGCTTGCAACTTAATACTAGAGGGAGTTCGGATGATAACCTGAAGGTGGACTTCTAGTCATAGATGTAGTTGGATGGCGGTCTATGTATCTTGTTGTATTTCCCAATCGAATCTCATAGGATCTTTGTGTCTAGTATTGCATTGTTATGCCTTGCTCAGTCCTGTTAATTGCCCTGCTGTAATTTTTTTACCCAGCATGTCGTGTTTGTTTATCTAAGGAGAACACCTCTAGTGAACTATGGACCCCGGTCCAATCTTTACCATTGACACATCTTCCACTGTTACTTCTTTACTTGCTGCAAACCACCATTACCTTCCACACCATACATTTAATCCTTTGTTACAGCAAACCGGTGAGCTTGACAACCTCACTGATTCGTTGGGGCAAAGTCTTGAGTTTGTGTTGTGCAGGTCTCCGCGTTGCTTGCAACACCTGTGTGACATTTCCTTTCTCCTTCTGGTTCGATAACCTCGGTCTCTACTGAGGGAAGACTTACCGTTGTCCTCATCACACCTTGCTCTTGGGGTTTCCAACGAAGTGCTCCACGTCAAGCACCATCAACAAGTTTTCTGGCGCCGTTGCCGGGGAGGCTAAGGACGTATTCACTAGGGGAGTCCTTCACTTCCTTTATCTTTACTTTGTTTTTAGTTTTCTTTGTTTATTTTGCTTGGTTTTGTTTGCCTCTTTACAAAAAACCCAAAAGAATAGTCTAGTTTGGTTTGCTTTCTTTATTCAAAAACACAAAAAAAAACTAGTTCCTGCTCTAGCTGCTGCTGCTGTTTTTGACTTGCCCACCTTTGCCAAAATGAACTCTGGTGAGAACACCAAGTTGTGTGACTTTACTAGCACCAACAACAATGATTTCATTAGCACACCTATTGCTCCACCTGTTCCTGATGCTACCTTTTATGAAATTAAGCCTACTTTGTTGAATCTTATGATGAGAGAGCAATTTTCTGGTGCTAGTTCTGATGATCCTGCTGTCCATCTCAATAGCTTTGTTGAACTTTGTGAGATGCAAAAGTATAAGGATGTAGATGGAGATATTATTAAGCTCAAACTTTTTCCTTTCTCTTTGAGAGGAAAAGCTAAAGAATGGTTGCTATCCTTGCCTAAAAATAGTATTGATTCTTGGACTAAGTGTAAAGATGCTTTTATTGGAAAGTACTATCCTTCTGCTAAGATTATATCTATGAGAAGTAACATTATGAAATTTAAACAACTTGATAGTGAACATGTTGCTCCAGCTTGTGAAAGAATGAAATCTTTGGTTAAGAATTGCCCCACTCATGGACTCACTTCTTGGGTGATTATCCAAACCTTTTATGTAGGTTTGAACTTCTCATCAAGAAATCTGTTGGATTCCGCTGTTGGAGGTACCTTTATGGGCCTCACTTTGGGTGCTGCAACAAGGCTCCTTGATAATATGATGGTTAACTACTCTGAATGGCATGTTGAGAGAGCTCCACATGGTAAGAAGGTAAATTCTGTTGAGGAAACTTCCTTATTGAGTGAAAAGATTGATGTTATTATGGCTATGCTTGTTAATGGGAAAGCTCCTCTAGATCCTAATAGTGTTCCCTTGGCCTCTTTGGTTGCTCAATAAGAGCAAGTTGATGTGAATTTCGTTAGAAACAACAATTTCAACGACAATGCTTATAGGAGTAATTTTGGTGGTAACAACAATTATAGGCCTTATCCACCTAATAATGGCAATTCTTATGGAAACTCTTACAATAATGCTAGAAGTGCCCCCTCTGAACTTGAGGTCATGCTCAAAGACTTTATTAGTAAACAAACCACTTTCAATAAGGCTATAGAGGAAAAGCTTTTAAATGTTGATAAAAATATATTCTCTTTGTCTGAAGCTCAAACTTCCTTGGTTAATAAAATGGCTGCTAAACCTAAAACTATGGAAAATACCTTTGATACTGCTCATGCCATACAAGTTACTATTGATGAAAATGTTAGGCTATTATCTCAACTTCATGCTAAGTGGGAAAGGTAAGCTGAAATTGATAGAAACAATAGTGTGTGCACCATCACCACTAAACCACAAGTAGTACCTATTCCTACTCCTACCATACCTACTACTAGTGATGCTAAGTTTGATTTTGATATTGATGGTTGCAATATTTCTGAAGTGATTATGTTCCTACAAAAGCTTGCTAGAAGTCCTGATGCTAGTGATATGCATGTTGCCTTCACCAAACACATTACAGATGCTCTTGTTAAGAATAAGGAAGAGAAGCTAAAACACAAAGCTACTATTCCTAGGAAAGTAGAAGATAGTTGGGAACCCATTATTAATATGCAAGTGAAAGACTTTGATCTCAAAGCTTCATGTGATCTTGGTTCTAGTATCTCTATTATGCCTAGGAAGATTTATGAAATGCTTGATTTGCCACCTTTGGAGGATTGTTATTTGGAGGTCACACTTAATGATAATGCTAAGAAGAAACTCATGGGGAATATTAATGATGTTCTCATTATGGTTAACAATGCTTATGTCCCTGTTGATTTCTATGTTTTGGATGTTGAATACAATGCTTCTTGTCCTATTACTTTGGGAAGACCTTTTCTTAGAACTATTGGTGCCATCATTGATATAAAGAAGGAACCATTAAATATCATTTTCCATTCAAGAAAGGTATTGAACACTTCCCTATGAGGAGGGATAAGTTGCTTTTTGCTCCTCCTTTAAAAGCAAGGTTTGATGTTAATGCTTCTTCATTTGAAAATACTTGATTCCTCTGAAGCTTCTTGTGCCTAACATAAAAGGCATTAAAGAAAAGTACGTGTTGGGAGATAAACCAAGAGTTTCCTTGAGTCTTGGAAGTTATTACTTCAGTAATGACCTCTCCTTATCCCTTTTGTTTGCTTTTTTGTGCCAAGAATGACCTCTAATGAGAGGGAAGTAAGATTTGGGGAGTTGCTGTCCCGAAACAGATTTCTGTCCTCCACAAAAAAAATTCTTGAGGAGTCTCTATAACTCGGATTGAGCTGAAAATTTACTAATAAATCCCCCAGTATGTTATCTAACTTTCGTTAGTTCAACACATTTTGATTTAAGCAACATAAGATGCTCTAAAAAATCGGTTTCTACCTTCTGGTCTCTTTTGACAGATTTTTGCCATTATTTGCATTTGCTTCTTATTGAATCCTTTTTGAGTTCTATTTAGATGAATTGAGCTTTTTGAAGGAGTTACTATAGTAGCTTGTGTTTTTAGTGAAAATCCTTGCTATTACAAAGCTTTGCCATAGGTCTAATATCTTTTGAATAAGCTAATGTTGCTAATGAAGATTGTGTGAAGTTTCGTATGAAGGAAAAATTTCAGGTGTAGAGAGAGAATGATGCAATGAGATGAAGAACAGACAAAAGCTCAAGCTTGGGGATGTCACCACGGTGTCACCCCAATAAATATCCAAGAGGTACAAGCATCAAAGCTTGGGGATGCCCAAGGCATCCCCTTCTTCATCAATAAAAAGCTCAGGTCTGTTTATACACTTTGTTTTTATTGTTTCATGCACAGTTGTGTTGTTCTCGGAGCGTCTTAGTTTTCGTTTGCTTTGCTTAGGTTGTTTAGTTTGCTTAATAAAGTAGTTTGGACCCCCTTTCTCGCTGTGTTGTTTCGAAAATAAGTTGCTTGGTGTTGGAAGGGAGTAGTAAGTTCTTGCTTGTAAGTATAAGAGGAGCTTGCATTGACTGTGACTTAGACTTTAGCATGACATGCTAGGTGTTGTTTTGACCTTATGCTTAGTGATTATTGTTGTAGCATGTCTTGTTCCAAACAATTGGTATTGCTTAGTGTGCCTTGAAGAAATTATGCGTTGTTTTAGCATGCAAAAAGCATAGTATTGTGGTATTCTCCTTTGTTGTTTTGCTTGGGTTGACTTGGCACATGCTCACACTATGTTATGACTATGAACAAGTCACCATAGCCGCTATGATCATTTAGTCCTTGACTTGTAGTACCACTCTTTGCTTTGATTAGTAATGCTTTATTGAACATCATGATTATGGCCATTATTGCTCTCTTATTTGGTTGTTCCCAATCTTTTGCTAGCCTCCACTTGTGTGAGTAATATCTACTCATGCTTCCAACTCCCAAGAAACCAAGTTTTTTCAAAGTTTCCACTATAAACTCCTATGCATGGTGTGTTACACCATTCCAAGTATATTCTTGTTTTCAGCTATCTTCCAATTTAAAACTATTTTGTTATGTGAAAACTTAGTGATTAAAGACCTCACAAACTTGATGGCATACTTTATATTCTTTGCCCCTAATAAACTTGAACCATTGTGTCATCTATGTTGTATATGCTTGCACTTATACGTTGGAATTAGCAGAATCGTGATGTCACGGGGAATTTTTTCAACATTGCACTTGCATTTTGTACTCAGTTGATATCATGCTCTCTTGTCTATGGATGTCACCGGTGTGAAATAAAGAGGGAACTTGTAAGTCCATGGAGTTTGTATCCTGTGTTAGAGAAACGCCTGGGCCGCTAGCTAAGCCATGCCTAATCATGGTGGAAACTTACAACATCACCATAGTGACATCTATAAAGCACTCTTCTTATAAAAAAAGAGACACAATGAGAAAATCGGAAAGAGAGAAAAAAGCACCATATTCCCATGGTAAATAAGAAGATTGCTGACATGCTCATTGTCTGCTTGCCTTGTCATTTTGGTTATGGGAAACCTCCTGTACCATGTACAAGGGGTACTCCGTTGGCGGTTCTCTATGATATGCAAATACTTACAATGACAAGAACTTACAGGTGACTAAAGTTGAGTAGCATGAGGTGTGGCCCTCGTATTCAAGGGACTTGAGATTGCCAACTTATACTTTGTCAAGCATATACTCCATCTTTGTTCACTTTAACCTTAATCACTTCAAGATGCTTATGATAGGGGCAATGAGGGCTCAAAGCTAACAAGTACCATAATTTTTGGAAGCTCTTTTTGAAACTTGAAATCCCTGCTTCCTTTATAAAAGGTCTTTCTTCCACCACTATTGAGTCTCCACCTTCTACTTTCAGGCACTATTAAGAGAGCATAGTTGTCATTCTGTGTGTAGTGTTCCAAAGCTTATTGATTGATGCATATTGTGATATTACTTGCTCTTGTGCTACTTGTTTCTAGTCACCCTTGTGAACTTTGAAGGTGTCCTATGCATCTATTTGCTACTCTATGAGGGACAAGTTGATTGCCACTGTGCTATGTTTTCTGTATGTGAAACAAACAAATGTTTTTCAATGCATGTTAATCATGATCTTTGTTTGTAGCTTGTCATGTTGCATGCATAGTTACTATGTACTATTGTTAGAACTCCATCTTTCATGCACATGTTTAGAGTTATTTGATCCTAGCTTTGAATGCTTGCAAATGGTTAGATCTTCATTGTGAAGGTGCATGTCACCTCAAAAATTATTCTTTTTATCACTTACCTACTCGAGGACGAGCAGGAGTTAAGCTTGGGCATGCTTGATACATTGGAAACGTATCTATAATTTTTTATGCTCCATCCTTGTTTAGTATCTACTTTGCTTTGCTTTGTCTACACTTTGAGGTGCTTTTTTACATGTTTTCTGGTACTAACCTATTAACAAGTTGCCATAGTACCAGTTGCCTGTTTTCTGCTATTTTTGGTTCCAGAAAAGCTAGTAAAGAAATATTCTCCGAATTGGACGGGACAAAACGTCAATGTCAATTACTTTTCATGGGGAACAAGAAGTCCAGAGGGGAGCCAGAGAGGCATGCCAGGGAGCCCGCACCGCCCCTAGGCGCGGGTGGGCCCTGCCCCACGCCTAGGCAGGGTGTGGGGCCCCTGGTCACCGCCTCGGCCTCCCCCTTCGCCTATAAGAAGCCACTGATGCAAAAACCCGAAGAACCTGATCAAATCTCCACGAAACCTTCTATAGCCGCCACAACCGTCGTCCCTAGATCGGGGGGATCTGAAGTTCTTCCCAACACCCTGCCGGAGGGGAGATCATCCTGGAGGCCTTCTCTCCGGTATGATGCGTGAGTAGTTCCACCTTGGACTATGGGTCCATGTAGTAGCTAGATGGTTGTATCTCCTCCTTTGTGCTTTAATGTATAGATCTTGTGAGCTCCGTTCACGATCAAGATCTAATCTATTTGTAATCATGCATGTTGTGTTTGCGGGGATCCGATGGATATTGAGATTATTATGTTGGTTTGATTAATGGTTTTGTGTTTATGATTCTATCATGTCTGTGTTGTTTGTGATCTTGCATGCTCTCCGTTGTTAGTAGTTATCTTGGCCAAGTAGTTGATAGTGACTCCAAGAGGGTGTATTTATGCTCGATAGTGGGTTCATGCCTCTAGTTTCCAAGGGAAGTGACAATAATATCTTCGGTTGTAGATGTGATGTTGCTACTAGGGAGAAAACAATGGTCTCTTGTTCATGGAACATGTGGACTATTTACCTTACACACTTTTCTTAAAGCAGTTGTCTGTTGCTTGCAACTTAATATTGGAGGGGGTTCGAATGATAACCTGAAGGTGGACTTCTAGTCATAGATGTAGTTGGATGACGGTCTATGTATCTTGTTGTATAGCCCAATCGAATCTCATAGGATATTTCTGACTAGTAATTGCATTGTTATGCCTTGCTCAGTTCCTGTCAATTGCCCTGCTGTAATTTGTTTACCCTTCATGCCATGTTGTTTATCTAAGGAGAGCACTTCTAGTAAACTATGGACCCCGGTCCAATATTTACCATTGACACATCTTCCACTATTACTTGTTTACTTGCTGCAAACCACCATTACCTTCCACACCATACGTTTAATCCTTTGTTATAGCAAACTGGTGAGCTTGACAACCTCACTGATTCGTCGGGGCAAAGTCTTGAGTTTGTGTTGTGCAGGTCTCCGCGTTGCTTGCAACACCTGTGTGACGTTTCATTCCTTCTTTTGGTTCGATAACCTTGGTCTCTACAGAGGGAAGACTTGCTGCTATGCTCATCATACCTTGCTCTTGGGGTTTCCAACGAAGTGCTCCACGTAAAGCACCATCAACAAGTTCTCTGGCGCCGTTGCCGGGGAGGCTAAGGACGTCTTCACTAGGGGAGTCCTTCACTTCCTTTATCTTTACTTTGTTTTTAGCTTGCTTTGTTTATTTTTCTTGGTTTTGTTTGCCTCTTTCCAAAAAAAACCAAAAAATTAGTCTAGTTTGGTTTTCTTTCTTTCTTTATTCAAAAACACACAAAAAATTAGTTCCTGCTCTAGCTGTTGCTGCTGTTTTTGGCTTGCCCACCTTTGCCAAAATGAACTCTGCTAAGAACACCAAGTTGTGTGACTTTACTAGCACCAACAACAATGATTTCCTTAGCACACCTATTGCTCCACCTGCTCCTGATGCTACCTTTTATGAAATTAAGCCTGCTTTGTTGAATCTTGTGATAAGCGAGCAATTTTCTGGTGCTAGTTCGGATGATCCTGCTGCCCATCTCAATAGCTTTGTTGAGATTTGTGAGATGCAAAAGTATAAGGACGTAGATGGAGATATTATTAAGCTCAAGCCTTTTCCTTTCTCTTTGAGAGGAAAAGCTAAAGAATGGTTGCTATCCTTTACTAATATTGAGGGAAAAATTGTTGGTGTGCTCATAACACCTTTCTCTTGGGGTCTCCCAACAAGGCGTCAATAGAGCGCCAACATGCGCCACAGATGGTTGGTCAACATCTGGCCAACAAGATTCCGTGGTGGGGCATACCTTCACTTTCTGTGGCGTATATGTCGATATGCGCCACATACATTACAATTTCTATGGCGCATATGGACATATGCGTCATAGAAAGTTGGAATCCCAACCCCGGTGTAACACCCTCGGATCGGCCCTATGCAAGTTTCAGCGATTCCCGCCAAACCCGCATAGAAACGATTCAAAGGTGCCCACGAGGCACTTTCGTGTGGGTGGAAAACGAAGTAGCATCATTACACAATAGTCCATGATGGAACCCATAAAAAATATACAACAACGACTCCATGAGTAAAAAATACAGATATACAATACAAATATCCAAATCACCTTGAAAACGATACAATATCCGAGTACAGATAAGATGCAAAATGAGATAAGAGCCCTGAAGAATAACCAATGGCGTCCATAACCCTGCCCAGGCCAAGACGGAAGGGTAACCCTGCTAACGACGTTTATCTCAAACCTGCTACAACAAAAGGTGTGCCGACAAAGGGCAAAGGGAAAAAGAGAGCAGTCAGTACTGAGGCCAGTACATGGCGAGTCTTAGAATTCGGAGGCTCTTGCCTACATAAGTATGGTGGACTGAAGCGACAGCGCAACATGCACTAAACAACCTATAGAGACTTGATACAACGGTAGGCTATCAGATAGGGATAAGAAAGACCTATCCGGAACCAAGATGATACTACCACCAAACATACCCATCCTGGCATTTCCCCCCTCGAGACCAAACGAGGAAGTCGTGCCGAGGAAACTCACACGGTTGGCAGTTTTATTCATTCTTTCTGCGGTGGTTATCCAAATTACTAGTCATATCAGATACAAGTCAAATTATAACAGTAAATTTTAGTTATAGTTGTCTATGATCGAAAACTATGCTCCAAGTCGTCCATAACCGCGTACACGGCTTCTCGAAAAGATTTAACCGTGCATGGGTGCACCAAAGTTTCCACACGCACCTACACCCTTGTTGTCAGATCAGGTAGGTACAAGATCACAAAACATACACCCAACGGTATGTCGACGGGATTTCGAACACGACGTTTCCCAGACCCACAGCAAGCACATGGGGGCCACCCCACTAAGCTACCTGTAACGAAGTCGGCCGGTCTCCGAGACGGACCCAGGGTTTGCAAGAATGGCTGTAAACGACTGGGAACCCGAAATTGTGACTGGGCTTGTCGATACCGCGAAATCGTTCCACGATCCAAAACATTATAGGCACTCCACGAGCAATAGTAAATAAAAGAGTAAAGCATGGCATAAGTACAGGATAGTAATAACGCCACAAACTAGTTTGTGGCCCCCGATACAGTACTTTCAAATCAGGTACTAAATCGATGGGGGTGCCCACACACCCCACCTGTGGTTAGCGCGCTCGATCTCAAAACAGGTGTCAAGAACTTGGGGTCCTACGGGACACCAGTGAGCGGTTAAAAACCAAATATTGTCTATTACCCACAGGTGCCTCTGTGTTATCTACTTTAAATTTTCGTTATTAAACGATAATTAAAGTCATGACCATCTCCACCTTTAAGCATGTGCCAACCACCCAACAACGATGGAGCATCAACGACACGAAGCAGCACCTGAGCAAGCAACTACGACTCGCAAGACCGACTATCTACCAAGCAACAGGTAATAGAAGGTGTCCATGGCAATATATGGGCTACAGGAAAGTACAAAGGGGTAAGGAATTTATAGCATCGCAACATAGCTAGCAATAGATCAACAGGAGGAAGTAAAAACTAGAAATGTAAAATAGGTAGAAAGGAGAGAATGCTCGCCTGAAAACATTGCCGAAGGTTCATCCAAAGATCGGGTCGACAATCGCATCAACTCATCGACCTAATCCGTGAAGAAGCGAAAAACTAAAAGAAACACCGAATACACTATTTAATACTATGGTAGAAGATCGGGCACGATGCATGCATGATATATGACATGGCAAAGGTGTGATGCAATTAGACCATATTAAGCGGAACCGGGGTCCCGACAATTAGATATACATGGTTCTAGTTGTTTAGATACCCCATAATTTAAATGTTGTCTTATCAAGGCAAAATATTTTACCGGTTCGATGCACAAATTTAAATGAGGCCAATATTAGACTAGATTCGCCCGCATATGGTCTCCATATTTAATTTAGGTGAATCATCGAAATATCCCCAAACACCCATAATATGCATGCCAACATGTACAATTTATATGCAACAAGTATATAGTATTTAATAAAAATAAGGGCTCGGATATGGATCACACATTGGTCCGAAGATCTTGGGTTCCAAGGTTCGATGGGGCTCGGGCTTCGGACGCCAAGATCGTTCTTCGGATCGGGGCATCGGGGTACTCGAGTCCGTGTGGGCGATCTTGTTGTTCGGGGTTCGGGGCTTCTCCGTGTTCGAGTCTTTGTCCGAGAGGTAGATCTTATCGGTACCATACAATCATCTAGTTCCGCCTTGGGTTTATCTGGACCGGGCTTTAATTGAACTAGATCTTCTTCGCGGAGGACCTGAGCAGCAGCACACTGGACGAGAACCGATCAGATACATCGTCAGGCTCCAAAAGCTAGACAAAATAGCCAACCTTGCAATAGCAACAACAATTAACCAACAGCAGTTCAGGCACTTTGGTTGCATCAACGAGGCTGAACAGGGCGCGCGGTGCTGGACAGAGGCGACACAGGGGCAAGGCTCGCAACAAGCACACAAGCGGCAACGTTGCGGGGTCGCAGAGGGCAGCCGAGGCGACGGCAGAAGCTGCGGCCGTCGGGGGCTCGCGAGGGGCAGCGGCGGCCAGAGGGGTGCAGGGGCTCGGTGGGGAAGAGGACGTCGGGCGGCCGCTGGGGCTGGCGGCGCGAGGGTTGCAGGCGGTGGCGTGCCTGCGGGTGTGGAAGAGAGGTGACTGCCGGCCAGAGAAGCAGAGGAGGGAGTCACGACCTTGGAGGAGAGGGCAAGGACGACGAGGAGCGGAGGAGGGGCGGCCTCGTGCGGGCGACAGAGGCCGGCGGTAGCAGACGCACTGGCGGCAGCGGGGTTCTGAGAGAGGAGGGAGACCAGGTTCGACAAGGATCGTGTGGGGAGGACGCGGGGATCACGGGGATGGGGAGGAAGGAGACGCGGGGTGCGGGACAGGGATTGCGGGAGGAGTGGTGGGGCCGAGGGTTGGTGCGGATCACGACAAGAGGGAGAGTGAGCTGGGGACTTGAGCGAGCAGACGTGAGTGCGTTGACCGTGCTGCGTGCGGACAACACCAATGCAGGGTGGGGCGTGGGGCCATTGCGCGCGCATGTGTTGCGTGCGTGGCCGGGGTGGGTGGCGGCTGGAGGGAGGGAGTGGGACTAGGATTTGGTTGGGTGGGGATTAGGGTTCCAGGACTTGGGGTGGTAGGTGGCTGCGGGCTGGGCTTTTGGGCCTGGCCTGCGGCTGCCTCCCCCGATAAAATAGTTTTACTTTATATTGTATAGTTTTATTTTAAATCCTTTTTGTAAATGAATTTTAGACAAAACAAAATATCTAGAAAAGATCGAGATTTCAATTTGAAAAAGAGGAGGGGATAATTAGAAAACAACATAGGCTTTTGGGAAATAGTTTTAGGCAAACAAATGCATGATGATGTCATGGTGATGCGCAATATACAAACAACGGCGATTTCTAGTAGTGGTTTTACCCGGGATGTTACACCCGGTGGCAGGTCCCACCAAGTTTCTATGGCGCATTGTTCCCCTATATGCGCCACAAAATAGTGAAGATTTCTGTGACGCATTGTTCCCCTATATGCGGCACAGAATAGTGAAGATTTCTGTGGCGCATTGCCTGGAATGCCACTGTGGCGCATGGACATACATATACGCCACAGAAGATCCGTCTATTTATAGCTGTTTTACTAGCAGTGATGTCCAGCAACAACTACACTTGGATTTGTTTCGGCTTTCTCTATCCAATGTTGCCTATGAAAAAAATCAATGGTTTGAGCAGCTTATTCTTCTTCGTCTAGGAGATGTGGAGAGAGATCAATGGAGTTATCCATGGGGGCCTATATATTTAGTTGTCAAAGCCTAAGCTCTGAACCACCACCAGTTACTTTTTAGTGGTTATAGAAGAGAAGAGTTGCTATCAGAATCACAAAGTATTATTTTGGTTGCTCTTACAAGATCGCCCGAAAACAAGAGATTTATTGCTTCGAAAAACCTTCTTTCTTCAGGATTATACTTGTGTCTTATGCAATAACTAGGCTTTGGAAACAAGAGATCATCTCTTTTTACATTGGAAGTTTGCCTATGAATGTTGGAAATACTTGTGTCTAAGATGGGATAACATATCAACAAATTCTCATTTAGTGTGCATCTTCGAGCTGAAATTGATGTCGCAGAAGCCTTTTGTAAATTGAGAGCTACCTGGAAAAATACTCTCTTCCCTTCCGGAACAGATACCTTTTTGTAAATTCTTAGGCTTAGCTTTTCCTTTTGTACAATTCTCTTGTACACTTACTTTGCAAAAAAAATATCCTGTACACTTGTAACAAAAAACTAAAATCTATGAAAACATGCAGTAGCTATATATGCTACCGTGGTTCCTCAAAAAAAAATTTTACTAACTCAGGAGCGAACGTTGAGAGATACCCGACGGCAAGATAAACCGTGTATAGCCGTCGACACCGAGCCAAACCAAACCCCCGACCGCCGGGGCTTATCCGCTCTTCGGACTGTGTCTGTGCCTGCTCCGCTCCTCAGCTCAGCTAAGCTCGCTTCCCCCAACCGTCACACCATGGAGGCGGCCGCCGCCCTGTCCCCTCCCCGCGTCGCCACCCTCGACGCCCGCGCCCTCTTCTCCCCGCCCACCGCCATCCCCTCCTCGCCTTCCTCCCGCCTCCGCCTCGCTGCCCGCGGGCGCGCCTCCTCCGCCTCCGCCTCCGTCGCCGCCACCCCCAAGCAGCGCTTCCTGACCCCCCACCCGGACCCCGCTGGCGGCCGCGGCGCCAGGGACGTCGTCGCGATGGTACGAGATGCTACACTTGGATCGATGCACTCCGACTGAATCTGCAGAACAGTTCATTCAGCCGTGTAAATTCAATGTCGTCCTCTTGCTTGGCAGGTTATCCCGTTCCTCAGGGGAACCGCATTTGAGCAGCCGCCGCCGGATTTGGCATCTTTCCTCTACAAGAACAGGATCGTGTACCTCGGGATGTGCCTCGTGCCGTCGGTGACGGAGCTCATGCTCGCCGAGTTCCTCTACCTCCAGTACGAGGATGCGGAGAAGCCCATCTACATGTACATAAACTCCACAGGCACCACCAAGGTCGGTGCTTCTGCTCCATCCATGGCTCGGATGTATACCGATTGTTGTTAGAATATGATTATTACTAGTATGGATGCCTGAGCTTGTCTTCAAAACCTTCTTCTGGGCTTGGTAATTAGTGACTTGGTATGAAATGCGTCTCAATTTAGGGTAGCTTGTGGAGTATGTAGGTCTTCAATACCCAATTAGCATAGTATATTAATCTGTTCAACTTCTTTTACTATTGGTTGGATGACTTAGATAGCATGCAGTTATGTATGTTTTCTTGAAAATGGTCAGATAGAGAGGTCAGAATTCGGAAGTTATAATGAGCTAGAAAACGAAAAATTACTTGCACCTTCCACCTACCGTTTGTGACCTTCTCCTCTTTTTTTGTTGTAGCACACTATTTGTAACAATTATACTGTCCAATGTTCTGTCAGAATTTCTTGTTCTATTTTAAGTTTTTGGATTATCCTGATATATTTATCTCCTTACATAGAATGGCGAGAAATTGGGTTATGAGACAGAAGCTTTTGCAGTATATGATGCTATGAGGTCAATTCCTGCCTAAGTGCTTCCCCACTTCCTCTTTTTCTGCATGATCTTATCTCTGTTCCTAATTTCTATAGATTACTTCTCTCTTGTTGTCCCTTTGTGCTTTTTTGCCCAATCATGACTTCCATACTAATAGCCAGTTCTTTCATATGAAATTTGAAATGTGCATGTGTTGTTGTTGACAAGCAGAAGGCCTGAATGACATCATTGATTGCATCTTGTAGATAAAATATGGAATCATCACTCTTTAGGTTACATAGTATTACCGATAAATGTCAAGAGTAGAGCACTTTGCTCTCCTGTCTAAAAAGTCTAGAGCACTTTGCTTTTGCCTTTCTAACCTTTAGTCAGATGGACCATTTCTGTATCGTGGATGAGATGATATAATATGTGAAGACATGCATATTTGGTGCAATCAAACATTCATCAAACAAAAATAACATCTTCCCAAATTGGGCCCTTTTCTTCAGCCAGTGGGGAACCACAACTGTGTCCTCGTCAGTCGTCAGCTGATTTCACCTATGTCCTTCACTATTCATGAAGAACATATTGTTGGAGAGT
Organism: Avena longiglumis; assembly: GCA_030063025.1. NCBI lineage: Eukaryota > Viridiplantae > Streptophyta > Magnoliopsida > Poales > Poaceae > Avena > Avena longiglumis. The sequence goes on along the minus strand of CP125973.1, from coordinate 443,376,926 downwards.
GTTAAAACATACTGTAGGAGACTGTTGTGATTGTTTCCCACACACTTTACCCTCTTCTTCGTCACTTCCATATTTCTGCCCATGTTCTCCTTAGGGTTATTCGATGTGGGCTGGCGGTTATTAGTGTCTGGGAGAACAAGCCCCAGTTGATCTGATCTTGACCCCTAGGGTGCGAGCCTAGAGTTGATCTAGAAGAGAGGAGAAAATTGCACGCTCCCTGCTGACCAGCACATGATCACACTATCTCTCCCCTAAGGCCCTAACCGAGCCACAACCTCCAACTCCCTGTTCCTATCTCCATTGCTTGAACTATGCTATAGACCAACATTATCGTTCTTGGTTTATTGGTGACCAAATGCTAGTACACTTCTCCCAATCTGCGTGATTATGTGAATGTAGGGTATTATTTGGGACAAAATGTGCATACATGGTTATGATCTGTGCATGCAAAAGCCATGCCAGCACTCCTCTACTTCACAAGTACATAATGATTTGGACACACAATGGCTTCCAAGATGCATTTTTGGTGACTAATTGATATGGGAAAAGTTTCTAAAAGGCTATACAAATGTTATAGTGGACACATTTAATTTGGTTACTTTATGTGGGGAACTGAGTATGGTGAATCTGCTGGTACTATTTTCTCATGGCTAATGATCTACATGTTTTGTTAGTCAAAGTTAGGAAAGTATGACCTCATGTTGTCTAAAATTACACACTAGAATAGTCCAATTAGTATGTTTTCCATGAATCCGTTTGGTCTTTTTGTTCTGTAGGATTCCAAAGATGCATGAGTAGGAAACCGTATTGCAATGGCATGCATCTTGCTTAATTTTTTTTTACTAGGCATCTTGCCTAAATGACTATTTGCACATAAAACCACAGTATTTTCTCTGAGATGTATGAGTCAACAGAATATTTTCTATAGAATAGAGTAGAAAGAAGTCCATAGAAAAAAAATTCCCTATTGATTAGAATCCTAAAAATCAAGTAATACATAGGAAAATTTATTTAGAATTAGAACCCTCCAAAATTTCCATGAAAATCTTTGAATCAAAGAGGCTTTTAGCATGCATGGTTTTACTAGCTGCACTTTTTAGACTTGTTTTAAGGGCCATGTTTGATTCGCGGGATAGGAAAACCACAGGAATAGGAAGAATGCAGGATTATAATGTCATGTCTAGTTGAATCCTACAGGATTTGGAGCCTATAGAATTTTTTCTTAAAGAAGTGTTTGATTCACAGGAAAAGCAAAGGAATTGTAACATGAGGTTGAGGTGGATGGAAAATTTCCTCCAAAACATAGTGCAATGCAATCCTATGGGAAAAATTCCTAAGGATCAAATCCTATGAATCAAAAGATGCACATAGGAAAAATTCCTAAGGATCAAAATCCTCCAAAATTCTTATGAGATTCCTTTGAATCAAACGAGCCTATGACTCCAAAATCCTCCAAAAAGCCATTCTCAGTTGTTAATCATGTCTAAAGATATGCATATATCCTAACAATTCCAGCAATACTTCTGGAATGTTGTCTTATTCTTCACTAAATGCAGGTATGTCAAAATCCCAATTTTCACACTCTGTATTGGCAATGCGTGGGGAGAAGCTGCTTTACTGTTGGCTGCTGGTGCTAAAGGTAACCGTGCTGCACTTCCATCATCGACGATAATGATGAAGCAGGTTATTTCTGTTCCTTTTGTTGATAGAGATAGCATATTAATTTCTACCTTTGATGATTATACTGCACACTAGTAATTAGATGATGGCAGAATATCATATTATGTTCTTCTTAGATATTGGTGCATACATGGACACAGGGAATTGATAACGCTTGGGCACCAAACAAACAGACCGATACTTCGTTTGTGCACACACTTAGCTGTGTACAAGATTCTTACTCTTCTGACCTGTAATGTGCAGCCAATTGGTCGATTTCAAGGTCAGGCGACAGATGTTGACATAGCAAGAAAGGAAATACGTAACGTGAAGATAGAAATGGTACTTTCTGTTCCTTACAAGAAGAGCTGAATAACTGATAACCTCAGCTTGAATTCAAATTAATAATCCAGCGTTATTTAACATGTTCATGTTTAGCAGTTGATACTATCGTTCTAGTTACTGTACACTATACAAACTTGTGCAATTCTAGACTCTTATTTTCTTCCATTCATTGGTATTTGGTAATCAAGAGCAGTGGCAGGAGAAAAAAAATACATTTATAACATTATTTCTACTCCTTCCGTCTCGAAAAGGATGTCGCAGATTTGTCTAGATATGGATGTATCTAGACATGTTTCAGTGTATAGATACATGCAAATCTAGACAAATCTGTGACATCCTTTTCGGAACAGAGGGAGTATTATTAATATGTCTTCATGGCTGGAAGTTTGAAGCTGCTTCATTCAATTTCAACTTTCAAACATTGAGTACACTAGTTCCTCGTGCAGCATTCCTTACAGTTTAATCCGCCTGTCTTGAATGAGTCTTCAGGGATAGTACCTGCATATTATTAAAAATTCTTTACGATGGCCACGTGCTATGGAAGTATAGACTCCTGGCTTTGAGGAGAGGACAACGGTTGCTACCAGAGGAATCACTATTTGCCCCTAGGGCCCTGGATCATGCAAAATTAAGCATATTACCCATACAGGGATCTAGAAGTATTATACATTATGGTTATATTTTTCCTGCCTTTTCTGTCCCGCGAACTGATAGTGACACGTTGATATTTAGTCATTTTCAAACAACAATCCAGTTTAAAAACATGGGTACATATTTCCTGAAAAAAATATGGTTACGTGCGCTTGTTAGAAACCAGAATTTTCTATGCATAATGTATAGCTTATTGGACCTGATGTTGGCGAAAATCTACTGGTTTTGCATGAAGTTTGGTGCGGCCTCATATGGTCTTCCTGTTCGTACTGAAAAAAGACCAAACCTTGTGACTATAGATGTTTGTTTGCATTTTTTTTTCATCCACGGTACATAGACCACACGAATTCTCCATGAAGAGAGAACTGAAGGGAAACTCAATTATTCAAGACAATTGGTATAATGAATTGTCTGACTCGTTGTTCAGGTTAAGCTGCTGTCAAGACACATTGGTAAACCAATGGAAGAGATCGCTCGGGACATTAGGCGACCAAAATACTTTAGCCCTAGCGAGGCAGTGGATTACGGTATCATCGACAAAGTAAGCTCTCCTGAATTCCATTGTGAGCAAAACTAAACCTCTTTTAACATTAACTCGTCATCGTAACACTTGTAATTCTGCAGGTGCTATACAACGTGAAAAGCCAAACAGACGCCGGTGTCGTGTCGGAAGTCAAAAAAGAATTAATTTGACATTTCGTTGCAGTACAAGTAGGGCATATTTTTGTAAGATTTTGGATAGGCGAATGCAATGCAGATGTTAGGCTGGGGTATTTTGGTAAGGAATTGCTCTTTTGTTTCGTGGCTAAATAATGCTTGCGTTTTTGTGGCTGGTTTAGTGTATGTAGTTCCCTCTGGTTCCTTGAGCTGTGATTCCAAGTAGTTGCTCTGTTTAACTAGTTTTTTCGTGCCGTAGACATGTGCCGGAAGCTTAATTTAACATAAGGCAAAAGATAATACTCCCTCCGACTCATATTAGTTGACTTGGATTTGGCTAGATTTGTATGTATCTAGACATATTTTAGTGCTAGATATATTCGAATCTAGAGAAATTTGAGTCAAGTAATATGGGTCGAAGGGAGTACGTTTTTATGATATGGCAATGAAAAAATTTCTACATGGAAAAGATAAGTCGGTGAGCGCTTCTAAGATGCTCAAACTTACCTTTAAGGCGAAAGGAGTATTTAAGCGTAGTCATCCATGATGAAGGATAATTTTGGCCACGTGTGGATTTCGCTCTAGCTATTTTTTTTTTCTGGTGAGCACTTCTCTAACACGAATGAATTGTGGATTTTTGTAAGTGTCAATTAGGCCTTGTTTGGTTGAGATGTTATCTGGGTGAGGAACTACTATCTTTACCAACAAAAAAAAAACTCCCTTGATATCGGAGATTTGTCCAAATTTGCATTCACGCGTATACTAAAACATGTCTGACGTGTCTGATACAAATCTCAAAACATCTAATTTAAGACGGAGAGAGTACAGACAAAATGCAACAGCAGATGGCAAAGTGAGCGTACTTGATTGACGGGATTGGTGCCGTTTTGGGAAGCTTTGAGATCTCCTCTTGGATCACATGCCATTTGTTGCAAGCAAGTTCGATAGTGGTCCAACCGATGCGACATGGCCGACTCGTCACGATCCATGTGAACCATGTTGAACTCGGGATCCATAAGATAGCGCTCATCGAATGCCGCCCTCACCCTCACCCAATAGTGCTCGGAATTTTGATTTGCCCGGTGATCGCATCAAGCAGTGGTGGAGCTGCATGTTGATTATGTGGTCAAACGGCCACACAAAAAATTGGCCTGCACTAATACTTCAGCTATGAATACACCATTATTGACCCTATAAATTTTAATATTTGACATCACTGTAATTTCTTTTAAGCTTTGACATCACTCGCTACTATTCCTGGCTCCGCCACTGGCATCAAGGCTCACAGACTTTCAACCTTCGGCGAGGCACTCGTCTTCTTTGGACTTCCACTTGATGCGAGCTTCGGCGACGGGCTTCCCCACCTCTCTTCTTCTTTCCTTTTGATGGCGTCGGTTCCTCTTTAGCCTCAGCTTCGGCATCCTCACCCTCCTCCTGGTCATCATACTCGCCCTCCTCCTGGTCATCATACTCACACTCCTCTTGCGTGGCCTAAGCTTCCTATTGCTGAAGAACCCATGGCTGGAAGCGGCGGCCACGAAGCCGGTTTGGATGAGCCCGTGCATGATGGAGTTGCCTTGCGTCATTCTGCTGAGCATGCTGCGGGCATCCTGGTTTCCCCGCTAAACTGGTGCGATGATCCGGCTCCAGGGGTCAGGTCAAATGGGAGAGGACCTTGGCGCATCACCTGCGAGCAAGCGTACGCTATGTTGAGGTCAGCATTGAAGCCGGCAAAACCATCAAGAGGAGGGTAGTGCTCGGCGGTGTGTTGCTCTTGAGGGAATCCTCCAAGTGGGGCACCGTTGGCGTACTCAACAGAGGACGAGAACCTCGAGAGGGGTGTGCCATGGCCGTAGCTCTCCTGGAAAAGCGTCAGAGAGGACAACGAGATGCTTGTTGGGGACGAGATGCTGCCTTGATTGCCCTAGACACCGGGAAAATGTCGTCCATCGTGTGGCGGAGGCACTGACCTGTCCTTGACCATCGCCGTCGCAATCGCCTTCCTCGCCTTGGCCTTCACCTCCCTATCCCTGCGGTCGGATGAGATCGCCGTCCGACGCGTAACGTCCTTCGCACACTCGGCGTTGGTCCACCACGACGACTTCTGCTTTGGTGCCCTTGGATTCCTTGGCTGCTTCGTTAGCGCGTCAGCGTTCGTGGCGCGAGGAACGTCGAATTTCTTCGGCGGCATGGTGGATGGATCCAGTGAGCGAAAATGGCAGGAGCTATGGTGCGGGCAAGCGGGATGGGGAGTATGTGAGAAGAAAATGAGAAAAATGAAAGTGGGGGAGGGAAATTGCTTTGTCGCCGACAGAGCAGGCCCATCCGACTTTTCACTTCAGCCGACGCTTGCCCCTGCACGTTGGATTCATGCTGGGTACGCCGGATGAAAATATGGCCCGTGCAAGCGAAAACAGGCTTCTATGAGAGGTTGGGAGTTTTTGTTTACCCTAGCGCAAAAATGGGCGGGGAGGAGGGGAGGGGGGGAACGTTAGGGGAGCGGTTGGAGACGCTGTAGCGGCCGTCCTGGGCGATCCGATCGGCATGCCGTGCCCTTTTTTTTGGAAAATGATAGGACTCCCTCGGGGGATCGATCCCCCGGGTCCTCGTTTCGTTCGCCCGGCTCCTGCGCAGTACGTTCGTTTCCCGCACGCCACGTCCTTGGTTGGGCCCATGCCATACGTTTACTTTTCTGGAATCCCCCATCTCCTCTCTCCAGTGCTCTCTGTAGGAGTTCGTAGCATGGAAAAACAAAAAAATTTATCGCATACAAACAAACAAGCCAAGATCTATCTACTAGATTGTAGCAACGAGTCAATAGAATAACTCACCCTCAAAGATTCCAAAGTGTTTAACGAGAGCGGATTCTCGTGGGTGATGTAGTCGTACTCTTCCCGATCTCAAGATCGCGTTGACGATCCTTTCGGCGTTGCGTTCCGGCAGCGCTTCCGTAGTCGGTCACACGTTCGATACTCGACGAAGACCTTCCTCTCCCTTGTTCTAGCAGGCAGCGGAGGTTTTAGCACTCTCCTCGCGATTCCGGCAGCACGACGACGTGGTACCGGAAGTAGAGGAGAGATCTCGCAGGGCTTCGCCTTAAGCCGGAGCGAGTATGGTGGACTATGAGAGAGGCCTCGGTGATCTAGGGTTTAGACACACCAAGGGGAGAGGGCTAGGCCGGCAGCTAGGGCTTGGGGCAGCCCAAGTCGGCGGCTAGGGTTTGACCTAGGTGGCGGCAGTAGGAGGTGGCGGCGCCGGCGGCTAGGAGCTAGGGTTTGCGGGGTGCAAGTTGTGTGCTTGGAGGGGAAGCCCTGCCCCTCCTTATATAGGTGGAGGGCGCCGACCAAGGAGAGGGGAGTCCCTCCCCAACTCGGCTTCCAAGGCCGGCGGGTGGAGGGAGAGGAACTCCTCCCCAAGTAGGTTTCCTACTCTCCCTCCACCAAGCAAAATAGCCGTTTGACTTTTCAAATTGGCGTTTGACTTTTCAAACTAGGATTTGATTTATCCCTTTATTTCGCTCAGTGATGACACCTAGTACATGATGCAACCATTCCAACTTGTTATGACACATCCATGTACCCTTCCCCTCCGGAGTGCCGGACATTCTGGAACCTTCTAGAACATTCCCGATGAAAATACCGGAACCATTCTCCAACCCCGAAACAAGACTTTCCTTATATGAATCTTATTCTCCGGACCATTCCGGATCTCCTCGTGATATCCCGGATCCTATCCGAGACTCCGAACAACATTCGATCTCTTACTCATCATTCCATAACTACTCAACAACGTCGAATCCTTAAGTGTGTCTCCCTACGGTTCGTGAATTATGCGGACATGATCGAGACACTTCTCCGATCAATAACCAATAGAGGAATCTGTAAATTCATATGGCTCCTACATATTTCTACGATTACTTTGCGATCGAATGAACCACTTACATACGATACCAATTTCCCTTTGTCTCACGATAGTTTACTTATCCGAGGTTATGATCGTCGGTATCTCTGCATACCTAGTTCAACCTCGTTACTGATAAGTACTCTTTTCTCGTTCCCGTGATATGTGATCCCTTGTGAGCCAGTCACATGCTTGCAAGCTAATTGGATGACATTCCACCAAGAGGGCCCAGAGTATATCTATCTGTCATATGGATGGACAAATCCCACTCTTGATCCATGTGTCTCAACCAATACTTTCTGAACACTTAATGCCACCTTTATAACCACTCAGTTACGGTGTGGTGTTTGATGTCATCAAAGCATCCTTCCGGTGATGGTGATATGCATGATCTCATGGTCGAAGGAATTAGGTTACTATGTATCAGAAAGCATATAGCAATTGAACTATTAAAATGACTTGATCTTTATTCTACGCTTATCTATAGGAGTATGTCCATCATACCATTCTCCTAACGATATGATCTTGTTGTTAATAACATCTCAATGTTCATGATAGGGAAACCACAATCATTTATTAACCAACAAGCTAGTATTATAAAGAGGCTTTACTAGGGACTCTTATTTAGTTTACAAATCACACAAGTATTAATGTTTCCTTGTTAATATTATTATAGCATGAATGTAAACATTTATCATAAACACAAAGATATAATAATAACTATATTTTTTATTGCCTCTAGGGCATATCTCCAACACTCTCATCCCCCATCTCCTCTCTCCTGTGCTCTCATCCCTCATCTCCTCTCTCATGTGCTCCCGTGAGCGGCCGTGAATTTTCTGCTGCCAAGCCCCGCTGCCGTTGCTTCTGCCTTAGTCTGCGCCACTGTCACCGTAGCGCCACACGGCCGGCCCATTCGAGCCCGCAAATCGCCTGACGCGGCCACCGCCGACGACCTCCGCCATGGTCTTGCTATGCGCCGCCGCCACCACGGCCGGACCGGGTCGTCGAAGCCCGGCCTCTGCCTCCATGGGCCCTGTAACCTACCGCCGCACCAGGCTAGATCCCGTCGGAGGCGCCCGATGACCGGTGGTGCTTTTTCGTTGTCGCTGGAGATGGATTTATCGTGGAGGTGCTCCTGTTCGGTGGAACGACCAAGGCTGCAGCGACCACAACACGCTAACACGCAACCATGGTCCCGGTAAAGGCAATGCTACATATTATGTCTAGTGTTGCTACCACAGTTTAGAACACTTGCTACTCTAGTTAGTCGGTGCTGCTACTTTTGTATCTATCTTTGCTAAGAGTGTTTTGCTAACTTAGTATATTATTTTTGCTATATATTCATATATTTTTTGCTACTTTCACACAATTATTTTGCTACAGACAATCTCTATGGTTTTGCTACGAGGTCTCCGGCGAGAGCCTGCGACGATGTTTCCGGCGATGTTCCATTTGCTATATTAGAAAAAATATTTTGCTACAACCGTTTGGTGGTTTTGCTACATTAGTGTAAATTTTTAGCTACAAGGTCTCCGGCGACGATATTTCAGGCGAGAGTGTCCGGCGATGTCAGTTTTGCTACATTAGGATTTTTTTTTATACAAGGTCGCCGGCGAGGTCTCCGGCGAACTCTTCGGCGAGGTCCAGTCTATTTATACTTTTTTTTCTAAAACGAATCGTTTTCTGCTACGTGTAGCAAAAGCGAAATATTTATAGTAAAAGCGTGTATATTTGTAGCAAAAACAGGATTTAGGGGGACACGTGTCAGCAGGAGAACCCGGGGGATTTTGGGGAATTATCCTCGGGAAGATGCGTAGTACGACCCTTTTTTTCACTTTGGTTCCCTGCAAGTGCAAACATTATTGCTCTCCGCGAGCGTACATAAAAGCTGGAACCGAGGTTAATCTCAAAAAAAAAAAAATGGAACTGTGGTCGATCGGTGTAAAGCTCGGATCCGAATCTCTCTCGCCGTCGCCGATTATTGCATTAGGGTCCCTGTGTATTAGGGTCCGACCGGCACCCCAAGTCTTGAGCTGCCGACTATTGCACGCCGCCTGCTTCCTGACAAACACCATGGATCAAACACGATCATCTCCCTCAAGTGCCTCCGCCGACCAAAAGTAAGGACCAATAAATATCTCTCGGCTATTCTCTTTCCTTCGATCGGAGGATAAACCTATTCACGCAAAGTGTTTCTATATTGAAACTCACCCTAGGAGGCGATCTGTAGGCAGACGAGGACGAGAATTATTCTGCCTATTTCCATCAACAGTTTCTGACCATGCATATTGACCGATAAAAAACATGTTCCGATCAGGGTTGAGGAGCATGCTGGCGAGGTTAGCAGCAGTGACAGTGATGAGAGCCTCGAAGTTCTGCCAGAATTCAAGGCGCTAGGGCTGACTGGCACGCCTCCTAAATTCCAGATATCGCCCTGTTGGTATGGCCATAACTGATCAGCCAAGATATGGTTTGTTCAAATGGATACCTGTTATATATAACCGACAGTGTATTATTTCATATATGTTCTGCAGAACATCGTTTACAGTTCAAGATTGTTCATATCAAAATAAATGCTAGGTAGCTAATCATTAGTAGTATGACCTCTTATTGTGTGGATATTTGTTTCTCTAGGTCAAACTATTGTCCTGACGATACTAGCAGCAGCGACAGTGACTCTGAAATTGTTGAGGAGAACAAGCCCAAAGAAGGAGCGTCAGATTCAGATTTTGATACGTACGTATGATTTTGCTGTCTGATAATCTTGTTGAGCTGCATTCTGTTGCTTGTAACTTTGCAAGTCTTAAATGCATTAAAATAACGAAAGATGTCCCGGAGCGCTAAAACCTTGCCTGTTTATACATGGATCAAATAACCAAAACTGGAAAGCATCAGAGCAGCATGTCATAAGTGTCGTGTGGGCGGCATGAATGATATATACTGTTGATATTCTTATTTATGCGTTAAGTGTTTTCACTCTGTACCTAATTAGATATACAAGCCATAAAGCACAAAATTAGCAGTCCGAGTGACTGCTTTGTTTTGCTTTAGAGGGATATAATTCACTAGCTCAAAAGTATTTAGGATTTGATTTATTTCTTGCTTTTAACCATATATATGGGTATGCTTTTCTTTAGAGAGGAGGAGCGACGAAAAATGGAGAAGTACTTTCAAGAGAATACGTGCAGCACTTTCCACGAAACATGTCTCATGCTTCGTGATGCTCAGCGAGCCGAACTAGCTGCCAAGAAAGATAAAATGCCAGCGGCTCAGCGTGCCGATATGATTGCTCGAGCTCCCTACTTCCTTGAGGAGCGACTTAGACTTCAGGCAAGACAACAAGCCTCAAGGGAAGAAGCGGCCATGCAGATTTTGATGCGTCGACAAACAAGGTGCATTTTATCTCTGGCAATTCTTAACGTGTTACGGATCCTCTTTTTTGCTGATAACTGGCATATTAGTTTAATGATCAATTAATCTTCTCTAAGCATTGTCATTTCGTGTCGTTGAAAATTTAGCTTGAATGCATGATCATGCATAAGATGGAAAAATTAGGCTTCTTTTAAAGAACTTTCAGTAATTTAATATTTGTTTTGAATAGAATAAAAGAGTAAAAACACAATGTGGGCCTTGTCAGGCCGATTCATTAGTTCCTAAACCTGAAACTGCACATTCATGCCACTAAAGTTGTTTGGAAGCTTAAACCACATGAAGCTGGGTCTGACCGCTGAAGCTGCCTGTTAACCACTGCCAGCATGACCTAACTATCCCCTCATAATATGCAGAGTTATATATTTCAAATTACCCTGCATGCTAAACATTGATATTACCCCTGTATCTTACATTTTCTTTTTTGGAATAAGAAGTATTTATCATTTGTGTTCCTTATTTAGCGAAACGGCAGAAAGTGTCTTCACGTATTCAGGCATATCTATCAATTGCTCTACAGCGTAGTGTCTTCACATATTCAATTTCTAAGATACTATGAGGGTTCATGGGCCATTTGACTGGCACAAAATTTCTAAGCGAGCATTACCTATATCGACCTTAAAACTATAGGTGTTTGCAACCCAATACCACAGATATATCTAGTGAATTCACTGTCCTTTCGGTGTCGTGTGGTTTTTGTCACGTGCATGTAGGTTCCCAAAGCTTCATTAGTGGTTGAAAGTGTTGTCATCAAATCACCATATTCTGGCTTCTACTTGCTCTACCTTGTGTTTGGTCAGAAAATACGGTTTTTAATTTGGTTGTGCATACAGGCGCGCAGTTCCTGACAAAGAGATTATTCAGAATTCGAAAAATTGGATGCGTAAGGAGGTGATGGCGGCTTTTGAAGAATACAGAAAAAGAAATACTACTCTCGCGGTCAGTAAAAGCTTTGAATTTGTTATTAAATATTTAAAACTGCAAGGAGGTGACCAATCAACTTGTTATTACTAAGGAGGATGTTTAATTTGCTCCAGGGACTTGAGTGCCAACTAGAGGAACTTTGCAGCCAATGTTTCAACGTGAATAATTATTGCATGGTTTCCCACCACTTCAACTTCACTGTGAAGATTGAGAACCCTAGCTCAAGTAGTGATTCGAGAGTGTCACTGTTCTTCGCTGAAGTAAAAGAGATGTTTGGGAAAAAATACTATTCCTGCTGTCTTCTGGAACCAAGTGAAAATGGTACTAATCCTTGTCTTTACGAATCAAACGGGTAAATATTCCTAGTTCTCGCATAAGAGTAGTTTTCCTTGTTAATTTCTTTCAGGTCAGTGTTATGCTTGCAGTAGCCAAGGAGTGAATGATTTGAAACATCCAGCTACAGGTGGATATGATAGGGGCTCGACGGATTCTGCATTCCCTTACATGTGCATGGAAGATGATGTCGACAGAGATTAGAGGGAGTTGTTGAATTTGATATATATTCAGAGTTGCATGTGACTGGTGCGAATCTAGTAATCCAGGGCAGCAGAAACATTAATCTGCAGATAGATTGCTGATTTATTTTCACCTGTCGAACCAGTGCTTCTTTTGTTATGTGTCTGTGACACTGCTAAGATTGCGTGTACTGGTTTTGTTTATGTAGTTAGCAATTTTATTTTTATGCAAATATGTAACCATGATTTTCCTGGTTATATAACTAGTTCTGTACATTCCAACCGAATGCACAATAAAAACGTTGACCCCCGGGGAATGATCCCTCGCGGGCTATACGTTGTTGTTAGATAGACGAGACTTCTCTAGCAGTGAATTATACGCGCTTAGATAATACCTTGTTTAATTCGGTCCCATGGGACTTGAACTCGGATGGGCTGGTTGCGCACTCGCTAGCCTTGCCACCAAGGAAAAAAATAGCGCGTTATTTCTCCGTCTTAGCATCGCTTTAGCGTATTTGAAAACCAAACGCTATGCTATGCACGTTCTGCTCGCTATGGCGCTAAGCTCGCTATTAGCGCGCTAAAGACGCTATTTCTCGTAACGTTGTAGCGGCGCTATTTTTTCTTTAAGAAATATACAACAGCCTAGAAAGTCACGAACCCATTCAACCCATAACCCCAAACTGTTACCTAACTAAACTCGACCTCAGATTGGAAACTACCTCAGTAACCACTTCTCCACGAGACGCGACTGTGACGGCTTGGAGCAGCCCAATCTCCTCTAGCTCCGACCGGTCGGCCGGCACGTCCCGGCCAGAAGCTTTAACAGGACATGTAGGCCCAGTTCTTTTGGCGGCTTCTCCGAGAAGCCGCCCTACCCCCAGCTTCCTGGGGAAGCCGGTTCAAAAAAATTATAAGGCTTCCAAAGTGGTTAAGTCTAAACTAATTTGGAAGCCTCACAAAATTATGGAACCGGCTTCCCCAGGAAGCTGGGGGTAGGGCGGCTTCGGAGAAGCCGCCAAAAGAACTGGGCCGTAGCTTGATCCGATATTGGTCTTTCCTGCAAGCCATCTCCTCTACTCCTCTTGCTGCAGCACGCGCCATCGACAAGCCAGCCATCAGGTCCTCTTGCTGCAGCACGCGCCATCGACAAGCCAGCCATCAGGTACATAAGAGCGACTAGAACCTCCTCCTGATTCTAGCCTTTTTTCTGATTTATATTTTTCATCTCATCTCATATATATCATATTTGTATTCTATAGTTGTGTATAGTATACGGTATGTAAATTTGAAAAGATTTGATTTGAGAAACATTAGCATTTTGGACCTGCAATTGGAAGGTTAGCATGTGCTAATTTAATTTGACATATATAGTGGTAATTGATGTAGTCGTAACCTGTAAACTCCATGGTTTTATCTGTTAATTGTTGATTTTGATCTTGACTATGTAAGTGACAACCGTAGTTCTAGTTCTAGAATTTTAGTTTAATTTAGCTCTATACTCTTTAGTTTTAGAATCTTGACTACGTAAGAGGCTGGGCATGATTAACACTAAACTATCGTACTCATAATTTTTTAGCTGCTGAAATCCTTATTTTTTAGTATACATGTTATTTTTTTGATTATTTTGCGAAACACTATTTTGAAAAATAGCGCGCTATAACTTGCATAGCGTTTGGAGAGGGTCCACGCTAAATTAAATAGCGCGCTATTTTTTTCCTTGCTTGCCACCAAGCCAGCGCTTGGTTCTCAACCGAATACACAATGAAGGTGACGATTCTTCTTTCTAGTAATAGACATTGCTGATAAGGTTGCCAACACCTGTTCTGAAAAAAAAAAATACCCTGGCTAATGCCTGTTCAATGGCTCGGATTTTTTTTCGATTTGAAGAGTTCGGGGCTCCTGATTTGATTGAAAACCACAGAAGTACAGGGTTTTTATTACAGCACCATGCATCTCTTCCAGGACTCCAACCAGGGATAGCCCCAGCACATTCCTCTGTTTTTCACAACACAACCAGAGAGAAAAACTGCTGAAAGAACATTAACAGCTTTCCCTTGGCTTAATAAGATCAAGCGAGCAATTGCAGTTGAGTAACCATGGCATGGTGAGTTAGCTCAAATGAAATTTTGCATCGCGATTTATCTATCAACACAAGTTTTAGTAACTTACTATTGCTAGCTTAGGGTTCGTTCAGTTATTATGGAAGGAATTCACGCATGGAATTGATCCCCACTTGGAATTGGTTGATCCACATGCTCCACCCAATCCCATTTTGGATTAATTACCATAATTCATGAATTATTTTTTTGCTCGGTTGTCCCAAAATCGCACAGAAACCTCTCTATGGAAACTGCGTAGCTGCAGCCTGGCAACACATAGCAGAAGATAGAGCGGCGATGGATAGGATCTTCTATGTCTCAGCCATATGCTCTATCATATATGCCATGTTTTTTTGAGGGTATCATGTATGTCATGTTGTGTACAAGATCGGATGTGAAATCTGTTCTTAATTTGACTAGCAGGTACCAATCTGATCTAGGTTTGGAACATTCAATAGTGGTCAAGAATATTCTTAAGTATTTAAGAAGAACTAAGGACATGTTTCTCGTATACGAAGGTGAAGAAGAGCTCGTCGCAAAGTGTTACATCGATGCTAGCTTTGACACCGATTCGTGTGACTCTAAGTCACAATCCAGATACGTGTTTCTCATGCATGAAGCATCAGTTAGTTGGAGGAGTTCCAAACAACCAGTGGTGGCGGGATCAACACCAGAGAAGAAATATGTTGCTATTTCGAAAGCAGCGCAGGAAGAGGTTTGGATGAAGAAGTTCATAACTGAACTAGGTGTGGTTCCCAATGTGTTGGACCCGATGGTTATCTGTTGTGACAACAACAGAGCTATAGTCAATGCCAAAGAACCAATGTCTCACAATAATTTCAAGCATATAAAGCGGCAGTTTCACTCCATCCGCGAGCATGTCAAGAATGAAGATATAAACATTTTTAAAGTACACATGAATCTGAATGTAGCAGACCCTTTGACTAATACTCTCCGTAGGAAAAAATATGATCAGCACTAAAACTCTATGTGTGTGTTAGATTTATCACTATATAATCTAGACTATTGACTCTAGTGCAAGTGAGAGATTAAAAGTAATTTTCTCGAGAGGCAATAATAAAGTGGTTATTATCTTATTCTATGTTTATGGTAGATGTTTATTTTTCATGTTACAAATGTTTTAATTGGAAACATTAATATATGTGTGTTTAATAAACAAATAAGAGTTCCTAGTTATGTCTCTCATTTAAGTAGCTCGTTGATTAACTGATGATCAGGGTTTCCTGATCATGGATATTGGATGTTGTTAATAATGGGATCACAACATTAGAGGAATGATGTGATAAACATACACCCAAAGTATAGCAATATGATCAAAGTCATTATAATTATATTGCTATAACATCTCATACGAAGTAACTGATGATCCACAAGTATAGGAGGTGTATCGTAGTACTTTCGATAAATAGGAGTGTCGATCCCAACGAGGAGCAGAAGGTGTTGACTAGTGGTATGGAGCAGGAAATCTCTGTAAATACTTAGCAAACGGATTTTTAGGGGTTTTCTGATAAAGCAAAGAAACAAAGTGCAAGTAATAAAGACAACGAACAACTGTACCAAGTGGCCCAATCCTTTCTTAGCAAAGGACAAGCCAGTGGAAATACTTATAAGGACCAAACATTCTCGAGGACACATGGGAATACTGGCAAGTGCTTTCGCTTCAAATAGCTGAATAGTCTTATTTGGTATTGTAAGTGTTGTGTGGGTGAACCGGTGCTAATGTATCGATCTTACTTGGACTAATACATACTTGTGATTAAACCCCCTGCAAGCATCCGCAACTATAGGAAAGCAATTAAGATATAAACCTAACAACAGCCTTAAACTCTGAGATCCTACGCTCCCTTGTACAATGGTGTCCTAACGGAGGTTCAGGTTTCTGTCACTCCGGCAACCCCACAATTAGTAGCCAAATACACAATGCATTCCCCTAGGCCCATAAATGGTGAAGTATAATGTAGTCGATGTTCACATGACACCACTAGAAGAATAGCACCACAACTTAAATACTAAACAATTGAATAATATCTCAACACAAATCCACTACTAACAACATGACTTCTCCCATGTCCTCAAGAACTAAACGAACTACTCACAAGACATCATATGGATCAAGATCAAAGATGATATGGTGATGTATAACAATCTAAACATAAACAATAATCCAATGGTTCCACTCACAAGCATCAACTACAATAGTAATCAACACCGGGAAAGTTCCCCCCAAGAACTATGCAAGTATTCAACACAATTGTTACAGCGGGATGGAGTGGTGATGATGGTGATGGTGGAGATGATGGTGTGTATGATGATGATGATCCTGATAAAGTCTAGCTTGATGACGGTGTTGATGGTGACGATCTCCCCTTTCCGGGAAGGAATCTCCCCGACAGAAATCTGTCTGCCGGAGAGCTATTTCTCTCTCGGTGTTTTCCGCCCCGTAGAGGCGGCGGAATATTTCTATGGTCGCTCTGCGTGTTTTAGGGTTTCGAGGAGAAGATATAGGCGAGAGGGCGGATACGGAGGCCGACCAGGTGGGCCACACCCCCTGTAGGTGCGACCCGGGGGTGGCCCGCGCCTGGGAGGGTGTGGGCCCCATGTGGCCCATCTCCGCCTCCCCTTCTGGCTTCCTTCATCTTCTGGGGAAATATGATTTTCCATATTTTTTCTGGTATTTTTATGATCTTCACGAAATTGCATCAAATCACTTCTTTTTCCATCAGAATCCTGACTCCGACAGTTCATCCTCCAAGAATCATCCAACTTGCAAAAACAGATGAAAAGACATAAGTAACACCTCTTAATATGAAATACAATGAATAGAGGCAAATTATGATATACAATGGTGATGCAAATTGGACGTATCAACTCCCACAAAGCTTAGACCTTCGCTTGTCCCCAAGCGAAAACTGAGCTCAGTAAACATGTCCACATGTTTATGGAGTGAAGTGTCGATAAAAGAATACGGACAAGAAGCATCACACTTACCATTACACAACTCATAGAAGAAAGCAACTCACCATTATATAACTTAACTTGTAACAAGCAGAGGAGTCACAATAGAGATGCATAAAGACAAATTATAATTGGAATTGGCAAACTTTGTTCCTGGTCAGAGAACAACTGGCAAATTGTTTCACAAAAAGCTTTTTGTAGAAGTTTTCACAACAAGAGTAATCTTTGCTCAACCATAAAAGGTTTTCACAATGATGGCTTTCAAAGTAATACTCAATAGATAAGAGTCTTGTGCAAACAAGGAAGATAGAGAACATGATTGAATAAATCATCATATGAATGCTTGAAACACAACAACTCAAAAGCTTGTTGGAGATAGAGAGGAAAAAGGTTTACTAACTCAACTTAGAAATAGGAGAAAGGTCCCTTCATAGAGGTAAGTAGGGATTTCAAGTCATAAAGAGCTTCCAAAAGATTATGATACTTACTAGCTTTGAGCCCTCATTGCCCCTATCATAAGCATCTTGAGGTGATTAAGGTTAAAGCGAACAAGGATGTAGTATATGCTTGACGACATATAAGTTGGAAATCTCATGTCCCTTAAGTATGAGGGCCGATCCTCATGCTACTCAACTTTAGTCACCGGTAAGTGACTCGTCAGAAACGTATCTATAATTTTTGATAGTCCATCCTTGTGTTTGTATCTACTTTGCTTTGCTTTGTCTATACTTTGAGGTGTTTTTATATCTTTTCTGGAACTAACCTATTGACAAGATGCCACAGTGCCTGTTGCCTGTTTTCTTCTGTTTTTGGTTCTAGAAAGGCAGAAAATCAATATTCTCGGAATTGGACGGGACAAAACCCAAAGTCACTATTTTCCCGGAGCAACACAAAACCACGAAGTAGAGCCGGAGGGGAGCCACAGGGTGGCCACACCCCCTAGGCGCAGGCAAGCCCTAGGGGCGCCCACAGGGGGTGTGGGCCCCCTGGACCCCCACCGACCTTGATTCCTGCGCCTATAAGAAGCCTCCGATAAGAAAACCCTAAAACATCCAGAAGAAATCCACGAAAACCTCCACAGCACCGCCGCTGCCGAAGGGGGGATTCGGGGGACAGAAAGTCTCTGTTCCGGCACCCTGCCGGGACAGGGAAGTGCCCCCAGAGCCATCTCCATCGATATCCATCGCCATCTTCATCATAGTTGCTGATTCCCATGATGAGGAGGGAGTAGTACTTCCTCAGGGCTAAGGGCTCTACCGGTAGCTATGTGTTCATCTCTCTCTATGCATGATCTTGTGGTCATGAGATTTGTAATCAAGTAGATCTACCTTGCTACTCAAGTGCTTCATTAGATCTCTGCTCTCCCCATGTGTGTGAAAGTGACAACGTACACGCCATGGTGGCACTTAGGTTTGAGTCTACATAAATACTCTTTGTGCTTTAATAGATCTATGCTTTTCCCCACGTGTGTGAAAGTGACGGCGTGCATGCCGTGTGTGGCACTTTGGCTAGATTGAATATTTGTTATGAGTTATATTTGGAGTTGGATGTCTCTATGAAATTGTGGTGTTTGTTGGAACCATCTAGCGCTCAAGGTGATAGTATGGGGTTATCTATATTGGGGAAGGCGGACTTTGAGGAGTGTTGTTATAGCCCTACCTATGATTAGAGTGTCTAATTGGAGAGTAGTTAAGAGTAGTATCATGAAGAGAGAATATATTTATGAGAGAGTGTTCACTAGTGAAAGTATGATCCCTAGGCCTTGTTTCTAAGCATTGAAACACCCTTTGCTACTAGATCTGTTGCATGTTTGCTTGCTTCCATCTTTGTTCCGTTTGCCGGGGAGGTTTTGGGCTTTTATCTTTCCTCCACGCCATCAGCTCTTTTCTGACACCGTTACCCCACGTCAACAACAAGTCAGAAGCTATTTTCTGGCACCGTTACCACTTGTATTTCACTATCTCTTCGCCGAACTAGTGCACCTATACACCTGACAAGTGTATTGGGTGTGTTGGGGACACAAGATACTTCTTGTATCTTGATTGCAGGGTTGCTTGAGAGAGAATACCTTTGACCACTTACTCCCTGAGTTCGATAAACCTTGGGTGATCCACTTAAGGGAAATTTGTTGCTGTTCTACAAACCTCTACACTTGGAGGCCCAACAACTGTCTACAAGAATACAAGTGCATAGACATCAAGCTATTTTCTGGCGCCGTTGCCGGGGAGGTAAGGTAAAAGTTACTCACATCCTCTGGTATGAATGCTCAAAGTTATTTCCTTTAGATTCTGCAGTTTTGTCTTTTTGTTTCTTTTTTCACTAGTTAGGCTTAATGGAAAACAACAACAAAATTAGAGAGCTCTATAGTATTTATCTTGAGTTAGGACATGAAGTGTTTGAAGAGAAAATTAAAAAACCTATGGAGCTTTATTTGCATGCTAATAGCAATGTTATTGGCATGAATTTTTTGAACACCATTGTTACTAATGGTATGGAAACGTCTAAGCTTGGGGAAGCTAGTTTTTATGAGAAGGATCTTTTTAGTTCCCCAGCTTTAGGGAAGAAAATTTGCTATTATGATACTTTATCTACCATATGTGGTAATTCTAATGATACTTGTGGTATTTTAAATCGACATACTGAAACTGTCCCTTTTAAAATACCTATTGAACTTGTTGAACTTGTTATGAATAACTGCTATTTTGGAGATGGAACTGTCCATCCTAGTGATCATTTACTCTTTATACATGAATTATGCGGTTGTTCAAGTGTGCAGGTATTTCAATGGACCAAGTTAAGAGGAAGCTATTCCCTTTCTCACTTAGGGACAAAGCAAGGGAGTGGTATGAGCTACTAGATGATCCTCATCATTTGGAGTGGAAGGAACTTGAATCTCTCTTTTACTCTAAATTTTATCCTCCTCATGAAATTCATAAAGATAGGAACTATATTTAGAATTTTCATACTCATGAGGGAGAAAGTATTGCCGAAGCTTGGGGAGATTGAAGTCACTAATGCTCAAATGTCCCATTCATGAGCTCCCCAGTAATATTATTATCAATAATATTTATGCAAGGCTTTCAGGACATTACAAGGACTATCTAGATACCTGTTCAGAGGGATCCTTCACAAGTAAGAAGCTCAAGGCTAAGTGGGATCTTCTTGAAACAATTCAAAGCAATATCGAAGATTGGGATAACAACAAAGGTAAAGAACCAGGTATAAACTATGAGTATGATTGCATTAAGTCTTTCGCTGAAACTGTTGCTTTTTAAGAGCTTAGTGCTAAATTTGGTCTTGATCCTCAAATTCTTGTTAGATATTATAGAGCCTTTGCTTACCATATTAATGCTCCTGAAGAAAAATAGGACATGTATCATGAACCTTTTAAAGACACTTGCATGGAAAACTAAAATGTTATTAATGATTGCAATAAACATGCTCAAACTTCTGAAAGTACTATTTATTATAAGCATGTTAATTTTTGTGGTATGCATAGACCTTGTGAGAAGAATCAAATAGAAGTAGAATATTGTATCACCCACTGGAATGAAAAAACTAGAAAGTGATATAAGGCTCTAGATTGTGGCATCCCGCAAAACCACTACTAGAAAATCGCGTTGTTTTTGTGCATTGCATCGTCATGACCGCATGCTCATGTCATCATGCCACATTGCATTTGAGCATCGTCATCATCTTGCATTTGTTCGCATAAAACTATTTCGGAAAAACCTGTTTGTGTTTTCTAAACGCCCCGTCTTTGTTCAAATGCAAAACCCGGGTCACCGGATTATTTTGTTTTGTTTGCTATCGGTTTGCAAAAGTCCGTTTGAAACAAATAAATTATTAAATTATTTTAATGGGGGAAGCCAACCGGGCCGATCCGACCCAGTCGACCACCCCCAGTTCAGAACGGTCCACCCAAAATCCTAAAACTACCAGTCCTATTCTACCCACCCCTCCAGCCACCTCACCCCACCAATCTCTGGCTGCCACCTCACCTCTCCTCTCTCCCTACCCAATCCCACGTTGCCACCTCACCTCTCCTCTCTCCCTCTCACCAATCCCACCCCACCCCCTCTCTCTCACCCCCTGGACCCGCTCCCCTAGCCCCACCTGGCCGCCTGGGCCCGCGCCCCACCAGACCCACATCCCCCACGCGCTCCCCACCCCGGCCCCGCTCCTGCATCTGGACCCACACCGCCTGTCCCCATCCTCCCTCTCCCCCACGCGTTCCTCTTCTCCCGCACGCGTCCTCTCCCTCCTCCCACCTCACCGCTGCCTCCTCCTCCCTGGCCGACCGCCTCCTCCTCTCCTCCGGCTGTCCTCCGCCAGCGAGCGCCTCCTCCTCGCCTCATGGACCAAGGCCGCCTCCCCGCCTGCCGGTGACTCCTCCTCCCGCGCCTCCTCTGCTGGCGCCTTCTTCTGTCCTCCGCCTGGGCTCCTCCTCTCCTCCTCGGCGCCGAGCCCGAGCTCACGACGCCTCCACCCTCCTTCTCCAAGGCCATGAGCCCGAGCCGCCTCGACCACCCTCGCCACAGCCTGCGGCCGCCAACACCAACCGCCTCAGCGCCCGCTGTGGCTGGCCCCGCCGTCTTGGCTTGCCGGCTGCTGCCAAGGCCCGCCACGGCAACCACCCCACCTTCGCGAGCTCCTCCGGCCGTCCTCGAGACCGCCGGCGTCGACTCGCCTCGCGCCTGCTCGACCTCAGGCCCGAGCCAGGCTGCTAGTCGCCCCCGCCGAGCCTGTCGGCCCTACAAGAACGTCACCGGCCGTGTCGCCCCTCTCCTGTGTCCTGCACCTCATGGCCGTGAACTCCAAGCTCGTCGCTGATGTCAAGCTCGTCGTTCAAGTTTTTGCCTCGCGGTGCTCCTTGTGTCTGGTGAAGACCCGTCGAGGTGGTAGGGAACATGTTGAGTAGCTGGCCCACGCAGCTACAGATCCTTGCTATGTGATGGATACTTCAAGTGCTTCCTCCGCATGATCCAAGACCACCAGGGTAAGGTGTCATCGACAAGAACAATAATTAGTACACCAGGAAAAACCAATGCAAGATCGTCCGAAGACTTTCGGAGACATGAACCCCGAAGATCGTCGCCACGACGCCATGACCTTCTTCAAGGATCCGATGGCCGGGACCCTGAAGACCGATCTAGAGCGCCAAGGCCTTCGCATGGAGTCGGCAAGATCATCCGGTAACACTAAGATCAACTGCGCGGGCCCAACAAGACCGACACCAACCAGGGCGAGTCCGATGCCCCGACGCCAGACCAAGTACTTCCTCCCAGAACGCCAAGATCTCCGCGTGAGACGACAAGACCGACAACATGTCCCGACCACCGCGAATGCGACAAGACCTACCCCCGTTATCCGAGAACGATCCCGCCGAGACCGAATCCCGGATCCGGACCCTAAGATCGAACCCCGAACCCCGAGACCGACCCCGAACCCCGGAACCAAGATATGCCGAACCCTAATGTGTGAACCCCTTCCGGAAACCCTATTTTATAATATAATACAACTTGTCGCATATTACTTGTCATACTTGCATGCATATTTGTGTGGTTGGGGGCCTTATGCCGATTCACCTCATAATTAAATATGGGGCCCATATGCGGGCAACTCTAGTCTCATATTGGCCTCATTTAAATTTGTGTAGCGAACCGGTAACTTATCTTGCCCTGTTAATACAACATTTAATTTGCGGGGTAGATAAGTAACTTGAACCGTTTAATTAATTGTCGGGACCCCCGGTTCCGCTTAATATGACCTAATTGCATCGCACCTTGCCATGTCATGCATCACACATGCATCATGCCGATCTTCTGTCGTAGTATTAAATATTGCATCCGGTGTTTCTTCTAGTGCTTTGCTTCTTCACGGGTTAGGACGATGAGTTGATGCGAGTGTCGACCCGATCTTCGGTTGAACCTTCGGCAATGTTTTCAGGCGAGCATCTCCCCCTCCTTTCTACCCATCTTACTTTTATAGTATTTATTCCCTCCTGTTGATCTATTGCTATCTGTGTTATGCGTTTCTAGTTTTCGTACCATGATATCCCTTGCAGCCTTTATATTGCCTTGGACACATCCTATTACCGTTGATTGGTAGATAGTTGGACCTGCGTCGTAGTCGCTTGCTCAAGTCTTGCTATGTGTCGTCAAGTGCCAGTTGTTGGAGTATTGCCGCATGTTTGATGTTGGAGATGATCATGGCTTTACTTATCGCTCACTTCAATTCATCGTTTAACAACTAAAACTGAAGTAAGTAAGCAAAGGCATCGTGGGTGATAGATAATATTTGGTTTCCGACCGCCCACTTGTGTCCGTGGGACCCCGAGTGCTTGATACTGTCCTTGATTTATCGCTATCCACATCCGGAGGATTATGGGACCCCCGAGCGAGAGCATGATTCATTCTTATTTCTTGGGGCCACAAACTAGTTTGAGGTTTTATTTACTATCCTGTACTTATGCCTGCCATCGCTTTATTTACGATTGTGCGAGGAGCACATTGTAATGCTTAGGTAAGCGAGTGTTTTCGCGTGTATCGACAAGCCCAGCTTTTGGGTTCCCGATCGTTCTGACCATTGTCGCAAAACCTTGAGTCCGCCTCGAGTCTAACTTCGCTATGGTCTACTCAATGGGGTGCCCCCCTGAAATATTTCTGAATCCTGTGATTGCTTTGTCGTGAAGGCCTCGTTGGGTTTTGATTTGGTTTTTCCGAGGTTGATCGAGTGTGTGTTGCTATTTGTGCACCCCGGCCGGGTTAAAACTTTCTGAAAGCCGTGTCCACGGTTATGGACGACTTGGAGCACAGTATCTCGATCATAGACAACTATAACTAAAGTAGTGCTATAAATTTGACTTTATAATAACTAGTAATCAGCTTCACTATAATGGAATGGCTAAATAAAACTGCCAACAATTGCTTGTTTGGGATGTCGCTTGCGACCATTGTACCTGACTAGTAAGTATTGCAACTACAACGGAATGGCTAAATAAAAGTACCAACAACTGCTGGGTTTTGGGATATCTCATGCCAATTGTATCTGACTAGTAAGTGTTGCAACTACAACGGAATGGTTAACTAAAACGGCCCACTGCTTATCTTATCAGGATGATTATCTACACCTGACTAGTAATTGCTGCAACGATAACCGAATAAATAAAACTGCCAACTGTGTGAGTTCCTCGGTTGACTTCCTCGATTGGTCTCGAGGGGGAAATAACAGGATGGGTTTGTTTGATGTTGGATTCAGGTTGGTTCCGAATAGGTCTTTCTTACCCCTCTCTGATAGCCGCCAGTTATATCGAGTCTCTATAGATTGTATAGTGCATCTTTGCCGCTTGATCCACCATACCTATGTAGGCGAGGACCCGAATTCTAGCCTCGCTGTATCGCCTCAAGATCGACGCTCCTCTTTTCCTTTGCCCTTTGTCGGCACCCTTTTGTTTAAGCAGGTTTGAGATCGACGTCGTTAGTGGTTACCCTTTCGGCTTGGCAGGGTTATGGACGCCATTGGTTATTCTTCAGGGCTCTTAGCCCCATTTGCATCTTGTCCGTACTCGGACGCTGTATCGTTTTCAAGGTGATTTGGATCTTTGTACCGTAAATCTGTATTCTTGACTCATGGAGTCGTGTTGTATATATATCTGTTCTGTGGGTCCCATCGAGGACTGTTGTGTAATGTCATTACTTCGTTTTCCACCCGCACGAAAGTGCCTGGTGGGCACCTTTGAATCGTTTCTATGCGGGTTTGGCGGGTTTCGCTAAAACTTGCATAGGTCTGATTCTGAGGGTGTTACAGAGTGGTATCAGAGCTCAACAGTTACGATACCCCACAAGTCCAGCCTGTAGGATAACCTAGCTAACGGGCGAAGTAGAGTGTCAAAACTATTTTTGCAAATCGGTTGGATAGTTCTGATTAGGTCTGATTTTACTCCTTACCTTCTGCTGTTCTCCTCTTACCTCTGCGTGTTTTGAATCCGCTCTCTTCTCGCTCTTCGAGTCCAGGATTTCTCGTGGTTGGGTTCCGTAGTACCTTCAGGGTCTCGCTTCCTCCTTTGGTAACGGTGTTGCTACATCTGGTCTTCATGCTATCCGAGGAATCCTTCGTCTGGTGGACTTCTCTTTGTTCCTTCTCGTGCCTTCCGGTGTTTTCCGACGCGACGACATCATCTACGCCAGATCCGATGCAGAGTCTGCATCACCCCTTTGTTTCCGAACCTCGCTTGTCGAGATCTTCAGTCTAATTCTGAGAGTTGGTTGCATAAGTTGGCTATTCGTGTGCAGAGTAATGGTTTGGGTGCGCGATGGACTGATCACCATCCGACTACTCTTATCATTCGCTCTTGTACATCGAATCAGTGGATCCAGCAATTTTAATCCGTCCACGGAAGCTAGAGGTGGCTTTATTTGTTGATGCCTCTACCTTCGACCTTTTGTTTCCGGAGTGTTCTCTCGGCGATCACGGACAACGACCCCTTGTTAGTGGTGTCGCGAGGATCTACACGATGCGAGAAGATTCAGGTCGCCGCTCTTCTTCCGGTACCATGAGGCGGATCTCGAGGGCGAGATCCATTGTTAGTGGTGTCGAATTGTGGCATCCCGCAAAACCACTACTAGAAAATCGCGTTGTTTTTGTGCATTGCATCGTCATGACCGCATGCTCATGTCATCATGCCACATTGCATTTGAGCATCGTCATCATCTTGCATTTGTTCGCATAAAACTATTTCGGAAAAACCTGTTTGTGTTTTCTAAACGCCCCGTCTTTGTTCAAACGCAAAACCCGGGTCACCGGATTATTTTGTTTTGTTTGCTATCGGTTTGCAAAAGTCCGTTTGAAACAAATAAATTATTAAATTATTTTAATGGGGGCAGCCAACCGGGCCGATCCGACCCAGTCGACCACCCCCAGTTCAGAATGGTCCACCCAAAATCCTAAAACTACCAGTCCTATTCTACCCACCCCTCCAGCCACCTCACCCCCACCAATCTCTGGCTGCCACCTCACCTCTCCTCTCTCCCCACCCAATCCCACGTTGCCACCTCACCTCTCCTCTCTCCCTCTCACCAATCACACCCCCACCCCCTCTCTCTCACCCCCTGGACCCGCTCCCCTAGCCCCACCTGGCCGCCTGGGCCCGCGCCCCACCAGACCCACATCCCCCACGCGCTCCCCACCCCGGCCCCGCTCCTGCATCTGGACCCATCCCGCCTGTCCCCATCCTCCCTCTCCCCCACGCGTTCCTCTTCTCCCGCACGTGTCCTCTCCCTCATCCCACCTCACCGCGCGCTGCCTCCCTCCTCCCTCGGCGTCGACCGTTCCTCCCCTCTCTCCTCCGGCCGTCGTCCCTCCGGCCAGCGAGCGCCCTCCTCCTCGCCTCGCGGACCCAAGGTCCGTGCCTCCCGCCCCCTGCCGGCGACTCCTCCTCCGCCCATGACGCCTTCTCCTGGTCCTCCGCCTGGGCTCCCTCCTCCTCCTCCTCTCCTCCTCGAAGGCTGAGCTGAAGCCTGACGCCTCCACCTCCTTCTCCTGCCTTGAGCCCGAGCCGCCTCGACCACTCCTCGCCACAGCCTGCCCCGTTCCGCCCAACACCAACCGCCTCCTCTCCTCAGCGCCGCCCTTAAGCCCGTGGCCGCCCCGTCATCCTTGCTGCCTGGCTGCCCGGCCACGGTCCGCCACGGCGACCACCCACGCATGAGCTCCTCCGGCGTTCCTCGAGACTGACACTGGCGCCGCGCCACCTCGACCCGACCCGTGGCTGCTAGTCGCCCCGAGACCTATCGGCCCTACAAGAACGCCACCGCGTGTCGCCTCTCCCGTGTCCTGCACCTCATGGCCGTGGAACGCCAAGCGTGCTGCTCAAGTTTTTGCCTCGCGGCTCCTTGTGTCTGGTGAAGACCCGTCGAGGTGGTAGGGAACATGTTGAGTAGCCGTACGCAGCCATGATCCTTGCTATGTGATGGATACTTCAAGTGCTTCCTCCGCATGATCCAAGACCACCAGGGTAAGGTGTCATCGACAAGAACAATAGTTAGTACACCAGGAACAACCAATGCAAGATCGTTCGAAGACTTTCGGAGACATGAACCCCGAAGATTGTCGCCACGACGCCATGACCTTCTTCAAGGATCCGATGGCCGGGACCCTGAAGACCGATCTAGAGCGCCAAGGCCTTCGCATGGAGTCGGCAAGATCATCCGGTAACACTAAGATCAACTGCGCGGGCCCGACAAGACCGACAACAACCAGGGCGAGTCCGATGCCCCGACGCCAGACCAAGTACTTCCTCCCAGAACGCCAAGATCTCCGCGTGAGACGACAAGACCGACAACATGTCCCGACCACCGCGAATGCGACAAGACCTACCCCCGTTATCCGAGAACGATCCCACCGAGACCGAATCCCGGATCCGGACCCTGAGATCGAACCCCGAACCCCGAGATCGACCCCGAACCCCGGAACCAAGATCTGCTGAACCCTAATGTGTGAACCCCTTCCCGAAACCCTATTTTATAATATAATACAACTTGTCGCATATTACTTGTCATACTTGCATGCATATTTGTGTGGTTGGGGGCCTTATGCCGATTCACCTCATAATTAAATATGGGGCCCATATGCGGGAAACTCTAGTCTCATATTGGCCTCATTTAAATTTGTGTAGCGAACCGGTAACTTATCTTGCCCTGTTAATACAACATTTAATTTGCGGGGTAGATAAGTAACTTGAACCGTTTAATTAATTGTCGGGACCCCCGGTTCCGCTTAATATGACCTAATTGCATCGCACCTTGCCATGTCATGCATCACACATGCATCATGCCGATCTTCTGTCGTAGTATTAAATATTGCATCCGGTGTTTCTTCTAGTGCTTTGCTTCTTCACGGGTTAGGACGATGAGTTGATGCGAGTGTCGACCCGATCTTCGGTTGAACCTTCGGCAATGTTTTCAGGCGAGCATCTCCCCCTCCTTTCTACCCATCTTACTTTTATAGTATTTATTCCCTCCTGTTGATCTATTGCTATCTGTGTTGCGTTGCTCTAGTTTTCGTACCCATGATATCCCTTGCAGCCTTATATTGCCTTGGACACATCCTATTACCTGTTGATTGGTAGATAGTTGGACCTGCGCGTCGTAGTCGCTTGCTCAAGTGTTGTTGCGTGTCGTCAAGTGCCACAGTTGTTGGAGTATTGCCGCATGTTTGATGTTGGAGATGATCATGGCTTTACTTATCGTTCACTTCAATTACTGTTTAACAACTAAAACTGAAGTAAGTAAGCAGAGGCATCGGTGGGTGATAGATAATATTTGGTTTCCGACCGCCCACTTGTGTCCCGTAGGACCCCGAGTGCTTGATACCTGTTCCTTGATTTATCGCGCTATCCACATCCGGGAGGATTATGGGACCCCCCTGAGCCAGAGCATGATTCATTCTTATTTCTTAGGGCCACAAACTAGTTTGAGGTTTTATTTACTATCCTGTACTTATGCCCTGCTACTGCTTTATTTACGATTGTGCGAGGAGCACATCGCTTTAGGTAAGCGAGTGTTTTCGGCATCGACAAGCCCAGTTTTGGGTTCCCAGTTTCTGACCGTTGTCGCAAAACCTTGAGTCCGCCTCGAGTCAGCTAACTTCGCTATGGTCTACTCAATGGGGTGCCCCTGAAATATTTCGAATCCTGTGATTGCTTTGTCATGAAGGCCTCGTTGGTTTTGATTTGGTTTTTCCGAGGTTGATCGAGTGTGTGTTGCTATTTGTGCACCCCGCCGGTTAAAACTTTCTGAAAGCCGTGTCGCGGTTATGGACGACTTGGAGCATGATCTCGATCATAGACAACTATAACTAAAGTAGTGCTATAAATTTGACTTTATAATAACTAGTAATCAGCTTCACTATAATGGAATGGCTAAATAAAACTGCCAACAATTGCTTGTTTGGGATGTCGCTTGCGACCATTGTACCTGACTAGTAAGTATTGCAACTACAACGGAATGGCTAAATAAAAGTACCAACAGCTGCTGGGTTTTGGGATATCTCATGCCAATTGTATCTGACTAGTAAGTGTTGCAACTACAACGGAATGGTTAACTAAAACGGCCCACTGCTTATCTTATCAGGATGATTATCTACACCTGACTAGTAATTGCTGCAACGATAACCGAATAAATAAAGCGCCAAGTGTGAGTTCCTCGGTTGACTTCCTCGATTGGTCTCGAGGAAATACCAGATGGGTTTGTTTGATGTTGGATTCGTGTTGGTTCCGAATAGGTCTTTCTTACCCTCTTTGATAGCCGATTATATCGAGTCTCTATAGGTTGTATAGTGCATCTTTGCCGCTGCTTGATCCACCATACCTATGTAGGCGAGGACCGCCGAATTCTAGCCTCATGTCTTGGCCTCGATCGACGCTCCTCTTTTTCCTTTGCCCTTTGTCGGCACCCTTTTGTTTAAGCGGTTTGAGATCGACGTCGTTAGCGTGGTTACCCTTCCGGCTTGGCCCGGCAGGTTATGGACGCCATTGGTTATTCTTCGGGCTCTTAGCCCCATTTGCATCTTGTCCGCATTTCTGACGTCAGATCGTTTTCAAGGTGATTTGGATCTTTGTACCATAAATCTGTATTCTTGACTCATGGAGTCGTGTTGTATATATATCTGTTCTGTGGGTCCCATCGAGGACTGTTGTGTAATGTTATTACTTCGTTTTCCACCCGCACGAAAGTGCCTGGTGGGCACCTTTGAATCGTTTCTATGCGGGTTTGGCGGGTTTCGCTAAAACTTGCAAAGGTCCGATTCTGAGGGTGTTACATAGATGATCTTGGTAAAAAAGTCTGTGCCCTATATCCTTTTATTTGTGAACTTTGCTTTGAAGTGGGTCATTTCAATTTTCAATGCTCAGGCCATAATAATCCTGCAAGTTTGTATTGTGATAACGTGATCACTGATAATCAACATGACGAACTTACATTATTTTGGGGGTGTGAATAGTTATCAAGAAAAACTTCTTTGATAGACATGAGTACTTTTTATATGAATAGCGTCCTGCATGGTTGTCATCTTTATTGTGTTGAAAAATGCCACGCAAATACTTACATACAAAATCTTATAAAAAATTATATTTTACCAAATTATGATAGGACTGATATGTGTTTTGATCTTATTAATGAAAAGGAGGAATCCTCCAAAGTTTCTTCTATTGTCTCTAACAATAAGCCAGGGTATGTGGAGAAGCTTCCTTTCAAGCCTCTCCATCCCAAAGAGGAGAAGAAGAAGGAGAAGAAGAAGAGGAGTAAAAGGAGAGAGGAAATGGTATCTTCCTTTAATCATGTTGCTCCTATCATAGTTTTTGCTGATGAGTCTGAACTAGATGATGTTCCTATGCCTATTACATATAGTAGTGATCATGATTGGGAAAAGCACACCACTTTTGATATTGAATATCTCTTTGGTACCAATTCTAAAAATGATGATATTAATGTTGGAATTATGCCCTAGAGGCAATAATAAAGATGTTATTATTATAATTCTTATCCATGATAAAGTTTATATTCCATGCTAGAATTGTATTAAGCGGAAACTTTAATACTTGTGTGGTTTGTGAACAACACCGTGTCCCTAGTACGCCTCTATGGACTAGCTCATTGATGAATGATGGTTAAGGTTTCCTAACCATAGACATGAGTTGTCAATTGATAATGAGATCATATCATTGGAGAATGATATGGTGGACAGACCCAAACTAAGCGAAGCAATTAGATCGTATCATCGTGTTCATATTTGCGAAGCTTTTCCTATGTCAAATATTGTATTCCTTAAACCATGAGATAATACAACTCCCTGGTATCGGAAGAAAGCTTTGAGGTCATCAAACGTCATCCTATGAGAGGGTGATCATAAAGGTGTCTCTCAGGTGATCGGAAAGTATCTGTTGGGTTGTATGTATCGAGATGGGATTTGTCCCTCCCAAGTCGGAGAGATATACTTCTGGCCCACTCGGTAATCGATATCAACACCGCTTGCAAGCATGTGGTTAAGGAGTTAATCACAAAGAGATATCGGATTACGGAACGAGTAAAGTACTTGCTGTGAACGAGATTGAACTAGGTATGTGCATCGACGCATCAAATCTCGCAAGTAAAATATCGCGAGACAAAGGGAATATATATATGGGATTGATTGAATCGGCATCTGGTTCATCCGATATGATCATCGATGAATGTGGAGTCAATATGGGTGCCTGGACCACGCTGATTATTGATAGAAGATCATGTGCATATTCTCGAACCCGCAGGTCACACACTTAACGTGTCTCGACGCTAGGATAGATTGGATAATTGGTTTATGAGTTTTTGTTCGGAGTCTCGGATGGGATCCGGGACATCACGAGAGGTTCCGGAATGGTCCGGAGAATAAGATTCATATAAGGCAGTGCAGTTTTTGGAGTTCGGAATTGTTCCGGGTTAATCGGTATTGTACCGGAAGCTTCTAGAACCTTTCGGAAGGGGACCAACGTGGCCCCACCTTCTGGGAGGGGGCATGGGCCTATGAGGGAGTGTCCTGGCCGCTTTGGGCCAGGGGCACAAGGCCCCATAGGGCCCAGCCGATTCTATAGGGTTTAAATCGTTTAAACTAGGGATAGAATTTCTAGAAGGAGGGAGAGTCCTTGCCCCCCACTCCTCCCTCCCTTGGCCGCCGGCTATAACACCCTCAGAATCGGACCTATGCAAGTTTGAGCAAAATTCGCCAAACCCGCATAGAAACGATTCAAAGGTGCCCACCAGGCACTTTCGTGCGGGTGGAAAACGAAGTAATAACATTACACAACAGTCCTCGATGGGACCCACAGTAGATATATATAATGACTCAAAGAGTCAAGAATACGATATAATATACAAAGATCCAAATCACCTTGAACGGTATAGCGTCCGACTACGGACAAGATGCAAATGGGGCTAAGAGCCTCAAGAATAACCAATGGCGCCCATAACCGCCTGTGCCAAGCCGGAAGGGTAACCCTGCTAACGACGTCGATCTCAAAACCTGCTTAAACAAAAGGGGTGCCGACAAAGGGCAAAGGAAAAAGAAGGAGCGTCAGTACTGAGGCCAGTACACGGCGAGGCTAGAATTCGGCGGTCCTCGCCTACATAGGTATGGTGGACTGAACGGCAGCGGCAGCATGCACTAGACAACCTATAGAGACTCGATCCAACTGGCGGTTATCAGAGAGGGGTGAGAATGACCTATCCGGATCCAGCCTGATACTATCATCAAACAAACCCATCCTGGCGTTTCCCCCTCGAGACCAAACGAGGAAGTCAACCGAGGAACTCACACCGTTGGCAGTTTTACTTATTCA
This sequence comes from Avena longiglumis, assembly GCA_030063025.1. Lineage (NCBI taxonomy): Eukaryota > Viridiplantae > Streptophyta > Magnoliopsida > Poales > Poaceae > Avena > Avena longiglumis. Next base: position 443,344,398 of record CP125973.1, on the reverse strand, counting down.
GTGATAGTTCTGGCACTTTACTAGTCAGGTTTAGATAATCGTCCTGATAAAGTAAGCAGTGGGCACTTTTATTTAACCATTCTGTTGTAGTTGCAACAATTACTAATCAGATATAGATAGCATGATATAAACCCAAAACCCAGCAGTTGTTGGTACTTTTATTCAGCCATTCCGTTGTAGTTGCAAGATTTACTAGTCAGGTACAACTGTCGCAAGCGACAACCAAACAAGCAATTGTGGGCAGTATTAATCAGCCATTCCATTATAGTGAAGCTGATTACTAGTCATTATAAGTCAATTTATAGCAGTAAACTTTAGTTATGCTTGTCTATGATCGAGATACTGTGCTCCAAGTCGTCCATATCCGCGGACACGGCTTTCAGAAAGTTTTACCCGGCCAGGGTGCACCAATAGCAACACACGCTCGATCAACCTCGGAAAAACCAAAACAAAACCCAACGAGGCTTTCACGATCGAACAATCACAGGATTCAGAATATTTCGGGGCCACCCTTAAGTAGATTCCGAACGGCTAGCCGACTCGAGACGGCCTCAAGGTTTGGGTGGACGGTAAACGATCGGGAACACGAAGTGTGGCTGGGCTTGTCGATACAGCTAAACGTGTCCCGATCCTAACAAGACAAAGTGTGCTCCTCGCACAAATTAAATACGTAAAGTAGCATGGCATAAGTACAGGATAGTAAAACACCTCAAACTAGTTGTGGCCCCAAGAAATAAGGCGGAATCAAGCTCGCTCGGGGATCCCATACTCCCGAATGTGGATAGCGCGATAAATCAAGGAACAGTATCAAGTACTCGGGGTCTTACGGGACACAAGTGGGCTCGAAACCAAATATTATCTATCACCCACCGATGCCTCTGCTTATTCAATTTTAGTTGTTAAACGAAATTAAAGTGAACAATAAGTAAAACTAGGGCCATCTCCAACATCAACATGCGCAATACATCAAGAATCGTGGCATGACGACACACATCCGCACTTGAGCAAGCCACTACGACGCGCAAGTCCAACTATCTACCAAACAACAGGTAATAGGGTGTGTCCAAGGCAATATAGGGCTGCAAGGGATATCACGGGTACGGAAACTAGAGCATCGCAACACAGATAGCAATAGATCAACAGGAGGGAATAAATACTATAAAATTAAGATAGGTAGAAAGGGGGAGATGCTCGCCTGAAAACATTGTCGAAGGGTTCCACCGAAGATCGGGGCGACGCTCACATCAACTCAACGGCCTTATCCGCGAAGAACCAAAACGCTAGAAGAAACACCGGATGCAATATTTAATACAACGGCAGAAGATCGGCATGATGCATGTATGATGGATGACATGGTAAAGGTGCGATGCAATTAGGTCATATTAAGCGAAACCGGGGTTCCGACAATTAATTAGATGGTGCATGTTATTTAGATACCCCGCAATTTTAAATGTTGTTATAACAAGGCAAGATTCGATACCGGTTCGCTACACAAGTTTAAATGAGGCCAATATAAGGCTAGATTTGCCCGCATATGGGCCCCATATTTATTTATTAGGTGAATCGGCATAAGGCTCCCAAACCACATGATATGCATGTGAGATGAATGATTTAATGCAACAAGTTGATATCATTTATAAAATAGGGTATCGAGGAAAAGGGTCACACATTTAGGGTTCGGCGATCTTGGGGTTCCGGGGTTCGGGGTCAGGGTCCAGGGTTCGACGGGGATCAGATCTCGGGGTTCAGGGTAGGTCTTGTCACATCGGGGTCTCGATCATGTCGACGGTCGTGGCGTTCAGGGGAAGCGCTCGGTGTCCGGGTGAAGCACTCGGCGTTCTACGGTTCCACGTCGACGGCCTTGGTTTCCTCGATGGAGAACTAGGTGTGTCCGTGTCGGGGTTCTCGGCTTCGGTCGCCGGGCGTCAGTCTTCGGGATCGGGTCCGGGAAGAAGACCTTGGCATCGGATGGTCCTTGTCGGAGTTCTTGTCGCGCCGGGATCTTCGGATCGGGCTCCGGGATCGGTCTTCGGTCGAAGTTTCGAGCGAGATCTTGGTGCTTGATGTCCGAGGAGTCCCAGGGTCCAGGATGGAGATCTTGTCGGTGGCCTTACAACACGGTGTAGATCTTGGCGGCCTTGTCGAGGTACTTGAGTGCCCGTGCCGGACTTGGGTTCAGGCGACGTGGTCTTCATATCGACATTGATCATCGAGTGCCACGGGATGACGCCGAGTGGCGGGGACACTGATGCCGACGAGGTGAGGCCCGGAGCGCCGCAGGGCAGCGGGACGGCCGAGGTGAAGCGGTGACCGGCGGCTGCGGGATGCGGTCGGGACGGCCAGCGGAGGAGGCCAGCGGGGCGGCGAGGCGTTTCAGGGCGGCGGGAGACGGGCCGGGGACGGGCTGGTGGCGGAGCGAGGTTGGCGGCGGCGTCCGCGAGAGGCGGTGGCGAGTCGGCGGTGGGTTGAGGAGAGGATGGCAGCGGCCTTTGAGAGCGAGAGGGATCTGGGGGAAGCACAGGAGAGGCGGGGCGTGGAGGTCAGGTGGGACCCCGTGGGTCGTGGGAGGGGGGTGGACCGAGGAGCGGGGGCTGACGGTTGGTGGCTCGGTGGGGCTGGGCGTGTGGCCTGCTGTGGGTGGGCCAGAGGGGTGGAAGGGCCCCAGTGGCTGGGCTGGGCGTGAGGGGCCTGTCTTGAAGTCACGTTCTTGTGTCTTGTGACTGTGAGTTTGGATGAGGGAGAGAGAGGAGAGAGAGGGGGGCTGAGTGATGTGTCAGCTGCTGATTGGTGGGGGTTTGGGGAGTGCTGAGGTGGCAACGTGTGAGTGGCCAGGGTGAGGTGGAGGGTTGGGTTGGGTAGACTAGTGGGTAACTTTAGGATTTAGGAGCGGGTGCAGTTGGACCGATTCAAAAACCTGGGGGTGGTCGTTCGGGTCGATCTGGCCCGTTCGACTGCCCCCACTAAAAATAATATAAATTTTATTTGTTTTAAACGGGCCGTTGGCAAACCGATAGCGGCCAAAACAAAATATTCCGGAGACCCGGTTTTGATGTTTGAAAATAAAGAGGGGCGTTTAGAAAACAACACGGGTTTTGCAAACATAGTTTTAGCAAACAATGCATGATGATGACGATGCAATGCACAAAACAACGCGATTTTCTAGTAGTGGTTTTGCGGGATGCCACACCGGCCCAAGGCTTGGAGGAGGGGCAAGGGCTGGCCGCCCCCCTCTATAAATAGAGGGCTGGTGCGCCCCCTCCCCCCGACACCTTGCCTCCAAACCTAGTAGCCCTGCTGCCTTCCTCTCTCCCTCCCGACTGTTTGTAGGCGAAGCCCTGCTGCAGAAACTCTCCACCATATACACCACGCCGTCGTGTTGTAGATCCCATATATGTCTCCACCATACTTGCTGGTCCGAGGAAGGAGGAGACGTCGAGGTGCTGCACGTGTGCATCTCACGGAGGCACCGCCACTTGTGGTGCTAGATCGGATCGGATCGCGAGGAGGAGAAGTGAGTACGACTACATCACCCATGTTCCGACGAACGTTCCGCTGTGCGAATCTTCAAGGGTATGAAGATCTAATCCAATCTCTCTCGTCGATTGCATTTCCTAGATTAGATCTTGGCTTTCCCTCTGTTCGCATTCGTAGAAATTTTTGATTTACTATGCCGCGAAACCCTTCAGTGGTATCAGAGCTAGATCTATGCGTAGATGTGTTTCACGAGTAGAACGCAACATGGTTGTTGCGGGCGTTGATGTTTTCTGTTGCAAGCCTCTTGTTTGTGTTCTTCTTATGACGCGGGATAGTGAGATTGAAGCGGTCCAGGCCAACCTTAGGCGATGTCGTTTGCGAGACCGGCTCCGCACTTGACGTGTGGCTTGTACCACACATGCGGCTGGTGGATGTCAGTTTCTCTCACTATAGTTGTCATGGGATTAACACCGGATTTTGGCAACCATAATATCACCGTTGTGGCTTTCCGTAGTAAGAATCGTTCTTAGCATCTACTCCCATAAGCCACGTAAAACATGCAACAACAAAGTAGAGGCGTCTAACTTGTTTTTGCAGGGAGTGTTTTCTGTGATATGGTATGGCCCAAGATGTGATGTGTATATTGTATGCGATGATCATGTTTTGTAATGTTTCACGACTTGCATGTCGATGAGTACACAACCGTAAGGAGCCATATGGTTGTCTTTTTAATTGTGTATGACCTGCGAGTCAACTTCTTATGCGTCATGTAATAGCTTTACTTTATCGCTAAGTAGTTAGCAATAGTTGTAGTTGCTATTCGTGGTGGAGGCAATCATGGTGGAGTGATGGAGATCATGCCGGAACGCACAAGATGGAGATCATTGCGCGAAGAATGGCTATACCATGTCATATAAAGTTATATGCATGTGATGTTTATCCCTTTTATGTATCTTATTATGCTTAGATCGCGACGGTAGCATTATAAGATGATTCCTCACTTAAAGATCAAGATAAAAACTGTGTTCTCCCCAAGTATGCACCGTTGCGAAAGTTCGTCGTGTCCAAGCATCACGTGATGATCGGGTGCTATAGACTCTACGCTCACATACAACGGGTGCAAGCCGGTTTTACTGCACGCTGAAATACTTGGGTCTAGCTTGACGAGCGAGCCTAGCATGTACAGACATGGCCTCGGAACACAAGAACCGAAAGGTTAAGCATGAGTCATATGAATGATATGATCGACACTTTGTTGTCCACCATTGAAACCACATATCTTCTCGTGATGATCGGATTAGGTGTGGTGAATTTGGATCGTGTTCACTAAACAACTTGAGGGATGTTGAATTTAGTGGGAGTTCATCTAGTAATTTGATTAAGTTGAACTATTTATCATGAACATAGTCTAAATTGTACTTGCAAATACTGTAGATCACATGGCCAAGTCCAACTTCAACTTCAACGTTTTTGCTGAGAAGGAAAAGCTTAGAAACAATGGGTCTAACTTCAACAATTGGTTCCGCAATCTAAGAATCATTCTCTTTTGGAGGACAAAAGGACTATGTCCTTGGGAAAGCGTTAGGTGACCCCGCTGCTGCAACTGCGCCGGCTGATAAGAAAGCTGTCTATCAGTCGCGCAAAGATGATTATGGTGTGATTAAGAGCACCATGTTGTTTGCTATGGAACCGGAACTTCAAAATCGTTTTGAAACCTATCCCGGGCCCTTTGAGATTCTCGAGGAGCTGAAAACCATGTTTCAGACTCAAGCCCGTTCTGAGAGATATGAGATCTCTGAGAAGTTCTTTAACTGCAAGATGGAGGAAGGGAGTTCCGTTAGTGAGCACGCCATAAAGATGTCGGGCTACACTCAGCCTTGAGCAAGCTGGAATGCACGATTCGGAGGAGCTCAAGATTGACAGGTTCTGCAATCACTCCTCCGGCTACAAAAGTTTTGTAGTGACTCATAATCAGATTGGCTCCACTGATACAATCACCGAGCTCTTCGCAAAGCTGAAGGCTGCGGAGGTGGACATCAAAAAGGATAATCATGTGTTGATGGTCAACAAGCCCTCCTTTAATAAAGGTAAGGGTGCAAAGAAGTACTTCAAGAAGGGCGGCAAGTTTAATGCTCCTGCGAGAAGAAGCTCAAGTGGTCCTAAGCCGGACCTCGAGTGCTTCTATTGCAAGGACAAGGGTCCTTTGAGCATATTGTCCAAGTACTTAGCGGACAAGAAGGCTGGCACCATCAAAGGTATATTTGATATACATGTTATTGATGTTTTCCTTACTATCCCTCGTTGTAGTTCCTGGGTATTTGATACCGGTTTAGTTGCTAATATTTGTAACTCAAAACAGGAGCTACGGAATGAGCAATGACTGCGAGGATGAGGTGACGATCTTGGCGTTAGCGGATCAAGAGTTGATGTGATGGCCGTCGGCATGCTCTCCTTAGTTTTACCTTCGGGATTAGTTTTAAACCTTAATAAATGTTATTATGTGCCTGTGTTGAGCATGAACATTATTTCTGGATCGTGTTTATTGCAAGATGGTTATTCATTTAAATCGGAGAATAATGGTTGTTCTATTTATATGAGTAACATATTTTATGGTCATGCACCTCTTGTGAATGGTTTATTTCTTCTAAATCTCGAAAGTGATGAAACACACATCCATAACATTGAGGCTAAGAGATGCAAAGTAGATAGTGATAATACTACTTATTTGTGGCACTGTCGTCTAGGTCATATTGGTGTAAAGCGCATGAAGAAACTCCATTATGATGGACTTTTGGAGTCTATTGATTTTGAATCATTTGACACATGCGAACCATGCCTCATGGGCAAGATGATCAAAACCCCGTTCTCCGGTATGATGGAGCGAGCAACAGACTTGTTGGAAATCATACATACCGATGTATGCGGACCGATGAGTGTTTCGACGCGCGGTGGATATCGCTATTTCCTCACTTTTACCGATGACTTAAGTAGATATGGATATATATATTTAATGAAACATAAATCTGAAACATTTGAAAAGTTCAAGGAATTTTAGAGTGAAGTGGAGAACCATCGTAACAGAAAGATTAAATTTCTACGATCCGATCGTGGAGGTGAATATTTGAGTTATGATTTTCTCACGCATCTTAAAGCAAGTGGAATCGTTTCACAACTCCATACACCGAACACCACAGCGCAATGGTGTGTCTGAACGCCGGAATCAAACCCTATTAGATATGGTCCGATCAATGATGTCTCTTACTGATTTGCCGTTATCATTTTGGGGTTATGCATTAGAAACCGCTGCATTCACTTTAAATAGGGCTCCATCTAAATCCGTTGAGACGACACCGTATGAACTGTGGTTTGGTGCTAAACCTAAGTTGTCGTTTCTTAAAGTTTGGGGATGCGAAGCCTACGTCAAGAAGTTGATGCCGGACAAGCTCGAACCCATAGCGGAGAAATGCGTCTTCATAGGATACCCTAAGGAAACTATTGGGTATACCATCTATCACAGAACCGAAGGCAAAGTGTTTGTCGCAAAGAACGGTTCCTTTCTTGAGAAGGAGTTTCTCTCGAAAGAAGTGAGTGGGAGGAAAGTAGAGCTTGACGAGGTTATTGAACCTTCTCTTGAATTGGAGAGTGGCGCAGCACCTGAAATTGTTCCAGTGCCGCCTGCACCAACAATAGAGGAAGCTAATGACAAGGATCATGAAGCTTCGGACGATGCTGCTACTGAACGTCGCAGGTCGACAAGGTCGCGTGCCCCTCATGAGTGGTACGGCAACCCTGTCTTGACTGTCTTGTTAGTAGAAGACAGTGAACCTACGAACTATGAGGAAGCGATGATGAGCCCAGATTCTGAGAAGTGGCTAGAAGCCATGAAATCCGAATTGGGATCCATGAGCAAAAACCAAGTATGGACTTTGGTGGACCCTCCTAGCGACCGAAAGGCCGTTGAGTGCAAATGGATATTCAAGAAGAAAACGGACGCGGATGGTAATGTTACCGTCTATAAAGCACGACTTGTCGCAAAAGGTTTTCGACAAGTTCAAGGTGTTGACTACGATGAGACTTTCTCTCCCGTAGCGATGTTTAAGTCCATTCGGATTTTATTAGCATTTGCTGCGTTTCATGATTATGAAATATGGCAGATGGATGTCAAGACTGCGTTCCTCAATGGAAACATTGATGAAGAGTTGTATATGATGCAACCCGAAGGTTTTGTCGATCCTAAGGATGCTGATAAAGTGTGCAAACTTCAGCGTTCCATTTATGGACTAAAGCAAGCATCTCGGAGTTGGAACCTTCGTTTTGATCAAGTGATCAAGAGCTTTGGATTTGTTCCAAATTGCTACGAAGCTTGCATCTACAAGAAAGTGAGTGGGAGCTCGGTGACATTTCTGGTACTATATGTGGATGACATATTGATTATTGGAAATAACATCAACATGCTTAACGATGTGAAGAGTTATTTGAACAAGTGTTTTTCAATGAAAGACCTAGGTGAAGCTGCTTATATATTGGGCATCAAAATCTATAGAGATAGACAAAAGGCTTTGATAGCTTTAAGCGAGTCAATACCTAGACAAAGTTACGAAAAGGTTCGAATGGATAAGGCAAAGAAAGGTTCGGTGCCTATGTTGTTAGGTAAGATATTGAGCAAGGCTCGGTGTCCATTCTGATGAAATGATAGGGAAGCTATGAGCAAAGTGCCTTATGCCTCGGCCATATGTTCCATCATGTATGCCATGCTATGTACTAGACGGATGTGTCCAATGCTCTTAGTTTGACGAGCAGATATCAAAGTGATCCGAGTGGAACCTTTGGACAGTGAAGAACATCCTAAAGTACTGAATAGGACTAAAGAAATGTTCTTAGTCTATGGGGTGATGAGCGACTTGTCGTAAAGGTTACGTCGATGCTAGTTTTGACACCGACAAGGATGATTCCAAATCTCGACGGGATACGTTTATATTTTGAATGGAGGAGGCGTGGAGAAGGCGCAAGCAAAGCGTGATCGCGGGATCTGATGGAAGCGGAATACATGGCTGCCGAAGCGTCAAGTGAAGGAGTTTGGATCGAAACTTCATCATCGAGCTTGGCGTGGTTCCAAGTGCATTGGACCCACTAGAGATATTGTGTGACAACCGGGCGCCATAGCACTTGCTAAGGAACCAAGATATCATCCAAAGACCAAGCATATCAACCGCAAGTTTCATATAATCCGAGATTATATTGCAGATGGAGATCTGAAGATTAGCAAAGTACATACAGATCTGAATGTCGCAGATCCATTGACTAAACCTCTTCCACGTGTAAAACATGATCAACACCTCAGTGCCATGGGTGTGAGATTGTTGCCAAATGTAAGCTAGATTATTGACTCTAGTGCAAGTGGGAGACTGTTGGAATTATGCCCTAGAGGCAATAATAAAGATGTTATTATTATAATTCTTATTCATGATAAAGTTTATATTCCATGCTAGAATTGTATTAAGCGGAAACTTTAATACTTGTGTGGTTTGTGAACAACACCATGTCCCTAGTACGCCTCTATGGACTAGCTCATTGATCAATGATGGTTAAGGTTTCCTAACCATAGACATGAGTTGTCAATTGATAATGAGATCATATCATTGGAGAATGATATGGTGGACATACCCAAACTAAGCGAAGCAATTAGATCGTATCATCGTGTTCATCTTTGCGAAGCTTTTCCTATGTCAAATATTGTATTCCTTAAACCATGAGATAATACAACTCCATGGTATCGGAAGAAAGCTTTGAGGTCATCAAACGTCATCCTATGAGTGGGTGATCATAAAGGTGTCTCTCAGGTGATCGGAAAGTATCTGTTGGGTTGTATGTATCGAGATGGGATATGTCCCTCCCAAGTCGGAGAGATATACTTCGGGCCCACTCGGTAATCGATATCAACACCGCTTGCAAGCATGTGGTTAAGGAGTTAATCACAAAGTGATATCGGATTACGGAACGAGTAAAGTACTTGCTGTGAACGAGGTTGAACTAGGTATGTCTGCATGCAAGCGATCAAATCTCGGGCAAGTAAAATATCGCGAGAGAAGGAATATATATATGGGATTGATTAAATCCTGGCATCGTGGTTCATCCGATATGATCATCGATGAATGTGTGGGAGTCAATATGGGTGCCTGGACCCTGTTGATTATTGATAGAAGATCATGTGCGCATATTCTCGAACCCGCAGGTCACACATAACGTGTCTCGACGCTAGGATAGATTGGATAATTGGTTTATGAGTTTTTGTTCGAGTCTCGGATGGGATCCGGGACATCACGAGAGGTTCGAAATGGTCCAGAGAATAAGATTCATATAAGGCGGTGCAGTTTTGGAGTTGAATTGTTAGGGTTAATCGGTATTGTCGGAAGCTTCTAGAACCTTCCGGAAGGGGACCAACGTGGCCCCACCTTCCGGGAGGGGGCATGGGCCTATGAGGGAGTGTCCTGGCCGCTTTGGGCTAGGGGCACAAGGCCCCATAGGGCCCAGCCGATTCTATAGGGTTTAAATCGTTTAAACTAGGGATAGAATTTCTAGAAGGAGGGAGAGTCCTTGCCCCCTCCTCCCTCCTTGGCCGCCCAAGGCTTGGAGGAGGGCAAGGGCTGGGCCTCTATAAATAGAGGGCTGGTGCGCACCTCCCCGACACCTTGCCTCCAACCCTAGTAGCCTGCTGCCTTCCTCTCTCCTCCCGACTATTTGTGGCGAAGCCTGCAGAAACTCTCCACCATATACCACGCCGTCGTGTTGTAGATCCCATCTATCTCTCCACCATACTTGCTGGTCCGAGGAAGTAGGAGACGTCGAGGTGCTGCACGTGTGCATCTCACGGAGGCACCGCCACTTGTGGTGCTAGATCGGATCGGATCGCGAGGAGGAGAAGCGAGTACGACTACATCACCCACGCCCGATTTAACAGAGCGTTCATGTCTAATCTTCAAGGGTATGAAGATCTAATCCAATCTCTCTCGTTGATTGCATCTCCTAGATTAGATCTTGGCTTTCCCTCTGTTCGCATCCGTAGAAAATTTTGATTTACTATGCCGCGAAACCCTTCAATTAATAGTTGTTGTGCTATTAGTGCTATCCATGTTCCTTCCAATGATGATATGTTTACAAATGAACACACTTGGTAAGATAGCTATTCTATTGCTTATGATGATACCAAACCTCCAATATATGATGATTACAATGATGAATATGATACTTTCAGTCCACCTACTATTGAGGAGAATATTTATTGTGATTACAACATGCCTCCTATATTTTATGATTATGGTGATGAGAATAATAATGATAGCTATTTTGTTGAATTTGCTCCCACTACAATTAATAAGAATGACTATGCTTATGTGGAGAGTAATAATCATTTTTTGCATGTGGCTCATGATAAAAATGTTTTATGTGATAATTATATTTTTAATTTTGTTCATGTTGATACTGAAAGTTATTATGAGAGAGGGAAACATGGTTTTATGCATCTCAATAATATTAAGTTTCCCCTCTTTATATTGGAAGTCTTGAAGTTGCATTTGTTTTGCTTTCCTATGCTTGTTGCTTTGTGATTTCATGACTTGTTTCTTTACAATATTCCTATAGGAAGTGGGTTAGACTTAAATGTTTTTTGAATTTGCTTCTTGATGTTCTCTTTTACTTCAATTGATATTTCTTATGTGAGCATCTTCTCAAGCTATAAAGCCTAACTTAAAGGCATTAAAGAAAAGTACTTGTTGGGAGATAACCCAAGAGTTTTTTTGAGTCTTGGAAGTTATTACTTCAGTAATGACCTCTCCTTATCCTTTTTTTTTGCTTTTTGTGCCAAGAATGACCTCTAATGAGAGGGAAGTAAGATTTGGGGAGTTGCTGTCCCGAAACAGATTTCTATCCTCCACCATAAAAATTTGTAAGGAGTCTCTGTAACTCGGATTGATATAAAAATTTACGAATAAATCCCCCAGTATATTATCTAACTTTCGTTAGTTTAACACTTTTTTATTTGAACAACATAAGATCTTCGAAAAAATCAGTTTCTACCTGCTGGTCTGTTTTGACAGATTTCTGCCATTATTTGCATTTGATTTTTATTGATTCCTTTTTGGGTTCTTTTTTGGGAAATTTAGCATTCTGAGGGAATTTCTACAGTAGATTGTGTTTTTAGTGAAAAGTTTTGCTGTTCCAAAGCTAAACCCAAGGGTCTATTATCTTTTGAATACACTAATGTTGCTAATGAAGATTGTGTGAAGTTTTGTATGAAGGAAAAATTTCAGGTGTAGAGAGAGAATGATGTAATGAGATGAAGAATGGACAAAATCTCAAGCTTGGGGATGCCACCCTGGTGTCACGCCAAGAAATATCGAAGAGGTACAAGCGTCAAAGCTTGGGGATGCCCAAGGCATCCCCTTCTTCATCAATAAAAATCTTAGGTCTTTCTAGAGACTTCATTTTTATTGTTTCATGCATTGTTGTGTTGTTCTTGGAGCGTCTTAGTTTTCGTTTTTGGTTTTCCTTTGCTTAGTTTGCTTTATTAAGTTGGTTGGTTACACCACACTTCTTTTGGAGAGACACACACTCTGTTTCCATTGCCTAGAACACTCTAGTTTTCACTCTTATTGTTTTTGTGAGTGTTTACTTTTGCTAAGCACTGTGTTCAGCCTTAGTTATCTTTTTCTTTCAGCTTAGAACTTTTAGTTCTTCTTTGTGGATTTGTGATACAAGATCACTGATATTTATTGATTGTTATCTTTGTGAGTTGTTTCAAATAAGTTGTTCGGTGTTGGAAAAGAGTAGAGAGTTTCATGCTTAAGTGGTACAAAAGGGAGCTTGCATTAACCGTGACTTAGACTTTAGCATGACATGCTAGGTGTTGTTTTGACCTTATGCTTAGTGTTTATTGTTGTAGCATGTCTTGTTCCAAACAATTGGGATTGCTTAGTGTGCCTTGAAGAAATTATGCGTTGTTTTAGCATGCAAAAAGCATAGTATTGTGGTATTCTCCTTTGATGCTTTGTTTGGGTTGACTTGGCACATGCTCACACCATGTTATAACTATGACAAGTCACCATTAGACTCTATGATTATTTAGTCCTTGACTTGTAGTACCACTCTATGCTTTGATTAGTAATGCTTTGTTGCTCTGCATGATTATGGCCATTATGCTCTCTTAGTTGGTTGCTCCCAGTATTTTGCTAGCCTCCACTTGTATGACTAAGCTCTACTCATGCTTCCAACTCCCAAGAAACCAAGTTATTCCAAAGTGTCCACTATAAATTCCTATGCATGGTGTGTTACACCATTCCAAGTATATTCTTGTTTTCAACTATCTTCCAATTAAAAACTATTTTGTTATGTGAAAACTTAGTGATTAAAGCCCTCACGAACTTGATGGCACAATTTATATTCTTTGCCCCTAATAAACTTGAACCATTGTATCATCTATGTTGTATATGCTTGCACTTATACGTTGGAATTAGCAGAACCATGCTGTCACGGGGAACGTTTTCAACATTACACTTGTACTTTGTACTCAGTTGATATCATGCTATTTTGTCTATGGATGTCACCAGTGTGAAATAAAGAGGGAACTTGTAAGTCCATGGAGTTTGTATCCTGTGTTAGAGAAACGCCTGTGCCGCTAGCTTAAGCCATGCCTAATCATGGTGGAAACTTGTAGCATCACCATAGTGACATCTATGAAGCATTCTTCTTATAAAAAAAAGAGACACATTGAGAAAAGAGGAAAGAGAGAAAAAGCACCATATTCCCATGGTAAATAAAAAGATTGCTGAGATGCTCATTGTCTGCTTGCCTTGTCATTTTGGTTATGGGAAAGCTCATGTACCATGTGCAAGGGGTACCCCGTTGGCGGTTCTCTATGATACGCAAATGCTTACAATGATAAGAACTTACAGGTGACTGAAGTTGAGTAGAATGAGGTGTGGCTCTCGTATTCAAGGGACTTGAGATTGCCAACTTATACTTCGTCAAGCATATACTCCATCTTTGCCACTTTAACCTTAACCACTTCAAGATGCTTATGATAGGGGCAATGAGGGATGAAATCTAACAAGTACCATAATTTTTGGAAGCTCTTTTTGAAACCTGTAATCCCTGCTTCCTTTACAAAAATGCCTTTCTTCCACCATTATTGAGTCTCCACCTTCTACTTTTAGGCACCATTAAGAGAGCATAGTTGTCATTATGTGTGCAGTGTTCCAAATCTTATTGATTGATGCATATTGTGATATTACTTGTTCTTGTGCTATTTGTTTCTAGTCACCCTTGTGAACTTTGAAGGTGTCCTATGCATCTATATTGCTACTCTACGAGGGACAAGATGATTGCCACTATGCTATGTTTTCTGTATGTGAAACAAACAAATGTTTTTCAATGCATATTATTCATGATCTTTGTTTGTAGCTTGTCATGTTGCATGCATAGTTACTATGTCCTATTTTTAGAACTCCATCTTTCATGCACATGTTTAGAGTTCTTTGATCCCAGCTTTCAATGCTTGCAAATGGTTAGATCTTTATTGTGAGGGTTCATGTCACCAAAAAAATTATTCTTTTATCACTTACCTTCTTGAGGACGAGCAGGAGTTAAGCTTGGGGATGCTTGATACGTCGGAAACGTATCTATAATTTTTGATGCTCCATGCTTGTTTTGTATCTAATTTGCTTTGCTTTTTCTATACTTTGAGGTGTTTTTATATCTTTTCTGGAACTAACCTATTGACAAGATGCCACATTGCCCGTTGCCTGTTTTCTTCTGTTTTTGGTTCTAGAAAGGCAGAAAATCAATATTCTCGGAATTGGACGGGACAAAAGCCAAATTCACTATTTTTCCCGGAGCAACACGGAACCACGAAGTAGAGCCGTAGAGGGGCTACAGGGTGGCCGCACCCCCTAGGCGCGGGCAAGCCCTTGGGGCGCCCACAGGGTGTGTGGGCCCCCTGGACCCCACCGACCTTGATTCCTGCGCCTATAAGAAGCCTCCGATGAGAAAGCCCTAAAACATCCAGAAGAAATCCACGAAAACCTCCATAGAGACGCCGCCGTAGGGGAGATTCGGGGGACAGAAAGTCTTTGTTCCGGCACCCTGCCGGGACGGGGAAGTGCCCCCGGATCCATCTCCATCGATCTCCATCACCATCTTCATCACCATTGCTGATTCCCATGATGAGGAGGGAGTAGTTCTTCCTTAGGGCTAAGGGCTCTACCGGTAGCTATGTGTCCATCTCTCTCTATGCATGAACTTGTGGTCATGATCTTTGTAATCAAGTAGATCTACCTTGCTACTCAAGTGCTTCATTAGATCTCTGCTCTCCCCATGTGTGTGAAAGTGACAACGTGCACGCCATGGTGGCACTTAGGTTTGAGTCTACATAAATACTCTTTGTGCTTTAATAGATCTATGCTTTTCTCCACGTGCCGTGTGTGGCACTTTGGCTAGATTGAATATTTGTTATGAGTTATATTTGGAGTTGGATGTCTCTATAAAATTTTGGTGTTTGTTGGAACCATCTAGCGCTCAAGGTGACAATATGGGGTTATCTAGATTGGGGAAGGCGGACTTTGAGGAGTGCTGTTATAGCCCTACCGATGATTAGAGTGTCCAACCGGAGAGTAGTTAAGAGTAGTATCATGAAGAGAGAATATATTTATGAGAGAGTGTTCGCTAGTGAAAGTATAATCCCTAGGCCTTGTTTCTAAGCATTGAAACACCCTTTGCTACTAGATCTGTTGCATGTTCGCTTGCTTCCATCTTTGTTCCGTTTTCCGGGGAGGTTTTGGGCTTTTATCTTTCCTCCACGCCATCAGCTCTTTTCTGGCACAGTTACCCCACGTCAACAACAAGTCAGAAGCTATTTTCTGGCACCGTTACTACTTGTATTTCACTATCTCTTCGTTGAACTAGTGCACCTATACACTAGACAAGTGTATTGGGTGTGTTGGGGACACAAGATACTTCTTGTATATTTATTGCAGGGTTGCTTGAGAGGGAATACCTTTGACCACTTCCTCCCTGAGTTCGATAAACCTTGGGTGATCCACTTAAGGTAAACTTGTTGTTGTTCTACAAACCTCTGCACTTGGAGGCCCAACAATTGTCTACAAGAATAGAAGTGCGTAGACATCAGTAAATGATGCAGCGCTGAGTTGATGTAGGAGCGCTTCGTTGGCAACCCCAAGAGCAAGGTGTGAAGCAACACATCAGCAAGTTTTCCCTCAATAAGAAACCAAGGTTATCGAACCAGTAGGAGGAAGGAAACGTCACACAGGTGTTGCAAGCAACGCGGAGACCTGCACAACACAAACTCAAGACTTTGCCCTAACGAATCAGTGAGGTTGTCAAGCTCACCGGTTTGCTGTAACAAAGGATTAAACGTATGGTGTGGAAGGTAATGATGGTTTGCAGCAAGTAAACAGTAACAGTGGAAGATGTATCAATGGTAAAGATTGGACCGGGGCCCATAGTTCACTAGATGTGCTCTCCTTAAATAAACAACAAGGCATGAAGGGTAAACAAATTACAGCGGGGCAATTGACAGGAACTGAGCAAGGCATAACGATGCAATTACTAGTTAGAAATATACTATGAGGTTGATTGGGCAATACAACAATATACATAGACCGCCGTCCAACTACATCTATGACTAGAAGTCCACCTTCAGGTTATCATCCGAACCCCCTTCAGTATTAAGTTGCCAACAACAGACAACTGCTTTAAGCAAAGTGTGTAAGGTAAACAGTCCACATGTTCCATGAACAAGAGACCGTTATTTTCTCTCTAGTAGCAACAACACATCTACAACCAAAGAGATTATTTTCACTTCCCTTGGAAAATAGAGGCATGAACCCACTATCGAGCATAAATACCCCCTCTTGGAGTCACTAGCAACTACTTGGCCAAGATAACCACTAGCAACGGAGAGCATGCAAGATCACAAACAACACAAACATGATAGAATCATAAAGACAAAACCATTAATCAAACCAACATAATAATCTCAATATCCATCAGATCCCCGGAAACACAACATGCATGATTGCAAATAGATTAGATCTTGATCATGAACGGAGCTCACAAGATCTATACATGAAAGCACAAAGGAGGAGATACAACCATATAGCTACTACATGGACCCATAGTCCAAGGTGGAACTACTCACACATCATACCAGAGAGAAGGCCTCCAGGATGATCTCCCCTCCGGCAAGGTGCCGGGAAGAACTTCAGATCCCCCCGATCTAGGGACGATGGTGGCGGCGCCTACAGACGGTTTCATGGATTTCTGATAGGGTACTCAGAGTTTCTGCATCAGGGGCTTCTTATAGGAGAAGGGTGAGACCGAGGCAGCCGCCAGGGCAGACAAACCCTATCCAGGCACGGGCTAGGGCCCACCCGCGCCTAGGGTGGGTCTGGCCCCCCTGGCTGGCCCCTTCGGCTCTCCTCTGGACTTCTTGTGCCCCACGGAAAGTTATTGACTTTGTCCTTTGTCTCGTCCAATTCCGAGAATATTTCTTTACTAACTTTTCTGAAACCAAAAACAACAGAAAACATGCATCTGGCACTGTTGCAACTTGTTAATAGGTTAGTACCAGAAAACATGTAAAAAGCACCTCAAAGTGTGGACAAGTAAAGCAAAGTAGATACTAAACAAGCATGAAGCATAAAAAATTATAGATACATTTCCAACATATAAGTAAGTTCTTGTCACTGTAAGTACACGTGTATCATAAAGAACCGCCAACGGGGTACCCCTTGCACATGATACAGGAGCTATCCCATAATCAAAATGACAAGGCAAACAGACAATGAGCATCTCGACGATCTTTTTCATTGCAATTTGCATAGGTTTTTATTGACGATGCTTCACATGGTTATGCTGCAAGTTTCCACCATGATTAGGCATGGCTTAGGCTAGTGTCCCAGGCATTTCTCTAACACACGTACATAACTCCATGGACTTACAATCTCCCTTTTTATTTCACACCGACGACATCCGCAAACAAAAGAGCATGATATCGACTGGATATGTATCCATAAGTGTTGAAAGTGTTCCCTGTGACAACACGGTTCTGCTAATTCCAACGTATAGATGCAAGCATATACAACTTCGATGACACAATGGTTCAAGATTATTAGGGCCAAGAAAATAAGATGTGCCATCAAGTTCGTGAGAGTTTTACTAACTAGTTTTCACATAACAAAATGATTTTTTAATTCGAAAGATAGATGAAGCTTGAGAATTTGCTTGGAATAGCAATAATGCTAATAGGTAGATATGGTGGACACAAATGGCACAGGTTTTGGTTCAAAGGGGTTGGAAACATGAGAAGTATGCCTTCTCAAAATAGGTTTTTGGCTAGCAAGGCTGGGTAGCTAGCAAAAGAGTTGAAGGAAACAAGAAAACCTACAAGTGACAAAGCCAAACATGCAATCTTACTTGAAGACACAAAAGATCTTAAATAAATAATAGTAAGCTTATGAGCCAATCAAGAAAGAAAATAAATTATACAAAATACCTGCAAGCTTTTTCTCTTTTCCTTTCAAACCTCAAAAAGTGTTGCTACTGACCAGAGCTCGGTTTGCCAAAACCAATTTAGATCTACTTGATTCTCACAAAGTGATACCAATACTGATCAACAAGATCAATCATATAATAGAGATTGCAAACTAAAATAAGAAGTGCAAAAGTAAAAGATGAAACTTCTCATTAATATTCCATAAAGGCACTCACACCAAGGGATACATAGATAATCAACTAAATGAGAGATACTTCTATAATGCAAACCAACCTATAAGATAACTTATCTACCAAAGATACGAAACTACTAAAAAGGTAAAAGATAAAAGATAATGATGTGATACCGCGACACTCCCCCAAGCTTGGAACAAGCCAAGGGGATGCCAAACCTGATGACGAATTACTCCTTTGGTGGTGGTGGTGTTCTCTTGTCAAGCTCCTCAATCAGTTTCCTCAAATCCTCAATCTCGAAGATCAGAGTACGAATCAACTCCGAATTTTGCTCAATGCAGTTCATGATCATATCAGACCGAGAATCCCAGTCCTTGCTATTCTTTCCCCACTCTTCCTTCGTAGTGTGTTCCTTCCCTGCATGATTAGAATGAGGCAGATCCCAAACCGAGGGGAAGTTCCCTTTGGGAACCTGTTGGTATTGTTGCTCATGTATAAGAGTATGGAAGGGATTCTTGGTACGTGGAGGAGGTGACCGTGGAGAGAGGATATGACGCGGGGTTTTCCCTCATGTAGACATCCGTGTTGTCCTCCTAAGCTTGGTAGGATTTGCCACCACTCCAATGCTTGCGACGGTAGCGCGGGTGTCCGGATGCTCATCCTCCTCCATGTCTTCTTCATACCCAACCAAGATCTCCTCCTCCTTGGGGTTTTGAGGATCATCTTCCTCGGGCTTCTTGCCTTTGTCGTTGGTGGAGACCATGGTGCTCTAAACTTCAGAAGATTTCTTGACAGAAACAGATCGAAATGAAAACACGAAGAGAACACGATACACGAACCTTAGGGGATCCAGGGGTATATATTACGAAGTTTCAAAACATAAGGAAGGTACTGGTGCGAAAACAAGGCGGAGACGGAGCTCAGGGGGCTCACACCCCCTCCAGGCGCGGCCAGTTGGGGCCCGCGCCTGGGGTGGGTGTGGCCACCCCGGCCTCCGTTTCCTCCTTTGTTTCGTCTCGTAACCTTCCGTATGTAGTAAAAACATCAAAAATATAAAAATAGTAGGCTTTCACGAACCTTCTATTTTCATCACTTTTACCTATTCAAAGACGAACTCTGCAGACTCCTTTTCTCCTTCTCCTGGAAATTCCTTTTCTCACAAGGCATTACACAAACTTCAATGGCAACATTAGTGTAAGCAAAAACAATAAACCTTTAGGTTCACACTTCAACTAAAATCCATCAAAACAAAATCTACTGTAGCAACTCCTTTCCAAAAACCCAAAAGAATCTGGAAGGGGATCAATATAAGAGGCAAATGCAAATGATGGCACAAATCTGTCAAAACAGACCAGCGGGTAAAGATTGATTTTTTCGAAAATATTCTGTTGCTCAAATCAAAAAGTGCAAAACTAATGAAAGTTTGGTAACAACTTGGAGAAAAAGCACAGAAAAATACAGATCCATCCGAAGTACTGAGTTCCTTCACGAGTTTTTACAATATAGCACAAAAATCTGTCCCAGGACAACCACTTTTCACAACTCCTGTACTTCACAAAAACCAAAACAAAAAGGATAAGGAGCGGTTATTACTGAGGTAATAACTTCCAAGACTCGACCAAACTATTGGGTTATCTCCCAAGAAGTACTTTTCTTTAATGCCTTTAAGTTAGGCTGGATAGTTTTTAAAGATGCTCACAAAGGAGATATATATTTGAAGTGAAAGAGAGCATCAAGAAGAAAATAACCAACACATTTGAGTCTAATCCACTTCCTATGCATGGGGGTATCATGAGAAAACAAATTGTTGAAACAAAAAGCCACTAGCATAGGAAGACAAAACAAATGCAACTTCAAAGCCTTCAACATAAAACGGGGAAACTTAACATTATTGAGATGCATAAAACCATGTTTCCCTCTCTCATAATAAATTTCAGTAGAACTTTGAATAAAATTGACAATATAACTATCACTTTCAACAACTTTATCATCAGAATGAGCATACTTACAGTCACCAAAAATAGGTCCAAGGTGATAAACCGGATCAATAGAAGCAACTTGTTCCATCCTGAAATCTTTATTAGGCAAGCTATTTTCACAAGGAGCTTTAGAAAATTTGGAAAAATTAAACTCATAAGAATCTCCATCAAACTTAGTTAAAACTTTCTCCTTCTTACAATCTATAATAGCTCCACAAGTGTTCAAGAAGGGTCTACCAAAAATGATTGGAAAAGTTTTGCTAGCTGCTGAATTGAGCACTAGAAAATCAGCAGGATACTCAATCTTACCGCAAAGGACTTCCACATCTCTTACAATACCAATGGGGCAAATGGTTTCCTTATTAGCAAGGTGAATAACCACATCAATGTACTCAAGCTCACAAGGACCAATTTCATGCCTAATTTCCCTGTAAATCTCATAAGGAATAGCACTAGAACTAGCACCAATATCACATAAACCATAATAGCAATGATCACCAATTCTCACACAAAGCACAGGGACACTAGATTTTCTAGCTTTTCTAGGATGAGAGACAATATTAGAAGCGTCTTCACAGAAGACAATGTGCGCATCCTCTATATTTCTAGTGACAAGATCTTTCACAATAGCTACCATAGGTTTAGTATTCATTTGCTTATCAGGTTCCATAGTTTTCTTTGTACCTTTGTTATTCGCACTAATCATCATAGAATACTCCTTTACCTTAGCTGGGAAAGGTATTTTATCAACATAAGGACCAGGCACAATATGATTAGTAGTACAAACTTCGGTGCTTCTAACAGGAACATGACTAACAACATCTTTATAAGGTGCATGGTACTTATTCCACTTCTTTTTAGGAATTTCTATGTAAGAGGCAAATGCTTTAAAACAATTGGAAATACTTTGAGAGTCAAGACCAAACTCATTACTAATATCACGAAAGTCATCAGTTCCCATAAAATATTTTATGCATTCATAATCATAGTTTATACCTGACTTTATTCCTTTATCATTCTCCCAAGCTTCAGTGTTCTCTTGAATACGGTCTAGGAGATCCCATTTAGCTTCTTCCTTCATACGTGTGAATGATCCAGCGCAAGAAGCATCTAGTAAATCTTTATCATGAAGAGAAAGCCTAGCATAAAAGTTATTGATAATGATATTGTTAGGGAGTTCATGAATAGGACATTTAAGCATTAGTAACTTCAATCTCCCCCAAGCTTGAGTTGTACTATCTCCATCACGAGGCCAAAATTTATATATCAGATTCCTATCCTTATGAATATCACTAGGAGGATAAAATTTAGAATAAAAGAGAGGTACTATTTCCTCCCATTCCATGAATTGCCCATTCTTCAGCAGCTTATACCGTTCTTCAGCTCTCCCTTTCAAGGATATATAGAGTAACTTCTTCTTCACCTATTCAGTTGTGATACACACTTAAACAACCCGCATAATTCATGGATAAAAAGCAAGTGATCACCAAGATGGACAGTTCCATCCCCTAAATAATAATTATCCATAACATGATCAACGATACTTGTAGGTATCTTAAAAGGATCTATCTCAACAGGTGGTGGTTCATCTACTACCCTAACAGTGGTAGTAGTTTTCCCAAACAGAAAACCAAGTGGGTTATTGAAAGGATAGAGATGTCGCCTAGAGGGGGGGTGAATAGGCAATTTCAAAACTATTACGGTTTTGGCTTGATAGAATGCGGAATTAAACTAACGTTTATTTTACAAGCACAAAACCTAAATACACTAGGCTCAACTAAGTGCACCAACAACAAAATAAGCTAAGCAATAAAGCACAAAATATACCACAAGTGATAACAAGATATAAGTACTTCAAGCTCGATGGCTATCACAAGGAAAGTAAGCTCGGATATAGAGATAACCGAGGCACGCAGAGATGAAGATGTATTTCCGTGTTCACCACCTTTGGGAAGGGGGCTACATCACGTTGGAGAGGTGTGAGGTTCCACAAAGGATTCCTCACGCGCCACAAAGGCTCACCTTCTTCTCCGAGTCTATCCCACGAAGGAATAGGACCTTTCCTTATGGCTAGCTTTTCCTCCACTCCGGAGATGGCAAGCTCCACAACCACTTCACAAGCTCCACGAAGGAGAAGCCCGGGTCTCTTCACAATCTTCCACGAAGAGAACACCACGGCACCAACCTCCAAGCCAACTAGGAGGTCACCCTCCAAGAGTAACAAGCTCACGTTCTCTCACTCGAACAAATCGAAATGGAGAGCTCAACACTTATGCAAGAATGCAAAGCAAGAACACCAAGGGTGCTCAAATCCTCCACTCTCAAATCCCACCAAAGCAACAAGTGCTAGGGAGGAATTAGGGAGGAAGAACAATGGTGGAAATCAACAAATGACTCCAAGATCTAGATCCAATGGGTTCCCCTCACTTAGAGGAGGAATTGATTGGTGGGGATTGTAGATCTAGATCTCCTCTTCCAAAGCCCTCAAAAATATGCAAGAATCATAAGAGGGAAGGGAGAGGAAGCAAGCTCAAATGGGTCAACAATGGTGGTCAAAAACGTGCTCAAGAGCGCTAGAACTTTGGGGAAGAAGCCCCCCTTTTATACCCCTTCAAGGGGATGACCGTTGGAGGCAAAACATGCTAGACGGACACGTTCCGGTGGAGAAACCGGCGCCGCCGGAATTTCCGGTCAAAACCGGAAGTTCCGGCAAAAACCGAAACAGCATACTGGACCGTTTTTGGCGATTTGCCGAAAATTTCCGGCGGTCGTCGGAAATTCCGGCCACATGCCCGGTCCCGCCGGAATTCCCGCCGGAACAAAACAGGACACACGAAAACGACAATAACTTTTGCGTCCGGACTCCAATTTTGATGATCTTGGGCTTGTTTTGACGAGTACAACAAGACTTACAAGATGGTGCAGAGAAACATCATAGTACATCAAATAAGGATAGAACCAAATAAAGAAAGGTAAGAAGCCGATAAAACCTTCAAACTCGAAAACGCCATAGAAGATGCATACAAATTCTGTTTTCGATGAACTTGGGCTTGTTGAAGAGCTAGAAACAATCTCAAGAACCTCACATGGAGAAACACCAAGAAGCAACAAAATAGAAAGATGCAAAGAATGCAAAGGATTGAGCTTCCTATGACGATGTGATCAAGTTACCCAACCGAAAGCCCCTCTTAATAGTGTGGCTATGTATCCTATAACCCGGTCTCCCAACAAACACCTTGAGACCGATAAAAGGAAAACCTAGCAAGGCCATACCTTTGCCTTGCACATCCCGCTTGATCTTGATGACAACACTTCAATATCCATCCAAGTCGGAATGCATCACTTGATCTTTGTTGCTTCGTGAAGACTTCTAATTTGCTCCCCCATACACCACTATTGGATAGCTTCATTAATACATGTCTTCACATGTACATTATCACCATATGTACGGCGAGTTTCAAGCAAGTGATCTTCTCGAGATGCTTATCTTGAACTTGCCCTTCTCAACCATACCACAAGATCCATGTGGTACATTCTTTATGCTTCATGCGTTGACCAACTTGAAATCACTCTTCACTCTTTGTATAGGTCAACCATGTATCTTCTCATGCTCCATATAAATATATTGAGGTACATAAAGAACTCTTAATTTGATTACATGCTCTAAATCTTAGTCAATCATAGCTCAACTAATGAGGCTATCATGACACCGTCTTAGAGCCATATCTTGAATTCTTATATTGAAATCACACTCTCAAGATCTTGATCATATCATATTCTTCTCTTCAACTCAATAATCTTGATGCCAATACTCAAGGTATATCTTTATCTTCATGGCATCCATACTTGAATCCAACATATAGACTACAAGCATGACCTATGAAATATTCCTTCATATAAAACTCAGTGAAAACATTAGTCCATAGGGATTGTCATTAATCACCAAAACCACACATAGGGGCAATTACTCTTTCAATTATCCATGTTGGAAACAGAGTAACAAATAGAAATAAAAAGAAATACTCACAGTAGAAGTTTCCTTTACC
Source organism: Avena longiglumis (assembly GCA_030063025.1). Lineage (NCBI taxonomy): Eukaryota > Viridiplantae > Streptophyta > Magnoliopsida > Poales > Poaceae > Avena > Avena longiglumis. Next base: position 443,320,160 of record CP125973.1, on the reverse strand, counting down.
AGTTCCACTCTTCAATAGCGCTTCACTCCCTGGCAATGGCGCCAGAAAATAGTCTTGATGACCCACAAGTATAGGGGGTGTATCGTAGTACTTTTGATAAATAGGAGTGTCGATCCCAACGAGGAGCATAAGGTGTTGACTAGTGGTATGGAGCAGGAAATCTCTGTAAATACTTAGCAAACGGATTTTTAGGGGTTTTCTGATAAAGCAAAGAAACAAAGTGCAAGTAATAAAGACAACGAACAACTGCAACAAGTGGCCTAATCCTTTCTTAGCAAAGGACAAGCCGGTGGAAATGCTTATAAAGACCAAACGTTCTCGAGGACACATGGGAATACTGTCAAGTGCTTTTGCTTCAAATAGCTGAGTAGTCTTCTTTGGTGTTGTAAGTGTTGTGTGGGTGAACCGGTGCTAATGTACCGACCTTACTTAGACTAATACATACTTGTGATTAACCCCCCTGCAAGCATCCGCAACTACAGGAAATCAATTAAGATATAAACCTAACCACAACCTTAAACTCTGAGATTCTACGCTCCCTTGTGCATTGGTGTCTTAATGGGGGGTCAGGTTTCTGTCACTCCGGAAACCCCACAATTAGTAGCCAAATACATAATGCATTCCCCTAGGCCCATAAATGGTGAAGTATCATGTAGTCGACGTTCACATGACACCACTAGAAGAATAGCACCACAACTTAAATACTAAACCATTGAATAATATCTCAACACAAATCCACTACTAACAACATGACTTCTCCCATGTCCTTAAGAACTAAACGGACTACTCATAGGACATCATATGGATCAAGATCAAAGATGATATGGTGATGGATAAAAATTTGAACATAAATAATAATCCAATGGTTCCACTCACAAGCATCAACTACAATAGTAATCAACACCGGGAAAGTTTCCCCTAAGAACTATGCAAGTATTCAACACGATTGTTACAGCGGGACGGAGTGGTGATGATGGTGTGGATGATGATGATGATGATCCCGATGAATTCTAGATTGATGAAGGTGTTGATGGCGACGATCTCCCCTCTCCGGGAAGGAATTTCCTCGGCAAATATCTATCTGCCGGAGAACTCTTTCTCTCTCGGTGTTTTCCGCCCCGCAGATGCGGCGGAATCTTTCTATGGTCGCTCTGGGTGTTTTAGGGTTTCGAGGAGAAGATATAGGCGAGAGGGCGGAGCCGAAGGCCGGCCAGGTGGGCCACACCCCTGCAGGCGCGACCGAGTGGTGGCCCGCGCCTAGGGGTGTGTGGGCCCCCTGTGGACCATCTCTGCCTCCCCTTCTAACTTCCTTCGTCTTTTGGGAAAATATGATTTTCCATAATTTTTCTGGTATTTTTATGATCTTCACGAAATTGCATCAAAACACCTCTTTTTTTCATCAGAATCCTGACTCCGGCAGTTCATCCTCCAAGAATCATCGAACTTGCAAAAACAGATGAAAAGACATAAGTAACACCTCTTAACATAAAATATATCAATGAATAGAGGCAAATTATGATATAGAATGGTGATGCAAATTGGACGTATCAGTAACCATAATCCTTAGACCATAAGATCATATTAATCATTAACACTAGAAGAGTGCTTTGATAACATCAAACGTCACACCGTAAAATGGTGACTATAAAGGTGGATTCAGGTATTCCAAAATTATTATGTTGAGGCTCATGGATCAAGAGTGGAATTTGTAGGTCATAAAGAATGTTATATCACGAGAACGAGAAAAGAGTACTTGTCGATAACAAGATCAAACTAGGTATGGGATACCGATGATCGAATATCGGACAAGTAATATATCGTGAGCCAAAGAGATTTAGTTACGACATCAATAGTTCTTATGATCACAAGAGTCATCGTTGAATATATGGGAGTCTGTACAAATCTCCATATCCCGCTATTGGTTATTAATTTGAGAGGTGTCTCGATCATGTCTGTATTATTCACGAATCGTAGGATGACACTAAAGATACACTAACACTAAATGGGCAGATATATTATATCAGAGAAAGGATTTGAAAGCGTTGGAATTATTTCGATGAGTACCGGAATTATTTCGGGTCAAATCACTGAAATTGGTTTCAGATATAATATCGAAATAATGCAAGGGGGTTGATGTAAATGTTTGATAATTTAAATAATCAGCAAATATTAATATAAAGAAATAAAACTGTTTTTATTAAATAAGAAAATACATTTAATCTAGTGGAAATTAAATGCAAGTGAGTGGAATGGAAAATTCAAGTGAGTGGGATGAGTGGAGACTCCACTCACACCCTAAACCCTAAACCCTAAGGGTGAGATGAGTGGAGACTCCACTCACACGAATGAGGCAGAAGTGGGGCACCCACCATTTAGTCTTGTGAAGGATCTCCCTCTCTCTCTCATAGTTTTCCATGTTCTACGGACTAGCGATGAACATGTTCTGATAGTTTCTCTGGTGGGACCTGCTGCTTCCGCTGCTCTACTGGAGTAAGGGCGTGGAGGCTGTCAGGAAGCCGGGCATGTGCTCGAGCACGAATGCGCTATTGGTTTGCGGTGCTCTTCAACTCGATCTTGAGTCCGGCAAGAGTTCGTCTATTTCATCCACGAGATTAATTCTTGTAAAGCTTTTCGGTCTTTAAGGATAAGTTCTCTATGGATGTATATCCACCCATTGCTTGTATCTAATAGATAGATCTTGATGCTTAGTTGTTCATATCGTAGAAAATTATTTGTTTTCTATGCTATGAACCCAACAACTAACGCACACAACAACAACCCCAGGCGAGTGACAGAGGATGTTGTTAGCACCATAGGGAACCACCGGATGATGTCAAAGTGCGCAAAGTAGCGCTGACTACCACATCAGGCCAAAAACCAACGTATCTCTCCTAGTGGATGCTGAACACCCAGGCGCGACCGACCAAGCCGGCGAATGCGCACCAAGCACGCTCTCTAGAACACCTATCAACACCAAGGTTGCTAGTAGCCGAGAGTCCCAACGTATCCGACAGTGCCAACTCCCTCCCATCTCCGCTGACCATCAGCGAAAAGAAAACACTAAACTTTGTCCACACAACTAAGTCAGGAGTAGCGCCATTACCTTTGCTTGAACGACATGCCCCCACAAAGAACCACAAAGGAGTTGTCCCGCAACCACAACCCAAGTCGTCGATACACAAAGGAGAAGAGCGCGGCTGCACAACTGTTGTCCAGAGGAGCGTCCCTCCACCCGTGGCTTGGATGCCTCCCTAGAGGAGCGCTCGAGGGAGTAGCGTGGGCGTGATATCTGCCAGAGTCCCCACCGAGGGAACCACCACGCGAAGAAGACGCCTCAACGACAACGAGGGAAGGCTTCGAGGGGAGGAGGTTCGGGGACGGTGACGCTAGGGTTCGCCCGAGCCGATCCCATGAGTTACATGGAGAGAAGAAAAACTTAGACGGCCGATGCTTGTCGTCATTAGGATGCAATCCAACTGTCAGGAACCAACTGAGAGTCAATCAAAGACATAATTCTACTTTGTAACTGATTCGCAAAAAAAAATTCTACTTTGTAATGCTCGAAATAAAATATCTTGCATTTCTTACGGAACGGAGATGGGACGCCACTATTTTCATACGCCATAATTTTCTGCCAAAATCTTGTGGTATTTATTTTGCTCGGCAGGTTATCTGGAAAACCCGATGGGAGTGGGATACCATGGGATGACAACGATGTAATCGTGGAGGGCGAGTATATAATAGCACGTGTCTGCACGTTCATCATTTTATTTTTCCTTTTCCTATTTTTAATACGGCAGCTGCATATGTACAGATCAGTTCAACCCAATCCGTTTCCGTTAGGACCCATTTTCCGTCTCTTTCTTTCCCTCTCTCTCTCCCTCCCCCTCTCTCTACCTATGGCCCACCGCCCCGCCCCGCCGGAAAACGAAATCCACGTCCCCCGCGCGCGGCCGCCGACGTAAAGCCGCCCTCCGCCGCACGCGCTCTCCTCTCCCACCCGATGGATCCCGCGCACGATCCGCACGCTTCCTCCGCCCCATTCCCCACCATCCCCGCCGCTGCCACCCACAGGCAGCGGGTCGCCCGGCCGCGGCGCCAGGGCGCCCCCTTCCGCTCCGACCACCCCCTCACCTCCAGCTCCTCCGGCCGGCGCCTCGGCGGTGATGCCGCGAGCTTCGCTGCCGGGCCTGGAGCGCGACCGAGCACAGCCGGCGGATCACGCCCCTCGGCCTTCGTCTTCGGCGCGGACGTGACCACTTCTAACCGCGCCGCACAGGAGGATCCGGCATCGCCGGGGTCATGGGGTTCTCCTCGTGGTGCCAGTTTTGTTTTTGGGAGTGGCGCGCCGGGGCCATCGGAGATGAAGAGAAGCTCCTCGCTTGGATCCAGTGCTGCCCCATTGTGCGGCCTCTCTGCAGCAGCAGCAGCAGCAGTTGAGGAGCTCATCTTAGATGATTGTTCCGTCAACAAAATCGATGATTCCAGAGGAAGCGATTCGGTGCTCGAGGTGAGCATTCTTCATGGTGACGATGGTATGCTGTCTCAGACAGTAGGATGCGAGAGTAAGGAGACAAGCTCATCCTTAGTTGGTCCAGCGGTCAATTCAACAAAATGTACTGACAGGAACGATTCCATGGAATTCCCCAAGGACCATGGCAACTCATCTGTTGGGCATTCTCTGGATGAAGGTTACTCCACAAAGGATGAAACTGAACTTTCTGTCGACGGTGGTAATGTCGAGCAGGGTTTGTTTGTTTTCGGTGAATGTGCTAGTGCTCGGCATGATCTTTCAGCTCCTGAGGATGGCATATGCATTAAGTTGCAGCCTTTGCCTGGTTCAAGTAATAGGGATGCTCCACATTCCAGACCTCATGAAGTTCATGAAACAGAAAAAGCCTCTAATGCTGCACCTTTTAACATTGGATCTCAAGATGACATTGCCAAGGTTTCTTTCACAAAGTCGTCTGATGGTATGCAAACACAAAGAACCGTAGTAGCGGCATCACGACTTGGTGAATATGGATCTTTCGATGAGAAATCATTTACTCTACATGACCACAGTTCAGCACCTAAGGACAAGGGAGTGGTTAAGACTATGAGCATGAATAGAAGGGCAGTTAAACCAAAGAAATTCTCTTCAGCCAGACAGGTTTCTTCCTTGCAGACAGTGCTTGCAGCTGACAGTTTTTCTGGAAAAGTTATTCCAGAATCAAACTTCAATTTGGAACAATCTGGAAAAGCTGGCTTAAGGTTAGAGGACTGTGGTATCTATGTAGGTAACAGTCACCCTGAGGAAGCTGATGCTACAGAAACAACAGAAATTAGCCATGATGGAACAAGGCTTACTTTTGCCGCGAACTCGGAAAGTTCTGGTCACTCTGACTTACCATTTGCTTCATCAACTTTCGATCACAATAAGTTGCGCTCGCAAAGACGACTGAACAAGAAAAGTTCTGAAGGAATGCCTGCTAATAATTCTAAATTTGTTGAAAGCCTTCCGACATCTGTCACGAGTCTTGCACACAGAGAGGTTTCAGCAAGACAGCCCAACGCAGGTTTAGCGGCTCAATGGACTGAATACAGCAAAGCAGAACCTACAACAGTAACATGTACAAAAAAAGAAAACTTTGGATATCAGGAAGATTGTGAAACTTGGCGTATAAGGTGCCTAAACCACCTTTCATCTTTGGTTACAGGCTTTTTTGTCATATTAATATTAACTTATATACTGCGGAGTACTTTGTTTAATAGCTTACGCCTGTGCTGTTGCAAATATCACATGGAAGTTACATCAACTATTTCTTCTTATGAAATAGCACAAGCCAATTAAATATGATTATTTATATGTGGACGCCGACTTAACATTTGCACTGTTGTGAAACAGCTTTTTGTGATATCATATTGCAATGATATTTGTTCTTGTTATGTTGCTGAAGCTGTAGTAAACAGTTGGCCCAGTCAGTTGCCCAGGACACCCAATCTCGGATTAAGCTGAAAGCAAAGTTAGAAAGGATTGCAACTTAGCTTGGACTTCCATAACAGAAGAAAACCATCTCCAATCAACATGATGTATTTCAGTCAACCAAAATTTGGACATTAGTTTCTCAGTTTCTTTTCAGTGAACTGAAGGGAGTACAGATTTCTGTGAAAATTTATGCTTTAAAGATAACAGATTGCTGTATTTGAGAAATCTGGAATGTGCTGGTTGAGAATGTAATTTCCACGAGTGGTAGCTTAGGAATACATAAACAAGTAAACCTAAAATATGTGGAAAATTTAGTTTTATTTGATCAGAGGGATTAGAGTTTACTTTCTGTTCCTTTTACTATACTTTTTTGGGTAATTATTGAGTGCCTTTTAAGCTGAACTTTTTAATGTGCACTAGGGGGAACCAATCTTATGCTGCAGGACAGTTAACTAAGGCGGAGGAATACTATACCCATGGGATTAATTCTGTTTCCCCAAATGATGCATCACGGAAAGAATTGATGTTGTGCTACAGCAACCGTGCAGCTACCCGGATATCTCTCGGTAGGATGAGAGATGCACTCTCTGATTGTCTGAAAGCTACTGAAATTGATTCTAGCTTTCTCAAGGCGCAAGTCAGAGCTGCGAAGTAAGATCAATAGCTACTTTCACACTTGCATAGTTATGTTTTGAAAACAAATGGAAGATCCTCCATAGTTTGTAAGCCTTTTATTCGGCAAAGGAGACAAAACTAGATATTTTTCTTAAGGAAACATCTTTCTAATTTGATGGACTTTCCCTAGGAATATCAGATCTCAGAGGAAAAATACATTTTCATGTTTTGTAGCTAAGTTTAAGGTCCAGTACTGTCTTAACATGCCTAACTCTAGTCGTTGTTTTTTGCATACATTTAGTTGACATTGGTCTTCAAAGTGTTGATAGCCTTGTTAATTCTAAATCCATAATTTAATGAGGTTATTGAATGCTAGGAATTAACAGTGTATGTAGTTGGCATAAGTGGGAAGTGAGAGTAGCTCCTACTTCGAGGAGTTGGGTTCGTATTTTTTTTACTGTCTGGGCTTCCCTTACAGTTTGTCTTAACAAAAGTTGGTCATAACTGTCTTGCTCTTGTTGTATAACTTACATAATATTTCTCAGTGTCTGAACTAATCAATCTGCTCGGCTTATTCTGTATAGCTGCCTACTTGCTCTGGGGGACATTGAAGAAGCACGGAAGGGTTTTGAAATGTGTTTGAAATCTAATGATGCGGCAAGCTTGAATCATAAACTCATAGAAGAGGCTTCTGATGGTCTACAAAAAGCTCAGGTAGCCTAGTCTCCATCTTGCCAGAGTTTGTAAATTTCCTTGCCAAAGTGAATGATAGCACGTGTATGCTAGTTTTAGCAAGTTTTGATATTTCAGTAGAGAACTGTGAAACCAGAGGCATACATGATTTTGCGAGCTATTGAGGAACCATATTACAAAATAACTATTTCTGGATGCCTATGTTAAGTAAAACCGTTGATTATCAGATTAGTAGATTAGAGGCTACGGCTGTAAGGTACTCAAAACTATATATTGTTGAGGAAACCATACGAGAAATTAAGACAAAATTCACAGCAGAGCTGTTACAATTTTCAGAAACATATGCTTACAAAGCTTCTTGTTTGCATTGAGGTCTCTGAGATCTAAGGTGCACTCTAATGGGGACTTAGCAGTGAACAACTATCATGTCTTTGTATATGTGATTTTCATGCTCCGCTACATCAATCATTTCCATTTTTCATGCACATACCCGTAATCTCTTAGTTTAAATGCTACGGCTTATCCTTTAGCTTCACAATTTGATCCATGTGTCGTCCTCCAAGTTTCCCAACACAATATAGCACTTATACAGCTGTCAAAACTTGGTGCGACTCAGCCTAACATGCCGGATAAACTGGAATATATATATATATATTTTGAGCTGAAAACTGTAGGGGAGGCCCCGACAGTAAATTTTTTATTAAAGAGAAAAAATATTTACAAGAGAGGGGGATGTACAAGAGGGCTAGCCCAGGGCATAGCCCAAAGAGAGTTACAAAGTGTCTAGCCAGGCTACAAGATAGGATTTCAGATAGCTTATTCTGTTTAGAAGATCCATTGGTAAACAAGATGGACTTATCAATAGTTTCTAATGATTTTGTATGAAGTTATTTCCATTTATCCCACTACGTATATGAACAGGATACCTGGTGGATTTTCTACCTGGCTTTTGCATCTACTATCCAATGATATTTTCAGTGCATAACTTGCCATCTCTAATGCCTCGACTACCTCCCAAACTATGATGGATTAAAAGCCTCCCTGAACCAATTTATTTTAGACTGGGACTTGATTATCTAATCAGTATTTTATTGTCATTTGCTAACAGAAAGTATCTAGTTTCATTCTTCAATCCAAGAAATATCTTGTTAAGAAGGAATTTGACAAGATACCAAGCGCCTTACAAATGATCACAGATGCTTTGTCCATAAGCATTCATTCAGATAGCTTGATGAAAATGAAAGCAGAAGCCTTGTTACTGGTCTGTATTTACGGTAAACTTGTCTTTTCCTTGTGCATACCATATTGCTAAGTTTTGACTGTTATTATCACGAGCAAGTGTATTGATTAACTGTTTGTTTCATGGGACTTTACAGTTGCGGCGATATGAAGAAGTGATTCGATTTTGTGGAGAAACTATGCATCTGGCAGAAAGAAATAGTGTGTCTATGTGTCTTGATGAGCATCCAGAAAACATTAACTTGGACAGTTACAGTTCCTCTGTGAAATCGTGGCGCTATTATCTCATCACCAAGTCATATTTCTTCATGGGAAAGCTTGAAGAGGCTCATCAATTCTTAAAAAAGCATGAGGACGCAACACTTGTGGAATACAAGTAATATTTTTTGATGATTCTATGCCAGTGCTGTATGGATTTATGTTCCATCTGGCATTATTTATATGGTTTGATAAATTCGTGAAAATGTTGACTAGGTGTGGGGAGCAATCTCAGCAATCAGTTTCGTCACTTTCGAAGACAATCTCTGAACTACTGCACCTAAAAGTATGTCCTTTGTGCCTCTGTTTTTCCACTTCCATGGATGATTTAGTTGATGGCACGTCAAAGGCTATCAATTGCATCATCACAGCCTCAGTCGTCTAAAAATATGGAAATATGGTGTCCAATACAGAAATACTCCAACTTCCTAGCATTTTGCTTATATGGTGCCAATGCTGTGGTGCTCTAATCATATAATGTCTAACCACACCCAGCTTTTGTTGTGCATACATGATCTCCCTGATATTCAACAAATTTTGCAAGTATTTTACACTCGAGGCATGAAATCCTTACTTGCTTTATTTTAGGTTGCTGGGAACGAAGCTTTTCAAGCTGGTAAATATTCAGAGGCTGTGGAACATTATACTGCTGCTCTGTTAAGCAATACCGAGTCACTACATTTTTCAGCAATCTGCTTTGGCAACCGTGCAGCTGCATACCAAGCAATGGGCCATATTTTAGATGCCATAGCAGATTGTTCGCTAGCTATAGCCCTTGATACTAGTTATTGTAAGGTTGGTGAAAGATCCTCATCTTCTACCAAATTAAATTTTAACCATGTTCTCAATTTTTGTTTAGACTCAGGCCAAAAGTATCCTTATTATATAGTGCTATGGTATTCTTGTTTATTTCATCATGTATTTTGGCAAGACATGCTGCATTTCTTCTTGTTAACCCATCTGGTGAAACTCTCCATCCACCTTAAATTTTCTGATCTGCGATAAATTGGTGCCGGTCTTTTCTCATCTAAGTTTCTCAAAAATAGGTAGAAAATGATATTTTAATTGTGGATTTGGCTCTGCTACTCGTGGGCTACTGCCACATGTGCATAGGCGTTCTCCAATATGTAGTTAACTATTTGCTTCCACTGCATAGTTTTATATGCCCTTCTCTTCATTTCCTATGCAGAACTTAAGTGAAATTTATTTGTTCTTTGGCCGCTTACAATGAAACCCAAAGCTGGGAGACCTTTCTGAATTACAATTTACAATATTGTCTGTGTCATGCAAAATAACTTCTTTCCCCATCCTTAATACTCCCTCCATCTCAAATTAGTTGTCTCAACTTCGTCTAGATTCACATTTATCTACACACTAAAATGCGTCTAGATACATGTGAATCTGGATGAAGCTGAGACATCTAATTTGAGACGGAGGGAGTATTTTTGGTGTGTGGTAAGGACCACATTGTTCAGTCAGATTAACGTCACATCACCATTGTGGGGAGAGTTTCTTCGTGTACATGGTGTGGGCAACAAAATTAAAATTCAATACGATTACTTATGTTAGAAATTTAACTGGATTAGTCTTGAATAGAGCTGTTTGGCTAATTTTGTTTGATCATTACTTTAGATAAATTGTAGACCTGTGAGAAAATGTTATCCAAATCCTTCTTTCTGTATAGAAGAGGGGAAGATAGCATGAAAATAAGAAAGAACCAAGAAAAAAGCTCCTACTAATGTATTGTTCTCACTATTTTGTAGGTTATTTCTAGAAGGGCTAGTTTGTATGAACTTATAAGAGATTACAGTCAGGCTGAAAATGATCTTCGTAGACTAATTTCTCTTCTTGAGGAACAACTACAAGAAAATATGTCCACACCATCAGAAAAGTTAGATAATGTTCGTAACAATCTGCACCGAGCAAATCTTAGGCTTTCTGCTTTGGAGCGTGATGCCAGAAAAAGGAACTCATTGGATATCTATTTGATACTGTAAGTCTCTGTCCTTACTTTGTACAATGACTGTTTTTTTTCTTCATGTGTGCAGTTATTAAATCTTGTTTGATAGTGGTAGCAGTCACAGTTTAATTTTCATATTACCACAAAAGAATGGGGAGTTAGTATTTTAAAATTTCGTTATGTACACTCATTTGCTCCCCCTGGAAACGAACTTCTCCTGGAATGCAATGTGGATTGGGCATGTTGGAACAGACAGTTCCGTAAATTTATGGTGGGAAAGTGGGAGGAACTTAGCATTGCTGAATGTCTCTTGTACTGGAAACAGATCTGGAATGTCTGACCAAAATATCTGCTTTTCCATGCAGAGGAATTGAACCATCTTGCTCTGCTGCAAATATAAAAAAGGCATACCGCAAAGCAGCACTAAGGCATCATCCAGATAAAGTACTATATTCTCTCCATCTAGGCATCTTCTTAAATTCTTCTGTTCGCTGACACTTATTATGGCACAGGCTGGTAATTTTCTTGTGAGAAGTGAAAATATCAATGATACATTATGGACGGAAATTGTTAATGTGATCCGCAGAGATGCTGATTATTTATTCAAAATAATTGGGAAAGCATATGCTATACTTTCGGACCCTACAATGGTATGCATTGCCGGGTTTTCTGTCATAATCTGGGTGTTACTGCTCTTGTTGCTGTTTCTAAATTTTTCCTGTTGAGCACCAGATATGTTGGCTTCTTATACTGGCAGATGTTTTATTTAAATAATGATTTGTTTAGTTTAGGTTGATGAATATGTCAGATTAGGGCACTTCTCTATTTTAGTTCAATCTTCTTGTGATGAAGTCTTACGTTTTCTTTGATTTTTCCTAATGAATTTAAACCGTTATGTCAATAAGCAGGTTTAGTTTGAAAATAATTCTTTTTTAACTTAATGTTAATTGACTGTCATGATAATATTGTGAGATCTGAATATAGAACTATTCAATATTAGTTTAAGAATTTGATAAGCTATATGGCAAGTAGGTATGAACATCTGGCACAGCACATCGTACTAATCAGAAACAGTAAGCTTTCAACTTGGAGTAATGTCAAATACCCTGTTTCACAGTGCTAATGCTTTTATGTTGCTCCTGTTGATAATTTTCAAGAAATCGCCATTTGCTGCAGTTTCAGAAAAAAATATTCCTGAACAATTAACTTAAGAAATCTGAACTTTGAAACTAAATTTTGAAATTATTTCTGGATTCAAATGAGTTATGTACAGTTTTATTGGGTGGGAAGCTGAACCTGAAATTGAAATTAGAATAAAGACAACGGGTACCTTAAGATAAGGTTATGGGGTAAGGCTTTTTGGAGAAGTGGAAAAGTAAGTTCAAGCTGCACGAAGTTGAAGAACCATTATATTACTTTCATCTAGTACAAAATTTTGCACGGATGTTAGTGTGATTTTTAATGGGAATTGAATACTGTTAGTTCTTAGAGGCATTAACATATTCAACTTTTGGTTTATAACGATGATTGGCTAGGGATTTTTTTATTGTTTCATTCAGTAGTTTCTTAACGGAAATTAGTTTGCTGGACATCTTTAATTCTTCATCCATCAAGGCTTGTTTTGTTTGTTCAATTTCGAAGCAACAATGATACCTGCTGTTTTCTAACTGTGGTGCCTGATACATATCATACAGAAGAGCAAACAATAGAAGCTGACACGTGGACAAATAGTACAAGCAGTGCAGTGAACATGACGGCAGCACTCAAGGAACAAAATTGATGATAGGATATGTTGTAAAAAATAGAAGTGATGATAGGTTTTTTTGATAATCATGAAGTGGTAAAGTGAAGAAACGCAATGGGGAGGATCTACAGGATGCTCTAAAACTGGAGGCTGGTGACCTTGTTCCTGCTGAATCACCAACGTGAGTTCTGGATGCCCCGTGCCCCCATCGCGATGCTTAGAATGCATGAGTACCATCAACCCATGAAGTTGTGGATCTGGGTCTTCATGGCTAACAACTGATGTGAAAGTTTTGCTGTTTGCCAAGTTTTCAGTTTGGTGTGCATAGTGTATACTATATTGGGTTACATTTACCCACTGTTTTTTTTTTTCTGTAAAGAAGATGTGCATATGTATCTGGTATTGTGCATAGTTTGCTGAAGCAGCTGGGAATGGAATCGGTAACAAAGGAACACTGTAAATACACAAGAGGTATACATATTGTACAATTTTCCAAGAGAGGGCAGGATTAATTTTCCTTTCGGTTTACAGCTGAATGTAAAACTTGACCGGCGAGTGATTCTTTTGTTGAAACAAACGAATGAGTTGGCACACATGAATACTGTAAATTTTATGGTTCATGGTCTGTTGTGCCATTGCTTTTGTAAGCTCAGGCTGATTTGATTTAGGCCTTGTTTGGTACTAGAGTATTTGTGGGGATTAGAGGGGATAATCCCTACCAAACCCCAAATCCCCACTTAGTTCAACTAGTATGTTTGTTTCTAGAGTATTAGACTGATTCAATCCCTACTTTTTCCCAAGGTGTAGTGTATTTTTTTCCATATCCAATACACTACCCCTACCTAGTGGATTGGTGGGGATTGAGATTTTATGGGGATTAGAGGGATTTGGGTGTAGATGGGGTTTCACCCAATCCTCTAGGGGATTATCCTCTCTAATCCCCACTAAGACATTAGAACCAAACATGGCCTTACGGGGATGGATGGATCGATTGCCGGCCACGAGTCCGAACGATCAAAGGACGTAGACACCTCGTCGTCCGCCGGGATTGCCAAATAGTCCAACATCGACGAGGATGCAACCGTTTCTTGATATGCTGATCTTTTTATTGCCTTCTTCATGGATGGATGGATGGATGCACCAAACTATAAGAAGCACGATCAATGGATCTTTCCATCGCCTTCTTCATTGATGGATGGTCAAATTGGCAATGAAGCTTGGTTTTTCTTCTAGAAAGGGGAGGATTGACCTGTCTTGCTATTGATCAATCCAAATTGTCAACGAAGCTTGGTCGAATTGAACAATTGCTTTGAACCATGTGATTTTTTTTCACACGAACATTATTTTGAACTACACAAAAATTTAAACAGAATGATTTTTTTAAATTTTTTAATAACATTTCAAACCCGAACAGTTTTAAAACCCGGACATACTTTAAATTTGTGAATGTTTTTAAATTAACGTACATTTTTAAAATTCATGAACATTATTAATATTCACGAACATTTTTTCAAATTCGTGAATATGTTTCAAATCAACAAACATTTTTTTAATTCATAAGCATTTTATAAATTTGTAAATGTTCTTATAGTTCATGAACAACTCCCAAAATTAGTGAACACTTCTAAAATTCATGAATGTTTTTCAAATTTATGAAAATTTTAGTTTCGAAAACTTTTTTGTTTTCAAAAATATTTTCAGAACCAATAGAAAAAACGAACGTTCTTTGTGAGCAAACCAAAGTAAGCGAGCTATTCGGGATGGGTGTCACCTCCAATTTGATGCAAAGAGCGGAAATCATTAGAAAAATGCCAATCTCATGAAAGGTCCGACTCGATGAAACCCCCAAGAGTATGGATATCGTGACACCTCTCAATGTGTAAGTATGGATGAGGGTGAGAACCAACCCGTGGTTGGATGGTTAGAAGGATAGTGGTATTCCAGCCCATCAGAGTTCAAACCCTAGGTTTGACGCTTTGGTGTCTCATAAAGGAGAAACATTCTTTCAGTGGGAGGCGACGTTTCCGTCGATAGCGAGGCGTCTGTGGTGACTTCGTCAATCTCAAGACCCGCCGGCTCAGTCTCTCGGAGATGCTCATATGGGTAGGATGTGCGTGCGTGTGTTCATAGGGTGAATATATGTACGTATTGTGAGCGTCTGACTTTGTTCTGTGTTTCTTAAAAAAAGTATGGAGAAGGGTGGTGGCGTGGTGTGCAGTCCCGTGGCCTAGGGAATTAGAGTTTTATATCGATGAATATAAACAAATGTCAGCGCTAAGCCAGGCCAACCTCACGCCCCGGCCAGCTAACGGCTGGCCAAACACCGGGCAAAGTTATTTTTCCTTATTTCTTTTTTTGACGCTAACTGGTATGGTATACTTTCTCTTTCTTTTTGGCCATGAGGTACAAATTGTTGTTTTTTTACCATCAATGTCTTATATATTCATAATAGCAAATAGTATGTAGTAAAGATACATAAGCTTACTCTAACGTTTACGTAATAAAGTTTAAAAGAAACTAGCAAATTTTTAAGGTCTTCAAACTCTTTTTCTTCCAAGACACAATCTTATACTTTTCTGAAGGCATCCCAACCAAGACAAATACCAAACCACAACCTGTAAGTACCAATAAGGGTTCTCCCATAATTTTAATTTTAGCCGCAGTGCCCAAGCCACACGCACGCGTGCAACCATTAAGTAATCGATCGATATCAACGAGAGTACCAACACCAGTATTCCAAGGAAAAATAACCAAACAGCCTGATCAACATTGCTGGCAAATAGAGAGAACGAATTACCATTGTCGAGAACGTAGCCGCCGGGACACATATTGCGAGGATAAACCTGCTCGCCGCAACCATGAAAAAACATCCAATCCCAAACCAATCTGACGAAGCAAGATCTAAAAGATCATACCTATAAAAACTTAATCTTTCAACACCACCATTGACGCTCGGAAGAAGACCATGCCGTCGAACAAAGTGCCAAAGATCAATTATTGTAGACGAGGCTATCTTCATTCACAACAGAGGTCAAAAAAGATGGCCAAAATACTAACCTAATCTTTTGAAAAGGCTACTTTTATAAAAACTATATCCATAAATCGGGTTTCCCACTCCTTCGGATGCCGGCCGGAGGAGAGGGAAACGATCTATGGAGGAGGTGGAGTGGAGAAGGCGGCTAGGTTAGATGAGAGGCGGCTAGGTTAGATGAGAGGCGGCGGCTAAGAAAAACCCTATGAGGTACAAGTTTTTTTTTGAAGCATATGAGGTACAAATTGTTAATTTATTGGAATGGAAGCCAAAAAACTTTTAGATACAGTCACTAGCGGATCTTGGGCCAAATTTCAGGAGGGGGAGGGCGAAAATGTGAGCTACAGACTGATTTTAATAGACATAGGCCAGATATTTGTAAATAAAAGTTTGTTTCTTTATAGGCGAAAATGTGAGCCTCTAAGAAGGTCCGCCAGTGGATCCAGTCATGCTCCGTGATGACTCTTGAGCAAGACGAATCTATATATTAAAAGAAGTTGTTTCACAAAGATAAAATATTTTATATTTTAAAATAGAGGGAGTAATAGGTTTTTAGCCCGTGACCATGATTAGTGTCATCCGCGGAAGATTAGGATCCTAAACAAGTAATAGTACTCTTTCTTTTGTTTGAAGGAAACGTTCTTTTCAAGCATAGTACTAGTTCACACACACACACGGAGTCATCATTCTCGATTGATTGACGTGGGATGCAAGTGCAGAAATAGTAGCGCCACATAGATACAACCTACTAGCCGCCTACTCCCTCTATCTCATAGCTTAGGGCGTATATTTCCTGGCCCGTTTATTAAGGAGCAATTGGCATGAAGAAAACTTCCTAATATGCCCCTGCATGCATGCGTGGAAACCTCTTTAATTCTCTCCTACTGTTGGCCAAGCTCCTCTTTTTTCTCTCACGGCCACAGCTCTCTCCGTGGAATTTAATACTGCGTTGAAGACGAAGCATGTAACCGTCGCTACTTAATTACAGGGATGCTAATGAGGAAATAAATCAAAGGGGAAAAACGGGAAGACTAACGAGTCTGACGCATGCACGCCTTAATCTCTGAGCAAAATTCGAATTTTTTTTTACGCCCTAAGCTATGAGACGGAGGGAGTAGTAGTTATGGCCTACTAGGAGTATTTGACCTAATTAATAGCTTTTGGCGACTAGTAGTTACTCTCTCTGTTCGGGATTATAGGTTTTACACGCATATCTAGATTGTTAATTTGACCAATAAAATATAACTTATATATCACAAAAATTATACCATTAGAAAATATAACCTCTAAGAGCAAGTTCAATAATAAAGCCTGCTGTTGGCTATAAGCCCCCGCCACGTCATCTATAGCCAACCTAATAGTCAACATGTACAATAGTTAGCTATAACTATATACTACTTTATTTGACTAAGGCCCACCTTACATTCACACAAAGTGCCTAGGAGCATGTGCTATAGCTGGCTCTTGCATGAGAGCCCACTAATCTTCTCTCTCCACTTCTCTCTCATCCACATCATCTCAAATATATTATTTAAAGGCTTATAGCATGCTTACATAAGCTTATTGTACTTGCTCTAAGGTATCTAGTGGTATAATTTTTATGCTATAATATGTATATTTTATTGTTCAAATTGGCAACCTAGTTATCCGCGCGGGACTTATAATCCTAAACGGAGGTAGTATGTAGGATCATTTCCAGAGGGAAATTCTTTTCGATCTCAGGTCTAGATACTCCTGATTTTCGGACCAGTTACGTTCTTTTCAGCTATGTATTCATTTGGTATCTTCGTTTTCAAACATTGCCAATGCCCATGTGTGGACAGTCATAATAAATGTCAACCGCTACTTCTCAGCCCAATAGTCCATGACAGCAATATGTGCATCGCTGTTTGCAGTAGGTCTGTTTATCGACTCACAAAACCTTGTTGGTGATGGTGTTTTCTTGGATCTGTTAATGGTGGTGGCTCGTCGTCTCTTTCAGCGTACGTCTAGGCGGCGTTGGACGGTGGCGGCGGCCGCTAGCTTCGCCGAGTGCAGGAAACTCTAGGAATAGTTTTGTATTTTTCTATCCATTAAATGTACATCTGCAATGTTTTCAGGACAATCTTTTTTTCCCGGTCTATTTTTCAGTTTCCACGTGGGTTCTTGTAACTTGTTTTTCTATCAATGAAATTTTGTGGTTGCTTTAAAAAAAAAATAGTCCATGACAGAGGGAACTTTCCTATACTACTAGCGCTGCATGCCAATTCATACCAGTTCTTGCAAGTAAAACGTCGCTTTGTGGGGGCCAGATAATTCACACGAAGAAATTATAGTATTTTTTCCGTCTCAAAATAGATGTCTTAAATTTATCAAAATTTAAATAAATTTAGACACTATTTAATATATAGATTTATCCAAATTTTAAGAAAACTAAGACATCTATTTTGATACGGAGGGAGGAGTACATGAGTCAGTGTTGCACACAAACGTTAGAATTACTGCCAAAGTTAGTTCTGAGTCTGCTGGACCGTCGTCCTCATTTTTTCTTCTCCTAGTCAATTTCGTCGAAGCTGACTGAAGGAACTCAATTGGAAGGTGGATCCTTGCCCCCCACCTCGTAGGCGCGTTCTATGTTCTCCTGTACAAGGGAGTCCAGTCCAATGCGCGACTGCTTCAACAAAAAGGAAGTTAAAAATCAACCGACGAGAGAATATCGAATCATCAGACTTTTCATAGCTCGCAACCTCTGACGAAATCAAGGAAAACTTACCAGGCGAATTTCCCTCCAGAGACTCCATCTTCGGCAACCAGTCATGTTTGGGCTGGACAATTTCCTGGTCGAAACAAGTTGGACATAATAATCTTCCGCTCTTCCAGAAATCCGCCACTCCCACGGCAGAAAAGAATGAAGTGGCAAACCCCTTACCGGCCACCATATATCTCCCGAAATATCCACCCATCCCGCTTTATATAAATAATAGAGCAACGACCATACATGATTTCATGAATAAGAAAAATGTTGGGACAACAAAAAAAAACATGTCCAACAAGAAAAATAAAGAGATATAGCTCATAGAGAATAAAGATGTCAGATACATGACGCATTAGTAAGATGACAGTAATCCACCAATCCATCCTCCAAATTTGCCCCGCCATCATGCTTCATCAACCAAGGATCCTGAGTACCAAGGTAGCACATTTAAGAAGATAAGCGAGCTAAACACGGCATTGCTGTCCGGGCTAGCAAGCCAGTCCTAGGTTCCCCCGGTACTCAGAGGGCATGGAGAGGGGGTAACCGTAAGATACGGGACAAAACCACACGTCGTGGTCCACTTATGCAAAGATTGTCCCTTCACCATGGCGGTATGGAACCTTGCTCAGATTTGGGACAACGCTGTGGGCGAAAACAATGGCCAGGATTTCCCTTCCATTTTGGACCGGTGGGACAACATGTTCGTCGGTCGGCCCTCGAACCACAAACGAAGAATCAGTGGACGCCTGCTTTACGTCCTCTGGAACGTATGGAAAGAACGGAATCGAAGGATCTTCACAAGCCGGCGTCTAACTTACGTGGAGGTGGCAGAGATTGCCAGGGAGGACATTCGCAGAGAGCACGAGCTTTCGCGGCCTCTGGGCCTGCCATTCCTGCGGAGCCAGACTAGAGTGTGTTTTCTGATAGTTCTAGTGCTTTCGGCATGTTTTCACTTTAATAAAAACATGTCTTCCCTGTAATGCTATGTTGGGATTTTTGAAGGGTTTCGCGGCATAGTAAATCAAAATTTTCTACGGATGCGAACAGAGGAAAGCCAAGATCTAATCTAGGATATGCAAAAAACGAGAGGGATTAGATGAGATCTTCATACCCTTGAAGATTCAAATGAACGCTGAGCGTTCGTCGGAACGTGGGTGATGTAGTCGTACTCGCTTCTCCTCCTCGCGATCCGATCCGATCTAGCACCGCAAGTGGCGATGCCTCCGTGAGATGCACATGTGCATCACCTCGACGTCTCCTCCTTCCTCGGTCCAGCAAGTATGGTGGAGAGACGGATTGGATCTACAACGCGACGGCGCGGTGCAAGTGGTGGAGAGTTTCTGCAGCAGGGCTTCGCCTACACGCAGTCGGAAGGGAGAGAGAGAGGAGGGACAGCAGGGCGGCTAGGCTTGAGGGGAAGGTGTCGGGGGGTGGTGCGCCCCAGCCCCTCCCCCAAGCCTAGGCCGGCGGCCAAAGGAGGGAGGAGTGGGGGGCAAGTAATCCCCCCTTCTAGAAGCTCCAAACTAGGGTTTCCCCTTGTTTGGCCGGCTGGGCCCTATGGGGCCTTGTGCCCCTGGCCCAATGCGGCCAGGGCACTCCCTCATAGGCCCATGCCCCCTCCCGACAAGTGGGACCACGTTGGTCCCCTTCCGGAAGGTTCTAGAAGCTTCCGGTACAATACCGACTAACTCGGAACAATTCCGAACTCCAAAAACTGCACTGCCTTATACGAATCTTATTCTCCGGACCATTCCGGAACCTCTCGTGATATCCCGGATCCCATCCGAGACTTCGAACAAAAAATCATAAACCAATTATCCAATCTATCCTAGCGTCGAGACACGTTAAGTGTGTGACCCTTCGGGTTCGAGAACATGCAGACATGATCTTATATCAATAATCAATAGCGGGGTCTGGAAACCCACATTGAATCCCACGCATTCATCGATGATCATATCGGATGAACCACGATGCCATGATTCAATCAATCCCATATATATATTCCCTTCGTCTCGCGATATTTTACTTGCCCGAGATTTGATCGTCGGTACCGTCATACCTAGTTCAATCTCGTTCACAGCAAGTACTTTACTCGTTCCTTAATCCGATATCACTTTGTGATTAACTCCTTAACCACATGCTTGCAAGCGGTGTTGATATCGATTACCGAGTGGGCCCGAAGTATATCTCTCCAACTTGGGAGGGACGAATCCCATCTCGATACATACAACCCAACAGGTACTTTCCGATCACCTGAGAGACACCTTTATGATCACCCTCTCATAGGATGATGTTTGATGACCTCAAAGCTTTATTCCGATACCAGGGAGTTGTATTATCTCATGGTCTAAGGAATACAATATTTGACATAAGAAAAGCTTCGCAAAGATGAACACGATGACACGATCTAATTGCTCCGCTTAGTTTGGGTCTGTCCATCATATCATTCTCCCAATGATATGATCTCATTATTAATCGACAACTCATGTCTATGGTTAGGAAACCTTAACCATCATTAATCAATGAGCTAGTCCATAGAGGCATACTAGGGACACGGTGTTGTTCACAAACCACACAAGTATTAAAGTTTCCGCTTAATACAATTCTAGCATGGAATATAAACTTTATCATGAACAAGAATTATAATAATAACATCTTTATTATTGCCTCTAGGGCATAATTCCAACAGTCTCCCACTTGCACTAGAGTCAATAATCTAGTTTACATTTGGCAACAATCTCACACCCATGGCACTAAGGTGCTGATCATGTTTTACACGTGGAAGAGGTTTAGTCAATGGATCTGCGACATTCAGATCTGTATGTACTTTGCTAATCTTCAGATCTCCATCTGCTATATAATCTCGGATTATATGAAACTTATGTTGATATGCTTGGTCTTTGGATGATATCTTGGTTCCTTAGCGAGTGCTATGGCGCCGGTGTTGTCACAATATCTCTAGTGGGTCCAATGCACTTGGAACCACGCCAAGCTCGATGAAGTTCTGATCCAAACTCCTTCACTTGACGCTGCAGCCCATGTATTCCGCTTCTCAGTAGATCCCGCGATCACGCTTTGCTTGCAGCTTCTCCACTCACAGCTCCTCCATTCAAAATATAAACGTATCCGTCGAGATTTAGAATCATCCTTGTCGGTGTCGAAACTAGCGTCGACGTAACCTTTACTGACGAGCTATTCATCACCCCATAGACTAAGAACATTTCTTTAGTCCTATTTAGGTACTTTAGGATGTTCTTCACGGCTGTCGATGTTCCACTCGGATCACTTTGATATCTGCTCGTCAAACTAAGAGCATTGGACACATCCGGTCTAGTACACAGATGGCATACATGATAGAACCTATGGCCGAGGCATAAGGCACTTTGCTCATAGCTTCCCTATCATTTATCAGAATGGACACCGAGCCTTGCTCAATATGTTACCCGACAACATAGGCACGATCCTTTCTTTGCCTTATCCATTACGAACCTTTTCGAACTTTGTCTAGGTATGTACTCTAGCTTAAAGCTATCAGCGCCTTTTGTCTATCTCTATAGATTTTGATGCCCAATATATAAGCAGCTTCACCTAGGTCTTTCATTGAAAACACTTGTTCAAATAACTCTTCACATCGTTAAGCATGTTAATGTCATTTCCAATAATCAATATGTCATCCACATATAGTACCGTAAAATGTCACCGAGCTCCCACTCACTTTCTTGTAGATACAAGCTCAGAGCAATTTGGAACAAATCCAAAGCTCTTGATCACTTGATCAAAACGAAGGTTCCAACTCCGAGATGCTTGCTTCAGTCCATAAATGGAACGCTGAAGTTTGCACACTTTATCAGCATCCTTAGGATCGACAAAACCTTCGGATTGCATCATATACAACTCTTCATCAATGTTGCCATTGAGGAACTCAGTCTTGACATCCATCTGCCATATTTCATAATCATGAAACGCAGCAATTGCTAATAAAATCCGAATAGACTTAAACATCGCTACAGGAGAGAAAGTCTCGTCGTAGTCAACACCTTGAACTTGTCGAAAACCTTCCGCGACAAGCCGTGCTTTATAGACGGTAACATTACCATCCGCGTCCGTTTTCTTCTTGAAGATCCATTTGCACTCAACGGCCTTTCGGTCGCTAGGAGGGTCCACCAAAGTCCATACTTGGTTTTCGCTCATGGATCCCAATTTGGATTTCATGGCTTCTAGCCATTTCTCAGAGTCTGGGCTCATCATCGCTTCCTCATAGTTTGTAGGTTCACTGTCTTCTACCAACAAGACAGTCAAAACAGGGTTGCCGTACCACTCAGGAGGGGCACACGACCTTCTCTACCTGCGACGTTCAGTAGCAACATCGTCCGAAGCTTCATGATCCTTGTCATTAGCTTCCTCTATTGTTGGTGCAGGCGGCACTGGAACAATTTCAGGTGTTGCGCCACTCTCCAACTCAAGAGAAGGTTCAGTAACCTCGTCTAGCTCTACTTTCCTCCCACTCACTTCTTTCGAGAGAAACTCCTTCTCAAGAAAGGAACCGTTCTTTGCGACAAACACTTTGCCTTCGGTTCTGTGATAGAAGGTATACCCAATAGTTTCCTTAGGGTATCCTATGAAGACGCATTTCTCCGCTTTGGGTTCGAGCTTGTCCGACATCAACTTCTTGACGTAGGCTTCGCATCCCCAAACTTTAAGAAACGACAACTTAGGTTTAGCACCAAACCACAGTTCATACGGTGTCGTCTCAACGGATTTAGATGGTGCCCTATTTAAAGTGAATGCAGCGGTTTCTAATGCATAACCCCAAAATGATAACGTCAAATCTGTAAGAGACATCATTGATCGGACCATATCTAATAAGGTTCGATTCCGGCGTTCAGACACACCATTGCGCTATGGTGTTCCGGGTGGCATGAGTTGCGAAACGATTCCGCTTGCTTTAAGATACGTGAGAAAATCATAACTCAAATATTCACCTCCACGATCGGATCGTAGAAACTTAATCTTTCTGTTACGATGGTTCTCCACTTCATTCTGAAATTCCTTGAACTTTTCAAATGTTTCTGATTTATGTTTCATTAAATAGATATACCCATATCTACTTAAGTCATCGGTAAAAGTGAGAAAATAGCGATATCCACCGCGCGTCGAAACACTCATCGGTCCGCATACATCGGTATGTATGATTTCCAACAAGTCTGTTGCTCGCTCCATCATACCGGAGAACGGGGTTTTGATCATATTGCCCATGAGGCATGGTTCGCATGTGTCAAATGATTCAAAATTAAGAGACTCCAAAAGTCCATCAGAATGGAGTTTCTTCATGCGCTTTATACCAATATGACCTAGACGACAGTGCCACAAATAAGTAGTATTATCACTATCTACTTTGCATCTCTTAGCCTCAATGTTATGGATGTGTGTTTCATCCCTTTCGAGATTTAGAAGAAATAAACCATTCACAACAGGTGCATGACCATAAAATATGTTACTCATATAAATAGAACAACCATTATTCTCCGATTTAAATGAATAACCGTCTTGCAATAAACAAGATCCATAAATAATGTTCATGCTCAACGCAGGCACATAATAACATTTATTGAGGTTTAAAACTAATCCCGAAGGTAAAACTAAGGAGAGCGTGCCGAGAGCCATCACATCAACTCTTGATCCGTTGCCAATGCGCATCGTCACCTCATCCCTCGCAAGCCGTCGTCTATTCCGTAGCTCCTTTTTCGAGTTACAAATATTAGCAACTGAACCAGTATCAAATACACAGTCACTACAACGAGGGCTAGTAAGGAAAACATCAATAACATGTATATCAAATATACCTTTGATGGTGCCAGCCTTCTTGTCCGCTAAGTACTTCGGACAGTTGCGCTTCCAGTGACCCTTGTCCTTGCAATAGAAGCACTCAGTGTCCGGCTTAGGACCAGACTTGAGCTTCTTCTCAGCAGGGGAAACGCGCTTGCCGCCGCCTTTCTTGAAGGGCTTCTTTGCACCCTTACCTTTCTTGAGTGGGGGGCTTGTTGACCATCAACACATGATTATTTTGATGTCCACCTCCGCAGCCTTCAGCTTTGCGAAGAGCTCGGTGATCGTATCGGTGGAACCAATCTGATTGTGAGTCACTACAAAACTTTTGTAGCTGGGAGGGAGTGATTGCAGAACCCTGTCAATCTTGAGCTCCTCTAGAATCTTGCAGTCCATTTGCTCAAGGCGTTGAGTGTATCCCGACATCTTAATGGCGTGCTCACTAACGGAACTCCCTTCCTCCATCTTGCAGTTAAAGAACTTCTCAGAGATCTCATATCTCTTAGAACGGGCCTGAGTCTGAAACATGGTTTTCAGCTCCTCGAGAATCTCAAAGGGCCCGAGAAAGTCTTCAAAACGATTTTGAAGGTCCGATTCCATAGCAAAAAACATGGTGCTCTTAATCACACCATAATCATCTTTGCGCGACTGATAGACAGCTTTCTCATCAGCCGGCGCATCTACAGCAGGGGCGTCACCTAACGCATTTCTCAAGGACATAGTCCTTTTGACCGCCAGAGAGAATGATTCTCAGATTGCGGAACCAATTGGTGAAGTTAGACCCACTGTTTCTAAGCTTTTCCTTCTCAGCAAAAACGTTGAAGTTGAAGTTGGACTTAGCCATTTGATCTACAATATTCAAGTACAAATTAGACTATGTTCATGATAACTAGTTCAACTTTTAATCAAATTACTAGATGAACTCCCACTAAATTCAACATCCCTCAAGTTGTTTAGTGAACATGATCCAAATTCACCACACCTAATCCGATCTTCACGAGAAGATATGTGGTTTCAATGGTGGACAACGAAGTGTCGATCATATCATTCATATGACTCATGCTTAACCTTTCGGTTCATGTGTTCCGAGGCCATGTCTGTACATGCTAGGCTCGTCAAGTTAAACCCAAGTATTTCCGCGTGCAAACCGGCTTGCACCCGTTGTATGTGAACGTAGAGTCTATAGCACCTGATCATCACGTGATGCTTGGACACGACGAACTTTCGCAACGGTGCATACTTGGGGAGAACACAGTTTTATCTTGATCTTTAAGTGAGGAATCATCTTATAATGCTACCATCGCGATCTAAGCATAATAAGATATATAAAAGGATAAACATCACATGCATATAACTTTATGTGACATGGTATAGCCAATCTTCACGCAATGATCTCCATCTTGTGCGTGCCGGCATGATCTCCATCACTCCACCATGATTGCCTCCACCATGAATAGCAACTAAAACTATTGCTAACTACTTAGCAATAAAGTGAAACTATTACATGGCGTATAAGAAGTTGACACACAGGTCATACACAATTATAAAGATAACCATATGGCTCCTTCCGGTTGTGTACTCATCGACATGCAAGTCGTGAAACATTACAAAACATGATCATCGCATACAATATACAAGTCACATCTTGGGCCATACCATATCACAGAAAACACTCCCTGCAAAAACAAGTTAGACGCCTCTACTTTGTTGTTGCATGTTTTACGTGGCTTATGGGAGTAGAAGCTAAGAACGATTCTTACCTACACAAAGCCACAACGGTGATATTATGGTTGCCAAACTCCGGTGTTAATCCCATGACAACTATAGTGAGAGAAACTGGCATCCACCAGCCGCATGTGTGGAACAAGCCACACGTCAAGTGCGGAGCCGGTCTCGCGAACGACGTCGCGTAAGGTTGGCCTGGACCGCTTCAATCTCACTATCCCGCGTCATAAGAAGAACACAAACAAGAGGCTTGCAACAGAAAACATCAACGCCCGCAACAACCATGTTGCATTCCACTCGTGAAACACATCTACGCATAGATCTAGCTCTGATACCACTGAAGGGTTTCACGACATAGTAAATCAAAATTTTCTACGGATGCGAACAGAGGAAAGCCAAGATCTAATCTAGGAGATGCAAACAACGAGAGGGATTAGATGAGATCTTCATACCCTTGAAGATTAGCACAGCGGAACATTTGTCAGAACGTGGGTGATGTAGTCGTACTCGCTTCTCCTCCTCGCGATCCGATCCGATCTAGCACCGCAAGTGGCGATGCCTCCGTGAGATGCACACGTGCAGCACCTCGACGTATCCTCCTTCCTCGGTCCAGCAAGTTGAAGGGTTTCGCGGCATAGTAAATCAAAATTTTCTACGGAGCGAACAGAGGGAAAGCCAAGATCTAATCTAGGAGATGCAAACAACGAGAGAGATTGGATTAGATCTTCATACCCTTGAAGATTCGCAGCGAACGCTCGTCGGAACGTGGGTGATGTAGTCGTACTCGCTTCTCCTCCTCGCGATCCGATCCGATCTAGCACCACAAGTGGCGGTGCCTCCGTGAGATGCACACGTGCAGCACCTCGACGTCTCCTCCTTCCTCGGACCAGCAAGTATGGTGGAGAGATAGATTGGATCTACAACACGACGGCGTGGTGTATATGGTGGAGAATTTCTGCAGCAGGGCTTCGCCTACAAACAGTCGGGAGGGAGAGAGGAAAGCTAACAAGGCGGCTAGGGTTTGGAAGAGAGGTGTAGGGGTTTGGTGCGCCCCCACCCCTCTTTATATAGAGGGGGGGGGGGCGCAGCCCTAGCCCCTCCCCCAAGCCCAAAGGATAAGGAGTGGGGGGGCATGGACTCTCCCCTCTTCTAGAAACCCTATCTCTAGTTTAAACGATTTAAACTCTCTAGGATCGGCTGGGCCCTATGGGGCCTTGTGCCCCTGGCCCAAAGCGGCCAGGACACTCCCTCATAGGCCCATGCCCCCTCCCGGAAGGTGTGGACACGTTGGTCCCCTTCCAGAAGGTTCTAGAAGCTTCCGGTACAATACCGATTAACCCGGAACAATTCCGAACTCCAAAAACTGCACTGCCTTATATGAATCTTATTCTCCGGACCATTCCGGAACCTCTCGTGATGTTCCGGATCCCATCCGAGACTCCGAACAAAAATTCATAAACCAATTATCCAATCTATCCTAGCGTCAAGACACGTTAAGTGTGTGACCCTGCGGGTTCGAGAATATGCAGACATGATCTTCTATCAATAATCAACAGGTGCAGGCACCCATATTGACTCCACACATTCATCGATGATCATATCGGATGAACCACGATGCCGGATTCAATCAATCCCATATATATATTCCCTTCGTCTCGCGATATTTTACTTGCCCGAGATTCGATCGTCGATGCATCATACCTAGTTCAATCTCGTTCACAGCAAGTACTTTACTCGTTCCGTAATCCGATATCACTTTGTGATTAACTCCTTAACCACATGCTTGCAAGCGGTGTTGATATCGATTACCGAGTGGGCCCGGAGTATATCTCTCCGACTTGGGAGGGACAAATTCCATCTCGATACATACAACCCAACAGATACTTTCCGATCACCTGAGAGACCTTTATGATCACTCTCTCATAGGATGACGTTTGATGACCTCAAAGCTTTCTTCCGATACCAGGGAGTTGCATTATCTCATGGTCTAAGGAATACAATATTTGACATAGGAAAAGCTTCGCAAAGACGAACACGATGACACAATCTAATTGCTCTGCTTTGTTTGGGTCTATCCATCATATCATTCTCCCAATGATATGATCTCATTATCAATTGACAACTCATGTCTATGGTTAGGAAACCTTAACCATCATTGATCAATGAGCTAGTCCATAGAGGCGTACTAGGGACACGGTGTTGTTCACAAACCACACAAGTATTAAAGTTTCCGCTTAATACAATTCTAGCATGGAATATAAACTTTATCATGAACAAGAATTATAATAATAACATATTTATTATTGCTTCTAGGGCATAATTCCAACACAAGTATGGTGGAGAGACGGATTGGATCTACAACGCGACAGCGCGGTGCAAGTGGTGGAGAGTTTCTTCAGCAGGGCTTCGCCTACACACAGTCGGGAGGGAGAGAGAGAGGAGGGGCAGCAGGGCGGCTAGGCTTGAGGGGAAGGTGTCGGGGGGTGGTGCGCCCCAACCCTCTATATATAGAGGGGTGGGCGCCAGCCCTAGCCCCTCCCCCAAGCCTAGGCCGGTGGCCAAAGGAGGGAGGAGTGGGGAGCAAGTAATCCCCCCCTTCTAGAAGCTCCAAACTAGGGTTTCCCCTTGTTTGGCCGGCTGGGCCCTATGGGGCCTTGTGCCCCTGGCCCAATGTGTCCAGGGCACTCCCTCATAGGCCCATGCCCCCTCCCGACAAGTGGGACCTCGTTGGTACCCTTCTGGAAGGTTCTAGAAGCTTCCGGTACAATACCGACTAACCCGGAACAATTCCGAACTCCAAAAACTGCACTGCCTTATACGAATCTTATTCTCTGGACCATTCCGGAACCTCTCGTGATGTCCCGGATCCCAGCCGAGACTCCGAACAAAAACTCATAAACCAATTATCCAATCTATCCTAGGATCGAGACACGTTAAGTGTGTGACCCTTCGGGTTCGAGAACATGCAGGCATGATCTTATATCAATAATCAATAGCGGGGTCTGGAAACCCATATTGACTCCCACACATTCATCGATGATCATATCGGATGAACCACGATGACAGGATTCAATCAATCCCATATATATATTCCCTTCGTCTCGCGATATTTTACTTGCCCGAGATTTGATCGTCGGTACCGTCATACCTAGTTCAATCTCGTTCACAGCAAGTACATTACTCGTTCCATAATCCGATATCACTTTGTGACTAACTCCTTAACCACATGTTTGCAAGAGGTGTTGATATCGATTACCGAGTGGGCCCGAAGTATATCTCTCCGACTTGGGAGGGACGAATCCCATCTCGATACATACAACCCAACAGGTACTTTCCGATCACCTGAGAGACACCTTTATGATCACCGTCTCATAGGATGACGTTTGATGACCTCAAAGCTTTCTTCCGATACCAGGGAGTTGTATTATCTCATGGTCTAAGGAATACAATATTTGACATAAGAAAAGCTTTGCAAAGATGAACACGATGACACGATCTAATTGCTCCGCTTAGTTTGGGTTTGTCCATCATATCATTCTCCCAATGATATGATCTCATTATTAATCGACAACTCATGTCTACGGTTAGGAAACCTTAACCATCATTAATCAATGAGCTAGTCCATAGAGGCATACTAGGGACACGGTGTTGTTCACAAACCACACAAGTATTAAAGTTTCCGCTTAATACAATTCTAGCATGGAATATAAACTTTATCACGAACAAGAATTATAATAATAACATCTTTATTATTGCCTCTAGGGAATAATTCCAACAATTTTCCCCTCTTTATAAATGAAAAGGCAGAGTTCCTGCCGGTTGCTTAAAAAATAATAATTACACGAAAAAATATACAGGACTACACATATACACTTGTATATCTATACAAATACAATATAGTTATATATCCCCTCAGTTGCAAACGGCGTCCGACGAATGTTAAGACTGTCCCAAAAATCCAAGAAGAGAGGAGACGTCAATCCTTTTGTAAAGATGCCCGTGAACTGAGAAAAACTCGGAACGTGAACAACCCGGACCTCGCATGTGGTGACACGATCCCGTACAAAGTGTAGATCAATCTCCACATGCTTAGGGCACTGGTGATGAACATGATTATGAGTCATGTAAATAGAGATCACATTGTCATAGAAAACCACAATAGCACCAGCCGCTGGTCGATGGAGCTCCCAAAGAAGCTGACAAAGCCAACATGTCTCAGCCACCACATTTGAAACTGCCCTGTATTCAGCCTTGACACTGGAGCGAGAGAGTGTGTGTTGTCGCTTAGGAGACCATGGCACCAGGTTAGTGCCGAGGAAGACACAATAGCCAAAGGTGGACCATTGAGTGTCCAAATAACATGTCTAATCAGCATCAGAGTATGCCGTTAGTTTGTTCGAGCTGTGTCAAAACAAAGTTAGGCCATAGTTGGTGGTGCCGCGGATGTAGCGGAGAACACGTTTCATAAGGAGCAAATGATTATCCTGAGGATCATGCATATGAAGACAAATCCGCTGCACTGCATAAGAGATGCCTGGCCGAGTGAAGGTAAGGTATTCAAGTCCTCCTGCAATACTACGATACTCGGTGAGGTCTGCCACATGATCACTGGACTTGGCTGAAAGTTTGGAGACGGTATGAATAGGAGTGGAGATGGATTTGCATTGCAGCATACCAGCTCTGTCAAGAAGCTCCAAAGTATACTTCTCCTTCAAAAGGAACAAACTATCCTTTCTGCGCTTGACTGAGATGCCCAAAAAATAATAAAGATCACCCATATCTATCGTACTGAACTCGATACGAAGAGAGACAATCAAACTGTGAAGAAAAGTTGAGGAAGACGCAGTCAGAATCATGTCATCCACATAGAGTAGGAGTTAGGCCATGTCAGCGGCATGCCGATTGATGAACAACGAGCTATCGGACTTGGAGCCAATGAACCCAATATAAGCAATTTAAGAGGCAAATTGCTGAAACCATGCTCGAGGCGCCTGTTTTAAACCATACAGAGATTTGTTGAGATGACACACCTTGTCAGGAAAAGTAGGACCAGGAAAAACTGAAGTCTGGCGAGCATACATGGTCTCGGTGATAGTGCCATTGAGAAATGCATTCTTGACGTCAAGTTGATGAATTGGCCGGTCACTAGAGAGTGCAAGAGATAACATTATGTGAATAGTAGCTGGCTTGAAGAAATGGCTGAAAGATTCATCAAAATCAATACCTTCACGCTGAGTAAATCTACGCAGGACCCAACAAGATTTTTATCGTTTTAGAGAACCATCAAACTTCATCTTGTGATGGTAGATCCACTTGCCTATAATAATGTTAGCGTTGCGAGGTGGATTGATGGCGGCTCAGATCACTGTAGAGCTTCGTTGGGAAAACCCAAGAGGAAGGTATGATGAGCACAGTAGCAAGTCTTCCCTCAGAAAAAAACCAAGGTTATCAAACCAGTAGGAGGAAGGAAATGACTCAAAGGTGTTGCTAGCAACTTGGAAACCCGCACAACACAAACTCAAGACTTTTCCCAACAAACAGTGAGGTTGTCAATCTCACCGGTTTGCTGAAAACAAAGGATTAAACGTATGGTGTGGAAGGTAATGGTGGCTTGCAGAAAGTAAATAGTAGCAGGGGAAGATGTATCAATGGTAAAGATTGGACCGGGGTCCATAGTTCATTAGAGGTGTTCTCCTTAAGATAAACAACATAACATATTGGGTAAACAAATTATATCGGGGCAATTTACAAGAAAGAGCAAGGCATAACAATGCAATACTAGACATTCATGATCCAATGAGATTTGATTGGGCAATACAACAATATACATAGACCGCCATCCAACTGCATCTATGACTAGTAATCCACCTTCATGTTATCATCCGAACCCCATCAAGTATTAAGTTGCAAGCATTGGATAACTGCTTTAAGCAAAGTGTGTAAAGTAAACAATACAATTGCTCCATGAACAAAAGTTCGTTGTTTTATCCCTAGTAGCAACAACACATCTAAAACCTTAGATATTTCTATCACTTCCCTAGATTCAATATAGGCATGAACCCACTATCGAGCATAAATACTCCCTCTTGGAGTCACTAGCATCTACTTGGCCAAGATAGCTACTAGAAACGGAGAGCATGCAAGATCTCAAACAACACAAACATGATAGAATCAACAAGATAGAATCATTAACCAATCTGACATAGTAATCTCAATATCCATCAGATCCCTGCAAACACAACATGCATGCTTACAAATAGATGATCTTGATCATGAATGGAGCTCACAAGATCTAAACATGGTAGCACAAAGGAGGAGAAACAACCATCTAGCTACTGTATGGACCCATAGTCCAAGGTGGAACTACTCATGCATCATACCGGAGGCTGGAATGGTGATGAAGAAGGCCTCCGAGATGATCTCTCCCCTCCGGCAGGGTGCAGGGAAGAGCTTCAGATCCCCCCGATCTAGGGACGATGGTGGCGGTGGCTACGGACTGTTTCATGGAAGATTGATCGGGTACTTAGGGTTTAGGTATGAGGGGCTTCTTATAGGTGAAGAGAGAGGCCGAGGGGGTGCCCGAGGCGGCTGCACCCCCCAGGTGTGGGCCAGGCCTTGCCGCACGACCAGGGGGTGTGGCCCCCTCGAGGCCCTCCTCCGTCTCGTCTTCTGGCTTCGTGTTCTTCTCGGTGAAATATTGACTTTGGCTTTTGTCCCATCCAATTCCGAGAATATTCATTTTCTGGCTTTTCTAGAACCAAAAACAACAGAAAACAGGCAACTGGCACTGTGACATCTTGTTAATAGGTTAGTCCCAGAAAACATATAAAAATACCTCAAAGTGTAGACAGAGTAAATTAAAGTGGATACTAAACAAGCATGGAACATCAAAAATTATAGATACGTTTACGACGTATCAAGCATCCCCAAGCTTAACTCCTGCTTGTCCTCAAGTAGGTAAGTGATAAAAAGAATAATTTTTGAGGTGACATGTACCATCAAAATTAAGATCAAACCATTTACAAGCATTGAAAGCTGGGATCAAAGTAATCTAAACATGAGCATGAAAGAAGAAGTTCTAACAATAAGACAAAGTAACTATGCTGCAACATGAAAGGATACAAACAAAGATCATGAATAACAATGCATTGAAAGATGTTTATTTGTTTCACATACAGAAAACATAGCATAGTGGCATTCAGCTTGTCCCTCATGGAGTAGCAATAAATGAATAGGACACCTTCAAAGTTCATAAGGGTGACTAGATACAAATTCAAGAATAAGCAATATCAACAATATGAATCAATCAATAAGTTTTGGGACAATGCACATATAACTAAGAAGGACAACTATGCTCTCTTAATTGGTGCCTAATGATAGAAGGTGGAGACTCAATATAATAGTGGAAGAAAGGCCCTTCATAAAGGGAGGCAGAAATTTCAAGTCTCATAAAGAGCTTCCAAAAATTATGGTACTTGTTAGCTTTCAGCTCTCATTGCCCCTATCATAAGCATCTTGAAGTGATTAAGGTTAAAGTGAACACAAATATGGAGTATATGCTTGACAAACTATAAGTTGGCAATCTCATGTCCCTTGAGTACGAGGGCCGCTCCTCATGCTACTCAAATTTAGTCACCAGTAAGTTCTTGTCATAGTAAGTACATGTGTTTTATAGAAAACCGTCAATGGGGTACCCCTTGCACATGATACATGAGCCATCCCTATCAAAATAACAATGCAAGCAGACAATGAGCATCTCAGCAATCTTCTTATTTACCATGGGAAAATGGTGCTTTTTATCTCTTTCCTCTTTTCTCATCTCTTTTTCTTTTTCCTTTTCTTTTTCTCAATCTCTATCTATTTTTTATAAGAAGAATGCTTCATAGATTGCTCACTATGGTGATGCTGCAAGT
The DNA here is from genome assembly GCA_030063025.1 of Avena longiglumis. NCBI lineage: Eukaryota > Viridiplantae > Streptophyta > Magnoliopsida > Poales > Poaceae > Avena > Avena longiglumis. The sequence continues at coordinate 443,286,454 of CP125973.1, read as the reverse complement.
TTTCACCATGATTAGGCATGGCTTAGGCTAGCGGCCCAGGCGTTTCTCTAACACACATACCTAACTCCATGGAATTACAAGCATCCCTTTCATTTCACACCAACGACATCCATAAACAAAAGAGCATGATATCAACTGGGTACAATGTACAGGTGCAATGTTGAAAGCGTTCCCCATGGCAGCATGGTTCTGCTAATTCCAACGTATAAGTGCAATCATATACAACATAGATGACACAATGGTTTAAGTTTATTAGGGGCAAGAAAAATGAAGTGTGCCATCAAGTTTGTGAGAGCTTTAATTACTATTTTTTCACATAACAAAGTGACTTTTTAATTGGAAGGTAGGTGAAACAAGAATATACTTGGAATGGTGTAACACACCATGCATAGGAATTTATAGTGGACACTTTGGAATAACTTGGTTTCTTGGGAGTTGGATGCATTAGTAGAGCTTACTCATACAAGTGGAGGTTAGCAAAAGACTGGGATCGACCACCTAAGAGAGCAATAATGGTAATAATCATGCAAAGCGACAAAAGATTACTAATCAAAGCATAAGGTGGTACCATAAGTTAAAAACTAAATGATCATAGAGGCTAAGGTGAATGGTTCATAGTCATAACATGGTGTGAGCATGTGCCAAGTCAACCCAAACAAAGCATTAAAGGAGAATACCACAATACTATGCTTTTGTATATTAAAACAACGCTTGATTCTTTCAAGGCACATTAAGCAATCCTAATTGTTTGGAACAAGTAATGCTATAGAAATAATCAGTAAGCATAAGGTCAAAACAACATCTAGCATGACATGATAAAGTCTAAGTAACAGTCAAAGCAAGCTCCTCTTGTACTACTAAAGCAAGAACTTCCTACTCCTTTCCAACACCAATCAACTTATTTGAAACAACACAACGAAATCGGGGGTCCAACTACTTTATTCAAGCAAACTAAGCAAACAAAAACCAAAAACAAGAACTAAGACGCTCCAAGAACAACATAACAATGCATGAAACAATAAAAAATGAAGTGTCTAGAAAGACCTGAGATTTTAATTGATGAAGAAGGGGATGCCATGGGCATCCCCAAGCTTTGACGCTTGTACCTCTTGAATATTTCTTGAGGTGACATGGGGTGGCATCCCCAAGCTTGAGCTTTTGTCCATTCTTCATAACATTACATCATTCTTTTTCTACACCTGAAAATTTTCCTTCATATAAAACTTCACACAATCTTCATTAGCGACATTAGTGCATTTAAAAGATAATAGACCTTTGGGTTTAGTTTCAAAACAGAAAAACTTTCACTAAATACACAAGCTACTGTAGAAATTCCCTCAAAAATCTCAATTTCCCAAAAATAAACCAAAAAGGAATCAATAAGAAGCAAATGCAAATAATGACAGAAATCTGTCAAAACAGACCAGCAGGTAGAAACCGATTTTTTTGAAGACCTTATGTTGCTCAAATCAAAAATTGTTCACTAACGAAAGTTATATAACAACCTGGGGGATTTATTCAAAAAATTACAGCTCAATACTACTTACAGAGATTTTACACGAATTTTTACAGTGGAGCACAAAAATCTGTTTTGGGACAGCAACTCCCCAAATCTTACTTCCCTCTCATTAGAGGTTATTCTTGGCACAAAAATCAAATAAAAAGGATAAGGAGTGGTTATTACAGAATTAATAACTTCTAAGACTTATCTCCCAAGAAGTACTTTTCTTTAACGCCTTTAAGTTAGACACAAGAAGCAAGAATCAAGTATTTTCAAATGAAGAAGCATTAAGATCAATACTCGAAATTTCTTCAACTAAGAAGGGTATCTCATCCAAATGAGTTTTAGAGGATCCTTTCTCATCTCTCTTGGGTTCACTACTTTCATCAAATGGGTTTTCAGGAACAATCCAATCAAAATTCTTTTCTAGGGCTTCATGCATTCCTACAAGTTTAAAAGGTATGGGTATTTTAATTTCCTCTCCATTGGGTTTGGTTTTATCCAACTTTTCTAATGTCCATAACATCTACACATGAGCCTAGCATATTAAAACGATCAAATACCTTTTTGGCTTCCTTAGCAACATCATTGAACTCTTTTAACAAGGTTTCTAGAATAAAATCTCTCTTTTCAGCATCCTTAATTTCTTTTAGTTTAAGAAACATTATTTGAATCATGGGGTTAAGGTTAACAAACCTAGCTTCCAACATGTGAACTAAAGAAGCTGCAGCAATTTTATAATTAGGAGAAAGTTCTGCTAAGGTTTTATCCTCAATATCCTCATGTTTGCTAACATGATTAAAGAGTTCTTCAATATTTTCTTTCCCAATTATGGAGCCATAACCTATTGAAAGGTCTTTTAGGGTGAACTTGGGGATCAACATGGTGATCTAGACCAAGGTGACAACTATAGGAAGAACTAATTTTGTTGTGTTTTTGATAAGAAAAAGCAAACCAAACGAAACTATTTTTTTTGGAATTTTTGATAATAAGAAGCAAGCAAAACTAAGCAAAAGAAACTAAGCAAAACAAAAACAAAGTAAATAGAAAGGTTGTGAAGGACTCCCCTTGTGAAGCCGTCCTTAGCCTCCCTGGCAACAACGCCAGAAAACTCGTTGATGGCGGCTCAGATCACTGTAGAGCTTCGTTGGGAAACCCCAAAAGGAAGGTATGATGAGCACAACAACAAGTCTTCCCTCAGAAAGAAACCAAGGTTATCGAACCAGTCGGAGGAAGGAAACAACTCAAAGGTGTTGCTAGCAACTTGGAAACCTGCACAACACAAACTCAAGACTTTGCCCCAATGAACAGTGAGGTTGTCAATCTCACCGGTTTGCTGAAACAAAGGATTAAACGTATGGTGTGGGAGGTAATGGTGGCTTGCAGAAAGTAAAAAGTACAAGTGGAAGATGTATCAATGGTAAAGATTGGACCGGGGTCCACAGTTCACTAGAGGTGTTCTCCTTAAGATAAACAACATAACATGCTGGGTAACAAATTACAGCGGGGCAATTGACATGACAGAGCAAGGCATAACAATGCAATAATAGGCATTCATGATCCTATGATATTTGATTGGGAAATACAATAATATACATAGACCGCCATCCAACTGCATCTATGACTAGTAATCCACCTTCAGGTTATCATCCGAACCCCCTCCAGTATTAAGTTGCAAGCAACGTATAACTGCTTTAAGCAAAGTGTGTAAAGTAAACAATACAATTGTTCCATGAACAAAAGATCGTTATTTTATCCCTAGTAGCAACAACACATCTACAACCTTAGAGATTTCTATCACTTCCCCAGATTCAATAGAGGCATGAACCCACTATCGAGCATAAATACTCCCTCTTGGAGTCACTAGCATCTACTTGGCCAAGATAGCTACTAGAAATAGAGAGCATGCAAGATCTCAAACAACACAGACATGATAGAATCAACAAGATAGAATCATTAACCAATCTGACATAGTAATCTCAATATCCATCGGATCCCTGCAAACACAACATGCATGATTACAAATAGATGATCTTGATCATGAACGGAGCTCAAAAGATCTAAACATGGTAGCACAAAGGAGGAGAAACAACCATCTAGCTACTGTATGGACCCATATTCCAAGGTGGAACTACTCACACATCATACCGGAGGCTGGCATGGTGATGAAGAAGGCCTCCGGGATGATCTCTCCCCTTCGACAGGGTGCCGGGTGATACGTTGGAAACGTATCTATAATTTTTGATGCTCCATGCTTGTTTAGTATCTACTTTGCTTTACTTGTCTACACTTTGAGGTGATTTTTACATATTTTCTGGTACTAACCTATTAACAAGTTGCAACAGTGCTAGATGCCTTTTTTCTGCTATTTTTGGTTTCAGAAAAGTTAGTAAAGAAATATTCTCGGAATTGGACGGGACGAAGGACAAAGTCAATAACTTTCCGTGGGGAACAAGAAGTCCAGAGGGGAGACGGAGAAGCGGGCCAGGGAGGCCAAACCCCCCTAGGCAAGGGTTGGCCCTACCTCGCGCCTGGGTAGGGTTTTCCCCTCCTGGCCGCCTCCCGGACTCGCCCCTTCGCCTATAAGAAGCCCCCAATGCAGAAACTATCAGAACCCGATCAGAAATCCATGAAACCGTCTGTAGGAACCGTCACCATCGTCCATAGATCGGGGGGAGGGGGATCTGAAGTTATTCTTGGCACCCTGCCAGAAGGGAGATCATCCCGGAGGCCTTCTCTCCGGTATGATTCGTGAGTAGTTCCACCTTGGACTATGGGTCCATGTAGTAGCTAGATGGTTGTATCTCCTCCTTTGTGCTTTCATGTATAGATCTTGTGAGCTCCGTTCATGATCAAGATCTAATCTATTTGTAATCATGCATATTGTGTTTGCGGGGATCCGATGGATATTGAGATTATTATGTTGGTTTCATTAATGGTTCTATCTTTATGATTCTATCATGTCTGTGTTGTTTGTGATCTTGCATGCTCTCCGTTGCTAGTGGTTATCTTGGCCAAGTAGTTGCTAGTGACTCCAAGAGGGAGTATTTATGCTCGATAGTGGGTTCATGCCTCTAGTTTCCAAGGGAAGTGACAATAATCTCTTCGGTTGTAGATGTGATGTTGCTACTAGGGAGAAAACAATGGTCTCTTGTTCATGGAACATGTGGACTGTTTACCTTACACACTTTGCTTAAAGCAGTTGTCTGTTTCTTGCAACTTAATATTGGAGGGGGTTCGGATGATAACCTGAAGGTGGACTTATAGTCATAGATGCAGTTGGATTACGGTCTATGTATATTTTTGTATTGCCCAATCAACCTCATAGGATCTTTCTAGCTAGTAATTGCATTGTTATGCCTTGCTCAGTTTCTGTCAATTGCCCCGCTGTAATTTGTTTACCCATCATGCCATGTTGTTTATCTAAGGATAACACCTCTAGTGAACTATGGACCCCGGTCCAATATTTACCATTGATACATCTTCCACTGTTACTGTTTACTTGCTGCAAACCACCATTACCTTCCACACCATACGTTTAATCCTTTGTTACAACAAACCGGTGAGCTTGACAACCTCACTAATTCGTTGGGGCAAAGTATTGAGTTTGCGTTGTGCAGGTCTCCATGTTTCCAGCAACACCCGTGTGACGTTTCCTTCCTCCTACTGGTTCGATAACCTCGGTTTCTTACTGAGGGAAACTTGCTTTTGTGCTGCTTCATACCTTGATCTTGGGGTTTCCAACGAAGCATTTCACGACAAGTATTGGGCGCCATCAAGCTAATTTATGGCGCCGTTGCCGGGGAGGCTAAGGACGTCTTCACTAGGGGAGTCCTTCACTTCCTTTCTCTTTACTTTGTTTTTAGTTTTCTTAGTTTCTTTTGCTTGGTTTTGTTTGCCTCTTTTAAAAAAACCCAAAAAAATTAGTCTAGCTTGGTTTGCTTTCTTTATTCAAAAACACAAAAAATTAGTTCCTGCTCTAGCTGCTGCTGTTTTTGGCTTGCCCACCTTTGCCAGAATGAACTCTGTTGAGAACACTAAGTTTTGTGACTTCACTAGCACCAACAACAATGATTTACTAAGCACACCTATTGCTCCACCTGCTCCTGATGTTGTCTTTTATTAAATTAAGCCTGCTTTGTTGAATCTTGTGATGAGAGAGCAATTTTCTGGTGCTGGTTCTGACGATCCTGCTACCCATCTTAATAGATTTGTTGAACTTTGTGAGATGCAGAAGTATAAGGATGTAGATGGAGATATTATTAATCTCATGCTTTTTCCTTTCTCCTTGAGGGGAAAAGCTAAAGAATGGTTGCTATCTTTGCCTAAAAATAGTATTGATTCTTGGACTAAGTGCAAACATGCTTTTATTGGAAAGTACTATCCTCTTGCTAAGATTATTGCTATGAGAAGTGATATTATGAAATTTAAACAGCTTGATAGTGTACATGTTGCTCCTGCTTGGGAAAGAATGAAATCTTTGGTTAAAAATTGCCCTACTCATGGACTCACTACTTGGATGATTATCCAAACTTTTTATGCAGGTTTGAACTTCTCCTCAAGAAACCTGTTGGATTCTGCTGCTGGAGGTACTTTTATGGGACTCACCTTGGGTGCTGCAACAAGGCTCCTTGATAATATGATGGTTAACTACTCTGAATGGCATGTTGAGAGAGCTCCACATGGTAAGAAGGTAAATTCTGTTAAGGAAACTTCCTCTTTGAGTGAAAAAATTGATGTTATTATGGCTATGCTTGTTAATGGGAAAGCTCCTCTAGATCCTAATATTGTTCCCTTAGACTCTTTGGTTGCTCAAGAAGAGCAAGTTGATGTGAACTTTATTAGAAACAACAATTTCAACAACAATGCCTATAGGTATAATTTTGGTAACAACAACAATTATAGGCCTTATCCTCCTAATAATGGCAATTCCTATGGAAGCTCTTACAATAATGCTAGAAGTGCCCCCTCTGAACTTGAAGTCATGCTCAAGGACTTTATTAGTAAACAGACCACTTTCAATAAGACTATAGAGGAAAAGCTTTTAACTGTTGAGAAAAATATATCCTCTTTGTCTGAAGCTCAAACTTCCTTGGTTAATAAAATGGCTGCTAAACCTGAAACTATGAAAAACACCTTTTCTACTGCTCATGCCATACAAGTTACTATTGATGAAAATGTTAGGCTGTTAGCTCAACTTCATGCTAGGTGGGAAAGGGAAGCTGAAATTGATAGAAACAATAGTGTGTGCACTATCACCACTAAACCACAAGTAGTCCCTATTCCTCCTCCTACTGTGCCTAAGCTTATTGATCCTACTACTAGTGATGCTAAGTTTGATTTTGATATTGATGGTTGCAATATTTCTGAAGTGATTATGTTCCTACAAAAGCTTGCTAGAAGTCCTGATGCTAGTGATATGCATGCTGCCTTTACCAAACACATTATATATGCTCTTGTTAAGATTAAGGAAGAGAAGCTAAAACACAAAGCTTCTATTCCTAGGAAAGTAGAAGATAGTTGGGAACCCATTATTAATATGCAAGTGAATGACTTTGATCTCAAAACTTCATGTGATCTTGGTTCTAGTGTCTCTATTATGCCTAGGAAGATTTATGAAATGCTTGATTTGCCACCATTAGAAGATTGTTATTTGAATGTCCCACTCAATCATAATGCTAAGAAGAAACTCATGGGGAGTATTAATGATGTTCTCATTATGGTTAACAATGCTTATGTCCCTGTTGATTTCTATGTTTTGTATGTTGAATACAATACTTCATGTCCTATTACTTTAGGAAGACCTTTTCTAAGAACAGTTGGTGCCATCATTGATATGAAAGAAGACACCATCAAATATCATTTTCCATTCAAGAAAGGTATTAAACACTTCCCTATGAGAAGAGATAAGTTGCTTTTTCTCCTCCTTTGAAAGCAAGATTTGATGTTAATGCTTCTTCATTTGAAAATACTTGATTCTTCTTGCTTCTTGTGCCTACTTAAAGGTGTTAAAGAAAATTACTTGTTGGGAGATAACCCAAGAGTTTACTTGAGTCTTGGAAGTTATTACTACTGTAATGACCTCTCCCTATCCTTTTTGTTTGCTTTTTGTGCCAAGAATGACCTCTAATGAGAGGGAACTAAGATTTGGGGAGTTGTTGTCACAAAACAGATTTCTGTCCTCCACCAAAAAAATTAGTGAGGAGGCTCTGTAAGTCGGATTGAGATCAAAATTTACGAATAAATCCCCCAGTATGTTTGCTAACTTTCGTTAGTTCAACACTTTTTGATTGAGAAACAGAAGATGTTCGAAAAAAATTGTTTCTACCTACTGGTCTGTTTTGACAGATTTCTGCCATTATTTGCATTTGCTTCTTATTGATTCCTTTTTGAGCTCTCTTCAAGTAAATTGAGTTTCTTTGAAGGAGTTACTACAATAGCTTGTGTTTTTAGTGAAAAAGACTTGCTGTTCCAAAGCTTTTTCAAGCGGTCTAATATCTTTTGAATAAGCTAATGTTGCTAATGAAGATTGTGTGAAGTTTTGTATGAAGGAAAAAATTTCAGGTGTAGAGAGAGAATGATGCAATGAGATGAAGAATGGACAAAAGCTCAAGCTTGGGGATGTCACCATGGTGTCACCCCAAGAAATAACCAAGAGGTACAAGTGTCAAAGCTTGGGGATGCCCAAGGCATCCCCTTCTTCATCAATAAAAAGCTCATGCTGTCTAGACACTTCACTTTTATTGTTTCATGCACAGTTGTGTTGTTCTTGGAGTGTCTTAGTTTTTGTTTGCTTTGCATAGTTTTTTAGTTTGCTTTATTAGTTTGGACCCCCGCTCTCACTGTGTTGTTTTATAAATAAGTTTGCTTGGTGTTTGGAAAGGAGTAGTAAGTTCTTGCTTGAAGTGCAAGATGAGCTTGCATTGACTGCGACTTAGACTTTAGCATGACATGCTAGGTGTTGTTTTAGCATTATGCTTAGTGATTATTGTTGTAGAATGTCTTGTTCCAAACAATTGGGATTGCTTAGTGTGCCTTGAAGAAATTATGTGTTGTTTTAGCATGCAAAAGCATAGTATTGTGGTATTCTCCTTTGATGTTTTGCTTGGGTTGACTTGGCACATGCTCACACCATGTTATGACTATGACAAGTCACCATTATCCTCTATGATCATTTAGTCCTTGACTTGTAGTACTACTCTTTGCTTTGATTAGTTTGCTTTGTTGCACTACATAATTATGGCCATTATTGCTCTCTTAGTTGGTTGCTCCCAGTCTTTTGCTAGCCTCCACTTGTATGAGTAAGTTCTACTCATGTTTCAACTCCCAAGAAACCAAGTTATTCCAAAATTTCCACTATAAATTCCTATGCATGGTGTGTTACACCATTCCAAGTATATTCCTGTTTTCAACTATCTTCCAATTAAAAACTATTTTGTTATGTGAAAACTTAGTGATTAAAGCCCTCACGAACTTGATGGCACATTTTATTCTTTGCCCCTAATAAACTTGAACCATTGAGGCAACTTTGTTGTATATGCTTGTACTTATAAGTTGGGATTAGCAGAACCGTGCTGTCACGGGGAACGTTTTCAACATTGCACTTGTACTTTTTGTACTCCGTTGATATCATGCTCTTTTGTCCATGGATGTTACTGGTGTGAAATGAAGTGGGAACTTGTAAGTCCATGGAGTTTGTATTCTGTGTTAGAGAAATGCCTAGGCCGCTAGCCTAAGCCATGCCTAATCATGGTGAAAACTTGCAGCATCACCATAGTGAGCTATCTATGAAGCATCCTCAATAAAAAACTATGCATATGGTAAATAAAAAGATTGTTGAGATGCTCATTGTCTGCTTGCCTTGTCATTTTGGTTATGGTAAAGCTCATGTACCATGTGCAAGGAGGTACCCCGTTGGCGGTTCTCAATGATATGCAAATACTTACAGTGACAAGAACTTGCCTGAGCCCTAAGTCGAGTATCCATGAGGTGTAGCCCTCATAGTCAAGGGACTTGAGATTGCCAACTTATACTTTGTCAAGCATATACTCCAGCTTTGCCACTTTAACCTTAACCACTTCAAGATGCTTATGATAGGGGCAATGAGGGCTGAAAGCTAACTAGCACCATAATTTTTGGAAGCTCTTTTTGAAACTTGTAATCCCTTCTTCCTTTACAAAAAGGCCTTTCTTCCACCATTATTGAGTCTCCACCTTCTACCTTTAGGCACCATTAAGAGAGCATAGTTGTCATTCTGTGTGCAATGTTCCAAAGCTTATTAATTGATGCATATTGTGTTATTACTTGTTCATGTGCTATCTGTTTCTAGTCACCCTTGTGAACTTTGAAGGTGTCCTATGCATTATATTGCTACTCTATGAGGGACAAGCTGATTGCCACTTTGCTATGTTTTCTGCATGTGAAACAAACAAACTTTTTCGATACATATTATTCATGATCTTTGTTTGTAGCTTGCCATGTTGCATGCATAATTACTATGTCCTATTGTTAGAACTCCATCTTTCATGCACATGTTTAGAGTTCTTTGATCCCAGCTTTCAATGTTTGCAAATGGTTGGATCTTTATTGTGAGGGTGTATGTCACCTAAAAAATTATTCTTTTTATCACTTACCTACTCGAGGACGAGCAGGAGTTAAGCTTGGGGATGCTGATACGTTGGAAATGTATCTATAATGTTTGATGCTCCATGCTTGTTTAGTATCTACTTTGATTTACTTGTCTACACTTTGAGGTGCTTTTTACATGTTTTCTGGTACTAACCTATTAACAAGTTGCAACAGATGCGGATGCCTTCATCGCTGTTTTGGTTTCAGAAAAGTTAGTAAATAAATATTCTCGGAATTGGACGGGACGAAGGACAAAGTCAATAACTTTCCATGGGGAACAAGAAGTCTAGAGGGCAGACAGTGAAGCGGGCCAGGGAGTCCAAACCCCCCTAGGCGCGGGTGGGCCCTACCCCATGCCTGGGTAGGGTTTGCCCCTCCTGGCCGCCTCCCAGACTCGCCCCTTCGCCTATAAGAAGCCCCCGATACAGAAACTCTTAGAACCCGATCAGAAATCCACAAAACCGTCTGTAGGCGCCGTCACCATCTTCCCTAGATCGGGGGAGGGGATCTGAAGTTCTTCCTAGCACCCTGCCGAAGGGGAGATCATCCCGTAGGCCTTCTCTCCGGTATGATTCGTGAGTATTTCCACCTTGAACTATGGGTCCATGTAGTAGCTAGATGGTTGTATCTCCTCCTTTGTGCTTTCATGTATAGATCGTGTGAGCTCCGTTCATGATCAAGATATAATCTATTTGTAATCATGCATGTTGTGTTCACGGGGATCCGATGGATATTGAGATTATTATGTTGGTTTGATTAATTGTTCTATATTTATGATTCTATCATGTCTGTGTTATTTGTGATCTTGCATGCTCTCCGTTGCTAGTGGTTATCTTGGCCAAGTAGTTGCTAGTGACTCCAAGAGGGAGTATTTATGCTCGATAGTGGGTTCATGCCTCTAGTTTCCAAGGGAAGTGACAATAATATCTTGGTTGTAGATGTCTTTGTTGCTACTAGGAGAAAACAATGGTCTCTTGTTCATGGAACATGTGGACTGCTTACCTTATACACTTTGCTTAAAGTTATGCATTGCACGCAACTTATCTGGAGGGGGTTCGGATGATAACCTGAAGGTGGACTTCTAGTCATAGATGCAGTTGGATTACGGTCTATGCATATTGTTGTATTGCCCAATCAACCTCATATGATCTTTCTAGCTATTAATTGCATTGTTATGCTTTGCTTAGTTCCTGTCAATTGCCCCGCTATAATTTGTTTACCCATCATGCCATGTTGTTTATCTAAGGAGAGAACCTCTAGTGAACTATGGACCCCGGTCCAATCTTTACCATTGATACATCTTCCACTATTACTGTTTACTTGCTTCAAACCACCATTACCTTCCACACCATACGTTTAATCCTTTATTACAGCAAACCTTTGAGCTTGACAACCTCACTGATTTGTTGGGGCAAAGTCTTGAGTTTGTCTTGTGCAGGTCTCCATGTTGCCAGCAACACCTGTGTGACGTTTCCTTCCTCCTAATGGTTCGATAACCTCAGCTTCTTACTTAGGGAAACTTGTTATTGTGCTGCTTCATACCTTGCTCTTGGGGTTTCCAATGAAGCGTTCCATGACAAGTATTGGGATCCATCACCGAGAAGATCTTCAGATCCCCCCTATCTAGGGACGATGGTGGCGGCGGCTATAGACTGTTTCGTGGAAGATTAGTCGGGTACTTAGGGTTTAGGTATCAGGGGCTTCTTATAGGCGAAGAGGGAGGCCGAGGGGGTTCCCGAGGCGGCTGCCCCCCCAGGCATGGGCCAGGACTGGCCGCACGGCTAGGGGGTGTGGCCCCCTCGAGGCCCTCCCCCGTATCGTCTTCTGGCTTCGTGTTCTCCTCGGTGAAATATTGACTTTGGCTTTTGTCCCGTCCAATTTTGAGAATATTCATTTTCTAGCTTTTCTGGAACCAAAAACAACAGAAAACAGGCAACTGGCACTGTGGCATCTTGTTAATAGGTTAGTCCCAGAAAACATATAAAAATACCTCAAAGTGTAGACAAAGCAAAGAAAAGTGGATACTAAACAAGCATACAACATAAAAAATTATAGATACGTTTACGATGTATCATGGATTAACGAGGTCCCAAGTATTGTTGGAGACCACAACACCATATTCCTCAACCATATCTGAGTGTTAGTTGGGGTCCTTGAGTACACCCCGATATGTCTTCGGAATCAGAGATAAACCGTCAATATGAAGATCAAAATTCATCTTTGGCTGCACTATGATATCCTTGGCACGAGTGACCATGGTGTGAGACGGTGGAGGAGGCGTGTCCTGCAGTCGACGAATCTAAGGCGCCTTCGTGGCAGGCGGCTGTTCTGCAGCAGGATAATTTCCTGCAACAGAGCCCATAACAGGAGACGCGGCAAGCATGTGTGCCGCGACCGGAGAAACAACTGCGGCAGAGTTGCCGCGCGCCCGCAGCAAAGCCCATGGCAGAGGATGTTGGCAGGCGTGATCTAGGTGACGTGGCCATGGCATGCGGCATAGCCGTGAATGAGGTTCCCGCAACATGCATGGTGAATGGCTTTGATAACACTGGCTGCTCAAGATCCTGCAAGGAATCATATGTATACAGGGAAGGAGTAGGAGATGCGAAGGACACAGTGGATGCAAAGGGAAAGCTAGACTCGTTAAACATGACATGATAGGAGATGATGAAATTTTGGGTGGAGAGATCAAGGCATTGATAGCCATGATGTTGGGATGGATACCCGAGGAAGACACATGGCACGAAGGTGGCGCAAGTTTGTGCGGTGCAACAATGGTGTTGGGGGTAACATAGACATCCAAAGACCCAAAGACCAGCATAAGAAGGATTCAGGCCAAGTATGGAACGGAAAGGAACTTGATCCGAGATTGCCTTAGAGGGTGGCCTATTATGTAGCATAATGGCGTTGTGAAGGGTTTCTACCCAGAAATGTGGCAGCATTCTAGCTTGAACTAGGAGAGTGCAAGTGATGTCACTAAGAGTGCGAAAAATCCATTCAGCTTTACCATTCTATTGCGAGGTGTATGGACATGAAAAGCGGAGCGCTATTGCATGGCGTTGGACAAATGAATGGAGAAGAGAATTATCGAACTCGCGACCATTATCACACTGGATGACTTGCAAGCGTGCATGAAACTAGATAAGAGCCAATGCATGCAGGGACAACAAGTGAGAGAAAACTTCTAACTTAGACCGTAGAGGATAAACCCACACATATTGAGTAAAACCATCAAGACAAAAGATATAATATTTAAAGTTAGAGATACTCTCAATAGGACATGTACACAAATCACAGTGAATTATTTGAAACGGAGTAGTGGTTACACGATTGGTAGAATAAAAAGGAAGACGAACATGAAGACCTAACTGACAAGCATGACACAATCTAGTTTAATTTTTTTCTTTTCCCTAGGAATACCGAAGAGCGAGCTAAGGAGTCCATGATAGGCCGACCGGGATGACCAAGATGACGGTGCCATAGCGCTGGATCAACGACGAAAAAGGCGTGTGGACGGCTGGTGGAGGTGGTGCGGACAGGGTAGAGAGATCCGAAGCTATTTCATCTGATAATCTAGATCTCCTGCATAGAAAAACCAAAAGGGTAAAATTCAACAAAAACACTATTATCGGTGGTGAACTGACAACATATTTTTAACTATGTTAGGACCTACCAAAACATTGCGAAGATAAAGTGGTCGAGAGGAATTAGAAATAGGTAAGTGTGCATGACCGGTAGCGATGATCAGAAGAGAGGAACCGTTACCGACAATGACAACATGAGACAACGAGGAAGGAGGAGACACATAGGTGAGCATACCAGACGCGAAGTGGGAGGAGGCGCCAGTGTCCATGACCCATTCTCTGGGAGGTGCTTGCAGCCCCATTGTCTGGAACTAGTTCTCCCATGACGTCGTTGATGGAGCTGGTGATGATGGCGCAGTGGTGCTGAGCCCGTATAGGGGCAACGCGGGAGCGTAGCTGTACGCTGGGGGCACCACTCTCCAAAGGGACCCTGTGCATAGAACACATGCGGAGAGGGCGTGTGACGCGTCGCGTAGCTGGTTGGCGGCCAAGTAGCCCCCCTTGTCCATAGGGCCACATCTGGATGGATCTGTTCCAGGGAAGTTGCGGTGTCGGCCAAGTAGGAGGAGCAGTAGCCACGGTCGTGGGAGAGGGGAGCGGATCCTGTATGTGAGCGACCTCCTTGACGGCCTCTTTGGCAGCCTGCTTCTTCTTTCCCTTGCTAGTGCTCTTGACAGAGTTGTCGGCATTGGTGCAGAGGGTCATGTCGATGTTACGCGCACGACTATTTTCGTGCTTCATGTCTTGCTGCTGCAGCAGTGAGTGCACTGCGAGAAGATGATCCTGGGCATGAGGGAGATAAGATCAGCGGCGGATTCGTACTGCTCAGAAAGTCCGTTGAGACAGTGGACCACCATCTCGACGTCCGCAACAGGTGCACCAAGATCTGCAAGCCCGTCGGAGAAAGATTTGACCTTCTTGAAGTCATGCCTACTACCGTAGGTGCCGCACACGGTGTCTCATGCCGAGGCCACAAGTCATGATTGTTGCCATTCAAATGAAGGTGGTACTGTAGTGACATGAAGTGGGGCGGTATGGGATGCCCCAACTTACAGTATGTCCTTGAGGGGTATCCGGGTAGGAACGTGTCATTAGCTGGTCAAATCATGATGATGAGACGATGTTGGATCGAATCATGTCTTTGAGGATGCGTATTCCCTTTATCAGCGCATGTGTGGCGACTCTTCTCGAAGCCTTAGCCTAGGAGTTACACAATTTTTATTACAGTCTTTTACCATAGGGTTACCGATGAAGTTACCGTCACGATGTATATAATTTTGGAGTGTTTTTTTTGGTCTACTTTGTTCAGCTTTATTATCTAATTTTTAATAGTATATAACTATGCGACAATATAGATAGAGTAGCATGTGTTATCTAACAGTGCTACTCTGTGTAAAAAGGTTTCATAGTTTTCGTACTGGACTTGTAGAAGGCTTGGACTATCCTCCAACTATTTGGTACGGACTAATTATTATTATATGGCAATCATATCGGCTCCATGCAAAACATGTTCATTGAATTTGATAGGCCTAAAATGGCTAACATTATGACCAAAACTATTATAACATACAAAAATAAGTAATAGGCATGTGGATCTTCTCTGGTTATCAATGCTATTTTATTGTGTTCTGTAGGCTCGCTAAGGCTGGTCCTAGTGTTAGTATCATAATATATATTATGCATGTCAACTTGGCAAAAATCTGATGTGACATCACAATTAATGAAGAGAGAGGTGGTTAGAGTATCATAGGTAGATACCGTATCATAACACGTAAAATTAGAAATCATAATGACAAGTAAATCTTATATGATATTTTACATAAAGAGTCTACAAAACAATAAATATTCCACTACTATGATACTACTACATAATATAATACACTAAACACATAGTATCATACATTACGCTGTGTTTGGGACAGCTACGCTCCACTTCACTTCACCTCCTCAACTCCACTCCACCAACCGGCTTTGGAGCGGTGGAAAACCGTTTGGCTCAAACTATTAGCTAGGAGGCTTTGGGAAATGACTTCGGTGTCCTTTTTTATTCTCGTTTTTTATTATTCGTGAACGGTATGTACCTATATATTGCATGTACGTCTGAGTTATCGTGGTCGTTGATTTTTTTTTTATTCTTTTTTCCATTGCTTAAGAACGTGCTTGTATATGCATGTGAAGGTCATGGTCATCGATTCTTTTTTACATGACAAGTGCTTTGTCATGTCCATGAACGATGGTGATAAATTCATTCTATGTAGACAAGTTCACTACAAAAATCGATATTCGTTCTCCTAAACCGAAGTAGACATGATATATCACCATGAATTAGAAATACTAGTTGCTAGCTTGTTGCGAAAGACATCCATTGTCATCTCGCTCTCTGCTGGCGTGGACCCATCAGACGCAGTTTGAGAAATTGCATACTTTTGATATCTTGATAGAATAGTTGGAACATAATCCGGGTCTCGGTCGCACCTCTGGAAATGCCGATCTCCACTTTGATGCACGCGCACGTAGTTGTGAAGCACCATGCAAGCCGCTACAATCATTTTTTGCTTCTCCAACGAATAGCTTGGCATGTTCAACAACATCCTCCACTTCATTTTTAATACGCCAAACGTTCTCTCGATCACATTATGCGCCGATGATTGCACCCTATTGAACTTTTCCGTTGGAGTAGTTGGTTCCACACCTCTGTGGAAGTCAGGCACATGATACCTTTCGCCCTTGTATGGAGCAAGGTACCCTGGTCGGTTAGGGTAACCTGCATCAACCAGATAATACTTGCCTAGAACACATAATGAAATACTAGTCATGATACTTACCCTTTGGAGGATGTGGAAATATATCTTTGTCCTCTTGCATGGCATGATATAACACACTGGTATCATGCATGGCACCTGGTTGCCCAATAGATGCATATGTAAAGCGCATATCAAAATCACAAATCGCCAACACATTCTGAGTTGGAACGCCCGTCCTTCCAATGTATCTTATTGATTTTTCACCGGCGATCGATACACGAATGTGAGTACCATCTAGTGCACCAATGCAATCCTTGAGATGTGGATAAGCTCGTTTGTCATCTCTAATCCGTTTGTGGACGCCGCGAAAGTTTGGGTCTTTTGATTTAAAAAAATGAGTTGACATCTTAACAACACAAAGAAGAACCTCACCAAACTTCTGACTAATGGTCTCACCTGAGTGCTTGAATCTATTATGTGTTTTCCTGTTTGACTCACATCCACCAAGAGTCCATAGAAAAATTGCAATGGCCTCATGACTACTCAAATCAAAAGATGTGGTTAGATTGTACCGGCGCACCAACAAGTCGTGCAGGTCGAAGAAGGTATGGTTGTTCACACGCAACATCCTGTATGTTTCTCCCGGAGTTGACAATGTGTCTCTCAACCAACCCATTCCACTAAGGATAGAGGTTCTTGGGCTTGCCTTGTCCAAAAATTTATCACAGTATAGCGCAACAATATTGGCGACACCGTTATATATAACATTCAGAGCTTGAGCATGATGATGAACAATCAACTCTCTCTCATCATCATCGCTACCACTATCCGACGACATATGTGAACACATAGATGAAGCATTAGTATAGATAATACCAAATATACATACAACAAGTATATGTAGAACAAAAGATGCACACGTATATGGAGAACAAAAATAATGTACATCAATTATTTGTACGACAAATAACACACCCATGAGGCAATATGCACTCACGTGAATATATAGATAAATTCTCGACAATAGTTGTAATCACACAAGATTACAAAGACAATTATTTTTAAACAAAAAATAAAGATAATTTCATTGGTTCTCAAAAGTGTGTGAACCATACCGCTCAAATGGTTCAAGAATGACCATATTTGGACACACACTTCCGCTTAAGCCAATTAAAACGATCATGTGTTCCTTGAATATGGGGGAACATCTCCCTTTGCTCCTTTTTAACAAATAGCTCGCTAGCGATGAAATGCTCATCACTACTAATGACCCCACCACACTCAACCACCAAATCCATCACTGCATTGACAGTGATGGTCTCATCTTTCTTGGTGTAAGCCTCTAATGATGATTGAGTCCTCTCGGCCAAAGCGCCAAGTTTTTTAATCTCATCTTGCATCACTTGGGATGTCTTCAACTTCTTCGGCTTGTCACTCGCAAACTTTACAAACCTCTTCCCTTTGGAACATCCAGGAAACTCATCTATCTCGTCGATGTCAATACTATCATCTCCATCAACATTAACAAGATCTACTTCAGCATTTGGTTGTGGCAAATCTCCCGATGTTGGACACCAATGATCACTTCCATCGCTACTGATATCTTCAAACATAGTCTTTAGATGTTCCTCATTACAAATACCTTGCTTTTGAAACCTACCACAACCTGGAATGTCCTGTTGAAATATGTAAGCATTATTACTATAAATAAAAGAGTTTGGAACAATCACTGTCATATGCATTACAAAAAAATACTTACAATTCTGGCTTTCTTCCACCACTCTTTGTCTTGTTCAAAAGTTCCATTTGTATGGTCCCATCCAGCACCTGTTTGTTTGCGCAACCTTTTCCATATGCTATAGTCATTCTTCAGTTTGTCCCATTTGTTCTTCAGTTGTGTCTTCTTTAATTCTATGCCCGTCTTATCTTTAAATCTCCTGGCTACCTCCTCATATCCAGCATTATTCAAGTAGGTGCTTGATCGATTCCCACGATCAACTTGCTCGGCAAATAATTTAGTAACTATACTAGTATTTTTATCGGTCCACTGAATAGTAGCCATTCTTCAAAGAAATTTTTTCAAGATTGTTACCATAATGTCATACAAAATTATCGACCACATGTCACCAATCTTATGTTTTTTAAAGAAAATGTACATATGCACATGGAACATGGATGTGAACCTCTGGGATTTTCAGAATTCTGTGATGATACTAATGTCATTTTTCAACCATGGAGAAATGCACCCGGATGCACCAACATAGGATGTACAATCTATTCACCAATTACAAATATCTTCTAGAGCTACAGGTCATATTTATCAAGCCACGTTTTACAATATATATATTCATCACGTACAGAATACGAACATGTTGTCTACTGATAACAATCTATCAACAACTTCTAGTGCTCAAGATGTACATACTATAATGTCAATCAGAATTATTCACATGATATATATATATATATATATATAAAGTATGGATGGACGCATGTCTATACACGTACGTACAACGGGAGAAATTATCTAGGCATACTTGTACAAAGAATATAGAGAAGCATCTGGAATTACCTGCCAGCAGCTGATGGTGGGGAGTACGTAGTGTCGACGAGCAACAAAAAATCCTTGATTCTGGTATGATCTGGCGGCAGTTTTACGGGAGGGACCAGGGGCGGAGGAAGGAGGAGACGATGGGAGGGAGTCAGGGAGGAGGCGACAGCGGTCGACGGGAGGAGGCGACAGCGATCGACGGGAGGAGGCGACAGCGATCGACGGGAGGAGGAGGCGACAGGAGGAAGGACGGAGGGGAGAGGGGCACACGTCGTGGGAGACGGGAAGGGTCACCAGTGCTACTCTATCAGCGTTCAATCTGGCCGGAGATGGTGGCGGCGGCCTGCCCTAGGAGCCCATCTCCATCTCGAAGAGGAGCTGGAGTCCGTCCCGTGACTTCTAGAGAAAAACAATCGGCTGATTTGGGGGTAGTTCAGTGGCAACGTGGGTAATTACCATCTCAATATTAGGGGTATGTTGACATTATCCAGACATGGGAGGTGGAGCGAAACGGGCGAAGCACCTCCTCCACAGCTTCGGTAAAATATAATGAACTACGGGACACGCCAGCTTCTCTTCGTCTAGTAAGCGAAGTTTATGCGTTTGGGCAGATTCGGCTGCTCCACCTCTAGTTTCTCTAGTTTGGTGGAGTGGAGCTATCCCAAACACACTCTTAGTATCATCATACTCTCACTATAGTCCGGCTAAGTGGAAGTTATGAAGGAGCATATGGCCATATCCTGTGGTGTATTCCATCAAAGGCCAAAGCGATGCATTTTGTCGTGCCTCCACCTGCTGCAGGTGCAGCAGTGAGCGGACGCGCAGCACATCTTCCATGACACGTGTACCAGAAATTCCAACAGCTGAGAAGGAATTCCAGCTGGAAAATTTGTACAGTAGCACATCGGAATGTCCAGCTCTGTCTGTCACGTGGGCCCCGGCACCGCCGCGAGGACCCTTCCACGCCACTCCACCTTTCTTCGCCGCTCTGCCGGTCGTAGGCTCCACCAACTCAACCTACCCACCCCAGGCAGGAACCTCCTTATAAAATGCCCAAAAAAGTCGATCGCTTCGCTTCTACTCCTCGCTGCCCTCGTCTCTCTCTTCACGAGCGCCCGCACACGCACATCGCCACTGCCTGCCAAGTGAGCTCCGATCGAGAGACGCGCATGGCGCAGCAGGCAGCCGAGGGGGGCCAGAGACCGGCCGGAGAGGAGCAGGAGGAGGTGATCATCGTGGGGGCGGGCCCGTCGGGCCTGGCGGCGGCGGCTTGCCTGTCGCTGCGCGGGGTCCCGAGCCTCGTCCTGGAGCGCGACGACTGCGTGGGGTCGCTGTGGCGGAACCGCACGTACGACCGCGTCCGCCTCCACCTCGCCAAGCAGCACTGCGCCCTGCCGCACGCGCCGCACGACGCCGCGGCGCCAACCTACCTCCCGCGCGACGACTTCGTGCGCTACCTCGAAGGCTACGCTGCCCGGTTCGGCCTCCGCGTGCGCCTTCGCCGCGAGGTCCGGGAGGCCCGGTTCGACGAGGCGAGCGGGGAGTGGGTCGTCGACGCCGTCGACCTCGCCACGGGGAAGACGGAGCGGTACGCGGCTAGGCACCTGGTGGCCGCCGCCGGGGAGAACGACGAGAAGGTGGTGCCGGAGATGCCCGGCCTGGAGGGGTTCCCAGGGAAGGTGCTGCACGCCTGCGAGTACCGGACGGCGAAGGGGATGGAAGGGAAGGCGGTGCTCGTCGTCGGATCCGGGAACTCCGGCATGGAGATCGCCTACGACCTGGCCGAGGCCGGCGCCGCCACCTCCATCATCGTCCGCAGCGAGGTGAGAAACGTAACGTACGCTTTATTATTCGATTTATTACGTGTCTTAATTAAACTGTGATTTTGCAACGTATATATACGTGCGTGCAAATTAAACTGGTTCTCACGCGCGCGTGCTAGCTGGCCCATGCGTCCCGGCGGGAATCATGCTTCGTCTTCGTGTGATCGTCTTGCATGTAGTATTACTACGAGTTGACCAGACTTGAGCTGTACCCCGCGCTCATCAAGCTAGCGTTAATTGGAAAAATATTAATTAGTTAGACTTCGCCCCGACTGTATTGTGTATCACTAGGTGCTTACTGTTTGTGCATGCACGTCCTTACCCTCTTCTTTAGCCTTCATCTGAGCCGTTTATTTACATGACGCGCCGTACCGCCTATTTGTGAACTTATTACTGAATATCGTACGCCATGCCCTGCTACTACAATCAGCAGACCAATGAACCATATCCGGATCGTCGATCTAAACCAGAGTAGTAGCACGGTTTTCCTTACCATCACAATCACTCCATCTGTTTTAAAATATAAGATGTTTTAGATTATTTATGAAACAAATGTATCTAGACTTTTTTTAGACTCTAAAACTAAATGAATCTAGACACTATAAAAGAAGTCTAGATACATTTTTTTCACAAAACTAAAACATCTTATATTTTAAAACCAAGGGAAGGGAGGGAGTAGATAATTTGAGGATCCGAGGGAGTAGCAACATTTACTGTCCACTGGATGGAGGTGCGAGGAGATCATGGAAGATAGCACGGCATGTCGATCGCCCGCACATTTGAGCCGAGAACGACAGTATTGACCCAGACGAGATGCATGGGACGACCAGCTGGGAATCTTTGGCAGGACTACCACCAGCAGTGTACTCATTCCGTGGGCACTGTGTCACTGAATTTGGATTTGTTTAATGTACGTCTTATATACGAATAAGCAGCTTTGATCCTTGAATAATCTTTTTTCCCATTTTAATCGATTCTTGGATCCTTGCGTGTGTCGTGTCGTCCCGGCCGCAAAAATAGCCTGACCCTGAAACCACATGATAATTAATCCCGGCGGATCTCATGCATGCACGCCTAGGCGGAGCAGACGAGAAGATAGTGTGAGTGGAGTAGGTAGTATTCGGGTACCCTGTGACTAGCAACCGCAATTCACTACGGGACACGCGCGCAACGCCGAGGGCAAAAGGCCGTCGGTGTAGGCCAAAATGCCCTCGGCGTAGCCTTCTCGGCAAAGATCTCCCTCGGCGGAGCACACTCAAGCCGTCGGCGTATCAAAATGCCGTCGGCGTATGCTACGCCGAGGGCTTTGCCGTCGGCGTAGCGGCCGTCGGCATAGCCTGTCGACTGGTTGCAAAAAAATTTTTTTTTTGATTTTTTTTTGAAAAATAATATTTTTTTTATTTTTTTCTCAATTTTTTTGTTCTTTGAATTGTTTCACTTGTTAATCTTCTACTTTGAACATTTTTAACACTAATTATACTTACTATTTGATTAAATTCCAGTCTTAGTCAAACTTTCCAGCAGGTCACCCATCCTAATACTACTCTAGCTTCAGCACGCTTAACATCCTCATTCCTTCAGAATCCGTTTCCGCAAAGTAATTCATATATTGGTGTCAATACTATGATATCAATCCTATTAACTCTTATATCATCATGTCACATGTTTGTATTTTTTGAAATTACAAACAATTATTTAAGTAAATATTAATGAATAAGTAAAAATATTATTGAATTCAAATAAAAATATAATAATTTTATTTTTTTGTATTTTTCTATTTAATATAGAATAATTAATATCTTTAAATCTGTAAATCGAAATTCAACAAATAATATGTTTAAATTGATCAGAAAAATGAGAGGAATCCAAATATGATATCCATATCAACTAATCACAAACCCTCCGTTTTTGAATTAGCTATTTGATGGTTGCTTTAGAAAATTCCCTTTTTGCGCTCGGATAATGATAAATGCCTTTTTGGTGCGATGAAAAGGAAAACTTGCATTGGATCTTTGATAAAATAGCATATTGTGAACCTAAAAATGATTTTTGTAAAAAAACATGAGCATCGGATCATGTACCTATAGTTCATATCTGACCCACTTCCTGCCGATTCGGCAGGAATTTGTCTTTTTCACCAAAGGTGGACGGAAAGGTTTCGGATCCCCCTGTTGGGACATTGTCCATATAAGGTGGTATAGTATTTTTGTAAAATGTGGTGGTAGTATTTTGAATTAGCCATTTAGTGGTTGCTTCACAAAACCGTCCGTTTTTTATACTCTGAAAATAGAAAATGGCCTTTTGGTGCGACGAAAAGGAAAACTTCCTCCTACAACATTGTTCGCCATCCCATGATACATGTGTATGCATAATATGGGCACATTATCACAAACTATACCTTGATTCTAGCCATAACATTGGTCATTTGATCCGAAAGCCAAGAAACCTCGAATGAGATAGGTCATTTTGTGAAGGGTTTTTTGAGACATAATCAATATATCAAGTTTGCTATTTTTCCTTATAAATATGTCATATAATATGACACCACGCGAAGGTTTCGCATTGTTTTGATCATTTTTCAATTTTTATGCCCGTTTTAAACTATCGTTAAACTTTGTCGAACGGCGGACATAAAGATTCTTAGCTCGGGGCCGAGCCTCGCTAAACTTTCATTAGATCTTTGATAAAATAACATATTGTGAACCTAAAAATGATTTTTGTAAAAAAACATGAGCATCGGATCATGTACCTGTAGTTCATATCTGACCCACTTCCTACCGATTCGGCAGGAATTTGTCTTTTTCACCAAAGGTGGACGGAAAGGTTTCGGATCCCCCTGTTGGGACATTGTCCATATAAGGTGGTATAGTATTTTTGTAAAATGTGGTGGTAGTATTTTGAATTAGCAATTTGGTGGTTGCTTCACAAAACCGTCCGTTTTTTATACTCTGAAAATAGAAAATGGCCTTTTGGTGCGACGAAAAGGAAAACTTCCTCCTGCAACATTGTTCGCCATCCCATGATACATGTGTATGCATAATATGGGCACATTATCACAAACTATACCTTAATTCTAGCCATAACATTGGTCATTTGACCCGAAAGCCAAGAAACCTCGAATGAGATAGGTCATTTTGTGAAGGGTTTTTTGAGACATAATCAATATATCAAGTTTGCTATTTTTCCTTATAAATATGTCACATAATATGACACCACGCGAAGGTTTCACATTGTTTTGATCATTTTTCAATTTTTTATGCCCGTTTTAAACTATCGTTAAACTTTGTCGAACGGCGGACATAAAGATTCTTAGCTCGGGGCCGAGCCTCGCTAAAATTTCATTAGATATTTGATAAAATAACATATTGTGAACCCAAAAATGATTTTTGTAAAAAAACATGAGCATCGGATCATGTACCTGTAGTTCATATCTGACCCACTTCCTGCCGATTCGGCAGGAATTTGTCTTTTTCACCAAAGGTGGACGGAAAGGTTTCGGATCCCCCTATTGGGACATTGTCCATATAAGATGGTATAGTATTTTTGTAAAATGTGGTGGTAGTATTTTGAATTAGCCATTTGGTGGTTGCTTCACAAAACCGTCCGTTTTTTATGCTCGGAAAATGAGAAATGGCTTTTTGGTGCGACGAAAAGTAAAACTTCCTCCTGCAACATTGTTCGCCATCCCATGATGCATGTGTATGCACAATATGGGCATATTATCACAAACTATGCCTTGATTCTAGCCATAACATTGGTCATTTGACCCGAAAGCCAAGAAACCTCGAATGAGATAGGTCATTTTGTGAAGGTTTTTTTGAGACATAATCAATATATCAAGTTTGCTATTTTTCCTTATAAATATGTCACATAATATGACACCACGCGAAGGTTTCGCATTGTTTCGATCATTTTTCAATTTTTTATGCCCGTTTTAAACTATCGTTAAACTTTGTCGAACGGCGGACATAAAGATTCTTAGCTCGGGGCCGAGCCTCGCTAAACTTTCATTAGATCTTTGATCAATAGCATATTGTGAACCTAAAAATGATTTTTGTAAAAAAACATGAGCATCGGATCATGTACCTGTAGTTCATATCGACCACTTCCTGCGATTCGGGAATTTGTCTTTTCACCAAAGGTGGACGGAAAGGTTTCGGATCCCGCTGTTGGGACATTGTCAATATAAGGTGGTATAGTATTTTTGTAAAATGTGGTGGTAGTATTTTGAATTAGCCATTTGGTGGTTGCTTCACAAAACCGTCCGTTTTTTATGCTCGGAAAATGGGAAATGGCTTTTTGGTGCGACGAAAAGGAAAACTTCCTCCTGCAACATTGTTCGCCATCCCATGATGCATGTGTATGCACAATATGGGCACATTATCACAAACTATGTCTTGATTCTAGCCATAACATTGGTCATTTGACCCGAAAGCCAAGAAACCTCGAATGAGATAGTTCATTTTGTGAAGGTTTCTTTGAGACATAATTAATATACCAAGTTTAATATTTATCGTTCTAACTATGTCACATAATATAACACCACGCGAAGGTTTTGCATTGTTTCGATCGTTTTTGAATTTTTTATGCCCGTTTTAAACTATATATAATGTTTTATATTTTACTTAATTTTTATTTATAAATGTGTAATATTTAAGTGTAGATAGATAGGTCTTATTTTTCTGCAAATTTTGATATATTATTTGTATTTTTCCGAATTAGAATAATTTAGTTATGATTTTTCAAAGTTTAATGAGATAAAATAAAAAATAGCTACGCCGAGGGCAGCCGTCGGCGTATGCTACGCCGAGGGCAGCCGTCGGCGTAGCATAGAATATGCCGAGGGCAATTTTACGCCGACGGCTGCTTGGCGGGGCTGACCTGAACGATGGCTACGCCGACGGCCCCGACGTTTGGCCGTCGGCGTAGCGACCGGCCGTCGGCGTAGCTTCCCAGTCCTGTAGTGATTGGTAGCGAGGTTACCTGTCGGAGAGCTAGTGGTAGCAGCATAGGATCCTGCAATCTTGTTCGTGGTAATTCCTTGGATCACAAGCGGGGTTGGTCGTCATGTGTGTTTGCGTACTGTAATGTTGGGCCATGCTAAGAATGGCTCACATGGTACTAGTACCTACTACCAAGCATGGCTAGATATATAGAGCTACCACACGCACATGCATGCTACGATGAACATGAAATAATATGGATCGACAATAATGATTCATTTGGTTTTCTTCAATCCGTTGTTAACAACAGTCATCTACTCCTTTCCATCTCAAAATATAAGATGTTTTACCTTTTTTTTTACTAAAAACATGTATTTAGACGCTTTCTAAAAGATGATCGTTAAATACATGTATTCAGAAAAGGACTAAACTAATTTATATTTCGAAACAGATAAAGTGCCTAATGCCGATCGAGAATAATTGACATCCTGCATAATTAATGCGCGGTACTTTGGCTGCATGCATGCAGCTTCATCTGGTGACCAAGGAGATCTGGAACCTAGCGATGACGCTGTACGGGTACCACCTCCCGCTGTGGCTGATCGACCGGATCGTGCTGCTCATGTGCCACGTCGTGTTCGGGGACACCTCCCGCTACGGCCTCCGTCGGCCGGCCATTGGGCCTTTCTCCATGAAGATCAACACCCCCGCATACCCCGTCGTCGACGTCGGCACCTACGCCAGGATCAGGACCGGCGAGATCCAGGTCAGTGAGAATTAATTCTGCAAGTCGTCGCCAGCTGCTTAGCTAGGTAGCTAAACGTACGAATGTTTGAAACGATCTCGTATACTTGTTCGTAGGTTCTGCCGGAGATGAGGAGCGTGCACGGGAACGTCGTGGAGTTCGCCGACGGGAAGCGGCGCCCGTTCGACGCCATCGTCTTCGCCACCGGCTACAGGAGCACAACCAAGAAGTGGCTCAAGGTAACAGCTTACGCTCCATGCATCCTTTTCACGCTGCCCCATGCTTGAAGAGCGTCCGTCAATAATACAGTCATACAGACAACTGTCGCAGGATCATCTGTACATCATGATTCATAATTTACGGACAGAAGCATATGCATGCATGCCTTCCTGAAAGTGTGTATAATTCCTTTTGTTTTCAGAGCGACGACGGGCTGATCGGCGAGGACGGGATGGCGCGGCGGAGCTTCCCGGAACACTGGAAGGGCAAGAACGGCCTCTACTGCGCGGGCATGGTGAGGAGGGGACTCTACGGGAGCTGCGAGGACGGCGAGTTCATCGCCGAGGACATCAGCAGCAAGAAGAAGCACCAGACAAAACCTGATGATGGTCATGAGAAGAAGAGCAATTAATTAGTAGTTGCTCTTCTACTCATTTAATGGCTCGCTAGAGCTGATAGATCGATGCGTCTGTAGCATATATAGCTGTACTTTGATCGTCAGACTAAAATTAGCTTGTCCATGGATGGGTTGAATTTTAAAATGCAATAATATATACCCGTTGAATGCCTATGTGTTGCTATGATCGCTGCTTTTTCTTGCAATATGTCAATTTAATACGATGAAACTGACAGATCACTAGTGGAAATGAGGCTTTTTGTTGATCCTGAAAAAGGGCTTTAACACCGGATTCGTAGAGAACCGGTGTTAAAGGGGGGGCCGTAACAGCGTGGCCCGTGCGGCAAAAAGGAGCCCCCTTTAACACCGGTTCGTGACCCGTGCAGCCCCCCCCTCCGAACCGGTGTTAGGGGGGGGGGGGGGGGCTATATAAGACACCGCAGCCCACACCCCACTCTTCCTTTTTTCACTATCTCATTTTGGAGCCTAGCAAGAGGGTGTGAAGAGTGCTAGTTTGTGTTTTTTCATATGCACAAGAGGTGTTCGGTGAAATGCCCGAGAGCTCAAAATAAGTTTTCTCGTTGCTCTTTCCTTCTCGGTCGAGGTCGGCAACTATCCTTTCATGTGTCATTGATGTACTATATATATAAATGGTCATCTCCCTATTATTTTTGATATATACTACATATTAATGCAGATGAACCGGCAATGGATGTACGGTGACCGCCGCACTTCCGAGTACATTACGGGCCTCCAAAATTTCATCGTTGTGGCTAATGCAAACCGTGGTCACAATAGTTTTATGTGTTGTTCGTGTGTTCACTGTCAGAACAAGAAAGACTACTCAAATACCAGAACCATTCACGCCCACCTGCTTCGATCCGGTTTCATGCCCAGCTATAATTGTTGGACCAAGCACGGAGAAAAAGGGGTTGTGATGGAAGACAACGAAGAAGAAGAGGATGATGACAACTATCATAATATGTATCCTGAATATGATGATAATCAACGGGGTAGATAATGAAGATCAAGAGGCAGCAGATGGGCCCGGATGACGATCTTGGTCGCCATTCTTGATGCAAATGAAGAATGTGAAACTGAAAAGGAGAAGGAGAAGCTGGAGCAGATGTTAAAGGATCACAAAACATTGATGTATCCAACTTGCGAAGATGGCCACAAAAAGCTAGGTACCACTTTGGATTTGCTGCAATGGAAGGCGAGAATGGTGTGGTCGAGCGCATTTTCAAAGTTGTTGGTAAAATGAAGAATCTTCTTTCAAGAAATAATGAGTTGCCCGAAGTACATACCAAGCAAAGAAGGTTGTCGCCTCTAGGATTAGGCGTCAGAAGATACATGCCTGCATTAATGACTGCATCCTCTACCGGTGAGAAGTACGAGAATTTGGATGCATGCCGGTATGCCTTGCTGCCATGTATAAGATCAGACGAGACGATCCTGGCGATATTGAGGGCGAGGCCCCTAGGAAGAAGGTTCCTCTCAAGGTTATGTGGTATGCTCCTATAATACCACGGTTAAAACGTCTCTTCAGAAATAAAGAGCATGCCAAGTTGTTGCGATGGCACATGGAAGACCGTAAGAAAGAAGCGATGTTGAGACACCCCGCTGATGGGTCACAGTGGAGAAAAGTCGAGCGAGAGTACCCGAACTTCACACGTGACGCAAGGAACTTAAGGTTTGGTCTAAGTACAGACGACATGAATCCTTTTGGTGAGCAGAGCTGCGATCCTGGCACTGGCGTGACTCTATGTATCTATAACCTTCCTCCTTGGTTGTGTATGAAGAGGAAGTTCATTATGATGCCAGTGCTCATCCAAGGCCCGAGGCAACCCGGCAACGACATTGATGTGTACCTAAGGCCATTAGTTAAAGAACTTTTACAGCTATGGGCCAAACCAGGTGCGTATGTGGGATGAGCACAAAGGAGCCATTTGACCTCGAGCATTGCTTTTCGTAACCATCAATGATTGGCTGCTCTTAGTAACATTTGGGCACACAAACAAGGGATACAATGCATGCACACCTGTTTAGATGAGACTGAAAGTGTATATTTGGATAAATGTAAGAAGGTTGTGTACCTAGGGTATCGCCGATTTCTTAGAACTCGCATCCAAAGAAGAAAGAAAGGCAAGCATTTCAAACGTCTGGCGTAACCCGGAGGAAGCCTTTCCTCCATCGGTGAGGAGATATTTGGTATGGTCAGGACCTAGAAGTAATCTTTGGAAAAGGTCTGGCGGTCTATCATTCGAATGACGATGCCGGACACGCGCCCATGTGGAAGAAGCAATCTATATTTTGGGACCTACCCTATTGGAAAGTCTTAGAGGTCCGCTCTTCAATCGACGTGATGCACGTGACGAAGAATGTTTGCGTGAACCTGCTAGGCTTCCTAGGAGTGTATGGGAAGATAAAAGATACACCGGAAGCACGGCAGGACCAGCAACGTCTGAAAGACCCTGAAGAGCCTATGCATCCTGAGAACGCGAAGGGTAAACGATGCCACTTAACTCCTGCCAGCTATGCTCTTACCAAAGCAGAGAAGGAAATCTTTTTTGAATGTTTGAGCAGTATCAAGGTCCCGTCTGGCTTCTCGTCGAATATAAAGGGAATAATAAATATGGAAGAGAAAAAATTCCAAAACCTGAAGTCTCATGACTTCCACGTGATTATGACACAATTGCTTCCGATTGCATTGAGGGGGCTTCTACCTGAAAATGTTCGAGTACCCATTGTGAAGCTATGTGCATTCCTCAATGCAATATCTGAGAAGGTAATCGATCCAGAAAGCCTACCAGTGTTACAGACAGATGTGACCCAATGTCTTGTCAGCTTTGAGTTGGTGTTCCCACCATCCTTCTTCAATATTATGACGCATCTCCTGGTTCACCTAGTATAAGAGATTGCCATTCTCGGTCCTGTATTTCTACACAATATGTTCCCCTTTGAGAGGTACATGGGAGTCTTAAAGAAATATGTTCATAACCGTGCTAGGCCAGAAGGAAGCATCTCCAAGGGCTATGTAACAGAGGAGGTCATTGAGTTCTGTGTTGATTTTATTCCTGACCTTAAGGCGATTGGTGTTCCAGAATCACGACATGAGGGGAGACTGCGTGGAAAAGGCACCCTAGGATGTAAAGCAATGATATGTAGGGACGGGCATTCTCTCAATCAAGCACACTACACGGTTTTACACATATCTATCTTGGTTGCCTCGTATATCAATGAACACAAGAATTTAATACGCCTCAAACACCCGGGGCAGTCTGATGAATGGATTATAAGTGAACACATGGCGAGTTTTGGCGGCTGGCTGCAAAGACTTCTCACGAATAACACCACTGTTGGGGATGAGTTGTACTTGTTGGCCAGGACACCATCTTCGACTGTATGTACTTTCCAAGGGTACGAGATAAATGGGAATACATTTTACATGATAGGCCAAGATAAAAAGAGCACCAAACAAAATAGTGGTGTCCGCTTCGATGCAACAAAAGACAATGGGCAAAAGACCACGTATTATGGGTTCATAGAGGAGATATGGGAACTTGACTATGGACCTAATTTTAAGGTCCCCTTGTTTCGATGCAAATGGGTCAAGCTAACAGGAGGAGGGGTTGAGGTAGAAAATAAGTACGGAATGACAATGGTGGATCTCAACAATCTTATGAAGGTAGACAAGAACTTAGACGAACCATTCGTTCTAGCCAATGATGTGGCTCAGGTTTTCTATGTGAAGGACATGTCCTCCAGACCAAAAAAAGGAAAAAATATGCAAACGAATACATCATATGATGAGCCAAAGCGTCACATAGTTCTTTCAGGGAAAAGAAACATCGTGGGAATCGAGGACAAGACATACATGTTAGAAGATTATAATAAGTTTGATGAAATTCCGCCCTTCACAGTGAAAACTGACCCAAGCATTCCGTTAAGTAAAGAAGATGCTCCATGGTTACATCTGAAGCGATCATAAGGAAGGACATATGCCAAGAAGTTCATGCTCATATTATGTAACTCTAGTTCATGTCTTTCGCAGTTTGTGGCTTGACCGAAGGATATCTTTCCCGGTTTGTGGATTGACCGGGACTATATATAGGGGGGACCGGTTTTGTAGTCTCAGTTTTTAATATTAATAAATGTCTTGAGTGTTAGTCTTGTTTTGTGGCTGGACCGGGACTATGAGAAGAAGTTGTCCCGATTCGTACTTACCATTAAGATCTGATCTCCAAACGCGGTCACATATTAGGAGTGCCTCTATGACCAGTTTCTTGGAGATGCCGGAGGACTAGGCTCCGTCGGCATCTCCCCAAAGCAACCGTGGTGTCCCTCTCAAAACCATCTTGCAGCTTGTAACTTCTCTAACTAGATCAATACACCTAGGAGCTAACTAATTTCACATATTAGGAGTGCCTCTATGACCAGTTCTTGGAGATCTGGGAGGCTGGGCTCATCGGCATCTCCACAAACCGGCCGTAGTGGTGTCCCCTCTCGAAAACCATCTTGTAGCTTGTAACTTCTCTAACTAGATCAATACACACAGGAGCTAACTAATTTCACATATTAGGAGTGCCTCTATGACCGATTTCTGAGATCCGGAGGCCAGGCTCGTCGGCATCTCCACAAATGGCCGCCGTAGTGGTGTCCTGCTCTCGAAAACCATCTTGGAGATGCCTTAAACTGGCTGGAGGACTGGACTCACAAGGATGCCTATTTATAGTACAAGCAGCTCGGCATAGTGTCGACACTTACGAAATAATGTCGACACTCACCCCTATTAGTTGCATTCTGTATTTTAATTCCAGTTCTATCTCCTTCACAAAATGACCTATCTCATTCGAGGTTTCTTGGCTTTCGCGTCAAATGACCAATCTTATGGCTAGAATCAAGGCATAGTTTGTGATAATATGGCCATATTGTGCATACATGTGCATCATGGCTTGGCAAACAATGTTGCAAAAGGAAGCTTTCCTTTTTATCGCACCAAAAAGGCATTTTCCATTTTCCGAGCATAAGATGCGACATTTAAATATCCAATCAATTCAAAAATGTTAATACAAAATAAAATATGATTTGCTCTAATAAAATCGGGTTAGATTCCTTTTTTAGATGCTTAATATTTCTTATGTTCAAAGTTTTAGGATTTGACAATTTATTTTTGTTTGAATTGAATAATCAAAATTTATATGTAAGTGTTTTAATCATTTTGAAAATTTTCACCTAAAGTAAATATAAAATGTTTTTACATGAATGGATAGATATTATTTTTCTGAAAATTATGATATATTATTCATATTTTTCTGAGTTGAAATGAATAAGATATGAATTTTCTAAATTCATATCCTATTTTTTGAATTATAAATGCCCCACCCTTTAATGCATGAATAAATGCCCCTTTAACACGGTTCCAGCCACGAACCGGTGTTAAAGATATCTTACCCCTTTAACACCGGTTCGTGGTGGAACCGGTGTTAAAGGAGAAAGGGTGTAACGAATCCCCTTTAACACGGTTCTAGCGAACAGTGTTAAAGGGGAGAAATATTAAATGCGCGCCTTCCTTCTTCCCCCAGAGCCAGATTGAAAGCCGTGCAGAGAAAAACAGAGAGGGAGAGCCGCGGGCGCCGTCCAGCCCTCGCCGTCGCCGCCCTCGCCCTCGCCGTGGCCGACCCCAGTCGACGCAATCAACTGCCCCTTCCCGAGCTCCGGCCGTTGTTGTCGCCTTTGATTCCGGCCGCCGTTCGTTTCGCCGAACCCCTCAATCGCCTCCTGGTGAGCAAATGGTGCTCAGGCGTCATCCCTCTCTCCCTCTCTTGCTCTAGTCCGCTTCCCCCATGTCCATCTATGAGCGCCGCAACCGCAGCTCGCCGGAGTCGCTGTTCCGATGACCTTAAGCCAGCAGCCCCACCAATTTTAGGATCCCCACATCGCGCCCGTTCGAGCGCTCGATTCTGCGTCTTTGGCGTGGCCTCTGTCATCGTGGCGACCACCACTGAGGTGCGGTGACATGGCCAGCGGGGCGCTTAGGTGGCGACGCCATACAGCCTGATCGTCACCACAATGGCTAGGACCAGTAGCGGTGTAAATAGGTTAAACCGCCCAGTTGACATCACAGTGATGTAATAATTCAATTTAAATTGATTAAACAATTTCAGAAAATGAATAAAACTTGTAAATTTAATATCTAATGATTTATAAGTCATAAAAATATGTATAATATATCAAAATGTTCAGAAAAATGAGATCTAACTATTTAAGCTATAATCATGAATTGTTGAACAACTTTCAAGACAAGTTTAATTAGATAACATAGTAACCCCTCTCATATACATCTAGAGTTTCCTCGAATTAGGGTTTTCACCCCTCGGAACCCCGATTAAGTTGTCGAGCATGCTTTAGGGTTTTCATGTATATATTTTTTGTATGTGTATGTGTATGCTTTAGGTTTTTTTGCTCGAGCATTTCAATAGATGTATTACTGATATTTGTGTGATAATATTATTGTTTTAGAAACTATGAATCCACTCAGTAGAAACCTTGAAGAGGAAGAAATAATGGAGAACATGATCCACGAGGACACCTCACAATATCTGAACTTGGAGGGACATGATGACAGCTCAAGTAGTCATGGAGAAGATGACGACTCCGGTGAACACACTTTAGTGATTGCAAAGTCCGTCGAGGTATATGCATGGATTAAGCCTCTACTGACTTGCACCGATTGATTTGTATATTTATGTATATGTATTAATTAACGCTTCTTTCTTCTTTTAGCCCTCTAGATCGACCAGCCAGCAACCATCTTCTTCTACGAAAAAGAGCAAGCGAGGAGCAAGCCATCGGTTGAAAGATCGTGCAAAGTTCACGATCGAAGCAGTCCGTGTTGATGGCAGGCCGATGGAGCCCAAGAAGGCCGCAGACAAATTTGTATGTCAGGCTAGAGTTCTTGTTAGGGACCAAATCCCAATCATAATTGAATATTGGAATAAGCCAAAGAAGGGCGACGGTACCTTTGTCGATGAAAGATCCAAAGAAACGCTTTGGAATTCGTTGTTGGTAAATTTCACCCTTCCGCCAGAGGAGGATGAAAACAAACCGGTTATAAAGGAAAAGGTCAAAGAGTGGACTCTAAAGAAGATGGTTGACGCTTTCTGCAAGTGGAAGACAAAATTGAACAAATTTGTCAAAGCTCGCGAGACTCCAAATTTCGTAGACGCATATTATGCGAAGATAAGACCTCACTGGCCCGAATTTGTGGCATATAAGGAGGTGCTATAGCTAAAAAGAGGTCAGAAACCAATACACTAAATGCCCAGAAGAAGGAATATCACCAGAGGACGGGGTCAGGTGGCTACATATCTCAGAGGCCTAAGTGGGAGGAAGTTGAGAAGGCCCTGCGCTCTAGAGGGATCACACCCCAGACAGATGGGTGGGACCTACGTGCAAAGACTTGGTTCTACAGAATCGGGGCAAGGTTGGACCCAGAAACAGGATTGTGTATCTTCCCAACACTCCTTGCCAAACCCGTCACTGAACTCATCACGGCATACGAGGAAACAGCCGCCAGGACCTTCCATCCCGACTGAGAGAATGACCGGCTCACACGCACCATCGGTAAAAATGAACACCCTGGACATGCACGAGGCATAGTGGGTATGACGTGGAAGGATGGGTTTGCCGAGTGGAGCGACTCTTACAGATGGCGCGGCAGAAAAGAAAAAGAGCGTACAGAGCGGATGACACAGATAGAACATGCACTTATGGCGCTGCAGGCGCAAGTGAATGCACAACAGAGCCATCAAGCTACCGGCCCATCTCAGCACGCAGCGCTGCATTGAAGCCGCCAGCCGGACTCTGCGCGGAAAAGCAACGTGGCTTCCACGGAGAACGTGCAGCCCACGCTTGAAATGGCGGGTCCTCGATACCCCGTGGATGAGATCACGGAGAGCAAACACGCTGAGCTGCATGTGAGATTAATGGGCTTATCCATTAAGGTGGTATCGGCTATGCCTTACCTCCATAGCTGGTGGAACTTACCACCGCCGACCGATTCGAGATGGCTATGCTATTGTCGGGGTGGATGAGGTTGTGAAGGAATATGAGGAAGCACAGCTTGACCATGCTACAGGTGAAGGGGAAACTCAACTCAAATTTGCAGCGAAAACAACCATTCTTTGGAATAAGGAACACATCGTGCTTCCAAATTGGCTCGGCACCCCGACGTCTCAGTGGCGTCGTGAGCCGCTTAGCCATCTCTGTGGCAGCCATCTCGGGCTTGACCATCTCTCAGACGATGACCATCTCCGGCGCGCCAGCCATCTCCGGCGCTCCAGCCATCTCCTGCCCGTCAGCCATCTCCGGTTCTTCAGCCATCTCCTCAGCGTAAGCGGAAGAGCACTTCCACGAAGAGCATTACTAGCACTGCCACAAAGAAATCCGCAGGAAACCGTATGCCAAAGAGTTCAAAAAACTACGTCCCGCAGCCTTCCACCAAGCCATTGCCGGTTTTACCATGGAATCGCAGCGACGAGGAGACCAATAGGATCTCGGAAGAAGAGGTCAAGAAATTCTTTGCACCTAGACGGGCCGAGCCAAAGGATAAAATAGATCCGGCGGTGTTGGAGAAGTTCTACAATAATCTTTTGAAACCTGAAACCCCACTTGTGCCGGACTACGAGCGCCAGATTTTGAAGGGGGATGCAAGGCACCATAGGGAGACTGAAAGTAGCAGTCGTGCGGCACCCCAGAAAATAGTTCCCATGCTCGGAGAGCAGGAAAACCAATCATGCGCCCCGCTCCAAGTGTTCGACACATGGGACGCTCCTCCCGTAAATGATTACAAGGCAGAGCTACAAAGAAAGGCCAATGATATGGGGATGACTTACATTGCATACTTGAACATCATGGGAGACAACTTGCCCAAATGCGATGCCAACCCCATACATCCATGGAAGTATGGGAAGAATCTCGTCAAGAAAGAGGAGCTCAAGAATCTACCAACAAAGATGTGAAGATTGCACAAGTGGTACCTTGATTTATGCAAGACGAGAAAGGAAGAATGGATCACGACGCATATAAGAGATCGGATTTTCTTGTGCGGAGACGACGAGATCGACTTCAACATTCAAGACTTGCATTTTATATTCAATCAGAAGGAACTCGACAAAGCTGCCATCAGCCTTTATTGTGTGTAAGTACTATTTATGTAATTTATATCTCATCTCATTCACTTCATTAATTGCATGTATATATATGCTCACCATATATGTATATACTATTATGCAGGAAAAATGTTATGGAATGCATGAAAGGAGGCCCTTTTGACATTGGGTTCGTTGACCCAAATAGAGTTCATGAAGAAGTGGTAAGAACCAAACCCGGGCAAACAGAAGATTACTTGCTAAGGTCTTTACTAAGACAACAAATCAAAAGGGAAATACTATTCCCTTACAACTTCTCGTGAGTACTGTTACCCTCTCTTGTACACATTCTGTTTCGGCTTACTCGATGTTAAGTGTAACTGATGATGAGTTATGCGTGTGTAGGTTCCACTTTATTCTGCTAGTCATTCAACCCGACTCAGGAAAAGTCCTTGTCATGGACTCGTTATGAAAAGAAAAAGAGATATGGGCAGACTTTAGAGAGATGCTCCGGAGGTAATTTCAATCATATTATCGCACTAGATCGGCAACTTTCGTGACAACAAGTAATTAATTACTCCTTTATCCATTTTCTTTGCCGGACATGGTTTGGAAAAGGTTCACGGGCAGGGCCGTGGGTGAATGGTCAGAAGAACTAAAATTTTTAGACCAAAATGTAAGTAATACTAGCTAGCTAGGTCTGCATATCTCTTTGATTCTGCTTCCAATTCCATTATATCATGCTTTATTGATTACTATTTTGATTGAACTCTCTATTCTCGTAAAGTGCGCGCATCAGGGACACGTCAATAACTTATGTGGGTACTATGTTTGCGAGTTCATTCGCAACACGATATGTGCGACGGGCCAAGCCGCACTAGAACAACTTAGAGTAAGTAAACAAAGTACACAACATTATTTTATTACCATCAATTGTGTTGAATTTTATTCTTATATATATATTGACCCCATCCTTCATATATATTCAGATCGAACAGATGTGGGACTAACTCCTACCATTTGAATGCATACGAGCCATTCAAGAGTAATTGGCGGGGTTCATACTTGATGAGGTCGTCACGCCTGGTGGAGAACTCTTTAGATATCCACCAAAATAAATGTTGTATATATGCTTGAACGTGTTTGTCTTGTACTTGATGCTTCAACGTTTACGGAGAATACCACACAATGACGATGTTATGTATAATAATAGTTGCTTAATTATTCATGTACTCGTATGTACCGATGACGATGTATGTGTATACCGCTCTCGATCGGTTCCCCCTCCCCCCTCCCCGTCCCCGCCGCGCCGCAGAAATATGCCCAGAACGGGGCAGGGGCAGAACTCTGCCGCGACAGAGATTTAGGCCGTTTTCCTGCCGCGTTACGAACCGGTGTTAAAGGGGGGGGGGTCCCTGAGCGCTGCGCCAGCCCCACGTGCACCACCCTTTAACACCGGTTCGTATAAGAACCGGTGTTAAAGGGGGGCCCCTCTAACACCGAACCCTCAGCAGCGGTTCTAAAACCGCTGTTAGAGGGCCCTCCAAACCGGTGTTAGAGGGGGGGGGGGGGGGGCACTAGTGGATCCTAGCCCCAAGAACACACACGATCACTATAATTTTTTTGTGGATTTCAATCTCGCCGCTCGGAACCTCTCCCTGCGATGAACACACAAACAGCAAAGGGAACAAGATATTTTTGCGACGCATAACGTTTGTATCTATTCTACTTTTCCTTTTATTCCATCGATCCACGTATCCTGAAACGTGACCGATCCTACTGCTACACCCCTCCATGATTCACAAGACCCGCGGCATTCCACGGAAGATCGAGAGGGGCTGAACAAATCAGCTACGACTAACTGCTATGCCTACTAGTATAAACGTGTTATTTAGAGACGGTTATTGTTTATAGGCTTCAGCCGATTTCTCGTTTCGGCTCAAGCTCATAGTCTCTAAGAGCACACCACTCAACCGGTTTTTTTGTGTGGCTTTAAGATACGCGACCTGAGTCGGCACACCACCTCAGACGGTGCAAAAATCAAAACGTCTCTAACATATACGAGCTGAAGACAGCTAGTAGTCCTGACCGCTTGCAAGAACTTCTCACCCACAGATGACCAATACTAGGAACCGTCTCCAATAGCCAGGTGACCTGAGTCGGCTGTTATTATGACCCGTCTCTAATATATTTAAACCTTATACGGCTTTATATTTCATCTGTCTCGAATAAATTTCCTTTTTAATACCGGTTATTATAGCATCCAACTTTACAATCTGAGACGGTTTCAACCCACAGTCGTCTCTTGGAGTTACCTAAGAGGGCAACTTTTACCCGATAGTCTCTGGGTACACTTCACACGGAGACGATGCTTTTAAGCAACCGCCTCTATTGATTTATACCTATATTAGACTGCTTTCGGCCACTGTTTACTAGCGGCCATAATATCTGGATGATCCAGAACAATTCGGAATACAACTGAAATACAAATATTATATTTATTGTCAACAAAATTCTCAGGACCTGACATAGCTACCATGTCACACAAATCAATTAATGTACACTACACTCGATACTAAAAATCAATATGCACTACACTAGCATTGGCATAGCTAGCAAGCATGGTAAGTATTACATTTTCAAGAACCCTCACATTAATCGACTAGTATAATAATGTTTGGCATACTTGCTCTCACATGGATTTTGTGTGGAACTCTCCATCGCCTTTCACCACTTATTGAGCCAGAAATTTGACAATCTCCGTGCGAATCATTTTTAGCTTAGCCATCAGCAGTACTGTCTCTTCAATTTGCGGACACTATGTAAATTAAATCATGATCAAAATCGGTACCAATAAGAAGAATATTTTAATAAAATAATAAGATAATGTTTGCATACCAGTTGTTCTGGTCTAGGAATAACCAGGTTGGCCTTCATGATGCTCATATGTTGGAAAACATAATAGCCGCAAAGATGTGTCGATGAACGCTGCTTGTGGCACTAAAACAGAGCATATGTGGAAATGACCATATTACACAGACAATATATTTAACATGCTGATGCGGCTCATATAACTGTAGAGCTTCGTTAGGAAACCCCAAGAAGAAGGTATGATGAGCACATCAGTAAGTTTTACCTCAGTTATGAAACCAATGTTATCGAACCAGTAGGAGGAAGGAAACGACTCAAAGGTGTTGCTAACAACTTGGAACCTGCACAACACAAACTTAAGACTTTGCCCCAACGAACATTGAGGTTGTCAATCTCACCGGTTTGCTGAAAACAAAGGATTAAACGTATGGTGTGGAAGATAATAATTGCTTGCAGAAAGTAAACAGTAACAGTGGATGATGTATCAATGGTAAAGATTGTACCGGGGTCTACATTTCAATAGAGGTATTCTCCTTAAGATAAATAACATAACATGCTGGGTAAACAAATTAGAACGGGGCAATTGACATGACAGAGCAAGGCATAACAATGCAATACTAGACATTCATGATCCTGTGAGATTTGATTGAGCATTACAACAATATACATAGACCGTCATCCAACTGCATCTATGACTATTAATCCACCTTTAGGTTATCATCCGAGCCCCCTCCAGTATTAAGCTGCAAGCAACAAATAACTGCTTTAAGCAATGTGTGTAAAGTAAACAATACAATTGTTCCATAAACAAGAGATTGTTGTTTTCTCCCTAGTAGAAACAACACATCTACAACCTTAGAGATTTCTGTCACTTCCCCAGATTCAATAGAGGCATGAACCCACTATCAAGCATAAATACTCCCTGTTGGAGTCACTAGCATTTACTTGGCCAAGATAGCTACTCGAAACGGAGAGCATGCAAGATCTCAAACAACACAGACATGATAGAATCAATAAGATAGAATCAGTAATCAATCTGACATAGTAATCTCAAAATCCATCGGATTCCCGCAAACACAACATGCATGACTACAAATATATGATCTTGATCATGAACGGAGCTCACAAGATCTAAACATGGTAGCACAAAGGAGGAGAAACAACCATCTAGCTACTGTATGGACCCATAGTCCAAGGTGTAACTACTCACGCATCATACCGGAGGCTGGCATGGTGATGAAGAAGGCCTCCGGGATGATCTCTCCCCTTCGGCAGGGTGCCAGGAAGGGCTTCAGATCCCCCGATCTAGGGACGATGGTTGCGGCGGCTACGGACTGTTTCGTGGAGATCTGATCAGGTCCTTAGGGTTTTGGCATTGGGGGGATTATATAGGCAAAGATGCGAGGCGGGAGGGTGGCCAGGGGGCCCACACCCTGCCCAGGGTGGGCCCGTGCGTGTGGGGGTGGGGGACGGGGTGGCCACCCTGTGGCTCCCCTATGGTCTCCCTTCGGTCTCTGTGTTCGTCTCGGTGAAATATTGACTTTGGCTTTTGTCCCGTCCAATTGCGAGAATATTTTCTTTCTGAAACCAAAAACAGCAGAAAACAGGCAACTAGCACTGTGGCATCTTGTTAATAGGTTAGTCCTAGAAAATGTATAAAAATACCTTAAAGTGTAGACAAAGCATAGCAAAGTGGATACTAAACAAGCATGTAACATAAAAAATTGTAGATACATTTACGACGTATCAAGCATCCCCAAGCTTAAATCCTGCTCGTCCTCGAGTAGGTTAGTGATAAAAAGAATAATTTTTGAGGTGACATGCACCATCACAATCATTATAAAACCATTTGCAAGCACTGAAAGCTAGGATCAAAGTACTGTAAACATGAGCATGAAAGATGAAGTTCTAACAATATGACATAGTAACTATGCTTCAACATGAAAGGATACAAACAAAGATTCATGAATAACAATGCATTGAAAGATGTTTGTTTGTTTCACATATAGAAAGCATAGCATAGTGGCATTTAGCCTGTCCCTCATGGAGTAGCAAAACATAAATGCACAAGACACCTTCAAAGTTCATAAGGGTGAGTAGATACAAGTTTAAGAACAAGCAATATCAACATGATGCATCAATCAATAAGTTTTGGGACAATGCACATAGAACTAAGAATGGAAACTATGCTCTCTTAATTGGTTCCTAAGGATAGAAGGTGGAGACTCAATATAAAAGTGGAAGAAAGGCCCTTCGAAGGGAAGCAGGGATTTCAAGTTTCATAAAGAGCTTCCAAAAATTATGGTACTTGTTAGCTTTTAGCTCTCATTGCCCCTATCATAAGTATCTTGAAGTGATTAAGGTTAAAGTGAACAAAGTATGGAGTATATGCTTGACAAAGTATAAGTTGTCAATCTCATGTCCCTTGAGTACGAGGGCCGCTCCTCATGCTACTCAACTTTAGTTACCGGTAAGTTCTTGTCATAGTAAGTACATGTGTATCATAGAGAACAGCCAACGGGGTACCCCTTGCCGCATGATACAGGATCTATCCCATATCAAAATGACAAGGGAAGCACGCAATGAACATCTCAGCAATCTTCTTATTTACCATGGGAAAATGGTGCTTTTTTCTCTTCTTTCCTCTTTTTTTTCCCTTTTTCTCTATTTTCTATCTCTATCTTTTTTTATAAGAAGAATGCTTCATAGATTGCTCACTATGGTGATGCTGCAAGTTTCCACCATGATTAGGCATGGCTTAGGCTAGTGGTCGAGGCGTTTCTCTAACACATATACATAACTCCATGGACTTACAAGCTCCCCTTTAATACCAACTAGGTAGAAATTTACAGGTGTTGAAAGCGTTCCCCGTGATAGCACGGTTCTGCTAATTATCAACTTATAAGTGCAAGCATATACAATATAGATGACACAATGGTTCAAGTTTATTAGGGGCAAGAAAAATAAAGCGTGCCATCAAGTTTGTGAGAGCTTTAATCACTAATTTTCACATGACAAGTTTAATTTGGAAGATAGATAAAATAAGAATATACTTGGAATGGTGTAACACACCATGCATAGGAATTTATAATGGACACTTTGGAATAATTTGGTTTCTTTGGAGTTGGATGCATGAGTAGATCTTACTCAATACAAGTGGAGGCTAGCAAAAGACTGGGAGTGACCGACTAAGAGAGCAATAATGGCCATAATCATGCAGAGCGACAAAACATTACTAATCAAAGCATAAAGTGGTACCACAAGTCAAAAACTAAATGATCATAGATGCTAAGCTGACTGGTTCATAGTCATAACATGGTGTGAGCATGTGCCAAGTCAACCCAAACAAAGCATCAAAGGAGAATACCACAATACTATGCGTTTGTATGCTAAAACAACGCATGATTCTTTCAAGGCATATTAAGCAATCCTAATTGTTTGGAAAAAGTAATGCTACAACAATAATCACTAAGAATAAGGTCAAAACAATATCTAGCAAGATATGACAGAGTCTAAGCCAGGGCCAAAACAAGCTCCCTTTGTACCACTATAAGCAAAAAACTTTCTACTCCTTTCCAACACCAATCAACTTATTTGAAACAACAAAGTGAAAGCGGGGGTCCAACTAATTTATTCAAGCAAACTAAGCAAACGAAATTCAAAAACGAAAACTAAGACGCTGCAAGAACAACACAACAGTGCATGAAACAATAAAAACGAAGTGTCTAGAAAGACCTGAGATTTTTATTGATGAAGAAGGGGATGCCTTGGGCATCCCCAAGCTTTGACGCTTGTACCTCTTGAATATTTCTTGGGGTGACACGGGGTGGCATCCCCAAGCTTAAGATTTTGTCCATTCTTCATCTCCTTACATCATTCTTCCCTTACACGTGAAAATTTTCCTTCATACAAAACTTCACACAATCTTCATTAGAAACATTAGTGCATTCAAAAGATAATAGACCTTTGGGGTTTAGTTTCAAAACAGCAAAACTTTCATTAAAAACACAAGATACTATAGCAATTCTCTCAAAAAACTCAATTTACCAAAGAGAACCCAAAAAGAAATCGATAGGAGACAAATGCAAATAATGACAAAAATCTGTCAAAACAAACCAGCAGGTAAAAACCATTTTTTAGAAGACCTTATGTTGATCAAATCAAAAAGTGTTGAACTAATTAAAGTTAGATAGCAACCGGGGGGATTTATTCAGAAAATTACAGCTCAATCCGACATACAGAGATTTTTCAAAAAAAATTATAGTGAAGCACAAAAATCTGTTTCGGGACAACACTTCCCCAAATCTTACTTCCCTCTCATTAGAGGTTATTCTTGGCACAAAAAATCAAACAAAAAGTATAAGGAGAGGTTATTACAGAAGTAATAAATTCCAAGACTCAAGAAAACTATTGTGTTATCTTCCAAGAAGTACTTTTCTTTAACGCCTTTAAGTTAGGCACAAGAAGCAAAAATCAAGTATTTTCAAATGAAGAAGCATTGATATCAAATTTTGCTTTAAAAGGAGGAGCAAAGGAAAACTTCTCTATCCTCATGGGGAAGTGTTCAATACCTTTCTTGAATGGAAATTTATATTTAATGGTGCCTTCTTTCATATCAATGATGGCACCAACAGTTCTAAGAAAAGGTCTTCCGGAAGTAATAGGACAAGAAGCATTGCATTCAACATCCAAAACATAGAAATCAACCGGTACATATGCATTGTTAACCATAATAAGAACATCATTAACACTCCCCATGAGTTTCTTTTTAGCATTATCATTAAGTGGGACATCTAAATATCAATCTTCCAAAGATGGCAAATCAAGCATTTCATAAATCTTTCTAGGCATAATAGAGACATTAGAACCAAGGTCACATGAAGATTTGAGATCAAAGTCATTCACTTGCATATTAATGATGGATTCCCAACTATCTTCTAATTTCCTAGGAATAGAAGCTTTGTGTTTCAATTTTTCTTCCTTAATTTTAATGAGAGCATCTATAATGTGCTTGGTGAAAGACATATTCATATCACTATCATTAGGACTTATAGCAAGCTTTTGTAGGAACATAATCACTTCAGAGATATTGCAACCATCAAGATCGAAATCAAACTTAGCATCACAGGTAGTAGACTTATTGGGTTTAGGTATTGTTGTAGTAGGAATAGGGACTTCTTGTGGTTTGCTAGCATCCATATTGGTGGTGGTAATAGTACAAACACTATTGTTTGTAGCAATTTCAGCTTCTCTTTCCCACTTAGCATGTAATTGAGCTAATAATTTAACATTTTCATCAATAGTAACTTGTATGGCATGAGTAGCAACAAAGGTACTTTCCAAAGTTTCAGGTTTAGCAGCCATTTTATTAATCAAGGAGGACTGTGCTTCAGACAAGGATGAAATATTTTTCTCAGCATTCAAAATTTTGGACTGTAAACTAGGAATTTCCCTATTCAAATTCTCAAGTTGATGACTAATATTTTTCAAAATAGTAGATTGTCCTTCCATAGTTTTAGTGAATATTTTGTTCTGCTCATATTGCATTCG
The DNA here is from genome assembly GCA_030063025.1 of Avena longiglumis. Classification (NCBI taxonomy): domain Eukaryota; kingdom Viridiplantae; phylum Streptophyta; class Magnoliopsida; order Poales; family Poaceae; genus Avena; species Avena longiglumis. The sequence continues at coordinate 443,241,746 of CP125973.1, read as the reverse complement.
CATGAAGTTTTTAGTGGACCTTTCAACTTCTAAAATCCTATCTTCACTAGGCATTCCAAATCTACCATGATAAGTATTGCCATTATTAGGAGGATAAGGCCTATAGTTATTATTACCATAAGCGTTGTTGCCAAAATTATTATTTCTTATGAAGTTCACATCAACTTGCTCTTGTTGAGCAACCAAAGAGGCTAAAGGAACATTATTTGGATCTATATGAGCTTTCCCATTAACAAGCATAGCCATAATAACATACATTTTATCACTCAAAGAGGAGGTTTCCTTAACAGAATTTACCTTCTTACCATGTGGAGCTCTCTTAGTGTGCCATTCAGAATAATTAACCATCATATTATCAAGGAGCATTGTTGCAGCACCCAAAGTAATGGTCATAAAGGTACCTCCAGCAGCAGAATCCAAAAGATTTCTTGAAGAGAAGTTTAAACCTGCATAAAATTTCTGGATAATCATCCAAGCAGTCAGTCCATGAGTGGGACAATTCTTTACCAAAGATTTCATTCTTTCCCATGTTTGAGCAACATGTTCATTATCAAGTTGTTTAAATTTCATTATTTCACTTCTCATATATATAATCTTAGCAGGAGGATAGTATTTTCCAATAAAAGTATCTTTGAACTTAATCCAAGAATCAATACTATTTCTAGGCAAGGATAGTAACCATTCTTTAGATTTTCCTCTCAAGGAGAAAGGAAACAATTTGAGATTAATAATATATCCATCTACATCCTTATATTTTTGCATCTCACAAAGTTCAACAAAGTTATTGAGGTGGGCAGCATCATCATTAGAACTAGCACTAGAAAATTGCTCTTTCATCACAAGATTCAACAAAGGAGGCTTAATTTCATAAAAGGTAGCATCGGGAGCAGGTGGAGCAATAGGTGTACTCAGGAAATCATTGTTGTTTGTGCTAGTGATGTCACACAACTTGATGTTCTCAGCAGAATTCATTTTTGCAAAGGTGGAGCAAGCCAACAGTAGCAGCAACTAGAGTAGGAACTATTTTTTTGTGTTTTTGAAAAGAAAGGCAAACCAAATGAAACTATTTTTTTTGTAATTTCTGATAAAAAGAAGCAAGAAAAACAAGGCAAAATAAACTAAGCAAAACAAAAACAAAGTAAAGAGAATGGTTGTGAAGGACTCCCCTTGTGAAGCCATCCTTAACTACCCGGCAACGGTGACAGAAAACGTCTTGATGCGACTCAGATCACTATAGAGCTTTGTTGGGAAACCCCAAGAGGAAGGTATGATGAGCATAGCAGTAAGTTTTCCCTAAGTTATGAAACCAAGGTTATCAAACCAGTAGGAGGAAGGAAACGACTCAAAGATGTTGCTAACAACTTGGAACCTGCACAACACAAACTCAAGACTTTGCCCCAACAAACAGTGAGGTTGTCAATCTCACCGGTTTGCTGAAAACAAAGGATTAAACATATGGTGTGGAAGGTAATGATTGCTTGCAGAATGTAAACAGTAATAGTGGATTATGTATCAATGGTAAAGATTGGACCGGGTTCTAGAGTTCTCCTTAAGATAAATTACATAACATGCTGGGTAAACAAATTACAGCGGGGCAATTGACAGGACAGAGCAAGGCATAACAATGCAATACTAGACATTCATGATCCTATGAGATTTGATTGGGCATTACAACAATATAAATAGACCACCATCCAACTGCATCTATGACTAGTAATCCACCTTCAGGTTATCATCCGAACCCCCTCCAGTATTAAGTTGCAAGCAACGGATAACTGCTTTAAGCAATGTGTGTAAAGTAAACAATACAATTGTTACATCAATAAGAGATTTTTTCTCCCTAGTAGCCCATCACATCTACAACCTTAGAGATTTCTTTCACTTCCCCAGATTCAACAGAGGCATGAACCCAGTATCGAGCATAAATACTCCCTCTTGGAGTCACTAGCATCTACTTGGCCAAGATAGCTACTAGAAACAGAGAGCATGCAAGATCTCAAACAACACAGACATGATAGAATCAATAAGATAGAATCAATAATCAATATGACATAGTAATCTTAATATCCATCGGATCCCCGCAAATACAACATGCATTATTACAAATAGATGATCTTGATCATGAATGGAGGTCGCAAGATCTAAACATGGTAGCACAAAGAGGAGAAACAACCATCTAGCTACTGTATGGACCCATAGTCCAAGGTGGAACTACTCACGCATCATACCAGAGGCTGGCATGGTGATGAAGAAGGCCTCCGGGATGATCTCTCCCCTCCGGCAGGGTGCCGGGAAGGGCTTCAGATCCCCCCGATCAAGTGACGATGGTGGCGGCGGCTATGGACTGTTTCGTGGAGATCTGATCGGGTCCTTAGGGTTTTGGCATCGGGGGGATTATATAGGAGAATAGGCGAGGCAGGAGGGCGGCTAGGGGTCCCACACCCTGCCTAGGCGCGGCCCAGGGTGGGCCCGCACATGGGGGGGGGGGGTGGCCACCCTATGGACCCCATCCGGTCGCTCTTCGATCTCTTTGTTCGTCTCGGTGAAATACTGACTTTGACTTTTATCCCGTCCAATTCCGAGAATATTTCCTTACTAGATTTTCTGAAACCAAAAATAGCAGAAAATAGGCAACTAGCACTATGGCATCTTGTTAATAGGTTAGTCCTAGAAAATGTATAAAAATACCTCAAAGTGTAGACAAAGCATAGCAAAGTGGATACTAAACAAGCATGGAACATCAAAAATTATAGATACGTTTACGACGTATCACATGCATACATATATATGTGTACAAGTGCTAGTAAAAATTAACCGGTTGACCCATGTGATGGGTTAGCTCTTTATAGTTCTTCGTTGCATTTCCTTCTTTCGAATGAAATACTTTAAACGATCTAAAAGCAGGAAAACAAAAATGTATATCATTACAAAACTAGAATGTATATAACTTTTATTATGCAGATGAAAGTATTAAATCACCTGCTAATAAGCCTCAGCACATCATCATAATTTGCTTTTTTCACGAAAACAATCAAGATAATGGACATGGCCATCCAGAAGTGAGATAGCGATAAGAATCTAGTGAAATCTAAAAGTTGAACCAATTATTAGTTGGGTGAAACCAATCAAATTCGTAATCAAGGATGTGGTACTAATTAAGCTAGCTTACTCTTTATAAAAAGGCAATAGAATTAGTTCCTGGTCTTTAATCTTCTCCATCATGTTGATGATGTAATCCTTGTCATTTCTTTCGTTAGCTTCCATGGACGAATGCGAAGAAATGGCAGGGTCGATGAAGATTATTTTATGCTTATAGGTCCTGGCTGATGGGGATATGCCCAAGACCGTAGATAATCCTAGTCGAATTAGGTCAAACCTCTGAAACCCTTATTGATTAGGTTGTAATCTTGTAAACCCTAGCTAGGTACCCCTATATAAACCTCCCTAAGGTTCCCATTATGGACACGAGCTATTAGCTACCCCATCCTTCGGACTCGTTGCCCATAAACCGAGTTCGCCCACCTTGTAATCTCACTTGCTATCAATACAAACAAGCAGGAAGTAGGTATTTACCCTACGGGGAGCCGAACCTGGGTAAACCCTTGTCTTGCCCCCAATCTCGATATGCGGATGACAACTCGCTCTTGCCCATTTTGACTCAATTCCTACCCCTGGTAGCGACTGTCGTGGCCATTCCCACGATAGTGGTACCCACCGTGGGGCTTGGTGAGTCAAGCCTTAGATCTGCGGCGAGACCCTACACACCCATTCGCCGACCCTTCGCTACCGGTTGCATGATCGCTACCGGCGGATTCTTCTAGATCTTGCGGAGTAGCTACATGCCGGCTTCGCGACCGGTCACTCCCACCTCCATGGTGCCGATCGGATCCATCAACCTCTTCATCGACTTCATCGACACCATCGACCCGGTGGATCCTGCTAGACCCGTCCTCAGCAACAGATCGTCTCCGCGCTATCTTCTCTTGGAGGAGCAGATCCAATCGATGACCCTCCTTGCATCCAAGTACGACTCGGTCAAGAATGACTCGGTCGAAACTCGAAAGCAACTCCACCCTCTGTGACGACGCTGATTCGGCGACGCATGCGCTGTTCATGGTATCTGCCACCCCCACATCAAAAGCCAACTCCATCACGAAAGTCTCCAACACCAGGGACTACAAGGATCAGTCGATCCTCCCGCTCTTCGACTACGACTCGAGGCCAGAATCTCTAGATGAGATCTACCCCGCTAGCCACCACGCCATCTACATGGAGAACGGGGAGGAGCGACCGGTGGGTCCTTTCTCCACTCCCCTCCCACCAACAACGACCGCCGATGAGATCGAGTGGCACTGCGTAGCCCTAAACGAGGCAAGGGAGACGGAAAGACTGAGCGCGGAAAATTTCGCGTTGAGCAAGAAACCAAACAACAACTCTTGGCGTATCACCAATACCGGGTGACACAGCGACTCAACCTTTCCACTCAGGGTCAAGCTCTGAACTTCAACGACAAGAATGACCCGACGTGTGCGGCCGACCGCAAGGTCTCCCACAATGCACTGCCCGGAGGCAGTCATCCGCCACCTGGGTAGACCACGCATGGAGCACCTCAACCACCCCACCGCGCACCTCCTCCGGAGCAGCCATGGATACTAATCGCACCACGTGAGTATGATGCCAATGGCCTCCCCCTCTACTCAACTCTAATGGACAATGTCGTCACGAGCCAAGCTGCGGTCACCAACATGGTGTGATCCAGATCAAGTACGCCTAGGCCCTGCTCGCCAAAGTTGTCAAGCATAAAACAGTGGGCCATGACTCGCAAGGTCGAGTCTACTCTAGATCCACCAATAGCAGGGCAACATCGTCCAATCGCTTAGCTGAACGGATGGTCGCCAACATCAATAACTGCCCCTAGAGCTGCGACTGCAACTGTTAGTGGTCACCAACCCCGTGATATCCACCAACAATCCGCGACGTCAATACATTGCGGTCGCTGCCAACGTCTAGCCCGTCAAAGCGCGGGGCCACATTATCAACACCCAAGCGTGGAGAGCTCATCAGCCATACGACCTCCTCCACACGCTCTCCAACCGCGGTGACCCTAGCCGAGTCGGCCCTCCATGCTTTGGACCAATGTTCCGAGGCAAAAACTACCCTCCAGACATCCGGGGGCCAAAGGACATTGAGAAGTATGACCCCATGTTCTATCCCAAAGTATTGATTGACACCTACCTCATGGCGATGTGGATCGCTGGCCACAACAAGATACTAGCCACTCGCTACCTCCCCCTGATAATGGAGGGTGCGACTCGCTAGTGGATCAGCACCCTCGCCGAGAACAGCGTCGACTCATGGGAGTAGACGCGCGAGGACTTCATTAAGCACTTCGAAAGCTCTTACTCACGCGCCACCACGATCGAAGACCTAGATCAATGCGTCCAGGGTCCCAACCGCCGAAGAGGTGGATGGCTCCTCCACGGAAGAGGAGGAAGAAGAAGAGGTCGTCGAGAAGGAATGCGAGCCGTCCTCGGCGAACCGCAAGACGAATGGTCAAAATGTTGCGAGACTAAGGCATAGCGGCTACTCGCCATGGGGCTCATTCGCCCCAATAAGTACTCCGACTGGCCGGCGAAACCAGTCCTAGTGCTTATTAAGAAAAACACCTCCTCGAGGATGTGTATTGACTGCACCGACCTCGCCAGTACTTGAGCGCAACCCTCCTAGGGACAACTGCAGGACCGACTTGCTCAGCAAGCAACGCGACCCGGAGGAAGTCACTCACCACCACACGACCACTTGGAAATAATGCACACTAACTCAACCGATGCGTGTGGTGATCACCCCCGGAACATCTACACACCACGCAAGTCTTACATTCCGCGCCCTAACTTGTACAACAAATTGGGTACCCCTAATAAATAAAATACTGTTTCGGAAAATCGTATCCACTCGCCTTATCTTGTACCAGGTACACTCGTAACGCAAAAGCATATACTCTATACGAGTTGACAACCCTTGGGAGAGTGACTCGATACAGCCAAGTAGTGTAGTACAAGGGCATCGGGAAAACATGCGCCTTGTGTTCTACACAAAAAACCCCTTATCGAGAGCCCCATCGGAGTCGCCTCGCTCGACTAGCTCCCCGATCCAAGACGATCGGCCGTGCTTCTCACAACACCCCGTCTCCCTCATCCTCGAATGTAGTGACTCGAATAGTTAAGTAGCACACTCGGGGACTCGTTACAGCACGAACATTCATGCACCTTGCGAAAACACCAAGTACGAGACCTTGCCCTGGAATTGCCAAGTGACTGGCTCCCTGAGCCAGGAGGGAAGACGCGCTCAGCAGACAACGTCCTACCTACCTTAGGATCAATGCCTCAAATAGCTAAGTACCACGCTCGGGGACTCGTCAAACACGAACCCGCAAGCGACCTGGGAAAATGCCAAGTATAGCAGGTCCTTTGGGGTCGCCACGCGAATGGGTCCACGAGCCACGGAAAATCGACCAAGACCTACTCGAACAGCTCATACACACAAACTATTCTCATTAGTCACACGCGTGCAAACTTTAATCAAAATGCTTGCGGACTAGCTATCCCCAATGTACCCAACTCGCAAAACAACTCCATGACGAACAAACATACATAGATCATTCTCAAATGCATGAAAACACGATCCATTCATAATCGCATCAAGTTTTTACAAAGCCAGTTGTCACTAACCCTATTACACAGACAGACCTCTCACTTTGCAGGTTTTGAGGATGAAGCACCACCCGTACCCTTGGACAGCTCAACAGGCTTGGTCGGATACGTCGACAGCTTCTTCGTGATCGCGGACCAAAACGGGCTCTCTGACGGGAGGTCACGATACTCCAGCTCGGCATCGCAGGCGCCACATGTGTCCCATGGTAAGGCAAGAGATTTTTCATCGCCAGCACGCGCTCTGCATATGGAGCAGCCTTTGCCTACAACTTGAGGACATAGGCGGTCTTCATCGTGCCAGTCGCCGAAGGGTACCCACTGGTGACATCATTGAGCTCAAAGTCCTCCGGGAAATGAGCAAGCTCAAGGCTCAGCGTCGCAGTCGCCCCACGACAGAAGGCAGATCACGCCATCCACTCTACCATCGTGGGTGCCTCCTCCAGATATCTCCACACCTCTATGAACCTTGCGGGCACCACTTCAATAGGGGTGATGTTTTGGAGGATCGTGCGAACACACGTCGATGCCGTCATTGTAGCATTCAACACCGAGTTCATGCACTGCTCGGTGGTGAAGTCCCGCACGGCCGGATCGCCTTGGCCTACAACATCTGCAAAGTTAGATCGCATCAAATCGAGTTTGTGGGTGAAATAGAAATACGACCCGCTCAAGGACTGGATCCACTCGGGGACTCCCCCCGTCAAATAGAACCAATCAAAGGATGCACTCACCTAGGAGGGTATGGCAGCTGGCCTTGACGAACTTCTCCAAATTGGAGAGCTTCGCCTGCAGATCCAAAATTATGGAGTCGGATGCCTTGTGATCCGATGCTGATGCCGCGAGTGCAGTCTTTACCGACTCGAGTTCGGTGACCGGCACATAGCCCTCCCGGGCCTTCACCAGTGCGGCGTTTTGTTTCTCTACATAATGACATCACAAAGAATCAACAGGCGCCCACAAGACGAATCCAAGGTAATTCCAATATAAAGACCCACCAGCAAAAGCCTTAAGTTGGAGAGATTCTTCTTGTGCAACCCCAAGTCCTTCTCCATCCGCTCTATCGTGGCTCGTTAATCAGCGGCTTCGACCTGCAACAAATCGAAATAGGTATTGATTAGTAACAATCATTACGAGACTCGTCTCGCAAAACCTCTATGAACCGACCCTCGGGGACTGGGGAACACAAATTTCTAAGTGTCCAGCTGCTACAATTTAGCGACTAGACCCTCGGGGACTGGGATTACCTAAAGAGCCTCGCCTAGAAGGTGATGCGGTTCGATGGCGCCCATGGAGAGCACTAGAGTTGCCCCATCGCACGGATGCCGTAACGCTGATTCGGCATGGTTGTCAATGACCTCGGGAACAGCGGGCGATTGAACACCCCTGGACTCCGTGACGAATCGCCGGAAAGTAGCAGACTTTACCGTGGGTGCCTCGGTCGCCACCAAACCCATCTTGATGGGAGGATCGACCTCCACGATGTCGTCCCCCTCTTCAAGCGACTTCCCCTCTCGAGGTGCTGCCTTATCGACCTTGGTCACCACTGTTGCACCCGTTGCCGGGAGGTTGACCCTCTTCTTCTTGAAGCCCGCCTTAGGTATGTTGGCGACGCCATCCTTACTCTTCATGGAAGGTTCATCAGTGGTCTCGGCATGCCCTACTGGGACCTTGGCCACGAAGGCACGCTTAATATTCTTTGGGCCGTCCCTACAAAAAAGGCAGCGGTTAGCGACTAGGAAATCCCGAACAAAGCACATAAAACCAAAGGAGCACATGCAGTAGTACTCACTTGGCGACCGGATTAGCTCGCAGCCCGGTGGTGATGTGCGCCAGCTTCTCCAATTCGGTCCCGATAGGCCACGACAGGCCCATCTCCAGCAGGCTCATCAGGCGCTACTGTTTCGGAGGAACCTTCGGCTCTGTAGTGGGCTTGGATGGCATCAGGGCTCGCCTAGAGCGGTCCTCCACGGTGATCTCCGGATCGCTGTCTCCTTCGCCAAGGCTGCAACTGGCCTCAGTCTCGCGATGTTTCTGACCGTGCATCTTGTTGTTCATCGAGGGCGGCTCGCGTTCCTCCTAGACGACCTCTTCCTCTTCCTCCTCTTTAGCGGAGGAGTCATCCACCTCTTCATCGAGAAGCTCCTAAGGCACCTCCTCGTCCAGAGGGGGCTCTAGAATCTGGAATGTGTGCAAAATGGTCAAGTTAGTCAGACAAGTTGAAAATGTGACTGAGAAGGAACGCAATTGAAGGCACTTTCTATGGGGGTTGGTGTTTCGCTTGGCCTGTACGGGACGAGCCCATCATTGAGGCTGGCGTAGGGAGCCTCCATGATCTTCTTTATTGTCGTGATGTAGTCCTTCGCAACCCACTATTCTGAGCTCGCCCTCGAGGGGTCAAAGCGAATGATATACTCGTACATGAGGCTCGGCCGGTTCATCAGCGGAACCAGCCACCAACCGAGCCAACAATTGAAGAGGTTGATCGTATTCAACCCCTCATCCTCCAACATAGTCATCTGGGCGCACATCTCGGTGACCACCACCTTCTGCCCCCAGGGTAGCTCTTTCACTGACAACTGTCACGGGATGCTCTGCTCCATGGTGTATGTCGGGATCGCCACCTCTCCGTCTGGGGTAGATTATTTGACATAGAACTAGGATTTCTTCAGTCGCTGGCCTCCTTCTTTGGCAGCGTCCACTTGAAGAAACTAGCGTGAGGCTTCACCTGGAAGGTGATGCCACTCGCCGCCAACAAGGGCCCATTCTTCCCCTCGCGAGTGGCCCGGCCATGGAATAACTCTAGCCAGAGGGGAAAATAGGGTCTTCTCCCTAAATACGACTTGTAGAAGGCGATGAAGACCAAAATATGCTCGATACTTTGAGTCCCTAGGTCAGAGGGATTAATTAAGTAGAAGTGAATAAAATGCCTAAAGAATAGAGAAGTGGGAAACCCTAGCCCGTGTTCTAGCTGACTGACAAAGGAAATGAACTCATTGGGGTGTGGCTTGGGTTCTGTCTCTCTAGCCGACAGAACTCGCTAGTTCCCCTTGGTGATCATGCCTGCATCCTGAAAGGACTGCAACAAGGTTGTGGTGCACTTTGATTTGGACCACGTGGGGGCCATGAGTGCGGATTTGCGGAGACTAGAGGGTGGGATCGTAAGCAGGTGTGGGTGCAGAAGAAGACAAGGAAGAATGATGAACGCGCGGGTGAGATCCTTATTTTTCTCCACCGCTCGCCATTTATAGCGCCGCACCCCAGTAGTCATGGAATTAGCCATTGCTTCGCGGTAATTCCTCCGAAGTTACCGTTAGAAATTAACTAATGGCTAGTTTTGACCACACTGATGGTCCAACTTCGACCAAATTGGTCACTCGCTTACTCCACTAGCTCATTACAATCGACGGAGCGGGGCGACTTGGGGATTGACAACTCGCCAGAGCTGTGACTGAATTTCAAAGGCTTCTCCCTTCACTGGAGGAGTTTTTCATCGATTCGACTGGGCGTCCACCTGGAATCGGCAACTCCGACTACCAAGTTGACTCCTACGCCGAACCCCTGATAAACTCGGGGACTAATGATGGGGATATTCCAATCAGGGTATCCCTAGAGGCTGGAAACGACTGGACCAGGACTATGTCGGGTGGGCTAGTTACAACGGTGAATGGAAAGAAGGCTTCAATGAAGACTAGCGACTGGATGCGAAGGCCCAATACCATATATATGACTAGTCGGATTAGTTCAAACCTCCGAAACCCTTACTGATTCTGTTGTAATCTTGTAAACCCTAGTGAGGTACCCCTATATATACCTCCCTAAGGTTCCCATTGTGGACATGAGCTATTAGCTACCCCTTCCTTGCGACTTGCTGCCCATACGCCAAGTTCGCCCACCTTGTAATCTGACTCGTCATCAATACAAACAAGCAGGAAGTAGGTCTTTACCCTACGGGGGGCCGAACCTGGTTCAACCCTTGTCTTGACCTCAATATCGATCGGTAGATGGCAACTCGCTCTTGCCCCCTTTCGACTCAATCTCTACCTCTGGTAGAGACTACCGTGGCCATTACCACAACACTAGCTCTCACAAATAAAACCTACATACAAACATACATATATGTCGGGGGAATAACCCGCGGAAGGGTCATAAGGGGTAAAACATTGCCCAGTTTGGATTATGCCGAGTAAAATATGACTCAGGCTGGGTAACAACGGTCAGGTAAGAAGGTAGTGTGCGCCAGACATAAGAGTTATGTCGGCCCGTATAAGACAAGTTTGTTTACCTTGTAGGAAGCAACGAGCCGAGTCTCACGAGGGAAGGCCAAGTCAGAAAAGACGCATGGCAGCTTTCCAAGTAAGATTCAAGAGGGACCATGGTAAAGCATGGTCAAAAGAGAAGGGCGACGCGGCGTGACACAAAAGGAGCCGGGTGACGCCCAAAGCAAGGGCTGACGTACAAAGTCACCGTATGACGCCAAAAGAGCTGGAGGCTATGTACGAGAAGATTGTTAGTTGTGTGGCTTTGTGGACTGGGTCAAGGGCTCAGGGCTAGTCCATGACACGACCAACACAGTAAGGACCAAGATCCAAACAGTAACCCTAGAACCCAAAGGGATGTAACCTAGCTGGCCATCGTCTATATAAGGAGGGCCATAGCTAGGGTTTGAGGGGGTTGGACCAAGTAGAAAACTGGTGCCCTGAGGCTATGCTCAAATAGCTCAAGGAGCACTTGTAAACTTCTAGGATCAATAAAAATCCTAAGTGTGGAGAGTTCATCTTGTTCTTCGTGCGCGGCAAGACCATGCACTCCCTCCCCGGTTATCACAAGCATCCATTCGGCCCCCAACTTAAGCCTACCCATGGCATTTTCCGTGACACCACCACGACAGTTGGCGCCCACCGTGGGGCAGAAGCAGGCGCTTGCTAGAGTCTTCATCCGGATGGTCAACATCATCGCCAAGACGGGCGAGCACGTCTATTCCGGCCTCATCCATAGGTTTAGGGCACTCAACTTCGTCAGCGACAACGCAGGCTGCTTTGGGACCAAGCCGTTCCCAAGGGGCGGTTGCTTCATCAAGTTCGGCGATCACTAGGTCTACGTCACGGTGCGCATGGAGCGCGCGTACCCGGAGCGCGTCATCCTAGCGCCGGATCCACCTGCAGTTCATGGCGTGGGAAAGCTTCACCAACTTGTCTCTGTCGAGGTAATGATGACTGCTCCAAACCCAACGCATCCCCCAGCTCCTCTAGTAGCTCGTGCAGTGAATGATAACGAGGGAGAAAATCCAGAAGAAACGCCAAGGGCGGCAAGAACTGCAAAAGCGCCACTAGAAAAGCCAGAGAACATATATAGGAGTAATAGAGCCAAAGAATTGCAAGAAGCAATAGAGAAGTTAGCAGGGCCAGTAGCGCCAGCAGCTGATCCGGCGCGTGTGCAGGCCGAGCTAGAGGAGGCCAGGATAAAAGTCTTGGAGAAGGCAAAGGAATTAGCACAGTTACAACAATATGTGGATATCAAAATTCGAGATCTCAACTCGGCAAATTGAGTCAAGGGCGCTAAGACTCGGCTTGATGCAACAAGGATGAGAGGCAAAAACCTCAATGAAGAATTGGCGGACGCAACATCAAAGATAACACCAGAAAACAACAACGAAACAGCCATGCGGCCAACATACAACACTGCAGCAGCAAATTTGAGAGGCGCAGAGGCAGCAATGGCAGAGTTACCCTATCTGACGGGTGAAGCAAATAGAAGACAACATGAACGAGTCAATGAGTTGGTGAGAGCAGTAGGAATGTTGAATGAAGCAAAGAGAAGACAATAGAAAGACAACAGGAACGAATCCGGGTGTAGCTGGAAGGTCACAGCTGGTTCACTCGGCAACTCCAATCCCGGCGAGATCAGCAGGCCATACAGCTTCCTCACCAGGAGTGGCGCCAATACAGAGAAAAGAAAAGAGTGTGGATTCAGGAAGGAACAAGCAGATGGTTGCTTATGACTCGACAGTGGTTCAAGGAAACCCAGCCCGTGCGGACGAAACAAGAAGAAATATCATTCAGGGAAATTAGAACCAGGAAAATGCTGGCCGAGAAAGTCAAGCAACACAAAGAAATGAGAACGGGGGGCAGAACTTTGCACCTCAACCTAGGCGTGGGACTCACTCGGTAGGAGGAGGAAACCCAGCTCCGAATCCTCTGCCAGCCCAACCCAAAAAGAGACAACAAAGCGCGAGAAAATCAGTGCAACAACCTGAAGACCCGAACACCAACAGATATAATGATGGTTACTCGGCAATGGTCAATGATGGGTATGAATTTCCGGATCACGTGTACCAAGAAATGGGAGCAAAACTCGGAGGTGGAAATCTCTAGCCGGATGATGCGTGGCTAAAGCTTGACCGGATAAAAATGGTAGAACTGATCGAATTGCAAGGTCCACAAGGTCCACCATGTTTTGGCCCAAGGATCATGAAAGAGCCGCCAGTGCCAAACCTTCAGCTGGACAGAGGAACAAAGACCTACGATGGAAGCACAAAGCCAGAAGACTGGCTCATAGATTATGGAACTGTAGTAAAAATCATGCAAGGAAATCTGAGATGGGTAGTTCGGTATCTACCGCAGATGCTAGAAGGACCAGCAAGGGTGTGGCTGAATAATTTGCCACCCGAAAGCATCAACAGCTGGATTGATTTTCAGGAAGCTTTCGTAAGCAATTTCACAAGCACGTACAAGAGGCTGAATCACCCACAATAGCTAGCTATGTGCAAGCAAAGGCCGAATGAAACAGACAGGGAATTCCTCACAAGGTGGTGCACAATGCGCAACTCTTGTGAAGGGGTAATCGAGTCTCAGGACATTGCATGGTTTGCACAAGGATGTAGGCATGGAAGTGTACTATGGCAAAGGTTACAGAGAGATATGTCGGCAAGCTCGGCATAAACAATAAGAATTGCCAACTCATACGCGTTAGGAGATCCGACTCAGCCTTTGCTTATGTGGGCTGAGGGGATGACTGAGACTCAGATCTACGACGCAGCCGGGTCGTAAAGGCGCCAGGAAAGGGCCGAGTATAGAAGCAAAATAAGGGATGATAGACCAGATTACAGATATTGTTCGACTCAAGTCGCAGCAGTAAGTCAGGATCATCTAGATGCTGTAAGCAGCCAATGTCTAAGAACAAATGGGCAACAGCATTGGATACAAAAAATGATGGCAAAAAGCCATATGAACAAAGAAAGCCATATCAAGACAGGCATAAATATACTTATGAAATGATGTTGGATCAACCGTGTAAGTTTCACACACCAAGTCCAAGTAAGCCGGGAAACCACACAACAAGAAAATGCACTTGGTTGCAGAAGGGAGACAAAGTGGATTCGCTGACTCAGCAGTTACCACGACCTCCACCACCATCGCTCACAAGAGGAAATGCTCAAGTTGTTGGAGCCAAGCATAAATATGAGAACATGCAGCCGAGATATCATAACCAAGAAAGAAGGGAGGCTATGCATCAAGTGCATAACCCAAGAGGTGATGACGCTCATGTCGGCCATGGAACCAGAAATGAGGACAAAGAGCATCACCAGAGGTATGTCGTATTTTTCACAGAGCCGAATGACAAGAAGAGTCAACAGAGATGGATGATGGAAATGAATGCCACAATGCCGGCAATACCAAAGTACATGCATTAGTCTGAACAAGAAATAACTTGAAGCATAAAGGATCATCCCAAGATCATGCCAACACCAAGAGGTTATGCTTTGGTTTTGGATCCAACATTCATGGGCCCTGATATCAATGTGAAGTTCTCCTAGGTACTGATAGACGATGGCAGTAGCATCAATATCATGTACAAGGATATCATGCTCAAGTTAGGGATCACTATGAACATGTTGGAGCCGACTAAGACAACTTTCTATGGTATTGTGTCAGGATTGTCCTGTGAGCCAATTGGCAAGATCTGGGTGACGTCTTATTCGGCAATAGAGAAAATTATCGCACTTAAGCCATAGAGTTCAAGGTGTTTGACCTGGTCAGCTCATACCATGCCTTACTCGGCAGGCCGGCTATGGCAAAGTTTAGGGCTACTCCTCACATTGCTTACTTAAAGATGAAGCTGCTAGGTCCGTGCGGGGTTATCACAGTTGAGGGTGATTGCAAGAGATCTATTGCATGCGCCTCAGTTGGATCTTCGTTGGCCGAGTCACCGGTCATAGCACAGGAAAAGCATCAAATGATGGAAGTTGCAGCACTGGCCAAGGCAACACAAATGTCTATGCCAACACTCACTAACCCGCATGGCAGTGTATCTTTTCAAGCTACCAAGGAAACAAAGAAGATACAGGTTGATGAGGCCTTCCCAGAGCGCACAGTTACCATTGGTGCCGGGCTGACTGACAAATAGGAAAGCGAGCTCACCAGCTTCCTCCGTGAGAATCGGGATATCTTTGCATGGTCCACACAAGACCTGCAAGGAGTTCCGAGGGAGCTGGCTGAGAACTCTCTACATGTAAGGCCAGATGCCAAGCCGGTGAATCAACCCCTCCTCCGCTTCCCCAAAGATAGGAGGAAAGTGATAGCCGCCGAGATAGCCAGGTTCTTGGCTACCGGGTTTATCATGGAAGTACTGCACCCATATTGGTTGTCAAATCCAGTCTTGGTCGAGAAGAAAAAGGATGACCCGAACGTGGCAGTGGTGTGGCGCATGTGTATTGATTTCACGAACCTCAATAAGGCATGTCCAAAAGATGCATTCCCCCTGCCACGGATCGATCAAGTCATTGACTCTACTGCCGGGTGTGAGTTGTTGTCATTTGTAGATGCGTATTCTGGTTTCCACCAGATACCACTGAATCCGGATGATCAAATGAAGACAACTTTTATCACCCCGTATGGGGCTTATTGCTATCGTACTATGCCACTCGGATTGAGAAATGCAGGTGCAACATACCAAAGGTGCATGCACAAATGCTTGCAAGATCAATTGGACAAAAATGTTCAAGTATACATCGATGACGTGGTGATAAAAACGAAACAAACTCATACTCTAATTGAGGACTTGCATCAAACATTCGCAAAATTAAGAAGATTCTGGATGAAACTTAACCGAAAAATGCACATTTGGTGTCCCGGCTGGAAAATTACTCGGATTTCTCGTGTCCAGCCGAGGAATTAAGGCTAACCCGATAAAGATCAGGGCCATTGAAAGAATGGAATTTCCGAAAACCCTCAACGATGTCCAGAAGTTTACAGGGTGCCTGGCCTCGTTGAGTAGGTTTGTTAGTCGGCTAGGTGAAAAAGCCTTACCATTATATCAACTGATGAAAAAACAGACAAATTCACATGGACACAACAAGCTGATAGTGCTTTCTATGAACTCAAAAATATGTTGGCAACAACACCAATATTAGCTTCACCATTATCCAAAGATCCAATGCTGCTCTATATCGCAGCAACCGATAGAGTTGTCAGTGCGGTGATAGTGGTAGAATGTGAAGAAGAGGGCAAATTAGTCCAAAGACCAGTTTATTACCTGAACGAAGTGCTCTCTACATCGAAGCAAAATTACCCCCATTACCAAAAAATGACGTATGGGGTGTATATGGCAGCAAAGAAGCTGAAGCATTATTTCCAAGAACATCCAATCCGAGTAATATGTGAGGCACCTATCTCGGATATTTTGGGCAGAAAAGACACCAGTGGCCAAGTGGCAAAATGGGCCATAGATCTAGCACCATACACTCCACAGTATGACAGACGAGATGCAATTAAATCTCAAGCTGTAGCTGATTTCTTCGTGGATTGGATGGAAATGCAATATGAGCCACCATTGCCGGACCCGAATTATTGGAAGATGCACTTTGACGGATCCAAGACAAAGATGGGTCTGGGTGCCGGGATAGTACTCACATCACCAAAGAAGGATCAACTCAAGTATGTGTTGCAGATCCACTTTGCTGCATCCAATAATGTAGCCGAGTATGAAGCACTTGTTCATGGGATAAAAGTGGCCCAGGAAATTGGCACCAAAAGGATCATGTGTGTTGGTGACTCAGACTTGGTTATCCAACAAGTGTTTGGGCATTGGGATGCATTCGATGCAAACATGGCATTGTATCGTTTTCATGTGCAGCAGATTTTGGGATACTTTGACGACTGTGAATTTCATCACATACCTAGAGAAGAGAACGAGGCAGCTGATGTATTATCCAAGTTAGGCTCATCTCAGCAAGCAATTCCACCAGGAGTAGCATTAGAACATCTCATAAAACCATCGA
Organism: Avena longiglumis; assembly: GCA_030063025.1. Taxonomy (NCBI): domain Eukaryota; kingdom Viridiplantae; phylum Streptophyta; class Magnoliopsida; order Poales; family Poaceae; genus Avena; species Avena longiglumis. The sequence goes on along the minus strand of CP125973.1, from coordinate 443,224,760 downwards.
TCAAGCTATCGCCAGAGTCCGAGTCAATATTCGTCCCGGCAAGCCAGGAGTCAGACGATGTGCCAATGGACATTGACTCAGGGGAAGGTTCGAGTAACCCAGGGACTGTACCACCTAACTCGGGGACTCCTCAGGTTATGTCGGCAGAACATATCTCTGCTGAGCCAATGGAAATTGATGGAGAAATAGACCCGGCACCAGTGATACCAGCCTGGGCGCAACCAATACTTAACTACTTGAGAGATGGAACATTGCGTGATGATGAGATATTAGCAAGAAAAATAGAGAGAAGAGCAAAAGCATACACAATAATCAACAAGGAGTTGTACAAAAGGAGTATACGAGTGTACTGCAGCGTTGCATAAGTCCAGAGAAAGGCCAAGAAATATTGTTGTATATTCACCAAGGAGAGTGTGGGCACCATGCATCATCAAGAGAATTGGTAGCCAAGGCATTCCGACATGGATTATACTGGCCAATTGCACTGGCAGAGGCGCAGGAGCTATAAGAAAATGCAACGGTTGCCATCGTTACACGTCAAAGTCACACTTACCAGCATCCGAGTTAAAAACTATACCAATCACTTGGCCATTTGCAATATGGTGCCTGGATATGGTAGGACCATTCAAACCAGCGAGGGGTGGCATGACTCACATACTAGTAATGGTTGACAAGTTCACCAAATGGATAGAAGTGAAGCCCATCAAAAAATTGGATGGAAAACAGCTGTCACATTCCTAAAAGACATAATCCTGAGATATGGTCACCCGCACAGTGTGATCACAGATAATGGCACAAACTTTGCCGAAGGAGATTTCGCTCGCTTCTGTGGGAAAAACCGAATAAGACTTGACGTAGCGTTAGTCGCTCATCCAAAATCAAATTTATAAGTTGAAAGAGCTAACGGCTTAGTTCTATCTGGGATAAAACCCCGCCTCATGAAACCACTCTAGAGATCACCTAGCTGCTGGATCGAGGAACTACCCTTAGTACTGTGGAGTTTAAGGATAACTCCGAATCGATCAACAGGCTATACGCTGTTCTTCCTTGTGTATGGGGCAGAAGCAGTTTTGCATGCCGACATAGAGTATGACTCGCCAAGAGTAAGACAATACTCGGAAGCCGAGGTAAAAGAGGCCCGAGAATATGGAGTTGAATTACTCGAAGAAGCAAGAGAATTGGCATTGTCCAGATCCGTCATATACCAACAAAGTCTCTGATGCTATCATAGCCGGAAAGTCCAACCTTGTGTCTTCCGAGAAGAGGATATGGAGCTCAGGCTAGTGCAACGCACAGCTGGGATGCATAAACTATCACCCCCATGGGAAGGACCATTCATTGTAAGCAAAGCATTGAACAATGATTCATATTACCTAATAGATGCCCATGAAGCACAAAAGAACAAGGCGGATAGATCAGGCGATGAGACCAAAAGGCCATGGAATGTGGCATTGCTACGTCCTTTATACACTTAGAAGAAGCAGCGTATGTATCTCTCAAACTCTCATATGCCGGATACTTATGCCGGCTATGTGCTGATAATAAAATGGGTTGACTCGAAAAACTGACTCGGGGACTACCCCTTATGTTTATTCTTGAAAATTCTATGTCAGCTGGCGTTGACACTTAAGAATTATCTCGGAATAAGTAATGTTTACTCGTATAGAATCAACTCTTCGACTATGCTGTTGTCTAAAAACACGGCTTCATGGCAAGCAAGAGGAAAAGATCAACGACGAGTAAACATGAACACCAGATAAGTAAAGGGAGAAACGCGAGTCGCCTCTATGTATGACTTTAACTAACCCATTGCAGGATATATTGGTTTGTATGTCGAATGACCCTAGGTCAAGTTGTCTAGTTTCATATCCGCTAACTGAATCCTTAGAACTTTGAGACTCTAATGTCGAACGCCTAAAAAGGTAGACAAGAGCCAAATTCAAGGAAAAAGGGAAACGACAAATGAAACTTGGGGATTTGTCCTTGGATGATTAGCATTCAAAGAAAAATAAAAGTTTAAGCCTTAGCAAAAGGCGCGCACCCAAAATAAGTGCAGTATATATTACATCTGCACCCAGCATACCGGGGATCTCATTAGAGTTAAGTGTTTTTGACATAACCAGCTTAAGAAGTAGCTGGACTCAATGGAGCGTTCTTGGTGCTAGAGCTGGGAGCATCATCTGGAGCATTTGTGGATTCACTGTCGGCATCATCATCATCGAATATCTCAGCAAGAGGCTCGGCAAGTCGACGAAGCTGGGCCCATTGCACCAGGCGTGCACCAGACCATACTCTACCATGGCATAGGCTCGCTCTTGGAGCTTCTTGATAAGCTCAGGCTCGAGGATCCACTTGCCTTCGGCCCTCATGTGCTGAAGAACATCAAGGTTGATGTCCTCATACCATGAAAGCACAAAGGCAAGGGCCTTGTCCGCTGCAGCACGACCGGCCGACTCGCGCCACTAATCCAACCTGTCCTCAGTCAGAAGCAACTTGGCAGCCAAAGGCTCAATGAGCATGGGCGCATCCTCATCCGGCCAGAGCATCCTAAATGCATGGATTGCCGAATTAAGCAAGTCGACACCGCATGACTTCAGAGTGGTTGCACGCTCTGATAGAGCTACCAGGTTCTCATCGATGGTGATCTCGCCGTCAGCTGAAGCTCTAGATTCGGCTCGAACCTTCTTCATTTCCCTCAAGGCGAACATCTCAGCCTCAGGGAAGTTTTCTGCAAACACGAAATAACATTAACAAACAATGAAAAAGGGGAAAAAAGCAAGGATAGAAGTACAGTGAAAAGAGTAAGAACTCACTACTGAGAAATGAGTTGATCGTGCCAAGCTTGCTCTGCCAGATCTTAGCCTTGGCCTGAAGAGCTTCCAGGTCCTGGTGCACCGACTGAACTGCCAACTCGGACTCCTTGAGCAGTTGATCAGTCTTTGCAACACTGGCGGCTTGCTGTCAGCTTTCTCGGCAAGCTCTTCGCGCAGGCCCTTCATCTCAGACTGGTGCTTCTACTCCATATCCGCCACCTAATGCTTCAGCCGAGTCACCTCGTCTCGCTCATTTTGGATGCCGATCCGGTGCTTCTCTGATTATTCAGAGCATGTGACTCGTCGGTAATAGCAAATTATCTCGTTTTAGCCGAGATAGTAATGGAAAAGGAATAAACATCGATTCGAAGCGGTCACAATATTTCTAAGAGCTTACTTTTAGCATTGCTGATCTCTGAGTGCAGTGCATCAATGGTAGATTGGGCAGAAGCTGTGGAAAGACAACGAGACAAATTCAACCAAAAGAAACAAGAAAGTTCTGCCGAATAAAAGCAAGCTAAGTAAGAAAAAATACCTTGGCCCTGAGCCTTAGCTTTCAGATTTTGGTGACAGAGCTCAAGCTTTCTATACTCCCAGAGGAGAGCCTTATGCACCTTAGTACGCTCATTATGCGTAAGCTACACAAAAAAGATCTAGTCAGAAGATCAAGCTCACAGCCGAATAAAGGTTGGGATCAAAAATCCGACATGCAAACTTGGCAAGAGAAAATAAAGGTTGGGTTCTAACTCAGAGCTTATAGCCGAGTAAGTTCCTTACTCGGTAGTAACCTCGGGGACTAGGGATCATGTATAAAATAAAGATACTCAGTACGCAAAAGAGTAAGGAAGTTGCATACCTGATTCACTTGATCTTCTTTGGCCATCAAGGCGATGTCCTGCTGAGTCATCTCGGAGACAGCCTTGGGGCCCAGCTTCAGCTTCTGGCCAGAACTGGATTTCACTTCTTGTTTGCCGGCCGCGTTCCATGCGATGGCATAGCGCTCCGTAGAACCAAGGCCTTGCCCACTGAGCGTCTGAGTGAGGACTTGCCCTTTCTTCAGGGAAGTCCCCACCCCGGTGCGGGTAGAAGAAACACTAGTATGAAGGGAGCCAGCTCTGGAAGCACTGCCAGACTCGCCCAACTGACCCACCGAAGCAGGTGCCATTTTTGATGGTGTGGGCCGAATCTGCGGAGCGGTGCCTGGAGCGTGAACCAAGGTCAATTGCTTGGTTGCGAATGGCTTGCTAGGCGCAGAGCGAACTTCACCTTGAGCAGCAGGCCACGTTTTGCCTTTAGCCAAAGAAGCAGAAGGAGTAGGTCTGGGGCTAGTTGAGGATACTGGAGCCGAATGAGCAGGCTCAACAGCAGAAGGAGGGGCAACAACTGGGTCAACAGGCACACTGGTAATGGGAGAACTAACAACAGGGGTTTTCTTGGCTCCGATGTTACTGGCGCCAGGGTCAAGGTTCTGTTTGGGAAAAGCAACTAGAGAGTTAGGCCGGGGCTCCTGTCTCGGACGCACCGCCGGGTTGGCCTCACTCTGAGACTCGTGAGCCTGAGTAGTGGGGGCAGTGACCCGGACGGGTCTCTGCACAACGGTGTCAGTACGAGGAGGAGAAGCAGGCCTTAATGGCAAAGAAACCATGCTGGGTGCAGCTTGGCTGGCGGACATCGCCGCGCTGAAAATAAAAACAGAAGCCTATAAGAGGACAAGCAAAGAACTGGAAAAGAAAATGAAAGGCAACATGCAGCTAAAGTTACTCGGAGTCGGTCGGGTCGCGCGGGACACGACGAGTGATGACCTGGCAATAGGAGGTGCGGCAGGATCAAGTCAACACTTCTTGGAAGGTTGAGTGCCAAAGGAGGCCCCACGCCGTTTACTCGATTTGGCAGCAAGAAGCTTGCCATACCCGCCTACGACAAGGGGAGGTTCCTCGTGTACCTGGCCAGCTGCATGAGTAAATGACGAGCTCAATGGGATAGTCAGAGAGTTATGGTCAAAAGACAAGTACCTCCAGAACTTCACAGTCCACATCATCATCATCAGACCAATCTCGCAAGGGATTTCGAGTAGAGGTCTTACCCGAAGCGGAAGCAGTGGCAGCGTGCGGGATTGGCATAAAGCACTCCAAATCAAACTCAAACTCACTAGTGTCAGAGAGATCATCTAAATGGCCGCTAGGAGGGACGATACTATGATCAACCTGGTGAACAAGATTCTGTGAAAGACAAACAGAATAAAATCAATAGACCGACAGAACGGCGAGTAAACGGAAGGAAGGCTATGTCGACAGCAAATTAACGACTCGGACGCTTACCCATGTGACAGGCCTATCCCGGCTGAAAGGGGGCAGCTCCAGGCCCAATTTTCCGCTAAGTTTAGCTTGAAAATCGAACTGACTCGGCGGGCCACTAAGTCATTGGTGCGATCCAAAGTGGAGTGCCGGGTAGGATCTCGCGGGCCGCTCATGAGCACATCTTGTGGCTTCTGGCTTGGATGAGGCCGACTCAGCATGCGATGAAAGCGCACACATGAGGTCCTCCTCAGATAAGTGGAAGTTCTCATCCGGCGAGAGCAGCCTCTCGAGGATCCCATGAGCCTCATTCACGGCTAGATTCTTGTCGCGCGGGTCAAGCTTCCATAGCTCCTTGCTGGGAACCTCGTCCTTGAAGGGGGAAGCTGGATTTAGTCGTTGGACCCGCTGTTGTTGACATAGAAAAAGGTTCTATGCCAATTCTTGCAAGAATCAATGCCAGTGACCCGAGGGAAGATCGAGTCCTTCCTAGGCATGATGCTAGTAGCACCACACCTAGTGGGCCTATTCTTGGTGCGGGGAACGCCAGGATCAGGCACGACTTGTATCCAAAAATTAAAATACTTGACCCAAAGAAGAACGGTGGGCTAGATACCGAGATAGCCCTCACAGACAGAGATGAAGCAAGAAAGAGAGCCAATGGCATTGGCAGGCAAATGGTGAGTTTGCAGATGGAAGGTGGAGAGGAAAGACACAAAGAAATTGCTAACAGGAAGAGCAAAACCACGCTCGAAGTGCGAGAGGAAAACCACCCTCTCGTTGGCCTCGGGCTTAGGAATGATCTCACCTAAGGGAAGGCGACAATCAACTTAGAGCGGGATGCACCTGGTGGAGCACATACACTCGAGTTCCTCCACCGTAACCTCATATCCCTCCCAACCGCCGCGTTCGCCGGCGGCGACCTCATGATCCTCCGCCTCCTCGCCGGCATCACGAGCATCCATAATATTGCTTGGTTCGGGCTCTTCCGCTGTTGGAAGAGGCCTGGAGATGCAAGGACCCGTCGTAGAATTGAAATGGGAAGAAGAGAATCGCTGGAGAGAAGCAATAGAAGAGAGGAACTGCAAGGAGGCAGTTTAGGATTGGGAGGCGCGAGAAAGAAGAAGAGGGCAAGGGGGAAATTGAACAGGAAAAGGCAGTTAAGTTCCCCTCACCCCTACTTAAGGAGAGTAAAAACCCCAGGCGTGGGATCCTTCTTCGCCGTGTGGCCACTATGTGGCCGTGTATTCGGCCGAGTGAGCGCATCAGCGAGCGCCACGTATAGGCGATACACGGAAAATCCACATCCACGTCACGCTGCGCAGGGCACGAGGCGCTGAGCGATGGGACTGCCACAGTGACGGGGAGTTACTGCGCTGCGGTCACTATGCGGTCAGTATTTGGGACAAAATTTGAGGCAAGCAATCATGATTACAAGTTGTCAGTGACTAAGGCAAACCAGAAATGACTCGACAGCATAGAAAATGACTCGTCACAAGGAAAAAATGACCCGGAAAGTCAAAGACGAGACTCGAAAGGGGCAAGATAGACTCGGCAAAGATCGATATTACGCCAAACAGTGCGTCCTAGGCAGTAAATGCTAAGATAAAGAGAAGTTCCAAGCACATTAAAGGAACCTGGAGACGCCTAACAGCAAAAACTGCTAGGCCTCACCAGCTTCGGGGACTAATGTCGGGGGAATAACCCCCGGTAGGGTCATAAGGGGTAAAACATTGCCCAACTTGGATTATGTCGAGTAAAAGATGACTCAGGTCGGGTAACAACGGCCAGGTAAGAAGGTCATGTGTGGACGACATAAGAGTTATGTCGAACCATATAAGACAAGTTTGTTTATCTTGCAGGAAGCAACGAGCCGAGTCTCACGAGGGAAGGCCGAGTCAGAAAAGACGCGTGGCAGCTTTCCGAGTAAAATTCAGGAGGGACCATGGTAAAGCATGGTCAAAAGAGAAGGGCGACGCTGGGTGACACAAAAGGAGCGGGGTGACGCCCAAAGCAAGGGCTGACGTACAAAGTCACCGTATGACGCCAAAAGAGCTGGAGGCTACGTACGAGAAGACCGTTAGATGTGTGGCTTTGTGGACTGGGTCAATGGCTCAGGGCTAGCCCATGACCCGTCCCGCATAGTAAGGACCAATATCCAAACAGTAACCCTAGAACCCAAAGGGATGTAACCTAGCTGGCCATCGTCTATATAAGGAGGGGCATAGCTAGGGTTTAAGGGGGTTGGACCAAGTAGAAAACTAGTGCCCTAAGGCTATTGTCAAACAGCTCAAGGAGCACTTGTAAACTTCTAGGATCAATAAAAATTCTAAGTGTGGAGAGTTCATATTGTTCTTCGTGCGCGGCAAGACCGTGCACTCCCTCCCCGGTTACCACAAGTGTCCATTCGGCCCCCAACTTAAGCCTACCCATGGCATCCGCCATGACACCACCACGACAATATATATGAACAAATTTAAACTCTATAGATAGCTGGTAGCTAGAACATGCATGCATAGATATATACTAACGCATTGATTGTTAAATACTCATAATTGCACACATCTCATTGTGTTGAGGTCGAAGGTGTCCATGTTCATAGCCAGGTACAAGTCATTCCAAAGCACAGGGAAAGTGGCATCATCACTGCTGTCATAATGGTGAAAGGTTTCAACAGAGAAGCGAGCATATATTCCAATGTCTTGCTCACTATCTGGCTTCTTCATATTATCCACAAAGTTCTTATGCAACAATGCAATGTCACTACCAAGCTCAGCCTCAATATTACAAACATCACCTTTATTAGTTTTTCCCAGGATTTTCAAACGTTTTGTGTATCTGGGCCCCCCACCTTACCACCCGCATCAAAGAATACTTGCATATGCTGGGTGTCCATTTTACTAAGGTCCGCATCAGTGAGATTAGCCAGGGAATTTATCTTGGTCTTCACCTTTTTTGTATTCATGCCATTAGTTTTGGCCTTGCCCATGGTAGCTTTGGTGTTCACATGAGCTCGAGGATTCCCCGTGGGCTTGGAAAGTGCATTTGAGCGTGTGAGCCTAGCTGGAGCTGGCGACACCCCCTTGGCGGCCAAAATAGGCGTGGTGTCTTTAGCATTGGGCAGAGTACTTAGGTATTTTATAGCAGCTGCATGCACTAGTTTCTCTGCTGTAGCATCCCATTTGTCTAACCACTGTAATGCTACTTGGTTTAGTAATAAAATGGCTACTTCCTACATATAATTGTTGCATCATCATCATATCATGCTCATGTCATCATGCCACCTTGCATTTGAGCATCATATAAAACCTTTGTGATTTGGTTCTTCTCTCATAGGCATGGTAAATTGTATTTGCCTCTTGATATTGTATTTGGTTCTTGATATATTGTTAAATGCCCAAGTTGAGTTGGGGGCATATCTTTTATTCAACTCCACCACCTTTCTTTCACTACCTTACAAATTCCACCATCCCATTATCCATGAGCTTGTAATTATTTTTCTTTGTTGTTTAATCTAACTCATGAGAGATAGGGTGGGTCCAATTCTACAATTCTTTTGCTTGGGACTTACTCCACATTTTGGAATGCATAATAACAATGCCATGTAAATAATCTTGTTTTCACAAAATAAGCATGGTATTAATCATTTATGCATGGCCCATGCAAGTACCACCTTTTGCTTGTCATTTGAATTTTATTTGATTTTTGCATGGATCATCTCTCTCTACCACTCCTTTTTGGCTTGATCTATTTTGATCTTGCTTAAACCTCATCACCATCTCTATCTACCCCATCACCACCTCTTCTTCTTTTCTCTCTTTGGCTATCTTGGTTGAGCTTGTGTGATCATGCTTGATCTAGTCAAATGAACCACTCCATCTATCTCTCTCTCTTACCCTCTATCTAGGATCCTCCCTATCACCTACCCATCTAACCATACCCCCCATCTAACCCTACCCCCCACCATGGTCTACCCCCTCTCTCGGCCTCTCTCTCTCTCACCTAGCTGGCCCCACCATGCCACCTAGCTACCCACCCAAGCAAACCCTAGCCCGAGCCATACCCCTCTCCCCTCCTACCCTAGCTCTAACCCGAGGCTACTCCTCCCTCTCTCTTTTCTCTCTATGCCTTAGGGGCCCCTCTAGCCCGAGCCTGTCCCTGCCTCCTTGCCCTCACGTCGACCCCACCTGGCAGCCTCCACCCCCTCCCCCTGCTACTGCCTCGACCAAGCACGTGAGGGAGAGGACAAAGGTGGCCGAGACCACCTTTATATCCCCCACCTCCTCACGGCACCCTCCTCTCTCCCTCCTTCTTCCCCTCCCACACGGCACCCCTCTGGCCTCGCCCAGATCTGGACAAGCCAGCCTCCCCTCCTCCTTCCTCCTCCCCGTCCACCAACATCCGACGTCGCCACCGCCAAAGACCTAGTCAGCCCACGACGCCCGTCCAAGCTCGTCCGAGGGGTGATCGGGAAGAGACGGTCCTCTCGAACAGCCAGACGCCCGGCGAGGAGCAGGACCCGAAGCCCCCAGGCCACGCCGCCCCGACGGAACCCTAGCTACGCTCGGCCCCTGCCTCGTCGTTGATCGCCGGCGCCTCCGCCCGAACCACCACCGGCAACGACCTCGCGGTGAGCCTCCCGTCTTCCCTGACAAGGTCCGCCTCGCCATCGTTTCCTGGACGCGCCGTTCGTTTCGTCGAACAGCCTGCGCGCGCCGCCGCTCGCTGTTGTCTGCTTGCTCCCGCGCCGCATAGCGCCATAACTTGGTCGCGCCTGCCTTCCTAACCACTCCCCCAGCCTGCCACGCTGGTTCCGCCTATCTGCGTCAAGGCGCTTCGGGTCGAGCCTGTCCCGCCAAGGCCAAGGCGCAAGGTTTCCGTCGGCTGGCCGAGGAAGAAAAGCGGCGCGACGCCATCTTCCAGAAAAGCCCCCACCCTTTTTGCTTCTTCAACCCACGCTCCTCTAGGCCCACATGTCTGTCCCCGTGGCGTTTTTGCAAAAAGGCTCCCACAGTTTCGAACGCTCAACCCGTGCTCCCTCACCAAGCCGCGTGGCCGACCCTCCCCTTCCACTATCACGTGGGCCCCCGTGGCCGCTGGCCCCACTCGTATGTCTCAGTGGCTAGCTCCGGCCGCGGTGGGAAACGTTTTTACCACGCCAGTTTGTCCAGTCAGCATCTGGCCCACCCGTCAGCGGCTGGGTCTGGATCTGCCTGAGTATAAAAAGTTTCTGTTTATATCTGTTTTAATTTAAACCTTTTTCAATTAATTCAAATTCAAATATAAATCTGTTTTCAAATAACTTTTAAATTATAAATCCAAATAATACAAATAATATATGTTTTCAAATCAGAAAAATGTGAGGATTTCAAATATGCCATTCAAAATATTATTTGAACACTTTAAATTTCCAAGTTGATTAAAATTACAATAAAAATGCCCTTCACCTTAATTAATTAATAACTTTTGATTTATAACTCCAAATTTAACAAATGATATGTCTAAAATGATCAGCTCGACGAGACCTTTCTGTTTATGCTATCCATGACTTAAATTGCAGCATGCATCATATAAAAATAAAGTATACAGCAACTAATATGAGGATAAAATGTGACCAAAACTCAATAAAATGCTTATTTCTTGTATTCCACACCTCACCCATGCCATGCTACTTTAATGCCATGAAAGTTGTGCATCATTCATCATGGCATGATTGTTTGCTTGTCGCATTTTATTCATATGCTTGTGGACCTTATTTATGTTGGCCCTTGTTTGTTTGGTTCTTCTTCGAATAGACACTGAGCAGGGGGTATATCAAGAGAACCAGGAGCACTACCCAGATCCTTCTCTCGCTTCAACTGAGTTGCCAGGCAAGCACTACCACATGCTTGCATTCATATAGTACCTATTGCCTCTATCTTATTCTTGCATCATTGAGTCGCGGTTGCATTAAACTGAATCCCAAGTATTGCATAGCCTTTACTTTTAAACCCCACCAAGCTTGTTCCTCCATCCCATGAGCCATTACTACCGGAGTTGTTTGAGCCATGCGAGTCGTAGAACAACATGTGTAGGGTTTGTGAGTGTCTGATGGATAACGAGGTACCTAAACAACTTAACCTGAGTAGTAATGGGATAACTAATGAAAGTGGCACCGGTGAGCAATATCTTCTATTTGGTTTTTCCTGCTCACTTGTGTGCCGTAGGACCCCGCGTACTTGATTCCTGTTCCTTGAATATTCGCGCTATCCACATCCGGGAGGCTTATGGGACCCCCGAGCGAGCTTGATTCGTCTTATTTCTTGGGGCCACAAACTAGTTTGAGGTTTTATTTACTATCCTGTACTTATGCCATGCTTTATCGCTTTATTTACGATTATGCGAGGAGCACATCTTGCTTAGGATCGGGACACGATTTCGCGGTATCTACAAGCCCGCTTTTGGGTTCCCGATGTTCGGCCCACCCAAACCTTGAGTCCGTCTCGAGTCACTAACTTTGTTATGGTGTACTCAATGGGTGGCCCCTGAAATATTTCTGAATCCTGTGATTGCTTTGTCGTGAAGGCCTCGTTGGGTTTTGATTTGGTTTTTCCGAGGTTGATCGAGTGTGTGTTGCTATTTGTGCACCCCTGCAGGGTAAAACTTTCTGAAACCCGTGTCCGCGGTTATGGACGACTTGGAGCACAGTTTCTCGATCATAGACAAGCATAACTAAAGTACCACTTTAAATTTGACTAAGCAACTGACTAGTAACTAGTGCAACACTCATGGAATGGATAATAAAACTGCCAACGGATGGGAGGTTGTTCGTCCGCTTCCTCGTTGGTAAGCGAGGAGGAGGATGGATCATTGATATTATCGTTATAATCATGTCATTAATTCACGGACATCCGTCTATCATTGGTGAGGCGGATGGTTAGCGAGTATCTATAGAATTGTTAGGGTTTATCTTTTGCTGCAATTGCGTCACCCCAGGTTGTGTCCCCTTTAGAGGCATAAAGACTTGCTGAGTACCCCTAGGGTCTCACACGATAAATTATTTGATTCAGATGAACAGGTACACTCACAAGATGGATACTAGGTGGAGGAGGCTGATGATGTGGGCAATGATCGTTCGGTGTAGAGATTCCGGGAACGGGGATCCGTGAGATCTATGGGCGGGATGTGCTTAATTATGGGGCATCTTATGCCGATTTTCTTCTTATCCGTACTCGGATCTTGTTTGCCGCTTCCGCCTGATACTCTGATGTGTGATGTATGAGGAGATATCTTAAACTATTATATCTATCTAGGACATTTGAATCTTGCCGTATGGCGTTGCTATATTTCCTTTCTTTTTAGATGGAATGGCTCTGATGTACTATTGTATGGTGGCTTGCATACATACTCATTTATGTATGTAGTTGATCCTTCGCTTTGCCGATTACGCCTGCGTACTTGTCCCGATGATTGGAAATGGTTGGGACGGCCGAAAGGTCTACTGTGAGTGGCATTTGGGCCCCACTGCATTATTTCAACCATTTCCGCTCATCCAGGCTTGTATCTAGGAGCGTAATTCACCGAGGTAGTTACAATTGGTATCAGAGCCATCCCGCCCTTCAGGGTCTCAGCCAAATGGTCGTTGTCAGTCTAGCAAATATTTTTGGTAGTTATGTATACTAGGGAAAAACAAAACGTGAGAGTAGGACTGCTTCCATTTTTCTTCTTACCCACCCACCCACCCTTTTCTGGTAAGGAAGTGTAACGTTTTCAATCCTCTTCTTAAAAGTTCAAACTAGGATTCACGTGTTCTGGGTTTCCGTAGTACCATAGGTTGTGTGTTTGTGTGTGTGTGTGTGTGTGTGTGTGTGTGTGTGTAATTCCTTGTCTATCTGTTGCATCCAAGTTGTTATCTAATCAGCCTTTGGTTATCAACTGTTGGTACATTCCATACCGACAGGCTTTTGCAAACCGATGCGATCTATCTGATTCGTTGTATACCGCCGCGATCTGTCTTACTCTTTGTTATCCGACGTTATCTTGTTTGGGGTGTTCGGTTCCGTAGTTACTAATCTTTAGGTTCAACGTGAGAAGAAGGGGTTAGGATATGTGTTCCACTTATTCATGTGCGGAGTAATGATTTGAGTGTGGGATGGAGTCGCGACCATACCACTACTCTTATCATTCGCTTTTGTATTTTGAATTGGTAGAGTCACTAATCTTGATTCGTTAAGTAATTTTGCGCATCTAGTGGTATTTTAATGCTGAATTTGTGGAAATTTTTTCTTGGATATATTTGTATACCACACTCCTTTTCAGTCGTGTGCGATATGCTTAATATCTTCTAGGTGCTTTGAACTTTGTTGATATTTTAATATCATCTTAGTAAATTGTATCCTTTAATCTTGGTTAATTCCATCTTAGTACTATTTTGGATTATTATTATTCTCCATTATAGTACTGACTTGTGTTTTATATCAATCACAGGATGGCTCCACCACGCCTGCTCGATGAGGACATACCACACAGGCTGGGTCCGTTATCAAACATCGCCAATGCCTTGGCAAGAATGCAATGTAACCAGAAGACATTTTGAGGAAAGTGTTGAGGAATGAGTTTGCTCCTACCTCCACCTCCCAAGCGAGGAGACATCAAAAGCTTTCTGAAGTTCAACCCTCGCCAATTTGATGTTTCTGATCAACCACTTGATGCTGATGATTGGTTGCGTGAGATGTCAAGGCTACTCGAGACTGCTGATGTTCCTGAGCAAGAATGGGTAAAGTGTGCTACTCACCTTCTGAAGGGAGATGCAGCTCTCTGGTGGGAGAATTACACAAGGCAAGCACCGGTTTTCGCCTACTTGGGAGCAGTTCCTTTGGAGCATTCAAAGAGCAGTATCTATCAGAAATTGTCATGGAAAGGATGAAGGAAGTGTTTCTCAACCTCAATAGGGAAATGATAATGTCAATACCTACATCAGGAACTTCATGAATCTTTCTCGTTATGGTGGCGATGAGATATCTGATGACAAGAAGAAGCAAAAGAGGTTCCGGCAAGGGATCAATGCATCGATTAAATATGCAATCACACATGCAAGGCAAGGCGTCTTTCCGGAACTTCAGCATCTGACTCTGCAGGAGGAAGCAAGTAGGCAAGTGTTTGAGGAGTCAAAGAAACACAACCGTGATGCACCAATCTCTTCAGCTATGTCAGCTCCTTCTAAGCGGCGTGTCTGGGTTCCTAACACCCCACCGTCGCTCCCGGCTCCACCAAGACACCAAGCTACGCGGCAAGGCCACCAAACTTCCTCACTGCGTCTCCCGGGGCTACAACCACCACTACCAGGCGCTGGCGGAGTCCCCAGCTACGTTGCTCCACGTCCACACGGTGCTTGTTTCACGTGTGGACTCTGGGCATCTAATGAACTGTCTGTTGAAAAACAAAGCTCTTCCTCCACCCCTCCAAGATGCGGCAAGCTCTCCTTTGGTTCGTGCACCACCTCGGGCTCTCAACATCAACACCAAGCCGGGTCTCATTGCTCGTGCCAAGCGTGTCAACGCCGCTCAAGCCGAGCATGCACCGGTTGTGATGGGTATGCTTTCCGTTAACTCAGTCCCTGCACGAGTTTTGTTTGATTCTGGTGCATCGCATTCTTTTGTTTCTCACAAGTTTGCAAATGAGAATGAGTTAGTCTTGGTTCCTCTCCTTAAGCGGTTAATGGTCCTTTCTCCTGGAGCAAACATGAGGGCTGTTCATATCAGCCATGGCAATCAAATTGAGATTGGTGGCTCTTCGTTCTCGGCATCCTTAATTGTTCTGGGCAATTCTGACATTGATGTCATCTTGGGCATGGATTGGTTGACAGCAAATGCAGCTGTGATTGATTGTCTTTGAACGCTCAGTTTTCGAAGATTCACGAAGGCCATATAGTCTTTTCTCCAAGTCTGACTCCTGCTATCCAGCTTTTCTCTTTGGCGGCTCTGAATGATGATGCTATGGAAGCTGTTCAGAGTGTTCCGGTGGTCTGTGAGTTCCCAGATGTCTTTCCTGAAGAGTTGCCGGGTATGCCTCCGGATCGTGAGGTTGAGTTTGTAATTGAGCTTGAACTTGGAACGGCTCCTATTTCCAAGCGGCCTTATAAAATGGGTCCTGCTGAGTTGGCTGAACTCAAACGACAACTTGATGAACAAGAGAAGTTGGGTTTCATTCAACACAGTACTTCTTCTTGGGGTAGCCCAACAATCTTTGTGAAAAAGCGAGACAGGACTGATAGAATTTGTGTGGACTATCGGGCTCTCAATGCTAAAACCATCAAGAACAAATATCCCCTTCCGCAGATTAATGATCTCTTCGATCAGCTAGCTGGAGCTGTGGTATTCTCTAAGCTGGACTTGAGAAGTGGTTATCACCAAATCAAGATTCGCAAGGAAGATGTTCCTAAAACAGCTTTCACCACCCGCTATGGCCTGTATGAGTATACGGTCATGTCTTTCGGTCTCACCAACGCACCTGCTACCTTCTCGAGGCTTATGAACTCGGTTTTCATGGAGTACCTTGATAAGTTCGTTGTGGTCTATCTGGATGACATCCTAGTCTATTCTAAGTCAAAGGAAGAACATGAAGAACACCTTCGGTGTGTCCTAAACAAGCTTCGTGAGAACCGCTTGTATGCAAAGTTCTCAAAGTGTGAGTTTTGGCTGCCTCAAGTAACCTATCTTGGTCATGTCATCTCTGCCAAGGGCATTGCAGTCAACCCGGAAACTGTGAAGACAATTGTTGAATGGCTTCCTCCGATTAATGTCAAAGAAGTGCGGAGTTTCCTTGGTTTGGCTAGTTATTGCCGTCGCTTTGTTCAGAACTTCTCGAAGATAGCGAAGCCTCTTACCGATCTCCTCAAGAAAGGCAAGAAATACCTTTAGACTCCTGCATGTCAAGCAAGATTTGAGACACTCAAAGAGAAGCTCACTTCCACGCCAGTCTTGGTTCCTCCGGATACATCTAAGCCTTTCCAGATATTCGGTGACGCCTCTTTGCAAGGATTGGGTGCGGTCCTTATGCAAGAAAAACAAGTAGTTGCTTATGCCTCTCGACAGTTGAAGACGCATGAGATCAACTATCCTACACATGACCTCGAGCTCGCAGCAGTTGTCTTTGCTTTGAAACTATGGAGGCACTACTTACTTGGCAACCGTTGTAAGATCTTTTCTGACCACAAGAGTTTGAAGTATATATTCACTCAGCCTGATCTCAACCTTCGGCAGAGGAGATGGATTGAAGCAATCAATGATTTTGATTTGACCATCAACTATACTCCGGGCAAAGCTAATGTCATGGCCGATGCTCTCAGCCGCAAAGCTTATGTCAACAACCTCATGATGGAAGAACAACAGCCTCTCTCGTGCGAGGAATTCCGTCAGCTCAACCTTGAAATTGTGGAACAAGGGCATCTCCTGAACCTTCCGCTACCTCTCTTGGAAGAAAAGGTTCGCTCTCGTCGACTTGGTGATCCACACACCAAAAGATCATCTCAAACTTCAGCTTCAAGTATGAGTCCTTCCACGATGATCAAGGCACGCTTTTCTTTGAACACGGATGTTTGTTCCAAACTACCGGGTTTGAGAGAGCAAGTTCTCAAGGAGGCCGATTACATTCTATCTATCCACCACAGCAGCACAAAGATGTACATGGACTTGAAAACACAATATTGGTGGCCGGGATTGAAGCGATATTGTGCCAAGTATGTCTCGAGTGTGATGTACGCAGAGTGAAAGCTGTCCATCGAAACCTTTCGGTCTTCTACAACCATTGAAACCCCGGAATGGAAATGGGAGAAAGTAGAGATGGATTTCATCACTGGTTTTCAAGGTCGCAGAGGCAACAATGCAATCTTTGTTGTCATCGACAGGCTCTCTAAAGTGGCTCACTTCTTCCCGTCAAGGAAACAATTTACGGAATTCAGTTGGCTGAGCTCTATATCAACAGAATTGTCTCTCTGTATGGGGTTCCGCTTGAGATCAGTTCAGACCGTGGGAGCATCTTCACTTCCAAGTTCTGGGAAAGTTTCCAAAATGCTTTGGGAACAAAGTTGAACTTCAGCACAGCTTACCACCCTCAGTCGCAAGGACAAGTCGAAAGGATCAATCAGATTCTGGAGGATATGCTTCGTGCTTGCGTCATCTCTTTTGGCATGAAGTGGGAGGAATGTCTTCCTTATGCTGAATTCTCTTAGAACAACAGCTTCCAGAAAAGTCCGAAGATGGCACCATTTGAAGCTCTCTATGGCCGTAAATGCAGAACTCCAATTGGTTGGTCAGGTGCAGGAGAAAGAATTTGGTTTGGCCCTGACATTGTAACTCAAGCGGAGGAGAAGGTGCATATCATTCTTGAAATCTGAAGATTGCTCAAAGTCGCCAGAAGAGCAATTATGACAGGAAGCACACGGACATGGTGTATGTTCCTGGTGATCTCGTTTACCTTCGTGTCACTCCCATGAAAGGCACACACCGCTTTGGTATCAAAGGAAAGCTGGCTCCTAGATACATCGGTCCTTTCAAAATTCGTGGAAGAAGAGGAGAAGTTGCTTATGCTCTTGAGCTCCCGGAAAAACACAAGGTTCATGATGTGTTCCACATCTCTCAACTCAAGAAGTGCTTCAAAGATCCCGGCAGGACCGTGGATCATGAGCTAATCAATCTCCAAGAAGATCTGTCTTATCAAGAACACCCCACAAAAATCCTTGAGACCGCAGAAAGAAGGACTCGCAACAAGTCCATCAAGTTCTGCAAGGTGCAGTGGTCGCACCATTCTGTTGATGAAGCCACTTGGGAGCGTGAAGATGAGCTCCGTGCCAACTATCCTACCCTCTTTGAGTCGTCTTCTTCTTCCTAGAATCTCGGGGCGAGATTCCTGTTTAGTGGGGGAGAGTTGTAGCATCCCATTTGTCTAACAACCGTAATGCTACTTGGTTTAGTAATAAAATGGCTACTTCCTACATATAATTGTTGCATCATCATCATATCATGCTCATGTCATCATGCCACCTTGCATTTGAGTATCATATAAAACCTTTGTGATTTGGTTCTTCTCTCATAGGCATGATAAATTGTATTTGCCTCTTGATATTGTATTTGGTTCTTGATATATTGTTAAATGCCCAAGTTGAGTTGGGGGCATATCTTTTATTCAACTCCACCACCTTTCTTTCACTACCTTACAAATTCCACCATCCCATTATCCATGAGCTTGTAATTATTTTTCTTTGTTGTTTAATCTAGCTCATGAGAGATAGGGTGGGTCCAATTCTACAATTCTTTTGCTTGGGCCTTACTCCACATTTTGGAATGCATAAGAACAATGCCATGTAAATAATCTTGTTTTCACAAAATAAGCATGGAATTAATCATTTATGCATGGCCCATGCAAGTACCACCTTTTGCTTGTCATTTGAATTTTATTTGATTTTTGCATGGATCATCTCTCTCTCTACCACTCCTTTTTGGCTTGATCTATTTTGATCTTGCTTAAACCTCATCACCATCTCTATCTACCCCATCACCACCTCTTCTTATTTTCTCTCTTTGGCTATCTTGGTTGAGCTTGTGTGATCATGCTTGATCTAGTCAAATGAACCACTCCATCTATCTCTCTCTCTTACCCTCTAGCTAGGATCCTCCCTATCACCTACCCATCTAACCATACCCCCCATCTAACCCTACCCCCCACCATGGTCTACCCCCTCTCTCGGCCTCTCTCTCTCTCACCTAGCTGGCCCCACCATGCCACCTAGCTACCCACCCAAGCAAACCCTAGCCCGAGCCATACCCCTCTCCCCTCCTACCCTAGCTCTAACCCGAGGCTACTCCTCCCTCTCTCTTTTCTCTCTATGCCTTAGGGGCCCCTCCAGCCCGAGCCTATCCCTGCCTCCTTGCCCTCACGTCGACCCCACCTGGCAGCCTCCACCCCCTCCCCCTGCTACTGCCTCGACCAAGCACGTGAGGGAGAGGACAAAGGTGGCCGAGACCACCTTTATCTCCCTCACCTCCTCATGGCACCCTCCTCTCTCCCTCCTTCTTTCCCCTCCCACACGGCACCCCTCTGGCCTCACCCAGATCTGGCCGAGCCAGCCTCCCCTCCTCCTTCCTCCTCCCCGTCCACCAACAGCCGACGTCGCCACACTTGCACCTCGCCCGTCCCACGCCGGTCAAGCTCGTCGAGGGGGTGATCGGGGGAAGCGAGATGGTCCTTTGCAACAGCCCCATACGCCCCGGTGAGGAGGAGCAGGACCCGAAGCCCCCAGGCCGACGCCGCCCTGGCGGAACCCTAGCTACGCTCGGCCCCTGCCTCGTCGTCGATCGCCGGCGCCTCCGCCCGAACCACCACCGGCAACGACCTCGCGGTGAGCCTCCCGTCTCCCCTGACAAGGTCCGCCTCGCCGTCGTTTCCTGGACGCGCCGTTCGTTTCGTCGAACAGCCTGCGCGCGCCGCCGCTCGCTGCTGTCTGCTTGCTCCCGCGCCGCATAGCGCCATAACTAGGTCGCGCCTGCCTTCCTAACCACTCCCCTAGCCTGCCGCGCTGGTTCCGCCTCTCTGCGCTTTCGGCGTCGCGGTCGAGCCACATCGCTGGCTGGCTTCTTTCGTCCGTTTCGTCGGAGGAAGAAAAAGCGGTCTTGGCGCCATCTTCCAGAAAAGCCCCCACCCTTTTTGCTTCTTCAACCCGCGCTCCTCTAGGCCCACATGTCTGTCCCCATGGCGTTTTTGCAAAAAGGCTCCCGCAGTTTCGAACCCTCAACCCGCGCTCCCTCACCAAGCCGCGTGGACGACCCTCCCCTTCCGTTGTCACGTGGGCCCCCGTGGCCGCTGGCCCCACTCGTATGTCTCAGTGGCTAGCTCCGGCCGCGGTGGGAAACGTTTTTACCACGCTAGTTTGTCCAGTCAGCATCTGGCCCACCCGTCAGCGGCTGGGTCTGGATCTGCCTGAGTATAAAAAGTTTCTGTTTATATCTGTTTTAATTTAAACCTTTTTCAATTAATTCAAATTCAAATATAAATCTGTTTTCAAATAACTTTTAAATTATAAATCCAAATAATACAAATAATATATGTTTTCAAATCAGAAAAATGTGAGGATTTCAAATATTCCATTCAAAATATTATTTGAACACTTTAAATTTCCAAGTTGATTAAAATTACAATAAAAATGCCCTTCACCTTAATTAATTAATAACTTTTGATTTATAACTCCAAATTTAACAAATGATATCTCTAAAATGATCAGCTCGACGAGACCTTTCTGTTTATGCTATCCATGACTTAAATTGCAGCATGCATCATATAAATATAAAGTATACAACAACTAATATGAGGATAAAATGTGACCAAAACTCAATAAAATGCTTATTTCTTGTATTCCACACCTCACCCATGCCATGCTACTTTAATGCCATGCAAGTTGTGCATCATTCATCATGGCATGATTGTTTGCTTGTTGCATTTTATTCATATGCTTGTGCACCTTATTTATGTTGGCCCTTGTTTGTTTGGTTCTTCTTCGAATAGACACTGCGCAGGGGGTATATCAAGAGAACCAGGAGCACTACCCAGATCCTTCTCTCGCTTCAACTGAGTTGCCAGGAAAGCACTACCACATGCTTGCATTCATATAGTACCTATTGCCTCTATCTTATTCTTGCATCATTGAGTCGCGGTTGCATTAAACTGAATCCCAAGTATTGCATAGCCTTTACTTTTAAACCCCACCAAGCTTGTTCCTCCATCCCATGAGCCATTACTACAGGAGTTGTTTGAGCCATGCGAGTCGTAGAACAACATGTGTAGGGTTTGTGAGTGTCTGATGGATAACGAGGTACCTAAACAACTTAACCTGAGTAGTAATGGGATAACTAATGAAAGTGGCACCAGTGAGCAATATCTGCTATTTGGTTTTTCCTGCTCACTTGTGTCCCGTAGGACCCCGCGTACTTGATTCCTGTTCCTTGAATATTCGCGCTATCCACATCCGGGAGGCTTATGGGACCCCAGAGCGAGCTTGATTCAGTCTTATTTCTTGGGGCCACAAACTAGTTTGAGGTTTTATTTACTATCCTGTACTTATGCCATGCTTTACTGCTTTATTTACGATTATGCGAGGAGCACCTGTACTGTTTAGGATCGGGACACGATTTCGCGGTATCGACAAGCCCAGTTTTGGGTTCCCAGTCATTTACAGCCGTCCACCCAAACATTGAGTCCGTCTCGGAGTCAGCTAACTTCGTTGCGGGTGTACTCAATGGGGTGGCCCCCTGAAATATTTCTGAATCCTATGATTGCTTTGTCGTGAAGGCCTCGTTGGGTTTTGATTTGGTTTTTCCGAGGTTGATCGAGTGTGTGTTGCTATTTGTGCACCCTAGGTAAAACTTCGAAAGCCGTATGCAGCGTTATGGACGACTTGGAGCACAGTTTCTCGATCATAGACAAGCATAACTAAAGTACCGCTTTAAATTTGACTAAGCAACTGACTAGTAACTAGTGCAACACTCATGGAATGGATAATAAAACTGCCAACGGATGGGGGGTTGTTCGTCCGCTTCCTCGTTGGTAAGCGAGGAGGAGGATGGATCTGTTGATATTACTGTTATAACTGTTGTCATTAATTCACGGACATCCGTCTATCATTGGTGAGGCGGATGGTTAGCGAGTATCTATAGAATTGTTAGGGTTTATCTTTTGCTGCAATTGCGTCACCCCAGGTTGTGTCCCCTTTAGAGGCATAAAGACTTGCTGAGTACCCCTAGGGTCTCACACGATAAATTATTTGATTCAGATGAACAGGTACACTCACAAGATGGATCTTTGGGTGGAGGAGGCGATGATGTGGGCGATCGTTCGGTGTAGAGATTCGGGAACGGGATCCGTGAGATCTGTGGGATGTGCTTATTATGGGGCATCTTATGCCGATTTGCTTCTTATCCGTACTCGGATCTTGTTTGCCGCTTCCGCCTGATACTCTGATGTGTGATGTATGAGGAGATATCCTAAACTATTATATCTATCTAGGACATTTGAATCTTGCCGTATGGCGTTGCTATATTTCCTTTCTTTTTAGATGGAATGGCTCTGATGTACTATTGTATGGTGGCTTGCATACATACTCATTTGTGTATGTAGTTGATCCCTTCGCCTGCCGATTACGCCGCCCGTACTTGTCCCGATGATTGGAAATGGTTGGGATGGCCGAAAGGTCTACCTGTGAGTGGCATTTGGGCCCCACCGTACTATTTCAACCATTTCCGCTCATCCAGGCTTGTATCTAGGAGCGTAATTCACCGAGGTAGTTACATCTGCTATCTTCGGGGCTGCAGGGGGCACTTGTGAGAGAAACGCCATATTCATTAGAGTAATTGGCATGTCAACACTAGTCTTGGTGGACACACTGTTGGGGGCTTCCTCTTTAGTTTCTTTAGCCGTACACTAGCAGGGTTATCAGGAATGGCCCGTAGTGTCCATCAACATTAATAGTGGCGTCATACACATGACACATAGTCCAAAGTGTGTATAGTCAAATACTAATACCTTTGGACTAGAACTTTGAAGTGAATCACCATCATCAAATGCTTGGCGTTCTTTCAAAAATCCATTCTTTAGTAGTCTTTTAGTGTAGTAAACATTTTACCTACATGGTATATTCATTCTTATCATGAAAACTTTCATGATCAGCTCCAGGCCCAGTTTTCCGCTAAGTTTAGCTTGAAAATCGAACTGACTCGGCGGGCCACTAAGTCATTGGTGCGATCCAAAGTGGAGTGCCGGGTAGGATCTCGCGGGCCGCTCATGAGCACATCTTGTGGCTTCTGGCTTGGATGGGGACGACTCAGCATGCGATGAAACCGCACACATGAGGTCGTCCTCAGATAAGTGGAAGTTCTCATCCGGCGAGAGCAGCCTCTCGAGGATCCCATGAGCCTCATCCACGGCTAGATTCTTGTCGCGCGGGTCAAGCTTCCATAGCTCCTTGCTGGGAACCTCGTCCTTGAAGGGGGAAGCCGGATTTAGTCGTTGGACCCGCTGTTGTTGACATAGAAAAAGGTTCTATGCCAATTCTTGCAAGAATCAATGCCAGTGACCCGAGGGAAGATCGAGTCCTTCCTAGGCATGATGCTAGTAGCACCACACCTAGTGGGCCTATTCTTGGTGCGGGGAACGCCAGGATCAGGCACGACTTGTATCCAAAAATTAAAATACTTGACCCAAAGAAGAACGGTGGGATGAATCGAGATAGCCCTCATGAGCAGAGATGAAGCAAGAAAGAGAGCCAATGGCATTGGCAGGCAAATGGTGAGTTTGCAGATGGAAGGTGGAGAGGAAAGACACAAAGAAATTGCTAACAGGAAGAGCAAAACCACGCTCGAAGTGCGAGAGGAAAACCACCCTCTCGTTGGCCTCGGGCTTAGGAATGATCTCACCTAAGGGAAGGCGACAATCAACTTAGAGCGGGATGCACCTGGTGGAGCGCAGACACTCGAGTTCCTCCACCGTAACCTCATATCCCTCCCAACCGCCGCGTTCGCCGGCGGCGACCTCATGCTCCTCCGCCTCCTCGCCGGCATCGCGAGCATCCATAATATTGCTTGGTTCGGGCTCTTCCACTGTTGGAAGAGGCCTGGAGATGCAAGGACCCGTCGTAGAATTGAAATGGGAAGAAGAGAATCGCTGGAGAGAAGCAACAGAAGAGAGGAACCGCAAGGAGGCAGTTTAGGATTGGGAGGCGCGAGAAAGAAGAAGAGGGCAAGGGGGAAATTGAACAGGCAAAGGAAGTTAAGTTCCCCTCACCCCTACTTAAGGAGAGTAAAAACCCCAGGCATGGGATCCTTCTTCGCCGTGTGGCCACTATGTGGCCGTGTATTCGGCCGAGTGAGCGCATTAGCGAGCGCCACGTATAGGCGATACACGGAAAATCCACATCCACGTCACGCTGCGCAGGGCACGAGGCGCTGAGCGATGGGACTGCCACAATGACGGGGAGTTACTGCGATGCAGTCACTATGCGGTCAGTATTTGGGACAAAATTTGAGGCAAGCAATCATGATTACAAGTTGTCAGTGACTAAGGCAAACCAGAAATGACTCGACAGCATAGAAAACGACTCGTCACAAGGAAAAAATGACCCGGAAAGTCAAAGACGAGACTCGAAAGGGGCAAGATAGACTCGGCAAAGATCGATATTACGCCAAACAGTGCGTCCTAGGCAGTAAATGCTGAGAGAAAGAGAAGTTCCAAGCACATTAAAGGAACCTGGAGACGCCTAACAGCAAAAACTGCTAGGCCTCACCAGCTTCGGGGACTAATGTCGGGGGAATAACCCCCGGTAGGGTCATAAGGGGTAAAACATTGCCCAACTTGGATTATGCCGAGTAAAAGATGACTCAGGTCGGGTAACAAAGGCCAGGTAAGAAGGTCGTGTGTGGCCGACATAAGATTTATGTCGGCCCATATAAGACAAGTTTGTTTATCTTGCAGGAAGCAACGAGCCGAGTCTCACGAGGGAAGGCCGAGTCAGAAAAGACGCATGGCAGCTTTCCGAGTAAAATTCAGGAGGGACCATGGTAAAGTATGGTCAAAAGAGAAGGGCGACGCTGGGTGACAAAAAAGGAGCGGGGTGACGCCCAAAGCAAGGGCTGACGTACAAAGTCACCGTATGACGCCAAAAGAGCTGGAGGCTACGTACGAGAAGACCGTTAGATGTGTGGCTTTGTGGACTGGGTCAATGGCTCAGGGCTAGCCCATGACCCGTCCCGCATAGTAAGGACCAAGATCCAAACAGTAACCCTAGAACCCAAAGGGATGTAACCTAGCTGGCCATCGTCTATATAAGGAGGGGCATAGCTAGGGTTTAAGGGGGTTGGACCAAGTAGAAAACTAGTGCCCTAAGGCTATTGTCAAACAGCTCAAGGATCACTTGTAAACTTCTAGGATCAATAAAAATTCTAAGTGTGGAGAGTTCATCTTGTTCTTCGTGCGCGGCAAGACCGTGCACTCCCTCCCCGGTTACCACAAGTGTCCATTCGGCCCCCAACTTAAGCCTACCCATGGCATCCGCCATGACACCACCACGACAATATATATGAACAAATTTAAACTGTATAGATAGCTGGTAGCTTGAACATGCATGCATAGATATATACTAACGCATTGATTGTTAAATACTCATAATTGCATACATCTCATTGTGTTGAGTTCGAAGGTGTCCATGTTCATAGCCAGGTACAAGTCATTCCAAAGCACAGGGAAAGTGGCATCATCACTGCTGTCATAATGGTGAAAGGTTTCAACAGAGAAGCGAGCATATATTCCAATGTCTTGCTCACTATCTGGCTTCTTCATATTATCCACAAAGTTCTTATGCAACAATGCAATGTCACTACCAAGCTCAGCCTCAATATTACAAACATCACCTTTATTAGTTTTTCCCAGGATTTTCAAACGTTTTGTGTATCTGGGCCCCCCACCTTACCACCCGCATTAAAGAATACTTGCATATGCTGGGTGTCCATTTTACTAAGGTCCGCATCAGTGAGATTATCTTGGTCTTCACCTTTTTTGTATTCATGCCATTAGTTTTGGCCTTGCCCATGGTAGCTTTGGTGTTCACATGAGCTCGAGGATTCCCCGTGGGCTTGGAAAGTGCATTTGAGCGTGTGAGCCTAGCTGGAGCTGGCGACACCCCCTTGGCGGCCAAAATAGGCGTGGTGTCTTTAGCATTGGGCAGAGTACTTAGGTATTTTATAGCAGCTGCATGCACTAGTTTATCTGCTATCTTCGGGGCTGCAGGGGCACTTGTGAGAGAAACGCCATATTCATTAGAGTAATTGGCATGTCAACACTAGTCTTGGTGGCCACACTGTTGGGGGCTTCTTCTTTAGTTTCTTTAGCCGTACACTAGCAGGGTTATCAGGAATGGCCCGTAGTGTCCATCAACATTAATAGTGGCGTCATACACATGACACATAGTCCAAAGTGTGTATAGTCAAATACTAATACCTTTGGACTAGAACTTTGAAGTGAATCACCATCATCAAATGCTTGGCGTTCTTTCAAAAATCCATTCTTTAGTAGTCTTTTAGTGTAGTAAACATTTTACCTACATGGTATATTCATTCTTATCATGAAAACTTTCATGATCAAGCTACTACAGCTTATAAAGGTGAATCACGAGTATAATGTTACTTCCCAAAACCTTTTTGGAGGATTAGGATGCCTAGCATCTCCAACCTTCGCAAATTCTCATACAATATGAGAACATGTATTTTTCTAAATTATACTCTATCATATTGCAACTAAAACAATGTTTCAGATATTGCAATATCTTCCACACATGATGGTTTCTGAAACAACTCTTTCAGCTCCCAGATAACCTTGATACTAAAACAACTTTTGAATATCAAGGATCATGGAGGCAACCATGATACTTAGATACTAAAACTAGAA
Source organism: Avena longiglumis (assembly GCA_030063025.1). Lineage (NCBI taxonomy): Eukaryota > Viridiplantae > Streptophyta > Magnoliopsida > Poales > Poaceae > Avena > Avena longiglumis. Next base: position 443,198,194 of record CP125973.1, on the reverse strand, counting down.
TTTTTACTCTTGATTTAATACTATTTATTAAACTTTATGGAGTAAATGGAGTTTGCAATAGGACTTTTAAACTTTAGATTGACACTCAAAACAATACGGTACCAGTTCATAAAGTAAATATCCAGAATTATATTAGTTCTATTATCTCAATTATAACTAAGCACAAGTTAATAAACGGATTTCATTGACTACAACAAACTATGCTAATTCACTTTGATTTATTTTATGATAAATTGAGTTCGACTTTAATCATATTACTATTTGAACTCCCACTCAAAACCAACATCCCTCGAGTTTATTTGGTGATTACATGAACTAGATCCACTACACCAAGATCGATCATCACGTGAATTGGTGCAACTTCAAGGAGAGCATCTATATGGTCATCATATCAACTATATCACTTATGCTTTACCTTTCGGTTCGTGTTCTGAGGCCATGTCTGTACATGTTAGGCTCCCCAAGTAAGAACTTTCGTACCCGTGTGTTTAAAACTTTCTTAGACCCATTGTATGCGAACGTAGAGTCTATCACACCCGATCATCACGTGGTGTCTGAAAACAACGAACTTTTTTAACGGTGCATACTAAAGGAAGAACACATTTTTGTCTTGATATTTTAAACGAGGGATCATCTTATAATTCTACTGAAGCACCATACAAGCAAAATAAGATGCTAACAAACATCATATGCAAAAATGATATGATATGGCTCTTGCACTTGATCACTATATTGTGCATCGTGGTATGATCTTCATCATTCCTATATATGTAAGGCTACGGTCTATGGAACTTACACTTTGGTATGTTATAATTTCCAAGAGTATCAAGCCATACTAAAAATTATAACATTACCATATCATAGCACTTGCCCAGCAAAACAAAAACTAGACGCTGCTGGGTCACTCGGCCTTTTCTGGGTCACTGGCCGTCGCAAAGAGCCCATGGATCTGAAGATTGTGATGAATCCCAGCAGGTCCAGCACCAACAAGTCCAGCACCGCAAACCAGCAGAACATCCGTAATCGCACACACGTCTAGTACCCCGACAACCTCCGTCCCTCACTCTAGCAAAGCAGCGGAAGCAGCAGATCCTTCCAGAGAAACCATCGAGAAAATGTACTTCACTAATCCGAAGCCATGGGGAATTTACTAGAGGGCAGAGAGATCCTTCATGAGTAGGTGTGAGAGTGGAGGAGGAGGAGAGATCCTTTAATAGGAGAAGGGGACAGACCCCAAGGGGCTATGCACATGGCATGGTGATTCCCCCACCTCTCCCTCCATAATGGTGAGTGGAGCTTCCACTAAGGCCTTTCACAATGGGTGTTCCTTAGCGCACTATCCTAGGTGCTTTTCCTATGGGGCATGTCATTTAATGAAGAAAGAGACTATTTTTGTATCTTACTCCCTCCATCCCGGTTTAAAGGACACAATTTACAAATCATGCAATCCCAAAATATTCAGACACAAAATAATTTAATCTCTATAATTACTCCGGTGTAAAAAGAACAAAATTCTTGCACGCACATGTGTGAACAAATGTGAACACTTTGCTGGCTCTTCTTCTCCTCACGCATGTTCTTCTCCACACTATAAAATAGACCAATCAGAGGACACCTAGGGCCCATAGAATTGCAAATTATGTCCTTTAAACCGAGACAGAGGGAGTAGCCAAGATACACTCCTTGCACAGTATCATAGGCAAAAAACTTGGCTAAACCACTCACACATATGCATGATACTAAAATCATTAAATGCAACACCACTAATAAACACCATCTAAGAAATAATGCATTGTCATTGTTGTTTCTTATGTTTTCATTACAACTATGAAAACATGCTAAGAAACACCCCGTTGTGATAGCCTCAGTCTATTCCCATTAATTCCAACTCCACCCAAAATTCCATTAATTTTCCACCAAAATAAATGCAATCTCTCATTAATAAAAACCATTTTTATTCCTTTTATTCATAATTTTGTAAATTAATTAGTTAAAAAATATTCACATAAAACCCCTTGCAACATTTTGATATCACATGCAAAACCAATTTCAGCAATTTGACCTGAAACAATTCCATTGTCTATCAAAATAATTCCAGCGCTTTCGAAAACTTTCTCTAGTATTATATTTTCCCAAATTGGTGTTGGTATAATTGAAGTTTGTCACCCTACATGGTTTGTGAATAATGCAGGCATGATCGAGACCCCTCTCCGGTTAATAATCAGTAGCGGGACCTGGAGATCCATAATGACTCCCACACATTCAACGATGACTTAGTGATCATGAGAACCTTTGATGTTGTAACTAAGTCCCTCTATATCGCGATATATTACATGTCCAAGATTCGATCATCGGTATCCCCATACCTAGTTTAATCTCATTACCGACAAGTAGTATTTTCTAGTTCCCGTGATATAACATTCTAGTGATCTTATCACTTGCTTGCAAGCTATGACAATGTGATATCACCGAGGGCCCAGAGTATATCTCTCCGTTATCAGGATGGACAAATCCCACTCTTGATCCATGAGCCTCTACATAACACTTTTGAACTATCTGAACCCACCTTTATTGTCACCCTGTTATGATGTGACGTTTGATGGTATCAAGTTACTCTTCTGGATTAGGATTACTTCGTAGGACTTATTATAACAATGTAAACATAATGAATTTGATCATATTACTATACCTCGGGTGAGTGTTCATCACATCATTCCACCAATGTTCTGACACCATTATTAACAACATCCAATGTCCATGATCAGGAAACCTTTGATCATGTTGTTAATCAACGAGCTAGTTTAACTGAGAGGCATAAATAGGAACTTTTATTTGTTTACTAACAACACATGTATTAATGTTTCCAATTAAAACAATTATAGCATGAGAAATAAAAATTTATCATAAACAAGGAATAAGATAATAACCACTTTATTATTGCCTCTTGGACATATTTCCTTGAGTCCCCCACTTGCACCAGAGTCAATAATCTAGTTTGAAAAACTTGCGCATTCAACACCTATGACTTTTTGGTGTTGTATATACATGTTTTCTGGTGGTAAGAATAATTTCTGGATCTGACACTTTCAGGTTCATGTGTATTTGCATCTCTACGCATCACTCATTATCTAATGATATGGCATTGTATAAATTTAGTCCTTTGTTGAGACCTTTAGTTCCTTGAGGTTAAATCATGTCGATACTATTGCCATACAATATATCTTCATAGTGTTAGCCCGATGTGAACCACACCTAGTTTGATAACAAACTACTTAACACAAATGCCCTCTCCTTTGTTGCTACAATAGTAGTCATATACTTAGCCTTTTGTTGTAGTATCTGTCACAATGTCTTAACTTTGGAACTCATCAAAATCCATCATGGAACCTCCTTTCCATTACATTGGGCCATCCATTTTTTAAATTGAGATAAACTTAACTTGTATGGTGTGACCAAACTAGTATCAATGTAATTTTATAATGAACTATCTATAACTATTTGTCACCTCTACTTAAATATATTCTTCTTTCTTACAAATATCATAAGAATATCCTTTCTATCGTCCGATGATCATCTTATGAGTCACCCTAGTATATGCTCATAACATTTAGAGCATAGGACATATCTAGATGTGTATGTATCATGGTATATATGATTGATTAAAATATTCATGTGATTTCACTCACCAAGTGTCAAAACACTTAAATCTTATTTCACTTATCAAGTGTCGATACACTTGAATTTTGATTCAATCATTTCCATGAGACAAGAACTTTTCTTGTCGCTTCCATATTAAACTCATTTAATATCTCATATATGTACGTCTGGCACAACCATTAGTGCCTCAAATTATCCATATAGACATTGATGCCTAATATTCTAGTTTTGCCCAAGTCTTTATTGAAATCCAATTTTAATGAAATTATTAACCCATGTTAATAAAAGATACATCATTTCCAATCAACAAGATGTCTTGTACATAATGTGTTAGAAATATGTCTCAGCTCTCCCACTTAATTTCTTGCAAATGCAAGCATCTTGATCATCTCTAATGAAATTAAATTTTTTAAAAGTTTCATCACGGTGAAGATTCCAACTCTACGATACTTAGTTCAACCATTAAAGTTTGCATGCCATTTTAGCATCCTTTGAATTAAAAAAACCCTTTGGATCGTGTCAGGTACATGTCCTAGGTAACCATTCTATTAGAAGAACTTGGTTTTATTTGTTCAACTACCATGTACCAATATTATATGTAGTGGTTGCTCCAATAATTTGTCCAGACTAAATATTGCTATGAAAGATCAAATCTTGCCGTAGTCAACTCCTTGAACATTGTCGTAAACTTTTTCCGACATGTCGACTATTTCATAGATGTGAAACATTCATGTCTGTTTATTTATAGATCCAAATACGACAGATAGGCTTTATAACTTTCTAGAGGGTCTTCCAAGTTCAAAAACTTGATTTCTCGTGTATGGAAACTATTACGAATTCTTTATGACTTCTAGTCATTTGATGGAGTCAGGGCCCATCATCGCTTATTTGAATATAGTCGGTTAATCATTTTCTAAATAATAATGACTTGTTCTTCAAATCTTACTATTTGATTGTCACCCGACCTACACGGTTCAATAGGAACTCAATTCTCCAAGATCACAAGCTTTGTAACCAAAACCATGAGTGTTGTGGACACCTCCGGGACACTTTCCGGTGCTGCACCTTATCACATCTTTCATAGGTTCATCAACCTAATCAAAGTTCTATTGTCCTCCCACTTAACTTTTTGCAAAAAAATCCTTCTCAAGAAACTTGACATTCCAAGCGACAAACTCTTTTGTCTTTGGTGTTATGGAGGACTACCCAACTGTTGCTTTTGGATAAACTACAAAGACGTGCTTATCCTACTTTGGTTATAAACATTTTACTTATGCCTAGCATACCAAATTTTAAGAAAGGACAACTTGGGTTTTATCCCAAGCCATAACTCATATGGTGTCATTTCAACGGATCACGATGGTGCTATTTTCAGTGCAAAAGCGTCGTTCTCTAAAGCTTTAATCCTTAAAACATAATGACATTTTTATAACTGACACCTTTGATCTTACCATGTCAAACAAGGTTTCATTACATATCTCGAACACACCATACTCCTATGAGTTTCGGGAAATGGAAAGGGTTGTGGAAGCGAAGGGGAAAATAGAGTTGATGTTGGCCGATATCAGCGATGCACACAACATCAAGAAGCAAGAAAGTAGGCAAACAAATAGGTTGAAGATGAATAAGATAAAAAAGTATACTATTTGAAAGGAAAGGTGTCTACAATATGCCTTTGGTGCCATTGTTATCCTAGACGTGGTTATAATAGCCATGTCCGTGTTTTTTTAGATGCACGAAGTAGTTGTTACTGCAAGCATGATTGTATGTGTTACTAATTTATATGTGAGAATTGATTGCATGATATATATTGTTTGCAAGAAAAATAGATTGTACAAAAATAGAAGTGGACAAGATAAAAAAACACCTTCAAAGTAACACTGGCAAACTCACCCAAGCACAAAGCCTTGATCCATATAAACTCACCAGCACAAGATTAAACTGGTTACTGAATCTCCAAGGCATCTCACCAGCAAAGCCTTGATCCATAAACATATAATCAACAATAAAGGAGACCATCTCGCAAAAAACAGCAAAGGAGACCTTAAATGGTTTATACTAGAAACCCCCTCTAGTTAGATATATATTTGAGGTGGTCAGAATTAACAACCGCCCCAACTACAAGTTTTTGAGGTTGTCGTTATAATGGTTAGCCTCAGGAGGTTCCTGGAGGCATTTGCTTTTTATGGACGGCTGCGACTAAAATTTCTAAAGAGATGGCCAATAATACCCCGCATCTCAGGTTCCATTTAGAGACGTTTTGTTTAACGGGCGGCTAAGGAGGAAGTCGTTATAGAGACGGTGATAATTTATAATAGTCTGAGGCTATATATAGATACGATCCTTAAATAATAACCGACTGAAGTCGTTGAACGCAGGCGATTATTTCTAGTTTAGGGCTAAACTGCCTCTAGGCACCGTCTCTAAATAACGAGCTCATACTAGTGGCCTCTACGTGAACATGCACATATTAGACTCCTTATTTCTGCTACTGAATAAGAGAAACTACTTGTGACATATGACGACAGACCGCTATGTGTCACGACTATAGAAGTGATTAACAAACTAACAGAAACAAAGTGCAACTGGAATAACGACTCACATTCTCTCCATTAATCTTGTTGCCCCTTTTCTAGCATCCGCATTCGGATCCTCAGCTTCCTCTCATGGTCGATGGCATAGCCATTGGGATGGCAAGACTAGTGTGGGAACCACATGGTGTGGCGACGGTGTCCGAAACCGTATTAGGAATACACAAACATGATGGTATACCCAAGTTTGTGGCCCTCGTGGTGAGGCAAAACCCCTACTCCTACATGTCTGGACTATATGTGGAGTAAATATGAGTGTTACAGAGGTGCTCCTTGAGCTGTGTAGCCATGGTGCTCAGCTAGAGGTGGATAAGAAGACGACTCAAGTGGGCAAACGTATCAGCCTAGGGCTGCCTGCGAGAGGCCCCCTAGTGTACCTTATAAAGGGGTGCCTAGGGGACAAGATGGGGCCTAGCTGGCCTAGCTCTACTATAGCATGTGTCAAAGTTACACTATAGAAACACTGCAAAGGTCTGGGGTAGCGCTTTGTGTCTGGTCCTCGTGTAGTGCAGGGATCCAATGTTACTAGAGGAATCCGATGCTAGCGAGGGAATCCAATGTGCTGTCGAGCGTAGCACTTGGTTTTGGAAGCGGTAGTGATGGAAACAAATACTGCTAGTTTTCATTGGTACTCCAAGTGCAGAGTGTTGTAGTAACCTTCTTTTCTCACAAGGGTTACTCGAGGGTTTATGTCAAACTCTCGGGGAATTGTATGGATATTTGTCCTCTCCTCTTGAAGAAACCTGTAAAGTAAAATAATGTTTGTTGTGTACCAAACTCCACCAAGTGATTGTCAAGCACAAGGTTTCATATTAGTAATATGAAATAAAATATAAAACAAACTAAAGTAAATAATATAAAATAAAGAAATGCAAACTAGATGATATGGAAGATAGTAGATTTGTTTTGGGGTTTTTGTGAGTGATTGCAAGTAGGAAAGTATTTTTGTATGTTCAAAATAATAAATTACAGAAAATAAAAAGGACAGTAGATGCAAATGGAAAGGTGTTTCCTATGATAAAAATCGGACCAGGGTTCATGGGTTCACTTGTCTACTCTCTTTTTAAGTTGTGGTGACCAGAAAACAATTCATCAATGATAAAGATTTATGGAATTTTATATATGTGTTTGATAAAGTAATTAATATGGTCATCACATTCTAACATAGAGATGGAATACATCTCTCTATTGTACCCCTCAAGAAAAGGAAATATCCATGAAATCTTGAATTAAGAATGTTGGGGATATGCCACATGGGTATCCTTATAGCATGTCTCTTATCCGACTAACCCGGGTGGCCCATAGTCGGTAGCGTGGCCTATGGCCTGCTGAGCGGCCCAGTTAGGTGGATCCAGAAGGGAGGCCCATGCCGGATAAAGGAAGGCTACGGTGGAGTCACCAGCGTACCCGGAGCCTTGGAGTACAAGATACATAAGACTAGTGATAGACGGTGTAGGACTCTATAACCTGTCCGGCTAGGACTTTTCCCTGTAACCCTAGGACCTGGCGACTATATAAGTCGGGCCTATGGGAGCCTTTAGGGCAGACAATCTCAGACAACCTAGTATCGATTCATACTACCTCGCACAGCGAACCTATCTCTGTAACTCGGCGTATTGCCCTTATAGTGATTTATAGCAGGAGTAGGATTCCGCCACCGTTGTGGGATCTGAACCTGGGTAAGCTGTGTTACCTCGTACCCGTCAACCGTCCGCCTTACCCCACGTCTCTAAACACGCACTGTGAGGACCCGTCCATGGCGTACTCGTCGGCAATACCACGACAGTTGGCACCCATCGTGGGGCAAGAGGCGCTTCAGGCTCTTCAGCGGGCGAGGACCAAGATCTTTGCGGGAATTGGCGAAACCGTAGCCATCGGTCGCGTTCTCTTCTCTGGCAACATTCCGATCGTCCCTCCCGACGAGTTCTGGATCCCGGCGAAGACGAACCCTACGTAGTGTTCGATCGTTCCTATCAGAGACATCCACCTCTTCATCGGCGAAACCGACTCGGGCACTAGTTCCCTGGGAGTCGGAGGAGCATCAAGACCCACACGGACCGCCTACGGGCAGGATACGTTCACAGAAGGATCGATGTCGGATCTCTCTTCGGAGTTTTCCGGCAAAGATCGGAAAGCATCAAGACCCGCACGGACCGCCTACGGGCAGTATACGTTCACGGAAGGACCAATGTCGGATCTCTCTTCGGAGTTTGCCGACAAAGATCGGAAAAATTCAAGGCCCACCCAAACCGCCCCTGTGCAGGATATAAAGGTGGAAGATCACTTCAAATCTGCCGGCTTCGTCCGTGCGTCTGGACAACAGAGATCCAAGTTCATCGGCGTGGTTACCATCTTCGATCTGGCACGCTGCGTTCAGAGAGAGGGCGAAAACCCCCGCGACTACCTGGCCAGGTGGCTCCGTATACGAGCCGACCTAGCCCACTACCCCGATGATAACGCTCTGTATCACTTCGTGGAAGGACTGGACCGCAACACGCTTCTCCGACATTCTTTAAGACGGCAGCAGGCAACAGGACGTCTCACCCTCGAAGAGATGGTGATCACCGTCAACAGCTATGCAGCTACCATAGTCGCTGCGTTCGGCATCGCTCGTTTAAAGAGGGGGATCTGGTGCTCCGACTTAAGCAGAAGAAGTCACACAAATTATCCTCGCCATGGGAAGGACCGTTCATCATAAGCAAGGCGCTGCTCAATGGGTCTTACTACCTTGTTGACAATCGTGAACTAAAGGATAGACCCAATGAAGATCATAAGCGTAAGCGACGTGACCCGGATGATGACTACCCGGAGCTTGATCGGCCATGGAACATAGCATAGCTACGTCCTTTTTACACTTAGCATTTTTTATCTAATTATGTACCTCTTATATGATCAATGAAATAAAGCTCTTTGGTTCACTCATATTTTTTAGTCTTTTACCTCCTTTAGCGTTCATTTTTGGATCATGTAAAACCTTTATGCACAAGTATTGCATTTGCACTTGTAAAAATTCCGCCTACGGGCGTTAGCTTAAGTTTTCTGGTCTACACGTTCTTTGTTGTTTTTATGTGGATTCTGGAGTAGTGACTTTTGGCACTTATTGTCGGAGATTTTGTGCTTAGGTTATTGACGGTGTCATTAGGCATCATCACCTAAGCGCATGGTTCCGACAATGAGTCTTCTGACTCACGAAAAGTCAAGCATAAGAACCAAAGTAATGGATAAGCCAACACTTGTTTAAAAAATATATACATGCTGGGAACTAAGTTCTTAAGTTGCAGTAAAATTACAACCATTGTTTTCCGCCTTAAGTTACATCATCAAGTTTTTCTGCGCATACACCAAAGGGGAAACAAATATTACAAAGTGTTTTTCATTCTTTGGGCGCAGGAGACTTGGAAGCAACATCGTCATCGGCCGGGGAGTCACCCTCAGCATCGGCACTTTGGTGGGACTCGGAGGAATCTTGGTTGACGCTGTCGATGGTGTTCATGGGCACGAAGATGTTGATATCCACCAACTCAGCAACTCTGGTGTCATAACCCGCGAGTGATGACAAGATGGCTTTGTGATCAACGTCGGGATGCCAGAGGTCACCGTGTCTATGTCGGCATCTTCGTAGTGTGCATTCACCATAGACAGCGCCATCCTTGCGCTAGCCCATGCACATGAAGCTTTCCATCTTGTGATACACTCGGGGGCTCGGCGAAGAATCTCCGAGTACTTTGCCACGGAGTCCGAGGCCTTGATGTGTATCTGGAGGGGCTTGGCGATCTCTTTAGCTTGGGTGATGGCGGTGTTGATAAAGTTGCCGGCAAGAACCATGCATTCCTTGGCCGGAGGAGGTGATCTGGTTAAACCCATAGGAGCTGCAAATTCCGACAAGAATCACATGAGTTCAACAATTCAAAGTATCCAGACTACAGAAATACAAGGCGGAGAAATCTTACTGAAGATGCTGGCATTAGCCTGCCAGAGGGTGTCCGCCAGGGATTCTTTCTCTTGCTAGAGGAGCTTATATGCCTCGCCGTGGCGATGGTTTTGCTCATCAGCAGCTTGCTTCTGATCTTTTAAGATCACAAGCTCCTCCTTCAAGCGATCGATTTTCACGGAGGCGGATTCCTGCAGGGCCTTCATGGAATCCTCATGCATTTTTTCAGCATTTCTTCCCTCTCCTTTTTAAGGATCTTGTTCTCGCTGTCCAGCTGCTGAATGTGCTTGGACTGCTCGACAATGTCCTTGGCCTTGGCCACATGTTCTGCAAAGTCGGAGAAAACAAAGTACACAGTGAGTACTCAGAGAATGAAGGCATAAAACCAAGACGGAATGCGCAAAAAAGAAAACAGACTCTTGTTTTTGATGATCTGTTCCTTCAAGATGGCAGTTTTACCCTTTTCGGCTTCAAGATCTACGCGCATCTTCTGGTACTTATCGTTGGCCATGCCCCTCTGAGCATTCTTGTTCTGTGGAACAAAGGAAAAAAGTTAAACCGTTGTTTAGTCTACTCGGAGCATCTAGTCGGAATTTTTCCACCTAGACGCTCAGGGGCTACAGCGAGAGTTTTTAAACTTAGCAATATGCTTAGCTTTTCTTTAAGAATCTAGTCGGAGCTAATTTAGTTCTCGACTAGAAGTTTGGGGGCTACAGTATAAAGTTTTTAACTCGGATGTATGCTTAGCTTTTCTTTAAGCATCTAGTCGGAACTAATTCAGTTATAACTAGAAGCTTGGGGGCTACAGTATTGAAAATTATAAACACTGTGTATGCTACTCTTAAAGAATCTAGTCGGAATAGTTTGTTCCATCTAAATGCTTGGAGGATACAGTGAGAGTTCTTTCTAACTTAGTCACTATTAGAGCATATAGATGCAAAGACCTATGGTTTTTCGTCTACATCCTCGGGGGCTACAGTGGGATACTGATGCAGCCCGTCCTACGGACGCACCTCCATCTACAACACCTACTCCCCCAAGTGGACCAATGACTCGCGCCCGAGCCAAGCTCCTACAAGCCAAGGTTAACTCGCTCCTTTCCTCGTGTGATTTTGGTCTACCTTTGGACGGCTTGCTACTTCATGCAACTATGTTGTGTATCCTCAGATATGAAGCAACACCACCACACCAAGCCACCAAGGAAGCATGACCAGGAGAAGAAGATGCTGGAGCGCTGCACACCGGAATCTGGTGTAGACCGGAGTCTCCGGTCTCCTACACCGGAGTCTCCGGACCTTCCTCCGGTCCAGACCGGAGACCCAAGCCCGGGACAGCCAGAAGCCCCCTCCGGAGACGGGTCCGGAGATTGACCGGAGTCTCCGGTCCAGACCGGAGTCTCCGGACCCCAGACCGGAGTCTCCGGACTGATCGTCGCCAGGCATGTTAAAGCCTTTTGGGCCTGGCCCATGTAACCCCCAAATTCGCCCAAACTTCCAGTTTTATTCCAGAACTACCCCTGTTTATGTGGCTGGCCTATATATAGCCCCACCCCTCATGTAAACCCTAGACTTGGATAATAATAGATTAAGGACACCCCTTTGAGGATCTTTCAATCTATTGGTCTCATGCTCCTACCAAGGAGCACCTATTGTCGACCCTCCTCTTGGATCTTGCCTAGTGCGTTCAAGTTGTACAAGGCATTGGGTTCTCGGTTTCTCGCCCCCAAGTCGTCAAGGTCTCACCGAGCACCTCATCCCCCATTGTTGGCGTGGAGAGAGAGCTTCGCCCAACACCGATCCTAGAGATTATGTTGGACCGGTTGCCATCGGCGTGAGATATCGGCGTGTATCGTGATTTGCGTGCGTGTGTTCGTAGTTTTCATCCCTTCTTCCCCCGTCCACCGCTTTCCCCTCGCTTCCCGTGGAAATTTGTGAAAGATCAGGCCACCCCAAGGGGTTACCCCATAACATCTTGGTATCAAGAGCAAGGTTGATCACGAATTTCCCCCCAATTTTTCTTCTATCCATCATAAATTCGAAAATTTCCCAAAAAACAGCCCCAATTTGCCTTTGGATCGATCTGTCGTTTTGGAGTGTTATTTGTGGTTTTGATCCGACCAAATCTTGTCTAAGGTGTTGGTTCAGCTTTTGCCTGCGTTTCCCAGCCCAATTTTGGCCAAATTTTCGCGGATTTGAGGACTCTAGGCGTGGATTTCCGCTCAAGAACACGAGCAGACCTCCCACACCGGAGTCTCCGGCCCTGTGCACCGGAGTCTCCGGTCTACACCGGAGTCTCCGGCCCAAGACCGGAGTCTCCGGCCCTGGACGCCAGTTTTGCCCATTTTTCCTCTTTTCTGCATTGGCTAATCTGTCCACTTGTTGTTTGTGTTCCGTGTGCGTGTCACCAACTAACAGATAGCTTCCGCAACATCGCCGCGCTCTTCGACACCACGGACCCCAAACTCTTCCCCGCTCCATCGACACAAGATCATCACCATCAACTAAGGTATAACTTGTGTCAACCCTTGTAGCCATATCTTCCTTTGTGTGTACCTATCCTATGAGAGCAACTCATTTTGTGTTTGTCTAAGCATTGTGCACTTGCCATTGTAAAGTGAGAGTGTGAGGGCAAATACAAAAGTTAACATAGTAGCGTAGCAAGGGAGAAAAAGAAAAAGAATAAAAAAAAGAGAAAACGAAAAAGAAAAATAGAAAGATACATAGTCTCCCAATACAAAGAGAGCATCAAGCTTGTAAGCAAAAGAGAGAGGAAGAAGCGCGCCAAGGCAAGTGCACAAATCCGTTGCTTACCCTCTTTTGGCAAACGAGTTGTGGTCTCTCCTTGCGTTGGCACGACACACGAGCGTAGTTTTCGTTAGGCCATTTCGTGCTCACATTCATAGTCGTGCTAACCCCATTTTTCTCCACGCGTGTGTGTAGTCGTAGGTTCTCGTCACCTTTTGATTTGACCATTTCCTTTTGACTTGAGTTGTTGGATTTTCTCCACTTTTGACTATCCTTTGCGTTCGGTTGGTTCTTTGGTTTTCCCACAATCCTACCCATCCACCAAAAGCTTTTGAGAGTTGTAGCTCCTTTGTGTGTGAGTTTCTTTGCCATTTCACTTTGCACGCTGTTCGCTCCGTGGTGTGCCAATTGGTTTGATATAATCTCCAAGGTGAGGTAAAAGGCTAACTCTACGCACCTTTACTCTCCATATACAACCCTTGTCGGCTTTGCATCATGGACATGAATGGCGAGCCATCCCAACCACCACCACCACCTCCGGAGGACGACAATCAATACATGACAAGATGGGACCATTGGAAGGTCCGAGGAGAATTCAACTACCATTGTGAAGCACTTGAGAGGCGCCAAGATGAACAATTTAGTGAAGCCCGAGTGGAGTTCGAGAACATCGACAACCGCTTCGAAGAAGTCCGAGGCCAAATGCATGCCATGCAACACAACCTTGGTCATCAAAATGAAGCTCTTGGTCGTGCCCTCGCCTCAACGGATGAGAAGCTTCAACGCCTCATTGATGGGTTAGCAAGGCCACGCTCGCGAGACTCAAGATCATCACGGCACTCCTCAAGTGAATCAAGTGCTCCTCGCCGTCCTGCTTCAAGGCACCGGGATGGACCCGTCCTTCAATCCATGAGCTCTTCTCAAGCGGTACCATCGCCGCGGCACGCCGCAACGTCACGCTATGATGGTGACCTCTCCGCAAGACCTCCAAGACGTGAAGTGGACCGGCCACAACAAAGGGCACTTGTTCTTCAACAAGAACAACCTCACATGGACCACCAAGCCCATCTCCATCGACATGTTCCTTCCACAACAAGTGAAGCATCCGAAGTGGAAGAACAAGTTCGCCGGCGGCGTGAAGCACTCGAAGATCCACCAAGACGTCCTCCTCGACATGAACGTCAACGTCGTCAACATGATCTTCATGACGAGCCTCCTCCACATCAAGAAGAAAGAGAGCATCCCATTGCGCATGCGTCTTGATGTCCTCCTCGCCACATGGCGCAAGATAATGCTCCTCGGCATCAACCACGACAAGAACAAGAGCAAGCTCCCCAAGCTCGCCGTGAGGACCAACAACCTCCTCCTCGCCCTCAACCGCGCCAACAACACGAGCAAGCTCCCCAAGCTCGTCATCCAAACCAAGTTCCACCACCAAACGCGGCACCTCAACAACCGCAAGAGCAACGCCACCATCAACAAGAAAGACATGAGAGCTCGGATGATGAAGATGGCCGCCACAATCATGGCAACCGTCGAAACCGGAACCGCAATGAGGAAGAAACTTTTGGCAAGCTCAAGTTCACCATTCCCAAGTTCACCGGTTCCAATGATCCCGAAGAATACCTCTCATGGGAACTCAAGGTTGACAAGATCTTCCGCATGCACAACTTTAGCAATGAGAAGATGATGGCCATGGCATCCCTCGAGTTCGATGAATATGCCAACCTTTTGTGGGAACAAGTCCAACTCGCTCGTGAATCAAAAGAAGAGCCCCCAATCTCAACTTGGCAAGATATGAAGGCTCATATGAGATCCCGCTTTGTTCCTTCACACTACACGCGTGACCTCTTCAACAAGATTCAAACGCTTAGTCAAGGAACAAAGACCGTGGAAGAGTACTTCAAGCAAATGGAGCTCAACATGATCCATGCCAACATTGAAGAGCGTGATGAACAAACAATGGCACGTTTCCTCAATGGCTTGAACCATCCTATCAAGCACATCACCGAGTTCCAAAGGTACAACAACATGGTTGAGCTTGTGCACATTGCATCAAAGGCCGAACGTCAAGTGCAAGAGGACATCAAGTACAACAAGCCAAATACATACTTCACATACAAGCAAGCTCCAACCACTACTCCGACAACACCAAGTGGAAGCTCCTCAAATACCACCAAGCTTCCCTTCAAGCCAACACTTCCTCAAGGAAAACCGCCCCCAAGTGGCAAGTACACAAGAGATGAACAGCCATTCAATGGTGAGTGCTACAAGTGTGGAGGCAAAGGACACAAGTCGGCCGCATGTGGGAACAAGAAAGTGTTGTTCATCCATGACAACGGCGATGAAGAATACTTGAGTGAAGATGAATTTGATGCAAGGTTCAAGGAAGCCATGGCAAGGTAACATTTGGAAGAGGACCAAGAGCTACTCGTGTGTGAGCATGACGCAAGTCCATCGCTTGTGGTCACAAGGGTCTTATCTACTCAAATCAATGAGAATGAAGACCAACGATCAAACATCTTCCAAACTCGTGCCGGTATCAATGGTAGATCCATTAAAGTTGTCATTGATGGAGGGGGTTGCCACAATCTTGCAAGCACGGAATTGTGTGAGAAACTCAACCTCACCCTACATCCACATAAGCACCCCTACCATATCCAATGGCTAAGTGACCAAGGGTCCGTCAAGATCAAGCACACCGTCTCGGTATCGTTCTCAATTGGACCATACAAAGACACGGTGGAATGTGACGTGGTCCCCATGACGGTGTGCCATATGTTGCTAGGAAGGCCGTGGCAATTTGACAAGCGTGCTTTGCATAATGGTCACTCAAACACTTATACCTTCAAATGGCTTGACAAAACTTGTGTGTTGCAACCAATGACTCCTAGCCAAATAATTGTGGATAATGCAAAGGCTTTAGCGAGGGCGCAATACACACAAACATCTTGTGAGAAGAGTGGTGAGCGAGAGAACCACACTATAGTGAGTGAGTGCCACAAGCCAAACTCGAGTGGAAACACTAAGAGTGTTCTTCTTGCCACCAAAAGTGAGATGAGAGAAGTGCGGAACAACCCATCCATTTTGCACTATGTCCTTGTATGCAAGGGACTAGCGCAAGGAACTAATGACTTGACAAATGTTCCTCCTTCTTTGATGGCTGTTTTGCAGGAATTCCAAGATGTATTTCCCGAAGAGCTTCCTCATGGACTACCTCCTCTTCGTGGAATCGAGCACCGCATCGACCTCATACCCGGCGCCCCACTCCCAAACCGCGCCGCGTATCGCACGAACCCGGAAGAGACGAAGGAGATAGAACGACAAATCAACCAACTCGTCTCCAAAGGTTTGATCCAAGTAAGCACTAGTCCAAGCGCGGTTCCCGTGATTCTAGTCCCAAAAACGGATGATACGTTGCGGTTATGCATGGACTGTCGTCCAATCAATGCTATCACCGTGCGTTATCGACATCCTATACCGCGTCTTGATGACATGCTTGATGAGTTATGTGGAGCCACTATATTTTCGAAAATTGATCTTCGTAGTGGTTACCACAAAATTCGCATGGCCGAAGGTGATGAGTGGAAAACCGCCTTCAAGACCAAGCTTGGTCTCTATGAATGGTTGGTTATGCCTTTTGGCTTATCAAATGTGCCATCTACCTTCATGCGCCTCATGAACCATATTTTGAGATCTCTCATTGGGAAGAGTGTCGTTGTTTAGTTTGATGACATCCTTGTCTATAGCAAGTCACTAGAGGAGCATGTTACTCATGTTAAGGAGGTCCTTCAAATCCTTGGTCACGAAAATCTTTATGCTAATCTCCCAAAGTGCACTTTTGCAAAAGACAAGCTCATTTTCCTTGGTTTTGTTGTGTCTTCTAATGGCATTGAAGTTGATGTCTCAAAAGTTAAGGACATCTGAGATTGGCCAATACCAACTAATGTTAGTGAACTTCATAGATTTCATGGGTTGGCTGGCTTTTACCGTCGCTTTGTGAAAGACTTTTCTACCATTGCTTTCCCCCTCAACGAATTGACAAAGAAAAATGTCACGTTCGTTTGGGGAAAAGCACAACAAAAGGCTTTTGATGAGCTCAAAAAGAGGCTCGCCGAAGCACCACTCCTTGCATTACCGGATTTCACAAAAACTTTTGAGATTGAATGTGACGCTAGTGGAATTGGCATTGGAGGCGTCCTTATGCAAAATGGGCGTCCCATTGCATACCATAGTGAGAAACTCGATGGAGCACGCCTTAACTATCCAATTTATGACAAAGAGCTTTTTGCCTTGGTTCATGTCCTTCAAGTGTGGCAACACTACCTTTGGCCCAAAGAATTTATCATCCATTCCGACCACGAGTCGTTGAAATATCTTAAGGGCCCAGCCAATTTGAGTAAAAGGCACGCCAAATGGGTTGAGTTTATGGAATCTTTTCCATACATTGTCAAGTACAAGAAGGGCAAAGAAAATGTGGTAGCGGACGCCTTGTGTCGCAAAAACACAAACCTTCTTACGCGACTCGAAGTAAATGTCTTGGGTCTTGATGACATCAAATCTTTGTACACGTCCGACCCTTTCTTTGGACCAATTTTTGCAAAATGTTCAATAGACAAAGGGATTGATGATTTCTATTTGCATAAGGGTTTTCTTTTCAAACAAAACAAACTTTGCATTCCGAAGTCGTCTCTCCAACTTTTGCTTCTTCAAGAGTCTCATGGTGGAGGCATTATGGGTCACTTTGGCCGTGACAAGACATACGACATGCTCTCCACTCACTACTTTTGGCCAAATATGAAACGCGACATGGAGCGCCACGTCCAACCATGCACTACATGTATCCAAGCTAAGTCTAAGTCTAATCCCTTTGGTCTTTATATGCCATTGCCTATTCCTCATGCACCTTGGTCGGACATTAGCATGGACTTTGTGTTAGGCTTGCCTAGATCTAAACATGGACATGATTCTATATTTGTGGTAGTGGATCGCTTTTCCAAAATGGCACACTTCATTCCGTGCCATAAGA
The DNA here is from genome assembly GCA_030063025.1 of Avena longiglumis. Taxonomy (NCBI): domain Eukaryota; kingdom Viridiplantae; phylum Streptophyta; class Magnoliopsida; order Poales; family Poaceae; genus Avena; species Avena longiglumis. The sequence goes on along the minus strand of CP125973.1, from coordinate 443,180,242 downwards.
CCGATCATGCTTCACATGTAGCAAACTTGTTTTTCAGGGAAATAATTCGGCTACACGGTGTACCAAGAACAATCGTCTCCGACCGCGACGTCAAATTCATGAGCTACTTCTGGAAGACTCTCATGGCCAAGCTCGGCATCAACCTCCTCTTCTCGTCCGCCTCGCATCCTCAAACCGATGGACAAACCGAGGTCGTCAATCGAAGTCTTGGAACACTCCTACGTGTGTTGATCAAGAAGAACCTTAAAGACTGGGAGGAATGTATTCCACTCACTGAGTTCGCCTACAACCGCGCCAAGCACTCCACCACCATGAGGAGCCCGTTCATGATCGTCTATGGTTTCGAGCCTCTCACCGCGCTCGATATCCTTCCACTTCCGCTTCATGAACGTGCCAATATGGACGTGGTCAAGCGTTCCCAAACAATGAAGAAACTCCATGAAGACACAAGAGCTACGATCGAGAAACAATTCCTTCGCCAAGCATCAAGGCTAAAAAAGAACAAGAAAGAGATGATCTTCGAAGAAGGCGACCTTGTGTGGATACACTTGAGTAAAGACTGCTTCCCCAAGGACCGCGACTCCAAACTCAAGCCAAGAGGTGATGGACCATTCAAAGTGCTAAAAATGATCAACAACAACGCCTACGTCATCGATATCCCAACATCCAAGTATCTTGTGAGCCCGACATTCAATGTCAAGGACCTATCACCCTACCATGGCGAAGATGAAGCTGAGAAGGTTGAAGAGTCGAGGACGACTCTTTCCCAAGGGGGGGGGGGGAGCTGATGCAGCCCGTCCTACGGACGCACCTCCATCTAGCCAACACCTACTCCCCCAAGTGGACCAATGACTCGCGCCCGAGCCAAGCTCCTACAAGCCAAGGTTAACTCGCTCCTTTCCTCGTGTGATTTTGGTCTACCTTTGGACGGCTTGCTACTTCATGCAACTACGTTGTGTATCCTCAGATATGAAGCAACACCACCACACCAAGCCACCAAGGAAGCAGGACCAGGAGAAGAAGATGCTGGAGCGCTGCACACCGGAGTCTCCGGTGTAGACCGGAGTCTCTGGTCTCCTACACCGGAGTCTCCGGACCTTCCTCCGGTCCAGACCGGAGACCCAAGCCCGGGACAGCCAGAAGCCCCCTCCGGAGACGGGTCCGGAGATTGACCGGAGTCTCCGGACCCCAGACCGGAGTCTCCGGACTGATCGTCGCCAGGCATGTTAAAGCCTTTTGGGCCTGGCCCATGTAACCCCCAAATTCGCCCAAACTTCCAGTTTTATTCCAGAACTACCCCTATTTATGTGGCTGGCCTATATATAGCCCCACCCCTCATATGTAAACCGTAGACTTGGATAATAATAGATTAAGGACACCCCTTTGAGGATCTTTCAATCTATTGGTCTCATGCTCCTACCAAGGAGCACCTATTGTCCACCCTCCTCTTGGATCTTGCCTAGTGCGTTCAAGTTGTACAAGGCCTTGGGGTCTCGGTTTCTCGCCCCCAAGTCGTCAAGGTCTCACCGAGCACCTCGTCCCCCGTTGTTGGCGTGGAGAGAGAGCTTCGACCAACACCGATCCTAGAGATTATGTTGGACCGGTTGCCACTGGCGTGAGATATCGGCGTGTATCGTGATTTGCGTGCGTGTGTTCGTGGTTTTCGTCCCTTCTTCCCCCGTCCACCGCTTTCCCCTCGCTTCCCGTGGAAATTCGTGAAAGATCGGGCCACCCCAAGGGTTTCCCCCATAACAGATACTCATATGAAATGCAAAAGGCAAAGTAAAACTTACAAGTGCAATAATCTTAAGGTTTGTAGCGCTTTCGGCTAGCAGCTTGCCAAAGGAGATGCTATTTCCTTGCAAGATATCCGCTTGTCGGAGAAGCTCCTCAATACCGCACGTCGGAGACGACGACACTCCTCCAGGAACCAGAGTTGTGTTACTCGGCGTGAGCGCCGGGTAAACTATCTTCGGGAACTCGAAGGGCTTCTGGGGAGTGGGGGCACCGCCTTTGGCAGAGATACCAGCTCCCACTACCGCCTTGCCGCCACCGATGGCATCCTTAGCCGGAGCTTCAGCCATTTGTTGAGCGGTGCTCTCCTGCGTCGCTTTGCACGACAATGAAGTTTGGTAGGCGCGTAATCCACTTCCATGATAGAAGGGCCTGGTGCCTCCTTAGCCTGCGAGGTTGTCGGGGCATACGAAGGCTTGACGGCAGGAGTAGCAGGGGCGATGGCGGGGGAGGCGTTGCGATGCAGCATATCCTTGATATTTCTCGAAGCCCCCAAAGTTTTGGAGGTCTTCTTGAGGCTGGTCGTGTCTTTCTTCCTGAGACGTGCAAAATGCATAAGTACAGGAACAAGACAGACAGATAGACAATGTCGAAGAATGAGAAGCCTACACTAGGGGGGGTGCTTTGGAAAAAATCCCGGTGGCTTTTCTCTTTTCTGCCTCGAGGGCGGCGGTAGTCTTTTTGGAGGCTCCACCCTCCGTCTTCTTCTTCTTCTTGCCTCCGTCGGCAGCGTCAGAGGTGGAGCTCTTCCGCTTTTGCGCCAACGGGAATTCATCTTTGGATCGTAGATTTGGGCAGCCATGTTCTCCTCATCTAGATCGCTCAGCTGTTAAGTAAGAAATCACCGTGTTAGATAAGATGGTGTTGGCAATACGGAGAAACTGGAGCATATGTCGTACACGGAAAATAAATATCTACCTTTGGGCACTTGCCGTCTACGAACATGTCATAGGTGATGGTGAAGCCACGCTTCTTATCCTTCACCTTGACGATGTCCTTCAGCGGAGCTTGACGGAGTCGCTCGAGAAGTTATCCACGGAGATCCGGAGGGTATCCCTTCGATCACTGATATACTCGTGCATAAACTTCGCGCGGTGTTACAGAGGTTGGATTCGCCTGATGAACCAGCACATGGCTAGGTCCAAGCCGGTCAAACCCGTCTCTATGAACCATTTGATCTGCTTTATTGCGCGAGAAGTGTCGAGGTCAGAGGGAAGGGAGGCATGGGATCTCCATGTGGATACTTCGGCACCGGCTCCATCCGCAAAGTCCGAGTACGTTACTTCTCGGCCCGCCAAAGGAATGTCAGGGCCATAGAAGTACGTCCGCTGCCAGTTTTTGCACGACTCGTGGCCGACGATGTCGGGGAACCGCCGACCGGGTCGAATCTTGAAGCTTATGGTGCCGCAGTTCCTAAGCTCCTCCTTACTATGTCCGTCTTCACGTTTGACAGTGAAGAAGTACACGAACAAGTCTAACCTAGGCCTAATCCCTAGGTAACCCTCACAAAGTGCCGCGAAGTTGCTAAGAACTAAGATTATATTGGGGGAGAGGTTATGAGGTTGAAACTTGTAGTGGTTCAAGACGGAGAGGAAGAAGTGGGAGATGGGCAGGGAAACGCTGCGTACCAGCTGAGCCTTGAGGTACACATTTTCTCCGGCTTGGGGAGAAGGTGTCACCTCGCCGGCCGGCGCCGCCCGCCAGGCGAGCCCCTCCGTCGCAGGGATGTAGCCTTCGACGACCATCTCTTGGATGTCACGGTTGGTGATGTCCGAGCCGCGCCAGTCGCCCTTATGCGAGTCTGTCTCTTCGTCTAGTGGTTCCAGCGCCGTCAAATTGTGGTCACCGTCGGTGGACTCGATCACCGCCGTTGCGGGGATGACCAAGCCCTCTGGGGGCACGACGATGGAGCTCGCCGACTTTGCCGCGGCTTCGCTCGGTGCCACCATCAACGGGAAGGTGCTGATGCTGGCCATGGAGTGGAGGACGGGTGCGACTGACACAGATGGAAGCTAGGGTTTTCGAGGTTTCTCGTGGAGAGCTCGATGAGACGTGCGGCTGGAGGAAGAAGACGATGACGCGAGAAGAATGAGGTAAGAAGTGGAAAATGCCCCACGGTTACTATTTATCATCCTCGGCATAAAGATTCGTGCAGCTAATCGGACGGTTGCCGCGTCGACGACGTGTTCGCGAACGTGTGCGGAAATTTTGCCAAGTCTCCAACCGCCGCCGCCAATGGTTCGTATCGCTCGCGCGGGAAAATCGGATATGATTGCGTTCTCTGCATGTGTGAGTTACAAGGCGTCGCTGACCTAAGCCTACGTCGTCCTAGCTGACATGGGTAGATGAGCCATCGCATCAAAGATTCCTGCATGGACGGATTTAATCCGACTACGGAAGAGTACGATGGAAGATTCATCATTTCTCCAGCTTACCAGTCGAAGACGGAGAAAACCTTGCAGGGTTCTTTGGGAGGACTACAAGTTGTTGCTTGACGATCTGCCGACATCCATATAGACGGAGCATTCCACGTGAAGAGGCGAGATGGCGCAAGATCTCGGAGTTCTCCGGGGGCTACTGTTGGGGATATGCCATATGGGTATCCTTATAGCATGTCTCTTATCCGACTAACCCAGGTGGCCCATAGTCGGTAGCATGGCCTATGGCCTGCTGGGCGGCCCAGTTAGGTGGATCCATAAGGGAGGCCCATGCCGGATAAATGAAGGCTACAGTGGAGTCACCAGCGTACCCGGAGCCTTGGAGTACAAGATACACAAGACTATTGATAGACGGTGTAGGACTCTGTAAACTGTCCGGCTAGGACTTTCCCTGTAACCCTAGGACCTGGCGACTATATAAGTCTTTAGGGCAGACAACCTAGTATCGATTCATACTACCTCGCACAACGAACCTATCTCTGTAACTCGGCGTATTGCCCTTATAGTGATTTATAGCAGGAGTAGGATTCCACCACCGTTGTGGGATCTGAACCTGGGTAAGATGTGTTACCTCGTACCAGTCAACCGTCTGCCTTACCCCACGTCTCTAAACACGCACTGTGAGGACCCCTCCATGGCGTACTCGTCGGCAATACCACGACAAAGAACAAATTAGAGTATATCTTTAAGAAATATTATATGATGTTTGAAATACAAATATGCTACCTTGATCTAACAAGGTTATCAACTATCACATGATAACTATAGCACATGATTTCACTTTATCCCTAGCGAGGCAGCAGAAGAAAGGTAAAAACCAAAGTAGATCTTGAATATTATGTGTCACAATTCAATCTCTACCGCCATGCTACTCCATATATCACACACTTCTCCCCATACAAGTTCTTGCATACAAGTTGGATCAAAACAAGCAATTAAGAACGGGGTGCATGATATGCGTATATCAAAACATCTTACACAAAATAGATTCCAATCTCAAATATAAAATCATAGAACAAAGATCCACCACATAGGAATTACAAATATGACCATAATCATGTAGGGCAGATCATATGGTACTAGATCTATGAAGAACAAGAGAGCAATATACCAAGCTACTGTCACAAACCCATAGCCCAGAGGTGGACTACTCCCTCTTCATCATGGTTATGATGCTAGAGATGTTGGAGATCTCACCGGAGGTGGATCCGGTGGAGTGTCCCCCTCCAATTTTCGTTGGATCTGACTCTGTTTGGTGGTGTTTTTGTCTCTGGTGTGCTCCGTCTCGAGGACTCCTCGGGGGTCCTTATATAGGGACTCAGGTCAAGAGAACTCCGTGGGTGAAAGACTCGAGGCAATCGGATGACCGATAAGCAAACGAGGGTAGGTGGCACGCTGTCACATCCCAAAATTCTCCAAATTTTGAAATGTGAAAAATAAATAAACAAAAGAAACAATTGTTGAAATTTAGGGTGAAAAGAAAATTTTTTCTTCTAAATGGAAACATCAAAACCCCTCTTAAATAAAACTTGAATAAGAAAATAACAAACAAATATTCCAAATATCAAATGCATCTCTGCATGGAAACAATCTTGAATTTAAACACTTGGGAAAGATAAACCAAAACCCTAAACCCTAAAGAAAGAAATCATTTCCAAGATCTCCCTAAGACTGTGGATTTGATCCATATAAAAATTCAGCAACAAAACATTTATAAATTATCAAAAAGGATAAACAAAAATATTACAAAACCATGGAAATTGGTTTCATTTAATTTGGAGCAATAAATAAAAACTTATGAATTTAATAAGATAAAAGGAATTAATTTCCAAAGCTAATAAAGCTCCTAACAAAAATCAATACCAATTTGTGAGCAAATTAATCCTAAAGGTATTTAAAAAGATAACCAAATATTAAATAAAATTATACAAATTGTAATCACCTATTTTGGATCTATAAATAAAAAGATTTGGATTTTATAAGACAAAGAAAGAAAGAAAGAAAGAAGGAATATTTAAAAGACAAATTAAATCTTGGCCAAATCCATAAATTCAATAAATATAATCCAAATAAAAATAAAAGAATAAAAATTATTTAAATAAAATTATATGGGCTTATAACCATATTCAATTTTATTTAAATGAAGACAAAAATCCTATTATAAATGATTAATCAAATCATGAGAAAATAATAAATTGAAATTGCCAAAATGCATTAAAAGTTATCTAATTAACTAAAAAAGAATAAAAGAATATTTGAATAAAAATTTATATGGGTTTAAACCATATCAAATTTTAATTGAATAAGGACAAAAAGGCACACTTAAATAAAAGATTGAACCATCAGAAAATATTTGAATATTTTCCAAAGTGGGCCAATTAATCAACTCCTAAATGATTTAAAACTTACTGAAAAGGTTTGGTCAAAATTTGAATTCAAAATAAAACTTAAGTAAAAATGTTTGAATTGAAAGCAGGAAATAGAAAAGGAAAAAGAAAAAGCAGGCAGCAAATTAGCCCTACCTGGACTCCAAGTCAATCGGCCCAACTCATGACCCACTCACTCCCCTCTCTCCCGGATCATTTCTCACCCACTGCACCCTCACCCCACCGACTTTGGACCCACATCGCCACCTCATCATCGTCTCCACCCCCGCGGTGACCTCGCCCCTCTCCCCGGTCATTTCTGCCTGTTTTCAATCTCTGTAAATTCACGTTTATTGCGCCAGTAATTCGCCCCGCGACCTCACCCTCATAAGCGCCTCGCCATCCTCTCTCTTTCCCCTCACTCGCCACCCCCTCTCCGCCACCAGGCTGCGCGAATTCCTCCTTGCTCCGCCACTGCCTCCGACGAGCCCTAGCTCGAATTCCGGCGAGCCCCGACCTCTCCCTACTCCCTAGAGCACACGAGATTGCTCTCCATCGCCTCGCGCACCTTCCAGCACCTTCTGCTTGCACGCGCGCACCCCGGAGCGTCGGCTTCTTCCTCGTCTGAGCGCCGCCACCATCTGCGTCAACTCTGGCGAGCTACTGTCGTCAACCCCGTGCGCCCCGTGCGCCCCTTGCTCTCTGGTGAGTGTTCCTACGATCCTTGAACCCATGCACATCTTCCTGACGTGTTCCCTTGCTCGCTTGCATTCTAGACACTCGCCTCCGACAAAGCCGTGCGTGATCCGAGGCGAGTGAAGACTCCGGCGAGCAATCGACATTGAACCCATGTGCCCCTCGACCAACGGCGACCACGTTGAGCTTCCCCACGCCACGGCGAACTCGGTGAGCCTCTCCCCTTACTCCATTGCTTCCTATTTTTGTCGGAACACCTCTGCCCGAGCGCCGCCGCCGCCCACTGTCGCCAGCACCGCCAATTCTTGACCAGATAGTTTCTGTCCATTAGATCTTAATCGCATGGCTTAGAATAGATGACTTAACCAACCGTTATCATTTTATCTAAGCCGCACAAACCAACTTAGATCCAACGCCCCACATAGCTTGATCCGAACGAATCGGTATCAGCCAGTAAGAAACAAGCACGTGGTCAGACTCAGGTTTGAAAAATAGAAAATAAATCTATTAGTTGTTTGAATTTGTAAAATCTATAACTTTTATTCTGTTTGGCCAAAAATTACAAACTTTATATCTTTGGATTCAGAAAAATGTAAACTTTGCAACCATGGCCTTAGTTTAGTATTTTCCTTCTGGAAAATTAGGTGTTTTTGCAGAAATATTTGTAAGGCTATTTTGGTTACAAAAATTATTCTTAAAATGCTTTTTGTGTAAAATCTTTTGCAAATGGTTTGTTTTGAACTCTCTGGCCCTAAACACTAACATTTGGATTTATAAATGAATTTGTCTAACTCAAGGAATTATTCCTTTGAATAAAAGCATTTCTAGTACAACAAAAATGTTGTTATGATTTGAAAAAATGATTTTGAGTGAAACCTTTTGCAAATGGATTAGTTTTAAACACTTTGGCCATAAACACTAACGTTTGTGTTTAAAAACATATTTGTCTAACACTAGAAATTATTCCTTTGGATAGAAGCATTTCTAACAAAAACAAAAAAATGATTTAAATGGCCTATTTTCACTAACTTGTTTTTAAATGATTTTGCCACATTTATAAATGACCAGTAGGTGTTTTGAAATGTTAAACCTTGTTAGAAAACACGTTTTCAAATAAAACAACCTTTTGCATGCTTGCATGCATTTCTTTGTTTTTATTATTTTATGTGGTGAATTGTTTGAATGCTAGATTGAATTTGTGCCTTGATTGAATTGTAGTGATCTTTGAAGAGTGTGACATTTGCAAGATCAAGGAGTGAACCTAGTTTCTCTACTAAAAAGGCAAGTGGTGCTTCATATATTTTGTCCTATTATTTTGACTATGCATTAGTGATATTTTGAGTAGGACTTGCATGGAATTTTTACTAAGTATATATATGCTATGCCTTGGGAAATCCTAATAGTTGATGCCTTAGTAGATTTTTCCCTAAGTTAAGATTATTGCTACTATCATTCTTAGCCTAGCTAGTAGAAAACAAGGGTGGAATATTCATGCTATGGAAATATTTCTAAGTCTATGACTTGTGTTTTGCTTAATAAAACAACTATGTGAATGAATCACCTGGGTGGAGTGGTAAGAATGGGTTATGTTGAGTGGTTACACAAGGCCCATTTCTATGGCTACCTTGTGTATCTCACTTGTGTAAATCCACCCATGAACAAAGAGATTTGAGATGTTAAGTGTTGAGAAGCTTCTAGTGCAGCCACATGGCAATATGGGCTCTTCTTGGATCATATAGGTTGCAATAACTTAGCCAGATGGACAGAAGGTGGTAGGGGTGATAGGATGGAATGCGTCCATTTGGTCTAAGGGAAGGCTTCTAAAAGATATTGTCTCGATGCATGTTGAGTCTTGTGGGGAAAGTGCACCACCTCTCGAGAGAGTAAAATCTAAGTACTTAGCCGTGTCCCTAGCAATGGACAATTTGAGCATCAAGACATTGAAGCTATCAAGGATCTCCTCATCCCAATTTCCAAGTTAAAAGCTTGTGGTTGAACAAGGGTTAAATGATCACAAATGTCTATTGGTAGTTCCTTGGGTGTTTTTGACAAATAAAAACTTAGTGTTTTCAACTAATAAGGAAAAATATTTTGAGCAAAGCAATCCTCAACTACACTTAGCCAAATGCATATAGATGTTAGATACCACTACTCTACCATAGTATCACTTGCCAATACAATTCAAATGTATTGACCCTTGTGGCTATAACTTATTATGTTGCAGATTTGTTTGATGTTAGTGAAGTTTGATTAAGTAGGGATTACAAGTCTACAACCAACATGATTCCTGTGGCATATGAAGATGAAGGACTCCATGCTATATAGTTATTTCTGCTGCATTGTAATGAGATAGCGAAATGAGCTATGTAAGATGTAATGAATTATTTTATTCCTGGTTATAAGTTGTAATATGACCTTTTTTTCTTGATATTACATCTTAAACTATGGATGCTAGCTATTCGATCCAGGGACTAGCATTGTAAACACAGGGATCTCTACCTTATCAGGTTGGGACCTCTACACATGCCCACCTGGGCTGGGCGCGCCACCCATGCTCATTTGGGACTCCTAGCCCTCCTAGGTGAATTCCTATGCTCCAGATGCTTCTCATGGATAAAAATTGACATTCCCAAAAGTACAGGTCCATTTGACTTCGTATAGGTCCTGAAACATCAAAAACATTGAAAACATGGTTTTTCTGTCCTACCCGGTTATAGCCAAAATAAAGGGGATCATTGGTACATCCCCAAAAATAAATATAAAACATGGATATAACATTATATATGATGCAAATAGGTGGGAAAACATATTAACAAACTACAAAGTTCATGTGTGCATTTTACATGCATCAACATCCCCAAGCTTAACCTATTGCTCATCCTTGAGCATGATGGTGATAAAACTAAACATGGACTTTGGAGTTTGTTACCTTTGCTTCCTTCATTATCATGTAGAGTTCGTAGGCTCAATTCCTTTCAATGAAACATAATATGCAAGTGTACTATCAAGTTGTATCTTTTACACATCTATAATTATGTTGAACAATAAGTGATGGTGTGATAAAACAAATGATGAACAAAATAAACCTTCAAGCACACTTTGATGAACCTATAGAATTAGAGACTCTTTTCATGCTTGGCATTGGTTTTTCATGCCTTTATTTTTGGGCTACTTCTTAGTTTCATGGCCTTGACTGGAAGACTCACTTCTTAGTTTTATGTATTCCTTTGAGATGTTTTGCGTCATGTACCGACAGTAAGCATTGAATACATATGTTAGTCCTCCATAAAGAATGTAAAATAAGTTTTTGAGCTATTCAGTTCATGTCAACAATACTAGTAAGGATGGGGTTCCAAGTATCTTTTATTTTCAAAGCTTCATATGGTTTATGAGCTAAACATCTTACAAGTTGATTGTTTCATGCACCTAGTCTATGACCTTCCACTCCTCATGCTACTCAACTTAGGCATGTCATTGTATACTCATGTTGGTCTCTGAAACCGCATCACTGAAGTACCTCTTGCCCTTGTGTATCTATATGCCCCCATTTTTTGTATTTATTTGTTTACTCATTCATTTATTAATTTAGCATAAGAGATAATATATTTCCTTAGTTGTGCTCAAGGTGGGAGGGGGTGATGCGGCTCGGTTGACTGTAGAGCCTATTGGGAGACACCAAGAGCAAGGTGTGATGAGCACAGCAGCAAGTTTTCCCTTAGTTATGAAACCAAGGTTATCGAACCAGTAGGAGTAAGGAAACAACTCCAAGGTGTTGCTAACAACTTGGAACCTGCACAACACAAACTCAAAACTTTGCCCCAACTTATAGTGAGGTTGTTAATCTCACCGGTTTGCTGAAAACAAAGGATTAAACGTATAGTTGGAAGATAGTAGTTGCTTGTAGAAAGTAAACGGTAACAATAGATGATGTATCAATTATAAAGGAATGGACAGGGGGTCCACAGTTCACTAGAGGTGTTCTCCTTAAGATAGATAGCATGTTGGGTGAACAAATTACAGCAGGGCAATTGACAGATTGAGAAAGCATAACAATGCATATATTAGACATCTTGAATCCTACGAGATTTGATTGGGCATTACAACATAATACATAGACCGTAATCCAACTGCATCTATGACTAATAATCCACATTCAGGTTAACATCCGAACCCCTTCCAGTACTAAGTTGCAAGCAACAGATAATTGCATTAAGAAATGTGTGTAAAGTAAACAATACAATTAATCCATGAATAAAGGATTGTTGTTTTCTCCCTAGTAGCAATGGCACATCTACAACCTTAGAGATTTCTGTCACTTCCCCAGATTACTAGAGGCATGAACCTACTATCGAGCATAAATACTCCCTCTTGGAGTTGCAAGCATCTACTTTGCAAAGATAGCTACTAACAACGGACAGCATGCAAGATCACGAATAAGATAGACATGATAGAATCAATAATAAAACTGACATAGTATCTCAATAACCATCGGATCCCTGCAAACACAACATGTATGATTACAAATAGATGATCTTGATCATGAACGGAGCTCACAAGATCTAAACATGATATCACAAAGGAGGAGAAACAACCATCTAGCTATTGTATGGACCCATAGTCCAAGCGTGAACTACTCACGCATCACTCCGGAGGCTGGCATGTTGATGAAGAAGGCCTCCAGGATGATCTGTCCCCTCCGGAAGGGTGCCGGGAAGAGCTTTAGATCCCCCAATATAGGGACAATGGTGGCGGTGGCTACGGACTGTTTCGTGGAGATTTGATCAAGTCCTTAGGGTTTTTGCATCGGGGTGCTTTTATAGGCGAAATGGCAAGATCGGTGGGCGCCCGAGGGGCCCACACCTAATGGCAGCGCGCCCTAGAGGGTGGCCACACCATCCCTAGGTGTGGCCACCTCGTGGCCCCACTTCGTCTGCCCTTTTGACTCCGTCTTTGCTCAGGTGAAATATTGACTTTGTCTTTTGTCCTGTCCAATTCCGAGAATATTTCCTTAATAGATTTTCTGAAAACAAAAACAACAGAAAACAGGAAAATAGCACTGCGGCTTCTTGTTAATAGTCTTGTAAGATCCCTCCTTTATAAAGGAAAAGGATCGCTGTGATTGCAATGCTAGTCCCTGGATCATTGCTAGCATCCACAGTTTAAGATGAAGTACACAGATACAAAGGTCATTTATTACAGCCATTCCAGAGATAAACATAGTCTTTACAACTCCAAGGCCACAGACCTAATACAAGAGTTTGAATAAGTAAATAAATAAAAGTCTTCATCTTCATGTGCCACAGGCAAACATGTTGAGTGTAGACTCATGACACCTAATCCTCATCAGAGTAACCTACAACATCACAAGTTACAGCCACAGTGGGTCAATACTTTGGAATAGTATTGGCAAGTGATACCTTAGTAAAATTTTAAGTGGTCTAGATACTATATGCAATATTGGCTATGTGTAGCTTGGCTTGCTTTGCTCAAAATAGGTTTTTCCTATTAGTTGAAATCACTAAGTTTTTCTTTGTCAAAACTTTTCCCAAGGAACCACCAATAGACATTGAGGTCCTTCACCCTTGTTCACCCACAAATTTTTACTTAGAAATTGGGATGAGGAGATTCTTGATAGCTTCCATGTCTTGATGCTCAAGTTGTCCATTGCCATGGACTTGGCTAAATACTTAGATTTTTCCATCTGCAGAGGTTGTGCACTTTCCCCACCAGACTTGGTTTCACCAAGACAGGACCTTTCAGAAGCCTTCCCTTAGACCAAATGGACGCGCTCCAACCTATCATTCCCACTACCACCAACTGTCCAAGTGGCTAAGTTCTAGCAACCTATATGTGAAGGGAATATGCCCTGAGAGGCAATAATAAATTGTTTATTATGTGTATTCCAAGTATATGATAGATGTTTATTTTTCATGCTATAATTGTATTAATACGGAAACGTTAATACATGTGTGTTTAATAAACAAACAGAAAGTTCCTAGTTAAGCCTCTCTCATAAACTAGCTCGTTGATTAACAAGATGATCAAGGTTTCCTGATCATGGACATTGGATGTTGTTAATAACGGGATCACAACATTAGTGTAATGATGTGATGAACATTCATCCGAAGTATAGCATTACGATCATAGTCATTGAGTTTATATTGCTATAACAACTTACGAAGTGATCCTAATCCTTAGACCATGAGATCATGTCAATCACTAACACCGGAAGAGTTTCTTGATAACATCAAACGTCACACCGTAACAGGTGATTATAAAGATGGGTTCAGAACTAATAAAGTGTTATGTTGAGGCTCATGGATCGAGAGTGGAATTTGTTCATCCCGATGACGGATAGATATACTGGGCCCTCTCGGTGATATCACATTGATTAGCTTGCAAGCAAGTGATTTGATCACTAGAATGTTATATCACGGAACGAGAAAAGAGTGCATGTCGAACGAGATCAAACTAGGTATGGAGATACCGATGATCGAATCTCGGACATGTAATATATCGTGAGACAAAGGGATTAAGATACTAGCGTAAAAGGTTCCGACGATCACAAGAAAGTCATCGTTGAATGTGTGGAGTCGATGGGTCTCGGATCCCGCTTCGATTATTGACCGAGAGGGTCTCGATCATGTCCGCATTATTCACGAACCGTAGGGTGACACACTTAAGAGACACCGACATCCAATTGGAGCAAAAGTTTCATGCCGAAGAATAAACAAGCGCAGAATTTATTTCACTAGATACCAAAAGCAGTTTTCGGGTGAAATTGCATAAAGTGGTTATGCATGTGAAATAGAATTCTAGCAAGGTTATTTGTGAATGTTTGTCATTAAAGTAATTGACAAAATTCTGAATAAAATAAAAGAGTTTTATTTAATGAGAGATTGCATTAAATTTGGTGGAAATTTAATGGGATTTTTGAGTGGACTTTTGAGTGGAGGGAATTTGAGGAGTTTTGTGAGTGGAGTGTCCACCCACATGAAGAGGGAGGGCAAGGGGCAGCCCCATGCGCTGCCACCCCTTGGGGTTCCCCCTCCTCCTATAAAAGGAGCCCCTCCTCTCACTTCTCACTCACACCTCCTCGTGAAGGATCTCTCTCCTCTAGAATTTATCCCCATGGTCTCGGACTAGCGAGATACATGTTCCGGTGGCTATTCGGCAAGAAAGAGTTGTGCTTCCGCTGCATCGCTGGAGCGAGGCGGAGGTTGCTCGGTGCCTCGAGCGTGTGTGCACGGATGCGCTGCTGATTTGCGCTAGGACTTCCTCTCGATCTTGAGATCGGCAAGAGATCGTCTACATCAACCACGAGTTTGGACTCGTTAAACTTTGTCGGTCTTCAAGGGTATGTTCTCTACGGATATACATCCGCCCATTGTTTGTATCTAGTATAAATAGATCTTGGTATATAGTTCACATCGTAGGAAAATTTTTGTTTTCTATGCTGCGAACCCTTCAAAGGTATCGAGCGGATCTATGCGTAGATACTTTACGGGTAGTACACATATGAGTATGTGGGCAATGATGATCATGTTGTTGCTCCTTTCTTGTGATTTTGGATATTGGTGGCATAGTGGGATGAAGCGGCCCGGACAAACTTTACATGTCCTCGCACATGAGACCTGTTCCACGCTTGACATGCAACTAGTTTGCATAAGTGGCTAGCGGTGTCTGTCTCTCCTACTATAGTCAATATCTATTTTGCAAGCGAGTTGTCAACAATTTGATTATCCTCGTTGTGGTTCATGTTCGTAGGTAAGAACGGTTCTATCTCGAAAGCCCTCACCACGTAAAACTTGCAATGGATAAATTAGAGGCGTCTAATTTAGATTGTTCTTTGAGCTAGTGTTATGATATGGTAGTGTTGTAAGTAGAAGTATGAGATGATACTCTTACAACACATAGCGTGTAAAATCCATAGACCGTGGATTTACACATATAGGTATGATAGTGATCATACCACGATGCACATGATAGAGATCATCTGCGGGAACCATATAATTTCACTAATAAACATATGATGTTTGATTACATCTTATATTGCTTGTTTAGCGCTTTGTTAAGCATAATAAGATGTTCCTCATTTAAATATCAAGATAAGAATGTGTTCTTCCTTTAGTATGCACCGATTATGTTTTCGTCGCTCCAAGACATCACGTGATGATCGGGTGTTCTTGGATCCTCGACCATACTTGGTGTAAAAGCGTTACACGCAAAATACTAAGGTTCTAACTTGGCGAGCCTAGCATATGCAGACATGGCCTCGGAACACAGACCAAAGGTTAAGCATGAGTCATATAGTTGATATGATGCCCATTTGATGCTCGCCTTTGAAGCTATACCGACTCACGTGATGATCGGACTTGGTGTAGTGGATTTGGTTCATGTAATCACCAAAAGGACACGAGGATGTCGCTGAGTGGGAGTTCATTCGTAATATAGATTAGTTGAACTCAATCTATCATACACTTAGTCTAAACTTTACAAATTCATTGTAGATGGCACCACCTGCTTTTAATTTCAATGCGTTCATGGAGAAAGAGAAACTAGCAAACGGTAGCAACTTTCTTGAATGGGCCATGAATTTGAGGATTCTCCTCTCTCACGCACAAAAGCAATATGTGATAGAAGCGCCGTTAGGCCCCCCACCTTTTGATGATGCCCCTGACGAGGAGAAGAATGTCTATCAGACTCGTCAGGAGGACCACAACTTAGTTCATTGCGGCATATTGTATGGGCTAGAGCCGGAACTTCGAAAGCGTTTCGAAAACGGCAATGCATTTGATACAATGGGTGAGTTGAAAATGATTTTCGACACACATGCTGCTGTAGAGAGCTACAATGCTTCAGAAAAGTTCTTTAGTTGCATGATGGAAGAGCACAGCTCCGTTAGTGAGCATGTACTCAAGATGTCGGGTTACGCCGATAAGCTTGTGTCCTTGGGAATAACGATTCCCATTGACTTAGGAATCCATCGTGTTCTGCAGTCTCTGCCACCTAGCTATAAGAGCTTCGTGATAAACTATAATATGCAAGGCATGAAGAAGTCTCTCCCCGAGATTCTGTCAATGCTTAAAACTGCAGAAGTGGAGATCAAAAAGGAACATCAAGTGTTGATGATCAATAGGAACACTGGTTTCAAGAAAGACAAGAAGGGAAAACGGAAGGGAAGTAAGGGCGGCAAGCTTTGTCAGCGCTGAAAAAAAACCCGAGTTGGACCCAAGTCCGATACCGAAGTGCTACTATTGTAAGGGGTATCGCCATCGAAGCGCAATCGCCCCAAGTATCTGGCGAGACAAGAAGGCCGGCAAGGCAAACAAAGGTATATATGATATACATGTTATTGATGTGTACTTGACTAGTGCTCGCATGAGCACCGGGTATTTGATACCGTTGCTAATATTTGTAACTCGAATCGAGAGGCTGCGAAGCGACCGCTAGCAAGGGTGAGGTCAAGATGCGTCGGCAATGGATCAAGTGTTGATGTGATCGCCGTCGAACGCTACCTCTCCACTTACCGTCGGGATTAGTCATAAACTTAAATAAATGTTATACGGTGCACCGCGAGCATGAACATTGTATCTGGATCATGTTTGATGCAAAGTGGTTATTCATTTAAGTCTGAGAACAATGGTTGTTCCATTTATATGAATGAAATCTTTTATGGTCATGCACCGATGATGAATGGTTTATTTATGTTAGATCTCGATGATAATGTTACACATATTCATAATGTTGATGCTAAAAGGATTAAACTTGATGATGATATATCCGCATATATGTGGCACTGCCGTCTAGGTCATATTGGCATTAAACGCATGAAGAAGCTCCATTCGGATGGACTTTTGGAATCACTTGATTATGAATCATTTGATACATGTGAGCCATGCCTTATGGGCAAGATGACTAGAACGCCGTTTTCTGGTTCAATGGAACGGGCGACAGATTTATTGGAAATCATACATTCTGATGTATGTGGTCCAATGAGTGTGTCGGCGCGAGGTGGATATCGTTATTTTGTTACTTTCACGGATGATTTGAGTAGATATGGTTATATCTACTTAATGAAACACAAGTCTGAAACCTTTGAAAAGTTCAAGGAATTTCAGAATGAAGTTGAAAATCATCGTAATAGAAAGATCAAATTTCTACGGTCTGACCGTGGAGGTGAGTATCTAAGTTACCAGTTTAGCACTCACATGAAAGAGTGTGGAATTGTTTCACAACTCACACCTGCCGGAACACCACAGCGAAATGGTGTGTCGGAACGTCGTAATCGTACCTTATTAGATATGGTTCGATCTATGATGTCTCTGACGGACTTGCCGTTGTCATTTTGGGGTTATGCACTAGAAACTGCTGCATTCACTTTAAATCGGGCACCATCTAAATCCGTTGAAAAGACACCGTATGAATTATGGTTTGGAAACAAACCTAAGCTGTCATTTCTTAAAGTTTGGGGTTGCGATGTTTATGTGAAGAAACTTCAACCGGATAAACTCGAACCCAAAGCGGAAAAATGCGTCTTCATAGGATACCCTAAAGAAACTATTGGGTATTCCTTCTATCACAGATCCGAGGGCGAGGTGTTTGTTGCCAATGGATCCTTTCTAGAGAAAGAGTTTCTCGCGAAGGTGTGAGTAGTCGGAAGGTAGAACTCAAGAGGTTATGGAACCTTCTCTTCAAAGTATGGCGAGTAGCGCAGGAAGTTGTTCGAGTTGGCTCCACCTGTTGAAGAGGGAACTAATGATAATGATCATGAAACTCCAAAAGAGAGTACTACCGAACCTCGCAGGTCAAACAGGACGCGTGCAGCTCCCGAGCTGTACGGAAATCCTGTCATAAATTTCATGGTTGATGAAAATAATGACCCTGCGACGTATGAAGAAGCGATGATGAGCCCGGATTCCAACAAATGGTTAGAAGCCATGAAATCCGAGATGGAATCCATGTATGAAAATCAAGTTTGGAACTTGGTTGAATTACCTCACGACCGAAAGGCCGTGGAGAACAAATGGATTTTCAAAAGGAAAACGTCGATGGTAATGTGACCATCTATAAAGCTCGACTTGTCGCAAAGGGGTTTCGACAAATTCAAGGAGTTGACTACGATGAGACTTTCTCTCCGTAGCGATGCTAAAGTCGATTAGGATTATGTTAGCAATTGCATATTTCGATTATGAAATATGGCAGATGGATGTCAAAACCGCGTTTCTCAATGGTAATATTGAAGAAGAGTTGTATATGATACAACCAAAGGGTTTTGTCGATCCTAAGGATGCTAACAAGGTGTGCAAGCTTCAGCGATCCATCTATGGATTGAAGCAAGCATCACGAAGTTGGAATCTCCGCTTTGATGAGGTGATCAAAGAGTTTGGATTTGTCCAAACTTATGGAGAAGCTTGTATTTACAAGAAAGTGAGTGGGAGCAATGTGGCATTTCGATATTATATGTGGATGACATATTATTGATCGAATGATATAGAACTTTAAACGGTGTTAAAAGTTATCTAAACAAAGAAATTTTCAATGAAAGGACCTAGGTGAGCGTCATACATATTAGGCATAAAGATCTATAGAGATAGATCTAGGCGCCTAATAGGGCTATCATAAAGTACATACCTTGATAAGATTTTAAAGAAGTTTAAAATGGACGGAAGTAAGAAGGGTTCTTACCTATGTTGCAAGGCAAGACATTGAGTAAGACTCAAAGTCCGGCTTCGGAAGAAAGAGAGATAATGGACAAAGTCCCTATGCTTGACCATAGGCTCTATAATGTACGCCATGCTATGTACAAGACCGGATGTGGCACACGCTATTAGTTTGACTAGTAGGTACCAATCGGATCCAGGTTCGGAACACTGGATAGCGGTCAAGAATATCCTTAAGTACTTAAGAAGAACTAAGGATATGTTTCTTGTATACGGAGGTGAAGAAGAGCTCGTCGCTAAGTGTTATGTCGATGCTAGCTTTGACACCGATCCGGATGACTCTAAGTCTCAATCCGGATACGTATTTCTCATGAATGGCGGAGCGGTTAGTTGGAGGAGCTCCAAACAACCTGTGGTAGCGGGATCAACAACGGAGGCCGAATATGTTGCTGCTTCAGAAGCGGCTCAGGAAGCAGTTTGGATGAAGGAGTTCATATCCGAACTAGGAGTTGTGGCAAACGCGTTGGACCCAATGGTGATCTATTGTGACAACAATGGTGCCATTGCCAATGCCAAAGAGCCAAGATCTCACAAGCATTCCAAGCATATTAAGTGTCGGCTTCACTCCATCCGCGAGCATGTCAAGGATGGAGATATAAAGATTTGTAAAGTACATACGGATCTCAATGTAGCAGATCCGTTGACTAAAACTCTCCCTAGAGCAAAACATGATCAATACCAGAACTCAATGGGTGTTAGATTTATCACTATGTAACTAGATTATTGTCTCTAGTGCAAGTGGGAGATCAAGGAATATGCCCGAGAGGCAATAATAAATTGTTTATTATGTGTATTCCAAGTATATGATAGATGTTTATTTTGCATGCTATAATTGTATTAATACGAACGTTAATACATGTGTGTTTAATCAACAACGAAAGTTCCTAGTTAAGCCTCTCTCATAAACTAGCTCGTTGATTAACAAGATGATCAAGGTTTCCTGATCATGGACATTGGATGTTGTTAATAACGGGATCACAACATTAGTGTAATGATGTGATGAACATTCATCCGAAGTATAGCATTACGATCATAGTCATTGAGTTTATATTGCTATAACAACTTACGAAGTGATCCTAATCCTTAGACCATGAGATCATGTCAATCACTAACACCGGAAGAGTTTCTTGATAACATCAAACGTCACACCGTAACAGGGTGATTATAAAGATGGGTTCAGAACTAATAAAGTGTTATGTTGAGGCTCATGGATCGAGAGTGGAATTTGTTCATCCCGATGACGGATAGATATACTCTAGGCCCTCTCGGTGATATCACATTGATTAGCTTGCAAGCAAGTGATTTGATCACTAGAATGTTATATCACGGGAACGAGAAAGAGTGCATGTCGATGCGAGATCAAACTAGGTATGGAGATACCGATGATCGAATCTCGGACATGTAATATATCGTGAGACAAAGGGATTAAGATACTAGCGTAAAGGTTCCACGATCACAAGAAAGTCATCGTTGAATGTGTGGGAGTCGGATGGGTCTCAGATCCGCTTCGATTATTGATCGAGAGGGTCTCGATCATGTCCGCATTATTCACGAACCGTAGGGTGACACACTTAAGAGACACCGACATCCAATTGGAGCAAAAGTTTCATGCCGAAAGAATAAACAAGCGAGAATTTATTTCACTAGATACAAAGCAGGTTTTCGGGTGAAATTGCATAAAGTGGTTATGCATGTGAAATAGAATTCTAGCAAGGGGTTATTTGTGAATGTTTGTCATTAAAGTAATTGACAAAATTCTGAATAAAATAAAAGATTTTTATTTAATGAGAGATTGCATTAAATTTGGTGGAAATTTAATGGGATTTTTGAGTGGACTTTTGAGTGGAGGGAATTTGGAGGAGTTTTGTGAGTGGAGTGTCCACCCACATGAAGAGGGGAGGGCAAGGGGGCAGCCCCATGCCTGCCACCCCTTGGGGTCCCCCTCCTCCTATAAAAGGAGCCCTCCTCTCACTTCTCACTCACACCTCCTCGTGAAGGATCTCTCTCCCCTCTAGAATTTATCCCCATGGTCTCGGACTAGCGAGATACATGTTCCGTGGCTATTCGGCAAGAAAGAGTTGTGCTTCCTGCATCGCTGAGCGAGGCGGAGGTTGCTCGGTGCCTCGAGCGTGTGTGCGAAACGGATGCGCTGCTGATTTGCGGCGCTAGGACTTCCTCTCGATCTTGAGATCGGCAAGAGATCGTCTACATCAACCACGAGTTTGGACTCGTTAAACTTTGTCGGTCTTCAAGGGTATGTTCTCTACGGATATACATCCGCCCGTTGTCTGTATCTAGTATAAATAGATCTTGGTATATAGTTCACATCGTAGGAAAATTTTTGTTTTCTATGCTGCGAACCCTTCAATATGGTCCAGGCAGAGCCCATATTGCCAAGTGACTGCACTAGAAGCTTCTTAACACTTGGCCTCTAAAATCTCTTTGTTCCTGGGTGGCTTACCACAAGTGAGATACACAAGGTAAACCATAGAAATGGGCCTTGTGTAACCACTCAACATAAACCTTTCCTTCCATTCCACCCAGGTGTTTCATTAACTTAGTTGTTTTATTAGGCAAAACACAAGTCCAAAGGACTTAGAAATATTTTCATCATAGCATGTATATATTTCACCAACCCATGGTTGCTACTAGCTAGGCTAAGCATGGCATAGATAGTAACTTAACTTAGAAATTCCCTAGCATTTCTACAACTACTAGGATTTCCCAACATGGCATATAAGCAAAATAATAGCATGCAAGTCTAACAAAATATTTCTAATGCTTAGTAGAAAACATAGGATAAAAATATTCATGAGTACCACTTGCCTTGGTAGTTGGGAGAGTAGCACTCCTCACAATCACAATCACTAGCACCAAAATCTACACAAAAATTGGTAGCAACAAATTACACACAAAACATATACATTCAAAAGTATATGCATGCATGCAAGATGATATGTGTTGTTTTTTTAAACTCAACAAGGCATGTATTCAGTACTGATTCATATAAAAGTCAAAAACTTGCCAAACAACATTTTTTTAAACCCTAAATCATTTCCTAAACTTTTCATAAACTCTAATTAGTCCTACACAAGTTTCTACAAATAAAACCTTTTTAACAGAAGCTAAACATTAAACACATTGCATATTTATAAAGAGCTTGCTCTCCTGAATCCAACTGTATAAAATTTATCAAATTCTAACGTGGGGATCAAAAGTTATAGCCCAAACAATTTTGAACAACAATCATATTCAAATTCTGTTTTTAAACTCTAACAGCTGCCACGCGGCGCTATCCTATTGGCGCATACCGGTTCGCACGGATCGGTCGACGCAGATCGTTGGATTAAAGTGATCGCGCACGGCTCAGATCTAAATGTACCGTTTTGTTAAGTGATTCTGTTGCACGCGTTAAATCTAGATCTAACGGCTCTTGATCAAATGACCAAGGTCTGGCGGCGCGCGACGACGGCGAGCAGCGGCGCGCTCGGTCTACGGCATCGCGGTGGATACAGAGAGGACTGGGGTCAGTGGAAATGCTTACCATACTCGCAGCGACGCACTGAAGCTCAACGTGGTGGTAGCTTGGCAAGGGGCGCGTTGTAGTGGCTGTGGGATCTCGTCGGACTGGATGACAGAGTCGGGCTCGGGTGGACGGCGACGTTGGCGACATTCTGCTCCGCCCTAACGCAAACGGAGGGCATCAGTGGTTGTGCATAGGTCAGGCGAACAAGTCAGCGTCAAAGGGAAGGCACGGGGCGGTCGATTTTTACCTTAATTGCTTGCCGGAGTTGGAGACGGCGTCGGGGACTTGTAGTGCTCGTTGGAGTCGACGGCCTGGAGCAGTACAGGACGAACTAGAGGTGTCAGTAGGAGCGCAAGGAGGTTGTGAAGATGTTCGCATGAACCAGAGAGGAAGGGGTGCACGGGGTTTACTAGGATTGGTCGCCGGAGTAGGTTATGTCTGCGGCGGTGCAAGGACGAATACTGGTAGCCTGGTGACGCTTCTATCTGGCTTTGTTGGGGGAAATGGCCGCGAGGGGGAGAGGTTTATGTAGCCGGAGATGGGCATGGAGTTACTCGCGGAATCAATGGGAATCAACGCGGCAGTGACTGCGGCGAGTAACGGAGGAGTGAGCGTCGCAGGTGCGCGTGATTGACGAAGACGACGACGTGGTCACGGGTGCACTTGTCAGCGAATAGAACAGCGAGGGGGTGGGGTCCGGGCGTCAGCGACTCTGTGGGTGCGTCTGCGAGTGAGAGAGGGAGAGAGGGAACCCGGGTGGGCTTAGTGGGCTGCTTTCTCAGTTGGGCTAGATTAGCAGCGCCAGCCTTTTTCCTTTTCTTTATTCCTTTTCTATTTCTGTTTTGAATTTCTGGAATGAATTTCAAAATGGTTTCAAAATATTTTTGAATTCAAACTTTTTCAGGATTTTGTAGGGTGCAACATTCATATTTCTGGGCATAGAAACATGTGGTCTCTCTGTTCAAGCTTGGTTCTTTTGAATAAACAAAATAAATAGTGCTATAGCACTTGATTTGGAAATGTTTTGAAAATGGTTTTGAAACCATTTTTGTTTTGTATATTTTTGTCCAAACTCCACACTCAATCCAATCAACAAGGAAGCAAACAAACTTGGTTTAAAACATTTATGCTCTCAAATGAGGATGGTCATTTGATTTAACTTTGCTCACATAAAATGATAGCACTATGTGCTTCTGTTTTCTTGAAAATGGTTTGAAAATGATCTCAAAATTATATGCATGCATGAATGATATGCAATCTTTGAAATCATGATTTTAGGGATGTTACAAATCTAACCCCCTTAAGGTGAATCTCGCCCTCGAGATTCGGATTGGCTAGCAAATAGTTGAGGGTGGTCTTTCCGAAGATCATCTTCTCTTTCCCATGTTGCTTCCTCTTCGGAATGATGATTCCACTGCACTTTACAAAACTTGATAGTCTTGGTCCGTGTGACTCTTTCTGTAGTCTCAAGAATCTTGATAGGCTTCTCTTCATAAGTGAGATCACTCTCCAACTGAACCTCCTCCAAAGGTATAGTATCCTTCAAAGAAGTTTCTTCCATTTCTGGATGACATTTCTCAAGTTGACTCACATGAAACACATTATGGACGGTGAGATTACGGCAGTTCAATTTCATAGGCAACTTCTCCTTTGCGACTCAGAATCTTGAATGGCCCAACATATCTTGGTGCCAATTTTCCTTTGACTCCGAACCTCTTCACTCCACGAAGTGGTAACACTCTAAGATAAGCTCTATCACCAACTTCGTAGGTGACTTCTCTACGCTTTGGATCTGCGTAGCTTTTCTGTCGGGACTGTGCTATCTTCAACCTGTCCTTAACAAACTTGACCTTCTCTTCGGATTCTTTGATAAGATCTGGCCCGAATAAACTTATTTCTCCCACACCATTCCATAACAATGGGGTGGTACACTTTCTTCCGTAGAGAAACTCAAATGGTGCCATCTCAATGCTGGCTTGGTAGCTGTTGTTATAAGAAAATTCTGCGTAAAGCAGACTTTCATCCCAGCTGGCTCCATAGTCTAGGGCACATGCCCTCAACATGTCTTCAAGAATTTGATTAGTACTTTCTGTTTGTCCATCGGTTTGAGGATGAAAAGCAGTACTGAATTCCAACCTCGTTCCCAATGACTCATGTAACTGTCGTGAATTGAGTTCCCCTATCCGACACAATACTCTTGGGCACTCCATGTAGACATACAATTCTACTCATGTAGATTTTGGCTAACTTAGCACTTGTATAGGTTGTCTTCACGGGTATGAAATGAGCCACTTTAGTTAGGCGATCCACTACCACCCAAATAGAATCGTATCCTGACTGGGTCCTTGGTAATCCGGTAATGAAATCCATACCAATCTTGTCCCACTTCCAATCAGGAATAGGTAGTGGTTGAAGCAAACCTGCTGGTTTCTGATGTTCCGCTATCACTCTACTACACACATCACACAAAGCAATATGTTCAGCGATGTCCTTCTTGAGATTATTCCACCAAAATCTTTCTTTCATGTCCATGTACATTTTGGTTTTACCCGGATGAATGGAATACGGAGAGTTGTGTGCTTATTGCAAAATCAGTTTCCGCAGCGTCGGATCTTGTGGAACACAGATACGTTTTCCATGCCATAAAGTACCCTGTTCGTCTTCATGGAACCCTTTGGCTTTTCCTTTGCCAATCTTTTCTTTAATCTCTTCAATTTCTTTATCAATCTTCTTGGCTGCTTTGATCTTGTCCAACAATGTGGGTTGAACATCCAAAGACATGAGATGTCCTTCAGGCACAATCTCCAATCTGAGTTTTCTGAATTGGGCACACAAATCATCTGGCAATTCTCCTTTGGTAAGGCCATTCACAAAAACCTTATGACTTAGAGCATCTGCTACAACATTTGCTTTACCGGGGTGGTATTGCAAACTTAAGTCATAGTCCTTGCTAAGTTCTAGCCATCTTATTTGTCTCATATTAATTTCCTTCTGGGTGAAGATATACTTCAAACTTTTGTGATCTATGAACACTTCACAACGCTTTCCCAAAAGATAGTGTCTCCATGTTTTCAGTGCATGGACAGCAGAGGCTAACTCTAAATCATGAGTAGGATAGTTCACTTCATGAGTTTTGAGTTGTCTCGAGGCATACGCCACAAGTTTTCCTTCTTGCATAAGTACTGCACCCAAACCCTAATGAGATGCATCACAATATACTTGGAAATCTTTTTCCAAATCTGGCAGACACAAGACTGGTGCTGTCACAAGTCTCTTCTTCAATTCCTGAAAGCTGAGTTCACAACCTTCAAACCAAGAAAACTTCTTGTCTTTCTTTAGCAATTCCGTCATGGGCTTAGCAACCTTAGAGAAATTCTCAATGAACCTTCTGTAGTAACCTGCTAAGCCAAGGAAACTACGAACTTCTTTCACGGACTTGGGAGATTCCCATTCAGTTACAGCTGAAACTTTAGCAGGATCAACTGCTACACCATCCTTTGTCATAGCATGTCCAAGAAATCCAACTTCATTCAACCAGAATTCACACTTGCAGAATTTGGCATAAAGTTTATGCTCTCTTAACTTCTCAAGTATCAAACGCAAATGTCCTTCATGCTCTTCTTTGCTCTTGGAGTAGACTAAAATGTCATTGATGAAGATGACAACAAACTTGTCAAGGAATTCCATGAACACCTTGTTCATCATATTCATGAAGTATGCTGGAGCATTGGTCAAACCAAATGGCATTACGGTATACTCATACAATCCATACCTTGTAGTGAACGTTGTCTTAGGTATGTCTTGTTCTCTTATCTTGAGTTGAAAATAGCCTGACCGGAGATCAATCTATGAGAACACACAAGCTCCTTCTAGTTGATCAAAAAAGTCATTGATTCTAGGCAAAGGGTATTTGTTCTTGATAGTTACCTCGTTGAGTGAATGGTAATCTATGCATAACCTTTGACTTCTATCTTTCTTCTCCACGAACAAAACTAGGGCTCCCCAAGATGAAGAACTTGGTTGAATAAATCCTTTCTGTAGCTGTTCTCCAAGTTGTTTCTTGAGTTCTTTCAGTTCATCCACTGACATCTTATAAGGTATCTTTGCTATTGGTCCAGACCCTGGTACCAAATCTATAAGAAACTCCACATCTCTATCTGGTGGCATTCCCGGCAATTCTTCCGGAAACACATCCGGATACTCACTCACAATTGGCACACTGTCCATGCTAACCCCCTTAAGAGAATTTAGCTTACTTCCTTTTGATTCAAAGTTGGACTTGAATTTAATCCGTTTTCTTTCCGGGGTTATGAGTGCAACAGTACGATTAGCACAATCTAGTACTCCTTCATACTTAGCCATCCAATCCATTCCCAATATTACGTCCAGTCCTTGGGAATCTAGGATTATCAGACTCACTGGAAATTTATGCTTTCCAAACTCTATTACTAGATCCCGACATCCAAGACTTACTATCATATCTCCACCCGGAGAACTAACCTTTATTGGACACCCAATGTTTTCAGTTGGAAACCCATTTCTATCAACAAATGCTTTTGATATGAATGAATGCGATGCTCCAGTATCAAAAAGAACAAATGCTGGAATAGAATTGAGTCTGAACTTACCAGCAACAACATCAGGCTCCTCATAGACCTCCTCCACACTGATGTGGTTCACCTGTCCCTTCTGAAAAGGGTTGGTCTTGTTGGGTCCTTCAACTTTCTTTTCTGGGCATTCATTTGCATAATGCCCCATCTTCTTGCACTTGAAGCATTCAACCTGACTTATGTCTTTCTTGACAGGCTGGCTTCCACTTCCACTTCCATTACCACTGTGGTGGCTCTTGTATCCACCCTTGTGGTTCTTGTACTTGTCATTGTCATGACTACGGTGATGCTTGTTGTCATGACGGTTGTGGTTGTGGTGCTTGTTGAATTTCCCATGCTTGTGGGATCCTGAGCTTCCACTGTCATCATAATGGGAACGTTTGTGAGACGATCCCGAGCTATGCTTGTCTAAGTGCTTTCTCTTCCTGCTTTCAACTTGTTTCATTTTGTTCTACAAAATAGCAGCCTTGTCACAGAGAGACTGATAAGTGGGAACATAGGCCACAACCAACTACAGGTTCAGCTCATCATTCAACCCTTCGAGGAACTTTTCCTTCCTCTTAGCATCAGTGTCAAATTCATCCGGTGCATATCGCGCCAGATTGTTGAACTCCTCAATATATTCAGCCACGCTGCGGTGGCGCTGCTTCAGATTATGGAACTCCTTCTTTTTCAGACTCATCACTCCAGATGAGATATGAGCAGTGCGAAAGCCATCCTCAAAGATATCCCATGTCACATCTTCTATGGGAGTGGTGATCTGGAAGTTATACCACCAAGTGGCGGCTGGTCCTTCCAGCAAATGTGCTGCAAATCTGACCTTTTCAGCATCAGTACAGCCCACGGTTACCAAGTCCTTGTTCACTGAGCGTAGCCAATCATTGGCCACCATGGGATCAGTTGTTCCTGAGAACTTTGCTGGCCTCAATCTCAAGAACCTGGTAAGCATATCAAAACCCGGTGGGTTGTTATTGTTGTTGTTATTGTTGTTGTTATTGTTGTTATTGTTGTTGTTTTGGTTCTGGACGAACGTCGTCATCATCTGCATCAGCTGAGTTTGAGCGGTCATCATTTGCTACATTTCTGGAGTGATGTTGTTGTTGTTGTTGTTGGGGTTGGGGTTTGCACGACGGGGAGGCATCTGTGGTTTGTTCAATAGAGATAAGAATGAGATACCCATAGATGCTTTCATGCACATTACATCACATAAGCAAACACAAAGCATGCAACACAATGATAAAGGTTAAACAACAAAATAATAAGTTCACAAAGTAAAACACACACAAATAACAAGCCATCCACATGTCGGATGGTCAATAACAAGTTCTCAAGCAACAAGTATGATAATAAAAGATAAATGAGTAGTCAAATCTACTCCTCGGCATCAATCTCCTCCTCGACAAAGGTAAGACCTGCGTTCTCCATCGCGGTCTTGTATTCCTCGACACTAGTGGTCAAGGTCTCTATGTTGGCCTTGAGAGCCCTCTTCTGGGAGCGAAGCCTCTCAATCACTGTCTGTTGTTGCTCGAGCTCGAAGTCCTTGGACTGCAGTTCTTCAGTCATGTCCCGGATCTTCTTGTTCCTATCCTGGACACGCTTCTCCTGACTCTTGAACTTCCTGTCCTGGCTCTCGAACTTCGCCTCCATTTCCTTGACTATCTCGTCTTGCTCCGCGAAGAGCTTGTCCTTCTTGCGAAGCTGCACCTGGAGTTCGTCATTGTTGAGCATGACGTTGGTCCTGTCAGTGTCCACGTGCCTAATGAGAGACTCTAAGTCCTGGAGGTACAGACGAATCGGCTCTGCTGTGTCCCTCGAATCGTCCTCGAAGTCGATGGACTCTCCATCCTCATCACGTCTTCGAAGGCGTGGGCGAAGTACCTCTAACTTTGTCGGAGTGTCTCCCAGCCAGGCGTCTATCAGATCCTGCATAACTACCTCAAGGCATCTCTCCTTGTCATCGTGCATGAGCTTGAAGATGATGGCCTCCGTGGTAGGCTCTGTCTGGCGTCCGGGCTGGTTGACCTTGAAGCCCCAGAGGTCCTTCCTCTCAAAATTGGTGAGGGGAAGCACCATGATGGTAGGAAGAGGAAGATTGAGCAAAGTAGTAAGCTCAACGATACGAGGACCAAAGCGGGTAACCTGGAACTCCTCAAGAGTGCTGATGGTAACAGTAGGCATCTATTTATAAGATAGAAAAGTTAGAACAACACAATTCAAGTTGCAACATAAGACAAAACATCACATACATATCCTTGGAAAGCAAAACACACAAGTCATGCATACATGAAACCATTACAACAACCAAGGTTCAATCTTATTTTAAAGTCACATATTGGAAAATAAGGTGATAAGTGGTGGTCCAACTAACGAAGTACGTTTACAATCCTATCTCACTGGATCTTTTGGCTAACACAATGTTTCTAGAAGCAATCAGCCTATCTTGCTCACACGACTCCATCACTAAGTCTATAATGTCTCCTCTTAAGGTTTGGTTGGTAGCTTCCAACTCTTGGGTATGTTCCTTCTCTTTCTTTAGATCATTTTGGAGGTTGAGCATTCTGCACTTGACTCTATCACCAAGTTCTTTGATGGTCTTCCAAGCTGCATCCCTTGCTGATTCAAAGAATGTAGTGTGCACCACTGAATTGGTGAACATGTAGAATCCTTTTTCCTGATGGTTGTCTTCCTTGTTTTTATACAAGTGAAGTTGCACCCACCAGTATTCCACTCCTTCATCCATCACAGGAAAACCTTTGTACACAGCTGCACCTTGTATCTCTAATGCAACCATGAGGTCCTTGAGAGCCTTGGGGAATTCTGTCTCACACTCCAAAGTCATTGTCATGAGTGGTCCTTTCCTTACGGCTTTGTTGATGGAGTTCATCTACAAATAGAGATGAGGAAGAAGATTAGAAAAGTTTACGAGAAGAATAGACAAGTGTATAAGTTGCTGAAAATTTTTCCTTAGTGGTTTCCAATCCTAGGGTCATAATCCTACAGGCAACACAGTGCTCTGATACCATCTGTAAGATCCCTCCTTTATAAAGGAAAAGGATCCCTGTGATTGCAATGCTAGTCCCTGGATCATTGCTAGCATCCACAGTTTAAGATGAATTACACAGATACAAAGGTCATTTATTACAGCCATTCCAGAGATAAACATAGTCTTTACAACTCCAAGGCCATAGGCCTAATACAAGAGTTTGAATAAGTAAATAAATAAAAGTCTTCATCTTCATGTGCCACAGGCAAACATGTTGAGTGTAGACTCATGACACCTAATCCTCATCAGAGTAACCTACAACATCACAAGTTACAGCCACAGTGGGTCAATACTTTGGAATAGTATTGGCAAGTGATACCTTAGTAAAATTTTAAGTGGTCTAGATACTATATGCAATCTTGGCTATGTGTAGCTTGGCTTGCTTTGCTCAAAATAGGTTTTTCCTATTAGTTGAAATCACTAAGTTTTTCTTTGTCAAAACTTTTCCCAAGGAACCACCAATAGACATTGAGGTCCTTCACCCTTGTTCACCCACAAATTTTTACTTCGAAATTGGGATGAGGAGATTCTTGATAGCTTCCATGTCTTGATGCTCAAGTTGTCCATTGCCATGGACTTGGCTAAATACTTAGATTTTTCCATCTGCAGAGGTTGTGCACTTTCCCCACCAGACTTGGTTTCACCAAGACAGGACCTTTCAGAAGCCTTTCCTTAGACCAAATGGACGCGCTCCAACCTATCATTCCCACTACCACCAACTGTCCAAGTGGCTAAGTTATAGCAACCTATATGGTCCAGGCAGAGCCCATATTGCCAAGTGGCTGCACTAGAAGCTTCTTAACACTTGGCCTCTAAAATCTCTTTGTTCCTGGGTGGCTTACCACAAGTGAGATACACAACGTAAACCATAGAAATGGGCCTTGTGTAACCACTCAACATAAACCTTTCCTTCCATTCCACCCAGGTGTTTCATTAACTTAGTTGTTTTATTAGGAAAAACATAAGTCCAAAGGACTTAGAAATATTTTCATCATAGCATGTATATATTTCACCAACCCATGGTTTCTACTAGCTAGGCTAAGCATGGCATAGATAGTAACTTAACTTAGAAATTCCCTAGCATTTCTACAACCACTAGGATTTCCCAACATGGCATATAAGCAAAATAATAGCATGCAAGTCTAACAAAATATTTCTAATGCTTAGTAGAAAACATAGGATAAAAATATTCATGAGTACCACTTGCCTTGGTAGTTGGGAGAGTAGCACTCCTCACAGTCACAATCACTAGCACCAAAATCTACACAAAAATTGGTAGCAACAAATTACACACAAAACATATACATTCAAAAGTATATGCATGCATGCAAGATGATATGTGATGTTTTTTTTAAAACTCAACAAGGCATGTATTCAGTACTGATTCATATACAAGTCAAAAACTTGCCAAACAACATTTGTTTAAACCCTAAATCATTTCCTAAACTTTTCATAAACTCTAATTAGTCCTACACAAGTTTCTGCAAATAAAACCTTTTTAACAGAAGCTAAACATTAAACACATTGCATATTTAGAAAGAGATTGCTCTCCTGAATCCAACGGTATAAAATTTGTCAAATTCTAACGTGGGGATCAAAAGTTATAGCCCAAACAAATTTGAACAACAATCAGATTCAAATTCTGTTTTTAAACTCTAACTGCTGCCACGCGGCGCTATCCTATTGGCGCGTACCGGTTCGCACGGATCGGTCGACGCAGATCGTTGGATTAAAGTGATCGCTCACGGCTCAGATCTAAACGTACCGTTTCGTTAAGTGATTCTGTTGCACGCGTTAGATCTAGATCTAACGGCTCTTGATCAAATGACCAAGGTCTGGCGGCGCGCGGCGACGGCGAGCGGCGGCGCGCTCGGTCTATGGCATCGCGGTGGATACAGAGAGGGCTGGGGTCAGTGGAAATTCTTACCAGACTCGCAGTGACGCACTGAAGCTCAACGTGGTGGTAGCTTGGCAAGGGGCGCGCTGTAGTGGCCGTGGGATCTCGTCGGAGTGGATGACAGAGTAGGGCTCGGGTGGACGACGACGTTGGCGACGTTCTGCTCCGCCGTAACGCAAATGGAGGGCATCAGTGGGTGCGCATAGGTCAGGCGAACAAGTCAGCGGCGTCAAAGGAAGACGCAGGCGGTGGTTTTACCTTAATTGCTTGCGGAGTTGGAGACGGCGTCGGGGACTTGTAGTGCTCGTTGGAGTCGGCCCGGAGCAAGACAGACGAACTAGAGGTGTCGATGGGAGCGCAAGGAGGTTGCAAAGCTGTTCGCATGAACCAGAGAGGAAGGGGCGCACGGGGTTTACCAGGATTGGTCGCCGGAGTAGGTTCTGTCTACGGCGGTGCAAGGACGAATACTGGCAGCCTGGTGGCGCTTCTGTCTGGCTTTGTTGGGGGAAATGGCCGCGAGGGGTAGAGGTTTATGTAGCCGGAGCTAGGCATGGAGTTACTCGCGGAATCAATGGGAATCAACGCGGCAGTGACTGCGGCGAGTAACGGCGGAGTGAGCGTCGCAGTCGTGCGTGATTGACGAAGACGACGACGTGGTGACGGGTCCAATTGTCAGCGAATAGAACAGAGAGGGGGTGGGGTCCGGGCGTCAGCGACTCTGTGGGTGCGTCTACGAGTGAGAGAGGGAGAGAGGGAACCCGGGTGGGCTTAGTGGGCTGCTTTCTCAGTTGGGCTAGATTAGCAGCGCCAACCTTTTTCCTTTTCTTTATTCCTTTTCTATTTCTGTTTTGAATTTCTGGAATGAATTTCAAAATGGTTTCAAAAGATTTTTGAATTCAAACTTTTTCAGGATTTTGTAGGGTGCAACATTCATATTTCTGGGCATACAAACATGTGGTCTCTCTGTTCAAGCTTGGTTCTTTTGAATAAACAAAATAAACAGTGCTATAGCACTTGATTTGGAAATGTTTTGAAAATGGTTTTGAAACCATATTTGTTTTGTATATTTTTGTCCAAACTCCACACTCAATCCAATCAACAAGGAAGCAAACAAACTTGGTTTAAAACACTTATGCTCTCAAATGAGGATGGTCATTTGATTTAAGTTTTCTCACATAAAATGATAGCACTATGTGCTTCTGTTTTCTTGAAAATGGTTTGAAAATGATCTCAAAATTATATGCAAGCATGAATGATATGCAATCTTTGAAATCATGATTTTAGGGATGTTACAAGTCTAGTCCCATAAAATGTATAAAAACACCTCAAAGTGTAGACAAAACATAACAAAGTTGATACTAAAACAAGCATGGAACACCAAAAATTATAGATACATTTACAATGTATCAGGGGGCAGTACCTCTACTCTAGAAGAACAAGAAAAAACAGACATATGAATCATAGCAACAAGGATCATCAAGCTGTAAGTTTCCACCATGTCATGCATTGTTTTGACTAGCGGTTCACGAGCGTTTCCTCTCAACATTCCTACTCCAGTGTGCACACTTCATTTCACATCGATGCAATCCAAAGGTAGAACTTAAACATGATTAATATTCAACATTAAATATTGAAAGTTTGTGCCATGCCAACATGGTTTAGCCAACAACAACTAATAAGATGTGGAAAACAAAACTTTCTAGAGTGGTATCACCCCAAATCTTACTTTCTTATGAGCTTTAAAATACATAAAAAGGTGTTTTTAAGAATGTTTGGATGATTAACATACATACTATACTTTAAATTATATTTTTCCACAAGTAGGTGGATATTCCTAGTCTAGTTTTAAGGGGCTTGGAACAAGTCTTAGCTTGTGTAGAAAAAGTCTTGTCAAAAAGAGATCTAAAGAGTGTGCCATCTAGTTTATAATGTCAACATTTATTTTCTCACCTTGATCCTTCATATTGAACATACATATACACAATCAAGATATATAGATTAATAGGCATAAAGCAGATCATGCTTCATATAAGTGCTTGAGCTTAAGAACTAGACATAACATGAATTTCAGCTTTTATTTTTATCTCCACTTTTCTTTTATTCCATGGCATTCTTTTTTTAGTTTTAATATAATTAAGGCAAAGTTTCTTTTTAGTATCTGATCATAAACATTTATAATAATGGTGCTGGTATTTTTAATGCAAAACAAAAGTAAAATGACAATACAAACGCTCCAAGTTTCTACATAGTTCTATGTTGCTCAAAAAACAAAGTTTAGAGGTTTGCAAACCGAGAGTTGAGTAGGTCCAGTGGGGTGCCTTGGGCATCCCCAAGCTTATGGTTTGCACCATCCTTGGATTACTCTTGGTGTGATGTTCCTCTATTCCCTGTCAAAAAACTTCAACACAAAACATTTTATCCCATCTCTTTTCTTAGAGGTGATATTAGTGGCACAAGAGTATAATAGGATGCATATATATAAAAGAAAAAATTCTTTCTAAATGTTCCAGCAAACATATAATGTTCCTACATATCCTTATCATATAATATGACTGATACGTTGGAAACGTATCTATAATTTTTGATGCACCATGCTTATTTAGTATCTACTTTGCTTTACTTGTCCACACTTTGAGGTACTTTTTACATGTTTTCTGGTACTAACCTACTAACAATTTGCAATAGTGCCAGATGCCTGTTTTCTGCTGTTTTTGGTTTCAGAAAAGTTAGTAAATAAATATTCTCGGAATTGGACGGGACAAACGTCAAAGTCAATTACGTGGGGAACAAGAAGTCCAAAGGGGAGCCGGGGAGATGAGCCAGAGGGTCCACACCCCCAGGCGCCGCCATAGGTGGGCCCACGCCTAGCTAGGGTGTGGGGCCCCTGGCCACTGCCTTGGCCTCCCCCTTCGCCTATAAGAATCCCCTGATGCAGAAACCCTAAGTACCTGATCAAATATCCACGAAACCGTCTATAGCCACGACCACCATCATCCCTAGATCGGGGGGATCTGAAGTTCTTCCCGGCACCTTGCCGGAGGGGAGATCATCCCCGAGGCCTTCTCTCCGGTATGATGCGTGAGTAGTTCCACCTTGGACTATGGGTCCATGTAGTAGCTAGATGGTTGTATATCCTCCTTTGTGCTTTCATGTATAGATCTTGTGAGCTCCGTTCATGATCAAGATCTAATCTATTTGTAATCATGCATGTTGTGTTTGCGGGGATCCGATGGATATTGAGATTATTATGTTGGTGTGATTAATGGTTTTGTCTCTATGATTCTATCATGTCTGTGTTGTTTGTGATCTTGCATGTTATCCGTTGTTAGTAGCTATCTTGGCCAAGTAGTTGCTAGTGACTCCAAGAGGGGGTATTTATGCTCGATAGTGGGTTCATGCCTCTAGTTTCCAAGGGAAGTGACAATAATCTCTTCGGTAGTAGACGTGTTGTTGCCACTAGGGATAAAACAACGGTCTCTTGTTCATGGAACATGTGGACTGTTTACCTTACACACTTTGCTTAAAGCAGTTGTCTGTTGCTTGCAACTTAATACTGGAGGGGGTTCGGATGATAACCTGAAGGTGGACTTCTAGTCATAGATGAAGTTGTATGGCGGTCTATGTATCTTGTTGTATTGCCCAATTGAATCTCATAGGATCTTTATGACTAGTAATTGCATTGTTATGCCTTGCTCAGTTCCTGTCAATTGCCCTGCTGTAATTTGTTTACCCTTCATGCCATGTTGTTTATCTAAGGAGAGCACCTCTAGTGAACTATGGACCCCGGTCTAATCTTTACCATTGATACATCTTCCACTATTACTTGTTTACTTGCTACAAACCACCATTACCTTTCACACAATACGTTTAATCCTTTGTTACAGCAAATTGGTGAGATTGACAACCTCACTGATTCGTTGGGGAAAAGTCTTGAGTTTGTGTTGTGCAGGTCTCCGCGTTGCTTGCAACACGTGTGTGACGTTTCCTTCCTCCTACTGGTTCGATAACCTCGGTTTCTTACTAAGGGAAAACTTGCTATTGTGCTGCTTCACACCTTGCTCTTGGGGTTCCCAACAAAGCTCTCCTACATCACCTCAGCGCTGCATCAATGACTCATACAAATAATTTTAGGACACTTGGGAATGGTTAAAATAAAACATGACAGAATCTGTCCAGATTTTTAGCACCAACAAAACGAAGTTTTAGTCCACTTAGACATGTCAGGAATTTGAGCCAATCTGTGTGCATACAGAGGATGAAAAGTTGTAAATTCTATATAAATTTGAGCGCAATTGGAGTAACAGAAAAAATAGAAAATTCTTGCACTGAAAACTGTTTTGCAGAAATTTGCTGCTCCATATGTTTAGCAACTTTTAAAACATCCAAACTGGTTTCCACTTGGTACTTTATTGAAAACTACAGAAAGAAAACAAAAAAAACTCTCTTGGTACAAAAACAACTCAAAACAAAAATTTAAAATAAAATAACTTGGTTGCCTCCCGCAAAGCGCTTTTTTATAGCCATATAGCTAGGCTTTACTTACATGGTTTATGTGATATGGAATTCATGTGGTAGCTTGTGCTTATTTTCTACCTCCTTCTTCCTTGAAAAGTGTTCCATACACTTCTTGTGAGGAAATTGAAACTTCACATTTCCTTCTTTTGTATCAATGGCTACACCTGTGGTTCTCAAAAAAGGTCTACCAAGTATGATAGGACTTGAGGTATTGCTCCCCATGTCCATGAAAATAAAATCAACAGGTACAGATGTCGTTTTGGGTTTGCAGCATAAAACAAAAAAATTCCTACGATGGGAACTGTAAACACCACGATCCATCTATCTAGATACAATCAATGAGTGGATATACAACCATAATACATACCCTTGAAGTCCGACAAAGCTTTACGAGTATGGACTCGTTGGTGATGTAGTCGATCTTTTGCCGATCTCAAGACCGTGTAGAAGTCCAACAGACCCGCAACTTAGCGGAGAATCCGTGATTGCACACACGTCCGGAACCCTAACAACCTTCGCGCCCTCGCTCCAGCAAAGCAGCGGAAGCAACAAATCCTTGCTCCAGAAAAAGCCACCGGGAACATGTATCTCGCTGATCCGAGACCATGGGGAAATTATAGAGGGGGAGAGAGATCCTTCACGAGGAGGTGTGAGTGAGATGTGAGAGGAGGGGTGCCTTTTATAGGAGGAGGGGGCAGCCAAGGGCCATGGCATGGCAGCCATGGTGGGTTCCCCCACATCTTCCTCATTCATGTGGGTGGATCTCCCACTCACACAAATGCCCCTCCATTTTCTCCACTCAAAATCCCACTCAAAATTCATTAAATTTCCACCAAATTTAATGTAATCTCTCATTTAATAAAAATCCTTTTATTTATTTATTCAGAATTTTTTAATTACTTTAATTAACAAACATTCACATAAAACCCATTGCAACATTTCAATTTCACATGCAGAAATAGTTTCAGCAATTTCACCTGAAACAATTCCAGTTTCCATTGAAATAATTCCAGCACTTTGATATTCTTTCTCTGGCATATTATTTGCTCCAAATGGTGTCGGTATCCCTTAGGTGTGTCACCCTACGGTTCGCGAATAATGTAGACATGATCGAGACCCCTCTCTGATCAATAATCAGCAACAGGACCTAGAGATCTATACTGACTCCCACACATTCAACGATGATTTCTTGTGATCATGTGAACCTTTTACATTGAAACGAAATCCTTTTGTATCGCGATATTTTACATGTCTGAGATTCAATCATCGGTATCCCATACCTAGTTTGATCTCGTTACCGACATGTACTCTTTTCTCGTTTCCGTGATATAACATTCTAGTGATCTCCATCACTTGCTTGCAAGCTATATCAATGTGATATCACCGAGAGGGCCCATAGTATATCTCTCCACCATTCGGATGGACAAATCCCACTTTTGATCCATGAGCCTCTATATAACAATATCAGATATCTGAACCCACCTTTATAGTCACCCTGTTACGGTGTGACGTTTGATATTATCAAGACACTCTTCATATGTTAGTGATTGACATGATATCATGGTCTAAGTACTAAATTTACTTTGTAATGATTTTATAGTAATCTAAACATAATGACTTTGATCATATTACTATACTTCGGATAAATGTTCATCACATCATTCCACCAATGTTGTGACCTTGTTGTTAGCAACATCCAATGTCCATGATCAGGAAACCTTGATCATCTTGTTAATCAACGAGCTAGTTTATATGAGAGGCATAACTAGGAACTCTTTATTTGTTTATTAAACACACATGTTCAACATCTACAATTAATACAATTATAGCATGCAAAATAAACATTTATCATAAACAAGGAATAAGATAATAACCACCTTATTATTGCCTCTCGGGCATATTCCCTTCATGTCATATGTAATTCAACCATAATATCTTGAACTTTTCCGAAAACATGGTTAGTTTAATCATCATCAAGTAAAAGATCTATAGAGCATTTTTCCATAGGTTTCAAATCAAGTAAATCATGTAGATATTTAGATAAAACTGAGATACTAGATCCTAAATCTAGAATAGCATGATGTGTCTCTTTTCCAATAGTGACTAATACCTTGGGGATCCATACATCCCCAAGATTAGGTGGTATAATAGCTTCTCTATTATATCTTTCAATCTTTCATTTTATAACATTATTTGCTAGGTAAGAACCAAATCCTGCTTGATGACCATTAAAATATGGATCATTAGAATTTTTTTGCAACAAGTTAATGAGTTCATGCAAGCTACAATTATCTGTTGGAGATATGCCCTAGAGGCAAAAATAAAAGTAGTTATTATTATATCTTTGTGTTTATGATAAATGTTTACATTCATGCTATAATTGTATTAACCGGAAACATTAATACTTGTGTGATTTGTAAACTTGTTAGAGTCCCTAGTATAGCCTCTTTATAATACTGGCTTGTTGGTTGATAGATGATCATGGTTTCCTGATCATGAACATTGAGATGTTATTAACAACAAGATCATATCATTAGGATAATGATGTGATGGACATACTCCTATAGATTAGCGTAGCATAAAGATCAAATCATTTCATTAGTTCGTTTGCTATAAGCTTTCTTATACATAGTAACATGATTCCTTTGACCATGAGATCATGATAATCACCATCACCGGATGGATGCTTTGATGACATAAAACACCACTTCGTAACTGGGTGGTTATAAAGGTGGCATTGAGTTATCGGAAAGTATGTGTTGAGGCACATGGATCAAGAGTGGGATTTGTCCATCCATATGATGGATAGATATACTCTGGGCCCTCTCGGTGGAATGACATCCAATAAGCTTGCAAGCATGTGATTGGCTCACAAGGGATCACATACCACAGGAACGAGTAAAGAGTACTTATCGGTAACGAGGTTGAACTAGGTATGCAGAGATACTGACGATCAGACCTCGGATAAGTAAAATATCACGAGACAAAAGGAAATTGGTCTCGTATGTAAATGGTTCATTCGATTTCAAAGTAATCGTATAAATATGTGGGAGCCATATGAATTCCAGCTTCCTCTATTGGTTATTGATCGCAGAAGAGTCTCGGTCATGTCCGCATAATTCACGAACCATAGGGAGACACATTTAAGGATTCGATGTTTTTTAGTAGATATGGAATGTAAGTAGGGATACTGAATGTTGTTCGGAGTCTCGGATGAGATCTGAGATATCATGAGGAGATCCAGAACGGTCTGGAGAATAAGATTCATATAAGGAAAGTCCAATTTCGGAGTTCGGTAATGATTCCGGTGTTTTCACCGGAATGATCTAGAAGGGTCTAGAAGGTTTACCGGACCAAAAGGGGAAGGGTACATGAATGTATCATGACTAAGTGGAATGATTGCATCATTTCCTAGGTCACTTGGCTGGGCGTTTGAAAGAAATAAATTAAACTCCGAAATTGAAAGTCAAAAGGCAAGTTTGAAAAGTCAAACTCGGATAATGTTTCCTGGTGGAGAAAGGAGAGAATCCTTCTCTCCCTCCACCATGCGCCTAGTAGGAGAGGGAGTTGGTGAAGTATTCAAAGTCCCGTGTCCCAAGCTAGCCCTCCCTCTCATAAATAGAGGGGATGGGGTGCCCCCAAGAGAATAACTAGCACCACCCCTCCAACCCGCCACCGCCTGCTGCCACCGTCACCAGCCACGCTGCCGCTAGCTCACCCTCGCCGCCCTAGCCAGTGTCAGCTCTGCCTCCTCCTCTCCATCTTCTAAACCCTAGATCGCTGGGGAAACCCTATTTCTCCACCATAACCCGCTCCGGCTTAAGCGAAGCCCTGCGGGATCTTCCCTCTACTTCCGACACCACGCCATCATGCTGCCGGAATCGCGAGGAGAGAACTACAACCTCTGCTACCTGCTGGAACAAGGGAGAGGAAGTTCTTCATCGAGTACGGAATGTGTGACTGACTGCGGAAGCGCTGCCGGAACGCAGAACCGGAAGGATCGTCTACGCGATCTTGAGATTGGCAAGTGTACGATTACATCACCCACGAGAATCTGCTCTCGTTAACCGCTTTGGAATCTTCGAGGGTGAGTACTCTATCGACTCGTTGCTACAATATAGTAGATAGATCTTGGATTGTGTCTCTTCAAGTGGTACAAAATTTTTGTTTTCCATGCTACGAACCCCTATAGTGGTATCAGATCCGTTTCTATATGTAGATCTGTTGCACGAGTAGAACACAATGGTCATTATGGGCGTTGATGCTTTTGTTGTCGATTGCTTCTTTTTACTTTGCATACTGCGGGATGGTGGGATGAAGCTGCCTAGGCTAACCTTACATGACATCGTTCATGAGACTTGCTCCACGCTTGACATGCAACTTGTATTGCATAAGTGGCTTTGCGGGTGCCTGTTTCTCCCAACATAGTGAAGATTCAATTTACAACGAGTAATTGACAATACTAGTATCAACGTTGTGGTTCTTGTTTGTAAGTTAGAACGACACATATTGAAAGCCCCAAACCACGTAAAACATGCAAAGAAAATTAGAGGCGTCTAACTTTGTTTTGATGGGGTGTGCTGTGATGTGATATGGCCATGATTATGATTATATGTGATGTATGCAATGTTCCTTATTGTAAGTCGGCAACCGGAAGGAGCCTTATGGTTGTCTTTTTAATTTCGTTAAGACCTACATGTCTATTATTCAAAGTAGTTGTAATAGTTGATGCTAGTGGACGACAACCATGGAGCGGCGCCATTGACCTTGATGCCACGTCGGTGATGATGGAGATCATGTTCGTGCTTGAAGATGGAGATCGAAAGCACAAGAAGAAAGGCCATATCATATCACATATTATGAATTACATGTGATGTTAATCCTTTTATGCATCTTGTATTGCTTAGATCGCGATGGTAGCATTATAAGATGACCCCTCTCACAAAATTGTCAAGTTAAGTGTTCACCCATAGTTAGCATTGTTACCAAGACTCATCGTTTCGAAGCACCACGTGATGATCGGGTGTGCTAGAATCAACGTGTTCATATAACGGGAGCAAGCCATATTTTCTCATGTAGAAACTAAGGTTAATCTTGATGATCCTAGCATGTACAGACATGGTCTCGGAACAAGGATCACCGAAAGGTAAAACATGAGTCATATAGTAGATATGATGAACATGATGATTGTTTGCCTTTTAAATTACATCATATCTCGTGATGATCGGATTTGATGTACTGGATTTTGTTCGTGTGATCACTAAAACAATGTGAGGGATATTGTTTTGAGTGGGAGTTCACCTAGATTAATTTAACTATTA
The DNA here is from genome assembly GCA_030063025.1 of Avena longiglumis. NCBI lineage: Eukaryota > Viridiplantae > Streptophyta > Magnoliopsida > Poales > Poaceae > Avena > Avena longiglumis. The sequence continues at coordinate 443,138,313 of CP125973.1, read as the reverse complement.
ATTAGAACTCAATTTGTCATAAACTTAGTCTAAACTATTGCAAATATGTTGTAGATCAATGGCGACCCCTACCATCAATTTTAATGTGTTCTTAGAGAAACACAAGTTGAAAAACAATGGAAGCAACTTCGCGGATTGGTTCCGCAACTTGAGGATTGTCCTCAATGCTGGTAATTTGACCTATGTGCTGGATGAAACGCTGGGTGACCCACCTGCAGATGACGCTACCGATGACGTGGAGAATGTTTTCCTCACTCGGAAGAATCAGTACTCCACGATTCAGTGTGCTATCTTGTATGGTTTGGAATCGGAGCTTTAGAAAAGGTCTGAGAACTTTGAACCACATGATATTGTCCGTGAACTCAAAATGATATTTGAGGCTCACGCGGCAGTTGAGAGTTATGACGCTTCTGAAAAGTTCTTTAACTGCAAGATGGAAGAGGGCAGCTCCGTCAGTGAGCACGTGCTTAAAATTTCTGGGCATGCAAGTAAGCTCCAAAGCTTGGGTATAGTGATTCCTAATGCTTTGGGGATTCACCGTGTCCTCCAGTCACTACCACCAAGTTACAAGAACTTTGTGATGAACTACAATATGCAAAACACAGATAAGTTGTTACCTGAACTCTTCTCCATGTTAAAGTCTGCGGAAGTGGAGATCAAGAAAGAGCACCAAGTGTTGATGGTCAATAAGACCATCAAATTCAAAAGGCAAGGCAAGTCCAAGAAAAGGGAAATTTAAAGAAGGGCGGTAAGAAAGTTACCGCGCCGATGAAGAATACCAAGGCTGGGCCTAAGCTGGATACTGAGTGCTTTTACTGCAAGGGAGAAGGTCATTGGAAGCGGAATTGCCCTAAGTACTTGGCGGATCTGAAGAACGGCAACATCAAGAATAAAGGTATATTTGATATACATGTTGTTGATGTGGATATTTCTAGTAATCATAGTAGTTATTTGGTGTCTGCATTAAGCATGAACATTATATCCGGATCATGTTTATTGCAAGACGGTTACTTTTTTAAGTCTGAGAATAATGGTTGTTCGATTTATATGAGTAATATCTTTTATGGTCATGCGCCTTTGATAGATGGTCTATTCTTATTGAATCTCGATTGTAGTGATACACATGTTCATAATATAGAAGCTAAACATTTGAAATTGAGCGATAATTCTACATACATGTGGCACTATCGTCTTGGTCACATTGGAGTGAAACGTATGAAGAAACTCCATTCTGATGGACTTCTTGAATCACTTGATTTCGAATCACTTGAAAGATGCGAAGCATGTATGATGGGTAAAATGACTAAGACTCCATTTTCTAGGATGGTGGAGCAAGCTACAGACTTGTTGGAAATCATACATATCGATGTGTTTGGCCCAATGAGTGTAGCATTGCGTGGTGTTTATCATTATGTTCTTACTTTCACAGATACTTGAGTAGATATGGGTATATCTATTTCATGAAACATAAGTCCGAAACTTTCGAGAAGTTTAAGGAATTTCAAAGAGAAGTAGAGAATCAACGTAACAAGAAGATTAAATTTCTACGATCTGATCATGGAGGTGAATATCTGAGTTACGAGTTTGGCGAGCATTTGAAGAAATGTGGAATACTTTCACACTTGACACCGCCGGGAACACCACAATGTAATGTTGTGTCCGAACGTCGTAATCGAACTCTCTTAGATATGGTTCATTCTATGATGTCACTTACAGATTTACCGCTATCATTTTGGGGTTATGTATTAGAAACAACCGCATTCACTTTAAATAGGGCACCATCTAGATCTGTTGAAACGACACTGTATGAATTATGGTTTGGAAGAACCCTAAATTGTCGTTTCTCAAAGTTTGGGATTGTGAAGCTTATGTAAAGAAGTTACAGCCCGACAAGCTAGAACCCAAAGCAGAAAAATGCGTCTTCATAGGATACCCAAAGGAAACTATTGGGTATACCTTATATCATAGGTCCGAAGGCAAAATCTTCGTTGCCAAGAATGGATATTTTCTAGAGAAGGAGTTTCTCTCGAAAGAAGTGATTGGAAGGAAAGTAGAACTCTATGAGGTTGTCGAACCTTCTCTCGGATTTGAGAGTAGCCCAGCACCGGAAGTAGTTCCTGTGGCGCCTACACCAATAATAGAGGATGCTAATGGTGATGATCCTGAAACTTCGGTTGAAGTTACTACGGAACCTCGCAGGTCGACGAGGACTCGTATCACTCCCGATTGGTATGATCCCGTTATGTGTGTCATGTTGGTAGATAACACCGACGACCCTGCGACATATTAGGAAGCAATGATGAGCCCATATTCCAATAAATGGAAAGAAGCCATGAAATCCGAGATTGGATCCATGTACTAAAACCAAGTATGGACTTTGGTGGACTTACCAGATAGCCGGAAGGCTGTCGAGAACAAATGGATTTTAAAGAACAAAACAGATACTACTGGTAATGTAACCGTCTATAAAGCTCGACTTGTTACAAAAGGGTTTCGACAAATTCAAGGAGTTGACTATGATGATACTTTCTCACCGGTAGCGAAGCTAAAGTCTGTGAGGATTCTATTAGCAATCGATGCATATTATGATTATGAGATATGGCAGATGGATGTCAAAACTGTGTTCCTCAATGGTGACATTGATGAAGAGTTGTATATGGTACAACCCAAAGGTTTTGTCGATCCTAAAGATGCTAACAAGGTATGCAAACTTCAACGGTCCATTTATGGATTGAATCAAGCATCCTGAAGCTGGAATCAACGTTTTGATAAAGTAATCAAAAGTTTTGGATTTATACAAACTTATGGAGAAGTAGTTGTGGATGAAATATTGTTGATTGGGAATGATATAGAACTTCTTAATAGTGTCAAGGATTATTTGAATAATAGTTTTTCAATGAAAGATCTTGGCGAAGCAGTTGAAATATTAGGCATAAAGATTTATAAAGATAGATCGAGACGCCTAATATCATTGTCACAGAGTACATATTTGGACAAATTTCTAAAGAGGTTTGGAATGGAAGATAGCAAGAAATGGTTCTTTCCCATGTTACCCAATACGACCTTGAGCAAAACTCAAAGTCCTGCTATGGCAGAAGATAAAGAAAGGCTGAGTAATACTCCATGTGCCTCAGCCATAGGATCTATCATGTATGCCATGCTATGTACGAGACCCGACATTACATATGCTATTAGTTTAACTAGCAGATATCAAACTGATCCAGGAGTGGATCATTGGACAATGGTCAAAATCATCCTTAAGTACTTGAGAAGAACTAAGGATATGGTTCTTTCATATGGAGGTGATGAACATCTCGTTGTTAATGGTTACACCGATGCTAGTTGGAACACCAATATGGATGATTCTAAATATCAATATGGATACGTATTTACTTTGAATGGTGCAACAGTGAGCTGGAGGAGCGCAAAGCAAAGCGTTGTGGCGAGATCTTCAACTGAATCGGAATACATAGCTGCTTCAGAGGCTTTAGAAGAGGCGATATGGATGAAGGAGTTCATTATAGAGCTCGGTGTGGTTCCCGGTGTGCTGGACCCAATGTCTATCTACTGTGATAACATGGGTGCCATAGCCAATGCGCAGGAACCAAGGTCACACAAGAAGCTGAAGCATATCAAGCTGCGTTTTCATGCTATTCGAGAGCATGTCCAAGATGGTGACATAAAGATTTGCAAAGTACACACAGATCTGAATGTGGTGGATCCATTGACTAAACCTCTCCTGAGGAAAAAACATGACCAGCACCAAACATCCATGGGTGTTCGGTATATTACCATGTAATCTAGATTAGTTGACTCTAGTGCAAGTGGGAGACTGATACGTCCAAAACGTATCTACTTTCCCAAACACTTTTGCTATTGTTTCTCCTCTAAAATAGTGTGATTTGGATACAACTAACACAGACTGGCGCTGTTTTCAGCAGAATTACCTTGGTGTCTAGTTTTTTGTGACAAAAATCAACTCTCAGGAAAAATCACGGAAAATATGCCAAAAATCCTATTTCACCAGAAGATCCACAGAGCCATAGTACGAGACAGAGAAGGGGTGCGGTGACCCAACATACCACTGCATGTGTAGTACACTATAGTCGTTGACATGACATCCACAGAACACCGTTCTATAAATATCACATCCCTTAGAGTGGTACAACAGAAACATTGCGGGTCCATATTGCAAAAGTACACACATTATTATTATGACAATACCAGAAGTTCAAGACTTCCAAAAGATTCAACTTACAAACCAAAATATAAAGTGTTTCAGTGGAATTTAAAAGTAACAACTCCGACTAGGAGTTGATCTCAGCAGCTTATTCTATAGATTTCATGCTGCTCGGCTCCGTTGGTTACTACTAACTAGGGATACTTAGTTGGAATCGTTATTATCGACACCGTAGCGGATTTCGTAATCCACTCCTTCAACACCTCCGGACAGATCGGGTTCCTCGTAGAACACATCTTCTTGACACTCGGCTGCATACATTGGCAAGTCTTCGGGATCCTCAGAGTCTAAGCAAGGGATCAAAGGAAAGAATGAGTAACAGCGTTACCCAACAAGTTCCTTATATGCAAGGTGGAAAGTTTGATGCTCTAACTACCACCTCGGATTATAAATCCTTCGCACTATGCAATTTTTGTAAATCTTTCTTCAAAGATTGATTTTATTCTGAAAAACTATGACAATCAGCCTTCACAGGTTGACCAGAACTTTCATGGAGTTCCTTTCCTTCCGCCTTCGTAGCTCCTTCCCAGAACAGGGAGTAACAAGTTACAGTTCTTACACTCTGCAGAGGTGCGTTACTTTACCCATGAGAGATCAACTCCTTGTTGCACAACCGGGTGTACTTTCCCGTCCACAATTCCATGATGTGGGGCCTAGTAGTTGGTCCAAGCCAATCACTGCCCCCTTCGCGACCTCGCATGCCTCCTTGGTGTACACCATGCCCACATAATGAATTACGGCAATGGTTTGTACAAACTGTAAGATGCTAGAACTATCGTGGGATGATGAGGGTTCCCACCCATATGCTGCATATCCTCTATGAATTACCAATTAATATGCACGCTACGAGGATAACAGCCACGACCTGCACATCCGACTTCATGCAAGAGGAAGAAGATACAGCTGACTTGTCACATCCCAAGATTTTCCAAATCTTGTAATGTGAAAATAAATGAATAAAATAAAATTTTGTTTGATTTTCAAGGCTAGAAGAAACTTTTTGAATTCAATTGGAACTTAAAACCCATTTGAATTAAATAAAAATTCTAAAAGGATTTAAAAAGATAAACATTTTAAATAAAGGAAAACAAAATATTTTGGAAAACTATTTTGAAACTTTTAAATGAAAGGATTTGATTTCAAATGAAATAGAAGTTTTATAAATAAAGATTATTTTATAAAGCCAATTAAAACCTTGGCCAAGCTTTTGAATTAAAACATTTTATTTTAAATAAAATAACAAAGGTTTATTTAAAAATAATAAAGGATTTCTTAAATAAAATAATAAGGAATTAATATCCAAATTTTATTCAAATAAAAGGTTTTACCAATTTAATTGAAACATCAAAACTTATTAAAATATTTAAAATAAGTTTTCCAAATATTTGTTATTCACAATTAAAAACCTACTAAAGTGTTTTGGCTTTATTTTAGATTTCAAAATAAATATCTCAATAAAACAAAACCCTATTTGATTAATAAACCTTGGTATATTTATTTAATTATTAATGGACCCTATAGCAAAAATGTTATTTTGTTTTAAACAAGTTTCCAAGTATTCTTTACTAAAGCTACTGATTTGATTTTGAAAATGTTTGAATTTTAAATGGAGATTTTATTAAATAAATCAAACCCTATTTGATTAAATAACTAAAGGGCTATTTTATTTAATTATTAAATAGATCCTAAAAATGAATAAAATATTATTTTATTTTTGGGATTTGGTTTATGTTGAAAAACAGAACCAAAAACTCATTGTAAGTTTGAATTGTTTGAATAGTTTGAGTGAATGAATAATTGATTCAAATTCAAAACAGAAAAATAGAAATAGAAAAGGAAAAAGAATTCAGAAAAAAAAATATGAAATGGATCTGGCCCAACTGCCCCAGCCCACTCATGACCCACCTCCTCTTATTTCCTGAACCGTTTTTCTCACTCAGTCTCGCACCCGTTAAGCAGCTGACGGGTGGACCTCCCTCACACTTCCTTTCCCACTGACCAGAGGACCCCACCGCCACGTCCCTCTTCTTCCCCACCCGCAGACCACACCCACCCCTCGCCGGCCGTTGCAGGCGGAATAACTCCGGCGTAATACGCCTTAAACACGCGTTGAATCAGCCCTTAACCACGCAGGATAAATAAATCGCCACCCCTCTTCCGCTTTCCCCAGACACCCCTCCGACACGCCCCAGCCGTCTCAATTTCTCCCGAGCATCCTCTGCTCCGACGAGGTTCTCGACGATTCCGCAGCCCCTCGCCACTCTTTGCCTCCTCAACCATACTCACGTGATCCCCACCTCTGGCGATCATCCTCGTGGCGCCAAGACGCCCGAGCACCCAGGCGTCGGCAACGTCTCCACCAGACGCCACCGACCCCCGCGACTCGGTGAGCTCTAGCACTCGACTCATGCGCGCCTTGATCGATGAATCATGCCGTTTGATTAGTCTGCGTCTTACGCATCTCCGGTGCTCGCCAATCACTCATGGCGGCTCGCAACCTCGCCCTTCGACGATCGACCACGCCCGAGGTGCAGCCCCACTCCGGCGAGAAATCAAGCCCACTCCAGAGCGCCCCTCGTCGAACCAACAACGCCTTGAGCATCTCCAGGCTATTGCGAACCAGGTGAGCTTACTCTTTCCCTTTCTCGCTTCCTGCCTCGCCAGCGCCGCCGCCGTTAACACTTCGCCGCCAGTTCTTGGCAAAGCAGTAGGCACCGTTCGATTCAGATCGAACGAATACGATAGATCCACTTAAGTCACGAAGAGGTATGCAATAGGGACCATGCGATCTAACTTGATCCAACGCACCGCGTTGCCAATCCAAACGAACCGGTATCAGCCAGTGAGATAGCGACGCGTGGCCCATGTTTGAGTTAAAACAGATTTTTGAATCAGATTTATTTGCAAACTTCAAACCTTTGTAACTTTCAAACCACACGTCCAAAAATTATAAATTTTATATCAATGGATTCAGGAGAGCAAGACCTAGCCAATTGTGGAATTAGTTTAGCCAATAGTATCTGTTAGTTTGCTTGATTTTGCAGATTCTTTTGTGAGCTTGTTTAGAGTATGAAAATTGTTTAAAATTGATTTTAGGGTTAAAACTTTTGCAAAATGGTTTGTTGTGACCTTACTGACCCTAGGAACCAACCCATGATTTGCAAAATGGATTTGGAAAAGTTTAGAATGGATTTATTGGTTTAGTCCATTTCTAGCTAAATAAAACTATTGATTTGTTTATGAAAATGATTTTGAGTAAAAAACTTTGGAGAAAATAGTTTAGACCAAACCTACTGACCCAAAACACCAAGTTTTGCAATAGCAACTTATTTAGTGAAAAACATAAAGTTTTACTTTAATAAAAATAATTTTCACCACATAAAATAATGATTAGATTTAAAAATAGTTTTTGGACCAAAACCCTTTTGCAATTGACTTTGCCATTTTGGTGAATGACCAATTTGGAACCTACAAAGTTTAGAAGCCTAGTGGAAACCACCTTTGCAATTAGAACCATCTTTTGCATGCTTGCATGCATTACTTTGACTTTGTCATTTTATGTGTGTTGTTTTGCTTGATTGGTAGATTGAGTTTGTGCCTTGCTTGATTGACTTGTAGTGACTTGAAGAGTGTGATTGTTGCAAGGACAAGGAGTGAACCCATACTCTACCAAAAAGGCAAGTGATGCTTCATACTTTCTGTCCTATTACTTTCACTATGCATTAGTAATTTTACTAAGTAAAAACTTGCATGGATTTTGCTAAGTATAAACCTGACAATAGGAAAACCTAGTAGATGAATTCTTAGTAGGATTTTTCCTAAGTTAAGATTCCTACTACTATCAAGCTTAGCCTAGCTAATAGAAAACATGGGTGGAATATATATTCACACTATGGAAAAATCTCTAAGTCTGAGGACTTATGTTTTATTTAATAAAACAACTAAGTTAATGAATCACCTGGGTGGAATGGAAGGATTGGGTTATGTTGAGTGGTTCACAAGGCCCATGTTTATGGTTGACCTTGTGTATCTCACTTGGGGATGGCCACCCAGGAAACAAAGGGATTTGAGATGTCAAATGTTGAGAAGCTTCAAGTGCAACCACTTGGCAATATGGGCTCTGCCATGATCATATAGGTTGCAAGAACTTAGCCATATGGATAGTGGGTGGTAGTGTTTGATAGGTTGGAGCGCGTCCATTTTGGTCTAAGGGAAGGCTTCTGAAAGATCTTGTCTTGGGAAACCAAGTCTTGTGGGGAAAGTGCACCCCCTCTGCAGAGTGTAGAATCTAAGTACTTAGCCATGTCCCTGGTAAAGGACAATTTGAGCATCAAGACATGGAAGCAATCAAGAATCTCATCATTCAAATTTCTAAAGTTAAAACTTGTGGATTGAACAAGGGTTGTCTGAAATCTTAAATCTTTGATTGGTAGATGCCTTGGAAAGGATCTTCCATCTTTGATTGAGAAAAATGATTTTGTCAAGCAAAAACTTAGTATTTTCAAAATGATAAGAAAAATCTATTTTGAGCAATGCAAGCCTCAAATCCACTTAGCCAAATGCATATAGATGATAGATTCCACTATACTACCATAGTATCACTTGCCAATACAATTCAAAATGTATTGACCCTTTGTGGCTGTAACTTGTATGTTGCAGGTTTGATTGTTTTTAGTGAAGATTGATTGAATAGGATTACAAAGTCTACAACCAACATCTGCCTGTGGCACTTTGAAGATGAAGGGCCCCATGACTATAGTTATTCCGCTGCAATGTAATGTAATAGCCAAATGAGCTATGTAATATGTAATAAAATTATGTTATTCCTAGTTATAAAGTTATATTATGACCTTTGTTTCTTGATATTACATCTTAACTGTGGATGCTAGCTATTGATCCAGGGACTAGCATTGTAAACACAGGAGGAATCTACCTTATTAGGTTGAGACCTCTACATGACTTCTCCGTCCCATTCCAAATCTCATGGCTAACACGTAATATACGGCGCTAGAATCACGGACGTCGGGGGTTATTAAGTCCCTATTTGATCATCATTGTTTTCAACTAGAACCCTAAGTTCTATTGCTCTAATATATCACCACTTAGGATGATATCTATGATTTCTTTATTTGTGAAAATAATATTTTCTTTCTTTTATAGCATATATGATAACACACAATTTGTAAATACTTTGATAAAGACTCTTCAAAGGACATGAGCAAGTGATGAACTTGCCTTGTGATGGCAAGGTAGTGAAGTCTGATGCTTGCACTGGACCTTGAGCTTCTATGTCTACAAAAACATCATTATTGCCCGGTAAGGACAATCTTTAAAGAAGCAAAATGATTATGCAATAATGTAATGCATCATTTTAACTTGATATGCATTCACCCCATTATTATAAAAAGTTATTTTTAATGATAAAGGATTATAAATATTAATTTTTAATATTTATAACATATATTGAATTATTTTATTTTATTTCCCTTTTATTGATTTAATAATTATTTTAGGAATTATCACTTAAACATCAAAAATTGTTGTTAAATATTTATTTAGTATTTTTCAAAAATACTACAATATTAATATATAATGAAAGTGATTTTTATCTATTTTTATCAACTTTCAATAATTTTGTAAAATTCCAGAAGGAATATATAAATTACAAAATCCTTAATAAAATTTAAATGTCTAAAATTTTATATCTTATTTTATTTGGATAGTGTGGATTATTGTGAATCCAAAAATATTTTATTTATAATTTTTGGACTTTTATTTTATTTTCTAAAATTTAGTTAAGTCGAGGGGTATTTTGGTCTTTTCCTATTTATTAAAATAGGTATTAAAAGATTTATGGGCTGGCTTATTCTTATTGGGCCCTAGTGGCCCGTTAGTCATAGGCAAAATAACCACCCCGAATGGTCTGGCCCAACTCAGCCCATTCCTCACTGCCTCTCTCTCTCTCGAGCTCAACCTCTCCTCCTCTGACCCCGACCCCGTGGCAGGTGATGCCGCCGCCGACGATTCCTGCCGCCATGGGCCATTCTGGTCGCCGCCGTAGTGCAACAGGGGGTTGTCGACGATGCTTGTCCTTTCTATCCAACTAGATTCAAGCCTGGGTCTCTCCTGCGATGGATCGATGTCGTCATAAACCCTAGGGTTTGGGGTTGGCGTGTATCCAGGTGCTGTCGCCCCTGTCGCGCGTCGTGGTGATGCTCCTCGCCTCTATGTGGGTTCATGGTCGCCGACGTGGCACCGTATGGGTTGCAGCGCCCCTCCTGGGGTGCTCCCCGTGCCGCCATGGACGTCGGCCCCTCTGCTTCCTCTTCTAGTCTCCAGCGAGGACCTTTGGTGAGTTCTTCTCCTCTCCCCTTGTGCTCTCTGTGCTCGCTCATCCCATGCTGGATGTTGGTAGTGACCTCTCTGGTTACTGTCTGGTTCTGATTAGGATGATTTATCCATTTAGGGTTCTTATCCCGTGGTTCATCATATACTGGATGAATTAGATTATGTTTGGATGGTCTGTAAACATGCTAAATGATTATTGGCTTGAGGCTTGTTGCTTGAGATGAACTATGATGGTTCTGGTGGATTATTAGATGCCTTTATGCTTGGATTGCATATGATTCAGATGGTATAGTTGCTTTGGAACCATGCTTAGTAAACTTAATGACTTGATAACCTTCCACTGTCATTTCATGGTTTAGGAGCATGGTTATGGTGTGATGAAATCACTGTCCTAGTGATGTTGGCTTAGAAATTAATATTTGGTTTGATTTTATCATGATCTCAAACAGTATAGATAAACATTGGAATGTTTTATTTATGATTCCTGATAGGAAAATGATTAGTAGATTGACTTGTTGAATCTGTGATGATTGGATGTTTATCCTGATTCATATAGAATTGTTCTTGTGACACCATCTTGGTATGGCACACAAGATTGATTCTTATTCATTGATTGGGTTGGTTTAAGCTTAAAACAAGCTTGGATTTATAAGATAAATAGAAATGCTCTTCTCTGAATTCCCTAAGACCAATGATGTTGGTCTGAGGCTTAGGGGTTTAGACCTTATCTAATTGATTCATATAGATAGTCCTGGTAATGGTACCAGCTATTGTCTTGCTGAGCTCCTGTGCTTGACCTTGAGATAGCCTGCTCCTCCTAGCTCCTGGACTTGATCTTGCTCTCCACCTGATCCTTTCCCCTCCTTATGTCACCGTCTGGTGATGTTTGGTTGATCTTTGGTGGTTTAGTTTGGCTGTTGTGCTTGGTAAGCTGCTGTCTAAGCTAGCTGTTCTTGTGTGCAAGAGGTGGAGAGATGCACTAGTGCCTCTCCACGGCTGTGCTGGTGGTTTTGTGAGTTTGGAGCTGTGTTGTGAGGCTGACAGCACAACACATGCATTTAGTTGTGTGTCCTGCCTGTGTGCTTGCTGTGCACTTGTGGATATGTTCAGAATTTTGAAACTTACTGTTATCTGGTTACTTCTATCTGGCTGGTGAAACTTGCCCCTCTTGGCTGTCATTTGTCTTCTGACTTAAAATTTATGAAAGATGGATTCTTGCATATTGGTGAAACTTGCCCATTTTATAAATTTCTCAATGATGAATTTGTTCAGTGCACCTCACTGACATGTCTGAGAGAAAAATATTTCTAACTCTAACTTTCCTTTTTATATTTAGTTTTTGTTTGTTTTGCAGGTACATATATAAAGATGAAGATTTTAGTTTAGGTTTTCTTTTATAGAATAGTTATAGAATAATCTAATGTAATTTTCTTATTCTTTTATAATTTTCATTTTATTATTTTGTAATCTTCATTTTATTCTTCTGTAATAAAGATTATATAATTTTTAATAAAGAAATATTCTTATGCTTGATTCATTTGTTATTGTGAAGTTTGTAAATGATTGCAATAAGTTTCATTTTTGTAACTTGTTTATATATAGATAAGATGAAATAAGTTTTCATATTCTTAATTGTTTCCTTTAAATAAAGTTTGAGTCAAAATAATTAACTCTTAATTTAATCAAGATTCAAATCTTATTCCTAATTCATTTGAAGTATAATTCAAACACTCAAGTTTAAAATTCAAATTCACTTTCCAAACACATAATTCCTCAAAGATCATATCAAAGTTTATAACAATCATCCTTTAAGACTAAACCTAATCTCAAAGTATGAAAGAAACATTGATCACTTTAGGTTTTTATTTGGCGAAACTTTTACCCACATTTTCACAGATAAATGCATGCAACATTCCATATTCCTAAATCTACCCTTCGTTAGTTCCTAAATGTTGGAATGTTACAGACTTCTCCCCTTTAAATAAACTTCGTCCCGAAGTTTGCGGAGATGTACCTGAATAGTTCTGGATAGGCTTTCCTTAAATCCTCTTATTTCTCCCACGTGGCTTCCCTTGTAGGGAGATGTTCCCACTGTACCTTGCAATATTTGATTGCTCTGTTCCTCAATCTTTTCTAGTTTTCTTGTAGAATCTTAGAAGGCTTTTCAATATAGGTCAGGTCTGCTTGTAGTTCTATCTCTTGATGTGTGATTGCATCATCTATAACTTTTAAACATTTACGAAGTTGTGACACATGGAAAACATTATGCACTTGAACCAATCTTGATGGTAACTCTAAAGCATAAGCTATGGTTCTGTTTTGACTCAATATCTTGAATGGTCCGATGTATCTTGGACTCAATTTTCCTTTAACTCCGAACCTTTTTACCCCTTTCATTGGACTTACTTTCAAATAGTACCATATCTCCCACTTCTGGATACCATGATCTTCGACTTTGATCCGCATAACTTTTCTGCCTGCTTTGGGCTATTTTCAGTCTATCCCTGATCTTATCAATGATATCTTGTCTTTCCTTGATATAATCTGGTGCAAATTCTTTGCCTCTTCCAGGTTCATACCAACATATTTGTGGTGACCCAACATACCACTGCATGATGTAGTATACTATAGTCGTGGACATAATACTCACGGAGTACCGTTCCGCAAATATTACATCCTCAGAGTGGTACAACAGAGACAAAGCGGGTCCGCAACATACATTGTTATTATTACAATCAGAAATTTACATGATGACTTTGAGATCCTCCTAGATCCATAGAGGTATCCCGATGACTCAGGGCTAAACTATAATAACTCGGAGAACAGAATAAAGAAACAACTAAGGTTTATACAAGATTTAATATATATAGAGGATATAGATCTATGCTATTGGACTAGATCACTATATATGCTACATCTATACTTCAGATATGTCGGTCTCCATTCCATAGATGTTTTCGTAATTGTTCCCTTCGACGCTTTCGGATACTTCTGTTTCTTCATAGCGGAATTCTTCTTGATCTTCAATTGGATATAGTATTTCCTCTTTTGATCTGAAAAAGTGAAGAAAATTAAGTGAAGTCGTAGTCTGTGGGAGTTCACTAAAATTCACAAAAAAAACACTATATCTAAGTTGATGCTGACCTCAAGATAGTGCGGTAGTGATACATTTTATGTAACATTTTTTTATTTTTTTTTTTTTATTTTTAGCTTTGTTTTTAAAAAAGCTTAATTCTTTTAGAAATGAAGGGGTTTCCTTTTCCTTTCTTTCGTTCCTTTCTTTCCTTCCCTTCGAGGGGTAAACAAATTCTGATTCTTACTTCTGGAGAAACAAGGGCGCCATACCCATGAGAGATCTCTGCTTTTTTGCACCCATGGCACGGCATTCCATTTTCACTTTTCTTGATGAGAAGCCCGGATAGAATCAAGATCATCTCCTTCTCTTCACCCACCACCACCACCACAATTGTTGTATGCCCCAAACTCCCATTAGACTTTCCCCTTTATATAAGTATATATAGCTACACAACAACAACCACCATTCTGGTAAGTAATCCCCTCCTTTGTAAAGGAAAGGATCAATTTGAATGCCTGATCCTGAGCATGGATCTGAGCATCCATAGTTTAAAGATGAAGTTGTTATCACATATCTTGGCCAAAGGCGGAGATGGGCGTGGGCGAGATGGGCTTAGAGATACACATATTATAGGTGTTGTTGTTGTTGGATCGGCTCGTGATTGAAGAATTTGAATTGCCCGATATCTCTTATCATAGTAGGGATTTCGTGTTTGTTTAGGTTCCGTTTATGTTTAGGTAAAGATAGAGTTGTAGAGTTATTCCAAAAGCGAGAGTCTCGGACTATAAATATGTACCTAGGGTTATTGAGAAAGAGAGAACAACCACGTTCAAGACAAACACAATCTCGGATCGCCATACCCCTTGTTCTTAGGGTTTCTTTCGGGTAAGTGCCATGCGCCTAGATCGCATCTTGCGATCTAGGCGATATCTATTCGTTACCGGTTTTACTTCTTGAAGCGTTGTTGATGGCGAGTAATACCATTATCATAGATTGTTTGAGGCTAGCATCGGCCTTTGTTTCATTATTATCGTCGAAGTTATGCTACCTCTAGCTATCTCGCTACCCTTGCACCGTGTCCCAAGGTGCAAGGTAGCACTTGCTTGATCTTTATTTAGTCGATTCGATCTGTTATAGTTGTGCCTTGTTCGTCAAGGTTTAGTTTAATATCTACATAATCAGGCCTTACAAGCGGGTTGAACGATCCGGTAATGCATAAGGATGTGGCTTATTCGTTCTAGAGAGGATGTTCGGTAATTGGCTTTATGTTGGTTATTAGGCCTTCTCTAGGGTTGATATTCTTTATCTTTTATGCGTACTAGGCTCAATTACGGCGTGAGTTCCAGTTATGGTGAGAACGTTAAACTATCGTGATCGATTTAACTTGTAATTATCAAGCAAAACCCCATGTTATCATAAATCTAACGCAGAACCATGGGGCAATCGGCTTTAAGAGCCGATTCTGAGAAACACAGGAGCCGATCACGGCTCGAATTTTACGTATACTTGTTTATCATGCAGAAATCAATCGAGCAATCCTTCACCTTCTGACCAGGTATAGGTCGGTGTACGCATCTCGAACCAAGCCGGGCGTGTCGGAGCTTTGCGGGCCGTCGCCGAGGGACGAGGCCCACTGCGATCTGGGAGCCTCCGGCTCTTCGTGTTGTCGATCGCTTTCGCCGGTGGGTTTTGGCAGGCAACACATTGCGCCGGTGGGACCTTCAACAACGCGTACTACATCAACACCCGAGCTGCGATGGAAGCAGGACGATCACTTACGACGATCTGCTGGCGAGCACAAGGCCACGACGAGATCAAGGCCCTCTTCGAGGAAGACCTCATCGACTCTTTTGAGAGGACCCGTCGCATGGCATCGGTGGAAGGGTTCTCCCGAGGCTCTTAATGAGGTGGATCTGCATTCGCCGGAGGAGCGCACGAGGGCTCTCTGACGAAGTCAACTACATGGTGGCTCATTCTTTGCCGCCATTACGAGAGCCTGGTGAACGCTTTCGAGCGGTCGCGGTCGCGTAGTCGAGGAGATCATGAAGCATCAGTACTCCCGTCGGGACCTACTTTAGGGACTCACCGGGGAAAGACCGCTCGAGACCGAGCGCGATCAGTTCGCGCACGCTCGTAACCGCGAGGCGGCGCTTACGTCGTCTACAAGGCTGGAGGCGACCAGGCGATTGCCAATTCTGTTCGAGCCACCTAAGGAGATCCCACACGGATATATATGCCTACGTGCGGTGCGCAATAACGACACGCACCAAACAGATTGCAACGCGAGGAGTTTCGCGGCAGGAACCCTGGGCCAGGATCTTCGGGCGGCGTGTCCGGGCAGCGATAATGGGATGGACCCGACAAACGGCGTGGCTAGCCAAGTATGCCATGGAGCAAGTCATGAGAATCTAGCCCCAGCTCAAGCGGTGGAGCAAATCGGTACCATCACGAGGACCAGTTAAACCCGTCAAGAGAAGGACAATCGGCTATTCAAAGCCGTACCCAACGAGTTTGATCTGATTCCGCCGCCACCCAAGTATAAGCTAAGCCCCGAGTTCTCAAGATTCAGTCGGAAGGGTCAAGCTCGATCGAGCCGATAGCGACAGCACAACTAGGCATGATTTGACATCGGTCGATCGGCGTAAGATTCTTTGCGCAATCTCCGACCAGACCGCCCTTTGGGTGGTACACCTCACCACCTGATTCAATTCATGAAGCAAGCCTGGAAGAGCGGTTCCACATCGGTACCATTCGAGAGCTCTTGAGGCTGGCATTGCAGAACTGGCGCAGGTCTGTGAGCGAGAAACTGGCGAGTACATCGGTAACCGGACTGTCAAGAACCGATGTTACTCGGCTCGTTTAGCGAGAAGGAAGCCGTCGGCTGGCGGTGTTGGGTCTCGCAGCACCATCAAGGACTTGGCATTCGGTAGAATACAACTCATTGGCGCATGGCCCGGAATCGGCGATGTATGAGCGGCGCCACGAGTTGTACCAAGACAAATTCAAGCGTCCGATAAGCACGGTCGATCGGAAGAAGAAGATCCGACGCAGGGCCAGGAAGTGGCCGTAGCTGAATGGGCTCGGGGGGAAGATCCTGTGGCCTGCAAATGGGTGAAACAGCAAGGGCCTGCGAAAGGGTTCGACTTCGACATGAGCAAAGCTGAGCAGATATTCGATCTACTGCTGAAGGAGAAGCAGCTGAGGTTGCCCGAAGGCCACAAAATCCCTACGGCTCGAGAATGAGCGGAAGACCATCGCAAGTGGCATCACTCGTTCACTCACACACCACCAACGAGTGCAAAGAGCTTCGCCGCCAAATCCAGATGGCGATAGAACAAGGCCGTCTGATCCTTGGGCAGTTCGCCATGAAAGTGGACACAAACCCATTTCCCGGCGTCAACATGGTAGAACTCAGTCGCTCCGCGAGGCGTAAGCTGGATTTCTCGTTCGGCGTTAATATGGCGAGTGCAGGTACCACCATGGCGCGTACAAAGGGCGGTGGTCGCTCTGGGGCAAGGAAAGAAAGGAGGCTAGTCCAGCGGCCGGGCCACAATGACAAAGGTACTTAACAGAGGAACAAGTGAGGAGAGTGCGATATCGAAGCCACATTCTACGCATCTCCTTAACAAGTATGAGCGCAAGATGACCAACGTTGCCGGCCGCGACATAGACGACGGAAGACATGAGCACCTTGTTAAGGCCGTCGAGAAAGAGAAGGAGACGCAGTGAGGCATTGGGATTGTCCTTTCTTGGTATTCTTAAGGCGAGGAATGAGCCGATTGCCTACAATCGACAA
Organism: Avena longiglumis; assembly: GCA_030063025.1. NCBI lineage: Eukaryota > Viridiplantae > Streptophyta > Magnoliopsida > Poales > Poaceae > Avena > Avena longiglumis. The sequence goes on along the minus strand of CP125973.1, from coordinate 443,120,853 downwards.
GCGCCTGAATGCGGTCAGCAAAGGAGGACACGAGTCGATGTCGGTATTCCAACGTCTAGGGCCTCTTCGCCCAACGTCCGCAGGAGTCGCTCGGCGAGAAGGCCTCGAGGCAAAGGATGGCAAGGCGAGCAGGTATCACCGCCCAAGGTGGTGCCCCGACGGACTCAGACACACCCAGAAGCGTAGAGTGCAGCGGCTGCGTAACTTAGAGGAAGCTGAAGCGCAGTATCTCCACGCTTTGAAGAAAGCACGACCTGATCTGGCCGTCAAAGTAAGGCAGGTTGTTGAAACAGAAGACCGCCCGACCAGGAAAGAGTGGCGCCTCAAACCGATAAAAGCCGATGCAAAGACATCGGCTGGCACAAACATGGTGTTCGTACTCCCGTCAGAATTCTGCGCACCAAGAACCGATGAGCTACCTGTGGCACAGTTGGACTGCGGCCCGCGGCCGGTTATCTTCGAGAAGCCACGTGAGAAGCGTTACAAACATCTGAAAGCCCTGTACCTGCGAGGTTACATCAGCGGGCAACCTGTCAACAAGATGTTGGTGGACACGGGCGGCGATCAACATCATGCCATACTCCATGCTACGACGTTTAGGGCGCTCACGCTGCAGTCTGATCAAAACCAACGTCACGTTGAGCGACTTCAATGGTCAGTCTTCGGGAACACAAGGTGTACTGAACGTGGACTTGACAGTGGGCAGGAAAACCGTACCCACGTCATTCTTCGTCGTGGACAGCAAGAGCACTTACACTGTCTTACTAGGAAGGGATTGGATTCACGCTAATTGCTGCATCCCGTCCACAATGCATCAGTGCCTGATCCAGTGGGATGGAGACGAAGTGGAGGTCATCCACGCAGACGATTCCATCGAGATCTCCATAGCTGGAATGAACGTCTGGGAAGCAGAAGACCAAGAGCCGATCTCTGGAATCAATCTAGACGGCTGCGAGCGTATTGAAGCTACAAAAAACGGGGTGAGGCTGGTCTTATCCACTGGCCTTACAGAGTAGAAAAGCCCACGATCATCCGTGGTACGGCCGATCCCTGCGATCGGCCACAAAAAATAAAAAGCAGCGATCATACGACAAGCAGTTCATGTAGTCGTAACAGAGAGATGCTCTGCCACTGTAAAATAATAAGGTGTAAACCGTCCTTGACAGATGCAAGTAAAAAGGGGGCCGATTCAGGCGATCGGCCCAAATTATTTTTGTGGTCCTCACCCACCGTGTGCCATGTGTTTAGCGTCGATTTGACAGGTGACGGAAAGCTAGGGTACGGGTTCACGTCAGCTGATGAGCTAGAAGAGATCGACATTGGTCCTGGGGATAAGTCACGACCAACATCTTTCGCGTAATGTGCTAGGCTGGACCGACGTTCAGGTACAATTCCTGGAAGCAAACGCCTGGTAAGCCGATATCTCCAATTACTTGAAGGATTCGGCTCGGGGGGCACCTAAACGGACAAGAAACAAAGCCAAAGGAGTTCCACGCTTGGGTCAACATCTCAAGAAATATTACGTGAGACGATGGACAGTAAAAATATGGGGGCCGACGCTGAAAATCGGCCGAATAAAAAACAAAATACATAGCCGACGTAGTCATCGACTCTGAAGGTTCACACATGTTACAAAGAGATGCTAGTTCAGCCACATGTTACAAAGAGATACTAGTTCAAGCCACATGTTACAAAGAGATACTAGTTCAGCTGTTGAAGAAATTCTTCGAAGGCATGAAGGGCGTCAGTACGGACACGATCCACCTCGGCGATCTCGGCCTCGTCATCTTCGTCCTTACCCTTCACCAGCTGCTTGCTCAGGCACGATATCCGCGGATCGGTCTTCAGTTGAGCTTTAAGGCTTTCCGCCTCGTGTTGGGAACGGGCTATGGATTCCTCCTTGTCACAGATGAGCTGTTTGGTCACCCGGACCTTCTCCTCAAGATCTTCCAGCTCCCTTTTCAAGGATGCGAGCTCAGCGTTACTGACGGAGGTGTCCGTTTTGGCGTCTAGGGACGCCTTCTTCTCGTTGAGCTGCTGACATCTGCCTGCAATATCAGCCTTCAACGGAAGTTGGGCATGGCGCAGGTTGATCCTTTCACGAGCCAACCTCACCCGTGGCCCGAAGAAGGACAAATTTGCAACTGCCCAAAGCTTCACCTGCAAAACTACTGGGAGTTGGCCCTGGAGTTCGGCAAGGGCGCTCTTCACTCCCTCAGAGCCCTCGATCAACTCCTCGATCGGTGTCGTGGTGGTGGCACGGCAGATGCCATGGGTAGGCTAAAGTATGGGGCCAATGGATGCTAGTGGGATCCGGGGAGGGAAGATGCAACTGTCTTTACACTCAAGCTGCCAAAGTGATGAACTTTATTTCTCTCTCTACGTGTTACAAGTGCTCCTAGAGCAGTTTACAGAGGAACTATGCGAATTTCCCCAGCCTAACGTTGCTCAAAAGACTCTCCCTTTCCTCAGGGCCCAAACCCCCCCTTATAAAGGGGTGCCTTGGGTGCCCTTAGGGCTGACGGGGCAAGCATATTCGAGGAATATGCTTGTCCCAAAGGGGTAATTCGGCGGCCTCCTTTCCCTGTCTCCCTTCCAACGACGGCAAAGCTCCAACTGCCCCCCTTCTGCACGCCTCGGGCTCCAGCACTGTCACCTCCGTGACCTCCTTCTGCTCCTCTGTCCCTGCGCTTCCTTGTCTCTTGCGCTTGGCCCTGTTCAGATTCCTTTTAGCCTGCAGCTATGGTTTGACTCCAAGCTTCTCCTTCTCCTGCAAGCTTCGTATAACTCGGCCTTACCTTGTGTTATTCGGCTCGTTCCTCACCTGCACGGAGATCATTTGTGTAACTCGGCTGAGTTTCTCATTAACTCGGCCAGGTTACCACTTTATACCTATACGTAAGCTTCTTGCCTCCGTTCATCGGCCGACATATACATGATTCGGCCGACCTAGGTCGTAGTTCGGCAATCAGGCGGGGACAGTACCTCTGTCTTTCCCCGTCTCTGACCTACCCGGGGTCAACCCCCCGACATTAGTCCCCGAAGCTGGTGTGGCCCTGTCAATTACTTTGGCCGGGTTATATCAGCTTCAACACCTTCTTTTTGTCTTGTTTCCGAGCTAAGGCCTCGCCTCGAGGTTCTCTCGCTCCTTCCATCATACGCTAAGTCCTACGTGTCACCCCATCATTGCTTTCCTAGTTTTCAGGTCCTCTTATAATATTCTTGACAAGCTACAAGAACCACTGTACTGCTTTGCCGCCGCCACGCCTCGTGAGTCGCTCCGCTTGGGATTGTAACAACTTTTCGTTTGTGGCCTCGTGTGGCTCCACTCACCGTCGGCGTTCGTGCTTCTCCACGATCTACGCTGAATCGCCACACCCACGATCCCACTCCCCCGTTCATCGCTTCGTCTATAAAGTGGGGAAACGCGCCCTTCTGGTTCTTCTTTCTCATTACCGTTCGCGTCTGCTCTCCTTCTTTCCTTCGCCTGTGTGCTTTCTTGCCGCTCCGTCGCTCACCAGCCAGAGCTTCCGCCGGCGAGGTTTCCACCGCGCCGTTCAGCCTCTCTTGCCCGCGCTCCACGGCCGTGGCCCCGCCGCCGGTGAGTCCTTTCTGGCCATCTTGTCTTGTCTTGTCTCTGCCCTAGATCGATCCACACAACTTCCGTACTCAGGCGACAGTTTTTCCTCTTTTCGCCATTGTTTTCGCGCTAGGTTCCGACGGGGCCCTGTAGCTCTAAGCTTTCCTCCGCCGCCAGTTTTTCCTCCGGCGATCTCTCCGGCGGAACTATGTCTAGTTCCTTTAGTGGTGCTTTAGTTGAGGACGATGACGCTGCGGGCCCGGCGTGGATCGTGGCAGGTTCCTCTTACGCGCGAGTGAGTGGCTCCTCGAACTCGCCGGATTCTCGAGGTTTCTGTCGTCTACCGGCAGTGAGTCCTCTCCAGTTCTCGAGAAGGCGAATATGTGGTTTTCATGTCCCGCTCGCCATGACTTTGGTCTTCCTCTTAGCGACTTTGCTAGAGAATTTCTTGATTACTTGACCTTCACCGCATCACCTTCCATGACGCCATAGCTTCTCTTTCCGCTTTCATCTCCGCTTCGAGGGTTACTTGACTGTGGCCATCGGTACATGTCTGGTCAAAATTCTTCCAGATTCGCTCCAACGTCGTGCTGACAAATCTCTGCATCCTTCCGAAGTTGCTCACCCAATGTGGGCATCCATCACACCTCGGAGGCAATCCGTGTTCCCCGTGTTCTTGGGTTGGAGTCGTGTAAGAAATGGCACAAATCGTTCTTCTCGTCAAAACGGAGGCGGCAGACAAGATTCGGCTCCCCCCATTCTCAATTGGTCCACCTTCCAAAGTGAACTGGCTCTATAATCCGAAGAAGACTCATGCCCTAGCCGAGGCCTTCGAGATTCGGCTGAAGGAGTTGATTCGGGCCGGGTTATGCGGAGAGGACTTGATGGCCACTTTTATTAGTAGCCGGATCTGCCCCTTCCAACAAAGGACCCACAAGCTGTGCTACATGAGCGGTCCCCTGGACCCTAACCGAGTTTCGACCGTGGAGTTGGACAACTACCTCATCTGTAAGCGCGTCCGAGCTATTTTCAAGACGGAGATGCCTGATGACTGGACCTGGGGGTTGAAACCGTTCACCCGCGACAATCCTCCTCCCGAGGTAAGCCCAATCCTCATCACTCTGTTTTTCCTCAGTTTTTATAGTCTGGTTTTCATGATTTTCTCTCTTTGTCATGCAGAGGTTCACTGAACAGAAAGACGAGGATGCCGAAGTTCTGCAGCTCCCCTGGCCCGCGGATAGGAGTACCCCGGATACAGGCGAGCCGGACTCTGAGGAGTTCGTCCCTAAGTCAGATCCTGCTCCCGCTCGAGCTCGCGGCAAAACCTCAGCGCAGGAGGAGGAAGGTGATTCGGACGAGGTCCAAATTCTTGAGGTAGTTGCCGCCATGCCTATTTCTTATGCATTTCCGCTTTCCCAGCTAATCCGGCCGGTTCATGACCTTGCCAACCTATTGCTTCTCGGCCTCCCGTTATCTCGGGAAACGCGGGGCTCCCCGCCATGCCTCGGATGCGGTTCCTAAGAAGCAGTAAAGAAATCCGCTCGAATCCTCCCAGCGCAAGACTATGCCCGGGTTCTGGGTAAGTTCCTCTGCCTATATTTCTTGTTTCTCTTTTACATTTCTCACTCTAACGAATCTTCTTTCGTATTTTTGCAGTGCTCCTCATGCATTAAACCCGGCGGTCCTAGTATGACTAGCCGTCCAACTCGCCGCCATCTCCTCCTCCCGTGATGACACGAGTTCCTAGTCCTATTCGTCTGCTTCTCCCCACACTCACGATAATGCTCGCCGTGATGCCCCTGAGGTTTCTCCCATTGATCCGGATCCGATCCGGCCCTCCGATGTTTTCGTTGAGCCAGCTGCCCCCTCTATGGGCCCCAGCGTTACAATTGAGCTTCCATCTACTCCGGCAGCTCCTATGGTCGCACCGACCTCTGCCGAGAAGATCGCTACCCCGGCGCCCTCTGCGAGCTTAACCTCTACTGATCCTAAGGATTCCGTCCCTACCTCGGAGACGCAACGTCCTGCCGGTGCTTCTTCTAAGGAGAAACGTGTTATCGCCGTCAAGACCTCTTCTCAGAAAAGTCTTGCCGGCACCTCTCAGCCAAGTATTGCAGAGGCACTTCGCAAAGGAGCTGTATCTGTCAAAGGCACTGTTACCTCGGCCACTGGCAGTCAGCTTGCTCTTCATAAGAGTCCTGCGACTGTCGCGGTTGGACCGCCTGCCCGGGGTAAAGTTTTAACCCGGACAGCTAGCGGTAACAGCCTCGGAGCGCTGGTTGAATTCGCCAACAACTGGAATGCTGCTGATCAGTTTGAGGGCAATCCAGTCAATCAACCCTTCCAGCTTTCTGACATCAGTGGCCGCTTTGACCAAGCCGCCCAGTTTATCGTTGATACGAACAAGATGAATGCGGTAATTGTTTTATTTCCGGGTCTTAAATTATTTTCCACATGTTATCATACTCTCTAGTCCCCGAAACTTGCAAGAAAATAACTTGTTGTATGCTTGGAAGTTTGACGTAGGTTCCATTAGTTCGGCCATCTAGCTCATAGTTTGTTTTAGTTTTGACGTAGCTTTTAATTTCTATTCTCATAGAGCCGAGTTAAGTCCTTCTTGACTTGGATCTGGCGTAGTTTTGAACTTCCAGCCACCTAGATCCGAATTAAGTCTTGCTTGATTCGGATCGTATAGCTTTGAATCTCCACCACCTAGATCTGAATTAAGTCTTACTTGATTCGGATGGTATAGCTTTGAATCTCCACCACCTAGATCTGAATTAAGTCTTACTTGATTCGGATCGTATAGCTTTGAATCTCCACCACCTAGATCGAATTAAGTCTTACTTGATTCGGATCGTATAACTTTGAATCTCCGACCACCTAGATCGAATTAAGTCTTACTTGATTCGGATCTGTATAACTTTGAATTTCCGACCACCTAGATCTGAATTAAGTTTTACTTGATTCGGATCTAGCTTTGAATCTCCGACCACCTAGATCTGAATTAAGTTTTACTTGATTCGGATCTGTATACTGAATCTCCGACCACCTAGAGCGAATTAAGCTTTGCTTGATTCGGATCTGTATACTGAATCTCCACCACCTAGAGCCGAATTAAGCTTTGCTTGATTCGGATCCGTATACTTTGAATCTCCGACCACCTAGAGCGAATTAAGCTTTGCTTGATTCGGATCTGTTAGCTTCTAACTTTTGTTTTATCATTGTGCTCCATTTCTTAGGTTGCCCATGACCCAGATTGCCTTAGAGTTCCAGAGGTTGCTCTTCTTGCACCGCAAGTTGGAAGAAATATGAGAAAGTTCTGCGCCTGAAGAAAGTCGGTGAGTTTATAGTTTCTTTTCCTTATTCGCAACTTTCTTATATACCTGTCATGAGCGGGCTTACTTCTTGCTGAATAGGTAATATCAATAATCTCAATATCCGCCTTGAAAAGAAGGTCAAGTCCTTGGAGGGTTAGTTTCCTTTCCCCTTGCTTCTTCTTCTTTTAGTATCTATCTTTGAGTTTCCTTATTGCGTTGGGTTGTGGTAAAGCCGAGTTGCAAGACTTTGGCGTCGCAACAAGATTGCGTGCCCATGCACGACGTGATGCTTCATTTTTAGAACAAAGCACAGTTCATTCGGTAACTACAAGAGAAGGATGATGAGATAACTGCTTTGAGATCCGAGGTGAATGCACTCAAGCTCTCTCAGAAATCCGAGCTAGAAAAGGTTGATCAAGAATTCTCTTTGGAAAAGAGTCGGCTGACTCTGGATCTGGAGAAGAACAAAGAACTCCTCAAAGCTGCCGAACTTAAAACTCGCGGTTTGAGCGAGGAAATTGCTCGTTTCGAGAAGAGTAAAACTATCTGGGCTAAGGATCTTCAAATAATGATGGGCTATATCCATCGTAAGTTATTTGGCCTGGCCGAACTGTATTTTTTCTTTGTCGCCGCTACTATTTTTGACATGTCCATGTTTTGCGTAGGTCACTTCCCCGAGTCCAAACCTGTGAGTACTAGAGCTGTTCTTGCGGCTCGCGTTCGTCGAGGTGAAGCTAATACTGTTGACTTTGAATACTCGATGGAGGATTTCTTGGTTCTTTATTGGTGCTGCTTGGTCCGATGAAAATCATGGGTCGGGACTTGGTGGAGGCTGCTATCAAAGCTTATCATGCACTCTGGCGAATACCTCGGGGTCTCCCCGATATCGGCGGTCAAGTTATTGGTGGCGGGTTGAAGGCATCCGAGGCGATTGAGTCTTTGGAGGGAATCTGCTGCGCGTGCTGGTGCCGACATGGCCCTTACTGTAATCATGTCATGGTATGAAGATATCTCCCTTGACATTCTGATGAATCTGCGCACCGGCTCTCGGTGGGTTGAAGATCCCACCTTTGTTGCTCTTCGGCAAGCTCGGGCTTTCCAGCTCGTCGAGTATGCCGATGTGCACACTTGGAATGAAGGGCCGAGTTTTCTCCCCGATTCGGATGAAGAGGCCGTGGCTGAAGATGCTTTGGGTGATGATTCTGCTGAGCGCGGGGAAGGTGAAGATGATTCGGCCACATCCAATAGCTCTAGCTCAAGCTCAGATAGCAATGGTGATGCACGATCTTCCTCTAAAGGCACCGGGCATTCTACCGCGCGTACTGACGCTCCTGAACAACCCCGTGATACTGCCGAAGTCACTCCTGGGTCGGCAGAAGGTGAGGTAACCTCAGTCGAAGTTCCTCCTACTTCGGAGTGCCCCGCACCTGATCAAGTGGTTCCTCCTCCAACGAACGATGCCTAAGTTATTCGTGATCCCTGGTATGCCGGGTGTTCAATGTAAACGAAAAAAATTTATCAACTCGTATGATTCGAGGTTCTTTTGCTATGTGCCTTTGAGACTCTTAGTTAAGTGAATGCTCGTGCGAATTCTTGCCTTGTTGGCTCATAACTTCTTCATCCTTCAGGATTTACTTTTTTGCCTTGCTGGCTCATAGTTTCCGAGTCGTTGGTTTAAGTGTTAAAGTTTATGTGTCCATGAATTTGACAACCCTATGATAATTCCTGAGTCAATGCTTTGGGCACCAAGATGCATATTCGTAACATGAAAAGAAAATAACATGTTGCACTCTCCGATTCTTTGCTACGATCGCCAATGTTCAAGTGTGTAACGCGAAGAGAGATAAGTATAAGATCTGGTCCCCGAGCTATTGCCCGGATGCCAAGGCCTAAACATATAACACTTAATAATCATTGCATATGGCGGTCCCGAGTAATCGCTCAAGTGCCGAGGTCCAAAAATCAAATATGAGATAACATCACATATGGGAGTCCCCGAGTAACTGCTCTGGGTGCCGAAGTTTAAACATCAAACATGAGATAACATCACATATGGCAGTCCCCGAGCAACTGCTCTGGGTGCCGAGGTTTAAACATCAAACATGAGATAACATCACATATGGCAGTCCCCGAAAGCTGCTCGGCGCGAGGTTTACATACACGATATGAAATAAATATAACATTCGGCAGTCCCCGAGTCACCGCTCTGGGTGTCGAGGTGCAAGTACATCATTGGTGACCTTGAGACATAATCCTACGAGTAAAATGGCCGAAGTAAAGCCACATTCCAGGGGCGTTTCGTTTCTTCGCCAGCTTTGTTTGCCTTGCCTTCTCCAGGTGATTGGGCGTCAATCAGATAGTATGCATCGTTGTGCAATGCTTTGCTCACGATAAATGGTCCTTCCCATGGGGTGACAATTTGTGCATGCCGTATGCGTTGCACCAGCGAGTACCAAATCTCCTTCTTTGAATACTCTTGGATTCACTTTCCTTTGTGATACCGCCGTAAGTTACATTGATAAATGGCTGATCGTGATAATGTCAATTCTCGGCTTCTTCCAACAGGTCTCTGACATCTTGCGAGCTACTTCATTCACCTCGAAGATGTATATTGAGTAACTCTTGGCGAGTCATGTATTATGTCGATTGGAAGCACTACTCCCATATACCAAAAAGAATGGTGTGTAACCTGTTGATCTGTTCGGAGTAGTCCCGAGGCTCCATAATACTGTGGTAATTCCTCAATCCAACATCCTGCCGACCTTTGCAATGGTTCGACTAGCCGTGGTTTTATTCACGATAAAACCAGCCCATTAGATCTTCGACTTGCCCATTGGATCTTGGGTGAGCCACGAGGCAACATCCATCTTATGTGTTTCTCTTGGCAAAATCTAGCGAAAGCTCCTACGCAAAGTTCGTGCCATTATCCGTAATAATCTGTGTGGGTATCCGTATCTCAAGATGATATCCTTGAGGAATTTCACCGTTTGTATGCCCATCACACTTTTTGATTGGTTTTACCTCAATCCATTTTGTGAACTTGTCGACCATGACCAAGATGTGGGTCATTCATCCTCTTGATGGCTCAAAAGATCCTACCATGTCTAAGCCCTACACCGAAAATGGCCAAGTAATGGGTATTGTTTTTAACTCGGCCGACGGCATATGTATTCTGGTTGCATATCTCTGACACCCATTGCATTTCTTGACTAACTCTTCTGCCTCTCTTAACGCCGTTGGCCAGTAAAATCCATGCCTGAATGCCTTGGCTACTAAAGCGCGAGACGAGGCATGGTGCCCACATTCTCCTTGGTGTATATCTAGAAGGATCTCCTGACCTTCTGCGGGACTCACGCACTTCTGCAATATGTTCGTTACGCTTCTCTTATATAACTCATTGTTTATGATTGTATAGGCCTTTGCTCTTCTGACGGTTTGTCTGGCTAATACTTCATTACTCGGCAATACTGCGTCTCTTAGGTACGAAAATATGGGTTGCGCCCATGTCGGCGTTGCTCTTTCTGCAGTGATTTCACTGTCTATCTCCATGCTCTCTGCCGACATACATACCTCGGCCCTTTCCATGATCGCTATCACTTCGGATGTCCCCCTCCTGAGGGGTTCCGAATTTTGCTGCGGATCTATCTCCATTGGTGTATGATTCTCTGCAGAACTTTCTGGGATAAAGATTGATTCGGATTCTGGTGATGGGTTTATTGACGGTTTCCTGAGGTGCTCAAGGGCAATACCGCGGAATCGATTGCGAGTTGATCCTAATTTTGACAATGTGTCAAGGCGTCATTTTCGCTTTCGGGTATGTGGTGGAATTCACATCCTTCAAAATATCCACCGATCTTACGCACATGGAATCAGTAAAGCCATGTTAGCATCTAATGCATCCCAAGTGCGACACTTGTGTACTACCAGATCCGAGTCACCGTAGCATAGGATTCTGCGTATTCCCATTTCTTTTGCGACTTTTAATCCATGGACTAGTGCTTCATATTCTGCGACATTGTTGGACCGGCAAAATGTATTTGCAAGACATACTTCAATTGATCTTTTAGGCGAGGTCAAGACTATTCCTGCGCCCAAACCGTTCCTTAGTTTGGAACCATCAAAGTGCATTGTCCAGAATTTGGATCGCAAGGGTGGCTCATATTGCACCTCGGCCCAATCTACGAGAAAGTCGGCGACCGAGATTTGATTGCATCTCTCCTATCAAATTGTGGAGCATAGGGTGATAACTCGATTGCCCATTTTGCTATTCGACCACTTGCGTCCTTGTTGTTCAATATGTGGCTATGGGTGCCTCACATATTACTCTGATTGGATGCTCTTCAAAGTAATGCTTAAGCTTTTTTGCCGACATATATACTCCATAGGCCATCTTCTGATAATGTGGATAATTTTGCTTTGAAGTGGATAATACTTCGCTTAAATAATATACTGGCCTCTGAACTGACTTACCCTCTTCAAGCCGTTCTACTACAACCACAGTACTAACTACTCGATTTGTAGCCGCTATATAAAGTAGCATAGGTTCTTTCGATAATGGAGAAGCTAAAATGGGTGCCGTAACTAGCATCTTTTTCAACTCGTGGAACGCAATGTCGGCCTGGGGAGTCCAGCCGAATTTGTCCGACTTTCTCATCAGCTGATAGAGTGGCAATGCCTTTTCTCCTAGCCGACATACAAATCGACTAAGCGAGGCGAGGCAACCCGTGAATTTTTGTACATCATTCAAACACCTCGGCAATTCCATTTTTTCTATTGCTCGTATCTTCGTCGGGTTAGCCTCGATACCTCGGCTGGACACAAGGAAACCGAGTAGTTTTCCCGCCGGCACGCCAAATGTGCATTTCTCCGGGTTAAGTTTCATTCGGAACCTTCTCAGGTTCGCGAAAGTTTGCCGTATATCTTCTAGCAAGGTTCTGCTTTCCTTAGTTTTGATGACTACATCATCCACATATACTTGTACATTTTTCCCTATCTGATCATGTAAACATTTTTGCATGCACCTTTGATACGTTGCTCGCATTTCTCAGGCGAATGGCATCGATGCGATAACAATAAGCCCGTGACGGGTAATAAATGCGATCTTTATTTGATCGGCGATTTAACGGTAAGATCTGGTGGAAACCAGAATCTGGCGTCTACAAATGATAACAACTCACAACCAGCGGTCGAGTCAATGACTTGGTCTATTCTAGGCAATGGAAAAGGATCTTTCGGACACGCCTTGTTTAGGTTAGTGTAGTCGATACACATTCGCCACACAATGGCTACATTAGGGTCATCTTTCTTCTTTTCTACTAGCACCGGATTTGATAACCAATCCGGATAAAGCACCTCCATGATAAACCCGGTAGCCGAGCTATCTCATCTCCTATCACTTTTCTCCTGTCTTGGCGGCGGAGAGGTTGCTTCACCGCCGTGCTCGGCACGACGTTTAAAGAGTGCTCACCAACTCCTCGGACACCTTGCAGTCTTGAGTGGACCATGCAAATATGTCCCGATTCTCACGGAGGAAGTTGGTGAGCTCGCCTTCCTATTTGGCGTCGAGACCTGCACCAATAGTGACAAGGCGCTGGGAATTGCTCATCAATCTGAATTTTGTTCGTCTCCTTGGTTGGTTGGAAAGAAACGCCGCCATGAGGGTTGGCCAATGCGGCATGCTTAATTGTCTTGTTGCGAGGGCTGCTACCTCTTGAATCCTTTTCTTTTCTCTCGCTATGACCAATGATTCGCCAAATTTGACCGGCCGAGGCACACTCCATTGACTTCCTGTAATCCCCTGCAACTGTTATCACTCCTTGTGGTCCGGGCAATTTCATCTTTAGATAACCTATATGACAACTGCTCATGAATTTGGCCAGTGCGGGCCGTCCGAGTAGAAACATGATAACAGCTTTCGGATCAACCACCTCAAATTCCAAGTTTTACGCTCTGCGATTATCTCTTGTCGAATAAGACGTCCACTCGGACTTTACCAATGGGCTCACATGAAAGCCACGCACTATCCCATGGAAAATCGTCCTTGTGGATTGCAGCATGTTCTGTGATATACCGAGCTTGTGCATGGTATCTTTGTACATGATATTAATACTGCTTCCATTATCAATGAGTACTTTTGAGAATTTCACATTGATGCTTGGTCCCACAAATGTCGGATCCAACACAAGTGCGTATGATCCTGGACTCGGCATTATTCTGGGGTGATCTTTTATACTCCAAGTTATCTCCTGGTCTGACCATGGCTGGTATCTTGGCACTGCTGGTACAACTGCATTTACTTCCATATGTCGGCACAGACACTGTTTGTCCTGTTGTTGTGAACACGCAATAAGACCGGGTGATGTTCTCTGTAATCATTCGTCCGCATTTGCCGGATTTATCCTTCCGTCCCCTCGGTTCATTACTTGATGCACGCATCCTCCGATCCGAGTTATCATACCTCGGAGGAGGGGGCGACATCGATTGTTGCGATTTGCTCCGATTAATCTGCGGTGATGTTGTTGTTGCATCGATGGGAGCTTGAACTCCTGCCGGTTACCCATCGCATTTTTCATCCGGCACATTGCCGGTTGTGTGATTGGCTGGTCTAGATGGGTTTGATGTGTGAAATTTACACGGCTGGTCCAACATGGATTCAAATGTATACTTCGGCTTCTCTTGCCATTGCTTCTTTTGCTCTGGGGTCCATTGCCTTTTTCCGTCATTTCTTGCGGTCCACTGTTGAGGTCCATTTTTCTGCCGTTGAGTTACTCCGTGACTCGGCTGTTCTTGGGCCACAGCTGCCACCTGGGCCGAATTATATCTATAATCCGGCCTCTCCTCTCTTCTTCTTCCTCTAAAATCACGCCTAGATGATCCGGCCAATTCTCTCGTGTATTGGTCTTGCTGCTCACGATGATCTGCCGACATTAACTCTGGTTGGGTTGGGTCACCCAAAGCATAGGAGTCCGCTATTCGATAGTTTACGCGGTGTGGTTGGCATATCTCTCTGCGGCGTTGCAAGACACCGCCATAACGGCAGCCTTGGCGAACCAAGCGATCGCTATGATTCAATAACTCCTTCACATGAATTTCTTAGGTTACACCACCGAGTTAAAAACTCTATCTCTGTTCATTCGGCCTCTGCACGCACATGGCTAGTTCCGTGGTCTATTCGGTCTCTTGTATGTCTGGTAAAGTTCTCGACAAACATCTCTTCAAAATCTAACCAGCGTTGATCGCTGCTGGTTGATTATTCAACCATACCGCTGGTCCTTCCAACATCTGCGGACATACCTCACCGCCCATCTCAAGTTGCCACCGCTATTTTCATCATGCGGTAGCATAATCAATTAACCGATCTTGCGGCTTGGTACTTCCATTATGCGTTTTGTGCCTCTTGCCAACTGAAAATTTGGTACCGGTGGTTCGCCCATGATCCGTGGTCCAAAACACGCGGACCAGTGGACCTTGCTCTTCCAACAGCTCGACCGATATAACCGATCTAACTTTACCCTTGCATCATTTGTGGCAAATCCAGACTGATTCTATCCTGCATTCCATAATGATTGTTTCCACCTTGATTCGCGTATTCTACCTCGGAATATCCATCATTATACCTTTCATTTATCTGGTTGTAGCGAGCTGGTCTCACTTCTCTTTCCTGCCGAGGCTCAGGTCTTGGTTGCGGGTTGAGCGGCACTTCTCTCCTTACTTCGGCCGGGGTTTGGTTTTCATGATTGTCTCTTGCGGGTTCTCTCCTGCCGTACTCCCCGTTACCTCGGCCCCCGCCGTCCTTTTCTATACGGCCGTGGTTTCTCTCCCCACTATTACCTCGGCTTGCATTGCCTCTGTTCTCATTCGCCTTTCCCGCTATTGCCGGGTCATACGGGACAATCTGCTTGTTCCTCTTCCCTGAGGTTACTGCCTTTTCTTTTCTAGCGTTGTTTCCTGGTGATGATGCCGCTGCGGCGGATAAAGCAGGTGCTGCCCCTGCTGAATGTACCATCCGTGAAGCCCTGGTCTCGCCGGTTAACTCGAGCATTTCCTCATTTCTTGCTGGTTCGCTATGCGCACCAGCTCATTCACTCTTTCTTGCTGCTTTGCCGAGCTTCTCGTTAACCCTTCTAATTCCAATGCTGCAGCATTTGCCGCTCTCGTGTTTTCGGGTATTGTACCTCGGCAAACCCAAATCGCCTGATTCGGCTCTGTGAGCTTCATGCTCTTTGTTAATATCACTCATGAGGTTCTTTCCTCTTAATCTCAGTTCGTCCACTCGCCGAGCAATATCAAGCTTGTTAGCTTTTGCATATTCTCTCAGGGTCCTGTTCAAGGATTCCCTCAGGGCCGATACTTTCTGGGCCTCTACCAGCACCTTTTGCCTGGTTTCCTCTAACTCTGCCTGAGCATTTGCCGGATCAAGTATCGGCGCTACAGGCGTAGTTAAGTTCTCTATAGTTGCCTGAAGAATGTTCTCTGGTCTCTCCAGAGGTGGTCCTCTCACTCTTGGTGCCTTTGGGGTGGTGTCATGTAGCTCGGCCGGTTTGTCACCGGAATTACCTCAGCGGTTTGCGGTGTGATCTTGGCATGAGCTGTGCTCGCGCGGTTCTCTGCTGACCCGCCAATCTGCTCCCGCTTGCGCTCTGCTGCGACCATCACCTCGACGCCAAGGGGCCGACGGCGTTCTCGATGGACTGCTCGCGCTCGAGGTGGTTCCCCGCAACAACAACGATGAGGATAAACATCGGAGACGCCGACGCCGACGTAGATCCCGTGCTCGCCAGCCGATGAAGATCCCGCTGCGGGGAGTTTTCCCTGAAGCTCCTCGCATTGTCTCGACATAGTCACAGAGACCAAATCTACGGACCACGCCGAAACAACGCTCGCCCGGTGTTGATGAAGTTTCCGTCCGGATCACAACTCAGCTAGCACCGCTGGCCCCATGGGCGCCAACTGTCGTGGTGGTGGCACGGCAGATGCCATGGGTAGGCTAAAGTATGGGGCCAATGGATGCTAGTGGGATCCGGGGAGGGAAGATGCAACTGTCTTTACACTCAAGCTGCCAAAGTGATGAACTTTATTTCTCTCTCTACGTGTTACAAGTGCTCCTAGAGCAGTTTACAGAGGAACTATGCGAATTTCCCCAGCCTAACGTTGCTCAAAAGACTCTCCCTTTCCTCAGGGCCCAAACCCCCCCTTATAAAGGGGTGCCTTGGGTGCCCTTAGGGCTGACGGGGCAAGCATATTCGAGGAATATGCTTGTCCCAAAGGGGTAATTCGGCGGCCTCCTTTCCCTGTCTCCCTTCCAACGACGGCAAAGCTCCAACTGCCCCCCTTCTGCACGCCTCGGGCTCCAGCACTGTCACCTCCGTGACCTCCTTCTGCTCCTCTGTCCCTGCGCTTCCTTGTCTCTTGCGCTTGGCCCTGTTCAGATTCCTTTTAGCCTGCAGCTATGGTTTGACTCCAAGCTTCTCCTTCTCCTGCAAGCTTCGTATAACTCGGCCTTACCTTGTGTTATTCGGCTCATTCCTCACCTGCACGGAGATCATTTGTGTAACTCGGCTGAGTTTCTCATTAACTCGGCCAGGTTACCACTTTATACCTATACGTAAGCTTCTTGCCTCCGTTCATCGGCCGACATATACATGATTCGGCCGACCTAGGTCGTAGTTCGGCAATCAGGCGGGGACAATACCTCTGTCTTTCCCCGTCTCTGACCTACCCGGGGTCAACCCCCCGACAATCGGGGAGGACAGCAAGGTTTGAAGACGCCGAAATTGAGGTAGAGCGGCTCCGGCTTGTGGCTCAGTGGGAGCAACAGAGGGGGTTGGTTCGATGGATTCAGGGTCAAACAACAGCAAACTTGAAGGATCGCAACTCTGGCAGCCAGAAAAGCGTTAGTATCTCGGGCAAACAGGTTAGAATGAGCCGAAAAAAACCTGAACGTACCTCTCCTAAAGTCAAGGGGGCGGCCGAGGAGGAGACCATCGGTTCATGTGTGATTTCTGGAGGCTGGACGAGATTGGTAGCCGTTTCACTTTCACCTTCGGGGATTCCCAGATCCGATGTTAGCCTCGCCTCACTGTCTCGGCCAAGACGCCAAGATCATCTGTCTGAAGAGTGTTCTCGGTATAAGTAACGATAAATTGGCGAGCGAAGGGAATAAGGGAAGAATTGAAGGACGGTGGGACGGTGGTTATCGAAACCTCTGGCTCGAAGAAGCTTGTTGTCCTTACGAGCTCTTTTAGGACTCAGACGTCCCGCCTACCGGTGCTCGGGGCAGGATCGAGCCGACCTTTCTCGGAGACCGATGATGGTGAATCGGGCTGGTTGAAGGTCGGTCCTCTCGAACCCGATGGGCCTAGTTCTCCTCGATCGTCTGGTGTCCTCACTTTGGAGGTGTCTTCGACGTAAGCGTGAAAGAGGGGAACCGATGGCGCAAGCACGTTTGCAAAAAAATGATAAGGAGCGACCAAGGCCTGAATTAGCTTACATGCGAGCTGTCTGGAGGGGGGCTCTGGCGCCTCAGGGTCTTCCTAGTAGCCACCTTCCTCACCGTCGTCCTGGTCTTAGTCGGGACGCGTGGGGCGACTGACTTAGGGGCTGCTGGTTTCCTGGAAGCCGATTGTGGGGTTATCGGCTGTTTCTGCATTATGACCTTTTTCAGAGGTGGCGAGTCTTTGCAGAAAAGAACCACAGGAGCTGGCGGGAAGAACTCGAAAGGGGAACCATCGCTGTGAGTAGGTTCAGGGCCATCTTGTTGCTGCAGAGAAAAGGAGTGAGTTAATAAAAGGATTGATTGCAGGCTGCATTGAGAAAATTTGCAAGTAGTAGTACCTGGTCTACGGGGATGTCATAGTCAGCATCGAGTTGTTTCAGCAGCGGTCCCAGAGCTCGCCTAAAGACATGAGTTTTCCACATCATCCACCAGTCTTCGAAGCCGTCAGTTGACGAAGAGAAGGTGAGGTCGTTTGGGATAGGGATGGGCAGAGCATCAAAGAAAGAGTAGCACCTCTGACTGGTGAGAGGGTCGGGCAGATCGGCTCTACACTCCGTGAGTTGATGAAGAAAGAAGTGGGGAGCTACTTGCCCAAGGCCGAATTGACGAGCCACTACGACTGGCTGGTAGAATTCGTACTGTGTTTGATTATCCGGTTGGATGTGCTCATGCCAACCGGAAGGAAACAGGCGAATAACGGTGGAAAAGAGTTGCCGAGTCTGGTGTCATCGGCAAAATTGTCGATCTGAAGGAGAGGATTCTCAAATGTTACGCTTCTTCCATGTAAGGGAAGAAGTTGGGGTTGTCCAGGCCTTGGAGAAAGATACTGAACCATTTTGACGCCTCTTGAGGGGTCAGTTTACTACCTGGCAATCGATACAAAGCTTGGCCATAGCTGGTGCATCGGATTTGCCTCCCTTTAACGTCGGGGAAAGTGCAACTCGCCAGAAGGGGGAAGTCTGGGATGCGATTTTGGAAGTACAGCTGAGCCCACAGCTGGATGAACCACCAAGGTCCACCTGTTCTGATTGCTATGCCTGAGAACAGCTTAACAGACATCAATTGGAGGTATCGATAGACCTCTCCAAGGAACAGTTTGCCGATGCCAAGCTGGGTACCTTTGGCCAGTTCGTAGGCTAGGGAAAGATAGTTCTTAGTGGGAGCCAGGGAAGGGCCACAGAAGATGAAATGCTCTAGCCAGAAGTTGAGAAAGGCTGTATGTTCTTTCTCCAAACAGGCCCTTGGTTTTCATATGACGTTGGATGTAAGCGCCCAACCATGCGATCATTTTGGAAGATAGTTTGTAAGGGACTGGTCAGTTTGAAAGCGAGGGGCTGGGTGATGTAACATCCGGACAAGAATCATCACCACGTCTAGCAAGGTTGGCGACATAGGGCCATGGCGAATATAAAACAATTCAGTATCGACGAGAAGTAGCCGATCGTTTTGAGAAGATTCTCGTGTTTCTCAAGAGGAGACAATGATAGATGCAAGGCATCGGCTATTCCCAAAATTTCCCAGTGGGATTGGTAAGCTCTAGCTACTCTACTGAACCAAGAAACCCAAATTTCAGGGGGATTAGGCGGGCTGCAAGTCGGCCCAAGAGTTCAGATCTAGGTCCTGGCTTACGAAGGGGATTCTATTGGCCTCGCAAGAGATTAGATGGGCAGGACTAGAATCTGTACGAGGGCCAAGACAGAGAGAATTTGGGAGAGAAGGATGCGGCAGCAGAATGTCTGAAACCTAGAAGATTTAATGGCGAAATAAAGGCATTAATTCAAGTGTTCGCCATCAAGTTTTAAACATTGTGTTAAAATTACGAGGGGTAAGCGTACCTTCAGACCGGAGACCTCCGGATTAGTGGTGGACGATTCGGCCATCTGGTTTGCCGGCGGAGATGGATCTGTGCGGGGTAAGAAGCGAAGGTTCTTGTGGCTATGAGCTCGATCTGGTCGATAGGCGGTTGGGGATCTAGGCTGCCCTTTTTTGAAGAGAGCCGCAGGTTACCGTTTGGGGCTAGGAGGTGGCTGTTTGAGTTTGCCTAAATATGCGGCTGAGTTGACCTTGTCAACAATTTGGGGAAAGCTGATGTGCATCGGCTCTTTGAGTTGTAGGTTGGTTTTCTTTGGAAACATGACCAAGTGAAAGCCGATGCGTTGCTATCGGCTCCTGGAAAATCGACTTATTTGTGTTATCGACAAGATTTGGGCGGAAAGACAATCTGCGGTAAATGGCTTTTTCATTCATTCATTCAAAAGCGGATGGCTTACAAACGGTCGATAGATTACAAAAGGGATCTACCACTACTACGGCTACTACTCGATTCCTAATCAAGGCCGAGGTCGCCGCCGCTTCTTGCCGTCTCCTTGTGCGCTATCCTCAAGATCGCTATCGGCGTCGTCTTCACTGCCACCGAAGAAGTCGAGGGGCCTCCTCGCCCTCGCTGCCGCCGTCCTCGCTGGACCCGGTGCGGAAGTACTTCACCGGCTGGTACTCTTCGGAGGAGGTTTCCTCCTCCTCCTCTTCTTCTTCTTCGGAGAAGTCGATGCCATCCCAGGACATAGCGTCATCAGCACTGTCCGCCTCCAGTTCCCCATCGGCGAGGAACTGCAGGTCCTCCTCGCCGTCGGTCATGGATGCGTCATCCTCCGACCAGACAGCGAAGTCCCAACCCCTCTCGTCCCACCATTGTGGGGCGAGAGTGTTGTACGCCGCCATCGGTGGATGCTCTGGCGTCGGCTCTCGGTCGCTCATCGAGTTGGAGGCGTGGGAAGACACGTTGGAGGAAGCAGAGGAGGCCATGGCGAGAAAGAGGGTTTTTTCCGGTGATGGGAGAAAGTTCTCTGGCAACTGGAGGAAGATGGGGATCGAATCGCTGAGCTGATTTAAATAAGGGGAATAGTGGACAGACGGTTCAATGCCATGGCGGTTTCCCAGATTGCACTGCCAAAATCGTCAAATCACGCGCTGCGCAGGAGTTGAGAAGACAGGGCATCATGATGAAGGGGTAGCGTGACGGTGCTGTTCTGCCACGCATTCTGTCGACGCGCAGCCCGATAAAAAAAAGGGAGGAGAAGAGGAAAAAACGCACAGAGTGGTTTTGGAATTATCATTGCCAAAACCAGGGGGGCATGTGTTATCACCATATCTTGGCCAAAGACGGAGATGGGCCGTGATCGAGATGGGCTTAGAAGATACATATATTCAAGGTGTTGTTGGATCGGCCTAGTGCGTAGATTTGGGCTGAATTGCCCGTGTATCTTGTATCATAGTAGGATTCGTGTTTGTTTAGGTTCCGTTTATGTTTAGGTAAAGATAGAGTTGTAGAGTTATTCCAAAAGCAGAGAGTCTCCGGACTATAAATATGTACCTAGGGTTATTGAGAAAGAGAGAACAACCACGTTCAAGACAAACACAATCTCGGCGCATCGCCACCCCTTGTTCTTAGGGTTTCTTTCGGGTAAGTGCCATGCTGCCTAGATCGCATCTTGCGATCTAGGCAGTATCTACTTATTTCGTTACCCGGTTTTACTCTGATCAAGCGTTGTTGATGGCGAGTAATACCATTATCATAGATTGTTTGAGGCTAGCATCGACTGCTTTCATTATTATCGTCGGTTATGCTACCTCTAGCTATCTCGCTACCCTTGCACCGTGTCCCAAGGTGCAAGGGTAGCACCTTGCTTGATCTTTATTTAGTCGATTCGATCTGTTATAGTTGTGCCTTGTTCGTCAAGGTTTAGTTTAATATCTACATAATCAGGCCTTACAAACGGGTTGAACGATCCGGTAATGCATAAGGATGTGGCTTATTCGTTCTAGAGAGGATGTTCCGTAATTGGCTTTATGTTGGTTATTAGGCCTTCTCTAGGGTTGATATTCTTTATCTTTTATGCATTTAGGCTCAATTACGCGTAGGACGTTCCAGTTATGTGGTGAGAACGTTAAACTATCGTAGATCGATTTAACTTGTAATGATCAAGCAAAACCCCATGTTATCATAAATCTAACGCAGAACCATGGGGCAATCGGCTTTAAGAGCCGATTTACAGGGAAACCTGGGAGCCGATCACGGCTCAAATTTTACGTATACTTGTTTATCATGCAGGAAATCAATCGGAGCAATCCTTCACCTTCCTGACCAGGTATAGGTCAGGTGGCACGCCCTCGAACCAAGCGGGCGTGACGCGGAGCTTTTATGGCCGTCGCCCGAGGGACCAGGGCCCACCAGCAGTCCTGGGAGCCTCCCGGCTCTTCGTGTTGTCAGTCGCTGCTCGCCAGTGGGTTTTGGCAGGCAACAAAAGTACACAGAAACAAAGGTCATTATTACAAATCATTCCAGAGACAAACATAGTATTTTACAACTCTATGGCCACAGGCCTAATACAAGAGTTCAAATATATAATAAGATAAATAAGTCTTCATCTTCATGTGCCACAGGCAAGCATGTTGAGTGTAGACTCATGACTCCTAATCATCATCAGAATATCCTGCAACATCACAAGTTACAGCCACAGTGGGTCAATACATTGGAATAGTATTGGCAAGTGATACCTTAGTATAATATTGGTGGACTAAATACTATATGCATTTTGGCTAAGTGTAGCTTAGGCTTGATTTTCTCAAAATAGGTTTTGCCTATCAGTTGAAAACACTAAGTTTTTCTTTGTCAAAAACTTTCCCAAGGAACCACCAATAGACATTGGGGTCCTTCACCCTTGTTCACCCACAAGTTTTATTTAGAAATTGGGATGAGGAGATTCTTGATAGCTTCCATGTCTTGATGCTCCAGTTTTCCAATACCAGGGACATGGCTAAGTACTTAGATTCTTCCATCTGCAGAGGTTGTGCACTTTCCCCACAAGACTTGGTTTTCACCAAGACAGGACCTTTCAGAAGCCTTCCCTTAGACCAAATGGACGCGCTCCAACCTATCATCCCACTACCACCAACTGTCCAAATGACTAAGTTATTGCAACCTATGTGATCCAGGCAGAGCCGATATTGCCAAGTGGCTGCACTAGAAGCTTCTTAACATTTGGCCTCTCAAATCCCTTTGTTCCTGGGTGGCTTTCCACAAGTGAGATACACAAGGTAAACCATAGAAATGGGCCTTGTGTAACCACTCAACATAAAACATTCCTTCCATTCCACCCAGGTGTTTCATTCACTTAGTTGTTTTATTAAGAAAACACATAGTCCAAAGACTTACAAATATTTATTCATAGCATGAATATAACCACCCTTGGTTGCTACTAGCTAGGCTAAGCATGGCATTGATAAGACTTAGAAATAATTCTAGCAATTCTACAACTACTAGGATTTCCCAAGCATAGCATATAGATCAAAAATATCCATGCAAGACTAGCAAAATATTTCTAATGCATATTTGAAAACATAGGAATAAATCATGAAGCACCACTTGCCTTGGTAGTTTGGAGAGTAGCTACAATCCTCACAATCACAATCACTATTTGCACCAAAATCTACACATAAAATGATAGCACCAAATGACATACAAAATAAATACAAGCAAAAATATATGGATGCATGCAACATGATATGTGATGATTTTCTATACTCAACAAGACAAGTGCACAATACTGATTCATAAGCAAGTTCAAAACTTGCCAAACAACCTTTATTTGAACATTAAAACATTTCTCAAATAATTGTTATACACAAAATAGGCCTACACATGTTTCTGTAAAAATAACCATTTTAACAGAAACAAAACATTAAACACATTGCATATATGGGAAGGGCTTTCTCCCCTGATTCCATTGATATAAAATTTGTCAAATTTGGACGTGGGAATCAAAAGTTATGAATTTATCAAGTTTAAACATCTAATAGATATAAAATCTGATTTTAAATCAAAGAACTGGCCATGCGGCAGCGTCTGATTGGACGATACTGCTTCGCACCGGATCACGCTCGGCTACCGTTGGATCTAACTAAACATGCACGGCTCAGATCTAAACTTACCTCTTCGTCATAGATCTAATCTTACACGTTAGATCTAAATCCTACGGCCACAATCCTATTGACCACAGACGGGCGGCGCTAGCGGCGGCGACGGCTCTGTCAGAGTCGTTGCTGATGTTCTATGTCGCGCGGGAGAGGGGGAAGGGGCTTACTGTGCTCGCCGTGTGCTGCTAATGCTCAAGGTGGGCTTAGATGGTGAAGGGGCGCGCAGAGGTGGTCGCTGGAGCTCGTCGGAGTCGTGCACGGCGTCGGGTCCTTGCAGACGAAGTTGTTGCCGACGCTCTGGACCTTCTCAGCACAAACCAGAGGCATCAGTAGTTGCGCAAGGACAAGGTGAACCTAGTCGTATGCATGAGGGGTCAAGGGGCGCTCAGTATTTACCGTAATCGATCGCCGGAGTTCGAGCAGAGGGCGGCGGAGTTCAGTCGTTGACATTGCCGAGGCTACAGACCATGCGCGAGCAAACGGAAAGCATCAGTAGGTGCGCACGAAGATGTAGAACAAGTCAGCATGAACCATAGGCAGAGGGGCATGCGGTGCTCACCGGAATTCGACGACGAACTCGTCGGAGCAGCGAGGTTGCAGCGAGGAATTCTCGCAGCCTGGGGGCGCTCTGTGCTTGGGGTCTGGGGGAAAATGGAGAGGGGGCAGAGGGGGTTTAAGTAGCAAGGGCGCGACGCGATTAACTCCGGCATTGAACGGGAATTGAAACCGCAATCAAACTGGAAACGCCGGGCGAGATTTTGGGGATGAACTGGTCGCCAGGGTGGAGACGACGACTGCCATGTGGGCCGCGGCTGTCAGCGACAGAAAGAAAGAGGGAATGGGCCCAAGCGGTCAGTGACTCAGTGGGTATGGTTGCGAGTGAGAGAGAGAGAGAAGGGGGAACCCGGGTGGGCTTAGTGGGCTGGTTTCACTGTTGGGCCAAATGACTGGCGCCGGCCTTTTTCCTTTTCTCTATTCATTTTCTATTTCTGTTTTGATTTTCTAAATCCATTTTCAAACAAATTCAAATGCCATTTGAATTCAAATTTGTTCTAGATTTTTGTAGAGTGTAACAATTCTATTTATAGGTATAAAAACATGTGGTCTCTCTGTATTAGCTTGGTCCTATTGATCAAACAAAATAAATAGTGACATGGCACTTGATTTGATCAAGTTTTGAAAATGGTTTTAAATTCACATTGGTTTTGCAAATTTTTGGTTTAAGCATAAGCAAGCAAGCAAAACATTCTGAGAGCAACAAGTTTTGGTTTTGAACAAATAATTTCCCATTGGAGAGTGGTATTTGATTAATGCTTGATTACATAAAATAATAGCACTTAGTGCTTTGTTTTCTTGAAATGGGTCTGATATTTGACTCCCTAAATGAGATGCATGCATGAATGATATGCAATCTTTGAAAACATGATTTTAGGGATGTTACAAATCTAACCCCCTTAAGGTGAATCTCGCCCTCGAGATTCGGGTTGGCTAGCAAATAGGTGAGGGTGGTCTTTCCGAAGATCATCTTCTATTTCCCATGTTGCTTCTTCTTCAGAATGATGGTTCCACTGAACTTTGCAGAATTTGATAGTCTTAGTCCGCGTAACTCTTTCTGCAGTCTCAAGAATCTTGATAGGTTTCTCTTCATAGGTGAGATCACTCTCCAACTGAACCTCTTCCAAAGGTATAGTATCCTTCAAAGAAGTCTCTTCCATTTCCGGATGGCATTTCTTAAGCTGACTTACATGAAACACATTATGAACAGCTGACAAAGACTCTGGCAATTCAATCTCATAAGCTACTTCTCCTTTGCAACTCAGAATCTTGAATGGTCCAACATATCTTGGGGCCAACTTTCCTTTGACTGCAAACCTCTTCACTCCACGAAGTAGTGACACCCTAAGATAAGCTCTATCACCTACTTCATAGATTACTTCCCTACGCTTAGGATCTGCGTAGCTCTTTTGTCGGGACTGTGCTGTCTTCAATCTGTCTTTAACCAGCTTGACTTTCTCTTCAGCCTGTTTGATGAGTTCTGGTCCAAACAAACTTCTTTCCCCCACACCATTCCATAGCAATGGGGTGGTACACTTTCTTCCATAGAGAAACTCAAATGGTGCCATCTCAATACTGGCTTGATAGCTGTTATTGTAGGAGAATTCTGCGTACGGCAGACTTTCATCCCAACTGGCTCCATAGTCTAGAGCACATGCCCTCAACATATCTTCAAGAATCTAATTAGTCCTCTCTGTCTGTCCATCAGTCTGAGGATGAAATGCAGTGCTGAATTCCAACCTCGTTCCCAATGACTCATGTAGCTGCCTCCAAAAATGAGAAGTGAATTGGGTTCCCCTATCAGACACAATACTCTTGGGTACTCCATGCAGACATACAATTCTGTTCATATAGATCTTGGCTAACTTAGCACTTGTATAAGTTGTCTTCACGGGTATAAAATGAGCCACTTTAGTTAGGCGATCCACCACTACCCAAATAGAATCATATCCTGACCGGGTCCTTGGTAATCCGGTGATGAAGTCCATATTAATCTTGTCCCACTTCCAATCAGGAATAGGTAGTGGTTGTAACAATCCTGTTGGTTTCTGATGTTCCACTTTCACTCTACTACATACATCACACAAAGCAATATGTTTGGCGATGTCTTTCTTGAGATTATTCCACCAAAATCTTTCCTTCATATCCATGTACATTTTGGTGTTACCCGGATGAATGGAATACGGTGAGTTGTGTGCTTATAGTAAAATCAGTTTCCGAAGCTCCGGATCTTGTGGAACACAGATACGTTTTCCATGCCATATAGTACCCTGTTCGTCTTCATGGAATCCTTTGGCTTTTCCATTGCCAATCTTTTCCTTAATCTCTTCAATTTCCTTATCCGTCTTTTCGGATTCTTTGATCTTGTCCAACAAAGTAGGTTGAACATCCAAAGACATGAGATGTCCTTTAGGCACAATCTCCAATCTGAGATCTCTAAATTGGGCACACAGATCATCTGGCAATTCTCCCTTAGTAAGGCCATTCACAAAAACCTTATGTCTTAGAGTATCCTCTACAACATTTTCTTTACCGGGGTGGTATTTCAAACTCAAGTCATAGTCCTTGATGAGTTCTAGCCATCTTCTTTGTCTCATGTTAATTTCCTTCTGGGTGAAGATGTATTTCAAACTTTTGTGATCTGTGAACACTTCACATCGCTTTCCCAAAAGATAATGTCTCCATGTTTTGAGTGCATGACCAACAGAGGATAACTCTAAATCATGACTAGGGTAGTTCACTTCATGAGTTTTGGGTTGTCTCGAGGCATAAGCCACAACTTTCCCTTCTTGCATTAGCACTGCACCTAATCCGTGATGAGATGCATCACAATACACTTGGAAATATTTCTCCAAATCTGGCAAACATAAGACTAATGCTGTCACTAGTCTCTTCTTCAATTTTTGAAAGTTGAGTTCACAACCTTTTGACCAAGCAAATTTCTTGTCTTTCTTTAGCAATTCTGTCATAGGTTTTTCCACCTTGGAGAAATTTTCAATAAACCTTCTATAGTAACCTGCTAAGCCAAGGAAGCTATGAACCTCTTTCACTGACTTGGGAGATTCCCATTCAGTTACAGCTGAAACTTTAGCAGGATCAACTGCTAGTCCATATCCTGACACAACGTGTCCAAGAAATCCAACTTCATTTAACCAAAATTCACACTTGCTGAATTTGGCATATAACTTATGCTCTCTAAGTTTTTCAAGTATCAGTCGTAGATGTCCTTTATGCTCTTGTTTGCTCTTGGAGTAGATTAGAATGTCATCGATGAATACGACAACAAACTTGTCAAGGAATTCCATGAACACCTTGTTCATCATATTCATGAAGTACGCTGGTGCATTGGTCAAACCAAATGGCATCACGGTATACTCATACAATCCATACCTTATGGTGAAAGTTGTCTTAGGTATGTCTTGTTCCCTTATCTTAAGCTGAAAATAACCTGACCGGAGATCAATCTTTGAGAACACACAAGCTCCTTCTAACTGATCAAACAAGTCATTGATTCTTGGCAAAGGGTATTTGTTCTTGATAGTCACCTCATTGAGTGAACGGTAATCTATGCATAACCTTTGACTTCTATCTTTATTTTCCACAAACAAAACTGGTGCTCCCCAAGATGAGGAACTTGGTTGGATAAAACCTTTCTGCAACTGTTCTCCAAGCTGCTTCTTGAGTTCTTTCAACTCATCAACTGACATCTTGTACGGTCTTTTTGCTATTGGTCTAGATCCTGGTATCAAATCAATAAGAAACTCCACATCTCTATCTGGTGGCATTCCCGGAAATTCTTCCGGAAACACATCTGGATACTCACTCACAATTGGCACACTGTCTATGCTAACCCCCTTAAGAGAATTTAGCTTACTCCCTTTTGGTTCAAAGTTAGACTTGAATCTAATCCGTTTCTTTTCTGGGGTTGTGAGTGCAACAGTACGATTGGCACAATCTAGTACTCCTTCATACTTGGTCATCCATTCCATTCCCAAAATTACATCCAGTCCTTGGGAATCTAGGATTATCAGACTCACTGGAAACTTATGCTTTCCAAATTCTATTACTAGATCCCGGCATCCAAGACTTACTATCATATCTCCACCTGGAGAACTTACTTTTATTGGACACCCAATGTTTTCAGTTGGAAGCCCATTTCTATCAACAAATGCTTTTGATATGAATGAATGCGATGCTCCAGTATCAAAAAGAACAAGTGATGTAATAGAATTGAGTTTGAACTTACCAGCAACAGCATCATGCTCTTCATAGATTTCCTCCACATTGATGTGGTTCACTTGCCCTTTCTGGAAAGGTTTTGGCTTGTTGGGTCTCTCAACTTTCTTTTCTGGGCATTCATTTGCATAATGCCCCATCTTCTTGCACTTGAAGCACTCAACCTGACTAAGATCCTTCTTGACAGGTTGGCTTCCACTACCACTTCCACTGTGGTGGCTCTTATATCCACCCTTGTGATTCTTGTACTTGTCATTGTCATGGTTACGGTGACTCTTGTTGTCATGATGACGGTTGTGGTTGTGGTGCTTGTTGAATTTCCCATGCTTGTGGGATCCAGAACTCCCACTTTCATCATAATGGGAACGCTTGTGAGACGATCCCGAGTTGTGCTTGTCAGAGTGCTTTCTCTTCCTGCTTTCCACTTGTTTCATTTTGTTCTCCAAAATAGCAGCCTTGTCACAAAGAGACTGGTATGTGGGAACATAGGCCACATATAACTACAGGTTCAGTTCATCATTCAACCCTTCAAGGAACTTTTCCTTCCTCTTAGCATCAGTGCCAACTTCATCCGGTGCATAATGCGCCAGATTGTTGAACTCTTCAATATATTCAGCCACGCTGCGGTGGCGCTGCTTCAGGTTATGGAACTCTTTCTTCTTCAAACTCATCACTCCGGATGAGATGTGAGAAGTACGGAAACCATCTTTGAAGATATCCCATGTCACATCCTCAATGGGAGTGGTGATCTGGAAGTTATCCCACCAAGTGGTTGCTGGTCCTTCCAACAAGTGAGCTGCAAATCTGACTTTCTCTTCATCAGTACAGCCAACCGTTACCAAGTCCTTATTCACAGAGCGTAGCCAACCATTGGCCACCATGGGATCAGTAGTTCCTGAGAACTTTGCTGGCCGCAGTCTTAAGAACCTGGTAAGCATGTCAAACCCCGGTGGATTGTTCTGATTGTTGTTGTTGTTATTGTTGTTGTTGTTGTTGTTCTGGTTCTGGATGAACGTAGTCATCATTTGCATCAGCTGAGTCTGAGCTGTCATCATTTGCTGCATCTCAGGGGTGATGTTGTTGTTGGGGTTGGGATTGGCACGTCGGGGAGGCATATGTGGTTTGTTCAATAGAGATAAGAATGAGATACCCATAGATGCTAACATGCACAATACATCACATAAACATTCACCAAACATGCATCACAATAATAATAGTTCAACAACATAAACGACAAGTTTGCAAAGTAAACACACCAATAGCAAGCCATCCACATGTTGGATGGTCATTGAGACTCAATAATCAAAGACACGATAAAATAAAGGTAAATGAGTAGTCATCACTACTCCTCGGCATCAACCTCCTCCTCAACAAATGTAAGACCTACATTCTCCATAGCGGTCTTGAATTCCTCGACATTGGTGGTCAAGGTCTCTAATTTGGCTTTGAGAGCCCTCTTCTGTGAACGGAGCCTCTCAATCATAGTCTGCTGATGCTCAAGCTCAAATTCATTAGCCTCTAGTTCTGCAGTCATGTCTCGAATCCTCTTGTTCCTATCTTGGACTCGCTTCTCTTGACTCTTGAACTTTCTGTCCTGACTCTCAAACTTGGCCTCCATCTCCTAGACTATCTCATCTTGCTCATGAAGGCTTGTCCTTCATCTGTTGCACACAGGAGTTCGTCATTCTTGAGCATGACGTTGGTCCTATCGTGTCCACGTGCCTAAGAAGAACCTCTAAGTCTTGGAGGTATAGGCAGAATCGCTCTCTGTCTCCCTCGAAGTATCCTCGAAGTCAATGGCCTCACCATCCTCATCACGTCTACCGAAGGTGTGGAAGTGAGTACCTCTAACCTGTCGAGAGTGTCTCCCTAACAGACGTCCAATCAAGTCCTGCATGACTACCTCTAGGCCCCTCTCCTTGTCATCGTGCATGAGCTTTAAGATGATTGCCTCCGTGGTAGGCTCAGTCTGGCGTCCGGGCTGATTAACCTTGAAACCCCAAAGGTCTTTCCTCTCAAACTTGGTGAGGGGAAGCACCATGATGGTAGGAAGAGGGAGATTGAGCAAACTAGTGAGATCATGTCACATCCCAAGATTTTCCAAATCCTGTAATGTGAAAAATAAATGAATAAAATAAAACTTTGTTGTTTTTCAAGGTGAGAAGAAACTTTTGATTCCAATTGGAAACTTTCAAAACCTATTTTGATCAAGATAAATCCTAAAGGTATTTAAAAAGATAAACATTTAATAAAGGAAAATAAAAATATTTGGAGTTACTATTTTGAATCTTTTAATAAAAAGATTTGGTTTTCAAATGAGAAGGTAGAAAATTAATAAAGATTATTTTATAAAGCCAAATTAAAACTTAGCCAAGCCTTTGAAATAAAATATTTCTATTTGATAAAAATAGTAAAGGTTTATTTAAATAAAATAATAAGGACTTAATATCCAAGTTTGTTAAAAATAAAGGTTTCACTATTTTAATTAAACATCAAAACTTATTTATTTATTTTAAACAAGTTTTCCAAGTATTCTTTATTTTCAAATAAAACTTACTGAAGTGTTTTTGGTAATATTTAGATTTCAAAATGGAGTTTTGAACAAATCAAAATCTATTTGATTTAATAACAAAGGTCTATTTATTTAATTATAAATGGACCCTAAAATAAAAAATATTATTTTGATCTTTGGACTATGGTTTATGTTGTTAAACAGAACCAAATTTAATTGCATAGTTTGGTGAAAGTTTGATGTGAATTGAATGTTTGATTTGTTGTTTGAATTTCAAAACAGAAAATAGGAATAGAAAAGAAAAAGCAATTTGAAAGAAAAAAATAGAGTTAGACAGCAGCCCAACCCACCTGGCCCAGGAAGCCCACATGCAGCCCAGTCTCTCTCCCCCTCTGCGAAATGTTTTCCACTTAAACTCGCACCCGCAGAGCAACTGACTAGTGGACCCTCTTCCCTAACCCTCTCACTCACTGACAGCAAGGCCCCACAGCACTGTTCATCGTCTTCAAACCCGTGCTGAATCCTCCTCGCCATTTCCTGTCTTTACTCCGGCGATCAATTCGCGCTGTTAACGGCCATTAATCCCCCAGCGACCACGCTCCCTTAAACGTCTCCCTCTCCTCCCCATTTCCCCTCTGTCGCCATAACCTACACGCCACCAGGCTACGCTAATTTCACCAGAAACCCCTCACTGCTCCGACGAGCTCCCTCCTTGATTCCGACCGAACCTCGCCACCCCTTGCCTTCCCAAGCACATGGGTACATTCCCCAGACCTAGACGCTTCTCCCTGTGCCTTTCGTTCAACCGCGGGCGCCCCAGAACGTCGGCAACCACTTCGAAAACATTGCAAACCAGAGGCAATGTCTCTGATTGATTTAAGTCCAAACTTGACCAAAGCCCTTATAGATTAACCACATGGTCAAATAACTGATTTTGGAACCACAGTACCCTGCAAAAATCCCCAGAATCATTTGAATTCAAAAAAGATTTGAATTCATATCTAAATCTAACCAGAAAATCAAAATAGAAAAAGAAAAGAAATAAACAAAGGAAAAGGGTTGCGCGCCAGAAATCTGGCCCAGCAACGTACCCAGCCCAGCAAGCCCACCCGGGGAATTTCTTTCCTTCTCTCACGCTTGTGACACAACGATCAGCGAACGGACCCCACCCCATTTTGCACACATCGCCGGCGAGCGGCCACATCCCACTGTCATCGTCTTCCCAAACCCGCCCGCGACCACGTCGCGGTGCGATGTTGCCGCTGATGGCGGCGGCTTAATTGGGCAATTAAACACAGGCGTTTCTGCCGAGGCACCGGCTATAAGATCCCCACCTCCTCGGTCATTTTCCCCGTCAATTCTACAATCACGCCACCAGGCGCCCACGACTTCGCTCGGAACGCGCTGATACCGACGACTCCGGCGACCGATTCCGGTGAGCCTTGACCGCCCCCTTCTCTCTCGATCAAACAAGGATGCTCAGCACGTTCTTACGCACCTGCTAACACATTTATTTTGCCTGCTCGTGACCCAGGTCATCGTCTCCGTCCACGACCGAAACCACCTGCGCCGCCGCTTGACTCCGGTGACCAATTCAGGTAAAACCCAAGCGCCCCTTGCCCCCTCTTCCACGCGAGTTTGTTCGCCTGCGTTTTGCACAACTCCTGATGCCTCTGGCTCGTGTTAGGGCGACGCCAAACCTCGGCAAGCACCACGTCTGCAAGCGACAAGCGCCGCGCCGGTACGACGAGCTCTGGCCGCACCGGATGCCCCTTCGCCAACCAACACCACCTCGAGCTTCAGCACGCCACCGCGGATCTGGTAAGCACCTTCTTGTTTCCCCGGACGATCTAGAGCGTCGGCGCCACCGTAGTCAGACGCTCCGCCGCCGGTCAACACCGCCAGCGCCGCCCGTTTCTAGTTGATAGATCGTAGCCGTCAGATCTTGATCCTACGCGTAGAAACAGTTCACTTAACGAAGAGGTATGGACAGATCTGAGCCGCGCAACGTTAGTTAGATCCAACGGCTGCAGAGCTTGATCCGCGCGAAACGGTACGCGCCAGTAAGGTTGTGACGCGTGGCAGGATTTAATTCAAAAACAGAATTTAAAACCAGATTTTGATCCAAACTTTAAACTGCTATAACTTTTGAATGCCACATTAGATTTTTACAAATTTTATACCGTTGGATTCAGTGAAACAAGAACTTTCTGAATGTCCAATTTGTTTAACAAATAGTAACCATTAAAATGACTTTATTTGTGGAATCTTGTTTAAAGCTATTTTGAGTATAGTTTTATTTTGGTAATTAGTTTTAATGTTAAATAAGTTTTGATAGGGAAAATTTTGTGTCCTGTTATGTTTCAGTATCATGCACATGCTTGGAAAATTTTCCAAAATCACCACTTAGTAAAATTCTTGCATGCATGCATGCATTCATATTATTTTTCATTGAATATATTGTGTGAAATTGAATGCTATAATTTTTCTTGTAGATTTTGCTAGTGATTGTGATTGTGAAGAGTGCTACTCTCCCCACTACCAAGGCAAGTGATATTTTCATGAATATTTCTAACCTATGTTTTGAACTAGCATTAGATATTTTGTTTGCATGTTATTTTGTCTAATGCTAAAATTGGGAATCCTATGTAGTTTAGAATAGTAGAATTGCTAAGGAATTTTCCCTATGATAATTTGCCATGCCTTGCTTAGCCTAGCTATATAGCAAACAAGGGATGGTGAAAATATACACTTACTATGATGAAAATATTTCTAAGTCATGAGACTTATACTTTCCTAATAAAACCACTAAGTCAAATGAACCTCCTGGGTGGAATGGAAGAATGGGTTATGTTGAGTGGTTACACTAGGCCATGGACTTGGGTTGTGTATCTCACTTGTGGTAAGCCACCCAGGCACAAAGGGATTTGGAGGCCAAGTGTTGAGAAAGCTTACAGTGCAACCACTTGGCAATATGGGCTCTGCCTTGATCATATAGGTTGCTAGAACTTAGTCATTTGGACAGATGGTGGTAGATGGGATGATAGGTTAGATCGCGTCCATTTTATTAAGGAAAGGCTTCTGAAAGGTCCTGTCTTGGGAAACCAAGTCTGGTGGGGAAAGTGCACAACCTCTGCAGATGGAAAACCTAAGTACTTAGCCTAGTCCAAGGCAATGGACACTTTTGAGCATCAAGACATGGAAGCTACAAGAATCTCATCACTCCAACTTCAAAGTAAAATTTATGGGTGAACAAGGGTGAAGGACCCCAATATCTATTGGTGGTTCCTTGGGAATGTTTTGACAAAGAAAACCTAGTGATTTCAACTAATAGGAAAAACTTATTTTCAAGCAAAGCAAGCCAAGCTACACTTAGCCAAAATGCATATAGTAATATAGTCCACTTAAAATATACTAAGGTATCACTTGCCAATACTATTCCAAAGTATTGACCCTCTGTGGCTGTAACTTGTGATGTTGCAGGTTACTCCGATGATGAATAGGAGTCATGAGTCTACACTCAACATGCTTGCCTGTGGCACATGAAGATGAAGACTTGTGTTTATTTACTTATTCCTTAAACTCTTGTATTAGGCCTATGGCCCTGAGTTGTAAAAGACTATGTTTTAACTCTGGAATGAATGTAATAAACGACCTTTGTATCTGTGTACTTCATCTTAAATTGTGGATGCTAGCATTGATCCAGGGACTAGCATTGCAATCACAGGGATCTTTT
The DNA here is from genome assembly GCA_030063025.1 of Avena longiglumis. Classification (NCBI taxonomy): domain Eukaryota; kingdom Viridiplantae; phylum Streptophyta; class Magnoliopsida; order Poales; family Poaceae; genus Avena; species Avena longiglumis. The sequence continues at coordinate 443,086,446 of CP125973.1, read as the reverse complement.
CCTTTATAAAGGAGGGGTCTAACAGATGGTATCGAGCCTGTGTTGCTGTGAGGATTATGACCCTAGGATTGAAAACCATTAAGGAAAAATTTTCAACTACTTCTACACTTGTCTATTCTTCTCGTAAAACTTTTCTAATCTTTTCATTCTCAACTCCATTTGTAGATGAACTCCATCAATGAAGCCGTGAAGAAAGGACCACTCATGACCATGACCTTGGAGTGTGAAACTGAGTTTCCCAATATACTCAAGGACCTCATGGTGGCAATGGAAGCACATGGTGCAGATGTGTACAAGGGCTTTCCAGTGATGGATGAAGGAGTGGAGTATTGGTGGGTACAACTTAACTTGTACAAAAACAAGGAAGACAACCACAAGGAAAGGGGATTCTGCATGTACACCAACACTAAAATGCACACCACATTCTTTGAGTCATCCAGAGATGCAGCTTGGAGGACTATCACAGAACTAAGTGCTAGAGTCAAGTGCAGAATGCTCAACCTCCAAAAAGACTTAGAGAAAGAGAAGGAACTTACCCAAGAGTTGGAAGCCACCAACCAAGAGTTAAGGGGAGATATAATAGACTTAGTGATGGAATCATGTGAGCAAGATAGGTGGGTTGCCTCTAGGAACATTGTGATAGCCACCAGATCCAGTGAGATAGGCCTATAAGCACACTTTGTTAGTGGACCACCATCTATCACCTTATTTTTCCAAAATGATACCATAAATAAATTGGACCTTGTTTGATGTAAGCATGACTTGTGAGAAAATTGTGTTCCATGGTTATGTATGATATGGTTGTTTTGTATTTATCTTAAATGATGTTGTTATAACTTTTAAATTTTATAAATAGATGCCTATTGCCGTCAGCACTGTTGAGGAGTTCCAGGTTACTCGTTTCAGACCCCGTATCATTGATCTTACCACTTTGCTCGATCTCCCTCTTCCCACCATCACGGTGTACCCACTCACCAAGTTCGAGAGGAAGGACCTCTAGGGCTTTAAGGTGAACCAGCCAGGACGCCAGACTGAGCCTACTACAGAGGCCATCGTCTTCAAGTTGATGCACGACGACCGGGAGAGAGGCATGGAGGTAGTCATGCAGGACCTGATAGGACGCTTGTTAGGCCGTCACTCCCGACAGGTTAGGGACACTCACTTCCACGTCTTCGGAAGGAGTGATGTTGATGGAGATTCCATCGACTTTGAGGACGACTCGACGGACACGGCAGAGCCGATACGTCTCTATCTCCAGGACTTAGAGACTCTCCTCAGGCACGTGGACACGGATAGGACGAACGTCATGCTTGGCAATGACGAAGCCAGTACACTACGCGAGAAGGACAAGCTTTTCATACGGCAAGATGAGATGATCAAAGAAATGGAGACAAAGTTCGAGGCCAGGACCGCAAGTTCAAGAGTCGGAGAAAGCGCGTGCGGGATAGGAACAAAAATTTGGGACATGACGAGGCTGAAGTCCAAGGACTTGAGCTTGAGCAGCAGATGGTTATTGAGAGGCTTCGCCCGGAGAGGGCTCTCAAGGCCAAGGTCGATTCCTTGACCACTACGATTGAGGAGAACAAGACCGCGATGGAGAACGCAGGTCTTACCTTCGTCGAGGAGGAGATTGATGCTGATGAGTAGACTTGACTACTCGTTTATCTTTCATATTCGTACTTGTTATTGTGAACTTATTATTGGACCATCCGACATGTGGATGGTGTAACACCCTCAGAATCGGACCTATGCAAGTTCCAGCGATTCCCGCCAAACCCGCATAGAAACGATTCAAAGGTGCCCACCAGGAACTTTCGTGCGGGTGGAAAACGAAGTAATAACATTACACAACAGTCCTCGATGGGACCCACAGAACAGATATATATATATACAACACGACTCCAGGAGTCAAGAATATAGATATACAGAACAAAGATCCAAATCACCTTGCAAAGATACAGCGTCCGACTACGGACAAGATGCAAATGGGGCTAAGAGCCCTGAAGAATAACCAATGGCGTCCATAACCACCTTGAGCCAAGCCGGAAGGGTATCCACCTTCGGCGTCGATCCCAAAACCTGCTTAAACAAAGGGGTGCCGACAAAGGGCAAAGGAAAAAGAGGAGCGTCGATCTTGAGGCCGATGCAGCGAGGCTAGAATGCGGTCCTCGCCTACATAGGTATGGTGGATGGGCGGCAAAGATGCACTAAACAACCTATAGAGACTCGATATAACTGGCGGCTAACAGAGAGGGGTAAGAAAGATCTATTCGAAACCAACCTGATTCTATCGCCAAACAAACCCATCCTGGTATTTCCCCCTCGAGACCAAACGAGGAAGTCAATCGAGGAACTCACACAGTTGGCAGTTTTAGTTATTCAGTTATCGTTGCAGCAATTACTAGTCAGGTATAGATAGTCATCCTGATATAATAAGCAGTGGGCCGTTTTAGTTAACCATTCCGTGATAGTTGCAACACTTACTAGTCAGATACAATTAGCATGAGATAACCCCAAAACCCAGCAGTTGTTGGTACTTTTATTTAGCCATTCCGTTGTAGTGAAGCGGATTACTAGTCATATCGGATACAAGTCAATTTATAACAATAAACTTTAGTTATAGTTGTCTATGATCAAGCACTGTGCTCCAAGTCGTCCATAACATGACACGGCTTCCGAAAAGATTTAACCTATGAGGTGCACCAAAGTATCCACAAGCACCGACCCTTTTGCGGATCGTTAACATACACCCATCGGTATGTCGGGGGCCTAAGTCATGACGTTTCGAGACCCAAAGCAAGCACGGGGGCCACCCACTAAGTCTACCCAACGAAGTCGGCCGATCTCGAGACGGATTCGGGGGTTTGCGGCGTAAGTGGCAACGAAAGAAATCCCAAAACTGGGACTGTCGATACCGCGAAAACACTCCTCTTCCTAAACAGTACAGTGTGCTCCTCGCACAATCGTAAATAAAGCAGTAGCATGGCATAAGTACAGGATAGTAAACAAAACCTCAAACTAGTTTGTGGCCCCCATTACAATACTTTGAAATCAGGTACTAATCAATGGGGGGCCCATATCTCCCCACATGTGGTTAACGCGCTCAATCTCGGAACAGGTGTCAAGAACTCGGGGTCCTACGGGACACAAGTGGGCGGTCGGAAACCAAATACTATCTATCACCCACCGATGCCTCTGCTTACTTACTTCAATTTTAGTTGTTAAACAGTAATTAAAGTGAACGATAAGTAAAGCCATGATCATCTCCAACATCAAACAGGCGGCAATACTCCAACAACTGTGGCACTTGACAACACGCAACAGCACTTGAGCAAGCGACTACGACGCACAAGTCCAACTATCTACCAAACAACAGGTAATAGGATGTGTCCAAGGCAATATAAGGCTGCAAGGGTTATCACAGGTACGGAAACTAAAGCATCGCAACACGGATAGCAATAGATCAACGGAGGAATAAATACTATAAAAGTAAGATAGGTAGAAAGGGGAGATGCTACTTTGAAAACATTGTCGAAGGTTCAACGAAGATCGGTGACTCACATCAACTCATCGATCTTATCCGCGAAGAACCAAAACACTAGAATAAACACCGGATGCAATATTTAATACAACGGCAGAAGATCGGGCATGATGCATGTATGATGTATGACATGGCAAAAGGGCGATGCAATTAGGTCATATTAAGCGGAACCGGGGTCCCGACAATTATATATATGGTTCTAGTTGTTTAGATACCCCGCAAATTAAATGTTGTTTTAACAAGGCAAGATAAGTTACCGGTTCGCTACACAGATTTAAATGAGGCCAATATGAGACTAGATTTGCCCGCATATGGGCCCCATATTTAATTATGAGGTGAATCGGCATAAGGCCCCCAAACCACACAAATATGCATGCAAGAACAATTTAATATGCAACAATTTATATAGAGGGCATTTATAAAAATAGGGGCTCGGATCAGGGTCACACATTAGGGTTCGGCGATCTTGGGGTTCCGGGGTTCGGGGTTCGGTCTCGGGGTTCAGGGTTCGACGGGATCGGTCTCGACAGGATCGGATACAAGAGGACGAGCTTGGCGGTCCGCGGTGGAGTGCTTGTCGTGGCGTCGGGGCGCATCGGACTCGCCCTGGTCGGTACCGATCTTGTCGTCGCGAAGATCTTGTCGGTCCGCGCCATTGAGTCGGTCTTGGCATTCGGAACGGAGAACTTGGCGTATCCGCGTCGGCGATCTTGGCGTTCTTCAGATTCGGGTCCTGGCGCTTCGGATCGGTCTTCAGGGGTCCGGGAAGTAGATCTTGGCGATCGGGTTCTCGACGTCATCTGGAAGAAGGTCTTGTTGCGTCGAGGTCGTCGGGCATGTCGTCGGTCATGGCATTCGAGGAAGATCTTGGCGTCGGGGTTCAACTTTGAATCCAGATCTGGGTCTTCCGGTATGGGCTTGGTTCCATGAAGGAGGACTCGTGGTCTCGATCCGCGTGGGTTCCGGGTCGGGGCTTGGGGCCTTCAAGATCTTGGGTTGACTTGAGTCCGGAGCATGCATGTGCAAGCAGAACTTATGGCGGGCTCGCCGGAGGCAGCGGCGGTCGGAGGCCGGCGGCGATGTCGGTGCTTGACGAGGTGGCGGAGGGGCTGCCGAGGCCGGAGGACGGCAACGGAGGCGGCAGCGAGCTTGGCGGCAGTGGCGATCGCAGGTCGCAGGAGGCGGCGGCGTCGCTGCGGGCTCATGGAAGTTGCTGCAGAAGAGGGCTGGGCGGGCCAGCGGTGGAGGGTGGTCGTCGGAGGCGGGCGAGCTGGTGGCGGGCACGGAGGAGGTGCGGCCCGGAGGCGGCGGGAGCACGGGCGAGGCGGTGGCGAAGGCCAGGCGGCGGCGGCTCGGGAGGAGGCCGACGGGCGAGGAGAGGGGCGCGAGGCGGTGGCGAGAGGAGAAAGCGCGGGCGGGCAGAGGGAGAGGAGGGAGGGCCCCATGGGAAGAGGGGCAGGGCGGTGAGAGGATCTCGAGGGAGGTGGCGTGGGAGGCGGGAGCTCTGGCGGCGATGGGGCCCCGGTGGTGCTGCGGGGAGGCGCGGGCGGTGCGCTCGCCGGAGAGGCAGAGGGAAGGGAGCGGTCGCGGGTGGCCAAGGCCGGTGAGAAGAAGGGAGGAAGCGGCCAGTGGAGGAAGAGAGGATGGTGGGGAAGGAGGCGAGGTCGGCCCGGCCGAGGAGAGGAGGAGGAGCGGCCTTTGAGCTATGGAAGAAAGGGGGCGGGGAGATGCGGTGGGGGAGAGTGGCGCGTGGGGGAGGGAAGAGAGGGAGTGGGGAGTGGGGGCTACGGGGCCAGGGGTGGGAGGCCGACAGGTGGGGTCTGGGGTGGGCCCGCGGGGTAAGTGAGGGGGGTAGGAGTGGGGAGTGGCGCGTGTGGGGCCAGGGGGAGGAGTGGGTTGACCAGCGGGAGAGGAGGGAGTTGGGGGTGAGGTGGCAGGTGGGGCCAGGCTGTAAGGGAGAGAGGAGAGAGAGGGGTAGATGGGACTGGGGTGAGAGAAGGAGAGGGGGGGCTGGATCAAGGATTGATGAGGTGGCGGAGTGGGTAGGGTTTGGGGGAGAGGGTGAGGTGGCGAGCTGTGAGAGGTGGGTAGGATAGGTTTGGGTAGTTTTAAGATTTAGGTGGGACTGGTTTAGATAGACCAATTTTATACCGGGGGTGGTCGACTGGGTCGAATCGGACCGTTCGACTTCCCCACTAAAAATAATTACATATTTTATTTATTTCAAATAGGGATTTTGCAAACCGATAGCAGACAAAACAAAATAATCCGGAGACCCGGGTTTTGCGTTTGAATAAAGACGGGGCGTTTAGAAAACAAATTAGGTTTTCCCGAAAATAGTTTTATGCGAACAAATGCAAGATGATGACGATGCTTAGATGCAATGTGGCATGATGTCATGAGCATGTGGTCATGATGCTGCAATGCACAAAAACAACGCGATTTTCTAGTAGTGGTTTTGCGGGGTGCCACAATTCGACACCACTAACAATGGATCTCGCCCTCGAGATCCGCCTCATGGTACCGGAAAGAAGGTCGGCGACCTGAATCTCCTCGCTTCGTGTAGATCATCGCGACACCTCTAACAAGAGGTCGTTGTCCGTGATCGTCGAGAGGACACTCCGGAACAAAAGGTCGAAGGTAGAGGTATCAACAAATAAAGCCACCTCTAGCTTCCGATAGAAGAGAGAACCGATGCATTCTCATCCACTTCAATGTACAAAAGCGAATAGAAGGGGTAGTCGGCATGGGGGCCAATCCATCACGCACCCAAACTATTACTCCGCACAATCAGTGGAAAAGCGTGCAACCATTCTCGGAATCAGACTGAAGATCTCGACGAACGAGGTTCAGAAGCAAAGGAGTGATACAGACTCTGCATCGGATCTGTCGTAGCTGATGTCATCGCGTCGGAAAACACCGGAAGGCACGAGAAGGAACAAAGAGAAGTCCACCAGACGAAGGGTTCCTCGGATAGCATGAAGACCAGATGTAGCAACACCGTTACCAAAGGAGGAAGCGAAACCCTGAAGGTACGATGGAACCCAACCACGAGAATACCTGGACTCGAAGAAAGAGACGAGAGCGGATTCAAAACACGTGGAGGTAAGAGGAGAATAGCAGAGGGGTAAGGAGTAAAATCAGACCTAATCAGAACTATCCAACAGATTTTCGAAAATAGTTTTTGACACTCTACTTCGGCCGTTAGCTAGGTTATCCTCTGATTTGGACTTGTGAATATCGTATCGCTGGGCTCTGATACCACTCTATAACACCCTCAGAATCGGACCTATGCAAGTTTCAGCGATTCCCGCCAAACCCGCATAGAAACGATTCAAAGGTGCCCACCAGGCACTTTCGTGCGGGTGGAAAACGAAGTAATAACATTACACAACAGTCCTCGATGGGACCCACAGAACAGATATATATACAACACGACTCCAGGAGTCAAGAATACAGATATACAGAACAAAGATACAAATCACCTTGCAAAGATACAGCGTCCGACTACAGACAAGCAAATGGGGCTAAGAGCCCTAAAGAATAACCAATGGCGTCCATAACCCTGCCCAGGCCAAGCCGGAAGGGTATCCCTGCTAACGGCGTCGATCCCAAAACCTTCTTAAACAAAAGGGGTGCCGACAAAGGGCAAAGGAAAAAAGAGGAGCGTCAGTACTGAGGCCAGTACACGGCGAGGCTAGAATTCGGCGGTCCTCGCCTACATAGGTATGGTGGACTGAAGCGGCAGCGGCAACATGCACTAAACAACCTATAGAGACTCGATATAACTGGCGGCTAACAGAGAGGGGTAAGAAAGACCTATTCGGAACCAACCTGATTCTATCGCCAAACAAACCCATCCTGGTATTTCCCCCTCGAGACCAAACGAGGAAGTCAACCGAGGAACTCACACAGTTGGCAGTTTTAGTTATTCAGTTATCGTTGCAGCAATTACTAGTCAGGTATAGATAGTCATCCTGATATAATAAGCAGTGGGCCGTTTTAGTTAACCATTCTGTGATAGTTGCAACACTTACTAGTCAGATACAATTAGCATGACATAACCCCAAAACCCAGCAGTTGTTGGTACTTTTATTTAGCCATTCCGTTGTAGTGAAGCGGATTACTAGTCATATCGGATACAAGTCAATTTATAACAATAAACTTTAGTTATAGTTGTCTATGATCAAGCACTGTTCTCCAAGTCGTCCATAACCGCGGACACGACTTCTCGAAAAGATTTAACCCTGCAGGGGTGCACCAAAGTATCCACAAGCACTTCGACCCTTTTGCGGATCGGTTAACATACACCCATCGGTATGTCGTGGGGCCTAAGTCATGACGTTTGGACCCAAAGCAAGCACGGGCCACCCCACTAAGTCTACCATAGAAGTCGGCCGGTCTCGAGACGGACTCGGGGTTTATGACAGTGGCCAAACGTGAATCCCAAAAGCTGGGACTGCCGATACGAAAACACTCCGCTTCCTAACGATGTGTGCTCCTCGCACAATCGTAAATAAAGCAGTAGCATGGCATAAGTATAGGATAGTAAACAAAACCTCAAACTAGTTTGTGGCCCCCAGTACAATACTTTGAAATCAGGTACTAATGAATGGGGGGCCCATATCTCCCCACCTGTGGTTAGCGCGCTCGATCTCGGAACAGGTGTAAAGAACTCGGGGTCCTACGGGACACAAGTGGGCGGTCGGAAACCAAATACTATCTATCACCCACCGATGCCTCTGCTTACTTACTTCAATTTTAGTTGTTAAACAGTAATTAAAGTGAACGATAAGTAAAGCCATGATCATCTCCAACATCAAACAGGCGGCAATACTCCAACAACTGTGGCACTTGACAACACGCAACAGCACTTGAGCAAGCGACTACGACGCACAAGTTCAACTATCTACCAAACAACAGGTAATAGGATGTGTCCAAGGCAATATAAGGCTGCAAGGGATATCACGGGTACGAAAACTAGAGCATCGCAACACAGATAGCAATAGATCAACAGGAGGGAATAAATACTATAAAAGTAAGATAGGTAGAAAGGGGTAGATGCTCGCCTGAAAACATTGTCGAAGGTTCAACCGAAGATCGGGGCGAAGCTCACATCAACTCATCGATCTTATCCGCGAAGAACCAAAACACTAGAATAAACACCAGATGCAATATTTAATACAATGGCAGAAGATCGGGCATGATGCATGTATGATGTATGACATGGCAAAAGGGCGATGCAATTAGGTCATATTAAGCGGAACCGGGGTCCCGACAATTAGATATATGGTTCTAGTTGTTTAGATACCCCGCAAATTAAATGTTGTTTTAACAAGGCAAGATAAGTTACCGGTTCGCTACACAGATTTAAATGAGGCCAATATGAGACTAGATTTGCCCGCATATGGGCCCCATATTTAATTATGAGGTGAATCGGCATAAGGCCCCCAAACCACACAAATATGCATGCAAGAACAATTTAATATGCAACAATTTATATAGAGGGCATTTATAAAAATAGGGGCTCGGATCAGGGTCACACATTAGGGTTCGGCGATCTTGGGGTTCCGGGGTTCGGGGTTCGGTCTCAGGGTTCAGGGTTCGACGGGATCGGTCTCGACGGGATCGGATACAAGAGGACGAGCTTGGCGGTCCGCGGTGGAGTGCTTGTCGTGGCGTCGGGCATCGGACCATACAGTCGGTGCCGATCTTGTCATCGAAGATCTTGTCGGTCCGCGCCATTGAGTCGGTCTTGGCATTCGGAACGAAGAACTTGGCGTATCCGCGTCGGCGATCTTGGCGTTCTTCGGATTCGGGTCCTGGCGCTTCGGATCGGTCTTCAGGGGTCCGGGAAGTAGATCTTGGCGATCGGGTTCTGGACGTCGCATACGGGAAGAATGTCTTGTTGCGTCAGGGGTCGTCGGGGCATGTCGTCGGTCATGGCGTTCCGAGGGGAAGATCTTGGCGTGCCGGGGGTTCGAACTTTGAATCCAGATCTGGGTCTTCCGGTATGGGCTTCGGTTCCATGAAGGAGGACTCGTGGTCTCTGGATCCGCGCCTTGGGTTCCGGGGTCGGGGCTTGGGGCCTTTCGAAGATCTTGGGGTTGACTTGAGTCCCCGGAGCATACATGTGTGCAGGCAGAACTTATGGCGGGGCTCGCCGGAGACGACAGCGGCGGTCGGAGGCCAGGCGACGACGTCGGCGCGCGGACGAGGTGGCGGAGGCAGGGCCTGCCGAGGCCGGAGGACGGCGGCACGGAGGCGGGGCGAGCGAGCTGGGCAGGGCGCCGCATGATTCGCAGAGGAGGGGCGCGGCAGCTTGCGGCCATGGAAGCTGCTGCAGAAGAGGGCCGGGCCCATGGTGGAGGTGAGTCGCCGAGGCGGGCGAGCTGGTGGCGGGCACGCGGCGAGGAGGTGCGCCCGAGAGGCGGGAGCAGCGGCGGTGGCGAGCGAGCACGGCGAGGCGGTGGCGGCGCTAGGCCAGCGGCTCGGGAGGAGGCCGACGGGCGACGGGCGGCAGGCGAGGGCGCGAGTGGCGTCGCCGGAGAGGAGAAGGAGAAGCATGGGCGGGTGGCCGGGCGGAGGAGGAGAGCGGGAGGTCCCATGGCAGAGGGGCAGGGCCAGCGGTGAGAGGAGCTCGAGGCGGTGGCGTCGGGAGGCCGGCGAGCTCTGGCGGCGATGGGGCCCCTGGTGCTTCTTGAGGCGCTTGGTGCGTTCGCCGGAGGCAGAGGAAGGGAGCGGTCGCGGCGGCGCTTGTCAGTGAGGAGAAGGGAGGAGCGAGCGGAGGGGAGCGGTGGGGGAAGAGAGGATGGTGGGGGAAGGAGGGCGAGGTCGGCCGGGGAGGAGGAGGGAGGCGCCACGGAGCTGTGGAAGAAAGGCGGGAGGCCGGTGGGGGAGAGGGGCGCGTGGGGGAGGGAAGAGAGGGAGTGGGGAGTGGGGGCTGCGGGGCCAGGGGTGGGAGGCCGACAGGTGGGGTCTGGGGTGGGCCCGCGGGGTAAGTGAGGGGTAGGAGTGGGGAGTGGCGCGTGTGGGGCCAGGGGGAGGAGTGGGTTGACCAGGGGGAGAGGAGGGAGTTGGGGGTGAGGTGGCAGGTGGGGCCAGGCTGTAAGGGAGAGAGGAGAGAGAGGGGTAGATGGGACTGGGGTGAGAGAAGGAGAGGGGGGGCTGGATCAAGGATTGATGAGGTGGCGGAGTGGGTAGGGTTTGGGGGAGAGAGGGTGAGGTGGTGAGCTGTGAGAGGTGGGTAGGATAGGTTTGGGTAGTTTTAGGATTTAGGTGGGACTGGTTTAGATAGACCGATTTTATACCGGGGGTGGTCGACTGGGTCGAATCGGACCGTTCGACTGCCCCACTAAAAATAATTACATATTTTATTTATTTCAAACAGGGCTTTTGCAAACCGATAGCAGACAAAACAAAATAATCCGGAGACCCGGGTTTTGCGTTTGAATAAAGACGGGGCGTTTAGAAAACAAATTAGGTTTTCCCGAAAATAGTTTTATGTGAACAAATGCAAGATGATGACGATGCTCAGATGCAATGTGGCATGATGTCATGAGCATGCGGTCATGATGCTACAATGCACAAAAACAACGCGATTTTCTAGTAGTGGTTTTGCGGGGTGCCACAGATGGCTTGCCACTTGTGTGTTTTACTTCATGAGCTTATTATGTGGTTGCTGAACATTTATTCTTATGTTGTTTGTTATGTGTTTGTTTATGATGTATTGTGCATAAAACATCTATGGGTATCTCATTCTTATCTATTTGAACAAACCACAGATGCCTCCCCGTCGCGCAAACCCCAACCCCAACAACATCACCCCGGAAATGCAACAAATGATGAATGCGCAAACACAGCTTATGCAAATGATGACAACATTCATCCAAAACCAGAACAACAACAACAACAACCCCAACAACAACAACAACAACAACCCTCCGGGATTTGATATGCTCACCAGATTTCTACGTCTAAGGCCAGCAAAGTTTTCAGGAACAACTGATCCCATGGTAGCCAATGACTGGTTACGTTCGGTGAACAAGGACTTAGTGACCGTGGGCTGCACGGATGCTGAAAAAGTCAGGTTCGCAGCACATCTGTTGGAAGGACCAGCCACCACATGGTGGGACAACTTCCAAATCACCACTCCTATTGATGAGGTGACTTGGGCTATCTTTGAAGATGGCTTTCGCACTGCTCATATCTCATCAGGAATGATGAGTCTGAAAAAGAAGGAGTTTCACAACTGACGGCGCTACTTGGCGTGGCCGAGTACATAGAAGAGTTCAACAATCGGGCTATGCATGCGGATGAAGTTGATCTGAGATGCCAAAAGAAAAGAAAAGTTCTTGGAAGGTTTGAATGATGAGCTGAACCTACAGTTGTCTATGGCATATGTTCCAACTTATCAGTCTTTGTGTGACAAGGCTGCTATTTTGGAAAGTAAAATGAAGCAAGTCGAGAGTAGGAAGAGGAAACACTCCGACAAGCACAGATCGGGATCGTCTCACAAACGATCTCACTATGATGACAGTGGCAGCTCAGGATCCCATAAGCATGGGAAATTCAACAAGCACCACAACCACAACCGTCATGACAACAAGCATCACCGCAGTCATGACAATGACAAGTACAAGAACCACAAGAGTGGACACAAGAGCCACCACAGTGGGAATGGTAGTGGAAGTGGAAGTCAGCATGTTAAAAATGATATCAGTCAAGTTGAGTGCTTCAAATGCAAGAAACTGGGGCATTATGCTAATGAGTGCCCTGAGAAGAAAGTGGAAGGACCTAACAAGCCAAATCCTTTCCAGAAAGGACAGTTTAACCACATCAATGTGGAGGAGGTCTATGAAGAGCGATGCGTTCTTTGGTAAGTTCAGACTCAATTCTATTCCAGCATTTGTACTCTTTGACACTGGTGCATCTCATTCATTCATATCAAAAGCATTTGTTGATAGAAATGGGTTTGCATCTGAAAACATTGGGTGTCCAATAAAAGTTAGTTCTCCGGGTGGAGACATGATAGTAAGTCTTGGATGCCGGGACCTTGTCATAGAGTTTGGAAAACATAAGTTTCCGTAAGTCGATAATCCTAGATTCCCAAGGACTAGACGTAATTTTGGGAATGGATTGGATGGCTAAGTATGAAGGAGTACTAGATTGCGCCAATCGTACTGTTGCACTCACCACCCCAGAAGCAAAAAGAATAAAATTCAAGTCAAATTTTGAACCTAAAGGAAGTAAACTGAATTCTCTTAAGGGGGTTAGCATGGACAGTGTGCCAATTGTGTGTGAGTATCCGGATGTATTTCCGGAAGAGTTACCAGGAATGCCACCAGATAGAGATGTGGAGTTTCTGATAGATTTGGTACCAGGTTCTGGACCGATAGCCAAGAGACCATACAAAATGTCAGTTGATGAACTGAAAGAACTCAAGAAGCAACTAGGAGAACAGTTGCAAAAAGGGTTTATTCAACCAAGTTCTTCATCTTGGGGAGCCACAGTATTGTTTGTGGAGAAGAAGGATAGAACACAAAGATTGTGTATTGACTACCATTCTCTCAACGAGGTGACCATCAAGAACAAATATCCTTTGCCAAGAATCAACGACTTGTTTGATCAGTTAGAAGGAGCATGTGTGTTCTCGAAGATTGATCTCCGGTCAGGTTATTTTCAGCTCAAAATAAGAGAACAAGACATACCAAAAACAGCATTCACCACAAGGTATGGATTGTGTGAGTATACTGTGATGCCTTTTGGTTTAACCAACGCTCCGGCATACTTCATGAATATGATGAACAAGGTGTTCATGGAATTCCTTGACAAGTTTGTGGTTGTTTACATCGATGGCATCTTAGTCTACTCCAAGAGCAAGGAAGAACACGAAAGACACTTATGCTTGATACTTGAAAAGTTAAGAGAGCATAAACTTTATGCCAAATTCAGCAAGTGTGAGTTTTGGTTAGAGGAAGTGGGTTTTCTTGGTCATGTTATGACAAAGGATGGTGTGGCAGTTGATCCTGCTAAGGTTTCAGCTGTGACAGATTGGGAATCACCCAAGAATGTGAAAGAAGTTCGTAGTTTCCTCGGCTTAGCAGGTTATTACAGAAGCTTCATTGAAAATTTCTCGAAGGTTGCTAAGCCAATGACGGAATTTCTAAAGAAGGACAAGAAATTTGCTTGCACTGAAGGTTGCGAAGTCAGCTTCCAAGAGTTGAAGAAGAGACTTGTGATAGCACCAGTACTATGTCTGCCAGATTTGGAAAAATATTTCCAAGTATATTGTGATGCGTCTCATCAAGGTTTGGGTGCTGTACTTATGCAAGATGGTAAAGTCGTAGCCTATGCTTCGAGACAACTCAAAACCCATGAAGTAAACTATCCTACTCATGATTTGGAGTTAGCCTCTGTCGTCCATGCACTCAAAACATGGAGACATTACCTTTTGGGTAAGCGGTGTGAAGTGTTCACCGATCATAAGCGCTTGAAGTATATCTTCACCCAGAAAGAAATCAACATGAGACAAAGGAGATGGCTAGAACTTATTAAGGATTACGACTTAAGTTTGCAATATCACCCCGGTAAAGCGAACGTAGTAGCAGATGCTCTAAGTCGTAAGACTTTTGTGAATGGTCTTACCAAAGGAGAATTGCCAGATGACTTGTGTAAGCAATTCAAAGAACTCAGATTGGAGATTGTGCCAGAAGGACATCTCATGTCCTTAGATGTTCAACCCACTTCATTGGACAAGATCCGAGAATTTCAGAAGACTGATAAGGAAATTGAAAAGATTAAGGAAAATATAAGTCTATGGAAAGCTAAGAGTTTCCATATAGACGAACAAGGTACCTTATGGCACAGGAAACGTATATGCGTTCCACAAGACCCGGAGTTGCGGAAACTGATTTTACAAGAAGCCCACAACTCTCCGTATTCTATTCACCCGGGAAACACCAAGATGTACATGGACATGAAAGAAAGATTTTGGTGGAACAATCTCAAAAGGGACATCGCCGAACATATTGCTTTGTGTGATGTGTGCAGCAGAGTAAAAGCGGAGCATCAGAAACCAGCAGGTTTGCTTCAACCACTGCCTATTCCTGAATGGAAGTGGGAAAATATTGGTATGGATTTCATTACCGGATTACCAAGGACCAGGTCGGGGTATGATTCCATATGGGTGGTAGTGGATCGCCTAACTAAAGTGGCTCATTTTATACCCGTGAAGACAACTTATACAAGTGCCAAGTTAGCAAAAATCTACATGAGCAGAATTGTATGCCTTCACGGTGTGCCTAAGAGTATTGTGTCAGATAGAGGAACACAGTTCACTTCTCACTTTTGGAGACAGCTTCATGAATCTTTGGGAACGAGGTTGGAATTCAGTACTGCCTTTCATCCCCAAACTGATGGACAAACGGAAAGGACTAATCAAATTCTTGAAGACATGTTGAGAGCCTGTGCTTTAGACTATGGAGCAAGTTGGGATGAAAGCTTGCCTTACGCAGAGTTCTCATACAATAACAATCATCAAACTAGTATTGGAATGGCACCATTTGAGTTACTCTACGGAAGGAAATGTACCACCCCATTACTATGGAATGGTGTGGGAGAGAGAAGTTTATTTGGACCTGATCTTATCAAAGACGCCGAAGAAAAGGTCAAATTGGTTAAGGACAGGTTAAAGGTAGCACAGTCCCAACAGAAAAGCTACGCAGATTCTAAGCGTAGAGAAGTCACCTACGAAGTTGGGGATAGAGCTTATCTCAGGGTATCACCACTCCGTGGAGTGAAAAGATTTGGAGTCAAAGGAAAGTTGGCACCAAGATATGTTGGGCCATTCAAGATTCTAAGTCGCAAGGGAGAAGTTGCATATGAAGTTGAATTGCGGAATCTCGTCACCGTTTGTCCATAATGTGTTTCACGTGAGCTTAAGAAATGCCACCGAAATGGAAGAAACTTCTCCGAAGGATACCATACCGTTGGAAGAGGTTCAACTAGAAAGTGACCTCACCTATGAAGAAAAGCTGTCAAGATTCTTGAGACCGCAGAAGAGTCACAAGGACAAAAACTATCAAGTTACGCAAGGTGCAATGGAACCATCACTCCGAAGAGGAAGCAACATGGGAAAGAGAAGATGACCTTGGAAGACCACCCTCACCTATTTGTTAGCCAATCCGAATCTCGAGGGCGAGATTCACCTTAAGAGTTAGATTTGTAACATCCCTAAATTCAAATTCCAAAACTCATTCATATCATCCTTGCATGCATCATCATTTAGGGATTTTTCTCAAAATCACTTCAGAAAAACATAAGCTTTGGTGTTATGATTTTATGTGGACAGATTTAACTCAAAAGACCAACACCATTTTGAAAACTTGAATGATTAGGAACTTGTTTGCTTACCTCCATTATTGGAAAGTTTAGGAGTAAAAGTTTGATCAAAGTTTTCAATTTGGAAAATGAATTCAAAACCCTAATTTCAAAAACATTGCAAACCAGAGGCAATGTCTCTGATTGATTTAAGTCCAAACTTGACCAAAGCCCTTATAGATAAACCACATGGTCAAATAACTGATTTTGGAACCACATTACCCTGCAAAAATCCCCAGAATCATTTGAATTCAAAAAATATTTGAATTCATATCTAAATCTAACCAGAAAATCAAAATAGAAAAAGAAAAGAAATAAACAAAGGAAAAGGGCCGCGCGCCAGAAATCTGGCCCAGCAACGAACCCAGCCCAGCAAGCCCACCCGGGGAATTTCTTTCCTTCTCTCACGACGCTGACCGATCAACGGCAAACGGACCCCACCCCATTTTGCACACATCACGACGAGCGGGCCTGTCCTGCTGTCATCGTCTTCCCAAACCCGCCGCGACGCCGCATCGCTGCGATGATCGCCGGTGATGGCGCGGCTTAATTGGGCAATTAAACACAGGCGTTTCTGCCGAGGCACCGCTATAAGATCCCCACCTCCTCGCAGTCATTTTCCCCTCAATTCTACAATCACGCCACCAGTGCCCGACTTCGCTCAGAACCGCGCGATACCGACGACTCCGGCGACCGATTCCGGTGAGCCTTGACCGCCCCCTTCTCTCTCGATCAAACAAGGATGCTCAGCACGTTCTTACGCACCTGCTGACACATTTCTTTTGCCTGCTCGTGACCCAGGTCGTCGTCTCCGTCCACGACCGAAACCACCTGCGCCGCCGCTTGACTCCGGCGACCAATTCAGGTAAAACCCGAGCGCCCCTTGCCCCCTCTTCCGCGCGAGTTTGTTCGCCTACGATTTGCGCAACTCCTGATGCCTCTGGCTCGTGTTAGGGCGACGCCAAACCTCGACCAGCACCACGTCTGCAAGCGACCGACGCCGCCCGTTACTCCGACGAGCTCCTGGCCAAGACGCCTTCGCCAACCAACACCACCTCGAGCCAAAGACGCCACCGCGGATCTGGTAAGCACCTTCTTGTTTCCCCGGACGATCTAGAGCGCCGGCGCCATCGTAGTCAGACGCGCCGCCGCCGGTCAACACCGCCAGCGCCGCCCGTTTCTAGTTGATAGATCGTAGCCGTCAGATCTTGATCCTACGCGTAGAAACAGTTCACTTAACGAAGAGGTATGGACAGATCTAAGCGCAGCGTTAGTTAGATCCAAGCTGCAGAGCTTGATCCGCTGAAATAATGGTACGGTGAGGTTGTGACGCGTGGCAGGATTTAATTCAAAAACAGAATTTAAAACTAGATTTTGATCCAAACTTTAAACTGCTATAACTTTTGAATGCCACGTTAGATTTTAAAAATTTTATACCGTTGGATTCAGTGAAACAAGACCTTTCTGAATGTCCAATTTGTTTAACAAATAGTAACCATTAAAATGACTTTATTTGTGGAATCTTGTTTAAAGCTATTTTGAGTATAGTTTTATTTTGGTAATTAGTTTTAATGTTAAATAAGTTTTGATAGGGCAAATTTTGTGTCCTGTTATGTTTCAGTATCATGCACATGCTTGGAAAAATTTCCAAAATCACCACTTAGTAAAATTCTTGCATGCATGCATTCATATTATTTTTGATTGAATATATTGTGTGAAATTGAATGCTATAATTTTTCTTGTAGATTTTGCTAGTGATTGTGATTGTGAAGAGTGCTACTCTCCCCACTACCAAGGCAAGTGATATTTTCATGAATATTTCTAACCTATGTTTTGAACTAGCATTAGATATTTTGTTTGCATGTTATTTTGTCTAATGCTAAAATTGGGAAATCCTATGTAGTTTAGAATAGTAGAATTGCTACGGAATTTTCCCTATGATAAGTTGCCATGCCTTGCTTAGCCTAGCTATATAGCACACAAGGGATGGTGAAAATCTACACTTACTATGATGAAAATATTTCTAAGTCATGAGACTTATACTTTCCTAATAAAACCACTAAGTCAAATGAACCTCCTGGGTGGAATGGAAGAATGGGTTATGTTGAGTGGTTACACAAGGCCATGGACTTGGGTTGTGTATCTCACTTGTGGTAAGCCACCCAGGCACAAAGGGATTTGGAGGCCAAGTGTTGAGAAAGCTTACAGTGCAACCACTTGGCAATATGGGCTCTGCCTTGATCATATAGGTTGCTAGAACTTAGTCATTTGGACAGATGGTGGTAGATGGGATGATAGGTTGGAGCGCGTCCATTTGACTAAGGAAAGGCTTCTGAAAGGTCCTGTCTTGGGAAACCAAGTCTGGTGGGGAAAGTGCACAACCTCTGCAGATGGAAAACCTAAGTACTTAGCCTAGTCCAAGGCAATGGACACTTTTGAGCATCAAGACATGGAAGCTACAAGAATCTCATCACTCCAACTTCTAAGTAAAATTTATGGGTGAACAAGGGTGAAGGACCCCAATATCTATTGGTGGTTCCTTGGGAATGTTTTGACAAAGAAAACCTAGTGATTTCAACTAATAGGAAAAACTTATTTTCAAGCAAAGCAAGCCAAGCTACACTTAGCCAAAATGCATATAGTAATATAGTCCACTTAAAATATACTAAGGTATCACTTGCCAATACTATTCCAAAGTATTGACCCTCTGTGGCTGTAACTTGTGATGTTGCAGGTTACTCCGATGATGAATAGGAGTCATGAGTCTACACTCAACATGCTTGCCTGTGGCACATGAAGATGAAGACTTGTGTTTATTTACTTATTCCTTAAACTCTTGTATTAGGCCTATGGCCCTGAGTTGTAAAAGACTATGTTTTAACTCTGGAATGAATGTAATAAACGACCTTTGTATTTGTGTACTTCATCTTAAACTGTGGATGCTAGCATTGATCCAGGGACTAGCATTGCAATCACAGGGATCTTTTCCTTTATAAAGGAGGGGTCTAACATGGCAGGTGCAGAGGGAGATGGGGAACTCGCTCGTGGTGTCAGGAAGGTAAGGGGCGACGGTGGTTGGCCGGAATTCGAGCTGGATCTCGACGGAGTAGTGGGTGGTTCGCGGTCGATTCCGAGCAGCCTAGGGGCAGAGAGAGGGTGGCGACTGGGGAAAAGGAGGGGGAGACGCAGGCGGTTAAGTATGCAAGGTCGGGGGAGGGAATTACTCGCGCAATCAATCGGATTGATGCGAGGTTTAATCATCGGAAACAGTCGGCGTAATTTGGGGGAGAAGGGGTCGCGGGGTGGAGACGACGACGGTCGTGTGGGGCCTGGCATTCAGTGGGAGAGAGACATGCGGGGTGGGGTCAAGTCGTCAGCGACTGTGCGGGTTATCTCAGGGGTGCGAAACGTTTTCCTGCGGGAAGGAGCTGCTGGGCTAATTGGGCTGAGTGGCTGGGTTGGGCTGGATTAGCTGGTCTGCTCTATTTTTTTCTCCCTTAAACCTTTTTCTTTTTCTGATTGAATTTCTGGTTTGAATTTAAAAGCTCAAAACAAATCTGTTTCAAATGAAACTTTCTCGAAACAAATGTTTGTTGATTCTTGCATCCTGGGATGTGTAAAACATGTAATCTCACTCAAATTAAAAATGGGTTTGGAAAAGAGGTTTAAACCAAGCCTTATTTAAATTTTTATAAATAATATAGGAATGGTTTATAATTCATAATTTGTTTTTGTCAACCTTGACCAAACCTTAGAAACAACACTCAAAATCATGCTCAAAAACTTACTGATTAGAATAAGTATTTTTCTTAATAGAAAGTAGCAATATGGAAATAGCCTTGTTTACATAAAATAATGAGCATTCAGATGATCCTTTTTTTGAAAGGACTTTGAAAAGGAACCCTAAATGATCATGGATGCATGGATGGTATGCAAAGCTTTGAAAACATGATTTTAGGGATGTTGCAGTATTTTGGTGGAGATGACTCGTATGAGTCATAAGGAACATGTAACAAGAGAAACTTCTGATTACCAAAATCATAGTCGCTCTTAAAACATGGCTGAGAAAACGAAGGAAACTCTTTATTCATCCAGATTTATCAAAAATCTTTGCCAAGATCATGATATCACTTTGCACCACTAAGATGATTAGTTAATAAGATTCCTGATGACATGATAAGAAAGAGACTTCATTCTCAGACTTCAATTATTTGGCTCAACCATACGCTTGCCAACATAAAGGGTCTGGAGGATCGACCTAGAGACATTTAGCAAAACTACTTAAAATGTTCTCCTTGATGTTCGAGAAATCAGACATCAAGTGAAGGTCGGACTTCGGATACAAAGGAAACCATAAGAATAACTCCTATATTAGATTATAGAACTAGCCTCATGAAGAGTGGTTGTTATTGCTGACTTCGAGGAAATAGAACAATAGGTCTTTCCGGCTAAGTGTGTCAACCATTACACCAATTTTGCTAGGTTTACAAAGAGACCTATGTCAAAACCTTGAGGAACACCAACCATCATTGATACTTGAGATTCAGCTTTGGTTAGGTGGTATGATACTTCAGACTCAGCATGTCCGAATAGAAAGTTTGCAACATTTACCACAAAGATAAAGTCACTAGATTCTCAAGACACGGACTACGGTGTAAAGCTCCAAAAGAGTGATCTAAATTGTTAGAACCATGTATTTATAACTTGTTGAGAGACAACTTCTCACACATAAGGTACTAACAATGAAACACACATGTGTCTTTAGGGAACAGAGATAACTCTTCTCGAATCCACGACGACATCTTTCAACATTTGCACGTGAACCAGAGAAGGTCACTTCTAACATCCAGAACTCATACTTCGAAATGACCCGAAGAAGGTTCTCGAAAGTTTCCAACATTAATGCCAAATGTTCCATATGAATCAAATCTAACATGGAGAAGATAAAGATGTCATCGATGGGCTCAACAACAAACTTATCGAGGCACTCCAAGAAGATGGACTCATATGTTGCGTGAACAAGACAAGATTACTGGTCAGACCAAGGGACATGAAGATGTACTCAAGTGAAACATCACAAGTAGCAACATCATCAAGATAGTCCTTGGTACTGAGTTCACTTTGACGATAACCCAAATCAAATCAAAGGTGGGGAAAATAATATATCCACATATGAAATACTATCTTTCTTCAACACGAACAAAACTAGACATCCCTTTACGAAGGAACAAGTTTGAATAGAACTTTTGTCTTACAACTCTCCAAGTTGTTGTTTAAGTTCAACCAACTTATTCAGGGGTATCCAATACGGATCCTTGGAGCAAAGAGCAGTTCAGAGAACTTGCTTGCTCAAGAACTTGATAACTTGGTCATGTGGCAACATGGGGATACTTCTAGTAGACATCTAGAATATCATGAACCACCGATAGGTCACTTAGTTCGAGAGGAAACTTGCTTAGTAAGGCAAGAAGCCATAGTCTAAGAGCTTCAGCACAAGCCTAACTCTTTGACTGAGGAGGTGTACCAGAATAGCGGACTTGGCAGCACAATCACTCTTCGCCTAGTGATAGGATTGACCAATCACACTAGGAATGACACAAATGTCCTTAGAGTTCAAAATAATGAAAATTGCTAAGAATCTCAGATAACCACGTTATTACACACGCGCATTACTCACGAGCGCGAAAGCTCGAGGAAGGGTGGGTAAAGAGGTGTAAGAGCATTACTTCATTAAGAGGTCATGGAACTCGGCACGACCTCTTTGTATTTAAAGAGTGTGATACTTTAAGGTTGAACAAATAGAAGCTAATCAATGTCTCTTGATCTGCGGAGTGGATATGTGGAAGTACGCTATGATGATCCAGATAAACGTGTGGTTTTACAACACTTTGGCCTGGTCTTAGATATGACGAGGTACTAGAGTTTGTTTCTCCTAGACATTCCAAAATGGTTTGTCTTGACGGACCACAAGAGTATCTTACATTGGAAGACACCTATGCGCATTTACTACTTGGTTACCAATGGGTAGGCAAAGGTCAGAACACAACAAGGGGAAGGAACATGCTCAGGTTGGAATCCCAAGATGTGGATGCATAGATTATCAATCTTCCGAAAACCAATGCATAGAAAAGGTAAGGTGTGGCAGAGTCACGAGAATAGATGCGAGACTCTCGAAGAGTACTCTTATCGTGATCTATTTGGTTCTATTAAAGAACATCTGACATAGCATGTGGTAGGGGAAGTCCTTAATTGTCACAATTCAATCGTGACAAAAACCACAAGCTTGAAGGCTAGAATGGTAGTACCAGCCATCCCGAGGTAATGTTTGAACATTAATGACAGGGGTCAAAAGGATGGATATTGAGTTAAAGGTCAGCTTCATGTACAAGATTCACAACACCAGAATCCAGCACAATCAGGGATCTTAGGTTCAAGTCCAAGGGTTAAAACCCAAATAAAGGAGTAATTACTACTTGAGTGACATAGTGTACACTGCAAGATAGTATTCACGAGGTAGCTTCCAAGAGAAGAAATGACTTCTGAAGTACCCAAACAAACAAAAAGGAGGCACACAAGGCGAAAGGAGACCTCGAAGCCTAGAACAGAACACGGTGGAACCAACAATATAATATTGTGGGTCCAAAAGACAGAGATATCATGGTAGAAAGGAATCTCTCAGATGAACAAGAGCAAAGAGGAACAAGGGATACACAACACACACAACTCTAGAGAACTCAACACTAGGTCAACTGGTTAAGAAACGTCATGCCCAGAAGGCACCTAAGCTTTGAAAGACTAGAAGTGATATCAAAAGTTTTCCAAAATCAACACCAGATAAGATAACACAGAGGTAGAGCAAAACTGGATAAGGATAAAAAGAAGCATACTAGAGTTTTCTCAAATACTTTTCAACTTTTAAGATAGTTTTCACAAGAACTAGACTCAACATCGACCAATAGCAAGGTTTTCCTATGGTCGGTACTGCTCTGATACCAAGAACTATGACACCCCCGGGATCAAGGCTAAACAAATCCCAGACCTCCGTCTGAAATAAACTTAACCTTGAGCTCGAGAATATCCAGTGAAGAATCGGTAACACGGCAGTGACCCTACGACACAAAATTTATTATAGCAAGCTCATAACTGAGCAGAGACCAAATTATTACAAGCAGAGGTCACTGACCACAAACATCAAACAACGGAAGGCAAATTATGCTACTAAGTATAGCAAACTTAACAAATGGCCTAAGAGGCCTGAAGCATAACGATGACGTCCCAGCCCATAGATTCCAGGCTGCCGGCCGGGAACCCCAAGCTACTCGTCGATGTTGATGTAGTACGGAACTCGTCTTCAGAGGAACACTTACTCTGCCAAAAGTATCAACAAAGCAAGGGTGAGTACAGGGTGTACTCCGCAAGACTTATGGATGGTGGAGTTGTTTTGCATAAAGCCACCTTTGTTTATAAAACAAGAGAGATAAGAAGCTCGCCTAGTCAGAGTATTTTAAAAGGGGATAAGAGAGCAACATATCTGAAATATTGATCATCATCTTTTGATATCCACCAAATCATCATCATCACCTGAACTAGGATCACCCCCTCGTACCCATGAGGAAGCATCCTTAACAAACATTAGTTGCCAAGTTTTATGATTAGGTTCATGTTCTCTATGATCATCACGTCCGTTCCCAAGTCGTCCATAACCGTGGACACGGCTTTCCGAAAGATTATTGCCCTGCAGGGGTGTACAACTTTACCCACATGTACTAACCTTATCTTAATGCCACTTAAGATTAGCCCTCTTCCTTGGAAGGACGGCAGAGGGTGGTTAGACATGACCTTTACCTTGCTTTTGCCAAGACCATGAGTCACACAATAAGTATGGTTCCGCCGTAACGGGTCAAATCCCGAAGCCGGTACTTAAATATGTGAGGCGAGGTTGGTTAACAGGGGCTCCAACGACCCCAAGCAACCCGGTCCACGCTTACCTACCTGTTATGAATGCACCTGCACCCGACAAATCTTTCAGAGGTTTTCTATGCATATGTCGAATGGAACGCCCGAACTATGTGACTCATGGAATCTACTAGGCAAGTTAGTCACTCGTGGGGTTTTCCAGGCCTCGTGTGGTTGTATGCTCGTCTTGGTTCAAGAGGCAAGAACATCGGGTCCTAGTGGTGGCGAGCATGGGACTAGAAAAACCACATCCCACCATGGCCTCCCATACAAGCCTTAGCAAATTTAATCTCATATCACTGATCTCGTATCATCACGTTCTTCTGTCATACTAAATTATCTGCATCTGATACATCATCTGTATGTACCAGAACTGACAGCTATGCATGGCTAAGCAGAACACAGATGATAGCTCTAGCAGTGCACACGAGAAAAACCTAGTTATGCTAGGAGCAGTGGATCAGGTAATATAAGCTCAAAGGGAGTATGCAATAGATAGGATACTCTATATATCGATAAAAGACCATAGTAGAATCGTATTCATCATGGCAGAATTGAAATGCTTTCGAAATCATAGGATTATATCATGGTGGGGCTATGCTCGCCTTTGCCCGTTGATAGCAGATAAGTAGATCTTCGGAAGCCTTGTACTTGAATTGGTTAAAGTTGATCAAGTATTGTTCTTCGATCTTCGAACTTTGACGGTGTTGACCTCGGTCTTCGATCTTGATCTCGATATCGTATTCTACCGGGAAGAACTAAACACCGGAAATAAAGGGGAAAAATCAACACATGGCATCGATGCAATGCTCAAACAATAATGATGATATGACAAGTTAATTTGCATTGAATTGAAACCCTAAAGCATGCTCGACAACTTAATCGGGGTTCCGAGGGGTTAAAACCCTAACTCGGGAAAACTCCGGAACTTATGAGAGGGGTTGATTAGTTCTCTAATTAAACTTGTCTTGAGTTGTTGAACAATGCATGATTATAGCTTAAAGAGGCAGAGCTCATTTTTCTGAACATTTTGATATATTACTTGTATTTTTCTGACATATAAGTAAAAAGATATTGAATTTACAAGTTTATATGAATTTCTGGAATTATTAAATCATTTAAAATTGAATTACTGCGTCAAAATGACACAACAGGGGGTTGGGTTGTTTTACACCAGGGCAGAAGCTACCCACAGTGGCTGACAGAGGGGCCCGTGGCCACCTCAGCTACCACGCAGGCGGGGAAGGGACCCACCCCGGTTGACCAGTGCTGACCCGCGCATGGCTGACGCATGGACGACGTCAGCATGACATCATCGCCGGCGGGGCTCACAGTACTGCAACGGGGCGGCGACTACGGCGCGCGCGGAGCTGCGAGACCAGGCCAGCTCGAACCAGGCGAGCAAGGGGAACTCATTGGTGGCGGCGCCGCTATTTTTGTGTCACCGAGGATGGCTGGCGGCGAGCTTACGCGGCGGAGCACGGCGGGAGCGCGATACAGAGAGGGAGGGAGAGGGTGGAGAGGGTCCGCAGAACCGAAATCTCACCGCGAAGCGGACTAAAGCGACGGCGATGCACGGGGTGGACCAGAGCGACGGCAATGGCGACGTCGGTGCTCATCGGGCTTGAGGAAGACGATGGAGATGCAGGCGATTCCGAGCGGTTCTCCTCGATTCCTTCTATAGGGAGGTTGCTGGCGAGGAGGTGAAGCTCAAGGGAGTATCGGAGAGGCACGGGGCAGGCCAGAACGACAGCGGCGCACGACGAATGTGGCGGCTAGGGTTCGTTCTAGAGGAAACGAGGGAGAGAGAGGCACTAGGGAAGAGTGAGAGGTTGAGGAGAAGAGGAATACGGCACGGGGCGACATTATCTCCACTCCAGGCGGTGGCGGTCATCGCGGCGCGAGGCGCGCATCACGGCATCGGCGAGCGGCCGATGCGGCGACACGGAGGAGCTTCCTCGCGAGGAAGACGACAGCGAAGAGGTATTGGCCCGGGTGGGCTTCTCCTAGGCCGCGGCGGGTGCTGGCTGCTATGCGGGTGGGCGAAAGAGAGGAGAGGAGAGTTGGGTCGGCCTATTAAGCGTTGGCTGCTCTTTTTATTTACAAAAGCTTTTCTTTTTCTGATTTCAAAATCTGTTTTGTATTTCTATTTCGAATCGGTTTTGAATTATTTCAAAAGTACGAGAGGGTTTTCAAAATATATAAAATATTGTAGGAACCCCTTTAGACAATTTGGGACCCATACACTTTGATACTTTTCAAAATTCAAAACCTATTTGAATTGATTTGCAAATAGAAAGAGAGGGAAAATCTAGGGTTTTAGGGTTTTTTTATTCTTTATTGCATGCATTAATAGAGATGATGCTTATGATGCACAAAACAAATCCTAATATAGATTAACTAAAACTGGGGTGTTACACCATCCATCCATCCCTATGCCTACCGCACTCGAATCCCACTGTTACCGTTATTATTACTATTGATCCTGTTTCACTGTTGTTGTTGCTTTGTTGTTGCTACTACAAACTATTACTACTGATAAACTTCTGTGAGCAAGAACTATTTCCAGGTGCAGCTGAATTGACAACTCAGTTGTTAAGGCTTGCAAGTATTCTTTGGCTCCCCTTGTGTCAAATCAATAAATTGGGTAATACTACCCATGAAGACTGTTGCGATCCCCTATACTTGTGGGTCATCAAGACTATTTTCTCGCGCTGTTGCCGGGGAGCATAGCTTTATTTGTAAGTTCACTTGGATCTATTATTGTTCACTGCTACTCCGTTCATCATGGGTAAGTCTCATGATGGAAAGTTCCCTATTTTACCATCCACTACAAGAAGAGGTACAATCCTAAACACCTCTGTTGCTCTTGATTCACCGTCTACTATAAGTAATCTTGTTACATCACCACCACATACTCATGCTACACACACATCTACTACTGCTGAGTCTGAAACTGCTTTTGATACTCATGATGTTACTTATAATGTGCTTGATGTGAGTGGTTCATTAGGTCCTTTCCTAGATGGTACTATGGCTAGTCTAGGAAATATTGAAACTCCTAGTGAATACACTGTTACACCTGTTAGCTCACCTGAGTATAGTGAGAGTTATGATATTAATGATGGTTACATTGAGTTCACTGATGAATTTGTTTAAGAGTGCCGAAACACACATGGTACTAGTGCTATCAAGAGTCTCCTTGCTAGACGCACCATTATTCCTAAGTTGTCCTCTGATCCTAAGTTTGCCACCTCTCCAATAGATATTAAAGATAAATAATATGATTTCTCTCTTGATTTATCCTATTTAGATATTGTTGAGAAAGAGCCTTTTTGTGGGACTGAAAATGAGAGTATTGTGGCTCATATGAATGAGCTTTCTACTATGAGTGCTTTATTCTCTGATGATTTTAAGATGCGCAAGTACTTTGTTACTAAGATCTTCCCTTTTTCACTAAAAGGAGAAGCTAGGGCTTGGTTTAATAGATTACCTCCTGGTTCCATTGATAGCCCTGATTGCTTGATTGCTTCTTTCTTTCATAAATATTTTCCTCCTAGTGCTATACATGCTGTTTTGCAGAGACTTTTTGATTTTAAACAGGGAGAAGAAGAGAAATTGTCTGAGTCATGGACAAGGTTCTGTGCCTTGATTCATGCACATCCTGGATGTCCATTACCTAAGAATGAGCTTCTTGATATTTATTATAATGGACTAACTGATGATTCTAGGACCTACCTAGATAGCTTTGCTGATTGTGTTTTCAAGAAAAGAACTCCTACAGATGCTGAAGAATTGATGGCTAAAATAAGCAAGAATTATGATGATTGGACTTCAATTGAGCTAAATACACCTGAGACTATTGTTCCTGAACCAGTTCCAACACCAACACCAAAGAAGAGGGGAGTTATTGCATTAAATGATGAAGTGATGAAGGAAGCTAAGAAGTGTCTAAAGGAGAAAGGTATTAGAGCTGAAGATGTGAAGAATCTACCTCCTATAGAAGAATTATGTAAGCCAGTTCCCCACTCATCTACTATTGAGGTACACTCTCTCCAACACTTTGATTAAGGTGATATTCCTTATGGTAAGCCTCCTGATCAATGATTAGAGGAACTTGACATTTTTATTGTTAAACAAGGTAATTTTAATAAACAAGTTCAGAATCATTTATTGGAAAACTCTAGAGCTATCAATGAGTTGAAAGATATTGTGGAAAGAACTTCTAATGATATTAAAATGCTTTGTAAACACTTTCAAATGGTTCAAACCCAACTTGGTCAACTTGCTAAGGTACAAAAGAATATGCTAGTTAATGCCTCAGGACATAAACATGCTTATGGAATTAGAACTAGGAGTGGTATAGCTACTCAAGATCCTTTATATCCTGAAGGACACCCTAAAAGAATTGAGCAGGATTCTCAACAAGGTGAGAGCAGTGGTAGTCCTCGTAAGAGAAAGAAAAAGAAACATAAGATAGTTGAGGAACCCCTTGAACCTGCAGTAGATCCTAATAGTATATATGTCTCTGATGCTGAAACTGAGAGTGGTAATGATAAAAATGATCCTCCTGATAAGGAGGAAGGTGAAGAAGAACCTGAGAAGCACACTAAGAACACTAGGTACACAAAGGAAGATTTTATTTCTAATAAACATGGTAAAGAGAGAGAACCTTGGGTGCAGAAACATATGCCTTTTCCAGGTAAGAAACACAAGTCAAAGGAGGAAGAACACTACAACAAGTTTTGTGAGTGGATGAAACCTTTATTTTTGCAAATTCCTTTGACTGATGCTATTAAGTTGCCTCCTTATTCAAAGTATATGAAGGATATTATCTCTAATAAAAGGAAGATTCCTAATGAGGAGATTTCTACTTTGCTTGCTAATTATTCCTTCAATGGTAAGGTTCCAAAGAAACTTGGTGATCCAGGTATACCAACTATTCCTTGCTCTATTAAGAATAATTATGTTAGAACTGCTTTATATGATTTGGGAGCTGTAGTTAGTGTTATGCCTTTTTCCCTCTACAAGAGACTCCATCTAGAAAAGTTGATACCAACTGATATATCATTGCAAATGGCTGATAAGTCAACTACTATTCATGTTGGTATACGTGAGGATGTTCCTATTCAAGTGACTCATAATTTCTTGGTTTTAACTGATTTTGTTGTGCTTGAAATGCGTGAAGATGATAATATGTCTATTATTCTTGGAACACCTTTTCTTAATACTGTAGGTGTTGTCATCAATTGCAATCAAGGAAAAGTAACATTTAATATTGATGACAAAGAGCATACTATTTATTTCCGCAAGAAGGTTGCTAGAAGCTATTGCCTGAATTCCATTGAAAATATTGAGATCATCAAGGTTGGAGAAATATATTGTCCCATTCCACAAGAAAATTTTGAAACTATTATGATTGGAACCATTGCTATCAAGTATGAGGTAACATAATCACTTAGTGGAATACAAAGTTTTGTTTCATATAAGATTGTTTTGGTAAAAAGACTTGATCAACCTTGTTAACAAACGAATTTTAATGAACAAAATAATTCTTTCACTATGGTTATTCTTGCTCACTTTTACTTTTCTCCTTTCCAATCTTTGCTCTTCGTCGTGCCTAACTTAAAGGCGCTAAAGAAAAGTACTTGTTGGGAGATAACCCAAGAGTTTCCTTGAGTCTTGGAAGTTATTACTTCAGTAATGACCTCTCCTTATCCTTTTTATTTGTTTTTTGTGCCAAGAATGACCTCTAATGAAAGGGAAGTAAGATTTGGGGAGTTGCTGTCCCGAAACAGATTTCTGTCCTACACCATAAATATTAGTGAGGAGTCTCTGTAAGTCGGATTGAGCTGAAAATTTATGAATAAATCCCCCAGTATGTTATATAACTTTCATTAGTTCAACACTTTTTGATTTGAGCAACAGAAGATTTTCAAAAAAAATCGGTTTCTACCTGCTGGTCTGTTTTGACAGATTTCTGCCATTATTTGCATTTGCTTCTTATTGATTCCTTTTTGAGTTCTATTTTGGGGAATTGAGCTTTTTGAAGGATTTGCTACAGTATCTTGTGTTTTTAGTGAAAAGTTTTGCTATTTCAAAGCTAAACCCGAAGGTCTATTATCTTTTGAATACACTAATGTTGTTAATGAAGATTGTGTGAAGTTTTGTATGAAGGAAAAATTTCAGGTGTAAGGAAAGAATGATGTAATGAGATGAAGAATGGACAAAAGTTAAAGCTTGGGGGGAGCCACCTCGTGTCACCCCAAGAAATATTCAAGAGTTACAAGCGTCAAAGCTTGGGGGTGCCCAAGGCATCCCCTTCTTCATCAATAAAAATCTCAGGTCTTTCTAGACACTTCGTTTTTATTGTTTCATGCACAGTTGTGTTGTTCTTGGAGCGTCTTAGTATTTGTTTTTGTTTTTGGTTTTATTTTTCTTTGTTTGGTTTGCTTTTTATTTGTTTGGTTTTTCTTTGTTTGTTTGTTTCTAAAAAAATCGAAAACACCAAAAAAAAATTGTTGGTCTTCTTTGGTTTTGTGAGTTCTTTGCAGGGTTCAGCTGTCTTCAGTGGATTTTGGTTTCTTGTTATTATTCAAGTCACACAAGGGAAGGGAAATAATGAAGATTAAGACAACTTGAGGAGTGGTAACGAACTCTATTTGTTTCATTTTTGTACATATACTCATCATTGTGAGCGTGCTTAGTATGTTCATTGTAAGGTGTATGTTACTGATGGATGCTTAGTAGTTCTTGCTTGTCTATGATTAGCTCCAGCTTGCTAATAGTTTGTAGCATGTCATATGAATGTTTTGTTGCATTGTTGTATTCATATTTTATGATATTGTGGTATCCTCCTCTGAAAGTTTCATGTGAATCGACTTGGCACATGCTCACGCATGCATATGACTAAACAATAGTCAATAAGCCTTGATGATTTATTTTGCCTCAGAGTTCTTGTATCACTTTCATGCCATAATTAGTCTTGTTTTGTTGCAATCATGATTATGACAGTTATTGCTCTCTCGTTTGCCGCTCCCTCTCTATTGCTAGTCTTCACTTGCACTGAGTATGAGCTCTACATGTGCTTCCAACTCCCCAAAACCAATATTGCCAACTGTGTCCACTATACCTACCTATTAGCATCATTTGCTATTTTAGTGCATATTCAATATTCCTTGTTTTCTTCCAAATAAATTGTTTGTCTATTTTGAGAAAGTTAGTTAGTAAAGCTCTCACGAACTTGATGGCACACTTTATTCCGTGCACTTAATAATCTTGAACCATTGTGACCTGTCCATGAAAGTTATATGCTTACAAATTATATGCTGGGAGTCAGCAGAACCGTGCTGTCACGGGGAACGCTTTTAACACTTTTTGGATATCCTATCTAGTTGATACTTTGCTCTTTTGTTTATGGATGTCGACGAAGTGAAATAAAAGTGGAGCTTGTGAGTTCATGGAGTCTATATGTTGTGTTGGAGAAACGCCTAGGCCCCTAGCCTAAGCCATGCCTAATCATGGTGGAAACTTGCAGCATCACCATAATGAGCATTTATGAAGCATCCTCAATAAAAAGCTATGCACATAGAAAATAAAAATATCGCTGAGATGCTCATTGTCTGCTTGCCTTGTCATTTTGATCACAGGATCGCTCATGTATCATGTGCAAGGGGTACCCCGTTGGCGGTTCTCTATGATATGCATGTATTTACAATGACAAGAACTTACAGGTAACCAAAGTTGAGTAGCATGCGGAGCGGCCCTCGTACTCAAGGGACTTGGGATTTTTAGTTTATGGTCTATCAAGCATATGATTCAGAGTGGACCTCACTTTCACCTTAACCACTTGAAGATGCCTATGATAGGGGCAATGAGAGCTCAAAGCTAATGAGTACCTTCCTTTCAGCATTTGGAAGCCTTTCAAACTTTTCAAAACCTTTTCACAACCTTGTTGAGTCACCACTTATTCTATGAGCACCTTCTTGAGAGCATAATTGTCATTCTTGTGTTTGTTCCAAAACTTGGTTAATTATGTCATGAATTTGATTCTTGTACCTCTGATATCTTTACTTCTAGTCTTCACTTGAACTTCAGAGGTGCATTGGCATTTATATTGTGCTCTACAAACAAAGACAAGCGAGATACCACTCTATCATACCTTACTATGAGCATTGCAATGTTGCTTATGTTTATGTTTCATGCTACTTATTATTATTGAGTTGGTTTCTCTTCATAGCTTGCAATGACTATTGAGTAGACTTAGTTGCATACTCTTTATTATGAATATTTTAAGCATCTACTCCTGTGATGAGAATATATACATTATGAATAAAATGTGTTCGTGAAAGTTCTGTTATCGTACTCAGTTTTCAACTGAATTGCTTGAGGACAAGCAATAAGCTAAGCTTGGGGGGAGTTGATATGTCCAAAACGTATCTACTTTCCCGAACACTTTTGCTATTGTTTCTCCTCTAAACTTGTGTGATTTGGATACAACTAACACGGACTGACGTTGTTTTCAGCAGAATTACCTTGGTGTCTAGTTTTTGTGCAGAAAATCAACTATCAGTAAAAATCCCGGAAAATATGCCAAAAATCCTATTTCACCAGAAGATCCACGGAGCCAGAGTAAGAGACGGAGAAGGGGCCAAGGGGGCCACACCCCTGCCAGGCGCGGGCCCACCTCTAGCCGTGCCTAGGGGGGTGATGCCACCCTAGGCACCCCCTCGACCTCCCTCTGCGCCTATAAGTTGCCTCTCGACCTAAAAACAGGGGGGTTCGATAGTTTTCTATAAAGAGTTCAACTCTGCTGCCGCCACCAGAAACCAAGATTCGAATCCAGAAACTCCGTTCTGGCACCCTGCCTGGACGAGGAATTTGGAGAGGATCATCGCCATCATCATCACCAACGCATCTCCATCAACCATCGATGTTTCCCTCATCCATGAGTGAGCAATCCCCCGTTGTAGGATTGGGGATGGTAGGGATTGGATGAGTTCTATCATGTAATCGAATAAGATCTGTTAGGGCATAGTGCCTAGTATCTCTATTAGTGCTATTTGACTTTGTTGCAACTTGTTGTGCTTAATGCTTGTCACTAGGGCCCGAGTGACATGATCTCAGATATGAACTTATTATTGAATCATTATGATAGTATTGTTTGTGATCTTATCTGCAAGTTGTGTACACATATCATTGTCCGGATCCAAAGGCCCCGAAGTGACATAAATTGGGACAACCGGAGGGGATGGCTATGGTGTGAGGACACATGTATTCACGGAGTGTTAATGCTTTGCTCCGGTGCTCTATTAAAAGGAGCACCTTAATTGCCAGTCGTTCCCTAGAGGCCCCGCTGCCACGGGCTGGCTGGACAGAAGATGTTGTGCAAGTTCTCATTGCGAGGACGTATGACTATATTTGGAGCACATGCCTAGGATTGTTTAGTACTTGGATGCTTGTTATTATTTATCTGCAATGCCCTATATCTTGAAGTTACATGTTTAGATTTGTCCATGCAACGCCCGTACATCCATCCCTATGCCTACCGCACTCGAATCTCACTGTTACCGTAATTGTTACTATTGCTCCTGCTTCATTGTTGTTGTTGCTACTACAAACTGTTGCTACTGATAAACTTCTGTGATCAAGAACTATTTCCAGGTGCAGCTGAATTGACAACTCAGTTATTGAGGCTTGCAAGTATTCTTTGGCTCCCCTTGTGTCAAATCAATAAATTGGTTAATACTACCCGCGAAGACTGTTGTGATCCCCTATACTTGTGGGTCATCAGAGACTGTTGGAGATATGCCCTAGAGGCAATGATAAAAGTAGTTATTATTATATTTTTTTTTATGATAAATGTTTACATTCATGCTATAATTGTATTAACCGGAAACATTAATACTTGTGTGATTTGTAAACTTGTTAGAGTCCCTAGTATAGCCTCTTTATAATACTGGCTTGTTGGTTGATAGATGATCATGGTTTCCTGATCATGAACATTAAGATGTTATTAACAACAAGAACATATCATTAGGAGAATTATGTGATGGACATACTCCTATAGATAAGCGTAGCATAAAGATCAAGTCATTTCATTAGTTTGTTTGCTATAAGCTTTCGGATACATAGTAACCTGATTCCTTCGACCATGAGATCATGCTAATCACCATCACCGGATGGATGCTTTGATGACATCAAACACCACTTCATAACTGGGTGGTTATAAAGGTGGCATTGAGAGTTCGGAAAGTATGTGTTCAGGCACATGGATCAAGAGTGGGATTTGTCCATCCATATGACGGATAGATATACTCTGGGCCCTCTCGGTGGAATGCCATACAATTATCTTGCAAGCATGTGACTGGCTCACAAGGGATCACATACCACAGGAACGAGTAAAGAGTACTTATCGGTAACGAGGTTGAACTAGCTATGCAGAGATACCGACGATCAGACCTCGGATAAGTAAAATATTGCGAGACAAAAGGAAATTGGTATAGTATGTAAGTGGTTCATTCGATCCCAAAGTAATCGTAGAAATATGTGGGAGCCATATGAATTTCCAGATTCCTCTATTGGTTATTGATCGAAGAAGAGTCTCGGTCATGTCTGCATAATTCACGAACCGTAGGGAGACACACTTAAGGATTCGATGTTGTTTAGTAGATATGGAATGTAAGTAGGGAGAATGAATGTTGTTCGGAGTCTCAGATGGGATCCGGGATATCACGAGGAGATCCGGAATGGTCCGGAGAATAAGATTCATATAAGGAAAGTCCAATTCCGGAGTTCGGGAATGATTCCGGTGTTTTCACCGAAATGATCTAGAAGAGTCTAGAAGGTTCACCGGACCGGAAGGGGAAGGGTACATGAATGTGTCATTACTAAGTGGAATGATTTCATCATGTCCTAGGTCACTTGGCTGGGCGTTTGAAAGAAAGAAATTAAACTCCGAAATTGAAACTCAAAAGGCAAGTTTGAAAAGTCAAACTGGGACAATGTTTCCTGGTGGAGGAAGGAGAGAATCCTTCTCTCCCTACACCACGCGCCTAGTAGGAGGGGGAGTTGGGGAAGGATTCAAACCCCCTCTCCCAAGCTGCCCCTCCCTCTCATAAATAGAGGGGAGGGGTGCCCCCAAAGAGAATAACTAGCACCACCCCTCCAAGTCGTCGCCGCAGGCTGCAGCCGCCGCCCTATCCGCCGCCGGCTCTGCCTCCTCCTCTCCGGCTTCTAAACCCTAGATCGCCGGGGAAACCCTATTTCTCCGCCATAACCCGCTCCGGCTTAAGCGAAGCCCTATGGGATCTTCCCTCTACTTGCGACACGCCCTTGCCGTCTTTGGAATCGAAGAGATCTACAACCTCCCGACTCTTTGGAACAAGGTAGAGGAAGGTCTTCATCGAAAACCAATGTGTGTGACCGTCATTGTCGAACGCAGCGCTGGAAGGATCTCTACGCGATCTTGAGATCAACAAGTGTACGACTACATCACCCACGAGAATCTGCTCTCGTTAACCGCTTTGGAATCTTCGAGGGTGATTACTCTATCGACTCATTGCTACAATCTAGTAGATAGATCTTGGCTTCTGTGTGTTCATGCGGTAGAATTTTTTTCCATGCTACGAACCCCTACATTATCAAGATCAAGTAGAGGTTATTTTATTTTACTTAGCATTTTAGCTTCTTCTACTTTTTATCATTTGTCATCATTAGTGTTTCATTTTCCTCCATCATATTAAGAGTTTCCCATGATTTATCTATCACTTCTTGCACATATTTGATTGTTTCCTCATGGTTCTTTTGAGCTTGAATAAGATTTTTAAATGATGTGAACTCTTGTG
The DNA here is from genome assembly GCA_030063025.1 of Avena longiglumis. Classification (NCBI taxonomy): domain Eukaryota; kingdom Viridiplantae; phylum Streptophyta; class Magnoliopsida; order Poales; family Poaceae; genus Avena; species Avena longiglumis. Next base: position 443,050,722 of record CP125973.1, on the reverse strand, counting down.
TTAGGAGATCTACCCTTTCAAACAAAGCATCTTTCTTTCAAACTTAGCTATAAATTCCTTGTTAAGTTCCTTTTGTGTGGATATAAAGGATCTCATGGTGCTTTTAGATCATTAGAAGTATTACTACCACTAGCATATTTATTACGAACAAAAGGTGGCCTACCATATGAGTTGTTAGATTTACTCCCATATCCATTAGTACCAAAGTTTCTTATGTAGTTGACATCTACACTTTCATTGGTGTTTGTTACTAGTTCTTGTAGAGGAATGTTATCGGTATTTTGCTTAGATATGTAGGAAAATATGGCATCAAGTTTACTTCCTATGGAGTCTATTTCTTCAATGGAGTTAACTTTCTTAGATGGGTTTGGTGCTCTTTTAGTATGCCATTGACTATGGTTGTCGAGCATGCTTTATAGGATAGTCTTAGCTTCAGACACATTTTTACTCATAAATGCATCCCCGCAACATAATCTAGAATGCTTCTTGGCATGATATTTAGGCCATTATAAAAAGAATGCAATATAGTCCATTCATTTACTCCATGTGATGGGAAAGATCTAAGCATGTTTTTAACTCTCTCCCAAGATGTTGCCACATGTTCATTAACATTTTGTCTAAATGATAGTATATTATTTCTATTTTGTAGGATTTTAATAGGTGGGTAGTATTTCTTAATGAAAGCTTCCATTAAGTCATCCCAAGAGTTTATACTAGCAGTAGGAAGAGATAATAACCATTCTTTAGCTCTGCCTCTTAGTGAAAATGGGAATAATTTAAGTTTGACAATGTCATTTTCCACATTTTTAAACTTTTGCATATCACAAATTTTACAAAAATCATGTAAATGCATAGAGGAATCCTCACTATCACTCCCCCCAAATTGTTCTTTAGTTATAAGATTTAAAAGTCCAGGACTTACTTCAAAACTTTTAGCAGTAATTTCACGAGTGGTAATAGGTCTAGCTATGTATCTAGGGGTGTTTGTGTAGTCATAAAGTTTTGTTCCTCTTTCTCCCATGTTTGCAAATAAAAAGTTTATACTAATTTTTATGTGTTTTTGTGTTTTAAGGAAAACTTAAAAAGACAAAAAACAAGACAACATAAAATAGTTTAAAAATCTAAAAGGAGAATAAAAATCTCATAGTGGTGCAACCTCCCCAAGATTAGGTTATTGCACAAGTTGATGAAGATGACGGTGCTAAAAAACAGTCTAGCACTTGTTGTGGGAATTTCACCACACTGCAACCACTACGATATGTCTCCACCAATCCCCCGGCAATGTCGCTAGAAAATAGTCTTGATGGCAACAAATGCTGCCACTTTTCGTTGGGACACCAAGTGTATAGTGTTATAGCAAGCTTCTTTTCCCCACAAGGGTGACTCAAGGGTTTATATCGAACTCTAGGGGAATTGGATGGATATTTGTCCTCTCCTCTTCAAGCAACTTGTAAAGTAAAATAACTTGTCTTGTGTCCCCAACTCCACCAAGTGGTTGTCAAGCACAAGGTTTCGTATTAGTAATATGAAATAAAATATAAAACAAACTAAAGTAAATAAAGTAAAGTAAAGAAATGCAAACTAGATGATATGGAAGATAGTAGAGTTGTTTTGGGGTTTTTATGAGTGATTGCAATGATGAAAGTAATTTTGTATTTTTTAAATAATAAATTGTAGAAAATAAAAAGGATAGTAGATGCAATGGAAAGGTGTTTCTTATGATAAAAATCGGACCGGGGTTCATGGGTTCATTTGTCTACTCTCTTTTTAAGTTGTGGTGGTCACAAAACAATTCATCAATAATAAAGATTAATAAAAATTTCTATATGTGCTTGATAAAGGAATTAATATGGGTATCACATTCTAACATAGAGATGGAATGCATATCTCTCTTATACTTCTCAAGAAAGGTAAATCTCCATGCAATCTTGAATTAAGAACAAATTACAGTATAGCTTTAAGAAATATTATATGATGTTTGAAATACAAATATGCTACCTTGATCTAACAAGGTTATCAACTGTCACATGATAAGTATGGCACATGATTTCACTTTATCCCTAGTGAGGCAGCAAAATAAAGGTAAAAAACAAAGTAGATCTTGAATATTATGTGTCACAATTCAATCTCTACCACCAAGCTACTCCATCTAACACACACTTCTCCCAATACAAGTTCTTGCATACAAGTTGTATCAAAACAAGCAATTAAGAACGGGGTGCATGATATGCATCTATCAAAACATCTTACACAAAATAGCTTCCAATCTCAAATATCAAATCATAGAACAAAGATCCACCACATAGGAATTACAAATATGACCATGATCATGTACGTCAGCTCATATGGTACTAGATCTATGAAGAACAAGAGAGAAATAGATCAATCTACTGTCACAAACCCATAGCCCAGGGGTGGACTACTCCCCCTTCATCATGCCGATGATGCTGGAGATGTTGGAGATCTCCCCGGAGGTGGCTCTGGCGGAGTTTCCCCCTCCAATATTCGCTGGATCTGACTCTGTTTGGTGGTGTTTTCATCTCTGGTGTGCTCCATCTCGAGGAATCCCTAGGGGGTCCTTATATAGGGATTTTTATCTCAAGAGAACTTCGTGGGAGAAAGAATCGAGGCGATTGGACGACCGAGGAGCAAACGAGGGTAGGTGGCGCTCCCACCTAGGCTAGGTGTGCCACCCATGCTCATTTGGGCCTCCTGGCCCTCCTGGGTGGATTCTTGTGCTCCAGATGATTCCCGTGGATAAATATTGGCATTCCCAAAAGTACAGGTCCATTTGACTTTGTATAGGTCATGAAACATCAAAAACATTGAAAATAGGGTTTTTCTGCCCTGCCGGGTTATAGCCAAAATAAAGGGGATCATTGGTAAATCCCCAAAAATCAATATAAAACATGGATATAACATTATATATGATGCAAATATGTGGGAAAATATGTTAACAAACTATAAAGTTCATGTATGCATTTTACATGCATCAGGTAGCTCGTCTGGCTAGGGCTGATCGATCAGGTCGAGAGGTGGCTATCGGGCGTGCCTAGGCGGTTGGAGGCGTGCCGACCCAGGCGGTCGGAGGCCACCATCTCTTCTAGGCCAGATATGTTGGGGTGCAAGCGGCCCAGCCACAAGCATGGTGGAGGCAGCATGGCGCAGGGCCGGGTGGGCTGGTCGACGCAGCTAGCCCAGTCGGGTGGGGTGGCAGAGAGGTGGACGGATCAGGCGGCCCAAGCGGGGGTGCGATGGAGCAGCACGGAGCCGGATGGTACGAATGGCCCGGGAGGTGGCCCACCCGGAAGGCGGGGAGGACGGATGGCGCACAGGGGCCTAGGCGGGGAAGAGGATATGGCCAACGAGGCTGCAGGCTAGCTGGGAAGCTCCAGCCAACCTAGTTTGCTCCTGTAGTTTGTTTTTATTCATACAGATGTGTTTCGTATTTCTTATCTGTCTTGGAGCATCCTTGGGCTGCCTTTGGGTATCCAGGGATCATCCCCCCTATAGTGGGTGTGACAGGAAGACTCAAATCCAGAGGCTATGACATGCCATCACTTGCACGACGAGTTTTGCTCGCTGCCATGGGGATACCATGACAGAGGAACTAGATGTTTTCTCTCTCGTGACAAAGGAAATCAGTGAATTTTCTGCTGCAGCAACGCTCTTTCATGGACTCACGTTTTCCTGTTCACCTCCTACATCTGGCTCCACGTCATGGGTTGTGTATTGCACGCTGAACACATGCTCGATCACACTTTCAGAAGTTGAGTTGCGGACCAGTCCCAACATCTATCTTCCTCGAATACCGCATCTCGAGTCATGTGTAACTTCTTATCTACCGGGTCATACATGTGGTATGCTTTGGACTGCGTGATACGTTGGAAACGTATCTATAATTTTTGATGCTCCATGATTGTTTAGTATCTACTTTGCTTTGCTTGTCTACACTTTTAGGTGCTTTTTACATGTTTTCTGGTACTAACCTACTAACAAGTTGCAATAGTGCCAGATGCCTATTTTCTACTGTTTTTGGTTTCAGAAAAGTTAGTAAAGAAATATTCTCAAAATTGTACGGGACAAACGTCAAAGTCAATTACTTTCTGTGGGGAACAAGAAGTCTAGAGGGGAGACGAGGAGGCGTGCCAGGGTGGCTAAACCCCCCTAGACGCAGGTGGGCCCTACCCCGCGTCTGGGTAGGGTTTGCCCCCTCTGGCCGCCGCCTCGGCCTCCCCTTTCGCCTATAAGAAGCCCCCGATGCAGAAACCCTGGGCACCCGATCAAATATCCACGAAACCATTTGTATCCGTGCCACCATCATCCCTAGATCGGGGGGATCTGAAGTTCTTCCTGGCACCCTGCCGGAGGGGAGATCATCCTGGAGGCCTTCTCTCTGGTATGATGCGTGAGTAGTTCCACCTTGGACTATGGGTCCATGTAGTAGCTAGATGGTTGTATCTCCTCATTTGTGCTTTCATGTATAGATCTTTTGAGATCCGTTCAATCAAGATCTAATCTATTTGTAATCATGCATGTTGTGTTTGCGGGGATCCGATGGATATTGAGATTATTATGTTGGTTTGATTAATGGTTTTGCCTTTATGATTCTATCATGTCTATGTTGTTTGTGATCTTACATGCTCTCCATTGTTAGTAGCTATCTTGGCCAAGTAGTTGCTAGTGACTCCAAGTGGGGGTATTTATGCTCGATAGTGGGTTCATACTTCTAGTTTCCAAGGAAAGTGACAGAAATCTCTTCGGTTGTAGATGTCTTGTTGCTACTAGGGAGAAAACAACGGTCTCTTGTTCATGGAACATGTGGACTGTTTACCTTACACACTTTTCTTAAAGCAGTTGTCTGTTGCTTGCAACTTAATACTGGAGGGGGTTCGGATGATAACCAGAAGGTGGACTTCTAGTCATAGATGCAGTCAGATGGCGGTCTATGTATCTTGTTGTATTGCCCAATCGAATCTCATAGGATCTTTCTGACTAGTAATTGCATTGTTATGCCTTGCTCAGTTCCGATCAATTGCCCTGCTGTAATTTGTTTACCCTTCATGCCATGTTGTTTATCTAAGGAGGGCACCTCTAGTGAACTATGGACCCCCGGTCAAATCTTCACCATTTATACATCTTCCACTGTTACTTGTTTACTTGCTGTAAACCATTACCTTCCACACCATACGTTTAATCCTTTGTTACAGAAAACGGTGAGATTGACAACCTCACTGTTAGTTGGGGAAAAGTCTTGAGTTTGTGTTGTGAAGGTCTTCGCGTTGCTTGAAACACATGTGTGACGTTTCCTTCCTCCTACTGGTTCGATAACCTCAGTTTCTTACTGAGGGAAACTTGCTGCTGTACTGCTTCACACCCTGCTCTTGGGGTTCCCAACAGGCTCCACATAAGCTGTGCAAGCCATCAAGCTTTCTGGCGTCGTTGCCGGGGAGGCTAAGGACGTCTTCGCTAGGGGAGTCCTTCACTTTCTTTCTCTTTACTTTGTTTTTTGTTTGCTTTGTTTATTTTGTTTGCCTCTTTTCAAAAAACCGAAAAAATTAGTCTAGTTTGGTTTGCTTGCTTTATTCAAAAACACAAAAAAAATAGTTCCTGCTCTAGTTGCTGGTCTGTTGTTGCCTTTCTTGTTCATGCTTTCTATCTATGGATGGTTTCTTTGAAACTAGTTCTTATTAGAAAGGTGGGTTCACCGAAGAACAAAAATATTATTATAAGGAACACCGTTTGTCACAAAAAGGGAAACACTTATGGGAACAAATTGATAAGTCAAATACTATTGCTAGAGACGTGTGCTCTACTTATAATGTTACTTATTGCTTTGATAAGTCTTGTTGCTATAGGAGGTATAAACACCTGCATTTTCAATGTGAGTATAATGATAATGTTACCATATCTTCTTATGTTAAAGGAAATTATGACTTTCATGATGTGGAACAAATTGAAGAATTTATTGCTTTCAAGGGTGCATTTGAACTTGCTAATTTTCTTGAAAATACTGATGATGCACCTTATGAATGCGAGGTTTATGAGATACTTAAATTCTGCTTTGATAATTACAAGGAAGAAAATGGCTATATTATTGAATATTTTAATAGGTTCTTTCCACAAATGGAAGGGACTAATGCCTTGCAGGAGCCTATGGAAGAAGAAATTGTTGAAACTGAACGCTCGTTAGATGAAAAAAGAGGAGGAGAGTGATGAACAAAAGGAGGAACAATGGATCTACACATGCCTAACTTCTAATGAGAGTAATTCTTTATCCCTTACATTACTTGATTGTCCCCCATGCTTACCAAAGGAGGATGAATGTTATGTTCCTGTGTATTCCTTTGAAATATCTACTTTGGATAAAACCTGTGGAGGTTTTAATCCCACTGTTTTTGAGATTGATAGAAATTATGTGTTTGTAGATCATGATAAGCATGTTGTATGTGATAGTTATATTGTTGAGTTTATTCATGATGCTACTGAAAATTATTATGAAAGAGTAAAGTATGGTTGTAGGATTTTTCATGGTACTTAAACACATCTCTATGTGCAGAAAGTTTTGAAGTTACTCTTGTTTTATCTTCCTATGCTTGTCACTTTATTCTTTGTGAATTTATTTGTGTACAAGATTCTGATGCATAGGAATAGAGTTAGACTTAAATGTGTTTTGAATTTCCTTCTTGATGCTCTCTTTGACTTCAGTTCATATTTCTTATGTGGGCATCTTCTCAAGCTATCAAGCCTAACTTAAAGGCGTTAAAAAAAGTAGTTTTTGGGAGATAATCCAAGAGGTTCCTTGAGTCTTGGAAGTTATTACTTCAGTAATGACCTCTCCTTATCCTTTTTGTTTGCTTTTTGTGCCAAGAATGACCTCTAATGAGAGGGAAGTAAGATTTGGGGAGTTGCTGTCCTGAAACAGATTTATGTCCTCCACCAAAAAACTTCGTGAGGAGTCTCTGTAACTCGGATTGAGCTGAAAATTTAATAATAAATCACCCAGTATGTTAGCTAACTTTCACTAGTTCAACACTTTTTGATTTGATCAACATAAGATGTTCGAAAAAATCGGTTTCTACCTGCTGGTCTGTTTTGACAGATTTCTGCCATTATTTGCATTTGCTTCTTATTGATTCCTTTTTGAGTTCTCTTTAGGTGAATTGAGCTTTTTGAAGGAGTTACTACAGTAGCTTGTGTTTTTAGTGAAAATCCTTGATGTTCCAAAGCTTTGCTAGAGGTATAATATATTTTGAATACACTGCTGTTGCTAATGAAGATTGTGTGAAGTTTTGTATGAAGGAAAAATCTCAGGTGTAAAGAGAGAATGATGCAATGAGATAAAAAATGGACAAAACCTCAAGCTTGGGGATTCCACCATGGTGTCACCCCAAAGAAATATCCAAAAGTTACAAGCGTCAAAGCTTGGGGATGCCCAAGGCATCCCCTTCTTCATCAATAAAAAGCTCAAGTCTGTCTAGACACTTCATTTTTATTGTTTCATGCACAGTTGTGTTGTTCTTGGAGCGTCTTAGTTTTTGTTTGCTTTACTTAGGTTTTTTAGTTTGCTTGAATAAAGTAGTTTGTACCCCCGTTATCGCTGTGTTGTTTTACAAATAAGTTGCTTGGTGTTGGAAAGGAGTAGTAAGTTCTTGCTTGAAGTGCAAGAGGAGCTTGCATTGACTGTGACTTAGACTTTAGCATTACATGCTAGGTGTTTTTTTGACCTTATGCTTAGTAATTATTGTTGTAGCATGTCTTGTTCCAAACAATTGGGATTTCTTAGTGTGCCTTGAAGAAATTATGCGTTTTTTTAGCATGCAAAAGCATAGTATTGTGGTATTCTCCTTTGATGCTTTGCTTGGGTTGACTTGGCACATGCTCACACCATGTTATGACTATCACAAGTCACCATAAGCCTCTATGATCATTTAGTACTTGACTTGTAGTACCACTCTTTTCTTTGATTAGTATGCTTTGTTGCACTGCATGATTATGGCCATTATGCTCTCTTAGTGGGTTGCTCCCAGTATTTTGCTAGCCTCCACTTGTATGAGTAAGTTCTACTCATGCCTCCAACTCCCAAGAAACCAAGTTATTCCAAATTGTCCACTATAAACTCCTATGCATGGTGTGCTACACCATTCCAAGTATATTCTTGTTTTCAGCTATCTTCCAATTAAAAACTATTTTGTTATGTGAAAACTTAGTGATTAAAGCCCTCACGAACTTGATGCACACTTTATATTCTTTGTCCCTAATAAACATGAACCATTGTGACAACTTTGTTGTATATGCTTGCACTTATAAGTTGGAACTAGAAGAACCATGCTGTCATGGGGAACGTTTTCAACATTGCACTTGTACTTTGTACTCAGTTGATATCATGTTCTTTTGTCTATGGATGTCACCGGTGTGAAATAAAGAGGGAACTTGTAAGTCCATGGAGCTTGTATCCTGCATTAGAGAAACGCCTGGACCGCTAGCCTAAGCCATGCCTAATCATGGTGGAAACTTGCAGCATCACCATAGTGACATCTATGAAGCAGTCTTCTTATAAAAAAGAGACACATTGAGAAAAGAGGAAAGAGAGAAAAAACACCATATTCCCATGGTACATAAGATGATTGCTGACATGCTCATTGTCTGCTTGCCTTGTCATTTTGGTTATGGGAAAGCTCATGTACCATGTGCAAGGGGTACCCCGTTGGCGATTCTCAATGATATGCAAATACTTACAATGACAAGAACTTACCTGGATCCAAAGTTGAGTATGCATGAGGTGTGGCCCTCGTATTCAAGGGACTTGAGATTGCCAACTTATACGTCGTCAAGCATATACTCCAGCTTTGCCACTTTAACCTTAACCACTTCAAGATGCTTATGATAGGGTCAATGAGGGTTGAAAGCTAACAAGTACCATAATTTTGGGAAGCTCTTTTTGAAACTTGTAATCCCTGCTTCCTTTATAAAAAGTCCTTTCTTCCACCATTATTTGAGCCTCCACCTTCTACCTTTAGGCACCATTAAGAGAGCATAGTTGTCATTCTGTGTGTAGTGTTCCAAAGCTTATTGATTGATGCATATTGTGATATTACTTGTTCTTGTGCTATTTGTTTCTAGTTACCCTTGTGAACTTTGCAGGTGTCCTATGCATCTATATTGATACTCTATGAGGGACAAGCTGATTGCCACTATGCTATGTTTTCTGTATGTCAAATAAACAAACGTTTTTCAATGCATATTATTCATGATCTTTGTTTGTAGCTTGTGATGTTGCATGCATAGTTACTATATCCTATTGTTAGAACTCCATCTTTCACGCACATGTTTAGAGTTCTTTGATCCCAGCTATCAATTCTTGCAAATGGTTGGATCTTTATTGTGAGGGTGCATGTCACCTCAAAAATTATTCTGTTTATCACTTACCTACTCGAGGACGAGCAGGAGTTAAGCTTGGGGATGCTGATACGTTGGAAACGTATCTATAATTTTTGATGCTCCATGCTTGTTTAGTATCTACTTTGCTTTGCTTGTCTACACTTTGAGGTGATTTTTACATGTTTTCTGGTACTAACCTACTAACAAGTTGCAACAGTGCCAAATGCCTGTTTTCTGCTGTTTTTGGTTTCAGAAAAGTTAGTAAAGAAATATTCTCGGAATTGGACGGGACAAACGTCAAAGTCAATTACTTTCCGTGGGGAACAAGAAGTCTAGAGGGGAGACGAGGAGGCGTGCCAGGGCAGCTAAACCCCCCTAGGCACGGGTGGGCCCTACCCTGCGCCTGGGTAGGGTTTGCCCCCTCTGGACGCCGCCTCGGCCTCCCCCTTCGCCTATAAGAAGCCCACGATGCAGAAACCCTGGGCACCCGATCAAATATCCACGAAACGTCTGTAGCCGCCGCCACCATCGTCCCTAGATCAGGGGGTTTGAAGTTCTTCCCGGCACCCTGCCGGAGGGGAGATCATCCCGGAGGCCTTCTCTCCGGTATGATGCGTGAGTAGTTACACCTTGGAGTATGGGTCCATGTAGTAGCTAGATGGTTGTATCTCCTCATTTGTGCTTTCATGTATAGATCTTGTGAGCTCCGTTCATGATCAAGATCTAATCTATTTGTAATCATGCATGTTGTGTTTGCGGGGATCCGATGGATATTGAGATTATTATGTTGGTTTGATTAATGGTTTTGCCTTTATGATTCTACCATGTTTGTGTTGTTTGTGATCTTGCATGCTCTCCGTTGTTAGTAGCTATCTTGGCCAAGTAGTTGCTAGTGACTCCAAGAGGGGGTATTTATGCTCAATAGTAGTTTCATGCCTCTAGTTTCCAAGGGAAGTGACAGAAATATCTTCGGTTATAGATGTGTTGTTGCTACTAGGGAGAAAACAACGGTCTCTTGTTCATGGAACATGTGGACTGTTTACCTTACACACTTTGCTTAAAGCAGTTGTCTGTTGCTTGCAACTTAATACTAGAGGGGGTTCGGATGATAACCTGAAGATGGACTTCTAGTCATAGATGCAGTTGGATGGCGGTCTATGTATCTTGTTGTATTGCCCAATCGAATCTCATAGGATCTTTCTGACTAGTAATTGCAATTTTATGCCTTGCTCAGTTCCTGTCAATTGCCTTGCTGTAATTTGTTTACCCGTCATGCCATGTTGTTTATCTAAGGAGAGCACCTCTAGTGAACTATGGACCCCGGTCCAATCTTTACCATTGATGCATCTTCCACTGTTACTTGTTTACTTGCTGCAAACCATTACCTTCCACACCATACGTTTAATCCTTTGTTACAGCAACCGGTTAGATTGACAACCTCACTGTTAGTTGGGGCAAAGTCTTGAGTTTGTGTTGTGCAGGTCTCCATGTTGCGTGCAACACCTGTGTGACGTTTCCTTCCTCCTACTGATTCGATAACCTTGGTTTCTTACTGAGGGAAACTCATTGTTGTACTGCTTCACACCCTGTCTTGGGGTTCCCAACAGGCTCCACATAAGCTGTGCAAGCCATCACTGCGCCTCATACCCAATAAACACCATGTCTGCGCTCCGATCTGCCAGCTTCGGAAGTTGCTTGCCCACCTTCTTAACGTGTGTGACACACCCAAATGTCCGCAGGTGCTCGACGTTTGGCTTTCTACCATTCCATGCCTCATAGGGCTTGTTTTGCATCAAGTGCCTTTGTAGCAGCTCTGTTGAGGAGATAAACTTTTGTCACGACCGCCTCTCCCCAAAATTTTCCTGGTACTGCCATTGTTTTCAGAGGGCTTCTTGCCATATTGACCACTGTCCAGTTCCTTCTTTCAACAACCCCATTGTTCTATGGGGTATAAGGAGATATAAAGTGGTGGTTGATTCCGAGTTGACAAAAATATTCAGCAAACTGATTTGAGGTGAATTCCCCTCCTTGATTAGTTCATAAAATCTTCAACTTGTGCTCTGAATCCAACTCGGTTGTAGCTTGAAACTTCTTCACGGCTTCAAATGCCTCTTCCTTGTTTTTTAGAAATGTCACCCACATGAAGGGTGACATATCTTTGACAAGTAGGAGGAAGTACTTTCTCCCCCGTGTGACCCTAGTGTTACTCTGCCCACATAGATCCCCGTGTACAAGCACTAGGAGATCGGAAGCTCTAAAATTCATTGCTAAAGGGAACGGCAACCTCTTTTGCATACCAAGCATGCAACTATCATAGTCAAGATTCATATGATTGATCTGCGGCATTCCATGCACCATCTCTCTGTTGGCTAGCTACCTTAGTGCACGGAAATTTGCGCGACCGTATCGCTTGTGCAAGAGCCACATTTTGTCATTGTTGCAGGTCATTAGGCACACTAGTTCTGCTTGGTTGATGTTCGGTAGGTACATCATGTTCCTTGTACATTCTAGTCTGGCCATCAGCTGCCTGTCCCTATCCCAAACTTGCATCACGCCATCCTCTCCATCGTACTTGTAGCCAACCTCGTCTAACTGTCCTAGGCTAATGATATTGTTTCTTAGCTTGGGAATGAAATATACTTCAGTCAAGACACGGTGATCACCTGTCGGGCATTGCATCAGTATAGAACCTCTTCCACAAATCTCAAAAGTGGAGCCATCTCCAAAGATGACGTTACCTTTCATAGTGTGATCTAGCTTAGCAAATTTTCTAGCACACCCTGTCATATGGTTGCTTGCTCCGGTATCAAGATACCAAGCCTGGTCTTGTCTTCCTGCTAACTTGGGCACCGCTTTCTTCTCATGTAGTAGTACATGATCACCCTCCACCTTGGCGGTTTCGAACACCTCAAGTGTTTTAGTCAGCAGCAATGCAGGGCCATCCTCGTATTCCTTCATGAGGTTGGCCTTCTACTTCTTGGGCTCAGGACAGTCAGACTGAAAGTGACCATAGTCATTACAGTTGTAGCACCGTACCTTGGAAATATCAAAATTCCATTTCTTCTTGTCCTTGCCACGGTCTTTCCTGAAGTTCTTGTTGTTCTTGCCATGATCACCATGATCAAATCATCCTCCACTCTTCCTTCCAGTGGACTGACTCGAATTACTAGCACTGTCATTGCTGCCCTTCTTTCCCTTCATGAGATGCTCGAGTGCTTTCGAGACAAGAATCAACTGCTCATCCTTGCCACCTCCATTGCGGCAGCGACCTAATCGTTCTCAAATGCGGCTAGCCTTCCCACGGCCTCAAACACATGCATTTTGGATAGGTCTCCCCATTGCTCAATGGTGTTGACAACATCTGTGAACCTGTTAGGTACGCCATTGAACAAAACTTCTATGAAAGTTTCATCATCAAGTTTCTCACCTAGAGAGAGGATATCGGTGATGAGGGATTTTAGCCTCTGTTTGAACGTGGAGATGGACTCCCTGTCGTCCATCTGCAACTTGTCGAGTTGTCGCTTCAATTGTTTCACTCGGGCCTTCTTCACACGATCCTCGCTAACACACATATGCTTGATCGCTTCCCAAGATTTGGTTGCAGTCTCCCACTCCGCGATAGCCATGACCATGGCGTCAGGGAGAGACTGCGAGAGTGCGGTGAACGCGTCCTTGTCCCTGCCCTAGTCGTAGTCACCCTTGTCGTTGATTGTCAGCCAACAACCGAGGGTGCGCATGATGATCCTCATCTTCACGTCCCACACGCCATAGTTTGTGTCCGTGAGCTGCGGGTAGTGAATGGGAACCCCTCCTCCTCTCGATGTGGAACAGACCACAACGGTGCCGACAACGGCACCCTTCATGTCCTTCTTGGAAGGATATGGATCCCCATCGCCGTTCAGCTTCGCCGCCATGTAGTGCCGCCATCACGATCGCCTCCACAGACCGAGGGCTCTGATACCAAATGACAGATCCTAGCCCTAGAACACACACGATCATGGTGGAATTTTTGTGGATTTCAATCTCGCCGCTCTAAACCTCTCCCTATGATGAACAAACCAACACCACAGCGGACATGAGATTTTCTGCGATGCATAATGCTTGCGTCTTTTCTGCTCTCTGTTTTATTCCATCGATCCACGTCTCTCGAAACATGACCGATCCTACCGCTACACCCTTCCATGATCCACAAGGCCCGCGCCATCCCAATAAGATCGAGAGGGGCTAAACTAATCATCTACGACTAACTTCTACGCCTCTACGTGAATGTGCACATATCATGTGCACATATCAGGCTCCTTTTCTACTACTAAATAAGAGAAACTACTTGACCACTATGTGTCATGATTACAGAAGTGATTAACAAATTGATAAAAACAACGTGCAATTAGAATAACAACTCACACAAACATTTAGGTGTATGAATACAACCACAATATATTCTAATAATCCATAAGATCCTACCTCGTTTGAAATAATCACTTGACTAATATTTTTATCGACTAATATCTATTGTCGTTCGATAGTATGAGGGAAATGATCGTGCCCCATAGGGCCGACGGTTGCGTGTTAAGTATGGGGTGAAAAATCCCCACTCGCGGCCAATAGAAGGAAGATAGTTACATTAGGAAGGAGCGAATAAGTGAGAGATAAAAGGCAACCCTCCAATCACGTATGAGACCGTTGGGGAGAGGATACCCGCAGCTGTACTACACCATACGGGTGTACCCAGTCCATACGTGGTGGTTACATATTTTCTAACATCCCCTTAATCTAAGTCGCGAAAGAAACAAAGAGTTTGAGATTATGCTTAAATTCATCGGAAGTCTTCATATAAAGGGCCTTAGTAAAACCATCGGCCAGCTGATCTTTGCTTGATATGAATTTGATCTCAAGTAAGTTTTTTATAACTCTTTCTCTCACAAAATAAAAATATTTTTTTTATGTTTATGCGAGCATGTTTGCAGACAGGTAGGTGGCTCCTAGATTGTCACACCATAAGCAGGGAGTGACATGGAGAGAGACCCCGAGCTCACGAATAAGGCTTCAACCCAAATTATTTCGATTGTGGCATTGGCCGTAGATTTGTATTCATCTTTCGTGCTTGAGCGGGAGACAGTGGCTTGTTTTTTGACTCTCCAAGATATAAGATTAGGGCCAAATAAAATTGAAAATCTACTAGTGGAGCGTCTATCATCAAGATATCTTGTTCAGTCTGCATCTGAGAAGGCATTAATGAGATTAGAGAAGGATCGGTGAAACGTAATACCAGCGTTGAGTGTACCTTATACATAGCGCAAGATCCTTTTAGCCGATGTCCAATGAGCTATAGTTGGGGCATGAAGAAACTGACAAATTTTGTTAACAACAAAGAATAAGTCTGGACGTGTGAGAGTCAAATATTGTAAGGCGCCAACAATGCTCCTGTACTAAGTGATATCCTCGGCCCCAAGTGGTGTACCATCAGTGAGAGACGATATTCGTGATGTATAGGGGTGCATGACATGTAGTACATTTAGTCATACCAACACGAGAGAGTAAATCAGTGGCATATTTATCCCAGGATAAATGTAGGCCATCAGATGTTTTCTTGACTTCAATGCATGCCCAATAAGTGTAAGTCACCGAGGTCTTTGAGAGCGAAATTCACACTCAAATCATGTAGAAGAGCCAAAATGGCATCAACATAGATCAAAACAAGCATGGTGATACCTGACTTGTTGTAGATAAAGAGAGATGTGTCGGCCTTGGAGGCAATAAAACCAAGAGCATGAAGCTTAGAGATGAGCTTGGAAAACCATGAACGAGGAGCTTGTTTTAAACCATAGAGAGCCTTGTCAAATTTGCAAATGTGATGCAGAAGATTGGGATCTTCAAACTCAGGTGGTTGTTTATATAAACTTCCTCTTCCAGAACACCATGAAGAAAATGTTCTTGACATCCAATTGACGGAGGCTCCATCCACGAGAAACCGAGAGTGCTAGGATAAGGCGAATAGTCGGCTTTTACAACATGAGTGAAGGTGACTTCGTAGTCAATAACATAGCGTTGTTTGAAGCCCTTATCAACAAAATGGGCTTTATACAGTTCAATATGCGGTAGACCCACTTGCAATCTATCAATTTTTGTTCGAGCTTGGAGGTACAAATGTTTTGTTTTGAATTAAGGCATCATATTCATCACGCATTGCTTGGCACCAATGAGTATCACTTAAGACTTCAGAGATATTTCTTGGTTCTCCTGTAGAGGTTTGTGTAGGGGTTCGTAGCATGGAAAACAACAAATTTCTACCGCATGCCAAGATCTATCTACTAGATTGTAGCAACGAGTTGATTAGACAGGCAAAGGAGGAATTCCAACACCCACTTTTCTTTGAAATTTTTATCATTGCTGCTTGGGGGATCTGGAAGGAAAGGAATAATCTAATCTTTCAAGGAACAGAACATTCAGTAAACTCTTGAAGATCTAGAGTTAAGGTTGATTTATCTTTGCTTAGGTTCAGGGTTAACCAAAACCTGGAAAATATCATAAACTTGTATATAGATAGAATCTAGTGTGGTGTTGTGTTTTCTTGTAACTTGATGCTCTCTGAATCACTATGTAACTCTATTTTATATTAATATAGTACCACAGTAGGAGCCTCTCCTACTGTTTATGGTCAAAAAAAACGAGTTGATTAGATTACTCACCCTCAAAGATTCCAAAGCGGTTAACGAGAGCAGATTCTCGTGGGTGATGTAGTCGTACACTTGCCGATCTCAAGATCGCGTAGACGGTCCTTCCGGTGTTGCGTTCCGGAAGCGCTTCCGTAGTCGGTCACACGTTCGGTACTCGATGAAGACCTTCCTCTCCCTTGTTCCAGCAGGCAGCGGAGGTTGTAGTTATCCCCTCGCGATTCCGGCAGCACGACGGTGTGGTGTTGGAAGTAGAGGGAAGATCTCGCAGGGCTTCGCCTAAGCCGGTGCGAGTTATGGTGGATCTAGGGTTTTCCGGCGATCTAGGTTTAGAAGGCCTGGAGGAGGAGGTGTCAGCGGCGGCTAGGGCGACAGCGACGAGGCGGCGCGGCGTGCGGCGGCGGCGGCGCACGGGGTGGCGAGGGCTGGCTCTTGTGTTGTTTGGGGCAGCCCTCCCCCTCTATTTATGAGAGGGGGCAGCCTTGGGAGGGGAGAGTTTGAATCCAAACCCAAACCCAAGTTGGATTGAAGGAAGGACTCTTTCCTTCTTCCACTAGGAAACCATTGTTCCAGTTTGACTTTTGAAACCTCCCGTTTGACTTTCAATTTAGAGCTTTAATTCTCTCCTGCAAATGCCCAAACCAAGTGACCTAGGATATGATCCAATCATTCCACTTACCCATGACATATTCCATTCCCCTTCCGGTCCGGTGAACCTTCTAGAACCTCTCCGATGAAAACATCGAAATCATTCCCGAACTCCGGAATCGGACTTTCCATATATGAATCTTATTCTCCAGACCATTCCGGATCTCCGCATGATATCCCAAATCCCATCTGAGACTCCGAACAACATTCGGTATCCCTACTAACATTCCATGTCTACTAAACAACATCGAATCCTTAAGTGTGTCTCCCTACGGTTCGTGAATTATGCGGACATGACCGAGACACTTCTCCGATCAATAACCAATAGAGGAATCTAGAAATTCATATGGATCCCACATATTTCAACGATTACTTTGCGATCGAATGAACCACTTACATACGATACCAATTTCCCTTTATCTTGCGATAGTTTACTTATCCGAGGTTTGGTTGTCGGTATCTCTGCATACCTAGTTCAACCTCGTTACCGATAAGTACTCTTTTGTCGTTCCCATGATATGTGATCCCTTGTGAGCCAGTCACATGCTTGCAAGCCAATTGGATGACATTCCATCGAGAGGGCCCAGAGTATATCTATCTGTCATATGGATGGACAAATCCCACTCTTGATCCATGTGCCTCAACACATACTTTCCGAACACTCAAGGCCACCTTTATATCCACCCAGTTACAGTGTGGTGTTTGATATCATCAAAGCATCCTTCCGGTGATGGTTATTAGCATGATCTCATGGTCGAAGGAGTTAGGTTACTATGTATCAGAAAGCTTATAGCAAACGAACTATTGAAATGACTTGATCTTAATGCTATGCTTATCTATAGGAGTATGTCCATCATACCATTCTCCTAATGATATGATCTTGTTGTTAATAACATCTCAATGTTCATGATCGAGAAACCACGATCATCTATTAACCAACAAGCTAGTATTATAAAGAGGCTTTACCAGGGACACTAATTTAGTTTACAAATCACACAAGTATTAATGTTTCCGGTTAATACTATTATAGCATGAATGTAAACATTTATCATAAACACAAAGATATAATAATAACCACTTTTAATATTGCCTCTAGGACATATCTCCAACAGTCTCCCACTTGCACTAGAGTCAACTATCTAGATTACATGGTAATATACCGAACACCCATGGCGGTTTGGTGCTGGTCATGTTTTTCCCTCGGGAGAGGTTTAGTCAATGGATCCGTCACATTCAGATTTGTATGTACTTTGCAAATCTTTATTCCACCATCTTGGACGTACTCTCGAATAGCGTGGAAACGTAGCTTGATGTGCTTCAACTTCTTGTGTGACCTTGGTTCTTGCGCATTGGCTATGGCACCCATGTTATCACAGTAGATAGACATTGGGTCCAGCGCACTTGGAACCACATCGAGCTCTCTAATGAACTCCTTAATACATATCGCCTCTTGTGAAGCCTCCGAAGCAGCTATGTATTCCGATTCAGTTGAATATCTCGCCACAACACTTTGCTTTGCACTCCTCCAGCTAACTGCTGCACCATTCAAAGTAAATACGTATCCAGATTGAGATTTAGAATCATCCGGGTCGGTGTTCCAACTAGCATTGGTGTAACCATTAACAACGAGTTGTTCATCACCTCCATAAGAAAGAACCATATCCTTAGTTCTTCTCAAGTACTTAAGGATGTTTTTGACCGTTGTCCAATGATCCACTCGTGTATCACTTTGATATCTGCTAGTCAAACTAACAACATATGAAATGCCGGGTCTAGTACATTGCATGGCATACATAAGAGATCCTATGGCTGAGGCATAGGGAGTCTTACTCATCCTTTCTCTATCTTCTGCCGTTGTAGGACTTTGAGTTTTACTCAAGGTCGATCAAGCAACATGGGCAAGAACCCTTTCTTGCTATCTTCCATTCCAAACCTCTTTAGAACTTTGTCCAAATATGTACTCTATGACAATGATATTAGGCGTCTCGATCTATCTCTATAAATCTTTATGCCTAATATGTAAGCTGCTTCGCCAAGATCTTTCATTGAAAAACTATTATTCAAATAATCCTTGACACTATTAAGAAGGTCTACGTCATTCCCAATCAACAATATGTGATCTACATATAGTATTAAGAATGCTACAAAGCTCCCACTCACTTTCTTGTAAATACAAGCTTCTCCATAAGTTTATATAAAACTAAAGCTTTTGATTACCTTATCAAAACGTTGATTCCAACTTCGGGATGCTTGCTTCAATCCATAAATGGACCATTGAAGTTTGCATACCTTGTTAGCATTTTAGGATCGACAAAACCTTTGGGTTGCATCATATACAACTCTTCATCAATGTCTCCATTGAGGAATACTATTTTGACATCCATCTGCCATATCTCATAATCATAATATGCAGCGATTGCTAACAAAATCCTCACAGACTTTAGCTTTGCTACCGGTGAGAAAGTCTCATCGTAGTCAACTCCTTGAATTTTTCGAAACCCTTTTGCGACAAGTCGAGCTTTATAGACAGTAACATTACCATCAACATCTATTTTCTTCTTGAAAATCCATTTGTTCTCGACAGCCTTCCGGCCATCCGGTAAGTCCACCAAAGTCCATACTTGGATCCAATCTCGGATTTCATGGCTTCTTGCCATTTATTGGAATCTGGGCTCATCATCGCTTCCTCATATGTCGCAGGGTCATCGGTGTTGTCCACCAATATGACACTCATAACGGGATCATACCAATCAGGAGTGGTACAAGTTCTCGTTGACCTGCGAGGTTTTGTAGTAACTTCAACCGAAGTTTCATGATCAACATCATTAGCTTCCTCTCTTATTGGTGTAGGAGCCACAGGAACTACTTCCGGTGCTGCGCTACTCTCAAGTTCGAGAGAAGGTTTAACAACCTCGTCGAGTTCTACTTTCCTTCCAGTCACTTCTTTCGAGAGAAACTCCTTCTCTAGAAAGGATCCATTCTTGTCAAGGAAGATTTTTCCCTCGGATCTGATAGAAGGTATACCCAATAGTTTCCTTCGGGTACCCTATGAAGACACATTTTTCTGCTTTGGGTTCACTACTGCAGAATAGGCTATCAGTGACAGGCTTAAAAGGCCTACTAATGACAGGCAAAGCACCTGTCACTGATGACTAGTCACTAGTATGAGGTTGCTAGTGACAGGCAAGTGCCTATCACTAGTATCTGTACCAGTGACATGCTTTTACATGTGCTAGTCACTGGTATGTGTATATCAGTGACAGGCAAAAGAGATGCATGTCACTAGTTGCGATCAAAGGCAGCAGCCCTGTGGGGCTTTGTAGTGACAGGCTCATTATCCTGCCCGTCACTGGATTAAAATTCAGTAATAAAAATATATATATTTAGTATAATAAAATGTTATAAAAATTAAATACATTTTCTACAAATTACTTAAATATCAAAATAAGATGTTGTACCAATGATACACTCATGTAACCCAATATGATTTAATATTTGCAACACAATATGATATAATATTTACACATATAACACATTGGCATAAGAAGTTGCAATCTATCATAGACTAACGATGGAAGTTTCTTCTTAGTTATGTAGTAGTTTGAACTCCAAAGAATAGCAACACCACAATACATGTATTATGGTCAAATGCATTGTTGCAAGTTTCTTTCAATATGCTACATTTTCATCATCGTATTGAGGTGCAAATTCTTTCATTACACCTTTCTTGTATAGACGTGAATCACGGACATTGATGACATGCTTAACCTGAAACAAACAAGGAAATAGGAATATAATTGTGAGAAATGTCACCAATTGGATAAGAACTGGTTGGAGAATAAACATATTCTACATAAAAATATCAAATAGTGGCATAAAAATCAGCTTTCTCTATTATTTGTCCCTAAATTTAAAAGAATGTACTTAGCAACTAGGAGGTAAATCGTGTTTGTAGTTAGTATATTAAACGTACACCTTTTAATATAATGTAAATAAGTAGAAAGGATCTACTTATCCTCTTCTAGAATTCTAGTTAGTATATTAGCGTACTCCTTTTTGTACGGTGTGCAAGTAAGCATACACCCCTATGCATGAGCACTAGCATTTAGGTTCTGAAGATGAGGCTCATGAACATAAACAATAAATTCCTTGATGACCACTGCAGTTAGTTTTATCATCCAATGATCCAAACTTGATGATGTTGATAGCTAGCAGATTTAATTTAAAATCTGAAAATAACGTGAAATGATAATACCTTTAAATGAGAATCTACAATGAAGAAGTTATTTCATCACACAGTCCTGAAACCAAGGTAGCCGGTTGCATCTCCTTAGCCTACTATGGATGGAAAATGACCAATTTATCAAATAACTTGTGATGTTCACTTCGAGGAACTTAACATGATAAATAAATTTAGACAAAGAAGTAATCAGCCTGGTCACATGTTGAATAAGATTATGAATGACCTATATCAAACACTTAGAAACAACGTTAAACAACAGGTGTGGACAATATAACCCTAAAGCTTATTTTTGTGTCGGGAGTGATACCTTAATATTTTCTCTTCTATGTAATGATCAGCAGGTAAAGACAATACATGGACTAACATCCCTTTTGTGTAACTGCTCGCTACTGCCAAAAAGAGGATCCATATGTAAGAATAAGCTAATAACATGTCAATAGATAGAAGATATCGTTATATGGTAAGTCCAAAAAAAATAAGGTTCTACTAAGCAAATCAGATAGCTTCCATGATGATGATTCTATCAGACACAAATCAAGATAAAATCTGTGCGACATATTACTACATATATGAAAGATGAGCTCTTCAGCGCTCTCTCAGCGCGCCAGCGCCAACACACGCACGGTTCACGCACTGTTCATGAACAGTACCGTGCGGATGAACAGTACTTGCCCCAATTTTGACCACTGACTTTCGATCCGGCGGTCCGCGTTGGTATAACCAGTGGTCCGAGTTCACACAAAAAGTACGTAGTGTGTAAGGGCCGTTTCTACAGTAGATTTTCGATTCAACGGTGCACGTACTACCAATCATCTAATTTTGTCCAGTCACGATGCTATTTTCAGAGCTCATTTTAGAAATATTTGATGGTAACTTTTTGACACAACATTTTGGCCGTAACTTTATGATATACTACATCACGGTAATTATTTGATGCATCTTCCTATCGTCATTTTCCGACGTCATTAGCCTAAGTTTACGCCAGCATTTTTTAACTACTCAGCGATATTTTTTCCAACACAACTTTTCGGCCGTTTTTCCGCTGATAATTATTCCAAGACAAGTGAATAATTCTATAACCATATTTCATCTAGCATTACTATATATTAAAGTTGATAGGCTTCTCAGCTCCACGTACACAGTACTATAGACGGATCAATTTCTACCAATCAGTCGGCGCCACGTCGGCTTGCTGTAAGTGCAATTTTTTTCTTCCTTTATATTTTATTTTTTATACTTTTTAACGAGAATTTTTTGGGAGTTTTTTATGACACTTTTCTGCCGTAATTTTCCGGCCATAGTTCCCACATAACTTTTCGCCGTGTTTTTTCGCTGAGTGTTATCCTTCAACAATTCTTCAAGTGTATAGTAATTTTGCTGACGGTAGTCTATGATAGTATTTTCTTTGTTTATTTTAAAAATATTTGACGGTAACTTTTTGACACAACGTTTTGATCGTAATTTTATGATAGTAATTAACTATGTTTACGTTAACCACATAACGTTAATTATTTGACGCATCTTCTTGTCCTGTCCGTCATTTTTCATCATCATTACCCTAAGTTTGCGACAACATTTTTTTAACTACTCGGCAGTAATTTTTCCGACATAAATTTTCGGCCGTTTTCCCGCTGGTAGTTATTCCAAGACAACTCCTTGACGGTGAATAATTCTATAACCATATTTTATCTGCAGTATTTTTTATGTTTCTTCCCTATTCTATGGCAATAATTTTTTGTCACGCTTTCCCAGTCGTAATTTCCATAAAATAACTACCTTTCAGTAATTTTTTGAAGATGGGTCATTTTACGGTCATAAATCGCTGGTAGGAGTTCAATTTTCGCCTTTTATATTTTTTGACACTAATTTCATCATCCGCCGCCTGTTTTTTTAGCAAAATAGTACCAATGTCTTCTACGGTAACTTCAGACAACAATAGTACTCGACATATGACGTAATCTCCAGCAATACTTTTATTAGACCCCGTTGTCCTATCACGGGCGTGGCGGCATGTTGCCGCGCCACATTTCCTAGTCTTTAACTATGGTGCATACATGATGTATATTTCTAGCAAAAAGCAATGCTTTGGAGTCGATGATGTACGTGACATTTAGAGAGAAAAAAAGAATACACTTTTAATCCGTGACCGAACGATTGTGATGGCATATCTTGAAACTTAGTCAGTACAACACCATCCAAAGATTAGTATGAGTCTAGCTCCTTTGCCTCCTTTCTGTCTTTGATATTTCACATGAGTATAGTTCTGGCCAAAGTCTATTAGCTGTCTTCAGGCAAGAGTAAACGTGTCTACAACAACAATTAAATAATTAGTACTCCCTTCATCTCAAGTCTCAAATTTGTCAAAATTTGGATAAATCTAGACACTATTTAGTACTCCCTCCGATCCATATTAGTTGACTGGATTTGGATGAATCTAGACACTATTTAGTATATAGGTTCATTAAAATTTTGACAAATCCAAGTCTACTAATATGGGTTGGAGGGAATCATATTAGTGCCCATATTAGTTGACTTGGATTTGTCTAGATTCGCAAAAAAAATGGGTTGGAGGGAGTATATAGATTCATCCAAATTTTTAAAAATCTTAGGCATCTATTTTAAGACGGAGGGAGTACAATATTATGCATCTGTTAATTGTAACCACGGTACTGCACGTGTATTTGGGATCAATGATCCATAAGAGAAAGAAAATAATTGTGAGATTATCCTAACAGAAACCTTACTGTCCACGGATCACAACTTAAACACTCCTCAAAGCATAAGAATCGATCTCCAAATACGCCATGATGCTGAGGAGAAGACCACAAAGATCTGTTTACGGTAGGATGGGCGTGAAAGGCTCAGTAAGAATAGGTCTAAAGGCAGACAAACGAAGCTGGTAGGACAAGGATTTAAATAGAGGTAGATCCATGGAAGAAGGCGACAGTGGTTGACGTGGGTCGATGCCCGGGTCACGATCACGTTCCATGGCGGCTGAGCCCTAATTTGTGCCCAAGATAGCAGGAAGAAGAATACATACCAGGGATCCCACCGCAGTCAACCCTCGCGCGGGTATGCGCCATCGATCTCAGTCCTGCCATGTATGCTGGCAGCCGGCCGGATGGTCTGAGTCTCACGCCACCGTCGCACTATCGCGTGCCTGCTCCGTTCTTCCATCGCCGCCTAGGTAGTCGCTATGAGAGGTTAGAGACTCGAAGGCTTTTTTTACGGGATGGATTGGGATGTCTTCGTGCGTTCTCCACGAGATGAAGCAGATGAAATGGGTCGACTACTAGTCAACTAATAATGTGGTAGTTTTTTTTACCCAAAAAAAGAACTAACGTGGTAGTGGTCTAACGCTGATTTGTGGACCGATATGTTTAATTCTTTCTTTTGTTGAGTTTTATCTTTGTGAAAAATAGTTCCACATAGCAGAGATGAAATCTTCCTCCACACGGTTGAGACAGATACGTGTGAGATTAGTGGATTTGTTACCCTGATTTTCCGGAATTAGGCCATACGGTTTGAGAAGCTGTTTTCAGCGAGATTATCAGGAAGAGTGAGGAATGACACAAAATTTTACGGGCGGTGAGATAGATCGTGTCTAACCATGTATTGGATATAATCCAAACATATGATTTTGATGATTAGATAGTTTGGATGCTCTGGTTTGGTTGGCGTAGGATGGGGAAAAATAACCGTGTTACATGTGACAAGCCTTTAAAGATGTCCATCAGTAAGGAATTTGTCTGTTTAGCCGCTCTTTATGGAAAATAGTAGTGACGGGCACATTTTAAGGTTGTCATTAATCATAGCTATATTAATGACAGGCATTTATATATGCATGTCACTGAGTAATTTTTTTATTTAGCAGGACTCAATAAAATATACTAGTGACAGTCACTGTTATACGCCTGTCACTAGTGTTTTGTACTAGTGACAGGCATATTCTTGCCCGTCACCCGTAATACTTACTAGTGACAGGTATAGTTTTGCCTGTCACTAACCACCTGGAGGCTATAAGCCATTTTGCAGTAGTGTCAAGCTTGTCTGGTTGTAACTTATTTACATAAGCTTCGCAACCCCAAACTTTAAGGAACGACAATTTAGATTTCTTCCCAAACCATAATTCATACGGTGTCGTTTCAACGGATTTAGATGGTGCCCTATTTAAAGTGAATGCAGTTGTTTCTAATACATAACCCCAAAACGATAGCAGTAAATCTGTAAGTGACATCATAGAACGAACGATATCTAAGAGAGTTCGATTACGACGTTCAAACACACCATTATATTGTGGTGTTCCCGGCAGTGTCAATTGTGAAAGTATTCCGCATTTCTTCAAATGCTCGCCAAACTCGTAACTTAGATATTCACCTCCACGATCAGATTGTAGAAATTTAATCTTCTTGTTACGTTGATTCTCTACCTCACTTTGAAATTCCTTAAACTTCTCAAAAGTTTTGGACTTATGTTTCATGAAATAGATATACCCATATCTACTCAAAGCATCTGTAAAGGTAAGAACATAACGATAACCACCGCATGATGCTACACTCATTGGGCCACACACATCGGTATGTATGATTTTCAATAAGTCCGTAGCTCGCTCCATCATACCAGAAAATGGAGTCTTAGTCATTTTACCCATCAGACATGCTTCGCATCTTTCAAGTGATTCGAAATCAAGTGATTCAAGAAGTCCATCGGTATGGAGTTTTTTCATACACTTCACTCCAATATGACCAAGACGACAGTGCCACATATAGTTCGAGTTATCGCTCAATTTCAAACATTTAGCTTCAATGTTATTAATGTGTATTTCCACAATCGAGATTCAATAAGAATAGACCATCTATCAAAGGTGCATGTGCATAAAACATATTACTCATATAAATCGAACAACCATTATTCTAGGACTTAAACAAGTAACCATCTCGCAATAAACATGATCCGGATATAATGTTCACGCTCAACGCAGGTATCAAATAACAATTATTTAAGTATAAAACTAATCCCGATGGTAGATGAAGAGGTAGCGTGCCGACCGCGATCACATCAACCTTTGATCCATTTCCAACGCGCATCGTCACCTTGTTCTTCGCTAGTTTCCGTCTATTCTACAACACCTATTTCGAGTTACAAATGTGAGCAACCGAACCAGTATCAAATACCCAGGCACTACTACAAGTACTAGTGAGATACACATCAATAACATGTATATCGGATATACCTTTCTTCTTGATGTTGCCGTTCTTCAAATCCTCCAAGTACTTAGGGAAATTCCTCTTCCAGTGACCTTCTCCCTTGCAGTAAAAACACCCAGTATAAGGCTTAGGCCTAGCCTTGGTCTTCTTCGCCGGCGCGGTAACTTTCTTACCGCCCTTCTTGAAGTTTCCCTTTTTCTTAGACTTGCCTTGCTTCTTGAATTTGGTGGTCTTATTGACCAACAACACTTGGTGCTCTTTCTTGATCTCCACTTCTACAGACTTTAACATGGAGAAGAGTTCAGGCAACGACTTGTCCATGTTTTGCATATTGTAGTTCATCACAAAGTTCTTATAACTTGGTGGTAGTGATTGGAGGACACGGTGAATCCCCAAAGCATTAGGAATCACTATACCCAAGCTTTGAAGCCTGCTTGCGTGCCCAGACATCTTAAGCACATGCTCACTGACGGAGCTGCCCTCTTCCATCTTATAGTTAAAGAACTTTTTAGAAGCCTCATAACTCTCAACTGCCGCGTGAGCCTCAAATATCATTTTGAGTTCACGGACAATATCATGTGGGTCATGGTTCTCAAACCTTTTATGAAGCTCCGATTCCAAACCATACAAAATAGCACACTGAACTGTGGAGTACTGATTCTTCCGAGCGAGGAAAACATTCTTTACCTCATCGGTAGCATCAGCTGTAGGTGGGTCACCCAGCGGTGCATCCAGCACATAGGTCAAGTTACTAGCATTGAGGACAATCCTCAAATTGCGGAACCAATCCGCGAAGTTGCTTCCATTGTTTTTCAACTTTTCTTTCTCTAGGAACGCATTAAAATTGATGGTAGGGGCCGCCATTGATCTACAACATATTTGCAATAGTTTAGACTAAGTTTATTACAAATTGAGTTCTGATTAGTAGTTAAATTAATCTAGGTGAACTCCTGATGGGGATACGCCTACTGGGGTATACTCAGCGGGACGTTTCCGACTGGCCCAAGGGCTGGCGAGTGGGCCTGCAGAACGGCGAGTGGATCGAAGCCCAGCAAGGTATCAGGCGACTAGAAGTTGAAGGCCCAGGCGAGTAGATAGGCCCAGTCGGTCTAGTTTAAACGACATCAAGTCAGAACCGAATCGGTTGAGATATGTAAACCCTAGGGAGGTGAGCCTATAAACCTCCCTATGGGGTGAGTAGAGACACGCCCTCATACCCAAGCAACTCGCCGCCTAGTCGCCGAGTTCGCCCATTGTAAACACATCCATAATACAATCTAGCAGAGTAGGTCTTTACCTCCGGGGCCGAACACAGGTAAAACCCTATGTCTTAGCCCTCATCTCGCACCGCAGATGGCTGGCCGCCTTGCCCTCGTTCTACTACTCGCCGATTGCGGCAGATCCGCCATGGCCATCCCCACGGCAGTGGCGCCCACCGTGGGTCTGGCCGGTCGGCCGGTGTTCGCGCGAGATCCAATCGCCCATCAACGAGGCGGTCGCCACCGCCGTATGATAGCGGTCGGCGAGATGCTCCAGATCTTGCCGAGCAGCTACGTCCCGGCGCGCGACCGTCACGCCGCGTAATCCCGCCAATCGCACGACGATCAGCCTCTTCGTCGGCCTCACCGACGTCATCACCTCGGAGGACTCGGCTCGCATCCGCGAAGTCGCCACCACGCGATCGGCTCTCCGAGAGCCAGTCCGCACGATCCACCGCCCGCCTCCGAGTACAACTCGCCCACAAAGAACGTGGCGGGAACTCACGCCGCAAGATGCGGCCCTCACCGACGACGCCGACTCGGCGACCGGCCACTCGCCGGATCCATCACCGTGGCCTCATCCGCGGGCTCCATCGCCTGTGTCTCCAACGGGAGATTTCGAGGACCCTCCATCCTCGGATCTTCGACCGACTCGGTCGGAAAACTCCGCCGACCTCCACGACGGAACCAGTCGCCATGCCGCGACCTACATGGCCACCGGCCGATCCGCCGGAGGATCCTTTCTCCACCCAATCCTCCTAACGCCACGGCAGCGGAGGTCGAGAACTCCGCCTGAAATTGGCGGAGGCGACGCAAGAGCAGGCCGAGCGAAAATTTCGCCGAGCAAGTGACAAGCAGAATCATGCTACCACCAGCAGCCGGATCAGGTCACGCTGAACCCCACCGCTCAGGCGTGCCACGAACCGACGACAACGACCCGGCTCGCATAGCCGAGCGCGCGATCTGCGAACGCGCCACCGGAGGAAGCGCCGCCCGCCAGATCGACGGCGATGGGTGCCCCACCACCACCCAACCGCACTCCTGTGACCAGCCGCGATAGTCGTCTCTCACGGAGCGAGGCGTGAACGGCCTCCCACCGCTTCTCCACCGATGGACAACCTCGTGGCAGGCCGAGCAGCCGATAGCATCACGGCCACCGCGACGGCGCCTTACAAATCCAAGACGTCAAGGCCCTGCCGCAAGGCCGTGGAGCAGCAAAGAGCGCCGACCGCAGGCGAGTATACTCGCTCCTCGGGAAGCAGTGGCGGCCTCAGCGGCCGCCCGGCGGCAAACACCCTCAATTGCCCGCCACGAGCCATCAGCTCCAACGCCGACCCGTGAACGGCACTCTCCACCAACGATCCCAGGCGACCAACCGCCGCCGCTAACGGAGAACCAATCGACGCGCACTCACATCATCAACAACCAAAAGCGCGCACGCCAGCCCGACGACTTCGGCACACCCTAACTAACCCGCGATGGTGAGCCTATGGGGTCGCCACGACTAGGGCCTAAGTGCTTCGGACCAATGATCCGGAAAAGTACCCGCCAAACTTCAAGGCGCCAAAGGAAATAGAAAATACGACTCAGACGACCCCGCGGTCGCTCGACATACCTCATGGCAATGGGGATCGCGGTCACATCGACCTACTCGCCACCCGTTACCTCCCATCGATGATGGAGGGACGTGCAGCAATGGATCAACACGCCCCCGTGACGATCGACTCGGGAGGAAATGCAGACGCCGTCAGCACTTCGAGTGCTCCTACACCGCGCCACCACCATTGAGGACCCGAACGATGCGTCCAGGACCTCGCGAGTCGACTCGCAATCGGGTCCAACGGTGGCAAGAGCTCGGTACAACGCGTCGGCATCCACCCGACACCGCGATCCATTGCTTCAAGACCTCGTGTCGCCACGAGCCTCTAGTCGCCAAGCTCAAGCGACACGCCCGCACACTCGACAACATCCCGACCTCCTCGAGATCGCCAAAGACGCCGAGGAGGACCCCAACCAAGAAATCGACGACGAGTCGAGGGCAACGCCAAGACGGGTGGCAACGACGGACGCCGAACCGACTCCACGCTATAGCGGCACCCGCCTCACGCCAAGAACGACGGGCGAGTCGACCGTCGCCAACGCTGGGCACGCACAACGCGAGCCCAAGAGCTACCGCGACGAGGAGGGCAACGACGCCGATGGCGGCAACTACAAGAACAAGCCAAGGTTCGATCCCGCCCTCCTTAACCAACCATGTGCGTTTACAGCAGGGAAGGAAAGCCCGCCACGCACACCACCGCTGATCGCCACACCCTCGTGGAAATCGTGAAGGCACGGCACGCGCAGGAGGACCCCGACAACGACCCGCCAAATGGCGGAAAATTTGGCAAAGTAGCCGGCTCGCTCCACACCTTCACAGGCTTCAACACGAAGCGCGAGAAGAAGGTCATCGCCCGCGCCGTCGCCGTCAACGCGGTGGCCCAAACAGACGTCCCCCAGTTCCTCAACTGGTCGGAACAGCCCATCACCTGGAGCCGCCAAGACCACTCGCCACGCATCGAGTACCCAGGACGAGTCGCCTTGGTGGTCAAGCCCAAGGTTGGCGACTACTGGCTCCCCAAGACACTGATGGACGGCGGCAGCTCCATCAACATCCTCTACCTCGACACCTTCAGGCGGTTACGACTCCCGCAGTCGATGATCGAGACAACCCACACCACGTTCCACGGCATCGTCCCCGGTCGGAAGGCGTACCCGATCGGCAAAGTCACGCTACCCGTCACCTTCGGTACTCCGGCAAACTTCCGCACCGAGCGGATCGTCTTCGAGCTGGTGCCCTTCGACAGCCCTTACCACTGCGTCCTGGGGCGCCAGGCGTTCGCCAAATTCATGGCAGCTTCACCACGCTGCATAACGCAATGAAGCTCCCCGGCGGCGTCATCACCATCCACGGCGACCGACATGGCCGCGAATGCGAGGCCAAAGGAGCCGAACCGCCGACGCCGTCATCGCGCAAAACTAATCACCGACGAGCTCGCCAAATACGCGAGCGGGTTAACAATGACGATCCCACGATACTCAAGAGGCCAAACTCGAGGGCGCAAACACCTCAACCTTTGAGGCCACGACGACACACTTCGCCGAGCTGGTCCCAGCGACTCCAGCCGACGGTAACGATCGGACAGGCATGAGCCCAAATAGGAAGGCGCGCTCATCGAGTTCCTCCGTGAGAACAGGGACATCTTCGCATGGAAACCCTCCGACATGCCTGGTGTCCCTAGGGAGCTCGCTGAGCACAAATTAAACGCCGACCCCAAGGTGCGACCCGTCAAGCAGTCGCTACGGCCCTTCAACGAAGAATGCCGTCGAGCAATCGCCGAGGAAGTGCAGCGTCTACTCGCTGCCGGCTTCATCCGGCCAATCAAATACTCCAA
Source organism: Avena longiglumis (assembly GCA_030063025.1). Lineage (NCBI taxonomy): Eukaryota > Viridiplantae > Streptophyta > Magnoliopsida > Poales > Poaceae > Avena > Avena longiglumis. The sequence goes on along the minus strand of CP125973.1, from coordinate 443,019,876 downwards.
GTGGTTGGCCAACCCAGTCCTGGTCGAGAAGAAAAACGGGACCTGGAGAATGTGTATCGACTACACAAACCTGAACAGCGCCCAAAGGCGATTCGTCCTCCCGGATCGATCAGATAATCGATTCAACCGGGTTCGAGTCGCTATGTTTCCTCGACGCCTACTCCGGTACAACCAGATCAAAATGGCTGTCGAGGATGAGGAGAAGACGGCGTTCATCACGCCATTCGAGCCTTCGCTACACCGCCATGACCTTCGGCCTCAAGAACGCCGGGCAACCTACCAGCGGTGCATGCAAGAATGCCTCGCGAGCCAAATTGCCGCAACATCCACGTCTACATCGACGACGTGGTCGTGAAATCCGCCAAGGCGACCTACCCGACCTAGCGGAGACCTTCGCCAATCTGCGAGGTACAAGATAAAGCTCAATCCAGGCAAGTGCACCTTCGTACCCCGGCAACCATCGGGTACGCTGTCTCCAAACGAGGGATCGAGGCAAACCCAACGAAGATCGACACGATCGTCCGCTCGGCAAACCCGAGTGCCCGCGACGCCGGCTGGCCGGGCGTAGCGCTCTCGCCGCTTCATCCCCGCTGGGCGAAAAGGCGATGCCCTATTCCGATGCGCAAGAACCCCACCTTCCTGGGACAAGGAGGCGACGACGCTCCCGCGACCTTAAAAGGTGCTACTCGCACCACTACTCGCCGCACTACCGACAAAGAGCCTATGCTGGTTTACGTCGCGGCATCCGAGCGTCGTCGGTGCGTAATGGTTGTCGAACGACCAGAGGAAGGAAAGGAGCGCCCGTCAGCGGCGGTGTACTACATCAGCGAGGTTCTCACCGAGTCGCGCCAGATACCCATATCAAAAGCTGGTATACGCGGTCTTGGCTCAGGGCGCCGCACTACTTCCAGGAGCACCCGATCACGGTCGTCTCCTCAGCGCCACTACAAGACATCATCCGCAATCGCGAGGCGACCGGGCGGGTCGCCAAGTGGGCCGTCGAGATCGGCGTCCACAACATTAAATACGAGCCACGAAGGGCGATTAAGTCGCAGGCACTGGCAGACTTCATCGCCGACTGGGAAGAGGCCCAACAGCCAGAGAAGCCGCCGTACCTCCATTACTGGAGCCTGCACTTTGACGGGTCCAAGAACGCGGACCGCGCAGGAGCGGGGATAGTGCTGACTTCACCAAAGGGCGACAAGCTCCACTACATACTCCGCCTCGAATTCACGCCCTGCACCAACAACATGGCTGAGTACGAGGCCCTACTCCTGACATGCGAGCCGCAGGAGATGAGCATCAATCGCCCGATGCTACGGAGACTCCGACCTCGTTGCGGGACAAGTCGCCGGCACCTGTGACGCCATCTCCCCCACCATGGCGGCGTATCGCCAAGAGGTGGATAAGTTGGGCGGCCACTTCACCGGTCACTCTGTCGAGTGGATCGACAGGCGGAAAAACGAAGAGGCCGACGCCTCTCTCGAATCGGGTCGGCTCGACCGCACCACCCGCCGCGTGTTCCTCGACACAATCTTCAAACCATCGCCTCCCCGAGGGAGATCGACATCGAGTCCCACTCAACCAGAGGCAGCCTTGGTCGCACTCATCACCGAGCGCACGACCGACCAAGCCCTACATCGCCTACCTGGAAACCGGCACCCTGCCAACAGACGAGACAAACGCTCGAATGATTGCTCGCCGATGCAAGTCCTACACCATCATCGACGGCGAGCTACACAAGCGCAGCGTCACCGGCATCTTCCAACGTTGCGTCCAACCGACTGAAGGACGCAAAATCCTCCACGACATCCACTCAGGCGACTGCGGCCACCACGCCGCCGCGCGCTCCCTGTTCGCCAAGGCTATGCGACACGGCTTCTAGTGGCCCACCGCACACGCCGACGCCGTCGATATCGTCCAGCGATGCGCCGGGTGCCAGAAGTATGTCAACCAGACGCACGTACCAAGTTCGGCGCTCAAAACAATCCCCATCACCTGGCCATTCGCTGTGTGGGGCATGGACATGGTAGGCCCCTTCAAGAAGGCCCCCTCTGGCTACACCCACTTGCTAGTCGCCGTCGACAAATTCACGAAGTGGGTGGAGGCCAAGCCATCCGAAATGCGACGGAAGACCGCCACTAAGTTCCTACGCGAGCTCATATACCGCTACGGTTCCCCAACAAAGATCATCACGGACAACGGCACAAACTTCGCCAAGGGAGCAATGGCCGAATTCTGCGAAGAGCACCACATCCGGCTCGACCTCGCGTCAGTCGCACACCCGGAGTCCAACGGCCAGGCGGAACGAGCCAACCAAAGCATCCTCCACGGCAAGCCGCGACTCAAGTACCACTCGAGCGCACACCGATGCTGGGTCGAAGAGCTACCCTCCGTCATCCGGGGAATCCGCACCTCGGTCAACAGTCGACGGATTCACTCCTTCTTCATGGTCTACTACCAAGCGGTCATGCCCACCGACCTCGAACACGACTCGCCGCTGGTCGCCCACTATACGGAGGTCAGAACGAGCTGGCCCGCCAAGATGGGCTCGACCAACTCGACGAAGCACGCGACCTCGCCCGATCGCGCACCGCCATTTATCGCAAGGCTCGCGCTACCACAGCCGACGGGTGAAAACCCGCACCTTCCAGAAGGCGACCTGGTGTTACGCCTCATCCAGACAAGAAGGGCACGCACAAGCTCTCCTCCGTGGAAGGCCCGTCGCTATTGCGCCAGATTGCAACGACGCTTACTACCTCATCGACGTCGCGGGACGGCGAACTCGACGTCAGCGACCATGGAATGTAAATCTCCTCCGGAAGTTCTACTCCTAGAACCCCACATGTACTCTCCAACGCTATGAAATAAAAGAAACTACATCGCAAATTGCCTACTCTCCATGCCTTGTGCCAAGACTTTTCGTAATAAACAGATCATGCTAAAATGCAGAAGTCAACCTTTGGTAAAGCGAGCACGGCTAAGTAGTGCGATGTAAGAGCACCGAGTCATTTCAGGTCTTGCGTCACGAAAAACGCCAAACCGAGCCCCATTGAGTCGCTTAGCTCGATCGGGTTTTGCGAACCAAGACAATCGCCTCGCTTCACGGCGACCTCCCTCTGCATCCTCGGCATAGCGACTCGAACGGCTAAGTACCACGCCGAACTGAATACCGCCGTCGCGATCGGTCAGGAAAACGCCAAGTAAGAGAGCATACCTGGATTACACGCTGACCGACCCTCCGGCCAGGCAGAGGACGCTCACACCAACGCTCAGTCCTCAACCACCTCGAGTCGCGCCTCGAACTTAAGTACCACGCTCGGGGACTCGGCCACCCGACCCGCTCACAGACGGGAAAACGGTAAAGCTGAGCACTCAAGGAGTCGCTTGCGATCGGCTCTCCGAGCTCAAGTAGTCGACTAAACTAACAAAACACACGATAACAACAAATACCATATACAAGGTGAGCCCCACAAAAGGGCGGACGCCGGGGACTCATCCAAAATCAATCCAAAACACACAAACAAATAACAAAATGGACACAACGTCCCATTCAATCGCATATCGCATTGTCTTATGTTACAACTTATGCCCGCTTGGCGTAATCGCTGCTAACACATCTAGGCAAACTACCCTATTCTGCAGTTTGACGACGACGCTGTAATCCCGGCGCCACGGATGAACGCGGTGTACGGGTTTGACGGATACGTCGTCACCGCCCGCCATCGCCGAGCGGAAAGGTTGCTCAACCTTGAAGTCACGATCGGCGGCTCGGGTCGCTCGCGACGACCGCTTCCTGGTAGGGAAGGAGGTCGCCCATCGCCTGCAACACGCCCGAGTAAGCGCGCACGTTCTTGCAGCTTGAGAACCTCGGACAGATCCACCGCGCCAGTCGACGAAGGATACCCACTCGTCACATCGTCGAGGTCGAAGTCCTCGGGGAAGTGGGCGAGTCCAAGGCTCAGTGCTGTCGACGCTCCACGCCGAAATGCCGACCGCGTCATGAACTCTACGACCGCGGGCGCTTTCTCCAAGTACTCCCACACCTCAACGAGATCACTGGGAATAACCTCCGTGGGCGACATCTCTTGAAGGTAGGGGCGGATGCACGTCGCCGACAGCGTCTGCGAGTCGACAAGCATGCTTACGCACTCCCTCGCGTCAAGAGAGCTCGCTTCTTCTTGGCTACCAATAACACGACCTGCGAGAAGGAGACAATTATGAGTACCATGGAAACCACAAACAATACAACTGAAAGACAGGGAAGACGCACTCACCAAGCAATGGGCGGGCGAGTCCCGTGATGAAGCACTGAAGCGACGTATAATCGTCCTGAAGCCCAACAACGAGGGCTTCCGACACCTTGCGGTCTTCCTCCGCGGCCGCAATGGCGGCCTTAGCTCGCCCGTTCGCCGAGCTTGCTTCTTCTTTTGCCTCCCGCAGTTCGCGCTCGAGGTCGGCGACCGCCGCTCAAAGACTTAACGCAGATCGCACCGCCACCAGCTCACCAAATAGGACAAGCTCTGGCGAGCCACCTCCGCTGACAGCAGCAAACAAGCTCCTTGTTTGCTTCTCGGATAGTGGCCAGCTCATTTTCAGCACGCTGTTGCAGCCAATCGCCCGCCGACTCACCGCAGACTGCACATCATCAAAGTCAGCAAACACGAATATTTCGGTGCCCACCCGCTAAAATTTAGCGAGTGCGCACTTTCGGGAGCGATCACGAATTGCTCAGTGCTCACCCGCTAAAATTTAGCGCGTGCGCACTCGTGGACTGGATGCGAAAGTACAAAACGAAAAACTATAAGAATCACGCCGCTGCTAAGCACCGACCGATCCTCGGGACCGAGGTACCGGATAGCTGCACCAAGCATGCCATGGAGTTGTATTGCGTCCACAGACGCAGCGCCGCGTGTGCGCGACGTTGGTCGACTTCAGCCGGTGGTCCCCGAGCGAGGCTCGGGCGCGGCCCGCTGCCGTGGCCGCCTTGGTTACTGGCGGGGAAGGTAGCGATCGAGGCACCCGCCCAAAGGAAGTCGCCTCCGGTCTAGGCAAGGAAACGCCATCCTTTGTAGATGCGGTTGCTTCTATCGGGTCCGGCGGCGCGCCGCTGCCGTCGAGACAAGAACGATGACGCCGCCTTGGCCTTCTTGCCTTCACTGAGACGGCGACCTCGTCCACTTTCCTCTTGCGGGAAGGATCCTCCTCGCTCGCGGCGGAAGGTACCTTGGCCACGGTCGGGTGGCCCATCTTTTTCACTCCGGTCCTGCATATCAGATCAAATCAATAAAAGACAATCGAAGTACTTGTAGAAAATGGAGAAGGCTGAATGCACTCACTTGGCGACTGGAATGAAACGCAGGCCGGTACGAAGGCCGGCCGGTTTTTCCAGTTCGGGGCCCAGCTGGCGACTAAGCCCCAGCCTGTGACGTGGGCCCAAGACACGACGGCTTCTTCGTCGTTGAGGTCGCGGGCGCCTGACGCCGGGGCGGGGCCTCCTCGAATTGAGCCGCGGCCGGAGCCTCCGTCTGGGCGAGACCGCCACGCCGGGACCTCCTTGCGAGGCGAAGTCGCCTCGAGCCTTCCTAACCCAGACCGCGCAAATGGCGGAGGCATTGAGGCCAGCACTTCCAGAGATGGCGCATCTAGCGGTTGTCGCCGGGGCCGCCTTCACCACCGAGCTGTGGAGCATCGAACTGCTGAGTGCGGCGAGGCCATCTTCGGCGGCTTCGTTTTCCTCCTCGGGGGGCCCTCGCCTCCTTCTCCTTCTTCTTCTTCTTCGAAGGAGTGGCCTGGCGGCGCGAGGTAGTCTCTGGGAGCTCGTCGTCGTCGTGGTGCTCGAGGCTCCTGCTCGCTTCGATTTCGCGCTGACGTTGCCCGCGGGTCTTTCGGGCCAGTGGGGCGATCTCCTCTTCGGACTCATCCTCGTCGTCCTTGTTGCCCCTGGCGGGTGGCGATTCGCTTCTATCTTGAGCAGATGGCCCCGGGCTCTCGTCGTCGGCGGGTGGGAGCCACCCTTCCACCACTTGGAACAGCTGCAATGAATACGAAATGGATTTAGAATTACCGCGACTGCATACGCTGCGACTGCGAACAAGACAAAGAAATTACCATCGGAGCTGGACGCTTCACCGTGTAGGGGGGAACCCCGGCCTGCGCATCCGCGTATACTGCCTGGGTGATCTTCTTCAACGCCGAGAGGTAGTCCTCCAGCTTCCACTCGTCGAGGCAGGCTTTCGTCGAGTCTCCCGGCCCGTAATCTTGGTACATGTAATGATCGCGTTAGGCGACGAGCCGCCCAAGCCAACAATTGTACAAGTTTATTGTCCGAGCCCTTCTTCTTCTTCGGACCACGGATGGTCCGAGCATCTCATCGACGACCATCCGCTGGTCGCCGGGAAGCTTGCCGATCCGGAGATGGCGTGGCTCGAGCGGTTCGCCGAGTACCGCAGATCGCCGCCCTCCGAGTCGCCTCGATACGTAGAACCATGACTTTTCGATCGCCGCTTTGGCCAAGATCGTCAAGAAGGAGGCTTTGGATTTGAGTTGGAATGTCAGGCCGCCCGCGGCTAGCATTGGGCCGCCCGCCTCCTCGCGGCTGATCCGTCCATGGAACAGATCTTGCCACAAGGGAAAGTAGGGCCGGCAGCCCAAGTAGCACTCGCAGAACGCCACGAAGATGGCGAGCTGCTCGATGCTGTGGGGACCCAGATCTGAGGGCTGGATCCCGTAGTAGGCGCAAAAACGCCGGAAGAACAGAGATGTGGGAAACCCTAACCCCCGCTCGAGATGACTGGTGAAGCAGACAAACTCTCTCTCTCGCGGGTTTGGGGTCGTGTCTCCGGCTGCGGGGATACGCCAACAGCTCAGGATTCCGCCTCCTCAAACGAGGCCACCGCCCTTGTGCATTTGGATCTGCCCAAGGTTCGGTGGAGAGGGCCATGGTCAAGAGGTTGGTTGGGGATCGAAGATTTCGGTCGATTGGATCGCGGAGCAAAGGAAGGAGATGCGCGACTGGAAGAAATGGTGGACGGTTGGCTCGCGATAGCCTACCATTCCTCTTATATAGCAGAGTTGCCCGCCAAATCAGGGGCCGTTACCGCGATGATTATGCCGAAGTTACCGTTGAGTTACCTTAACGGCTAGTTTGACCACGCTGACGGTCCAGCTCCACCGGCTCGTTAAGTCACTCGCCGAGACCGCTCGCTGGCTCGACTCGCCAAAGACGCGACTCGGTTCGCGGATTTTTCCTTTATACAGAGCCCCGATGATTCGATCGGATGCCAACTTGAAGTCAGATACTCCGATCGCCAGAGCCCACCACGCCTAATCAACGACGGCCTCGGGACTCTTGATGGGGATACGCCATCTTGGGGTATACTCGCGGACGTTCCGCCCAAGGCTGGCGAGTGGGCTGCGCAGAACGGCGAGTGGATCAAGCCCAGAAGGTATCGCGATCGGAAGTTGAAGGCCCAAAGTAGTAGATAGGCCCCGGTCTAGGTTAAACGACATCAAGGCTGTAAGAATCGGTTGAGATATGTAAACCCTAGGGGAGGTGAGCCTATATAAACCTCCCTATGGGGTGAGTAGAGACACGTTCCCTCATACACCCAAGCAACTCGCCGCCTAGTCGCCGAGTTCGCCCATTGTAAACACATCCATAATACAATCTAGCAGGAGTAGGTCTTTACCCTCCGGGGGGCCGAACCTGGGTAAAACCCTGTGTCTTAGCCCTCATCTCGCACCGCAGATGGCTGGCCGCCCTTGCCCCTCGTTCTACTACTCGCTGCCGATTGCAGCATCTGCCGTGGCCATCCCCACGACAACTCCCACTCAAAACAATATTCCTCACATTGTTTTAGTGATCACACAAACCAAATCCACCACATCAAAACCGATCATCACGAGAGTTGATGTAGCTTCAATGGCGAACAATCAACATGTTCATCATATCTACTACATGACTCATGCTTTACCTTTCGATGATCCGTGTTTCGAGACCATGTCTGTACATGCTATGCTCGTCAAGATCAAACCTTAGCTTCTGCATGAGCAAATCTGGCTTGCTCACGTTGTATACACTCGCAGAATCTAACACACCCGATCATCACGTGGTGCTTCGAAACAACGAGCTTTAGCAATGGTGCTTACTAAGGATGAACACTTTATAACTTGAAATTTTTGTGCTTGAGGGATCATCTTATAATGCTACCGCCGCGAACTAAGCAATACAAGATGCATAAAAGGATTAACATCACATGCAATTCATAATATTTGATATGATATGGCCTTTCTTCTTGTGCTTCCGATCTCCATCTTCAAGCACAAAAATGATCTCCATAATCACTGGCATGGTGTCAAGGTCAATGGCTCCGCTTCATGGTTGTCGTCCACCGGCATCAACTATTACAACTACTTTGAATAATAGACACGCAAGTCTCTAACAGAATTAAAAGACAACCATATGGCTCCTGACGGTTGTCGACTTACAATAAGGAACATTGCATACATCATATATAATCACAATCATGGCCATATCACATCACATCACACCCCTGCAAAACAAAGTTAGACGCCTCTAATTTTCTTTGCATGTTTTACGTGGTTTGGGGCTTTCAATAAGTGTCATTCTAACTTACAAATAAGAACCACAACGTTGATACTAGTATTGTCAATCACCCGTTGTAAATTGAATCTTAACTATGTTGGGAGAAACAGGCACCCACAAAGCCACTTATGCAATACAAGTTGCATGTCAAGCGTGGAGCAAGTCTCATGAACGATGTCATGTAAGGTTAGCCCAGGCCGCTTCATCCCACCATCCCGCAAGATGCAAAGTACATAAGAAGCAATCGACAAAAAAAGCATCAACGCCGACAATGACCATTGTGTTCTACTCGTGCAACAGATCTACATATAGAAACGACTCTGATACCACTGTAGGGGTTCGTAGCATGGAAAACAAAAAAATTCTACCGCATGCACACAAACAAGCCAAGATCTATCTACTAGATTGTAGCAACGTGTTGATTAGAGTACTCACCCTCGAAGATTCCAAAGCGGTTAACGAGAGCAGATTCTCGTGGGTGATGTAGTCATACACTTGCCGATCTCAAGATCGCGTAGACGGACCTTCCGGTGCTGCGTTCCGGCAGCGCTTCCGCAGTCGGTCACACGTTCGGTACTCGATGAAGACCTTCATCTCCCTTGTTCCAGCAGGCAGCGGAGGTTGTAGTTCTCCCCTCGCGATTCCGGCAGCACGACGGCGTGGTGTTGGAAGTAGAGGGAAGATCTCACAGGGCTTCGCCTAAGTCGGTGCGAGTTATGGTGGATCTAGGGTTTTCCGGCGATCTAGGTTTAGAAGGCCGGGAGGAGGAGGTGTTGGCGGCGGCTAGGGCGACAGCGACGAGGCGGCGCGGCGGCGGTGCACGGGGTGGGGAGGGCTGGCTCTTGTGTTGTTTGGGGCAGCCCTCCCCCTCTATTTATGAGGGGGGGCCAGCCTTGGGAGGGGAGAGTTTGAATCCAAACCCAAACCCAAGTTGGATTGAAGGAAGGACTCTTTCCTTCTTCCACTAGAAAACCATTGTTCCAGTTTGACTTTTCAAACCTCCTGTTTGACTTTCAATTTAGAGATTTAATTCTCTCCTGCAAATGCCCAAAACAAGTGACATGGATATGATCTAATCATTCCACTTACCCATGACATATTCATGGACCATTCCCCTTCCGGTCCGGTGAACCTTCTAGAACCTCTCCGATGAAAACATCGAAATCATTCCCGAACTCCGAAATCGGAATTTCCTTATATGAATCTTATTCTTCGGACCATTCCGGATATCCTCGTGATATCCCGAATCCCATCCGAGACTCTGAAAAACATTCGGTATCCCTACTAACATTCCATATCTACTAAACAACATCGAATCCTTAAGTGTGTCTCCCTACGGTTTGTGAATTATGCGGACATGACCGAGACACTTCTCCGACCAATAACCAATAGAGGAATCTGGAAATTCATATGGCTCCCACATATTTCAACGATTACTTTGCGATCGAATGAACCACTTACATACGATACCAATTTCCCTTTGTCTCGCGATAGTTTACTTATCCAAGGTTTTATCGTCGGTATCTCTGCGTACCTAGTTCAACCTCATTACCGATAAGTACTCTTTTCTTGTTCCCGTGATATGTGATCCCTTGTGAGCCAGTCACATGCTTGCAAGCCAATTGGATGACATTCCACCGAGAGGGCCCAGAGTATATCTATCTGTCATATGGATGGACAAATCCCACTCTTGATCCATGTGCCTCAACAGATACTTTCCGAACACTCAATGCCACCTTTATAGCCACCCAGTTACGGTGTGGTGTTTGATGTCATCAAAGCATCCTTTCGATGATGGTTATTAGCATGATCTCATGGTCGAAGGAGTTAGGTTACTATGTATCAGAAAGCTTATAGCAAACGAACTATTGAAATGACTTGATCTTAATGCTACGTTTATCTATAGAAGTATGTCCATCATACCATTCTCCTAATGATATGATCTTGTTGTTAATAACATCTCAATATTCATGATCGAGAAACCACGATCATCTATTAACCAACAAGCTAGTATTATAAAGAGGCTTTACTAGGGACACTAATTTAGTTTACAAATCACACAAGTATTAATGTTTCCGGTTAATACTATTATAGCATGAATGTAAACATTTATCATAAACACAAAGATATAATAATAACCACTTTTATTATTGCCTCTAGGGCATATCTCCAATAGTTAGCATGTCATATCGTATAGTATCGTCGGTGTAAATTCTTGGATGGGAAATACCTTTTTATAGGCGTGTACGAGGGCCAAGAGCAGAAAAAGGGTGCAGGATCATGTGCCACAGCAGATCCAGATGGAGCAGACTGGCCGGGCGCCAATCCTGCGGTGGCAGAGGATTCACTGGACCCCATAGAATCGGTGCCAGGCGAATCTGTCGCACAGATCCAACATGCGTGGGTGTGGTTGGTGGCAAAGAAGGAGCTTCCGCAGATGATCCCGAAGGATCGGGCCCAGTTGGCACACATGATACAGAATTGGCTGTTGGGGAAGTGGCACAGGCTGTAGAGGATCCCGAAGAAGCCACAAATACTGGTGCCGTGTGGGGCGTGGAGGGTGGTGTGGCTGCTTCGGCGCCACACACGCTAGCTCGACTGGGGATGACCGTTGGGCGCGGGGACCGTGTCCTGCACGGGTGGTGGATCTGGAGCAGTTGCAGTCGGTAAAGATGATGTGTGATCCGAGGCTAATTTGTGCGCAGTGAAATCACCTCGGAGATCAGTGTTGATGCTATCTGTTGTTGTTTCTGAATTTGTCCTGTTTGACTCTGTTGGAGCATCGATTTTAGTGGTTTTTTTAGCAGTATCTCGGGAATTTGTTGTTGCATATGTTCCACTGCTTGGTATGTCGTGCATAGGGTCAATAACCGACACAATATACATATGATCATGATTAGGCACCCCACACTAGGAGGAGATGAATTGTTTTGTGGAAGAAGCAATATTTCCTCACAAAGTCTAGTATCGGCGTTGGGTCTTAGCAAGCAAATGGAAAAATATTCTCATCAAAGACAATATCACCGAGATATGTAGACATGTCCAGTGGAAACATCGAGATATTTGACGCCTTTGTGGAAGGGACTATATCCAAGAAAGACGCATTGCTTGGTTCGAAATGCGAGCTTGTGTTTATTGTACGGGCGAAGATTGGGCCAGCAGGCGCATCCAAAAATGCGAAGAGAGTCATAGTTGGGTGTGATATTGAGGAGTTTCCCGGTGGGTCTGGCAAAATGGAGAACCTTTATAGGGAGTAAGTTTATGAGAAATGTGACCGTTAGAAAAGCTTCATCCCAAAATTTGTGTAGCATGGATGTATTAGCAAGTAAAGAGATGCCTACTTCAACAATGTGGCGATGTTTGCGTTTCGTAGAGACGTTTTGTTGGTGACTATGAGAACATAAAATATGATAATATGATAAGTAATGCCAATTTTTTGAAAGAAAGAATTGAATTTTTCATATTCGCCACCCAGTCGGTTTGCATAGTAATTATTTTGCGATCAAATTTGCGCTCAACCAAGTTTTGGAAATTAAGAAAGATTTGGTATATATCAGAACATTTTTTAGAAAATAAATCCATATAAACTTGCTAAAATTATTAATAAATCTTACATAATTACGAATGTTTTCTAACAGAGATAGTTATAGGACCCCAAACATCATAGAAAATTTGTTCCAATGGAACATTAAAAATACTAGTGGAAGTAGGATACACCAATTGGTGGATCTTTGCTTGTTGACATGGATCATAAACATATTGATTTATTTCATGCGATTGAGGGAGATTATTATCACAAATAATTTGTTGAACAACAATTGAAGAGGGATGTCCAAGTCGTCGATGCCATGTAGATGAAAACGACTTGAGTGTGACGAAGGCTTGCTTCGGAGACCCCGTAGATATAGGCATAAGAGGATACAAGCCACCATGGCACAGACCTTTAAAAGCAATTTGCTTCGTAGCCTTGATCCTTAATCAAATAGAAGGAAAGATAAAATTCAACAAAGACATTATTGTCAAGTGCAATTTTATAGGCGGATAATAATTTTTTGGAGGCACTAGGAATATGTAAAATATTACGAAGATGAATGGAGCTATGCGGGGTGTACAAAATCGAATGACCAATATGTTTAATAGCCATACCTTGACCACTAGCATTATATACTCATGACTGGATGATTTGCTCAGTTGACCGGCGAGTAAGAGGCTATGTGTGCGCCTTTGTCATCGGTATGGGTGTCATCATCATCACCATAGTGCCACCAACACTCGCTAGCGGGGTGCCATACTTCTTGCAAATTTGGCATATGATATCTTGGTGAGGAGAGGGCGTGTGGTGTCCACGACCACGACTGCGCCCCCCACGGGAGGCGGACAATGACCACCATATAAAGTATCTTGGCGACGTGGGGGGCGCCCGTGCAGCTGGTTGCGCCTGCCACCATAATTTTTTGGGCGGTAGTCGCCCCCATGTCTAGGGTGCTAACCACGGCCACAGGCTGCATCATTTACCGATGTAGTGAAGACCCCGGAGAATTGTTCAGATTCAACTAACATCTGTTGGTGATAGTCATATGCCATGAGCTGATTGTACACATCAACGGAGGTGGTGGCAGGGTTGACGTTGACGAAGGCAAATTTTTGATATAGGAAGGAGAGAGGACAATGGGCGACGACACACAGGATAGGGAAATTTTCAGGAGAGAGGGGAAAGAAAAGGAGTGGGGGATGATTTTGTTTCACTACCATGTGGATCAGGCCGAACGTGAGATGACTATTTTGCTGTTTGCACGAACACTTACAAGGGTAAAAAGCAGCTCAGATTTGGGTTGAGAATGCGCCCATCAAGGGCTCGCGGACCATTTGCTCTCTCCCATTGGGAGCTCATTTTTAGCCCTGTTTGCCGCGGACACGAAAACGAACATAAACGGCATCTTCACCAGCCAACCCAAACAGTTGATCCAAACGATCCATTTTTGTCCGTTTAGGTCAGGCCGCGGTCACTTTGGGTCAAGGTCTAGCCTATCCGGCCAACCGTACTCAGCGACGCGACTCATCTGTCCACACTTGCAAATAGACTCTCATGACCCCGGCGTTGATGTATTTCCAGTGTGTTCCCGCCGCCCCGCCGCTTCGGCCTTTCTTTCGTGCCGTAGCATGACCCGTTGGGGCTGTACGCAGTCGACCAACGACGCGAATTTGCGGGGAGGAGCATCCTGTCCCGCGTCATGCCCGAGTGGATGGTCACGGAGAGCTCGAAACCGGTGTCGACATAATCGAGCTCGGGCGACGACGGTGGTGAGTGAGGGCGTGGCGGCGTGCTGCTTTGGCCGCGTCCTCCGCGCCTGCCTCGACGTCCACGGCTAGGACCCGAGAGGAGAGTGTGGTGTGCTGTGGAAGAAGATGGTCGCGGGCGACCAGTTAAAAAATCCGGCATTGGATGCCGACGCGAAGGCCGAAGCGGCTATTGATGTGTCGCGGCAGGAGGGCAGGCACCGGGCGACGCCAGTAGCAACGTAACCAGCCTTTAGAGTAACCTTTCATTAATTGCCAGTCGAAGAAAGCCGTTGGATCTGAATCGCTGGCAAGCAGACACTCGGCCCTGTAGGAGGACACGGGAGAACGCGTGTTGTTGAGGATTGTTGACTAAATTTGATATACGAATGTATCGAGCGCGTCGGGTCCAGGCGAGTCACGCCATTGCGACGCCACGCTCCTCCCGCACGTTCCGTCCCGACGTGTTCTGACATGCTCGGATGGGTTGGGTCAACCGGTGGAGACGCCCTAATCGCGGTCTCCCGCTGGGATGCTCCAACGGCCAGCAAACCATCGTCTGCCGCCCACCTCGGTGCCAGCCCGACGAGCTTCCCATGGCGCCGTGGCCCGTGGCCGTGCAAATACTAACCCCCTCTCCTCTCCCCGCTGCCGCCTCCGCCACCTCCGCCCGCCGCGTCGCGCTCCTATCGTCAGCCTCCTCCTCCCGGGTCGGAGGCGCCGTCTTCTCGCCCACCGCGCACCTCAACCGTGCCCTGTCCAGGTGCGGCCGGTCCTTCCCAGTCTCCGCCCTCGCCCGCTTCTCCCGCTCCGTGCTAGTGAACCGCCGCGCGACAGCACCCACATTCAACGTTGTCCCCCATTGCCTTTGCCTGCTCCCGTGCTCCGCCACCTCACTGCCGCTCACAGGCTGTTCGATACAATGAGGGGCCTGGTGTCCGGGCTCCCCAGCGTCGTCTCTTGCAAAGGGTACTGCCTCGGTGGACGGCTTGACGAAGTCCAGCGCTGGATGCTGTCCGCTACACTGCGGCCCAACAAGCGGACCTACTCCAATACAACATCATCATCGACGCCGCCTGTGGCACACACGCTACTCAGAGCTCGAATTTGAGTTCCTTATCAGCATGCTGTGTGATGGGATGTTCCCAAGCATTCGCACTTACAGCTGTCTGCTCGCTGGACATTGCACACAGATCAGAAATGTGAAGCAGGCGTGGTGCTGTATGGGAGGATGGTGAAGATGAAAATTAGAGGGAACACTGTGTCGTACTCAGGCTTCTTAACTGGTTTGTGCCACACGGAGATGGTCATACAGGAAGAGGTTCTCTTAGGCGACATGCTGGCGGTTACGTGCAGTTGATCTTTTTGGCTTAATGGAGGAGGAAAAATTCTGCTAACAGAATGTCTACCTATAATGTTTTGATAACCGGAGTCTGCAAATTGGGGAACTTGGGGCAAGCTCTCAAGTACTTCTATGTTATGGGAGAAAATGGTTTCTTACCTGATATAGTTATATATATAAGTTTATAAGACTTCAATGGGTGGTTATTGTAAGTTAGATCAGATTGGAACTGGAGAAGAATTGCTGAAGGATATGGAAAAGCAAGGTTTAAAACCGAACACAGTTCGCTACAACATATTAATTGCTGGTTTAGCAAGGTTAGGAAATGCTGAACAGGCTGCTAGTTCAGCAGAGGAGATATCTAAGAAAAGAAATGAGCTTGAGCACAATGGCCACTGTCTAGTTTCACTGCAAAGAAAAGCTTTAATTTGCTGTCAGGAGCACTCAAGTTCTTTTCTGGAGCTCCGGTTTATATTTGATTTTAATGATGGCTGTGGTAAAGATGGATAGGGATTGGCAATGAGCATTTATGCAAAATCTATTGGTGATTCGTCTTCTATGGACTTGCTGACTAACCTGAGGTTTATTTTCCTATATTTCTTTTTCTTTCTCTCCTGTTCATTTTCGAAATTTACCACCTTCATACATATGGTCAAGTCTGTAAATAAATGAAAAAGAATGGCATATTGTGCTGCACAATGGGGCGGGTCTCAGTCTTTAGATTTCTTAACTAACCCAAGTATGAGGGATACTGAACATCCCGATTATAGTTTATGCTGGAGCTTCTTAGGAAAAGTTCTATCTGCAAAAATTATCACTCTTCTGCAGATTGAATAACTGTTTTTCTAGGTGCTCTCTCCATGTTGGCCAGTAATCCTGTGCCGGTTCAAAATGATATACAATAATGCATTAACCATTTATTACCGTCTTATACATTATACCATATATATAGATATAACTATATCAGCCTGGAGACCCTTTTATCCATGTGATAACAGTACGTGAGACAATTTGTTACCTTGCAGAATCCACTTCTTAGAGCATTATAGGGAAATATATGTGTACGTACTCGAAGTCATCATTATAGTTTCTTATGAAAGGTTTGAGGATTAATGAAATGTATGCGTTGACATGAAATGGAGACATGGTTTTGATAGTTGCAGTGACTAACTCAGCTATTGCCCAAATTACAAACATCCTTCTCTCAAGAGTCGAAAGCAGGTATCCTCTAGCACTGTACTCCCTCCATCCCTATTTACATGATACACAAATCCTTCTAGGTTCAACTTTGACCACCAATTTGACTAACAAAACGTGGCTTATTTGCTACAAAAATATACTGTTGAATTCATATTCGAAAAAAGTTTCTAATGGTATAATATTTATGACGCATTTGTCATGTATTATTAGTCAAATTTATGGTCAAAGTTAGATAACGCATAATGAGGACGGCATTTAAATATGGACCGGGAGAGTATATGACAATGACCATATTCAACAAAGTGACACGAACAAAATTATGGTGGCCAGATAACCAAATTTGGTCCATATTTTGAACATGGTGAATAATTATCAGCCAAGTGCATGGTCATATATATTATCCATAATTGTTCATGGGCTCTAACTAGACACGCTGTAATTTGGTTCAAGCCCATAGTGAAAGTTATGGGTCAAGTCCGTAGTTATATCGATTGTCCATTGTTCCTCATATGGCCTCTCTAGAAGCACTTCATTTTGTTTGCTCATTTACTGCAGGGAAGCATGAACTTGGATTGAAGCATATCATGCTCGTTAGAGATTGTGAAATCTGTTTTGAAGAAGTCGTACTGAAGCCTGTGATGACCAGCATAATCTTTTTAGAGTTTAGTCAAGAATTTGTACACTGTTCAACAATATGCCTCTGGTGAGCAACTTCTTTCCTAGATACAGTCTCTTTAGTACACAGTCTAAGTTATCTCCTATTTCCGTGAAAGTGCATCCCAATCCCATATGAGAGTTTTCCCATATTAGACCCTCGACTCTAAGCCGGTTGCTTAACTTCCTTAACTTTGAAGACCAGTTCTAACTTGACCGTGATGTTGCCACTTCGCACAGTGGGTGCAAGTCGTTTGAAAAAGCAAAAATATTCATTATAACTTAATCTACTGCAAGTATATTTTAGCCCTACTGTTGTTTAAATATTCCAGAAAAGATTAATACAATTTTACTCTCAGAATATAAGTTGAATTAAGTTGATTATTTGTTTGCGTCTTACAATGTTCCTTGCGACGCATGCTCTCAAACTGGATTCTTCTTCAGCTAGCAATTTGAATTCTGTTGTACCAAATCTACATTTAGAACTCTAGTTGTGTAGTGTCTGTAACATCCATTGGCTCTTATCATTATAATTCCAGAGACTTATCGTCAACATGAAGTTTGAGAAAGTGTTCTTTTCAGAGTATTTAGGAACTCCTTCCTCTGCAAGGTTACTATAGCATGTGTTTCTCATAGCTTTTGAATCATAAGTTATCTTTTCTCATGGAACACTAAGATCATTCTGGAAATCATAAAATATAGTTGGTACTCGCTGGTCACCTTATACGGAAATGGCCTTGCGCTCGGTTATGTAATAAATTCTTTTAATAATTGATTTACATATGCATGCCTGTGATTGCCGCCTTCTCCTGAGAAAGGAGATTCAGAAGTAGAAGCAAGTGGCATTGGAGAGGAGGTGTAGGAGCAACCTGGCTTTTCTGTTTTTTCATCTTCTTGTTGTCTCTTGGGAATGCCGTGCTTGCCTCAGCAAAGCCATGCAAAATCATGAGTACTCTTGTCAGTATCTGGGAGTAGTTCTCCAGATTCTGGTGGACCATGGGCTTAATTGACTTAAGTAGATTGGAAAGGATACTCATCTTGTAAACATCTGGGTGCCACATTGTGTGAGTACTCTTTTTCACAGGCCGCAAAAAATGTTCCTTTTTCCTGAAACTTTGTGTCCGGATGTACACAAGTTTTTTCTTTTTTTTTGGATTTTTTTTGAGGTTTTGAAATGCGTTTTTAGACAATGGGTGCATCTACACCTATGAGCCACAGTGTATTTCCGTATATTCTACTTGCTTTTCAATATTTGTGTTTCATAAAGGCAAGTAAACCTGAATGTTTGGAGATCATGTGGACAGTGGACTAGCTCATGTCTTCATTAACTCTCATTAATTTTCAACTTATGGACAATGTTTTAGTTTTATCGAAATTTATATTTTTTTGATTCGAAATAAGCTTGAATGAAAACTTCATGACCACAATGGCCACATATTTATCTGTTTCACAATCGATAAATGGGCTGGCTGAATGCTTTTGATGAATGAAAATTAAATTTTGTTGACCATAGTCGGAGTCTTGGAGAGAATCGTCACAACTAGTGATTTTCATGGCATCATACATTGGCTACCCATGAATTTGGCACTGTTTTTCTGATTTACGCCAGGAAATTCTTTAGGAAAGTTTAGCTGTAACCATGGAGCTTTTCATTGAATAAAAATATATCATATTGGTGGATGCGTATGGTGTATCATTAGCAAATGTGTGATTGCATTTCATATATGTTTTCCAGGCCTGGTTGACAAAAATCGTCATGAACGAATTATGTGATTATTTACCCCTGCAAGGATTTCACATCTGCCAAGTTTTGCCAAAACCTGCATCGTATCGATGACCTATCTTTTGAAGTTCAATATATGACAACTTGATAAAGATTGGGGAAAACGCAAGGGTATCAGGCCCAGAACAGTTGTTGGTGCTACTATCCTGAACTTGGGTACACCATCACTCTGGCGCTTTATTTGCAATAGAAAGTGGAGAATTAGCGTGCAGGAGGCATCAGTGATAACTGGCGTTGCTTCTTATCAAAACATTAATAATGCATTGTGAACATACACCAGAAGTCTGGAACTTGCTGGATACAATCATGTTGACATGGCCTTCAAGGCTTCAACTAGCTCGACTCTGGAGTTGAAGTTGAAGCATGCTATCTTGGAGATAGACTGCCTGACTACAACTTTCTGCAGCAGTGTGCAAATCTCTGGCGTGTATCCTATGTTTTTCTACGGTTGGTGAGCAGAGTGGGTACTCTCTTAGGGTTCAGTTTGTGCTAATTGAGTCAAGCTGGTGCTTGCAAGTTCCAGTTTCCAATAGGAGGTGACCAAGGGATGCTATTCCTGAATTCTCATCACCTGTTTTATGTAACTGTTTTGTTAGTTATGCATTGGGGTGTGTATATATGATCCAGCTATTTTAGTTTATATAAATATAAAAGCCTGATATTCGGTATAAAGTTAATCATAATTTCATGGTTAAATGTTTACTGTCCTTTAGACAACAGGAAAAAACCTTTAGGTGATCTTGAGCAGCTTCTCGAACCCCATATATCTTGAACACACCTTGTTGAAATAGACGATCCATGTTCCTGAATAGAATAAACAGGCGGTAAATAGATATTTATTGCTTTTTAACTTCCGTATGTACTTCCGTGTCCTGCACCTGTACATGATTTTGCCAGATCTGATTGTTTGACAAGCTAGACAGTTTAGCTTACCAGACGGAGATTGCTGGGCATGTGATCTCCCCATAGCGACCATTTTAGCAGCAGAAGAGCCAAATCTAAAAGAGATCAATAGTGTTTGGTGGGGCATGTGATCTCCCCATAGCGACCATTTTAGCAGCAGAAGAGCCAAATCTAAAAGAGATCAATAGTGTAGATCAATTATCCAAGTCTAAAAAACTATTTTATTTTACTACTGGGGTAAATTTAAATATCCACTCGGGCTATTTAAGGATCACTAGATGAATTTTTATTCCAGTAAAATATCAGCCATATAATGACCTTGGTGCCAAACCTCTACTCATGTAAAAAGTTGGGTTCTTACTTTTATCTTTTTGCTGTTAGAGAACTACTTACTGTAATATGGTGCATGTTTCCCCAGGAAAAGATCTTTTTCCTATAGTACTAAGAGATAGTAAAAAGAACTTTTTTAGTGTACATAATCCCTAGTGGTTATAGAAGTCTACAGAGTGATGATCCACATGTGATTGAGTGTCGAGAGTTTACTTGACAATTTTTTATGAATCATAATTTTTTTCTAATCGTGGGCTTAGTTAAATCTGTGGAGTCAAATGAGGAGGACCCTGTGGCCATGTGCCCAAGCATCTGATCCGCATCTCGCAGGCTGTGCTACAGAACTAAAAAAGTGTTCTTTTTTGGAACCACTAAACAAGTGTGATCTTGATTCTTGAACACTGATTCGGTGCCTTGGAATAACAAGTTCCTTGCGTAACTTCCGTGTACTTGCTGGTTGTCATTTTTGGCTTATATTGCTTTTACCCTTTGAAGGTGGAGGAGAAATTGCTGCAAGACAAAATCATTGAACAGAAAAATGGCAAGGTATTACTCCTGACTGTTTTCAGTTATCCCTTTCTAGCAAGACAAATAGAACAGATGTTTCCTTTAAATAACTTAGACATCTTAATTTGTAGCTCATTTACATCAAGTGTGTTCTGGATTCTTTTATTCTAGTATCAGTACCATTAGGTACACTACAACTACTCAACCTTCAAAGCTCTCCATCTTTCAGCTACTCAAGTCATAATTGCATGCCTAAAGTCTTTGGTGTAGTCCAAACTGGACAATGCAGAAAATTATGCATATATAAATCCCCAATTTCCAAAGTTCAATGTGAATTTGTCATCTAGTTACCTCACACACATTGCAGCCGACATGACTATCACTAATAAAATGGCTGGTGACCTTGTGATGAACAAAACTACCACATGAGACACTGGCTTCAAATTGAAGCGAGTTGGAAGTCAAAGTGAACTTGGTATCAGCGCTCATGGACAAAAGTAAACCGTATCGAATATTTTAATCTCTGCACTGGATTGGCCATTAACTATCTATCACAATATCTCCTCTTCTTGATACATGAGAAGTCAAGGTCTTGTTACAGTTTGTTATTAGAGATAACAGTACAGGTGCCCATTTGGCGATGTTTCCAGATAACTTAATTACTGTTAACTATTCCCGGTCAAAATTATCACTGTACATATACACAAAGGAATCTTTTCTGAAATCTTTCGTCGTATCACCAACAGGCCGCCTGGATTTACAATCCCCCGCATGCTGTAAAATACTACTATTAACACCCGAATCTCCAAATAAAAATTCCTTGAAAGATGTAAGATTGATTAGCACTTTACTTCTCACGATCTCCAATGCAACGACCTATGCCTATATATGGGCATGAGCTTCCTGTTAGGATCCCCCCACTCTTCCCAACGTCTCTGCACTTGCAAGTAGAAGTGTTGAGCTAGCAAAGCCTAGTTGCCTAGTACTGTAAGTAAATTCTATGAAATTATCCCTCTTAACATTGTTCTTGATTTCGCTTGCAGTTTTTGGTTACCTTGACTAATTAAACTCCTTTTGCTGATTCTCAGAAGGATTCCACATATACATGGAGTTGCTAGGCTTGCTAGTTCTTGCGGTTGCCGCAATGCTGGGAGTTGTTACTAGCGATGACTCAAGCTGGAGCAGTGGCCGCGCCACGTTCTATGGCAGTAACGATGCCTCAGGAACGATGGGTAAGCCTACAGAGAAGGTTTAGTTCGGCGGCTCAGTTCAGCTGTTAATTACAATTCCATGTTAACTAATCTTCATGTATGCAGGAGGTGCGTGTGGGTATGGCAACATGTTCAGCGCGGGGTACGGGACGAACACGGCGGCGCTGAGCACAGCCCTGTTCAACAACGGGCAGAGCTGCGGTGCATGCTTTGAGATCCGGTGTGCTGGCGGGAGCAGCTGCTTGTCGGGCTCTGCGGTCGTCACAGCGACCAACCTCTGCCCGCCCAACTACGGACTACCCAACAACGATGGTGGGTGGTGCAATCCGCCGCAGTCGCACTTCGACCTAGCTGTGCCTGTGTTCAGTCAGATCGCCCAGACCCGTGCCGGCGTCGTGCCCGTACAGTACAGAAGGTAACAATCGGTGACCAACCAAACTCTTCACTTGCTCCCTGGCCTGTATGTGTGTCTGAAGCTAAATGTGTGTTTTCTGTACTGTGTAGGGTGGCGTGTGTCAAGACGGGTGGCATCCGGTTCACTGTCACTGGCCACTCCTACTTCAACCTGGTGCTCATCTCGAACGTGGCCGGCGCCGGTGACCTGAAGGCGGTGTATGTGAAGTCTCCGGGGACAGGGTGGCTGCCCATGAGCCACAACTGGGGTGCTAACTGGCAGAACGGCGCCAAACTCGACTCCCAGCCACTGTCCTTCCGGGTCACCACCAGCGACGGCCGTACCATCACGTCGATGAACGTGGCGCCCGCGGGATGGAGTTTCGGCCAGACCTACTCCGGTGGCCAGTTCTAGCCGGGCGGCCACTCGTTGCAGATTCCTTTTTTTTTTTATCTCCGTGTATCGTTGTCGGTGGAGGATGGCTCTGTTTTGAAGTGGCCTCCTCTGGATGACAAAACATGCCTCGTTGTGGTGTGTGTGGTCACGTGCTTTGGGGTTACCCTTTTTGCTTCCTGCAAGGCGTGCTCACATTCACTGGTCGGCGTTTCTTACCTTGTTAAGTACGTAGGTGTATTATGCAGAAATCCTTAGGTTTGGGCTCAGAAAATGAAGCAATGCCTGGCTGTGGTGACGAGCATAATGGCTGGTCACCCGCCTACGGGATCAAACCAATGGTACTGTATCTTTGCATGCTAAAATTAATAGAATGTGTGTGAGAGCTTGAAAGGGTTGTTGTGCTGGCTTCACTTGTTCAGTTTCACTGGCATGAATCTAGACGTCGCCGTCGAGCTCCTAGGAACAGGAGGATGCTGGGCGGCAAGAAGGATGTATGAGCGCGGAGAAGCAGGGGAGGGGGAGGAGGAGGTCACCTGCCGCCGACCCCGTGCCATCTCCACGTTGTGGCCAACGCGACGTGTTAAAGTACTGTCTAGTTAGGTCCGTTAAAAGCCTGCTGAATCAGTAATTTTTTATGGAGCACAAAATTGTATCGATGCGCCTGCCCGTTACATGCGTGAAGAAGCGTAGGAGACGTGGCCTTAACTCCTTGTTCCACCCGTCTCACTCTCGTCACCGCCCCACTGCCACACTCTTCTTTCGCTATCACATCTATCAACCGACCATGGAAGCATCGCCTCCTCGACCGTCTCCCTCGATAATTCCGGCGACCAAGCTTGCTACTCGGCGGGACGCGGCGAGCATCTGCGCGTGCTAGAGTACGAATCTCGCATGCTTCAGAGCTCGGGAACGCCGATTGACCCAGTCATGGTGCCTGCTCTCAATCGGCCCTTGCCGTTTGTGCCGGCGTCAGTGGGGATTCCATCTGCGGTGCTGCAGATGCGGAGATTTGATCCCCCGCCAGGCTATGCCTCTCTAAGGTAGGCGGAGATCAATGCGAGGGCGTCGGCACTCGGCAGCAGCTGGGGAATGGATCATTTGCCGAGGTTCGAACCCGTGCCAAGATTCCCTCCTAGTCGCTTTGCTCCTTCTCCATCACCCGGATTCGCTTCTCCTCCCGTAGCCACCATGGCGTCCCCACCGACCACTGCTTCCACTCCTGCATCGGCAACTCCAGCGTCAGAGACCCCTGCACCAGTAACTCCAGCGCCGGCGACCCCTGCACCAGCTGCAGCTCACACTCCGGCAGCATGTCCCGCTGTAAGTACTCCATTCCCCTTCCTAATTTTGGGCGATTAGGGTTTTTATCCTTTGCTTAGATCCATGCGATCTTTGTGTAAGTCGGTGTTTAGAGCTTCGGGCAGTTCATTTAAGCATAGATATGTACTCATGTATGTAGATTAGGGCATGAGAATTGACATGCACGAATGCCTGTGAATGGCCACTCTGCAGGCAGAGCCTTGGCTGGCATCCGTGCATGTCAATGCCGGTGATCACCGCACCAATGTTGATCAACGGTGCAACAATGCAACATAGAATGGGAACATGGTGCATTGTACTCTGATCACCTACATGATCATTGATTTTCTTTGTCATGTATGCTCAATTTTGTGTTCAATCACTTCAATAGGACCGGAACACGATCTGCGCGAACTATGTCCATGTTCTTCCAGAACATGCTGACTAGATCACCCACAACAACTACTGCAAGCAGAGGCCAATTGCACCTGTGGTGGAGGAGCGAGCTTCTGGCAAAGCGGGAGGCGGAAAAGCACATGAGACGACTTCCATGCATGGGGCACCACGACGTCCCTCCCGTGCCTCGCCAGCTCTACATGCATGTGAGCGTTAGAGACCTCATTGCTCTCTGCCAGCCCACCAAAATTGCAAATGACGTGGCCAAGTAGCTGAATATCACTCCAAAGACGCCAGTGAACGTGCAGTGCAGGCAGGTAAGTTTTGTGCGCACGCCATGCAAATGGAGTGGCTAGGTGGTCGCATGTTCTTCATGAAAGGGTAGAAAAAGTTTGTTGAAAAGACCGATAGGAGAAAAACAACCTTTTGTTTGAAGCTGCTCTGGCCTCTAGTCCTGGCTTAGTCTGGAATTGGGACTAGTGTTAGCACTAGTCCCTGTCCGTCACCTCTGCAACGGCTAGGACGCATCAACACCCTAGTCCCAATTCGTTGGGCACCTATAGTCCTGGCCCGGACCAGTCGGGACTAGAGCTCTGGAGGGACCCAGGGAACATGTAGTCCTGGGTGGTTCTACAAACCGGGACTAGAGATCATTATCTAGTCCGGGTTATTGGAACCACCCAGGACTATATATTTCCTCTATATATTTCCTCCTTCGATCCTGCACAAACCCATGGCCATTTCCTCCAAGTAGCTCAAGATCATCCTTATTTTTTATCCAAAGTTTGTCAAAATTTGGTGGCATCTATCAATCCAAGCTTCTAAAAAGGTTAGCAACTTCAATCTTTCACCTCTTATTGTTAGTTTAGCTTAATGCTCTAGAAGTAGAGAGGAATTTCATGCTTAAAAGTATAGGAAGATGTGTAATTCTAAGCAAATTTTGATTATACAAAATTTACTGAAAGTTGAGATGTGTATTTTTAGAGTTTCGGAGATCAGAATTAAATAAGGTTTTCACTGCTAGAGAAATAATTAAAAAGTCAACATTTTTTATGTTAACAGTTTTGTCCAATTCAAAATTTGATGCATGTAAAATTATATATATATATATGTCATACACACTAAATTTGTAAAAGTAAATATAGTAAAAATGATCCAAAATTTTTATATGATAGACACTTTTACTTATACTGTAGATGAGCCGGAAATGGATGTACGACGCTCCCCGAATGTCTAACTCGTTCATTAAAGGCGTGCATTCTTTCCTCGATTTGGCTAAGGCAAACATGCGGAATAGTTTTATCTGTTGTCCGTGCCATGTCTGTCGGACTGAGAAGGATTACTCTTTCTCAAAAACCATTCACAATTCAGTCAGGTTTCATGTCTGGCTATATTTGTTAGAGAAAGCACGGAAAAAGACAACGAAGAATAAGAGAACGATGATAACTATCCAATGTTTCCAGAATACGGTGGTACTACACTAGAAGACAATGAACAAGAAAAAGGTGAAGAACGGGCATTAGATGAGACCGCTGATGATCTTCGTCAGGTCATTCTTGATGCATGGAGCAAATGCGAAAATGAAAACGAGAAGAAGAAGTTGGAGCGCATGTTTGAGGATCATAAAAAAGTTATACCCAAATTACGAAGATGGAAACACAAAGCTCGGTACCACACTGAAATTACTGCAATGGAGGGCAGAGAATGGTTTATCCGACAAGGGATTTAAGAAGCTACTGAAAATTTCGAAGAAGAAGCTTTCAAAGGATAACGAATTGCATGTCAGTACATAGAAGACAAAGAAGGTTGTTTCTCCTCTAGGACTAGAGGTGCAGAAGATACATGCATGCATTAATGACTGCATACTCTATAGCGGTGAGGAGTACGAAAATTTGGATGCATGCCCAGTATGCGGTGCATTGTGTTATAAGATCATAAGAGATGACCTTGGTGATGTTGAGGGCGAGCAGCGCCCCAGGAAGAGGGTTCCTGTAAAGGTGATGTGGTACGCTCCTATAATACCACGGTTGAAACGTTTGTTTAGAAACAATGAGCATACCAAGTTGTTGCGATGGCACAAAGAAGACCGCGGGAAAGACTCGATGTTGAGACACCCTGCTAATGGGTCGCAGTGGAGAAAAAATGATAGAGAGTACCCGAGCTTTGCAGATGATGCAAGGAACTTAAGATTTGGTCTAAGTACATATGGCATGACTTTTAGGGAGCAGAGCTACAGTCATAGAACCTGGCATGTAACTCTATGTATATATAACCTGTCTCCTTGGTTGTGCATGAAGCGGAAGTTCATTATGATGTCAGTGCTCATCCAAGGCCCGAAGCAATCCGACAATGGCATTGATGTGTGCCTAAGGATATTAGTTGAAGAACTACTATAGTTGTGGCGCGACGAAGGTGTACGTATGTGGGATGAGCACAAACAAGAGCTATTTGACCTACGAGCGTTGTTGTTCGTAACCATCAATGATTGGTCTGCTCTTAGTAACCTTTCAGGACAATCAAACAAGGGATACAATGCATGCACACATTGTTTAGATGATACTAAAAGTATATATTTGGATAAAGGTAGGAAGAATGTGTACTAGGAGAATCGTCAATTTCTTTCAGCCAGGCATCCCGTAAGAAAGAAATACAAGCATTTCAATGGTGAGGCACATCATCAGAATAAGCCTATCTGTCGTACTAGTGATGATATATTTGGTATGGTCAAGGATCTAGAAGTAATCTTTGGAAAGGGACATGACGACTAATCTGTTCCAAATGACGCTGACAGACATGTACCCATGTAGAAGAAGAAATCTATATTTTGGGAGCTATCCTATTGGAAAATTCTAGAGGCCCGCTCTGCAATCGACATGATACGTGTGACAAAGAATCTTCGCGTGAACCTGCTAGGCTTTATGGGCGTGTACGGAGAGACAAAAGATACGCTAGAAGCACAGTAGGACCAGCAAGGTATGAGAGACCAAGACGGCTTGCATCCAATGAAGACAGATAAAGGACGTCTAAGTGCTGCCAGCTATGCTCTTACCAAGAAGAGAAGGAAATATTTTTTGAAGTCATAAGCATTATGAAGGTCCCGTCTGGCTTCTCGTCAAATATAAAGGGAATAATAAATATGGCAGAAAAAAATCCAGAACCTAAAGTCCCATGACTGCCACGTGCTTATGACGCAATTGCTTCCGATTGCATTGAGAGGGATTCTACCGAAAAATGTTCAACTATCCATTGTGAAGCTATGTGCATTCCTCAATGCTATTTCTCAGAAGGTAGTCGATCTAGAAACTCTACCGAGGTTACAGAATGATGTGGTCTAGTGTCTCTTAAGTTTGAGCTGGTGTCCCTACCATCCTTCTTCAATATTATGACGCATATCCTGGTACACCTAGTCGATGAGATTACCATTTTGGGTCCCGTATTTCTACATAATATGTTTCCCTTTGAGAGTTTCATGGGAGTCTTGAAGAAATATGTTCATAACCGTGCTAGGCCAGAAGGAAGCATCTCGAAGGGCTATGGAACAGAGGAGGTCATTGAGTTTTGTGTTGACTTTATCCCTGACATTAAGTCGATTGGTGTTACTGAATGATGGCATGAGGGGAGACTGAGTGGAAAAGGAATGTTATGAAGGAAATCAATAATATGTAGGGACGAACATTCTTTCACTCAAGCACACAACACATTCTGCAAAAATCCACCTTGGCAGCTCCATATATCAAGGAACACAATAATATTGTACGCTCAAACAACCAGGTAAAACCTGACTCCTTGATTAGAGATGAACACATGAAGACTTTTGGCGGTTGGTTGCAAACACATATCATGAATAACAACACGTTTGTGATGAGCTGTACTTGTTGGCCAGCTCATCATCTTCGACTATATGGACTTTTCAAGGGTACGAGATAAATGGGAATACATTTTACACGATCGCCCAAGATAAAAAGATCACCAACCAAAACAATGGTGTTCGCTTTGATGCAACAAACGACAATGGGTCAAAGGACACATATGATGGTTACATAGATGAGATATTTACTATGGACCTTGTAAGGCCCCTTTGTTTTGGTGCAAATGGGTCAAGCTAACAGGAGGCGGGGTTGAGGAAGACAAAAAATACGGAATTACAACAGTGGATCTTAACAGTAATTCGTATATAGACGAACCATTCATCCTACCCAATGATGTAGCTCAGGTTTTCTATGTGAAGGACATGTCTACCAAATCAAGAAAAAGAAAATATAAGCAAACAAATACATCATCAAACGGTGAGCCAAAGCGCCACATAGTTCTTTCAGGGAAAAGAAACATCATGGGAATGGAGGACAAGACAGACATGTTAGAAGATTATGACAAGTTTCATGAAATTCCGCCGTTCGTAGTGAAGGATGACCCAAGCATCATGTTACTTGATGAAGATGCTCCATGGTTAAGGCCACACGGTCATAAGCAAGTCATATGATGTATTCTGAATTTTTCCTTTGGCGG
This sequence comes from Avena longiglumis, assembly GCA_030063025.1. Classification (NCBI taxonomy): domain Eukaryota; kingdom Viridiplantae; phylum Streptophyta; class Magnoliopsida; order Poales; family Poaceae; genus Avena; species Avena longiglumis. Next base: position 442,991,070 of record CP125973.1, on the reverse strand, counting down.
TTTTTAGATGCAATCAATATGTACATGTATATCATTTTGTGAAAGTTTTTTGAGACATAATCAATTTACCAAGTTTGTTATTTTTTCTGTTTTATAAAAATAATTGTACTAACTTGTCAAACTATTAATGGTTTTACCAAATGTAACACCCCGGGTAAAACCCCTACTAGAAAATCGTCTGTTATTTCTACTTTGTGCATCATCATGCCATCATGCACATGGGCATCTAAAAAAATATTTTACTAAACCCTATTTTATTTTCTACAATATTCCTCTCCTATTTAAATTAAAGCTTCAGCCGTATCTGAATATTTAAAAACATTTTTCAAAGATGTTCTAAAAATAAATAAAAAAATAAAAAGATTTTTAGAGGAGGCAGCCCGGCGAGGCCAAAAGGCACAGCCAGCTACCTACGACCCCGATCCAGCCCAAAACTGAAACAACCTGAACCCAGTCTTGGCCATGTTTCTCTTCTTCCAGCCACCACACGTGCCGAGAAGGTGAGCTCGCTGCACGCCGAGCGCGTGACCACCTTGCTAGCTCCAGCTCACCTTCCCCTCTCCTCTCCACCTATTCCCCATCTGAGGAAGTCCCTGGAACCCTAGATCATCTCCCCTACCTCACGCCACCACCAGATCATCCTCTCCCTCTCTCCTTTTTCCCCTCTTTGCAAGCTTCCGAACGCTACCACCACCGTGTCACTGCCTCCGGCCACCTCGAGCCGAGTTGTTCGTGGTTCTGACTCCACCTCAACTTCCTCTTCCTCCTGAACCTCACCATCGAGCCCAAGGCGTCCTCAATTGTCGATATGGTCCTCGTTCAACTCTTTAGGCTGTCCTCCTCCGGTCAAATTCCCAGCGGCTTCGTTCGCCTCCGCCCAATCAAACACCACCGTCGTATTATTGGTGAGTTTCTGATTCCGTTCCCGCCCTCCATGACTTGATTCGTGCTCTGAGGACGAAGTGTATTCTCTGTCCCGCGTGTGCAGTGGCAGGCTTCAGGGGAACCACGGAGGCTCCAGCTCGAATCGGCATCGCAGCTTTCCCGCCCGCCCCGCTCGACGTCGTGCACCCCGCTCCTTCACCTCTCCGCATCCCTTCGGCTTGCTCGGCTCGTCGACGAGTGCTAGGTGCGTGCCTCACTTCCCCTGCATCCTGGCCAGCGTCGCCGTTTTCTTTTATTATTCTCCATCGTCGCCTGCAGACAGCCGCACACACGCGGCAGCAGTAGTCTGAGTATTCTACTTTCACTGAGTTTTTTCGGAAGAATCGTTTCACCCCAGTGACGACCATCACGCACCTGCAAAGAGGGCACTACCCTCTTTCCATAGTCCATTATCTTGCTCAAAAAGGAGTACCAAAATCCCTCGCAATCTTCATCCAAAGTCGAGCTCATCTCACAGTTATTCCGGCCAGACAATTCAGTTTTAAACAATGTTTTTCTCTCTGTTCCCTGCAAGATCGCAACCAGCTCAGTGAATATCGGGAGGATTTATTTGTCGGAATCCCAATCGGAGCAGTAGAACGCTCGGAATCATCTCATGAAGTGGGCTCTGTTTTTTGCGATCTAATTGATTTAGTTCTTCTTGTAACTCACGCTGTGTCGTGTAATCTTTGTATACAACCCATTGGTCCTTGTTTTCCCTCACTACGGCACCCCTCCACTCCTCAGCACTCTTGAACCGATCCATTCCAATCTGAGCTCAATCTCCTAGAAGAAATCCTGTCCTTTTGGTGCTATTTTTCTCTCCGCAACGTAGCACAAGTTTGGCTCAAATCTGGACGTCCTGGTCCTGGTTCAATCCACACGAAAATAACCATCAATACCTTTCTCTATTTTATTCTTTTGTTGTTGCCCTGTTCTATATTCATATCTTGGATATATGGGCAGCGACCCAACACCTCCAGGAGTCGCCCATTCTTCCCCTGTCTCTGTCTATTCTTTTCTATTTGCAATTTGTTTTCCTAATATCATATGTTGAGTTTCATGAACCTAAATTATATAAATGAGATGTCTATTTTTTTATCAGAAAAATATATGCCCATCTGCATCATGTATTATGTGGTTTGGGGTATTTGTCGATTCACCTCATAATCAAATATGGAGCTCATATGTGGACGAATCTAGTCTAATATTGGTCCCATTTAAATTTGTGTAGTGAACCGATACATATTTTGCACTGTTAAGACAACATTTAAATTGCGGGGTATCTAAATAATTTGAACCACCTAAATAATTGTCGGGGCCCCGGTTCCGCTTAATATTGCCTAATTGCATCGCACCTTTGCCATGTCATATCATATCATGATCATGCCGATTCTTCCGCATTAGTTGTAATTGTACATCGCTTGTTCCTTTTAGTGTTTTGCTTCTTACCGGATAGGATTATGAGATGTTGTGAGCTTCGACAAGTTCTTCGGTTATGAAACTTTGGCAATGTTTTCTAGGCGAGCATTGTCCCCCTTTCCACCTATTTTACCTTTCTAGTCTTTATTTCCTCCAGTTGATCTATTGCTATCTGTGTTGCGATGCTCTAGTTTTCGTACTTGTGATACCCCTTGCAGCCTTATATTGCCTTGGACACATCCTATTACCTGTTTCTTGGTAGATAGTTGGACTTGCGTGTCGTAGTCGCTTGCTCAAGTGCTGTTGCGTGTCGTCAAGTACCACAGTTGTTGGAAGAATGCCGCATGTTTAATGTTGGAGATGATCATGGCTTTAATTACCGTTTAATAACTAAAATTGAAGTAGGTAAATAATGCAAAGGCACAGGTGGACAATAGATGTTATTTGGTTTTTAACCGTCCTTGTGTCCCGTAGGACCCCGTGTACTTGATACCTGTTCTTTGAATATTCGCACTATCCGCATGTGGGACCATGAATCCCCCTAGCCAGAGCTTGAGTCATATATTATTTCTTGGGGCCACAAACTAGTTTGGAGATTTATTACTATCATGTACTTATGCCATGATTTACTGCTTTATTTACGATTGCGCGTGGAGCGCCTGTACCGTTTAGGAATTGTGATACGGTTATGCGGTCTCGACAAGCCCAGTCACACTTTCGAGTTCCCAGTCGTTTACAGCCGTCGACACAAACCTCTGGGTCCGTCTCGGAGTCGGCCAACTTCGTCGCGGGTAGCTTAGTGGGGTGGCCCCCTGAAATATTATATGAATCTTGCAATTGCTATGTCGTGATGTCTCGTTGGGTTTTCATTTGTTTTTTCCCGAGGTTGATCGTGCGTGTGTTGCCATTTGTGCCCCTGCAGGGTAGAACTTTCTGAAAGCCGTGTCCGCGGTTATGGACGACTTGGAGCACAGTATCTCGATCATAGACAACTATAACTAAAGTAGTGCTATAAATTTGACTTTATAATGACTAGTAATCAGCTTTACTATAATGGAATGACTAAATAAAAGTACCAACAACTGCTGGGTTTTGGGATGCCTCATGCTATATGTATCTGACTAGTAAGTACTACAACTACAACGGAATGGTTAACTAAAGCTGCAAACTGATTATTATATCAGGATGATTCATGCTATCTATATCTGACTAGTAATTGCCGCAACTATAACGGCATGAATAAAACTGCCAACTGTGTGAGTTTCTCGGTTGACTTCCTCGTTTGGTCTCGAGGAGGAAATACCAGGATGGGTATGCTTGGTGATAGTTTCAGGTTAGATCCGAATAGGTCTTTCTTATCCCTATCTGATAGCCGCCAGTTGCATTGAGTCTCTATAGGTTGTTTAGTGCATGCTGCGCTGCTGCTTCAGTCCACCATACCTATGTAGGCGAGGACCGCCGAATTCTAGTCTCGCCGTGTACTGGTCTCAGTACTGACCGCTCTCTCTTTTTCCTTTGCCCTTTGTCGGAACCCCTTTTGTTTAAGCAGGTTTTGAGATCGACGTCGTTAGCAGGGTTACCCTTTCGGCTTGGCCTGGGGAGGGTTATGGATGCCATTAGTTATTCTTTAGGGCTCTTAGCCCTATTTGCATCTTGTCCGTAGTCAGACGTTGTATCGTTTTCAAGGTGATTTGGATCTTTGTATTGTAAATCTGTATTCTTGACTCATGGAGTCGTTTTTGTATATATATGTTATGTGGGTTCCATCATGGACTATTGTGTAATGATATTACTTCATTTTCCACCCGCACGCAAGTGCCTGGTGGACACCTTTGAATCGTTTCTATGCGGGTTTGGCAGGAATCGCTAAAACTTGCATAGGGTCGATTCTGAGGGTGTTACAGAGTGGTATCAGAGCTCAGCAGTTACGATACTCCACTGGTCCAGCCTTTAGGATAACCTAGCTAACGGTCGCTATAGAGTGTGAAAACTATTTTTAAAAATCGGTTGGATAGATCTGATTAGGTCTGCTTTTACTCCTTACCCCTCTGCTATTCTCTTCTTACCTCTGCGTGTTTTGAATCTACTCTCTTATCTTTTCTTCGAGTCCAGGAATTCTCGTGGTTGGGTTTCCGTCGTACCTTCAGGGTTTCGCTTCCATCCTTTTCTAACGATGCTTCAACATCCGACCTTCGTGCTATCTGATGAATCTTTCATCTGTTGTACCTTTCAGTGGACCGAAAATTCACTAAATTTTTTCTTCCTATCCTCCGTTGTTTCCGATACGATGAAGTCAAGTACATCAGACCTGATGAGAATCTCCATCCCTCCTTAATTTCTGAACCTCGCTTGTTGAGATCTTCAGTCTGAATTCCGAAAGTTGGTTGCATAATCCTTCTATTCATGTACATAGTAATGCTTTGAGTGCGGAATGGAGTCACGACCATACCACTACTCTTATCATTCGCTTTTGTACATTGAATAGTGGATCAATGTAATTATACCCCTTCCATGAAAGTTAGAGGTGGCCTTACCTTTTGAGACCTCTACCTTCGTCTTGCTTCCCAGAGTGTTCTCTTGATGAACGTGAGCAACGACCCTTTGTTGGTGGTGTCATCGATTTTAAGATGGAGAATGAACCCTTGTTAGTGGTGTCGCGGCGATCTACACGAAGCGAGAAGATACAGATCACCGGCCTTCTTCCTTGTGCCATGAGGCGGATCTCGAGGGCGAGATCCATTGTTACTGGTGTCGAATTGTAATACCCCGGGTAAAACCCCTACTAGAAAATCGCCTATTATTTCTACTTTGTGCATCATCATGCCATCATGCACATGGGTATCTAAAAAAATATTTTACTAAACCCTATTTTATTTTCTACAATATTCCTCTCCTATTTAAATTAAAGCTTCAGCCATATCTAAATATTTACGTTTGTTCTAAAAACATTTTTCAAAGATGTTCTAAAAAGAAATAAAAAAATAAAAAGATTTTTAGAGGAGGTAGCCGGCGAGGCCAAAAGGCACAGCCAGCTACCTACAACCCCGATCCAGCCCAAAACTGAAACAACCTGAACCCCAGTCTTGGCCATGTTTCTCTTCTTCCAGCCACCACACGTGCCGAGATGGTGAGCTCGCTGCACGCCGAGCGCGTGACCACCTTGCTAGCTCCAGCTCACCTTCCCCTCTCCTCTCCACCTATTACCCATCTAAGGAAGTCCCTGGAACCCTAGATCATCTCCCCTACCTCGCGCCGCCACCATATCATCCTCTCCCTCTCTCCTTTTCCCCCTCTTTGCAAGCTTCCGAACGCTACCACCACCGTGTCACTGCCTCCGGCCACCTCGAGCCGAGTTGTTCGTGGTTCTGACTCCACCTCAACTTCCTATTCCTCCTGAACCTCACCATCGAGCCCAAGGCATCCTCAATTATCGATATGGTCCTCGTTCTCCTCTTTAGGCCGTCCTCCTCCGGTCAAATTCCCAGCGGCTTCGTTCGCCTCCGCCCAATCAAACACCACCGTCGTATTACTGGCGAGTTTCTGGTTCCGTTCCCTACCTCCATGACTTGATTCGTGCTCTGAGGACGAAGTGTATTCTCTGTCCCGCGTGTGAAGTGGCAGGCTTCAGGGGAACCACGGAGGCTCCAGCTCGAACTGGCCCTGCAGCTTCAAGCCCCGCCGCCGCCGTACCTGACGTCGTGCACCCCGCTCCTTCACCTCTCCGCATCCCTTCGGCTTGCTCGGCTCGCCGACGAGTGCTAGGTGCGTGCCTCATTTCCCCTGCATCCTGGCCAGCGTCGCCGTTTTATTTTATTATTCTCCATCGTCGTCTGCAGACAGCCGCACGCATGCGGCAGCAGAAGTCTGAGTATTCTACTTTCACTGAGTTTTCCCGGAAGAATCGTTTCACCCCAGTGACGACCATCACGCACCTGCAAAGAGGGCACTACCCTCTTTCCATAGTCCATTATCTTGCTCAAAAAGGAGTACCAAAATCCCTCGCAATCTTCATCCAAAGTCGATCTCATCTCACAGTTATTCCGGCCAGACAATTCAGTTTTAAACAATGTTTTTCTCTCTGTTTCCTGCAAGATCCCAACCAGCTCAGTGAATATCGGGAGGATTTATTTATGCATAGTTCTTCTCCTATGTTCCCTCTACGTGCCACATCAAACGAAATCCCAATCGGAGCAGTAGAACGCTCGGAATCATCTCATGAAGTGGGCTCTGTTTTTTTGCGATCTAATTGATTCAGTTCTTCTGTAACTCACTCTGTGTCGTGTAATCTTTGTATACAACCCGTTGGTCCTTGTTTTCCCTCACTACGGCATCCCTCCACTCCTCATCACTCTTGCACCGATCCATTCCAACCCGAGCTCAATCTCGCAGAAGAAATCCTGTCCTTTTGGTGCTATTTTTCTCTCTGCAACGTAGCACAAGTTTAGCTCAAATCTGGATGTCCTGGTCCTGGTTCAATCCACACGAAAATAACCATCGATACCTTTCTCTATTTTATTCTTTTGTTGTTGCCCTGTTCTATATTCATATCTTGGATATATGGGCAGCGACCCAACATGTGGCATCCCGCAAAACCACTACTAGAAAATCGCGTTGAATTTGTGCATTGCATCGTCATCGTCGCATGTTGTTTGTCAAAAACTATTTTGCAAACCCCGATTTGTTTTCCAAACGCCCCATCTTTTATTAAAACGCCAAACCCCGGTTCGCCGGATTGTTTTGTTTTGGCCGCGAGCGGTTTGCAAACGGTCCAATTAAACAAATAAAGTTTTATTTTATTTTTAGTAGGCGGTCGAGCCAACCGACCGACGACCACCCCCGTTTTAAACAGATCGGTCCGCCCCTTTTTCTAAACCTACCCGGAAACTTACCCGCCCTCCTTGGCCACCTCACCCGGGCCAACAGTCTTGCGCCACCTCAGCTGAACCTTCCCCCTAACCAACCAGATCTTGCCACGTGGCCCTCTCATCCCACCCCCTCTCTCTCCTTCCCTCACACAACCCACCCAGCCCCAGGCCACACACTACACGCACCCCGCGCGCACACCGCTCATCCACCGCCCCCTTTTGTCCACAGGCCCGCGGACCCACCCCCACGCTGCCCCAACCCCATCTTCCTCCTCCCTCGTTCTTCTCCCTGGCCGCCGCTCCTCCCTCCTCTGCGACCCTCCTCCTCCCTTGCCCCGTTCCTTCGCCGCCCAGGCCTCTCCTCCGCCCCGCACCTCCAGCCCTCCGTTCCACCGCTGCCGTCGCCCGGCCGCTCGCTCCGACCCAGCGCTGCGCCCGCGCGGCCTCGCCGTCGACCTCTCCGGCTCCCCAGACGCGCCCGCCCCCTTGGCCGCCTCGGCTCATCTGCGCCCATGAGCACCCGATCCCACCGCCTCATGCGGCCTCGCCCCCCCTCGCGGCCCGCCCGCTCGGGTCCGTCGAGCCGCCTCCCGTGTGGCCGAGTCCGCAGCAGCGCTCGCCGCAGTCGTCTACCTCGGCCTCCCGCTGTCGCCAAGTTACACTGCGTGTGCCTCGGTCCTGTCGCCATCGCCGCCCGGGCGCCCCTCCACCGAGCTGCTCTGCGGGCCCTCCGTCGTCCGCCTCGGCCGTGCCGTGAGACAAGCCCGAGCGGCCCGACCTCCAGCGCCCGAACCCGAACGGCGCCGCTCAAGATCCCTTCCGGGGTTGATGACCCGAAGGCCTTCGACAGGGACCCTCAAGAACGGCTTCCTGGACGCGCCATGGTTTCGGTGGAACCTCAACGCCAAGTCCGGCCCTGCGAACCCCAAGCCCCGAGAGGAGAACCGCGTACCCCGGACCGAAGCCACATGTGCGCCAAGATCTTCTACAGGGAACCGGTGAACGCCAAGTACTCCTCGGATGCGATGCTCGAGAACCGGACGATGAGAACATCGGCGAGCCAAGTACATCTTCCCTCGCCAAGACCGCCTCGATGGCGGGCCCGACAAGACCCTCGAGCGGCGAGCGACCGGAAACCGACAAGATCTGCGGCGATAAGGACGACACCGACCCAAGTTACGCTCTCCGGACATCGAGACCCGATCGACAAGATCTGCCCGATACCGAACGACCCCGGAATCCGAGAACGCTTCCGCCGAACCCCGAACCCCAGATCCGTCGAACCCTGAGACCGACCCCGAACCCCGGAACCCCAAGATCGTCGAGCCCCCCTCTAATGTGTGAACCTTCCCGAAACCCTATTTCATGACATAATAACAACTTGATTGCATATTGAATTGTCATACTCGCATGCATCTTATCTGTGGGTTGGGGGCCTTCCGCCGATTCACCTAATAACTAAATATGGGGCCCATATGCGGGCAATTCTAGTCTCATATCGGCCTCATTTAAACTTGTGTAACGAACCGGTATTTTATCTTGCCTTGTTATAACAACATTTAAATTGCGGGGTAGTTAAACAACTGGAACCATCTGATAATTGTCGGGACCCCGGTTCCGCTTAATCTTGACCTAATTGCGCATCTTGCCATGCCATCCATCATGCATGCATCATGCCGATCTTCCGCCGTTGTATTAAATAGTGCATCCGGTGTTTCTTCTAGTGTTTTGCTTCTTCGGATAAGGCCGTTGAGTTGATGTGAGCTTCGCCCGGATCTTGGTTGAACCTTCGACAATGTTTTCGGTGAGCATCTCCCCTTTCTACCTATCTTACTTTGCTAGTATTTACTTCCTCCTGTTGATCTTTGCTATACGTGTTGCGATGCTCTAGATTTCGTGCCGTGATATCCCTTGCAGCCATATATAGCCTTGGACACATCCTATTACCATTGTTTGGTAGATAGTTGGACCCGCGTCGAAGTCGCTTGCTCAAGAGTTTTGCTTGTCGTCAAGTACCACCTTTGTTGGAGGAAATGCATGTTGACGTTGGAGATGATCATGGTTTAATTATTGTTCCACTTTAATTCCTGTTTAACAACTAAAATTGAATTAAGCGAGGCATCGGTGGGTGATAGGTAAGATTTGGTTTTCGAGCCCACTTGTGTCCCGTAGGACCCGAGTTCTTGACACTGTTCGAGATCGAGCGCTAACCAGGTGGGGAGATATGGGCCCCATTGATAATTACCGATTTCAAAGTATTGTCTGGGGGCCACAAACTAGTTTGGGGCTTTATTACTATCTCAGCTTATGCCATGCTTTACCGCTTTATTTACGATTGTGCAGAATCTTGCATCTTTATTTTAGGCGGGATGTTTTCAGTGTCGGCAGGTCCCGATTGGGGATCTGGCATCGTTCTGACCATCGACGCAAACCCGAGTCCGTCTCGAGACCGGCCGACTTCGTTGGGTGTACTTAGTGGGGTGGCCCCGATTGCTTGCTTTGGTGCAGGACGTCGTGACTTAGGCCCGCCGACATACCGATGGGTGTATGTTAGCGATCGGCAAAAGGGTCAAGTGCTGTGGATACTTTGGTGCACCCAGGGTTTAATCTTTTCGAGAAGCCGTGTCCGCGGTTATGGACGACTTGGAGCACGATGTCGATCATAGACAACTATAACTAAAGTTCTTGTTTTAAATTGACTTGTTTCCGATATGATTAGTAATCGCTTCACTACAACAATGGCTAAGTAAAAGTATCAACAATTGCTGGGTTTTGGGGTTATCTCATGATAATTGTATCGACTAGTAAGTTACGCCACCTTAACGGAATGGTTAACTAAAAGTGCCCTTGCTTATTTCATCGGGCGATTATCTAAATCGACTAGTAAAGTGCCACCACTATAACTGAATAAATAAAGCGCCAGCTGTGAGTTCCTCGGTCGACTTCCTCGTTTGGGTCTCGAGAAACACCAGGATGGGTTTGTTTGGTGACAACTTGAGTTGGATCCGGATAGGTCATTCTCACCCTCTCTCGATAACCGCCGGTATATCGAGTCTCTATAGGTTGTTCAAGGTGTATCTTTTGCCGCTCGATCCACCATACCTATGTGGCGAGCGCCGAATTCTAGCCTCGCCGTGTCTTGGCCTCGATCGACGCTCCTTCTTTGTTTTCGCTTTGCCCTTTGTCGGCACCTTTTGTTAAGCAGGTTTCGAGATCGGCGTCGTTAGCGGGGTTACCCTTCCGGCTTGGCAGGTGGTTATGGACGCCATTGGTTATTCTTGAGGCTCTTAGCCCCATTTGCATCTTGTCCGTGGCCGGACGCTCTATCGCTTTTCAAGGTGATTTGGATCTTTGCACCGTATATCGTATTCTTGACTCTTTGAGTCATGTTATATATATATCTTACATGGGTCCCATCGAGGACTGTTGTGTAATGTTATTACTTTGTTTTTCCACCATACGAAAGTGCTGGTGACCGTCGAATCGTTTCTATGCGGGTTTGGCGAATTTTGCTAAAACTTGCATAGGGCCGATTCTGAGGGTGTTACAGAGTGGTATCAGAGCTCAGCAGTTGCGATACCCCACAAGTCCAGCCTGTAGGATGACCTAGCTAACGGCCGAAGTAGAGTGTCAAAACTATTTTTGCAAATCGACTGGATAGTTCTGATTAGGTCTGATTTTACTCCTTATCCCTCTGCTGTTTCCCTCTTACCCCTACGCGTTTTGGATCCGCTCTCATCTCTTTCGTCGAGTCCAGGAATTCTCGTGGTTGGGTTTCCGTCGTACCTTCAGGGTTTCGCTTCCTTCTTTGATAACGGTGCTCTGCCATCCGGTGTTCAAGATGCCTGATGAATCCGTCTACGGTGTTAACATTCTTTGTTCCTTGTTGTGCCTTCCGGTGTTTTCCGACGCGACGAAGTCTTCTACATCAGATCTGACGAGAATGTCCACCCCTCTTTTGTTCCGACCCTCGTTGGTCGAGATCTTCAGTCTGATTCCGGGAATGGTTGCACGCTTTTCCACTGATTGTGCGGAGTAATAGTTTGGGTGCGTGATGGATTGGCCCCCATGCCGACTACCCTTTCTATTCGCTTTTGTACATTGAAGGGGACGAGAATGCATCGGTTCCCTCCTTCCATCGAAGTTAGAGGTGGCTTTATTTGTTGATACCTCTACCTTCGACCTTTTGTTTCCGGAGTGCCCTCTCGACGATCACGGACAAACGACCATTGTTGGTGGTGTCGCAGATTCAAGATGAAGAAGGAACCCTCGTTAGTGGTGTCGCGAGGATCTACACAAAGCGTGAAGACGGAGAACGCCGACCTTCCTTCCGGTACCATGACGCGGATCTCGAGGGCGAGATCCATTGTTAGTGGTGTCGGTGTGGCATCCCGCAAAACCACTACTAGAAAATCGCGTTGAATTTGTGCATTTCATCGTCATCGTCGCATGTTGTTTGTCAAAACTATTTTGCAAACCCGATTTGTTTTCAACGCCCATCTTTTATTAAACGCCAAACCCGGTTCGCGGATTGTTTTGTTTTGGCGGCGGTTTGCAAGCGGTCCAATTAAACAAATAAAGTTTTATTTTATTTTTAGTAGGGGCAGTCGAACGGGCCAACCGACCCGAACGACCACCCCCGTTTTAAACAGATCGGTCCGCCCCTTTTTCTAAACCTACCCGGAAACTTACCCACCCTCCTTGGCCACCTCACCCGGGCCAACAGTCTTGCGCCACCTCAGCTGAACCTCCCCCCTAACCAACCAGATCTTGCCACGTGGCCCTCTCATCCCACCCCCTCTCTCTCCTTCCCTCACACAACCCACCCAGCCCCAGGCCACACACTACACGCACCCCGCGCGCACACCGCTCATCCACCGCCCCTTTTGTCCACAGGCCCTGGACCACCCCCACGCGGCCCCTGTCCCCAACCCCATCTTCCTCCTCCCCTCGTTCTTCTCCCCTGGCCGTGCGCACCGCTCCCTCCCTCCTCGCTGCGACCCTCCTCCTCCCGCCGCCGCCGTTCCTTCGCCGCCCAGCCAGTCTCTCCTCCGCCGCCCCGCACCTCCAGCCCTCCGTTCCACGCTGCCCGTCGCCGGCCGCTCCGCTCCGACCAGCGCTGCGCGCGGCTTCGCCGTCGACCCTCTCCGGCTCCCCAGACGCCCGCCGCCCGCCAGCGCCGCCTCGGCTCGTCTGCGCCCGAAGCACCGCCGATCCCCACCGCCTCCGCGGCCTCGGCCCCTCGCCCGGCCGCCCCGCTGGTCCGTCAGCGCCTCCCGTGTTGGCCGAGTCCCGCAGCCCAGCGCTCGCCGCCGGTCGTCTACCTCGGCCTCCCCGCTGCTCGTCGCCAAGTTCTGCCTGCGTGTGCCACGGTCCCTGTCAACCATCGCCGCCGGGCGGGCCCCTCCACCGAGCTGCTCCTCTGCGGGCCCCTCCGTCGTCCGCCTCGACCGTGCCGTGAGACAAGCCCCGAGCCGGCCCCGACCTCCAGCGCCCCGAACCCGAACCCGGCGCCGCTCCAAGATCCCCTTCCCGGGGTTGATGACCCGAAGGCCTCCGACAGGGACCCTCAAGAACGGCTTCCGGGACGCGCCATGGTTTCGGTGGAACCTCAAACGCCAAGTCCGGCCCTGCGAACCCCAAGCCCCGAGAGGAGAACCGCGTACCCGGACGAAGCCACATGTGCGCCAAGATCTTCTACATGGAACCGGTGAACGCCAAGTACTCCTCGGATGCGATGCTCGAGAACCCGGACGATGAGAACATCGACGCAGAACGCCAAGTACATCTTCCCTCGCCAAGACCGCCTCGATGGCGCGGGCCCGACAAGACCCTCGCAACGGCCAGAACGACCCCGGGAAACCGACAAGATCTGCACGACGATAAGGACGACACCGACCCAAGTTCTGCTCTCCGGACATCGAGACCCCGATGCGACAAGATCTGCCCCGATACCGAGAACGACCCCGGAATCCGAGAACGCTTCCGCCGAACCCCGAACCCCAGATCCGTCGAACCCTGAGACCGACCCCGAACCCCGGAACCCCAAGATCGTCGAGCCCCCTCTAATGTGTGAACCTTCCCGAAACCCTATTTCATGACATAATAACAACTTGATTGCATATTGAATTGTCATACTCGCATGCATCTTATCTGTGGGTTGGGGGCCTTCCGCCGATTCACCTAATAACTAAATATGGGGCCCATATGCGGGCAATTCTAGTCTCATATCGGCCTCATTTAAACTTGTGTAACGAACCGGTATTTTATCTTGCCTTGTTATAACAACATTTAAATTGCGGGGTAGTTAAACAACTGGAACCATCTGATAATTGTCGGGACCCCGGTTCCGCTTAATCTTGACCTAATTGCATCGCATCTTGCCATGCCATCCATCATGCATGCATCATGCCGATCTTCTGCCGTTGTATTAAATAGTGCATCCGGTGTTTCTTCTAGTGTTTTGCTTCTTCGCGGATAAGGCCGTTGAGTTGATGTGAGCTTCGCCCAGATCTTCGGTTGAACCTTCGACAATGTTTTCAGGCGAGCATCTCCCCCTTTCTACCTATCTTACTTTGCTAGTATTTACTTCCCTCCTGTTGATCTTTGCTATCTGTGTTGCGATGCTCTAGATTTCGTACCCGTGATATCCCTTGCAGCCATATATAGCCTTGGACACATCCTATTACCTGTTGTTTGGTAGATAGTTGGACCCGCGTGTCGAAGTCGCTTGCTCAAGAGTTTTGCTTGTCGTCAAGTACCACCTTTGTTGGAGGAAATGCATGTTGGCGTTGGAGATGATCATGGTTTAATTATTGTTCCACTTTAATTCTGTTTAACAACTAAAATTGAATTAAGCGAGGCATCGGTGGGTGATAGGTAAGATTTGGTTTTCGACGCCCACTTGTGTCCCGTGGGACCCGAGTTCTTGACACTGTTCGAGATCGAGCGCTAACCACGGTGGGGAGATATGGGCCCCCATTGATAATTACCTGATTTCAAAGTATTGTCTTGGGGCCACAAACTAGTTTGGGGCTTTATTACTATCTGTACTTATGCCATGCTTTACCGCTTTATTTACGATTGTGCAGTCTTGCATCTTTATTTTAGGCGGGATGTTTCGCCAGTATCGGCGGTCCCGATTGGGGATCTGGCATCGTTCTGACCATCGACGCAAACCCCGAGTCCGTCTCGAGACCGGCCGACTTCGTTGGGTGTACTTAGTGGGGTGGCCCCGGTGCTTTGGAGTGCAGGAGCGTCGTGACTTAGGCCCGCCGACATACCGATGGGTGTATGTTAACTGATCTGGCAAAAAGGGTCGAAGTGCCTGTGGATACTTTGGTGCACCCCTGCAGGGTTTAATCTTTTCGAGAAGCCGTGTCCGCGGTTATGGACGACTTGGAGCACAGTGTCTGATCATAGACAACTATAACTAAAGTTCTTGTTTTAAATTGACTTGTTTCCGATATGATTAGTAATCACTACAACAGAATGGCTAAGTAAAAGTATCAACAATTGCTGGGTTTTGGGGTTATCTCATGATAATTGTATCTGACTAGTAAGTTCTGCCACCTTAACGGAATGGTTAACTAAAAGTGCCCACTGCTTATTTCATCAGGACGATTATCTAAATCGACTAGTAAAGTGCCACCACTATAACTGAATAAATAAAGCGCCAACGTGTGAGTTCCTCGTCGACTTCCTCGTTTGGGTCTCGAGGAAACACCGGGATGGGTTTGTTTGGTGATGACTTCAGTTGGATCCGGATAGGTCATTCTCACCCCTCTCGATAACCGCCGATTATATCGAGTCTCTATAGGTTGTTCGATGTATCTGCCTGCCGCTCGATCCACCATACCTATGTGGCGAGGACCGAATTCTAGCCTCGCCGTGTCTTGGCCTCGATCTTGGCGCTCCTTCTTTGTTTTACGCTTTGCCCTTTGTCGGCACCCTTTGTTAAGCAGGTTTCGAGATCGGCGTCGTTAGCGGTTACCCTTCCGGCTTGGCACGGCAGGGTTATGGACGCCATTGGTTATTCTTCAGGGCTCTTAGCCCCATTTGCATCTTGTCCGTAGCCGGACGCTCTATCGTTTTCAAGGTGATTTGGATCTTTGCACCGTATATCTGTATTCTTGACTCTTTGAGTCGCTGTTATATATATATCTGTTCTGTGGGTCCCATCGAGGACTGTTGTGTAATGTTATTACTTTGTTTTTCCACCCGCACGAAAGTGCCTGGTGGGCACCGTCGAATCGTTTCTATGCGGGTTTGGCGAATTTTGCTAAAACTTGCATAGGGCCGATTCTGAGGGTGTTACACAACACCTCCAGGAGTCGCCCGTTCTCCCCCTGTCTCTGTCTATTCTTTTCTCTTTGCAATTTGTTTTCCTAATATCATATCTTGAGTTTTATGAACCTAAATTATATAAATGAGATGTCTATTTTTTTATCAGAAAAATATATGCCCATTTGCATCATGTATTATGTGGTTTGGGGTATTTTATCGATTCACCTCATAATCAAATATGAAGCTCATATGTGGACGAATCTAGTCTAATATTGGCCCCATTTAAATTTGTGTAGCGAACCGATACATATTTTGCACTGTTAAGACAACATTTAAATTGCGGGGTATCTAAATAATTTGAACCACCTAAATAATTGTCGGGGCCCCGGTTCCGCTTAATATTGCCTAATTGCATCGCACCTTTGCCATATCATGCATCATATCATGATCATGCCGACTCTTCCGCATTAGTTGTAATTGTGCATCGCTTGTTCCTTTTAGTGTTTTGCTTCTTACCGGATAGGACGATGAGATGTTGTGAGCTTCGACAAGTTCTTCGGTTATGAAACTTCGGCAATGTTTTCCAGGCGAGCATTCTCCCCCTTTCCACCTATTTTACCTTTCTAGTCTTTATTTCTTCCTGTTGATTTATTGCTATCTGTGTTGCGATGCTCTAGTTTTCGTACCCGTGATATCCCTTGCAGCCTTATATTGCCTTGGACACATCCTATTACCTGTTGCTTGGTAGATAGTTGAACTTGCGTGTCGTAGTCGCTTGCTCAAGTGCTGTTGCGTGTCGTCAAGTACCACAGTTGTTGGAAGAATGCCGCATATTTAATGTTGGAGATGATCATGGCTTTAATTACCGTTTAATAACTAAAATTGAAGTAGGTAAATAATGCAGAGGCACAGGTAGACAATAGATGTTATTTGGTTTTTAACCGTCCACTTGTGTCCTGTAGGACCCCGAGTACTTGATACCTGTTCTTTAAATATTCGCACTATCCGCATGTGGGACCATGAATCCCCCTAGCCAGAGCTTGAGTCATATATTATTTCTTGGGGCCACAAACTAGTTTGGGGATTTATTACTATCTGCTTATGCCATGCTTCGCTTTATTTATGATTGCGTGGGCGCTAGACTGTTAGGAATTGTGATACGTTTATGCGGTATCGACAAGCCAAGTCATACTTTCGGGTTCCCAGTCGTTTATAGCCATCGACACAAACCTCTGGGTCTTTCTCGGAGTCGGCCAACTTTGTCGCGGGTAGCTTAGTGGGGTGGCCCCCTGAAATATTATATGAATCTTGCAATTGTTATGTCGTGATGTCTCGTTGGGTTTTCATTTGGTTTTTCCCGAGGTTGATCGTGCGTGTGTTGCTATTTGTGCCCCCTGCAGGGTAAAACTTTATGAAAGCCGTGTCCGCGGTTATGGATGACTTGGAGCACAGTATCTCGATCATAGACAAATATAACTAAAGTAGTGCTATAAATTTGTGTTTATAATGACTAGTAATCAGCTTCACTATAATGGAATGGCTAAATAAAAGTACCAACAACTGCTGGGTTTTGGGATGCCTCATGCTATATGTATCTGACTAGTAAGTACTACAACTACAACGGAATGGTTAACTAAAGCTGCAAACTGATTATTATATCAGGATGATTCATGCTATCTATATCTGACTAGTAATTGCCGCAACTATAACGGCATGAATAAAACTGCCAACTGTGTGAGTTTCTCGGTTGACTTCCTCGTTTGGTCTCGAGGAGGAAATACCAGGATGGGTATGCTTGGTGATAGTTTCAGGTTGGATCCGAATAGGTCTTTCTTATCCCTATCTGATAGCCGCCAGTTGCATTGAGTCTCTATAGGTTGTTTAGTGCATGTTGCGCTGCCGCTTCAGTCCACCATACCTATGTAGGTGAGGACCGCCGAATTCTAGTCTCGCCGTGTACTGTCCTCAGTACTGACCGCTCTCTCTTTTTTCCTTTGCCCTTTGTCGGCACCCCTTTTGTCTAAGCAGGTTTTGAGATCGACATCGTTAGCAGGGTTATCCTTCCGGCTTGGCCTGGGCAGGGTTATGGACACCATTGGTTATTCTTCAGGGCTCTTAGCCCCATTTGCATCTTGTCCGTAGTCGGGCGTTGTATCGTTGTCAAGGTGATTTGGATCTTTGTATTGTAAATCTGTATTCTTGACTCATGGAGTCGTTGTTGTATGTATATGTTCTGTGGGTTCCATCGTGGACTATTGTGTAATGATAGTACTTCGTTTTCCACCCGCACGCAAGTGCCTGGTGGGCACCTTTGAATCGCTTCTATGCGTGTTTGGCAGGAATCGCTAAACTTACATAGGGTCGATTCTGAGGGTGTTACACCAAATCACATCGTAAGCCATCCTAAGATATTTCCCACCGCTTCCCGCCAATTTTCCCGCCCTTTCCCTCTGACCGAAGCTTATATTCCCGGTTGTAGCCACTAACCAGGACTAAAGACATTTCCCGTCATTTCCCACCGCTTCTCGCCATGTTTTCCCGCCCTTTCCCTCTGACCAAAGCCTTTTAATCCTGGTTGTAGCCATTAACCGGGACTAAAGATCTTTCCCGACATTTCCCACTGCTTCCCGCCATGTTTTCCCGCCCTTTCCCTCTATATCTAGGCCAATCGCGCCGTGGCTATCCACACATCCACACCTTCGTCTCTCACAACAATGGACAACGCATACTGGGCAATTCTGACCCTTGAGGAGACCGAGGCGCTGTGTGCCTCTAGCTACCCATGCTCGTCGGGCTACTGGCTGCCCACCGACTGGATGCTGAACGCTGGAGGGGTTCCTGTCCCTCAAGGTTCCGCACGCCAGGCGACCATCATGAACCACTTCTACCTCGAGCTCACGACGGAGCATCGGATGGATCCCCATTGGGATCTCGACAACTACGCCACCTGGAATGCCTTCTTTGCTAACCGGTGGGAAAGGGAGCTCACCAGGTACGAGGGTGACAGCTCTCCTTCGATGGACCACAATGAAGCCGGGCACCGCCTATGGTGGTCAAACCAGACTATCGTCGGCGTGATGCGCTACATCGCGCGGGGATATCATCCTCGCCTGCGGTACCCACAGCCGTCGGAGAGCCATAAGAAGGGTGGCGGTGGTGAAGGCCGCGAGTGTAGTAGAAGCATCGTCATCTGGGAGCCCCCTCCTCGCGCATCGTGAATCCGAGGCCAGAGTGGCAGGTGCCCCCACAATATGCCATGGCTGGGCTGAGGATCCAGCCGCATGCGCCTACCAACGACGACGATGCCGAAGACGAAGATGACCCTGAAGCTGTGTACTATAGGGCTAGATATGAGCATGACTAAAGGAGGGATTTTAGTCCTGATTTCATAGTCTCGGTTTTTTAATATTAATAAATGTCTTGAGTGTTAGTCCCGGTTTGTGGCTAGACCGGGACTAAAGGGGGCCTTTAGTCCTGATTCCGTACTCTTAGTTAGGAAACCGGGACTGGATATTGTTGTCCACAAAGCTGGCCGTAGTATTGTCCCGATTACATAGTCCTAGTTAGAAAACCGGGACTAAAGGAGGGGCCTTTAGTCCTGATTCGTACTACGACTTTCCCGAACTATGAAGATGTTATCGCGATTCGTACTGACCATGAAGATCTGTTCTCCAAACGCGCGTGGTCACATATTAGGGAGTGCCTCTATGACCAACTTTAGGGACATGCCGGAGGACTGGGCTCCGGCGGCATATCCATAAAGCTTGTCGTAGTGGTGTCCCTGCTCTCGCACACCATCTTGCATCTTGTAGCTTCTCTAGCTAGACCAATACGCCTGGGAGCTAACTAATTTCACATATTAGGGAGTGCATCTATGGCCAATTTGTTGGAGATGCCAGGGGACTAGGCTCCTGCGGCATCTCCCTCAAACTGGCCGTAGTGGTGTCCCTGTTCTTGGAAATGCCCAAGGATAGTACAAGCAGCACGACATATTTATAATACAAGGATGCTTATTTATAATACATAATATTGACACTCACGACATAATGTCGGCACTCACCCTATCTTTAGTGCTGCCACCTGTGACTCATGTTTTGTCCCTGTTGGTGTCTCCAATCGGGACTAAAGGTTCATCTTTACTCCTAGTTGACGACACCATTCGAGACAAGGTATAAGCAGCACGATATAGTGTCGACACTCATCCCTATCATTAGTGTTGCCTTCCCAGCCTGCCACAATCCCTTCAGTCTCGATTGGTTTCTCCAACCAGGACTAAAGATGAACCTTTCCCGCCATGTTTTCCCTTAAGTCCGGGACTAAAGATATTTCCCTCCATGTTTTCCCGCCCTTTCCCTCTTCATAGTTTGTGATAATGTGCCCATATTATGACCTATCATAATATGGGCACAGTATGACAGAGTATGCTAATAGATTTATATTATAGATATTTTTTTCTACAAATTTTGATATATGATACATTTTTTTATCACTACAGATGACCGCGTCCGGCCCTCATCGTCGTTCCCGCGCGCCGCCCCTCACCGTAAGTTTTTTTTCTGTTTTTTAATTTAGTTTAATTTATTGTTTTATTTTAGTTAGATATTAATTTGTTTAGATATATTATATTGGTTAGTTTTAAGTTAGATATATTTTAGTTAGATATTAATTTGTTAGTATATTATTTAGTGATTTAGTAATATGTAAGTTTTTAGTATAATATTTAGGGATTTTGTGTATAATTTGTTAGTATATTATTGTTTAGGTTTTAGTTAGATATATTATATTGGTTAGTTTTAAGTTAGATTTATTTTAGTTAGATATTAATTTTTTAATATATTATTTAGGAATCTAGGAATATTTTAGTTTTTAGTATAATATTTGGGGATTTTGTGTATAATTTGATAGTATATTGTTTAGGTTATAGTTAGATATATTATATTGGCTAGTTTTAAGTTAGATATATTTTAGTTAGATATTAATTTGTTAGTATATTATTTAGGTATTTAGGAATATTTAAGTTTTTAGTATAATATTTAGGGATTTTGTGTATAATTTGTTAGTATATTATTGTTTAGATTTTAAATATATTATTTAGTTTTATATATTATTTTAGTTTGATATATTATTTATGGAAATATTACTAGTATTAAAATAGAATTATTTACTTAGCATTATTTCGGTCAAATGAATGCCTACTTTAGGATATGCCTATACCACATCCTCGTAGTCGACTCGACGACAACGAGGGAGTACTACGCTCTATCAGAGTTGTCCGAGACTGGGCTCCGCCGGGCTAGTACTAGGAGGTGCTACTATCAGGGATGCGTAGCTTGGTGAGGAATCAGACTGTCTTCGTCGACCCGGATCTTCTTTGGTGGAGGTCACGCAGTACAGAAAGTGTGCAGAGGGAGTTGGCCCCCGAGGAAGTGGTACGACGTCGTGTCAGGGAGGAGGACGAGCACGTCCGTCGCTATATGGTGATGTTGGACGCCAGGGTGGCCCCCATACCTGGCAGGTTCTTCAGGGATCTCACCCTTGCATACTCCTGTGATGGTTCCGACTATTTGGATGGTCATATCCTACGGCTCAGGAACCGGGAGTCGACGTTGATCAAAGTTTGAGCGATGTTAATAGACGAGATGTTGTTCTTTATATGATATTAGTACTTTGTTGTTATTCAAGATGTATTAGTACTTTGTTGTTTTTTGAGATGTTATTCGAGATGTTATATGATATTAGTACTTTGTTGTGATTCGTGATCTATTATTACTACTTTCATGTTGTGATATGTGATACATTGTTAATTTTATTACTCATATGCACATTATGCCATAGCAGTTATTCTATGGACTTCAGCGGTAGATAAGGAGAAGAGCCTCTATTCGATATGATACGAGGTGATGAAGCACTCCCCTATCAGGATGAAGCGCGCCCCTATCAGGGTGGAGCGCTCGTCGATCAAGGCGGAGCAGAAGACTGTGGAGCAGAAGATGGCTCACAGTTTCTGAATGAGTCCGGTGATGGAATGGAGATAGAACCTCTAGTCAAAGCGCATACTAGTTTTAATTTTGATGACGGCTTGGAAAATGATGGACCGGCCTTGACAAAGTCTGGAGAGGTATATTATTAAGCCTCTTGATCACTAGATAGATGCATTAGTTGATTTGTGTGTGTATCTATATATTAACAAATGTTTCTTATTTTAGACCTCCACTTCGACCAAGTCAGTTAAAAATAGTAAACGAGGACCATCCAAAGGGATGGCCGCCGATGCGCATCTGACAATTGATGAGGTCTCTCCAGAGGGAAAACCGTTGCTTTCCATAAGTAACACAAACCCATTTATTCAGCAATGTGCATTTGTTGTTAGGGACAATGTCCCGATCAGCATTATAAACTGGAATAAGCCATCAAAGGGAGATGAAAATCCTATGAGTTTTGTCGAGAACAGATACAAAGACATACTACGGGAGAAGCTCATTTCACCCTACCGGTCTTGGAGTCTTAGAAGGCCACATATGATATGAGGTCCAAAGTCAAGCGTTTCACTCTTAAGAAGATGGCCGAATAGTTCAATAACTATAAGAAAAGATTATACAATGAATATCTTGAGGAAAAAAAGTTCCAGAATTCACTGGCACACTAGAGAAGCAACAGGCTCACTGGGAAAGATTTCTGGACTACAAGAAATCAACAATAGCAAAAAAGGTCCTAAAAGAATAAAGAAAATGCTGCAAAAAAGAAATATCACCATAAGATGGGGACAGGTGGCTACAGGACTTTTGTTCCTAAGTGGGAGGAAGCTGAGAAGCCTTGCATGCCCAAGGGCTCACTCCATCTACAAAGGACTAGCCCATCAGAGTAAGGAATTGGTTACTTGCGCATGGGGCAAAGTATGACATGGAAACATGGGAGTTAATATTTGATGAAAATTCCAATGTTGCTACACCCCATGGACAAATTGTTAAAACAATGGAGGAGGTTAAAAAGGGTAACTTCAAACCCGACAAAGAGAATGACGAGCTGACAAAGGCCCCCGGGAATCCTGAAAAACCAGGACAAACACGAGGCTTTGGACCTTTTGTGCCGTGGAATACTAGGTTTCCTAAGGACACTGAATCTTATAGAAGCCGAGCGAGGGCAAAGGAACGAAAGGAGATAGAGGAGGAAAACCAGCTGCGTTGCGTGGAAATAAAGAACTAGGAAATATATGCCATCCTAAAGGAGCAACAGAAGCAACTGGACGAAATGCGCCAGCAAGGGCCAACTCATCAGCGACTGGAAGAAAGTGCCTGTGGCCCATCTCAGAGGAGAAGCAGCATCGCTTCTACGGAGGCCGATCCGATAGATCTCTACCCCGTGGATAATATCACTAAGAAGACAAGCCGTGAGGTGCATGTGGGAGTGATGAACTTATCCTTCAAGGTAGCTCTCGGCTATGCTTTATCTTGTGAACCTGAATTACGCTGGCATTGCAAATAGATTCTAGATGGCTATGCTCGTGTCAGGGTGGATGAGGTTCTACCTCAATATGAATCACCAAAACTTGACATCCCTAGACCTGAAGTGGAGAAGTCAGGGGCTCTATCATTCTATGGCGCAAGAAATACATTGTGTTTCCAGGCTCTGCACCCAGGCCACCACCGTCTCCTCTGCGACAACCGAGGTTACCGCCTCCATCAAGTCCACATGAGGTGTGGTACGACCACCATAGTGCGAGTCCACCGCCGCGTCAGCTCACTCCGCCGCCGTGTCAGACGAATAAGGCGGCCTCTCAGTCAACTAGTAATACTACTCAGAAGAAAGACAAAGTTAAAAGGGCAAAGAAAACCCCACCGCCTCCTCCCAAGTTACCTTACGAGATGACTGATGAGGAAACCAATGCGATCAGCGATGCCCAAGTGAAAGCAAATATTTGATCCGAAAGCCAAAAAGTGGGCTAAGGGTTTTCTTGAGCAACCATCACAATATGAGATAAATAAGGCTGATGACTACAAACGCTGTCTGATGAGAATTGGTAGGAAGAATCCAAGAAGTAGTACTGCAAGCAGCGGGAAAAGAGAGGTTGCCCAACTCGGAATGCAGGCAAAACAATCGATTGCCCCGCTCAAGGTGTTACCCAATATTGATCATCATAATATTATTGGCCAAGCAATGGAATTTGCCAAAGGTGCTAGTATTACAGTTGATCAAGCGCTAGGCGGGCATATCCCCAAACACGAGGAAATAACATGGAAATATGAATATGGGAAGACTCTGGTCAGACCTAATGAGGTCGAGCTTCTACCAACACAAATGCGAAGACTGCATGAGTGGTACGAGAAAGTCTCTACATGCGATGAAGCGGATCGATTGTCACAGCTGCTTGTGAGAATTACAAGTGAGCATTTTAATGTTGAAGACCAGTTGCAAATTTATTTTGAGGAATATATATGTTATTCAAACAAGATGCCCTCGACTTGAGTCTCCTCGCTACCTATTGTCTGTAAGTGGTTCATTTATTTCTATGATAAAGTCTCTAACTCAGCTCGTTCATTGCATGTAATTATCTTCACTATGTTATTATGCAGAATGAAGAGCGATGAATGTGACCGAAAGAAAATCTTTGACACTGGGTTCATCGAACCACACCGGTTTAATCAAGCATTGCTAAGGGAATACCCCAAGAAGACAGAGCATAACTTGCTAAGAGCCTTATTGAGTCAACATTACAAACAAATAATATTGTTTCCCTACAACTACAAGTAAAAGTGTTACTGCCTTGTATAGATTCAATTGATTCTGCTAAGTGTAATTGATGAGTTACTGACGTATATAAACATGCGCATCTTTCACTGGATTCTGCTAATCATTGAAGTTGACGCCGGAAGATTTGAAATCAAGGACTCACTAATGAGAGACGAATCAGAGTACGCATTCATTAAAGATGCGCTCCAGAGGTAATTTCAGTCATTATCGCACTATATTGGTATCTTTCGTTCATATATCCTGAGATATCAAGTAACTTATAACTCATTTATTCTTTAATTTTTGCCGGGCGGGATTTGGAAAGCTTTCATCAATGCTACGGTTGGTGAATTTAAAGATGATCTTAGTTTTTATCGGGTCGATGTAAGTAGTACGAGCTAGATCCGCACATCTCTTTAATTCTAGTTTCAATACCATTATATCATGCTTGATTATTATTTGATTGAATTCTATTCTCGTAAAGTGCGAGAGGCAATCACCAGGGACTAATTTGTGTGGATACTTCGTGTGTGAGTACATTCGCTCGGAGATTAGTGAGCGGGACAGAGGGAGATTTGTAGAAGTACGTGAACAATATATTCACAAATTGTGTTGAGTGTCATTCATAATATTTGTTATGACTATTGATATTCATATTGATATCCTTGTTTTATATATAGTTGGAAAGATTGCGGGCCAATCTCCAACCAAGGGAGCGCCTAGTAGCAATTCAGGATGAATTGGCGGGATTTATTGTTGACCATGTCATACACCCAGAAGGAAAATACCATACCGCCAAGTTCTAGTGATTTAATGATCTTGTAATAGAATAGACGGGTTGTGATCTCCATTTAATCAAAGGGATTTCTATTTTCGTTCGCTTGGTTCGTTAGTTCCTCACTTTTCCCCTCGCTATGTTATGAAACCCTCGCAGGAGCTCGCATGCGATCGAACGGAGGGATGCCGTTAGGTCAAAGTATTGATCGTTACATGATGACTGGTGGGACGGCGTTGGGCCGGGTCGTGCGTTGAGCGTTATGTTACGTGGCCTCGATCATTACATGCTGACGGGTGGGGCCGTGTTAGGGCAGTTCCTGCATACATTCTTAAGGGTGGGTCCGTGTTGGGACAGGTCTTGCATACGTGGTGAAGGGTGGGGCCGCATGGAGACATGTCGGATCGACCATTCTCGCTCACCCAAAGCATTCGCTTCCCCCTAGCTTGGAACAGCTCCCACACCGCCCATCCGCTGCCCAACCATCGTGCCCTCCTACCTTATGTTGTCCCCGGCCCTAGAGCCGCCCCTACCGTGGAGCCCACTCCACCTCCGGCTCCGCTCCCACCCCCGCTAGATATACCCCTTTCGCAGAACAGAATGCAATGCCGGCTAGTGTACCGACCATCGGCGTTGAGCGAGGAGAAGATTAGGTGGAATCATAGGGATGTAACGCATGGATTACATCTAGGTAAGCATATTTTCCCTTTGTGTATTGATTATTGGCAGTATTTGAACGCGAATCGCTGTTGCTCAACTAACTGCCTTGCTTTTCGAATAGGATTGATCCAGTGCTGGAATTTTGGCTGGCGGTTAGACTGGATACTAGCGTAATTCGTGGTTGTGAACAATATATCTCTGAATTTTACTTCCCAACGGTAGTTGCAACCTCCATAACTCTCAGAGAATTGATAGATAAAATCTATTATAAATTTCCCTGGAGCAGTGGTGATTCAGTTGATTTGTAATATTTCAACATTAGCGAGCAAAGATTGCTCCCACTAACTAGCTAAGATGATCTGGTAATGGTTTTCTCTTTGAATGCTGCCGAACGTTTTGGTCGAATTCGTCTCCATTTTGCATCCTAAAGTTGAGCACACTGGAAAGAGTGTTAAATTATCATCTGGTGGTCACACATCATCAGGTGGTCGGGCATCATGTGTGTCTTCTATCTCTGCTAATAGTGTGCGCCCTGGCGATCCTTGTAGGTCCATAATAGTACCATATGTTCACACTGCGAGTGTAAGCCAAACCGCTCGTGTGGCCGATGTGGAGGACGAGGCAGAGCCTAATGAGGGAGCACCTCCACTAGATGATGAGGATGCGCTGATGTTTCCTGAATTTGTAGATAGATTCAGTAAACAATCACTAGAGGATCAATACACGGATGAAATTGCCTAGGGTGCCAAATTTTATGACACTGATGACGAAGAGAACGAGGAGAACAATGACAGCATTGTTTTAGCCGAGTACAATGGTGAGGACTTGTCAGTAATTGAGTGGGACATGGACGATCCAAAGATTTCAGAAGGCACCGTATTTGAAACAATGTGGGACTATCGTAATGCCATTACTACATATTGCATTCGCTCCAATAATGATTATGATGTTATTAAGAGTGAGCCAGCAAGGTTCACAGTGAAGTGCCCATACAAGAGGTGTAGGTGGAGGATGCATGCATCCACTATGCTCAGGAGCAGTTTGGTTCAGGTATTACAACCAGCTATGTATTTTAGATCATTGTGTAGAGTTTGTTAGCTGTACCAGACATTTTCATTATGTTTCAGATAAAAGTTAATCGGTTCGAACATTCTTGTCCTCCTCAAGGGGGACAGCCAAAGGACAAAACAAAACTAGCAAAGACTAGGTGGTTGGCAGATGCAATTATGGATTGGATAAGAGTGAACCCATCACTTAGTGCAAAAATGCTCATAAAAGAAGTTTCTAAAAAAGTTTACTATTACAGTACCTTACACGAGGATGTTCTATGCAAAGGAAATGGATCTTGAGAGGATCAATGGTCCATGGAATGAAAGTTTTCAGTTGCTTTACAGCTTCAAATCTAAAGTGGAGATGGCTAGTCCAGGTAGTGTTGTACAGATAGACAGCCATAAAGTTCAGTAAAAAATAAGAGGGAATACAATGGATAATGAGTGCTTTAGAAGGGATTTTGTTTGTTTCAAAGCTTGCTGGCAAGGGTTTCTTGATGGTTGCAGGCCTTATTTGGCCATGGATGCAATAACTCTTCATTGCAGATTTAAAGGACAGCTAGTAGCTGCTACTGCAGTTGATGGCCACAATTGGATGTTCCCTGTTGCTTATGGAGTTTTGGTGATTGAGTCAGCGAAAAGTTGGACTTGGTTTCTAGAGAAGTTGCGCGACCTTATAGGTCATACACCAGGAATTAATATCCACACGGACGCTTGGAAAGGTTTGGAGAAAGCTGTAGAAGCAGTATTCCCCGGAGTGGAGCATAGGAAATGTATGCAACACTTAGTGCAGAATTTCACAAAGAAATTCAAGGGTAAAGTTTATACTGACAACCTATGGCCCGCTTCATACACATACAATTTGAGGAAGCATATGTATCATTTGGAAGTGTTGTATAAACAAAAACTTGCGATGAAGGAGTACTTGGATGCACATCATGGAATGGTGTGGTCAAGAAGCAGATTCAATGAAATTTGCAAAGTAGACTATGTAACAAGTAACCTTGCAGAGAGTTTCAATGAAAAGGTCAAGTCATTGAAAGGGTTTATGTTGTGGAAAATATTTGATAAGATTAGGTAGATTATCATGATAAATATCGATTTGCATCAAATAATTGCATCAACAGTATATGCTGGCCATCTCATCCTCCCATCTTTGATTAAGACTTTGCATGCCAGGGCAAAACAATTGAAGATGAAATGCATTAGAAGAGGAATGGAGGCTGAGGTAACGTAAACTGATAGTAAAGATAGGCAATGGAGGTATCCAGTGAGTTTGGTTGATAGGACATGCCATTGCAGGCAATGGCAGCTCCGTGGGAAACCTTGCATACATGCATTGTTTTTCATGGGTGTTATAGTAGGTGAAGAGGGTGAAGTTGATCAGTATGTGTCGGAGTATTTCTCTGTTGCCAAATTTGGGGCAGCATATGCTCAGAATGTTCTAGCCTTGTTGGGAAAAGACCAATGGATGGAAGTGGAGCCAGGCTTCAAGATATACCCTCCAGTTTTTACTAGACCAACAGGTAGGCCAAGGAAGAGTAGGATAAAAGCTAGTGCAGAGGGTGGTGCACCACCTCGATGATGTAAGTGCAAACATTTTGGGTTCCTAAGGCACATTGCTAGGCTTTGTAAAAATGTACCCAGCTTATGGAATGGATGATCAGGCGGCAGCAGCAAATGCATATGAGAATGAGTGTTTGAACGAGAGGAGAATGAAGCAATGGATACATTGTAGATTGAACCAACGGATCGAGAGCAGATTGAACCAAATGCAGAGCAGATTGAACCAAATATAGGGGAGATTGAACCAAATGTAGAGCATATTGAACCAAATGCAGGGGAGATTGAACCAGTCGATCGAGAGGAGATTGAACCAATGGATCTAGAGGAGATTGAACCAAATGCAGGGGAGATTAAACCAGTCGATCAAGAGGAGATTATATCAACTTCGTCGAAGATTGAAGCAGAGTTTAAGCATAAAGGAATTATATGAGCGGATATTGAAGAAATGGAGGCAAAGTTTTTTGAACCATATGAACCAGATGATCGAAACGTGATTGAACCATTTGTACGACAGACTGAAGCACTTGATTCATTGGATGCATAGAAAAAGAACAAAGGGAAGAAACATAAGAAGCTGATGGTGGAATCCGAGAATATTCCAGCTAGGATCACCAGGAGCAAGGTGGTGAACCTAGCGAAAAACACTAGGAGCAAGAAAAACTGGATTTGAATTATTAATTTGAATTTGTATGATAAAATTGAACTACTGTCAATGTTTGTATTGAATTCGAACTATTGTGACGCTCCCAAGTTTGTATGTTGGATAATCCCATAATGTATGTGTTATTGCAAGTTTCTATGGTCATGCACCTAGTTTCTTAGCACTGCTCAGTTTTTCCCTCGACATGTGGTCAACACATGGGGTTTAGCTAGTTCATGGCTTAAAAGTTGTCCAATTGATCCAAAATTTGGCACACTTGTGTATTTTGGATTGATTTACCATTTGAAATTTTAAATTTTGGATTAACTTGTAATCAGCCACATTTTTATTTTTCTAAGTGATTAAATTCAAAAAATGGTTTTAGGGTTAGTTTAATTTAAAGTCAAAACATAGTGCAAGCTTCAAATGGAGTCTTGTTATGTTGCCTATAACCTAGCATGAATAATAAAGGAAAAGGAAATAAAGAGAAATGTTCTTATCCCCTAAATCCCTTCTTAAACCCTTCTTGGAATTAGCTACTAGCTATGAAGATGCATGGCTTTCTACCCCATCAACCTCCAAGATAACCCATCCCAAAACATACTTTGTCTAAATGAGGCAAAATTTGGAACACTTGTGTATCTTTGAGTTGCAAACAATATAATGTCGGCCAAGATGAATTATTTTGTTCAAATAACATATTTTCCATTATTTTATGCTAAAATATTGAATTTCCCTTACTTATTTTTTTATCTGAGTGCCCTTGTTTTCCTTAGCTCTAATCAGTTTTCCCCTCCCTCTAAATATTTCCTCACTTTTCCCCTCCCGCTAAAGTTTTCCTCACTTTCACCTCTCTCTTGACTCAAACCCTCACAACAGCTCAACTTGCGCTCAGTTTGGCTGCTGCGCTCTGATTGGTCGAGATGCATGTCACACGGATCTTGTCCAACCACCATTGGATACATCATGATCCGATGGGCTGGAGGTCTCTCTCTCTCGATGGGCGCACCTACCTTGTACGAAGAGGAGAGCCTGACAGGCTGTATGTCTCCCCCTCCCTTTCCCTGTCGCACGCATACCAACCGCATGAGTTTGGCTATGGTCTGATTGGTCGAGATGTATGTCACATGGATCTTGGACATCCACCGTTGGATACATCATGATCTGACGGGCTGGAGGTCCCTCTCTCCCGATGGGCGCACCTACCCTGTACACAGAGGATAGCCCGATAGGCTGGATGTCTCTCCCCTTTCCCTGTCGCACGTATACCAGCTACATCTTCCTCCCCTCATATCGACGTACGATGGCACGACAGTACGAATGGCATGACGCGGCACGGTTCTAAGCGTGGCGGTACGAACGGTGTGCGGCAGTGCGAACCTAAGCCTGGCAGTCCGAACGACGTGCGCCGGCGCGGACCTAAGCGTGGGGGTCGGCAGCGCGGATCTAAGCCTGGCGGTCGGAACTGCGTGCGTCGGTGCAGACCTAAGCGTGGGGGTCGGAACGGCTTGCGGCGGCGCGGATACAAGCGTGGCGGCTAGAACGGTGTGCGGTAGTGAGGATCTAAGCGTATGAAATTTCTGTCTCTGTCCGGCTCACTCCTGTTCACCTCCTCAGATCCGTTGCTGGTGAAAGACACCGAGGCGGCGGCGGTGCCGACAGTGGTCATCGATGCAACGACGATTGAAGCCATCATCCGCAACATCACCGCGATGGCATAGATCAAGCCATCGTGAACCGATGCCATGGGAGGCAGGCCGCGGCCACGACTGTCACGTCGAGGTGCAGTTCGAAGGTGAAGGACAAATGTACCTCGTGGCCGGATGGATGCGGCAGGGAGGGCGGCTCACCTTCCACTTAGTATTGGAAAAAATTTGAGCCTATATTAGTTGACTTAGATTCATCTAGATATGAACGCATCTAGTCAAGTTTTAGTGCTAATATGGGTCAGAGGGAGTATTATTTGACAATATCCAGTGGGATTGTATAAATTTGATCGAAATATGTATCATTTGAATCAAAATTGATACTCCCTCTGATTGATACTACTTTTCGTTGAAATGGATGCATCTAGCACTAAACATGTCTAGATACATCCATTTCAGTGACAAGTAGTAATATGGATTGGAGGGATATGCTCTAAAACTGATTCATAAGTAGTAATATGGATTGGGAAGCTAGATCCAATGGCAAGCCACTCGGGCCCCGCAATGTATTCTCTTGACAACTTTGGGACCGCAAAGTGACTAAATTAGCAGGAAGTCAAAACCATCCATTCAATAACAATTCTACTCTCTAAATTAGCTATTAATTCAACTAATCATTATATGTGCCACCTTCACCACAACCCCATAGTGCAACTGTTAGGACGGGGATGACAACTACTAAAACTCCCCACATGAATCTACTATTCTCCTCCTCCTTCACTTGAAGTTCATGTTTTAGATTTTCTACCACTCAATCAGATATGGCAAGATCAGCCTCAAGTGTCAACTTAATCTCCGAGTTCTTCTTTTCTTCCTCGACAGTACACCTAAGCTATAATATCAGTAGGTTTTTACGGGCCAATTAATCATCTAAATTGGCAACCATCTCCTCAAAATCCATCCTCTATCTATACCACTGGGTTGATTCATCTTGGTATGCAATGTACCATGGATCATCGGCCTGCATATCACACTGTAACAATCCCAAAATAAACCCAATTAAAATCAGTCTGACAGGCCATGGCGGCACTTCAAATTCAACGGTAGTACAAAGAGAAGGAGCTACCTGCACTTTCGACATGGTAGGAGAAGGAGAATGTGGACATGACATGATTGAATCCCCACCCTCGCCGATGTACCTTCTACGACCAGATATTGAAGACTAATTTACCCCTACAATATCAAGGAAATTACGGGAACCGAATTGATTAGGGTGGGTGGCGCAGGAGAGAAGGTCTTACCAAGCACTGCTAGCAATTCCTGCGACCGTGCGTCGAGCTATGGTGGCGGAACAAAATCCCGGTCGTCGTGGGCGGTGAACCTGCTTGCGGCCGGTACTGCCTTAACCAATAATGCATGTGGATGAAACAGGTGCTGGAGCCGTGGCTGAGGTGCAACGCGGCAGTCTGTCCGACACCACCATAGGACGGAGCCGCTGACGCGCCGACGATGGATGCTCTGTCCGCCGGTGGGGTAGGAGCTGCTCGGGGCTAGGGGCTGGGAGAGGATGAGAGGGATCCGACCTCACATGTGTCATACATGACCCTACCTGTCAATGTTTGGGGGAGTAGCTGCTCCGGGATTTTTGCATATTTGCCAATTTTGCATATCTGCCAAACTTTTTCTTTGAAATTTGCATATTTTCCACATGGCCACCACATGCCAGTGACACACAAAATGGCAAATATGAAAGTTGCAATCTAAAACATGGTAAATAAGAAAATCCCCCCTCCAGCCCCACATCACGGCCTCATCAGTCATTGGCTTTGATATCCCCACATGACGGCCCCATCGTTCATTGGCTTCGATGGCCCTACATAACGAACTTTTTCTTTGAAATTTGCCACATGACCACCACATGTCAGTGAAACACAAAATGGAAAATATGCAAGTTGCAACTTAAAACGTGGCAAATATGCAAATACCCCCTCCAGCCCCACATCATGGCCCCATTGGTCATTGGCTTCGACGACCCCACATGACAGCCCCATCGTTCATTGGCTTCGATGGACCCACAGAATGAACCTTTTCTTTGAAATTTGCATATTTGCCTCATGACCACCACATGTCAGTGAAACACAAAATGGAAAATATGCAAGTTGCAACATAAAACGTGGCAAATATGCAAATCCCCCTACAACCCCACATTATGGCCCCATTGGTCATTGGCTTCGATGGCCCACATGATGGCTCCATCGTTCATTGGCTTCGATGGCCCCATAGAACGAACCTTTTCTTTGAAATTTGCATATTTGCCTCATGACCACCACATGTCAGTGACATACAAAATGACAAATATGCAAGTTGCAACATAAAATGTGGCAAATATGGAAACCCCCCTCCAGCCCCACATCACGGCCCCATCGATCATTGTCTTCAACAACCCCACATGATGGCCCCATCGCTTCGCTTCGATGGCCCCACAGAATGGCCCCATTTGTCATTGCCTGCACCGGCCACCCAATTAGGAAAAAAGCGGCCCACAAGTCAGCGAGAGATGGATGGCGGGTCCGACGTGTATCCTGGCCCCCACCCGTTAGCACATATCGGCCACGGCAGGACCCGCCCAAACACGGCCCCACCCGTCGGCATGTAACGGTCAAGTCCGCGTAACGTAACGCTCAACGCACGACCCATCCCAACGCGGTCTAACCAGTCAGCATGTAACGGTCAAGCCTTTGACCTGACGGCAGCCCTCCGTCCGAGCGCCTACAAGCTCCTGCGAGGGTTTCGTAACATAGCGAGGGGAAACGTGAGGAAAAGTTATGCGGCTGGGGAAAACGGAGTACAACTAACAAACCAAGGGCACGAAAATAGAAATCCCTTAATCAAATTGTATATATATTTAATGTAGAATTCTATTTATATAATCATGATGATGTTGTGTGTAATGGGTTCCTTTGTTGCATATCACTTTATGACAAATGCAACCCTCCTCTACCTATCCTCTTGCCGTGGCAGAACCCCCCATTCGGCTACTGCCACAGAAAGCAGCCCCAAAATTCTGCCGTGGGAGAAACCCCCATCGATGTCGCGACCGAAAATGGCCGCAAAACTCTGCCGCGGCAGAAACCCCCATCGTCTGCCGTGGTAGAAAATGACCCCAAAACTCTACCGCGGCAGAAACCCCATCGACAGCCATGGCAGCTGAATTGGTAAAATGCTGTCGTGGCAGAAAATATCTAGTCCCGGTTCGTGATATGAATTAGGACTGAAGATTCTCCACCCCGCGCATTTCTACGCGGCCACGTGCAGAACCTCCAGTCCTGGTTCGTAACTGACCCGGGACTAGAGGTTGGGACCTCTAGTCAAGATTCCGTAGTCTCGGTTGTAAAACCAGGACTAGAGGATCGATTTCCACTAGTTGACCTTACTGTTGATGATACCCTTGTTTTCAAGTTGAATAAAGATGAGTTCGAGATGATGATGCTCAGTTATAGCACCTCCGTTGAGGGTGTTCATTTGTAAACACCATGTCAGGTGATCTTCTGGACATGCCTTTATTTATCAGCTGATGTTGACGATGTAAGTATGCTATGGTGTTGTGATGTTGTTTGAACCCATCTATTTGGGGCCAAAGGTGTGTACCCTGGCGTAATTACTAGTTAGGTTGCATGAGATGCATATGATGCTAAAGTAAGTATTATGTTAGTTGTTAACTATGTGTGTTTAGTATACACTTAAATTATGTTGCTTCTCTAACTATGTTTGATCGTACTATGGTAACCTCAGCATTTTTTGAAAAAGGTGACCGCATATCATTGTCTATGCTCCTCATGAAAAATTTGCTGGCAACCAAATAGCAATGCTTTGCCTCTACTTAGTCAGAAAGGGAAACTACATATCGCCAATCAAACATGCCTCTATGTTTCCAACTATGCGATCCATAATGCCAAACAAACTAGACAACATGACTTTTCGACCGTTTCTCAGTGGCTATTCCCCCAAGACCTGCCCACCGAAAGCTCTAAATTTGGCCTAGGCAAACAATCACATCCATAGGTACACGAGGGTAAGGTCACGACCAACGCGTGTGTTGCACACATCGTCTAGGACATTATCGACGCACATGGAATACTAGGAGAAGCATCCACCGGCTAGCATGTGTCACGTGCCAGAAGCTTCGTCTTTCCCCTATACCTCGATCTCTCTAGTCCTACTGTATATTTTAAAATCTTTAGGTTTTCCATGGACATATCCCCGTGGATTGCTTTTGAACCCAATTTGTGAGTGATTCCTGGGTTGCATGTGTCTTAGATTTTTGAACGAGAAGGGATCATCAGCGTGGAAACTAGGGAACCTGAAGTCTGGCAACTAGCAACACCATACTTGACATTCACAACTGGTAGACACTATGAATTAGGCAAGGATGCACTATGAATCGTGGCAAGGAGCACTGCGAACTTTCAAACTGAACTTGGAAGGAAAAAGCTTCACTTCCTCTGGAGGATCACGTGTCGCTATCCTCCGCTTCCGTACAACGCCGTGTCCCCTTAGTGGCCCCACCTTATCTCGTCTCATCTTCCCCATCGCTCCATCTCTCCTTTTTCCTTGCAGCGACCATGGATTTTCTCTCACCGACTCGTTCGTCTCCCACCTATGCTCCCCTCCAGTCCTATCTCAACAACATGCCGCGTTCCTCCCCGACCGACGCACCGCCGCCACGCCGTCCTTCGGCTGCCCCATCTTGCATCCCCTACTTTTCCCCTTCCCATGCAAGTTTCTTCACACACGCAATAAGAAGTCATGCGCTGCCACTTTCTTCCCCACGTCGCCGGCTGCGACTGGTTCCAATAGACGGCGGTGCTAGTTAAAACATATGGCGAATTGCTGCTAGCCCTGGCCACACGTGGTAGGAGCGGCAGGCAAAATTGTTACCAACCAAGACTGCCGATGCCTCCTTGCCGTAGATGGTTATCACCACTGCTACATACTCTTGCAAGAGCTGCTACATATGCCTGCCGCCGCAGCTACATAGGCATGTCGTCGTTGCTATGTACGCTGACGCTGCTATGTATGTGTTGGGAATATGCCCTAGAGGCAATCATGTATGATGATATTTACCATTGTATTCATAAAGTTATTAAGCTGTGCTTGTATGAGCATCTGATGTATATCATTGAATATGTGATTCGGTAGTGGAACTATACATTCATGTTGTTTGTACTAAATGTCCTTGGTCATTGAGGTTGTGCTGGAAACACAATTTAGACCAATGTGAAAGTCGTCTTGATGACTCGGTTCCACTTGTCATGGGCATGGTGATGCTGTAGGGTTCGCAACATAGAAAACAAAATTATTCCTACGATGGGAACAACTATGTACCAAGATCTATCTACTATATACAAACAACAGGCGGATGTATATCCGTAGAGAACATACCCTTGAAGACCAACAAAGCTTAACGAGTTAAACTCGTGGTTGATGTAGACGATCTCTTGCCGATCTCAAGATCGAGAGGAAGTCCTAGCGCCGCAAATCAGCAGCGCATCCATGCTCGCACACACGTCCGAGGCACCGAGCAACCTCCACCTCCTCGTTCCAGCGATGCAGCGGAATCACAACTTTTTATTTCCGAATAGCCACCATGAACATGTATCTCGCTAGTCCGAGACCATGGGGATAAATTCTATAGGGAGAGAGAGATCCTTCATGAGGAGGTGTGAGTGAGAGAGAGCGAGAGGGTGCCTTTTATAGGAGGAGGGGGGCACCCAAGGGGGTGGCCTCCGTCCATGGGGGCCACGCCCTCCCCTCCTTCATTCATGTGGGTGGACACTTCACTCACAAAAACCTCTTCATTTCCCTCCACTCAAAATCCCACTCAAAATTGCTATTAAATTTCCACCAAATTTAATGCAAACTCTCATTAAATAAAACTCCTTTAATTTATTCAGAATTTTGTCAATTAATTTAATGACAAACATTCACATATAACCCCTTGCTAGAATACTATTTCACATGCAAAAACACTTTCTGCAATTTCACCGGAAAACCTGCTTCGGTATCTAGCGAAATAAATTTTTGCGCTTGTTATTCTTTTCGGCACGAAAATTTTGCTCAAATTGGATGTCGGTGTCTCTTAAGTGTGTCACCCTACGGTTCGCGAATAATGCAGACATGATCGAGACCCCTCTCGGATCAATAATCAGAAGCGGGATCTGGAGACCCATACTGACTCCTACACATTCAACGATGACTTTCTTGTGATCGTCACAACCTTTTACGCTAGTATCTTAATCCCTTTGTTTCGTGATATATTACATGTCCGAGATTCGATCATCGGTATCTCCATACCTAGTTTTATCTCGTTACTGACATGCACTCTTTTATCGTTCCCGTGATATAACATTCTAGTGATCAAATCACTTGCTTGCAAGCTAACCAATGTGATATCACCGAGAGGGCCCATAGTATATCTATCTGTCATCAGGATGAAAAAATTCCACTCTCGATCCATGGGCCTCAACATAACACTTTATTAGTTCTGAAGACATCTTTATAATCACCCTGTTATGGTGTGACGTTTGATGTTATCAAGAAACTCTTCCGGTGTTAGTGACTGACATGATATCATGGTCTAAGGATTAGGATTACTTCATAAGTTGTTATAGCAATATAAACTCAATGAATTTGATCGTAATGCTATACTTCGTATGAATGTTCATCACACCATTACACTAATGTTGTGATCCCGTTATTAACAACATGCAATGTCCATGATCAGGAAACCTTGATCATATTGTTAATCAACGAGCTAGTTTATGAGAGAGGCATAACTAGGAAATTTTTGTTTGTTTATTAAACACAAATGTATTAACGTTTCCATATTAATACAATTATAGAATGCAAAATAAACATCTATCATATACTTGGAATACACATAATAAACACTTTATTATTGCCTCTCAGGGCATATTTCCTTCAGTCTCCCACTTGCACTAGAGACAATAATCTAGTTACATAGTGATGAATCTAACACCCATGGAGTTCTGGTGTTGATCATGTTTTGCTCTAGGGAGAGTTTTAGTCAACGGATATACTACATTGAGATTGGTGTGTACTTTACAAATCTTTATATCTCCATCCTTGACATGCTCGCGGATGGAGTGAAACCGGCGCTTAATATGCTTGGAATTCTTGTGAGACCTTGGTTCTTTGGCATTGGCAATGTCACCATTGTTGTCACAATAGATCACCATTGGGTCCAATGCGCTTGCAACCACACCTAGTTCGGATATGAACTCCTTCATCCAAACCGCTTCCTGAGCCGCTTCTGAAGCAGAAACATATTCGGCCTCCGTTGTTGATCCCGCCACCAAAGGTTATTTGGAACTCCTCCAACTAACCGCTCCGCCATTCATGAGAAATACGTATCCAGATTGAGACTTAGAGTCATCCGGGTCGGTGTCAAAACTTGCGTCGACATAACACTTAGCGACGAGCTCTTATTCACCTCCGTACACAAGAAACATATCCTTAGTTCTTCGCAAGTACTTAAGGATATTCTTGACCACTATCCAGTGTTCTGAACCTGGATCCGATTGGTACCTACTAGTCAAACTAATAGCATGTGCCACATCCGGTCTTGTACATAGCATGGCGTACATTATAGAGCCTATGGCTGAAGCATAGGGGACTTTGTCCATTATCTCTCTTTCTTCCGCCGTAGCCGGACTTTGAGTCTTACTCAATGTCTTGCCTTGCAACATAGGTAAGAACCCCTTCTTACTTCCATCCATTTTAAACTTATTTAAAATCTTATCAAGGTATGTACTTTGCGATAGCTCTATTAGGCGCCTAGAACTATCTCTATAGATCTTTGTGCCTAATATGTATGACGCTTCACCTAGGTCCTTCATTGAAAATTTGCTGTTTAGATAACTTTTAACTTGTTTAAAAGATCTATATCATTTCCGATCAATAATATGTCATCCACATATAGTATCAGAAATGCCACATTGCTCCCACTCACTTTCTTGTAAATA
The DNA here is from genome assembly GCA_030063025.1 of Avena longiglumis. Classification (NCBI taxonomy): domain Eukaryota; kingdom Viridiplantae; phylum Streptophyta; class Magnoliopsida; order Poales; family Poaceae; genus Avena; species Avena longiglumis. The sequence goes on along the minus strand of CP125973.1, from coordinate 442,952,465 downwards.
CAAGCTTCTCCATAAGTTTGGACAAATCCAAACTCTTTGATCACCTCATCAAAGCGGAGATTCCAACTTTGTGATGTTTGCTTCAATCCATAGATGGATCGCTGAAGTTTGCACACCTTGTTAGCATCCTTAGGATCGATAAAACCCTTTATTTGTATCATATACAACTCTTCTTCAATATTACCATTGAGAAACACGGTTATGACATCCATCCGCCATATCAAATGATCGAAATATGCAGCAATTGCTAACATAATCCTAACTGACTTTAGCATCGCTAGGGAGAGAATGTCTCATCGTAGTTAACTCCTTGAATTTGTCGAAACCCCTTTGCGACAAGTCGAGCTTTATAGATGGTCACATTACCATCAGCCTCAGTTTTCCTTTTGAAAATCCATTTGTTCTCCACGGCCTTTCGGTTGTGAGGTAATTCCACCAAGTTCCAAACTTGATTTTCATACATGGATTCCATCTCGGATTTCATGGATTCTAACCATTTGTTGGAATCCGAGCTCATCATCGCTTCTTCATACGTCGCAGGGTCATCAATTTCATCAACCATGAATTCATAACAGGGTTTCCGTATAGCTCGGGAGCTGCACGCGTCCTGCTAGACCTGCGAGGTTCGGTAGTACTCTCTTTCGGAGTTTCATGATCATTATCATTAGTTCCCTCTTCAACTGGTGAAGCCAACTTCGGAACGACTTCCTGCGCTGCGCTACTCGCCATACTTTGAAGAGAAGGTTCAATAACCTCTTCGAGTTCTACCTTCTGACTACTCACACCTTTCGCGAGAAACTCTTTCTCTAGAAAGGATCCATTCTTGGCAACAAAAACCTTGCCCTCGGATCTGTGATAGAAGGAATACCCAATAGTTTCCTTAGGGTATCCTATGAAGATGCATTTTTCCGCTTTGGGTTTGAGTTTATCCGATTGAAGTTTCTTCACATAAACATCGCATCCCGAAACTTTAAGAAATGACAACTTAGGTTTGTTCCCAAACCACAATTCATACGGTATCTTTTCAAAGGATTTAGATGGTGCCCGATTTAAAGTGAATGCAGCAGTTTCTAGTGCATAACCCCAAAATGACAACAACAAGTCCGTCAGAGACATCATAGATCGAACCATATCCAATAAAGTATGATTACGACGTTCCGACACACCATTTCGCTGTGGTGTTCTGGCAGGTGTGAGTTGTGAAACAATTCCACACTCTTTCATGTGAGTGCTAAACTCGTAACTTAGATACTCACCTCCACGGTCGGACCGTAGAAATTTGATCTTTCTATTACGATGATTTTCCACTTCATTCTGAAATTCCTTGAACTTTTCAAAGGTTTCAGACTTGTGTTTCATCAAGTAGATATAACCGTATCTACTCAAATCATCCATGAAAGTAACAAAATAACGATATCCACCTCGCGCCGACACACTCGTTGGACCACATACATCAGAATGTATGATTTCCAATAAATCTGTTGCCCGTTCCATTGAACCGGAAAACAACGTTCTAGTCATCTTGTCCATAAGGCATGGCTCACATGTATAAAATGATTCAAAATCAAGTGATTCCAAAAGTCCATCCGAATGGAGCTTCTTCATGCATTTAACGCCAATATGACCTAGACGGCAGTGCCACATATATGCGGATATATCATCATTTAGTTTAATCATTTTAGCATCAACATTATGAATATGTGTAATATTATTATCGAGATCCAATAGAAATAAACCATTCATCATCGGTGCATGGCCATAAAATATTTCATTCATATAAATAGAACAACCATTGTTCTCGAATTTAAATGAATAACCACTTCGCATTAAACACGATCCAGATACAATGTTCATGATCAGTGCAGGCACCAGATAACAATTATTCAAGTTTATTACTAATCCTAACGGCAAGTGGAGAGGTAGCGTTCCAACGGCAATCACATCAACGCTTGATCCATTGCCGACATGCATCTTGACCTCACCCTTTGCTAGCGGTCGCTTTCGCGACCCACGATTCGAGTTACAAATATTAGCAACTGAACCGGTATCAAATACCCAGGTGCTACTGCGAGCACTAGTCAAGTACACATCAATAACATGTATATCATATATACCTTTGTTTGCCTTGGCGGCCTTCTTGTCTGCCAAAAACTTGGGGCAGTTGCGCTTCCAGTGGCCCTTACAATAGTAGCACTCGGTATCGGACTTAGGGCCAACTCGGGGTTTCTTTTCAGGCATGGCAACCGGCTTGTCGCCCTTACTTGCCTTCTGTTTCCCCTTCATGTCTTTCTTAAATCCAGTGTTCTTATTGATGATCAACACTTGATGTTCCTTTTTGATCTCCACTTCTGCAGTTTTAAGCATTGACAGAAGCTCGGGGAGAGACTTCTTCATGCCTTGCATATTATAGTTCATCACAAAGCTCTTATAGCTAGGTGGCAGAGACTGCAGAACATGATGGATGCCTAAGTCAATGGGAATCGATATTCCAAAGGACACAAGCTTATCGGCGTAACCCGACATCTTGAGTACATGCTCACTTACGGAGTTGTGCTCTTCCATCATGCAGCTAAAGAACTTTTCTGAAGCATTGTTGCTCTCTACAGCAGCATGTGTGTCGAAAATCATTTTCAACTCACCCATTGTATCAAATGCATTGCCGTTTTTGAAACGCTTTCGAAGTTCTGGCTCTAGCCCATACAATATGCCGCAATGAACTAAGTTGTGGTCCTCCTGACGAGTCTGATAGACATTCTTCTCCTCGTCAGGGGCATCCTCAAAAGGTGGGGGGCCTAGCGGTGCTTCTAGCACATATTGCTTTTGTGCATCAGAGAGGAGAATCCTCAAATTCATGGCCCATTCGGTAAAGTTGCTACCGTTTGTTGCAAGTTTCTCTTTATCCATGAACACATTGAAATTAAAAGAAGGTGGTGCCATCTACAACAGAATTTTTAAAGTTTAAACTAAGTTTATGATAGATTGAGTTCAACTAATCCACATTACGAATGAACTCCGCATCAAAAATGACATCCCTCGTGTCTTTTTGGTGATTACATGAACCAAATCCACTACACCAAGTCCAATCATCACGTGAGTCGGTGTAGCTTCAAAGGCGAGCATCAAATGGGCATCATATCTACTATATGACTCATGCTTAACCTTTCGGTCCGTGTTCCGAGGCCATGTCTGTACATGCTAGGCTCGCCAAGTAAGAACCTTAGTATTCGCGTGTGTAACTGTCTTACACCGGAAATATGGTCGTGGATCCAAGAACACCCGATCATCACGTGATGTCTTGGAGCGACAAAAACATAATTGGTGCATACTAAAGGAAGAACACATTCTTATCTTGATATTTAAATGAGGGATCATCTTATTATGCTAATAAAACGCCAAACAAGAAATATAATATGCTATCAAACATCACATGTTTATTAGTGGAATGATATGGTTCCTGTCGTGGGAATGACCACGGCAGATGCTGCAATCGGCAGCGAGTAGTAGAACGAAGGGCAAGGGCGGCCAGCCATCTGCGGTGCGAGATGAGGGCAAAGACACAGGGTTTTACCCAGGTTCGGCCCCCCGGAGGGTAAAGACCTACTCCTGCTAGATTGTATTATGGAGGTGATTACAATGGGCGAACTCGGCGACTAGGCGGCGAGTTGCTTGGGTGTATGAGGGAACGTGCCTCTACTCGTCCCTTAGGGAGGTTTATATAGGCTCACCTCCCCTAGGGTTTACATATCTCAACCGATTCATTACACTTTGCCAATTGTTTAAGTCAAACCGAGGGCCTATCTACTACTTTGGGCCTTTGACCTCCGATCGCTTTGGTGCCTTGGCGGGCTTGATCCACTCGCCGTTCTCTGAGCCCACTCGCCAGCCTTTGGGCGGAACGCCTCCGAGGATACCCGGAGGCATATCCCCATCAGTAGTCCCCGAGGCCGTCGTTGATTAGGCGCGGGTGGCTGCTGGCAGTCGGAGTATACGGCTTCTAGTTGGCATCCAGTCGAATCGTCGGCGGGCTCCTGCACGAAGGAAAAAATCCAGCGAACCGAGTCGCGTCTTGGGTGAGTCGAATCAACGGGTCGCGGCCTCGGCGAATAACTCAGCGAGCCGGGTGGCAGGAGGCGGACCGTCGGGCGTGGTCAAACTAGCCGTTAAGGTAACTTAACGGTAACTTTCGGCGTAATCATCGCGCGGTAACGGCCCCCTAATTTGGCGGGTAGCTCGCGCTATATAAGAGGGATGGTAGGCTATCGGAAAGCCAACCACCCATCATTTCCTCCGAGTGCACGCATCTCCCGTCCGCTGATCCCGCGAACTGATCGACCCGCAATCTTCCGCCCCCAAAGCGAATCCTCAGCCATGGCCCTCTCCACTGAACCTTGGGGAAGATCCAAGTGCACCAGGGCGCAACTGGCCTCCTTCGAGGAGGCCGGAATCCTGCGGGCCGGCTGCTGGCGAATCCCCGCAGCCGGGGATACGACCCCGAACCCGCGCGAGAGAGAGTTTATCTGTTTCACTAGTCACCTCGAGCGGGGTTTAGGGTTTCCCACTTCTCTGTTCTTCCGGCGCTTCTGCGCCTACTACGGGATCCAGCCCTCGGATCTGGGTCCCCACAGTATCGAGCAGCTCGCCATCTTCGTGGCGTTCTGCGAGTGCTACTTGGGCTGCCGGCCCTACTTTCCCTTGTGGCAAGATCTGTTCCATGGACGGATCAGCCGCGAGGAGGCGGGCGGCCCAATGCTAGCCGCAGGGGGCTTAACTTTCCAGCTTAAATCCAAAGCCTCCTTCTTCGACCTGATGCTGCCGGCCAAAGCGGCGGCCAGAAAAAGGTCTTGGTTTTACGTGACCGAGGCGACCCGAAGGGCGGCGATCCCGGTACTCGGCCAACCGTCCGAGCCGCGCAACCTCCAGTCGTCAAGCTCCCGATGACTAGCGAATGGTCGACGAGATGCTCCAGACCATTCGCGGTCCGAAGAAGAAAGGGCTCCAGACGGTGAACCTATACAAGCTGGCTTGGGCGGCTCGTTCGCTTAACGCGAAGCATTATATGTACCGATACCCGGCGAGAAGACTCGACGAAGGCCAGCCTCGCCGAGTGGAAGCTGGAGGACTACCTCCGGTGAAGAGGATCACCAGGCGGCATACGGACGCGAGGCGGATTTCTCCATACACCGAAGCGTCCGGCTCCAACGGTAATTATCTTTTCTTATTCGCAATCGCGTGTGCGATCGCGGTAACTTTAACCGTTTCATGTTTTCACGCAGCTATTCCAAGTGGTGAAGGTGGCTACCACCCGCCACGACGAGCTCCGCCATCCGCCCAGGATACAAGCGGTCGCCACCGCCAAGGGTAACGCAGACGACGAGGACGAGTCCGAAGAAGAGATTGCCCCACCGGTCCGAAGACCCGGGCAACGTCAACGCGAACTCGAGGCAAGCAGCCTCGGCGTCATGACGATGACGAAGAACTCCGGAGACCACCTCGCTCCGTCGAGCCACTCCCGAAGAAGAAGAGAGGCAAGGCTCCCTTGAGGAGGAAGACGAAGCCACGAAGATGGCTTCACCGCCAGCGCCAGCTCCGATGCCCACAGCTCGGCGGTGACGGCGGCCCGCCAACAACCGCGCTAGATGCGCCATCCACGGAGGCACCGCTGGCCTCAATGCCTCCGCCATTCGCGCCAGTCTCCGGGCTAGGGAAGGCTCCAACCGAGGCGACTTCACCTCGCAAGGAAGTCCCGAGCGCAGCGGTCTCGCCTCGCAAGGAAGCTCCGGCCGCGGAAGCTCCTCCTCACAGAGAGGTCTCCGCCGAAGGCGCCCCGGAGGTACCAACCGCTACCTCGACATCAAAGAAGTCATCCGTATCCTGGCCTGGCGTCACAGGCCGGGGCTCGATCGCCGGTTGGGCCCAGTGGAGAAACCAGCCGCCTTCGGACGGGCTGCGTTTCATTCGATTGCCAAGTAAGCACTCGGCCTTCACCTTTCTCTCTTACCATTTTTACTGTTTTTACTGAGTTGTCTCGATGCGTAGGACCGGAGTGAAGAAGATGGGCCACCCGACGGTGGTCAAGGTGCCCTCCGCGGCTAGCGGGGAGGACCTTTCCCGCAAGAGGAAGGTGGGCGAGTCGCCGCTTCCACGGAAGGCAGCAAGAAGGCCAAGCGGCGACGCCGTCTGTCTCGACGACACGGCGAATGCACCGGCTAGGCCCGCTGCGGAAGCGACCGCATCCACGAAGGGGGGCATCTCGTTGCCGAGGCCGGAGGAGGCGAGCTCCCTTGGAGCGGGCGCGTCGCTACCTTCCCCGCTTCATGACCAAGGCGGCCACGGCGAGTGCCGCGATGCGAGCCCTACTCGAGATCGCCGGCGCGAGATTGACCAACGTCGCGGACACACCGGCGTTATGCGTCTGTGGACGCGGCGCAACTGCTCAACATGCTTGGCGCGGCCATCCAGGTACCTCCAGTCCCCGAGGATCAGGTCGTTGTTTTGCAACGGCCTGATTCTTTTTAATTTCCTGATTTGCGCGTTCGAGTCCAGTCCCCGAGTGCGTACTCGCTAAATTTTAGCGGGTGGGCACTTAGGAATTTTTTCAACCGCCAGTCCCCGAGTGCGCACTCGCTAAATTTTAGCGGGTGGGCACTTAAGGAATTTCATGTGTGCTAACTTTGACGATGTGCAGGGTCTGCAGCTGGAGTCGGCAGAGCGATTGGCTGCGAAGCAGCGTGTTGAGGGGGAGTTGGCCGCTCTTCAAGAGGTTAACAAGGACCTTCAGGCTGTTGCAGCGCAGGCAGAGGCGGCTCGCCAAGAACTTGTACCAGCTGGCGAGCTGACGGCGGCAAGGTCTGCATTAGGCACGGCCGAGCAAAGGATCGCCGACCTCGAGCGCGAACTGCGGGAGGCGAAAGAGGAAGCAAGCTCGGCGAATGGGCGAGCTAAGGCCGCCGTGGCGGCCGCGGAAGAAGACCGGAAGGTGTCGGAGGCCCTCATTGTTGGGCTTCAAGACGACCATTCATCGCTTCAAAATTTCATCACGGAACTTGCTCGCCCGTTGCTTGGTAAGTGCACCTTCCCAGTCTTGCAATCATATTGTTTGTGGTTTCCGTAGTGCTCACAACTGTTTCCATCTCGCAGGCCGTGTGATTGGTAGCCCTGAGGAAGCGACCGCTCTTGATGCGAGGGAGTGCGTGAGCATGCTTGTCGACTCGGCGACGCTGTCGGCGACGTGCATCCGCGCCTATCTTCAAGAGATGTCGCCCACGGAGGTTATTCCCAGTGACCTCGTTGAGGTGTGGGAGTACTTGGAGAAGGCGCCCGCGGTCGTGGAGTTCATGACGCGGTCGGCGTTTCGGCGTGGAGCGTCGACAGCTCTGAGCCTTGGACTCGCCCACTTCCCCGAAGATTTCGACCTCGACGATGTGACGAGTGGGTATCCTTCGTCGACTGGCGCGGTGGACCTGTCGGAGGTCCTCAAGCTGCGAGCGAGCTGCCGCTTACTCGGGCGTGCAGGCGATGGGCGACCTTCTTCCTTATCAGGAAACGGTCGTCGCGCCGAACGACCCCGAGCCGCATCGCGACTTCAAGGTCGAGCAGCCCTTCCGCGCGGCGATGGCGGGCGAGTTGACAACGTATCCATCGAACCCGTATACTCCGTTTATTCGGAAGCGGCGGGATACGGGTACGTCATCGTCGAAGCCTGCAGAGTAGTGTGGTATGCCTAGATAAGTTAGTAGCAATTCTGCCGAACAGGCATAGTTTGTAATGTAAGACAATGCGATGTGCGATTGAATCGGATGTTGTGTTTATTTTGCTAAATCGTGTTTTGGATTGATTTTGGATGAGTCCCCGAGCGCGTCCGCCCTTTTGTGGGGTTCACCTTATATATGATGTGTGTTGTTATCATGTGTTTTGTTAAGTTAGTCGACTCGCCCGGGCTCGGAGAGCCAGTCGCATGGCGACTCCCTTGAGTGCTCTGTACTTTACCGTTTTCCCTTACGCGAACGGGGCCGGGTGGCCGAGTCCCGGCGTGGTACTTGGTAGTTCAAGCGCGACTCGAGGGTGGTTGAGGGTGGCGTTGTGTGGGCGTCGCTCCTGCCTGGCCCGGTGGGTCGATCGCGTAGTCCCGGCACGCTCTCTTGGCGTTTTCACGACGATCGGGACGAACTGGTATGCAGTCCCGAGCGTGGTACTTAGTCGTTAGTCGCTATGCCGAGGATGCGGAGGACCAGGGTCGCTGTGAAGCGAGACAGATGTCTTGGTTCGTAAAACCAGTCGAGCTAGGCGACTCGATGGGGCTCGGGTTGGCGTTGTGGGCGATGCAAGACCTGAAATGAGTCGGTGCTCTTACATCGCACTACTTAGCCGTGCGCTGTACCAAAGGTTGACTTCGTGTTTTAGCATGACGCTGTTAATTACAGTCACGAGTGGCACAAGGTATGGAGAGTAGACAATTTTGCAGGAACCGTTTCTTTTATTCATAGCATTTGGAGAGTACATATGTGGGGTTCTAAGTATAGAACTTCCGGAGGAGGTTTACATTCCAGGCCGCTTGACGTCGAGTTCACCGTCCCATGGACGTCGACGAGGTAGTAGGCGTCGTTGCAGTCTGCGCCCGATAGCGAACGGCCTTCCATGGAGGGGAGAGCTTGTGCATGCCCTTCTTGTCTGGATGAGGCGTAACACCAAGTCACCTTCACGGAAGGTGCGGGTTTTCACCGTCTGCTGTGGTAGCGACGAGCCCTTGCGATAGATAGCGGTGCGCGATCGGGCGGTCGCGTGCTTCGTCGAGTTGGTCGAGCCCGTCTTGGCGGGCTAGTTCGTTCTGACCTCCGTGTAGTGGACGACCCGTGGCGAGTCGTGTTCGAGGTCGGTGGGCATGACCGCTAGCCGTAGACCATGAAGAAGGGGTGAATCCGTCGACCTGTTGACCGAGGTGCGGATTCCCGGATGACGGAGGAAGCTCTTGACCCAGCATCAGCGGTGCGCTCGAGTGGTACTTGGAGTCGGCTTCAGCCGTGGAGGATGCTTTGGTTGGCTCGTTCCGCTGGCCGTTGGATTCGGGTGTGCGACGCGAGGTCGAGCGGATGTGGTGCTCCTCGCAGAACTCGGCCATTGCTCCCTTGGCGAAGTTTGTGCCGTTGTCCGTGATGATCTTGTTAGGGAAACCGTGGCGGTATATGAGCTCGTAGGAACTTGGTGGCAGTCTTCCCGTCGCACTTCCGGACTGGCTTGGCTTCTACCCACTTGGTGAATTTGTCCACGGCGACCAGCAGGTGGGTGTAGCCGGAGGGGGCCTTCTTGAAGGGGCCCACCATGTCCATGCCCCACACGGCGAATGGCCAGGTGATGGGGATGGTTTTGAGCGCCGAACTTGGAACGTGCGTCTGGTTGGCGTACTTCTGGCACCCGGCGCATCGCTGGACGATGTCGACGGCGTCGGCGTGTGCGGTGGGCCAGTAGAAGCCGTGTCGCATAGCCTTGGCGACTAGGGAGCGCGCGGCAGCGTGGTGGCCGCAGTCGCCTGAGTGGATGTCGTGTAAGATTTTGCGTCCTTCGGCTGGTTGGACGCAGCGTTGGAACACGCCGGTGACGCTGCGCTTGTGTAGTTCGCCGTCGATGATGGTGTAGGACTTGCATCGGCGAACAATCATTCGAGCGCTTGTCTCGTCTGCGGGCAGGTTGCCTGTCTCCAGGTAGGCGATGTAGGGCTTGGTCCAGTCGTCTGGCTCGGTGACGAGTGCGACCAAGGTTGCCTCTGGTTGGAGCGGGACTCCAATGTCGATCTCCTTCGGAGGAGAGACTGACGGCGTGAAGATGGTGTCTAGGAACACGCCGGCGGGTGGTGTGGATCGAGCTGACCCGATGCGAGAGAGGGCGTCGGCCTCCTCGTTTTTCCGCCTGTCGATCCATTCGACGGAATAGCCGGTGAAGTGGCCGCCCAGCTTGTCCACCTCTTGCCCCATATGATCTCTATCATGTGCACCGTGGTACGATCACTATCATTTATGTGTAAGGCCAAGGTCTATGGAACTTACACGTTATGTGTGTTGTAAGAGTATCATCTCATACTTCTACTTACAACATCACCATATCATAACACTAGCCCATCAACAATCTAAACTAGACTCCTCTAATTTATCCATTGCAAGTTTTACGTGGCTTAGGGATTTCAAAGATAGAACCATTCTTACCTACGAACATGAACCACAATGAGGATAACCAAATTGTTGACAACTCGTTGCAAAATAGATATTGACTATAGTAGGAGAGACAGACACCCGCTAGCCACTTATGCAAACTAGTTGCATGTCAAGCGTGGAACAGGTCTCATGTGCGAGGACATGTAAAGTTTGTCTGGGCCGCTTCATCCCACTATGCCACCAATATCAAAAATTACAACTAAGGAGCAACAACATGATCATCATCGCCCACATACTCATGTGTGTACTACCCGTGTAAAGCATCTATGCATAGATCCGACTCTGATACCACTGTAGGGTTCACAACATAGAAAACAAAAAAATTCCTACGATGGGAACAACTATGTACACAAGATCTATCTACTAGATACAAACAACGGGCAGATGTATATCCGTAGATAACATACCCTTGAAGACCGACAAAGCTTAACGAGTTAAACTCGTGGTTGATGTAGACGATCTCTTGCCGATCTCAAGATCGAGAGGAAGTCCTAGCGCCGCAAATCAGCACCGCATCCATGCTCGCACACACGTCCGAAGCACCGAGCAACCTCCGCCTCCTCGCTCCAGCGATGCAGCGGAAGCACAACTGTTTCTTGCCGAATAGCCACCGGGAACATGTATCTCGCTAGTCCGAGACCATGGGGGATAAATTCTAGAGGGGGAGAGAGATCCTTCACGAGGAGGTGTGAGTGAGAGAGAGGGAGAGGGGTGCCTTTTATAGGAGGAGGGGGCACCCAAGGGGGTGGCCGCCGGCCATGGGGGCTGCCCCCTCCCCTCCTTCATTCATGTGGGTGGACACTCCACTCACAAAAACCTCTTCATTTCCCTCCACTCAAAATTGCTATTAAATTTCCACCAAATTTAATGCAAACTCTCATTAAATAAAACTCCTTTTATTTGTTCAGAATTTTATCAATTATTTTAATGACAAACATTCACATATAACCCCTTTCTAGAATACTATTTCACATGCAAAAACACTTTCTGCAATTTCACCCGAAAACCTGCTTCGGTATCTAGTGAAATAAATTTCTGCTCTTGTTATTCTTTTCGACACGAAAATTTTGCTCCAATTGGATGTCGGTGTCTCTTAAGTGTGTTACCCTACGGTTCGAGAATAATGCGGACATGATCGAGACCCCTCTCGGATCAATAATCAGAAGCGGGATCTGGAGACCCATACTGACTCCCACACATTCAACGATGAATTTCTTATGATCGTCACAACCTTTTACGCTAGTATCTTAATCCCTTTGTTTCGCGATATATTACATGTCCGAGATTCGATCATCGGTATCTCCATACCTAGTTTGATCTCGTTACTGACATGCACTCTTTTATCGTTCCCGTGATATAACATTCTAGTGATCAAATCACTTGCTTGCAAGCTAACCAATGTGATATCACCGAGAGGGCCCATAGTATATCTATCCGTCATCGGGATGAACAAATTCCACTCTCGGTCCATGGGCCTCAACATAACACTTTATTAGTTCTGAATCCATCTTTATAATCACCCTGTTACGGTGTGACGTTTGATGTTATCAAGAAACTCTTCCGGTGTTAGTGACTGACATGATCTCATGGTCTAAGGATTAGGATTACTTCATAAGTTGTTATAGCAATATAAACTCAATGACTTTGATCGTAATGCTATACTTCGTATGAATGTTCATCACACCATTACACTAATGTTGTGATCCCGTTATTAACAACATCCAATGTCCATGATCAGGAAACCTTGATCATCTTGTTAATCAACGATCTAGTTTATGAGAGAGGCATAACTAGGAACTTTCTGTTTGTTTATTAAACACACATGTATTAATGTTTCCGTATTAATACAATTATAGCATGCAAAATAAACATCTATCATATACTTGGAATACACATAATAAACACTTTATTATTGCCTCTCAGGACATATTCCCTTCAGATGCTATTCCGACTTACACAGATTCAGCTAAAGAGTTTAGCGAGTCGGATTGACCCATATTGAGGTACAACGAACAAGCTGTCATTTGTATATCTCAATCAATGTAATCCTTAGACCTGAGGTTATTCCATAGTCCGAGTTGAGGATCACCGACTTAGGTTCTGTCAAACGCTGATCCGTAACTGGGCAGTTATAAAGGCAGAGTTCGGGTCGACTGAGAATCAAGCTGCGTGATGTGAATAACCAAGATGGGATTTTTCCCCTCCACTTGGAGAGATATTCTCTGGGCCCTCTCGGATGATATGATTCGGAAATCATGGCCATGCACGACTCGGTTAAGTGTTAATCAAGGCGATCGACTAAGGGTTAGTTGGGTGAATCACTTATCTCGGATCGAGAAGAGAGTCAGACTATTTAAGGGATGACAATTATTCGCCTATAGTCTGACAAGGTATATCGTGAGGCAAAAGGGCTCGGACGCAAGTCGCATTGGAATGGCAAGTCGTCATGACTCTTTGGTACTTGGGAGTCGGCATGTTCTGCTAGGAGCCGCTATCGACTGATCGATTGAGAGTTGGACTCTAATCGTGTCTAAGTTGCCAAGAGTCTGCGGGGTCACACACTTAAGAGCGGGAGCAAGTTCGGATTGGATCTAAACTGGAAATCTGGTTGGGTTGGACCCGAGCCTGATTTGGACTGAGTCAGTGAGTCGGACTCACAGGGACTAATATTATATGGGCTTTAGTGAATGAGCCCGATTTGGACTGAGTCAGTGAGCAGAGCCCATGTTCACTCCCTATATATAGTGGAGCACTGTAACCCAGAAAGGTTAATCGTTGATCGGTTAGGTCATTCCATGTGTTGGAAACCCTAGCTCCACAGCAGTCCTGCCGTCGTTTCGAACCTAGCAGTTCGCCGCCGGTGCTCCTCCTTGTACGTGTGGATACCAGCAGAGGTGCTGTACGATCAGAACCAGGACGATCGGATCGTGAGGACTGTACTGCATCAACTGACACGCTTCATCAGTAATCCGCAACTGGGCATCTAGTGGTAAACCTCGTGGCCTTCTACCTCGGCTAGATCTTGGGATCACCACGTTAGAGGAAAAAGTTTTGTTTTATCTCTACGTGGCCCAACAGTGGTATCAGAGCGATAGCTTCTGGTTTTAGGCACGAGATCTCGCATATGTGATATGCGGTTGGCTGTAGATGAGATCTATCTGTTGTTTTAGTGGTCGATCTATGAGATAGATCGGTTTTGTATGAGGTTGATTGGATCAACTATACTTGGGGAATGGTAGATCTGATTTCCATGATCATACTGCTGAGGTCGTGGAACGACATACCCCTACCGGTCGGCTTCCGCCATCGGGGTAGACTATGACATGTAAATCCAGAGGCGGTGATCGAAGATAAAAAAGTTTGATCGAATCGGAATAATGGTAGGAATCCATGTCCGAGACCGCCGGCTTTGCCCTGTCGTAGCGCGTTAGACGTTGTTGCGAGTTTCACAATGCCGGTAGATATTGTATCTATGCATAACTTGTTTTTGCAGGAAGTTGTCAATGGTATGGTTCATGTGCATATGATGTATGTGTGTAATCCATACATGATCTGCGAATCACGGTTTTTATCAGCCGGCTGGAGCCTAGGTGCTGTCATTTTATTATATAACGACCTGCAGGTCGGATTCTCTATGTAATTTACTTTACTAAGCTAGTGTAGCTGTTTGGAGAATCCGGATGACATGCAAGGCGATGTACATGTCGGCGACATGGAGTAAGACGGCAAGTGACAAAGAGTTGGCACGAGTCGGATTACAGGCTTTCTGGAGATGGAGATCGCCATGAAGAGAGCCATACCATTTCACGTTATAATTGCTTTATTCTATGTTATTGTTATGTCTCTATTTTACCTCTATTAGATAGTCAGTAAAATTTAATCCCCCAAAGAAGGTCTAGTCGTTTTTCCCGCCAGTGTTTGCACCATCACAAGTCGGACATTTTTGGTAGTGGGCTCATAAAATTGAGGTGCTGCCAATTCTTTCCGACTAGGTGGGTTCGAGTCAGACTCTTACTGCAGAAACACTAGGTAAGCTAGACGGGTCTATCACAACGGTTGTGGGGCTCGGGGAAAAGTCGGATGGGAGCCGGGACATGTGATGCCACCCGTCCAACAGGAGTCCCATGAGATGCTATTGACAAGGAGTTGTCTACCTAGATCACTTGACGGCTAGCGGTGATGCTAAAGCTCACTAGCCGATTTGCTTATTTAGGGTCCTGAATCACTAAGTAACCATCGGAGGGGTGTTGGTTCTAGTGGGAGCATAAAATATTAAAGTGTTTAATATGCTTGCTCTTTTATGAATACATGTCTTAAGTGTTTTGCATATTTCTGTTGTAGATCATGGCACCAAGTAGTAGTCACTCTCAGATATCCGGTTTTGCGTTGAGAACCATTCTTGAGAAAGATAAACTGAACGACACTAATTTTACCAACTGGTATCGAAATCTAAGAATTTTTCTCAAACAAGAAAAGAAGGACCATGTCCTAGACAACCCACTTCCAGATGAGCCGAATGAGAATGTGACTGTCGCTGCCACCAATTCCTACCGTCGGGCTAAGGATGAGTCCAAGGATATTAGCTGTCTTATGCTTGCTCACATGGAACCGAACTTGCAAAAGCAGTTCGAGAATGTTGAGGCCTACGATATGATAGAAAGCCTCAAAAGTATGTTCCAGGCTCAGGCGAAGACTGAGAGGTATCAATTCTCTCAGGCTTTGCTGAGTTGCAAGCTTAAGGATGGTGATCCACTGAGTATGCATGTGATCAAAATGGTTGGTTACGTGCAGTCTCTGGAGAGGCTTGGCTACCCCATTAGCTAAGAGTTCGCTACGGATATAATTCTGAACTCTCTTCCTAGTGCATATGGGCAGTTCATTTCGAACTACCACATGCATGGTATGGATAAGAAGCTCACTGAATTACATGGGATGCTAAAGCAGGCAGAGGCGGATCTCAAGAAGGACGCCAGTCAAGTGTTGATGGTGCAGAATAAGGCTAAGTTTAAGAAGAGTTCTTGGACTAAGAAGAAGGCTAAGTCGGGAGGAAAGCAGGCTCAGGACCTGGTCCCAAGCGCTTCCTCAGGGACTAAGCCATCTCCTTTAGCCGAATCCACTTGCTTCTATTGCAAGGCGGATGGCCACTGGAAGAGGAACTGCAACAAGTATTTGGCTGATAAAGCCAAGAGTGGAGGTATGACTTCCGACTCAGGTACACTTTTTTGCAATGTTATAGACATTTATCTTGCTGATGCACCTAATAGTTCTTGGGTATATGATACCGGATCAGTTATTCACATCTGCAACTCATTGCAGGGACTGGTAAGAGCTAGGAGCATAGCAAGAGGCGAGGTTGATATTCGAGTCGGCAACAAAGCAAGAGTTGCTGCATTGGAAGTCGGCACGATGCAACTTTATTTACCTTCCGGATACATTATGGAACTGAATAATTATTATTATGTTCCAGTGCTCAGTCGAAACATTATTTCTGTTTCATGTTTGATGAGGCAAGGCTATGAGTCGAATATCAAGAATAATGGTTGTTCTTTGTATTTGAATGATATGTTTCACGGCTTTGCACCCATCCAGGACGGGTTATTTATTTTGAATCTTGATGGTGAGTCGGTCTATAACATAAATGTTAAAAGGTCAAAACCAAATTATCTGAATATGACTTACTTTTTGCATTGTCGGCTTGGTCATATAAGTTGGAAACGCATGAAGAAGCTCCATGATGATGGACTCCTAACTTCATTCGACTTGGAGTCGTTCGAGACATCTGAATCTTGCCTACTCGGCAAAATGACCAAGACACCTTTTGCAAAGAGTTGCGAAAGGGCGTCCGACTTGTTGGGACTAGTACATAGTGATGTATGTGGACCAATGATCACGACATCTAGAGGTGGTTACGAGTACTTCATTACCTTCACTGATGATTTGAGTAGGTATGGATATATCTATTTGATGAAACATAAGTCGGAAGCCTTTGAAAAGTTCAAAGAATTCCAGAATGAAGCACATAATCAACTCAGCAAGAAAATAAAGTTTCTTTGGTCGGACCGAGGAGGCGAGTACATGAGCCATGAGTTTGATGACCATCTGAAAAGTTGTGGAATAGTTCCTCAACTTACTCCGCCAGGAACGCCACAAAGGAATGGTGTTTCGGAAAGGCGGAATCAGACCTTGTTGGACATGGTATGATTAATGATGAGTCAGACAGATCTGCCTTTATCATTTTGGGGTTATTGTCTAGAAACAACGGCGTTCACACTAAACAGAGTACCATCAAAGTCGGTAGAGAAGACACCGCATAAGATGTGGTCAGGCAAAAAGTCGAGTTTGTCTTTTCTTAAGATTTGGGGTTGTGAAGCATTTGTCAAGCGACTCTAGTCGGACAAGATTATAGCCAAGTTGGATAAGTGTATTTTCGTGGGGTATTCGAGGGAAACCTTGGGTTACTACTTCTACAACCGAGAAGAGGGCAAAGTGTTTGTCGCTCAGAACGGTGTCTTCCTTGCGAAAGAGTTTCTCGGTCGGGGAGTCAGTGGGAGCACGGTGCAACTCGAAGAAATTTGAGAGGAACCGGCTAGTACCAAGTCGGCAAAAACTTTGGAGGTTGAGCCGGTCGTGGTAGCTGAGCCGGCAGCAGCACCTATACTACGAAGATCGGAAAGATTACGAATTGTTCGTGATGTATTACTATTAGACAGTGATGAGCCGGCAAATTATTCAGAAGTGATGGTGGGATCAGATTCCGAGTCATGGCTTGGTTGATCTGCCAGACGGTGCAAGACCCGTCGAGTGCAAATGGGTCTTTAAGAAGAAAACTGATATGGATGGAAATGTTTCTGTCTATAAAGCACGTCTTGTCACGAAGGGGTTCGGACAAGTTCAAGGAGTTGATTACGAAGAGACTTTCTCGCCTGTAGCGATGCTTAAATCATTTCGGATCATGTTAGCTATACCAGCCTATTTCAACTATGAGATATGGCAGATGGATGTCAAAACAGCTTTCCTTAACAGAAATTTAACCGAGGACGTGTATATGATACAGCCCGAGGGTTTTGTCGATCCGGCTAATGCTGACAAGGTATGTAAACTTCAGAAATCCATTTATGGGTTGAAGCAAGCATCTCGGATTTGGAATATTCGCTTTGATGAGGTAGTCAAATCATTTGGCTTCATCAAGAGTGATCATGATTCTTGTTTATACAAGAAGTTTAGTGGGAGCAAAGTAAACTTTCTAATCTTATATGTGGATGACATATTACTGATTGGAAATGACATCCAGATGTTGCAAGATACCAAGGAATCATTGGAAAAGAGTTTCTCAATGAAAGACTTGGGTGGGTCAACATATATTCTTGGAATCCGGATCTATAGAGATAGATCAAGAAGGCTCATTGGATTGAGTCAGAGTACTTATTTGGACAAAGTTTTGAAGAAGTTCAACATGGAATCGTCTAAGAAGGGGTTCTTACCGATGTCCCATGGTGTAAAACTTAGCATGAGTCAGTGTCCTTTGACAACTGATGAGCGAAGTCGGATGAGTGCGATTTTGTATGCTTCTGCAGTTGGATCCATAATGTATGCCATGATTTGTACTAGGACGGATGTTTCATATGCTCTAAGTGTTGTGAGCAGATACCAGACTGATCCTGGAGAAATCCACTAGACAACGGCTAAAAATATCCTAAAGTACTTGAGAAGGACTAAGGATATGTTTTTGGTTTATGGTGGTGAAGATGAACTCAGTATAAAGGGTTACACACATACGAGTTATCTTACCGGATACGTGTTTATTATAAACGGAGGTGTTGTGAGCTGGAAGAGTTCCAACAAGAGCCTGTGTCTGCATCTACAGCAAAGGAAGCTGTTTGGATGAGGAATTTCCTCATGGATCTTAGTGTGGTTCAGGGCTCGTCCAATCTGTTAGACGTGTATTGTGAAAACAATGGTGCTATTGTAGAAGCCAAGGAACCTAGACAACACCAGAAGAACAAGCACATACTCATGAGGTACCACCTGATTCGCCAGTTCGTGGATCAGGGTGATATCAAGTTATGCAAGGTACACACAGATGCAAATATTGCGGATCCGTTGACAAAGCCGTTACCACAGCTGAAGCATGAGGCGCACCTAAGAGCTATGGGCATTAGATGCCTAGACATGTGATGTCGGAAGATTGACTCTAGTGCAAGTGGGAGACTGTTGGGAATATGCCCTAGAGGCAATCATGTATGATGATATTTCCCATTGTATTCATAAAGTTATTAAGATGTCCTTGTATGAGCATCTGATGTATATCATTGAATATGTGATTTGGTTGTGGAACTATACATTCATGTTGTTTGTACTAAATGTCCTTGGTCATTGAGATTGTGCTGGACACACAATTTAGACCAATGTGAAAGTCGGCTTGATGACTCGGTTCCACTTGTCATGGGCATGGTGATGCTATTCCGACTTACACAGATTCGGCTAAAGAGTTTAGCGAGTCGGATTGACCCATATTGAGGTACAATGAATAAGCTGTCATTTGTATATCTCAACTAATGTAATCCTTAGACCTGAGGTTATTGCATAGTCCGAGTTGAGGATCACCGACTTAGGTTCTGTCAAACGCCGATCCGTAACTGGGCAGTTATAAAGGCAGAGTTCGGGTCGACTAAGAATCAAGATGCGTGATGTGAATAACCAAGATGGGATTTTGCCCCTCCACTTGGAGAGATATTCTCTGGGCCCTCTCGGATGATATGATTCAGAAAGCATGGCCATGCATGACTCGGTTAAGTGTTAACTGAGGCGATCGACTAAGGGTTAGTCGGGTGAATCACTTATCTCGGATCGACAAGAGAGTCGGAGTATTTAAGGGATGACAATTATTCGCCTATAGTATGACAAGGTATATCGTGAGGCAAAAGGGACTCGGATGTTAGTCACATTGGAAAGGCAAGTCGTCATGACTCATTGGTACTTGGGAGTCGGCATGTTCTGCTAGGAGCCGCTACCGACTGATCGATTGAGAGTCGGACTCCAATCGTGTCCAAGTAGCCATGATCCTGTGGGATCACACACTTAAGAGCGGGAGCATGTTCGGATTGGATCTGAACCGAAAATCTGGTTGGGTTGGACCCAAGCCGGATTAGGACTGAGTCAGTGAGTCGGACTCACGGTGACTAGTGTTATATGGGCTTTAGTGAATGGGCCACGAGAGTGGAGCCCACGTTCACTCCCTATATATAGTGGAGCACAATAACCCAGAAGGGTTAATCATTGATCGATTAGGTCATCCATGAGTTGGAAACCCTAACTCCACAGCAGTCCTGCCGTCGTAACGAACCTAGCACTTCTCCGCTGGTGCTCCTCCTTGTACGTGTGGATACCAGCAGAGGTGCTGTATGATCAGCACCAGGACGATCGGATTGCAAAGGACTGCACTGCATCAACTGATGCGCTTCATCAGTAATCCGCAACTGCACGTCTAGTGGTAAACCTCGTGGCCTTCTACCTCAGCTAGATCTTGGGATCACCACGTTAGAAGAAAAAGGTTTGTTTTACCTCTACGTGGCCCAACAGTACGCTGCTGCCTCTGCTACGTAGGTATGTCGCCGCTGCTACATAGGCGTGTCACCGTTTCTACATACTCCGGCCCCTGCTGCCGTTGGTACGAACTCCGGCCAGAGGTGCTAGGTATGCATGCTACCGTTGCTACGTACTCTGACCAGACGTGCTAGGTACTCATGCTGCTATTGCAACATACTCCGCCTAGAGGTGCTAGGTATGCATGTTGCCGTTGCTACATACTCCGGCCAGAGGTGCAACGTACGCCGTCCGAAATTGCTACCATTGGCCATCACGCCATTTCTACAAGCGGCGGCCGGAGTTGCTACAAGCGGTGGCCGGAGTGGCTAACAACGGCCATCATCGGTGGTGATACGATCGGCTGTCAGAGTTGCTGTGAGCCACAACCGGAGTTGCTAGGGAAGTCGTCAGTGCTGCTATGACTTGCCGTCAAAGCTACGTCGTCGTCTCTGGCGACGAGCGGGCAGAGTTGCTACATGCAGTCTCCAGTGCTGCTATGACCTGCCGGTGGCGATGGGCGGGCGGAGTTACTGTGAGCCAAAGCCGGAGTTGCTACGAGCAGTCGCCGGTGCTGCTACCACCTGCCGGTGAAGCTGCGTCGTCTTCGTCTCCGGCGACCGACGGGGAGGAGTTGCTGTGAGCCGCAGCCGGAGTTGCTACGGGCAGTCGCCGGTGCTGCTATGACCTGCCGGCGGTTGCATCATTGTCTCCGCCGACGGCGGGCTCCGGACCTTTGCGTGAAAGCAGAGAAGGACGCGTGGACGAGCTCTTTGCATTTTCTCGGGTGCGGGGGGGATTTTTTCTCGTGTGTGCGCAGGTGGTGGTCCTTGGTGGACATGTGTTAGGCCTAGGAGCTGGAGGTTGCGATGATTTGTATCCTCCGAAGGACGCTTAGTTCTCCCTAACTTGGAAAGTAGGTACTCCATCCATACGGATTTATAGGGAGAGCCTTAGAGCATCTCCAATAAGCTTGCTAAAACGCGGTTGCAAACTAGCGCGCGCTACATTTTTTGGCACACAACAAAAAGCGGCAAAGCGCGGTATATTTTGCGCGCCATCTACATCGCAATAAAACGTGGCCACGCGCATACCAACCGCCAAAGTGAAGTTTCTCCTTCTCCTTTACACCAGCACCCCTTTGCCGCTGCCACTGCCCCTTAGCCGACGCCCCCAGCGTCCGCGCGTCGCCGACATCGTTGGAATACTCCACGCTGTCGCGGGCCCTTGAGATCGTACAGTGTGGTGACCCAAAGAATAAGAACATTTGTAGAACTAATGTGTGATGAGTGTTTTTACATAGCATGCATTTGCAAAAGTGTGAAAATTTTAAAACTTTGTTCTAAAGAGTTACAAGTGATTGAGATTGAACTCTTGTGTTGAAAGTTTGACTTATGTCAACACTAGGATTTGAATTCAAATTTCAAAGTTAACTTGTAATTTCCAAAATTTAGGAATTTAAAATGATTTTGCATCATACATTGAGTTGAGAACTCAAAACCACACATACAAATAGATCCTGTGACTATTGAGTTCAAACTGAGGTTTGAATAATTCAAAATTGAATTCATACATTCACAACTAAAAGAATTCACAACAATATAAAGTAAGGGAGACAATGTTGATAAAAGGAATCTTTATTAATATCGATATTGAGAATTTTATTTACAAAAGAATATTACATAGAAGTAAAAGTATTACAAACTACAAATAAAAATAAAGGAAAAACCTAAACTATACTCTTATCCATATCTTGCTCTTCTTGCTTTTCTTGCCCATCTCGACCAGCAAAACAAATAAATACAAAAGAAAACCAAGTTGGTGTTAAAATGTTGGATCCACCAAGTGGTGAATCCATTTGTTGTAGAATCCATTGGGCAAGGTCCAGGAACTTGTGCTGAACCTCACCAGTTTAGGTTTTTAGTAAAAGAAAGAAAACAATAACAATAGACCTTATTCCAAAGGTACTAGGAAAGGAAAAATAGAAAGAAAGATACATTAGAAACAGTAGATCACAGTAGCTGAGACCAAAACACAAACCAATAGTCAATACATCTAATTAGATAACCAGATGATAGTAGAACAACACATTTACAAGATCAAGTTAATAAATCACATTAGATATTACGGGAACAATAATAGCAGTAGGAAGAACCATTTAAGACAATAGCTAGCAAGGCAGCAACCATAGTATCCAGAACAAACCACCAACAGATTCAGTAGTGAAGCTAGGGAACAATAGTAAGAGCAAATCAATATAATAGAAATGACATCAAGTGAAACACACATAAAACTTAGGATTGTTTTAAAGAATCGAATGCAATTAATGAAAACTTGTAGTTCATCAAGCTACATAATCCAACTTGTTAGAAATTCATCTAAACAACACATTCAAGATCACTATCAGTACTAAGAACAATATGAAAATTCTTAACTTAAAAACAAAAGTTTTACCCAGTCTGTCAAGGTTAAAGTTACCAAAATGTCCCTTAACCGACATGTCACATTTGGTGTATGACCTAAGCTGATTAGGACACTAGAAGTTAAGCTAGAGAGGCAGTATAAGCATCTTAGTCACTGCATGCAAACAGTGAGGTGTCAACACTAGGTGAATCCCAAAGTACTATAGATAGCACCAAAGACCCAATCCCAAAGCTCACAATCCTCAGAGCATACCTAATAAGAAACACTCTTAGACCATAGGTTGAGAGAGAGGGAAAAAATCTTCCACACTCACTAGAGAGATAGATTTAGAGAGGAGAAAGGTGCAATAATAGGACCCAGAAGAGGGAAGAATTGCATCAAATCTTTCTCAAGCACACTTTTGAGTCTTCAAAGGTTTATAGCTAAACTTTAGAATAAGATTAGGTACAGAGAGAGATAGAGAGAGAGAATAGTAATTAAGGTAGCACCTAGATTAGCTAGGGCCAACATCTATGCATCTCCCTTTTTGGGTAACATGATAGAGCCATGCTACTAAACTAGTTTGGCACAATCTAGTACACATTAGGAAACCACTTAAGAGCTTAAGCTTTACATCTACATTTACTTCCCTAGATAGGATCATATGATCACCTGAGGAAGAAAAGGTAGAGGCAGAGAAGAATCTCTGAATATATTAACCTACATAAAGAAGTAAACCATATATAATCAATATAATTACAGTAACACTCAAACAAAGATTCAAAAGTAATTAGTAAACAACATTAAGCTTATTAATGAAAACACATATAAGATTACAAGATTGGATGAGTGTCACAATCATAGACACTATAAGTAACCAACTACAAAAGGGATTAAGGAAACAAAACTTAACCTAAGTAATTTACTTGAGTTGTGGATTTTGACCACTCTAGTAACTAGGAACACAGGTACATGATTAGTGTATACAAGTAACACTGACAGCAACATTAGAAGTAGTAGTACACTATCTAATTAACTATAAACAAACAAGCATATGCATTATTGAACATGAACATGCATGTATTAGTACTTGACTAAGCTTATAAGAAACCTAGATAGCATACTTAACCCTAAGCTAGTATAAGATCATAACTAACTAAACCTAGAAACATTTAACTAACAGAGTGTCAACTAAACCAAGTTTCATTTACATTAAAATTTAGTTAAGTATAGATACCACCTAATTAACAATAGTATCCATGTCGAACAATATGAGCCTAACTAACTACCTAGAGCAACCTAGAATGATCTAAAACATTCTAGAAGACCTAGAATGAACCATGATAGAAAGCCAGTACAAATAAACTAGTTCATTTGGCAAGAATCTAACACATATAGTTTCCTGGTGTTGATCATGCTTTGCTCGTGGAAGAGGCTTCGTTAGCGGATCTACAAGTTTAGATCCATATGTACTTTGCAAATACCGATGTCACCATTATTGACATACTTCCTTATCACATGGTAATGCCGGAGTATGTGCTTGTCAATAGAGTGGAACCTCTGATACTTCGCATTATAGTCGTTGTAGATGCTAATAGGTTCTTGCATGCTTCGAAACACTCCAAGTTTAATGAATAACTTCCTTAGCCACACAGCTTCATTTGCCACTTTCGAAGAAGCTATATACTCTGATTCCATTGTAGATTGAGCTACCGAGGCTTGCTTACCGCTCCTCCATTCACCATAAACACGTACCCTATCTAAGATTTTGAGTCATCCAGATCAGTTTGAGAATTTGCATTAATGTAACCAGGTACGCAAGTTCCTCTTAACTTCCTCCATAGACAAGAAACATATTCTTAGTTATTTCCAGATACTTCAGGATATTATTAACTACAGTTCAATGATCCATTCCTGGATTACTTTGGAACCGGCTCGTCAAACTAAGAGCTAGGGACACATTCGGTCAAGTACTCAGCATGACATACATGATAGAACATATGGATGAAGCATAGGGGATGTTAGACATCGTTTCTCTATAATCATCCATTTCTGGACATTGAGTAAAACTCAATGGTTTACCTTTCACCACATGCAAGAACCCTTTCTTAGCCCGATCCATTCTGAATCCCTTTAGAACCCTTTCTAGGTAAGTACTCTGACTTAGTGCTAATAATAGGCGCTTTGACCTATATATATAGATTTTAATGCCTAATATGTAAGCATCTTCACCCATGTCCTTCATAGAAAATTTACTGTTTAAATAATCCTTCACACTATTCAAAAGATTCAGATCATTCCCAATCAGTAATATGTCATCCACATATAGTACTAGGAATGTCAGTGAGCTCTCACTTACATTCTTGTAAATGCAGGCTTGTTTCTAAGTTTGAACAAATCCAAAACCTTTGATCACTTCATCAAAGCAAAGGTTCTAGCTCTGAGATGCTTCCTTCAGTCCATAAATGGAACACTGAAGCTTTCATACCTTTCCAGTATCCTTAGGATTGACAAAACCTTCCGGTTGTACCATATACAACTCCTCCTTAATGTTGCCATTTAGGAAAGAGGATTTGACATCCATCTGCTATATCTCGGTGGCGTCGGTGAGTTGCGTTCTTCCGTATCCGGGGTGAGGACTTGTGTGGCATTGGGTGATCATCAAGACACCAGACCTCGAGGTGAGCCATTTGTGGAGTTCGGGGAGCATTGCGACATCGCACCTCTCCAACAGAGACGTAGCTTTTTTGGAAGTGAACTTCGGAAAACAAATCTTCGTCTTCGCGTCCATCGGTTATCTCTCATCCGAGCCCTTTACTTATGCACTTTACTTTGTGATAGCCATCGTGCTTGAAGTATTTATATCTTGCTATCACCTTGTTGCTTGTATTGCTTAGCATAGGTTGTTGGTGCACTTAGGTGATCCTAGTGGTTAGGTTTTATGCTCAATAAATTAAACGTTTGTTTTATGCCACATTTACTTGAGCCTAAATCGTAATATTTTTAAAAGCCTATTCATCCCCCTCTAGGCAATGTATATTGTGCTTTTAACAGTCAACTCCTTGAACTTGTCGAAAACCTTTTGCGATAAGTCGAGCTTTATAGTCAGTTATGTTATCGCCGGTGTCTGTCTTTTCCTTAAAGATCAATTTATTTTCAATAGCCTTGCGGCCATCGAGAATATCCACCAAATCCCATACTTGGTTACCGTACGTGGATCCTATCTCGGATTTCATGGCTTAATACATTTCTTGGACTCAGGGCCTTCCATTGCTTCCTTGTAGTTTGTAGGATCGTTTTGTTCAACTAACATTAACATACTGATAAGATTACCATACCACTTAGGACCGGTACGTACCCTTGTCGACCCAAGAGGTTCAATAGGTGCCTCGATGTGAGTGTCATGATCACCATCATTTTCTCCCACTCCAACTGTTGAGTATAGTTCCAGAACATCTTCTGTTGCGTCACTCGGTATTTGGAGAGAAGGGTCAACAATCTCATCGAGCTCTCCTTTCCTCCCATTAACACCTTTGGCAAAAAACTCTTTCTCGAGAAAGGTACCATTCTTAGCGAGAAACATTTTCCCTCGGCTTTGTTTGCTACTTAGATACATTGTCTTCTAATAGTAACTTGTCTAATACAGCATACGTGGATAGCACGCCCACACATTTATATCAAGCTAGCGTAGTTAGAAAAAGCCGAATCGGGGTGGGCTTTATGCATCCTATGTATGTAAGTGTTAAACATGATTATGTTGAGGGTAGTGCTACGCGCCCCTTAACGATGGAAACTTTCCATCCCCCGGGTCTCCAGCTATCCGACCGGGTTCGATCGACGGCCAGATCTTCATCTCGTCTCTTCATTCCGTTTTTGCTATAAATAGTCCCGCTTTTGTTATAAGTAGTCCCACTTTTACTACATATAGCAGAAAACTGGTGGCGCCTGGACAATCTTGCTCGTCAAAGTGGGTGGCACACATCTCCCTTCCGCATTAACTGGCGGCGCACCTAGCTTTCTCCTAAGCCAAGATCGGGAGGAAATTACGGAGTGCGTGTTCGTGGCGGTGGAGAAGTGCGAGCGAAAGCGGCCGCATCAATTAAAGAGAGGGCGTCTTTTGGTATTCCGTAGATCAATTCGGCGTGACAGCCCTTCGGTACATCGGTACACACTTCGTGGGCTCATGTAAGGCGCGGTTGGTGAGCCCAATCAAGGAGAGGGCGTCCAAGTCAGGCTGTGGAGTAGCAGCCCTTTCTATGGCGTTGGTACGACCTGCACGATCGTCAGACTAATATAATAACACAGTAAAAAATGTCTACGGGACGACATGTGAGATCTAGACCGTGTGTGGGAGGCTGTAGATGGTTGAGTTTTACTGTTTCTTCTATACCTAATAATAAAGAACGCAACGTTTCTGTCCACCGTCCGTCCGTACGGAAAAATACGATTTTACCCTCAGCTATTCGTAGTAATTATGTGCC
The DNA here is from genome assembly GCA_030063025.1 of Avena longiglumis. NCBI lineage: Eukaryota > Viridiplantae > Streptophyta > Magnoliopsida > Poales > Poaceae > Avena > Avena longiglumis. The sequence goes on along the minus strand of CP125973.1, from coordinate 442,925,797 downwards.
CTGCCACCGCTTTTCTCTTCCCTTCGCTTCGCTTCCGGCCGCTTCTACATCCCCTTACCTCACCCCTCGCCAAACAATCCCCTTCTCCTAATTCAACGGGACACCACCGCATAGTCAATCCATCGTGAAATCCCCTCCCCTTTGACTCGGCTCCTGTTGGACGGACGCGGACGGGCGCTGCGGTGGATCGCCATGGACGCGGTCGTTCGGCAATGATCTCCAATGATCGCGTCGTGGGTGGATGTTGTGGTCGTGCTGGAGCGCCATGGTGAGCTCCCAGGCGGTGGCGGCCGTGCACGCCTCCACCGAGAGTTCCGCACCCGACGCAGTTTCTTTGTCGTGGCCCACCGCCCTCCTCTTTCCTGAGCTCCGTCCTTCCTCTAGCCTTGACGCAGGTTGATCTACATCGACATCCTCCGTCGTCCCACAGATCGACTACTTCCGTCGTCCCCGCCCAGATCCTCCGCAGGGGTCGAGCAAGCAGCTACACATCTTCCTCGCTCGCCACCTGACAGATCCTCTAGCACCGTACTGGCCCCGTCGTCGGCGCCGGATGAACATAGGAGGCACAAATCGAGGCGGACGCCATTTTCTTTGTCGTGGCCCACCGCCCTCCTCTTTCCTGAGCTCCGTCCTTCCTCTAGCCTTGACGCAGGTTGATCTGCATCGACATCCTCCGTCGTCCCACAGATCGACTATTTCCGTCGTCCACGTCCAGATCCTCCGCAGGGTCGAGCAAGCAGCTACACATCTTCCTCGGTCGCCATCTGACGGATCCTCTAGCACCGTACTGGCCCCATCGTTGGCGCCGGATGAACATAGGAGGCACAAATCGAGGCGGACACCATTGCCAAGATCCTCCGCAGGGTCGAGCAAGCAGCTACCTCGCTCGCAGACTAACGACCTCTAGCACTGGCCCCGTCACCCGCGCCGGCCAGACATGGGAGGCGCGCACGAGCCACGGTGATACGGGACACCACGTTGGGCTATGGCGCTCCGGGGCGACGACGCGCCGAACCGCCTTGATGGGGAAGACTCCGACGCCCCGTCTCACGCTCATGGTGAATTCAGGCTGGCTCACAGCCGGCGGGATACGTCGAGTGTTATGCGGTGGCTGGTATCCTCGAGCTGGAGTTCCTCGACGACGGGAATTCTCAGATAGCTGCCATTCTCTTTCTCGAAGGAAGGAGATCGAGCTGTGGTGCTCCGGGCGATTCGAGATCGATGTGAATGAGGAAGCCTTGAGGCGGTGGCGGCCACGCACGAGCAGCACTGGTGGCCAGCAGAGGAGAGCTTGGGGCCACGCACGATTCGCGATCTTTGCACCTGACATGTTTCATGATTATTAAAATTGAACGAGAGCCCACCCGATGGAAGCCTAATTTGGGTGATTGGAAAAGAGTGCTGTGAATTGCAGCCTGTTTAACCTGACATCGTCGCTGTCTGGCATGGTGGCGAACCATTACAAACTGAAAGGGAACAAAAACAGCTACAATTTGGGAGGAATAGGGTGAAGTGTTGGACTCCTGTCCATAGATCTGGCCAAGGATTTTCTGTAGGTGCATCCCAACTGGTATGCTATGGTGGTCAACACCTAGAACATTACTCTGAATTGGTATTTCGGGAACAACAAGTCAATGCTCGTGTCAAATTGCCTGTTCCGGATGGGCTGCAATGCGACCCTACTGTCGAACAAGCGTCCAGACATGAGGAGGTCCAAGTACGAGCTGGTGCACGGCGGCCATGGCGTCGGAGGTGGGAGATTGACGGCCAAAGGAATTTTCATAGAATAGTCCTCGGGCTATGCTTCTCCTCCCTGCAGAATCTGCTGCCGAGCACGGCGGCCATGCCACCAAAGGCGGGCGAGCGCGCTCCCAGACTTGGTCAGAGCTCGCCTAGCATGACGTGCCAAGCTTGGTGATACACAGGCTGATATACAGCCAGCTCGGGGGAAGAAAGGGGATCTTCAGGTCACGTAATTAGATACTCCTGAAGAGAATGAAGGGGATCTTTTTCAGAGAAGGATGGGGATCTTTTTGTGGCTGCTCAAAAGACAGAGATGGTGGAGACGGGTGTATTGCTGGGAGGATTTAAACGGTGACCTATAGCCTGAGATTGCTTCTCACGGGTAGGTAATTGGCTTCATCCAGTTGATAGGCAGCAAGGAAAAAAAATGGTTTTTGGATGGCATGATGTAGTCGTATTATTTTATTTTGATCCGGTTATTGTTTAATTATTGACCTTGGATCCTAAAATTAGTTGATTGACATTTCCTATCTTTTTTAAAATGGTAAAGATATATGCCAAATCTAGAGAGACTACAGAAAATCACGTAAAAAGGTAGAATGACTGGATTAGTAAACTGACACGGTGAATTTAATTTAAATGCGCAGAAATATTATTAGGTATAGATATAAAATACTCCCTCCGACTCATATTAGTTGACTTGGATTTGTCAAAGTTTGGATGAACTTATATACTAAATAGTGTCTAGATTCATCCAAATCTAGACAAATCCAATTCAACTAATATGAGTCGGAGAAAGTATTATTAGTTATTTTTTTTGGCGCCGTAGCAACGCACGGGCTTTGTGTTAGTAATAGCAAAAAATGTTCGATTCAGAAAAAAGAATAGATAGACTAGACCTCACCGAAGAGTTTACTAGAAACCTCGCCAGTGACCTTGTAGCAAAAAATTATGCTAATATAGTAGATCCAACCTTGTCGGAGACTTTCGCTGGTAGACCTCGTCATAGACCGTGTAGCAAAAACTTTATGCTATTATAGCAAAGCTAGAAAACAGATGTAGCAAAAAAACAACTTTGCCAGAGACATCACCGTCGTGTTTGTAAAAAAATATTTGCTACCGTAGCAAACCGACTTTGCCGGAAACTTTGGTTGGAAACCTCGCCGGAAACCTCGTAGCAAGCACTTTTTTATTAATGTAGGAAAACTACAAAAAGTCTGTAGCAAAAAAAAATTATGCCACAAATCTGGCACACGGAAGTCATCGTCCGAGACTCTCGTCGGAGATCTCGTAGCAAAAAATTAATCTATTATAGCAAAACCGCAGTACTATTGTAGCAAAATAATTATTCTATTGTAGCATCTATTGATGCATTTTCCCGTGGTGTCTAAAAACAAACATGGTAGCATCTCGTAAATACCAGTGTAGCAAAAAATATATAAATAGGTAGCAAAATAATTATAAGTATGAAGTAAAAATCCAGAAACATGAAACCCGCTGATGGAAGTACTACATCGCTGGCTTCGTTAATACAGGAGACAGAGATGGAGGAACACCTTCACGGTCATCGACGCCATCGTCGGAGATGTAGGTTGGCCGTCTCGATCATCGACACCGGATACGAAGATGGAGGCCGACTGTGGTAGTCTTCGATGCCAGAGACAAAGATGTATGTCCGGCCAGAGAAGAAGATGAAGGCCCGACCGGAGCTCTGCCGGATCTCGAGCTCCGCTGGTCGGAGCTCGCAGGAACCGGTGGCAGCGGAAATGGAGGCGGAGGATGGCGTGATCATGGAGGCGCACAAGCTCGCTGGTCGGATCTCGCAGGTGCCACGTAGTGGCGCGCTACAGGAACCAACGGCATCGAGGGGAACAACGACGGCGGGAATGGAAGCTAGGGTAAATCGCGATGGGCGGTAGCATGCGCGCAGCGGCTTGCAGGAAAGGATAAGGCTAGGCTATCCTTTTGCGTGGTAGGTGGCCACGTCATAGTTGGAGCAACCCGGGGGATCAGGACGCGCGATCCCCCGGGTGATTAGTATCATTTCCCTTATGTTGAACGTAAAGATAGGAGAGAACATCGTTGCCCTTAAGGTCGATCGTGTACGCATTTATATTGTGAGGAAAAGCCCCTCACATGGCAATATACAATATTGGATACATATAAGATTGGGGTACTACATAATTATCGTATATGTATCATATTACACATATAATATCCCCTTTAATCTAGACCTCATAGAGGTTTAGATTACGCTTAAACTCATCTAGTTTCTTCTGACAAAGTTTTTGTAAACCGATCATCAATCTGATCCTTGCTAGAGATAAACCTCACATCAAGTTGCTTGCTAGCAACCCTTTATCGAACAAAGAATAAGTCAATTTCAATATGCTTGGTTCGGGCATGAAATACTGGATTAGCAGACAAGTATATAGCACCAAGATTATCACACCATAGACATGGTTTGTCCTTGAGAGTAACACCAAGTTCTCGTATAAGATCCTCAACACAAATCAATTCAGTAGTGGCATTGGCCAGTGCTTTATACTCAGCCTCTGTACTGGAACATGGAACCGTAGGTTGTTTCCTAGCACTCCAAGATATAAGATTAGGGCTAAATAAAATGGCAAATCCACCTGCATATTTTCTATCATTGAGATCTCCAGCTCAATCCGCTTTTGAAAACGCACTAAGCAAAGTGGAGGAGGATTTCTGAAAAGTGAGTCCAACATTACGTGTGCCATGAACATATATCAATATCCTCTTAACAGCTGCCCAGTGATCTGTAGTGGGAGCATGTAAGAATTGACATACCTTGTTGACTAAAAAAGATATATCTGGGCGCGTTTGTGTCAAATATTGTAGAGTACCAACAATACTCCTGTATCGGGTACTATCCTCAGAACCAAGTGGGGAGCCATCAATCAACAAAAGTGTGTCTATAATGGAAAAAGGAGTGGGACAGGATGTGCAGTCTGTCATCCCAACTCTGGTAAGTAAAACAGTAGCATATTTGTCTTGATGTAATAGAAAACCATTTGTATGTTTGTGAACCTCAAAACTCCAAAAATAATGAAGATTGCCAAGATCCTTAAGAGAAAAGTTAGTACTTAAATTATTGAGAAAGGAAGTTATGGTTGAATCTGAGGATCTAGTAATAATAATATCATCAACATACATAAGAATAAACATCTGAATACCTGACTTGTCAAACAGAAACAAAGAGGCATCAGCCTTGAAAGGAACAAAACCAAGGGCATGAAGTTTAGAGATGAGACGAGAGTACCATGCTCGAGGAGTCTGTTTTAGACCATAAAGAGCTTTGTCAAGTTTGCAAATATAACCTGGAGTAGCGAAAGATTGAAAATCAGGCGGTCGTTTCATGTAAACCTCCTGTTCCAGAATACCATGTAAGAACACGTTCTTCACATCTAGCTGCCAAAGTCTCCAACCTCGGGAGACATATATAGATAAAACAAGCCTAATGGTGGCAATCTTTCCAACATGACTAAATGTATCTTCATAGTCTATGCCATACCTCTGCTTGAAGCCGTTTGCAACAAGACGAATTTTGTATCTGTCAATGGTACCATCAACATTTTTCTTGATGCGATAAACCCACTTGAAATCACCCACATTCTTATTTGGACTTGGCAACACAAGGCGCCAAGTATGATTGTCAAGAAGGGCATCAAATTCATCTTGCATAGCACTTATATAATTTAGATCATGAAGAACCTCTTTTAAATTTTCTGTTTCTCCTGTAGATGTAAGCAAACACCATCATTTTGTGCCATTAGTACGTGTTTTTGGTTGCTTTATACCTTTTTGTAGTCTAGTTCTTCAACAGCAGAAGGATCTACAAAATCCGTAGCCACAGAGGATCCTGGTACCTGAGGGGATGGAGGAGCGTTAGAGTCAGACGGTGACGTGACATCACGATCGGCGCATCTGCCGCTATCGTGGGGCGTGGTGGGAGAAGACCTGGATGGGGACCGATCATTGTCCTGGCGTGGCGAGGCAGGAGGGGACCTGGAGGGGGACCGGGCTGACGTGGTGGCACTGGGTGGTGCGGACACACACATGCAAGGGGCGGTGACATAGCATCACAATTTCCAGGTGCCGGGGACCGGTCCTGGGCCCGCACTGAAAGCGACGTATCAGTAGACCGAGACAAAGATGACATGCCATGCTGCAATCGTGGAATGATCAGACCAGTGCAGTCGAGACTACACAGAGCCAGGTGTGATAGGGCTCTGAAATTCGCGATCCGAGGGAGATTTTTCACCTGAATCAACCTCGTTTTCAGCAGTTTCTTGTCCTATAGCTGCCTTTTTCTCTAGATCATTATTTGATGTGCTGTTTTGACTTGTTTCTTCAGAATTTGTGCTAGTTTCCTTAGACGAATTGGATGTCCCTTCATTCATAACATTTGGAGAATCAACAACAGGAACAACTTACAAATACTGGTCATTAGTTTGTGTATCCCTATCATGCATTGCCGAAGATGAGGTTGTAGGAAGGAGAATAATTTCTTCTCGAAGGCAATGACCAACATTTGGATTAAGGGATGCAAAAGGAAAAATGTGTTCATCAAACACAACATCACGATACACATAGACACATCCTGTATCCACTTCAAGACATTTATAGCCCATAAAAACACACTGTTTGGAGCAAAACGAAAGTTTCTGTTTGTTGTAATAGCGAAGATTGGGCCAACAAGCACAGCCAAATGCTCGAAGAGACTCATAGTTGGGTTTGACATGAAGGGTTTTTCTGTGGGAGACTCAAAATTTAAGTCCTTTGTAGGAAGAAAAATTATAAGAAACGTTGGCATCATCCCAGAATTTTAGTGGCATAGAGGCATTAGCAAGTAAGGCAAAACCAACTTCAACAATATGACAGTGTTTGTATTTAGCAGAGCCATTCTAGATGTGTGCATGTGGACATGAAACATGATGAACAAAGCCTACACATTGGAAGAATCCATTTAATTTTTCATATTCACCTCCCTAATCAGTTTGCATGGTGAGGCTTTTCCTACCAAATTGGCGTTCAACATATATTTGAAAATCAAGAAACACTTGGTACACATCAGAACATTTCTTAAGCAAATATATCCAAGTAAACTTGCTAAAATTATCAATGAAGCTTACATAGTATGCATGTTTGCCTACAGAGAGAGGAGCTAGACCTCATACATCTAAAAATATTTGTTCCAAAGGAACTCTGGAACCACTAGTGGAGACATGATAGGGTAGCTAGTGACTCTTGGCCTATTGACATGGATCACATATGTAAGAATTTATTTCTGGGGAGTATGAAAGATTATTATTCCTAAGTACCTACTGAACAATAAAAGATGATGGATGTCCTAGACGATGATGCCACATGGAAGATGTAGGCTTGATAGTTGCAAGGGCATGCTTGGATGTGCTCATGGCAACATGTACAAGAGGCTACAAGCTGCCATGACAAGGACCTTTAAACATGATTTGCCGCGTTGCATGATCCTTAATCAAGAAAAAGAATGGGTGAATTTTAATAAAGGCATTGTTGTATACAACAATTTTATGACCAGAAAGTAAGTTCATGGATGCACTAGGAACGTGTAAGATACCTCTAAGTTCTAGATAGCTACTAGGGGTGTGCAAAACTGTAACACCCCAGCATTTAGGAACCAATGAAGGGTAGATTTAGGAGTTTGTGCATATGCATGCATTCATCTACAAAATGTGGGTAAATTTTTCGCCAAATAAAAACTTAAAGTGATCAGAGTTTCTTTCGCTCTCTAAGTGTAAGAATTGCTCTGGAGAGTGATCGTTATTAATTTTGACATGATCTTTATGAATTATTGTGTTTTGGGGGAAAATAATTTGAATTCAAATTTGAACTTTGAGTTTATATTTTAAAGTTAGGAATTGATATTTTAAATGAATTCTAAAATTATTTAGTAATATTATTTAATCAAGAAATAATATATAGTAATAGAAATTCTAAGTAAAGAAATTCAATTAAGAAATGAATCTTTTATTCCATAAATAAGTTACAAAGTTTAACTCATTGAGTCAATAAAGAATCTTTACAGAAAGGAAATTACAAAAAGATAAATATATATATATATATATATATTAATAAACTATTACACATTTCTTACAAAAAATGAAATAAAAATTACAAAGGAATTTATTTGTATAAAAGTAAACCTATACTAATCATGAATCTTCAGATCTTGTACCTGCAAAATAAAGAACAAACAAAAAGGAAAATCAAAGTTAAATTATTAATTTTACTCTCAATAGAGAGCAGTGAGTTGCACTTCTCAAGTTTACATCATTGAGTAAATCTTTTAGGGGAAAGTTTCACCAATATGAAAGAATTTGATCTTTCATAATAAATAAGCCATAAGCCAAATGATCACAACAAGTAAATGGAGCAAGTTTTACCAGGTAGGATCATAGTAAAAAGATCAAAGGGGTGAGACACCTCACTGATCTCATCCACAACTATGCAACAGACACACATGCAGCTCATTCACCAAACTGCATGGGTGTGCTGTCGACACAGCCACATCAGCTCACCAAGTAAAAAGGACCAAGCACAGCCATGGGTAGCTACTAGTGCATCTCTGCATTTCCCACACCACACAAGAACACTCAGCTGCACAAAGCTAAGCAAACCACTAGCCAAAACCACACACCAGATCAACCTAGCATCACCAGATGGTGAAATAAGGAGGGGGAGGATCTGGTGGACAGCAAGGTCAAGCTCACAGGAGCTAGGAGGTGCAGGGTTGATCAAGGCCAAGCACAGGAACCAGAAGTAGCAAGAGCAGCACCAGGAGGTGAAGGGCAAGATCAAGCTAGCAACATAATTAGCAAGATCAAGCCACAGATCAACCAACAACCATCACAAATCATCAACTGTGTGGTGAGCATCATAAAACATCCATAGACTCTGTTTATCTTATCCAGACAGAAAAGCATGTGATGTTTTAGAATTAACCTCTCAATGATCACCCAAGTGGGGTGAACCTATCCTAGAGGATCTGAAATATAAAGACCAACAGTAAACTCTACCAAATCCACCATAATCTCAGACCAGCATCATAGATCTAGGGATACCAACAAACAACTTATATATTTCATCATTTGTTCTTATAAAATTTGGGCACATCTCCAAGAAAGAGTAGCACCTCAAATTTCATAAGCTACAAACAAACCAATCATCTTAACCAAATAGGATCCAAGATCCAGTGAGAAACCATGATATTCTAGCATATTTGAAAGGGACAGCAAGATAGAAATCTAGTTCCTAGAGCCTCAGACCAACATCATAGGCATAGATATCAAGAAAAGCTTTCAACTTATTTTTAGGCATCTATCCAATCTCAAGTACTGACCATAGTAAAGCCAGTAAGTAAAATCAACTTGTGTGCCATTCTAAGATGGTGTCACAAGAACAAATCTTACAACCAAGCCAAACAATTATTCTAGCTTTCATGAATAAACCAGTAAGCCAAATATTATCATTTCCCTGATATTACACTCAGAGATCAGCTAATATATCCATCTATCTTCAAAGTATCATTAGATTCTAATGATTAAGTTCAGTTTATTGCTAAACATACAAGCCAACACCCACTGATGCAGTGAACAACCACTGACAGTGTTACTGTAAGTATCAAAGTTATGACAGCAAGTGAACATACTAAGCATCAATCTCACCCAACAGATTTCACAATTATGCCATCAGGTTAACCAGCTTAATCACCAGTCAGAGGCAACATCATCTAACCACTAGCATCAGATTCACAGTGGCATTAGACAATCAAATCATGAGAGTAAGCCTTAAATTACAGTGAGCACAATTCATACAAGGCATCACAGCTTGATCAACTCATTATCATACAAGCATACAGAGGGATGAATCCTAGAACCAGGGATGAACCCTAGAACCAGTACAAACCCTAATGAAGGAGATCCACTAGTTACACACAGAGATACTCGAAGTAGACAGAGGCACGGGAGATAACAGAGAACTAACTCACCTGTGGTCCTTGCTGGAGAAGTGAAGAGGAAGCAAAGGGGCCGATGAGCTCGTGGCGGCACGGGGAGCACCCCAGAGGGCGCTGCAACCCGCACCCAGCCACGGCGGCGACCACAATAGCACACGAGGGTGCACGAGCACCGCACGTAACCATGGGAGCATCGGCGGTGGCCACAGTAGCACACGAGGGCACACGAGAACAACATGTCACCATGGGAGCATCAGCGGCGGCGTTAACAACACCACACCAAACCTAGGGTTCAGGACGGGGCTAGCCTGGCCACAGGAGGGCCCTAGAGCCAAATCGAGTCGGAGCAGATGAAGGAGCATAGCCTACAACCTCGCCATACACCACGACGGCGGCCATGGAAGGCCATGGCGACGGGCATCGCTCAGCGGCGGCGCCAGCAACCACGGGGTCGAGAAGGAGAAGAAGTGAGGACGAGAGAAGGAGAGATAGAGAGAATGGGCCGATAGGGCCAGAACCCTTTGGGAGACCTTTTGGCCAAGTCACTTGCGCCAGTGTGGCCCAATAAGCCAAAAGGGGATAGCCCAAAAACTTAAAAGAAGTTTTAATAATTAATAAAAGACCAAAATACCCCTAGAATAAAATAAAATTCTAGAAAATAAAATAGAAGTCTAAAAATTGCAAATAATATATTTTTGGATTCATAATAATCCAAACTATTTAGTTAAATTAAGAAATAATTTTTATATATTTTTTTTGGTCAAGAATTTTATGATATATATATTCCTTAGGGAATTTTATAAAATTAAAGAAAATGGATAAAAATAAATAAAAATCACTTTTATTGTGTTTTGTTATTATAGTATTTTAGAAAAATACTAAATAAATATTTAGAGTTATTAAAAGAAATTCTCTTTTATCTAAATACTAATTCTTAAAAAGAACTAGTAAACAAATAAATACAAGAATTATATTTAATAAAGATTCTTAGCCTTAACTCTATTTAGTTATATATAGAATGAAATATTTATAAAATATTAAAGATTATTCTTTAAAATGAAATCCTTTATTACTTAAAGGAATTATTGGAACTAAAATTAATGGGTAAAACTCACAAAGAAAATAAATGATAAATAATGCGTTACATTACTATGCATATTCATTTTGTTTCTTTAAATATTGTCCTTACCGGGCAATAATGATGTTTTGTAGACATAGAAGCTTAAGGTCCAGTGCAAGCATCCGACTTCACTACCTTGCAATCACAAGGCAAGTTCATAACTTGCTCATGTCCTTTGAAGAGTCTTTACCAAAGTATTTGTAAATTGTGTGTTATCATCTATGTTTCAAGGAAAGAAAATATTATTTTCTCAAGTAAATAAATGGTTAATATCATCCTAAGTGATGATATAATGAAGCAATAGAACTTAGGTTTCTATTTGAACAATGATAATCACCTAGGAACTTAACAACCCATGACATCAATGATTCTAGCGCCGTATATCATGCGTTAGCCATGAGATTTGGAATGGGACAGAGAAGTTAGCTATATCCTTTTCCTTTTGTATGGAGGCAAGACTACCTTAACGTGAAGTTGTGATTCCTTGTGCGGATCCAACATATGGGTGGGCACCCTTAGGCTCCACGTTTTTGGTGTCTAGATTATCTATGAGTGGCTGCAGGAGTTTTAGCCGGACCTATAAGGTACTTACCAGGGCACCACCAGCTCATAGAGTCTTCGGAAACTCGTCAGGATTTTAGCTTGCCCAGAAGGGGGATTAACGGAGGTGAGCCAACCCCGAAGGATCGTGTAGACATATGGGGTCGCGGAGAGGGCAGTGATTGGTTTGGATCACCTACTGGGCCCCACATCATGGAATTGTGGACGGGAAAGTACGCCCAGTTGTGCAACAAGGAGTTGATCTCTCATGGGTAAAGTAACGCACCTCTGCAGAGTATAAGAACTATAACTTGTTACTCCCTATTCCAGGAAGGAGCTACGAACGCGGCAGGAAAGGAACTCCATGAAAGTTCTGGTAAACCTGTGAAGGCCGATGGTCACAGATTTTCACAATAAAATCATTCTTTGAAGAAAGATTTACGAAAAATGCATAGTGATAAGGACTTATAGTCCGAGGTGGTAGATAGAGCATCAAACTTCCCACCTGGCATATAATGAACTTGTTGGCTAACGCTGTTACTCACCTTTTCCTTTGATCCCCTACTTAGACTCTAAGGATCCAGAAGAAACTCCAATGTATGCAGCTAAAAGCCAAGAGGAGGTCTTCTACGAAGAGCCTGATATGTACGGTGCCATAGAAGGGGTGGACTACGATGTCGTCTATGGAGGAGAGCACCATGAGTCAGAATAATTACCGTAGTTCTAGGAACCAATTGATCCGAGCAACATGAACAATATATAACAATAAGTTGTTGACCTCAATTTGAAGTTTAAGTTGTCACTTTAAAACTTCTGCTAAAAAACTTTATATTTGGTTTGTAAGTTGAATCTTTTGAAGTCTTGAACTTCTGGTATTGTAATAATAATAATATGTGTATGTTTGTAATATGGACCCGCAATGTTTCTATTGTACCACTCTGAGGGATGTGATGTTTACGGAACGGTGTTCTGTGGATGTCATGTCAATGACTATAGTGTACTACACATGTAGTGGTATGCTGGGTCACCATAGTTGGTGTCAGAGCAAATTGGTTTGACCTTAGGTTGGAAACCTAGTAAAGGGTATTACCTGTAGGAGTGTATAACAACGATAAAGAATTCTCTAAAATGGTATAATGGGTATTCAAATGAGAATATTCTGTTATATGTTTTAGTGCGATGATTCTTTGTTATGATGCAATATATTATTGGTTACTAATAATAATATTTTTGATATACAGAGTTATGGCACCAAAGTTTCCAAAACAAACTTTGGTAAGGAAAGAAGTGTAAGATCCCTCCTTTGTAAAGGAAAAGGATCCCTGTGATTGCAATGCTAGTCCCTGGATCATTGCTAGCATCAACAGTTTAAGATGAAGTACACAGATACAAAGGTCATTTATTACATCCATTCCAGAGATAAAACATAGTCTTTTACAACTCATGGCCACAGGCCTAATACAAGAGTTTTGGAATAAGTAAATAAACACAAGTCCTCATCTTCATGTGCCACATGCAAGCATGTTGAGTGTAGACTCATGACTCCTAATCATCATCAGAGTAACCTGCAACATCACAAGTTACAGCCACAGTGGGTCAATACTTTGGAATAGTATTGGAAAGTGATACCTTAGTAAATTTTTAAGTGGACTATATTACTATATGCATTTTGGCTAAGTGTAGCTTGGCTTGCTTTGCTTCAAAATAGGTTTTTCCTATTAGTTGAAACCACTAAGTTTTTCTTTGTCAAAAACTTTCCCAAGAAACCACCAATAGACATTGGGGTCCTTCACCCTTGTTCACCCACAAGTTTTACTTAGAAGTTGGAGTGATGAGATTCTTGTAGCTTCCATGTCTTGATGCTCAAGTTGTCCATTGCCATGGACTTGGCTAAGTACTTAGATTTTCCATCTGCAGAGGTTGTGCACTTTCCCCACCAGACTTGGTTTCCCAAGACAGGACCTTTCAGAAGCCTTTCCTTAGCCAAATAGACGCGCTCCAACCTATCATTCCCACTACCACCAACTGTCCAAAAGGCTAAGTTCTAGCAACCTATATGATCAAGGCAGAGCCCATATTGCCAAGTGGTTGCACTATAAGCTTCTCAACACTTGGCCTCCAAATCCCTTTGTGCCTGGGTGGCATACCACAAGTGTGATACACAAGGTAAACCATGTCCATGGGCCTTGTGTAACCACTCAACGAAAAACCACCATTCAAGTCCCATTCCACCCAGGAGGTTCATTGACTTAGTTGTTTTATTAAGAAAAACATAAGTCCAAAAGACTTAGAAATATTTTCATCATAGCATGTATATACTTTACCAACCCTTTTTTGCTACTAGCTAGGCTAAGCATGGCATAGTAACTTAACTTAGGAAATTCCTAGCAATTCTACAATTCTATAACTACTTAGGATTTCCCAACATAGCATTTGGCAAAAGTAACATGCAAGTCTTAGCAAAATATTTCTAATGCTTATACAAAAATATAGGGATGAAAATATTCATGAAGTACTGCCTTGGTAATGGGGAGAGTAGCACTCTTCACAGTCACTAGCAAAATCTACACAAAAATTTGTGGCACAAAATTACACACAATTCATATACAAACAAAAATATGAATGCATGCATGCAAGAAAATGCTAAGTGATGATTTTTTGAAAACTCCACCAAGCAAGTGCATGATACATAAACATAACAAAGTTAAAAACTTGCTAACTAAACTTATTTAGCACTAAAACAACTTACTAAACAAATTCTATATTCAAAATAGCCCTAAACAAGTTACTGCAAATAAAGTCATTTTAACAGAAACTTTTCACTAAACACATTTCAGATTCAGAAAGGGCTTGTCTTCCTGATTCCAACGGTATAAATTTTGCAAAAATCTAACGTGGGAATCAAAAGTTATAGCCATTTGAATTTTGGATCTAAATCTGATTTGAATTCTGTTTTTGAATCTAACCCTAGCCACGCGTCGTGTTTCTATTGGCGCGTACCGGTTCGGCCGGATCGAGCTCTGCGGGCCGTAGGATCTAAGTAGGATCTGGCGGCTCAGATGCGCGCTTACCTCTTCGCTCACGTTCTAATCTCAGCCACAGGATCTGCATCTAACGCTCCTAATCGTTCTGACCAAACACGAAGGCGCTTAGCGCGGCGAGCGTGGCGTCTGACAACGGCGGTGCTAGCGTTCTAGGTCGCGCGGAAGAGGGGGAAGTGGCTTACCAGAACCGCGGTGGCGTGCTGAAGCGCAAGGTGGCGTTGGCTCGGGAAGGGGCGCACTGGCACGGTCTCAGGGGCTCGTCGGAGTTGCGGACGGCGTCTGTCGCTTGCAGTCGTGGTTTTTGCCGAGGTTTGGCGTTGCCCTAGCACGAACCAGAGGCATCAGGAGTTGCACAAGACGCAGGCGAACAAACTCGCGTGAAGGAGGGGGCAAGGGGCGCTCGGGTTTTACCTTAATTGGTCGCCGAAGTCAAGCGGCGGCGCAGGTGGTTGCGGTCGTGAATGGAAACGATGACCTGGGTCATGAGCAAGCAAAAGAAGGGTGTCAGCAGATGCGCACGATCAAGCTGAGCATCATCGTTTGAACCAGAGAGAGGGGGGTGGTCTAGGCTCACCGGAATCGATCGCCAGAGTCGTCGGTACTGCGGGGCTTCGAGAGCAAATGCGCGCAGCCTGGTGGCAGAGTGAGCGAGGAGAGTGGGGGAAAATGCTCGCGGGGCAGAGGGGATTAAATAGTCCCAGGCGCGACAGGAAACGCCTGCGGCATTAAGGCTATTTACGCCGCGCCATTACCGGCCTTGACAGCAGCGGCGACGTGGTCGCGGGCGCGGTTTGGGGAAGACGAGGGCGACGTGGAGGGCCCGCTCGTCAGCGAATCGCGCGAAGAGGAGGTGGGGTCTGGTCGTCAGCGGCTGTCTGGGTGCGTTGGCGCATGCGAGAGGGAGAGGAATGGCCCGGGTGGGCTAATTGGGCCAGTTTTGTTGCTGGGCTGGAATCCTGGCGCCGGCCCTTTTCTAATTCTTTCTCCTTTTTCTTTTTCTGTTTCAATTTTCTGAATTGATTTTCAAATGAATTCAAGTTCCATTTGAATTCAAATCTTCTTGGGATTTTTGCAGTGAGCAATAGTCTCAAATATAGGCACAAAAACATATGGTTGCTTTGCAAGGGCTTGGTCAAGCTTGGAGAACAAAATATTAGAGACTTGGCACTTGGTTTACAAAAATTGAAAAACAAAGGGTTTTTGAAACTATTCCCAATTTGTAAAACTTGGTTCAAAACTACACTCAAACCTTTCTATAAGGAAGACAAACAAGCTAGGTTTGAAATCATTCAAACTTTCAAATGGGGATGGCCATTTGATTTAAATCAGCTCACATAAAATCATAGCACTATGTGCTTCTGTTTTTCTGAAATGAGTTTGAAATTGATCTCAAATCTATATGCATGCATGAATGATATGCAAACTTTGAAATCATGAGTTTAGGGATGTTAGGACCCCAATGTCTATTGGTGGTTTCTTGGGAAAGTTTTTGACAAAGAAAAACTTAGTGATTTCAACTAATAGGTGAAGCAAAGCAAGCCAAGCTACACTTAGCCAAAATGCATATAGTAATATAGTCCACTTAAAAATTTACTAAGGTATCACTTTCCAATACTATTCCAAAGTATTGACCCACTGTGGTTGTAACTTGTGATGTTGCAGGTTACTCCGATGATGATTAGGAGTCATGAGTCTACACTCAACATGCTTGCATGTGGCACATGAAGATGAAGACTTGTGTTTATTTACTTATTCCAAAACTCTTGTATTAGGCCTGTGGCCATGAGTTGTAAAAGACTATGTTTTATCTCTGGAATGGATGTAATAAATGACCTTTGTATCTGTGTACTTCATCTTAAACTGTGGATGCTAGCAATGATCCAGGGACTAGCATTGCAATCATAGGGATCCTTTTCCTTTACAAAGGAGGGATCTTACAGATGGTATCAGAGCACTGTGTTGCCTGTAGGATTATGACCCTAGGATTGGAAACCACTAAGGAAAATTTTCAACTACTTCTACACTTGTCTATTCTTCTCGTAAAACTTTTCTAATCTTCTCATTCTCATCTCTATTTGTAGATGAACTCCATCAACGAAGCCGTGAAGAAAGGACCACTCATGACCATGACCTTGGAGTGTGAGACTGAGTTTCCCAAAATTCTCAAGGACCTCATGGTGGCAATGGAAATACATGGTGCAGCTGTGTATAAAGGCTTTCCAGTGATGGATGAAGGAGTTGAGTACTGGTGGGTGCAACTTCACTTGTACAAAAGCAAGGAAGACAACCACAAAGAAAGAGGATTCTGCATGTACACCAACACTGTGGTGCATACCACATTCTTTGAGTCGAGAAGAAGCAGCTTGGAGGACTATCAAAGAACTTAGTGCTAGAGTCAAGTGCAGAATGCTCAACCTCCAAAAAGACTTAGAGAAAGAGAAGGAACATACCCAAGAGTTGGAAGCCACCAACCAAACCTTAAGGGGAGATATTATAGACTTAGTGATGGAATCATGTGAACAAGATAGGCTGATTGCCTCTAGGAACGTTGTGTTAGCCAACAGATCCAGTGAGATAGGATTGTAAATGCACTTCGTTAGTTGGACTACCACCTATCACCTTATTTTCCAAATGATACCTTAAATAAGTTGAACCTTGGTTGATGTAATGGATTCATGTATGCATGACTTGTGTGATTTTGTGTTCCAAGGATATGTATGAAATGTTTGTCTTGTTTTATCTTAAATTTTGTTGCCCTAACTTTTCTATCTTATAAATAGATGCCTATTACCATCAACACGGTTGAGGAGTTCCAGGTTACCCATTTTGGTCCGCGTATCGTTGAGCTTACCACTTTGCTCAATCTCCCTCTTCCCACCATCATGGTGCATCCACTCACCAAGTTCGAGAGGAAGGACCTCTGGGGCTTCAAGGTGAACCAGCCTGGACGCCAGACAGATCCTACTACGGAGGCCATCGTCTTCAAGCTTATGCACGATGACAGGGAGAGAGGCATGGAGGTAGTCATGCAGGACCTGATAGGACGTCTGCTAGGCCGTCACTCCCGACAGGTTAGAGGCACCCACTTTCACGTCTTCGGAAGACGTGATGAGGATGGAGAGTCCATCGACTTCGAGGACGACTCGAGGGACGCAGCAGAGCCGATACGTCTCTATCTCCAGGACTTAGAGTCTCTCATTAGGCACGTGGACACGGACAAGACCAATGTCATGCTCAGTAATGACGAGCTCTAGGTGCAGCTTCGCGAGAAGGACAAGCTTTTCGCACAGCAGGACGATATAGTCAAGGAAATGGAGGCGAAGTTCGAGACCCAGGACCGGAAGTTCAAGAGTCAGGAGAAACGCGTCCAGGATAGGAACAAGAAGATCCGGGACATGATCAAGAATCAAGTCCAAGGATTTCGAGCTAGAGCAGCAGCAGATGGTGATCGAGAGGCTTCGCTCCCAGAAGAGGGCTCTCAAGGCCAAGATCGATTCCTTGACCACTACTATTGAGGAGAACAAGACCGCGATGGAGAACGCATGTCTTACCTTCGTCGAGGAGGAGATTGATGCTGATGAGTAGACTTGACTACTCGTTTATCTTTTATTATCATACTTGTTATTTGTGAACTTGTTATTGGACCATCCGACATGTGGATGGCTTGCCACTTGTGTGTTTTACTTTGTGAACTTGTTATCTGGTTGTTGAACTTTTATCTTCTGTTGCATGCTTGTGTTTGCTTATGTAATGTAATGTGCATAAAAACATCTATGGGTATCTCATTCTTATCTCTATTTGAACAAAACACAGATGCCTCCCCGTCGCGCAAACCCCAACCCCAACAACAACAACATAATACCAGAAATGCATAAAATGATGAATGCTCAAACACAGCTCATGCAGATGATGACAAAATTCATCCAGAACCAGAATAATAACAACAACAACAACCCCAATAACAACAACAACAACAACAACCCTCCGGGCTTTGATATGCTCACCAGATTTCTGCGTTTGAGGCCAGCTAAGTTCTCGGGGACGACTGATCCCATGGTGGCCAATGATTGGCTACGTTCTGTAAACAAGGACTTAGTGACCGTAATGCACGGACACCGAAAAGGTCGATTGCAAGACTTACCTGGAAGGGCAGCCGCCACTTGGTGGGACAACTTCCAAATCACCACTCCCATAAATGAGGTGACTTGGGCTATCTTTGAAGATGGCTTTCGCACGGCTCATATCTCATCAGGAATAATGAGCCTGAAAAAGAAAGAGTTCCACAATCTGAAGCAGCGCCACCGCAGCGTGGCTGAATACATAGAAGATTTCAACAATCTGGCGCGTTATGCACCAGATGAGGTTAACGCTGATGGCAAAAGAAAGGAAAAATTTCTGGAAGGCTTGAATGATGAGCTGAATCTGCAGCTGGCTGTGGCATATGTTCCCACTTATCAGTCGCTCTGTGACAAGGTTGCTATATTGGAGAACAAAATGAAGCAAGTCGAGGGTAGGAAGAGGAAACACTCCGACAAGCATAGCTCGGGATCGTCTCACAAACGATCTCACTATGATGACAGTGGAAGCTCAGGATCCCACAAACATGGGAAATTCAACAAGAACCACAACCACAACCGTCATGACAACAAGCATCACATGATCATGACAATGACAAGTACAAGAACCACAAGAGGACATAAGAGCCACCACAGTGGAAATGGTAGTGGAAGTGGAAGTCACCGCTAAGAGAGACATCAACAAAGTTGAGTGCTTCAAATGCAAGAATATGGGACACTATGCAAATGAGTGCCCCGAAAAGAAAGTTGAAGGACCTGTCAAGCCCAATCCTTTCCAGAAAGGACAGGTGAACCACATCAGTGTGGAGGAGGTCTATGAGGAACCTGACGCTGTTGCTGGTAAGTTCAGACTCCATTCCATTCCAGCATTTGTACTCTTTGACACTGGTGCATCTCATTCATTCATATCAAAAGCATTTGTTGATAGAAATGGGTTTGCATCTGAAAACATTGGGTGTCTAATAAAAGTTAGTTCTCCGGGTGGAGATATGATAGTAAGTCTTGGATGCCGGGATCTTGTCATAGAGATTGGAAAGCATAAGTTTCCAGTGAGCCTGATAATCCTAGATTCCCAAGGATTGGATGTAATTTTAGGAATGGATTGGATGGATAAGTATGAAGGAGTGCTAGATTGTGCTAATCGTACTGTTGCACTCACAACCCCAGAAAGAAAAATAATAAAATTCAAGTCAAACTTTGAATCCAAAGGAAGTAAGCTTAATTCTCTTAAGGGGGTTAGCATGGACAGTGTGCCAATTGTGTGTGAGTATCCGGATGTATTCCCGGAAGAATTACCAGGAATGCCACCAGATAGAGATGTGGAGTTTCTGATAGATTTGGTACCAGGTTCTGGACCAATAGCAAAGAGACCGTACAAAATGCCAGTTGATGAACTAAAGGAGCTCAAGAAACAACTTGGAGAACATTTGCAAAAAGGATTCATCCAGCCAAGTTCTTCATCTTGGGGAGCCCCAGTTTTGTTCGTGGAGAAGAAGGATAGAAGCCAAAGGTTATGCATAGATTACCGTTCACTCAACGAGGTAACTATCAAGAACAAATATCATTTGCCTAGAATCAATGACTTGTTTGATCAGCTAGAAGGAGCATGTGTGTTCTCGAAGATTGATCTCCGGTCAGGCTATTTTCAACTCAAGATAAGAGAGCAAGACATACCTAAAACAACATTCACCACAAGGTATGGATTATATGAGTATACCGTAATGCCTTTTGGCCTGACAAATGCTCCAGCATACTTCATGAATATGATGAACAAAGTGTTCATGGAATTCCTCGACAAGTTTGTTGTCGTTTTCATCGATGACATCTTAGTCTACTCCAAGAGCAAAGAAGAGAATGAAGGACACTTGCGTTTGATACTCGAGAAGTTGAGAGAGCATAAACTTTATGCCAAATTCAGCAAGTGTGAGTTCTGGTTGGAACAAGTTGGTTTTCTTGGTCATGTAATGACGAAGGATGGTGTAGTTGATCCTGCTAAAGTTTCAGCTATGATAGAATGGGAATCTCCCAAGAATGTGAAAGAAGTTCGTAGTTTCCTTGGCTTAGCAGGTTACTACAGAAGGTTCATTGAAAATTTCTCAAAGGTTGCTAAGCCAATGACTGAATTGTTGAAGAAAGACAAGAAGTTTGCTTGGTCTGAAGGTTGTGAAGTCAGCTTTCAAGAATTGAAGAAGAGACTTGTGACATCACCAGTTCTATGTCTGCCATATTTGGAAAAGGATTTCCAAGTATATTGTGATGCATCTCATCAAGGTTTGGGAGCCGTACTTATGCAAGACGGTAAAGTTGTGGCCTATGCCTCGAGACAACTCAAAACTCATGAGGTAAACTATCCTACTCATGATTTGGAGTTAGCCTCTGTCGTCCATGCACTCAAAACATGGAGGCATTACCTTTTGGGAAAGCGTTGTGAAGTGTTCACCGATCACTAGAGTTTGAAGTATATCTTCACCCAAAAGGAAATCAATATGAGACAAAGAAGATGGTTAGAGCTTATCAAGGATTATGACTTAAGTTTGCAATACCACCCCGGTAAAGCAAATTTTGTAGCAGATGCTCTAAGTCGTAAGGTGTTTGTGAATGGCCTTACCAAAGGATAATTGCCAGATGATTTGTGTACTCAATTCAAAGAACTCAGATTGGAGATTGTGCCTGAGGGACATCTCATGTCTTTAGATGTACAACCCACTTTGTTGGACAAGATTCGAGAAGCTCAAAAGACTGATAAAGAAATTGAAGAGATTAAGGTAAGGATTAGCCAAGGGAAAGCTAAAAATTTCCATGTAGACGAACAAGGTACTTTATGGCATGGGAAACGTATTTGTGTCCCACAAGATCCGGAGATGCGGAAACTGATTCTGCAAGAAGCCCACAACTCTCCGTATTCTATTCACCCGGGTAACACCAAAATGTACATGGACATGAAAGAAAGATTTTGGTGGAACAATCTCAAGAGGGACATCGCCGAATATATAGCCTTGTGTGATGTGTGTAGTTGAGTAAAAGCGGAGCATCAGAAACCAGCGGGTTTACTTCAACCACCACCTATTCCTGATTGGAAATGGGACAAAATTGGTATGGATTTCATTACCGGATTACCAAGGACCAGATCAGGATATGATTCCATATGGGTTGTAGTGGATCGCCTAACTAAAGTGGCTCATTTCATACCCGTGAAGACCACTTATACAAGTGCCAAGTTAGCCAAAATCTACATGAGTAGAATTGTATGTCTTCATGGTGTGCCTAAGAGTATTGTGTCTGATAGGGGAACCCAATTCGCTTCCCATTTTTGGAGACAGCTACATGAGTCATTGGGAACGAGGTTGGAATTCAGTACTTCTTTTCATCCTCAAACCGATGGACAAACAGAAAGGACTAATCAAATTCTGGAAGACATGTTGAGGGCATGTGCCCTAGATTATGGAGCAAGTTGGGATGAAAGTCTGCCTTACGCATAATTTTCTTATAACAACAGCTATCAAGCCAGCATTGAGATGGAACCGTTTGAGTTTCTATACGGAAGAAAATGTACCACCCCACTGTTATGGAATGGTGTGGGAGAAAGAAGTTTATTTGGGCCAGATCTTATCAAAGAAGCCGAAGAGAAAGTCAAATTGGTTAAGGACATATTGAAGATAGCACAGTCCCGACAGAAAAGCTACGCCGATCCTAAGCGTAGGGAAGTCACCTACGAGGTTGGTGATAGGGCTTATCTTAGAGTATCACCACTCCGTGGAGTGAAAAGATTCGGAGTCAAAGGAAAGTTGGCACCAAGATATGTTGGGCCATTCAAGATTCTGAGTCGCAAAGGAGAAGTTGCTTATGAAATTGAACTGCCAGCATCTCTATCAGCAGTCCATAATGTGTTCCATGTGAGTCAGCTTAAGAAATGTCACCCAGAAATGGAAGAAACTTCTTTGAAGGATACCATACCTTTGGAAGAAGTTCAACTAGAAAGTGATCTCACTTATGAAGAAAAGCCTATCAAGATTCTTGAGACTGCAGAAAGAGTCACAAGGACAAAGACTATCAAGTTTTGCAAAGTACAATGGAATCATCATACCGAAGAGGAAGCAACATGGGAAAGAGAAGATGATCTTCGGAAAGACCACCCTCACCTATTTGATAGCCAATCCAAATATCGAGGGAGAGATTCACCTTAAGGGGGTTAGATTTGTAACATCCCTAAAATCATGATTTCAAAGTTTGCATATCATTCATGCATGCATATAGATTTGAGATCAATTTCAAACTCATTTCAGAAAAACAGAAGCACATAGTGCTATGATTTTATGTGAGCGGATTTAAATCAAATGGCCATCCCCATTTGAAAGTTTGAATGATTTCAAACCTAGCTTGTTTGTCTTCCTTATAGAAAGGTTTGAGTGTAGTTTTGAACCAAGTTTTACAAATTGGGAATAGTTTCAAAAACCCTTTGTTTTTCAATTTTTGCAAACCAAGTGCCAAGTCTCTGATATTTTGTTTTCCAAGCTTGACCAAGCCCTTGCAAAGCAACCATATGTTTTTGTGCCTATATTTGAGACTATTGCTCACTGCAAAAATCCCAAGAAGATTTGAATTCAAATGGAACTTGAATTCATTTGAAAATCAATTCAGAAAATTGAAACAGAAAAAGAAAAAGGAGAAAGAATTAGAAAAGGGCCGGCGCCAGGATTCCAGCTCAGCAACAGAACTGGCCCAATTAGCCCACCCGGGCCATTCCTCTCCCTCTTGCATGCGCCAACGCACCCAGACAGCCACTGACGACCAGACCCCACCTCCTCTTCGCGCGATTCGCTGACGAGCGGGCCCTCTCCACGTCGCCCTCATCTTCCCCAAACCGCGCCCGCGACCACGTCGCCGCTGCTGTCAAGGCCAGTAATGGCGCGGCGTAAATAGCCTTAATGCCGCAGGCGTTTCCTGTCGCGCCTGGGCCTATTTAATCCCCTCTGCCCCGCGAGCATTTCCCCCCACTCTCCTCGCTCACTCCGCCACCAGGCTGCGCGCATTTGCTCTCGAAGCCCCGCAGTACCGATGACTCCGGCGATCGATTCCGGTGAGCCTCGACCGCCCCCCTCTCTGGTTCAAACGATGATGCTCAGCTTGATCGTGCGCATCTGCTGACACCCTTCTTTTGCTTGCTCATGACCCAAGTCGTCGTTTCCATTCACGACCGCAACCACCTGCGCCGCCGCTTGACTCCGGCGACCAATTAAGGTAAAACCCGAGCGCCCCTTGCCCCCTCCTTCACGCGAGTTTGTTCGCCTGCGTCTTGCGCAACTCCTGATGCCTCTGGTTCATGCTAGGGCGACGCCAAACCTCGGCAACAACCACGACTGCAAGCGACAGACGCCGCCCGCAACTCCGACGAGCCCCTGAGACCGTGCCAGTGCGCCCCTTCCCGAGCCAACGCCACCTTGAGCTTCAGCATACCACCGCGGTTCTGGTAAGCCAGTTCCCCTCTTCCGCGCGACCTAGAACGCTAGCACCGCCGCTGTCAGACGCGCCGCCGCCAGTCGCCGCCGCTAGCGCCGCTCGTGTTTGGTCAGAACGATTAGGAGCGTTAGATGCAGATCCTGCGACTGAGATTAGAACGTGAGCGAAGAGGTAAGCGCGCATCTGAGCCGCCAGATCCTACTTAGATCCTACGGCCCGCAGAGCTCGATCCGGCCGAACCGGTACGCGCCAATAGAAACACGACGCGTGGCTAGGGTTAGATTCAAAAACAGAATTCAAATCAGATTTAGATCCAAAATTCAAATGGCTATAACTTTTGATTCCCACGCTAGATTTTTGCAAACTTTATACCGTTGGAATCAGGAAGACAAGCCCTTTCTGAATCTGCAATGTGTTTAGTGAAAAGTTTCTGTTAAAATGACTTTATTTGCAGTAACTTGTTTAGGGCTATTTTGAATATAGAATTTGTTTAGTAAGTTGTTTTAGTGCTAAATAAGTTTAGTTAGCAAGTTTTTGACTTGGTTATGTTTCTGTATCATGCACTTTCTTGGTGGAGTTTTCAAAAAATCATCACTTAGCATTTTCTTGCATGCATGCATTCATATTTTTGTTTGTATATGAATTGTGTGTAATTTTGTGCCACAAATTTTTGTGTAGATTTTGCTAGTGACTGTGAAGAGTGTTACTCTCCCCATTACCAAGGCAAGTGGTACTTCATGAATATTTTCATCCCTATATTTTTTTATAAGCATTATAAATATTTTGCTAAGACTTGCATGTTACTTTTTCTAAATGCTATGTTGGGAAATCCTAAGTAGTTGTAGAATTGCTAGGAATTTCCTAAGTTAAGTTACTATGCCATGCTTAGCCTAGCTAGTAGCAAACAAGGGTTGGTAAAGTATATACATGCTATGATGAAAATATTTCTAAGTCTTTTGGACTTATGTTTTTCTTAATAAAACAACTAAGTCAATGAACCTCCTGGGTGGAATGGGACTTGAATGGTGGTTTTTGGTTGAGTGGTTACACAAGGCCCATGGACATGGTTTACCTTGTGTATCACACTTGTGGTATGCCACCCAGGCACAAAGGGATTTGGAGGCCAAGTGTTGAGAAGCTTATAGTGCAACCACTTGGCAATATGGGCTCTGCCTTGATCATATAGGTTGCTAGAACTTAGCCTTTTGGACAGTTGGTGGTAGTGGGAATGATAGGTTGGAGCGCGTCCATTTGGCTAAGGAAAGGCTTCTGAAAGGTCCTGTCTTGGGAAATCAAGTCTAGTGGGGAAAGTGCACAACCTCTGCAGATGGAAAATCTAAGTACTTAGCCAAGTCCATGGCAATGGACAACTTGAGCATCAAGACATGGAAGCTACAAGAATCTCATCACTCCAACTTCTAAGTAAAACTTGTGGGTGAACAAGGGTGAAGGACCCCAATGTCTATTGGTGGTTTCTTGGGAAAGTTTTTGACAAAGAAAAACTTAGTGATTTCAACTAATAGGAAAAACCTATTTTGAAGCAAAGCAAGCCAAGCTACACTTAGCCAAAATGCATATAGTAATATAGTCCACTTAAAAATTTACTAAGGTATCACTTGCCAATACTATTCCAAAGTATTGACCCACTGTGGCTGTAACTTGTGATGTTGCAGGTTACTCCGATGATGATTAGGAGTCATGAGTCTACACTCAACATGCTTGCATGTGGCACATGAAGATTAAGACTTGTGTTTATTTACTTATTCCAAAACTCTTGTATTAGGCATGTGGCCATGAGTTGTAAAACACTATGTTTTATCTCTGGAATGGATGTAATAAATGACCTTTGTATCTGTGTACTTCATCTTAAACTGTGGATGCTAGCAATGATCCAGGGACTAGCATTGCAATCACAGGGATCCTTTTCCTTTACAAATGAGGGATCTTACAAGAAGAGACTCTCGATGACTACCAAGGATTATTCACTGATCAGCTTCGTCAACTCTTAAGGATTTTTAGTTGTCCAACTAAAATTCCGGTGAATACCATAACCTATTATGATAGTCGTATGTTATCCAAGTATCGCGTGAGTATCCAATTTCCAGAGGAGCTTGGATTATATCACGATCTACCTATAGGTGAAGGTAAGAGTCATTTAGCAGCATATCATGTTGCTGTTGTGGAGGCGATAACCAATATCCAGGCGCATAAAGCCAAGGAGTTAGAAGGGAGCACATTTTCTGTGATTCCTCATGATTCTATAGACTCGGAGCCAGTACCGGATCATCTTACTTTGGTGAAGAAACATCCTAAGTTAGCTTCCAAGTTTATGGAACGATATCGAACACTTGTTGCGTCTTTTTATAAGACACATCAAGTTATAGTTGAAGATAAAAATTACATGTTAGAGGATCTAACTGATCCAGAAAGAAGGAAGCAGTTAGCATTCCAGTTGGAGAAAGACGCAAATAGTAGTGCAAAACCAGTCTTTAAGGATATACCAATAGATCCCGAATCTTTTACACCATATCCTTATTCACCCAGACCAGAACCTACCTATGATCCTACTTTAGATATGAGGTATTCCGTATCACAAGGTTCTGAGGAAGAGTCGATTCAGAACTTCCTATTGAGAATTCTGATGGATGGAGAATAGGGCCAATTGAAGGATCCCAAGAGAATCAGATGTCTATAGATGGGTCTGACAGAGATGTTGGACAATCCAGTTGGATGGGTGCAAGAACAAATCATAATAACAGTAGTAGAAATGCCATATTCGTAGAAGCTCAGGATGAGGAAGAAGATCCCGAAGAGAGAATGCTTGAATCATCAACATCTTCTCAAAACCCAGGGAATATACATTACCCAGTGTTTAATTATCTTGCCCAACAGAGCACCTGGGGAGCAGCAGAATCTGCGTATTCTGTTAAAAATTCTAGGAATGAAGCTCAGGAGATGCAAGTGGGTGAGAATGTCGAACAGGTTTCTGAAGACTTTTCAGCTAAGCTGGAGGGAGTCAACGCACTTAGGCTGAGTAATGACTCAATTCCTAATACTTCAGATACTGAGTATGTTCCTTCTGGAAGGCCATTTGTTCCACAAACTGTGCGGCAGACGTTACATCATCACGGTTAGACTTTAGGCATGTATGATGAGCATCGCGGTTACTAGAAGCAGGCTACTTATTAGGAAGTATCAGGTAGTTTGTATTGTAATCCGAAAGAATGGTGTAGCTTAATAAAGGAGGAAGTGTTGTTAATTTGTTAATGTACTTATATGGTACATGTTGTAATGAATTTATATTACTAAGTTGTGTGTAACGTATAATATGTAAAATGCATATTTGGAATTTATTTGGATTTTGATTTCCATTGTGTGACTAGTTCTGTGCGTAAATTTGAGCTCAGAACACATGTGTATGATGTAATTATGAGTATTCACTTTATATTGCAGGACTAGGGGGTCATGGAATCGGGTGTAGAAACCGAATTTGAGCAGCAGCGCATGGAGCACGAGGTCAAGGAGAAGGCAAATGTAGATGCCGGAAATCAGGGAACATTACCACCACCACCACCAATGAGGTTGCTAATGGAGCAGAACTTTATGCAGTACATGCAAATGATGCAAGAAAACCAAAACAAGTTCATGGAAGAATTGTTGGGGTGAGCAGGAAACCAGAGAGCACCTAAAGGTGGAGGAGTGAGTCTTTCCGACTTCTAGAATGCAAGGCCGTTACCTTTTGCATCAGCTCTTGAACCAATGGATGCAGAAGATTGGCTAGCAGATACAGAGAGAAAACTGAAGACTGTAGGTTGCAATGATGAGGATAAGCTGAGGTATGCAACTCATCTTTTGACAGGACTTGCAACATCATGGTGGGAAAATCAGTTCGCCATGCAACAGCCAGGAAGAGAGTATACTTGTGAAGAGTTTAAGCAGAGGTTCCTTGAGTATCATGTTCCTGGAAGTGTGATGGAGTTGAAGCGTAGAGAGTTTTAAGAGCTTCAACAAGGATATACTAGTGTCATGAAGTACATCTAGGAGTTTAGCCAACTGTCTCGTTATGCAGAGGAAGAAGTCAGCACTGAATAAAAGAGGAAAAGGCGTTTTCTGCGAGGGTTAAATCCATTTGTTAAGATACATTTGAGGTTGGCCAATAAACAAACTTATCAACAGTTACTGGATGCAGCCATCACTTTTGAAGATGACTACAATAATGTCCAAGAAGATAGGAGGAAGAGAGCCAAGAAGGAAACTAAGAGGATTCAGGCAAGTAAACACAAGCCCAATCTGGAATTCAAGCCAAGGAATAAACCTTACAACAACAACAATTCCAACCGGAGTGCAAATCCAACCGGAAGGAATATTATATGCCATAATTGCAAACTTCCAGGGCATATAAGCAGGGATTGCTAGAAACCAATGATAGTTTGCCATGCTTGTGGTCAGAGGGGTCATATAAAGCCAAATTGTCTGAGCAAACCACAAGGTGGTTGGCCTGCTAAAGGTGGAGGACAAACTAGTGGAGGCAATGGATAACCCAATAAAGGAGGAAATTTTGTCAAGAACAATAATGGCAAGAGGAACGGACCTACCGGGAAGCTGAATTGCGCAACCCTGGAGGAGGTGGATAACTCAGAGCATGTAGTGATAGGTACGCTCAATATCCTTACCAATCCCAGAAAAGTTCTATTTGATACTGGTGCAACTACTTCATTAATTTTTGAAGAATTCTGTGATAAATTTGGGATTAGAAGGGCAGCGTTAGAAAACCTTATGACCATGGTGATGGAAGGGGGAAATGTAGTTGTACGCCATATTAAACAAGATCAGGTTATCTCGATCTGTGGTTGTACATACTTTGCTGACCTTTATGTGATTCCTTTGAAGGGAATTGCAGTAGTGCTAGGAATGGATTGGATGACGGAACATGGGGCTCGGATTAATTGTGAGGATAAAATTGTCTCAATCAAGACTCCAAGTGGAGCAAGGATAGTTTATCAATCATATAAGCATAGTCATATCATGGTGGATCTTCAGTTGAACTCAATGAAGGAGGTCAAGTTAGAAGATATTCCTGTAGTAAATGAGTTTCAAGATGTTTTTCCAGCAGAGCTACCTGGAATGCCACCAGATCGGGAGATAGAGTTCACTATTGATCTAATTCTGGGTACAACACCAATTGCTCAAGCACCATACAAGATGGGTCCAAAAGAATTAAAAGAACTAAAAGAGCAAAATGATGAGTTAGCCAGAAAAGGATTCATTAAAGTGTATCACCTTGGGGAACTCCAGTGCTTTTCGTAGATAAAAGGGATGGAGGTAGAAGGATGTGTGGGGATTATAGAAATCTCAACAATGTTACCATCAAGAATAAGTATCCATTACGCAGAATTCAGTATCTGTATGATGAAGTTAAAGGAGCAGGAGTATTTTCTAAGATTGATCTAAGATCTGGATACCACCAAATAAAAATCAAACCGGAAGATGTTCCAAAGACAACATTTGTCTCAAGGTATGGACACCATGAGTATCTTGTCGTACCGTTTGGTTTAACCAATGCACCAGCAATATTCATGAATTTTATGAACAAAATATTCATGCCGTACTTAGACAAGTTTGTCATAGTGTTTATTGATGATATTCTGATATATTCCAAGGATAAGGAAGAGCATGTTGATCATTTGAGAATAGAATTGCAGATCCTAAGAGAACATAAGCTTTATGCTAAGTTCAGTAAGTCTGAATTCTGGTTAGATGAGGTAGAGTTCCTCGGTCATGTGATCAGTAAAGATGTGATTGATGTAAATCCATCCAAAGTTCAATCAGTATTAGAATGGACTGCACCAACCAATGTGAAACAAATTCGAGGTTTCTTGGGAATGGTTGGTTATTATCGGAGGTTCATTGAAGGTTTCTCCAAGATAGCTGGACAAATGACCAAATTGCTAAGGAATAATACACCATTCATCTGGGATGAGAAGTATGAGGCAAGCTTTCAGGAGTTAAAGACTAAATTAACTACTGCTCCAATCTTAGCAGTTCCTGAAATAGGGAAGGACTTTACAGTATACTGTGATGCATCCAAAGAAGGTTTATGTTGTGTATTAATGCAAGATCGTAAAGTAATTGCTTATGGATCAAGACAACTGAAACCACATGAAATCAATTATCCAACCCATGATTTGGAATTAGCAGCAGTAGTCTTTGCTTTGAAAGGATGGACGCATTTCCTTTATGGAGCCAGATGTGAGTTATACACTAACCACAAAAGTCTCAAATATTTCTTCACTCAAAAGGAATTGAATATGAGACAGAAGCGTTGGTTAGAGCTAATCAAAGATTATGATCTGACAATTAATTATACCCCTAGAAAAGCGAATGTTGTAGCAGATGCTTTAAGTCGTAAAAGTGCAGATATTCAGCCTAGCAATCGGGAGCTACCAAAAGAGTTATAGATGGATTTGGAAAGAATAGAGCTTCAATTCATAAGAGTAGAGACTCTTGGAGGATTAGGTACTATGCAGGTAGTTGCAGAACAAAATAGTGATCTCAAGCACGAAATTGTTAGCATCAAGTCGAAGATCCTTTTATTGCTGAAGAAATTGAAGGAAATATGCCCTAGAGGCAATCATAGAGATGATTATATTTCATATGTATCCATGAGTTATTGTAATGTTCCTTGAATATCCATATCAGGCAACTTGTATTGATTGGCAATTATGTGAATTGTTTGTGAAACTATTTACTTGTATGGTTATTTAAGAGTTGTCCCTAGTCGGCGTTCATGTGAGGACACACATGAATATTAGACTAGCACATTGATTGGTTGATGACTATGTTTCGCAAGTCATAGACATGGAGATGTCAAACCAATGATGTGGACACATGTTATGAACATGGGGTTGGACTGTCCAACCTGAGACTGGCAATTAGTTGCAGCTCTCTCTTTGCACATCGTGTACGGTTTGTCCTTTGACCTGAGATTGTCGCATGTACTTGAGATGTGGATCGACCTACTTTGGGGCTATCAAACGCTGCACCGTAACTGGGTAGTTATAAAGGTAGCTTTCGGGTTTGTCCTGAAGCATGCTGCAATACATGGTTAATCAAGATGGGATTTGCCCCTCTCTACTTGAGAGAGATATCTCTGGGCCCCTCGAGTGATCGGATCCAGAAATGCATGGCCATGCTACCTATGGTTAAGAGTTAACCTAGTAAAGGGATTCCGAATCACGGTATCGAGAAAGGGAGGTCAGCTTGGAGCTAGACCAAATATCGTGAGGCAAAGGGAAAGACATGTACTAAACCTTGTGATGGTTCGTCCGATATGATCTTTGTATGCGTTTAGGAGTTGGCACGTATTGCTAGAGGCCGCTACTAACTATTGACAAAATAAGTGTATTCGTGTCATGTCTATACGCATATGAACCTATAGGGTCACACACTTAAGGGGCTGGAAGCCTAATAAGGATTGGATCCGAATTAGACCAGGCTTAGGCTACTAATGGGCTGCTAATGTAGAAGCCCACTAGGGACGCCTATATAAGAGAGAGGATGGGGCGAGCTGAAAAAAGGTAGACCTCAGATCATTTCCAACCGCCACTCCTCACGCCTGTGTTGCACGCGCGGACCTAGCAGTCCGGCGTCTGACGCTTCCACCCTGTACGTGTGGATACCTCGAAGGTGCTGCATCTGTAGCGCTTGGACGAGCCGTGCAAGGGGAGCTGCTCGTGGGATGAGGACAAGGAGGAGACGTGGAACGTCTGCACTGCCTCGACGCGCTTCATCAATTCCACAACTACGCGTCTAGTGGTAATCCCGTGATCTATGACAACAGTAATCCTGGTATACGCGGTAGAATTTTTTTGATTTGCGCTAGTGTAGCCTACCCGTATCCCTACAGTGGTATCAGAGCCAATGCTGTTCAGTTATAGGTTCGGGATGTTTGCATATGGTGATATGCAGATTGATATGAAAGATGTGATCGTTTATATGGCGGTGGTTCAGGATTGATCTATGATTTTGCTTTCCATGATCGTAATTCTGAGGTTGTGGAACGACTTACCCTTACCGGTCAGTTTCCGCCATCGGGGTAGACAGTGACACATAAATCCTGTTGAATCACGCGAAGATCAATATGATTGATCGAATCGGAACCTAGATCTAAAATCGATGTACCGTGATCAAAGGAGTTTGATTGAATCGGGACAGGAGTCGGTTTATGGTAAATTTGATTTGCCGATCAAAATCCTTAAAGAAAATTGTGAATATTCGAACCCCGTAGGGGGATACCCCCTAGACCCCCCTTAATCGTAGCCCCTTTTGTATCTCGTTAAGGTAACTAGGTGCTGCAATGTCACATGATCCGGTAGAATGTGATTCTATGCATAACTTGTTTTTGCAGGATGTATGTGATTAGTATGGCCCATATGTGTATGTGATGCATGTATGAAAATTATCATGACCTGCGTGTCGTGAGTAGGGAAACACGGCTGGAGCCATGTGTGTTGTCAATTATTTTTATGGCCTACGTGCCAACTTGTGATGATCCAAATTCTATGTAATTTTGATTACTAGCTGTTAGGAGTAATAGCTTGTATTATTTCTTGGAGGACTCATCACTTGGAGGATGGCTCACATGGAACATGAAGATGGAGATCATCATGGTTGACAGGTTCTATGGCGATGGAGATCACCATGAGAAAATGGGCCATACTGTGTCACATCTATGTGAATGTTATTCTTATGCATTTTACTACTATGCATGCTTAGATGATAGAAGTAGAACGATCCCTCACAAAGTTTAAGTTAAACCATGCCCTCCCAACCAAACCTTGCACCATCCTATGCCCTGTACAATCGTTGGTGGGCCTATGAAATTAGGGTGCCGCGGTTTTCCTTGGCTGGATGGGTTTGTATCGGATACCTACACACATAAGGGTTGGTGAACTTGACAAGGTCATCTTAATAGTTAAGGACCTTGGGGCATAAAGGTTGGGCGCCTAGTTTTGACATAGAGATGTCACCCAACAACAAGAGTCATATGTGATATGATTAGCAAGTGTTTCTTACCGATTTGCCTTGTCTTCTAGCAGTGATGTTAAAGCTCACTAGTCGACTTGTTAATTGTGGATCTTGAATCACTTAGTATCAATAGAGGGATATTGATTTAAGTGGGAGTATATGCTATTAAATTGTTTAATATGTTTTACTCTTTCATGGTTACATGACTTAGTATTTTGCATGTTTTCTGTTGTAGATCAATGGTACCGAACACTACATCACCTTTCTCTTGGCGTTCGATTCTTGACAAAGATAAATTAAATGGAACAAACTATTCGGACTGGGTCCGTAACCTGAGAATCGTTCTCAGGTCTGATAAAAAGGAAACGGTTCTGGATACCCCAATCCCCGATGAACCTGCTGATAATGCATCTATTGCCCTAAAGAATGCCTACAAGAGAGCATGTGATGATTCTCTTGAGGTTAGCTGCCTTATGCTTGCATGCATGGAACCTGAACTTCAAAAGAAGTTTGAGGATCAGGATGCGTACGATATGATCGTTGCGCTTAAGGACATGTTCCAAGATCAGGCAAGGACTGAGAGGTACAATGTTGCCAAGTCTTTTGTCGAATGCAAGCTAGCAGAGGGAGCAGCTGTAGGCCCCCATGTGATCAAAATGGTTGGTTATAGTCAGACTTTGGAAAATCTTGGTTTTCCACTAGGCCAAGAGTTGGCCACTGACTTCATTTTGGCGTCTCTTCCATCCAGCTATGGGAAGTTCATTTCGAACTACCATATGCATGGGGTGGATAAGGGCCTTAATGAATTATGTGGGATGCTTAAAACAACAGAAAGTGACATGAAGAAGTGTGCAGGGCATAGCCATGTGATGGCTGTGCATAACAAGCCTAGCTTCAAGAAAAAGGGTACTTCTTGGAAGAAGAAGGGCAAGGCTAAGGATACGATCCCTAAGTCTGCACCCAAGCAAAAGGCTGGACCTGTAGAAGACACTGAGTGCTTCTTTTGTCATGAACATGGCCACTGGAAGAGAAACTGTAGCAAATACCAGGCTTCTTTGAAGAAGAGTGGAAGTAAGAGTACTTCCAACTCAGGTACCCTTGTTGTAAATGTTGTGGACATTCTTCTTGGGTATTTGATACCGGATCGGTTGCTCATATTTGCAATTCGATGCAGGGGCTAATAAGGACTAGAGAAGTGCAGAAAGGCGAAGTGGAGTTTCGCGTCAGAAATAAAGCAAGGGTTGCTGCATTGTTCGTCGGCGTCATGCAACTTCACCTTCCATCAGGATTTATTATGGAATTGAATAATTGTTATTACATTCCAAGTATGGGTCGAAACATTTTATCACCTTCATGTTTGATGAGGGATGGATATTCATTTGCGAGTATAAACAATGGTTGTGTAATCTCTAAGAATGATATGTTTATGGCTAATGCTCCCATTGTGAATGGGTTATTTATTTTAAATCTTGATGATGCATCTGTTTACAATATTAGTGCTAAAAGGCTTCGGCCTAATGATTTGAGTCCTACCTATTTATGGCATTGTCGTTTGGGGCATATAAGTGAAAAGCGCATGAAGAAGCTCCATGGTGATGGTATTCTAACTTCGTTTGATTTTGAATCATACGAGACATGTCAAGCTTGTTTACTTGGAAAGATGACCAAGTCACCTTTTTTCAGGTTTACCCGAGAGAGCGACAGACTTGTTGGAACTCATACATACTGATGTATGTGGACCAATGAGCACGACAACAAGAGGAGGATATCACTACTTCATTACTTTTACTCATGATTTCAGTAGATATGGTTATGTCTACTTGATGAGGCATAAGTCTGAAACTTTTGAAAAGTTCAAAGAGTTTCAGAGTGAAGTAGAGAATCAATGTGGCAAGAAAATAAAGGCCTTGTGATCTGATAGCGGAGGTGAATATTTGAGTCACGAGTTTAGCGATCATCTTAAGAGTTGCGGAATTGTTCCACAACTTACGCCACCCGGAACACCTCAAAGGAACGGGGTCTCCGAACGGCGTAATCAAACTTTGTTGGACATGGTTCGATCTATGATGAGCCAGTCGGATTTACCATTGTCATTTTGGGGTTACAATCTAGAAACGACAGCTTTCACACTTAATAGGGTACCATCTAAATCCGTAGTTAAGACACCATATGAGATGTGGACTGGAAAGAATCCCAGTTTGTCTTTTCTAAAGATTTGGGGTTGTGATGCATTTGTCAAGCGACTTCAGTCGGACAAGCTAACACCCAAATCGGATAAGTGCATTTTCGTGGGATATCTGAGGGAAACCTTAGGGTATTACTTCTACAACCGAGAGGAGGGCAAAGTGTTTGTCGTCAGAAGGTGTTTTCCTAGAGAAATATTTTCTCACAAAGGGAACAAGTGGAAGGTCGGTGCGACTTGAAGAAGTTCAAGATGAGCCAATTGGGGATGCTTCTACGAGTGATGCTATTGTAGCAGAACAAGTTGAGGAACCCGTGGCAACAGAAGCACCACAACCACGAAGGTCGGCGAGGCTCCGCGAAGCGTAGGAATTATTATTGTTAGACAATGATGAGCCTGCGACCTATGCAGAAGCGATGGTGGACCCAGACTCTGAGAAATGGCTGATCGCCATGAGATTCGAGATAGAGTCCATGGGAGACAATCAAGTATGGAACTTGGTTGACCTGCCTGATGGTTTTAAAGCCATCGAGTGCAAATGGATCTATAAGAAGAAGATTGATATGGATGGAAATGTTCACATCCATAAAGCTCGACTTGTTGCAAAAGGTTTTCGACAAGTTCAAGGAGTTGACTACGATGAGACTTTCTCGCCCGTAGCGATGCTTAAATCTATACGGATAATTCTAGCTATTGCTGCACATTTTGACTATGAAATATGGCAGATGGATGTCAAGACGGCTTTCCTAAATGGAATCCTAACTGAGGACGTGTATATGATGCAGCCCGAAGGTTTTGTCGATCCAAACAATGCTGGAAAGGTATGCAAACTTCTGAAGTCCATTTATGGGCTGAAGCAAGCATCTCAGAGTTGGAATATTCGATTTGATGAAGTTGTAAAGGAGTTTGGCTTCATAAAAAACGAACAAGAACCTTGTGTTTACAAGAAGGAAAGTGGGAGAGCGCTGGTATTTCTAATCTTATATGTAGATGACATATTGCTGATTGGAAATGACATTCCTATGCTCGAGTCTGTTAAGACCTCATTGAAAAATAGTTTTTCGATGAAGGACTTGGGAGAAGCGGCATATATTCTGGGCATCAAGATCTATAGAGATAGATCAAGGAGGCTAATTGGATTAAGCCAGAGTACATACATTGACAAAGTGTTGAAACGGTTCAGCATGGAAGAGGCTAGGAAGGGGTTCTTGCCCATGTCTCATGGCATAAAACTCAGCAAGACTTAGTGTCCTTTGACTACTGATGAGCGTGAGCGCATGAGTAGGGTTCCATATGCTTCGGCTAGTGGATCCATCATGTATGCAATGATATGTACTCGCCCAGATGTTTCCTATGATCTAAGTGTTACGAGCAGATACCAGGATGATCCAGGTGAAGGTCACTGGACAGCGGTAAAGAACATCCTTAAGTACTTGAAAAGGACTAAGGATGTGTTCCTAGTTTATGGAGGTGAGGATGAACTCAGTGTAAAGGGTTACACAGATGCGAGTTACCTTAACGACTCTGATGATTCGAAATCGCAATCAGGTTATGTGTTTGTCATGAATGGTGGTGCTGTGAGCTGGAAAAGTTCCAAGCAAGATACGGTGACCTCCTCTTCAACAGAAGCTGAATATATTGCTGCCTCGGAGGCCGTAAAGGAAGCTGTTTGGATTAGGAATTTCCTGATCGCTCTCGGTATGGTTCAGGGCGCGTCCAATCCCTTGGACATTTATTGTGATAACAATGGTGCTATTGCACATGCCAAGGAACCTAGACAACACCAGAAGAACAAACATATTCGCATGCGTTACCATCAGATTCGAGAGTTCATTGAGGATGGTAGTGTCATGATATGCAAAATACATACGGACTCAAATGTTGCTGATCCCTTGACTAAGCCTCTCCCGCAGCCCGTGCATGAAGCGCACACAAGAGCAATTGGTATTAGATACATTTTAGATTGACTCCAATGCAAGTGGGAGACTGAAAGAAATATGCCCTAGAGGAAACCATAGAGATGATTATATTTCATATGTATCCATGAGTTATTGTAATGTTCCTTGAATATCCATATCATGCAACTTGTATTGATTGGCAATTATGTGAATTGTTTGTGAAACTCTTTACTTGTATGGTTATTTAAGAGTTGTCCCTAGTCGGAGTTCATGTGAGGACACACATGAATATTAGACTAACACATCGATTGGTTGATGACTATGTTTCGCAAGTCATAGACATGGAGATGTCAAACCAATGATGTGGACACATGTTATGAACATGGGGTTGGACTGACCTAACTTGAGACTGGAAATTAGTTGCAGCTCTCTCTCTACACATCGTGTACGTTTTGTCCTTAGACCTGAGATTGTCGCATGTACTTGAGATGTGGATCGACCTACTTTGGGGCTATCAAACGCTGCACCGTAACTGGGTAGTTATAAAAGTAGCTTTCGGGTTTGTCCTGAAGCATGCTGCAAGACATGGTCAATCAAGATGGTATTTGCCCCTCTCTACTTGAGAGAGATATCTCTGGGCCCCTCGAGTGATCGGATCCAGAAATGCATGGACGTGCTACCTATGGTTAAGAGTTAACCTAGTAAAGGGATTCCGAATCACGGTATCGATAAAGGGAGGTCAGCTTGGAGCTAGACCAAATATCGTGAGGCAAAGGGAAAGACATGTACTAAACCTTGTGATGGTTCGTCCGATATGATCTTTGTATGCGTTTAGCAGTTGGCACGTCTTGATAGAGGCCGCTACCAACTATTGACAGAATAAGTGTATTCGTGTCATGTCTATATGCATATGAACCTATAGGGTCACACACTTAAGGGGCTGGAAGCCTAATAAGGATTGGATCCGAATTAGACCAGGCTTAGGCTACTAATGGGCTGCTAATGTAGAAGCCCACGAGGGACGCCTATATAAGAGAGAGGGTGGGGCGAGCTGAAAAAAGGTAGACCTCAGATCATTCCCAGCTGCCACTCCTCATGCCTGTGTTGCACGCACGGACCTAGCAGTCCGGCGTCTGACGCTTCCACCCTGTACGTGTGGATACCTCGGAGGCGCTGCATCTGTAGCGCTTGGACGAGCCGCGCAAGGGGAGCTTCTCGTGGGACGAGGACAAGGAGGAGACGTGGAACGTCTGCAGTGCCTCGACGTGCTTCATCAATTCCGCAACTGCGCGTCTAGTGGTAATCCCGTGATCTATGACAACAGTAATCCTGGTATACGCGGTAGAATTTTTTTGATTTGCGCTAGTGTAGCCTACCCGTATCCCTAGAGAAATTTGGAGGATATCTCAAGGACAAGCATAAGTTTTTTTCTTAGGAGATTATGGATCTTTATGGTTCCAAGATCGTCTTTGTGTTCCAGATGTGTGTCAGATATGAGAAGTGATACATCGAGAGGCACATGAGACACCATATTCGATTCATCCAGGAAGTACTAAGATGTACATGGATTTGAAGGAATTATTCTGGTGGAATGACATGAAAAGAGACATTGCAAAATATGTGTCAGAATGCCATAATTGTCAAAGGGTAAAAGCTGAACACCAAAGTCCAGCATGACCATTACAACCCTTGGAAATTCCCGAGTGGAAATGGGAGGAAATTGGTATGGATTTCATCACAGGATTACCCATGACACCAAAACGGAAGGATAGGATATGGATGATTGTTGATAGACTCACTAAAAGTGCACATTTTATTACGGTAAATCAGAAAGATAATGCCGAGAAGTTAGTAGAAGTTTACATCAAGGAGATACTAAGTAAGCACGGAGTGCCCAAGAAGATTGTAACTGACAGAGGATCTGTGTTTACTTCAGCATTTTGGAAGCAATTACATGAAGCACTTGGTTTAAAGTTGGATTTTAGCACAACCTATCATCTAGAAACCGGGGGTCGGACTGAAAGAACCAATCAAATACTGGAAGACATGCTCAGGGCTTGTGCATTAGATTTTGGAGGTTCGTGGGAAGATCATCTACCATTGGCAGAATTTTCCTACAATAACAGCTATCAGAGTAGTCTGAAGGCAGCTCCATATCAAGTGCTCTATGGAAGAAAGTGTATATCACCAATATGCTGTTATGAGCCTAGTAGTAGTAAAGAATTTGCGCCAGAATATATCAAGGAAAGGCAAGATATCATTGATATAATCAAGGATAGATTGAAAATAGCTCAAAGTAGGCAGAAAATTTATGCTGACCAAAGTCGAAGATCATGGCATCCTGAAGTAGGAGACATGGTATATCTCAAAGTAAGCCCAATGAAAGGAGTTAAGAGGTTTGGAGTTAAAGGAAAATTGAGTCCAAGATATAAAGGACCATTCAAATTACTGAGTTAGAACATGACCGTAGCTTATGCTTTAGATTTACCATCAAGATTGGCTCAAGTTCACAATATTTTCCACGTGTCACAACTCTAGAAATGTCTTAAGGTTCCTGATGATGCAATCACACATCAAGAGGTGGAATTACAAGCAGACCTGACTTATGTTGAGAAACCCTGTAAAATTCTGGAAGAAAACTAGAAAAGATTGAGAAATAGGGCAATCAAGTACTGTAAGGTATAGTGGGAGAATCACCCCGAGAGAGAAGCCACATGGGAGAAAGAGGATGACTTAAGAGAAGCCTATCTAGAACTATTTAGGTACACTTCCGCAAACTTCAGGACGAAGTTTAATTTAAGGGGGGAAGTCTATAACACCCCAACATTTAGGAACCAACGAAGGGTAGATTTAGGAATTTGCAAAGGGTAGATTTAGGAAATTGTGCATATGCATGCATTATTCTATAAAATGTGGGTAAATTTTTTTCCAAATAAAAACTTAAAGTGATCAGAGTTTCTTTCACTCTCTAAGTGTAGGAATAGCTCTGGAGAGTGATCGTTATAAATTTTGAGATGATCTTTATGAATTAGTGTGTTTTGGGGGAAAAGAATTTGAATTCAAATTTGAACTTTTTTTTGACTATGAGACTGTGAGGCAAAAGCCCCACAGCAATTTATTAATAATAAAAACAGGAAACAAAGAAGTCAAAAAGAAATACTTACAAATGTCAAGACTAAAAGAAAAAGACAAAGACTACTACTAGAACTACTAATTACAAGCAGGATCAATAAGCATGTCTTGATCCCTAGTGTAAACTTGAACTTTGAGTTTATATTTTAAAGTTAGGAATTGATATTTTAAATGAATTCTAAAATGATTTAGTAATATTATTTAATCAAGAAATAATTTATAGTAATAGAAATTCTAAGTAAAGAAATTCAATTAAGAAATGGATCTTTTATTCCATAATTTTATTCCATAAATAAGTTACAAAGTTTAACCCATTGAGTCAATAAAGAATCTTTACAGAAAGGAAATTACAAAAAGAGAAATATATATATATTAATAAACTATTACACATTTCTTACAAAAAATGAAATAAAAATTACAAAGGAATTTATTTGTCTAAAAGTAAACCTATACTAGTCTTCTTCAGATCTTGTACCTGCAAAATAAAGAACAAACAAAAAGGGAAATGAAAGTTAAATTATTAATTTTACTCTCAGTAGAGAGCAGTGAGTTGCACTGCTCAAGTTTACATCATTGAGTAAATATTTTAGGGGAAAGTTTCACCAATATGAAAGAATTTGATCTTTCATAATAAATAAGCCATAAGTAAAATGATCACAACAAGTAAATGGGGCAAGTTTCACCAGGCAGGATCATAGTAAAAAGATAAAAGGGGTGAGACACCTCACTGATCTCATCCACAACTATGCAACAGACATACATGTAGCTCATTCACCAAACTGCATGGGTGTGCTGTCGACACAGCCACAGTAGCTCACGAAGTAAAAAGGACCAAGCTCATCCATGGGCAGCTACTAGTGCATCTCTGCATTTCCCACACCACACAAGAACACTCAGCTGCACAAATCTAAGAAAACCACCAGCCAAAACCACACACCAGATCAACCTAGCATCACCAGATGGTGACATAAGGAGGGGGAGGATCTGGTGGACAGCAAGGTCAAGCTCACCTGAGATAGGAGGTGTAGGGCTAATCAAGCCCAAGCACAGGAACCAGAAGTAGAAGGAGCAGCACCAGGAGGTGAAGGGCAAGATCAAGCCAGCAACATAATCAGCAAGATCAAGCCACAGATCAACCAACAACCATCACAAATCATCTACTATGTGGTGAGCATCATAAAACATCGATAGACTCTGTTTATCTTATCCAGACAGAAAAGCATGTGATGTTTTAGAATTAAGCTCTCAGTGATCCCCCAAGTGGGGTGAACCTATCCTAGAGGATCTGAAATATAAAGACCAACAGTAAACTCTACCAAATCCACCAAAATCTCAGACCAGCATCATAGATCTGGGGATACCAACAAACAACTTATATATTTCATCATTTGTTCCTATAAAATCTGGGCACATCTCCAAGAAAGAGTAGCACCTCAGATTTCATAAGCTACAAACAAACCAATCATCTTAACCAACTAGGATCCAAGATCCAGTGAGCAACCATGATATTCTAGCATATTTGAAAGGGACAACAAGATAGGAATCTAGTTCCTAGAGCCTCAGACCAACATCATAGGTATAAATATCAAGAAAAGCTTTCAACTTATTTTTAGGCATCTATCCAATCTCAAGTACTGACCATAGTAAAGCCAGTAAGTAAATTCAACTTGTGTTCCATTCTAAGACGGTGTCACAAGAACAAATCTTAAAACCAAGCCAAACATTTATTCTTAGCTTTCATGAATAAACCAGTAAGACAAAAATTATCATTTCCCTGAGATTACACTCAGAGATCAGCTAATATATCCATATATCTTCAAAGTATCATTAGATTCTAATGATTAAGTTCAGTGTATTGCTAAACATACAAGACAACACCCACTAATGCACTGAACAACCACTGACAGTGTTACTATTAGTATCAATGTAATGACATCAAGTGAACATACTAAGCATCAATCTCACCCAATAGATTTCACAATTATGCCATCAGGTTAACCAGCTTAATCACCAGTCAGAGGCAACATCATCTAACCAATGGCATTAGATTCACAGTGGCATCAGACAATCAAATCATGATAGTAAGCCTTAAATTACAGTAAGCACAATTCATACAAGGCATCAAATCTTGATCAACTCATTATCATACAAGCATATAGAGGGATGAACCCTAGAACCAGGGATGAACCCTAGAACTAGGAATGAACCCTAGAACTAGTATAAACCCTAATGAAGGACAACCACTAGTTACACACAGAGATACTCGAAGTAGACAGAGGCACGGGAGATAATAGAGAACCAACTCACCTGTGGTCCTCGCTGGAGAATTGAAGAGGAAGCAGAGGGGCTGACGAGCTCGTGGCGGCATGGGGAGCACCCCAGAGGGTGCTGCAACCCGCACCCAGCCACGACGGCGGCCACAACAGCACACAAGGGCGCACGAGCACCGCACGTCACCACGGGAGCATCGGCGGCGGCGTTAACATCACCACCACAAACCTAGGGTTCGGGACGGGGCTAGCCTGGCCACAGGAGGGCCCCAGAGCCAAATCGAGTCGGAGCAGATGAAGGAGCATAGCCGACAACCTCTCCATACACCACGACAGCGGACAAGAAAGGCCAGGGCGACGGGCATCGCTCGGCGGCGGTGCCAGCGACCACGGGGTCGAGAAGGAGAATAAGTGCGGACGAGAGAGGGAGAGACAGAGAGAATGGGTCAATAGGGCCAGAACCCTTCAGGGATACCTTTAGGCCAAGTCACTTAAAAGAAGTTTTAATAATTAATAAAAGACCAAAATACCCCTAGAATTAAATAAAATTCTAGAAAATAAAATAGAAGTCCAAAATTGCAAATAATATATTTTTGGATTCATAATAATCCAACATATTTAACTAAATTAATAAATAATTTATATATATATAATTTTTTGGTCAAGAATTTTATGATATATATATTTATTCCTTAGGGAATTTTATAAAATTAAATAAAAGGATAAAAAATAAATAAAAATCACTTTTATTGTGTTTTGTTTTCATAGTATTTTAGAAAAATACTAAATAAATATTTAGGGTTATTAAAAGAAATTCTCTTTTATCTAAATCCTAATTCCTAAAAAGAATTAGTAAACAAATAAATACAAGAATTATATTTAATAAAGATTCTTAGCCTTAACTCTATTTAATTATATATAGAATGAAATATTTAGAAAATATTAAAGATTATTCTTTAAAATGAAATATTTTATTACTTAAAGAAATTCTTGGAACTAAAATTAATGGTTAAAACACACAAAGAAAATAAATGATAAATAATGCATTACATTACTATGCATATTCATTTTGCTTCTTTAAATATTGTCCTTACCGGGCAATAATGATGTTTTGTAGACATAGAAGCTCAAGGTCCAGTGCAAGCATCCGACTTCACTACCTTGCAATCACAAGGCAAGTTCATCACTTGCTCATGTCCTTTGAAGAGTCTTTACTAAAGTATTTGTAAATTGTGTGTTATCATCTATGTTTCAAGGAAAGAAAAATATTATTTTCTCAAGTAAATAAATGTTTAATATCATCCTAAGTGATGATATAATGAAGCAATAGAACTTAGGTTTCTATTTGCAACAATGATAATCACCTAGGAACTTAACAACCCATGACATCAGTGATTCTAGCGCCGTATATGACACGTTAGCCATGAGATTTGGAATGGGACAGAGCAGTCAGTTGTACCCTTTTACTTTCGTATGGAGGCAAGACTACCTTAACGTGACGTTGTGATTCCTTGTGCGGATACAACATATGGGTGGGCACCCTTAGGCTCCACGTTTTTGGTGTCTAGATTATCTATGAGTGGCTACGGGAGGTTTAGCCGGACCTATAAGGTACTTACCAGGGCACCACCAGCTCATAGAGTCTTCGGAAACTCGTCAGGGTTTTAGCCTGCCCGGAAGGGGGCTTAACGGAGGTGAGCCATCCCCGAAGGATCGTGCAGACATATGGGGTCGCGAAGAGGGCAGTGATTGGCTTGGATCACCTACTGGGCCCCACATCATGGAATTGTGGACGGGAAAGTACGCCCGGTTGTGCAACAAGGAGTTGATCTCTCATGGGTAAAGTAACGCACCTCAACAGAGTGTAAGAACTGTAACTTGTTACTCCCTATTCCGGGAAGGAGCTACGAATGCGGCAGGAAAGGAACTCCATGAAAGTTCTGGTAAACCTATGAAGGCTGATGGTCATGGATTTTCACAATAAAATCAATCTTTGAAGAAAGATTTACAAAAACTGCATAGTGCTAAGGACTTATAGTCCGAGGTGGTAGATAGAGCATCAAACTTCCCACTTT
The DNA here is from genome assembly GCA_030063025.1 of Avena longiglumis. Taxonomy (NCBI): domain Eukaryota; kingdom Viridiplantae; phylum Streptophyta; class Magnoliopsida; order Poales; family Poaceae; genus Avena; species Avena longiglumis. The sequence goes on along the minus strand of CP125973.1, from coordinate 442,881,210 downwards.
GCATGTAATGAACTTGTTGGGTAACGCTGTTACTCACCTTTTCCTTTGATCCCCTACTTAGACTCTAAGGATCCAGAAGAAACTCCAATGTATGCAGTTGAAAGCCAAGGGGAGGTCTTCTATGAAGAGCCTGATATGTACAGTGACGTAGAAGGGGTAGACTACAATGTCGTCTACAGAGGAGAGCACCATGAGTCGGAATAATTACCGTAGTTCTAGGAACCAATTGAGCCGAGCAACATGAACAATATATAATAATAAGTTGTTAAGCTCAATTTGGAGTTTAAGTTGTCACTTTAAAAATTCCGCTAAAACACTTTATATTTGGTTTGTAAGTTGAATCTTTTGAAGTCTTGAACTTCTTATATTATAATAATAATAATCTGTGTATGTTTGTAATATGGACCCGCAATGTTTCTGTTGTACCACTGTGAGGGATGTGATGTTTACGGAACGGTGTTCTGTGGATGTCATGTCAACGAATATAGTGTACTACACATGCAGTTGTATGCTGGGTCACCGAAAAAACTGAATGACTAATATGCGCAATCTTCATACCTTGTCCACTTGCGTTGGGGATATACTTTCCGGGTATACCCACAGGACTCACTGACCAGGGTGGCCCACCAACGGGTTAGAGCTTTGCTTCACGGGCGACCCAGTCAAAGAAAGAGGAGGCGCCAGTTCCGGCTAAGACAAGGCCCATAAGAGTTACCGACTTAGGCATGTAGTATTACTTGTAGTCTAAGCTGTACATAGTTACTGACTCTGTAACGTAGCCGGATAGGTATCTCCTGTAACCCTAGGCCCTGGTGACTATATAAACCGGCCCTATGGGATCCTTTAGGGCAACCAATCAATCGTAACACCACAACCAACTCACACAAGCGAACCTCTCTTGTAATCCGCTGTAACATCAGGCTTACGCCGATATATTACTGGGTTGCTAGCAGGAGTAGGATCCGATAACCGCAATCGGATTTGAACCTGGCTAAACTTGTGCTCACCGCTCCTGGAACATCTGACGTCTCACACCCCATCCTTCTAACGCCACTAGTGAAGGGAATATTCCCTGAGAGGCAATAATAAAATGTTTATTATGTGTATTCCAAGTATATGATAGATGTTTATTTTGCATGCTATAATTGTATTAATACGGAAACGTTAATACATGTGTTTTTAATAAACAAACAGAAAGTTCCTAGTTATGCCTCTCTCATAAACTAGTTCGTTGATTAATAAGATGATCATAGTTTCCTGATCATAGACATTGGATGTTGTTAATAACGAGATCACAACATTAGTGTAATGGTGTGATGACATTCATCCGAAGTATAGCATTACGATCAAAGTCATTGAGTTTATATTGCTATAAACAGCTTACGAAGTAGTCCTAATCCTTAGACCATGAGATCATGCCAATCACTAACACCGGAAGAGTTTCTTGTTGACATCAAACGTCGCACCGTAATTGGGTGATTATAAAGATGGCTTCAAAGCTACTAAAGTGTTATGTTGAGAATCATGGATCAAGAGTGGAATTTGTTCATCCCGATGACGGATAGATATGCTCTGGGCCCTCTCGGTGATATCACATTGGTTAGCTTGCAAACAAGTGATTTGATCACTAGAATGTTATATCATGGGAACGAGAAAAGAGTGCATGTCAGTAACGAGATCAAACTAGGTATGGAGATACCGATGATCGAATCTCGGACATGTAATATATCGTGAAACAAAGGGATTAAGATACAAGTGTAAAAGGTTCCGACGATCACAGGAAAAGTCATCGTTGAATGTGTGGGAGTCAGTATGGATCTAGCAAGGTTTTCGGGTGAAATTGCATAAAGAGGTTATGCATGTGAAATGGAATTCTAGCAAGGGGTTATTTGTGAATGTTTGTCATTAAAGTAATTGACAAAATTCTGAATAAAATAAAAGAGTTTTATTTAATGAGAGTTTGCATTAAATTTGGTGGAAATTTAATGGGAATTTGAGTGGGTTTTGAGTGGAGAAAATTGAAGGGCCACTTTGTGAGTGGAGTGTCCACCCACATGAATGAAGGAGGGGAGGGGGCAGCCCCCATGGCCGGCGGCCACCCCCTTGGGTGCCCCCCTCCTCCTATAAAAGGCACCCCCTCTCCTCTCTCTCACTCACACCTCCTCTTGAAGGATCTCTCTCCCCCTCTAGAATTTATCCCCCATGGTCTCGGACTAGCGAGATACATGTTCCCGGTGGCTATTCGGCAAGAAAGGGTTGTGCTTCCGCTGCATTGCTGGAGCGAGGAGGCGGAGGTTGCTTGGTGTCTTGTACGTGTGTGCGAAAGCATGCGCTTATGGCGCTTAGGACTTCCTCTCGATCTTGAGATCGGCAAGAGATCGTCTACATCAACCACGAGTTGAACTCGTTAAGCTTTGTCGGTCTTCAAGGGTATGTTCTCTACGGATATACATCCGCCCGTTGTTTGTATCTAGTATCTAGATCTTGGTACATAGTTCCCATCGTAGGAAAATTTTTGTTTTCTATGCTGCGAACCCTACAGTGGTATCAGAGCCGAATCTATGCGTAGATACTTTACACGGGTAGTACACATATGATTATGTGGGCGATGATGATCATATTGTTGCTTCTTAGTTGTTATTTTGGATATTGGTGGCATAGTGGGATGAAGCGGCCCGGACAAACTTTACATGTCCTCGCACATGAGACCTGTTCCACGCTTAACATGCAACTAGTTTGCATAAGTGGCTAGCAGGTGTCTGTCTCTCCTACTATAGTCAATATCTATTTTGCAACGAGTTGTCAACAATTTGGTTATCCTCGTTGTGGTTCATGTTCGTAGGTAAGAACGGTTCTATCTCGAAAGCCCTAAGCCACGTAAAACTTGCAATGGATAAATTAGAGGCGTCTAGTTTAGATTGTTGCTGGGCTAGTGTTATGATATGGTGATGTTGTAAGTAGAAGTATGCGATGATACTCTTACAACATACATAACGTGTAATCTCCATAGACCTTGGACTTACACATATAGGTATGATAGTGATCATACCACGGTGCACATGATAGAGATCATATGCGGGAACCATATCATTTCACTAATAAACATGTCATGTTTGATAGCATCTTATATTGCCTGTTTAGCTCTTTGTTAGCATAATAAGATGATCTATCTTTTAAATATCAAGATAAGAATGTGTTCTTCCTTTAGTATGCACCGATTATGTTTTCGTCGCTCCAAGACATCATGTGATGATCGGGTGTTCTTAGATCCACGACCATATTTCGGGTGTAAAACAGTTACACACGCGAATACTAAGGTTCAAACTTGGCGAGCCTAGCATGTATAGACATGGCCTTGGAACACGGAACGAAAGGTTAAGCATGAGTCATATAGTAGATATGATGCCCATTTGATGCTCGCCTTTGAAGCTACACCGACTCACGTGATGATCGGACTTGGTGTAGTGGATTTGGTTCATGTAATCACCAAAAAGGCACGAGGGATGTCGTTTTTGAGTGGGAGTTCATTCGTAATATGGATTAGTTGAACTCAATCTATCATAAACTTAGTCTAAACTTTACAAGTTCTGTTGTAGATGGCGCCACCTGCTTTTAATTTCAATGTGTTCATGGAGAAAGAGAAACTTGCAACGAACGGTAGAAACTTTACCGAATGGGCCATGAATTTGAGGATTCTCCTCTCTGCTGCACAAAAGCAATATGTGCTAGAAGCGCCGTTAGGCCCCCCACCTTTTGAGGATGCCCCTGACGAGGAGAAGAATGTCTATCAGACTCGTTAGGAGGACCACAACTTAGTTCATTGCGGCATATTGTATGGGCTAGAGCCGGAACTTCGAAAGCGTTTCGAAAACGGCAATGCTTTTGATAAAATGGGTGAGTTGAAAATGATTTTCGACACACATGCTGCTGTAGAGAGCTACACCGCTTCAGAAAAGTTCTTTAGCTGCATGATGGAAGAGAACATCTCCGTTAGTGAGCATGTACTCAAGATGTCGGGTTACGCCGATAAGCTTGTGTCCTTGGGAATAACGATTCCCATTGACTTAGGCATCCATCGTGTTCTGCAGTCTCTGCAACCTAGCTATAAGAGCTTTGTGATGAACTATAATATGCAAGGCATGAATAAGTCTCTCCCCGAGCTTCTGTCAATGCTTAAAACTACAGAGTGGAGATCAAAAAGGAACATCAAGTGTTGATGATCAATAGGAACACTAGTTTCAAGAAAGACAAGAAGGTAAAATGGAAGGGAAGTAAGGGCGGCAAGCCGATTTCCGTACCTGAAAAGAAACCCCGAGTTGGACCTAAGTCTGATACCGAGTGCTACTATTGTAAAGGGACTGGCCACTGGAAGCGTAACTGCCCCAAGTATTTGGCAGCCAAGAAGGCCGGCAAGGAAAAGAAAGGTACATATGATATACATGTTATTGATGTGTACTTAACTAGTGCTTGCAGTAGCACCTGGGTATTTGATACCGGTTCAGTTGCTAATATTTGTAACTCGAATCAGGGGCTACGGAACAAGCGATCGCTAGCAATGGGTGAGGTCAAGATGCGTGTCGGCAATGGATCAAGCATTGATGTGATCGCCGTCGGAACGCTGCCTCTCCACTTGCCGTCGGGATTAGTTATAAACTTGAATAATTGTTATCTGGTGCCTGCACTGAGCATGAACATTGTATGTGGATCGTGTTTAGTGCGAAGTGGTTATTCATTTAAATCCGAGAACAATGGTTGTTCCATTTATATGAATGAAATATTTTATGGTCATGCACCGATGATGAATGGTTTATTTCTATTGGATCTCGATAATAATGTTACACATATTCATAATGTTGATGCTAAAAGGATTAAACTAAATGATGATATATCCGCATATATGTGGCACTGCCGTCTAGGTCATATTGGCGTTAAACGCATGAAGAAGCTCCATTCGGATGGACTTTTGGAATCACTTGATTTTGAATCATTTGATACATGTGAGCCATGCGTTATGGGCAAGATGACTAGAATGCTGTTTTCTGGTTCAATGGAACGGGCGACAAATTTATTGGAAATCATACATTCTGATGTATGTGGTCCAATGAGTGTGTCGGCGCGAGGTGGATATCGTTATTTTGTTACTTTCATGGATGGTTTGAGTAGATACGGTTATATCTACTTGATGAAACACAAGCCTGAAACCTTTGAAAAGTTCAAGGAATTTCAGAATGAAGTGGAAACTCATCGTAATAGAAAGATCAAATTTCTACGGTCCGACCGTGGAGGTGAGTATCTAAGTTACGAGTTTAACACTCACATGAAAGAGTGTGGAATTGTTTCAAAACTCACACCTGCTGGAACACCACAGAGAAATGGTGTGTCGGAACGTCGGAATCGTACTTTATTAGATATGGTTTGATCTATGATGTCTCTGACGGACTTGCCGTTGTCATTTTGGGGCTATGCACTAGAAACTGTTGCATTCACTTTAAATCGGGCACCATATAAATCCGTTGAAAAGACACCGTATGAATTGTGGTTTGGAAACAAACCTAAGCTGTCATTTCTTAAAGTTTGGGGATGCGATGTTTATGTGAAGAAACTTCAACCGGATAAACTCGAACCCAAAGCGGAAAAATGCGTCTTCATAGGATACCCTAAGGAAACTATTGGGTATTACTTCTATCACAGATCCGAGGGCAAGGTTTTTGTTGCCAAGAATGGATCCTTTCTAGAGAAAGAGTTTCTCGCGTAAGGTGTGAGTAGTCGGAAGGTAGAACTCGAAGAGGTTATTGAACCTTCTCTTCAAAGTATGGCGAGTAGCGCAGCGCCGGAAGTTGTTCCGGAGTTGGCTTCACCTGTTGAAGAGGGAACTAATGATAATGATCATGAAACTCCGAAAGAGAATACTACCGAACCTCGCAGGTCTAGCAGGACGCGTGTAGCTCCCGAACTATACGGAAATCCTGTCATGAATTTCATGGTTGATGAAAATTATGACCCTGCGACGTATGAAGAAGCGATGATGAGCCCGGATTCCAACAAATGGTTAGAAGCCATGAAATCCGAGATGGAATCCATGTATGAAAATCAAGGTTGGAACTTGGTGGACTTACCTCACGACCGAAAGGCCGTGGAGAACAAATGGATTTTCAAAAGGAAAATTGATGCTGATGGTAATGTAACCGTCTATAAAGCTCGACTTGTCACAAAGGGGTTTCGACAAATTCAAGGAGTTTACTACGATGAGACATTCTCTCCCGTAGCGATGCTAAAATCAGTTAGTATTATGCTAGCAATTGCTGCATATTTCGATTATGAGATATGGCAGATGGATGTCAAAACCGCGTTTCTCAATGGTAATATTGAAGAAGAGTTGTATACGATACAACCAAAGGGTTTTGTCGATCCTAAGGATGCTAACAAGGTGTGCAAGCTTTAGCGATCCATCTATGGATTGAAGCAAGCATCACGAAGTTGGAATCTCCACTTTGATGAGGTGATCAAAGAGTTTGGATTTGTCCAAACTTACGGAGAAGCTTGTATTTACAAGAAAGTGAGTGGGAGCAATGTGGCATTTCTGATATTATATGTGGATGACATATTATTGATCATAAATGATATAGATCTTTTAACAGTGTTAAAAGTTATCTAAACAACAAATTTTCAATGAAGGACCTAGGTGAAGCGTCATACATATTAGGCATAAAGATCTATAGAGATAGATCTAGGCGCCTAATAGGGCTATCACAAAGCACATACCTTGATAAGATTTTAAAGAAGTTTAAAATGGAAGATAGTAAGAAGGGGTTATTACCTATGACACAAGGCACGACATTGAGTAAGACTCAAAGTCCGGCTTCGGCGGAAGAAAGAGAGATAATGGACAAGGTCCCCTATGCTTCAGCCATAGGCTCTATAATGTACGCCATGCTATGTAAAAGACCGGATGTGGAACATGCTATTAGTTTGACTAGTAGGTACCAATCGGATCCAGGTTGAGAACACTGGAAAGCGGTCAAGAATATCCTTAAGTACTTGCGAAGAACTAAGGATATGTTTCTTGTATACGGAGGTGAAGAAGAGCTCGTCGCTAAGTGTTATGTCGACGCTAGCTTTGACACCGATCCAGATGACTCTAAGTCTCAATCCGGATACGTATTTCTCATGAATGGCGGAGCGGTTAGTTGGAGGAGCTCCAAACAACCTGTGGTGGCGGGATCAACAACGGAGGCCGAATATGTTGCTGCCTCAGAAGCGGCTCAGGAAGCAGTTTGGATGAAGGAGTTCATATCCGAACTAGGAGTGGTTGCAAACGCGTTGGACCAAATGGTGATCTATTGTGACAACAATGGTGCCATTTCCAATGCCAAAGAGCAGAGGTCTCACAAGCATTCCAAGCATATTAAACGCCGGTTTCACTCCATCCGCGAGCATGTCAAGGATGGAGATATAAAGATTTGTAAAGTACATACGGATCTCAATGTAGCAGATCCGTTGACTAAAACTCTCCCTAGAGCAAAACATGATCTACACCAGAACTCCATGGGTGTTAGATACATCACTATGTAACTAGATTATTGTCTCTAGTGCAAGTGGGAGACTGAAGGGAATATTCCCTGAGAGGGAATAATAAAATGTTTATTATGTGTATTCCAAGTATATGATAGATGTTTATTTTGCATGACATAATTGTATTAATATAGAAACATTAATACATGTGTGTTTAATAAACAAACAGAAAGTTCCTAGTTATGCCTCTCTCATAAACTAGTTCGTTGATTAACAAGATGATCATAGTTTCCTGATCATAGACATTGGATGTTGTTAATAACGAGATCACAACATTAGTGTAATGGTGTGATGAACATTCATCCGAAGTATAGCATTACGATCAAAGTCATTGAGTTTATATTGCTATAAAAAACTTACGAAGTAGTCCTAATCCTTAGACCATGAGATCATGCCAATCACTAACACCGGAAGAGTTTCTTGTTGACATCAAACGTCACACCGTAACTGGGTGATTATAAAGATGGCTTCAAAGCTACTAAAGTATTATGTTGAGAATCATGGATCAAGAGTGGAATTTGTTCATCCCGATGACGGATAGATATGCTCTGGGCCCTCTCGGTGATATCACATTGGTTAGCTTGCAAGCAAGTGATTTGATCACTAGAATGTTATCTCATGGGAACGAGAAAAGAGTGCATGTCAGTAACGAGATCAAACTAGGTATGGAGATACCGATGATCGAATCTCGGACATGTAATATATCGTGAAACAAAGGGATTAAGATACAAGCATAAAAGGTTCCGACGATCACATGAAAAGTCATCGTTGAATGTGTGGGAGTCAGTATGGATCTCGTGTCCGCCATCGATTATTGATCGGAGAAGGGTCTCAATCATGTCCGCATTATTCGCGAACCGTAGGGTGACACACTTAAGGGACACTGACATCCAATTGGAGCAAATGTTTCATGCCAAAAGAATAAACAAGCGCAGGAATTCTTTTCACTAGATACCGAAACAGGTTTTCGGGTGAAATTGCATAAAGAGGTTATGCATGTGAAATGGAATTATAGCAAGGGGTTATTTGTGAATGTTTGTCATTAAAGTAATTGACAAAATTCTGAATAAAATAAAAGAGTTTTATTTATGAGAGTTTGCATTAAATTTGGTGGAAATTTAATGGGAATTTGAGTGGGTTTTTGAGTGGAGAAAATTGAAGGGCCATTTTGTGAGTGGAGTGTCCACCCACATGAATGAAGGAGGGGAGGGGGCAGCCCCCATGGCCGGCGGCCACCCCCTTGGGTGCCCCCTCCTCCTATAAAAGGCACCCCTCTCCTCTCTCTCACTCACACCTCCTTGTGAAGGATCTCTCTCCCCCTCTAGAATTTATCCCCCATGGTCTCGGACTAGCGAGATACATGTTCCCGGTGGCTATTCGGCAAGAAAGGGTTGTGCTTCCGCTGCATCGCTGGAGCGAGGGGGCGGAGGTTGCTAGGTGTCTTGTACGTGTGTGCGAGCACGGATGCGCTACTGCTTTGCGGCGCTACGACTTCCTCTAGATCTTGAGATCGGCAAGAGATCGTCTACATCAACCATGAGTTGAACTCGTTATGCTTTTTCGGTCTTCAAGGGTATGTTCTCTACGGATATACATCCTCCCATTATTTGTATCTAGTATCTAGATCTTGGTACATAGTTACCATCGTAGGAAAATTTTTGTTTTCTATGCTGCGTACCCTACAACTAGGACCCCCTATGGCATACTTGTCGACAATCCGACGATAGTTGGCGCCCACCATGGGGAAAGTGACCTTTGGAGCATCGTTCTAGGCAGAATCTGTGCATGCAGGAATCAGCAAAACAATCGCCATGGGTCGCATGGTCTATGCTAGTGATGTCCCTCTCATCCTTCTCGATGAGACTTGGATTCCGGCTTCCAAACCCGTGACGACCCACAATATCATGTCAATCGGCGAGATCGATATCTATCTCGGTTTCGGTGAACCCGCCCAACCCACCCTAGAGGTGATGACCATGGTGGAAGAAAAATCCGGATCTACTTTGTCCGCAAAGGCAGAAGAGTTCAGAGTCCTGGAGAAATCCAAACCCACCCAGCCCACTCCTGTAGTGGAAGAAGAGGTGGAAGAACAATCTAGATCCGATTTCTCCAGCGATATCAGATACACAGATGAGGAGTACATCCGCTATGGATCTAGATCTGCTGACATCGAAGCGGAAACCAAGTTATACAAATACCTCAAGAACATGAATAATAAGAAGCACTGTTTCGTGTACCATATAAGCACTGGATCCGACTATGTCGAGGCTGGAGCTGGTAGCGACTCTGTTCTAGACACAATCGAAGAAAACACCGACTCACCTGGCTCCCCTCAGGAGTCAATCAGGTCGCAGGAACTTCGAGACTTCGACAAAGAGATGGAGGAGTATGAACAAGAGGATGTCTCCAAGCAAACACAAGGTGAGCCGGAAAATCCTCCTAGTCCATATGATAGCATGGATGCAAGCTACACCTCGCAGGATGATATGGACACCGGAGATTCCTCCGAAGTCCACAAGCCAACCATGACAGAAAGTACTGACGGAAGTTTATCCCCCAGTACCAGACCAAAATCCGTCTTTGCCACTGGTACGCACGTTAAGGCTACTAGGCAGTCAAAGAAGAACAAGAATCTGACACCGACAGAGCCAGACGTCGATGAAACCAACGAAGAAAAATTTAATGAAGAGATCGAGATGGAGAATCAGGACGAAGATCCGATTAATACCACCCCGATTGATCCTCCCGTGGATGGACCCATTGTGACTAAGGGTGCACGTGAAATTTACGGAGATGCTCTCATGATTCCAATCCCAACGGCTTCGGATCTTACACCGGAGGCGCTGGAGAAAAGGGCTGAGGACCTAGAAAAGCATCACTTGTTTCTACTTGAAGAGGCCGCACGCCTCGTCGATATGAGGCAAAAGTTAGACAGCGATCCCGCCAGATATCAGTCAGATTTCAAACGACACCCAAACAAGAAAATGGGAGGTCGGTTTCTTTCTAACAAGAATCCGGATATCCACAAAGAGCTATTAGACGGGAAAGATGGAGAGAAGATCCGAGTCTACAACACGCCATTGGAAAACGCTGCTGCAGCTTGAGCCATCCTTGCCAACAATCCGTCTCCGCAACAGGTCCAGCAGTGCGTTGTGTTGCTGGACAAAGGATTAAAGAAGCAAGACGGCCGCGTCATTCAGTGGCAAGCTGGCCTCAAAATATGAGTTTTGCCACACTAGAGCTGACCAAAGCGCTGACGTAAGGCTTCGCAGGGATACGACTCAACGTTATCGTCCCCGTGGAGAAGAAGAGAATTCAAGAACCGGCTCAAACGGCCACTCTCACGGGCCATCACGTTTCTGGGAAAGAGTTATTTCGGCTGCGTCCGAAGACGCCATCAGGGCAATGGTTCCTCATCAGGACCAACATCAGCAAAACAAATGCCATAGAGAAGACCCGGAAACACGCCGCCAGCGAGAGGAGCAAGATCGGCTAAGGATGCCACCACCGAGCCATCCGACTGGCAAAGCCGGACGAAGAGATGATCCGGATCGCCCTGAATCAAGTAGGGACGATGCTCGAAGAAACAGGCATCGGAGTCAGCATAATGAGGCTCCACCGCCACCACCACGTAACCCAGCCAAAAATAAGCCACCAGGGCCACCATCGCCTCCCAGCAGCGACCATGAAGGACCGCGTCGTAGCCATGGAAGCCGCAGGGGCAGAGACGGTAATGGTGAGAGGAGAAGCAGAAATCCGACTCCACCGCGCAGAAGCCGTGAGCCTCCAAGGCGCAGATCTCTCTCGCCAAACGATGCTCGCCATCGTATCGTATCAAACATAGACGCGCGGCGGTACGAGGAAGAAGATGTGTACGTGGGACCCAAGTGCTTTGGACCATGCATACGTCAAACAAGATTTCCAGTTGACTTTGGTATTGCCAAACATATTCAGCCCTACGACAGCGCAGCTCGGCCATTTACTTGGCTCCAGGATTTTTTCCAGGCTTGCTACATTGACAAAGGAGGAAACATCCTTGTTGCAGTCGATATCTCCCACTCATGCTGAGGAAGACGGCTCGATCATGGCTCAATGAACTGCCAGAGAATTCAATTCATAACTGGTATGATATGCAATGTGCATTCTTTTCAAACTTCGAGGGAACTTACAGGAGGCCCTGCACAGTCGGAGACTTGCAGCGTTGCACACAAATACCCAGAGAAACTTGCCGGGATTACCTTGGACCTGGATCGATGCGAAGAACTCCTGTGAAGGAGTAAACGAGCAAACTGCGATAAAATCTTTCATTGCAGGACTTCCAGTCGGAATTTTACGTCACAGGCTGAAGCGTGACCACGTCACAGATTTGGGAGAAATGATAGAGATGGCAAGCAAACATGTTGACGTCGATGATGATTCAGAAGGGCTGCTAAATATTTTGGCCAATCCCAATGCGGCCAAACATCCAAAGCAAACTTAGAAGCGCAAGAACACCTCGGACCAAAAACTGGCTCCGGACAACACAGTTGTGAATGCAACGTTTGGATCCGGAGGACTAGGAGGGCACAAAGGCGTCCGGGGTAGAGGTCGAGGAACTTCCCGAATCCAGGGCGGAGGAGACCAGCAACCCGGAAGAACCTATACCTGGGCTGACATTGCCAACAATCCCTGTGTCCACCACTTGGATAGTAACGGAGGATATACCCACACAAATGCCGAGTGTTGTTTCAATGATGACATCAAGAAATACGAATCTGTTGGCTACAGAGCCAAGCGACGAAAAGGAAAGAAAAATTCTAAGAAAGGAAAGGAACCCAAGGAAGATTCTGACATGGAAGAAGCGGAAGCCGCTGCAGAGCCCAAGTCGGATGGAAAGAAGACTTTTCCGACCAAGAAAGACGTATACGACTGCTTCCTTGGATCCCAACCAGCTAAGGACAAAAAGGCGGTTCTTCGTGAGCTCAATGCCACGGTTCCGGCTGTCCCACAGTTCCTGGACTAGTCAGAGGTAACCATCACCTTTGATCGTTCAGATCACCCGAGGAAAACACATGGCCGGGGAAAGTACCCTCTGGTCGTCAATCCTCTTATTGATGGCTATGAGTTCTCTAAAACACTCATGGATGGTGGGAGCAACATTAACATCCGCTTGAAGCTGCACGAGAGCCAGTTGAGTTACAGCAGTGTAACTTTCCATGGCATTGTACCAGGGAGACATGCGGATTCTCTGGGCGACATTACTCTAGACGTGACATTCGAAACCTGAGACAATTACCGGACCGAGCCACTCTCTTTCGAAGTGCTACCGTTCAAAAGTCCTTACCACGCCATCTTCGGACGTCCGGCTTACTGGGCGTTTATGGACCGTCCCTGTTACATCTACAACATGATTAAACTTCCAGGTACAAAGGGCATAATCACCGTACTAGGAAATCCGAGTAAGGCGCAAGAGTGCGACGAAGGATCTGCTGCCTTCACCGAAGGCGTGCTGCACGCCCAGGAGTACCAGGAGATCAAGAAGACCATCAATTCGTCTGAGATGCCCACTACAAAGAACGAGGTGCTGAAGCCAAGTTTGCAGTTCAAGGAGTTGGAAGAGACGAAGAAAACATCACTGAAGGAAGATGATCCCTCCAAGACGCCGAACATAGGGGTAGGCTTAGGCCACGCATAGGAAAGTGCGCTCGTCGAGTTCCTCAAAGCTAATAGTGATATATTCGCATGGCAGCCATCTGACATGACCGGAGTACCTAGGGAACTTGCCGAGCACTCTCTTAATGTGTACCCAGACGCTAAACCCATCAAACAATCTTGACGACGGTGTGGTGATGAAAAGCGCAAAGCAATAGCCAAGGCATTAGCCAGCCTAGAGTTAGCGGATTTCATAACAGAGGTAATCCATACAGATTGGGTGGCAAATCCTGTACTCGCCCCTAAAAAGGGCACCATTTATTTAAGGATGTGTGTTGATTATACCGCTTTGAACAAGGCATGCCCAAAAGATCCGTTACCTTTACCAAGAATCGATCAAGTTATCGACTCAACGGCAGGGTTGGAACTACTCTATTTTCTCGACGCATATTCCGGATATCACCAAATACCGATGAAAAAGTCGGATCAAATTAAGACGTCTTTTGTCACTCCTTTCGGAACCTTCTGCTACAAAACTATGCATTTTGGCTTAAAGAACGCAGGAGCAACATATCAACGTACCATGCATTGTTGTCTCAACGACCAAATCGGACGCAACATCCATGTATACTTAGACGACATAGCAGTTATGACCAAAAACAAGGAAACTCTAATTTACGACTTGGATGAAACATTTGCTAGTCTACAAAATTTTAACATGATGTTAAATCCGAAGAAGTGTTTCTTTGGAATTTCAGCCAGAAAATTGTTAGGTTTCATCGTCTCTAAGCGAGGCATCAAGGTGAACCGGGACAAAATCAAGGCTATCTTAAACATTACGAGGCCAACTCGCCTGAAGGACGTACAACGTCTCACTGGTTGCATTGTAGTGGTGAGTCGGTTCGTCAGCCGGCTCGGTGAAAGAGTCGCACCTCTGTACAAGCTCTTGAAGAAAACCAACAAATTCGTCTGGAGCGAAGAAGCCAAAACTGCCCTGCAAAGTTTGAAATATTTACTTTCAAACCCACCAGTTCTCGCAACACCAAAACCTCAGGAGCTATGTTACTTTACATTGCAGCGACCAACAAGGTCATAAGTGTGGTAACAGTAGTAGAGCACGAGGAAGAAGGTCACAAGCATAAGGTGCAACCGCCAACTTATTATCTGAGTGAGGTCCTAACATAATCAAAGCAACGGTATCCACATCACCAAAAGCTAGCCTATGGAGTGTTCTTTGCATCCAGAAAGCTACGCCACTATTTTCAAGAGCACAAGATCACAGTGGTGAGCACCGCTCCCCTACAAGATATAATCAATAACCACGACACCACATGACGTGTCGCAAAATGGGGAATAGAGCTTGCAGCTTTCAACATTGAGTACAAACCACGTACAACTATCAAGTCCCAAATTCTTGCCGACTTTGTTGTTGAGTGGACAGAAACGGCAGAAAACACAGGCCCTCCAGACTTGGAATTTTGGACCCTTCACTTCGACGGATCAAAAGCACGAGCAGGCTCGGGGGATGGCGTGGTGCTCAAATCACCCCAAGGAGACAAGATGTTCTATGTGTTGCAAATACACTTCATGGAAACTAATAATATTGCCGAGTATGAAGAACTGCTACATGGAATACGCATGGCCAAAAACATTGGCATATCAAGACTCATATGTTACAGAGACTCGGATTTAGTTGCTCAGCAAGTATCCGATATCTACAATGCAAACAAGTACATGACATCATAAAAAGCTGTTGTGGATGAACTATCTAAATCGTTCGGGGGGTTTGAGGTTCAACACATCCCTCGAGCAGAAAATGATGAAGCAGACGCTCTATCAAGAATAGGCTCTCCGCGGAAACAAGTACCGGATGTCACTTTTTTAGAGCATTTAAGGGCCCCCTCCATAGTCGGAGTTGATGAGGACTATCTGACGAAATCCGACTCACCTTTAATAGTGGTTCTGGCTATGATTCCCAGCTGGAAAAAACCCTATCTGGATTTCCTGATAGATGGAAAACTACCCAAAGACGAAGTCTTGAGCCGGCAGATTGTCCGACGAGCAAAATCCTACACTATAATAAATGGTGAGCTCTATAAACGGAGTGTTTATGACGTGTTTCAAAGATGTATTTCTTCGGAAGAAGGAGTGGAAATCTTAAGACAAATCCACGAAGGCGAGTGTGGTCACCACGCTGCAACCAGATCCTTAGTGGCAAAAGCTTTTCGACACGGATTATTCTGGCTTACAGCTAAGGCAGATGCCGATAAACTGGTCAAAACATGCAAAGGATGCCAAAAGTACGCTCATTAGGCACATGTTCCGGCTGAACAGCTGCGGACAATCCCTATTACATGGTCGTTCGTGATCTGTAGGCTTGATATGGTAGGTCCGTTTCGCACGGCAAAATGTGGATTTACTCACCTACTAGTGATGGTGGATAAATTTACAAAATGGATTGAGGCTAAACCCGTAACAAGTTGCGATGGATTCACAGCCAGAAAGTTCATCGAGGACGTAATCATCAGATTTGGATATCCGCACAGTATAATTACTGACAATGGGAGAAACTTTTCCATGGGTGAACTTGCTGAATTCTACGAAGAACAAGGGATCCGACTCAATATTGCATCAGTCGCATATCCACAAGCTAATGGACAAGTCGAAAGAATTAATGGCCTTATTCTACAAGGAATCCGACCTCGCCTTGACGCACCGCTTTGTCAAGCTGTGGGGGTTTGGGCGGAAGAATTAACATTTGTGATATGGAGCTTACGTACAACTCCTAACAGATCAACCGGCTATACTCCTTTCTTCTTAGTCTATGGTGCAGAAGCAGTTCTTCCAAGCGATCTGATTCATCAAGCTCCACGAGTCAAGGCGTATATCGAAGAAGATGCAGAAGTTTCTCGACAAGATGATCTCGATATAATCGAAGAAGTACGCATCGTTGCTGAGCAGAGATCTACAGCCTATCAATAGAAGTTGCGCAAGTATCATAGTCAGAGAGTGCAAAACCGTTCTTTCAGAAAAGGCAATTTTTTCTCTGACCTGTGCAAAAGAGAAAGCACCAACTTTCCCCAGTTTTGGAAGTACCTTTTATGGTTAGCAGAGTTCTGCATAATGGGTCATATTATTTAAGTGACATGAGACCAGTCAAGGAAAGACCAGATACTCGGAAGAGAAAGAGAGCTGGTGGCATCACAGACCCGGATGAAATAGTTCGTCCATGGAATATTGCACAGCTACGTCCCTTCTGTTCTTAGTTATATTTCCTTGTAATCATATATGTACATGTTCAAAGTGAAATAAAATGTTGGTTTCCTCATATTTTATCTTTGAGAAATTTTTGCCATCTTATTTCCAAAAGAGCATGTAATTTTTTCAAAAATCCCAGAATGCTTGAAAGTACTTTATGCTCATGTTCGTTCTGGTTATGATTTTTGAACATCTAAAAATGTTACCTTAGGGTACAAACTTTAATTTATTGTCCGTACTTTGGTTTTTATCTGATTGCTTAGACACGGGCATTTTTTGAGTAATGAGTTGTTGGTACTGGAAGTCGGCTTTGTTTCCGAGTTTAAACTGGTTTAGCAATTACGCTCTGTTGCTCGGCAAAGTTTTCGTGCTAAAGGTTGGCCGACCCATGAAAGGGACGAGGCAGAGAGCTAGATAAAACGACAAGTATATGCATAAACACACAAAGTGCTTCAGAATTTTTTTCAAGCACATGCATAAAATATATAAGCAAAAGTGCTCAGATAGTAAAAGCATTTAGTTTTTACAGGACTGACACAAAATAAACATTGTATCCATCATTACATTGCCATAAGTTTAGAATAATGCAAAGAAAGTGTTTATGCTACAGAATGAGGCGGTGGTGATGAAGCAGGTGGAGCACTGGAGTCAATAGCAGTGTCGCCCTCGATCTCAGACTCGGAAGCATTGCTGGCTTCTGGCTCTTGGGGTGAAGGAGGCGCGGCGAAGGATTCGAAGAATGGCGTCTTATAATTGGTCATCTCAGCCACGCGACAAGCATAACCTGCACAAGACTCTTGGATGGCCTTGATGTCTTGTGGGTTACCCTCATTCTCCTCCTCGGCAATGCCCTTGGTGACGTGCCAGATTTCCATCTCGATGTGGTGTCTCATCACCATGGTCAGAGCTGTTTGCGCAGCAGTCCGAGCATAGGAGATCTTCTAGTCTTTGATAAGCTTCGGAATCTCCTTAACCTTGTCCCTCACCTCATGCACTGACATTGTGTGCAAGTCGGAAAGCTGACGGCTTCGCCAGCCTCTTCTAGAGTTTAGCGGAAGTCATACAAGACATATCCGATGAACTTAATGCGCTCGAGGCGAGGTTCGGATATAGGAGAGTCAGAAAGATTCATGGGGGCTGGGAAAGAACCAAAAAGTCAAAATTCGGCTAAAAAGAAAGTCGAAAAAAATCAACAACAAAAGAAAAGATTAGCGAATCTGACCTAGCACAGAGTGATTCCATTGAGCATGCTCCTTGCAGAGGCTGTTCAGTTCATTAGCTGAGGCCTCGGCAAGAACCCTCTGAATATCAAAGTCCTTCTTGAGATCAGCTAGTTCTTTATCTCGGAGGGCTAGGAGCTTCTCGAGCCTCATGGACTGCTCCACCATATTGCTTGACTTCAGGACTGCGGCTACAGATTTCTCTGATTCCAAAGTTATCTTCTGAAGCTTATCCCGGAGTTCAGGATTTTCTATCTCCAAGACCGTGAAGTTTTAGGCCTGCTCCACCATCTTTCTAGACTGACATAACAGTTCTGCAAAGACAAAATATCAGTCGGACAAAACAAAACTTTGGCTATGACAAAAAATATAATTGACAAAGAAGAAGTCGGAAAAGTTCACCTTCTGCTTCATCTTTCTCAACTTTCAACTTTGAATTCTCAAAACACAAAGCCTTGATTTCTTTGCGCTTATTGCTAATGTTCTTGAGCAATTCCTGGTTGGAAGATGCAATTTTCTGTAAGTTCAGAGACGGAATACCGTCAGACGACTACTAAGACTCGGCCTGAAATTTAACTAAGTAAAATTACAGCACGAGCCTTGGGGGCTACACTACATCGTTCTTTTGCAACCTAAAAGCATCAACTCGGATCCAGGGATGTTTATCCGACTTTATGCTTGGGGGCTAGAGGATATGATAATAAATGCAAATAAGAATCGAAAACTTACAATGTGTTCCAAGTGCATCTTTTCAAATCCGAGTTTGGTGCTGTGAAACACCGTCTCGGTAAGGGTGAGGGAAGGAACATCCATCGTTGGAAGTTCGACGGATATGACTTTAGCGTCCCAGACCAAAATTTGGTCCAGGAGGCTAACCAGCTTGACGTCCTCCTCCTCTTGGCTCGCTGCCTTTGGAGTCAAGGTTTTCTTTTCAAGACTGGATTAAGCTAGTCTAAGGATCTCTTCCTTCTCTTTCCTCTTTAGGCCAGAGATAGCAGAGTCGGCCACATTATCCATCGTTCCTGTAGACATTACCATGGGATCATTACCCTTAACGGGTTCACCCTTGTTAGTTGCCTGGTCATCAACGGTGACCAGGGCTTTCGATATTTTGCCAGTGATACGCCCAATTTGCATCACCCTTATATATCATAATTTACCTCTATTCATTGATATTTGTCTTATTATGAGGTATTAATTATGGCTTTTCATCTGTTTATGCATGTTGGATGATTCCTGGAGGATGGACTGTCGGAGTCTGGATTCTGATGGAAAAGAAGGCGTTTCAGTGCAATTTCGCGAAGATCAGAAAAATACCAGAAAAATATGGAAACATAATATTTTACCAGAAGAAGAAGGAAGCCAAAAGGAGGGACGGAGATGGGCCTTAGGGGGCCCACACCCCCTAGGCGCGGGCCCACCTAACCCCACGCCTAGGGCAGGTGTGGCCCACCTGCCCGGCCTTCGACTCTGCCCCTTCGCCTATATCTTCCCTACGAAACCCTAACACCAGGGGGAAACCATAGATAGATTTCCACCGCCTCTTGGGGGCGGAAAACACCGAGAGAGAAATATATCTCCGGCAGACAGATTTCTGCCAGGGGAATTCCTTCACGGAGAGGAGAGACCGTCGCCATAAACACCGTCATCAAGCTAGGCTTCATCCGGATCATCATCATCATCCACACCATCATCTCCACCAGCACCATCATCACCACTCCGCCCTACTGTAACAATTGTGTTGGATATTGCTTTAGTTCTTAGGGAAAACTTTCCCGGTGTTGATTACTTTTGTAGTTGATGCTTGTGAGTGGAACCATTGGATTATTGTTTATGTTCAGATTGTTATCCATTATCATATCATCTTTGATCTTGATCCATATGATGTCTTGTGAGTAGTTCGTTTAGTTCTTGAGGACATGGGAGAAGTCATGTTGTTAGTAGTGAATCTGTGATGAGTCATTATTCAATGGTTTAGTATTTAAGTTGTGGTGCTATTCTTCTAGTGGTGTCATGTGAACATCGACTACATGATACTTCACCATTTATGGGCCTAGGGGAATGCATTGTGTATTTGGCTACTAATCGTGGGGTTGCCAGAGTGACAGAAACCTAAACCCCCGTTAGGAAACCTATGCACAAGGGAGTGTAGGATCTCAGAGTTTAAGGTTGTGGTTAGATTTATATCTTAAATACTTTCCTATAGTTACGGATGTTTGAAGGGGGTTTAATCACAAGTATGTATTATTTCTAGGAAGGGAGGTATGTTAGCACAGGTTCACCCACAAGTTTTTAAGTTAGAAATTGGGATGAGGAGATCCTTGATAGCTTCCATGTCTTGATGCTCAAATTGTCCATTTCCGGGGACGCGGCTAAGTACTTAGATTTTACTCTCTCGAGAGGTGGTGCTCTTTCCCCACAAGACTCGACATGCACCGAGACAAGATCTTTCAAAAGTCTTCCCTTAGACCAAAATGGACGCGCTCCAAACCTATCACCCCTACCACCAACTGTCCATTTGGCTAAGTTATTGCAACCTATATGATCCAGGCAGAGCCCATATCGCCAAGTGGCTGCACTTGAATCTTCTCAACATTTGACATCTCAAATCTCTTTGTTCCTGGGTGGCATTCCACAAGTGAGATACACAGGGTAGGCCATTGAAAAATGGGCCCTAGTAACCACTCAACAAATATCCATCCATGCAATTACCATTCCACCCAGGTGTTTCATTCACTTAGTTGTTTTATTAAGCAAAAACATAAGTCAAAAGACTTAGCAAAATTTCCATAGCATGTATAAAAATCACCCTTTTTTGCTACTAGCTAGGCTAAGCATGATAGTAGTAGGAATCTTAACTTTGGGAAAATTCTACTAAGGCATCATCTACTAGGATTTCCCATGGCATAGTTAACACATAGAAAATTCCATGCAAGTCCTACTTAGAAATATCACTAATGCATAGTGAAAATAATAGGACAAAAGTATGAAGCACCACTTGCCTTTTTAGTAGATAATATAGGTTCACTGCTTGATCTTGCAAATGTCACACTCTTCAAATTCCACTACAATTCAATCAAGCAAGGCACAATTTCAAAACTAACATTCAAACAATTCACCACATAAAATAAAGAAAACAAAACAATGCATGCAAGCATGCATGCAAAAGATTGTTTTATTTGGAAAAGTGGTTTCTAATAGGCTATAAACATTTTAAAACACTTATTGGTCATTTATATAAGTGGCAAAACCATTTTAAATCAAGTTAGCGAAAATGGCCATTTAAATCATTTTTGTTTTGCTAGAAATGATTTAAATCAAAGTAATAATTTCTAGTGTTCGACAAATATATTTTTAAACACAAATGTTAGTGTTTTAAGTTCAAGTGTTTAATATTAAACCATTTGCAAAAGGTTTCACCTAAAAACCATTTTTAAATCAAAGCAACATTTTATTTTTCTAGAAATGCCTTTAATCAAAGTAATAATTTTCTACGGTTTAATCAAATATAGTTTTAATTCCAAAACATAGTGTTTAGGGTAAGAGAGTTTAAATCAAACCATTTGCAAAAAGGTTTTACTCAAAGACTATTTCTAAAACATAATCAATAATTTTATTCTTCTAGAAATGATTTTATTCAAGGAATAATTCCTAAGTGTCACAAAATATATTTTTAAATCCAAAAGTTGTTGTCTATGGTCAGTAGGATCAAAACAAACCATTTACAAAAGATTTTACCCTAAAAACATTTTTAGAATAAATTTTATACACAAAATAATCCTAAATATGTTTCTGCAAAAACAGTCAATTTTCTATAAGCAAAACAATAAACGAAGGGCATGGTTGCAAAGTATTATTTTTCCTGATTCCAATGATATAAAAATTGTAAATTTTGGATGTGTAGATTTAAAGTTATGAATTTTTCAAATATAAACATCTAATAGACATGTTTCTGTTTTTAAATCAAAACACAGGCCACGTGGCTGAATGCTATTGGACGGTGCCGGTTCAGGTGGATCGACTAACATAGACTGTTAGATCTAAAGTGCATCGCACATCTCAGATTGGGTATATCGGTTCGTTTTAAGTGAATCTATCGCGGCCGTAGGATCATGATCTAACAGGCAGCTTTGCTTTGACCAAAGTCTGGCGGCGCGTGGCAACGGTGAGCGGCGGTGTCATTCTGCTCGCGGCGATTCTGGCAGAACAGGAAGCAAGTGAGGGAGAGGGATGGCTCACCAGATTCGCAGGAGAATGGAGAATCTCGACGTGGTCATTGCATATGGAGGGGTGCACGGAACTGATGGCGATTCCTCGCTGTGTTAGACGCGCGATGGAACGGAGATTGAAGTGGTGTCGTCCATAGAGGAAGGGGCGCTTAGAGTTTACCGGGGAAGGCTGCCGAAGTTGGAGCAGGAGGCGGTGGCGCTCAGACGTCGACATTGGCGAGCCGTTGGGGCGTGTGCGGCCGAGAGCGAGGCACTAGCATGTGCGCCTGGTGCTGGAGAATAAGATCGTGTGAAGCAGGGACAGTGGGGAGGGTCGTGCTCGCCGGAATCGACCGGGGAAGGTCGTCGGGACAGTGGCGTTGCTGCGAGAAATTGGCGCAGCCTGGAGGCAGAGAGGGAATGGCGAGCGAGGGGAAATGGGGAGGGGGACTGGGCGATTAAGAGATCTTGGTCACAGGGTAGAATTTATGAATCATTAACGTGAATTTAAACGATTAACTCCTGACCGGAAACGGCAGAGGTAAACTGGGGGCGGGGTCTCCGGGTTGAAGACGATGATAGGGCAGTGGGGCAGTGTTGTCAGCGAGAGAGAGGGGGTATGCTATGGGGTCCAAGCGTCAGTGACTGCACGGGTAGTTTCGTGAGTGAAAGAAAAACGGTTCGGGGAGGAGAGAGTGGGTTGTGCTTGTTGGGCCTGAGTTGCTGGGTTGGATTCGTTTTCTTATTTTTTTCCTTCTCTGAATCTTTTTCTTTTTCTATTTCTATTTTTCTGTTTTCAAATTCAAACTCTTATTTGAATCAGATTTATTCATCAAATCTTTTCAAAACTTTTCAGTAGGTTTTATACTGTTTTTAAATGTGTTTTAATGTCCATTTTAAAATAATTTCTTTTATTCTTTTATGGCTTACTATTTATTTAAAATAGGCACTTGTCTTCATTTAAATAGGATTTTAAATATGTTTTTCAATCTGTATTATTTAATTCTAATGATTTAAACATCTGTTTTGAATTCAAATGTTTATGAAACCTTTTTAGTATGTTTTATTTATTAAATAGGGTGTTAAATAATTCACTTTGAATTATTTGAAATATTTTTAATATGATTTATTAATCATTTAAATTGGGCATTTGTCTTTATTCAAATAAAATCAAATATGGTTTTAGTTCCATATAAATTTTATTCAAATGATTCTTTTATTCCATTTAAGTTAATTGAATAACTTTTATTCCACTTGGGCAAACTACAATATATTATTTTCTCATGATTTAATTAAATATTTTCATTAGGGATTTTGTCTCCATTTAAATGGAATTTAATTTGGTTAATGCCATATAATTTTATTTGAATATTTCTTATCCCTTTATTTTATTTGGATTTGGATTATATTTATTCCTTTTGCTTATGGATTTAATTCAAGATTTTAAATTGACTTCTAAATAATTTTATTATTATTTAGTTTAGGCAATTTCTCTTTATTTAAATAAAATTAGATATTGTTTAATCCCTATGATTTTATTTAAATAATCCTTTTCTCCTTTTTATTATTCAATCACTTTTATTTGTGTATGGATTTGGCTAAGATTTAATTTGGCTTTTAAATATTCCTTATTTATTTTCTTTCTTTCTTTTTCTTATAAAATCCATATCTTTTTATTTATAGATCCAAAATTGGTGATTCCAAATTTGTATTATTTTATTTAATATTTGTTTATCCTTTTAAATATCTTTAGGATTATTTTTCTCACAATTTGGTATGGATTTTAGATAGGAGCTTTATTAGCTTTGAAATTTAATTTCTTTATCTTATTAAATTCATAAGATTTTATCCATGGCTCCAAATTGAATGAAACCAATTTCTATGGTTTTATAATATTTTTGTTTATCATTTTTGATCATTTATAAATGCTTGTTGACAAAAATTTTATATGGATCAAATCCATAGTCTTTGAGAGATCTTGGAAATGATTTCTTTTATTAGGGTTTTAGGGTTTTCGTTTAACTTTTCCAAATGTTTAAATTTCAAGATACATTCATGGATGAATGCATTTCACTTGATTGAAATTTGTTGGATTCCATTTCATTTAAATTTATTCTAGAGGGGTTTTGATGTTTCCATTTAGAAGCAAAAAGTTTCTTTTCACCCTAAATTTCAACAATTATTTATTTTGTTTATTTATTTTTCACATTTCAAAATTTGGAAAATTTTGGGATGTGACAGCTACTGTTGGGGATATACTTTCCGGGTATACCCATAGGACTCGCTGACCAGGGTGGCCCACCAGCGGGTTAGAGCTTTGCTTCACGGGTGGCCTAGTCAGAGAAAGAGGAGGAGCTAGTTATGGCTACGACAAGGCCCAGAAGAGTTACCGACTTAGGCCTGTAGTATTACTTGTAGTCCAAGATGTACATAGTTACTGACTCTATAATGTAGCCGGATAGGTCTCTCCTGTAACCCTAGGCGCTAGTGACTATATAAACTGGCCCTATGGGAGCCTTTAGGTCAACCAATCAATCGTAACACCACAACCAACTCGCACAGGCGAACCTCTCTTGTAATCCGCTGTAACATCCGGCTTACGCCAATATATTACTGGGTTGCTAGCAGGAGTAGGATCCGATAATCGCAGTCGGATCTGAACCTGGGTAAACTTGTGCTCACCGCTCCTGGAACATTCTACGTCTCACACCCCATCCTTCCAATGCCACTAGGACCCCCTATGGCGTACTTATCGATAATCCGACAACAACTAGCATTGTGAACTTGATCACACCCTTGATAATTATCATGGACTTGATGTTTGTTGAGTTGTCCAGTGACATGAGTGGTAGCACCGGTGTCAAGGTACCTATTCGTGTCTGATGTCTATGCACTTCTATTCTTGTAGACAGTTGTTGGGCCTCCAAGTGAAAAGGTTTGTAGAACAGCACCAAGTTTCTCTTAAGTGGATTACCCAAGGTTTATCGAACTCGGGGAGGAAGTGGTCAAAGGTATCCCTCTCAAGCAAACCTGCAATCAAGATAAAAGAAGTCTCTTGTGTCCCCAACACACCCAATACACTTGTCATGTGTATAGGTGCACTAGTTCGGCGAAGAGATAGTGAAATACAAGTGGTAATGGTGCCAAAAAAGAGCTTCTGACTTGTTGTTGATGTGGGAGAGACTAAAGGAAAAAAGATGGAAGAAATCAAACATGCAACAGATCTAGTTGTAAACAGTGTTTCAATGATTAAAAACAAGGCCTAGGGACCATACTTTCACTAGTGGACACTCTCATATAAATATCTTCTCTTCATGATACTACCCTGAACTACTCTCCGGTTGGACTCTAATCCATGGTAGGGCTATAACAGCACTCCTCAAAGTCCGCCTCCCCCATCTAGATAACCCCACACTGTCACCTTGAGCGCTAGATGGTTCCAACAAACACCACAATTTCATAGAGACAACCAGCTCAAAATATACTCATCATAAATATTTATGAACTCTAGCCTAAGTGCCACCACGACGTGCATGCTGTCACTTTCACACACGTGGGGAGAGCAGAGATCTATTGAAGCACTTGAGTATTTATGTAAACTCTAGCCTAAGTGCGACCACGGTATGCACGTTGTCACTTTCACACACGTGGGGAGAGCCGGGGATCTATTGAAGCACTTGACTAGCAAAGTAGATCTACTTGATTACAAAGCTCATGATCACAATATGATCATGCATAGAGAGAGAGATGAACACATAGCTACCGATAGAGCCCTTAGCCTCGAGGAAGAACTACTCCCTCCTCATCATGAGAATCAGCAATGATGATGGATATGGAGGTGGAGATCGATGGAGATGGTGGTGGAGATCGAAGGAGATGGCTCCGTGGGCACTTCCCCGTCCCGGCAGGGTGCTGGAACAGAGACTTCTGTCCCCAGAATCTCCCCGTCGGTGGCGGTGGCGCTGCGGAACTTTTCGTGGATGTATGCTTGATGACCTAGGGTTTTCTCCCCGGGGGCTTCTTATAGGCGAAGGGAAAGGCGAGGAGGCAGCTAGGGGGGGCGACACCCCATGGTGGTGCGTCCTAGGTGGGCTTGCGCCACCCTAGGGTGTGCCCACCCTGGTGCCCTACTCCATCTCTGCTTTGATTTTTCGTATCAATCCGGGAAAATAGTAACTTTGGCTTTTGTCCCGTCCAATTATGATAATATTCATTTTTTAGCTTTTCTGAAACCAAAAACAGCAGAAAACAGGCAACTGGCACTGCGGCATCTTTTCAATAGGTTAGTCCCAGAAAATGTATAAAAATACCTCAAAGTGTAGACAAAGCATAAGATAAATGATATATAACAAACATGGAGCATCAAAAATTATAGATACGTTTATGACATATCAAGCATCCCCAAGCTTAATCCTACTCGTCCTCGAGTAGGTAAGTGATAAAAAGAATAATTTTTGAGGTGACATGCTATCACAACTGATCAAGGTATTGCAAAGCATTGATAGCTGGGATCAAAGTACTCTAAACATGAGCATGAAAGATGAAGTTCTAACAATAAGACAAAACAACTATGTTGCAACATGAAAAGATACAAACAAAGATCATGAATAACAATGCATTGAGAGACGTTTGTTTGTTTCACATATAGAAAACATAGCATAGTGGCATTTAGCTTGTCCCTCATGGAGTAGCAATGAATGCATAGGAAACCTTCAATGTTCATAAGAGTGACTAGATACAAATAGTTCATGAGGAAGAAATATCAACAATATGAATCAATCAATAAGTTTTGGTACAATGCACATAGAACTAAGAATGGCAACTATGCTCTCTTAATTTATGCCTAAGGATAAAAGGTGGAGACTCAAAAATATGGTGGAAGAAAGGCCCTTCATAAAAAGGGAAGCAGGGATTTAAAGTCTCATAAAGAGCTTCCAAAAATTATGGTACTTGTTAGCTTTCAGCTCTCATTGCCCCTATCATAAGCATCTTGAAGTGATTAAGGTTAAAGTGAACAAACTATGAAGTATATGCTTGACAAAGTATAAGGTGGCAATATCATGTCCCTGGAGTATGAGGGCCGCTCCTCATGCTACTCAACTTTAGTCACCGGTAAGTTCTTATCATAGTAAGTACATGTCTATCATAGAGAACCGCCAACGGGGTACCCCTTGAACATGATACAGGAGCTATCCCATATCAAAATGAAAAGGCAAGAAGACAATGAGCATCTCAGCAATCTTATTATTTACCATGGGAAAATGGTGCTTTTTTCTCTCTTTCCTCTTTTCTCATCTTTTTTTTCCTTTTTCTCAATCTCTTTTTTATAAGAAGAATGCTTCATAGATTGCTCACTATGGTGATGATGCAAGTTTCCACCATGATTAGGCATGGCTTAGCCTAGCGTCCCAGGCGTTTCTCTAACACAAATACATAACTCCATGGACTTACAAGCTCCCCTTTTATTTCACACCGATAACATCCATAAACAAAAGAGCATGATATCAACCGGGTAGATATTTACAGGTGTTAAAAGCGTTCCCCGTGACAGCACAATTCTGCTAATTCCCAACTTATAAGTGCAAGCATATACAACATAGATGACACAATGGTTAATGTTTATTAGGGGCAAGAAAAATAAAGTGTGACATCAAGTTTGTGAGGTCTTTAATCACTAATTTTTCACATAACAAAGTGACTTTTTAATGGAAGGTAGATAAAACAAGAATATACTTGGAATGGTGTAACACACTATGCATAGGAATTTATAGTGGACACTTTGGAATAACTTGGTTTCTTGGGAGTTGGATGCATGAGTAGAGCTTACTCAATACAAGTGGAGAATAGCAAAAGACTGGGAGCGACCAACTAAGAGAGCAATAATGGCCATAATCATACAGAGCGACAAAACATTATCAACTAAAGCATAAAGTGGTACCACAAGTCAAAAGTTAAATGATCATAGAGGCTAAGGTGAATGGTTCATAGTCATAACATGGTGTGAGAATGTGCCAAGTCAACCCAAACAAAGTATCAAAGGATAATACCACAATACTATGCTTTTGTATGCTAAAACAACGCATGATTCTTCCAAGGAACATTAAGCAATCCCAATTGTTTGGAACAAGTCATGCTACAACAATAATCACTAAGCATAAGGTCAAAACAACATCTAGCATGACATGATAAAGTCTAAGCCATAGTCAAAACAAGATCCCTTTTGTACCACTATAAGCATGAAACTTTCTACTCTTTTCCAACACCAATAAACTTATTTGAAACAACTCACAAAGATAATCATCAACAAAGATCAGTGATATTGTCTCACAAATCCACAAATAAGGACTAAAAAGTTCTAAGATGAAAGCTCAAGAAAACTAAGGCTAAACACGGTGCTAGCAAAAGAGAACACTCACAAGACAATAAGAATGAAAACTAGAGTATTCTAGGCAATGAAAACATAGCGTGTCTCTCTCCAAAATAAGTGTGCTGGGATCCAACCAAATTATTGCATCAAACCAAGCAAAAGAAAACTAAAAAACTAAAACAAAGACGCTCCAAGAACAACATAATAGTACATGAAACAATAAAAACGAAGTGTCCTGAAAGACCTGAGATTTTTATTGATGAAGAAGGGGATGCCTTGGGCATCCCCAAGCTTTGATGCTTGTACCTCTTAAATATTTCTTGGGGTGACACGGGGTGGCATCCCCAAGTTTGAGCTTTTTTCCATTCTTCATCTCATTACATCATTCTTTCCCTACACCTGAAAATTTTCCTTCATACAGAACTTCACACAATCTTCATTAGCAACATTAGTGCATTCAAAAGATAATAGACCTTTGGGTTTAGTTTTAAAATAGCAAAATTTTCATCAAAAACACAAGCTACTATAGTAATTCCTTCAAAAATCTCAATTTACCAAAGATAACCTAAAAATAAATCGATAAAGAGGCAAATGCAAATAATGGCAGAAATCTGTCAAAACAGACCAGCAGGTAAAACCGATTTTTTCGAAGACCTTCAGTTTCTCAAATCAAAAAGTGTTGAACTAGCGAAATTTATCTAGCAACCTAGGGGACTTATTCAGAAAATTACAACTCAATCCGACACACAGAGATTTTTCATGAATTCGCGCAGTGAAGCACAAAAATCTGTTTCGGGACAGCATTTCCCCAAATCTCACTTCTCCCTCATTAGAGGTTATTATTGGCACAAAAATCAAATAAAAATTATAATGAGAGGTCATTACTGAAGTAGTAACTTCCAATACTCAAGAAAACTTTTGGGTTATCTCCCAAGAAGTACTTTTCTTTAACGCCTTTAAGTTAGGCATAATAGTTTGAGAAGATGCTAACATAAGAAATATGAAATGAAGTAAAAGAGAGCATCAAGAAGCAAATTCAAAACACATTTAAGCCTAACCCACTTCATATGCATATGAATCTTGTAAAGAAACAAGTCATGAAAGCACAAAGCAACAATCATAGGAAAGCAAACACAAGTGCAACTTCAAAATTTTAAACATAAAGAGGTGAAACTTAATATTATTGAGATGCATAAAACCATGTTTCCCTCTCTCATAATAAATTTCAGTAGCATCATGAATAAACTTAACAATATAACTATCACATAAAATATTCTTATCATGAGCCACATGCATAAAATGATTATTACTCTCAACATAAGCATATTCATTCTTATTAATTATAGTGGGAGCAAATTCAACAAAGTAGCTATCATTATTATTATCATCACCATAATCATCAAATATAGGAGGCATATTGTAATCATAATTAATTTTCTCCTCAATAGTAGGTGGACTGAAAATATCATATTCATCATTGTAATCATCATATATTGGAGGTTTGGTGTCATCATAAGCAATAGAATAGCTATCTTCCAAAGCTGGGGAACTAAAAAGATCATTTTCATAAAAACTAGCTTCCCAAAGCTTAGACGTTTCCACAGCATTAGCAATAATGGTGTTCAAATATTTCATACTAATAACATTTCTATTAGCATGCAAATAAAGTTCCATAGGTTTTTTAATTTTCTCTTCAAACACTTCATGTCCTAACTCAAGATAGATACTATAAAGCTCTCTAATTTTGTTGTTGTTTCCCATGAAGCCTAACTAGTGAAAACAAGAAACAAAAAGACAAAATTGCAGAATCTAAAGGAAACAACTTCGAGCACTCACACACCAAGCGGATGTGAATACCTTTTACCTTACCTCCCCAACAATGGTGCCAGAAAATAGATTGCTGGCTTGCTGTTGACGTGGGAGAGAGTGTGTGAGTGACTTTTAGCTTACTTCCCAGGCAACGGCGCCAGAAAAGAGCTTGATGTCTACGCACTTCTATTCGTGTAGACATTTGTTGGGCCTCCAATGTAAAGGTTTGTAGAACAACAACAAGTTTCCCTTAAGTGGATTACCCAAGGTTTATCGAACTCAGGGAGGAAGTGGTCAAAGGTATCCCTCTTAAGCAACCCTGCAATTAAGATACAAGAAGTATCTTGTGTCCCCAACACACCCAATACACTTGTTAGGTGTATAGGTGCACTAGTTCGGCGAAGAGATAGTGAAATACAAGTGGTAATGGTGCCAGAAAAGAGCTTCTGACTTGTTGTTGACGTGGGAGAAACTAAAGGCAAAAAGATGGAAGCAAGCAAACATGCAACAGATCTAGTTGTAAACAGTGTTTCAATGATTAAAAACAAGGCTTAGGGATCATACTTTCACTATTGGACACTCTCATATAAATATCTTTTCTTCATGATACTACCTTGAACTACTCTCTGGTTGGACACTCTAATCCATGGTAGGGCTATAACAACACTCCTCAAAGTCTACCTTCCCCATCTAGATAACCGCACACTGTCACCTCGAGCGCTAGATGGTTCCAACAAACACCACAATTTCATAGAGACAACCAAATCAAAATATACTCATGATAAATATTTATGAACTCTAGCCTAAGTGCCACCACGACGTGCACGCTGTCACTTTGACACACATGGGGAGAGCAGAGATCTATTGAAGCACTTGAATATTTATGTAAACTCTAGCCTAAGTGCCACCATAGTATGCATGCTGTCACTTTCACAAACGTGGGGAGAGCTGGAGATCTATTTAAGCACTTGAGTAGCACAGTAGATCTACTTGATTACAAAGCTCATGATCACAATATGATCACGCTTAGAGAGATATGAACACATAGCTACAGGTAGAGCCCTTAGCCTCGAGGAAGAACTACCCCCTCCTCATCATGGGAATCAACAATGGCGACGGAGATGGTGGTGGAGATCGATGGAGATGGTGATGGAGATCGAAGGAGATGGCTCCGGGGGCACTTCCCAGTCCCGGTAGGGTGCTGGAACAAAGACTTCTGTCCCCCGAATCTCCCCTTCGGTGGCGGCGACGCTACGGAACTTTTTGTGGACGTATGCTTGAAGACCTAGGGTTTTCTCCCCGGGGGCTTCTTATAGGCGAAAGGTCAAGGCGAGGAGGGAGCCAGGGGGCCACACCCCCTGGTGGCGCGACCTAGGTGGGCCCACGCCACCCTAGGGTGTGCTCACCCTGGTGCCCTACTCCGTCTCTGCTTCGATTTTCCATATCCATACGGGAGAAATCGTAACTTTGGCTTTTGTCCCGTCCAATTCCGAGAATATTCATTTTTTAGCTTTTCTGAAACCAAAAACAGCAAAAAAAACATGCAACTAGCACTGCGGCATCTTGTCAATAGGTTAGTCCTAGAAAATGTATAAAAATACCTCAAAGTGTAGACAAAGCATCAGACAAATGATATAAAACAAGCATGGAGCATCAAAAATTATAGATACATTTACGACGTATTAGTGTCTACTCCATACACACCCTTTTGGTCCTTCGGTGGTGTGTCATCATTAGCATCATCACCATAGTGCCACCAGCAATATTTGGCGGAGTGGCCTTCCTTCTTCCAAAGCTGATAGTACACCCCTTCCAAAACAGTATGGCAACATGGCCATGGTCCTTGCGCCCTCCTTTTTGGCGGCGGCCCTGAGGATGGGGCCGTGCCTGGTCCTGGCGCTGCTGAGAAGGCTGTTGTGTGAGACGATAGGGTGCTGGTTCTGGAGCATACTGAGGGAGCAGCAGGAGTGGGGCCTGGTATTGCGGGTGGACAGGGGTGTATGGAGGTGGCTGATACGTCGGCTGATGTGGGTACGAAGGAGATTATGGGGCATCAGCTGCTGGTACCCATATGGCATCAGGGGTGTACATGGTGGCACACGAGCAGGTCCTCCCCAATAGACAGGGTTCGGGTGCCGAGAAACCACATTAAACAATGACACGAAGGAGGAACCAGGAGCATGTCTAGTAGTTTGCAACATCTTTTCATGATTTTCACATGCCAAAATCTGGGAGCATGTGCCATTGAGGGTGGTGGAGGGAACAATGTTGATGGCAGCAACAAGAGGATTGAAGGTACCATCTAGGCCATTCAATATGTAGTCCTTGAGTTCATCATCATCAACCTTCTTCCCAGCAGCAGCAGGTTCAGAAATAAAGCAGTCAAATCCAGCTTCTTTGTATTAGCAAGGGCACCGCGAATAGTGGATACCCTCGATTTGGACTGAGAGGAGTAAAGATCCTTGAGGGAACGCCACATGTCGTCAGCATGAGGTAGCCCAAAAACATGGGGAAGCACATCCTTAGAGAGGGAATTAATGAGGAAACTGACCACCTACTGATCCCATGTGATCCACACATCATAGATAGAGTTGGGGATTTTGATCTTCTTCTTGTTCTCATCTTTAGCTTCCAGAAACTTGGGTGGAGCCGGATTGGATCCCTCAAGGAGACCCACGACCCTTGCTCCGCGAAGGGTAGGCAACACTGGGGCATGCCAGTAGAGGAAGTTCTCGTGGGTCAACTTTGTGGCCGGTGGAGCACCAATTGCAGGCGCGACAGAGGAGTAGGAGGGCATCACCATGGTCCTGAAAATCGAAAGGATTAGGTACCGATCAATGTAGATGAGATCGTGGGTGGTAGGGTTCCTGGGATAAAAAACATGGGATTTTTGGTGGAGGTTGTAGGATCAAAGAGACTAGGGGAATTGGTAGAGGAGATGAGGATCTATGTCCTGGTGGTCATGATATGGTGATGGGAGGTGTGGAGGCCTGGCGGCGGCGAGGGGACGGTCACTAACGACGGCAGCTAGAAGGGAGGAAGGGAGGGGCCTCCACCACCCTTAGTATACTAGACCTGGAACTAGTTAAACATAGGATTAGAATTAGGGCATGTACAATAGTGTGACGTCAGCCTTCGCTTATGGTTGCTACATTGGATTTTTGCTTAGTTGGATGAGAGAGAAATAAGAAAGAAAAGGTTGCCTTCTATTATCTAAGGGATGATTTCTTAGAAATAAGAGAAGGATATTTTATCCATTGTACCATATATCTTCCCTTAGCAAGTCAATTTCTTACTAAATATAGGTAATTCTCATTAATTGCTAAAGATAACAATAAAAAATAATGCATTCTACAATTTAGGGCATGAAGAATGGTAGAGAAGGCAATGCCTTCTCTTAGCCTTTCACATCATCTAGAGAAGGAAAAATACATAAATTGTCGAATGCATGACTTTTTATTGTTATCTCTAGAAATTAATGAGAATTACCTATATTTAATAAGAAATTGATTTGCTAAGGAAAGATATATGGTACAATGGAGAAAATAGCCTTCTCTTATTTCTAAGAAATCATCCCTTAGCTAAGAGAAGGCAACCTTTTGTTTCTTATTTCTCTCTCATCCAACTAAGCAAAAATCCAATGTGGCAACCATAAGCGAAGGCTGACATCACCCAATTGTACATGCCCATTGATGAGTCCAAAATTGAAGCATATTTACCTTTTGTTTATGCATAAATAGAGTAGGGATCTTAGTATTTCACTGCATTCGCTTGCACCTTTTTGTCTTTATTTCAATAGGATCCTGAATCATTAAGTATTATATAAACATATCAATTAGAGCTGTCATATTATACTATAATATGATATTTTTAAGTGATAAAAGTCATTTTATGGACTTACCTTCATACCTATGAGAATACCAAACGAGGTGAAGCAACCAGTGCCGATAACGACTGGTGGTATGGGCGGAGCCCGCCCGTACCAGGTGCCATTAGGTTTGTCTTGTAAAATACTTTCTCCTGGCGAAGACGGTGGGGATATCTGACATACACAACCACCAGAAACCACGAAAAACCACATCTGAAAGGGATCTAAAGGAGGAACTTGGCTGGGGTAAAATCCCTGCTGATTCACGGATCATTGGAGGACAACACATCATCCCCTTCATCATCAACCTCTACATCTACATCACCACCATTACCCCCATCTTTCATCCATTAGATCTTGTTGTAATTCTAGATTAAATTGTGGTTTGCATTAGATCTATTTCAGCACTTTCATTAATCCATTTGATTATGATGATGTTGTTGATTGCCTCCATGTGTGAGTAGTTCCTTTGTTCTTAGGGAGATGGAGAAACCCTATCACTATTATGAATTTGCAATAAAGATGATCTATTCTTGTGTCCATATGACTTGCTGGTCTATGATAGATTTATGATTAGTGTTTGATCTCTCTGTGTAGATGGTATGTGAAGTCGACCACATACCATTTCCCCTTGGAACTAAATGGAGGGATAAATCCTTTGGGGTCATAACCGAAATGGCCCTGTGACAGATTTGTGCCATCTCGTGAACTACGAGGTCAAACAAGGAATAAAGATGGACTCCCTAAGCTAATTACGATATCCACGAGGGAAACCCTTAATTGCGGTGGTCTATATGGGTGACTGCTCTCAGACATCGAGGTGGTTATTTAGAGGTGACCTCACTCTTAGCTCAACAAAGTGGATTCCTACGAGCCTTGTAGTGAACATCTTATGTGAAGCTCTCCCCACAAATCTCATGACACAAGAATTATATTATCTTAAATTATTAATTATAACAATACCATGCTAGAGGTATATCCTACACCCCCGAGAACGTTTTAGCCCTATTGAGTTCAACCACGCTTTCACACAATCTTGTTACTTGCTTTCTTTTAATTGTTTTAATTACTTTTCTATAGACAACCAAAAACCTTTCAAACACTCTTTACTTGAGATAAAAGGAAACTTACAAGTATACTTTGGTAGATAGTGACAAGGGCCATAAATATCTTTACCAATAGATCTCTGTGGGTTCGATATCTTTACTTCGAAACTAGCTACAATTGATCTGTGCACTTGCAGTCATCACCCTTATGTATTTTTCTTTCTCTAGGTGATGTGAAGGAAAAATGAAGAGGTAAATATACAGGAGACACAGGAATCAACGAAGGAAGATATTATAACCATGTTTGCTCACTGCAACGTGATTGATCTAGATACTGAAGCTCTGCAGTTCGTCAAAGGTAAGGTAAAAGCTAAAGAAGTTGGTAAGC
The DNA here is from genome assembly GCA_030063025.1 of Avena longiglumis. Lineage (NCBI taxonomy): Eukaryota > Viridiplantae > Streptophyta > Magnoliopsida > Poales > Poaceae > Avena > Avena longiglumis. The sequence continues at coordinate 442,845,843 of CP125973.1, read as the reverse complement.
CTATTTTCCCTTGTACCTTCGGAGGAACTTCCTATTATGGCCTCTGCGACATAGGGACAACTGTTAACATTATTCTTTTAACTTTTATTTAAAAATCAAAACAAACTAGCACCAACTGAATTAGAGGATACGCATATGACTATAATTCTTGTGGATAAAACACTTAGAGTCCCCATGGGAATACTTAGAGGTGTTCCAATTTTTGTTGGACCATACAAATACCCCAATGATTTCGTTCTTATTGATATGCCTACCGATGTTTATTGTCCTATCATTTTTGGAAGAACTTTTCTAAATACCACTGGAGCAAACATAGATTGCAGGAGACAAACTGTGTCTCTCAAGTTTGGTGAAGAGAAAATGGATTTTCATTTCTCCAAATTTGACCATAAGATGGCTATTGAAGAACTAGATGGTGGCAAGTACGAACGTGAGGAAGAAGGTAGTATTGTCAATTTAGCTTCATTGGTTATTGAGACTCCTGATGATGATTTAGCAAGAAGCTTAGTCAATAATAATAATATCCACCATGACATACAAAAAGATGAAATGGATGATTACCTAGACTCCACACCCGAGGTGGATCCCTAGGTTAATCAAGAATATGAAGAACCTATATAAAATGGAGATGAGGCTCCTCCCCCTCCTACGCTCAAAACTTTACCAAAATAATTAAAATATATGTTTCTTGATGAGACAAATAGATTTCCCGTTATTATAAGTTCTAACCTTATAGAAAAAGAGGATGAGAATTTAATGAAAGTTCTTCAGATGCATAGAAATGCTCTTGTATACTCAATTAGTGACTTAAAGGGGATCAGTCCTTCGATAGCCACCCATAGGATATTCATGGAGGAATGAACTCAGCCAGTCACAGACTTTCAGGGACGACTCAAACCTCATATGAAAGAGGAGGTAAGAAAAGAAATAACACATTTATTAGATGCAGGAATCATCTTTCACGTAGAATAAAGTGAATGGGTAAGTCATGTTTATTGTGTTCCTAAGAAAGGTGGATTTACTGTTGTCGAATATGAACATAATGAGATGTTACCTACAAGAACTGTTGTTGGACACCGGATGTGCATTGACTATAGAAAACTTAATAAAGAAACCAGTAAAGACCACTATCCACTACTGCTTATAGATCAAACTTTAGAGAGGCTAGCTATGCATTCTCATTTTTGTTACTTAGACGTCTACTCTGGTTTTTCTCAAATTGTTGTTCATCCGGATGATCAACTTAAAACTACTTTTATCATTCCTTATGGTTTTTATGATTATCACCATATGCCTTTCGGTCTCTGCAATGCTCCTGCTACTTTCCAGAGTTGTATGACCGCTATATTTGCTGATTATGTTGAAAGTATTATGGAAGTCTTCATGGATGACTAATTTATTTATTGAACTTCCTTTAATCATTGTCTCCATAATATTCAAAAAGTTTTGCAGAGATGTGAAGATACTAACCTAGTATTGAACTGGGAGAAATACCATTTTATGGTTCAACAAGGTATAGTGCTTGGTCACAAAATCTCAAGTGAGGGTATAGAAGTTGATAAAGAAAAGATTGAAGCTATAGAAAGACTTCCCCCTCCTCGAGATGTGAAAGGTATAAAAAGTTTCTTAGGCCATGCTGGATTTTAGAGAAGGTTCATTAAACTTTTCAAAAAATGCTAGACCTTTAACTAATATTCTTCAAAAAGGGATTGTTTTCGATTTGATGAAAGATGTATAAATTCTTTCAACATATTAGAACAAGCTCTCATTGAAGCTCCCATTATAAACCCACCTAATTAGAGGAAACCATTTGAGTTATTTGGTGAGGCTAGTCATGAAGCTGTGGGAGCAATTCTTTGCCAGTATGATGGTGATGATCTTAATATCATTCATCATGCTAGCCGCACCATAAACGAGGCCCAAAAGAATTACCCTATGGTAGAAAAGGAATTTTTTGCTGTAGTTTTCTCCTATGATAAATTTAGATATTATACAAATAACTCAAAAGTAAGGGTACATACTGATCGTATTGGCCTAAAGGAAATCCTAGAAAGGACTGGCGTTAAGCCAAGTATGATCCATTGGATTCTACTTTGGCAAGAATTTGATTTGTAGATTCTACAAAGAAAAGAGGAGATAGAGGGGACATCCGTGGACGTGCAAGAAAATTCTCCACCTAAAGAAGTGTCATCCATCTACATACCTATAGGAGCCACATTACCGAAAATAAAATTCTCAACTTTCCTTGCAAGGGTTTTGGTGATTTCCTTCAACCAACTCTGTTCGAAGGGAAAAATAAAAAAGATGATCCAGAAGGGAGACCGTACCTAAATGATCTCATTCTCTCTAGAATGATCTTGGTATGTGAAATCTAAATTTATCTTTGTTTTGTTTAATTTTCTGCTCTTTATTTTTGCATTTCTTTTGTTTTTATGAATGCACTATCGGGTTTGCGAAGTCGGTACAGGCGGGACGTACAGCCGCATTCGCCCGTACCACTGATCGTCAAACAGACGGTACTCCTGCTTCATTTTTTTGTATGACCAAGCAGTATGGGCGCACCCTCCCATACCACTGGTCATTACCGATACGGTATCGCATTGCCTAACTTTCGATTCAACTTGTGTCAAATAAATTAAAGTTGATCAAGTCGGTACGGATGGGCAGTATGGGCGGGACCCGCCCGTACTATTTAGTTGGTTGGCTGGTTACCGCCTTCATAAGCCGAGTTTGCTTGGGAACGACCCGGTATGGGCGCACTGTACGGGCATCCGCCCATACAAGGTGGTCGTTATGATCATAATTTCTTCCTTTTTTGCTTATTTCTTTCCATATTTGTTGGGATTATTTTCTTGGCCGGCCCTTTTCCTTCCAGTATGATTTTTTCCTTTCTATAACCTCTTATAAGCCTTCTTAGCGGGCCTCTTCATTTTTATTGATAAGAAAGATCTCCTCCGCATCACCTTTCCCTTCTAAGAACCTTGGAACCATGTCCTATACATGGAGCTTTGCTCAAGGGAAGGAGGATCCATGAGGATCCTCCTCAAGGATCATGGAGGAAGTCAAGGCTGCTGAACCAAAGAAAGAGGAGTTGGAAGTCGAGGATGGATTCAAGCTAATAGAAACAATAAAAGATGGGTGTGAAGTGTTTAGCCTCAGTGTTGTCAAAGAAGGAGACTCTAAAAAGGTTCAACTTGATTTAGAAAATATGGAGAGATCTATTTGAAAAAGGAAAAGGAACAAGGAGAGAAGATCCAAGCCTGCTTGGATGCCCTCGAACGCTGTATTAAGAAGATTGAGGTAAAATCTTCAGGATCTTCTAAACATATTGAACCGTTGCATCATTATCTGGACTTGATGGATATAAAGATAATGAATGGGCTCGAAGAAAACCTCAACTTTAGCCTTCGATCTATCAACACTCACAAGCAAACAATAGGGATGTACAAAGCTCTTGTGGAGCAGTTGGAGAAAGTTTGCGAGTAGCGCCAGATCTGAATCTTGATCCTAGAAGCATCAAACAAGACACTTCGAGCAAGCCTTCGTGGTTCAAGGGGTTACCCCTCTGCAGACTAAAAGGTCGCTCCACGGTATCAAATAAATGCAAGGAATTATTTGATCCACCCGGTTTGATTCCAAGATTGGGGGATCTGTGAGAGCCTTGTAATCTATCTTATAGTTTTTAGCATGTTTACTTTTCTGCACGCATGTTAGACTTTAATTCCAATGTTTGCATTAGTTGCATCAAATTTGAGCTCCCTTTGTTCAAGAAGATTTGCGAGACTTTATGATATTTGAAGTTGTGTAATGATTCATGATTATTATATTAGATGATTGAACTAGGTTGAGTGTTATGATACTTGTACATATGTCATGATTTTAGGGACTTCCACACCAATAAAAGTATTGATTAGGCTATGAGAAGAAGAATTCTCATATCATATTATAATTAAGAGTTTTCCTTGGAGCCATGAAAGTAGTGAGCATGATCAAATAGTTGTACTTTAAAAAAAGAGAAAAAAAGAAAAGAATAATATATATATAGACAAGATACGAAAGAAGAAAAAAAGAGAACAACTATCAAAAGAGTCAAGTGTATAAGAAAAGAAGAATGATCATGAATCTTCATTACTAAACCAATCTTTCGATACCCATAAAATCAATTATTATATGATATGTTAAATCACTAGAAGCTTCTTCTAACTTCATTAATACTAGAAAACGTGTGGAAGCCTATAAGTCATGTAATGTGTAAGGGTATTGTAATACCCCCAAAGTTTATTTACATCTGATGTTGTATTCCTGTTTCAATTTCTACCTCATTTATTATAACGACTCATGTCTCATGAACATGATGATCTTGTCCATAAGCCACCATCTTGCTTGGGGACGAGCAAGAGCCTAGCTTGGGGGAGTTGATGAGTCCAAAATTGAAGCATATTTACCTTTTGTTTTTGCATAAATAGAGTAGGGATCTTTGTATTTCACTGCGTTCGTGAGCACCTTTTTGTCTTTATTTCAACAGGATCTTGAATCATTAAGTCTTATATGAACATATCAATTAGAGCTATCATATTATACTATAATATGATAATTTTTAAGTGATAAAATTCATTTCATGGATTTACCTTCATACCTAGGAGAATACCATATGAGGAGAAGCAACAATTGCCGATAACGACTGGTGGTATGGGCGGAGCCCTTCCGTACCGTCCGCTCGTACCAGGTGCCATCAGGCTTGCCTCGTCAAATACTTTCTCCTAGCAAAGATGGCGGAGAGAACTGACATACAGAGCCACGAGAAACCACGAAAACCCACATATGAAAGGGAACTGAAGGAGGAACTTGGCTGGGGTAAAATCCCTGCTGATTCATGGATCATTGGAGGATAACACATCATCCCCTTCATCATCAACCGCTGCATCTACATTGCCACCATTACCCCCATCTTTCATCCATTTGACCTTGTTGTAATTCTTGATTAAATTGTGGTTTGCATTATATGTATTTCAACACTTTCATTCATCCATTTGATTATGATGATGTTGTTGATTTCCTCCATGTGTGAGTAGTTCCTTTGTTCTTGGGGAGATGGAGAAACCCTAGCACTATTATGAATTTGCAATAAAGATGATCTATTCTTGTGTCCCTATGACATGCCGGTCTATGATTGATTTATGATTTGTGTTTGATATCTCTCTTTAGATGGTATGTGAAGTCGACCACATACCATTTTCCCTTGGGACTAAAGGTAGGGATAAATCCTTTGGACGTGCTTTGGGATCGTAGATTGGCACCGCTCGTGAACTACGCGGTCAAATGAGGAATAAAGAGGGACTCCCTAAGCTAATTACGATATCCACAGGGAAACCCTTAATTGAGGTGGTCTATATGGGTGACTACTCTCAGACATCACAGTGGTTATTTAGAGGTGACCTCACTCTTGGCTAAATAAAGTAGCTTCCGACGAGCCTTGTAGTGAACATCTTATTATGGAGCTCTCTCCACACATATCATGACACAAGAAGTATATTATCTTAAATTATTAATTATGGCAATACTATGCGAGAGGTGTGTCCTACATCCCCTAGAATATTTTAGCCCTATTGAGTTCAACCACGCTTTGGCATAATCTTGTTACTTGCTTTCTTTTAATTGTTTTAGTTACTTTTCTCCACACAACCAAAAACCTTTCAAACACTCTTTACTTGACATCAAAGGCAACTTACAAGTATATATTGGTAGATAGTGACGAGGGGCATAAAGACCTTTACCAATAGCTCTTTGTGGGTTCGATATCTTTACTTCGAAACTAGCTACAATTTATCTGTGCACTTGCAGCCATCAACCTCATGTATTTTTCCTTCTCTAGATGATGTGAAAGGCTAAGAGAAGGAAATGCCTTCTCTACCATTGTGCATGCCCTTAGTCTGCAAGTTACTGATTTTGACGGTTTCATATCCATCCATGCTTAGGTGGACGAGTGTGTGGATGCATCATAGGGTTCTATTTAGGAAGAATATAAGAGGAATATCATTCATGTGTTCATTGTTGGGTACTTTCGTCGTGGCGGCTGCTGATCATGTGCGGGCGAGGTCAGCTCGGGATCCGCTTTTTTAGCAGAGTGGTGCGTGGAGGCTGACTTGTGGACGCATGTTGGGCCACCGAGGCCGATTCCGGGTCGAGTTTCACCTGTCACACGATCTCTAGGAGGATTGGCTTGGCAAGGACTCCGGGTGACCTAGGCATCCAGACTCGTTCGTCGCCGCCGCACGCAAGATCGTCCGTTCTCTCACTGTTGAGTGCCTTGCTTTCGTCGTTTCTCAGGAGGTCCTTAACGGACATCTTCATCAACTCCACGTCCATGGCTGTGCCTAATCCTAGGGGACGCCCGTCACTCCTCACGGAGGGCTGCCCGTCACTCCTGCTCCCAGGGGCGCCTGCCGCTGTGTCTCATCCCATCGCCATGCCGCTTGCTATTACTGCTCGGAGCCATGGCACACCTCCGTTCTCTAGGCCGCCAGGATGCCTCCGCCTGGGTCGGTGCAGCCAGGAGGGCTGCAGCAGATGCCGACCTCGTTCCCCTGTAGCCTACTATAATGCAATGCAACCTCAGCCACGTATGTTGTAGCCTCCCTTTGGTATCCCACCATATGGGGTGTCGTAGGGTTGACCGGTCTCCCTGCTGGTCCTCAAGGTTTTCATGGGATGGTGCCGCCCCAAGCCTTAGGGGTACCATAGACAAGCCAACAATTCACGGTAGGTGTGGGGGCTGTAGCATCAGCTGTGCCAAAAAGGAAGAAGAATAAGCAACCTCAGTTGCCGGTGAATCAGGGGATGGTTGCTCACCAATTCTAGGCAGAATCGCAGCTTCAACAACAGCCTTTGGGTCCATATGGGTACTCTCAGACACATGTTCCTGGGTTGTATGGTGTACCCATCCCACCTCAAACTCATCAGCCACAGTATCAATACAATCTACAGGGACACCAACATTTTCAGAGCACCCCCCTCTGTCTCCTGTTGTTACTACACAGGTAGCAAATGTTGTACCAGTGGCCGCTTCTATGGGTAAAAGGAATAAATAGATATTTCAATGCTGGAAGTGTGCGGTTAATACACATGCATCTAAGGACAGTAAGGTGGTTCACTATTGCTACATATGTGATAATTCCACCCATCCTACACTGAGATGCCCTATGCTTAAGCAGCCACGCCTTACTCTATATATGGCTGGCATTGGCAATGAACTAACTTTTCACTCAGATCCCTAATAGTGTCGTTCGAGATCATTTGGCGCTTAACCAGACTCCAATAGCTCTTGTGCAAGTTTCTGGAAAGATGGTATCTACGAATGTTGTTCAGCAACAGATTGCTAGGAGATGCTCTATTCATGATTAGTGGAAGTGGGAGGCTTTGCCTTATGGAGAGACTGCCTACTTAGTGAGCTTCCTGTCTTTTGAGGACCTGGACAGAGTTGATAGGTTTCAGATGTCGGTGCCTCTGAGTACCTCACAGCTTTCTCTTTCTTTGTACATGACATAGGAAGTTCGACATAAATGTGTGCTCCAGTAGGTTTAGCTACATGTCGAAGGGGTTCTACACACTTTGTGCTTTTTCTTGGGTTTGTGGGCTATTGGAGGTCTCATGGGGACTACTATGGATGTTGATTTGTTTAGCTTGTGGAAACATGGGGTCATCTGTATTCTTGTTTCCATGTTTGATACCAAGGTTTTCTTGAAGAAGCATGACACGTTGGGTTACTTTATCATGTATGATGCTATGGTTAAGCTTAAGGGTTATGAGTTTCGCTTCCGGTTAGAACCAGATGGATATATTCCGGAGCCTGAGTTTGTTCCTTTCTTGTGGAGTAAAGGGGATGATGATGTAGATGATGATGCCAATGGGAAGACCCTTGATGATGTTTTGGATACTTCTGAGCCAATTAGTGGCACCCAGGATACCAGGTTTGGTTCTTCTTCGGTCTTTCTTGGGTAGGGGAGCTTGGAGCCGCCCTCTTCTAGGCAGGGGACGCAAGTGGTGTTTGTTGTCACTATTTTTAATGCTAACCCGACTACCCCTCGAGGAAGGGAACTGGTGGCAGCATTACCTGTGGATTCTCCTCTTCATGGAAGGGGCACTTTTTCATCTCCACGTGTTTTGCAGGCTCGGTTGCAGGAGGCTATTTAGACATATCCAAAAGGATTTTCAGCAGGCTCGGTATACTTCACTAGCGCGGTCCAGGACTCATGTGTTGGGTATATATATTCCTCACGACCGCCCTTAGATGGTTGTCGAGAAGGTTGTCCCAGTGGAGGGCTCGCGGAAACTGACCTAGGAGGGGTCGGCGGCCCGCTACATTAGACCGGCGCGTGGGTGTTGTCTCGGCAAGGCTAGCCATGCTAGATTTCACGCCAACGGGAGGCCAGGTGGTCCATGTGCCCTAGGTGGCCCAGGTGGGAAGCCTGCTGCGTTCAGGAAGGAACATGAGCTACATGCTGGCGTGGGCCTCCTTTGGGGGCTCAAGCTGCCCAGGTGGGGTCGCTAGCGGATAGTGGTGGCCGGACCCAGGAGGGGTTGGTGCAAACCCACTCTATGGCGCGCTCTTCTCCGACTATTGCGGCTTCCCTGACCATAGTGCAGGCGGTGGTACACCATTCAGGCGGAGCACTTTTCACGGGGTTAATGCCTCCGGTGCGCCAAATACGGATGAATATTCTTTGGTCAAGGTGATGCATCATAAGGCTGAGAAGAATTTAGATTCGCCTGGTATAATGAGTTTTTCTAAATCCTTTTTTTCTTTTTCTACCCCTGTTATTACTTCTAAGCTAGCCAATGTTGGCGTTAGCTTGGGTAGCTTTGTATAGGAGGTTCTTTTTTCTTCTAATGTTTTGCGACACATGGAGTATGACCATATAACGATTACTCCTAAGGTCACTGTTGTTCCAAATTCTTCACCAATGGAGGAGGTGTTGCATGCCACAGTAGGTGGTCAACTCCTTTCTCACTTAGTTGGTGAAGTGTCGGAAGTGGACTTTGATGAGACTGGGCTTGGCTCTCTGTATGAGCTTAGAGCATCTGGTCATAGATCAACGATCTAGAAGTCTCACAAGAGACCTCATGTATCCAAAATTCCTATAGTTTCTCAATCAATGGTATGTTTTCAAATAGCAGAGGTCTTCGGGACTTGGATAAACATGTTTTATTTGCCAATTGTGTGAGAGATTATATGTTGGATTCGTTTGGGTATTTCTGAGACTGGTAGACATGATTTTTTATAATCCCTACTCAATCTCCTTTCTGGTGGAGATGACTTTACATGGATATCACGTTCGCCATGTGGTCGATCCAGGGGATCCTGTTAGGTGTCCGAGATGAGACTATGGAAGTCTTAGCTATTTCAGTTGGATATTTTTGTTATAAAACTCCATACATGTAACAAGTCTGATGATTTCACATGGTCTCTAGTCGCTATTTATTGGGCCGCCCAGGATGTCTATAAATCTTAATTTTTATGTGAGTTGGTGAATGTGGAAAAGGACAATCCATATCCTATACTTATAGGTGGTAATTTTAATTTGCTAAGATTTCCTGATGAGGAAATACGGGGCCTTTTCGACGAAAATGGGCCATTCTTGTTTAATACTGTCATAGACAGCTTGGACTTAAGTGAGGTTACCATGTTAGGAAGAAAGTTAACTTGGCTAATAGTCTTCCGGAGCCAACATACGAAAAACTAGATAGGGTACTTATGGATACCGAGTGGGAAGATAAGTTCCGTATGGTAACTATTCGCGCACTAGAGCGTATTGAGGCTTTGTCGGATCATACTCCGTTACTTTTATCTGTTGGATTACTGCCAGGAAAATCAAAGCATGAGTTCAAATTTGAACTCGGATGGATGATTCGTGATGGTTTCTATGAGATGGTGATGGCTATTTGGAGAAACCTATTAGTGGTCAAACGCCTATACTGCGATGGAATAATAAAGTGTGTGCTTTACGTAAGTTCCTTCGAAGTTGGGATATACATACTACTAGAATCTTTAAGAAAGAGAAAATACACATGTAATCTATCATTATTGACTTAGAAGCTTCTGCGGAAGTGAGGACGTTATATGCACAAGAAATAGAGCTTAAAAGCCAATCGAATGTGGAGATAGCCCGACTACTGCGCGAGGAGGAACTAAAATGAATACAAGATACTTCCATGTTGTTGCCAATGGCAAGCATAAGAAGAAATTTATTCACTCTCTGAATCAGGATGAGGGTATGATTGAGGGACATGAGAAACTAAAGTCTTATATTACAACTTATTATAAATCCTTGTTTGGGGCTCCACCGGAAAACTCTTTTTCTACGGAAGAGTCCCAAATGGCAGATATTCCACAAGTTTACATTGAGGAAAATAAATTCCTAACTGCCTCTTACACTGAGGATGAGGCAAAGAAAGTTGTTTTTTAAATACATAATAAAGCACCAGGGCTGGACGGTTTTCCAGTGGAATTTTACTAAAGATTCTGGGAAGTCATCAAGGAGGATCTGATGAATTTGTTTGGGTTTTTACAGGTCAGTCAATTGGATCATTTTAGACTAAATTTTGGCAACATGATTTTACTGTCTAAGGTTAATAATGCAGAATGTATATAATAGTATCATCCAATCTGTCTTCTTAATGTTAGTTGTAAAATTTTCAAAAAAGTTGCCATAGATAGACTAAATTCAGTGGCTGGCCATGTTGTTCGTCCTTCTCAAACTGTGTTCATGCAAGGTAGAAACATCCTAGATTGTGCAGTAATCCTGCATGAAACAATCCATGAACTACACTCAAAAAACTAAATGGTGTATTGTTCAAGATTGAATTTGAGAAGGCATATGACAAAGTTAATTGGTCTTTTCTCCAGCAAACACTCTGAATGGAAGGTTTTTCGGAGGAGTGGCATGCTCTCATAAAGTATTTTGTGTCTGGTGGTAGTGTTGCCATAAAAGTAAATGACGACACTAGAAATTACTTCTATAACAAGAAGGGAGTGAGACAGGGGGACCTAATATGGCCTATACTATTTAATATAGTAGCTGATATGTTGGCTATCCTTATCGAGAGAGCCAAGGCTGATGGCCAAATTGAAGGACTATTTCCCATCTTATTGATGGTGGCCTCTCTATTGTTCAATACGCTGATAATATAATCTTATTTATTGAATACGATCTGGAGAAATCTAAGAATATGAATTAATATTATTAGCATTTGAGCAACTCTCGAGACTAAAAATTAACTTCCATAAGAGTGATCTGTATTGTTTTGGCGAGGCTCAAAACATGGACCACCTATATGCTGAACTATTTGGCTGTGGCCAGGGGTAATTTCCAATCAACTATCTAGGAATACCGATTCACTATTGGCGTCTCACAATTTCTAAATGGAAACTCATTGAGGAAAGACAATAAAAACGTCTTTATACTTGGAAAGATAAATTTATATCGCTTGGCGGAAGACTTGTACTTATAAATTCAGTACTCACCAACATGGTACTGCATATGATGTTATTTTTCCAGTTACCAAAAGGTGTCTTGAATAATGTGGATTTTTCCAATCAAGATTCTTTTGGCAGGGGGATAGTGAAAAAGAGAAATATCAATTGGCCAGATGAAATGTGGTTTTCCGACCAAAATAATATGGTGGACTTGTCATACATGATTTGCAATTCAAAAATACCGCGCTTCTGAGTAAATGGCTTTTCAAACTACTGACTAAAGATGTTTCCTGGCAAACCATTCTATGGAGGAAATATGTGGGCTCCAAATTTGTGTCTCAAGTGGTTTGGAAACCCGGTGACACATTTTTGTCCAGTACTAATGGCGTCCAAAAAACATTTCTTCTGTTTTGGTGCTTTCAATATTAAGGATGGATCGTAGATTAGATTCTAGGAAGATAAGTGGCTTGGCCAAAGTTCTCTTCGCGAACAATATCCAACTTTATATTCAATTGTTAGGCATAAAGGAAATACACTTTCTACAGTAAATGGAATATAATCCTCCTAATGTGTCTTTCAGAAGAAGTATCATGGGTCCTTGAATGGTATCTTGAAAAAATATTTTATTATGATTATCCATGATACAGTTGTCGGACGGTGTGGACGAGTTCAAATGGAAATTACTAGAACATGGTAAATTTTCAGTTGACTCATTGTATAGAGCGTTATTTCAACATGATATTTCGGTTGATGGTAATAGTAAAATTTGGAAGATGAAAATAACCCTAAAGACGAAGATATTCGCATGATATCTCTGTAAGGGAGTAATTCTTACAAACGATAATATTATAAAGTGGAATTGGCATGGAAGTACACAATGCGTTTTTTATCATCATGATGAGACAATCCGTCATTTATTCTTCCATTGTAAATTTGATCGCTATATATGGTTAATCATCCAAATAGACTTTGGTTTATCTCCCTCACATTCGGTGGCCAATGTTTTTGGTAATTGGTTGCATGGGATAGATGATAAATACATGACTTTGTTTAGATTGGGAGCGCTTGCCATTATTTGGTCGTTATGGCTATGTAGAAATTATACCAGGTTTGCTGCTTCTTCGGTCTTTCCTGGGTAGGGGATCTTGGAGCCGCCCTCTTCTAGGCAGGGGACACAAGTGGTGTTTGTTGTCACTTTGTTTAATGCTAACCCGACTACCCCTCGAGGAAGGCAACTGGTGGCAGCATTACCTGTGGATTCTCCTCTTCGTGGAAGGGGAACTTTGTCATCTCCACGTGTTTTGCAGGATCAGTTGTAGGAGGCTATTTAGACAGCTCCAACGGATGTTTAGTAGGCTCGGTCTACTTCACCGGCGCGGTCCAGGACTCATGTGTTGGGTAGATATATTCCTCACGACCGCCCTTAGATGGTTCTCGAGGAGGTTGTCCCAGTGGAGGTCTCAAGGAAGCTGACCTAGGAGAGGTCGGCTACCCGCAACATTAGAGACCGGCGCGTGTACGTTGTCTCGGGTAGGCTAGCCAGGCTCGATGTCGCGCCCATGGGAGGCCAGGTGGTCCATGTTCCCTAGGTGGCCCAGTTGGGGAAGCCTGCTGTGTTCAAGAAGGAACATGAGCTGCATGCTGGCGTGGGCCTTCTTCGGGGGCTCAAGCTGCCTAGGTGGGGTTGCTAGCGGATAGTGGTGTCCGGTCCCAGGAGGGGTTGGTGCAACCCCTGTCTCTGGCGCGCTCTTCTCCGACTATTGCGGCTTCCTCGACCATAGTGCAGGCGGTGGTACACCATTCAGGCGGAGCACTTTCCATGGGGTTGATGCCTCTGTTGCGCCAGATACGAATGAATATTCTTTGGTCAAGATGATGCATCGTAAGGCTGAGAAGAATTTAGATTCGCCTGGTATAATGAGTTTTTCTAAATCCTTTCTTTCTTTTTCTACCCCTGTTATTACTTCTAAGATAGCAAATGTTGGTGTTAGCTTGGGTAGCTCTATATAGGATGTTCTTTTTTCTTGTAATGTTTTGCGACACATGGAGGTTAACCATATAACGGTTACTCCTAAGGTCGTTGTTGTTCCTAATTCTTCACCAATGGAGGAGGTGTTGCATGCCACAGTAGATGGTCAACTCCTTTCTCACTTAGTTGGTGAAGTGTCGGAAGTGGACTTTGATGAGACTGGGCTTGGCTCTCTGTATGAGCTTAGAGTATCTGGTCATAGATAAAAGAGCTAGAAGTCTCACAAGAGACCTCATGTATCCAAAATTCCTATAGTTTCTCAATCAATGGTATGTTTTCAAATAGCAGAGGTCTTCGGGACTTGGATAACCATGTTTTGTTTGCCGATTGTGTGAGAGATTATAGGTTGGATATTTTGGGTATTTCTGGGACTAGTAGATATGATTTTTTATAATCCCTACTCAATCGCCTTTCTGGTGGAGATGACTTTACATGGATATCACGTTCGCCGCATGGTCGATCCGGGATATCCTATTAGGTGTCCGAGAGGAGACTATGGAAGTCTTAGCTAGTTTAGTTGGATATTTTTGTTATAAAACTCCATATATGTAACAAGTCTGATGATTTCACATGGTCTCTAGTCGCTATTTATGGGGCCGCCTAGGATGTCTATAAATCTGAATTTTTATGTGAGTTGGTGAATGTGGAAAAGGACAATCCATATCCTATACTTATAGGTGGTAATTTTAATTTGCTAAGATTTCCTCATGAGAAAATACGGGTCTTTTCGACGAACATTGGCCTTTCTTGTTTAATGTTGTCATAGAAAGCTTGGACTTAAGAGAGATTACCATGTTAGGAAGACAGTTTACTTGGCTAATAGTCTTCTGGAGCCAACATACGAAAAACTAGATGGAGTGCTTATGGATACCGAGTGGGAAGAGAAGTTCCCTATGGTAACTGTTCGCGCACTAGAGCGTATTGAGGCTTTGTTGGATCATACTCTGTTACTTTTATCTGTTGGATTACTGCCAGGAAAATCTAAGCATGAGTTCAAATTTGAACTCAGATGGATGATTCGTGATGGTTTCTATGAGATGGTCAAGGCTATTTGGCGAAACCTGTTAGTGGTCAAATGGCTATACTGCAATGGAATAATAAAGTTCGTGTTTTACGTAAGTTCCTTTGAAATTGGGATAGACATACTGCTGGAATCTTTAAGAAAGAGAAAATACACTTGTAGTCTATCATTGATGACTTAGAAGCTTCTATGGAAGTCAGGCTGTTATATGCATAAGAAATTGAGCTTAAAATCCAATCGAATGCGGAGATAGCCCGACTACTGCGTGAGGAGGCACTCAAATGAATACAAGATACTTCCATGTTGTTGCTAATGGCAAGCATAAGAAGAAATTTATTCATTCTCTGAATCAGGATGATGATATGATTGAGGGACATGAGAAACTAAAGTCTTATATTACAACTTATTATAAATCCTTGCTTGGGGCTCCACCAGAAAACTTTTTTTCTACGGATGAGTCCCAAATGGCAGATATTCCACAAGTTTCCATTGAGGAAAATAAATTCCTAATCGCCTCTTACACTGAGGATGAGGCCAAGAAAGTTGTTTTTTAAATGGAACATAATAAAGCGCCAGGGATGGACGGTTTTCCAGTGGAATTTTACTAAAAATTCTGGGAAGTCATCAAGGAGGACCTGATAAATTTATTTGGGTTTTTACAGGTCGGTCAATTTGATCATTTTGGACTAAATTTTGGCAACATGATTTTACTGTCTAAGGTTAATAATGCAGAATGTATACAATAGTATTCTCCAATCTGTCTTCTTAATGTTAGTTCTAAAATTTTCAAAAAAGTTGCCATAGTTAGACTAAATTCAGTGGCTAGCCATGTTGTTTGTCCTTCTCAAACTGTGTTCATGCAAGGTAGAAACGTCGTAGATGGTGTAGTAATCCTGCATGAAACAATCCATGAACTACACTCCAAAAACTAAATGGCATACTATTCAATATTGAATTTGAGAAGGCATATGACAAAGTTAATTGGTCTTTCCTCTAGCGAACACTCTGCATGGAAGGTTTTTCGGAGGAGTGGCATGCACTCATACATTATTTTGTGTCTGGTGGTAGTGTTTCCATAAAAGTAAACGATGACACTAGAAATTACTTCTAGAACAATAAGGGCTTGAGATAGGGGGACGTACTATCGCCTATACTATTTAATATAGTGGCTGATATGTTGGCTATCCTTATCGAGAGAGCCAAGGCTGATGGCAAAATTGAAGGACTATTTCCCATCTTATTGATGGTGGCATCTCTATTGTTCAATACGCTGACAATATAATCTTATTTATGGAATACGATCTGGAGAAAGCTAAGAATCTGAATTAATATTATTAGCATTCGAGCAACTCTCTAGACTGAAAATTAAATTCCATAAGAGCGATTTGTATTGTTTTAGCGAGGCTCAAAACATGGACCACCTATATGCTGAACTATTTGGCTGTGGCCAGGGGTAATTTCCAATCAACTATCTAGGAATACTGATTCACTATCGGCGTCTCACAATTGCCAAATGGAAACTCATTGAGGAAAGACACCAAAAACGTCTTTATAGTTGGAAAGGTAAATTTATATTGCTTGGGGGAAGACTTATACTTATAAATTCAGTACTCACCAACATGGTACTATATATGATGTTATTTTTCTAGTTACCAAATGGTGTCTTGAATAAAGTGGATTTTTTCCAATCAAGATTCTTTTGGTAGGGGGATAGTGAAAAAGAGAAATATCAACTGGACAGATGAAATGTGGCTTGACGACCAAAAGAATAGGGTGGACTTGTCATGTCAACACCCGGATTTTTATCCCAGATGCGTTTTATGCCATACATCGCAATCCTAGGATTACCATTTTTGCAAGACATAACAGATTGGTACCATAGTTCATCATCCATTACAAACCATAATAAAGGTCTGACAAATAAAGGATCTCATGATCCCGTCTTAATACAATCAATGCAGCAGAATAATATAATAACGGTAGCGTGGTCAAAGCTTCATCTTCAGGGTCACAGGAAATGCTGACGATGGGAGATGATTGATAAGTTGGAAACGTATCTATAATTTTTGATGCTCCATGCTTGTTTAGTATCTACTTTGCTTTACTTTTCCACACTTTGAGGTGCTTTTTACATGTTTTCAAGTACTAACCTACTAACAAGTTACAACAGTGCCAGATGCCTGTTTTCTGTTGTTTTTT
Source organism: Avena longiglumis (assembly GCA_030063025.1). Taxonomy (NCBI): domain Eukaryota; kingdom Viridiplantae; phylum Streptophyta; class Magnoliopsida; order Poales; family Poaceae; genus Avena; species Avena longiglumis. The sequence goes on along the minus strand of CP125973.1, from coordinate 442,829,121 downwards.
GTTTCAGAAAAGTTAGTAAAGAAATATTCTCGGAATTGGACGGGACAAACGTCAAAGTCAATTACTTTCCATGGGGAAAAAGAAGTCTAGAAGGGAGCCGGAGGGGCCAGCCAGGGGGAAGACCCACCCCAGGCGTGGGTGGGCCCAGCCCTGCGCCTGGCTAGGGTTTGCCACCCCTGGACGCCTCCTCGGTCTCCCCCTTCGCCTATAAAAAGCCCTCGATGCAGAAACCCTGGGGACCTGATCAGAAATCCACGAAACCGTCTGTAGCCACCGCCACCATCGTCCCTAGATCGGGGGGATCTGAAGTTCTTCCCGGCACCCTGCCGGAGGGAGATCATCCCGGAGGCCTTCTCTCCGGCATGATGTGTGAGTAGTTCCACCTTGGACTATGGGTCCATGTAGTAGCAAGATGGTTGTATCTTCTCCTTGTGCGTTCATGTATAGATCTCGTGAGCTCCGTTCATGATCAAGATCTAATCTATTTGTAATCATGCATGTTGTGTTTGCGGGGATCCGATGGATATTGAGATTATTATGTTGGTTTGATTAATGGTTTTGTCTTTATGATTCTATCATGTCTGTGTTGTTTGTGATCTTGCATGCGCTCCGTTGTTAGTAGCTATCTTGGCCAAGTAGTTGCTAGTGACTCCAAGAGGGGGTATTTATGCTCGATAGTGGGTTCATGCCTCTAGTTTCCAAGGGAAGTGACAGAAATCTCTTCGGTTGTAGATGTGTTGTTGCCACTAGGGACAAAACAGCAGTCTCTTGTTCATGGAACATGTGGACTGTTTACCTTACACACTTTGCTTAAAGCAGTTGTCTGTTGCTTGTAACTTAATACTGGAGGGGGTTCGGATGATAACCTGAAGGTGTACTTCTAGTCATAGATGTAGTTGGATGGCGGTCTACGTATATTGTTGTATTTCCCAATCGAATCTCATAGGATATTTCTGACTAGTAATTGCATTGTTATGCCTTGCTCAGTTCCTGTTAATTGCCCTGCTGTAATTTGTTTACCCTTCATGCCATGTTGTTTATCTAAGGAGAGCACCTCTAGTGAACTATGGACCCCGGTCCAATCTTTACCATTGAGACATCTTCCAATGTTACTTGTTTACTTGATGCAAACCATTACCTTCCACACCATACGTTTAATCCTTTGTTATAGCAAACCGGTGAGCTTGACAACCTCACTGATTCACTGGGGCAAAGTCTTGAGTTTGTGTTGTGCAGGTCTCCGCGTTGCTAGCAACACCTGTGTGACGTTTCCTTCCTCCTTCTGGTTCAATAACCTCGGTCTCTAGTGAGGGAAGACTTGCTGCTTGCTGCTTCACACCTTGCTCTTGGGGTTCCAACGAAGTGCTAATCAGCACCATCAACAAGTTTTATGGCGCCGTTGCCGGGGACGCCAAGGACATCTTCACTAGGGGAGTCCTTCACTTCCTCTCTCTTTACTTTGTTTTTAGTTTGCTTTGTTTCTTTTGCTTGGTTTTGTTTGCATCTTTTCAAAAAACCCAAAAAATTAGTCTAGTTTGGTTTTCTTGCTTTATTCAAAAACACACAAAAATTAGTTCCTGCTCTAGTTGTTACCATGTCGAGTTTTGGACCAACCTTTATTTCCCTATAAGGGTCCCAATCTTTTAATAAGGTAGAGTCCCATGTGTTTACAATGCTAGTCCCTGGATCAATAGCTAGCATCCACAGTTAAGATGTGATATCAAGAAACAAAGGTCATAATACAACTTTATAACCAGGAATAACATAATTTTATTACATCTTACATAGCTCATTTGGCTATTACATTACATTGCAGCGGAATAATTATAAGCATGGGGTCCTTCATCTTCAAAGTGCCACAGGCAGACATGTTGGTTGTAGACTTTGTAATCCTAATCAACACACTTCACTAAATCAATCAAACTTGCAACATAACAAGTTACAGCCACAAGGGTCAATACATTTGAATTGTATTGGCAAGTGATACTATGGTAGTATAGTGGAGTCTATTATCTATATGCATTTGGCTAAGTGGAGTTGAGGCTTGCATTGCTCAAAATAGATTTTTCCTTAACATTTGAAAACACTACGTTTTTGTTTGACAAAATCATCTTTACTCAAGGAATCTACCAATCAAAGATTGAAGATCCTTTAACCCTTGTTCAAACCACAAGTTTTTAACTTAGAAATTTGAATGATGAGATTCTTGATTGCTTCCATGTCTTGATGCTCAAATTTTCCTTTACCAGGGACATGGCTAAGTACTTAGATTTTACACTCTGCAGAGGTGCTGCACTTTCCCCACAAGACTTGGTTTCCCAAGACAAGATCTTTCAAAAGCTTTCCCTTAGACCAAAATGGACGCGCTCCAACCTATCAAACTCTACCACCAACTGTCCATATGGCTAAGTTCTTGCAACGTATATGATCCAGGCAGAGCCCATAATGCCAAGTGGTTGCACTTGAAGCTTCTCAACATTTGACATCTCAAATATCTTTGTTCCTGGGTGGCCATCCACAAGTAAGATACACAAGGTCAACCATAGACATGGGCCTTGTGAATCACTCAACCAAAAACCACCAAGCAATTACCATTCCACCCAGGTGATTCATTAACTTAGTTGTTTTATTAAACAAAAACACTAGTCCTCAGACTTAGAAATTTTTCCATAGTTTGGATATATATTCCACCCTTGTTTTCTATTAGCTAAGCTAAGCTTCATAGTAGTAGGAATCTTAACTTAGGAAAATTTCTACTGAAGTTTCATCTACTAGGTTTTCCTATAGCAAGGTTTATACTTAGCAAAATTCCATGCAAGTTTTACTTAGAGAAAATCACTAATGCATAGTGAAAGTAATGGGACAAAAAGTATGAAGCATCACTTGCCTTTTTGGTAGAGCATAGGTTCACTCCTTGTCCTTGCAATAATCACACTCTTCAAATCACTACAATTCAATCAAGCAAGGCACAAACTCAATCTACCAATCAAGCAAAACATCACATAAAATGACAAAGTCAAAGTAATGCATGCAAGCATGCCAAGCTTTGTTTTGTTTGAAAAAGTGGTTCCTAATGGGTCATGAACACTTGAAAACACCTAATGGTCATTTTATAAAGTGGCAAAGTCATTTGCAAAAGGTTTCACTTCCTAAACCATTTTCAAAACAAAGTATCATTTTATGTGGTGTAGAAATATTTTTTACTAAGGCATTAATCTATAGGATTCACAAAATATGTTTTCAAACCATAAAACTTGGTTTTTGGGGTCAGAGAGTTTAAAACAAAACATTTCCCAAAAGTTTTCCTTCAAAACCATTTTTAATAAATAAACCATATTTCTATTTGACTAGAAATGGTTTTAAATCAAAGAATCATTCTTTTGCATCACCAAATATATTTTTGAAACCACAAAGTGTTTCCTATGGTCAGTAGGTTCAAATCACACCATTTGTAAAAGATTTTATCCCCAAAATCATTTTTGAACAATTTTTATAACCTAAACAAGCATACAAATGTTTCTGCAAAAACAAACCATTTAACAGAAACTTTTTACTAAACAAATGGCATGGTTGGATAGGGCTTGTTCCACTGATTCCAACAATATAAAGTTTGTAATTTTTGGACGTGTGGTTCAAAAGTTACAAGAGTTTCAAATCTGCATCTAAATCAGATTCAAATTTCTGTTTTAAACAATCTGGTGACACGCGTCAAGTTCCTATTGGGCGGTACCGGTTCATCCGGATCACGAGCTGCAGGCCGTTGGATCAAGTTGAATCGCACGGCACTGGCTGCATACCCTTTCAACGTTAAGTGATCTAATCGCGTCACTTCGATTTGGATCGAACGACTCCTATTCAATAGCCAAGAACTGGCGGCGCAAGGTCAACGGGGAGCGGCGGTGCAGTCAAATGGTGGCGGCGCTGGCGAAGCAGGAAGCAAAGGAAGGTGGGGAGATGCTCACAGTGATCGCAGGGCGACGCCGAAGCTCAATGTGGAGTCATCTTGGCGAGGGGCGCACTGGAGCGGGCTTGATTGCTCGCTGGAGTGGAGCTGCGCCTCGGCCACGCTCAGTCGTCGTCGAGGACGGCGCTATGGATCACTCGGAGACAAACGAAACACACGGTCAGACGCGCAAAGACACGACGAAGGTGTGTGCGTGATTGAGAGGGATCGGGGTAGTCTGGTTTACCAGAGGGAGGTCGTCGGAGAAGAGCCAGACGGTGGCGGCGGCGGTTGTTGTCGCTGCCGACGCTCAGGGGCGCGCGCGAGCGAGCTGCGGCTGCAGAAAGGTCCGCCGGGTGATGGTGATCACAGCTGCGAGCTCGAGGAGGCAAGAGGTGGCGTGGAGCTGCTGGAATCCTCGCCGGAGTGTCGTCGGACAGTGGCGGTGTTTGAGCAAAATTCGACAGCCTGGGGGCGCACTTGGGAGAGGAGACAGAGGGGAAATGGAGGGGAGACGCTGGCGTTTAAATGAGCGTGGTCACGGCGAGTAATGGTGGCCGCATTAAGGTGAATTGAAGCCGCGGAATCACTGCCAGAAACGGCGAAGAGGGAGAGAGATGTTGGAGATATGCCCTAGAGGCAATAATAAATGTAGTTATTATTATATCTTTGTGTTTATGATAAATGTTTACATTCATGCTATAATAGTATTAACAAGGAAACATTGATACTTGTGTGATTTGTAAACTTAATTTGAAGTCCCTAGTATAGCCTCTATACATCACTAGCTTGTTGGTTGATAAATGATTGTGGTTTCCCTATCATGAACATTGAGATGTTATTAACAACAAGATCATATCGTTAGGAGAATGATATGGTGGACATACTCCTATAGATAAGCGTAGCATAAAGATCAAGTCATTTTAATAGCTCAATTGCTATATGCTTTCTGATACATAGTAACCTAATTCCTTCGACCATGAGATCATGCATATCACCTTTACCAGATGGATGCTTTGATGACATCAAACACCACACCGTAACTGGGTGGCTATAAAGGTGGCATTGAGTGTTCGGAAAGTATTGGTTGAAACACATGGATCAAGAGTGGGATTTGTCCATCCATATGACGGATAGATATACTCTGGGCCCTCTCGGTGGAATGTCATCCAATTAGCTTGCAAGCATGTGACTGGCTCACAAGGGATCACATATCACGGGAACGAGAAAAGAGTACTTATCGATAATGAGGTTGAACTAGGTATGCAGAGATACCGACGATCATAACCTTGGATAAGTAAACTATCGTGAGACAAAGGGAAATTGGTATCGTATGTAAGTGGTTCATTCGATCGCAAAGTAATCGTAGAAATATGTGGGAGCCATATGAATTTCCAGATTCCTCTATTGGTTATTGTTCGGAGAAGTGTCTCGATCATGTCCGCATAATTCACGAACCGTAGGGAGACACACTTAAGGATTCGACGTTGTTTGAGTAGTTATGGAATGAATGAGAAAGAGACCGAATGTTGTTCGGAGTCTCGGATGGGATACGAGATATCACGAGGTGATCCGGAATGGTCCGGAGAATAAGATTCATATAAGGAAAGTCCCGTTTTGGAGTTCGGGAATGATTCCGGTGTTTTCATCGGGAATGTTCTAGAAGGTTCCGGAATGTCCGGCACTCCGGAAGGGAAGGGGTACATGAATGTGTTGTATCAAGTTGGTATGATTGCATCATGTACTAAGTGTCATCGATGTTCCAACATAAAGGTATTATTCAAATCCTAAATTGAAAAGTCAAACGGCAAGTTTTTGGAAAGAGGAAAAGAGGAGGAAGTGGGAAACCGAGTTGGGGAGGGAATCCCTCCTCCAACCGGCGGTGCCCCCTCCGAGCCGAGTTGGGGAGGGACTCCCCTCCCTCCCCTTGGCCGCCGGCCCCTCCACCTATATAAGGAGGGGCAGGGCTCCCTCCTAGCACACAAGTCCCTCTCCTAAAACCCTAGCTTGGCGCCATCACCATAGCCGCCGCCCCCTGTTGCCCTAGCCGCCGACTTGGGGGTCCCCGGAACCCTAGCCGCCGGCTCTAGCACCTCCTCCTTGGTGTGTCTAAACCCTAGATCGCCGAGGAGCTCTCTCATACTCCACCATACTCGCTCCGGCTTAAGGCAAAGCCCTGCGAGATCTCCCCTCTACTTCCGGTACCACGCCGTTGTGCTGCCGGAATCGCGAGGAGAGTGCTACAACCTCCACTGCCTGCTGGAACAAGGGAGAGGAAGGTCTTCGTCAAGTACCGAACGTGTGACCGACTGCGGGAGCGCTGCCGGAACGCAGTGCCGGAATGATCGTCTACGCGATCTTGAGATCGGGAAGAGTACGACTACATCACCCACGAGAATCTGCTCTCGTTAAACACTTCGGAATCTTCGAGGGTAAGTTATTCCATCGACTCGCTGCTACAATCTAGTAGATAGATCTTGGCTTGTTTGTTTGTATGAGATAGAAATTTTTTGTTTTCCATGCTACGAACCCCTACAGTGGTATCAGAGTCGTGTCTATATGTAGATCTGTTGCACGAGTAGAACACAATGGTCATTGTGGGCGTTGATGCTTTTATTGTCGAATGCTTCTTGTGTACTTTGCATCTTGCGGTATGTTGGGATGAAGCGGCCCGGGCTAACCTTACATGACATCGTTCATGAGACTTGCTCCACGCTTGACATGCAACTTGTATTGCATAAGTGGCTTTATGGTGCTGTTTCTCCTAGCATAGTTAAGATCCAATTTACAACGGTGATTAACAATACTAGTATCAATGTTGTGGTTCATGTTCGTAAGTTAGAATGAAACTTATTGAAAGCCCCAAACCATAAAACATGCAAAGAAAGTAGAGGCGTCTAACTTTGTTTTGCGGTGTGTGCGATGATGTGATATGGCCATGATTGTGATTATATTTGATGTATGCAATGTTCCTTATTGTAAGTTGGCAACCAGTGAGCCATATGGTTGTCTTTAATTTATGTTAAGACCAGCGTGTCTATTCAAAGTAGTTGTAATAGTTGAAGCCGTGGGCGACAACCATGGAGAAGCGTCATTGACCTTGATGCAATGCCGGTGATGATGGAGATCATGTTCGTGCTTGAAGATGGAGATCGGAAGCACAAAGAAGAAAGGCCATATCATATCACATATTTTGAATTGCATGTGATGTTAATCCTTTATGCATCTTGTATTGCTTAGTAGGCACGGGTAGCATTATAATATGATCCCTCATGCACATGAATTTCAAGTCATAAAGTGTTCACCCTTAGTTAGCACCGTTGCTAAAGCTTGTTGTTTTGAAGCACCACGTGATGATCGGGTGTGTTAGATTCTGCAAGTGTATACAACGTGAGCAAGCCATATTTGCTCATGCGGAAACTAAGGTTTGATCTTGACGAGCCTAGAATGTACAGACATGGTCTCGGAACACGGATCACCGAAAGGTAAAGCATGAATCATATAGTAGATATGATGAACATGACGATTGTTCGCCATTGAAACTATATCAACTCTCGTGATGATCGGTGTTGATGTGGTGGATTTGGTTCATGTGATCACTAAAACAATGTGAGGGATATTTTTTTGAGTGGGAGTTCACCTAGATTAACTTTATTATTAATTTGAACTCAATTTGTCATAAACTTAGTCTAAACTATTGCAAATATGTTGTAGATCAATGGCAGCCCCTACCATCAATTTTAATGCGTTCCTAGAGAAACAAAAGTTGAAAAACAATGGAAGCAACTTCGCGGATTGGTTCCGCAATTTGAGGATTGTCCTCACAGCTGGTAATTTGACCTATGTCTTTGGATGCACATTGGTGACCCACCTGTAGCTGATGCTTCCGATGAAGTAAAGAATGTTTACCTCGCTCGGAAGAATCAGTACTCCATAGTTCAGTGTGCTATCTTGTATGGTTTGGAATCGGAGCTTCAGAAAAGGTTTGAGAATTCAGACCCATATGATATTGTCGAGGATCTCAAATTGATCTTTGAGACTCATGCGGCAATTGAGAGTTATGAGGCTTTTGAAAAGTTCTTTAACTGCAAGATGGAAGAGGGCAGCTCCGTTAGTGAGCATGTGCTTAAGATGTCTGGGCACGCAAACAAACTTCAAAGCTTGGGTATAGTGATTCCTAATGCTTTGGGGATTTACCGTGTCCTCCAATCACTACCACCAAGTTACAAGAACTTTGTGATGAACTACAACATGCAGAACATGAACAAGCAGTGCGAACTGTTTGCTATGTTAAAGTCTGCGAAGTGGAGATCAAGAAAGAGCACCAAGTGTTGTTGGTCAATAAGACCACCAAATTCAAGAATGGCAAGTCTAAGCGGAAGGACACTTCAAGAAGGGTGGTAAGAAAGTTACCACGCCGTGAAGAAGACCAAGGATGGACCTAAGCCGACATCGAGTGTTTTACTGCAAGGAGAAGGTCCTCGAAGCGGAATTGCCCAAAGTACTTGGCGGATTTGAAGAACGGCAACATCAAGAAGAAAGGTATCGATATACATGTTATTGATGTGTATCTCACTAGTACTCGTAGTAGTGCACGGGTATTTGATCTTGGTTCGGTTGCTCATATTTGTAACTCAAAGCAGGTCTTTGCGAGAATAAATGGAAGCTAGTGAAGAGCGAGGTGACGATGCGTGGGAAGCGTATCAAAGGTTGATGTGATCGCGGTCGGACGCTACCCTTCATCTACCATCGGCATTAGTTTTATACTTAACTAATTGTTATTTGGTGACTGTGTTGAGCATGAACATTATATCGGCATATTGTTTATTGAGAGGTGGCTACTTGTTTAAGTCCGAGAATAATGGTTGTTCGATTTATATGAGTAATATGTTTTATGCACATGCACCTTTGATAGATGGTCTATTCTTATTGAATCTCGATGGTGGAAATACACATATTAAAAACATTGAGGCTAAGCGTTTGAAATCAGCGATAATTAGACCTATATGTGGCCTTTATCGTCTTGGTCACATTGGAGTGAAGCGTATGAAGAAACTCCATTCCGATGGACTTCTTGAATCACTTGATTTCGAATCACTTGATAGATGCGAAGCATGTCTGATGGGTAAAATGACTAAGACTCCATTTTCTGGTATGATGGAGCGAGCTACGGACTTATTAGAAATCATACATACCGATGTGTGTGGTCCAATGAGTGTAGCATCGCGCGGTGGTTATCGTTATGTTCTTACCTTCACGGATGATTTGAGTAGATATGGGTATATCTATTTCATGAAACATAAGTCCGAAACTTTCGAGAAGTTTAAGGAGTCTCAAAGTGAGGTACAGAATCAACGTAACAAGAAGATTAAATTTCTACGTTCTGATCGTGGAGGTGAATATCTAAGTTACGAGTTTGGCGAGCATTTGAAGAAATGCGGAATACTTTCACAGTTGACATCGCCGGGAACACCACAGCGTAATGGTGTGTCCGAACGTCGTAATCGAACTCTCTTAGATATGGTTCGTTCTATGATGTCACTTACAGATTTACCGCTATCATTTTGGGGTTATGCATTAGAAACAGCCGCATTCACTTTAAATAGGGCACCGTCTAAATCCGTTGAAACGACACCGTATGAATTATGGTTTGGGAAGAAACCTAAATTGTCGTTCTTTAAAGTTTGGGGATGCGAAGCCTATGTAAAGAAGTTACAGCCGGACAAGCTTGAACCCAAAGCGGAAAAATGCGTCTTCATAGGATACCCGAAGGAAACTATTGGGTATACCTTCTATCACAGATCCGAAGGCAAAATCTTCATTGCCAAGAATGGATCCTTTCTAGAGAAGGAATTTCTCTCAAAAGAAGTGACTGGAAGGAAAGTAGAACTCGACGAGGTTGTTGAACCTTCTCTCGAAATTGCGAGTAGCGCAGCACCGGAAGAAATTCCTGTGGTGCCTGCACCAATTAGAGAGGAAGCTAATGATGATGATCATGAAACTTCGGTTGAAGTTGCTACAGAGCCTCGCAGGTCAACGAGAACTCGTACCACTCCAGATTGGTATGATCCCGTTATGAATGTCATGTTGGTGGACAACACCGATGACCCTGAGACATATGAGGAAGCAATGATGAGCCCAGATTCCAATAAATGGCAAGAAGCCATGAAATCCGAGATTGGATCCATGTACGAAAACCAAGTATGGACCTTGGTAGACTTCTGGGATGGCGGAAGAACATCGAGAACAAATGGATCTTCAAGAAGAAAACATATGCTGATGGTAATGTTACTGTCTATAAAGCTCGACTTGTCGCAAAAGGGTTTCGACAAATTCGAGGAGTTGACTACGATGAGACTTTCTCACCAGTAGCGAAGCTAAAGTCTGTGAGGATTATGTTAGCAATCGCTGCATATTATGATTATGAGATATGGAAGATGGATGTCAAAACAACATTCCTCAATGGAGATATTGATAAAGAGTTGTATATGATGCAACCCAAAGGTTTTGTCGATCCTAAAGATGCTAACAAGGTATGCAAACTTCAACGGTCCATCTATGGATTGAAGCAAGCATCCCGAAGTTGGAATCAACGTTTTGATAAGGTGATCAAAAGTTTTGGTTTTATACAAACTTATGGAGAAGCTTGTATTTACAAGAAAGTGAGTGGGATCTCTGTAGCATTCTTAATACTATATGTGGATGACATATTGTTGATTGGGAATGATGTAGACCTTCTTAATAGTGTCAAGGAATATTTGAATAATAGTTTTTCAATGAAGGATCTTGGCGAAGACTTACATATTAGGCATAAAGATTTATAGAGATAGATCGAAGCCAAATATCATTGTCATAGAGTACATATTTGGACAAAGTTCTAAAGAGGTTTGGAATGGAAGATAGCAAGAAAGGGTTCTTGCCCATGTTGTCAATCGACCTTGAGTAAAACTCAAAGTCCGACATCGACAGAAGATAGAAAGGATGAGTAAGACTCCCTATGCCTCACCATAGGATCTCTAATGTATGCCATGCTATGTACTAGACCCGACATTGCATATCTTTAGTTTGACTAGCAGATATCAAAGTGATCCAGGAGTGGATCATTGGACAGCGGTCAAAAACATCCTTAAGTACTTGAGAAGAACTAAGGATATGGTTCTTTCTTATGGAGGTGATGAACGGATCGTTGTTAATGGTTACACCGATGCTAGTTGGAACACCGATCCGGATGATTCTAAATCACAATCTGGATACGTATTTATTTTGAATGGTGCAGCAGTTAGCTGGAGGAGTGCAAAGCAAAGCGTTGTGGCGAGATCTTCAACTGAATCGGAATACATGGCTGCTTCGGAGGCTTCACAAGAAGCGATATGGATGAAAGAGTTCATTATAGAGCTGGGTGTGGTTCCTAGTGCGATGGACCCAATGTCTATCTACTGTGATAACATGGGCGCCATAGCCAATGCGCAAGAACCAAGGTCACACAAGAAGCTGAAGCATATCAAGCTACGTTTTCACGTTATTCGAGAACATATCCAGGATGGGGATATAAAGATTTGCAAAGTACACACAGATCTGAATGTGGCGGATCCGTTGACTAAACCTCTCCCGAGGGCAAAACATGACCAACACCAAACAACCATGGGTGTTCAGTATATTACCATGTAATCTAGATTAGATGACTCTAGTGCAAGTGGGAGACTGTTGGAGATATGCCCTAGAGGCAATAATAAATGTAGTTATTATTATATCTTTGTGTTTATGATAAATGTTTACATTCATGCTATAATAGTATTAACAAGGAAACATTGATACTTGTGTGATTTGTAAACTTAATTTGAAGTCCCTAGTATAGCCTCTATACATCACTAGCTTGTTGGTTGATAAATGATTGTGGTTTCCCTATCATGAACATTGAGATGTTATCAACAACAAGATCATATCGTTAGGAGAATGATATGGTGGACATACTCCTATAGATAAGCGTAGCATAAATATCAAGTCATTTTAATAGTTCAATTGCTATATGCTTTCTGATACATAGTAACCTAATTCCTTCGACCATGAGATCATGCATATCACCTTTACGGATGGATGCTTTGATGACATCAAACACCACACCGTGAATCGGGTGGCTATAAAGGTGGCATTGAGTGTTCGGAAAGTATTGGTTGAAACACATGGATCAAGAGTGGGATTTGTCCATCCATATGACGGATAGATATACTCTGGGCCCTCTCGGTGGAATGTCATCCAATTAGCTTGCAAGCATGTGACTGGCTCACAAGGGATCACATATCACGGGAACGAAAAAAGAGTACTTATCGATAACGAGGTTGAACTAGGTATGCAGAGATACCGACGATCATAACCTCGGATAAGTAAACTATCGTGAGACAAAGGGAAATTGGTATCGTATGTAAGTGGTTCATTCGATCGCAAAGTAATCGTAGAAATATGTGGGAGCCATATGAATTTCCAGATTCCTCTATTGTTTATTGTTCGGAGAAGTGTCTCGATCATGTCCGCATAATTCACGAACCGTAGGGAGACACACTTAAGGATTCGACGTTGTTTGAGTAGTTATGGAATGAATGAGAAAGAGACCGAATGTTGTTCGGAGTCTCGGATGGGATCCGGGATATCATGAGGTGATCCGGAATAGTCCGGAGAATAAGATTCATATAAGGAAAGTCCCGTTTAGGAGTTCGGGAATGATTCCGGTGTTTTCATCGGGAATGTTCTAGAAGGTTCCGGAATGTCCGGCACTCCGGAAGGGAAGGGGTACATGAATGTGTTGTATCAAGTTGGTATGATTGCATCATCTACTAAGTGTCATCGCTGTTCCAAAATAAAGGGATTATTCAAATCCTAAATTGAAAAGTCAAACGGCTAGTTTGAAAGTCAAACGACAAGTTTTTGGAAAGAGGAAAAGAGGAGGAAGTTGGAAACCGAGTTGGGGAGGGAATCCCTCCTCCAACCGGCGGCGCCCCCTCCAAGCCGAGTTGGGGAGGGACTGCCCTCCCTCCCCTTGGCCGCCGGCCCCTCCACCTATATAAGGAGGGGCAGGGCTCCCTCCTAGCACACAAGTCCCTCTCCTAAAACCCTAGCTTGGCGCCACCACCATAGCCGCCGCCGCCCCCCTAGGGTTTTGCCCTAGCCGCCGACTTGGGGGTCCCCGGTGTTGGAGATATGCCCAAGAGGCAATAATAAAGTGGTTATTATCATATCTTCACACTTATGATAAATGTTTACATACCATGCTATAATTGTATTAACAGGAAACATTAATACTTGTGTGATTTGTAAACATATAAGAGTTCCCTAGTAAAGCCTCTTGTTAAATTAGCTTGTTGGTTAATATATGATCATGGTTTCCTGATCATGAACATAGAGATGTTATTAACAACAGGATCATATCATTAGGAGAATGATGGGATGGACATACTCCTATAGATAAGCGTAGCATAAAGATCAAGTCATTTTAATAGTTCAATTGCTATATGCTTTCTGATACATAGTAACCTAATTCCTTCGACCATGAGATCATGCATATCACCTTTACCGGATGGATGCTTTGATGACATCAAACACCACACCGTAACTAGGTGGCTATAAAGGTGGCATTGAGTGTTCGGAAAGTATTGGTTGAAACACATGGATCAAGAGTGGGATTTGTCCATCCATATGACGGATAGATATACTCTGGGCCCTCTCGGTGGAATGTCATCCAATTAGCTTGCAATCATGTGACTGGCTCACAAGGGATCACATACCACGGGAACGAGAAAAGAGTACTTATCGGTAACGAGGTTGAACTAGGTATGCAGAGATACCGACGATCATAACCTCGGATAAGTAAACTATCGTGAGACAAAGGGAAATTGGTATCGTATGTAAGTGGTTCATTCGATCGCAAAGTAATCGTAGAAATATGTGGGAGCCATATGAATTTCGAGATTCCTCTATTGGTTATTGTTCGGACAAGTGTCTCGATCATGTCCGCATAATTCACGAACCGTAGGGAGACACACTTAAGGATTCAACGTTGTTTGAGTAGTTATGGTATTATGAGAAAGAGACCGAATGTTGTTCGGAGTCTCGGATGGGATCCGGGATATCACGAGGTGATTCGGAATGGTCCGGAGAATAAGATTCATATAAGGAAAGTCCCGTTTCGGAGTTCGGGAATGATTCCGGTGTCTTCATCGGGAATGTTCTAGAAGGTTCTGGATTGTCCGGCACTCCGGAGGGGGAGGGTACGTGAATGTGTCATTACATATTGAATGATTGCATCATGTACTAAGTGTTCTTGCTGTTCCAAAACTGAAAAGTCAAACTGCCAGTTTGAAAGTCAAACGGCTAAAACAGGAAACTGTGGAAAACAGGAAACTGTGGGAAACAGAAACTGGGAAACAAGCAAGAGGTGGTTGGAACCGACTTGGGGAGGAGTCCTCCAAGCCGCGCCAACCAAGGCCGACTTGGGAGGGACTCCTCCCTTGGCCGCCCTCCCACCTATAAAAGGAGGGCAGGGCCTCCTCCTCTAGACAGACAAGTTCCTATCCTCTAATCTCCGGTTTAGAGCCGTTTTGGTTTAGAGCTTCTAATTGCCCTAGCCTTGGTTTAGAGCCTTCTAATTGGTGTGTCTAATCCTAGACCACTAATAGCTTTCTCATACTCCACCATACTCGCTCCGCTTAAGGCCTCAAGGATCTCCCTCTACTTCGGTACCACGTCGTTGTCTTGCAGGAATCGCGAGGAGAGTGCTACAACCTCCATTGCTTTGGAACAAGGAGAGGAAGGTCTTCGTCGAAGTACCGAACGTGTGACCGATTGTGGGAGCGCTTAACGCATGGCCTTGGGAAGGATCGTCTACGCGATCTTGAGATCGGAAAGAGTACGACTACATCACCCACGAGAATCTGCTCTCGTTAACCGCTTTGGAATCTTCGAGGGTAAGTTATTCCATCAACTCGTTGCTACAATCTAATAGATAGATCTTGGCTTGTTTGTTTTTATGCGATAGAATTTTTTTGTTTTCCATGAAACGAACCCCTACAGTGGTATTAGAGCCGTGTCTATATGTAGATCTGTTGCACGAGTAGAACACAATGGTCATTGTGGGCGTTGATGCTTTTATTGTCGATTGCTTATTGTGTACTTTGCATCTTGCGGTATGTTGGGATGAAGCGGCCCGGGCTAACCTTACATGACATTGTTCATGAGACTTGCTCCATGCTTGACATGCAACTTGTATTGCATAAGTGGCTTTGCGGGTGCCTGTTTCTCCTAGCATAGTTAAGATCCAATTTACAACGGGTGATTGACAATACTAGTATCAATGTTGTGGTTCTTGTTCGTAAGTTAGAACGACACTTATTGAAAGCCCCAAACCACGTAAAATATGCAAAGAAAGTAGAGGCGTCTAACTTTGTTTTGGGGGTGTCTGATGATTTGATATGGCCATGATTGTGATTATATTTGATGTATGCAATGTTCCTTATTGTAAGTTGGCAACCGGCAGGAGCCATATGGTTGTCTTTAATTTATGTTAAGACCTGCATGTCTATTCAAAGTAGTTGTAATAGTTGAAGCCGGTGGACGACAACCATGGAGCAGCGTCATTGACCTTGATGCAATGCCGGTAATGATGGAGATCATGTTCGTGCTTGAAGATGGAGATCGGAAGCACAAAGAAGAAAGGCCATATCATATCACATATTATGAATTGCATGTGATGTTAATCCTTTATGCATCTTGTATTGCTTAGTAGATGACGGTAGCATTATAAGATGATCCCTCATGCACATGAATTTCAAGTCATAAAGTGTTCACCCTTAGTTAGCACCGTTCCTAAAGATTGTTGTTTCGAAGCACCACGTGATGATCGGGTGTGTTAGATTCTACAAGTGTATACAACGTGAGCAAGCCAGATTTGCTCATGCGGAAACTAAGGTTTGATCTTGACGAGCCTAGCATGTACAGACATGGCCTCAGGAACACGGATTACCGAAAGGTAGAGCATGAGTCATATAGTAGATATGATGAACATGTTGATTGTTCGCCATTGAAGCTATATCAACTCTCGTGATGATCGGTTTTGATGTGGTGGATTTGGTTCGTGTGATCACTAAAACAATGTGAGGGATATTGTTTTGAGTGGGAGTTCACCTAGATTAATTTAATTATTAATCAGAACTCAATTTATCATAAACTAAATCAAAGTGAATTTGCATAGTTATTGTAGTCATTGGCATCCGTTTACCACCTTGCGCTTAGTTATAATTGAGATGATAGAACTATAGAATTCTGGTTAGTTACTTTCTGAACTGGTATCGTATTGTTTTGAAGTGTTAATCTAAAGTTTAAAAGTCCTATTGCAAACTTTCGGTAAAGTTCGGTTACTCCATGAAGTTTAATAATTAGTATTAAATCAAGAGTAACAATTCCAAGTGTTAGTATATAAGTATCATCTTTGTCTCCATGATTCTTGATATTCAAAGGATTCTCCTAATATCAAGGTTATCTAAGGATCTGAAAGAGTTGTTTCAGAAACCATGATTTGTGGAAGATATTGTGATATCTGAAACGAAGTTTTGGTTGCAACATGATAGAGTATAATATGGCTAAAGTCATGTTCTCATATTTGATGAGAATTTGCAAAAGGTTGGAGACACCAGTTGTCCTAAACCTCCAAAAGTTTTTGGGAGAGCAACATTATACTCACGATTCACCGTTACAAGCTAATAGTAGCTTGATCATGGATAATTCCATGATAAGGGTGAATATTTGATGTAGGTAAAATATTTACTACACCAAGAGATTACTAAAGAAAGGAATTTGAAAGAACACCAAACATTTGATGATGGTGATCTACTTCAAAGTGCAAGTCCAAAGACATTGGTATTTAACTATACACGCTTTGGACTATGTGTCATATGAATGACTCCACTAATTGATGTTGATAGATTCTTTCAGAAAAGGAAATCTTGAAAGAGAATCTCATAAGTATATGGCGGAAAAGAAAAGACTAGAATTGTTCAGTTTAAGTATATAGATGATATACATGTTATGGCTATATTCTTTGCTTATTAAACAATGTGGTTCTTAAGTATTTGATCTGAATTTGTTGGTGTGAATCGTCATACGAAACAACACAATTCATGAACTACAATGGCCTAAGTAACTAGCAAAAGAATATGTGATGATGTTCATCGAGAACAAAATAAAGGGTTATTGTGTTGCTCGTTAAACATCAAAGCTTGCCTTCAATATTTGTTTTATCGGTATTATGAGAACAAAAGGGTTGTTCAAATAATTGCGTAATCTATAAAAGATGGATGATTTGCAAATCTCGTTGGAGATATCACATCCATAAAACTAGTGCTAAAGATGTGAAAGACAAATTGATTAAAAGATCACTTAGGAAGTGACATCGCCGTTTAAATTATATTGGAAAGAAAACATGAAGAAAATCCATATGGATGGAATTTTGGAGTCTATTTGATTTTGATCAAATGACGCTTGTGAAACTTTCCTAGAGATAATTAAAACTTCGTTCATAGGCCAAAAGGGAACGATAGACTAGCTTATTGGAACTTGTACATATTGTTGTATGAAGTCCATTATGTATAGTCAAGAGCGATGGATTTCAACTTCATGTGCTTTCTCCGAAAATTTGAGTGAATATATGAATATTTACTTAATAAGGATGAAGTGTGAAACATTTGAAAAGTTCAAGGACTTTCAAGATGAAGTGCAAAATCATTGTAACAAGAATATAAATAGTTTATGATAAGATCATAAAGGAAGATATTTGAGTTACAAGTTTAGCATAATACCTAAGATTTAAGGAATCGTTAGTGGTTGCATTTTCCGAAACACCATAAGAGTATGGAGCGTTCGAGATATGTAATTAAACCTTGTTTGACATGGTAAGATCGAAGGTGTAATTCATAAAACTGCCATTATATTTTAAAGATTAAAAGCTTTAGAGATTACCGTTTTTCCACTGAAAAGAGCTTCATCATAATCCGTTGAAATGACACCATATAAGGTTATGGTTTGGGATAAAACCCAAGTTGTCCTTTCTTAAACATTGGTATGCTATGCATAAGAAAGATGTGTGTAACCAAAGTCGGATGAACCTGTCTTTGTATAAACTGTTAAGTATTCCTCCATAAACACCGGAGACAAAAATGTTTGTTGCTTAGAACGTCAAGTTTCTTTGAGAAGGAATTTTTCGTGAAAAGTTAAGTGGGAGGACAATAGAACTTTGATAAGGTTAAAAGAACCTTAGCTATATGTGCAGAGTTCTTGCGCAGAAAAGTGTTTGGAGGCAGCAACAATACTCATGGCTCACATGCTTCAAAGGTTGTGGTCACGGAGATCTAAGTTCCTATTGAAACAAGTAGGTCGAGTAAACAATCAAATACCAAGATTTGAGGGTTGAATCATTATTTGAGAATAATGAACGGACTACATGCAAAGAAGTGATGATGGGCCCTGACTCCGTCAAATGGCTTGAAGCCATAAAATCCGTGATAGTTCCATACACGAGAAATCAAGTTTTGAACTTGAAGGACCCTCGAGAAAGGTGTAAGACCTTATAGTTGTGTTTGGATCTATAAATAAATAGACATGGATGTTGCACATCTATGAAATAGTCGACATGTTGGGAAAGAGTTCACAACAATGTTCAAAGGTTGACTATGACAAGATCTGATCTTTCATAGCGATATTTAGTCTAGACGGATTAATGTAGCAACCACTACATATAATTTTTTATATGGTAGTTGAATAAACAAAACAAGTTCTTCTAATAGAATCGTTACCTAGGACGTGTGCATGACACGGTCCATAGGGTTTTGTTAATTAAAAGGATGCTAAAAGCATATGCAAACTTCAATGGTTGAAGTGAGCATCATGAGTTGGAATCTTCACTATGATGAAACTGTTAAAGAGTTTAATTTCATCGAGACAATGAAGATGCTTGCGTTTGCAAGAAATTAAGTGGGGCGCTAAGACATATTTCTAATACATTATGTGGAGGACATATTGTTGATTAGAAAAGATGTATCTTTATTAACACATATTAAGAATTTCATCCCGATGAAAGACTTAGGCAAAACCCAAATATTTGGCATCAATAGACGCTAATATGGTTGTGCCAGAAGTGCATAGACAAGATATTGAATGAGTTCAATATAGAAACTACAAGAGAGGTTCTTGTCGCACAGAAAGGATTGAATGAGTTCAATGTTGATGATATATATTCAAGTGTATTGACATTTGGCAAAGTGAAACAAATAATCAAGTATAGATTGATACTTGATGTATGAAATCACAAAGAGTATTTATATCAATCGTACTGTGATATGTACAAATCCAGATATGTCCTATGCTCTAAATGTTGTGAGCATATACCAGAATGATTCATAAGATGATCATTGGACAATAGTAAGGATATTCTTATGATCTGTTGGAAGAACTAAGAGTATATTATTTGTATAAGTGACAAATAGATGGTTAGTTCATTGTAAAAGTACTACATTGATACTAGCTTTGTCACAAAGTACAAATTAAGTTTATCTCAATCTAAACTAAGGGTGGCACAATATAATGGAAAGTGAGTTCCATAATGGATTTGGATGAGTTCCAAAGTTAAGACATTGTGACAGATACTACAACAAAAGGCTAAGTATATGACTGCTATTTTAGCGCAAAGAGCATTTGTGTCAAGTAGTTTGTTATCAAACTAGGTGTAGTTCACAGTGGGATAATACTATGAAGATATATTGTGCGACAATATTATCAACATGTTTTAACCCCAAAGAACTAAAGGTCACACCGAAAGACCAAATTTATACAAAGCCATCTCATTAGAGAATGAGTGATGCGTAGAGACGCAAAGACATGCAATTACACACGGACCTGGAAGTGTCAGATCCGGAGATCAGTTGACCACTAGCAATCGTGTACATACAACACCGGAAAGCCATAGGTGTTATATACACAAAGGTTTGAAACTAGATTATTGACTCTAGTGCAAGTGGGATACTGTTGGAGATATGCCCAAGAGGAAATAATAAAGTGTTTATTATCATATCTTCACACTTATGATAAATGTTTACATACCATGCTATAATTGTATTAACAGGAAACATTAATACTTGTGTGATTTGTAAACATATAAGAGTCCCTAGTAAAGCCTCTTGTTAAACTAGCTTGTTGGTTAATATATGATCATGGTTTCCTGATCATGAACATAGAGATGTTATTAACAACAGGATCATATCATTAGGAGAATGATGTGATGGACATACTCCTATAGATAAGCGTAGCATAAAGATCAAGTCATTTTAATAGTTCAATTGCTATATGCTTTCTGATACATAGTAACCTAATTCCTTCGACCATGAGATCATGCATATCACCTTTACCGGATGGATGCTTTGATGACATCAAACACCACACCGTAACTGGGTGTCTATAAAGGTGGCATTGAGTGTTGGAAAGTATTGGTTGAAACACATGGATCAAGAGTGGGATTTGTCCATCCATATGACGGATAGATATACTGGGCCCTCTCGGTGGAATGTCATCCAATTAGCTTGCAAGCATGTGACTGCTCACAAGGGATCACATACCACGGAGCGAGAAAAGAGTACTTATCGGTATGAGGTTGAACTAGGTATGCAGAGATAAGCGATCATAACCTCGGATAAGTAAACTATCGTGAGACAAAGGGAAATTGGTATCGTATGTAAGTGGTTCATTCGATCAAAGTAATCATAGAAATATGTGGGAGCCATATGAATTTCCATTCCTCTATTGGTTATTTTTCGGAGAAGTGTCTCGATCATGTCCGCATAATTCACGAACCGTGGAGACACATAAGGATTGACGTTGTTTGAGTAGTTATGGTATTATGAGAAAGAGACCGAATGTTGTTCGAGTCTCGGATGGGATCCGGGATATCACGAGGTGATCCGGAATGGTCGAGAATAAGATTCATATAAGGAAAGTCCCGTTTGAGTTGGGAATGATTCTGTGTTTTCATGGGAATGTTCTAGAAGGTTTGGATTGTCCGGCACTCGGGGGAGGTACATGAATGTGTCATTACATATTGAATGATTGCATCATGTACTAAGTGTTCTTGCTGTTCCAAAACTGAAAAGTCAAACTGCCAGTTTGAAAGTCAAACGGCTAAAACAGGAAACTGTGGGAAACAAGCAAGAGGTGGTTGGAACCGACTTGGGGGAGGAGTCCCTCCAAGCCGGCGCGCCAACCAAGGCCGACTTGGGGAGGGACTCCCCTCCCCTTGGCCGCCCCTCCCACCTATAAAAGGAGGGGCAGGGCCTCCTCCTCTAGACACACAAGTTCCTATCCTCTAATCTCCGGTTTAGAGCCGTTTTGGTTTAGAGCTTCTATTTGCCCTAGCCTTCGGTTTAGAGCCTTCTAATTGGTGTGTCTAATCCCTAGACCACTAATAGCTTTCTCATACTCCACCATACTCGCTCCGGCTTAAGGCGAAGCCCTGCGGGATCTCCCCTCTACTTAGGTACCATGCGTTGTCTTTCGGAATCGCGAGGAGAGTGCTACAACCTCCATTTTCTTTGGAACAAGGAGAGGAAGGTCTTCGTCGAAATCCGAGCGTGTGACCGATTGCGGGAGGCGCTTGGGAGCAACGCTTGGGAAGGATCGTCTCACGCGATCTTGAGATCGGAAGAATCGACTACATCACCCACGAGAATCTGCTCTCGTTAACCGCTTTGGAATCTTCGAGGGTAAGTTATTCCATCGACTCGTTGCTACAATCTAATAGATAGATCTTGGCTTGTTTGTTTGTATGCGATAGAAATTTTTTGTTTTCCATGCTACGAACCCCTACACCCGAAACCCTAGCCGCCGGATCTAGCACCTCCTCCTTGGTGTGTCTAAACCCTAGATCGCCGAGGATCTCTCTCATACTCCACCATACTCGCTCCGGCTTAAGGCAAAGCCCTGCGAGATCTCCCCTCTACTTCCGGTACCACGCCGTTGTGCTGCCGAAATCGCGAGGAGAGTGCTACAACCTCCATTTTCTTTGGAACAAGGGAGAGGAAGGTCTTCGTCGAGTACCGAACGTGTGACCGACTGCGGGAGCGCTGCCGGAACGCAGCGCCGGAAGGATCGTCTACGCGATCTTGAGATCGGGAAGAGTACGACTACATCACCCACGAGAATCTGCTCTCGTTAAACACTTTGGAATCTTCGAGGGTAAGTTATTCCATCGACTCGTTGCTACAATCTAGTAGATAGATCTTGGCTTGTTTGTTTGTATGCGATAGAAAATTTTTGTTTTCCATGCTACAAACCCCTACAAGAGAAGAGGTCGTCGCGGGTGAGGAAGAAGGCTCGGGTGTGGGGCCGTTTCGTTAGTGGAGTGAGAGAGGGAGTTGGGGTCCACAAGTCAGTGACTTAGCGGGTCGTCTGGTGAGTGAGAGAAAAACTCTTCGGGGGAGAGAGGGAAATGGGCCGCTGGGCCTAGTTGGGCTGTTGGGTTGGGTCGAGTCCAATTCTATTTTTTTCTGTCTGAATCTTTTTCTTTTTCCAAATCAATTTCTGCTTTGAAATTTCAAACAACATTCATACATTCAAATCACATTCATACATTCAACACACTTTGCAATTGAATTTGGTTCTATTTAACAACATAAACCAAAATCCAAAATAAAATAATATTTTTATTTTAGAGTCCATTTATAATTAAATAAAATGGACACTAGTTAATAAATCAAATGGGTTTTAATTTATTTAAAAACTCCATTTGAAATCTAAATATTTTCAAAACCAAATCAGTAGGTTTTATTTGAAAATATAAGATATTTGGAAAACTTGTTTAAAATAAAATAACATTTTATTTTAGGGTCCATTAATCATTAAATAAAATGGACCTTAGTTATTAAATCAAATAGGATTTGTTTTATTAAAATCTTTATTTTGAAAAATAAAACCAAAAACACTTCAGTAGGTTTTAATTGAGAAACTAAAATACTTGGAAAACTTATTTAAAACAAAATAATAAGTTTTAGTGTTTTATTTAAAAGGGAAAGTCTTTACTTTAACAAAATTGGGTAATAATAAATCCCTATTATTTTCTTTAAATAAAACTTTATTCTTTTGATCAAAACAAAATGTTTTATATCAAAAGCTTGGCCAAGGTTTAATTTGGCTCACAAAATAATCCTTATTTATAAATCCTCCTTTTCTTTTGAAAACCAAGTCTTTTATTAAAAGATCCAAAATAGTAATTTTAAATATTTTTAAGTTTATTGTTTATTTAACCTTTTAAAGTCCTTTAGGATCTTATTTGATCCAAATAGGTTTTGAAAGTTCCCAATTGGATTCAAAAGTTTCTTCTCACCCTGAAAATCAACAAAGTTTTATTTTATTCATTTATTTTTCACATTACAAGATTTGGAAAATCTTGGGATGTGACAGGCTACCACCCTTAAAATAAATCTCGTCCCGAGATTTGGGGAGGCTAGGGGTTACAAGTTGGCTCAAAAGCATCTAGGGTACTACCACCCTTAAAAAATTTCAAACTAAATTACATCTTGTCTTGCTTGGAATCTTGATGTAACTTTCCTGGACAGAAGTTTGCATAGTGGCCTAGCTCCTTGCATTTGAAACATGTGACAATGCTGAGATCCCTCATAGGCTTGTTTATATTGTGTTTCATCTTTTCTGGACAGTTGCTTGCATAATGTCCTAGCTCTTTGCAGTTGTTGCACCACACTTGGCTAATATCTTTCTTTTCCTTTGGTATCATTTTCTCTTGTTTGTTTCCTTGGTTCTTCTTCTTTTCTGGGCAGTCACTGGCATAGTGTCCCTTCTCTTTGCAATTGTAGCATTGCAACTGGCTTATGTCCTTCTTCTTCTTTTTGGGTCTCTCCAAAGCTAGGAGTTCTTCTAGTTCATGTTCTTCATATGTTTTCTCATAGTTAGGAAATCTTTCTCTCTTCTTGGGGTATTGATCTTCATGTTCCTTGGATGCATGATCCTTGTCTCCACAAGTATTGCTAGCTTGGGTTCCTTCTAGAATAACATCTTTGTCATCCTTGTTGTCATTAGCTCTTTGGGAAAAGTTTTCTCCTATGTTGATCATTTGAGTAACCAATCCTTGCAACAATTGGGATTGAAGTTTCAAAATCCTCTGTATGGCTGGGTCCAGTCCATTGTTGTTGGCTAAAAGCTGAGTTGTCTCTTGGCTCAACTGGTTTTGGGTTGCTACGAGTTCTCTCATGTTGTCCTCTTGGTTGTTGTTGTTGTCATCAACCTTGATGTTGGAGTCTCTTGGAGAAGTCATCTGTTTGGGTTGGATTGGGATTAGAATAGGCAAAATATTTCTAAGGAATCAATTCTAATCACACACATCACAATTCACTCAAACAATGTGCAAGCATTCACAAACAACTTTTCACTCAAACAACAATTCAAGCACATACTTAGGCAACAAATTATTTTTGTTTCACCACATAAGTTGGTGAATTTGTCTTAACTAAGATAATGGTGGTCCATCTATATGGTTCACTTGTGATCTTTCCATCTTTCTTGGTTAATTATTCTTGTATGAGATCATGGTTTCCTTGAGAAAAAACTCTTGGTTTCAATACTTCAAGTGAAGTGAACTCCTTCTAGTTTTGCATTTCCTCAGTCTCCACATCTTGAGCAAGATTACCTTGTCTCACTTGTAGTCCTTAGTGGTATCCAAGTTGGAAGTCCTTGGTGAATATGCTGAAGATGTTGAAGTCATTAGAGTTGAAGAAGTTGAAGTCATTAGAGTTGAAGAAGTTGAAATCATTAGAGTTGAAGAAGTTGAAGTCATTAGAGTTGAAGAAGTTGAAGTCATTAGAGTTGAAGAAGTTGAAGTTATTAGAGTTGAAGAAATCCTTTGCACATGGTGTATTCTTTGGTCATGGGGTAGGTTTTTCCATCAAGTTTGAAAAAGAGGAGATGTAGAGTCAAAACCAAAATGTTTGAGGAGAGAGTTTACAAGATTGTTTGTAAATAGGTTTTGGAACAAAAAAACTCCTATTCTTCTAAGGGTTTTTGTCCAATCCTAGGGTTACAAATCCTACAGGCAACACAATGCTCTGATACCATCTGTAAGGGTCCCAACCTTTTAATAAGGTAGAGTCCCCTGTGTTTACAATGCTAGTCCCTGGATCAATAGCTAGCATCCACAGTTAAGATGTAATATCAAGAAACAAAGGTAATAATACAACTTTATAACCAGGAATAACATAATTTTATTACATCTTACATAGCTCATTTGGCTATTACATTACATTGCAGCGGAATAATTATAAGCATGGGGTCCTTCATCTTCAAAGTGCCACAGGAAGACATGTTGGTTGTAGACTTTGTAATCCTAATCAACACACTTCACTAAATCAATCAAACCTGCAACATAACAAGTTACAACCACAAGGGTCAATACATTTGAATTGTATTGGCAAGTGATACTATGGTAGTATAGTGGAATCTATTATCTATATGCATTTGGCTAAGTGGAGTTGAGGCTTGCATTTCTCAAAATAGATTTTTACTTAACATTTGAAAACACTAAGTTTTTGTTTGACAAAATCATATTTACTCAAGGCATCTACCAATCAAAGATTAAAGATCCTTTAACCCTTGTTCAAACCACAAGTTTTTAAATTAGAAATTTGAATGATGAGATTCTTGATTGCTTCCATGTCTTGATGCTCAAATTGTCCTTTACCAGGGACATGGCTAAGTACTTAGATTTTACACTCTATAGAGGTGGTGCACTTTCCCCACAAGACTTGGTTTCCCAAGACAAGATCTTTCAGAAGCTTTCCCTTAGACAAAAATGGACGCACTCCAACCTATCAAACTCTACCACCAACTGTCCATATGGCTAAGTTCTTGCAACCTATATGATCCAGGCAGAGCCCATAATGCCAAGTGGTTGCACTTGAAGCTTCTCAACATTTGACATCTCAAATCTCTTTGTTCCTGGGTGGCCATCCACAAGTGAGATACGCAAGGTCAACCATAGACATGGGCCTTGTGAACCACTCAACCAAAAACCACCAAGCAATTACCATTCCACCCAGGTGATTCATTAACTTAGTTGTTTTATTAAACAAAAACAGTAGTCCTCAGACTTAGAAATTTTTCCATAGTATGGATATATATTCCACCCTTGTTTTCTATTAGCTAAGCTAAGCTTGATAGTAGTAGGAATCTTAACTTAGGAAAATTTCTACTAAAGTTTCATCTACTAGGTTTTCCTATAGCAAGGTTTATACTTAGCAAAATTCCATGCAAGTTTTACTTAGAGAAAATCACTAATGCATAGTGAAAGTAATGGGACAAAAAGTATGAAGCATCACTTGCCTTTTTGGTAGAGCATAGGTTCACTCCTTGTCCTTGCAACAATCACACTCTTCAAGTCACTACAATTCAATCAAGCAAGGCACAAACTCAATCTACCAAACAAGCAAAACATCACATAAAATGACAAAGTCAAAGTAATGCATGCAAGCATTCCAAGCTTTGTTTTGTTTGAAAAAGTGGTTCCTAATGGGTCATGAACACTTGAAAACACCTAATGGTCATTTTATAAAGTGGCAAAGTCATTTGCAAAAGGTTTCACTTCCTAAACCATTTTCAAAACAAAGTATCATTTTATGTGGTGTAGAAATATTTTTTACTAAGGCATTAATCTATAGGATTCACAAAATATGTTTTCAAACCATAAAACTTGGTGTTTGGGGTCAGAGAGTTTAAAACAAAACATTTCCCAAAAGTTTTCCTTCAAAACCATTTTTAATAAATAAACCATATTTCTATTTGACTAGAAATGGTTTAAAATCAAAGAATCATTCTTTTGCATCACCAAATATATTTTTGAAACCACAAAGTGTTTCCTATGGTCAGTAGGTTCAAATCACACCATTTGTAAAAGATTTTATCCCCAAAATCATTTTTGAACAATTTTTATAACCTAAACAAGCATACAAATGTTTCTGCAAAAACAAACCATTTAACAAAAACTTTTTACTAAACAAATGGCATGGTTGGCTAGGACTTGTTCCACTGATTCCAACGATATAAAGTTTGTAATTTTTGGACGTGTGGATCAAAAGTTACAAGAGTTTCAAATCTGCATCTAAATCAGATTCAAATTTCTGTTTTAAACAATCTGGTGACACGCGTCAAGTTCCTATTGGGCGGTACCGGTTCGTCCGGATCACGTGCTGCAGGCCGTTGGATCAAGTTGAATCGCACGGCACTGGCTGCATACCCTTTCAACGTTAAGTGATCTAATCGCGTCACTTTGATTTGGATCGAACGACTCCTATTCAATAGCCAAGAAGCGGCGCAAGGTCAGCGGCGGTGATGCTGATCGAGATGGTGGCGGCGGCGGCGAAGCAAGGAAGGTGGGGAGATGCTCACAGTGATCGCAGGGCGACGCCGAAGCTCAATGTGGAGTCATCTTGGCGAGGGGCGCACTGGAGCAGGCTTGATTGCTCGCTGGAGTGGAGCTGCGCCTCAGCCACGCTCAGTCGTCGTCGAGGACGGCGCTATGGATCACTCGGAGACAAACTAAACACACGGTCAGATGCGCAAAGACACGGCGAAGGTGTGTGCGTGATTGAGACGGGTCAGGGTAGTCTGGTTTACCAGAGGGAGGTCTTCGGAGAAGAGCCAGACGGTGGCGGCGGCGGTTGTTGTCGCTGCCGACGCTCAGGGGCGCGCGCGAGCGAGCTGTGGCTGCATAAAGGTCCGCTGGGTGATGGTGATCACAACTGCGAGCTCGAGGAGGCAAGAGGTCGTGTGGAGCTGCTAGAATCCTCGCCGGAGTGTCGTCGGACAGTGGCGGTGTTTGAGCAAAATTCGACAGCCTGGGGGCGCACTTGGGGGGAGGAGATAGAGGGGAAATGGAGGGGAGACGCTGGCGTTTAAATGAGCGTGGTCACGGTGAGTAATGGTGGCCGCATTAAGGTGAATTGAAGCCGCGGAATCACTGCCAGAAACGGCGACGAGGGAGAGAGAAGAGGTCGTCGCGGGTGAGGAAGAAGGCTCGGGTGTGGGGTCGTTTCGTCAATGGAGTGAGAGAGGGAGTTGGGGTCCACAAGTCAGTGACTTAGCGGGTCGTCTGGTGAGTGAGAGAAAAACTCTTCGGGGGAGAGAGGGAAATGAGCCGCTGGGCCTAGTTGGGCTGTTGGGTTGGGTCGAGTCGAATTCTATTTTTTCTGTCTGAATCTTTTTCTTTTTCCAAATCAATTTCTGTTTTGAAATTTCAAACAACATTCATACATTCAAATCACATTCAAACATTCAACACACTTGGCAATTGAATTTGGTTCTGTTTAACAACATAAACCAAAATCCAAAATAAAATAATATTTTTATTTTAGAGTCCCTTTATAATTAAATAAAATGGACACTAGTTAATAAATCAAATGGGTTTTAATTTATTTAAAAACTCCATTTGAAATCTAAATATTTTCAAAACCAAATCAGTAGGTTTTATTTGAAAATATAAGATATTTGGAAAACTTGTTTAAAATAAAATAACATTTTATTTTAGGGTCCATTAATCATTAAATAAAATGGACCTTAGTTATTAAATTAAATAGTATTTTTTTTATTAAAATCTTTATTTTGAAAAATAAAACCAAAAACACTTCAGTAGGTTTTAATTGAGAAACTAAAATACTTGGAAAACTTATTTAAAACAAAATAATAAGTTTTAGTGTTTTATTTAAAAGGGAAAGTCTTTACTTTAACAAAATTGGGTAATAATAAATCCCTATTATTTTCTTTAAATAAAACTTTATTCTTTTGATCAAAACAAAATGTTTTATTTCAAAAGCTTGGCCAAGGTTTAATTTGGCTCATAAAATAATCCTTATTTATAAATCCTCCTTTTCTTTTGAAAACCAAGTCTTTTATTAGATCCAAAATAGTAATTTTAAATATTTTTAAGTTTATTGTTTATTTAACCTTTTAAAGTCCTTTAGGATCTTATTTGATCCAAATAGGTTTTGAAAGTTCCCAATTGGATTCAAAAGTTTCTTCTCACCCTAAAAATCAACAAAGTTTTATTTTATTCATTTATTTTTCACATTACAAGATTTGGAAAATCTTGGGATGTGACATTCCCCTATGGTAGAAATCTCCACTTTTGAGCAAAAAAGTGAAGAAAGTTTTAAGGAAGCTTGGTCTAGAATCCCTGCTTTCCAGAGGGAAACTGAGCATGAGGTAAGCCTCGGCTTGGTTATTGATAATTTCTACCGCGGTATTGCTCTTCGTTATAGATATGCTTTGGATGTTGTGGCTGAGAAATATTTTTTGCTTTCTACTGAGGATGAAGCTTTTGATGCCATAAGGAAATTAATCATGATATATGGTACACCTGGCAAGTCTGATTCCTCTTTCACAAATATTTTTGCCAGGTTGAACACTCTTGAGACTAGTATTGCTGCTATGAATAGTTGCTATCACACGCTTAGGTCTTACCATGATTATGTTCCCATAAATTCTGAGCCTTCAAAGTGGTTTCCCACAATCAAAGTCTCAATAAACACTACACTTTTTGATGCTCGCTGTGATATCATGTATGAATTTTGTCTCATGCCTAAAGATACTTTTGATTCCTTGAGTATTTGGGGGCTTATTGAAGGAGAAGAGGAAATCTCTCTTACCAACAATGCCACTATATTGCCCATTGGAATAGCTGAAGGTGTGTTTACAAAAATCTCAAGGAAAAAGGTGTGTAGGCAAGGGACATATCACACTTGGAAGATCTCTACTAAAACACCTTGGGGCAGTAATAGATGTGGGAAAAGGCATCATGCACTTTTCTCCCCCGGTAAGCAATCATATCTTCCCTAAAGAGAAAAGGAAAGGTAAGAAAGGAAGGAACAAGAGGGGCAGTTATACATTTGAAAATACTTGATTATTCTTGCTTCTTGTGCCTAACTTAAAGGCGTTAAAGAAAAGTACTTGTTGGGAGATAACCCAAGAGTTTCCTTGAGTCTTGGAATTTATTACTTCAGTAATGACCTCTCCTTATCATTTTTGTTTGCTTTTTGTGCCAAGAATGACCTCTAATGAGAGGGAAGTAAGATTTGGGGAGTTGCTGTCCCGAAACAAATTTCTATCCTCCACCAAAAAAATTCGTGAGGAGTCTTTGTAAATTGGATTAAGCTCAAAAAATTTATTAGTAAGTCCCCCGGTATGTTAGATAACTTTCGTTAGTTCAACACTTTTTGATTTGAGCAACATAAGATGTTCGAAAAAATTGGTTTCTACCTGCTGGTCTGTTTTGACAGATTTTTGCCATTATTTGCATTTGCTTCTTATTGATTCCTTTTTGAGTTCTCTTTAGGTGAATTGAGCTTTTGAAGGAGTTACTACAGTAGCTCGTGTTTTTAGTGAAAATCCTTGTTGTTCCAAAGCTTTGCTAGTGGTCTAATATCTTTTGAATACACTAATGTTGCTAATGGAAATTGTGTGAAGTTTTGTATGAAGGAAAAATTTCAGGTGTAGAGAGAGAATGATGTAATGAGATGAAGAATGGACAAAAGCTCAAGCTTGGGGATGTCACCATGGTGTCACCCCAAGAAATATCCAAGAGGTACAAGCGTCAAAGCTTGGGGATTCCCAAGGCATCCCCTTCTTCATCAATAAAAAGCTCAGGTCTCTCTAGACACTTCGTTTTAATTGTTTCATGCACAGTTGTGTTGTTCTTGGAGCGTCTTAGTTTTCGTTTGCTTTGATTAGGTTGTTTAGTTTGCTTGAATAAAGTAGTTTGGACCCCCGTTCTCGCTGTGTTGTTTTGCAAATAAGTTGCTTGGTGTTGGAAAGGAGTAGTAAGTTCTTGCTTGAAGTGCAACATGAGCTTTCATTGACTGTGACTTAGACTTTAGCATGACATGCTAGGTGTTGTTTTGGCATTATGCTTAGTGATTATTGTTGTAGCATGTTTTGTTCCAAACAATTGGGATTGCTTAGTGTGCCTTGAAGAAATTATGCATTTTTTAGCATGCAAAAGCATAATATTGTGGTATTCTCCTTTGATGCTTTGCTTGGGTTGACTTGGCACATGCTCACACCTTGTTATGACTCTCACAAGTCACCATTAGCCTCTATGATCATTTAGTCCTTGACTTGTACTACCACTCTTTGCTTTGATTAGTATGCTTTGTTGCATTGCATGATTTTGGCCATTATTGCTCTCTTAGTTGGTTGCTCCCAGTCTTTTGCTAGCCTACACTTGTATGAGTAAGTTATACTCATGCCTCCAAATCCCAATAAACCAAGTTATTCCAAAGTGTCCACTATTAAATCCTATGCATGGTGTGTTACACCATTCCAAGTATATTCTTGTTTTCAACTATCTTACAATTAAAAACTATTTTGTTATGTGAAAACTTAGTGATTAAAGCGCTCACGAACTTGATGGCACACTTTATTCTTTGCCCCTAATAAACTTGAACCATTGTGACAACTTTGTTGTATATGCTTGCACTTATAAGTTGGAATTAGCAGAACCGTGCTGTCACGGGGAACGTTTTCAACATTGCACTTGTACCTTGTTGTACTCAGTTGATATCATGTTCTTTTGTATATGGATGTCACCGGTGTGAAATAAAGAGGAAACTTGTAAGTCCATGGAGTTTGTATCCTGTGTTAGAGAAACGCCTGGGCCGCTAGCCTAAGCCATGCCTAATCATGGTGGAAACTTGCAGCATCACCATAGTGACATATATGAAGCATTCTTCTTATAAAAAGAGACACATTGAGAAAAGAGGAAAGAGAGAAAAAAGCACCATATTCCCATGGTACATAAGAAGATTGCTGAGATGCTCATTGTCTGCTTGCCTTGTCATTTTTGTTATGGGAAAGCTCCTGTACCATGTGCAAGGGGTACCCCGTTGGCGGTTCTCAGTGATATGCAAATACTTACAGTGACAAGAACTTACCTGGACCCAAAGTTGAGTATGCATGAGGTGTGGATCTCGTATTCAAGGGACTTGAGATTGCCAGCTTATACTTCGTTAAGCATATACTCCAGCTTTGCCACTTTAACCTTAACCACTTCAAGATGCTTATGATAGGGGCAATGAGGGCTGAAAGCTAACAAGTACCATAATTTTTGGAAGCTCTTTTTGAAACATGTAATCCCTGCTTCCTTTACAAAAACGCTTTTCTTCCACCATTATTGAGTCTCCACCTTCTACCTTTAGGCACCATTAAGAGAGCATAGTTGTCATTTTGTGTGTAGTGTTCCAAAGCTTACTAATTGATGCATATTGTGTTATTACTTGTTGTTGTGCTACTTGTTTCTAGTCACCTTTGTGAACTTTGCAGGTGTCCTATGCATCTATTTGCTACTCTATGAGGGACAAGCTGATTTCCACTATGCCATTTTTTCTGCATGTGAAACAAACAAACATTTTTCAATGCATATTATTCATGATCTTTGTTTGTAGCTTGTCATGTTGCATGCATAGTTACTATGTCCTATTGTTAGAACTCCATATTTCATGCACATGTTTAGAGTTCTTGGATCCCATATTTCAATGCTTGAAAATGGTTGGATCTTTATTGTGAGGGTGCATGTCACCTCAAAAATTATTCTTTTATCACTTACCTACTCGAGGACGAGCAGGAGTTAAGCTTGGGGATGCTGATACGTTGGAAATGTATCTATAATTTTTGATGCTACATGCTTGTTTAGTATCTACTTTTCTTTACTTGTCCACACTTTGAGGTGTTTTTTACATGTTTTCTAGTACTAACCTACTAACAAGTTGCAACAGTGTCAGATGCCTGTTTTCTACTGTTTTTGGTTTCAGAAAAGTTAGTAAAGAAATATTCTCGGAATTGTACGGGACAAACGTTAGAGTCAATTAATTTCTGTGGGGAACAAGAAGTCCAGAAGGGAGCCGAAGGGGCCAGCCAGGGGGGCCAGATCCACCCCAGGCGCGGGTGGACCTAGCCCTGCGCCTGGCTAGGGTTTGCCACCCCTGGCCGCCTCCTCGGTCTCCCCCTTCCCCTATAAAAAGCCCCTGATACAGAAACCCTGGGAACCCGATCAGAAATACACGAAACCGTCTATAGCCGCCGCCACCATCGTCCCTAGATCGGGGGGATCTAAAGTTCTTCATGGCACCCTGCCAGAGGGGAGATCATCCCGGAGGCCTTCTCTCCGGTATGATGCGTGAGTAGTTCCACCTTGGACTATGAGTCCATGTAGTAGCTAGATGGTTGTATCTCCTCCTTGTGCTTTCATGTATAGATCTTGCGAACTCCGTTCATGATCAAGGTCTAATCTATTTGTAATCATGCATGTTGTGTTTGCGGGGATTCGATGGATATTGAGATTATTATGTTGGTTTGATTAATGGTTTTGTCTTTATGATTCTATCATGTCTGTTTTGTTTGTGATCTTGCATGATCTCCGCTGTTAGTAGCTATCTTGGCCAAGTAGTGCTAGTGACTCCAAGAGGGGGTATTTATGCTCGATAGTGGGTTCATGCCTCTAGTTTCCAAGGGAAGTGACAGAAATCTCTTTGGTTGAGATGTGTTGTTTCCACTAGGGATAAAACAACGGTCTCTTGTTCATGGAACATGTGGACTGTTTACCTTACGCACTTTGCTTAAAGCAGTTGTCTGCTGCTTGCAACTTAATACTAGAGGGGGTTCGGATGATAACCTGAAGGTGGACTTCTAGTCATAGATGCAGTTGGATGGCGGTCTATGTATATTTTTGTATTTCCCAATCGAATCTCATAGGATCTTTTTGACTAGTAATTGCATTGTTATTCCTTGCTCAGTTCCTGTCAATTTCCCTGTTGTAATTTGTTTACCATTCATGACATGTTTTTTATCTAAGGAGAGCACCTCTACTTAACTATGGACCCAGGTCCAATCTTTACCATTGATACATCTTCCGTTGTTACTTGTTTACTTGCTTCAAACCATTACCTTCCACACCATACGTTTAATCCTTTGTTACAGCAAACCGGTGAGCTTGACAACCTCACTGATTTGTTGGGGCAAAGTCTTGAGTTTGTGTTGTGCAGGGCTCCGCGTTGCTAGCAACACCTGTGTGACGTTTCCTTCCTTCTTCTGGTTCGATAACCTCGGTCTCTACTGAGGGAATACTTGTTGCTTGCTGCTTCACACCTTGCTCTTGGCGTTTCCAACGAAGTGCTAATCAACACCATCAATGATCCTAGTTGTCATAGACTTCCTGCTGTCCATCATCCTGGTAGTCCTCCTCATATTCTGTCCATAGGAATAGCCAGGGACAAATCCATGAGTACTCTTTAAGTACTCGCAAACTATTACTAACAAGTAAAGTGGTTCAAGTAGGAATCCTAAGCTCTAGGTTTATTTTCAAAAGGCCTGGTTTATTTCTAACTAAGTTTAGAAGTAAATAAAACTAACTTGATGTTTTACAACACCTAAGTGGGAACTTAGTTTTCATGTTCACAACCCTGTTATGGTCACGTCAAGGTCATACTTCATTTCACAAGTCGTTTTTAAAACATCTAATGACGGAAAAGTATGGCCACTCCAACTATCCATCACCACGGACGCGGCTATTCGAATAGTTTATACTCTGCAGAGGTGGTACACTTTCACCACAACATTCGATATATCCGTCAGGAACAATCCTTAATCACCATACTCAGTATGCGGATAATCAATCCTAACCTTTCAATTACGCACCCTAGTATAGGCACCTCCCCTATGAGTTTGGCCTCCCAACATTGACCATCTGTCATCTTGGGAACTGCACAGGTGGACAATCATCACGAGGTAGCCTCAGCTCAAACCTCTTCCACAAGGGAACCCATACTAAGATATATAAACTTCAAGTCAAGCCCTACCCAAATTTGGGTATTGTGGTTGTACGATAAAATTGGAATGGTATCACATCCGAACCCAACCATCAGTTCTAAAAAGGGATAAGGCTCATGCCTCAACATTTTCATCATCAAATCATCTGGTGTTCATAACACATGTCAAAACATTTCATTAGGATGAATCATCATTCTAAGGTTTTCATAATCATTTTCACCAAGTATTTCCATCTAAAGTGATCATGTTTTATGCTTAGCACTAGCCACTAAAGTTGGGGTTAATCACTAATGAGGGGTGCAAATCAAGTGTGACATCCAAATCTAATCCCATGCCTTAGTATGACAACTAGTTCTAACTAACTTAGGCCAAGTTTTATGCTCTTTATGCTACCTATAATATCTTTCCAAAAACTCCCAAGCCACTAAGTAAAAGTAATAAATAACTTTGACAAAGAAATAAAAGAATAAAGCTTGTAAGTAAAACTAGGATTTGGTATAATAAAGTGGTATAACCAAATATGCCTAAGGCATTGCATAGGTTAAGTGGTATTGTGGGGCTTGCAAGTATTAGCTTGCATAGTTAGTAGCTTGCTAGGATGGCTTGCCTTGAGTAGTGCAGTGGTGGAAGTTCTCCTCTGTTTCCTCTTTGTAGTAGTCCCCTTCCTCCTCGTATGATTGGTCCGTACTAGCGTCTATAAATAAATACGAGGTACACAATCACCAAACAATACTTAACTACTTCTATTTAGCATACCAAGGTTCACCCTAGATGATCTAGCATCATCACAAGGATTAAAGCATTAGTCTTATTTATTTTATTTTGGAAAAGTAATTTCTACTCATTGAAAAACTATTTAAGATTTAATATTCTCCAATTAAAATATGGGATCATGTTGACACATGTCATTACCACATATTTTAATACTTGGGAATGTGATTTAAAGTGGTGTCACAATTTAATAAGGTTTAACATTATTATTTTAATTAATTAAAGTGACTAGAAATGCCTATGGGGCATTCTTTTAATACTTGTCCATTATTAGTGTAAGTAAACCTAGATATTTTTACGTATTCAGAAAGATCTTGTCAAATGTGATTTTTGAGAGTTGGAATCAACTCAAAAGAATTTATGGTTGATTTTTGCAAAATGTTTGAATGCAGAAAAGTCTCTGCCTTGTTATTTTTACTACAGATGATCTATAATTTCAAATGGTTTGAATCCAATGGGCTTGGATTAAAAATTTCAATACCTTTCTAACAAAATTAATTTCATGCAATTTGGTTTAGTGAATCTGTCTGAATTTATTTTTGAATCCACTAACAGAACTAGGTTTGAACTAAATTGGAATATATATATGTTTGAATTACTGGGTTGCGCAGGAGAGCTAAATGGGCCGGCCCAGCGGCACGGCACGCGCGCATCGGGCTGCTACCAGGTCGGTCCCACGCGTCAGCGGCTCTAGCTACGGTAAGTTTCAACCTAGGCCATGCGATTAGATTAGATCCTATGGCTGGGGTGTGTTGTCTCCGTCGGGCAGCGCCAGTGAGACTGAACCACAACGCGGCGATGTGGGTCGTGTGAGGCTCACCAGGGCTCCATCTAGGGTCGGCGTTGGGGACGAACGACGTTGTCGATGACGGCGGTTCGAACGGTGGTCACGGCGGCTCCTAGGGCGGCTCCAATCAACGGCTCCGCTCCTCCTCCTCCGTGGCAGACTCCGGTGAAATTACGGTGATGCAGAGCTCGCCTTGTCGTGGGAATGGTCATGGAAGATGCTGCAATCGGTAGCAAGTAGTAGAACGAGAGGCAAGGGCGGCCAGCCATCTGCGGTGCGAGATGAGGGCGGAGACACAAGGGTTTACACAGGTTCGGCCCCCCAGAGTGTAAAGACCTACTCCTGCTAGATTGTATTGATGAGAGAGTACAAAGGGCGAACTCGACGACTAGGCGGCAAGTCACTGGGGGGTGTCTGATGGAACGTGTCCTCTATGCGTGCCCTAGGAAGGTTTATATAGGCTCGCCTCGCTAGGGTTTACAGATCTACAACCGAATTAGTTAAGGATTCGGAGGATACTTGACCTAATCCGACTGGGCCTAGCTATGCTTCCGGGCCTCCAGCTTCCAGTCGCATGGCTCCTTGTTAAGTCTTGATCCAGTCGCCGTCCTGCAGGCCCACTCGCTGGCATCTTGGGCCAGTAGAAAACGTCCTGCTGGGTATACCCCACTCGGCATATCCACGCCTTGCTCCGGGGAGAGGTGTGGGAGGTTCTGTGAGAGGTGGGGAGTGAGATGGTGTGGCGAATTGAGGTTGGGGTGGTCTCCTTTTATTGCCGAACGAGAGAGGCAGTGCGGCATGGGTAGAGCTCGTCGGGGTCGACGGCACAACGAGCTAATGGCATGGCGGAGGGTGTAGGTCGGTGCGCGGTCTCCTGGCGATGCTCAAGGACTTCATGGCACGGCAAGGGGTGGTTGAGAACGGTCGGGAATGGTCTGTGCTCTGCGCGGCACCGATGGTGGTTTTGACGATGCACATGCGCTACGGGTCACGCGGTGGCGAACGGGGATGTCTGGGAGCTAGCTAGGGTTAAGGAGAGTGCGTGCATGCGCGGCGAGGGCGAGGCGCGGCGTACGCGAGCTGGTCGGGTGTGGCGCTCTGGCGCGCTCTCGGCACGGCGCAGAGATAGTGGGCGTGGCGTTTCCTCTGTGGTCCAGGGCCTGGCTGCATGTGAGGGCTGGACACGGAGTGGCGGTGGACGGTGAGCTGCCTCCTGGACATGGTGGACGGGCGCGGCGTTCGCTCCAGCGTGCTGACCATGGTCGACTGGCAAGGGGGGGCTTGGGTGGAACGGCATGGTGCAAAGGGGTAGAGGGCTAGCTTCTTAATTGCACTAGTAGTTATTGGAGGATACAAAGGGAGTGAGTTGAGGAAGATTGTTTGATCAAACACTGCTCCAAACAGTATAAGTTAGGCAGTTTGATTTGTGTCTGCCAAGTGTTTGACAAAATGGCCGAAAGAAATTTAGTTTTTAATTTTTGGATACATTTTGGTGAGTTCTCTTGTTACATGCTTGGTAGTATCTGGTTGCTTAGGTTTGTCAAGGTAAACTAGTTTGAGTGGTTTTTGAGAAATGGTGATCTTAGTGCCTACACTTGATTCAGTTTTGAATTATCATTTGAATAGATTTGAAATCTGTTTCTATTGGTTTGTAAAAGTGGGCTTGGGTTCATTTTCACTTGGTCTAGCAAGGGGTGAAAAGAATTGGATTTTTTCTATTAGAAAACTTGGACTAGAAACACTCAAAGTGGTCTACTGGTTCACTTTGGTCAAAATGACCATTTGGTTATAATGTTTATATTTGAATTTCTCTTGATTTGATTCTGCTTGGAAAATATCTAGATGATGTTGTTTTCATCTTTAAACCAATCCTTGTCATTCATGGCAATACAAGCATTCATGCATTCATCACACACACACTTGCATTCATATTGGTTTTAAATAATAAAAGTTTTTGTTAACCCTAAACTTGGGTGATTAGAACTTGATAATCTTGATTAATATTTTTGGTATGTTACAAACCTTCCCACCTTAAACAAAATCTCGTCACGAGATTTAAGAGAAAGAAAACTAGGATTTAAAGAGATCTGGAAACTCAGTCCTGATGTAATCTTCTCGCTCCCAGGTAGCTTCTTCTTCAGTATGGTTGCTCCACTGGATCTTGAGAAACTTGATACTCCGGGTTCTGGTGGTTCTGAAGACTTCTTCCAAAATATGCCTTATTTTCAACCTCCTCTACCTAGTCTCACTTTTACTAAGGAGGGAGAGAAGAGCGTTCTCCAGGACGGAAGACATCTCTCACTGTGTACTTCAGGATATGTTAGGTCCTCGTTGATCTCTATGGTTCTGTGATCAATATTCTTCAAAACTTCGGTCTTCTCCGGTACTTCTAGGCATTTGCGAAGTAACGAGATATGAAACACATTAAGCAGGGAAGACATCTCCTCCGGCAGTTCCAGTTGATAGGATACTTCTCCTCGGCGATTCAAAATCTTGAAGGG
This sequence comes from Avena longiglumis, assembly GCA_030063025.1. Taxonomy (NCBI): domain Eukaryota; kingdom Viridiplantae; phylum Streptophyta; class Magnoliopsida; order Poales; family Poaceae; genus Avena; species Avena longiglumis. The sequence continues at coordinate 442,790,216 of CP125973.1, read as the reverse complement.
TCCGATATATCTGAGGGATAACTTTCCTTTGAGTTGGAAATGTTGCATTCCTTTCAAGGGTGATACTTTCAGATACACAAAATCTCCATATTGAAGGCTAGGTCTCGACGTCTCTTGTCGGCATAACTCTTCTGTCTGGAATGGGCGGTCTTAATGTGCTCATGAATCTTGTGAACTTTATCTTCGTCTTCTCTTAGGATGTCGGGTCCGAAAATCGGACTCTCTCTTACTTCTGACCAATTCAACGGGGTACGACATTTTCTTCCATACATAAATTCAAATGGGGCTATTTGCAAACTGGCTTGATAGATGTTGTTGTATGAGAATTCTGCGAAAGGCAGACAGTCTTCCCATTTGGATCCATATTCCAACACACAAGCTCTCAACACATCTTCGAGTATCTGGTTTACTCGCTCGTTTGTCCATCGGTCTGTGGGTGATAAGCTGTGCGGAAATCCAGTCAGGTTCCTAATCCTTCTTGGACTTGCTTCCAAAACCTCGAGGTAAACTGGGCTCCTCGATCCGACACAATGTTCTTGGGGACTCCATGTAAACTGACTATTCTAGCAATGTACAACTCTGCTAGCTTTGAACTCTAATAAGTGGTCTTTACCGGTAAGAAATGAGCGACTTTAGACAGTCTATCCACTATGACCCAGATAGAGTCATTTCCCCTACTAGATGTAGGCAAACCGGTGATAAAATCCATTCCTACTGAATCCCATTTCCATTCCGGAATCTGCAATGGTTGCAACAGTCCTGTGGGTCTCTGATGTCCCGCTTTGATTCTCTGATAGATATCACTTTTGGCTACATAGCTTCCAATTTCTCTCTTCATCTTATGCCACCAAAATTTCTCCTTCAAATCCTGATACATCTTGGTTCCTCCGGGGTGGATAGAAATAAGAGTATCATGGGATTCTTTAAAAATATCTTTGATTCAACTCTGAATCTGCTGGTACACAAATACGTCCTTTGTACCACAAAACTCCTTATTCATCTTCGATGAATCCGGGTACCTTTCCTATACGATGTTTGATTCCGTCGATACTAGCATTTCCTTTCTGCACCTCCTTGATCTGACTAATCAAAGTGGGTTGAAGTTCTATGTTAGCCACAAATCCTTCACTTACTAGCTCCATTCTGAAATCTTTCAACTCCTTGTGCAAACTTGGTTGCTCCTTCAGAATCATGGTGTTCAAGCAACACGGTAATCTACTAAGAGCATCTGATACCACATTAGCTTTGCCGGGGTGATAGTGAATGTCAAGGTCATAGTCCTTGATTAGCTCTATCCATCTCCTTTGCCTCATATTCAGCTCCTTCTGGGTGAAAATCTACTTCAGACTCGTGTGATCCGAATAAATCTCACAATGGTTACCCATGAGGTAATGCCGCCATGTCTTCAAGGCTAAAACTACGGCTGCTAGTTCAAGGTCATGGGTAGGGTAATTTTGCTCATGTTGCTTTAGTTGTCGGGATAAATAGGATATGACTTTGCCTTCTTGCATCAACACACATCCGAGACCAACCTTGGATGTGTCACAAAACACATCAAAAGGCTTTGTGATATCCGACATAGTCAAGATTGGGGTTGAAATCAATCTCTTCTTAAGCTCTTGAAAACTTGCTTCACATTTGTCCGTCCATTCAAACTTCTTATCTTTCTTCATGAATTGGGTCATGGGTCTTGCGATGCTCGAGAATCCTTCTACGAACTTGCGGTAATATCCCGCTAATCCGAGAAATGAACGAACTTGGGTTTGAGTGGTCGAGGCTTGCCATTCTTCAACATCCTTAATCTTGGCAGGGTTGACAGCAATTCCTCCTGCCGACACGATATGTCCAAGGAATCCTACTTCCTTTAACCAGAACTCACATTTGCTAAACTTGGCATACAACTGATACTCTCTAAGGGTTTCAAGGATGGTCCTTGGGTGTAGCCCATGTTCTTCTTCTGATTTGGAATAGATCAGAATGTCATCGATGAAAACAACGACAAACTTATCCAGGAAGTTCATAAAAATCTTATTCATGAGGTTCCTGAAATAAGCGGGGGCATTGGTTAATCCAAAAGTCATGACAGTGTACTCATACAGTCCATATCTGGTGGTAAAGGCAGTCTTTGGAATATCCTCTGCATGAATCTTGAGTTGATGATAACCAGTTCTAAGATCAATCTTAGAAAACACTTTGGCATCGCTCAACTGGTCAAACAGATCTTCTATCTTCGGAAGTGGGTACTTGTTCTTAATGGTGACATCATTCAGCTTCTTATAATCCGTGCACAAACGGTTACCTCCATCTTTCTTATCCACAAACAAAACAGGTGATCTCCATGGCGACACACTGGGTTGAATCAGACCTATCTCCAGCATAGTATCCAGTTGCTTCTTTAGCTCCACTAATTTAGACGGGTTCATACTATATGGTCTCTGAGCTATGGGTCTAGTTCTAGGGATTAGTTCAATGATAAACTCGATATCCCGATCTGGGGGCATACCGGGCAATACATCTACGAATACGTCAGGGTATTCACAAACTACTCTGACTTGGTCAATGGTTGGTTGGGCTAGACTCTTGTTGCACTTGAATTGACGAGGCAAAGTTTCAGATACATGCTCTACTGATACTCCAGTGGTACTAGTCATGGTTATGGCTTTCTTGGCACAGTCGATTAATCGTTTATGTTTCGTCATCGAATCCATTCCTAGTACTACTTCCAAACCTTTGGTTCCAAGTACTATTAGATTAGCATAAAAATCTATCCCATGGATTCTGATAGGTACGGCCTTGCAAATTTGTCTAGCTTTGGTGGTTGAACCAGGTATTTGAACTATCATAACATGCTTCAATTTTGTTGGTTGAATCTTACTAGTGCATGCAAATTCTTCTGTAACAAACGAGTGTGATAATCTAGAATCAAACAACACTCTTGCAAGTACTGAGTTAACAAAAATCATACCCAGCACGACATCTGGCGCTTCCTGGAGTTCTTCAGCATTCATGTGAAACAGACGGCGTTGCGGTTGAGCGAGTTCCCTGGGGTAAATCTCCTTCCAGGCTGAACACGGCGCTGCTGCTGAGCTGGGGCATTCACATTGGTGGCGGCTGCAAGCTTCTTGGGGAACTCATTGGAGTAGTGACCCTTGACTCCACATTCATAGCAAGTAACCTGAGACTTGTCTTTTCCTGCAATAGGCACAACATTGCTTCCAGTCCTTGGGGCAATATTGGTGTTGTTGGGGTTGTTGTTATTGAACTTGGACGGTGCATGATTGAAATTGTTGGAGTTGTCGGGGTTGTTGTTGTGGTTTCCTTCGGGCCTTGGGTTTCCTCCTACATGGTTGGGATAGTTCGAACGGGTCATCGGGGGTTTATTGCTTCTTGGGGCATATCCTGTAGATGGGTTGGGGCGATACTTTGGGGTATGGTGGGTTCCTGGTTGATGCATCATCCGACACTTGCGATTCTCATTGGCTTGGTTGATATTGCCTTCCATCTGGATTGCAGAATCCACTAAGGCTTAGATGTCAGCGAAAGGAATGTTGACTAATACCGTTTGCATCTCATCATGCAAACCATTCAAGAATCTCTCCTTCTTGGCTTCAGTGTCAATCTCATCTGGTGCATACCTAGATAATGATAGAATTTTTTCACGGTACTCAACCATTGTCATCCTCCCTTGCTTCAATTCTCTGAATTCATCTCTCATCTTCTTTATTAGACCTGGTGGCACATGGGTTCTGCTGAACTTGAGTTTGAATTCATCCCAAGTCATCCTCTTGCATCCCCTGCCAGATAATGGGTGGCAAACAGTACTTTCTCATTGGCCTCCACTCCTGCGACTTATAAGTTCTTCTCTATGGTCTACAGCCAGTCATCAGCATCTAATGTCTCTTTAGACTTACTAAAAATGGGTGGATTGGTGTTCTGAAAGTTCTTGATCTTGGATCCATGGTTGTCCTGGTTTCCATGGCCTTGATTGTTATTGGCCATCTGAGCTATGTGTTGAAGGGTGGATAAGTTGGCTTGACGTTTAGCTCTTTCAGCTTCACGGTTTGAAACCAACATTTGCAAGATTTGTAGCATTGGGTCCTGAGATTAACTGCTTCCTCCGTGAGGCATCTGAAGATTGAGATAGATCATGAGACAAGAGGGAAATTTCTAAGGTTCATGGATTTGTTTTTGAAAAGTTTTCAAACTTTGAGTTTGACTCAGGTTTTGCCAACTAGCAACTTGCTTTGCATTCATTCATTCATAGCACCCAATACAAACACACACCACACTAAGGTAACAGATGGTTTTAAGAACCATTCTGTGAAACTACAATACAATGGAACCGGATACAACTCACACCTACGATAGTGCTCAAGTGCTACTACTAATCAAAATCGGTGGCTTCATCATCATCAATGAAGGCAGAATCATCATCATCAGTGTGGAAGTCCATGGCTTGATCCTCCAGGTAGTCATCATCATCACTGAGGTAGGAGTAGGGATCTACACATATATCTTCCCCTGCATTTTACCTCTCCTCAATCTGCATGTCCCGCTCATGGATGGTCTCCTCCAAGTCTGTCACTTTGTGACGAAGGAGAGCAATGATGCGATCCTTCTTGTCACGCAGACAACAAAAGGTCTTGCGCTCCTTCGCAAGGATGGCGAGGGTCTGGTCCTTCTTGACTGCAATGGCATAGTTGTGGTTGGCGTATGCGTGGGCATTGTCCAACTCCTTATGCCTGTCATACATTAGGAAGCTGAGATGATCCACATGATGCTTCAACTCGGTATGTTGTGGCACCTCCAATGGCTGCCCCATAGCATCACGCCATGCGTAGTACTCAAAGAGAGTACCCTTGATTTGATTGATGCTTTGCCCACATAAACAGGCAAGAGCTTCCTGCATAGCCCTGGCGAGTCCGTCTAGCCAGTTGTTCTCTCTTAAGGTGAATTGGATTCCCTCTGAGGTGGGTGCCTCCATCTTGCATTGTAATTCTCCTCCTTGCTGATCGTTGAGTTGTGCTCTGAAGAACTTGGGGTGCGGGTGCTCAAGAAGTTCCGAGAGTTGGTCCAATTCGCGCTCAAAGATGATCTGTCCTCCATTGCCCAACTGGTAGAACTTGCTATACTTCACCTCCATTTATAAGAATGTAGGATAAGTAAGTTAGTAGAGTGATCAAGTGTGTCAAATTTTATGTAAGTTTGCAAGAATTTTTGAGGGACATGAATTTTCATGAAAGAATCTAAGTGATAAGAATGAGAATAGGTTTTCATAAATACTCACTTCTTTTGTTTTGAAACTAAGTTTTTGATTCAAGCATCCATTTTAACTAGGGTCTCCTATGGTTAGGATGGCTCTGATGCCAACTTGTCAACACCCGGATTTTAATACCAGATGTTTGTTATGCCATACATCGCAATCCTAGGATTACCATTTTTGCGAGACATAACAGATTGGTACCATAGTTCATCGTCCATTACAAACCATAATAAAGGTCTTACAAATAAAGGTCTCATGATCCATTCTTAATACAATCAACACAGCGGAACAACATAATAACAGTAGCATGGTCGAAGCTTCACCTTTAGGGTCACATGCAATGCTAATGATGAGAGATGATCCTAGTTGTCATAGACTTCCTGTTGTCCATAATCCTGGTAGTCCTCCTCATAGTCTGGCCATAGGAATATCCCGGGACAAAACCACGAGTACTCTTTAAGTACTCGCAAACTATTACTAACAAGTAAAGTGGTTCAAGTAGGAATCCTAAGCTCTAGGTTTATTTGCAAAAGGCCAGGTTTATTTCTAACTGAGTTTAGAAGTAAATAAAACTAACTTAATATTTTACAACACCTAAGTGGGAACTTAGTTTTCATGTTCACAATCCTATTGTGGTCAAATTAAAAATGTATCATATATATCACAACAAGTAGTAATAATACATCTCGAATGACAATAAAGTATTAATATCATATAACATCTCGAATAACATCTTAAAAACAACAAAGTAGTCATAATACATCTCGAATAATGACAAAGTAGTCATATCATATAAAGAACAACATATCGTCTGATAACATCACTCAAACTCAACGTCGACTCCCGGTTCCTGAGCCACGGGATGTCACTAACCAAATAGTCGGAACCATCACAGGAGTATAGCTAGGGTGAGATCCCTGAATAACCTGTCAGGTATGGGGTGCCACCCTGGCATCCAACATCACCATATAGCGACGGAGCCCAGTCTCGTACAACTTCGGTAGAGCATAGTACTCCCTCGTTATCGCCGAGTCGACTACAAGGATGCAGTATAGGCATATCCTAAAGTAGGTATGGATTATACCGAAATAATGCTAAGTAAATAATTATATTTTAGTAATATTAATAATTTCCTAAATATTATCAATAATATTCTAAATACTATCAAATATTATATACAAATCCCTAAATATTGCTAAACTAAATAATAATATTTCTAAAGAAAATTATATATCAAACTAAAATATCTTTAAATCTCTATATTAAAAATATGTAACAATATATATGAAACTAAACAATATACTAAGAAATTTATATCTAACTAAAAATATTGAAACTACATACTAACAAATTTATATCTAACTAAACAATATACTAAAAAATATTAAAAATATACTAACACAATTATATCTAACTAAACAATTTACTAACAATATTAAAAATATACTAACACATTCATATCTAACTAAATTATATACTAAACTATATTGAAAAACAAAAAAAGAGGAAGAACACTTACGGCTTGGGGGGCGACCACGGGCGGCGACGGCGCGCGGGAAGCTTGAGGCCAGGGCAACGCGGGAGGCGGCGCGGGGACGGGTGAGGGCGGCGATGAGAAGACCACGGGCGGCAGGGGATGTGTGAGGGGCGGCGATGAGAAGACCATGGGTGAGGTGAGGCAACAAGAAGACCACGAGCAGCGGGAATGGGTGAGGGATGGCTGCTCCGCGGGGCGCGGCTACGGCGACGGCGACGGGCGCGGCTACGGCTCGACGGTGACAAGATCGAGCTCCACGGGCGCGGGCGCGGGGCAGCCTGGCGGCGTCGATTTGGAGAAGAAGGCGTCATGGGGCAGTTGCTCAGGTCGGGAGGCGGACGATGGGTATTTATACCCACCACCTCTAGTCCCGGTCCCAGCCTCCAGCCGGGACTAAAGGAGGGCTCTAGTCCCGGTTCTAGCCACGAGCAGGGACTAGAGGTCTTTTCGGCCGTGCCTTTTCGTTCGCGCGCCAAAAATCTCTAGTCCCGGTTTGTGGTATGGGCCGGGACTAGATATTTTAATTAATTATCTTATTAATTTAATATCTGTATTCTGTAATGATGAAAAATATGCATCATATATCAAATTTTAAGAAAAAAGATCTATAATATAAATCTATTAGCATACTGTGTTATAAAACTAATGTTTTGTTGAATTAAATAATATCTTTTGTATACTAGAGTTTGATTTCTTATGCCTGTTTCGAATTTTCTCGTTTCGGAAAATGGAAAATGGCTTTTTCGTGCGACAAGAAAGGAGAACCTCCTCCTGCAACATTGTTCTCCATCCCAATATCTTTTATCCTGGTTCATTTTTAGTCCTGGTTGAAAAAACCAACTGGTACTGAAGGGATTGCGCCAGGCTGGCCAGGCAGCACTAATGATAGGGGTGAATGTGCATATTATGTTGTGCTGCTTGTACATTGTCCTGAATGGTGTCGCCAACCGGGACTAAAGAAAAACCTTTAGTCCCGGTTGGAGACACCAACCAAGACAAAACATGAGTCAGCACTAATAATAGGGCTGAGTGTCAATATTATATCGTGAGTGTCGACACTATGCAGTGCTTATTGTACTATAAATAGGCATCTTTGTGAGTCCTCAGGCATCTCCAAGATGGTTTATGTGAACAAGGAAACTACTACGGCCAGTTTAAGGGAGATGCCAGGAGGAGACTAGTCCTCTGGCATCTTCAACAAACTGTCCATAGATGCACTCCCTAATATGTGAAATTAGTTATCTTTCACACGTATTGATCTAGTTAGAGAAGTTACAAGCTGCAAGATGGTGTGCGAGAGCAGGGACACCACTACGGGCAGTTTTAGGGAGATGCCGGCGGAGCCCAGTCCTCCAGCATCTCCAAGAAACTGGTCATAGAGGCACTCCCTAATATGTGATCACGCGCGTTTGGAGATCAGATCTTCATGGTAAGTACGAATCGGGACAACATCTTCATAGTTTGAGAAAGTCGTAGTACGAATAGGGACTAAAGGGAGACCTTTAGTCCCGGTCCAGCCACAAATTGGGACTAACACTCAAGATATTTATTAATATTAAAAAACCAAGACTATGGAATGGGGACTTAAGGCTCCCTTTAGTCCCGGTCCAGCCACAAACCGGGACTAACACTCAAGATATTTATTAATATTAAAAACTGAGACTACATAATCAGGACTAAAGGCCCCCCTTTAGTCCCGGTCCAGCCACAAACCGGGACTAACACTCAATACAGTTATTAATATTAAAAACTAAGACTACGGAATCGGGACTAAATGTCCCCCTTTAGTCCCGGTCTAGCCACCAACCGGGACTAACACTCAATACATTTATTAATAATTAAAAAACCGAGACTACATAATCATGACTAATAAAGGCCCTCCTTTAGTCATGCTCATATCTAGCCCTATAGTATTCAACTTTAGGGTCGTCTTCATCTTCATCTTCATCGTCATCGTGGTCGTTGCTAGGCACACGCGGCTGGATGCTCAGCCCAGCCATGACATATTGTGGGGGCATCTGCCACTCCAGCCTCAGATTCACGATGCGTGGGGAAGGGGGCTCCCGTATGACGATGCTGCTACACCCGCGACCCTCACCACCGCCACCCTTCTTATGACTCTGTGGCGGCTGCGGGTACCGCAGGCGAGGATGATCTCTCCCGACGATGTAGCGCATCACGCCGATGATAATCCGATTCGCCCACCACAGGCGGTGGCCGGCTTCATTGTGGTTCACCGGGGGAGGGCCATCACCCTCGTACCTGGCGAGCTCCCTTTCCTACCGGTTAGCAAAGAAGTCATTCCAAGTGCCATAGTTGTCGGGATCCCACTAGGGATCCATCCGTTGCTCCGACGTGAGCTCGAGGTAGAAGTGGTTCGTGATGGCCGCCTGACATGCGGAACCTTGAGGGACAGGAGGGACAGGAACCTCTCCAGCGCTCAGCATCCAGCTGGCGGGCGGCCGATAGCCCGGCGAGAAAGGGTAGCAGGAGGCGCATAGCGCCTCGGTCTCCTCGAGGGTCAGAATGGCCCAGTAGGTGTTGTCCATTGTTGTGAGAGGCCGACTAGGGGAGGCTCTCTCGGCGGCGCCTTTGTGTCTTTGCAGCTCGATAACCCTGAACCTTAATATCAAAAAGAAAAATGGCACATTCCATGGAAAAAAATCCTAAATCAAAGCTCTACATTAGGGTTTGGGGGTTTGGTTTTCACGCATACTTACCTAGACGATGAAGGGGTCCTCGTAGGCGTGGGAGAGCATCTGCACCGCCGGGGACCAGAGGCGGCGGTGGTGGAGGGTAGCAGCAGTGGCAGCGGTGGACAGTGGTCTAGCGCGCGGGGAAGAAAAATGTGGCACATATCTAAAATATTTGTCCAAATATTTTTAGATCTTTCCCACCAAGTACTAGCCTTAGACGGCTGAAAGTGGAAAACGTCTCTAAGAACGTTCGTTCTCCGAATATTTCATATTTTTTTTGCCAAGTACTTCTCTAGCTAAGACGACTAGTAACTTTAAAAGAACTAATACGGAACTTCGGATATACTCGAAACTCCGGCGTTTGATTATCCTAAAATTTGAGAATTATTTATAATTTGAAGGCAAGGAAAGGTGTGTTTAAGTGATTGCTAGTGTGAAATTGAGTCCCCCAATACTAAATGGGGTTCATAAATTGAACAAAATAATTGGCATAGTACAAACCTTGGATCTTACCCTGAAAGACATGACGACTCGTGTTCATGTGCTTGCTGGAGAGAAATAAGGTGCGAGTGTTTTGGATTTTAATAATTCAAATGTTTACTCACGAAGTGAGATTATTTGGTTACTTAATTATGATTTTTTTACCAATATAACCTTTTTCATCTATTCTTTGAAGGAAGTCCCGTTGAGTGAATATTCGGAACTCTGGATTTTGATAATCCTAAATTTTAAGAATTATTCATAATTTAAAAACAAAAGAAGGTGTTTACACATGCTTTTTAGAGTAAAATTGAGTCCTAAGAGTAAATGAGACTGATACGGCATAGTATAAACCTTGGATCCTAAGACAAGTAGTACCACTAGTACCTCTAATATATCAACACTTTTAGTCTTAATTTTATCACTACTATTCTATTCTAATAATTCTCTTTCCATTTGGATTCCGTTCGCACCACCTCTGCGAACCGTGTCCTAGGTATTCTGAAGCTCACGATATGTTATATTGTTGTGTACGTACTAAGATAATTTTTGTCTTGCGTAACCTGAAAGGTATGACCGACTCGTAGTATTCATGCGCTTGTGGCAGAGAAATAAGGTGCAAGTGTTTTGCATTTGATAAATTCAAATGTTTAATGCCAATGTAAGATCATTTGGTTACTTCATACGGATTTTCTAGCAATTTAAACTCTTTTTTTCATGTATTCCTTGAAAATTATAATATAATCAAGCACTGGAAAATTTTAATACTGTGCATAAGCATGATCAGTAATATAATTGAACACTATAAAATTAAATAGAACTCCATATAGATGAGTAAATTAATAAATGAGGTACTTATAATAGTTCAAACACCAGAGACTACATATATATAGATGTTGTATTACATACAACACCAAATGTAATAATTAACGTAAACAAAATAAGCAGGGGCAGCAGCAGGAGCATTAGCCCACTCGAGGTGAAATAGGCTAGTCCTGGCATATTTTCGGAAGAATTTTCAGTAGGCTGCTTGTCGCGCCAAGTTCTTCGGCTGGTGCTTTCGGGCACGGCCACGGACGACGCCCACCACGTGTTGGATCATGCTATCGAGGTCTATGTCGATGGCTCTATAATAGAAAGGGCAAAGCAATTTCCCCTTACGGTGAAAAGGAATTTGCGCACACTATATCCGTCTCAACACGTAGCAGCTTTTGTAGTCTCTGAAGTACTTGTCAGAGCTCACGTCATCAGAATCCTCATGTTTTTTAAGTATATAATGAGAAGTCATACATATGATTGAGTTATAGTACAACTCAATAAATTGACAACATATGTAAGACAATATTAAATTGATATCAAAGAGAATGTATCTCATCAATAGTTTGATCAGTTCATTATCATTTCATGTATCCAAAAAAATGATAAGTGATTGGATCAGTATCAGTTATGTAGAACAAGTCCGAGGCCTTATAAGTTTCTTTAGGGATGGAGTAAGCAAACCAATTACAAATTGCATAATCTATTATTCTTGTACATTGTTCCAGGTTCACTAAACCATCCCTAAAAGAATCTGACACCAATATGTCTAGCTTGCACTCTTTTGGGGAAAATTTAAATCACTGGCCACAGTAAGAAATTGAAATGTAATCTTTCTTATACACTATGAATACATGTGTTTCCAAAATATTGTAATTATAAATAACAAAAAACCAAACAATATTCAGGTACATGTAGAAACAAATTATATAATCAAAACCATGCATATACATCTACATCATAGGAATCATTTGTTTCCTATATATATAGTGCAATCACATAATTAATCACAAGAATTAAACAAATAGATTTAGATACATATAATAAATTCAATGTTGATCATAATTAGTTGTATACGAGTAGAAACAATTTAAAGATCATATAGTTTCATATGAATATAGAATAAATCAGGGGCCTCGTTGTTTTTTAGATATGGAGTTGGCGAACCGAAGTACTTAAAGCACAACCTATATTCTTTGTGTATATTGCCTTAGATTCACTAACCCATCTCTAAAAAAAGACACCATCAAATGTGTCACCCCTGCATTTTTTTAGGGAAAATTTTAATCATCAGCCTTAGTGAGAAATTGAAATGTAACACTATGAATTCATGTGTTTTCTACATATTCTAATAATAATAATAACCCAATGCAAACAATATTCATAGGTGTAGAAACAACTTATGGACAAACCATGCATATACATGCATCATATGAATCATTTGAGGAAAATTTGAATCATTTGCCTAAGTAAGAAATTGAAATATAATCCTTCTTGTAAACCTATGAATGCATGTGTATTTTTCCTAAATATTATGTGGTCAGACCATGCATAGGTACATGTAACAACATCTTATGATCAAACAATATTAACAGGTACATGTAACAACTTATGATCAAACCATGCATATACATGCATCATATGAATTAGTTGTTTGCTGGATATATAGTGTAATCACATAATCACAAGAATCAAACAAGAGATTTAGATACAAGTAATAAATTCAATATATGATCACAATTTGTTGTGTGCACTTACTAGTAGAAACAATTCAAAGATCATAGTTCCACATAAATGTAAAATAAATCTGGTGACTCATAAGTTTTTTAGAGATGGAGTAAGCGAACCAAAGTACCAAACACAAATTATATTGTTGGTGTATATTGTCTTAGATTCACTAACTTATCCCTAAAAAAATCTGACACTATCAAATGTGTCTCCCCCTGCACTCTTTTGTGGCTAAATTAAATCATTGGCCTCAGTAAGAAATAGAAATGCAATATACACTATCTAACATATATGCATGTTGTATATCAAAATCAACACTCCAGTAACAGCAATCTCTAAAACCTCTAAAATCAAATATGTTACAGATCGATTAAATTTACAGCATAAAAAGAACCGTATGAATAACAACAAGCTAAGCAAATGTAAATTTACTAGATGGCGGATGAGCAGATCTAATCAAATCTCCAAAATAATCGACCGTTCAAACCATATATATTCTAATATGCCTATATCAAGAAGGTGTGTGGAAGAGCAAAAGAATCTATAGATGATTGAGCAATTCCTGCGTATGCCTCATCGGAGACCTCCTCGTCGAACTCGTCGTTCTCCTTGATTGCTTCGAAGATTTGTTCATGGAGGATGGGGTCGTTAATGATGAGCACCGGGTTGCCTCCATCTGCTGCATGCCACTCATCCAGATCTGTTGCTGGCACCATGACGTTGACGTCCACCTACTGCTCGACGGTGATGACGACTGGCTGGACGGAGCACGAAACATCAACGGCATGGCGATGAGCGGAGTGTGTGTACCCGGAGAAGCCGCATCCGCCTTCTCGACGACAACCGAGCCATCTCCTGTAGCGCCTCAAAATGGGTTAACATCCGTCTTGTCTCCATGGGTACGCTTCATGGCGCAGCTAAGTAGAGGCGGTGGTGCTAGCGAAGAAGCTTATGCGTGCGCGGAAGATACAGATTGGGGTTTTCTGACTAGATAAATTGGGGGAAATGATATGATCTCTTAAAATACGAAGGACAAACGGGTTTATATATGTAGGAATGGTTGGTTGTCCTCGAGTGGACACGTGGGTGTGTACGCGTTGGTGGTAGACTAATGCACCATCTCCACTTCTAATTTCATTAACAACACGCGCACGTGCTACCTTGGAAACATGCATGAAACCAGTTTTTCAGAAGGACGGCATAATGGTCCGTCTCAGTAGACCCCTGGAGGCGATTAATATTTTTGACCGGCTATGGTTGAGTGATCTAGGGAGACAGTCACTATTATTGTTCGTCTCCGGTAAATATTAGAGGCGTTTATTTTTTAAAAAATGGTTGAGGAGGAAGTAGTACTAGAGACAGTGCAAATTGCAAACTGTTTGAGGATAGAGTTAGAGGCGGTGACAAAATTATGACCGCTTGAGGTTGATGAACACAACCGATTGTTTGTATTTTAGAGTTAAACCGTCTTAGACACCGTCTCTAAGTAACGAGTTTGTACTAGTGACACCTCCACAACCAAAAAGGTCATCATGAACGCCAGTATCAAAGTGAATCCGCATGAGGATTGGGGATTCAATTTTCATGATGAACCTACTACCCCAAGAAGGCCGCTCTCAAGAACTAATCAGCGCATTAGTGCCCTAGAAGCATACCATAAGGAAGAGCTTGTTCACCGGGAAATCATGCATAGGTGGAAAGAAGGAACTTAACACCATGACGTAAAGTTTTGCAGGTGCAATAAACATTATACGTGCTGACTTGCATAAATATCTTCGTCGCATCTCCGCCAAGAAAGGAGTACAATGGTATCAAATAATCACAAGGTATTATTTTATCGCATCTAGCTTGATTCCATAATTGAAGAGATCTATAACACCTTGTGATCTATCTTATAGTTTTTAGTGTGTTTACTTTTCTACGTGCATATTACTTAAATTTAAAGTTTTGCATAAGTTTCATATTCAACTCCTTTGGAGAAGAGATGAGTTTTATCCAATGAATTTTTGAGCCTTTATATATTTGGAGTATTATCGGTTTTATTAGTGTTGTATTATATGTATGGATTAGGACGAGTTGTATTATACTTGTACTTTGTGATGATTTTAGGGTCTTCCACACTAATAGTACTAATAGAATATGAGAAGAATTCTTGATAGTCATTTGTTTGATTACAAAAGAGGAATTCAAAAGCTTAAAGACTATGAAATAAATGAGCATGAATAAATGATTCTATCAAGAAAAATATTAGGATGAGTACAAAATAAAGAATGTTTTCTATTTTTTCTTTAGACTATTTTTCTTATCCTTTTGGGATGGTGAGGATAAGGCCCGCCCTATCCTTCTTCTGGTGGTACGTCTAATACCAGTGGAGGGTCATGTGCCTGATGGCTAGGATCTAGTTAGTTTTCGTGTTCATTTGTGTGATTTCAGGTCGGTCTCTTACGATGTAAAGATGTCATCATTAGTGATGGTTGCTACTCTGATACGCTGGTCATTTGCAGCCTTACCATGAGTACTTTTTGTCTTTATACAAAAACAATCTCTACTAGAAGTTTTGCTTGGCTTTGGGATGGATGGACGAGGATGGTCATGCGTCTTCGGCTCGGACTAATTTTTTTTAAAATAATACAGTTTTTTTAAATTTCACAAATAATACACAAAACAGGCAAATTGCAAAACTGTTTGTCGGTCGGCCGTTCAACAGACGACAGACTCGTTTCGTCCGTTCAACGGACGACACGCAGCCTTCGTCCGTTGAACGGACGACACGTCTGCTGTCAGCAGCAGCAGCTGGGCGGGCCCCAGCGTTGCAGGCGCGCAGCAGCAGCCGCATGCAGCGCAACACAGCATCGCGTGCGCGCGCGCGGCAGGACATGCAGAGCAGCTGCGCAGCAAGCAGCATGCAAGCAGCTAGCAGCGCAGCGGTGCGGGCAGCTAGCAGCCAAGCAGCGCGCATGCAGTCGCGGGCCCGCAGGCAGGCGCGCAGCAGCAGCTCGCGCGCAGAGCAGCAGGCGGCAGCTGCACGGCAAGCGAGCGCGCGGCGGCAGCTGACAGCAGACTGTCGTCCGTTCAACGGACGAAGGCTGCGTGTCGTCCGTTGGACGAACGAAGGCTGTGTGTCGTCCGTTGAACGGACGAAGACAGTGTTTCGTCTGTTGAACGGTCGACTGACAAACAGTTTTGTAATTTGTCCGTTTTATGTATTATTTGTAAAATTCAATAAAAAATGTATTATTTAAAAAATTTTAGCTTGTATTCGTCTCTAGGTGGTCCATAAACCTATCTATAATTTTTATTAATTTTTAGGCCTCTTTGTATGCTGTTTTTTTTGCCGGGATCTTTGTATGCCGTTGATGATTATTAATGGATTGTTTGTATGTTTATAAAATAAAAAAATACATTTTTTGTGAAATTCCACCCATCTATTAATAATCATCAATAGTAGTACAAAGAGTCTAAAAGTAATAAAAATTATAAATAGGTCGATGAACCACCTAAAATCAAATAAGTTACAGATCGATTAAATTTATAGCACAAAAAGAACCATTTAAACAACAACAACAAGCTAAGCAAATGTGAATTTACTAGATGACAGATGAGTAAATCTAATCAAATCTCCAAAATAATTAACCGTTCAAAACATATATATTATAATATGCCTACATCAAGAAGGCGCGCTAAAGGCACGTTCGGCTCTTGGCACCTACATTGAGCCCGACATGGGCCGACTCATTTTCCTGGACCTCCGCTAGTGTGCAGGTCCGAGTTGTTTTTCTTTTTTTTCCTTTCAGTTTTTCAACTTTGTATATTTTCGAACTCTTAAAAAATAAATTTGTATATTTTTGAATATGAACAAATTTAAAATCTAAATAATTTTTAAATCTAAACAATAATTTACAAAAATGATTTTTTAAAGGTGAAAATATTTTGAAAAAATATGAACCAGTTTCAAAAATCATGACCAAATTCGAATCCATGAACAAGTTTTAAAAAATAAACATTTTTGAATAAACAATTTTTGAAAAACATGAACCGATTTCAAAAAATCATGAACCAATTTCGAAAATAAATTTCAAAAATCATCAACAATTTTTAAATCATGAACCAATTTCAATAAACATGAACAATTTTAAGAAAATGTTAACATTTTTTGAAAAAGCATGATCATATTTTAAAAAAACGTGAATATTTTTAAAAATCATGAAAAACTTCATCAAACAATAAACTGTGAAACAGGAAAAAGGAAACAAAAGACAGAAAAATAGAAAACAAAGAAACAGAACCAAAATACAAAACTAAAAAGACAAAAATGGGCACGGCCCAAGATTCAGTGGCTTTAGGCGACGCGATTGCCGCGCGCCGCACTGAGCGGCGGCTAGCATTTATCGTTTATCACGGACAAGTCCCAGCTTGCGATCGTGGCTTATGGGCTGTGAACTCACGTTGCTCCGTTGCGGGCCAGCGATACCGAGCATTTTCCGGTGGACAGTATCAACAATTTCGCCTCAAAAAAAATCCGGACCAACAAAGAAATATTGGGTCAATTACGTTCAGTAAAATTGTGGGGCAGAACGAAAGGATTGAACAAGTTTTGTGGCCCATTTATCGGCTGACATATCCCAAGTAGAAGAGAAAACAGGATACAGTACAAACAAGCTTGCTGCATTTGAATGTTCAGATAACAATGTGTACTTCTACAATTGCCAAAGATATTATAATACACCGCCCAGGCTGACACCGCCGTCTCGTAAAAGAAAGCATAGAAATTTTGTTAAAAGGTAAATTGTGCATACTTACAAGCATAAGACAGAGGAGACCACTAATGCATAGAGTGCAGACACTACTAGTTGTGAATTATACTTTCCCAACCGGAACATGCTTACAACTTTGATGTCCTTACATTTTTTAAACAACATAAAAGATTTATCATTTTTATTGATTAAGAAGAAGATTTTTATAATATTGCTCTAGTCTGTTACGAAAAGGTCTACCCAACTCCTGGCCTTGTCTTCGATCCCTGGCATGATAGATGCCGCGGGAGTATTGGTTGTGGTAGACCCACGCTTTGCAAAAAAAATCATATTTTCGACGAGACAAGCAGGATTAGAGACGACATGGCCTTCCTAGTCTTTCCTTTGTCTAGTTCTTGCATTGTGCATATAATTCTTTTTCTTTGCAAGGAAAGAAAATTTCAATAATCAGATAGGAGGAATACGATCTGCCCTGATCGCATCAGCGATTTCTAGCAATGAGTTTCTCATCCAAGTGGCAGTTCGCTCGTGTACTCTCCTAAGCAAGCTAAGCCGTGGTTTGCGCCATTGGCCTCACGGTTAACTTTTGTTATTATAATATCTCTTTTCTTAATACTCTATACTTTTTATGGCCATTCGTAGCTGATAATGTATTTAGTCCATCTTTCTCTGCTAGACAGTCCCATCGTATATCCACATCTCACCTCGCTTAATACCTTATCTTTCTGGCTCAACTACCACGTATTACTACTAACTAGCGACCAATTTAGAACAGGTCTGAGTTGATCGACTCACTTAATTAGGGTCGTTAGAATCTGATAAACCCCTAATTAATTACTTCTGCGCATTCTAAACTAAAGCACACTAGTACCATACTTTCAACAAAAGGGGCTGCATAAATTAGTCGGTAATTATGTGTGTGAGTTGTTAGCATAAAACCACCACATTACGAGAAAAATTTCAACTATGCTATCACTTTTCGGTCTGCGGACAAAAAATTACCACATATTTTCCTAGTTGTTCCATAAAACACTAAACTAACATTAAACATGAATTGACAACCATTCTGACATTAGGGAAAACCTGTAAGACTAATGTGGCAATATTAATGAGCCAGTCCATATTAAAAATAAAAAATCTCATAAGAAGCAAAGAAAGGGAGGGTGTCTTCTTCTTCATCTGTGCAACCCCCTGCCACCTGAGCACGTAGCCTGTGCGCCGGAGCCCACCGGACGTTGTCGTCGCCCCGGATGTGTAGCCCGCGCTGCCCCTGGATAGCAATTCGTGTTAAATACCATACTAGATTAATTAGTAATCTTGCAGCAGTTCCATTGTCACGAGTCATAACGGAATAAAAGCGACATGGATACACGTCGGCAGACATTTTCGTGTGAGATATATGCCAAACTTTATGTTAACACATGGGTGGCCAGAGTTCCAGCCCTTTGTTTTATGTTTACTTGCTTTAACTAAAGTACGTACGTCATGTCAGAGTTATAAATATTTAAGCGGCAGCGTAGCCATGTCTCAGGTCAAGAATTGCTGCGTTCAGTTTAATTGATCTTCAATTCTAAAGCTGTTGGTAGTGCATTGCTGGTTTGATCACAGTATAGTCAGTCACTTACAACGATGTCGAGGAATAATAAGATAAATGAGTGATAATAAGAAAATTGCTTTCTATTATAAGAATAATTAGTTGCAGCAATTAAAACTACTAGTGGACCAAAGTACACGGTATTTCATGGAAGGGGGCGTGTTCGTTTACTTACTTTCTCTCTCAGAAATATGTTACAAAATACTACACGATAGATATGAAAAAAAGACAAATATAATCATGCAAAATACTACCTTCAGAAGTCCATTAGAGGCTTACTAGAGACACGATGTTGTTTATATATTCTACGGTTACAACTTCAATACTTACAAGTATCTTCTATATATGGTTACAACTGCCAAGATCATATCTAGAAAATACTTGTAATGGTTTCAAAAGGACTCATCCTCGAAGACCAAAAGTAGGATAACGTTTCCGAAAACAAACATGGCTGGTGTAGAATGTACACGTTCCTCCTCGACGGCCGAGAAGACGATCACCACAAACAAGCGGCGCTTTCGTGATCGGTCACATGTCCAGCATGACGACGACCTCTGTCCCTTTCTTTAGTTGGGAAGCGAATGTAGCGGACCCACGGGAACTTCAATAGCACTACGACATGGTGGTGGTGCTGGTGGTGGAGAGGGGCTTGAAAAGGGCTTCGCCTAAGCACCGTACTTACGAATAGTGGAACAACTAGCAAGGAAAAGAAGATGTCAACCAAAGGGCATATGAGAGCAATGAGATGAGTGTGTGAGAGAGGGGTCACACCACCAACTTTTATAGGGGGAGGGGGGCCAGCCCCTCGCATGGCTGGAGGTCAAGAGGGTGTCCACCCTCTTCCCTCATTGATGTGGGTGGACACTCCACTCACAATTACTCATGTTCACTTTCTCCCATTAAAATTCCACCCAAAAAACCAAAGGTCTTTTCATTAAAGCAGTTTAATTTTCTTGGTTTAATGCTACTCAGTTTAATGAACACTTCATATTTATTGAGTACTTTATTTAAGGAACACTTCATTTAATGAACACATTGACATTTTATATCCTTGCAATATTTTGATACATCGAAACTATTCCGATAGTTTTTATCAGGACAATTT
The DNA here is from genome assembly GCA_030063025.1 of Avena longiglumis. Lineage (NCBI taxonomy): Eukaryota > Viridiplantae > Streptophyta > Magnoliopsida > Poales > Poaceae > Avena > Avena longiglumis. The sequence continues at coordinate 442,770,243 of CP125973.1, read as the reverse complement.
CTACGATGTCCAGTATTTTCTCATGCGTTCTGTATCCACTCGAATGCGTCTACGAGCCTTAAGTGTGTCACCCTAAGGTTCATGAACTTAGTGGACATGATCGAGACTCTCTCCGATCAATAATTATTAGCGGGATCTGGAGATCCAAGACAACTCCCTCTTACTCAATGATGAACTAGTGATCGTGTGAATCTTTCTTTTAGTAACCAATTCCTTTTGTCTCGTGATATTTTACTTGTCCGAGACCCGATCATTTGGTATCATCCATATCTAGTTTGATCTCGTTACCGACAAGTACTTTTTTACTCGTTCCGTGATATAATATTTCTTGTGATCAAATCACTTGCTTGCTATTGGGTTCGCAACATAGAAAACAAAAAAAATCCTAAGATGGGAACTATTAAGCACCAAGATCCATCTACATAGATACAATCAACGGGTGGATATGCATCCATAGAATACATACCTTGAATAGCAACAAAGATTTACGAGGTTGGACTCATGGATGATGTATTCGTTCGCTTGCCAGTCTCAAGATCATGTAGAAGTCCAGCACCGCAGCTTAGTGGAGCATCCATGATCACACACACGTTTGGTCCTCTAACAATCTCCACTTCCTCGCTCCAGCAATGTAGCGAAAGCAGCAAATCCTTGCTCCATAAAAAGCCACCCGGAACATGTATCTCGCTAAGCCGAGACCATGGGGGAATTGTCAACACCCGGATTTTTAATCCCAGATGCATGTTATGCCATACATCGCAATCCCAGGATTACCATTTTTGCGAGACATAACAGAATTGGATACCACAGTACATCATCCATTACAAACCATACATAAGGTCTTACACAAATAAGGATCTCATGATCCAGTTCTTAATACAACACAAGCAGCGGAATACGTAATAATAACGGCAGCGTAGGCGAAGCTCCATCTTCGGGGTCACAGGCAATGCTGACGATGGGAGATGATCCTAGTTGTCGTAAACTTCCTGGGGTCCATCATTCTGGTACTCCTCTTCATAGTCTGGCCACGGAAATAGCCAGGGACAAAGCCATGAGTACTCTTTAAGTACTCGCAAACTAATACTAACAAGTGAAGGAGGTTTTTGTAATAGGGCACTAGGCTCTAGGGTTGGTTTGCAAAAAGCCAGATTTACCTCTACTAAGTTCAGAAGCAAGAGAAAGCTAAATGAAAATTTTATAACACCTAAATGGGAACTTGTATCTCATGCCACAACTCTGTTGTGGTCAAGTCAAAGTCTCAAATCATTTCACAAGTCATTTTGAAAACATCTTACGGAACAAGTCAAGCCCTACCCAATCTTCAAATATTGTGGTTGTACGATAAAATTGGAATGGTATCGCATCTAGACAACCATCAGTTTTATAAAGGGCTAAGGCTCATGCCTTAAAATTTTCATCACCAAAATCATCTGGTGTTTCGAAACACATGTCAAAACATCTCAGTAGAATGATCCATCATTCTAAGGTTTTCATAACCATTTTTCCACCAAGTATTCCCATCTAAAGTTGTCAAGTTTTATGCTTAGCACTAGCATCTACAAGTGGGGGTGAGTACTAATGAAGAGTGGTAAACTAGTGGAGTTTCAACTAATTTCAATCTTATGCCTTGGGATGACATCAAGATTATCTAGCTTAGGCCAAATTTTATGCTCTTTATGCAACCTTCAAGTATCTTTCTAGAATCTACAATTCACTCAAGTAAACTCTGTTGGAATTATGCCCTAGAGGCAATAATAAAGATGTTATTATTATAATTCTTGTTCATGATAAAGTTTATATTCCATGCTAGAATTGTATTAAACGGAAAATTTAATACTTGTGTGGTTTGTGAACAACACCGTGTCCCTAGTATGCCTCTATGGACTAGTTCATTGATTAATGATAGTTAAGGTTTCCTAACCATAGACATGAGTTGTCGATTAATAATGAGATCATATCATTGGGAGAATGATATGATGGACAGACCCAAACTAAGCGGAGCAATTAGATCGTGTCATCGTGTTCATCTTTGCGAAGCTTTTCTTATGTCAAATATTGTATTCCTTAGATCATGAGATAATACAACTCCCTGGTATCGGAAGAAACCTTTGAGGTCATCAAACGTCATCCTATGAGAGGGTGATCATAAAGGTGTCTCTCAGGTGATCGGAAAGTACCTGTTGGGTTGTATGTATCGAGATGGTATTTGTCCCTCCCAAGTCGGAGAGATATACTTCGGGCCCACTCGGTAATCGATATCAACACCACTTGCAAGCATGTGGTTAAGGAGTTAATCACAAAGTGATATCGGATTACGAACGAGTAAAGTACTTGCTGTGAATGAGATTGAACTAGGTATGACGGTACCGACGATCAAATCTCGGGCAAGTAAAATATCGCGAGACGAAGGGAATATATATATATGGGATTGAATGAATCCTGGCATCGTGGTTCATCCGATATGATCATCGATGAATGTGTGGGAGTCAATATGGGTTTCCACACCCCGTTGTTGATTATTGATAGAAGATCATGTCTGCATGTTCTCGAACCTGAAGGGTCACACACTTAACGTGTCTCGACGCTAGGATAGATTGGATAATTGGTTTATGAGTTTTTGTTCGGAGTCTCGGATGGGATCCGGGACATCACAAGAGGTTCCGTAATGGTTCGGAGAATAAGATTCATATAAGGCAATGCAGTTTTTGGAGTTCGGAATTGTTTCGGGTTAATCGGTATTGTACCGGAAGCTTCTAGAACCTTCCGGAGGGGGACCAACATGGCCCCACCTGTCGGGAGGGGGCATTGGACTATGAGGGAGTGCCCTGGCCGCATTGGGCCAGGGGCACAAGGCCCCATAGGGCCCAGCCGGCCAAACCTAGGGCAAACCCTAGGGGAGCTTCTAGAAGGAGGGGGGGGGGAAACTTGCCCCCCACTCTTCCCTCCTTGGCCGCCGGCCTAGGCTTGGGGGAGGGGCTAGGGTTGGCGCCCACCCCTCTATATAAAGAGGGCTGGGGGCGCACCACTCCCCCCACACCTCCTCCACAACCCTAACCGCCCTGCTGCCCTCCTCTCTCTCCCTCCCGACTGCACGTAGGCGAAGCCCTGCTGCAGAAACTCTCCACCACTTGCACTGCGCCGTCGCGTTGTAGATCCAATCCGTCTGTCCACCATACTTGCTGGACCGAGGAAGGAGGATACGTCGAGTTGCCGCACGTGTGCATCTCTCGGAGGCATCGCCACTTGCGGTGTTAGATCGGATCGGATCGCGAGGAGGAGAAGCGAGTACGACTACATCACCCATGTTCCGTTCCGTTGTGCGAATCTTCAAGGGTATGAAGATCTCATCTAATCCCCCTCGTTGTTTGCATCTCCTAGATTAGATCTTGGCTTTCCCGTTTGTATTCGTAGAAAGTTTTTGATTTACTATGCTGCGAAACCCTTCAAACTCTAAGTACAAGCTTTGATAAAGAAATAAAGTAGAAAGCTTGCAAGTAAAACTAGGATTGGGTATGATCACATGTGTCTAACCAAGCATGCTTAGTGCATTGCATAGGTTAACTTGATTAGCAAGGCTTGCATCAGTATCATTATAAGCTTTTTAAGTTAATATCTTGCAAGTATTGGCTTGCATAAGTATAGTATCTTGCAATGTTAGCTTGCACATTCAACTAGTAGTATTAGGCTTGCATCAGTATCAGTATAAGCTTGCTAAATTGCAAGTGTTAGCTTGCCTTGTGCAGAGCAGTGGTTGAAGGTCTCCTCGACTTCTTCTTTGTAGTATCCTCCTTCCTCCTCATATCCTTGGTCGGTACTAGCGTCTATGAATAAATACGAGGTACACAATCACCAAACAATACTTAACTACTTGCAATCATCACACACAAGGGTTCTATAGATGATCTAGCATCATCACTAACATTACAAGTATTTGACTTAAAGATTTTGGTTTTAGAAAAGTAATTTCTACTCATTGAAAAACTACTTAAGATTTAATATTCTCCAAACCAAACATGGGATCATGTTGACACATGTCATCACCACATATTTTAGTCCATGGGAATGTGATTTAAAGTGGTGTCACAATTTAATAAGGTTTAACCCTTTTATTTTAGTTAAATAAAGTGGCTAGAAATGCCTATGTGGCATTCTTTTATTACTTGAACATTATTTCTTTAAGTAAACCTATATATTTTTATATATTCTGAAAGGTATGATCAATTGTGATTTTTGAGAGTTGGAATCAACTCAAAAGCTATTATGGTTTAAATTTGAAAAATGTTTGAATGCAGAAAAGCTTCTGCCTTGTTATTTTTACCAAGGGTGATCTACAGATCCAAATGATTTGAATCCAATGGTCTTGGATTTAGCATTTCAAGAACTTCCTAACAAAATTGGTTTCATTCAATTTGGTTCACTGAATCGAGCTGGGTTGATTTTTGAAACTAGGTACAGAACTGTGTTTGAATGAAAATGGAAAAATCTAAATTCAAACGAATGGCTGTGAGGAATCGTTAACAGGACAGCCGGTGTCACTCCTGTTGAGGCTCAAGCGGCGGTTCCACCAGTCGGTGGCTCTTTAAACGCTGATGCGAGGCAATCTCATCCGCACGATCTAAGTCTAATCGAACGGCTGCTACTCATTGTCCACGTCGGGCGGCGCCGGCGAGACAGAAACCTAACGCGGCAGGTGGGGGTCGTCGGGGGCTCACCGGGGCTCAAGTGAAGGTCGGCGATGCAGGCGAACGACAAAGTCGACGACGGTGAACCTCCTGGTACCGACAACTTCTCCTAGGGCGGCTCCAATCGCTGGCTCCCTTTTTCTCCAAAGGCGGCGGGCTCCGGTGAAATTCCGGCTTTGCGCTGCTCGCCTTGCTCCAGGAACGGGGTGGAACGATCAGTGAGGAGAGGGCAGTAGAATTGTGTGAAGAGTTTGAGCGGGGGAGGCCTCTATTTATAGTCTCGACGACGAGACCGAATGGGATGGGCATGCGACGGTGGCGACATGGCTACGGGCTGCTAGAGGCATGGCCGGCGGTGGCGATCGATCGGTGGTCTCCTGGCGATGCTCTATGGCTTTAATGCGCATGTAGGGGTGGTGGCAAACAGTCTGGAACATGCGATGCTCTGCATGGCAGAGGCGGCGTATTCGACGGCGAGCGGTGGCTGTGAGGCATGGGGCGGCGAACGGGGACGTCTGGCGGTCTACTGGGATGGTGGTGATCGTGTATGCACGCGGTGAGGGCGGCGCGCGGTCTGTGGGCGCGTGTCGAGGGTGGCGCTCTGGCGCATGCTCGACATGGTTGACAGTGGCACGAGCGCGACATTCCTGGCGGTTTTGGTCGCTGTCTACGAGGCAGGGCTGGTCGAGAGGGGGCGGTGAGGCATGGGCTACCTCCCAGACAAGGTTGGCACGGCTAGTTCTTCTCCTAGCTTGCTGTCCACACTGGGGTGACATGGGTGGCTTCGGCTGTTCACCATTGATGACATTGCCAAGCTTACAGTGGGGCTAGTGCTTAGTTAAGTTTGCTAGATGATCTACTGAGGTTGCTGTGAGCTAGAGAGGGAACAAGTTAGGCTCAAATCACTGCTCACTATAGTGTTTATATTTTTTTATTTGTATCTGCAAGGTGTTTGATGAAATGGCTGCAAGAACTCAAGTTTTGACTTTTGAAAGGATTTTTGGTGGGTGTGCTAGGCATGTGCTGGTGAGTCTGTGGATGCTTGGGTTTTGAAAGTTGAGCTTGTTTGAGTGGTTTTTGAAAAAGTGGGATCTTCCCATATGATAAAGATTCAATTTTGAACTGTCCTTTAAACTATGCATTCAAATGTTTTTGGATGATCAAAAAGTGGGCCTTGGTATTCTGTTATGAGTACTATCAAGGGGTGCAAAGATCCAAACAAGTTTCTATTAAGTTTTGAAAGTTAGAGACAGCCAAAGTATGCATGGGAGTTAAATTGGCCAAAATGACCATTCCCTTATTTTATTTGTTTTGATTTATTTGTCTTTGGGAAAAGTGTGGGGATTGTTTAGATGATGTTTATTTCACCTAAGAATCCATTCAAAAGCAAAGAAACACATAAACAAGGAAATTCAAAAGAATCCAAAATGGAATGCATACACACATGCATGCTTTCACATTTTTAAATAGAAAAGTTTTTGTTAACCCTAATTTTGATGATTAGAGTTTGATGATTCTAGTTTAATATTTTTGGGATGTTACAAACCTTCCCCCCTTAAACAAAATCTCGTCCTGAGATTTGAAAAAGGACGAAAAAGATTACCTTGGATTTGAAGAGATCGGGAAACTCCGTCCTGATGTGATCTTCGCGCTCCCAGGTAGCTTCCTCTTCTGTGTGGTTGCTCCACTGAATCTTGAGAAACTTGATGCTTCGGGTTCGGGTAGCTCTGAAGGCTTCTTCCAAAATACGGATGGGTACTTCGGGATAGGTCAAGTCATCGTTGATCTCTATGGTCCGGTGATCGATATTCTTGAACACTTCGGTCTTCTCTAGAACTTCGAGGCACTTGCGAAGTAATGAGATATGTAACACATTGTGCATGGCTGACATCTCTTCGGGCAGTTCCAACTGATACGACACTTCTCCTCGACGGTTCAGAATCTTGAAGGGTCCGATATATATGGGGGCTAACTTCCCTTTCAGTTGGAAACGCTGCATTCCTTTCAATGGCGACACTTTCAGATACACAAAATCTCCTATGTTGAAGGCGAGGTCTCGACGTCTCTTGTCGGCGTAACTCTTCTGTCTTGACTGGGCTGTCTTGAGGTGCTCACGAATCTTGTGAACCTTCTCTTCTGCTTCTCGTAGGATGTCAAGTCCAAAAATCTGAATCTCTCCTACTTCCGACCAGTTCAAAGGGGTGCGACACTTCCTTCCGTACATGAATTCAAATGGGGCCATTTGCAAACTAGCTTGATAACTATTGTTCTACGAAAATTCTGCAAACGGCAGACAGTCTTCCCACTTAGATCCATATTCTAACACACAGGCTCTCAGCATATCTTTGAGTATTTGATTTACTCGCTCTGTTTGTCCGTCGGTCTGAGGGTGATAAGTTGTGCTGAAATCTAGTCGGGTTCCTAAACCTTCTTGGACTTTCTTCTAGAATCTCGAGGTAAACTGAGTTCCTCGATCTGATACGATGTTCTTGGGGACCCCATGCAAACTAATGATTCTAGCGATGTATAACTCCGCTAGCTTCGAACTCTGATATGTGGTCTTGACGAGCAATAAATGGGCGACTTTGGACAATCTGTCCACTATGACCCAGATAGAGTCATTTCCCCTACTAGAAGTAGGCAATCCGGTGATAAAGTCCATTCCAACGGAATCCCATTTCCATTCCGGAATCTGCAATGGTTGCAACAATCCAGCGGGTCTTTGATGTCCTGCCTTGACTCTCTGACATATATCACACTTGGAGATATAGCTTCCGATTTCTCTCTTCATCTTATGCCACCAAAATTGCTCTTTCAAATCTTGATACATCTTAGTTCCTCCGGGGTGGATAGAATAAAGAGTATCATGAGCTTCTGTTAGAATAACTTCTTTCAAATCAGAATCTGCGGGTACACAAAGGCGTCCTTTGTACCACAGAACTCCTTCTTCGTCTTCGGTGAATCCAAGTACTTTGCCTGTACCGATACGACGCTTGATTCCGTCGATACTAGCATTTCCTTTCTGCGCCTCTTTGATCTGGCTGATCAAAGTGGGTTGAAGTTCTATGCTAGCTAAAAATCCTTCACTCACTAATTCCATTCGGAAATCTTCCATCTCTTTGTGCAAACTTGGTTTCTCCTTTAAAATCATGGAGTTCAAGCGGCACAGCAATCTGCTAAGGGCATCGGCTACCACATTGTCTTTACCAGGGTGATAGTGAGTGTCCAGGTCGTAATCCTTGATTAGCTCAATCCATCTTCTCTGCCTCATATTCAGCTCCTTCTGAGTGAATATATACTTCAAGCTCTTGTGATCCGAATAAATCTCACAACGGTTTTCCATCAGGTAATGCCTCCATGTCTTCAGGGCTAGCACTCCGGCTACGAGTTCGAGGTCATGGGTTGGGTAATTTGCTCATGTTGTTTCAATTGTCGAGATAGATAAGATATGACCTTGCCTTCTTGCATTAGCACACATCCGAGACCGATCTTGGATGCATCACAATACACATCGAAGGGCTTCGTGATATCCGACATGATTAAGTTTGGGGCTGAAATCAATCTCCTATTGAGTTCTTGAAAACTCGCTTCACATTTGTCGGTCCATTCAAACTTCTTGTCCTTCTTCAGCAATTGGGTCATGGGTCTGGCAATACTCGAGAATCCTTCTACGAACTTGCGGTAATATCCAGCCAATCCGATAAATGCACGAACTTGGGTTTGAGTGGTTGGGGCTTGCCAATCTTCGACATCTTTCACTTTGGGAGGGTCAACGGCAATTCCTTCGGCAGATACTATGTGGCCGAGGAATCCTACCTCCTATAACCAGAATTCACATTTGCTAAACTTGGCATACAACTGATGCTCTCTAAGGGTTCCAAGAATGGTCCTTAGGTGTAGCTCATGTTCTTCTTCTGATTTGTAATAAATCAGAATGTCATCGATGAAAACAACGACAAACTTATCCAGGAAATCCATAAAAATCTTATTCATGAGATTCATGAAATAAGCGGGGGCATTGGTTAATCCAAAAGACATGACAGTATACTCGTATAATCCATATCTGGTGGTAAAGGCAGTCTTGGGAATATCCTCTGCGCGAATCTTGAGTTGATGATGGCCAGTTCTAAGATCAATCTTAGAAAACACTTTGGCACCGGTCAACTGATCAAACAAATCTTCTATCTTGGGCAACGGGTATTTGTTCTTGATGGTGAAATCATTCAACTTCCGATAATCCGTACACAAATGCTTACCTCCATCTTTCTTGTCCACAAACAAAACAGGTGATCTCCAAGGCAACATAGTTGGTTGAATCAATCTAATTTCCAACATGGAATCCAGTTGCTTCTTCAGTTCTGCCAGTTCCGACGGGTTCATACTATAGGGTCTCTGGGCTATGGGTCCTGTTCCAAGGATTAGTTCAATGATAAACTTGATATCCTGATCTGGGGGCATACCGGGCAAAACATCTGGAAATACATCGGGGTATTCGCAGACTATCTGGACTTGGTCAATGGTAGGTTGGGCTATACTCTTGTTGCACTTGAATTGACGAGGTAAGGTTTCAGAGATATGCTCGACTGATATTCCATTGCATCTTGGTCATGGTTATGGCTTTCTTGGCACAGTCAATCAATCCTTTATGTTTGGACATCCAATCCATTCCTAGTACTACTTCCAAACCTTTAGTTCCGAGTACTATCAGATTAGCATAAAAATCTATGCCATGGATTCGGATAGGATGACTTTGCAAATTTTCCTAGCTTTGGTGGTTGAACCGGGAATTGGAACGATCATAACGTGCTTCAGTTTGGTTGGTTGGATTTTACTAGTGCATGCAAATTCTTCAGTGACAAATGAGTGCGATGCACCAGAATCAAACAACACTCGAGCAAGTACTGAATTAACAGAAAACATACCCAGCATGACGTCTGGCGCTTCCTGAGCTTCTTCAGCATGCATGAGAAAAAGACGACCTTTTGTGGTTGAGCGAATTCCCTGGGGAAAACCTCCTTCCGGGCTGAATACGACGCTGCTGCTGAGCTGGGGCATTGGTATTGGGGGCTGCGGCATTCTTCTTGTTGGGGCACTCGTTGGAGTAGTGACCCTTATTTCCGCAGTCATAACAAGTCACTTGCGACTTGTCCTTTGCTGCAACGGGCACAACATTGCTTCCAGTCCTCGGGGCAGTGTTGGTGTTGGTGGTAGAATTGTTGTTGAACTTGGGTGGGGCACGGTTGAAATTGCTAGAGTTGCTGGGGTTGTTGTGATTTCCTCCGGGCCTAGGGTTTCCACGGTTGGGATAGGTCGGACGGTTCATTGGGGTTCTGTTGGTTCTCGGGGCAAATCTGGGAGATGGGTTAGGGCGATACTTTGGGGTCTGATGGGTTCCTGGCCGATGCATCATGCGACGCTTCCGGTTCTCATTGGCTTGGTTGATCTTTCCTTCCATCTGGATGGCAGAGTCGACAAGGGCTTCAATATCAGCAAAGGGGATATTGACTAACACAGTTTGCATCTCATCGTGCAGACCATTCAAGAATCTTTCTTTCTTCTTGGCTTCGGTGTCGATCTCATCTGGGGCATACCTAGCCAATGACAAGAATTTGTCACGGTATTCCACTACGGTCATCCTTCCTTGCTTCAGTTCTCTGAACTCATCTCTCATTCTCTTGATCAAACCCGGTGGCACATGGGTTCTGCTGAACTTGACCTTGAATTCCTCCCAGGTCATCATCTGTCCTCCGGTCATGGCACGAACACTGTTCCACCATGCTCTGGCATATCCGGCTAGATAGTGGGTGGCGAACAGAACTTTCTCGTTGGCTTCCACTCCGGCGACTTCTAGGTTATTTTCCATGGTTTGCAGCCAATCATCGGCATCTAGGGGCTCTTCCGACTTAGTGAAAACCGACGGGTTGGTATTCTGGAAATTCTTGAGCTTAGATCCATGGTTGTCCTGATTTCCTTGGCCTTGGTTGTTGTGGGCTAGCTGGGCTATCTGCTGAAGAGTAGCTAAATTGGCTTGACATTCGGCCCTTTCAGCTTCGCGGTCAGAAACCAACATTTGTAGTATCTGCAACATCGGGTCCGGGGATGAACCACTTCCTCCGCGTGGCATCTGAAGATTGAGATAGATCATGAGAAAAGAGGGAAATTTCTAAGGTTTCGGGACTTTGAAAAGTTTTTAAAGTTTGACTCAGATTTTCTAGCAACATGCTTTTCATTCATTCACTCATAGCACACGATACAACACACACCACAACAAAGGTAAGCAGATGGTTTTAAGAACCATTCTGGAAACTACGATACAGTGGGACCGAATACTACTCACTACGCTAGTGATCAAGTGCTACTACTCCTCGGAGTCGATTTAGTCGTCATCCTCATCATCCTCTTCGTCATTGATTAAGGCGAAATCATCCTCATCGGTGAAGAAGTCCATAGCCTGATCCTCCATAAAATCATCATCATCGCTGAGATAGGAGTAGGGGTCTCCACGAAGATCCTCTTTGGTATTATCCCTTTCCTCCAACTGCATGTCTATCTCGTGGATGGTCTCCTCCAAAGCCGAGATACGGTGGCGAAGACGGGCAATGATGCGCTCCTTCTTGTCGAGCAGACGGCGGCGAGACTTGCGATCCTTCGCTAGCATGGCGATGGTTTGATCCTTCGTCTTGATGATGGAGGACTTGTGGTTGGAGTAGTCACGGCAGTTGTCCAATTCTTGCTGACAATCGTACATCATGAAGCTAAGGTGGTCCAATTGAGTCTTCAGCTCATGGTGGTATGGGGCTTCCAGCGGTTGTCCATTAGCATCACGCCTTGGGCAAAACTCAAAGTGGGTTCCCTTGATCTGGTTGATACTCTGCCCACACAGACGGGAAAGAGCTTCCTGCATGGCCCTGGAAAGTCCATCGAGCCAGTTGTTCTCTCTTAAGGTGAACTAAATTCCCTCAGCAGTGGGAGCTTCAATCTTTCCTCGGAGACTTGCAACAATTAGCCACTACATATCTTCTCCTTCTTGATCATTGAGCTGAGCTCCGAAGAACTCGGGGTGTGGACGCTCCAGAAGTTCCGAAAGCTGGTCCAAATCCCTCACAAAGATAAGGTATCCTCCATTCCCCAACTGATAAAACTTGTTGTACTTCACGTCCATCTATTAAGAATATAGGATGAGTAAGTTAGTAGAGTAATCAAGTGTGTCAAATTTTATGTATTTTGCAAGAGTTTTTTAGGAACATGAATTTTTATAAAATAATCAAGGTGGTAAGAATGGGAATAAGTTTTTGTAAATACTTGCTTTCTTTGGTTTTGAAACTAAGTTTTTGATTCAAACGTCCAGTCTAACTAGGGTCTCCTATGGTCAGGATGGCTCTGATACCAACTTGTTAACACCCGGATTTTTAATCCCAGATGCCTGTTATGCCATACATCGCAATCCCAGGATTACCATTTTTGCGAGACATAACAGAATTGGATACCATAGTACATCATCCATTACAAACCATACATAAGGTCTTACACAAATAAGGATCTCATGATCCAGTTCTTAATACAACACAAGCAGCGGAATACGTAATAATAACGGTAGCGTAGGCGAAGCTCCATCTTCGGGGTCACAAGCAATGCTGACGATGGGAGATGATCCTAGTTGTCGTAAACTTCCTAGGGTCCATCATTCTGGTACTCCTCTTCATAGTCTGGCCACGGGAATAGCCAGGGACAAAGCCATGAGTACTCTTTAAGTACTCGCAAACTAATACTAACAAGTGAAGGGGGTTTTTGTAATAGGGCACTAGGCTCTAAGGTTGTTTTGCAAAGCCAGATTTACCTCTACTAAGTTCAGAAGCAAGAGAAAGCTAAATGAAATTTTATAACACCTAAGTGGGAACTTGTATATCATGCCACTGTTGGGCCACGCGGAGATAAAATAAAATTTTCCTCTAACGTGGTGATCCCAAGATCTAGCTGAGGTAGAAGGCCACGAGGTTTACCACTAGACGCGCGGTTGCGGATTACTGATGAAGCGTCGATTGATGCGGTCTGATCCTCATGATCCGATCGTCCCGTGGTCTGATCGCACAACACCTCTGTTGGTATCCACACGCATAAGGAAGAGCGCGGCGAACTGCTAGGTTCGTTACGGCGGCTGGACTGCTGTGGAGCTAGGGTTTCCAACACATGGAATGACCTAACCGAACAACGATTAACCTTTCTGGGTTACTGTGCTCCACTATATATAGGGAGTGAACGTGGGCTCTGCTCGCGCGACCCATTCACTAAAGCCCATATAACATTAGTCACCGTGAGTCCAACTCACTAACTCAGTCCTAATCTGGTTTAGGTCCAACCCAACCAGATTACAGATTCGGATCCAATCCGAACTTGCTCCCGCTCTTAAGTGTGTGACCCCGCAGGCTCATGGTTACTTGGACACGATTAGAGTCCAACTCACAATCGATCAATCGGCATCGGCTCCTAGCAGAACATGCCGATTCCCAAGTACCAAAGAGTCATGACGACTTGCCTTTCCAATGCGACTTACGTCTGAGTCCCTTTTGCCTCACGATATACCTTGTCAGACTATAGGCGAATATATGTCATCCCTTAAATAGTCCGACTCTCTTCTCGATCCGAGATAAGTGATTCACCCGACTAACTCTTAGTCGATCGCCTCGGTTAACACTTAACCGAGTCGTGCATGGCCATGCTTTCCGAATCATATCTCACGAGAGGGCCCAGAGAATATCTCTCCGAGTGGAGGGGCAAAATCCCATCTTGGTTATTCACATCACGCTTTGATTCTCGACCCGAACCGCCTTTATAAGCGCCCGATTCACGGATCAGCGTTGATGTAACCTAAGTCGGTGATCCTCAACTCGGACTATGCAACAACCTCAGGTCTAAGGATTACATTGATTGAGATATACAAATGATGCTTTTAGTTCGTTGTACCTCAATATGGGTCAATCCGACTCGCTAAACTCTTTAGCCTAGTCTGTGTAAGTTGGAATAGCATCTCCATGCCCATGACAAGTGGAACCGAGTCATCAAGCCAACTTTCACATTGGTCTAAGTTGTGTGTCCAGCACAACCTCAATGACCAAGGATATTTAGTACAAACAACATGAATGCATAGTTCCAAAACTGAATCACATATTCAATGATACACATCAGATGTTTACACGAGGACTACTTAATAACTTTATGAATACAATGGGAAATCTCATCATACATGATTGCCTCTAGGGCATATTCCCAACAGTCTCCCACTTGCACTAGAGTCAATCTTCCGACATCATATGTCTAAGCATCTAATGCCCATGGCTCTCAAGGTCGCCTCATGCTTCGCCGGTAACGGCTTTGTCAACGGATCCGCAATATTTGCATCCGTGTGTACCTTGCATAACTTGATATCACCCCGATCCACGAATCCGAATTAGGTGGTACCGCATGAGTATGTGCTTGTTCTTACGGTGTTGTCTAGGTTCCTTGGCTTGTGCAATAGCACCATTGTTGTCACAATACACGTCCCAACGGATTGGACGAGCCTGAACCACACCAAGATCCATGAGGAAATTCCTCATCCAAACAGCTTCCTTTGCCGCCCGAGGCAATATACTCACCTCTGTAGACGCAGACACGCCTCTTGCTTGGAACTTTTCCAGCTCACGGCACCTCCGTTTATAATAAACACGTATCCGGATTGCGAACGAATCATCGAGTCGGTGAGATAACTCGCATCCGTGTAACCCTTTACACTAAGTTCATCTTCACCACCATAAACCAAGAACATATCCTTAGTCCTTCTCAAGTACTTTAGGATATTTTAGTCATCGATGGATCTCTCCAGGATCAGCCTGGTATCCGCTCACAACACTTAGAGCATAGGAAACATCCGCCTAGTACAAATCATGGCGTATGATGGATCCAAGCTAGAAGCATATGGAATCGCACTCATCCGACTTCGCTCATCGGTTGTCGAAGGACCGACTCTTGCTAAGTTTTACACCATGGGACATCGGTAAGAACCCTTCTTAGACGATTCCATGTTGAACTTTTCAACACTTTGTCCAAATAAGTACTCGACTCAATCCAATGAGCCTCCTTGATCTATCTCTATAGATCCGATTCGAGGATGTATGTTGCCTCACCCAAGTCTTTCATTGAGAAACTCCTTTCCAATGATTCCTTGGTTTCTTGCAACATCTGGACATCATTTCCAATCAGTAATATGTCATCCACATATAAGATTAGAAAATTTACTTTGTTCCCACTAAACTTCTTGTACAAACAAGAATCATGATCACTCTTGATGAAGCCAAACGATTTGACTACCTCATCAAAGCGAATATTCCAACTCCGAGATGCTTGCTTTAATCCATAAATGGATTTCTGAAGTTTGCATACCTTGTCAGCATTAGCCGGATCGACAAAACCCTCGGGCTGTATCATATACACGTCCTCGGTTAAATTTCCGTTAAGGAAAGCCGTTTTGACATCCATCTGCCATATCTCATAGTCGAAATAGGCCGCTATAGCTAACATGATCCGAACTGATTTAAGCATCGCTACGGCGAGAAAGTCTCGTAATCAACTCCTTGAACTTGTCGGAACCCTTCGCGACAAGGCGTGCTATAGATTGAAACATTTCCATCCATATCAGTTTTCTTCTTAAAGACCCATTTGCACTCGACGGGTCTTGCACCGTCTGGCGATCAACCAAGTTCCAAACTTGATTTTCATCCATGGACTTTATCTCGGATCTCATGGCTCCAAGCCATGACTCGAATCAGATCCCACCATCGCTCCGAATAATTTGCCGCTCATCACCATCTAACAAGAACACATCACGAACACTTCGTAATCTTGCCGATCTTCGTAGTCAGTCTGTCGTCGGCTCACCGCCACGATCGGCTCTTTTGCCGATTCGCTATTAGCCGATTCCTCTCGAATTTCTTCGAGTTGCACTGCTCCCACTTACTCCCGACCGAGAAACTCTTTCTCAAGGAAGACACCGCCCGAGCAACAAACACTTTGCCCTCTTCTCGGTTGTAGAAGTAGTAACCCAAGGTTTCCCTCGGATACCCTACGAAAATACATTTATCCGACTTGGCCGTAAGCTTGTCTGACTGAAGTCGCTTGACAAAATCTTCACAACCCCAAATCTTAAGAAAAGACAAACTCGGCTTTTGCTGTCCACATCTCATGCGGTGTCTTCTACCGATTTTGATGGTACTTTGTTTAGTGTGAACGCATTGTTTCTAGACAATAACCCCAAAATGATAAAGGCAGATCTGTCTGACTCATCATTGATCGTACCATGTCCAACAAGGTCCGATTCCGCCTTTCCAAACACCATTCCTTTGTGGCGTTCTGGCGGAGTAAGTTGAGGAACTATTCCACAACTTTTCGATGGTCATCAAACTCATGGCTCATGTACTCGCCTCCTCGGTCCTAATCAAGAAACTTTATTTTCTTGCCGAGTTGATTACGTGCTTCATTCGGAATTCTTTGAACTTTTCAAAGGCTTCCGACTTATGTTTCATCAAGTAGATATATCCATACCTACTCAAATCATCAGTGAAGGTAATGAAGTACTCATAACCACCCCTGGCTGTCGTGCTCATTGGTCCACATACATCACTATGTACTAGTCCCAACAAGTCGGACGCCCTTTCGCAACTCTTTGCAAAAGGTGTCTTGGTCATTTTGCCGAGTAGGCAAGACTCGCATGTCTCGAACGACTCCAAGTCGAACGAAGTTAGGATTCCATCATCATGGAGCTTCTTCATGCGTTTCCAACTTATATGACCAAGCCGACAGTGCCAAAAGTAAGTCATATTCAGATCATTTGGTTTCAACCTTTTAACATTTATGTTATAAACCGACTCACCATCAAGATTCAAAATAAATAACCCGTCCTGGACGGGTGCAAAGCCGTGAAACATATCATTCAAATACAAAGAACAACCATTATTCTTGATATTCGACTCATAGCCTTGCCTCATCAAACATGAAGCAGAAATAATGTTTCAACTGAGCACTGGAACATAATAACAATTATTTAGTTCCATAATGAATCCGGAAGGTAAATGAAGTTGCATCGTGCCGACTTCCAATGCAAAAACTCTTGCTTTGTTGCTGACTCGAATATCAACCTCGCCTCTTGCTACGCTCCTAGTTCTTACCAGTCCCTGCAGCGAGTTGCATATGTGAATAACTGATCCGGTATCATATACCCAAGAACTATTAGGTGCATCAGCAAGATATATGTCATTAACATTGCAAACAAGTGTACCTGAGTCGGAAGTCATACCTCCACTCTTGGCTTTGTCGGCCAAGTACTTGCTGCAGTTCCTCTTCCAGTGGCCATCCGCCTTGCAAGAGAAGCAAGTGGATCCATTGAAGGAGATGGCTTAGTCCCCGAGGAAGCGCTTGGGACAGGTCTGAGCTGCTTTCCTCGACTTAGACTTCTTCTTAGTCCAAGAACTCTTCTTGAACTTAGCCTTATTCTCGCACCATCAACACTTGACTGGTGCCCTTCTTGAGATCCGCCTCTGCTTGAGCATCCCATGCAATTCGGTGAGCTTCTTATCCATACCATGCATGTGGTAGTTCAAAATGAACGCCCATATGTACTAGGAAGAGAGTTCAGAATTATATCCGTAGCGAACTCTTCGCTTATGGGATAGCCAAGCCTCTCCAGACCGACGTAACCAACCATTTTGATCACATGCGACTCGGTGGATCACCATCCTTAAGCTTGCAACTCAGCAAAGCCGAGAGACTTGATACCTCTCGGTCTTCGCCGAGCTCGAACATACTTTTGAGGCTTTCGATCATATCGTAGGCCTCAACATGCTCGAATCGCTTTTGCAAGTCCGGTTCCATGTGAGCAAGAATAAGATGCTAATATCCGTGGACTCATCTTTAGCCCGACGGTAGGCATTGATGGCTGCGACAGTCGCATTCTCATTCGGCTCATCTGGAAGTGGGTTGTCTAGGACATGGTCCTTCTTTTCTTGTTTGAGAACAATTCTCAGATTTCGATACCAGTTGGTAAAATTAGTGTCGTTGGTTTATCTTTCTCAAGAATGGTTCTCAACGCAAAACCGGATATCCGAGAGTGACTGCTACTTGGTGCCATGATCTACAATGTAAAATATGCAAAACACTTAAGACATGTATTCATAAAAGAGCAAGCATATTAAACATTTTAATATTTTATGCTCCCACTAGAACCAACACCCCTCCGATGGTTACTTAGTGATTCAGGATCCTAAATAAGCAAGTCGGCTAGTGAGCTTTAGCATCACCGCTAGCCGCCAAGTGATCTAGGTAGACAACTCCTTGTCAATCGCATCTCATGCGACTCCTGTTGGACGGGTGGCATCACATGCCCCGGCTCCCATCCGACTTTTCCCCGAGTCCCACAACCGTTGTGATAGACCCGTCTAGCTTACCAAGTGTTTCTGCAGTAAGAGTCCGACTCGAACCCACCTAGTCGGAAAGAATTGGCAGCACCTCAATTTTATGAGCCCACTACCAAAAATGTCCGACTTGTGATGGTGCAAACACTGGCGGGAAAACCGACTAGACCTTATTTGAGGGATTAAATTTTTACCGACTATCTAATAGAGGTAAAACTGAGACATAAAAATAACACAAAATAAAGCAATTATAATGTGAAATGGTATGGCTCTCTTCATGGCGATCTCCATCTCCACAAAGCCTGTAATCCGACTCGTGCCAACTCTTGTCACTTGCCGTCTTACTCCATGTCGCCGACATGTACAACTCCTTGCATGCCTTCCGGGTTCTCAAACAGCTACACTAGCTTAGTAAAGTAAATTACATAGAGAATCCGACACGCAGGTCGTTATACAATAAAATGACAGCACCTAGGCTCCAGCCGGCTGACAAAAACCGTGATTCGCAGATCACGTATGGATTACACACATACATCACATGCACATGAACCATACCATTCACAACTTCCTGCAAAAACAAGTTATGCATAGATACAATATCTACCGGCGTTGTGAAACTCGCAACGAAATCTAAGGCGCTACGACAGGGCGAAGCCGGCGGTCCCGATTACACACATACATTCGCAGAAAACGTAGATCTCATCTACGATCCGGACATGGATTCCGACCATCGTTTCGATTCGATCAAACTCTTCGATCTTCGATCACCGCTTCTGGATTTACGTGTCACAGTCTACCCCGATGGCGGAAGCCGACCGGTAGGGGTATGTCGTTCCACGACCTCAGCAGTATGATCACGGAAATCAGATCTACCATTCCCCGAGTACAGTTGATCCAATCAACTTCATACAAAACCGATCTATCTCATAGATCGACCACCAAAACAGCACATAGATCTCATCTATAGCCTACCGCATATCACATATGCGAGATCTCGAGCCTAAAACCAGAAGCTATCGCTCGATACCATTTGTTACCGCGGAGATAAAATAAAATTTTCCTCTAACGTGGTGATCCCAAGATCTAGCTGAGGTAGAAGGCCACGAGGTTTACCACTAGACGCGGTTGAGGATTACCGATGAAGCGCGTCGATTGATGCACGATCCTCACGATCCGATCGTCACGGTGCCGATCGCAAAGACCTCTGCTGGTATCCACACATTACAAGGAAGAGCGTGGCGAATCGCTAGGTTCGTTACGGCGGCCGGACTGTGGAGCTAGGGTTTCAACACATGGAATGACCTAACCGAACAACGATTAACCTTTACGGGTTCTTGTGCTCCACTATATATAGGGAGTGAACGTGGGCTTCGCTTTCACGACCCATTCACTAAAGCCCATATAAAACTAGTCACCGTGAGTCCAACTCACTAACTCAGTCCTAATCTGGTTTAGGTCCAACCCAACCAGATTATATGATTCGGATCCAATCCGAACTTGCTCCCGCTCTTAAGTGTGTGACCCCTCAGGCTCATGGTTACTTGGACACGATTAGAGTCCAACTCTCAATCGATCAATCGGCATCGGCTCCTAGCAGAACATGCCGATTCCCAAGTACCAAAGAGTCATGACGACTTGCCTTTTCAATGCGACTTACGTCTGAGTCCCTTTTGCCTCACGATATACCTTGTCAGACTATAGGCGAATATATGTCATCCCTTAAATAGTCCGACTCTCTTCTCGATCCGAGATAAGTGATTCACCCGACTAACTCTTAGTCGATCGCCTCGGTTAACACTTAACCGAGTCGTGCATGGCCATGCTTTCGAATCATATCTCACGAGAGGGCCGGAGAATATCTCCGAGTGGAGGGCAAAATCCCATCTTGGTTATTCACATCACGCAGCTTGATTCTCACGACCCGAACCCCGCCTTTATAAGCCCGCCATTACGGATCAGCGTTGTGAGAACCTAAGTCGGTGATCCTCAACTCGGACTATGCAACAACCTCAGGTCTAAGGATTACATTGATTGAGATATACAAATGACAGCTTAGTTCGTTGTACCTCAATATGGGTCAATCCGACTCGCTAAACTCTTTAGCCTAGTCTGTGTAAGTTGGAATAGCATCTCCATGCCCATGACAAGTGGAACCGAGTCATCAAGCCAACTTTCACATTGGTCTAAGTTGTGTGTCCAGCACAACCTCAATGACCAAGGATATTTAGTACAAACAACATGAATGCATAGTTCCACAACTGAATCACATATTCAATGATACACATCAGATGTTTACACGAGGACTACTTAATAACTTTATGAATACAATGGGAAATCTCATCATACATGATTGCCTCTAGGGCATATTCCCAACAGCCACAACTCTGTTGTGGTCAAGTCAAACTCTCAAATCATTTCACAAGTCATTTTGAAAACATCTGACGGGGGAACAGTATGGCCACTCCAACTGTCCATAACCGCGGACGTGGCTATTCGAATAGTTTGACACTCTGCAGAGATTGTACACTTTCACCACAACATTCGATACATCCCTCAGGAACAAATCCATAATTCACCATACTTAGTATGCGGATAATCAATCCTAACCTTTCAATTACACGCCCTAGTATAAGCACCTCTCCTGTGAGTTTGGCCTCCCAACCATGACTAACTGTCATATTGGGTACTGCACAGGTGGAAAATCTTCACAAGGTAGCCTTAGCTCAGACCTTGGACATGAGGGAACCAATACTAAGGTATATAAGTTTCCAGTCAAGCCCTACCCAATCTTCGGGTATTGTGGTTGTACGATAAAATTGGAATGGTATCGCATCCAGACAACCATCAGTTTTATAAAGGGCTAAGGCTCATGCCTTAACATTTTCATCACCAAAATCATCTGGTGTTTGGAAACACATGTCAAAACATCTCAGTAGAATGATCCATCATTCTAAGGTTTTCATAACCATTTTACCACCAAGTATTCCCATCTAAAGTTGATCAAGTTTTATGCTTAGCACTAGCATCTACAAGTGGGGGTGAGTACTAATGAAGGGTGGTAAACTAGTGGAGTTTCAACTAAGTTCAATCTTATGCCTTGGGATGACATCAAGATTATCTAGCTTAGGCCAAATTTTATGCTCTTTATGCAACCTTCAAGTATCTTTCTAGAATCTACAATTCACTCAAGTAAACTCTAAGTAGAAGCTTTGATAAAGAAATTGTAGCACCCCGGGTAAAACCACTACTAGAAAATCGCTGTTGTTTTTATTATATGCATCATCATGACATCTGCATGCATTTGTTTGTCAAAACTATTTTCTAAAAGCCTACTTTTGTTTTCTAGATACTCCCCTCTATATTTCAAACCAAAACCCTAGATCTATCCAGATGTTTTATTTGTGTACAACTATTTATCAAAGGACTATTTTAAAAGTAATAAATCAAACATATTTTTGGTTTCGGGGAGGCAGTCCAACCGATCGGGCCAGAGGCCCAACCGGCCAGGCCCAGCCCGCAGCTGCCTACAACCCCTCCAAACTAAACCCTAAACCTGACCCTTATCCCCTGCCCAAACCCCACCGCCGCCACCACACCCTGGCAGTAGCAGCACAGACCCACCGAACGCGACACAACACACAGACGCACACAACACCCGCACACACGCACACAGCGCGCAGCAACCAACACCGTGTGGCCCCACTCTGCAGCCCCACGACCGCCACGAACCCCGTTCCCCTCGTCCTTGTTTCCCCAACCTAGACGCTCCCTCTTGCTCCCTTCCTCCGCCGCCAGGCGCCCGTCGTCCCGCTTCGTCGCCACTACGGCCGTCCTCCCTCTCCTTGGCGTCGAGATCGCAGCGCTACCGGTCCTTCCTCTCCTGATATCGTCCGCTGCCGCCAGGATCCGCCCCCTACCACCTCCCCTCACCAGAGCTTCCTCGCGCCCGCCGTTGCGCCTCCTCGGCCAGCAGCTGCATGGTCCTCTTCGACCGCGAGCTTCTGCCGCCTCCACGTCGTCCTCCATCGTCCACCCCGCCTCTGCCCGTCGCCCCTGTTCGCCGGTCGCCTTCCTCCGTCCCGCGAGGTCCCCGTCTCCTCCAACCCTGGTCTCTATGAGCCACCGCCCGGCGCTCCCCTCGGCGCCTGTACGCATCCCCTCCATCGTCCGCCACCGGCCCCAAGCACCTCCGGTCACGACCGCTCTGCCTAAGGCCTCCTCGATGTCGGCCTCTGAATTCGCGTTGTCTTCCGCCACACGGAGCCGCCAAGCTCTCCAACCACCGCTTCCTGCAGTCCATGCCGGTTCCGCAAGGTTTTGGCAATATCCGCTTGGGACATGCCCCTGTAGTGAGCTATTGGCCAGGATCTGCCGTCTAGGTTGTTAACCGTGTGCTATTTTGACGATGGCACATTTTCTCCTGGATCGGTACTGATGATGTACATATGTGGTGTTTTTGTTGCTCCCAGGAACATAACCGGCAAGTCTGACTTCACCCTGACCAGTGCCTTGTACATGGATGCTCCCCGACAAGACCGAACCCGTCGAACCTCGAGACCCCCCCATCCGAACCCTCTAATGTGTGACCCTCTTTCCAAGACCTTATTTTTATAAATGATATATATACTTGTTGCATATTAAATTGTCCTTACTTGCATGCATATTGTGGGTGTTTGGGCTATTTCGATAAATTACCTAAATTAAACGCCATATGCGGGCGAATCTAGTCTAATATTGGCCCATTTAAATTTGTGTAGCGAACCGGTGCTATCTTTTGCATTGTTAATGCAACAATTAAATTGGGGGTATCTAAACAACATGAACTTAATAATTAATTGTCGGGACCCCGGTTCGGCTTAATATGGCCTAATTGCATCGCACCTTTGCCATGTCATACATCATACATGCATCATGCCCGATCTTCTACCGTAGTATTAAATAGTGCATTCGGTGTTTCTTCTAGTGCTTTGCTTCTTCACGGATTAGGCCGATGAGTTGATGCGAGTGTCGACCCGATCTTCGGATGAACCTTCGGCAATGTTTTCCAGGCGAGCATTCTCCCCCTTTCTACCTATCTTACTTTTATAGTCTTTATTCCCTCTTGTTGATCTATTGCTATCTATGTTGCGATGCTCTAGTTTTCGTACCTGTGATATCCCTTACAGCCTTATATTGCCTTGGACACATCCTATTACCTGTTGCTTGGTAGATAGTGGGACTTGCGTGTCATAGTTGCTTGCTCAAGTGCTGTTGCGTCTCGTCAAGTACCACAGTTGTTGGAAGACTGCCATATGCTTTATGTTGGAGATGATCATGGCTTTAATTACCGTTTAACAACTAAAATTGAAGTAGGTAAATAATGCAGAGGCACAGGTGGGCAATAGATGTTATTTGGTTTTTAACCGTTCACTTGTGTCCCGTAGGACCCCGAGTACTTGATACCTGTTCTTTGAATATTCGCACTATCCGCACGTGGGACCATGAATCCCCCTAGCCAGAGCTTAAGTCATATTTATTTCTTGAGGCCACAAAGTAGTTTGGGGCTTTATTACTATCCTGTACTTATGCCATGCCTTACTGTTTTATTTACGATTGCGCGTGGAGCGCCTGTACTGTTTAGGTAAGCGGAGTGTTTTCGCGATATCGACAAGCCCAGTCACACTTTTGGGTTCCCAGTCGTTTACAGCCATTGACGCAAACCTCTGGGTCCGTTCCGGAGTCGGCCAACTTCGTCGTGGGTAGCTTGGTGGGGTGGCCCCCTGAAATTTATATGAATCTTGCAATTGCTCTATCGTGATGCCTCGTTGGGGTTTTATTGGTTTTTCTCGAGGTTGATCGTGCGTGTGTTGCTATTTGTGCCCCCCTGCAGGGTAAAACTTTCTGAAAGCCGTGTCCGCGGTTATGGACGACTTGGAGCATAGTATCTCGATCATAGACAACTATAACTAAAGTAGTGCTATAAATTTGACTTTATAATGACTAGTAATCAGCTTCACTATAATGGAATGGATAAATAAAAGTGCCAACAATTGCTGGTTTGGGTTGTCACTTGTTACCATTGTATCTGACTAGTAAGTATTGCAACTACGACGGAATGGCTAAATAAAAGTACCAACAACTGCTGGGTTTTGGGATGCCTCATGATATATGTATCTGACTAGTAAGTACTACAACTACAACGGAATGGTTAACTAAAACTGCCCACTGCTTATTATATCAGGATGACTCATGCTATCTATGTCTGACTAGTAATTGCCGCAACTATAACGTAATGAATAAAACTGCCAACTGTGTGAGTTCCTCGGTTGACTTCCTTGTTTGGTCTCGAGGGGAAATACCAGGATGGGTATGCTTGGTGATAGTTACATGTTGGATCCGAATAGATCTTTCTTATCCCTATCTGATAGCCGCCAGTTGTATTGAGTCTCTATAGGTTGTTTAGTGCATGCTGCGCTGCCGCTTCAGTCCACCATACCTATGTAGTAGCGCCAATTCTAGTCTCGCTGTAATCGGCCTCGATCGACCGCTCTTTTTCCTTTGCCCTTTGCCGGCACCCCTTTTGTTGAAGCAGGTTTTGAGATCGACGTCGTTAGCAGGGTTACCCTTCCGGCTTGGCCTGGGAAGGGTTATGGACGGCACTGGTTATTCTTCAGGGCTCTTAGCCCCATTTGCATCTTGTCCGTAGTCGGACGCTGCATCATTTTCGACGTGATTTGGATATTTTTATTGTATATATGTATTCTTGACTCATGGAGTCGCGTTGTATATATATGTTCTGTGGGATCCATCGAGGACTATTGTGTAATGATATTACTTCGTTTTCCACCCGCACGAAAGTGCATGGTGGGCACCTTTGAATCGTTTCTATGCGGGTTTGGCGGGAATCGCTGAGACTTGCATAGGGACGATTATGAGGGTGTTACAGAAATAAAGTAGAAAGCTTGAAAGTAAAACTAGGATTGGGTATCATCACATGTGTCTAACCAAGCATTCTTAGTGCATTGCATAGGTTAACTTGATTAGCAAGGCTTGCATCAGTATCATTATAAGCTTGCTAAGTTAATAGCTTGCAAGTATTGGCTTGCATAAGTATAGTATCTTGCAAGTGTTAGCTTGCACATTCAACTAGAAGTATTAGGCTTGCTTCAGTATCAATATAAGCTTGCTAAATTGCAAGTGTTAGCTTGCCTTGTGCAGAGCAGTGGTTGAAGTTCTCCTCGGCTTCTTCTTCGTAGTATCCTCCTTCCTCCTCGTATCCTTGGTCGGTACTAGCATCTATGAATAAATACGAGGTACAGAATCACCAAACAATACTTAACTACTTGCAATCATCACACACAAGGGTTCTATAGATGATCTAGCATCATCACTAACATTACAAGTATTTAAATTAAAGATTTTGGTTTTAGAAAAGTAATTTCTATTCATTGAAAAACTAATTAAGATTTAATATTCTCCAAACCAAACATGGGATCATGTTGACACATGTCATCACCACATATTTTAGTCCATGGGAATGTGATTTAAAGTGGTGTCACAATTTAATAAGGTTTAACCCTTTTATTTTAATTAAATAAAGTGGCTAGAAATTCCTATGTGGCATTCTTTTATTACTTGAACATTATTTCTGTAAGTAAACCTATATATTTTTATATATTCTGAAAGGTATGATCAATTGTGATTTTTGAGAGTTGGAATCAACTCAAAAGCTATTATAGTTTAAATTTGAAAAATGTTTGAATGCAGAAAAGCTTCTGCCTTGTTATTTTTACCAAGGGTGATCTACAGATCCAAATGATTTGAATCCAACAGGCTTGGATTCAGCATTTCAAGACCTTTATAACAAAATTGGTTTCATTCAATTTGGTTCACTGAATCAAGCTGGTTTGATTTTCAAAACTAGGTACAGAACTGTGTTTGAATGAAAATGGAAAAATCCAAATTCAAACGAATGGGCTGCAGAACTGCAACGGCGCCCGGTGTCGCCATGGCGGGCTCAACTGATAGTGAGGTTCCACCAGTCTGTGGCTCTTTAAAAGCGAAGCGGTACGGGGCAATCTCATCTGCACGAGCTAAGTCTAATCGAACGGCTGCTACTCATCGTCCACGTCGGGCGGCGCAGGCGAGACAGAAACCTAACGCGGCGGGTGGGGGTCGTCGGGGGCTCACCGGGGCTCAGGCGAAGGTCGGCGATGCGGGCGAACGACAAAGTCGACGACGGCGAACGTCCTGGTACCGACAGCTTCTCCTGGGGCGACTCCAATCGCTGGCTCCCTTCTTCTCCAGAGACAGCGGGCTCCGGTGAAATTCCGGCGATGCGCTGCTCGTCTTGCTCCGGGAACGGGGTGGAACGATCAGTGAGGAGAGGGGAGTAGAATGGTGTGAAGAGTTTGAGCGGGGGAGGCCACTATTTATAGTCTCGACAATGAGATCGAACGGGATGGGCATGCGACGGTGGCGACATGGCTACGGGATGCTAGATGCATGGCCGGCGGTGGCGAACGATCGGTGGTCTCCTAGTGATGCTATATGGCTTTAATGCGCATGTAGGGGCGGTGGCAAACGGTCTGGAACATGCGATGCTCTGCGCGGCAGAGGTGGCGTCTTCAACGGAGAGCGGTGGCTGTGAGGCATGGGGCGGCGAACGGGGATGTCTGGCGGTCTACTGGGACGGCGGTGATCATGTATGCACGTGGCGAGGGCGGCGCGCGGTCTGTGGGCGCGTGTCGAGAGTGGCGCTCTGGCGCATGCTCGGCATGGTTGACAGTGGCACGGGCGCAACATTCCTGGCGGTTTTGGTTGCTGTCTGCGAGGCAGGGCTGGTCGAGAGGGGGCGGTGAGGCATGGGCTACCTCCCAGACAAGGTTGGCATGGCTAGTTCTTCTCCTAGCTTGCTGTCCACACTGGGGTGACATGGGTGGCTTCGTCTGTTCACCATTGATGACATTACCAAGCTTACAGTGGGGCTAGTGCTTAGTTAAGTTTGCTAGATGATCTACTGAGGTTGCTGTGAGCTAGAGAGGGAACACGTTAGGCTCAAATCACTGCTCACTATAGTGTTTAGATTTTGTTTGATTTGTATCTGCAAGGTGTTTGATGAAATGGCCGCAAGAACTCAAATTTTGAATTTTGAAAAGATTTTTGGTGGGTGTGCTAGGCATGTGTTGGTGAGTCTGTGGATGCTTGGGTTTTGAAAGTTTAGCTTGTTTGAGTGGTTTTTGAAAAAGTGGGATCTTCCTATATGATAAAGATTCAATTTTGAACTGTCCTTTAAACTATGCATTCAAATGTTTTTGGATGATCACAAAGTGGGCATTGGTACTCTGTTATGAGTACAATCAAGGGGTGCAAAGATCCAAACAATTTTCTGTTAAGTTTTTAAAGTTAGAGACAGCCAAAGTAGGCATGGGAGTTAAATTGGCCAAAATGACCATTCCCTTATTTTATTTGTTTTGATTTATTTGTCTTTGGGAAAAGTGTGGGGATTGTTTAGATGATGTTTATTTCACCTAAGAATCCATTTACAAGCAAAGAAACACATAAACAAGGCAATTAAAAAGAATCCAAAATGGAATGCATACACACATGCATGCTTTCACATTTTTAAATAGAAAAGTTTTTGTTAACCCTAATTTTGATGATTAGAGTTTGATGATTCTAGTTTAATATTTTTGGGATGTTACAGGAATAATACTAGAGGAGGAGAGAGATCCTTCGCGAGGAGGTGTGAGTGAGAAGTGTGTGAGGGGGTGTATTTTATAGGGGGATGGGTCAGCCCCTCCCATGGCCGGCGGCCAAGGTGGTGCCCCCACCTCTCCCCTCATTCATGTGGGTGTATCTCCCACTCACATAATAACCCTCCACTCACATAAACCACACCCACCTTCATTAAATTTCCACCAATTTAATGCAATCTCTCATTTAATAGAACTCTTTTGTTTATTTTATTCAGAATTTTGTTAATTACATTAATTAACAAACATTCACATAAAACCCCTTACTACATTTTAATTTCACATGTAGAACCAATTTTAGCAATTTCACCCGAAACAATTTTGGTGTCCATTGAAATAATTCTAGTTCTTTGATATTCTTTCTCTGGCATTTCAATTGCTCAAAATGGTATCGGTATACCTTAAGTGTGTCACCTATGGTTCACGAATAATGCAGACATGATCGATACCCCTATCCGATCAATAATCAGCAACGGGACCTAGAGATCCGTACTGACTCGCACACATTCAACGATGGCTTCTTGTGATCGTGTGAACCTTTAATGATGTAACAAAATCCCTTTGTATCACGATATTTTACATGTATAAGATTTTATCATAGGTATCCCCATAACTAGTCTGATCTCGTTACCGACATGTACTCTTTTCTTGTTCACATGATATAACATTCTAGTGATCCCCATCACTTTCTTGCAAGCTATATCAATGTGATATCACCGAGAGGGACTAGAGTATATCTCTCCGTCATTTGGATTGACAAATCCCACTCTTGATCCATGTGACTCAACATAACACTTTCAGAATATCCAAACCCACCTTTATATTCACCCTATTACGGTGTGATGTTTGATGTTATCAAAGTACTCTTCCGGTGTTAGAAATTGACATGATCTCATGATCTAAGGACTAGAGTTACTTTGTAATGATGTTATATTAATTTAATCATAATGACTTTGATCGTGTTAACATACTTCGGATGAATGTTCATCACATCATTCCACCAATGTTGTGATCTCGTTATTAACAACATGCAATGTCCATGATTAGGAAAACTTGATCATCTTGTTAACCAACGAGCTAGTTTATATGAGAGGCATAACTAGGAACACTTTATTTGTTTATTAAACACACATTTATTAACGTTTCCTATTAATACAATTATATCATGCAAAATAAACATCTATCATGTACTTGGAATATGATAATAACAACTTTATTATTGCCTCTCGGGCATATTCCCTTTAGTCTCCCACTTGCACTAGAGATAATAATCTAGTTCCATAGTGATGATTCTAACACCCATGGAGTTCTGGTGCTAATCATGTTTTTACCTAGGGAGAGTTTTAGTCAACGGGTCTGCCACATTCAGATCCATGTGCACTTCACAAATCTTTATATCTCCATCCTTGACATGCTCGCAGATGGAGTGAAACCGGTGCTTGATATTCTTGGAATTCTTGTGATACCTTGGTTCCTTGGCGTTGGATATGGCTCCATTGTTGTCATAATAGATCACCATTTGGTCCAATGCATTAGGATCCACACCCAGTTCCATCATCTAAACTGCTTCCTACGCTGCTTCTGAAGCAGTAACATATTCCGCCTCCGTTGTTGATCCCGCCACCACGGGTTGTTTGGAGCTCCTCCAACTAACTGCTGCTCCATTCATGAGAAACACGTACCTAGATTGATAGTTAGAGTCATCCGGATCGGTGTCGAAGCTAGCGTCGACATAACACTTAGCGACGAGCTCTTCTTCACCTCCGTACACGAGAAACATATCCTTAGTCCTTCTTAAGTACTTCAAGATATTTTTGAATGCTATCCAGTGTTTCGAACCTAGATCATATTGGTACCTGCTAGTCAAAATAATAGCATGTGCCACATTAGGTCTTGTAATAGTATGGCATACATTATAGATCCTATGGCCGAGGCATAGGGGATCTTATCCATTATCTCTCTTTCTTCCGCCGTAGACGGAACCTTTGAGTCTTACTCAATGTCTTTCCTTGTAACATAGGTAAGAACCCTTTCTTACTTCCGTCCATACTAAACATCTTGAATATCTTGTTAAGGTATGTACTTTGTGATAGCCCAATTATACATCATGATCTATCTCTATAGATCTTGATGCCTAATATGTATGATGCTTCACTAAGATCCTTCATCGTAAATTTGCTGTTTAGATAACTTTTAACATCATTTAAAATATCTATATCATTTCTAATAAATAATATGCCATCCACATATAATACTAGAAATGTCACAAATCTCCCACTCACTTTATTTTAAATACAAGCTTCTCCGTAAGTTTGGACAAATCCACACCCTTTGATCACCTCATCAACGCGGAGATTCCAACTCTAGGATGCTTGCTTTAGTCCATAGATGGATCGCTAAAGCTTGCATACCTTCTTAGCATCCTTAGGGTTGACAAAATCTTTTGGTTGTACCATATAAAACTCGTCTTAAATATTACCATTGAGGAACACGATTTTGACATCCATTTGCCAAATTTCATAATCAAAAAATGCAGCAATTGCTAACATAATCCTAACCGACTTTAGCATCGCTACGGGAGAGAATGTCTCATCATAGTCAACTCCTTGAATTTGTCGAAACCCCTGTGCGACAAGTCGAGCTTTTTAGATGGTCACGTTACCATCAGCATCAGTTTTCTTCTTGAGAATCCATTTATTCTCAGTGGCCTTTCGGTCGTGAGGTAAGTCCACCAAGGTCCAAACCTGGTTTTCGTACATGGATTCCATCTCAGATTGCATGTCTGCTAGCCATTTTTTGGAATCTAGGCTCATCATCGCTTCTCATACGTCACAGGGTCATCATTTCCATCAACCATGGAATTCATGACAAGATTTCCGTACAGTTCAGGAGTTGCACGTGTCCTGCTTGACCCGCGAGGTTTGGTAGTGTCCACTTTCAGAGTTTCAGGATATTTATCATTAGTTCCGTTTTCATTCGATGAAGTCAACTTCGGAACAATTTATGGTACTGCACCACTCGCCATTTCACGAACAGAAGGTTCAATAACCTCTTTGAGTTCTACCTTCTGACTACTCACACCTTTCGGGAGAAACTCCTTCTCTAGAAAGGATCTATTCTTGGCAACAAAAACCTTGTCCTTGGATTTGTGATAGAAGGAATATCCAATTATTTCTTTAGGTATCCTATGAAGACACATTTTTCCGTTTTGGATTTGAGCTTATTTGGCTGAAGTTTCTTCACATAAACATCGCATCCCCAAACTTTAAGAAATGACAACTTAGGTTTGTTTCCAAACCACAATTCATACATTGTCATTTCAACGGATTTAGATGTTGCCCTATTTAAAGTGAATGCAGCCGTCTCCAGTGCATAACCCCAAAATGAAAGTGGCAAGTCAGTCAGAGACATCATAGATCAGACCATATCTAATAAGGTACGATTACGACGCTCTGATACACCATTACGTTGCGGTGTTCCGGCTGGTGTGAGTTGTGAAACTATTGCACACTCTCTCATGTGTGTGTACCAAACTTGTAACTTATATATTCACCCCCATGATCCGATCGTGGAAATTTAATCTTTCTATTATGATGATTTTCCACTTCACTCTGAAATTTCTTGAACTTTTCAAAGGTTTTAGACTTGTTTTTCATCAAATAGATATAGCCATATATACTCAAATCATCTGTGAAAGTAACAAACTAATGATATGCACCTTGTGCCGACACACTCATTGGACCACATACATCAGTATGTATGATTTCTAATAAATCTGTCGCTCGCTCCATTGTACCGAAAACGGGGTTCTAGTCATTTTGCCCATAAGCCATGGCTCACATGTATCAAGTGATTTAAAAAGTCCATTTGAATGGAGTTTATTCATGCGTTTTATGCCAATATGACCTAGACGGCAGTGCCACACATATCTTGATATATCATCATCAAGTTTAATCCTTTTGGCATCTACATTATGAATATGTGTATTACTCTTATGGACATTCAAAATAAATAAACCATTCATAACAGGCGCATGACCATAAAAGATATTATTCATATAAATCGAACAACCATTGTCTTCCGATTTAAAGGAATTTCCGTCCTGCAGTAAACACGATCCGGATACAATGTCCATGCTCAACGCATGCACCAAATAACAATTATTTATGTTTAAAACTAATCCCGATGGTAGATGGAGAGGCAGCGTTCCAACGGTGATCAGATTAACTCTTTCTTGATCTCCACTTCAGTAATATTAAGCATAGACAGAAGTTCGGGGAGAGTCTTCTTCATGCCCTGCATGTTTTCATCACGAATCTCTTGTAGCTTGGTGACAGAGATTGGAGAACACGATGTATGCCTAAGTAAATGGAATTTTTTATTACCAATCAAACAATCTTATCGACGTATCCAGACATTTTACTATGTGCTCACTAACGGATTTGTTCTACTCCATCATGCAGCTAAAGAACTTTTCTGAAGCATCATAAATATCCAAAGCAGCATGGGTATCAAAAATCATTTTCAATTCACCTATGGTATCAAAGGCATTGTCATTCTCGAAATGCTTTTGGTGTTCCGGCTCTAGCCCATACAATATGCCGCAATGAACCATGTCGTGGTCCTCCTGACGACATAAGTAAACATTCTTTACTTCGTCGGGAGCATCATCAAGTGGTGGGGGGCCTAGCGATGCTTCTAGCACATATTGCTTTTGTGCAGCAGTGAGGAGAATCCTCAAATTCATAGCCTAGTTGGTAAAGTTGCTACCATTCGTTGCAAGTTTCTCTTTCTCCATGAACACATTGAAATTAAAAGCAGGTGGTGCCATCTACAACATAATTTGCAAAGTTTACTTAGACTAATTTTATGATAGATTGAGTTCAACTAATCCTAATTACAAATGAACTCCCACTCAAAAACAACATCTCTCGTGTATTTTTGGTGATTACATGAACCAGATCGACTACACCAAGACCAATCATCATATGGATTGTTGTAGCTTCAAAGCAAGCATCTAGATGTCCATCATATCAACCATATGACTCATGCTTTACCATTCGGTTCATGTTCCGATGCCATGTTTGTACATTCTAGGCTCGCCAAGTAAGAACCTTAGTATCCGCGTGTGTAAAACTATCTTACACCCATTGTATGCGAACGTTGAGTCTATCTCACCTGATCATCACGTGGTGTCTCAAAACGATGAACTTTCTTAACGTTGCATAATAAAGGAAGAACACATTTTATCTTGATATTTAAATGAGGGATCATCTTATAATGCTACTAAAGCACCAAACAAGAGATATAAGATGGATACAAACATCATATGCTTAAAGTGATATGATATGGTTCTTGCATGCATTGTGGTGTGATATTTATCATTCATATATGTGTAAGTACAAGGTCTATGGAACTTATACTTTGGCATATTATAATTTCCAACGGTATCAATCCATACTACAAATTATAATACTACCATATCATAGTACTTGCTCGGCAAAACCAAAAAATTAGACGCCTATAATTTATCTTTTGCATGTTTTTACGTGGCCGAGGGCTTTCGGAGATAGAACCATTCATACCTACAAACATGGAACCACAATGATGATAATCAAATTATTGGCAACTCGTTATAAATCAGATATTGACTATAGTAGGAGAGATAGACACCCGCAAGCTACTTATGCAAAACTAGTTGCATGTCAAGCGTGGAACATGTCTCATGTGTGAGGACATGTAAAGTTTGTCCAGGCCGCTTCATCCCACTATGCCACCAATATCCAAAATACACATAAGAAGCAATAATGTGACCATCAGCACCCACATAACCATATGTGTAATACCTGTACAAAGCATCTATGCATATATCCGGTTTTGATACCACTGTGGGCTTCACAGCATAGAAACCAGAAATTTCCTACTGTGGGAACTATTAAGCACCAAGATCCATATACCTAGATACAATCAACGGGTGGATATACATCCATAGAATACATACCCTTGAAGAGCGACAAAGCTTTACGAGGTTGGACTCGTGGATGATGTAGTCGTTCGCTTGCCGATCTCAAGACCGTGTAGAAGTCCAGCACCGCAAATTAGCGGAGCATCCATGATCGCACATACATTCGGTCCTCCAACAACCTTCGTTTCCTCGCTCCAGCAATGCCGCGGAAGCAGCAAATCCTTGCTCCAAAAAATCCACCGGGAATATGTTGGGGTTTGAGGGAAGAAAACAATTTTTTTCCACCAAGAATTAGAGTTCTACCTTCCGTATACTCACAACTTTTGCGAGAAAATCCTTCTCTAGAAAGGATCCATTCGTGGAAACAAAAACCTTGCCCTCGGATCTGTGATAGAAGGAACACCCAATTGTTTCTTTAGGGTATCCTATGAATATGCATTTTCCTGCTTTGGGTTTGAGTTTATCCGGCTGAAGTTTCTTCACATAAATATCGCATCCCCAAGTGTTAAGAAATGACAACTCATGTTTGTTTCCTAACCACAATTCATATGGTGTCATTTTAGTGGATTTAAACGGTGCCCTATTTAAATTGAATGTGGCGGTTTTCAGTGCATAACCCCAAAATGAAAGTGGCAAATCAGTCAGAGACATCATAGATCGAAGCATATCTAATAAGGTATGATTACGACGCTCCGATACACCATTACATTGCGGTGTTCGGGCAGGCTTGAGTTGTGAAACTATTCCACACACTCGCATGTGTGTTCCAAACTCGCAACTTAGATATTCACCCCCACGATCCGATCACATAAATTTAATCTTTCTATTACAATGATTTTCCACTTCACTCTGAAATTCCATGAACTTTTCAAAGGTTTTAGACTTATTTTTCATCAAATAGATATATCCATATGTACTCAAATCATCCATGAAAGTAACAAAATAATGATATCCACCTCGTGTCAACACACTCATTGGACCACATACATCGGTATGTATGATTTCCAATAAATCTGTCGCCCGCTCCATTGTACCGAAAAACAAGGTTCTAGTCATCTTTCCCATAAGGCATGGCTCACATGTATCAAGTGATTCTAAAAGTCCATCAGAATGTAGTTTCTTCATGAGTTTTACGCCAATATGACCTAGATGGTAGTGCCACACATATGCAGATATATAATCATCAAGTTTAATCCTTTTGGCATCTACATTATGAATATGTGTATTAATATTATCGAGATTCAAAAGAAATAAACCATTCATAACAGGTGCATGACCATAAAAGATATTATTCATATAAATCGAACAACCATTGTCTTTAGATTTAAAGGAATAATCGCCTTGCAATAAACACGATCTGAATACAATGTTCATGCTCAACGCAGGCACAAAATAACAATTATTTAGGTTTAAAACTAATACCGATGGTAGATGGAGAGGCAACGTTCCAACGACGATCACATTAACTCTTAATCCATTGCCAACATGCATCGTGACCTCATCCCTTGCTAGTGGTCGCCTGTTCTATAGCCCCTTATTCGAGTTACATACATTAGCAACTGATCCAGTATAAAATACCCAGGTGCTACCGCGGGTACTAGTAAAGTACACATCAATAAGATGTATATCATATATACCTTTGTTCATCTTGCTGACCTTCTTTTATGCGAAATACTTGGGGCAGTTATGCTTCCAGTGGCCAGTCCCGTTACAATAGTATCACTCGGTATCAGGCTTAGGGCCAGGCCGGGTCTTCTTCTCAGGCGCAACAACAACTTTTCCGTCCTTCTTGTAGTTACCCTTCTGTTTTCCCTTCTTATACTTCTTGAAACCAGTGGTCTTATTGATCATAAACACTTGATGTGCTTTCTTGATCTCCACTTTAGTAGTCTTAAGCATAGACATAAGCTCGGAGAGAGTCTTCTTCATGCCCTCATATTATAGTTCATCACGAAGCTCTTGTAGCTTGGTGACAGAGATTGGAGAACACGATGTATGCCTAAGTAAATGGAATTTGTTATTACCAATCAAACAAGCTTATCGGCGTATCCAGACATTTTGACTATGTGCTCACTAACGGATTTGTTCTACTCCATCATGCAGCTAATGAACTTTTCTGAAGCATCATAAATCTCCAAAGCAGCATGGGTATAAAAAATCATTTTCAATTCACCTATGGTATCAAAGGAATTGTCATTCTCGAAAGCTTTTGGTGTTCCGGCTCTATCCCATACAATATGCCGCAATGAACCATGTCGTGGTCCTCCAGACGACTTAAGTAAACATTCTTTACTTCGTCGGGAGCATCATCAAGTGGTGGGGGGGCCTAGCGATGCTTCTAACACATATTGCTTTTGTGCAGCAGTGAGGAGAATCCTCAAATTCATAGCCTAGTTGGTAAAGTTGCTACCATTCGTTGCAAGTTTCTCTTTCACCATGAACACATTGAAATTAAAAGCTGGTAGTTCCATCTATAACAGAATTTGTAAAGTTTATTTATACTAAGTTTATGATAGATTGAGTTCAACTAATCCCAATTACAAATGAACTCTCACTCAAAAACAACATCCCTCGTGTCTTTTTGGTGATTACATGAACCAGATCCATTACAACAAGACCGATCATCACGCGAATTGTTGTAGCTTCAAAGGAGAGTATCTAGATGGTCATCATATCAACCATATGACTCATGCTTTACCTTTCGATTCGTGTCCCAAGGCCATGTCTATATATGCCAGGCTCGCCAAGTAAGAACCTTAGTATCCGCGTGTATAAAACTATCTTACACCCGTTGTATGTGAATGTTGAGTCTATCACACCCGATCATCACGTGGTGTCTCAAAACAAAGAACTTTCTTAATCGTGCATATTAAAGGAAGAACACATTTTATCTTGATATTTAAATGATGGATCATCTTATAATGCTACTTAAGTGCCAAACAAGCAATATAAGATGCATACAAACATCATATGCTAAAAGTGATATGATATGGTTCTTGCTCTTGATCACTATCTTCGTGCATTGTGGTATGATATTTATCATTCCTATATGTATAAGTACAAGGTCTATGGAACTTACACTTCGTCATATTATAATTTCCAATAGTATCAATCCATACTACAAATTATAATACTACCATATCATAGTACTTTCCCAGCAAAACCAAAAAAACTAGACGCCTCTAATTTATCTTTTGCATGTTTTTACATGGTTGAGGGATTTCAGAGATAGAGCTGTTAGTACCTATGAACATGTAACCACAATGATGATAATCAAATTATGGGCAATTCGTTGTAAATCAGATATAGACTATAGTAGGAGAGACAGACACCCGCAAGCCACTTATGCAAAACTAGTTGCATGTCAAGCGTGGAACAGGTCTCATGTGCGAGGACATGTATAGTTTGTCCGGGCCGCTTCATCCCACTATGACAAAAATATCCAAAATAAACATAAGAAGCAATAATATGTGTACTACCCATGCAAAGCATCTACGCATAGATCCAGCTCTGATACCACTGTTGGGTTCGCAACATAGAAACCAAAAATTTCCTATGGTGGGAACTATTAAGCACCAAGATCCATCTACTTAGATACAATCAATAGGTGGATATACATCCATATAATACATACCCTTGAAGAGCGACATAGATTTACGAGGTTGGGCTCGTGGATGATGTAGTCGTTTCTCCGGAAAAAGCCACCGGGAACATGTTGGGGTTCGAGGGAAGAAAACAAAAATTTCCTACGATCAAAACCCTAATGCTAGGATCTATATATTCATAATGCAGTAACGGGAATAGATAAGGTATTCATACCTTTGAAGATCGAACGCGGTTAACGTACCGCGAGGAACATGGTTGAAGAAGACTCCCTTACACTAACCTCGAGGTCATGAAGTCATGTGGCTCCGACAACTCCTAGCACCAAAAGCCCGGTGCCGCCAGAGGGAGTCACACACATATGGTGCCTAACAACGACTCCCACTTCTCCCTGATCCAACCGAGGTTTCCGAAGTAGATCTCCCGGCTTCGAATCCCGAAGCGTGATGGTGCTCCACGATGAAGAACTCCTCCCTCGCACAGACCTGACAAGGGGGCCGCAGTCGCAAGAGAGAGAGAGAGAGAAGTAACATAGGCTTTTTATGTATTTCACAGTGGAAACACTACAAGAAATGTTTCCTTCTGGAGCGACTGGGCCCGTTGGTCGTTGTAGAAGGCGTGTCTTCCGCGAAGAAATTCTCAGCTCGACCATGGCCAATGGAAAACTTTTTTTTGATTTTGCGCCCCTCTACTACGAAGAAACCGCTAAAAACATGGACGAAGCTCAATGGGTGCATGGCAGAAGTAATATTTCCGCTTCCTCGCGAGATGTTGACTCACCGAAGTTTTTTTTGAGTGTGGGTCCCGGACGTCAGTGACTCTAGCGGGCCAAACTTTTCGGTCGTGCCTCCCTGATTTGAATTCAATAACGTTGTTCGATGCCTATTCTGTTTAGTCAGGATGCTGGGTCCCACATGTCTGTCTCACATTAGAGGAATCGTGTGTATGATGACATTTTTTCCCTTCCCCGTTCCAAATTTGATAGCATTGATCGATGCATCTGCCGTTTAATCAGGCTGCTGGGTCCCACGTGTCATCCTCACACTAGAAGAAACGTGTGCATAATGGATTTTTTCCTTGGCTCATGCCTCCCTGAATTGAACTTGATAAAATTGTTTGATCTATCAGCCGTTAATCAAGCTGTTGGGTCCCACATGTTAGCCTCTCTTTAGAAGAATTGTGTGTATGATGAAATTTTTTCCTTCGCTCTCACTACCTTGTTCCGAACTTGATAGCGCTGCTAGATGCATCTGCCGTTTAATAACGAAGCTGGGCCCCACATGTCATCCTCACACTAGAAGAAATATGTGCATGATAATTTTTTTCCTTAGCTCGTGCCACACAAATTTGAACTCGATAATGTTGCTCGATCTGTCTATCGTTAATCAAGCTGCTGGGTCCCACATGTTAGCCTCTTATTACAAGAATCATGTGTATGATGGAATTTTTTCCTTCGCTCCGGCTGCCCTATTCCGAACTAGATAGCGCTGCTAGATGCATCTATAGTTTAATCATGCAGCTGGGCCCCACATGTCATCCTCTCATTATAAGAAACGTGTTTATGATGGATTTTTCCCCTCGGTTGAGATATCCTAATTTGTACTCGATAACGTTGCTCGATCTATCTGCCGTTTAGTCATGCTGCTGGGTCCCTCATGTTAGCCTCTCATTAGATGAATCGTGTATGATGGAATTTTTTCCTTTGCTCCCGCTAACCTATTCCAAACTTGATAGTGTTGTCTAATTTTTAATGACGTAGCTAGGCCCCACATGTCATGCTCTCATTAGGAGAAACATGTGTATGATGTATTTTTTTTCTTCTCTAGCAGTTAGAAGAATCATGTATCAGCGAACAACATAGCGTTTCTCGCTGTATCATCCGTTTATTCAAGCTTGTGGGTCCGACATGTCAGCCTCATATTAGAAGAATCGTGTGTATTATGTATTTTTTCTTCTCTAGCTATACCCTGTTCCGAACTAAATAGCCTTACTCGACGAATCTGCCGTTTGGTCACGCTGCTTGGTCTCATATGTCAGTCTCTTCTTAGAAGAAATGTGTGCATGCTGGACTTTTTTATTCGCGCGTGCCTCCATGTTTCGAAGTTGGCAATATTGCACGATGCATCTGCCGTTAATATAGGTTGGTGGGTCCCCATGTCAGCCTCCCATTAGAAGAAACCTGTGCATGCTAGACTCTTTTCTCACTCGCACCTCCCTGTTTCGAACTTGGAAATGTTACTCGATGCATCAACCGTGTATATAGGATGGTCGCTCCCCCGTGTCAGCCTCTCAATAGAATAAATGTGTGCTTGCTAGATTTTTTTCTCGCTCGCGCCTCCCTATTTTGAACTTGGCAATGTTGCTCGATGTGACATCCGTTTATACAGGATGGTGGGTCCACCATGTCGACCTCTCATTAGAAGAAACGTGTGCATGCTGGCCTTTTTTCTCGCTCGCGCCTCTCTCTTTGGAACTTGGCAATGTTGCTCGATGTGGCAGCACGTGTATAAGGTCTCGATGGTGGGTCCCACATGTCAATATCTGTTTTTAATGACATGTGAATATCTCTGTAAATGAAACGTGTGTATGATGGAATTTTTTCAGCTGTGTCTGTTGTTTTGACCTTGGCAACGTAGGTCGATGTGGTAGACGTGTATGATCTTCCTGCTGGGGCCCACATGTCAGCCTCTCTTTTATGTATTGGATTGTGGATCCCTGATGCCAGCATCTATGTACAAGTACTTAACTTCTTTTTTTCAAACCCGCACATTAAGAGGGACGCTGCAGGCTGGTGGGTCTGTTATGTCAGCCTCTCCGTAAAGAAATATTGCTAGAAGAAAATTAAGAGGGATGCTACAGGCTGGTGGGTCCGCCATGTCAGCCTCTCCATAAAGCAATATTGCTAGTAGAATAAAATTAAGAGGGATGCTGCAGGATGGTGGGTCCATCATGTCAGCCTATTCGTAAAGGAATATTGCTAGAAGAAAATAATGTAAACCCAAAAAATATATATGTCAAGCGCAGAGGATTCAAACTCAAGACATCAAACATATAACCGTGTGCGTTGCCACTACGACAAAGAAATTGAACGATATTAGCTTTCATATCCTCGTTAGTAAACTCTACATTCTGCTATGGATCTATGGGATTCATAACAAAGACCTCACCGACGAAGGGGGAAAAGAGATAATTCTTTTGACATATATATTCACGTAAAAGTATCAAAAGAACCACAGACACACACCGCGTGTGCCAAAACTAGACTGGTATCCAATGATTTCACTTGGTGAAATCACACTCTCATCATTTTCCAAAACACAACCAACGGTTCCGTTGAAACACATGCAAAATCTTAGTGCAAGCAGCCCAACAGCAGCGATATAACTTTTCACAAATTCAGTAGCATTTGAATGATTCATCAATACAGAATAAGACAGAAAATAGACATATTCCTAGTTCATATTCAGCAGCACTTGACCAATTCAGTAGCATTTTAAGATGACTGATTCAGCAATACATACAGTGATATTCAATAGCAGTACAGAGGGAACCATACCTCAACGACAGAGTGGAAAAAGCGATAATTCTTTCGACAGATATATTCATATAAAAATATCTAAAGAACTAGAGACACACACCACGTGTTCCAAAACTTGACTGGTATCCAATGACTTCACTTGATGAAATCGCGCTGTATCTTTACCCTCTCTACCTCTCATCACTGTCCAAAACACAACCAACGGTTTCGATGAAATACAGGCAAAAGCTCTAGTGCAAGCGGCCCAGCAGCAGCGACAGAACTTTTCACAAATTCAGTAGCATTTGAATGATTCAGCAGTACAGAATTAGACAGAGAAAATATCTATAGATCCCTAGTTCATATTTAGAAGCACTCGACCAATTCAGCAGCATTTCAAAATGACCGATTCAGCAATATAGACACTGAAATTAAATAACAGTATAGAGGGAACCAGACCTCATCGACGGAGGAGGAAAACCATAATTCTTTTGACAGATATATTCATGTAAAAATATCTAAAGAACCAGGGACACACACCACGCCAAAACTGGACTGGTATCCAATTACTTCACTTGGTGAAATCACACTCTTATCATTGTACAATACACAACCAACAGTTCCGATTAAACACAAGTAAAATCTCTAGAGCAAGCAGCCTAGCAGTAGCAATAGAACTTTTCACAAATTCGGTAGCATTTGAATGATTCAGCAGTACAAAATAAGAAGGAGAAAATATCGACATATTCCTAGTTCATATTCAGCGGCACTTGACCAATTTAGAAGCATTTCAAAATGACTGATTTAGCAATACATACACTGAAATTCAA
Organism: Avena longiglumis; assembly: GCA_030063025.1. Taxonomy (NCBI): domain Eukaryota; kingdom Viridiplantae; phylum Streptophyta; class Magnoliopsida; order Poales; family Poaceae; genus Avena; species Avena longiglumis. Next base: position 442,728,470 of record CP125973.1, on the reverse strand, counting down.
TAGCAGTATCGAGGGAACCATTTCTTGCTTCATCTCTAAAAACCATGCCCATAATCAATTTGCCCATTTCTCCAAACATACTCAAAATCATTGGAGCAAGCAAAACCGATGATCAAGTTTGATTTTGTGTGAAACCTCCTCCTCACATATTAAGATGAAACACAATCATTGTCATAATACTTGGTCTTGGTCATATAGGGAACCGTCATATAGATACAAATATACCATATCAGTACGTACTAGTCATTGCTCCAATCCAGCAAAAGGTTATCACAGTTTTACCACCCATATATGACCAGTTGAGATAAGACAGCCACATAATTAATTACGATAGTGATACGTTGTAAACGTATCTATAATTTTTGATGCTCAATTCTTTTTGTCCACCAATTATCTTATGTTTTTGTCTACACTTTGTGGCATTTTTATGAATTTTCTGGAACTAACATATTAACAAGTGCCACCGAGCCAGTTTCCTATTTTATGTTGTTTTTGTATTTTAGAAAAGCTAGTAAAGAAGTATTCTTGGAATTGGACAAAACAAAAGCCAACATTCCTATTTTTCAGATACGGAGACAGAGTCCACAGGCCAGGGGAGGCGCACACCCGGGCGGCCACACCTAGGCCAGGCGCGGCCAGGGGCATGCCACCCTAGGGTGTGGCCCCCTCGCGACTCCACCGACCTCGCCTATCCACCTATATAATCCCCCGAGACGAAAAACCTAAGTACCCGATCAAAATTCCACGAAAAATTCCATAGCCACCGTCACCGTCGTCCTTCGATCGGGAGGGATCTGAAGCTCTTCCAGGCACCCCTTCGGAGAGGGAAGATCATCCCGGAGGCCTTCTTTATCACCATGCCTTCCTCCAGAGTGATGTGTGACTAGTTCATCCTTGGAATACGGGTCCATAGCAGTAGCTAGATGATTGTTTCTCCTATTTGTGCCATCATGTTTAGATCTTGTGACCTTCCTATCATGATCAAGATCATCTTACTGTAGTGCTACATGCTGTGTTTTCTCGGATCCGATGAATATTGAGTATTATGTCAGATTGATTATTGTTCTATCATGTATATGTTATTTGTGATCTTGCATGCTCTCCGTTGCTAGTAGTTACTCTGGCCAAGTATTTGCTTGTGACTCCAAGAGGGGGTATTTATGCTTGATAGTAGGTTCATGCCTCTAGTAATCTTGGAGAGTGACAGAAACTTCTAAGATTATAGATGTGTTGTTGCTACTAGGGAGAAAAAACAATCTTTTGTCCAAGGGCAATTGTATTATTTACATTACACACTTTGCTTAATTCAATTAGTTTTTGCTTGCAAGTTAATACCCGAGGGTTGTTCGGATGATATCCCAGAGGTGGATTATTAGTCACAGATGCAGTTGGATTATGGTATATGTATCATGTTGTAATGCCCAAGTGAATATCATAGTGATCATGTCATGTACATGCATTGTAATGCATTCTCTATTTGTCAATTGCCCAACTATAATTTGTTCACCCAACATGTTATTTATCTTATGGAGAAACACCTCTAGTGAACTATGGACCCTGGTATATTCCTTTTCACTGATATTCCATCTACTGTTTACTATTTACTTTCTGCAATTACTCCATGCAATTACTTTCTTCCATATTGTACGTTTAATCCTTTGTTTTCAACAAAACCAGTGATCTTTATAACCTCACTGATAAGTTGGGGCAAAGTATTTTGGTTGTGTTGTGTGTAGGTTCCACGTTGCTAGCAACACCTTTGGAAGTGGTTTCTTTCTCCCACTGGTTCCATAATTGAGGGAAAACTTGCTGCTATGCTCATCATACCTTGCTCTTGGTGTTCCCAACAGGCTCCACATCAACTGAGCCATCACAAGTTTTCTGGCACCGTTGCCTGGGAGAAAGAAGATTTCTGCAAGGGGAGTCTCTCACTACCAATCTCTTTACTTTGTTTTTGTTTTGCTTAGTTTCTTTTGCTTTGTTTGGTTTGCTTCTTTTTATCAAAAACACAAAAAAAATAGTTCCTACTTTAGTTGCTATTTTTGCTGGCTTGCTTTAATCTTGCAAAAATGACTACTCCTGAAAACACTAAGTTGTGTGACTTCACTAGCACAAACAACAATGATTTCATTTGCACATCTATTGCTCCACCTGTTCCTGAAGCTACTTTCTATGAAATTAAACCTGCTTTGCTAAATCTTGTTATGAAAGAGAAAATTTTTGGTGTTAGTACTAATGATGTTGTTGCTCACCTTAATAATTTTGTTGAACTTTGTGAGATGCAAAAATATAAGGATGTAGATGGAGATATTATTAAGCTTAAATTGTTTCCTTTCTCTTTAAGAGGAAGAGCTAAAGATTGGTTGCTATCTTTGGCTAAAAATAGTATTGATTCTTGGATTAAATGCAAATATGCTTTCATTGGAAAATTTTCTCCTGCTAAGATTATATCCATGAGAAATGACATAATGAAATTTAAACAATTTTATAATGAACATGTTTCTCAAGTTTGGGAAAGAATGAAATCTGTAGTGAAGAATTTGCCCACTCATATACTGACTACTTGGATGATTATCCAAACCTTTTATGCAGGACTGAATTTTTCTTCAAGAAATTTGTTGGATTTGGCTGCTGGAGGTACCTTTATGTCCATCACTTTGGGTCCTGCAACAAAGCTCCTGGATAATATGATGATTAATTATTCTGAATGGTACACTGAGAGAGCTCCACAAGGTAAGAAGGTAAATTCTGTTGAAGAAACCTCCTCCTTGAGTGATAAGATTGATACTATTATGTCTATGCTTGTTAGCGAAAAATCTCACATTGATCCAAATAATGTTCCTTTAGCCTCATTGTTTGCTCAAGAAGAGGAAGTTGATGTAAACTTCATTAGAAGTAATAATTTTAGCAACAATGCTTATAGGAATAATTTTGGTAATAATAATTATAGGCCATATCCTTCTAATAATGGTAATGCTTATGGAAATTCTTATGGAAATTCCTACAACAAAAATAGAAGTGCACCCTCTGAACTGAAGTCATGCTTAAGGATTTTATTAGTAAACAAACTTCTTTCAATAAAACTATTGAGGAAAAACTTGGAAAAATTGATGATATTGCTTCTAAAGTTGATAGCCTTTGCCCTTGATGTTGAACTTCTTAAATAAAGGTTATGCCTCATGATGTTAAAGAAAGAAAGACTTTGAATGCCATTCAAGTTAGAATTGATGAAAATGTTAGGATGTTAGCTGAATTGCATGCTAGGTGGAAAAGAGAAGATGAAATTGCTCAAAATAATAATATGACTAAAATTTGTACCATAACCACCACTAGTGATGTTGATGCTAGCAAACCTACTACTATTAATGGTAAAATAATTATTGTAGACAAAGTCCCCACTCTTTGCAAAATTTCCTAAACCCACTGGAAGTTTTTCCAATAAAAATGCTGAAATTTTTCGAAATATGGGAGACAATAGTTCTACTACCTTTGAGGATAATTTTGATTTTGATCTTGATGGTTGCAATATTTCTAAAGTAATTATGTTCTTGCAAAAGCTTGCTAGAAGTCCTAATGCTAGTGCTATGAATATGGCTTTTACAAAACATATTACAAATTCTCTCATGAAAATTAAAGAAGAAAAATTGAAACATGAAGCTTCTATTCCTAGGAAATTATAATATAGTTGGGAGCCCATCATTAATATGAAAGTGAATGATTTTGATTTCAAAGCTTTATGTGATCTTTGTGCTAGTGTCTCTATTATGCCTAGAAAAATTTATGATATGCTTGATTTACCACCATTGAAGATTGTTATTTGGATGTCCATCTTGATGATAATTCTAAAAATAAACCTATGGGGAGAATTAATGATGTTCTTATATGGTTAACAATACCTTTGTCCCCGTTGATTTCTATGTTTTGGATGTTGAATGCAATGCTTTTTTTCCTATTATTTTGGGAAGACCTTTTCTTAGAACTTTTGGTGCCATTATTGATATGAAGGAAGGCACCATTAAATATCAATTCCCACTCAAGAAAGGTATGGAACACTTCCCTCAAAAAATAAAGAAGGTATATTTTTATTCTCTTATTAGAACAAATTTTGATGTTGATGCTTCTTCATTCAAAAATACTTGATTCTTGCTTTGTGTGTCTAGCTGAAAGGCGTTAAAGAAAAGCACTCTTGGAAGATAACCCAATTTTTATTTCAGTAAGTTTTTCTTTTTTTGAGTCTTGGAAGTTATTGCCTCTGTAATAAGCTCTCCATATCCTTTTTGTTTGGTTTTTGTGCCAAGAATAGCCTCTAATAAGAGGGAAGTAAGATTTGGGGAAGTTGTTGTCCTGAAACTAATTCAGTGCTATTACCGTAAAAATTCTTTCTCTTAGTTAGAACGTCGGATTGAGCTAAAAACAATTGCGCGCATGCCCCTGGTATTTACCCAACTTTCATTAGTTTTGCACATTTTGATTTGAGCAACAGAATATTTTCTAAAAAATCGGTCTTTACCTATAGGTCTGTTTTGACATATTTCTACCATTATTTGCATTTGATTCTTAATCGATTTCTTTTTTAGTTCTTTTGATCACTTGAGATTTTAAAATGAGTTGCTACAGTAGCATATGTTTTAATGGATGTTTTACTTGAGTTGAAACTGAACCCAAAGGTTTATTATCTTGCATACAGTAATGTTGCTAATGAAGATTGTGTGAAGTTTTGTATGAAGGAAGTTTTCAAGTGTAGGGAGAGAATGATGTGATGAGATCAAGTATGGACAAAAGATAAATCTTAGGGATGCCACCCGTTTCACCCCAAGAAATATTCAAGAGGTACAAGCTTCAAAGCTTGGGGATTCCCAAGGCATCCCCTTCTTCATCAACAAAAATCTCAGATCTTCTTTCAAGACACTATATTTTTATTGCTTCATGCACTATGTGTTGTTCTTGGAGCATATTTGTTTCTATTTTTAGTTTTATTTTTCTTTGTTTGCTGCAATAAGTTGGTTGGATCCTATCACACTTATTTTGGAGAAGTCACACCCCGTTGTTCATTGCCTAGAACACTCTAGTTTTCACTGTTATTGTTCTACGAGTGTTCTCTTTTGCTAGCAGTGCGTTTAGCTTTAGTTTTGTTCTTCTTTTTGCTTAGAACTTTTTAGTTCTTCTTTTTAGTTAGGTGATACAAGCTCTCTGGTCTTTATTGTCTATTATCTTTGTGATTTGTTTCAAATAAGTTGATTGGTGTTGGAAAAGAGTAGAATGTTTTATGCATATGGTGGTACAAAAAGAAGCTTGTTTTGACTGTGGCTTAGACTTTATCATGTCATGTTAGATGTTCCTTTGACCATATGCTTAGTGATTATTGTTGTTGCATGACTTGTTTCAAACAATTGATATTTCTTAATGTGCCATGAAAGAATCATGCGTTGTTTTACATACAAAAGCATAATATTGTGGTATTCTCCTTTAATGCTTTATTTGGGTTGACTTGGAACATGCTTACACTTTTTATGACTATGAACCAGTCACCTTAGCCTCTATGATGATTTATTTTTTGACCTGTGATATCTCTTTATGCTTTGATTAATAATGTTTTGTCGCTCTGCATGATTATGTCCATTATTGCTCTCTTAGTTGGTCGCTCCCAGTCTTTTCCTAGCCTCCACCTATACTAAGTATGAGCTCTACTCGTGCATACAACTCCCAATAAACCAACTTATTCCAAAGAGTCCACTATAAATTCATATGCATGGTGTTTTGCACCATTCCAAGTATATTCATGTTTTTATCTATCTTCCAAATTAAAATTTTGTTATGTGAAAATTAGTGATTAAAGCTCTCACGAACTTGAAGGAACATTTTATATCTTGCACTTAATAAACCTGAACCATTGTGACTATCTTATGATGCTTATATGCTTGCAAATTGTAAGTTGGGAGTTATCAAAACCATGCTTTCATGAGGCACGCTTTCAACATTGCACTTATTTATTCAGTTGATATCATGTTCTTTTGTTTATGGATGCCGTCGATGTGAAATGAGATGGGAGCTTGCAGGTCCATAGAGGTTGTATATGTGTTAGAGAAACACCTGGGCGGCCAGCCTAAGCCATGCCTAATGATGGTGGAAACTTGCAACAAAACCATAGTGGAATTCTATGAAGCATCCTCAATAAAAACTATGCAAATAGCAAAAAAAGGGATTGTTGAGATTCTCACTGTCTGTTGCCTTGTCATTTTGATATGGGATAGCTCCAATGTCATGGGGCAAGGGGTACCCCATTGGCGGTTCTTTATGATACACATATACTTACAATGACTAGAACTTGCCTGGGACCAAAGTTGAGTAACATGAGGCCTCAGTACTCGTACTCAAGGGGCATGAGATTTTCAACTTGTGAGTTGTCAAGCATAGAACTCATATTTTCCCTCACTTTAACCTTAATCACTTCAAGATTCTTATGATAGGGGTAATGATAGTTCAAAGCTAACGAGTACCATAATTTTTGGAAGCTTTATAAAACCATGTAATCCCTTCTTCCCTCTATAAAGGTCCTTTCTGTTTTAATTTTTGTTGAGTCTCCATATTATATCTTTATGCACCAGCTAAGAGAGCATAGTTGTCATTCTGAGTTCAATGTGCATTGTCCCAAAACTTGTTGATTGATTCATAATTTTGGTATTGCTTGTTCTTAAATTATTTGTATCTAGTCACCCTTATGAACTTTGAAGGTGTCCTATGAATTTATGTTTTTCTATTCCATGAAGGACAAGCTGAATACCACTCTTGCTATGTTTTCTCTATGTGAAACAAACAAATGTCTTTTAAAGCAGTATTCATGATCTTTTGTCTGTGTTGCCTTTCATGTTGCAAAATAGTTGCTATGTCTTATTGTTAGAAATATATCTTTCATGCTTATGTTTAGAGTAATTTGATCCCAACTATCAATGCTTTGCAATACCTTGATTAAGATTGTGATGGTGCGTGTCACCTCAAAAATTATTCTTTTTATCACTTACCTACTTGAGGACGAGCAGGAGTTAAGCTTGGGGATGCTGATACGTTGCAAACGTATCTATAATTTTTGATGCTCCATGCTTGTTTTGCACCAATTATCTTATGTTTTTGTCTACACTTTGTGGCATTTTTATGAATTTTCTAGAACTAACATATTAACAAGTGCCACAGAGCCAGTTTGCTGTTTTTTGCTATTTTTGTATTTCAGAAAATCAAGTAAAGAAATATTCTTGGAATTGGACGAAATAAAAGCCAACCTTCCTATTTTTTAGAGATAGAGACGGAGTCCGGAGGCCAGGGGGAGGCGCACCCCAGGGCGACCACACCTAGGCCAGGTGCGGCTAGGGGGAGCGCGCTGCCCTAGGGTGTGCCCCCGCGCGACTCCACCGACCTCGCCTCTCTACCTATATAATCCCCCAAGACGAAAACCCTAAGTACCCGATCATAATTCCAAAAAAAAGTCCGTAGCCGCCACCACCGTCGTCCCTAGACCGGGAGGGATCCGAAGCTCTTCCTGGCACCCTGCCGGAGAGGGGAGATCATCCCAGAGGCCTCCTTCATCACCATGCCTACCTCCGGAGTGATATGTGAGTAGTTCATCCTTGGACTACGAGTCCAAAGCAGTAGCTAGATGGTTGTTTCTCCTATATGTGCCGTCATGCTTAGATATTGTGAGGATCCTATCATGATCAAGATCATCTTATTGTAATGCTACATGCTGTGTTTGCTGGGATCCGATGAATATTGAGTATTATGTCAGATTGATTATTTTTCTATCATGTCTATGTTATTTGTGATGTTGCATGCTCTCCATTGCTAGTAGTTACTCAGGCCAAGTATTTGCTTGTGACTCCAAGAGGGGGTATTTATGCTCGATAGTAGGTTCATGCCTCTAGTAATCTGGGAGAGTGACAGGAACTTCTAAGTTGTAGATGTGTTGTTGCTACTAGTGAGAGGTTCTCGCGCGCGCACCTCTCCTTTCCATCTTCTCACGATCGGTCTCTCATCTCGGTAAGTTGTCCATGTAAGGATGTGTTCATGTGTATATGGATGATATGCTCATACATATGTAGATGATCGATGCTCATGATGTGTGTATGGAGAGGATCTCGATGGTCATGTGTGTGTATATGGAGAGTATCGATGATGCTCATGCATGTGTGTATGGATATGATAATGATCAGGTTTTGCAAGGTACCGTGGAGCCACCACACCGAAGAGGAAGCCACTTGGGAGCGTGAGGATGACATCCGAGAGGACTATCCACACCTATTTGCTAGCCGCGCCGAATCTCGAGGACGAGATTCATCTTAAGGGGGTTAGTCTTGTCACATCCCAAATTTGAGATTTGGTTCTGCATATCATTCATATCATCGCATCATTCCTTTCCATACAAAACCGTCGATCGAAAAGATCGGCGGAACGCTATTTTTGAAACCCTATTCTATTTTGCTACGAGGCTCCTACGGGAGGCTTTAGTAGGACTAGCATTGTCCACCCTTGTAGCCCAGTGGTTTCGCCCAACCCTTGACCCTAGATTGTTCCCCTCGACTTTATGAAACCGTAGGAGCAAGAATCACTCGATTCGGAGCTCGTACGGAGAAGTTGCGGCCGTTTTATGAAAAGATCGGAAAACGGTCCGAAATTTTGGACCGATTTCCGAGTCCGAAACCAACTCCGCACCGAATCAGTCTAGTTTTCCGCGAGAGGGCCACTTAAGGACCCCACCTGGCCCGCCGACCCCGTCCTGCCTCGTTTTCTGTGCCGCCTCGATCTCGGGATCGCCCCGCCGCCTCGCCTCCTCGCTTCCCGAGGCCGCCGCCACCCGCCGACCCCGCCTCCCTTCGGCCTCGCGCCGCCAGGCTCCGCCCGCCTCGCTTCCCGAGGCCCGCCACCCGCCGACCCGCCTCCCTTCGCCTCGCTGCCGCTGGCTTCGCCCGCCTCGCCGCCGACCCCGCCAAGGTATCGCCGCCAGCGCCGCTTCTTCCCCGCCACGCCGCACTGGCGCTTATCGCCGCAAGCACGCCGCGGCCAGCCGCCCGCGCATGAGTCCGCCGCTGCGCCTCCACAAGGCCCGCTGCGCCCGCTCGATGCCCGCATGCGCTGCAGGCTGCGTTGCCGCTGAGCCGCTTTCACAAGCCGCTAGCTTAGCTGTTGTTGCGCCAGACGCTAAGATATACGCTACGCCGCACGCATGCACGCACACCCGCATGTACGCGCGCCGTCTTGCGCGCCGCGTTGACGATCTCGAACCACGCGCTGAATTGTTTTCCCTACCGCGCAGGTCACCGTCGTCGCCGGAATCGATCGCCGCACCGTCCGGAGCCCGTTTCGCCGTTTGTTTCCGGTAAGCCTGCAGCCACCGTCAGATCTCAGATCAGTGGATCAGATCAGCCGTTGACCGGTCAGACTCGGGCGTTGACTAGTCAGACGCCCAACAACAGACGTTGACCATCAATGATACGCTTGACTGGTTAATTTCGTTAATCGTTTTAGTTGACATATTTCGGTAAAAACTTTTAAATTGCGTAGAAATTAAACAGCTTGGCCAAAAATTGCAAATAAAATATGTGTAGATTCAGTGAGTCGTGTAGAATCTCGCTGTACCTTTGGTTCAGGCTTTTGCAGCAAGGTTTAGTACAGTTTAATCAAACTAGTTAGTGGCCTTTTCAGAGTAATAAATCGTAGAAAAGATCTGTAGCTCCAAAAATCGTGTATGATTTATCCCTGGATTCAGTGGAACGAGGGGAATCTCATCGTAAATTAAAAAGATAGGCTTACAGTGAAAACTTCTGCAGAAACTGTCTAGTGGCTTTCTGCAGTGTTTTAATTACTCGGGGAGTTCTATAATTCCTTTTTGAGTAATTCCAATTGGTACTGTTCCTAAATAGCAATGCCTATACAGTAGTATTTTCCCAAGATTTTACAAACAGTATACTACCGGTAGTGAATTAATTGAGTTCTAGCTCTAGTTTTGAGCATTACTTTTTGCGTAATAGTTTTCCTTGCGCTAAAACTATTTTCCATGCATGCAATCAGTAGTATTATATATTAGGATTATGTGGTGCAGCTGTAGCACCAATTCACTTGCCTTGCATACCTTCATGCATCATCTTTGTTGCATATGCTTGTGGAATTGTTTGTTTGTGAATGCAATTGTATCGTGTAGATTGTGACGAGTGCAACGCTTGCTCGTGTGTGGGTTGTTCTTCCGACCGCTACAACCAAGGCAAGTAGATGCTACCTTGTTCATGATATCGTCCTACTATTTTCAATGCATTGTCGTGTATTTTGTAGATGCATGTGTAGGATGATACTATCGCTATGCTATGTCCTATTATGTGGTAGGACCTTCCTTGTAGATGAATCACCGTTGGTAGATGTGTTTAGCCATGCTATGTTGAACGAGGGCTGGGTTACATCATTGAGACTTGTTTCTGAAAGTATTGGTTTGTGAAAACTAAAACAACTTAATCAATGAATCCCCTGGGTGTGATGGTATTGATAATTTTTGGTGGTTTCATTGCGGAAAGGCACCCAGGCATCAAGAGAGAATGATTGGCTTCTTTATTGTGTAGCTTACGTGTACAACCATGTGCCAATAATGGAATGGGCGGTTGGTTGGACTTAGTAGGTTGTGGTAACCCGAACCCGTGTATCCAGAGATGTAGTATTTTGGTAGGTTGGACCGGTGCGCGTCGGGATTGGGGTGCTACTTCCTGAACAGTCTCTTCTTGGTCTTCTCCCTATCATCACCCAAAATGAGAGTGATGGTATGAGCTGGGCTGGCCAAGTCACATGGGTAACGTGTACTAACCTCTGCAGGGTGTATAATCTAATCGATTATCCGTGTCCCCGGTTATGGACAACTGAGTTTCTTGATATTGATTCCATAACATGTTTCTCGCTCATTCTAATTTCATAATTGTTTTAATATTGTTGGGATAACTTAATTGGGATCTTTTCAAAGAAAATCAAAACTGTTTATGAAAGTAGGAAAAATGTATTTGCAAATGCAAGCCAGACACAGCTCCACTTGCCAAATATGCATGTAAATGTTAGTGCTATTGTCTCCATTACTAGCTCTACTTGCCATACATTCCATGTATTGACCCTTCGGGGCTGCTACGTTTCATGTTGCAGGTTATTCCGATTCTGATTAATCGATATAGGCCACGGTACTCCACTCAGCACTTGTTCACTTGTGGGCAATTTGAAGAATGGAGGACTTACTTTATTTATGTTGCTACCTGAATAATTTGAGCTAGCTTTGGGCTAAGCTTTTATTGTAATAATGGTACTCTGGATCTTCGTTATTCATGATACACGGATATTTTGCTATGTTATTCATCTTATTCTATTGTGGGCCAATGAACCGATCCAGGGATTGGCATGTCACATAGAAGCCACGGTCTTTTCAGAACCGCGGTGCTACACCCTTTCTGTTTATGCAATGTGTTTAAAGTTTAGGTTCTGTTAAAATGGTTTCTTTTGCAGAAACTTGTTTAGGACTATTTTTTATATAGAAATTGTTTAGGAAATCATTTTAGTGTCAAATAAACTTGGTTTGGCAAAGTTTTTGACTTGTTTATAGTTCAGTACTATGCACTTGTTTGGTTGAGTTTCAAAAATCATCACTTAGCATCTTGCATGCATGCATATATATTTTTGTTTGTATATGACTTGTATGTGATTGTGGTTATATTCTTTGTGTAGACTTTTGTGCTAGTGATTGTGATTGTGAAGAGTGCTACTCTCCCCACTACCAAGGCAAGTGGTACTTCATGAATATTTCCATACCTATATTTTATACAAGCATTAGAAATATTTTGCTAAGTCTTGCATGTTACTATTTTTTGCCAAATGCCATGTTGGGAAATCCTAAGTAGATATAGAATTGCTAGGAAATTCCTCAGTTAAGTTGCTATGCCATGCTTATCCTAGCTAGTAGCAAACAAGGGTTGGTAAAGTATATACATGCAATGATGAAAATATTTCTAAGTCTTTGGACTTATGTTTTTCTTAATAAAACAACTAAGTCAATGAATCACCTGGGTGGAATGGGACTTGATTGGTGGTTTTTGGTTGAATGGTTGCACAAGGCCCATGGATATGGTTTACCTTGTGTATCTCACTTGTGGTATGCCACCCAGGAACAAAGGGATTTTAGAGGCCAAGTGTTGAGAAGCTTATAGTGCAGCAACTTGGCGATATGGGCTCTGCCTGGATCACATAAGTTGCTAGAACTTAGCCATTTAGAAAGTTGGTGGTAGTGGGAATGATAGGTTGGAGCGCGTCCATTTGGTCTAAGGAAAGGCTTCTGAAAGGTCCTGTCTTGGGAAACCAAGTCTGGTGGGGAAAGTGCACAACCTCTGCAGATGGAAAAATCTAAGTACTTATCCAAGTCCATGGCAATGGACAACTTGAGCATCAAGACATGGAAGCTATCAAGAATCTCATCACTCCAACTTCTAAGTAAAACTTGTGGGTGAACAAGGGTGAAGAACCTCAATGTCTATTGATGGTTTCTTGGGAAAAGCTTTTGACAAAAGAAAAACTTAGTGTTTTCAACTAATAGGAAAAACCTATTTTGAGCAAAGCAAGCCAAGCTACACTTAGCCAAAATGCATATAGTAATATAGTCCACTTAAAATTTACTAAGGTATCACTTGCCAATACTATTCCAAAGTATTGACCCACTGTGGTCAGAACTTGTGATGTTGCAGTTACTCCGATGAGGATTAGGTGTCATGAGTGTACACTCAACATGTTTGCCTGTGGCACATGAAGATGAAGACTTATAATTATTTACTTATTCCAAACTCTTGTATTAGGCCTGTGGCCTTGAGTTGTAAAAGACTATGTTATCTCTGGAATTGATGTAATAAATGACCTTTGTATCTGTGTACTTCATCTTAAACTGTGGATGCTAGCAATGATCCGTGGACTAGCATTGCAATCACAGGATCCTTTTCTTTACAAAGGAGGGATCTTACAGATGGTATCAGAGCACTGTGTTGCCTGTAGAATTATGACCCTAGGATTGGAAACCACTAAGGAAAATTTTCAACTACTTCCACACTTGTCTATTCTTCTCGTAAACTTTTCTAATCTTCTCTATCTCATCTCTATTTGTAGATGAACTCCATCAACGAAGCCGTAAGGAACGGACCACTCATGACCATGACCTTGGAGTGTGAGACAGAGTTTCCCAAAATTCTCAAGGACCTCATGGTGGCAATGGAAATACATGGTGCATTGTGTACAAAGACTTTCCGTGATGGATGAAGGAGTTGAGTCTTGGTGGGTGCAACTTCACTTGTACAAAAACAAGGAAGACAACCACAAAGAAACAGGATTCTGCATGTACACCAACACTGGTGCACACCACATTCTTTGAGTCGCAAGAGAAGCAGCTTGGAGGAGTATCAAAGAACTTAGTGCTAGAGTCAAGTGCAGAATGCTCAACCTCCAAAAAGACTTGATGAAAGAGAAGGAACTTACCCAAGAGTTGGAAGCTACCAACCAAACCTTAAGAGGAGATATTATAGACTTAGTGATGGAATCATGTGAGCAAGATAGGCTGATTGCTTCTAGGAACATTGTGTTAGCCAACATATCCAGTGAGATAGGATTGTAAACGTACTTCGTTGGTTGGACCACCACCTATCACCTTATTTTCCAAAATGTTACCTTAAAAATATGATTGGACCTTGGTTGATGTAATGGATTCATGTATGCATGACTTGTGTGATATTGCTTTCCATGTATATGGTTTACCTTGTGTATCTCACTTGTGGTATGCCACCCAGGAACAAAGGGATTTTAGAGGCCAAGTGTTGAGAAGCTTATAGTGCAGCCACTTGGCAATATGGGCTCTACCTGGATCACATAAGTTGCTAGAACTTAGCCATTTGGACAGTTGGTGGTAGTGGGAATGATAGGTTGGAGCGCGTCCATTTGGTCTAAGGAAAGGCTTCTGAAAGGTCCTGTCTTGGGAAACCAAGTCTGGTGGGGAAAGTTCATAACCTCTGCAGATGGAAAAATCTAAGTACTTAGCGAAGTCCATGGCAATAGACAACTTGAGCATCAAGACATGGAAGCTATCAAGAATCTCATCACTCCAACTTCTAAGTAAAACTTGTGGGTGGACAAGGGTGAAGAACCTCAATGTTTATTGATGGTTTCTTGGGAAAAGGTTTTGACAAAAGAAAAACTTAGTGTTTTCAACTAATAGGAAAAACCTATTTTGAGCAAAGCAAGCCAAGCTACACTTAGCCAAAATGCATATAGTAATATAGTCCACTTAAAATTTACTAAGGTATCACTTGCTAATACTATTCCAAAGTATTGACCCACTGTGGCTGTAACTTGTGATGTTGCAGGTTACTCCGATGAGGATTAGGTGTCATGAGTCTACACTCAACATGTTCGTCTGTGGCACATGAAGATGAAGACTTATAATTATTTACTTATTCCAAACTCTTGTATTAGGCCTGTGGCCTTGAGTTTTAAAAGACTATGTTATCTCTGGAATGGATGTAATAAATGACCTTTGTATCTGTGTACTTCATCTTAAACTGTGGATGCTAGCAATGATCCAGGGACTAGCATTGCAATCACAGGGATCCTTTTCCTTTATAAAGGAGGGATCTTACAGATGGTATCAGAGCACTGTGTTGCCTGTAGGATTATGACCCTAGGATTAGAAACCACTAAGGAAAATTTTCAACTACTTCCACACTTGTCTATTCTTCTCGTAAACTTTTCTAATCTTCTCTATCTCATCTCTATTTGTAGATGAACTCCATCAACGAAGCCGTAAGGAAAGGACCACTCATGACCATGACCTTGGAGTGTGAGACAGAGTTTCCCAAAATTCTCAAGGACCTCATGGTGGCAATGGAAATACATGGTGCAGCTGTGTACAAAGGCTTTCTAGTGATTGATGAAGGAGTTGAGTACTGGTGGGTGCAACTTCACTTGTACAAAAACAAGGAAGACAACCACAAAGAAACATGATTCTGCATGTACACCAACACTGTGGTGGACCCCACATTCTTTGAGTCAGCAAGAGAAGCAGCTTGGAGGACTATCAAAGAACTTAGTGCTAGAGTCAAGTGCAGAATGCTCAACCTCCAAAAAGACTTGATGAAAGAGAAGGAACTTACCCAAGAGTTGGAAGCTACCAACCAAACCTTAAGAGGAGATATTATAGACTTAGTGATGGAATCATGTGAGCAAGATAGGCTGATTGCTTCTAGGAACATTGTGTTAGCCAACAGATCAAGTGAGATAGGATTGTAAATGTACTTCGTTGGTTGGACCACCACCTATCACCTTATTTTCCAAAATGTTACCTTAAAAATATGATTGGACCTTGGTTGATGTAATGGATTCATGTATGCATGACTTGTGTGATTTTTATTTCCATGGATATGGTTTACCTTGTGTATCTCACTTGTGGTATGCCACCTAGGAACAAAGGGATTTTAGAGGCCAAGTGTTGAGAAGCTTATAGTGCAGCCACTTGGCAATATGGGCTCTACCTGGATCACATAAGTTGCTAGAACTTAGCCATTTGGACAGTTGGTGGTAGTGGGAATGATAGGTTGGAGCGCGTCCATTTGGTCTAAGGAAAGGCTTCTGAAAGGTCCTGTCTTGGGAAACCAAGTCTGGTGGGGAAAGTGCACAACCTCTGCAGATGGAAAAATCTAAGTACTTAGCGAAGTCCATGGCAATAGACAACTTGAGCATCAAGACATGGAAGCTATCAAGAATCTCATCACTCCAACTTCTAAGTAAAACTTGTGGGTGAACACGGGTGAAGAACCTCAATTTTTATTGATGGTTTCTTGGGAAAAGGTTTTGACAAAAGAAAAACTTAGTGTTTTCAACTAATAGGAAAAACCTATTTTGAGCAAAGCAAGCCAAGCTACACTTAGCCAAAATGCATATAGTAATATAGTCCACTTAAAATTTACTAAGGTATCACTTGCCAATACTATTCCAAAGTATTGACCCACTGTGGCTGTAACTTGTGATGTTGCAGGTTACTCCGATGAGGATTAGGTGTCATGAGTGTACACTCAACATGTTTGCCTGTGGCACATGAAGATGAAGACTTATAATTATTTACTTATTCCAAACTCTTGTATTAGGCCTGTGGCCTTGAGTTGTAAAAGACTATGTTATCTCTGGAATTGATGTAATAAATGACCTTTGTATCTGTGTACTTCATCTTAAACTGTGGATGCTAGCAATGATCCAGGGACTAGCATTGCAATCACAGGGATCCTTTTCCTTTACAAAGGAGGGATCTTACAGATGGTATCAGAGCACTGTGTTGCCTGTAGAATTATGACCCTAGGATTGGAAACCACTAAGGAAAATTTTCAACTACTTCCACACTTGTCTATTCTTCTCGTAAACTTTTCTAATCTTCTCTATCTCATCTCTATTTGTAGATGAACTCCATCAACGAAGCCGTAAGGAACGGACCACTCATGACCATGACCTTGGAGTGTGAGACAGAGTTTCCCAAAATTCTCAAGGACCTCATGGTGGCAATGGAAATACATGGTGCAGCTGTGTACAAAGGCTTTCCAGTGATGGATGAAGGAGTTGAGTACTGGTGGGTGCAACTTCACTTGTACAAAAACAAGGAAGACAACCACAAAGAAACAGGATTCTGCATGTACACCAACACTGTGGTGCACACCACATTCTTTGAGTCAGCAAGAGAAGCAGCTTGGAGGAGTATCAAAGAACTTAGTGCTAGAGTCAAGTGCAGAATGCTCAACCTCCAAAAAGACTTGATGAAAGAGAAGGAACTTACCCAAGAGTTGGAAGCTACCAACCAAACCTTAAGAGGAGATATTATAGACTTAGTGATGGAATCATGTGAGCAAGATAGGCTGATTGCTTCTAGGAACATTGTGTTAGCCAACATATCCAGTGAGATAGGATTGTAAACGTACTTCGTTGGTTGGACCACCACCTATCACCTTATTTTCCAAAATGTTACCTTAAAAATATGATTGGACCTTGGTTGATGTAGTGGATTCATGTATGCATGACTTGTGTGATTTTGCTTTCCATGGATATGGTTTACCTTGTGTATCTCACTTGTGGTATGCCACCTAGGAACAAAGGGATTTTAGAGGCCAAGTGTTGAGAAGCTTATAGTGCAGCCACTTGGCAATATGGGCTCTACCTGGATCACATAAGTTGCTAGAACTTAGCCATTTGGACAGTTGGTGGTAGTGGGAATGATAGGTTGGAGCGCGTCCATTTGGTCTAAGGAAAGGCTTCTGAAAGGTCCTGTCTTGGGAAACCAAGTCCGTGGGAAAGTTCATAACCTCTGCAGATGGAAAAATCTAAGTACTTAGCGAAGTCCATGGCAATAGACAACTTGAGCATCAAGACATGGAAGCTATCAAGAATCTCATCACTCCAACTTCTAAGTAAAACTTGTGGGTGAACAAGGGTGAAGAACCTCAATGTTTATTGATGGTTTCTTGGGAAAAGGTTTTGACAAAAGAAAAACTTAGTGTTTTCAACTAATAGGAAAAACCTATTTTGAGCAAAGCAAGCCAAGCTACACTTAGCCAAAATGCATATAGTAATATAGTCCACTTAAAATTTACTAAGGTATCACTTGCCAATCCTATTCCAAAGTATTGACCCGTGTGTCAGTAACTTGTGATGTTGCAAGTTACTCCGATGAGGATTAGGTGTCATGAGTCTACACTCAACATGTTCGTCTGTGGCACATGAAGATGAAGACTTATAATTATTTACTTATTCCAAACTCTTGTATTAGGCCTGTGGCCTTGAGTTTTAAAAGACTATGTTATCTCTGGAATGGATGTAATAAATGACCTTTGTATCTGTGTACTTCATCTTAAACTGTGGATGCTAGCAATGATCTAGGGACTAGCATTGCAATCTGTGGATCCTTTTCCTTTATAAAGGAGGGATCTTACAGATGGTATCGAAACCTGTTGTGTTGCTGTAGGATTATGACCCTAGGATTAGAAACCACTAAGGAAAATTTTCAACTACTTCCACACTTGTCTATTCTTCTCGTAAACTTTTCTAATCTTCTCTATCTCATCTCTATTTGTAGATGAACTCCATCAACGAAGCCGTAAGGAAAGGACCACTCATGACCATGACCTTGGAGTGTGAGACAGAGTTTCCCAAAATTCTCAAGGACCTCATGGTGGCAATGGAAATACATGGTGCAGCTGTGTACAAAGGCTTTCTAGTGATTGATGAAGGAGTTGAGTACTGGTGGGTGCAACTTCACTTGTACAAAAACAAGGAAGACAACCACAAAGAAACATGATTCTGCATGTACACCAACACTGTGGTGCACCCCACATTCTTTGAGTCAGCAAGAGAAGCAGCTTGGAGGACTATCAAAGAACTTAGTGCTAGAGTCAAGTGCAGAATGCTCAACCTCCAAAAAGACTTGATGAAAGAGAAGGAACTTACCCAAGAGTTGGAAGCTACCAACCAAACCTTAAGAGGAGATATTATAGACTTAGTGATGGAATCATGTGAGCAAGATAGGCTGATTGCTTCTAGGAACATTGTGTTAGCCAACAGATCAAGTGAGATAGGATTGTAAACATACTTCGTTGGTTGGACCACCACCTATCACCTTATTTTCCAAAATGTTACCTTAAAAATATGATTGGACCTTGGTTGATGTAATGGATTCATGTATGCATGACTTGTGTGATTTTTATTTCCATGGATATGGTTTACCTTGTGTATCTCACTTGTGGTATGCCACCTAGGAACAAAGGGATTTTAGAGGCCAAGTGTTGAGAAGATTATAGTGCAGCCACTTGGCAATATGGGCTCTACCTGGATCACATAAGTTGCTAGAACTTAGCCATTTGGACAGTTGGTGGTAGTGGGAATGATAGGTTGGAGCGCGTCCATTTGGTCTAAGGAAAGGCTTCTGAAAGGTCCTGTCTTGGGAAACCAAGTCTGGTGGGGAAAGTGCACAACCTCTGCAGATGGAAAAATCTAAGTACTTACCGAAGTCCATGGCAATAGACAACTTGAGCATCAAGACATGGAAGCTATCAAGAATCTCATCACTCCAACTTCTAAGTAAAACTTGTGGGTGAACAAGGGTGAAGAACCTCAATTTTTATTGATGGTTTCTTGGGAAAAGGTTTTGACAAAAGAAAAACTTAGTGTTTTCAACTAATAGGAAAAACCTATTTTGAGCAAAGCAAGCCAAGCTACACTTAGCCAAAATGCATATAGTAATATAGTCCACTTAAAATTTACTAAGGTATCACTTGCCAATACTATTCCAAAGTATTGACCCATTGTGGCTGTAACTTGTGATGTTGCAGGTTACTCCGATGAGGATTAGGTGTCATGAGTCTACACTCAACATGTTCGTCTGTGGCACATGAAGATGAAGACTTATAATTATTTACTTATTCCAAACTCTTGTATTAGGCCTGTGGCCTTGAGTTTTAAAAGACTATGTTATCTCTGGAATGGATGTAATAAATGACCTTTGTATCTGTGTACTTCATCTTAAACTGTGGATGCTAGCAATGATCTAGGGACTAGCATTGCAATCACAGGGATCCTTTTCCTTTACAAAGGAGGGATCTTACAGATGGTATCAGAGCACTCTGTTGCCTGTAGGATTATGACCCTAGGATTAGAAACCACTAAGGAAAATTTTCAACTACTTCCACACTTGTCTATTCTTCTCGTAAACTTTTCTAATCTTCTCTATCTCATCTCTATTTGTAGATGAACTCCATCAACGAAGCCGTAAGGAAAGGACCACTCATGACCATGACCTTGGAGTGTGAGACAGAGTTTCCCAAAATTCTCAAGGACCTCATGGTGGCAATGGAAATACATGGTGCGGTGTGTACAAAGGCTTTCAAAGGATTGATGAAGGAGTTGAGTACTGGTGGGTGCAACTTCACTTGTACAAAACAAGGAAGACAACCACAAAGAAACATGATTCTGCATGTACACCAACACTGGTGCACACCACATTCTTTGAGTCGAAGAGAAGCAGCTTGGAGGACTATCAAAGAACTTAGTGCTAGAGTCAAGTGCAGAATGCTCAACCTCCAAAAAGACTTGATGAAAGAGAAGGAACTTACCCAAGAGTTGGAAGATACCAACCAAACCTTAAGAGGAGATATTATAGACTTAGTGATGGAATCATGTGAGCAAGATAGGCTGATTGCTTCTAGGAACATTGTGTTAGCTAACAGATCCAGTGAGATAGGATTGTAAACGTACTTCGTTAGTTGGACCACCACCTATCACCTTATTTTCCAAAATGTTACCTTAAAAATATGATTGGACCTTGGTTGATGTAATGGATTCATGTATGCATGACTTGTGTGATTTTGCTTTCCATGGATATGGTTTACCTTGTGTATCTCACTTGTGGTATGCCACCCAGGAACAAAGGGATTTTAGAGGCCAAGTGTTGAGAAGCTTATAGTGCAGCCACTTGGCAATATGGGATCTACCTGGATCACATAAGTTGCTAGAACTTAGCCATTTGGACAATTGGTGGTAGTGGGAATGATAGGTTGGAGCGCGTCCATTTGGTCTAAGGAAAGGCTTCTGAAAGGTCCTGTCTTGGGAAACCAAGTCTGGTGGGGAAAGTGCATAACCTCTGCAGATGGAAAAATCTAAGTACTTAGCCAAGTCCATGGCAATGGACAACTTGAGCATCAAGACATGGAAGCTATCAAGAATCTCATCACTCCAACTTCTAAGTAAAACTTGTGGGTGAACAAGGGTGAAGAACCTCAATGTCTATTGATGGTTTCTTGGGAAAAGGTTTTGACAAAAGAAAAACTTAGTGTTTTCAACTAATAGGAAAAACCTATTTTGAACAAAGCAAGCCAAGCTACACTTAGCCAAAATGCATATAGTAATATAGTCCACTTAAAATTTACTAAGGTATCACTTGCCAATACTATTCCAAAGTATTGACCCACTGTGGCTGTAACTTGTGATGTTGCAGGTTACTCCGATGAGGATTAGGTGTCATGAGTCTACACTCAACATGTTTGTCTGTGGCACATGAATATGAAGACTTATAATTATTTACTTATTCCAAACTCTTGTATTAGTCCTGTGGCCTTGAGTTGTAAAAGACTATGTTATCTCTGGAATGGATGTAATAAATGACCTTTATATCTGTGTACTTCATCTTAAACTGTGGATGCTAGCAATGATCCAGGGACTAGCATTGCAATCATAGGGATCCATTTCCTTTACAAAGGAGGGATCTTACAGATGGTATCAGAGCACTCTGTTGCCTGTAGGATTATGACCCTAGGATTGGAAAGCACTAAGGAAAATTTTCAACTACTTCCACACTTTTCTATTCTTCTCGTAAACTTTTCTAATCTTCTCTATCTCATCTCTATTTGTAGATGAACTCCATCAACGAAGCCGTAAGGAAAGGAACACTCATTACCATGACCTTGGAGTGTGAGACAGAGTTTCCCAAAATTCTCAAGGACCTCATGGTGGCAATGGAAATACATGGTGCAGATGTGTACAAAGGCTTTCCAGTGATGGATGAAGGAGTTGAGTACTGGTGGGTGCAACTTCACTTGTACAAAAACAAGGAAGACAACCACAAACAAACAGGATTCTGCATGTACACCAACACTGTGGTGCACACCACATTCTTTGAGTCAGCAAGAGAAGCAGCTTGGAGGACTATCAAAGAACTTAGTGCTAGAGTCAAGTGCAGAATGCTCAACCTCCAAAAAGACTTGATGAAAGAGAAGGAACTTACCCAAGAGTTGGAAGCTACCAACCAAACCTTAAGAGGAGATATTATAGACTTAGTGATGGAATCATGTGAGCAAGATAGGCTGATTTCTTCTAGGAACATTGTGTTAGCCAACAGATCCAGTGAGATAGGATTGTAAACGTACTTCGTTATTTGGACCACCACCTATCACCTTATTTTCCAAAATGTTATCTTAAAAATATGATTGGACCTTGGTTGATGTAATGGATTCATGTATGCATGACTTGTGTGATTTTGCTTTCCATGGATATGGTTTACCTTGTGTATCTCACTTGTGGTATGCCACCCAGGAACAAAGGGATTTTAGAGGCCAAGTGTTGAGAAGCTTATAGTGTAGCCACTGGGCAATATGGGCTCTGCCTGGATCACATAAGTTGCTAGAACTTAGCCATTTGGACAGTTGGTGGTAGTGGTAATGATAGGTTGGAGCGCGTCCATTTGGTCTAAGGAAAGTCTTCTGAAAGGTCCTGTCTTGGGAAACCAAGTCTGGTGGGGAAAGTGCACAACCTCTGCAGATGGAAAAATCTAAGTACTTAGCCAAGTCCATGGCAATGGACAACTTGAGCATCAAAACATGGAAGCTATCAAGAATCTCATCACTCCAACTTCTAAGTAAAACTTGTGGGTGAACAAGGGTGAAGAACCTCAATGTCTATTGATGGTTTCTTGGGAAAAGGTTTTGACAAAAGAAAAACTTAGTGTTTTCAACTAATAGGAAAAACCTATTTTGAGCAAAGCAAGCCAAGCTACACTTAGCCAAAATGCATATAGTAATATAGTCCACTTAAAATTTACTAAGGTATCACTTGCCAATACTATTCCAAAGTATTGACCCACTGTGGCTGTAACTTGTGATGTTGCAGATTACTCCGATGAGGATTAGGTGTCATGAGTGTACACTCAACATGTTTGTCTGTGGCACATGAAGATGAAGACTTATAATTATTTACTTATTCCAAACTCTTGTATTAGGCCTGTGGCCTTGAGTTGTAAAAGACTATGTTATCTCTGGAATCGATGTAATAAATGACCTTTGTATCTGTGTACTTCATCTTAAACTGTGGATGCTAGCAATGATCCAGGGACTAGCATTGCAATCACAGGGATCCTTTTCCTTTACAAAGGAGGATATGTATGTGATGTTATGACTTTTGTTTTATCTTGATTTGTGTTGTTCTAACTTTTCTATCTTATAAATAGATGCGTATTACCGTCAGCACTGTTGAGGAGTTCCAGGTTACCCGCTTTGGTCCTCGTATCGTTGAGCTTACCACTTTGCTCAATCTCCCTCTTCCCACCATCATGGTGCATCCACTCACCAAGTTCGAGATGAAGGACCTCTAGGGCTTCAAGGTGAACCAGCCCGGACGCCAGACAGAGCCTACTACGGAGGCCATCGTCTTCAAGCTTATGCACGATGACAGGGAGAGAGGCATGGAGGTAGTTATGCAGGACCTGATAGGACGTCTGCTAGGACGACACTCCCGACAGGTTAGAGGTACCCACTTCCACGTCTTCGGAAGACGTGATGAGGATGGAGAGTCCATCGACTTCGAGGATGACTCGAGGGACGTAGCAGAGATGATACGTCTGTATCTCCAGGACTTAGAGTCTCTCATTAGGCACGTGGACACGGACATGACCAATTTCATGCTCAGTAATGACGAGCTCCAGGTGCAGCTTCGCGAGAAGGACAAGCTCTTCGCGCAGCAGGACGAGATAGTCAAGGAAATGGAGGCGAAGTTCGAGACCCAGGACAGGAAGTTCAAGAGTCAGGAGAAGCGTGTCCAGGATAGGAACAAGAAGATCCGGGACATGACTGAAGAACTGCAGTCCAAGGACTTCGAGCTAGAGCAGCAACATACGGTGATAGAGAGGCTTCATTCTCAGAAGAGGGCTCTCAAGGCCAAGATAGAGTCCTTGACCACTACCATTGAGGAGAACAAGACCGCGATGGAGAACGCAGGTCTTACCTTTGTCGAGGAGGAGATTGATGCTGATGAGTAGGCTTGACTACTCGTTTATCTTTTATTATCGTACTTGTTATTTGAGAACTTGTTATTGGACCATCCGACATGTGGATGGCTTGCTACTTGTGTGTTTTACTTTGTGAACTTGTTATCTTGTTGTTGAACTTTTATATCTTTGTTGCATGCTTGTGATTGCTTATGTGATGTAATGTGCATAAAAGCATCTATGGGTATCTCATTCTTATCTCTATTTGAACATACCACAGATGCCTCCCCGTCGTGCAAACCCCAACAACAACAACATCACTCCAGAAATGCAGCAAATGATGACTGCTCAAACATAGCTAATGCAGATGATGACAACATTCATCCAGAACCAAAACAATAACAACAACAAGCCCAACAACAACAACAACAACAACCATCCGGGCTTTGATATGCTTACCAGATTCTTGAGATTGAGGCCAGCTAAGTTCTCAGGGACGACTGATCCCATGGTGGCCAATGATTGGCTACGTTCTGTAAACAAGGACTTAGTAACCGTAATGCACGCGGATCTTTGAGAAGGTCGATTTAAAAGACATCTGCTGGAAGGGCCAGCCGCCACTTGGTGGGACAACTTCCAGATCACCACTCCTATTGATGAGGTGACATGGGCTATCTTTGAAGATGGCTTTCACACTGCTCATATCTCATCAGGAATAATGAGCCTGAAAAAGAAAGAGTTCCACAATCTGAAGCAGCGCCACCGCAGCGTGGCTGAGTACATTGAAGAGTTCAACAATCTGGCGCATTATGCACCGGATGAAGTTGACACTGATGCCAAGAGAAAGGAAAAATTTCTGGAAGGCTTAAATGATGAGCTGAATCTGCAACTGGCTGTGGCATATGTTCCCACTTATCAGTCGCTCTGTGATAAGGCTGCAATATTGGAGAACAAAATGAAGCAAGTCGAGAGTAGAAAGAGAAAGCACTCCGACAAGCACAGCTCAGGATCGTCTCACAAACGATCTCACTATGATGACAGCGGAAGCTCAGGATCCCACAAGCATGGGAAATTCAACAAACACCACAACCACAACCATCATGACAAAAAGCATCATCGCAATCATGACAATGACAAGTACAAGAACCACAAGAGTGGACATAAGAGCCACCACAGTGGTAATGGTAGTGGAAGTGGGAGTCAGCCTGTTAAGAGAGACATCAGTCAGGTTGAATGCTTCAAATGCAAGAAGATGGGACACTATGCAAATGAGTGCCCTGAAAATAAAGTTGAAGGACCTATCAAGCCCAATCCTTTCCAGAAAGGACAGGTGAACCACATCAGTGTGGAGGAGGTCTATGAGGAGCCTGATGCTGTTGCCGGTAAGTTCAGACTCAATTCTATTCCAGCATTTGTTCTTTTTGATACTGGAGCATCGCATTCATTCATATCAAAAGCATTTGTTGATAGAACTGGGTTTCCAACTGAAAACATTGGGTGTCCAATAAAAGTTAGTTCTCCGGGTGGAGATATGATAGTAAGTCTTGGATGCCGGGATCTAGTAATAGAGTTTGGAAAACATAAATTTCCAGTGAGTCTGATAATCCTAGATTCCCAAGGACTGGACGTAATATTGGGAATGGATTGGATGGCTAAGTATGAAGGAGTACTAGATTGTGCCAATCGTACTGTTGCACTCACAACCCCGGAAAGAAAACGGATTAAGTTCAAGTCCAACTTTGAATCTAAAGGAAGTAAGCTAAATTCTCTTAAGGGGGTTAGCATGACAGTGTGCCAATTGTGAGTGAATATCCGGATGTGTTTCCGGAAGAACTGCCGGGAATGCCACCAGATAGAGATGTGGAGTTTCTGATAGATTTGGTACCAGGTTCTGGACCAATAGCAAAGAGACCATATAAAATGTCAGTTGATGAACTGAAAGAACTCAAGAAACAACTAGGAGAACAGTTGCAGAAAGGATTTATTCAACCAAGTTCTTCATCTTGGGGAGCCCCAGTCTTGTTTGTGGAGAAGAAAGATAGAAGTCAAAGGTTATGCATAGATTACCGTTCACTCAACGAGGTAACTATCAAGAACAAACATCCTTTGCCTAGAATCAATGACTTGTTTGATCAACTAGAAGGAGCATGTGTGTTCTCAAAAATTGATCTCCGGTCAGGCTATTTTCAACTCAAGATAAGAGAACAAGACATACCAAAAACAGCATTCACCACAAGGTATGGATTGTATGAGTATACTGTGATGCCTTTTGGCTTGACAAATGCTCCAGCATACTTCATGAATATGATGAACAAAGTGTTCATGGAATTCCTTGACAAGTTTGTTGTCGTTTTCATCGATGACATCTTAGTCTACTCCAAGAGCAAAGAAGAACATGAAGGACACTTACGTTTGATACTTGAGAAGTTACAGGAGCATAAGCTTTATGCCAAATTCAGCAAGTGTGAGTTCTGGTTGGAGGAAGTTGGTTTTCTTGGTCATGTTATGACAAAGGATGGTGTAGCAGTTGATCCTGATAAGGTTTCATCTGTGACTGAATGGGAATCTCCCAAGTCCGTGAAAGAAGTTCGTAGTTTCCTTGGCTTAGCAGGTTACTACAGAAGGTTTATTGAGAATTTCTCTAAGGTATCTAAGCCCATGACTGAATTGTTAAAGAAAGACAAGAAGTTTGCTTGGTCTGAAGGTTGTGAAGTCAGCTTTCAGGAGTTGAAGAAGAGACTTGTGACAGCACCAGTTTTGTGTCTGCCAGACTTGGAAAAGGATTTCCAAGTATATTGTGATGCATCTCATCAAGGTTTGGGTGCGGTACTTATGCAAGACAGTAAAGTTGTGGCCTATGCCTCGAGACAACTCAAAACTCATGAGGTGAACTATCCTACTCATGATTTAGAGTTAGCCTCTGTTGTCCATGCACACAAAACATGGAGACATTATCTTTTGGGAAAGCGTTGTGAAGTGTTCACGGATCACAAAAGTTTGAAGTACATCTTCACCCAGAAAGAAATTAATATGAGACAAAGAAGATGGCTAGAACTTATCAAAGACTATGACTTAAGTTTGCAATACCACCCCGGTAAAGCAAATGTTGTAGCAGATGATCTAAGTCGTAAGGTATTTGTGAATGGCCTTACCAAAGGAGAATTTCTAGATGATCTGTGTGCCCAATTTAGGAAACTCAGATTGGATATTGTGCCGGAAGGACATCTCATGTCATTAGATGTTCAACCCACTTTGTTGGACAAGATCAGAGAAGCCCAGAAGACTGATAAGGAAATTGAAGAGATTAAGGAAAAGATTGGCCAAGAGAAAGCTAAAAGTTTCCATGAAGACGAACAAGGTACTTTATGGCATGGGAAACGTATCTGTGTTCCACAAGATCCGGAGTTGCGGAAACTGATTTTGCAGGAAGCACACAACTCTCCGTATTCTATTCACCCGGGTAACACCAAAATGTACATGGACATGAAAGAAAGATTTTGGTGGAACAATCTCAAGAGGGACATCGCCGAACATATTGCTTTGTGTGATGTATGTAGTAGAGTGAAAGCGGAGCATCAGAAACCAGCAGGTTTGCTTCAACCACTACCTATTCCTGATTGGAAGTGGAACAAAATTGGTATGGATTTCATTACCGGATTACCAAGGACCAGGTCAGGATATGATTCCATATGGGTAGTAGTGGATCGCCTAACTAAAGTGGCTCATTTCATACCCGTGAAGACAACCTATACGAGTGCTAAGTTAGCAAAAATTTACATGAGTAGAATTGTATGTCTACATAGAGTGCCTAAGAGTATTGTGTCTGATAGGGGAACTCAATTCACTTCCCATTTCTGGAGACAGCTACATGAGTCATTGGGAACGAGGTTGGAATTCAGTACTGCTTTCCATCCTCAAACTGATGGACAAACATAAAGGACTAATCAAATTATGGAAGACATGTTGAGGGCATGTGCACTAGACTATGGAGCCAGTTGGGATGAAAGTCTGACTTACGCAGAATTTTCTTATAAACAACTATCAAGCCAGCATTGAGATGGCACCGTTTGAGTTTCTCTACGGAAGAAAGTGTACCACCCCATTGTTATGGAATGGTGTGGGAGAAAGAAGTTTATTCGGGCCAGATCTTATCAAAGAAGCCGAAGAGAAGGTCAAATTGGGTAAGGACAGGTTGAAGATAGCACAGTCCCGACAGAAAAGCTACGCAGATCCTAAGCGTAGAGAGGTCACCTACGAAGTTGGTGATAGAGCTTATCTTAGAGTGTCACCACTTCGTGGAGTGAAAAGATTCGGAGTCAAAGGAAAATTGGCACCAAGATATGTTGGGCCATTCAAGATTTTGAGTCGCAAAGGAGAAGTTGCCTATGAAATTGAATTGCCAGAATCTCTATCAGCTGTCCATAATGTGTTTCATGTGAGTCAGCTTAAGAAATGTCACCTAGAAATGGAAGAAACTTCTTTGAAGGATACTATACCTTTAGAGGAAGTGCAACTAGAAAGTGATCTCACTTATGAAGAGAAACCTATCAAAATTCTTGAGACTGCAGAAAGAGCCACAAGGACAAAGACTATCAAGTTTTGCAAAGTGCAGTGGAATCATCATTCCGAAGAGGAAGCAACCTGGGAAAGAGAAGATGATCTTCGGAAAGACCACCCTCACCTATTTTCTAGCCAATCCGAATCTCGAGGGAGAGATTCACCTTAAGGGGGTTAGATTTGTAACATCCCTAAATTCATGATTTCAAAGACTGCATATCATTCATGCATGCATATAGATTTGAGATCAATTTCAAACTCATTTCAAGAAAACAGAAGCACATAGTGCTATCATTTTATGTGAGCCAACTTAAATCAGATGCCCATCCTCACTTGAGAGCTTAGTGCTTTAAAAACCAAGTTTTGTTGCTTCTATATTGTTTGGCTTGAGTGTAGAGTTTGAACAAAATTTTACAAAATAGAAATGGTTTCAAAAACATTTGCAAAACAAGTGCAATGTCCCTGTTATTTTGTTTTTCCAAAAATGACCAAGCCTTTTCAAATTAACCACATGGTTTTATACCTAGATTTGAGTATGTTGCACACTGCAAAAATCCCAAATAGATTTGAATTCAAATGGAGTTTGAATTCATTTGAAAACCATTCCTGAAAATCAAATTAGAAAAAGAAAAGAGAAAAGAATTGGAAAAGGGTCGGCGCCAGGAATTTGGCCCAGCAACACACGCGGCCCAACTAGCCCACCCGGGCCACCTCTCTCTCTCTCTCGCACGCGCATATGCACCCACGTAGTCACTGACGCCTGGACCCCACTCCCTCTCTGCTTATTTCGCTGACAAGCGGGCCCCGTCCACGTCACCGTCGTCTTCCCCAAATCCCGCGCAGGAACACGTCGCCGCCCGTTTATTCCCCGCCTCTGCCACGATTTTAATCCTCTTAATAGGCGATGGATGCGTGCGTAATCTCCGCCCCTGCTCCGGCTATAAGATCCTCTCCCCACTCCGCTCTTTTCCCCTCACTTAGCTCTGCAGTACGCCACCAGGATGCCCGTAATCGCGCCCACACCGCCGCAGCACCAACGACCTCCTGCGACCAATTCCGGTGAGAATCGTTCTCCCCTTGGTATCTTCTTCATGCAAGTATGATCTACATGCCTC
Source organism: Avena longiglumis (assembly GCA_030063025.1). Classification (NCBI taxonomy): domain Eukaryota; kingdom Viridiplantae; phylum Streptophyta; class Magnoliopsida; order Poales; family Poaceae; genus Avena; species Avena longiglumis. The sequence goes on along the minus strand of CP125973.1, from coordinate 442,698,977 downwards.
TGCGCATCTTCTCATATCTTCCATTTCCTCTGTACCGCCCTAGGACGCCGTCACCGTCCACCACTGCAAGCGACCGAGGCTCGGCGCAACTCCGGCAACCCCTCCTGGTAGTTTCCGACCACCCCTACTCTCCTTTTTGACACTCACGAGTTCGCCAGGTTTGTGCGCATCTAACGGCACCATTGGTTTATCTTAGCTCGCTCCAGAACCTCGCCTCCGTCGATGCCAAGGCCTGTCCGACGTGTCCACGCGCCCCTTGACAAACCATCACCACCTTGAGCATCAGCAGCTCCCTGCGGTTCTGGTAAGCCTCTTCCCCCACTCCCGCTCGACCTAGAACGCCAGCGCCGCCGCTGACAGACGCGCCGCTGCCAGTCGCCGCCGCTAGCGCCGCTCAGTTGTGGTCAGTTGATTAGCACCTGTAGGATCTAGATCCAGCGCTCTAGATTAGATCTGCATCGAAGGGGTAAGTGTCAATCTGAGCCGTGCGCATTTAGTTAGATCTGACGGTCCACGCTGGTCGATCCACGCGAAGCGGTACCGACGAATCAGAGCGCGACGCGTGGCTAGGGTTTGGTTTTAAAACAGAATTTGAAACAGATTTAGATTTAAATTTGATTAGGCTATAACTTTTGATTCCCACATTAGATTTTTGCAAATTTTATACCGTTGGAATCAGGGAGACAAGACCTTTCTGTTTATGCAATGTGTTTAAAGTTTAGGTTCTGTTAAAATGGTTTCTTTTGCAGAAACTTGTTTATGACTATTTTTGATATAGAAATTGTTTAGGAAATCATTTTAGTGTCAAATAAACTTGGTTTGGCAAAGTTTTTGAATTGTTTATAGTTTAGTACTATGCACTTGTTTGGTTGAGTTTCAAAAATCATCACTTAGCATCTTGCATGCATGCATATATATTTTTGTTTGTATATGACTTGTATGTGATTGTGGTTATATTCTTTATGTAGACTTTGGTGCTAGTGATTGTGATTGTGAAGAGTGCTACTCTCCCCACTACCAAGGCAAGTGGTACTTCATGAATATTTCCATCCCTATATTTTATACAAGCATTAGAAATATTTTGCTAAGTCTTGCATGTTACTATTTTTTGCCAAATGCCATGTTGGGAAATCCTAAGTAGATATAGAATTGCTAGGAAATTCCTAAGTTAAGTTACTATGCCATGCTTAGCCTAGCTAGTAGCAAACAAGGGTTGGTAAAGTATATACATGCTATGATGAAAATATTTCTAAGTCTTTGGACTTATGTTTTTCTTAATAAAACAACTAAGTCAATGAATCACCTGGGTGGAATGGGACTTGATTGGTGGTTTTTGGTTGAGTGGTTGCTCAAGGCCCATGGATATGGTTTACCTTGTGTATCTCACTTGTGGTATGCCACCCAGGAACAAAGGGATTTTAGAGGCCAAGTGTTGAGAAGCTTATAGTGTAGCCAGTTGGCAATATGGGCTCTGCCTGGATCACATAAGTTGCTAGAACTTAGCCATTTGGACAGTTGGTGGTAGTGGGAATGATAGGCTGGAGCGCATCTATTTGGTCTAAGGAAAGGCTTCTGAAAGTTCTTGTCTTGGGAAACCAAGTCTGGTGGGGAAAGTGCACAACCTCTGCAGATGGAAAAATCTAAGTACTTAGCCAAGTCCATGGCAATGGTCAACTTGAGCATCAAGACATGGAAGCTATCAAGAATCTCATCACTCCAACTTCTAAGTAAAACTTGTGGGTGAACAAGGGTGAAGAACCTCAATGTCTATTGATGGTTTCTTGGGAAAAGGTTTTGACAAAAGAAAAACTTAGTGTTTTCAACTAATAGGAAAAACCTATTTTGAGCAAAGGAAGCCAAGCTACACTTAGCCAAAATGCATATAGTAATATAGTCCACTTAAAATTTACTAAGGTATCACTTGCCAATACTATTCCAAAGTATTGACCCACTGTGGCTGTAACTTGTGATGTTGCAGGTTACTCCGATGAGGATTAGGTGTCATGAGTGTACACTCAACATGTTTGCTTGTGGCACATGAAGATGAAGACTTATAATTATTTACTTATTCCAAACTCTTGTATTAGGCCTGTGGCCTTGAGTTGTAAAAGACTATGTTATCTCTGGAATGGATGTAATAAATGACCTTTGTATCTGTGTACTTCATCTTAAACTGTGGATGCTAGCAATGATCCAGGGACTAGCATTGCAATCACATCGATCCTTTTCCTTTACAAAGGAGGGATCTTACAACAAGTTGCCATTTTTTTTGCCAAAATGTTGATTCATTTCCATTTTGTCAAGACTTTGTCATTTCGCAAAGGTCCTAATTTTAGGATAGGTAATGCCGAAATTCTCTATCGACCATTGCATGCATGCATTCATTATGTGGTTATAATAGACTTCTAATTGTACCGTGTACACCGTGCAGGCAAAAATGGTCCGCATAATGAGCGGAGGCATTGTGGCTAGATTTTTGAAATGTGCAACGGCCGACATGATACGAAATAACAAGACGGATATAAGATGTTCATGCAGAAGATGCAAACTCAACTGGGTGATCGACCCAGATTCCGGGAATCTACATGCGCACCTGCTCCGCCATGGTTTCATGGATGGATACACTCGTTGGATAAGCGATGACGAAGACGATGGAGACGGTGAAGGTGGGCAACATGACGATGATCATCATCACGTCGAGAACGGGCGAGATGATGAAGAGTCTCCTGGAGATGGTGAAGGTGCGAAAGCATACCGGGATGATGATGATCTAGATTCCGGAGGAGGAGACAACGATGGAACAACATCAGGCTGGGTGCGGGACCCTTATGTGCAAGAGCTGCTTCTCAAGCAGACGAGTAACGCCAGGGCTGCCGCTAGAGAGAAAGCCAAGCTTGCGCAACTTGAGAAAGACGCGGTTACTCCATTGTATGAAGGATGCAGGCCCAATGATACCTGGTTGAATGTAACACTCAAGGCTATGGAGATGAAGGCAAAACACAAATTGAGCGACGCAAGCTTCGACGATATGATGGCATTCTAGCACGATCGTCTCCTGGAGGGGAACACATGTCCAACTAGTATCGAGGATGCCAAGAAAATCGTCTGTCCTCTCGATCTACCGCATGTTAGATATCACGTATGCATCAACGATTGCATCATTTATCGGGGCGAGGACGCGGAGAAAACCACATGTCCGGTGTGCGGCGTGAGTCGATACAAGAAAGGGAAGAAAGCACCTCGAAAAGTGGTATGGTACTTTCCTATCACTCCTCGTCTGCAGCGCTATTTTGCGGACCCTAAGGAAGCGAAGCTCATGCGATGGCATGCGGAAAGTAAGAAGCCAGGAGATGACGATGATGACCCCGAAAAGGATGAGTTGCTGACACACCCTTTAGATGCTATCCAGTGGAAAGCATTGGACCTCGAATTCCCAGAATTCGGTGGAGATTCAAGGAACATCAAGCTTGGTGCGAGCACCGATGGACTCAATCCGTTCGGTAGCTAGAGCATCACGCACAACACTTGGCCCGTGTTTGTATGGATGTACAACCTCCCTCCATGGTTGTGCATGAAGAAGAAGTACATACAAATGAGTATGCTAATTCAAGGGCCGAAACAACCTGGTACCGACATCAATCTGTATCTCGGGCTGTTGAAAGAGGAGATAGCCACGTTATGGGAATCTGGAGCCAATACTTACGATGCCGTCGCACAAGATTATTTCACTATGAGAGCCGCTTTGGTCACTACGGTGCAAGACTATCCAGGTTGCGGGTATATCTCGGGGCAGGTTATCCAAGGATTATGCGCATGCGTTAGGTGCATGGACACAACCTATCTCCAACTAGAGAAAGATCCAGGGTCTTCGAAAACCTCGTTCATGGCGCACCGGAGGTGGCTCGACAAGAATGATCCATGGAGAAAACGTGGAGACCTGTTCGATGGCAAATCCGAGACCCGAGGAATCCCAGAGCGTAGGAGCAGCGAAGAAGTGGAAGAGTTGCTGAAAAACTGGAAAGATTGTCCTAAGCCTGGAAAGAAGCGAAAGAGGCAGCAAGACAAGACGCTGATGAAGGTATGGAAAACAAGGTCTGTTTTCTGGGAGTTGCCATACTGGAAGTTTCTTCGCACGCCTCATAGCCTCGACATCATGCATATCACGAAAAATGTGTGCGAGAGTCTGGTAGCCACCATAATCAACATGCCAGATAGGACGAAAGATGGTCCGAAAGCAAGGCACGACCTGATATTCATGGGTATCCGGAAGGAGCTTCACGGAGGACGCACTACTCCTGATGATCAGGAATATGACGATGATCATGAGTCGGAGACGACACAAGGTCGTCGGAAGGGTAAAAAGTTCAATAAGAACAAATATTACTGCCCTCCTTCTTGCTTCACTCTAAGCCAGGATGAGATCAAACAGTTTTTCAAGTGCCTTCTAGGAGTCAAATTTCCTTACGGCTACGCGGGCAAGATAAGCAGATACCTAGATGAGGCGAAGCAGAGGTTCAGTGGCATGAAGTCTCACGACTGTGCCGTGCTAATGACGCAGGTACTTCCGGTTGCACTAAGAGGGATAATGGATGAGCACGTTCGTGAAACATTATTTGGCCTCTGCAAGTTTTTCGACGTCATCTCTAGGAAGTCGATTGGTGTGAATAAGCTCGGGAGGCTACAGGAGGAGATTGTGGTGATACTATGCGAGCTTGAGGTCTAATTCCCACCCGCATTCTTCGACATTATGGTGCATCTGCTGGTCCATGTCGTGGAGGACATCGTCCAACTCGGGCCGATGTTCCTCTGCAGCATGATGGCGTTCGAAAGGATGAACGGACACATCAAAGGATAAGTTCACAACAGGTCCCATCCAGATGGAAGCATAGCCAAGGGCTTTCTGGCCGAAGAGTGCATCTCTTTCTGCGCGAATTATCTAGACATCAAGAACCCTGTCGGTCTTCCCGTTAATAGGCACCTTGGCAAGCTCGACGGATCTGTTCACCGAGAGGGTCGTCGCATACTGCATGCAGACTTCGATTTTCAACGCGCAGACTTTGATCGAGCAAACCTCGTCGCGCTACAACATTTAGAACTGGTCGATCCTTGGGTACAGAAGCACAAAAGGTTAATCAAGAAGAAGTACAGTGACCGGGGCATATAGAGGACGTAGGGAGAAATAATCAAAGAGCATAACTCAAATTTCACGCGTTGGTTTAGGCAGACGCTCCTTGATAATCCCCCGCGATCGTATTCTTCTGACACGGAAAAGATCATATTCACCTTGCCGTAGGGACCGATGCAAAACCTGGGACCTATCAGGCGTATGATATCAACGGCTACACATTCTACATGGAGGAAAAGGACAACAAGTGTGATTATCAGAACTCAGGCGTAATGTCGGAATTCTACACCAATGACAACGTGAAGGAAAGATTCTACGGAAGAATCGGGTAGGACTAGTCAACTGTCGCCCTCGATCCCCATCCTCAGACACACGTCTAACCCCATCGTCCCCATCGCGTCCCCATCCCCATCGTCACCATCGTCCCCATCGACGCGCCGCCGCCGGAGGTCAGGAGGATGAGGCCGCCACGCCAGGAGGAGGAGGCCGTAGTTCACCACGCCAGGACGAGGAGGAGGACGCAGCTGGACCACACACGCCAGGAGGAGGAGGAGGACGCGGCTGGACCACACACGGAGGCGGATCGACCACACACGGCTGCGGCGGCTGGCAAGGTACCTCCCTCCACTCCCCTCTCTCCTCTAGGATGCTCCTCCTCGCTCGTCTCTCTGTCTTGGCTCAGAGGTTAGCCTTCTATCATGCCAAAATGAGGTTGTGTAGTGGCGACCAAGCCACGCGCCTGCTGCTCGGGCCTTCCCGCTGTCTGAACCGAGAGCCGAGCGGCGTGTGGGTACACCTGCCCAGACCTAGCCGATGACCTAAGCCTAATGCTGCTGATGCATGTCTTTGTCTAGTGTGGTTCTGCCATAGTGAAGTAAATCACTACTTCATTTCTTGGTTTGTTTCTAGGGCTTTTATTTGTGTCATGTGTTAATTAGTTCTCCCAGTTAAAAGATCCAGATGAACATGTAGACCTTATGTTGCAGCTATAAACTTTGATTCGCCATGGTTTATTTGGAGTAGTTGATCATATCCTGATGCAACACCAATTCACCATGTTTCTCATATTTTGGATCTGATTTAAACACCAGTACCATCTGCTATGTAAATGTCTACTCTGTAGCAATACACCCCTGGTTATATTATTTTCATAGTATTACAGCAGCCACATGGATAATTTTTTGGACCTGTTTTGATGTTTGCCCTTCCGTAGGCACTAAAATGCTTCGATTTATCAATTTTTCGTGTTGCTAGTATTATTCAGTCCCATGAAAAGATTGTTGGCTACAAGTACAACCAAAAGATTGGTTGTGCATGTTTATCAGCGGGAGTCAATTGCTGCAGCTTATTGCTGGGGAGAAATAGATTTAGTAGGTTCTGGTTATTTGGAACAGGACCTTCTCCTTGTTAAGAGCAATTTTTTCCCCTACTAGCTGGAGGATACCGAGCTACAAAATGAAAGCAAGTGGCCTTAGTTAGAGACCTGACGTGTATGTTTATATTGTATTAGTTGATACTTGCCATTGAGCAATGTTGTTGACCTATGCATGAATAGTTTACTGATTCCAACCTGAGTGTTGTTTTATTGATTTATCATGTTTAATGAGTTGTACAACATTCACTAGGATGGGTATTTAGACCAGTTTTGATATTGAGTTGTATATATTCTTGTAATTTTATTTTCCACAAAGTTAACCATGTGCTACCGTATTCTTATTTTCAGTGAAGAAATAAACTGTATGCTTGGTGTTGAGATCAATTAGTTACTATAATAGACAACAAATTAATTTAATGTTGATGTAGGCTTTTCTGCTTCCCCCTCTTCTGGAAACTTTTATACTCGGTTTGATCCTTAAATGCAGTTATGGCACTTTGACTATTATTATGTCTGTAGTATACAAGTTGAAATTTTTACTGTAATTTGTTTTTATATGAATATGAATTCTTATATTTTTCAGTGCATGTTTCTAATTGTGTTTTAACTTATGTTTAATCATGAGGTCTTGCTGTATGAGGCTCTTCTTAAGATTTTTAGCACCAATAAGAATCCAAAAGCAACTGTTAATGTAGGCATTGTTGTTCATCTAGGCACTATGTATTTTTGCCTATGAAATGTACTGGTAATGTACTATATGTGCTGGTAATGTAGTGGTGTGCTAGTAATGTACTGGCTGTGCTGGTAATGTACTATATGTGCTGGTAATGTACTATGGAAAACTATATGTGCTTGTAATGTACTGGCTGTGCTGGTTGTGCTTGTGCTTGTACGAAGCACTTTATTATGTCGTGTATGCAGGTTCTTGTATGAAATGAGTCCCGATTTTTGCCGGAATGTTGATTAACTTCCGTTTCGGCAGAAATCGGGCAGTCCTAGATTAAGAAAATTAGCAAAGGTCATGCCGGATTTTTCCATGCATTTAACCAATTATTTGTTTTTTATTAGTTCAAAGATGTGTGACAATGATGAGGTTGGATGTTCTAAGCGCATCAGCGCTGAAGGAGAACTCAGACCTCCGAATAAACAATTGACATTCTGGGAGGCGGCCCAGCGGCTAGAAGACGATGAAGAATACCATCCTTCGGAGAGCGAGGATGATGAGATGGAAGACACGGAGGAAGAAGCCGAAGGAACGGCGGGTGATGAAACCACTGATGGCGGCGAGGGCACATGGAGTGGTAGCAATCCTCCTAAGAAGAAGAAGAAGAAGCTGAAGGAACGGCGCCCGAACACGGTCGGCACCGTCAGGGAGGAAATTAACGAAGTGAGCCCATCAGGGGTTCCTTTGGAGACCGCCCTTGTCGTCAAAGGGTACGGTGGGAAAGTTGCGGCGATCACCCGGACAACTATCTCGATCAACACCGAGAATCTCCGGCATAAAGATAATGGCCACTTGCGCACACTCCTCTTCGAGAAGCTGCACGCAAGATACAAGTTCCCCTCTAAGTATCAGAACACAAATTATCATGGGAACGAAGTAAACAAATCCACCCTCACAAAGATGAGCACCGCCCTGGCCAGCTGGAGAACCCGGATAAAGAAGAAGATCTATAAAGAAGGCAAAAGTCTCGAGGAGATCCAGAAGATTGACTCGCAGATCACCAAAGATCAGTTCCGGGAGTTCAAGGAGAGGTGTGAATCCGAAAGAGCCCTGGCCAATAGTAATCGGGGAAAGGTGCTGCATGCGATGAATATAGCTCATCACCATCTCGGATCTGGTGGATACATAACCGCGGAGGCCAAATGGAATAAGGAGGACGAAGAGTATAGATCCAAGGGGATAGAAAACCCCTTTGCGAAATTCGAACCCGGGCAGGTTCGAAACTTCATCAGGGCCCGTTACCATGTGGACCCAAAAACCAAACAACTCACCGCGGATCCTGCGATGAAGGAATTCAAGGAAATTGTGGTAAGTAATCTAATTACCGTGGATCAACTCGATTGCATTCTAATCGATGATCTAAACAATTCACTATTACTTCTTCTACAGGAGGAGGAAATTGTTGCTAGTCATGGATCCCAGGGTTCCTCATCCCAGGGGTCGACGGCGGCCACCCGGTGGGATAACCCTTTTAACAGGGCGATGAACCGGGCCAAGAAAATAGAGCCGGTTACGAAGAAGCCGTCGTCGGCTGGCCGTCTGGCCGGCCTCGGGGGTAAGAATTGGGTGGATCATTTTGGTCCACCGCCGAGGACGCATGTGGCGCCATCGGGAAGGAGCGAGGAGGAAAACCGCGAGGTTCAAGAACTGAAGGAACAACTGGCGCGGATCCCACAGATCGTCCAAGACAACCTGGCAATCACCCTCACGTCCTTCCTGCCTACCTTGGTGGAGTCAATAGAGAACTGTAGTGCGGGTGGTCGAGTAGGGCCGTGCCCTATTCCAAGCATGGTCAGCAGCCACTCGAACAACGCGGCGCCGACGAATCAGGCGAACTATGTGTTCGTGACTCCGCCCGCTAGCACCGCGGCGCCGCAAGTGTTGGTGACTCCCCCTGCCATCACTGCGGCACCAGAGTACATGTTGGTGGCCCCTCCTGCCATCGTCGCGGCGGCACCGGAGCTCCAAGCACCCGGCGGTAGGGAGAATACACCGGCGGCCAGCACCGCGCCATCAAGCAGCCCTTCCGTCTCTTGCACTCCCGTCGTCGTATGTGGTGCCTCGACATTAGCCAATCTTGACGCCATCACGGTAAACAAATTGCTTTACCGCCTTTCACGCCATCTATTACTCTTATGGCATATCTGACGACACCGTACATGTTTTCCGCAGATGGATGTTCCTTGCACTCTCTTATGCTACGTGAACAACGAGCTGAGGGATGTTTCCAAGGGTACCATCGTTCAACCCTTGCAGCGCACGTTCCACTCAAGTCCGATGCCAGATAGCGTGCACAGGGTTAAAATTAGTCGGGTGCTAAGGGGCTACGACGACCTGGAACCTCCCATTCAACCCCAGGAGCGGATGAAGAAGAGCCGGCTGTCCTCAGAAGTTGCTTCGGCTTATTCTTGCAATGGCCAAAGAGCATGATCCGTTTGGGGACGGCGGGGGCCATCACGCCACAGACAACAACACCGCCTGTCGTGCCAGCGACAAGCGGTGGCAAGGCCCCCTTACCGCCCTCGCCGTCACCTCCACGCGGTGGGTCGGATGATCATGTTGATGATATGCACATGGTGTAGGATCCAGCCGAGGACGAAGAAGACTGGAATGATCACTTCTTCAACACTCAGTTTAGCAACGAAGACCTAGCTGGTGGCCCCACAGAGAAAGCCACTATCACCAAGCGTCTGTTTGGTTCTCAAGAGATGCCTCCAGCTTGCGCCTTTACATAGCCAGCTGATACAACCAACCGGCCATTTATTCTAAGCCCTGACACACTACATAGGGCAGCCGATGCTCAGATTGTGGTGCCTGCCCGCTCTCCAAAAGGAAAAAAGGGCAGGAAAAGAAAATCTAGCAGCTCGATCCAGCCGGTGGCGTCAACAACTGGGAATCCGATCAGGTTTCGGGGCGGGCCACCAAGACCCGAGGGTATTATGTGGAGGATTCATGTGGGGGGTGAGCTCATGCTACCTAAGAATTTGCGGAGGCTCGCCAGTTCGGAACTGCAGAGTGTGCATGATAGCGTGCTGACGATAGAGAGACGCCTTCTATCGGAGAAAGATCCCTCGCACCCGGTATTCATGGTTAAGGTGCCACCAGGCTTGGGATTCATTGAAAATGCCCTTGCAGATCTGTTGTTCCTGCGGTTCGACGACATCTTCAATATGTTCCACCTATACCCGTTGCACTATACCATGGTCCGCCTGTTTTCTCTTAGCCTGGTCATGCAGATCATTAGAGAGAACACACTGGGCATCGCTATAGTGGACCCCTACTACATGCGTGATGGCTTCTTGGGTTCCCCCGCTGAACGACGTATCGTGGCCTAGTACCTAAAAAGAATCCTCGTGGCGAACAAGACAAATGAATACATTCTCGTGCCTTACTTTCCCGAGTAAGTCGTTATTCACTCGCCACCGTCGATTGGCTTTACTAGATTATCATCATTCTTTTTCCAACACATTCCATTTGAATTTTTTGCGCAGAGATGAACACTGCATGCTCATCTCCTTATCGCCGAAGCATTTCCATGCCACGTATTTTGACTCGGGGAGTCTAGAAAAGAAGAAAAACTACAACAAGGTCAAGGAAGTTCTGGATGATGCTCTCACTGGCTATGCCTCGACGGAAGGCACCACCTTCGTGCGTACGAAGGTCAAGTTCGGCAGGCACGTCTTCAACCACGTAACGGAGTTCTCTACGTGAAGCAGCCAGAAAACAGTAAGAAGGAAGCCTACTACGCACTCCATCACATGAGGGCATTCCTACTTGACCAGCAGAATTCTACGCTGCCAGATCATCTCAAATAGTGGGCCGAAGCAAAGGCCAATATCACTGATTCAGATATTAGACAAGAGATGTATCGCATCCAGCAGCAGTTTGGGGCAATCATCTTTCGTGATGTCATGACTTCGGGGGGGGGGATCTTCTACGGAGTAAATATCCCGAATAACCGTGACATAGAAGATCGCCTAGAGATGCAGGGTGACTATAGAAAGTTCATGACGAGACAAGGCGTCCTCCCGTTTCCTAAGCCGATCCAGAAGGCTTGATGTTGGCCTAGTTGTAGTTACAAACTATAGATGACCTTTGTGTGTATGTGGACAAGTGTACATGCTACTATACTTATCTTATTAGGTTTATGAATCATCGCTTACTTCTTTTGCTTATTATTATATATCAATCAATGCTTGGTTTTTTTGCTTACTCTTTGGTCCTTTGCTCATTTTGGTCCTTCTTTTTTTTCCTTACTTTATTAGTCTTTTTTCAAGAATAATGCTGATGATTGAAATGTCGTGGCACAATATATATGTGAATGTGCTACGACGGGATTGCGAGCCTTGTGATATGCACAAGTCCAGGTGTTGTGCATCCTACTTGGCTCATAGTTCCATCGTAGCATATTCTTGTGTCCAACGACCTATGTATATATATATATGAGGCATTCTTTTTGATTTACTTTGGTCCTTTTCGAGAATAATGCCGATGATTGAAATGTCGTGGCACACTATATATGTGAATGTGCTGTGATGGGATTGTAAGCCTTGTGTTATGCACAAGTCCAGATGTTGTGCATCCTACTTGGCTTACGATTCCATCATAGCATATTCCTGTGTCCAACGACCTAGCTAGTTATATATGAGGCATTCTTTTCGAGTTACTTTGGTCTTTTTCGAGAATAATGCCGATGATTGAAATGTCGTGGCACACTATATGTGAATGTGCTGTGATGGGATTGTCCGCCTTGTGCTATGCAGTTCAGTGTGTGCATCCTACTTGGCGACAGCCCATCGTAGCATATTCCTGTGTCGAACAACCTAGTTATATATGAGGCATGCTTTTTGAGTTTGGTCTTTTTGATTTAGGAGTACTTTCTATAAGTGTATCTTCATATGCGACTTTAATTATATTTTTTTAATCATCGGTTAATTATTATTGTCAACTTGTAGATGACGTGGTACGTCGTTTACAAGGGACGGGTTCCCGGAGTCTACGATGATTGGGAAGACTTCCGGAGACAGGTGCACCGTTTCAGCGGCAATAGCTACAAAGGGTACAACACTATGGCAGAGGAGGAAGCTAGATACACGCGCTATCTAGCGGGAGTTAGGACGAGGAACCGGATGAAGACCTACAACTTCATCGCGGTGATCATGCTTATCTTCTTTGGTTGTTTATCTCGCGTTTGTGTCTAGCTAGTTTAGATGTCTAGGCGAGCTTCCGAGCTCTAACTTGTTCGATCGACACATGTATTCGCATGTCACCAACTACTTTGTAACTTGATCGAAACAATGTATAACTTATGTATTCATGTATGAGACTTATCTATATGTATTTGTTTCAATCTTGTTTTGCGAATTGTGTATTTATATATATAACTTTATATCTTATATCAGTGTGTATATATGCCTATATAATCTGAATTGTATATCATCTGGCCCTGAAATTAAAAAAAAAGACACCCGTGGCGCACATGGCACAGCTTCTGTGGGGCACTACAACTAAAGTGCACCTGCTCAGCTTAGTGGCGCACTGCAACGTGCGCCACAGAAGATCCAAGGCGTAGCGCACCTGCCAACATATCCGTGGCGCACTAGCAGGTGCGCTACGCCTATCTCGACATAACCGTGGCGCACCAGGCAGTGCGCCACGGCTAGGAGATAGCCGTAGCGCAAGGCCCGTGGCGCACCACTAGTGCGCCACGGATGGGCCTTTTAGGTGCGCCACAGACGACCATTTTCCTAGTAGTGTCGGTTAACAGGTGTTAGAGAAGGAACTAGGTCCGGTGCCGGTGTGGGTTCCGGTGCCAACAGCTTGATGTTGGTTACCTTCTGGGGGGAGGTAAGGGGACTGCAGGAGTGGTCAGAGAGGAATATGAGATATGTACAAGCAAAATGGTTTCTTATTACAGTCCTAGATAGTGATCAGAGTATCCAAGCAAATTAAGTTGCTACCTCTATTCTTTCTCATATTTAGGTCAAGAGGTGCCGTTGCAGAAACTGAGGCCGGTGCCGGAGCCAGCAGCTTGATGTTGGCACCCTTCCTTCTGGCGCCCTTCTGGAAGCGGACTGCACAAGTGGTAAGAGTCATACGATTAGTGAAGACAATGGTGCAAAACAGTTAGTCGCAAGAAAGTCATTAGAGGTTGTGATGAGTACATAAGCAAATTAATTAGTAGTACCTCTGTTCTTGGCCCTTTGGTCAATAGGTGTACGATGGCTTGCAAGTATCTGCCAAGGCTTGCTAAAATCAAGTGCTACCTCGTCCCCCTGCTTCAGACCATTATCACAGACATACTTGGACCAACCTCGGCCACCCAAATAGGTGGTGGCCATCGTCTGGAAGACATCTACATCATATAGTTGCCGCAAGCCTTTTGGGTCCATGATACATAGAGTTAGAAACTTGTCATTCCCAAACAACTTGTTTATAATGGGGCGCGCGACACAAGGGACGGCCTTCATGAGAAAATTGATAGACAAGTAAGACGACAGCAAGAAAAGTGAGATACAATATATTGCATAAAGTTGTTCTAAACCGCTTGGAATCCATACATGATACCATGGGTACCCTTCACGAAGGGTGGCCATGCACCATTTTTCTTCCATCTGCCTTTGGAAGGGCATACATGCCCCCCTTTCAATCCACAAGCTTGACAAGAGGACGATAGAAGAAAGGGCTGCGCAGCTGGTGCGTGGTACTGAATGAAATTAAGTGGAAAGGTTAAATTATGTAAAGATCATATAAATTGTAACATCCCAAAAATATTAAACAAGATTATCAAGTTCTAATCACCCAAGTTTAGGGTTAACAAAAACTTTTATTATTAAAATTAATATGAATGCATGTCTGTGTGATTAATGCATGAATGATTGCATTTGCCATGTTTGATTGCTATGAATAATAAGGATTGTTTTAAAGATGAAAACAATATCATCTATCTCATTTCCAAGAAGAATCAAATGAAGAGAAAATCAAATATAAGAAATATGAGCAAATGGTCATTTTGGCCAAACTTGTTCACTAGACCACTTTGGGTGTTCCTAGTCAAAAATTTCTAACAGAAACAAATCCAATTCTTTCCCCCCTTTGCTAGACCAAGTAACAATGAACCCAAGCTCACTTTAAAAACCAACAAAAACAAATTCCAAATCTATTTAAATGACAATTCAAAATTGAATCAAGTGTAGGTACTAAGATGTCCATTTCCCAAAAAAAAAAACCAAATCAATTCACCTTGCCAAACCCAAGAAACCAGAGACTACCAAGCATGTGACCAGAGAACTCACCAAAATTCATCCAAAAATTCAAATGTTGAATTCATGCGGCCATTTCATCAAACACCTGGTGAACACAGATCAAACTTGACTAACTTCTACTGTTCTTGATCAATGCCTTGTCCACTACTTGTCGCCACTACTAGATCTTGTCTCCCCCATTTCTCAGCACTGCATTGAAGCAGGTACCCCTCTACCGTTTGCACCAGTGCCGTGCCACCCGAGCCGCCATTGCCGGCCGACAATGGACAGCCCGCAGGAGCCAGCACCGCGCCCGTCCATGATGTCAAGGAGACAGGCCATAGTTCACCGCCACTCCCTGTCCACCCCTCAAGATCAGCCAAGCCATGGACCACCGAGAAACACCACTCCCATTTTCTCTACGCCATGTCGAGAGCGCGCCAGAGCGCCGCAGCCGACACGTGTGCACACGACGTGCCTCGCCCTCACCGCACGTAACTGCATTCGCCATGATCCTAGCTACCTCCCAGACACGACCGTTTGCCGCCACGCGACACGAAACCCCTATACGCTGCCTCGAACACCGCCTTCCCCATGCAGAGCACGGACCGCACCCGACCATCCTCGACCGCCCCGTGTCGTGCCATTAAGCGTGTGACGACCGCCAGGAGTCACCGCACCGTCCTACGCCCTCAGCCATACCGTTAGCCCTCTGTATCGTCATCACCGACGAGCCCATCCCATGCCCGCCTCAATTATTCACACCATCTCACTCCCCTCTCTCTCAGAACCACCCCACACCTTTCCCTGGAGCAAGGCGAGCACCAGCCCGCCGGAATTATGCTGGAGTCCGCCGTTGCAGAGGAGAGGATCCGTTGATTGGAGCAACCCTAGGAGCCACCACGACAACCGTTTGAACCGCCGTCATCGACAACGTCATTAGCCCCCATCGCCGACCCTAGCTGGAGCCCAGCTGAGCCACCGCGTACCCCCACCGTTGCCGATAGGGTTCAGTCTCGCCGGAGCTGTTCGACGGACACGACGGACATAGGCCGTAGATCTTGTTCTAATCACACGGCCCGGATTGAAACATACCGCTTCGTTTAGATAGAGCCGCTGACTAACAGGACCCCCTGTCAGTAGCCCGCTGCACGCGCGTAGTGTAGCTGGGCTGGCCCATTTCCTTTCCTACACGTAGCCCAGAGATTGAAATAGATATTTTCCATTTTATTCAAACCCTAGTTCTGTCAGTAGATTCAAAAATCAATTGAGGGGGATATACTGAACCAAATTGCATGATTCCAATTTTGCTAGAAAGGTATTCAAATTATGAATCCAATCCCGTTGGATTCAAACCATTTGAAATTATAGATCACCTATAGTAAAAATAACAAGACAGCAACTTTTCCACATTCAAACATTTTTCAAAAATCAACCACATATGCTTTTAAGTTGATTCCAACTCTCAAAAATCACATTTAACAAGATATTTCTGAATATGTAAAAATATTTAGGTTTCCATGAAGCGATCTTGGACTAGTACTAAAAGAATGCTATATAGGCATTTCTAGTCACTTTAATTATATAAAATAGTAATTTTTAAACTTTATAAAATATGACCACCACTTTAAATCACATTGCCAAGTATTAGAATATGTGGTGATGACATGTTTGAACATGATCCCATATTTCAATTGGAGAATATTTAAACTTAAGTAGTTTTCAATGAGTAGAAATTACTTTTCTCAAATAAAATAAATAAGACTAGGTCTTTATTTCATGTGATGATTGTGATGATGCAAGATCATCTAGTGTGAACCTTTGTGTGCCAACTAGAGGTAGTTATGTATTTTTTGGTGATTGTGTACCTCATATTCATTTATATACGCTAGTACCGACCAAGTCTATGAGGAGGAGTACTATGAAGAAGAAGAAAACTTCAACCACTGCACCAATCAAGCCAAGCTAACACTTGCAAGTTTCTTAACTATGCAAGCCATCCATGCAAGCTAATACTTGCAAGACTCATAATACAAGTTAACTATGCAAGCTAGATAACCTATGCAAGATGCATTAGGCATGCTTTGGTTATGCAACCTTGATTATACCAAATCCTAGTTTTACTTGCAAGCTTTATTCTTTTATTTTTACCAAAGTTCTTTATTACTTTTAGCTAGTGATTTGTGAGTTTTGGAAAGATAGTATAGATAGCATAAAGAGCATAAAACTAGGCCTAAGTAGTTAGAACTAGATTTCATACTAAGGCATGAGACTAGATTTGGATAGTCACACTTGATTAGCACCCCTCATTAGTGAATACCCTCAATTTTAGTGGCTAGTGCTATGCATAAAAGTTGATCACTTTAGATCGGAATACTTGGTGAAAATGATTATGAAAACCTTGGAATGAAGATTCATTCTATTGAAATGTTTTGACATGTGTTATGATCACAAGATGATTTAATGATGAAACTGTTGACGCATGAGCCTTAGCCCTTTTTAAAAATTGATGGTTGGGTTCAGATGCGATACCATTCCAATTTTATCGTACAACCACAATACCCGAATTTGGGTAGGGCTTGACTGGAAGTTTATATGTCTTAGTATGGGTTACCTTGCGGAAGAGGTTGAGCTGAGGCTACCACGTGATGAATGTCCACCTGTGCAGTTACCAAGATGACAAATGATCATGGTTGGGAGGCCAAACTCATAGGGGAGGTTCCTATAATAGAGTGTGTAACTGAAAGGTTAGGATTGATTATCCGCATACTAAGTATGATGATTCAGGGTTATCCCTGACGAATGTATCGAATGTTGTGGTGAAAGTGTACCACCTCTAAAGAGTGTCAAACTATTCGAATAGCCGCGTCCGCGGTCATGGACATTTGGAGTGTCCATACTGTTCCATCGTCAGATGTTTTCAAAATGACTTGTAAAATGAACTATGACTTTGACTTGACCACAACAGGGCTATGAACATAAAAACTAAGTTCCCATTTAGGTGTTGTAGAACAATAAACTAGTTTTCTTTACTTCTAAACTCAGTTGAGGTAAACCTGGCATTTTGCAAATAAACCTAGAGCTTAGGATTCCTACTCGAACTACTATACTTGTTAGTGATAGTTTGCGAGTACTTAAAGAGTACTCATGGCTTTGTCCCTGGCTATTCCTATGGCCAGACTATGAAGAGGACTACCGGGATGATGGAAAGCAGGAGGTCTATGACAACTAGGATCATCTCCCATCGCCAGCATTGCCTGTGACCCTAAAGATGGAGCCTCAACCATGCTACCGTTATTATATATTCCGCTGTGTTGATTGTATTAAGACTGGATCATGAGATCCTATATTTGTAAGACCTTTATTATGGTTTGTAATGGATGATGAACGATGGTACCAATTTGTTATGTCTCACAAATATGGTAATCCTGGGATTGTAATGTATGGCATAACAGGCATCTAGGATTAAAAATTCGGGTGTTGACAAGTTGGTATCAGAGCCAAGTTGACCATAGGAGACCCTAGTTAGAATGGACGCTTGAATAAAAAACTTAGTTTCAAAACAAAAGAAGTTAGTATTTATGAAAACCTATTCTCATTATTATCACTGATATTCTTTCAAGAAAATTTATGTTCCTCAAAAATTCTTGCAATCATACATAAAATTTGACACACTTGATCACCTCACTAACTTACTCATCCTACATTCTTATAGATGGAAGTCAAGTATAGGAAGTTCTACCAGTTGGGCAATGGAGGAGAGCTCATCTTCGAGCGCGATTTAAGCCAACTCTCGGAACTTCTTGAGCACCCTCACCCCAAGTTCTTCGGGGCACAGCTCAATGATCAGCAAGGAGGAGAACTACAATGGATGATAGTTGCAAATATCAGAGGCAAGATGGAGGCACCCACCTCAGAGGGGATCTAATTCAGCTTGAGGGAGAACAGCTGGCTAGATGGACTCGCCAGGGCTATGTAGGAGGCTCTTGCCCGTCTGTGTGGGCAAAGCATAAACCAGATCAATGGCACTCACTTTGCTTACTATGCAAGGCGTGATGCTATGGGACAACCATTGGAGGTACCAGGCCATCCAGAGCTGAAGCATCAGGTGGATCATCTCGACTTCATGCTGTATGACAGGCAGAAGCAGTTGGACAACACACGCGCCTACGCCAACCACAACTATGCCATTGCAGTCAAGAAGGACCAGACCCTCGCTATCCTTGTGAAGGAGTGCAAGTCACTTTGCCGTCTGCGTGACAAGAAGGATCGCATCATTGCCCGCCTTTGTCACAAGGTGTCATCTTTGGAGGAGACCATCCATGAGCGGGACATTCAGCTTGAGGAGAGGGAGAACGAAGGTGAAGATATCCGTGGAGATCCCTACTCCTACCTTAGTGATGATGATGACTACCTGGAATACCTCGACATGGACTTCCACACTGATGATGATGATTCCGCCTTCATTGATGATGAAGAAGCCACCAATTCTGATGAGTAGTAGCATTTGAGCACTATCGTAGGTGTGAGTTGTATCCGATCCCACTGTATCGTAGCTTCACATAATGGTTCCTAAAACCATCTGTTACCCTAGTGTGGTGTGTGTTTGTATTGGGTGCTATGAATGAATGAATGGAAATCAAGTTGCTAGTTGGCAAAACCCGAGTCAAACTCAAAGTTTAAGAACTTTTCAAAAACAAATCCATGAACCTTAGAAATTTCCCTCTTGTCTCATGATCTATCTCAATCTTCGGATGCCTCACGGAGGGAGCAGCTCATCTCAACACCCAATGCTGCAAATCTTGCAAACGTTGGTTGCTGACCGTGAAGCTGGAAGAGCTGAACGTCAAGATAATCTAGTCACCCTTCAACACATCGCTCAGATGGCCAACAACAATCAAGGCCATGGAAACCAGGACAACCATGGATCCAAGCTCAAGTATTTTTTGAACACCAATCCACCCATTTTTAGTAAGTCTGAAGAGCCATTAGATGCTGATGACTGGCTGCAGACTATGGAGAAAAACTTAGAAGTTGCAGGAGTGGAGGAGAATGAGAAAGTACTGTTTGCCACCCATTATCTGGTAGGTGATGCAAGAGCTTGTGGAATAGCATTCATACCATCAATGGAGGACATATGATGGCTTGGTATGAATTCAAACTCAAGTACAGCCGAACCCATGTGCCACCAGGTTTGATTCTGCGGATGAGGGATCAATCAAGGAGCTGAAGCAGGGAAGAATGACTGTGGTAGAGTACCGTGACAGATTTATGTCTCTGTCTAGGTATGCCCCTGATGAGATTAGTACTGAAGCCAAGAAGAAGGAGATATTCTTGAAAGGTCTGCATGATGAGATGCAGACAGTGCTGGTCAACATTCCCTTCGCTGATGTGGAAGCCTTAGTGGATTCTGCAATCCAGATGGAAGGTAAGATCAACCAAGACAATGAGAATGGCAAGCGTCGAATGATGCATCAACCAGGATCCCACCATACACCGAAGTATAGCCCCAACCCGTCTATAGGATATGCCTCGAGAAACAATAGACCCCCTATGTCCCGTCTAAACTATCCCAACCATGGGGGAGGAAACCCAAGGCCCGGAGGAAACCACAACAACAACCCCGGCAACTCCAACAATTTCAACCATGCACCACCCAAGTCCAACAACAACAATACTGCCCCAAGGACTGGAAGCAATGTTGTGCCTATTGTAGGAAAAGACAAGTCTTTGATTACTTGTTTTGGATGCGGAGTCAAGGGTCACTATACCAACGAGTGCCCCAAGAAGCTTGCAGCAGCCACCAATGTGAATGCACCAGCTCAGCAGCAACGCCGTGTTCAGCCTGGAAGGAGATTTTCCCTAGGGAACTCATCACTTAACCGCAATAGTCGTCTATTTCACATGAATGCTGAAGAAGCTCAAGAAGCGCCAGATGTCGTCCTGGGTATGTTTTCTGTTAACTCGATACATGCAAGAGTGTTTTTTGATTCTGGAGCATCACACTCGTTTGTTACAGAAGAATTTGCATGCACTAGTAAGATTAAACCAAAAAAATTGAAGCATGTTATGATAGTTCAAATACCTGGTTCAACCACCAAAGCTAGGCAAATTTGCAAGGCCGTACCTATCAGAATCCATGGAATAGATGTTTATGCTAATATAATAGTACTTGGAACCAAAGGTTTGGAAGTAGTATTAGGAATGGATTTGATGTTGAAATATAAAGGATTAATCGACTGTGCCAAGAAATCCATAACCATGACTAGTACCACTGGAGTATAAGTAGAGCATGTATCTGAGACTTTGCCCCGTCAATTCAAGTGCAACAAGAGTCTAGCCCAACCAACCATTGACCAAGTCAGAGTAGTCTGTGAATACCCCGACGTATTCCCAGATGAATTTCCCGGTATGCCCCCAGATCGGGATATCAAGTTTATCACTGAACTAATGCCTGGAACTGGACCCATAGCTTAGAGACCTTATAGTATGAACCCGTCTGAATTAGTGGAGCTAAAGAAGCAACTGGATGCTATGCTGGAGATAGGTTTAATTCAACCAAGAGCATCGCCATGGAGATCACCTGTTTTGTTTGTGGATAAGAAAGATGGAGGTAACCGTTTGTGCACGGATTATCGGTAGCTGAATGATGTCACCATTAAGAACAAGTACCCACTGCTGAAGATAGAAGATCTGTTTGACCAGTTGACCGGTGCCAAAGTGCTTTCTAAGATTGATCTTAGAACTGGTTATCATCAACTCAAGATTCGCGCAACGGATATTCCAAAGACTGCCTTCACCACCAGATATGGATTGTATGAGTACACTGTCATGTCTTTTGGATGAACCAATGTAACATCCCAAAATTTTTAGAAATTTGGACTAGAATTTTTTTTGCATTTGCATCACATTCACGAGCATTGCATTGCATATTTGCATCAATAAAAATCCCTAAATATAAATAAAGAACTAAAACCCTAAATAGTATGTGCCACTTTGTTCCTAAAGGGAATTAAATTGGCTTTATAAAACCCACTGTTGCTAAGGCAGCGATTATTTGTAATTATAGCCTAAAAATATCCAATTAATATTACAAAATTTTAGAAACAAAATTGAGCTCATTTGATGCTATTATGAAAAAGTTATGGAATAAATACAAACACATAAAGATATAAATAAAATGAAATATACAAGGATTTATAAATCCACCACTTTCAAACTAGTAATAATATTGTAATTTTGATCCTATAATGATCTATTCGATTTTAGAAAATTTTAGAAACAAGAATCATGTCATTCGGAGTTCGTATGCAAAAGATATGAGGGAAACAAATAAATAAAAAAAGAAAAAGAAAAAAAACTAACTGGCCGGTCAACCAGACGGCGGTCCATCTAGGCCAGCCGACCGGAGCACCCAGGCACGCGCGTACCTGACGAGGACAATCCCAGTTGCTTTAAAAATCGTGCGAAAACCCGTTTTCTAAACCTATCTCTATTCAAACTCCTATATCTTTTTATCTACAACTCTGAGTCGACTTCTGTTTGTTTCTACTTGTTCCCTACTCCAAGACCTATCTCTACACCATCCTAAATCTCCATATAAACTCGTGGAGCCACAGCTGTACGAGTTTCCCTTCTCGAAATCCCGAATCTACACATGCCCGAATCTTATTTCGTTTATTCACCCATCTAGACTTCGTCGTTGTCCTTCGACCAAAAAACGAAAGTTGTAGATCTCGTCGAAAAATCTTTTAATCCTGACAAACCTCACCTCTTTTCATCTACCACAACCAGAGAATTTTGCACCGCAATATTTCAGATATGACGTTATAAATCCAAGATGTACTCGCGCTCGTTTCTTCAAATCCAAATTCCTTTGGTGAGAAGGTAGGACTAATGATTCCCCACAGCTTTCATGTTGTAAGTTTTTCAATTTGACCTATGGATTTGTCTCTCTAACACAGATCTATTTCTTTTCTATTCTGAGCAAAAATCGGGTCAATCTCCTCTCCTAACCACTGGATCTCATCCCAACGGCCAGGATTAGATCGATTCCACGAAGGGGTACGAGCCAACCAGATCTCGCCACGTGTCAACGCCAGGTCAGCCCCGCGTCCCAGTCAGCATAGAATATTCCCAGGGAATATTCCATGTAGATTTGAAATTGAATTTAATTTGCAGAAAATTGTGCAAACTTGCAAAAATCATATAAAAAGATTCGTAGATCCAAAAGTAGCAAATAATATATCAATGGATTCCGAAAAACATGTAGAATATTAATATGACATTAGATCTAACCTTTACAGTATGCATTTACTGTAGTAATTTAATTAGTTTTAATAGTATTTTAGGTTAATAAATTCATAGGAAATTATCTGTAAGTCCGAAAAATATGAACAATATATCAAATTTAAGCTACTATAATGTAGATTAATAATATCTGGTTGGATCTAGCCTTTGCGGATTATTTACCCCATAGTGATTTAATTAGTTTTAATGGATTTAAAAATCATTAAATTCATAGTAAATTATTTGCATATCAAAAAATATAAATGATATACCAATGGAAAGCTGGTTCCATGTATATCACCAATATGCAAATGGTTCAGGAAAATACTATAGGGTTTTGTAGCAATTAAATAAATATATTAATTGCTTATTTAGAGTATTAAAATCATAGTAAATCGAATACTACTCAGAAAATTATAAATAATATGTCCCCGGAATCACAATTCCGTGGAGATTACAAATATAATTTTAGTTTTATTTTAGACAACAGAAACTATATGAATCATTTAAAACCCATTAAACACTATTTAAATCATACAAAAAGATCTATAACTCCGGTTAGGGTGAATCCAAATGCTAAGGTTTTGTATTGACAATATCTATACAGAGAAATTGCATGCCAAATTATCTGGTACTTTTAAAATAGAAATTCATACAGAAATATTTAAACCCATTGAAATAGTGTTTTAATCATAAGAAAATAGCTATAACTCCTTTTTAGGTGATTCAAATTGCTACTTCTCTAAATTGCATTACCTATCCAGTAGCATTTAGTTCACAATTTAATACGACATAAACATCTTTAGTTCAATTAAAGTGGTATACACCATATTAAATCGATACAACTTTAGTAATAAAAGCTTTAGTGCATTAAATAACTTTCCACATGCATCATGTAATCTAATTATGTTCATAACACTAAATGCAACCATTGTGACTCATTAAATCGTCATGCATGCATCTGTTCATCATTGTTTTCTTGTATTGTTGCACTGTTGCATGTTTGCAATGTTTTGAATGGTGTGTTTGTTGTGTTTGCTTCAAACGTTAGATTGCGAGGAGTTCAACTACTGTGATTGCAACTACTATGATTGCAAGTATTGTGGTTATTGCGAAAGAGGTCATTATAATTGTGAGGATTATCTAAACGACTACATCTACCTCAAAAAAAGGGGTGTTATCTTGGTCATAAATGCCCTATTGTTTTCCTATGCATTATAGATGTGTTTGTAGAATTGCATCTGTAGGAATTGATGTGTATATGCTATGCTATATCCCATATTATTCCCTAGTATTCCTTGTTTGTGAGCCATCGTATTGGTAGATTGCTTAGCTATGCTATTTAGACGAGAAAAGGAATCACATCATGAAAAGTTGTATGTTCTAAAAGTCTTATGTTTTGCTAAATGACAAACCAATATGTTTTAATGAACCACCTGGGCGGAATGGCGTCGATTGTGTCATCGAGTGTGGATTTATGGTGGGGAATGCCGCCTAGGACACTGAGAAAGGATTGGTTTATTTATTTGGTAACTTACGTGTACAACCATGTGCCAATAATAGAATGGGCGGTTGCTTGGACTTAGTAGGTTGTGGTAACTCGAACCCACGTATCCAGAGATGTATAATTTTGGTAGGTTGGACCGGTGCGTGTCAGGTTTGGGGAGCTACTTTCCGAACGGTTCCTTCTTGGACTTCTCCCTATCATCACCCAATATGAGAGTGGTGGTACGAACTGGGCTGGCCAAGTCACATGGGTAAAGTGTACTAACCCCTGCAGGGTGTCTAAACTAAGTACTTAGCCGTGTCCCCGGTTATGGACAATTTGAGCGGCCTGATACTGCTGCTATGATATTTCTCACT
This sequence comes from Avena longiglumis, assembly GCA_030063025.1. Taxonomy (NCBI): domain Eukaryota; kingdom Viridiplantae; phylum Streptophyta; class Magnoliopsida; order Poales; family Poaceae; genus Avena; species Avena longiglumis. Next base: position 442,674,357 of record CP125973.1, on the reverse strand, counting down.
CATCCTTATTTCTTAATTACTTAAAACTTGTTGGGTGAACATAATTGGGTAGGAGCACCTGGGAGTGAACCAGAGTGTCCTATTTATCGTAATGGAAAACTACTTTGTTACAAATGTTAGGATAAAACTGTTGCTTTATGCAAATGAGCCTGAAATCCACTTGGCCAAATAAGCATGTAATTGATAGATCTGTTGTTAACAACTTTAGCCTACTTGCCATACATTCCATGTATTGACCCTTCGGGGCTGCTACATTTTATGTTGCAGGTTATATCGTATCTGAGTGATCGTTCATAGGTCGCGAGACTCCACTCAACAATTGTTCTCCTGTGGCACATTTGAAGGATGGAGATCTACGTTGTAATCGTTTTCTGCTGTGTACTTGAATAAATAATGTAAATTCTGGATCATATTCGTTGTATTTATGATGCACAGTTATATTTGGTATCATTTTGTATTGTGTGTGCCAGTGAACCGATCCAGGGATTGGCACTATACACATGAACTCAGCCTTATCAGGCAAGGGTGTTACACGATGGTATTAGCGCTGTGTGTTGACTGTAGGATCGTGACCTTAGAAATGGATTAGCAATAGGAGACCTCTATTAGGGAACTATCATATTTCTACTTATTAGAGTTCTTATATTCCTTGTCTATCTTTTCTATAACCTCTTCTTGTTCAAAATTCGTAGTTCTATTCTTTTGATACCTATATAAGAATTAGCTAAGTAAAAAAACAAATAATATGACATAAATAAATATCTCACCAAGTTTGAGTAGGTCTGGACAACCATGTTGTATCTCTTTAGGAGATCATCGCTATCGTGTTAGCATATTATTCTTACCAACTTATGTGGTATGACAATATAGGTTGCTTTCTTGTTTGTACTGAACCATATCGTGTGATGCCTTGTTTAGGATCTGTTGTTTTGAAACTCTAAAGTTGCTGGAGTTTTCGTGTGGTTTTAAAATTATTCTAATGGTGTGAATTGATTGAAATTCGTCATATTACTGCTGTAGTTTTCTGCCTGATCAGCTGCACTGTGCGATTTTTCATATTTTACTGGTAAATCAGAAAAATCCAAAAAATAGGATATGGAGCATAATTACCTTTACTACAAGAACAAAAATTGGATAAAATTACTGACGAGTCTAAGTCGGTCAGAAAAATTCGTCAAACCTGTTGTACCGTTTTGACAGATTTTGTTTGTTGCTTATATGTTGCTCTATTTTACTCTAGTGTTGTTCCCAATGCTTTCAAACTATTTTGTGGTTATATACTACTAAGTTTGGACCTATGTATTATTGTTATGCAAGTGTTTTGTTTGTGTGTTGATTTCTTATGATTGTTTGTTTGTTTGTGACACTGATTGCTTCATATAGTTATGATAGGATTACTTCCTTAGTAGATTCTTCTCCCTACAATCAATTCTTCTCTATCTCAAACCCATGGAGCTATAATGATGTGTTGAATACATGGAGAAGGATTAAGTAGAAAGTTTTACAAAATAATGCATCGACAAAGGAGAATAGTTCATCTAATGCAACAGAAGGATGTGGAAGTACGAAGTGTTGCAATGATGTTATGTAGTAGATTACGCAACCTGAAAGTTGAAGTATCGATAGTCTAGTTTTAGTAGTAGCTTTGTAGATTGGATACATGGGAGTTTACATAGAGTATTAGTTCGTGCCGATGGAAACATTCTTCAAGGCAAGTGAGGATGCCCGAGTGATAGAAAAACGTGATTCGCCTATCCTCATACATGGTAATGATTAGGGTGCAGGATGGATTGATCACCATTCCTACTACTCTTGTTATTCGCTCTTGTACTGTTGACTTTGCGAATCTCGAGTGCCTTTCAACCATAGCAAAGATACGGCGTTGAGCTTAAACCATAGAGATTGGAGCACATAAAAATTTCCCACTAGCTAGATTATATTGGATTCACATGACATAGTAGTAATAGTAGACATAGACTGGATGGTTAAATAAGAAGCTCGAATTGTTGGTGCACAACTTGATACTACACTCACAATCCTAGAGAAAGGAAGAACAAGATATAGCTTATCAACTAACCTTGGAGATGCAAGTTTAATTTTCTTAAGGGGGTTAGCCTTGATAGAAACACTCACATCTTGCTAGCCATTTCGAATCTCGGGACGAGATTCATCTTAAGGGGATTAGTCTGTCACATCCCAAGATTTTTGAAATTGGGACTACAAAAAAATTTGCATTTGCATGACATTCACGAGCATTGCATTGCATATTTGCATCAAGAAAAATCCCTAAATATAAATAAAGGACTAAAACCCTAAATAGTATGTGCCACTTTGTTCCTAAAGGGAATTAAATTGGATTTATAAAACCCACTGTTGCTAAGGCAGCGATTATTGATAATTATAGCCTAAAAAGATCCAATTAATATTACAAAATTTTAGAAACAAAATTGAGGTCATTTGAAGCTATTATGAAAAAGTTATGGAATAAATATAAACACATAAAGATATAAATAAAATGAAATATACAAGGATCTATAAATCCACCACTTGCAAACTAGTAATAATATTATAATTTTGATCCTATAATGATCTATTCAATTTTAGAAAATTTTAGAAACAAGAATCATGTCATTTGGAGTTCGTATGCAAAAGATATGAGGGAAACAAATAAATAAAAAAAGAAAAAGAAAAAAAAAAGAAAAAAACTAACTGGGCCGGCCAACCAGCAGGCAGTCCATCTAGGCCAGCCGACCGAAGCACCCAGGCACGCGCGTACCTGACGAGGACGATCCCAGTTGCTTTAAAAATTGTGCGAAAACCCGTTTTCTAACCTATCTCTATTCAAACTCCTATATCTTTTTATCTACAACTCTGAATCGAGTTCCGTTTTGTTTCTACTTGTTCCCTACTCCAATACCTATCTCTACACCATCCTAAATCTCCATATAAACTCGTGGAGCCACAGCTGTACGAGTTTCCCTTCTCGAAATCCTGAATCTACACATGCCCGAATCTTATTTCGTTTATTCACCCATGTAGACTTCGTCATTTGCCTTCGGCCAAAAAACTAAAGTTGTAGATCTCGTCGAAATCTTTCAATCCGGACAAACCTCACCTCTTTTCATCCACCACAACCGGAGAATTTCGCACCGCAATATTTCAGATATGACGGTGTAAATCCAAGATGTACTCGCGCTCGTTTCTTCAAATTCAAATTCCTTTGGTGAGAAGGTAGGACTAACGATTCCCCACAACTTTCATGTTGTAAGTTTTTCAATTTGACCTATGGATTTGTCTCTCTAACACATATCTATTTCTTGTCTATTCTGAGCCAAAATCGGGTCAATCTCCTCTCCTAACCACTGGATCTCATCCCAACGGCCAGGATTAGATCGATTCCATGAAGGGGTACGAGCCAACCGGATCTCGCCACATGTCAACGCCAGGTCAGCCCCGCGTCTCAGTCAGCATAGAATATTCCTAGGGAATATTCCCTGTAGATTTGAAATTGAATTTAATTTGCAGAAAATTGTACAAACTTGCAAAAATCATATAAAAAGATTCGTAGATCCAAAAGTAACAAATAATATATCAATGGATTCAGAAAATCGTGTAGAATATTAATATCACATTAGATCTAACCTTTCTAGTATGCATTTACTGTAGTAATTTAATTAGTTTTAATGGTCTTTTAGGTTAATAAATTCATAGGAAATTATCTGTAACTCCAAAAAATATAAACAATATATAAAATTGAAGCTACTATAATGTAGATTAATAATATATGGTTGGATCTAGCCTTTGCGGATTATTTACCCCGTAGTGATTCAATTAGTTTTAATGGCTTTAGAAATCATTAAATTCATAGTAAATTATTTGCATATCAAAAAAATATAAATGATATACCAATGGAAAGCTGGTTCCATGTATATCACCAATATGCAAATGGTTCAGGCAAATACTGTAGGGTTTCGCAGCAATTAAATAAATAGATTAATGGCTTATTTAGAGTATTAAAATCATAGTAAATCGAATACTGCTCAGAAAGTTACAAATAATATGTCCCTGGAATCACAATTCCATGGAGATTACAGATATAATTTTAGTTTGATTTTTAGACAATAGAAACTATATGAATCATTTAAAACCCATTAAATACTATTTAAATCATACAAAAAGATCTATAACTCCGGTTAGGGTGAATCCAAATGCTAAGGTTTTGTATTGACAATATCTATACAGATAAATTGCATGCCAAATTATTTGGTACTATTAAAATAGAAATTCATACAGAAATATTTAAACCCATTGAAATAGTGTTTTAATCATAAGAAAATATCTATAACTCCTTTTTAGGTGATTCAAATTGCTACTGTCTCTAAATTGCATTACCTATCCAGTAGCATTTAGTTCACAATTTAATACGACATAAACATTTTTAGTTCAATTAAAGTGGTATACACCATATTAAATCGATACAACTTTATTAATAAAAGCTTTAGTGCATTAAATGACTTTCCACATGCATCATGTAATCTAATTATGGTCAGAACACTAAATGCAACCATTGTGACTCATTAAATTGTCATGCATGCATCCGTTAATCATTGTTTTCTTGTATTGTTGCATGTTTGCAATGTTTTGAATGGTGTGTTTGCTTCAAACGTTAGATTGCGAGGAGTGCAACTACTGTGATTGCAACTACTATGATTGCAAGTATTGTGGTTATTGCGAAAGAGGCCATTATAATTGTGAGGATTATATAAACGACTACATCTAACTCAAAGGCAAGTGGTGCTATCTTGGTCATAAATGCCCTACTGTTTTCCTATGCATTATAGATGTTTTTGCAGAATTGCATCTGTAGGAATTGATGTGTATATGCTATGCTATATCCCATATTATTCCCTAGTATTCCTTGTTCATGAGCCATCGTATTGGTAGATTGCTTAGCTATGCTATTTAGACGAGAAAGGGAATCACATCATGAAAAGTTATTTGTTTTGAAAGGCTTATGTTTTGCTAAATGACAAACCAATATGTTTTAATGAACCACCTGGGTGGAATGGCGTTGATTGGGTCATTGAGTGTGGATTTATGGTGGGGAATGCCGCCCAGGACACTGAGAAAGGATTGGTTTCTTTATTTGGTAACTTACATGTACAACCATGTGCCAATAATGGAATGGGCGGTTGGTTGGACTCAGTAGGTTGTGGTAACTCGAACCCACGTATCCAGAGATGTATAATTTTGGTAGGTTGGACCGGCGCGTGTCGGGTTTGGGGAGCTACTTCCTGAACGGTTCCTTCTTTGACTTCTCCCTATCATCACCCAATATGAGAGTGGTGGTACGAGCTGGGCTGGCCAATTCACATGGGTAAAGTGTACTAACCCCTGCAGGGTGTCTAAACTAAGTACTTAGCCGTGTTCCCGGTTATGGACAATTTGAGCGGCCTGATACTGATGCTATGATATTTCTCACTCATCCTTATTTCTTAATTACTAAAAACTTGTTGGGTGAACATAATTGGGTAGGAGCACCTGGGAGTGAACCAGAGTGTCCTATTTATCGTAATGGAAAACTACTTTGTTACAAATGTTAGGATAAAACTGTTGCTTTATGCAAATGAGCCTGAACTCCACTTGGCCAAATAAGCATATAGTTGATAGATCTGGTGTTAACCACTTTAGCCTACTTGCCATACATTCCATGTATTGACCCTTCAGGGCTGCTACATTTTATGTTGCAGGTTATATCGTATATGAGTGATCGTTCATAGGTCGCGAGACTCCACTCAACAACTATTCGCCTGTGGCACATTTGAAGGATGGGGATCTATGTTGTATTCGTTTTCCGCTGTGTACTTGAATAAATAATGTAAATTATGTATCATATTCATTGTATTTATGATGCACAGTTATATTTGGTATCATTTTGTACTGTGTGTGCCAGTGAACCGATCCAGGGATTGGCACTATACACATGAACTCAGCCTTATCAGGCGAGGGTGTTACAACCAATCCCCCCGCTTATTTTATGAACCTCATGAATAATATTTTTATGAACTTCCTGGATAAGTTTGTTGTTGTTTTTATCGATGATATTCTGATCTATTCCAAATCAGAAGGAGACCATGAGCTACACCTAAGGACCATCCTTGAAACCCTTAGAGAGCATTAGTTGTATGCCAAGTTTAGCAAATATGAGTTCTGGTTAAAGGAAGTAGGATTCCTAGGACATATCTTGTTGGTAGGAGGAATTGCTGTCAATCCCGCCAAGATTAAGGATGTTGAAGAATGGCAAGCCCCAACCACTCAAACCCAAGTTCGCGCATTTCTCGAATTAGAGGGATATTACCACAAGTTTGTAGAAGGATTCTCGAGCATCGCAAGACCCATGACCCAGTTGTTGAAGAAAGATAAGAAGTTTGAATGGACGGACAAATGTGAAGCAAGTTTTTAAGAGCTCAAGAAGAGATTGATTTCAGCCCCAATCTTGATTATGATGGATATCATGAAGCCTTTTGATGTTTATCGTGACGCATCCAAGATTGGTCTCGGATGTGTGCTAATACAAGAAGGCAAAGTCATATCCTATTTGTCCCGACAATTGAAGCAACATGAGCAGAATTACCCTACCCATAACCTCGAACTAGCAGCCATAATTTTAGCCTTGAAGACATGGCGGAATTACCTCATGGGTAACCGATGTGAGATTTATTCAGATCACAAAAGTCTGAAGTATATTTTCACCCAGAAGGAGCTAAATATGAGGCAAAGGAGATGGATAGAGTTAACCAAGGACTATGATATGGACATGCACTATCACCCCGACAAAGCCAGTGTGGTAGCAGATGCTCTTAGCAGATTACTATGTTGATTCAACACCATGATAAAAGAAGCCCAACCAAGTTTGTATGAGGAGATGGAAAATTTCAGAGTGGAGCTAGTTAGTGAAGGATTTTTGGCTAGCATAGAACTTCAACCCACTTTGATTAGTCAGATCAAGGAGGCGCAGAAAGGAAATGCTAGTATTGACGGAATCAAACGTCGTATCGATACAGGGAAGGTACCCGGATTCACCGAAGATGAAGAAGGAGTTTTGTGGTACAAATGACGTATCTGTGTACCAGCAGATTTAGAGTTGAAACAAGCTATTTTGCATGAAGCTCATGATACTCTTTATTCTATCCACCCGGGAGGAACCAAGATGTATCAGGATTTGAAGGATCCATTTTGGTGGCATAAGATGAAGAGAGAAATCGGAAGCTACATAGCCAAATGTGATATCTGTCAGAGAGTCAAAGCGGGAAATCAGAGACCCGCAGGACTTTTGCAACCTTTGCAGATCCCATAATGGAAATGGGATTCCGTTGGAATGGATTTTATCACCAGTTTGCCTACATCTAGTGGGAGAAATGACTGTAACACCCTCAGAATCGGACCTATGCAAGTTTGGGCAAAATTCACCAAACCCGCATAGAAACGATTCAAAGGTGCCACCGAGCACTTTAATGCGGTGGAAAGCAAGTAATAACATTACACAAGTCCTCGATGGGACCCACGTAAGATATATATAACGACTCAAAGAGTCAAGAATACGAATATAATATACAAAGATCCAAATCACCTTGAAAGCGATAGGCGTCCACTACGGACAAGATGCAAATGGGGCTAAGAGCCACGAAGAATAACCAATGGCGTCCATAACCCTGCCCAGGCCAAGCGGAAGGGTAACCGCTAACGACGTCGATCTCAAAACCTGCTTAAACAAAGGGGTGCCGCAAAAGGCAAAGGAAAAGAAGGAGCGTCGATCTTGAGGCGATTGCAGCGAGGCTAGAATTCGGCGGTCCTCGCCTACATAGGTATGGTGGACTGAAGCGGCAGCGGCAGCATGCACTAAACAACCTATAGAGACTCGATACAACTGGCGGTTATCAGAGAGGGGGAAGAATGACCTATCCGGATCCAACCTGAAGCTAGCACCAAACAAAACCCATCCTGGTGTTTCCCCCTCGAGACCAAACGAGGAAGTCAACCGAGGAACTCACGCAGTTGGCAGTTTTACTTATTCAGTTATAGTTGTGGCACTTTACTAGTCAGATTTAGGTAATCGTCCTGTTAAAGTAAGCAGTGGGCACATTTAGTTAACCATTCCGTTATAGTTGCAACAATTACTAATCAGATACAGATAGCATGAGAAAAACCCAAAACCCAGCAGTTGTTGGTACTTTTATTCAGCCATTTCGTTGTAGTTGCAATACTTACTAGTCAGGTACAATTGTGCATGGCGACAACCAAACAAACAATTGTGGGCAGTATTAATTAGCCATTCCATTATAGTGAAGCTAATTACTAGTCATTATAAGTCAAATTTATAGCAGTAAACTTTAGTTATGCTTGTCTATGATCGAGATACTGTGCTCCAAGTCGTCCATATCCGCGGACACGGCTTTCAGAAAGTTTTACCCGGGTGCACCAATAGCAACACACGCTCGATCAACCTCGGAAAAACCAAATCAAAACCCAACGAGGCTTTCACGGTGAACAATCACAGGATTCAGAAATATTTCAGGGGCCACCCTTAAGTAGAATCCATACGGAGTAAGCAAGCTCGAGACGGCCTCAAGGTTTGGCGGGACGGTGTGAACGATCGGGAACCCCAAGCGGGCTTGTCGACACCGCGGAATCGTGGTCCGATCCTAAACAGTACAGTGTGCAGTACCTCGCACAATCGTAAATAAAGCAGTTAACATGGCATAAGTACAGGATCGTAAATAAAACCTCAAACTAGTTTGTGGCCCCAAGAAATAAGACTGAATCAAGCTCTGGGTCCCATATACCTCCCGGATGTGGATAGCGCGCAAAATCAAGGAACAGGTATCAAGTACTCGGGGTCTTACGGGACACAAGTGGGCGTTCGGAAACCAAATATTATCTATCACCCACCGATGCCTCTGCTTATTCAATTTTAGTTGTTAAACAGAAATTAAAGTGACGATAAGTAAAACTAGCATCATCTCCAACATCAACATGCGGCAAGACATCAGCAACTGTGGCATTTGACGACACACATTAGCACTTGAGCAAGCAACTACGACACGCAAGTCCAACTATCTACCAAACAACAGGTATTAGGGTGTGTCCAAGGCAATATAGGGTTGCACGGTATATCACAGGTACAGAAACTAAAGCATCGCAACACAGCTAGCAATAGATCAACAGGAGGGAAATAAAGACTATAAAAGTAAGATAGGTAGAAAGAGGGAGATGCTCGCCTGAAAACATTATCGAAGGTTCAACCGAAGATCGGGGCGAAGCTCACATCAACTCAACGGTCTTATCTGCGAAGAAGCAAAACACTAGAATAAACACCGGATGCAATATTTAATACAATGGCAGAAGATCGGCATGATGCATGTATGATGTATGGCATGGCAAAGATGCGATGCAATTAGGTCAGATTAGGCGGAACCGGGGTCCCGACATTAAGTAGATGGTGCAAGTTGTTTAGATCCCCGCAATTAAATGTTGTTTAGCAATGCCACAGGTGGAACCGGTTCGCTACACATGTTTAAATAAGGCCAATATGAGACTAGATTTGCCCTCATATGGGCCCCATATTTAATTATTAGGTGAATCGGCATAAGGCCCCCAAACCAATGCTATGCATGCGGGAATGACAATTTAATATGCAATCAAGTTGTTATTATGCATTTATAAAATAGGGTATCGAGGGAAAAGGGTCACACATTCAGGGGTCTCGACGATCTTGAGGTTCCGGGGTTCAGGGTCGGTCTCGGGGTCCAGGGTTCGACGGTTCGGTCTCGGCGGAAACATTCTCGGTGTCCGGGGTCGTTCTCTCGTTCTCGGATATCGGGGGTAGTTCTTGGCGTTCCGGGAAGCCGGACTTGGTTCGGCGTCGGGGCGCATTGGGTTCTTCCGGGTCGGTGTCGTTCTTGTCGTCGGGAAGACCTTGTCGGGTCCCACGGGGTCGATCTTGCCGTTGCGAGGTCTTGGCAGTTCCACGCTTCGGGTTCCGTGAGGGAGATCATGGCGTCGGTGAGGTCGATCTTGTCGGTTCCACGGTTTTAGTTGTCGGTGTCGGACTCGGATTCCGGGGTTCGGGTCTTCGGATCGGGGTAGCTCTTGTCGCATGTTCTTGGGGTTTTCCGAGGCGAAGTACTTGAGGTAACGACTCCACGATTGGTGGCGAACTTGAACGGCCGGGTTCGTGCACTTGTTGGTAGCATGACCACAAGGACAAGACCAAAAGTCCTGTACCGGAAGGAGGCACACTCGCCGAGGTCCGAGACCAGCTCATACTGAGAGGCAACGCCTTCATCGGGCATGCGACCTGGCGGCGAAGATGCGCGTTTCGTTCTCGAGGCCGGTGCGAGCTGGCTCGCGAAGGGAGGCAGGCGACCACGCGCAGAGGCGACGAGGCGACGGAGGATGACCGCGACGGCGCCTGGGAGGACGCAGGCGGGCGCCGGCGGAGCGGCTCGGGAAGCGGCCGAGCGCGGAGCTCAAGGGGAGGAGCCCGGCTCGGCTCGCCGGAGACGGGGTCTGGCGAGGGCGGCGGGCAGGAGGCGAGGAGAGGCGGGCGGGACGGCCGCGAGGCGCTGGACGGCGAAGCGCCGCCGAGGAGGGCAGACGCTGCGGCAGCATGCTCGCACCGGGCGGCGCTGGCAGGGCGGAGAGGGGCGCGAGGGGCGGAACTCGCTGTGAGGCGGAGACGAGCGCGCCGGAGACAGGCGCCAGCGGGCGGGCGGTGCTGCAAGCGCGCTGGCGGTCAGTGCAGCCCGGCGGGGCCTGTGGGAGGACCAAGGAGGAGAGGGGCTCGCTGGGAGGCTGGCTGGCGCCGATGGCGCCAGGGGCGCCTGAGCCCCAGGGGCGGGCTGAGCTGGGGAGGTGGGGAAGGCGCTGGTGGAGAAGGGAGGAGGCGTGCGGGCGTGGGGGAGAAGAGGGAGGGGAGGAGGAAGAGAAACAGGGCAGGGGTGGGTCCCGCGGGGGCCCAGGGGGTTGGTGGGGAGGACAGGCTGGCGGGGCGTGGACTGGGTCCGGGGCGGGGCTGGCGCGGTAGGTGGGCGTGGGTTCCACGGGCCAGAGAGAGGGGGCAGGGAGGGTCCAGGTGAGAAAAGAGAGGGGAAGAAGGGGGATCGCTTAGGTGGCAGGTGGGTAGGTTTTGGGTGAAAGGGCAAGGTGGCGGTCTGCTGTTGGTGGGTAGGGATAGATTGGGTGAGACTAGGATTTAGGGGTTGGACCGATTATTAAACTGGGGGTGGTCGTTCGGGTCGGGACGGCCCGTTCGACTGCCCCCGCCAAAAAAATAATTATAATTTTTATTATTACAAACAAGGCTTTTGCAAACCGATTTCGGGCAAAACAAAATATTCCGGGGACCCGGTTTTCGGTGTTTGAAAGAGATGGGGCGTTGGGAAAACAAATCGGGGTTTGCAAAATAGTTTTATGCAAACAATGCATGATGATGACGATGCAATGCACAAATTCAACGCGATTTTCTAGTAGTGGTTTTGCGGGATGCCACAATGACTCTATTTGGGTCATAGTGGATAGACTGTCCAAAGTAGCCCATTTATTACCGGTCAAGACCACTTATCAGAGCTCGAAGCTAGCTAAGTTGTACATTGCTAGGATAGTCAGTTTGCATGGAATCCCCAAGAACATTGTGTCGGATCGATGAACTCAGTTTACCTCGAGATTTTGGAAGTAATTCCACGAAGGATTAGGAACCAGACTGGATTTCAGCACAACTTATCACCCGCAGACTGATGGAAAAACGGAGCGAGTAAACCAGATACTCGAAGATATGTTGAGAGCTTGTGTGTTGGAATATGGATCTAAATGGGAGGACTGTCTGCCTTTCGCAGAATTCTCATACAACAATAGTTACCAAGCCAATTTGCAAATGGCCCCATTTGAATTTATGTATCGAAGGAAGTGTCGTACCCGTTGAATTGGTCGGAAGTTGGAGAGAGTCAGATTTTCGGACCCGACATCCTAAGAGAAGCCGAAGAGAAAGTTCACAAGATCCGTGAGCACCTCAAGACCACCCAATCCAGATAGAAGATTTATGATGACAAGAGACGTCGAGATCTAGCCTTCACTATCGGAGATTTTGTGTATCTGAAGGTATCACCCTTCAAAGGAATGCAGCGTTTCCAACTCAAAGGAAAGGTATCCCCCAGATATATTGGACCCTTCAAGATTTTGAATCGCCGAGGAGAAGTATCATATCAACTGGAACTACCAGCGGAGATGTCAGACGTGCATGATGTGTTCCATATCTCGTTACTTTGCAAATGCCTAGAAGTTCCAGAGAAGACCGAAGTTTTCAAGAATATTGATCACAGAACCATAGAGCTCAACAAGGACCTATATTATCGTGAAGTGCCCATTCGTATTTTGGAAGAAGCCTTCAGAACCACCAGAACCTGGAGTATCAAGTTTCTCAAGATCAAGTGGAGTAACCATACTGAAGAAGAAGCTACTTGGGAGCGAGAATATTATATTAGGACTGAATTCCAGATCTCTTTAGTTCCTAGTTTTCTTTTTCTTAAATCTCGGGACGAGATTTTGTTTAAGGAGGGAAGGTTTGTAACATCCCAAAAATATTAAACAAGATTATCAAGTTCTAATCACCCAAGTTTAGGGTTAACAAAACATTTATTATTAAAATTAATATGAATGCATGTGCGTGTGATTAATGCATGAATGATTGAATTTGCCATGTTTGATTGCTATGAATGATAAGGATTGGTTTAAATATGAAAACAATATCATCTAGATCATTTCCAAACAGAATCAAATGAAGAGAAAATCAAATATAAGAAATATGAGCAAATGGTCATTTTGGCCAAACTTGTTCACTAGACCACTTTGGGTGTTCCTAGTCAAAAATTTCTAACAGAAACAAATCCAATTCTTTCCCCCCTTTGCTAGAACAAGTAACAATGAACCCAAGCCCACTTTACAAACCAACAGAAACAAATTCCAAATCTATCTAAAGGACAATTCACAATTGAGTCAAGTGTAGTTACTAAGATGGCCATTTCCCAAAAAAACAACCAAATCAATTCACCTTGCCAAACCCAAGCAACCATAGACTACAAAGCATGTGACCACAGCAATCACCAAAATTCATCCAAAAATTCAAATGTTGAATTCATGTGGCCATTTTATTAAACACCTGGTGAACACAGATGAACTTGCCTAACTTCTACTGTTCTTGATCAATGCCTTGTCAACTACTTGTCGCAACTACGAGCCCTTTGTCTCCCCCAGTGCCCAGCACTGCATTGAAGCAGCTACCCCTCTACAGTTTGCACCAGTGCCGCGCCACCCGAGCCGCCATTGTCGGCCGACCATGGCCAACTCGCAGGAGCCAGCACCGCGCCCGTCCACGATGTCTAGGAGACAGGCCATAGTCCACCGCCACTCCCTGTCCACCCCTCAATCTCAGCCAAGCCATGGAACACCGAGAAATGCCGCTCCCATTTTCTCTGCGCCATGCTGAGAGCGCGCTAGAGCTCCATAGCCGACATGCGCGCACACGTCGCGCCTCGCCCTCACCGCGCGTAACCGCATTCGCCATGACCCTAGATACCTCCCAGACACCACCGTTCGCTACCACGCGACACGAAACCCCTGTACGCCGCCTTGAACACCGAAGTCCCCATGTAGATCACTGATCGCATCCAACCATCCTCGACCGCCCCGTGTCATGCCATTAAGCATTTGACGACTTCAAGGAGACACCGCACTGTCCTACACCCTTAGCCATGACGTTATCCCGCTGTATCATCGTCACCGACGAGCCCATCCATACCGCTCTGCCCCTCTAGCCGGTGTATAAATAGAGGCCACCCCCGCCTCAATTCTTCACACCATCTCACTCCCATCTCTCTCAAAACCACCCCACAGCTTTCCCCGGAGCAAGGCGAGCACCAGCCCACCGGAAGTTTGCCGGAGTCCGCCGCTGCAGAGGAGGAGAGGAGTCGTTGATTGGGGCCACCCCAGGAGCCGCCACGACCACCGTTCGAACCGCCGTCGTTGACAACGTCATTCGCCCCCATCGCCGACCCTAGCTAGAGCCTAGCTGAGCCACCACGTACCCCCACTGTCATCGTCAGGGTCCAGTCTCGCCAGAGCTATTCGATGGAGACGACGAATGTAAGGCCGTAGATCTTGTTCTAATCGCACGGCCCATATTGAAACATACTGCTTCGTTTAGATAGAGTCGCTGACTAACGAAACCCCCTGTCAGCAGCCCGCTGCGCGTGCAGTGCAGCTGGGCCGGCCCATTTCCTTTCCCGCGTGTAGCCCATAGATTCAAATAGATATTTTCCATTTTATTCAAACCCTTGTTCTGTCAGTAGATTCAAAAATAACAAGACAATGACTTTTCCACATTCAAACATTTTTCAAAAATCAACCACAGATGCTTTTCAGTTGATTCCAACTCTCAAAATCACAGTTAACAAGATCTTTCTGAATATGTAAAAATATTTTGGTTTACATGCAGTGATCTTGGACTAGTACTAAAAGAATGCTATATAGGCATTTCTAGTCACTTTAATTATATAAAATAATATTTTTTGAACTTTATAAAATATGAACACCACTTTAAATCACATTCCCAAGTATTAGAATATGTGGTGATGACTTGTGTCAACATGATCCCATATTTCAATTGGAGAATATTAAATCTTAAGTAATTTTCAATGAGTAGAAAGTACTTTTCTAAAATAAAATAAATAAGACTAGGTCTTTATTTTATGTGATGGTTGTGATGATGCTAGATCATCTAGTGTGAACCTTTGTGTGCCAACTAGAGGTAGTTAAGTATTGTTTCGTGATTATGTACCTCGTATTCATTTATAGACGCTAGTACTGACCAAGGCTACGGGGAGGAGTACTATGAAGAAGAAGAAAACTTCAACTACTGCACCAATCAAGCCAAGATAACACTTGCAATTTTTTTAAGTATGCAAGCCATCCATGCAAGCTAATACTTGCAAGCCTCACAATACAAGGTAACTATGCAAGCCATCCATGCAAGCTAATACTTGCAAGCCTCACAATACAAGTTAGCTATGCAAGCTAGATAACCTATGCAAGATGCATTAGGCATGCTTTGGTTATGCAACCTTGATTATACCAAATCCCAGTTTTACTTGCAAGCTTTATTCTTTTATTTTTACCAAAGTTCTTTATTACTTTTAGCTAGTGATTTGTGAGTTTTGGAAAGATAGTATAGATAGCATAAAGAGCATAAAACTAGGCCTAAGTAGTTAGAACTAGATGTCATACTAAGGCATGAGACTAGATTTGGATAGTCACACTTGATTAGCACCCCTCCTTAGTGAATACCCTCAATTTTAGTGGCTAGTGCTAAGCATAAAAGTTGATCACTTTAGATGGGAATACTTGGTGAAAATGATTATGAAAATCTTGGAATGAAGATCCATTCTATTGAAATGTTTTGACATGTGTTATGAGCACAAGATGATTTAATGATGAAAATGTTGAGGCATGAGCCTTAGCACTTTTTAAAAATGGATGGTTGGGTTCGGATGCGATACCATTCCAATTTTACCGTACAACCACAATACCCGAATTTGGGTAGGGCTTGACTAGAAGTTTATATGTCTTAGTATGGGTTCCCTTGCGGAAGAGGTTGAGCTGAGGCTACCTCGTGATGAATGTGCACCTCTCAAGTTCCCAAGATGACAGATGGTCATGGTTGGGAGGCCAAACTCATAGGGGAGGTGCCTATACTAGGGTGTATAATTGAAAGGTTAGGATTGATTATCCGCATACTAAGTATGATGATTCAGGGTTATCCCTGACGGATGTATCGAATGTTGTGGGGAAAGTGTACCACCTCTGGAGAGTGTCAAACTATTCGAATAGCCACATCTGTGGTCATGGACAGTTGGAGTGGCCATACTGTTCCGTCATCAGATGTTTTCAAAATGACTTTTGAACGGAACTATGACTTTGACTTGACCACAACAGGGTTGTGATCATGAAAACTAAGTTCCCATTTAGGTGTTGTAGAACATTAAGATGTTTTCTTAATTTTGAACTCAGTTGAGATAAACTTGCCTTTTTGCAAATAAACCTAGATCTTAGGATTCCTACTCGCAGTACATTACTTGTTAGTGATAGTTTGTGAGTACTCATGGCTTTGTCCCTGGCTATTACTATGGCCAGAATATGAAGAGGACTACCAAGATGATGGACAACAGGAGATCTATGACAATTAGGATCATCTCCCATCGTCGGCATTGCTTGTGAGCCTGAAGATGGAGCCTCGACCATGCTACCGTTATTATATATTCGGCTGCATTGATTGTATTAAGACTGGATCATGAGATCCTATATTTGAAAGACCTTTATTATGGTTTTTAATGGATGATGAACGATGGTACCAATCTATTATGTCTCGCAAAAATGGTAATCATGGGATTGCGATGTATGGCATAACAGGCATCTGGGATTAAAAATCTGGGTGTTGACATAAATCTAATAATATCATACAAAATAATTTCCTATAAAGCAAACACATATAATGTTTGTGAACTTCTGATGAGCGTAAATATATATATAGCTGATAACAATAACACGGAAAATCATAACATGTGAAATTGTGGATTTCCAAATTATACCCACTTCTTAGAGAGGTCACTGCCCACCTGGGTACTGTGTTTGTGATTCCTCATCGTGTAAACAATGTCCGCTTTTGGTGGGGGCATGAGCAATCTACTAGCCTCTACAGTAGGCTCAGCCTCCACAGCAGCACCTTCAATCTGCGTAAATAGCAACAAATCTCAACAATTCAATACAGTACATAGTAGTCATATACGACAGTGTATGAGACAGTAAGACATATCTAGATCTGGATTAACATAAACACAGTGCCAGACCTAATAAAATCACACATGTTTCTGAACATCTGATAAGCATGCATGACACCAAGCGGATACTAATAAAATTAGACTGCACCATGGTAAGTGGATTAAGAAAAAAATACTCTTCTCTTTAAGCTGGGCCCTCGCAGCTGGGAAGTGGCCTTGCGCTTGTTTGGTGAGTAGTGGTACTGGCCGGATCCTCCGGCATGTGGGGGTATCATGCTGTTTTCCGCACCTGGAGAACCATGCTACAATAAATAAAGAACAAGATGGTGTCACAGAGGCTTCCACAAAAATAGGATGAAGGCAGAGACAAAATTTAGCACATGGATACATCTAGGTTGCAGACAACCACTTTCATCATGGGAAAGAATGGAAGAACACAACGAATATGCTGCTCCATTACCTTTTTAGGCAACTTTTAAGGGAACTGACGGGACCATCACTGTCCATAGTGGCCGTGCGCACCACAGACACATAGTTCTCCATATAGAATCTGATGCAAAATCCATTGCACATTAGTAGAAATTAAATGTTACAAAATGAAGAACACTGACTTGGAACTCGACCAAATGCCCCAATCAGAACAGCGGTGACCATGCCCTGATCTCGAATCCCAAACAAAATCAGTACCCTTGCCAACCCACCCCACCCCAATGGCCCAATCGATTAGAGCAGAGGAGGGAAAATACCCTGATTAGCTAAATAGATCCCGATTAGGTGACACTTGCTTGCTTGCCTGATGATAGGAGCTACCGACTGGAGGTTGCTGGTCGGAAGAGAAAAGGATGGGCAGTGGGATTAGTAGTACTACTAGTAGTAGAGGGGCAGTAGTACTACATTTTTTCTATAGTCTCGTCAATTTGGAGCTACGGGAAGAGATTCACGAGTTCTTTGCAAAATTTTCAACACGTTGTGGCATGGGATAATAAATAATGCGGGACCCATATCCAACCTCCTCTTTTTCCCTTGGCATCCCTTGTTCCTCTCCCAAGACCGATAAAATCGCCCCGTGTTCCTCTCTTAGGACCGAGAAAATCGCCAAGTATTGAATCAAATTGATTCAGCTCACGGAGAATTTTTTTGAACGGAAGAGCTGATATATTAATATCAGAAACAAAGTACATTATAGCTCATACAACATATACTCTAAAGATCAGCATTTGAGGGAGGGGAAGGGCTAGCAGAGTAAAAGACGGTGGTTGTTGCAGCATAGGGCACCAACTCAATGCCTCAAAAGCCGCTTGGGAAGGCTCAAAAGCAGGAAACACACATACACACATATATACTAGTAATATACGGAATAGTTTCCAGTTACAGGTCTACTAACAAAGACCTAGAAGTCATAGGTATCTCCACATTACAGTAGTACGATAGTAGCGGTCCAATCATGGGATAGCTCTTATATTTAGAGAGATCTTAGGTACAACCCAAGAGTTTTGTAGTTGGGCTAGTGGTCAGTATACTGCACATACGACACAAAAAGTACACCCCTTATGGTCAGCAGCAGTGCATCGACTCTATCCAGAAGCAGTGTACTCGATCCATAGCCTCAGGGTGTAGGCTCATCAAAGAACATGTCATCGTCATTACCATAAAAGTCCTCTTTGGTTGTCTGCTTCTCCAATTAGTAGATGAACATATACATTTAAAGAGAAATATTAAAGACACACAACCTGAAAATTTGTTGTTCTATAGATATATTACCTTGTCATCTGGCATAGAGTAAGTACCTGAAATGAAACCTATTTCATGCAGCTTGCGCTTTTTCTCTCCTCTCCCTTCTACAAGTTGATCTAGATACTCAAGAGCTGCCTCTGTCAGTTGATCTAGATGATCAACATATGCTTCCCCTACTAAATCTGGATGATAAAGATGTTCTTCCCCCGGTTTATATGCTTGACCATGAAATATCCATCTAACATATGTTCTTAGCATCCCAAATATAAAAATATGGTCTTCCACTATACTGAAAGGAAGTACCCTCTGATTCACACACAAGCGGCAGGGGCAATGTACTTCTGAGTAGTCACAATAAGCTCTAACAAACTCAATAAATCGTACAACACCAAATATATGTTTAGGGATTCCTAATGGATCAAGTTGCATCCCAAATATATCATATGTTTAATTATGAAATACAAGACTAGTTCTTAATTAGTAAAAGAAAAGCAGGAAACAAATAGATGGAGTACAAAAACTATATGCCCATGCATTTTAGCAAACATATTGACAACAATAATCGGTGACGGTACTTAAGAACATAGATCAAGCCTAGAATCAACTATGACCATGCAGACTGTGGACAAATTAAACTACGTATTTGAGGAGGCAGATCGGGTGAAATGGAAATAAATTGCCAACCAGATCGAGCTAGAGATAGAAGGACTACTGTGGGATCCACATGACCACCGGTGCGTCTCAAGAACACCAACGGGTAGGGAAATCTTCTTCGGACGTACGGTGGTGAGATGAAGAGCTGCGGTAAGCACGTCTATTTTGTGGGCAAGGGGTGAGGGTCTAAGCAGCGGAGGGTGGATGTTAACACTGCGTGAAAGGATGGGGAGGGATACTTTGAATATTCTGACCTACCCTGCTTTGGGCACCACCATATACGTTCCCCCCTGTCGGTGACCATAGATCAAAATTGACCCATTTTGGCTAAACTGAGATGAACTAGTTAAAGTGGAGAAATCAGCACGGAAACTTGAAAATTCATGAAACTTGTGCATTGTCCGTTAAATATATGTATTAATTTGTGAAATTATGGAAGGTGGCATTTTGAGCCATATCTTATCTTATCTTACCACTTTAAATATTGACCTTTTGACCAAGACTCGCGAATCCCAAAATTGCTAGCTGTCGGATCTTCTTTTCCATTATATTAACATCTGATGCTAGAAGATACTATTGATATAGTATTTAGCATAATAAATGCTATGCACAAACCTTAAAACACACTTCTCCATTGTTCTAGAGTCTTCTCCATCATTTCTCTAGACCATGTTACCTAAATTGCCATGTTTTTAGTAAATTGCCATATTGTCAATTTATTGCAAGAATTTAGCCAGTAAGATTGGATGGGTTTATCCATTAAACAGGTTACTTTGTGTGACAATTGGCACGATTTCATATTGATCCATAACCTTTGAAGTTGCTTCACAACCAAAAACAATGTTTTCACTTGGAAAAAACAATTTTGGATTTTCCCTTTGTATGCAAAGCTTGATTGGCCAAGATGCATCCAATGTACAGAGTATAAAACATGGACACGGTAACTATGGTTGTGCAAGTCAAAAAAAGAAAATATAGTTGTGGCCTTGATCATCTTGTTTGAAACACGGTAGATGTCTATCAACTCATTAAATGCTCGAAAGCGTACAGACGTCTAGGTCTATCTGACGGGGACAACATCCCCAAGTGGGAGTGGGAATAGCGTACCTTGGAAGCTTCAGCTTCGAAATTTTGAGAGAGCGCCAAAATATCCCGCCAATCCATTCAAACACCCTGCCCATTCATTCAAACATCCAGCCCCAAAAATCAATTTATTTCACAAATTTAGCCTAGAAGCTTGAAAGGGCGCATATATTTAAAGGTTATACTTTGTGTGTAAAAAGGGGGCGATGGCACTTTGAGCCATCATCTTTGTAGTTGCTTCACAATAAAAACATGTTAGAAGCTTTGACCACAACATTTGGTTACGGCGCCCAAACATCACACGCATCCATTCAAACATACTTCACCTTTTTTACAATGGAGAATTCCTATTCTATCCCTGCTCCGAAAACAAGAACCCGAGGAGAACTGCACTAATAGAGGAATATAGGGTGTAATTATGCATTCTCCCACGTGCATAACCCCATCGACGTGGTTCCCTGCCCTTCTTCAATAAGTATATTTACATGTCTTCCCACTCCGGCCTTACACTGACTTTGTGGACCCACACTGCAAGTGACCCGCATGTCAGTGACCAAGAATTACGGGAAGTAGAGATTCCCATCATGTTTGCATTTGAAAATTCGAACATTTTTCGCTAAACCGAGATAAACTCGTTAAACTTGGCGAAACCTGCTCGGAAACTTGAAAAATTTATGACACTTGGTTATTATTTGTCAAATAATTCATACTTTGCGATAAAATTGGTGCGGTGAGATTCTGAACCATATATAGTCTTTGAACCATAACATTGGTACGGTGATAAAATTGGTAACGCCATTGTATTCCACTAATATAACCATAAAGTTTGAACATTATTGAAAATTCCCGAAACACTAAACCCCTAAACCCAAAAACCCTAAACACTAATAAACACCTAAACCCTGACCAAGCAGGTATCATGCACTTGTAGATCAAATTTGAGATACTTCCATTGAATTGGGAAACGCCATTCTATTTGACGAATATATGCATAAAGCTTGAACATTATTGAAAATCCCCTAAGACCTAAACGACCCCTAAAATCTAAACCATCAACCCCTAAATACTAAACCCTAAACCTCTCATCCCATAATTAAACCCTAACCAAGTAGGCATCATGCACTTATAGATCAAAATTGGAGATACTTTCATTAAATTGCGGTAACGCCATTCTATTCCAAAAATATAAGCATAAAGCTTGAACATTGCTGAAATTCCCTAAAACCCTAACCAAGAAGGTATATCATCATCCACTTATAAATCAATATTTGAGATATACTTTCACTAAATTATGCTAACGCCATTCTATTCCATGAATCTAAGAATAATGCTTGAACAGCATTGAAAATGCCCTAAAACCTAAACTTTAAACTCCTAAACCCTAAACCCTTCGACCCTAAACCCTGACCAAGCAGGTATCCTGCAATTATAGATCAAAATTTGAGATACCATTAAATTACACTAATGCCTTTATATTTAACGAATATAGGCATATAGCTCGAACATTATTGAAAATTCCCTAAACCTTAACCCCCTAAAACCTAAACCCTAAGCTTTATCCCCTTAAACCCTAAAATCCTAAACCCTCAACCCCTAACCCTAACCAAGTAGGTATCATGCACTTATAGATCAAAATTTGAGATACTTCCATTATATTGCGTTAGCGCCTTTCTATTACACGAATATAGGCATGTAGCTCAAACATTATTGAAAATTCACTAAACCTTAACCCCCTAAAACCTAATCCCTATCCCCCTAAACCTTAAACCCTAAGCCCCTAACCCTGACCAAGTAGGTATCATGCACTTATAGATCAAAATTTGAGATGCTTTAATTGTTAAATTGTTGCTAAGTCACTCTACTCCACAAATATAAGCATAAACCTCGAACTTTATTGAAAATTCCCGAAACCTAAAACCCTAAACCCCTAAAACCTAGCTAAACCCTAAAACCCAAAACACAAAACCCCTAAACCCTAAACACTAAACCCTGACCAAGCAGTTATTATACGCACACTTATAGATCAAAGTTTTAGATACTTTTATTAATTTGGTAACGCCATTCTATTCTATGAACATAAGAGTAAAGCTTGAACATTATTGAAAATTCCCTAAATAACCCCTAAAACTTAAACCCTCAACCCACATTGACCCTAACCAAGCAGGTATCATCTACTTATAGATCCAAATTTGAGATACTTTCATTAAATTGCGGTAGCGCTATTCTATTCCATGAATATAAGCATAAAGCTCGAGCATTATTGAAAATTCCCTAAACCCTAAACCCCTAAAACCTAAACCATAATCCCCTATCTTATATTATCTTATCTTCCCACTATATGGCGTATGAATAACTTTGAATATTGACCGTTGGATCAAGACTTGCGAATCCCAACATTGCTAGCTATTAGATCATATTTTCCATTCAATTAGCATCTGATGCTAGAAGATACTATTGCTATAGTTTTTAGCATAATAAACGCTATGCACAAACCTCAAAACACACTTCTCCATCATTCTAGAGTCTTCTCCATCATTTCTCTAGACCATGTGACCAAAATTGACATGTTTTAAGTAAATTGCCATATTGTCAATTTATTGTAAGAATTTAGCGAGTAAGATTTTATAGGGTTTATCCATTAAACAGGTTACTTTGTGCGACCATTGGCACGATGTCATATTGAGCCATAATCTTCGAAGTTGCTTCGCAGCCAAAAACAATGTTTTCACTCCGAAAAATAATAAAATAATAAAATTTGGATTCAAAGCTTTGTGCGACCATTTGGTTCAAAGCTTTTGATTGGCCAAGATGCATCCAATGTACGGAGTAAAAAACATGGACACGGTATCAGCAACTATAGATGTGCAAGTCAAAAAAGGCAAATATGGTTATGGCCATGGTCATCTTGTTTGAAAGACGGCAGATGTCTATCAACTCCTTAAATGCTCAAAAGCGTACATGCATCCCCAAGTGGGAGTGGGAGTAGCGTACCTTAGAAGCTTCAACTTCAAAATTTCGAGAGAGCACCGAAATATCCCGCCCATTCATTCACACATCCAGGCCCAAATATACTTCACCTTTTTTAGAATGCAAAATTCCTCTTCTATCCCTGCTCCAGAAACAAGAACCCAAGGAGCAATGCAATAATATAGGGATATAGGTGGTAATTTTGCATTCTCCAACGTGCATCACCCCATTGACGGTGGTTCCCTTCCCATTCTTCAATAAGTACTTACCTGCCCCCCCTCGTCCAGCCTTATACTGACTTTGTGGACTCACAACGCAAGTGACCTGCATGTTAGTGACCCAGAATTACGGGAAGTAGATATTCCCATCGTTTCTAGTTGAAACATTCAAACATTTTTCGCTAAACCAATATAAACTCGTTAAACTCAGCGAAACAGGATCGGAAACTTAAAAAAATTATGAAACTTGGGCATTAATCATCAAATAATTCATACTTTGTGATAAAATTGGTGTGGTGCGACTTTGAACCATATATAGTCTTTGAACCATAAAATTTGTGCGGTGATAAAATTGGTTACACCATTGTATTCCAAGAATATAGCCATAAAGTTTGAACATTGTTGAAAATTCCCGAAACACTAAACCCCTAAACCCTAAAACCCTAAACACTAATAAACACCTAAACCCTGGCCAGGCAGGTATCATGCACTCAAATTTGAGATATTTCATTAAATTGGGCAACGCCATTCTATTCGACGAATATATGCATAAAGCTTGAACATTATTGAAAATTCCCTAAACCCTAAAAACCCCTAAAACCTAATCCCTAAACCCATAATTAAACCCTAACCAAGTAGGTAGCATGCTCTTATAGGTCAAAATTGGAGATAATTTCATTAAATTGCGGTAACGCCATTTTGTTCCACAAATATAAGCATAAAGCTTGAACATTATTGAAAATTCCCGAAACACTAAACCCCTAAACCCTGCATAAAGCTTGAACATTATTGAAAATTCCCAAAACACTAAACCCCTAAACCCTAAACACTAATAAACACCTAAACCCTGGACAAGCAGGTATCATGCACTTGTAGATCAAATTTGAGATATTTTCATTAAATTGGGTAACGCAATTCTATTCGACGAATATATGCATAAAGCTTGAACATTATTGAAAATTCCCTAAACCCTAAACAATCCCTAAAACCTAAACCTTCAACCCCAAAATACTAAAACCCTAAACCCCTCAACCCATAATTAAACCTTAACCAAGTAGGTATCATGCACTTATAGATCAAAATTGGAGATACTTTCATTAGAATGTGGTGACACCATTTTATTCCACAAATATAAAATAAAGCTTGAACATTATTGAAAATTCCCTAAACCCCCTAAAACCCTAAACCCTAACCCCTTAAACCATCTTGACCAAGCAGGTATATCATATGTTTATAGATCAACATTTGAGAGATACTTTCATTAAATTATGCTAACGCCAATCCATTCCATGAATCTAAGCATAAAGCATGAAAATTATTATTGAAAATGCCCTAAAACCTAAACTTGAACCCTAAACCCTGACCAAGCAGGTATCATGCGCTTAAAAATCAAAATTTGAGATACTTTCATTAAAATGCGCTAATGCCATTCTAATTCATGATAGTTCAAACAATATTGAAAATTCCGCAAACCCTAAGCCCCTAAAACCTTAACCCTAAGCCCTATACCCCTCAAAACCCTAAAATTTAACCCCTAACCCTAAGCTCGGACATAACCCTAAACTCTAAACTACCCCTAAAAACAAAAACCCTAAACCCTCAACCCATAAACCCTAAACAACCAGGTATCGTGAACTTATAGGTCAAAATTTTAGATACTTTCATTATTAAATAGTTGCTAAGTCATTCTATTCCATGAATATATGCATAAAGCTCGAACTATATAGAAAATTCCCGAAGCCCTAAACTCTAAACCACTAAATACCTAAAACCCAAACCCTAAACCATAAACCCTAAAACCTAAAACACTAAACCCCTAAACCCTAAAACCTGAAACCCTAAATAACCCTGACGAGGGCAGGGTATAATCATAAGCATAAAGCTTGAACATTATTGAAAATTCCCTAAACCCTTAAACACTAAACCCCTAAATGACCTTGACCAGGCATGGGTATCATCCACTTGTAGATCAACATTTGAGATATACTTTCATTAAATTATGATAACTCCATTCTATTCCACGGATATAAGCCTAAAGCTTGAACATTATTGAAAATTCCCCAAACCTAAACCCTAAACCCCTAAACCCTAGAACCGTAAACAGTAAACCATCAACCCCTAAACACTGACCAAGTAGGTATCATGCATTTATCGATCAAAATTTTGAGATACTTTCATTAAATTACTGCTAAGTCTATTTATACCATGAACATTATTGAAAATTCCCTAAAACCTAAACCCCTAAACCCTCAACCACCCCTAAACCTTGACCAAGGAGTTATCATGCACATATAGATCAAAATTTGAGATACTTTCATTTAAATTGGGTAGCGCCATCCTATTCGAGGAATATAAGCATACAAGTCGGACATTATTGAAAATTTCCTAAACCATAAACTGTTAAGTACCCCTAAAACCAAAACCCTAAACCCCTAAATACTAAAACCCTAAACCCTCGATCCATAAACCCTATAACCAAGCACGTATCATGCACTTATAGATTAAAAATTGAGATACTTACAATAAATTGCGGTAACGATATTATATTCCATGAATATAAGCATAAAGCTCGAACATTATTGAAAATACCCTAAACCCCTAATCACCTAAATGACCCTGACCAAGAAGGGCATTATATATCAATCAAACGAGGAATCTCTTTTTGTAAAAATTGCTTGAAATGACAAGATGCACTGATCTACCAAATATAGACACGTTATTATAAACTATGGTAGAGATATGGCCATGACCTTGGTCATCTTGTTTGAAAGCTTTTAAAATATAATGCTTATCAATTTCGGCAAATGTGTGGAAACTCATTGAAATGCTGGTAACCCTAAACCCTAAGCACTATACCCCTCCAAACCCTAAACTTTAACCCCTAACCCTATGCTCGGACATAACCCTAAACGCTAAACTACCCCTAAAAACAAAAACCCTAAACCCTCAACCCGTAAAACCTAAACAACCAGGTATCATGAACTTATAGATCAAAATTTTAGATAATTTCATTATTAAATAGTTGCTAACTCATTCTATTCCATGAATATATGCATAAAGCTCGAACTGTATTGAAAATTCCCGTAGCCCTAAACTCTAAACCACTAAATACCTAAAACATAAACCCTAAAACCTAAAACACTAAACCCCTAAACCCTAAAACCTGAAACCCTAAACAACCCTTACGAGGATAGGCTATCATCATAAGCATAAAGCTTGAACATTATTGAAAATTCCCTAAACCCTTAAACACTAAACCCCTAAACGACCTTGACCAGGCACCGTATCATCCACTTGTAGATCAACATTTGAGATATACTTTCATTAAATTATGATAACTCCATTCTATTCCACGGATATAAGCCTAAATCTTGAAAATTATTGAAAATGCCCCAAAACCTAAACCATAAACCCCTAAACCCTAGAACCATAAACACTAAACCCTCAACCCCTAAACACTGACCAAGTAGGTATCATGCATTTATAGATCAAAATTTTGAGATACTTTCATTAAATTACTGCTAAGTCAATTTTTTCCATGAACATTATTGAAAATTCCCTAAAACCTAAACCCCTAAACCCTCAACCACCCCTAAACCTTGACCAAGGAGTTATCATGCACATATAGATCAAAATTTGAGATACATTCATTTAAATTGGGTAGCGCCATCCTATTCGAGGAATATAAGCATACAACTCGGATATTATTGAAAATTTCCTAAACAATAAACTGTTAAGTACCCCTAAAACCAAAACCCTAAACCCCTCAATACTAAAACCCTAAACCCTCGATCCATAAACCCTATAACCAAGAACGTATCATGCACTTATAGATCAAAAATTGAAATACTTACATTAAATTGCGGTAACGCTATTCTATTCCATGAATATAAGCATAAAGCTCGAACATTATTGAAAATACCCTAAACCCCTAATCACCTAAATGACCCTGACCAAGCAGGGCATTATATATCAATCAAATCAGGAATCTCTTTTTGTAAACATTGCTTGAAATGACAAGATGCACTGATCTACCAAATATAGACACGTTATTATAAACTATGGCAGAGATATGGCCATGACCTTGGTCATCTTGTTTGAAAGATTTTAAAATATAATGCTTATCAATTTCGGAAAATGTGTAGAAACTCATTTAAATGCTGGTAAGCATGCTAGTTATCGCTGTCGTGTGGGTCTAGACAGGGCCAACACGTGAGGAGCAATTATGTTGGAATAGCGTACGTCGGAAGCTTAAACCTCAAAATTTCCGCACAGCACCGAAACATCCCGCGCATCTATTCAAAAATCCCGCCTCGTTTTTTGCGATGCAAAATTCCTCTTCTATCCCTGGCCTGGAAACAAGGACCATAGGAGTACTACAATAATAGAGGGTGTAGGTGGTAAATTTGCATCATCCCACCTATATCCCTCGTCGCCTCTTCGCCGCCCACCCCCCTACGACCTTGTCACATCCCAAGATTTTCCAAATCTTGTAATGTGAAAAATAAATGAATAAAATAAAACTTTGTTGATTTTCAGGGTGAGAAGAAACTTTTTGAATCCAATTGGAAACTTTCAAAACCTATTTGGATCAAATAAAATCCTAAAGAGATTTAAAAGGATAAATAAACAATAAACTTCAAAATATTTAAAATTACTATTTTTGGATCTTTTAATAAAAGATTTGGTTTTCAAAGGAAAAGGAAGATTTATAAATAAGGATTATTTTGTGAGCCAAATTAAACCTTGGCCAAGCTTTTGATTTAAAACATTTTGTTTTGATCAAAATAATAAATATTTATTTAAAGAAAATAATAGGGATTTATTATTTACCAATTTTGTTAAAGTAAAGACTTTCCCTTTTAAATAAAACATTAAAACTTATTATTTTATTTTAAAATAAGTTTTCCAAGTATTTTATATTCTCAATTAAAACCTACTGAAGTGTTTTTGGTTTTATTTTAGATTTCAAAAATAAAGATTTTAATAAAACAAATCCTATTTGATTTAATAACTAAGGTCCATTTTACTTAATTATTAATGGCCCTAAAATAAAAATGTTATTTTATTTTAAACAAGTTTTCCAAGTATCTTATATTTTCAAATAAAACCTACTGTTTTGGTTTTGATAATATTTAGTTTTCAAATAGAGATTTTATTAAATAAATCAAAACCTATTTGAATTAATAATTAAGGTCTATTTTATTTAATTATTAAATAGATCCTAAAAGAATAAAAAAATATTATTTTTGTTTTTGGACTTTGGTTTATGTTGCTAAACAGAACCAAATTCAATTGCAAAGTGTGGTGGAAGTTTGGAATGTTTTGAATGTTTGATTTGTTTGTTTGAAATTCAATCAGGAAATTCAAACAGAAAAAGAGAAAAGATTCAGAACAAAAATAAAATATGCAAAGGACACAGCCCAGCCGGCTATCCCAACAAGCCCAACATCAAGCCCACCCCACTCCCTCTCGCGAAACGTTTTTCACCAGAAACAGAACCCACAGAGTCGATGACACCACCTCCCCTCTCTCTCTATCGCCAATGACCCCACTTGACTCATCTTCTTCCTCCCCGCGACGACCACGCCGGCCGTTTCCTGCCGTTGATGCCGCGGTTAAATTCGCCTTAACGCCTTCGCCATTACTCGCTGCGACCACGCACGTTAAAGCGTCTCCCTCTCCTCTCTCGTTCCCCTCTGTCGCCCCACCTCAACACGCCCCCAGGCCGCCCAATTCCTCGCCACACCACCCTCTGTCCGACGACGCTCCGGCGACGATTCCGGCCAGTATTCACCGCCCCTCACCTCCTCGATCACACTCACAAGTTCCCCAGGCCCTGGCACATCTTTCTGCATCCGCAGCTCGCTTGCGCGCGCCTCTGAGCCTCGATAGTGACGACTCCAAGCACCGTCACCGTCTGATTCCTCCCCGGCGACCCTCCCCGTAAGCATGCGTCCGCCCCTCTCCTTCCCGATGACACTCCTGCACTCACCGCACTCACCCGCATCTAACCATGCACTTATTTTGCTTCGGGACGATCTGCAGCCTCGCCCTCGACCACGACCGCGCGCAACCGACGCCAGCAAGAACTCCGATGAGCAATCCACGTCGGACCAGAGCGCCCCTTGACTCCTCGAGAACACCTTGAGCTTCCCCAGGCTTCTGCGAACGCGGTAAGCATTTTCCCATCCTCTCTCGCTTCCTGATTCGCCAGCACCGCCACCACCTTTGTGCTCCGCCGCCAGTAGCCACCGCAGCGCCGCCCGTCTCTGGCAAGTGTGTTGGATGCCGTGCGATTGGGATCCAACGGCTAGGATAGAAGTAAGGAGAAAGGGTAAGTAGCATCTGCGGGCTGTGCGATATGACTTGATCCAACGGCATGCGTCGCTTGATCCACGCAAAACGTTTTCGACGAATCAGAATAGGACGCGTGTCCCAGACTGTTTGATTTAAACATAATTTGTCTATTAGATTTCCAATTTAATAAATTGCAAACTTTATATAAATAGAATCAGTGGAACAAGCCCTAGCCAACCATTCCATTTGTTTAGTAAAAGGCTTCTGGAAAAATGTTTGTTTTTGCAGAAACATTTGTGTGATTGTTTAGATTATAAAAATTGTTCAAAAATGATTTTGGGGATAAAATCTTTGGCAAATGGTGTGATTTGAACCTACTGACCATAGGAAACACTTTGTGGATTCAAAAATGTATTTGGTGAAACAAAATAATGATTATTTGATTTAAAACCAATTCTAGTCAAATAAAAATGTGGTTTATTTATTAAAAATAGTTTTGGAAGAAAACCTTTCGGAAATGTTTTGTTTTAAACTCTCTGACCCCAAACACCAAGTTTTATGGTTTGAAAACATATTTGGTGAACCCTATAGATTAATGCCTTAGTAAAAACATTTCTACACCACATAAAATGATACCTTGTTTTGAAAATGGTTTATGAAGTGAAATCTTTTGCAAATGACTTTGCCACTTTATAAAATGACCAATAGGTGTTTACAAATGTTTATGACCCATTAGGAACCACTTTTTCAAATAAAACAAAGCTTGGCATGCTTGCATGCATTATCTTGTTTATATGATTTTATGTGATGAATTGCTTGATTGGTAGATTGAACTTATGCCTTGCTTGACTGAATTGTAGTGACTTGAAGAGTGTGATTGTAGCAAGGACAAGGGGTGAACTTATACTCTACCAAAAATGCAAGTGATGCTTCATACTTTTGTCCCATTACTTTCACTATGCATTAGTGATTTTTCTAAGTAAAAGTTGCATGGAATTTTTGCTAAGTATAAACCATGCTATGAGAAATCCTAGTAGATGAAACCTTAGTAGAAAATTTCCTAAGTTAAGATTCCTACTACTATCAAGCTTAGCTTAGATAATAGAAAACAAGGGTGGAATATACATTCATACTATGGAAAAATTTCTAAGTCTGAGGACTTGTGTTTTGTTTAATAAAACAACTAAGTTAATGAATCGCCTGGGTGGAATGGTAATTGCTTGGTGGTTTTTGGTTGAGTGGTTACACAAGGCCCATGGCTATGGTTTATCTTGTGTATCACACTTGTGGATTGCCACCCGGGAACAAAGAGATTTTAGATGTCAAATGTTGAGAAGCTTCTAGTGCAGCCACTTGGCAATATGGGCTCTACCTAGATCATATAGGTTGCAAGAACTTAGCCATATGGACAGTTGGTGGTAGGGTTTGATAGGTTGGAGCGCGTCCATTTTGGTCTAAGGGAAGGCTTCTGAAAGATCTTGTCTTGATGAAACCAAGTCTTGTGGGGAAAGTACACCACCTCTGCAGAGTGTAAAATCTAAGTACTTAGCCATGTCCCTGGTAAAGGACAATTTGAGCATCAAGACATGGAAGCAATCAAGAATCTCATCATCCAAATTTCTAAGTAAAAAACTTGTGGTTGAACAAGGGTTAATTGATCTTCAATCTTTGATTGGTAGAGGCCTTGGGAAAGATTATTTTGTCAAGAAAAAACTTAGTGTTTTCAAATGATAAGGAAAAATCTATTTTTGAGCAATGCAAGCCTCAACTCCAGTTAGCCAAATGCATATAGATGATAGACTCCACTGTACTACCATAGTATCACTTGCCAATACAATTCAAATGTATTGACCCTTCTGGCTGTAACTTGTATGTTGCAGGTTTGAGTGATTTAGTGAAGTGTGTTGATTAGGATTACAAAGTCTACAACCAACATGTCTGCCTGTGGCACTTTGAAGATGAAGGACCCCATGCTTATAGATATTCTGCTGCAATATAATGTAATAGCCAAATGAGCTATGTAAGATGTAATAAATTATGTTATTCCTGGTTATAAAGTTGTATTATGACCTTTTTTTCTTGATATTACATCTTAACTGTGGATGCTAGCTATTGATCCTGGGACTAGCATTGTAAACACAGGGGACTCTACCTTATTAAAGGTTGGGAACCTTACTGATGGTATCAGAGCATTGTGTTGCCTGTAGGATTTCTAACCCTAGGATTGGACAAAACCCCTTAGAAAAATAGGAGTTGTATTTGTTCCAAAAATTATTTACAAACAATCTTGTAAACTCTTTCCTCAATCATTTTGGTTTTGATTCTACATCTCTTCTAATTCAACTTGATGGATAAAGCCTTCCCATGGCCAAAGACTTCACCATGTGCAAAGGACTTCATAAACTCTAATGACTTCAACATCTTCAGCATATTCACCAAGGACTTCAACCTTGGATATCACTAAGGACAAGTGAGACAAGGAATCTTGCTCAAGATTTGGAGACTAAGGAAACACAAAATAGAAGGAGCCATCATCACCTTTGAAGTTTTGTGACCAAGACATGAGAAGTTTTCTCCAAGGATACAAAAATTTTGTTCAAGGAGAATCAACCAAGAAAGATGGAAAGATCGCAAGTGAACCATATAGATGGACCACCATATTTAGTTAAGTCAAACACACCAACTTATGTGGTGTAACAAAAATATTTTTGGTTGCCTAAAAATATTCTTGAAACTTGTTGTTTTAGTGGAATGTTTGTTTGTGATTTCTTGAACATTGCTTGTGTGAATTGTGATGTGTGTGATTAGAATTATTCCCTTAGAAATATTTTGCCTATTCTATTCCCTACCCAACCCAAACAGATGACTTCTCCAAGAAACTCCAACATCAAGGTTGATGACAACAACAACAACCAAGAGGACAACATGAGAGAACTTATAGCAACCCAAAACCAGTTGAGCCAAGAGACAACTCAGCTTTTAGCCAACAACAATGGACTAGACCCAGCCATACAAAGGATTTTAAAACTTCAATCCCAATTGTTGCAAGGATTGGTTACTCAAATGATCAACATGGGAGAAAATTTTTCCCAAAGAGCTAATGAAAACAAGGATGACAAAGATGTTATTTTAGAAGGAACCAAATCTTGCAATATTTATGGAGAAAAGGATCATACATGCAAGGAGCATGAAGATCAATGCCCTAATTGTGAAGAAGAAATTCATATCTCTAGTAACTGCCCCAAGAAGGGAGAAAGATTTCCCACCTCTGAGGTGAGGTATGAAGAACATGAACTAGAAGAACTCCTAGTTTTGGAGAGACCCGAAAAGAAGAAGGACATAAGCCAGTTGCAATGTTACAATTGCAAAGAGATGGGACACTATGCCAGTGAATGCCCAGAAAAGAAGAAGAACCAAGAAGACAAACAAAAACTAGTGAAACCCAAGATAAGGAAGGATTTTAGCCAAGTGATGTGCAACCACTGCAAAGAGTTAGGACATTATGCATCATATTGTCCAGAGAAGCCACCTCAAGACCTCAGCCTTGTCACATGTTTCAAATGCAAGGAGCTAGGCCACTATGCAAACTTCTGTCCAGGAAAGTTACACCAAGATCCCAAGTAATACAAGATGTAATTTAGTTGGAAAATATTTTAAGGGTGGTAGTACCCTAGATTCTTTTGAGCCAACTTGTAACCCCTAGCCTCCCCAAATCTCGGGATGAGATTTATTTTAAGGGTGGTAGTCTGTCACATCCCAAGATTTTCCAAATCTTGTAATGTGAAAAATAAATGAATAAAATAAAACTTTGTTGATTTTCAGGGTGAGAAGAAACTTTTTGAATCTAATTGGAAAATTTCAAAACCTATTTGGATCAATCCTAAAGAGATTTAAAAGGATAAATAAACAATAAACTTCAAAATATTTAAAATTACTATTTTTCGATCTTTTAATAAAAGATTTGGTTTTCAAAGGAAAAGGTAGATTTATAAATAAGGATTATTTTGTGAGCCAAATTAAACCTTGGCCAAGCTTTTGATTTAAAACATTTTGTTTTGATCAAAAGAATAAAGATTTATTTAAAGAAAATAATAGGGATTTATTATTTACCAATTTTGTTAAAGTAAAGACTTTCCCTTTAAAATAAAACATTAAAACTTATTATTTTATTTTAAAATAAGTTTTCCAAGTATTTTATATTCTCAATTAAAACCTACTGAAGTGTTTTTGGTTTTATTTTAGATTTCAAAAATAAAGATTTTAATAAAACAAATCCTATTTGATTTAATAACTAAGGTCCATTTTATTTAATTATTAATGGACCCTAAAATAAAAATGTTATTTTATTTTAAACAAGTTTTCCAAGTATCTTATATTTTCAAATAAAACCTACTGTTTTGGTTTTGATAATGTTTAGTTTTCAAATAGAGATTTTATTAAATAAATCAAAACCTATTTGAATTAATAATTAAGGTCTATTTTATTTAATTATTAAATAGATCCTAAAAGAATAAAAAAAATATTATTTTTGTTTTTGGACTTTGGTTTATGTTGCTAAACAGAACCAAATTCAATTGCAAAGTGTGGTGGAAGTTTGTAATGTTTTGAATGTTTGATTTGTTTGTTTGAAATTCAATCAGGAAATTCAAACAGAAAAAGAGAAAAGATTCAGAACAAAAATAAAATATGCAAAGGACACAGCCCAGCCGGCTATCCCAACAAGCCCAACATCAAGCCCACCCCACTCCCTCTCGCGAAACGTTTTTCACCAGAAATAGAACCCACAGAGTCGATGACACCACCTCCCCTCTCTCTCTATCGCTGCCAGCGGACCCCACCGCCAACTCATCTTCTTCCTCCCCGCGACGACCACGCCGACCGTTTCCTGCCGTTGATGACGCGGTTAAATTCGCCTTAACGCCTTCGCCATTACTCGCTGCGACCACGCACGTTAAAGCGTCTTCCTCTCCTCTCTCGTTCCCCTCTGCCGCCCCACCTCAACACACCCCCAGGCCGCCCAATTCCTCGCCACACCACCCTATGTCCGATGACGCTCCGGCGACGATTCCGGCCAGTATTCACCGCCCCTCGCCTCCTCGATCACACTCACAAGTTCCCCAGGCCCTGGCGCATCTTTCTGCATTCGCATCTCGCTCGCGCGCGCCTCTGAGCCTCGACAGTGACGACTACAAGCGCCGCCACCGTCTGCTTCCTCTCCGGCGACCCTCCCCGTAAGCATGCGTCCGCCCCTCTCCTTCCCGATGACACTCCTGCACTCACCCGCATCTAACCATGCACTTATTTTGCTTTGGGACGATCTGCAGCCTCGCCCTCGACCACGACCGCGCGCAACCGACGCCAACAAGAACTCCGGTGAGCAATCCACGTCAGACCAGAGCGCCCCTTGACTCCTCGAGAACACCTTGAGATTCCCCAGGCTTCTGCGAACGCGGTGAGCATTTTCCCATCCTCTCTCGCTTCCTGCTTCGCCAGCACCACCACCACCTGAGCGCTCCGCCTCCAGTAGCCACCGCAGCGCCGCCCGTCTCTGGCAAGTGTGTTGGATGTCGTGCGATTAGGATCCAGTGGCTAGGATAGAAGCTAGGCGAAAGGGTAAGTAGCATCTGCGCGCCGTGCGATATGACTTGATCCAACGGCATGCATCGCTTGATCCACGCGAAACGTTTTCGACGAATCAGAATAGGACGCGTGTCCCAGACTATTTGATTTAAACAAAATTTGATCTATTAGATTTCCAGTTTTGTAAATTGCATAACTTTAGTTCTACACGTCCAAATTTTGCAAACTTTATATCAATAGAATTAGTGGAACAAGCCCTAGCCAACCATGCCATTTGTTTAGTAAAAGGCTTCTGGAAAAATGTTTGTTTTTGTAGAAACATTTGTGTGATTGTTTAGATTATAAAAATTGTTCAAAAATTATTTTGGGGATAAAATCATTGTCAAATGGTGTGATTTGAACCTATTGACAATAGGAAACACTTTGTGGATTCAAAAATGTATTTGGTGAAACAAAAGAATGATTCTTTGATTTAAAACCAATTCTAGTCAAATAAAAATGTGGTTTATTTATTAAAAATAGTTTTGGAAGAAAACCTTTGGGAAATGTTTTGTTTTAAACTCTCTGACCCCAAACACCAAGTTTTATGGTTTGAAAACATATTTGGTGAACCCTATAGATTAATGCCTTAGTAAAAACATTTCTACACCACATAAAATGATACCTTGTTTTGAAAATGGTTTATGAAGTGAAATCTTTTGCAAATGACTTTGCCACTTTATAAAATGACCAATAGGTGTTTCCAAATGTTTATGACCCATTAGGAACCACTTTTTCAAATAAAACAAAGCTTGGCATGCTTGCATGCATTATCTTGTTTATATGATTTTATGTGATGAATTGCTTGATTGGTAGATTGAACTTGTGCCTTGCTTGATTGAATTGTAGTGACTTGAAGAGTGTGATTGTAGCAAGGACAAGGGGTGAAATTATACTCTACCAAAAAGGCAAGTGATGCTTCATACTTTTGTCCCATTACTTTCACTATGCATTAGTGATTTTTCAAGTAAAACTTGCATGGAATTTTTGCTAAGTATAACACATGCTATTGGAAATCCTAGTATATGAAACCTTAGTAGAAAATTTCCTAAGTTAAGATTCCTACTACTATCAAGCTTAGCTTAGCTAATATAAAACAAGGGTGGAATATACATTCATACTATGCAAAAAATTCTAAGTCTGAGGACTTGTGTTTTGTTTAATAAAACAACTAAGTTAATGAATCGCCTGTGTGGAATGGTAATTGCTTGGTGGTTTTTGGTTGAGTGGTTACACAAGGCCCATGGCTATGGTTTACCTTGTGTATCACACTTGTGTATTGCCACCGAGGAACAAAGAGATTTGAGATGTCAAATGTTGAGAAGCTTCTAGTGCAGCCACTTGGCAATATGGGCTCTGCCTGGATCATATAGGTTGCAAGAACGTAGCCATATGGAAAGTTGGTGGTAGGGTTTGATAGGTTGGAGCGCGTCCATTTTGGTCTAAGGGAAGGCTTCTGAAAGATCTTGTCTTGGTGAAACCAAGTCTTGTGGGGAAAGTGCACCACCTCTGCAGATTGTAAAATCTAAGTACTTAGCCATGTCCCTGGTAAAGGACAATTTGAGCATCAAGACATGGAAGCAATCAAGAATATCATCATCCAAATTTCTAAGTTAAAAACTTGTGGTTGAACATGGGTTAATGGATCTTCAATCTTTGATTGGGAGAGGCCTTGGGAAAGATTATTTTGTCAAGCAAAAACTTAGTGTTTTCAAATGATAAGGAAAAAATCTATTTTTGAGCAATGCAAGCCTCGACTCCACTTAGCCAAATGCATATAGATGATATACTCCACTGTACTACCATAGTATCACTTGCCAATACAATTCAAATGTATTGACCCTTGTGGCTATAACTTGTATGTTGCAGGTTTGATTGATTTAGTGAAGTGTGTTGATTAGGATTACAAAGTCTACAACCAACATGTCTGCCTGTGGCACTTTGAAGATGAAGGACCCCATGCATATAGATATTCTGCTGCAATATAATGTAATAGCCAAATGAGCTATGTAAGATGTAATACATTATGTTATTCCTGGTTATAAAGTTGTATTATGACCTTTGTTTCTTGATATTACATCTTAACTGTGGATGCTAGCTATTGATCCAGGGACTAGCATTGTAAACACAGGGGACTCTACCTTATTAAAGGTTGGGAACCTTACAGACCTCCACCCTCCTCCGGCCGCTTCACCCCAGTCCTCTCTTCCTCACCGGAGCTGCTTCACTGTCAATGCTCTCTTCTACACGGGAGCATCTTCACCGTCGGCGCTCTATTCCACACCGGAGCTCCTTCCCCGCTGGCGCTCTCTTCCACTCGGGAACATCTTCACCGCCCAACGCACATGATCCACCTTGAAATGCCCAGCCGATGCCCCCACCGCCCTCTTGCGCGTACCACCCGCCATCGCCGCACAGTGGTAATTTCTCTTGCCCGTTTGCTATTTTTTTACTTATAAGCTATGAAAGTGTTAGAATGTTGCTCAATATCCTAGATGCTATTTCCATTTTATTTGCACCCACATATGGTAGTTCTTATCCACATCATAAGCTTCTTGCTATTATTTCCTTTCTTTCATTCCCACACTATCGGTGTATTCCTGTAACACTAACTCGTAGATGCTATTCTTTTCGAGCGCTCGAATGGGCCATGAGAACAGCTCATAAAGGATCCAACACTGACAATCTTACGCCAAGCAAGGCTAAAGTTCAACGTTTCTATGTGTTACTTAGGCCAGTTTCTTGTCATGTTAATAAGTTATATTGCATGTATGGATATTATGTTAATAAGTCATTCTACCTAAAAACTGCCATGACATTTCCATTCATGTTTTATTGTGTTTCTATCTATGAATGCTTAATTTAGAAAATGTCCAGCTTTTCATTTTTTAATGCTATATTTTTGGTGTTTTCAACTTCTTTCATCCTTCCAAACTAGCTAGCTAGTTCGAATAATACATCAGGTCATTTTTAATGCTATCTTTTTTGTGTTTTTCAAGTGCTTTCATCCTTTCAAGCCAGCTAACTTGCTTTTAAATGTTATGACTCAATGTAGAGAAAGGACAATGGAGTATAAGGACCAGAGTTCCAGCTTCTCGACTCAGATACTACTGTTAGATTGGCCAGGAGTCGCACCAGCTTGAGAAGGAGAAACTGTCATCCTGAAGGAGCTACTGTAAGTTGATACTTACTTAAAGTTTATGCGTCACACTTAAGCTTTTTGGCTTGTGAACAAGGTCCACTATGTATATAGATA
Source organism: Avena longiglumis (assembly GCA_030063025.1). Taxonomy (NCBI): domain Eukaryota; kingdom Viridiplantae; phylum Streptophyta; class Magnoliopsida; order Poales; family Poaceae; genus Avena; species Avena longiglumis. The sequence goes on along the minus strand of CP125973.1, from coordinate 442,635,640 downwards.
GCTCTTAAGTTGCACCTTTTGGCTTATGGTGTGGTTTATTCATACATAGCGGATGTCCAGCATGTGCAACATTGGAGATTTGTGGTGTCTAGAGTCTTTTTCACTGGTAAGGGCGAGTCTAGCAAGTTTTTGTGGACCCTGGGTATAGTACAAGACCCATGCCTTTATTGTTTATTTCTACTCGGATGAGTGGGTCCCCTATATGGTGTAAATAGTGGAGCAGATTTTATTTTCTTAGACGTGAGCCTAGTAAATTTCTTAGCCACGTCTAGTATGCTTGCTCTTAAATGATCTCTAATTTATATAATTACTACTTTCCCCCTTGTTCTTTGTTTTAACCCCTTTCACCTTATTGTACAAGCTGCAGTTAAAACGAAGCAGGAGTTCTAAAAAGGCAGGACTGAAAGTGGTGATCCCTCTTCTATTCATCCTCCCATTGTATTTCTGAAGCAAACAACTTACCTACCATTCCACCTAGAATAGCTCCTACAGGTGATATATATACGAAGGTTGTGTTTCTTGAAGAAAGAAAGGGTGTAGCTACTCTTAGAAATGTAGCTGAAAGGTTGAAGAAGAGGACATATGATATATTAAATCGAATTGCCATGTACCAATCTCTTATTGATGATACCAACACTCTGTAATTTTTAGAATGCATGTCTTGTTTAATGATGTGTTGTAATAAACTTTTCTTGTTGTAGTAAGTAGTTTATATTTCGCATGTTATTAATTGGCATCTTGGCATTCATGTGTTTTTCTACAAAATAAGTCGGTCGTTTCAAAAAAGGCCAAAACAGTAACAGGTTGGAACAGAACGATCAATGAAACGATTACGTATGGAGGTGAACATGAACAGTAATGGCCATAACATTTTAAGGACGGAACAGTGACAGGCCCAATCAGTACGGGGCCAAAACACTAATGGGCTGGAACAGTAAAAGGATAGATAATCAGCAGGTCGGAACAATAAAAGGCTAGATAGTTTGAAGGCCAAAATCATAAAAGGCTAGATAGTCAGCAGGCCGGAACAGTAAGAGGCCAGAATCACAGAAAGCTAGAACAGTAAAAGGCTAGATTGTTAGCAGGGCGGAACAATAAACAACCAGATTTACAGCAAGTCGGAACAATAAATGGCCAGACTTACAACATGTCAGAATAGTAACAAGCTATATTCATAGCAGGCCAGAACACTAAAAGGCTAGATTGTCAATAGGCCTGAACAGTAAAAGGCCAGATTCGCAGCAAGCCGGAACAGTAAATGGCTAGATTGTCAGTAGGCCGAAATAGTAAATGGCCAGATTCATAGCATGCCAATAACAGTTAACGACCAGATTCGCAGCAGGACGGAACAGTAAAATGCCAAATACTTAGCAGACCGAAACAGTAGAAGGCCAGATGCAGATCAGGTCGGAACAGCAGGCCGAAATAGTACAAGGCCCGAAAATATAACGGCCCAACTTATGGGCCCATTTCAAACGGTGTTGGGCGAAATAGTAATGGGCCAACTTACTATTGGGATCTCATAATGGGCCAGCCCACTTAATAATTGTCAGACCTTGGATGGGCCTGGCTTTCTACCACTGTTTCCATGACAATTATCGACGGTAACTGGCCGTTAACGGTGTTTGACATGTGGCAGTTTGCATGACATCATCAGTCAACGCGGTTGGCCAACAGATCTATGACGGAACAAGTTTTCGTGACTGAAGGGTGCGATCCGCCACGGTCGGAAAAAACTGTGGTTGATTCGACGAGGGTTTTACCACGAAGGACATCTGTCGTAGAATACTCTTTAGCCACGAAAAACGGGCCTTCAACCATGAAAATCGCTTGTTGTAAAAGGAGATTTTTCTTGTAGTGAAATTGGTGTGTTTTAATCCTCATATAGGCACCCCTCTATATAGGCGGAGGGAGGGGATCCATCCACCTTAGGTGTCCCATGTGGGACTAAAAACAATCAGAAAAAGGGAAGATTTCGGACTCCCCCGCCAGCTGGGCCTCACACCACCCGGGTGGGCCACCCGAGGACGGCCCAGGCAACACGGGGCGTGTCAAAACCCGGATTTTTAATCCCAGATGCATGTTATGCCATACATCGCAATCCCAGGATTACCATTTTTGCGAGACATAACAGATTTGGATACCACAGTACATCATCCATTACAAACCATACATAAGGTCTTACACAAATAAGGATCTCATGATCCAGTTCTTAATCTAAATCAAGCAGCAGAATAATGTAATAATAAAGGTAGCGTAGGTGAAGCTCCATCTTCGGGGTCACAGGCAATGCTGACGATGGGAGATGATCCTAGTTGTCATAACCTTCCTGGGGTCCATCATCCTGGTACTCCTCTTCATAGTCTGGCCACGGGAATAGCCAAGGACAAAGCCATGAGTACTCTTTAAGTACTCGCAAACTAATACTAACAAGTGAAGGGGGTTTTTGTAGTAGGACACTAAGCTCTAGGGTTGTTTTGAAAAAATCCAGATTTACTTCTACTAAGTTCAGAAGCAAAGAATGCTAGTTGAAATTTTATAACACCTAAGTGGGAACTTGAATTTCATATCACAAATCTGTTGTGGTCAAGTCAAATTATCAATTCATTTCACAAGTCATTTTGAAAACATCTGACGGGGGAACAGTATGGCCACTCCAACTGTCCATAACCGCGGACGCGGCTAGCAGAGATTATACACTTTCACCACAACATTCGATACATCCGTCAGGAACAAATCCTGAATTCACCATACTCAGTATGTGGATAATCAATCCTAACCTTTTCATTACACGCCCTAGTATAAGCACCTATCCTGTGAGTTTGGCCTCCCAACCATGACCAACTGTCATCTTGGGTACTGCACAGGTGGACAATCTTCACAAGGTAGCCTCAGCTCAGACCTTGGCCGTGAGGGAACCCATACTAAGGTATATAAGTTTCCAGTCAAGCCCTACCCAAATTTCGGGTATTGTGGTTGTACGGTAAAATTGGAATGGTATCGCATCCAGACAACCATCAGTTTTATAAAGGGCTAAGACTCATGCCTCAACATTTTCATCATCAAAATCATCTGGTGTTCGGAAACACATGTCAAAACATCTCAGTAGAATGACTCATCATTATAAGGTTTTCATAACCATTTTCCACCAAGTATTCCCATCTAAAGTTGATCAAGTTTAATGCTTAGCAGTAGCATCTATGAGTGGGGGTAAGTACTAATGAGAGGTGGTAAACAAGTGGAGCTTAACTAAGTTAAATCTCATGTCTTAGGATGACATCAAGATTATCTAGCTTACGCCAAATTTAATGCTCTTTATGCAACCTTTAATTATCTTCCTAGAATCTAAAAATCACCTAAGTAAGCTCTAAGTAATAGCTTTGATAAAGAAATAAAGTATAAAGCTTGCAAGTAAACTAGGATGGGGTTATCAAGTGGGTATGATCACATATGCTTAAGGCATATATTTGGTATGGTAACAAGCAAGTAATTGCTTGTATAGGTATCAGTATAATCTTGCTAAGTTAATAGCTTGCAAGTATTGGCTTGCTAAAGTAGAGTAGCTTGCAAGTGTTAGCTTGCTAAAGTAGAGTAGCTTGCAAGTGTTAGCTTGCTAAAGTAGAGTAGCTTGCAAGTGTTATCTTGCTAAAGTAGAGTAGCTTGCAAGTGTTAGTCTGCCTTGTGCAGAGCAGTGGTTGAAGTTCTCCTCAGCTTCTTCTTCGTAGTATCCTCCTTCCTCCTCGTACCCTTGGCCGGTACTAGCGTCTATGAATAAATACGAGGTACACAATCACCAAGCAATACTTAACTATTTTCAATCATCACACAAAGGTGCACTATAGATGATCTAGTATCATCACTAACATTACAAGATTAAAGCTTTGGTCTTATTTATTTATTTTAGAAAAGTAATTTCTACTCATTGAAAAACTACTTAAGATTTAATATTCTCCAAACCAAACACGGGATCATGTTGACACATGTCATCACCACATATTTCAGTACATGAGAATGTGATTTAAAGTGGCGTCACAATTTAATAATATTTAACCTTTTATTTTAAATAAAATAAGTGACTAGAAATGCCTATGTGGCATTATTTTATTACTTGAACATTATTTCTGTAAGTAAACCCATATGTTTTTATATTTTCTGAAAGGTATGGTCAAATATGATTTTTGAGAGTTGGAATCAATTCAAAAGCTATTATGGTTGAAATTTGAAAAATGTTTGAATGCAGAAAAGCTTCTGCCTTGTTATTTTTACCAAGGTTGATCTATAGATCCAAATGATTTGAATCCAACGGGCTTGGATTAAGCATTTCAATACCTTTCTAACAAAATTGGTTTCATTCAATTTGGTTCACTGAATCAAGTTGGGTTGATTTTTGAAACTAGGTACAGAACTGATTTTGAATATAAATAGAAAAAGCTAAATACAAACGAGTGGGCTCCGCGGGAAATGCTAATGGGCCGGCCCAGTTTCACTCCACAGCACGGGGTGCAACTGACAGGGGATCTACTGGTCAGTGGCTCATAAAACGCAAAACGGTACGGGGCGATGTGTTGCGTTGGATTAGAATGAAGATCGACGGCTGAGGGTTGTCGTCGACGATGAATAAGTCACCGGCGAGCTCGAACCCTAGCGGCTCGGTGGGGGTGCATAGGGGGAATACCGGGGCTCCAGTGACGACGGCGAGACGGGCAAACGACAAAGTCGACGACGGCGAACTCAGGGGTGGTCGCGGCAGCTCCGGGGGTAGTCGAAATCAACGGCTCCCTTCTTCTCCAAAGGCGGCTGCTCCGGCGCAATTCCGGCGAACTGCTGCTCCTCGTGCTCCGGCTAAGGGGTGGAAGGATCAGTGAGGTGAGGGGAGTGAGATGGCGTGAAGAAATCGAGCGGGGGAGGCCTCTATTTATAGTGGCGAGAGGGGACCTATGGGCGCGGGCTAAGCTCGTCGTGGTCGACGATACAGAGGGCTATCAGCGTGGGCGACGGTAGGGGGAGGTGATGTGCTCCCTGGCGAAGCTCAACGGCATGGTGGCGAGGCGTGGGGCGGTGCTGATCGGTCGGAACGCTTCAGCGCTCTGAGCGGGTCCGACGGAGGTTTTGATGGTGCATAGCACGCGTGGTCCGCGCGGCGGCGAACAGGCGTGTCTAAGGGGTTGCTGGGGTGGTGGTGATCACGCGTGCATGCGGCGAGGGCGGCGTGCGGTCGGTGGGCGTGTGTCGAGGGTGGCGCACGGGCGCGCTCTCGGCATGCTCGCAGAGAGGCTTGGCATGGCTTGGGCGTGTGGTCCAGTAGCTAGCATTGCTCGAGGCTGGGACAGGGAGTGGCGGTGGGATGCTAGCTAGCTCCTGGACAAGGTTGGCATGGCTAGTTCTTCTCCTAGCTTGTTGTCCACACTGGGGTGACAAGGGTGCTCTCGGCCTGCTCACCATTGATGAAAATGGCCAGCTTACAGTGCTGCTAGAGATTAGATAAGGGTGCTAGATGATCTATTAAGGCTAGTTGTAACCAGAGAGGGAACAAGGTTGGCCAAAACACTGCTTAACATAGTGTTTTTGATTTTGTTGATTTGAATCTGCAACCTGTTTGATGAAATGGCCGCATGAACTTAAGTTTTGAATTTTGAAAAGATTTTTGGTGGGTGTGCTAGGCATGTGTTGAGGGTTCTATGGATGCTTGAGTTTTGAAAATTGAGCTTGTTTGAGTGGTTTTTGAAATAGTGGGATCTTCCCATAAGAAATAGATTCAATTTTAAACTGTCATTTAAACTAAGCATTTGAATGTTTTTGGATGATCACAAAGTGGGCCTTGGTACATTATTATGAGTACTATCAAAGGGTGCAAAGATCCATACATGTTTCTGTTAAGTTCTGAAAATTAGAGATAGCCAAAGTAGGCATGGGAGTTAATTTGGCCAAAGTGACCATTCACCTAATTTGTTTGTTTTGACTTGTTTGTCTTTGGAAAAAGTTTGAGGATTGTTTAGATGATGTTTATTTCACCTAAGAATCCTTTTACAAGCAAAGAAACACAGAATCATGGCAATTCAAAAGAATCCAAATTTTAACACACACACATATAAATGCTTTCATATTTTTAATTAGAAAAGTTTTTTGTTAACCCTAAATTTGATGATTTGAGTTTGATGATCCAAGTTTAGTATTTTTGTGATATTACAGGGCGGCATCTGGAGGCGGTGTCGACGCTAGGTCTAGGGTGGGCCGCCTACCTACCTCGTGGCCCACCTCCGTGGCAGGGGCGTCCTGGTGCCTAGGGAGCCGGTCGCTATCCCTGCGGCCCACCGTGCGCGGCCCCCGCAGCCTGGAGGCTGTGGCGGCGGCTGGCGCCGGGTGGTCCGATTGCCCGCCCGCGGCCCAGCATGCCTGCGCGTGTTTTCCACTATCTGCCGCCCACGTGCGCTGCAGATTTATATTTTAGCCTTTTTCGTCCGTTTATTTTTTAGGTAAAATTCCTCCTTGCTTTTTGCCTAATAAGAAATATGCCTTTCTAAATATTTGTTTATAATATATTATTTCATAATTAACATATAATAAATATATATTTAAATCATCATTTATCCGAAAACTCTTTTCGGTCATTTTTCCTTTCTCCGGACACCTTCGGATCTCCCCAGAATTTTTATGGTCTCGCTCCTCTCATTTCTTTAATGATTCCTAACAAGCCATTAACATTCCCTAATTTTCGTCAAGCCCTTAGGCATGCTACCCAACAGTTCGAGAATACTCCAGACATGATCAAGACTCCTCTCTGACCAATGATCAACAGCGGGACCTGGATGCCCATCATGACCACCTATGAATTCCACGAAATTTGTCATTGAACCGTAAACATTGTATCTTATTCCTTTTGTCTCTGCAATACTATATTGTCCGATGTTTGATCAGATGACATCACCATGTCAGGGTTCAACCTCGTTACCGACAATACCTTCTTTACTCGATTCGATAGATGATATCCCTTGTGACCTAGTCACACGTTGTGCGGCTTATGGATATAACTTATCCGAATGGTCCCAGAGTATCTTCCGTCACGTGGATGGACAAATCCCGCTCTTCATGCATACGCCTCAAACTGTTCCTCCGGATACCCAATGAAACCCTTATGATTACGGTTCCACCGAGTGACGTTAAGTGCCTTCAAATTTACCTCGGGAAACAGTGATTAGATATGGTCTCACGGTCTAAGGAAAGAGTCACTATGTTTCCTAATCATCGTAACCTGAACTTTGTGACATGATCATGATATAATCCTATAGATAGGGTATTTTCACCATCGCATTCTCAAATGACATGACTCCATTGTCAATTGGGGCTGAGGCACCAACATGATCAGGAAACCTTTGATTATTCATTGACCAATGAACCAGTGACTAGAGTTTCACTCGGAACTACTGGTTGTTTGTATATCACACATGTATTAAAGTTTCCTCGTCAATACAGTTATAGCATGATATAAAACTTAATCATAAACTTTATGAAATATGCCAATTATCATTTGTCTCTAGGGCATATTCCCTTATGTCTCCCACTTGCACTAGAGTATAAATAAACTAGCTGCATTTGTTATTTAATCATCAGTACCATACCACTTGGTGCTTATGATCATGCTTGCTCATGGAAGAGTTCTAAGTCTAGGAAATGAACATTTCATTCCTTATGTATCCTTTGCAACTTATTAATGTCATCCTATATGATACTAATACCTTTTATCATCTCTATGATAACTTCTTGTGCATGTATAGTGTTTTGGCAACTGAATGGGGTCTCAGGTTCTAGATACCAGCAGTGACTTTAGATAGGTCTCGGGGACTTCATCATGGGCACTAAGTATTGGAACACACTTTGTGAGAAAATTTTCTCAAATCTTCAACATTTATACAACACATGGCGTTATTCATATACTTTGTTATAAATGTAGATTTCAAATTCAAAATGCACTAGGTGCAATTTCGAATATTTGCCATCACGCTTCAACTGCGTTAGGTAACCTTCTAATTCAAAGATTTCCGATCTTCTTAAATTCAACATCTAACCTTTATAGTTTAACACTTTATACTTTTGATATGTTATCTTTGAAACATGTCTACAGATCTCACTAGATACTGTGGACAATCTAAACTTATTGTTCAATGATTTACACTTAATCATTTGTGAACTTGTTCTTCTTACTAAGAACATGGATCAGATTATGTCAAGTAATCATCATGATTTCAAAACCACAATCCTATGTCAAAAACATAGTGGATGCACGAACATCCCGTTATTCCTATCAAATCATTGATGCTTATTACTTAATGTTTTCCCTAACTTTGAATGATTTCAGACTCTTCCTTAATCAATTCATATTCTGAACCTTTTCAGAATCTCCTTTAGGAATTTCATTTCAACATAACCCTATAGTACATATTTCAATATCCAAGATTTCAATGTCGTATATACTTTTCAACTATTCTCCCATAAATCAATATTTATTTATTGGCTCTTTGCTCATGATTCATAATGTGTCTTTACACACATGAATCATGTCAATCTCCTACTAAAAATATGTTCACTACATATCTGAGCTCAAACTTTACAATACTCCCACTCAAAAATATTTCCTACACATATTAATCTAGCAATACTCTCTAGATCCCAATCAACTTTATGCACATTGAATATATTCTTGACATTTAAAACAAACTAGAAATATCTTGATCAACTATCAATTCGAGACTTTCATTTTACAAGATTCTAAGATCCACCGGACTTTAGCATTTCTAAATAAAATTCATTTGAATTCTCCCAAGACACTTCTTGACAAATCGTGCTTTGTCTTTTAAGACTCCCACTTATTTCTTATGACCTAGTGGTCCTCCAGAAATATCAAGTACCTACTTTACTTGATGAGATTTAGTAACAGCTTTACTTTCCAATCTCAACTGAAGTTTAATTTTAGGATTTTTTGTAACTTTAGTTTACCATCAACTTCCTTGTAGTTCATAGGTAGGTCTCATTCCAATAACGTGACAATCTATTAACACTTACCTCCAATCTAGTTGTAGAGCATATTTTTGAATCCTACTATTTTATGTAAAATCATAACCAAAAAACACAATGATCACACTCATTGATCCCTTTTATTTTAACATGAAGAGCCACGTCTCAGAACATATTCCGTTATGGTTCTCAAAATTCTGATGCATGGTCGCAGACATTTTTCATGCTCTTACCTTATTTGATTAACACCATTGTCGAGAAATGCACTTTCTTGAGAATGTGCCAAACTTTTAGCAATAATAGCTTTCCCTTTCTTTGGTTCTTGTCATGAATTTTTTCTTACAAGTTTCCAAGGACTTATTCGTTACTACTTTGGTTTTATCAAATAAACCCAAAACTTTCACAAATTATAGAAGATGAGTGTATGCCATTTCCATTCAATGGTCTTTACTAATGTTACTTAGTGTTATTTGATTTATTGCCAGATGTATTTCCCACTTTATGTCGATTAGGCATTTTACAAATGTTCATGTATTATAAATTAGTTTCTTAATTCGAATAATTCAAACATAATCAAAACAACATATGAACATAAATAAAAAGCATTCATAAAAGCAAAACAACTGACTTGTTACAAACTTCTATGAATAACCGTCTAATAGAATATAAGACACACTAAAAAGGTTCATATTCAACCGATTACAATAATTATTCAAAAACAATAAATCAAATGATAAGTCTCGAGGGAGAGTGTCGTCGGCCATCATCATCATGCTCGTCATCAACACGCAACGTCACCTCCTCTCTCGCAAGCAACTCTCATGCAAAAGGACATGATTTCATATAAAATAGAACAAGTATCAGATACTTCAATACTGCAACAAGTGTTTACAAGATTATAACATTTATAAACTTTTGTATATTATATATACGTTTGTCATCGACGACCTCTCCAGCCATGGGTTCAAGCCTCGCGTTTCTAAAATGTTCTGTGAACTCATAGAAATCCATCCATTCTGCATCACCTCTCATGATACATGTTCGGATATGTCCTTTGAAGATAGGAGGCAGTGAACTAAGTAATACACCTATTGCAAAGGACTCAGTCATCTAGTAGTCCACAAAGTGAACTAGTCTCATGTGCGTATCAAGTATGAGATCTAGGTGACTCTCCATACAAGTGTGTTCTTCCATCTTTATGGAGAGGAAGTCCTCGACAATCTTGTACTTCCACAGGCACACATGGATTATGAACTCTGCTCTTAGTTGACCTACCATATCATATGGTCCAAGGTCATCTACAAGAGGATGTAGTTTATCCACCATGTCGTTGCGCATCAACACTCGTATGAAGCGGATCTTTCTTGACAAAAAATGTGGTCTTCCCGCAAGCGTGGGGACTCGTATTATTTTGGCTCATCCAAATCCATTGTGTAGCGAATGTATCCGACCACTTTGTTCTTGGTGAGGAGGTCATTAATACGTGTTACCAAATCCGAGAAGTTGGATCCATATAACTTGAGTTTCTCAGCGGCAAGCCAATTGGTAATGTCAAAGGTTGCCTTGCAGCGAACCATATTCTGCATTTAAAATTTGCAAAAGATTTAGACTAAGTTTATGAAAATATGAGTTAAGATAACTCCACTAGGAACATTATCCCAAGAAAAGTCTTAGTGATTACATGATCCTCATTCACTACATTACCCGCGATCGTCACGGTCGGCAACATAGCTTCAAAGGTGGACGCTACATGTCGATCACATCATTCATGTGACTCGTGCTCGATCTATCGATCATCTTGTGTTCTGAGGTCATGTCTGCACATTCTAGGCTTGCCAACTCTAACTCGTGTGTATTGTGGTGTAGCATGCCTTACACCCACTGTATGTGGACACAGGTATGTCTGGCACCCAATCGTCACGGTCTGCCTCATACGAGAGAACTTTCTTGGTGGTGCATACACAAGGGGAACACTATCATTGGAATTAAGTTGATTAGGGATTATCTTATTAATGCTACCATCGAGTATCTAATAATTAGCACACAACAACATACACACAACAATCATACATCGAATGTAAGTGATATGTGATATGGTCTTCGCGCTATGATCTCCATTTTAGCGCCTCGGGTCCGACGCTAGGGTGTCGGGCCTCGGGTATGGTGCCAAGGTGTCGGTGGCTCCGGGTCCTATGCCATGGCTCCAGCGCCTCCGATATCCAATCCACCATTATGATGACTGTTACTACGACTTAGCAACAGAAAGTAAACTACTTTACCTTGACTATAACCATATCACATCACAATGCCCCTGCAAGACAAATTTAGATGCCTCTACTTTATCTTTTGCAAGTTTTACGTGGTTACTAGGGCTTTCGCGCAAGAACTGTTTCTTACCTACGAACTTCAACCACAACACCGATTGAATAATTGTATCTACTAACCCTCTTTCAGGGCCCTCCTTTGTAAATGCTATATCAACCATTTAAAGAGACACACACACAACTGCTAGCCACTTATACATAACAAGTCGTATGTCGAGCGTGTAACCAGTCTCGCGTAAGAGTACGTGTAAGGTCGGTTTGTTCCGCTTCATCAATCAATATCGCGATATAAACAAGTACACGTGGGAGGGTAACAATTATAAAATCTATGCCCACACGTTACAACTCGTGTGTTCTACCCGTACTAGCAGTACTATGCATAGATCGGCCATGATACCACTATTGGGGTTCGAGGGCAGAAAACAAAAAAAATTACTACTATCGGAACCCTAATGCCAGGATCTATCTACTACTAATGCAGTAAACGGAGGAGATACGATATTCATATCTTTGAAGACCGAGCGCGGTTGACGTACCGCGAGAAATGTGGTTGAAGAAGACGCCCTAATGCTGACCTCGAGGTCATGAAGTCCTACGGCTCTGACAACTCCTAGCGCTGAAAGCACGGTGCCGCCAGAGGGAGTCACACACGTACAATGCATGCCGACGACTCCCGCTTCTCCCTGATCCAGCCAAGATTGCAGAAGTAGATCTCCTGGCTCTGAATCCTGCAGCGCGACGGCGCTCCACGGTGAAGAACTCCTCGCTCGCACAGCCCTAACAAGGGGGCCGTAGTCGCAAGAGAGAGAGACCTTTTATGTATTTCCAGGTGGAAATTGGTATGTTTTAATCCTCCTATGGGAACCCCTTTATATAGGTAGAGGGAGGGGCTCCCTCCACCTTAGGTGCCCCATGTGGAACTAAAAATAATAAGAAAAGTCCAGATTTCGGACTCCCCCGCCGGCTGGGCCTTACACCACCCGGGTGGGCCACCCGAAGCCGGCCTAGGAAGCAAGGGGCAACGACTGGAGGCGGTGCCAACGCTGGGTCCGGGGTGGGCCGCCTGCCCACCTTGCAGCCTAGTTCCGTGGCGGCGATGGCCTGGCGCCTGATGCGTCGGAAACGTATCTATAATTTTTGATGTTCCATGCTTGTTTAGTATCTACTTTGCTTTGCTTTGTCCATACTTTGAGGTGTTTTTATATGTTGTATGGTACTAACCTATTAACAAGTTGCCATAGTGTCAGTTTCCTGTTTTCTGCTGTTTTTGGTTCCAGAAAAGCTAGTAAGGAAATATTCTCGGAATTGGATGGGACAAAAGCCAAAGTCAATATTTCACCGAGGAGAACACGTAGTCCAGAGGACAGATGGAGGGAACCAAAGGGCGGCCGCACCCCCCAGGCGTGGGCCCACCCTAGGACACGCCTGGGCAAGGTGTGGGCCCCCTGGCCACCCTCCTTCCTCTCCTCTTCGCCTATAAGAAGCACCCGATGCCTCAACCATAAGTACGCGATCAATATCCCACGAAACCGTCTGTAGCCGCCGCCACCATTGTCCCTAGATCGGGGGGATCTTAAGCTCTTCCCGGCACCCTGCCGAAGGGGAGATCATCCTGGAGGCCTTCTTCTTCATCATGCCAGCCTCCGGTATGAAGCGTGAGTAGTTCCACCTGGGACTACAGGTCCATGTAGTAGCTAGATGGTTGTATCTCCTCCTTTGTGCTTTCATGTCTAGATCTTGTGAGATCCGTTCATGATCAAGATCTCATCTATTTGTAATCAAGCATGTTGTGTTTGCGAGGATCCGATGGATATTGAGATTACTATGTCAGATTGATTAATGGTTTTGTCTTATTGATTCTATCATGTCTATGTTGTTTGTGATCTTGCATGCTCTTTGTTGTTGGTAGCTATCTTGGCCAAGTAGTTGCTAGTGACTCCAAGAGGGGGTATTTATGCTCTATAGTGGGTTCATGCCTCTATTTAATCTAAGGGAAGTGACAGAAATCTCTAAGGTTGTAGATGTGTTGTTGCTACTAGGGATAAAACAACGGTCTCTTGTTCATGGAACAAGTGGATTGTTTACCTTACACACTTTGCTTAAAGCAGTTGTCTGTTGCTTGCAACTTAATACTGGAGGGGGTTCGGATGATAACCCAAAGGTGGACTTCTAGTCATAGATGCAGTTCGATGGCGATCTATGTATCTTGTAGTACTTCCCAATCGAATCTCATAGGATCATAATGTCTAGTATTGCATTGTTATGCTTTGCTCAGTCCTGTCAATTGTCCTGTTGTAATTTGTTACACTGTATGCCATGTTTGTTTATCTAAGGAGAACACCTGTAGTGAACTATGGACCCTGGTCCAATCTTTACCATTGATAAATCCTCCATTGTTACTGTATACTTTCTGCAAACCACCATTACCTTCCACACCATCCAGTTAATCCTTTGTTACAGCAACCGGTGAGTTGACAACCACACTGTTCGTCGGGGCATAGTCTTGAGTTTGTGTTGTGTAGGTTTTCAAGTTGCTTGCAACACTTTGAGACGTTTTCTTCCTCCTACTAGTTCGATAACCTTGATTTCTTACTAGGGGAACACTTGTTGTTGTGCTGTTCACACCTTGCTCTTGGGGTTTCCCAACAAAGCGCTCCAGGGATCCGGTCGCTCTTCCCGTGGCCCAGCACGCGCGGCCCACACGGCCTGGAGGATGCGGCTGGCGCCGGGTGGGCCAGCTGCCCGCCTGCGGCACAGCGCGCCTGCACGCATTTTCCACTATCTGCCGCCCACGTGCACTGTAATTTCTCTTTTATCCTTTTTCCGTCTGTTTCTTTTAGGTAAAATCCCTCCAGGGTTATTCCTAATAAGAAATATGCCTTTATAAATATTTATTTATAATATATTAATTCATAATAAACATTTAATAAATGTATATTTAAATCATTATTTATCTGAAAACTCTTTTTGGTCCTTTTTGCTTTCTCCTTTCTCCTAACACATTCGGATCTCCCCATAAATTTTCTGGTCTCTGTCTTCTCATTTCTTCAGTGATTCCGAACAAGCCATTAATAGTCTCTAAGCTTCTTCAAGCCCTTAAGCGTGCTACCCAACATTTCAAGAATACTTCAGACATGGTCAAGACTCTTCTCTGACCAATGATCAATAGCGGTACCTGGATGGCCATCATGACCACCTATGAATTCCACGAAATTTGTCATTGGACTATAAACATTGTGTCTTATTCCTTTTGTATCTATGATACTATATTGTTTGAAGTTTGATCAAGTGACATCACCAAGTCAGGGTTCAACCTCGTTACCGACAATACCTTATGTACTCAATCTGATAAGTGATATCCCTTGTGACCTAGTCACACACTACACAGCTTATGGATATAACTTATCCGAGTAGGCCCAAAGTATCTTCCGTCACGCAGATGGACAAATCTCTCTCTTGACGCATACGCCTCAACCTATTCCTCTGGATACCTAATGACACCCTTATGATCACCGTTATACCGAGTGACGTTAAGTTCCTTCAAAGTAACCTTGGGAGACAGTAATTAGATATGGTCGCACGGTCTAAGAAAAGAGTTACTATGTTTCCTAATCATCGTAACCAGAACTCTGTGACATGATCGTGATACGATGCTATAGATAGGGTATTTTCACCATATAATTCTCTAATGAAATGACTCCATTCTCAATTGGTGCCGAGGCACCAACATGATCATGAAACCTTTGATCATTTGTTGACCAATGAACCAGTGACTAGAGTTTCACTGGGAACTACTGGTTGTTTTATATCACACATGTATTGACGTTTCCTAATCAATACAGTTATAGCATGATATAAAACTTAATTATAAACTTTATGAAATATGCCAATTATCATTTGTCTTTAGGGCATATTCCCTTCTGAACAATTATCTCGCTAAGCCGAGACCATGGGGGAATAGTACTAGAGGGGGAGAGAGATCCTTCGTGAGGAGGTGTGAGTGAGAAGTGAGGGAGGGGTGCATTTTATAGGGGGAGGCGGCAACCCATCCCATGGCCGGCGGCCAAGGTGGTTCCCCCACCTATATCCTCATTCATGTGGGTGGAGCTCCCACTCATATAATAAGCCTCCACTCACATAAACCATTTCTCCACTCAAAATTCCACTCACCTTCATCAAATTTCCACAAAATTTAATGCAATCTCTCATTTAATAAAACTATTTTATTTACTTTATTCAGAATTTTGTTAATTACATTAATTAACAAAAATTCACATAAAACTCCTTGCTACATTTGAATTCACATGCAGAACCAATTTTAGCAATTTCACCTGAAACAATTCCGGTGTCCAATGAAATAATTCCAGCGCTTTGATATTCTTTCTCTGGCATTTCATTTGCTCCAAATGGTGTCGGTATCCCTTAAGTGTGTCACCCTATGGTTAGCAAATAATGCAGACATGATCAAGACCCCTCTCCGATCAATAATCAGAAGTGGTACCTAGAGACCCGTACTGACTCCCACACATTCAACGATGAGTTCTTGTGATTGTGTGAACCTTTAATGTTGTAACTAAATCCCTTTGGCTCGTGATATTTTACATGTCCGAGATTCGATCATCAGTATCCCCATACCTAGTTTGATCTCATTACTGACATGTACTCTTTCCTTATTCCCGTGATATAACATTCTAGTGATCCCATCACTTTCTTGGAAGCTATACCAATATGATATCGCCGAGAGGGCCCAGAGTATATCTTCCCGTCATTTGGATGGACAAATCCCACTCTTGATCCAAGTGACTCAACATAACACTTTCAGAATACCCAAAACCCACCTTTATAGTCACCCTATTACGATGTGACATTTGGTGTTATCAAAGTACTATTCTGGTGTTAGTATTTTAACATAATCTCATGGTCTAAGGACTAAAGATACTTTGTAATGATGTTATAGTAATTAAAATATAATGAATTTGATTGTATTATTATACTTCGGATGAATGTTCATCACATCATTCCATCAATGTTCTAATCTCGTTATTAACAACATCCAATGTTCGTGATCAGGAAACCTTGATCATCTTGTTAATCAACGAGCTAGTTTATATGATAGGCATAACTAGGAACACTTTATTTGTTTATTAAACACACATGTATTAACGTTTCCTATTAATACAATTATAGCATGAAAAATAAACATCTATAATATATTTGAAATACAATAATAACAACTTTATTATTGCCTCTCAGGCATATTCCCTTCACTTGCAAGCTATTATCAATGTGATATCACCAAGAGGGCCCTGAGTATGTCTCTCAGTCTTCGGGGTGGACAAATCCCACTCATGGTCAACGATCCTCAACTAACACTTTCTTAGTACCCTACGACATCTTTATAATCACCCTTTTATTGTGTGGCGTTTGATGGAATGAAAGTACTCCTCCGGTGTTAGTGATTGACGTGATCTCATGGTCTAAGGATTAGTGTTACTTCGAGTGATATAGCAATATAAATTTGAAGACATGATTGTATTGCTAAACCAATTATGGGTGAATGTTCATCACAACATTCTCCAATGACATGACCTTTTTATTAACAACATCCAATGTTCATGATCAGGAAACCTTGATCATCTATTAACCAACAAGCTAGTATAATGAGAGGCATTACAAGGAACCATTTTTTGTTTATTAAACACACATGTATTAACGCTTCCGGTTAACACAATTATAGCATGAGAAATAAACATCTATTATAAACTTGGAATAAAATAATAACCACTTATTATTGCCTCTCGGGCATATTCCTTTCAGTCTCCCTCTTGCACTAGAGTCAATAATCTAGTTTACATAGTTTTGAATCTAGGGATTTCTATTTTCGTGCCCTTGGTTCGTTAGTTGTACTCACTTTTCCCAAGCCACTTATCTTTTCCTCACTATTCCCCTCGCCATCTTAAGAAACCCTCACGGGTGCTCGGACAGAGGGATGTCGTCAGGTCAAAGGCTTGACCATTACATGCTGACTGGTGGGACCGCGTTGGGGCGGGTCGGGTGTTGAGCGTTACGTTACGAGGCCTCGACCGTTACATGTCTAACCGGTGGGGCCGCGTTGGTACGGGTCCTGCATATGTGGTGAAGGGTGGGGCCGCGTTTTGACGGGTCTTGCATAGGTGGTGAAGATTGGGGTCATATGGAGACACCTCGGACCGGCCATTCTCACTCACCCAAAGCATTCGATTCCCCCCGAGCCTAGAACAGCTCCCACACCGCCCTCCGCTGCCCCACCGTCATGCCCTCCTACCTTATGTCGTCATCGGCCCTCGATCCTCCCCCTCCCCCTAGCCATGGAGCCCTGTCCACCTCCGGCTCTTCTCCCACCCCTGCTAGATCTACCCATTTCGCGGAACAGTATTCAACATCGGCTAGTGCACCGTCCATCCCCATCGAGCACGGAGAAGATTCGGTGTCGCATGGATCTAACGCATGGATTCCATTTGGGTAAGCATTGTTCCCCTTTTGTGGTTTGATTATTGGCAGTATTTGAAAGCGAATTGCTGGTCCTAAACTAACTGCCTTGCTTTTCGAATAGGATTGATCTAGTGCTGGCGTAATTCATGGTTGTGAACAATATCTCTTTGTATTTTACTTACCAGCGGTGGTTGCAACCTCCATAACTCTCAAAGATAGATAAAATCTCCCTAAAGTCTATTGTAAACTCCCCTGAAGCAGTGGCAATTTAGTTGGTTTGCAAGAGTGTTTATAATTATGAAACTCTCGCGCGGTCTAAAACTATAATTGACACAACTCTTGCACGGCTAGTGATTCACTTTCAAATTAAAAAAAATTATACAACTCTTAATGTACAAGAGTGTTTATAATTGACACAACTTTTGAACACTTTCAAATTAAAAAAATTATACAACTCTTAATGTAAAAGAGTGTTTATAATTGACACAATTCTTGAACACTTTCAAATTTAAAAAAATTATACAACTATTAATGTAAAAGAGTGTTTATAATTGACACAACTCTTGAACACTTTCAAATTTAAAAAATCATACAACTCTTAATGTAAAGGAGTGTTTATAATTGACACAACTCTTGAAAACTTTGAAATTAAAAAAATCATACAACTCTTAATGTAAAAGAGTGTTTATCATTGACACAACTCTTGAACACTTTCAAATTGAAAAAATCATACAACTCTTAATGTAAAAGAGTGTTTATAATTGACACTACTCTTGAACACTTTCAAATTGAAAAAAATTATACAACTCTTAATGTAAAAGAGTGTTTATAATTGACACTACTCTTGAACACTTTCAAATTAAAAAATATACAACTCTTAATGTAAAAGAGTGTTTATAATTGCCACTACTCTTGAACACTTTCAAATTGAAAAATTATACAACTCTTAATGTAAAAGAGTGTTTATAATTGACACTACTCTTGAACACTTTCAAATTGAAAAATTATACAACTCTTAATGTAAAGGAAAAGGGTGTTTACCATTTTTATAGTGTGAAAAGTGATCCCTAAACTTGCGTATACGAAAATTATAAATCTTTGAACATTGTGAAATTGCACTTAATATGTGATAATGATGTGCTAAGAAAATCTTGAGAGATTATCATTTTCATAGAATGTAATGCATAAACTTGCATATGGCAAAAATTATGCACCTTTTAACTCTTTGAAATCGCACTTAGGACATGGAGTGAAATATAATGCAAAAATTATACACCTTTGAACACTTTCCCTTCAAATTATATTCAAAATCATTTGTTTATGGAGTTAAAGCATCGGTGGAAAACTCGTTATTTTTCATGGATAGAGGGTGCCCCCCGACAGATACAGGGGTTATCCTGTCCGCTAGATCACAGAGGATCAATAAGAGGATCAATGGTTGGTGGGTACGATCCGCGTGACAACTGCCTCGACCAATCAGAGCATAACAGCCAAGATGAACATTGGTGTGAGAGTTTGTCACTAAGAGGGAGGGGAAAACTGATTAGAACTTAAAAACCAAGGGAAAAACTGAGTAGAACTTTAAAACCAAGGGCAAAACTAACAAGGGGGTTCAAATAGAAAACAAAAGGAGATTTAAATAATGGATGCTTCTTTTATACAATAAAATACATATTGGCATACATCAAACTATTTGCAATTCAAATATATATCAATTTGACAATTATTGCCTCATTCAGACAAATTATGTTTTGGGGAGGGATGTTTTGGGGAGAGGCTTGAGTAGAAAGCCATGAACCTTCATAGATAGTAGGTGATTTGAGAAGTGGTTATTTAGGTTTAAACTTGATTTATATACATTTCTTATGGTGGCAGGTCACATAATAAGACTCCCTGGGTAGATTCCACTATGTTTTGATATTCTTGAATTTGTTGTGCATAAAATGACTCAATTATCTAGCTAAAACCCATTCGTTGACTCTCTGTTGACCAACCACCGGAGGGTAAAAGTGATTATATTGCACACGGCAGTGTTAATACTGGACGGCAAAACTGAGTACAACCAAACTGCCAGTGCTACACTCGAGGGTATAACTGAGCACAACTAAGTGACCAAGGTTAGACACGAGGGGGAAAACGTGACGCACAATATGCGTGTCGCGGTGCACGGGGCGGTAGAGGACGCGTGTGGACATGCACGGTGCAGTAGCACACACGGTTACACGGTGCACGGTGGTGCAACGAAACATCTCCTCCCTTCACCTTTAGAGAAGCCTCCTCACTCTCAATCATCACTCACTCGCTCACTCACTCGCGCAACCATCTCCACTGTCCCATCACCTTCTACAAACCCCCAAGAAAACCCCAACCACGCTGGCGATGGAGAAGAACGGCGCGGTGGCCATTGTCGCCTCCAAGGCGGCCGACGAGGAGGCCCCCATCCCCGTACAAGCCCCCGTCGAGGCATCGAAGGCATCTGCCATCCCCGTCCAGACCCCCGTCCCCGCTTCCGACGTAGCCACCGGCGAGGAGGTCATCGTCCCCGTACAGGCCCCCGCCGTTCACCTGCAGATCCCGCATGGCTGGGACCCCTACGGTGACAACAATTACATTAGGCCGGAGAACCCCTTTGACACCAGCTTAGCCGACCCATGGTCGGAGGTAACTAGGTTTTTTTCCACTTCCTTTGTTCTTACCCCATTCCCATCGTTGGATGCTAGAACGTGTGTTATTAGGGCTCGGCTGTTCGTATTTGCAATCGGTGGATGCTAGGTATTTTTACAGTAGCTAATCCTCTTGTGTTAGATCTCGTATTTCGATGAATGCCCCTAGTTCGGATTAGTACTAGCACCGATCTGTAGTTGGGATCAGTACTAGCACCGATCTGTATTTGGGATTAGTATTCGATTTGGTTTGGTTTCAGATTTGCGGATTGGGGAATAATCAGGGGATCTCAATCAGTTAATTTATGCAAGTAATTAATCCTCATAATCACGGTATCTCAATCATGTCCTTATTGCATGCTACTATTTTTGTAGTAGGTGGATAGCAGCGAAATCTGCAGCGACGACGAGTCCATGGACACCAAGACTCGTCAGGTGCTGAGGAAGCTGAAGTCCGGCCAGTTCAACGGCTTCTTCTCCGGGGACGTCTACAGGTGCCCCTTCTGCACCAGGAGCCTCACCACCGACTTCAACTCCCTCGTGATGCATGCCGAGGACGTGAAGACATGTGGCCCATCAAAGAACGCCAACGCCTTCAGAGCCCAGCACAAGGCGCTCGGCTTTCACCTCCGCAACCTATAGAAGGTGGCCATCAAGGAGGGTCGCATGCCCCCGATCAAGCCCAAGGCACCCAAGGTCAAGGGACTGGGCTGCAGAAGTGGAGGAAGCTCCACAGGGAGGAGGCAGAGGCCCTCCTAGTGGAGGCCACGAGGGGCCACTGATCTTGTGCTGATGATGCTGCTGCTGTAAAGCAGCTTCTTTTGTTTTGTTGTCTATGTTGAACTTGTAAGCTGCTGCTGCTGAGCAGCCTAATTGTCGAACCTAGTTTAAGTATCATACTCTATAATCCTTTATTAGTTGCTTTATCTACATCTGCTCTGTTCATCCACATATTTATGGTGCTGGTTAGATTTGCTGCCTGATTGGGAAAATATGAGGGCCAAAAGGAACCATGAATGAAGAGAGAAGCTGCTCTAGATTCGCTGCCTTTTTGGGCAAAAATAACAACTGTTAGCGACATAAAGGGGAAATGGCGCTCTTAAAAAGGCCAATCACAAAAATAACAAAAAAGAAATCTTCCAATTTAGGCGATAGGGCGCACATAACTACCATACGTGCCCCACATGGTCCCACGCCACATCCCCCAAAATGCGTTCCCAACAAGCCGGTCCCACACCATGGGGGTCCTACTATGGGACCCGACTGAATGTGGCCCCACTTGTCATCACATAACAGGGGGGTCCTACTTGTTAGCACATAACGGCGAGGGTCCACTATGGGACCCACCTGAATGTGGCCCCATTTGTCAGCACGTAACGGTGAGCGTCCACTAACGGGACCCGACGGAGAGCGAGTTTCAGACTGATGTGAGAGTTCCATAATAGGAGCTGGACAAAAGTGAGGAAAAACTAAGCGGCTGGAAAAAAGTGAGTACAGCTAACGAACCAGGGGGACAAAAATAGAAATCCCTTGAATCTAACACCCATAGAGTCCTGGTGCTCATCATGTTTTGCTCTTGGGAGTACTTTAGTCAATGGGTCTGCATCGTTTAGATCCATGTGCACTTTGCAAATTTCTACATTGCCATCCCATACATATCCCCGGATGGAGTTGAATTGGCACTTGATATGCTTGGAATCTTGTGAGACCTTGATTCCTTAGCATTGGATATGTCACAATTGTTGTCACAATAGATAACCATTGGGTCCAAAGCACTTGGAGCCACACCCAGTTCAGAAATGAAATCCTTCATTCAAACTGCTTCTGCCACTACTTCTGAAGCAGAGATGTATCCCGCCTCCATTGAAGATCTTGGCACCACAGGTTGCTTGCAGCTCCTCCAACTCACCGCTACATCATTCATTAAAAATACATATCTAAATTACGACTTAGAGTCATCCGGATCAGTGTCGAAGCTAGCATCAACGTAACACTTTGCGACGAGCTCTTCTTCATCGCCATATACGAGAAACATATCCTTAGTTATTCTTATGTACTTAAAGATATTTTTGACCACCGTCCAGTGTTCCAAACCTGGATCAGATTGGTACCTGCTAGTCAAACTAATAGCATGTGCCACATCCGGTCTTGTACACAACATACCATACACAATAGAGCCAATGGCTAAGGCATATGGGATCTTTTCCATGACTTATCTATCTTATGTTGTAGCTGGACTCTGAGTCTTGCTCAAAGTCATACCTTGCAACATAGGTAAGAACCCTTTCTTACTTTCGTCCATTCTAAAAAATTTAGAATCTGGTCAAGGTATGTACTCTTCCATAACCCAATTAAGCGTCTTGACCTATGTCTATAGATCTTGATGCCTAAAATATAGGCAACTTCACCAAGATCTTTCATTGAAAACTTAATGTTTAAGTAATCCTTTACTCTTTTCAAAAGTTCTATATCATTTCCAATCAATAATATGTCATCCACATATAATATAAGAAATGCTACAGAGCACCACCCAATTTCTTGTGAATACAAGCTTCTCAGATAGTTTGGACAAATCCAAACCCTTTGATCACCTCATCAAAGCGGAGATTCCAACTCCTGGATGTTTGCTTCAGCCCATAAATGGAACGCTGAAGTTTTCATACCTTGTCAACATCCTTAGGATCAACAAAACCTTTGGGTTGCATCATATATAAATCTTCCTCAATGTTTCCATTAAGGAACTCCATTTTGACATCCATCTACCAGATTTTATAATCGAAAAATGTAGCAATTTCTAACATAGTCCTAACAGACATTAGCATCGCTACAGGTGAGAAAGTCTCATCATAGTCATCTCCTTGAATTTATCGTAACCCTTTCGTGACAAGTTGAGCTTTGTATATGGTTACATTACCGCCAGTGTCAGTTTTCTTCTTGAAAATCCATTTGTTCTCAACGGCCTTACGATCGTGAGGTAAGTCCACCAAAGTCCAAACTTGGTTTTTGTACATGGATCCTATCTCGGATTGCATGGTTCAAGCCATTTGTTGGAATCTGGGCTAATCATCTCTTCTTCATATGTCACAGGGTCATCGCTTTCATCTATCATGACATTTAAGACTGGATCACCATACAGTTCAGGAGTTGTATGTATCATGCCTGACCTGCAAGGCTCCGTAGTATTCTCTTTCGGAGTTTCATGAAGAGAATGTTCCTCGTCATCATTTCCCTCTTCACTTGGTTAAGTCAACACTGGAACACTTTCTGGCGCTGCGCCACTCGCCATTTTAGGAAGAGAAGGTTCAGTAACCTCATTGGGTTCTACCTTCCTACTACTCACACCTTTCGAGAGAAACTCTTTCTCCAAAAAGGATCCACTCTTGGCAACAGAAACTTTGCCTTTAGATCGTTGATAGAAGGTGTACACTATTGTTTCCTTAGGGTATCCTATGAAGACGCATTTTTTACTCGAAGTAGTGGGGTCTCGGAGGCCTACTATCCCATCTCATGGTGCATGCCACAAGACGGGATGGGGAAGATCTAGGTAGCACAGTGCTCTGGAACGCGTTGGTGTGTCTGTGAGGAGGCGTGGATCTTATAGGAACAGAGGGAAGGTAGACAGGATGCGTAGGAGATGAAACGAAGAGGCAGAAGCTAAAGCGAAAAGGTGGTAGCCAAAACCAGACAACCTCTACTAAGTTCACATTCATTTCAACTTAGCTCGTATTAAAATTCCACACAAGCAAAAACATTTAGCTTATGTACAACTGTTCATGTACCATTCATGCGTGGAAAAATAAAGCTCGGCTCGATGAGATTCCTGCAACCCATGGCGCGCGCGTCCTGACATGGCGAGGCGAGGCTTGGCGAGCAAAGAGGAGGAGGATCATGCGTTCATATGTCTTATCTTCTCAAGCTCGTACAAGTGGTGCAAGAGCTCACCTTATAAGCTGGTCCAACTTCCACTCAACTAGCAATATGGGGCTAAACTTTTGTCCCGCCTCTTGCCTTGCATGAATGGGACAAGTGGGTCTCTAGGATTTCAGGAATTTATTGTCATATAATAAATGGCATGGGACATTTAGTAAAAATTCCAACAATCCCCCACCATATCCCAGAGGCACGTGAAGTTTGCCTTTGGTTCCAAAACATTGTTTATATATCGATACTGCAATGAAGACTATTAAATTAAACTTCCACCAAGAGATTTATATTATACTAGGTTGCAACTTGTACAGTGGACTATGCCTTGAACTGCAAGTTTGCTGCAAACCTAGCTTCACACGAACTCCTGACCAATACTAGGCTATCGTGGGACTTCCCCGTGGGTGGAGCTTATGCGTCATACTCCATAGCCTTTCATGAGTTTAGTAAAGAGAACCCTACTCTCATAGACAAGAACGTTTAACATTCAGACTTATATAGGTGTGTTCTTCAAAAGATGTTCTACGGGACAACATATCTTCTTAATATAAGCCATTTAGAACACATTAAGATAATAAATCAACCTGCCTTGCATAATAGGAAAATATTGCATCTTCATGGAGTGGTGTTTTTAAAGTAGGGATACTTTCCTCGAAGCTAACCAATAGCTTGTATCCCTATTCTAATTCACAGGATCTCTAATCACATAGAGTGGTTTACCACTGTGGAAAACTCATATTGTGGGTCGCATACCCATCTTCTTCGATGCGTTTTCTATCATATTGCGTGCTAGACCCTTTGTGAAGGAATATGCCAAGTTTTTAGATGTTTGGATATAATCCAATGCAATAACTTTGGAGTTTCTCATTTTCCTAATAGATTTTAGTCTCCTCTT
This sequence comes from Avena longiglumis, assembly GCA_030063025.1. NCBI lineage: Eukaryota > Viridiplantae > Streptophyta > Magnoliopsida > Poales > Poaceae > Avena > Avena longiglumis. The sequence continues at coordinate 442,610,354 of CP125973.1, read as the reverse complement.
CACATGTCTTGATGACTTCATATTATCCTTAGAACTATTTAGTTTGAAAATCACAGTTTGATTATCGCAGTTCATAAGGATTGCGGGTGTTGGTTTTTCAACCACACGTAAGCTCCTCGAGAGTTCATGAAGCCACTCTACTTCAACAGTGGTTATGTCTAATGTTGTGAGTTCTTCTTCCATAGTTGACCTTGTTAAGATGGTCTGCTTGCAAGACTTCCAAGAAACAGTGCCACCACCAAGTGTGAATACATATCCACTCATGGTCTTTATCTCGTCAGCATTAGATATCCAATTTGAATCACTATAACCCTCTAGTACCCTCGGATACCCGATATAGTGAATGCCATAGCTCGCAGTGCCTTTCAGATAGCGCATAACTCTCTCAAGAGCATGCCAATGATCATCTCCTGGATTTGAAACAAATCGATTGAGTTTGCTTATAGCAAAAGCAATGTCAGGCCTCATGGCGCTAGCTGAATACATAAGCGAGCCAATAATTTAAGAGTATCTTAGTTGGTCTCTATCATTTCCTCGATTCTTTTGAAGTAACACACTAGGATCATACGGTGTAGGAGAAGACTATCATTCTCTATACCCGAAACGACTCAAGAACTTTTCCACATAGTGAGACTGAAGCAACATAATCCCACTGCCATCATCTCTCAATAGCTTGATGTTCAGGATAACGTTAGCTACTCCCAGATCCTTCACCTCAAAAGAACAAGATAAGAAATCCATGACCTCCTTAATTGCATTAAGGTTGGTTCCAAGAATCAGTATGTCATCAACATACAAACAAAGGATGACTCCCTCACCCCCACCATGGCGATGGTACACACATTTGTCAGCTTCATTTACAACAAAACCTGCAGCAGTTAAAGTTCTTTCAAACTTCTCATGCCACTACTTAGGGTCTTGTTTTAGGCCATATAAGGACTTCAACAACTTTAACACCTTTTCTTCTTGACCATTTACCATAAAGAAATCTGGTTGTTCCATGTAGATTTCCTCATCTAGCTCTCCATTTAGGAAACTGGTCTTAACGTCCATTTGATGAACGAGAAGACCATGAGGGCAGCTAATGAAAGTAGTACTCGAATGGTGTTCAATCTGGCAACATGTGAGTAAGTGTCAAAGAAGTCTTCACCTTCTTTTTGAGTATAACCTTTGGCCACAAGCTATGCCTTGTACTTCTCAATGGTACCATCAAGCCTAAGCTTTTTCTTAAACACTCACTTGCATCCTACAGGTTTGCACCCATAAGAGCGATCAATGATGTCCCATATTCCATTAGCTAAGATGGAATCCATTTCACTACGGACGGCTTCCTTCCAGTAGTCACCATCAAGAGATGCATAGGCTTCTGAAATAGAAGTGGGAGTGTCATCCACAAGGTACACAATGAAATCATCACCAAAGGACTTTGCAGTCCTCTGTCTCTTGCTCCTTTTAGGAATTTAATTATCATCCTTCTTAGGACTTTTAGAGTGTTCAATTGGAATGGTAGGTTTAGAAGTTGTAGTAAATTTCTAATTATATGAACTAGGTATCTCTGGATTAGATGAACTAGGTATCTCCAGATTTGATGAGTCAGGTTTATCTTTTATAGGAAAGATATCCTCAAATAAAATTGCATCAGTCAACTCCATGATTGTACCAACATGTATGTCAGGTACTTCAGATTTTACTATCAAGAATCTATAACCAATTCTATGGAAAGCATAGCCCAGAAGAACACAATAAATGGTTTTTGGTCCAAGCTTGCACTTTTTGGGGATTGGTACATTGACCTTTTCCAAATAACCCCAAGTACGTAAGTAAGAGAGGTTTGACCTTTTCTTCTCTCATTCTTCGAATGGAGTAATTTATTTATTCTTTGTGGGAACTCGGTTTAGCACATGACATGCAGTCAATAGTGCATCCCCCACCATTCCTTGGGGAGACCCAATGTGTCTAACATGGTGTTAACCAAATCTATTGGAGTACAGTTCTTTCTTTCGACTACCCCGTTTGACTAGGGTGAGTAGGGAGGCGTCCTCTCATGAATTATACCATGTTATGCACAAAAGGAATCAAACTCATTGGAAAAATACTCTCCACCACGATCAGACCTAAGCCTCTTAATACTTTGATCAAGCTGGTTTTCTGCTTCAGCTTTATAAATTTTGAAGAAAATCAAAGCCTCATCTTTTGATTGCAGAAGATACACATGACAGTATCCCGTAGAGTCATCGATCAACATCATGAAATATTTATTTCCACCTTTTGTCAACACACCATTCATCTCACAAAGATCATAATGTATGAGCTCTAGTGGTGTTAAATTTCTTACATCTGTAGTCGTATGTGACTTGCAAGGTTGTTTTACTTGCATGCAAACTTGGCCTTAGATCCCTTAACAGTAGTGAAATCAGGCACTAAATTCATTTTGGCTAGCCACATCATACAACCAAAATTAATATGACAAAGATGAGAATGCTAGACATTTGATTCAAAATTCATGTAACTATGATTAACAATGTTATTACAAACGTCTAAGAGAGATAAGCAGAATAAGCCTCCGCACTCATAACCTTTACCAACAAAGGTTCCATACATAGAAATTACAAATTTATTGGACTCAAATACAATCTTGTAGCCGTCTCGACACAGAAGAGATCCGCTAACAAGATTTTTATTTAATGATGGAACATGATGCACGTTCTTCAGGCACACGATATTTCCCGAAGTGAACTTTAGATCGACCATACCAACATCATGAACAGAAGCATGCGAGTCGTTCCCCATAATCATGGTTTGATTCCCTATAACCTGATATGAAGAAAACATGGAGATATCAGAACAAACATGTATATTAGCGCCTGTGTCAATCCACCAATCAGGAGAATAACATAATGAAAGAATAGTAGGTAATATACCATACCCAACATCTTTCATCTCAACCTCGCTCATGACAACATTAGTAGTCTTGCTGCTCTTCCCATGCTGGCGCTTGTGACAAGCAGGATCCCAATGATCAGGATCACCGCACACATGACAAGTAGGAGCCCAATGATCAGGATTACCGCACACATGACAAGTACCTTTCTCCTTATCAGTCTTATTCTTGAAACTGGTAGACAGTGAGTCCTTGTTCTTTCCGTCGAGCTTTCCTTTGCCATCAAATTTGCCCTTGTTCTTGAATTATGAGGCTGGAACTTCCTTTTATATACCAAATTGGCATTTGAACATACCTCGGTACCTCAAGCATGTGTGTCCTTTGCTCTCGTCTTATTTTCCACATCAAGAGTACCAATGATATTAGTCACGGAAAACTCATGTCTCTTGTGCATCAGAGAAGTAGCAAAATTCCTACATGATAGGGGAAGCTTGGCAATAATGCCTTTGGCAACAAACTTGTCCGGTAATACACAAGTGAAGTGCTCAAGCTCCCTGGAAATTGATTGTATTTTATGAGCCTGCCCAACAATGGGGCGGTCATCAACCATGTTATAGTCATAGAATTGTTCCATGACATACAGTTCACTGCCAGCATCGGAGACTCCAAACTTTCTCTCGATCGCATCCCACATATCTTTGCCATTGCTAAATGACAGGTATGAATCAACAATATTGTTCCCAAGAAAACTGATCAAGGTAGCCTTGAAAGTGGTTTCAAGATTTTGAAAGACCTCTTACTAAGCAGGATTAAGATCTCCCTTAGGTGCGCCATAGATGAAGTTATAGCAGCTCATGGTCTGAAACCAGAGCACTACCCTCGCACGCTATATCTTGTAATTGACACCTTCAAAAACAGGTGGCTTCATGGATGCAACAAAGAAACTTGGGAAAAATTTCCTATAATAAGGTTTTTGGATTGATGAGTAAAAGAGCAATTTACCAAGAGAATTAACCATAATAAATGGTAGATAAAACATGAATAGAATAATAGAAATTAAACTAATCATGTGATTTATCATATACATATTAGGACAGATACCCAAGAGTATTGCAAGGCAAATAACTTGAGATAAGATCAGAAAAAAGGTTGAGAAATATGACGTACATCACAGTAGAGGAACCACCAGTGTTGGTGTTGGCACCGTAGTTAGGCATGTCGTTGAGGAATAGGTTGTTGATGTCGGGGAAGAAGTCATCGTTGGGAAAGACATCAGTCTTGCCGCTATCCGTGAAGGAGTCCGTGATGAAGCCAGTAATCATGCCAATAGTGCTTCCCAAAAACCTTATCGCCCTTCTCCCGTACAGGACTCGAAGCAGTGGGGTCTCGAAGGCCTACTATCCCAGCTCGCGGTGCATGCCACAAGATGGGATGGGGAAGATCTAGGTAGCGCAGTGCTCTGGAATGCGTTGGTGTTTTTAAGAGGTAGCGCGACCTTTCTCTCTTATAGGCACATAGGGAAGGCAGACATACTACATAAGAGATGAAACAAAGAGGCGGTAGCCAAAACCAGATAGCCTCCACTAAGTTCGCATTCATTTCCACTTAGCTCGTGATAAAAATTCCACTCGAGCAATAACGTTTCAGCTTCTGTACAACTATTCATATACAATTCATGTGTTACAAAATAAAGCTTGGCCCGACGAAATTCCCGCAACCCGCAGAGCGCGCATCATGACGAGGCAAGGCGACGGCATGGAGAGGCGAGCAAGGAGGAGGAGGAGCACTCATATATATGTTTTCTCATCTCAATCTCGTATAAGTAGTGGAAGAGCTCACCTTATAAGATGGTCCAACTTCCACTCAACTAACAATGTGGGACTAAACTTTTGTCCTACTCTTGCCTTGCATGAATGGGCCAAGTGGGCCTCTAGAATTTCAGAAATTTATTCGCATATAATAAATGGCCTGGCCGTTTAGGAAAAATTCCAACAAGATATTCTCCTCCACAATCGGATCATAGAAATTTAATCTTTCTATTATGATGATTTTCTACTTCGTTCTGAAATTCTTTAAACTTTTCAAATGTTTCATATTTGTATTTTATTAAGTAAATATACCAATATGTACTTAAATCATCTATGAAAGTCACAAAATAACGATATCCACCACGTACCAACACACTCTTAGGACCGCATACATCGATATGTATTATTTCCAATAAGTCAGTCGCCCGCTCCATTGTTCTGGAGAAATGAGTTCTAGTCATCTTGCCCATAAGGCATGTTTCGCATGTCTCAAATGATTCATAATCAAGTGATTTCGGTAGTCCATCAGAATGGATCTTCTTCATGCATTTAACACCAATATCAAGTAAACGGCAATGCCACATATATGCATAAAAATATCATCATTCATCCTAATTATTTTGGCATTCACATTATGAATATGTGTAATACTACTATCAAGATTCAGAACAAATAAACCATCCTTCTCGGGTACATGACAATAAAAGATATTATTCATATAAAAGGAACAACCATTGTTCTCAGACGCAAATGAATAACCGTATTGCATTAAACAAGATCCATATATAATGGTAATGCTCAACGCACGCACCAGATAACATTTATTTAGGTTTATCACTAATCCTGACGATAAATGAAGAGACGGCGTCCCAATGACGATCACATCAACCTTCGATCCGTTTCCGACGTGCATCGTCACTTCATCCTTTGCTAGTTGTTGATTATTCCTTAGCCCTTGTTTCGAGGTACATACCCATGTACTACTTCGACCACTAGTAAGGTACACATCAGTAACATGTATATCACATATACCATTGTTCACTTTCCCGACCTTCTTATCTTCCAAGTACTTTGGGAAATTGCGCTTCCAGTGACCAGTCCATTTGCAGTAGAAGCACTCAGTATCAGGCTTAGGTCCACCCTTGGTCTTCTTCTCAGGCGCGGCAACATATTTGTCGTAATTCTTGAATTTACCTTTGGGCTTGCCTTGCTTGCCCTTTTTGTTAAAGCTTGTGGTCTTATTGACCATCAACACTTGATACTCCTTATTTATGTCTACCTTGGTAGTCTTTAGCATGGCTGCAAGTTCAGTGAGCGACTTGTTTGCACCACTCATCTTGTAGTTAAGCACAAACCCTTTGTAGCTTAGTGGGAGAGATTGCAGAACCCTATCCGTTGTGAGATCGGCCAAAATATCACATCTTAGTGTCTCATGACATTAAGCACAGCCCGTCATCTTAATGACGTGCTCGTTCAGAAAGTTGTTCTCCTCCATCGTATTTCCACTAAAGAAATTATCGGAGATCTCATATATCTCAGCATGGATTTGGTCCCCAAACATAGTTTTGAGTTACTCCACCATAGCATCAACATTAGTATGTTCCGCTTTTGGAGTTCAGGATCCAACGAATGGAGGATCATACACCGCACAAGAGTGTAGGCATCATACTTTGTGTCATACACATTGCGCTCTTCTGGAGGTGCATCATCTGCAGGGGCGTCACATAGCGTACCGTCTAGAACGTAAGACTTTATCATGCCCATGAGGATAACCCTCACCTTGCGGTGTCAGTTGGTGAAGTTATACCCATTGTCTTGCAGCTTTTCTCTATCTAGGAATGCATTGAAATTGAACGCGGGGGGTGTCATGATCTACAATATATTTGCAAATACTATTTAGACTAAGTTTATAACAGATTGAGTTCAAGATACTTCAAAATTCACTATGAGAACTCCCACTCAAAAACTACATCCCTCTAGTCATTTTTAGTGATTACACAAACCAAATTCATTACACCACGACCTATCATCACGTGAGGTGGTACAGCTGCAATGGCAAGCATCATATGGACATCACATCATTCATATGAATCGTGCTTTACCTTTCGGTTCATGTTCCGAGGCCATGTCTATACATGCTAGGCTCGCCAAGTAAAATCGTAGTATTCGTGTGTGTAAATCTAGCCTACACCCGTTGTATGTGAACGGTGATTCTATCACACCTGATCCTCACGTGGTGCTTCGAAATGATGAAATTTATTAACGATGCATACTAAGCAAGAACATATTATTATCTTGACATTCAGTGGGAGGGATCATCTCATAATGCTATTGTGGCGATCAAATACTACCAAGGTGATCAAATCAAAGCAATATAAGATGCATCAAATAATAAACATCACATGCAAGTATATTGTAATATGGTATGGTCCTTCTCACATTCAATGTCCATCTTGGGCGTCATGGTATGATCTCCATCATTCCAACGGCGTGGCACCAAAGTTCATGACGCCACCATTATGGTTGTTCTCCACTAATATAAATTACATGGATTCCCATTTTTGGCACGCAGGCCATAAAAAATAAAAGGACAACCATATGGCTCATGTCGGTTGTTTAACTTAGAATAAATCTCATTGCATACAAGAATTCTTGTATCAATGGGCATATCACATCACATGCCATGCAAAAACAAGTTAGATGCCTCTAATTTATTTTTGCATATTTTACACGGTTGTGGGATTTCTAGGAAATAACCGTTCTACCTAAGAACTTCACCCATAACGGTGATAATCAAGTTATTAGCAGACCGTTGTAAATCATATATTAACTCTAGTGGGAGAGACAGACACCCGCTAGCCACTTATGCCAAACTAGTTGCATGTCAAGCGTGGAACATGTCTTATGTGCGAGGACATGTAAATTTTGTCTGGGCCGCTTCATCCTACTATGTGACTAATATCCAAAGTACACAAAAGTATGCAATAACATGATCATTGATGCTCACATCCCTATGTGTTCTAACCATACAAAGAATATACGCATAGACATAGGTCTGATACCACTGCTGGGCTTCGTTGTATGGAAAACAAAAAAATCCTATGGTTGCAACTGCCAAGATCATATCTAGGAGATACTTGTAACAGTTTTAGAAGGACTCACCCTCGAAGACCGAAAGCAGGATAATGTTCCCGCAGAAAAACGTTGTTGATGTATAATGTACATGTTCCTCCTCAACGATCCAGAATACGATCAACACCACAAACGGGTGGCGCTTTTGTGATCGGTCACACATCCAGCGTGATGAAGACCTCCGTCCCTTGCTCCAGTTGGGTAGTAGAAGTAGAAGATCCACGGGAACTCCAGCAGCACTAAGACATGGTGGTGTTGGTGGAGAGGGTCTTGAGCAGGGCTTCACCTAAGCACCATACTCGTAAATAGTTGAAAAACTAGCAAGGGGAAGAAAATGCGAACCAAAGGGCATATGAGAGCAATAGGACGAGTGTGTGAGAGAGGGGTCACACCACCTCCAATTATAAGGGGGGGGGCTCCTATGGCCGTAGGCCAAGAGGTTGTCCTCCCGTTTCCCTCATTGATGTGGGTGGACACTCCACTCACAATTATTCATCTCCACTTTCTTCGACTAAAATTCCACCCAAAAAATCAAAGGTCTTTCCATTTAAAGCACTTCAATTCTCTTGTTTTAATTCCACTCAGTTTAATGAACACATTATTTAATGAGTACTTCATTTAATGGACACTTCATTTAATGAACACAACAACATTTTATCTCCTTGCAATATTTCGATACACCAAAACTATTTCGGTAGTTTTTATCAGAATAATTTCTGTGTTGTCCAGTGATACGTTGTAAACGTATCTATAATTTTTGGTGCTCCATTCTTGTTTTGTATCTACTTTGCTTTACGTGTTCACACTTTGAGGTGCTTTTTACATGTTTTCTAGTACTAACCTATTAACAAGTTGCAATAGTGTCAGATGCCTATTTTCTGCTGTTTTTGGTTTCGGAAAAGTTAGTAAAGAAATATTCTCGAAATTGGACGGGACAAACGTCAAAGTCAATTACTTTCCATGGGGAACAAGAAGTCTAGAGGAGAGCCCGGGAGGCCAGCCAGGGGGGCAGACCTACCCCAGGCGTGGGTGGGCCTAGCATCGCGCCTAGCTAGGGTTTGGTGGCCCTGGCCGCCTCCTCGGTCTCCCCCTTCGCTTATAAGAAGCCCCCGATGCAGAAACCCTAAGTACCCGATCAAAAATCCACGAAACCATCTAAAGCCGCCGCCACCATCGTCCCTGGATCGGGGGGCTCTGAAATTCTTCCTGGCACCCTGTCGAAGGGGAGATCATCCCGGAGGCCTTCTCTCCGGTATGATGCGTGAGTAGTTCCACCTTGGACTATGGGTCCATGTAGTAGCTAGATGGCTATATCTCCTCCTTTGTGATTTCATTTATAGATCTTGTGACCTCCGTTCATGATCAAGATCTAATATATTTGAAATCGTGCATGTTGTGTTTGCGGGTATCCGATGGATATTGAGATTATTATGTTGGTTTGATTAATGGTTTTGTCTTTATGATTCTATCATGTCTGTGTTGTTTGTGATCTTGCATGCCCTCCGTTGTTAGTAGCTATCTTGGCCAAGTAGTTGCTAGTGACTCCAATAGGGGGTATTTATGCTCGATAGTGGGTTCATGCCTCTAGTTTCCAAGGGAAGTGACAGAAATCTCTTCGGTTGTAGATGTGTTGTTGCTACTAGGGAGAAAACAACGGTCTCTTATTCATGGAACATGTGGACTGTTTACCTTACACACTTTGCTTAAAGTAGTTGTTTGTTGCTTGCAACTTAATACTGGAGGGAGTTCGGATGATAACCTGAAGGTGGACTTCTAGTCATAGATGCAGTTGGATGGCGGTCTATGTATATTGTTGTATTGCTCAATCAACCTCATAGGATCTTTTTGACTAGTATTTGCATTGTTATGCCTTGTTCAGTCCCTGTCAATTGCCCTGCTATAATTTGTTTACCCTTCATGCCATGTTGTTTATTTAAGGAGAGCACCTCTAGTGAACTATGGACCCCGGTCCAATCTTTATCATTGACACATCTTCCTCTATTACTGTTTACTTGCTACAAACCACCATTAACTTCCACACCATACGTTTAATCCTTTGTTATAGCAAACCGGTGAGCTTGACAACCTCACTAATTCGTTGGGGCAAAGTCTTGAGTTTGTGTTGTGCAGGTCTCCGCGTTGCTTGCAACACCTGTGTGACGTTTCCTTCCTCCTACTGGTTCGATAACCTCGGTTTCTTACTAAGGGAAAACTTGCTGCTGTGCTGCTTCACACCTTTCTCTTGGGGTTCCCAACGAAGCGCTCCTACACCAACTCAGCGCTGCATCAAGCTTTTCTGGCACCATTGCCGGGGATTAAAGGGCCATCAAACTTCTTCCTCCTCATCAAGCAGCTTTTCTGGCGCCGTTGCCGGGGAGGCTATGGACGTCTTCACTAGGGGAGTCCTTCACTTCCTTTCTCTTTACTTTGTTTTTAGTTTGCTTTGTTTCTTTTGCTTGGTTTTGTTTGCCTCTTTTCAAAAAACCCAAAATAATTAGTCTAGTTTGGTTTGCTTGCCTTATTCAAAAGCACAAAAAAATAGTTCCTGCTCTAGCTGCTGCTGCTGTTTTTGGCTTGTCCACCTTTGCCAAAATGAACTCTGCTGAGAACACCAAGTTGTGTGACTTCACTAGCACCAACAACAATGATTTCCTAAGCACACCTATTGCTCCACCTTCTCCTGATGCTACCTTTTATGAAATTAAGCCTGCTTTGTTGAATCTTGTGATGAGAGAGCAATTTTCTGGTGCTGGTTCTGATGATCTTGCTGCCCATATCAATAGATTTGTTGAACTTTGTGAGATGCAAAAGTATAAGGATGTAGATGGAGATATTATTAAGATCAATCTTTTTCCTTTCTCCTTGAGGGGAAAAGCTAAAGAATGGTTGCTTTCTTTGCCTAAAAATAGTATTGATTCTTGGACTAAGTGCAAAGATGATTTTATTAGAAAGTACTATCCTCCTTCTAAGATTATATATATGAGAAGTGATATCATGAAATTTAAACAACTTGATAGTGAACATGTTGCTCCAGCTTGGGAAAGAATGAAATCTTTGGTTAAAAATTGCCCTACTCATGGACTCACTGCTTGGATGATTATCTAGACTTTTTATGCAGGTTTGAACTTCTCCTCAAGAAATATGTTGGATTCAGCTGCTGGAGGTACCTTTATGGGCCTCACTTTGGGTGCTGCAATAAGGCTCCTTGATAATATGATGGTTAACTACTCTGAATGGCATATTGAGAGAGCTCCATATGGTAAGAAGGTAAATTTTGTTGAGGAAACTTCCTCTTTGAGTGAAAAGATTGATGTTATTATGGCAATGCTTGTTAATGGGAAAGCTCCTTTAGATCCTAATAGTGTTCCCATAGCCTCTTTGGTTGCTCAAGAAGAGCAAGTTGATGTGAACTTCATTAGAAACAACAATTTCAACAACAATGCCTATAGGAATAATTTTGGTAGGAACAACAGTTATAGGCCTTATCCTTCTAATAATGGCAATTCCTGTGGAAGCTCTTACAATAATGCTAGAAGTGTCCCCTCTGAACTTGAAGTCATGCTCAAGAACTTTATTAGTAAACAAACCACTTTCAATAAGACTATAGAAGCAAAGCTTTTAACTGCTGAGAAAAATATATCCTCTTCGTCTGAAGCTCAAACTTCCTTGGTTAATAAAATGGCTGCTAAACCTGAAACTATGGAAAACACCTTTGTTACTGCTCATGCCATACAAGTTACTATTGATGAAAATGTTAGGTTGTTAGCTCAACTTCATGCTAAGTGGGAAAGGGAAGCTGAAATTGATAGAAATAATAGTGTGTGCACTATCACTACTAAACCACAAGTAGCCCCTATTCCTCCCCTATTATGCCTACCACTAGTGATGGTAAGTTTGACTTTGATATTGATGGTTGCAATATTTCTGAAGTGATTATGTTCTTGCAAAAGTTTGCTAGAAGTCCTGATGCTAGTGATATGCATGTTGCCTTTACCAAACACATTACAAATGCTCTTGTTAAGATTAAGGAAGATAAGATAGAACACAAAGCTTCTATTCCTAGGAAAGTAGAAGATAGTTGGGAACCCATTATTAATATGCAACTGAATGACTTTGACCTCAAAGCTTCATGTGATCTTGGTTCTAGTGTCTCTATTATGCCTAGGAAGATTTATGAAATGCTTGATTTGCCACCATTAGAAGATTGTTATTTAGATGTCCCACTTAATGATAATGCTAAAAATAAACTCATGGGGAGTATTAATGATGTTCTCATTATGGTTAACAATGCTTATGTCCCTATGGATTTCTATGTTTTGGATGTTGAATACAATGCTTCTTGTCCAATTACTTTGGGAAGACCTTTTCTTAGAACAGTTGGTGCCATCATTGATATGAAAGAAGGCACCATCAAATATCATTTTCCATTCAAGAAAGGTATTGAACACTTCCCTATGAGGAGAGAGAAGTTGCTTTTTGCTCCTCCTTTGAAAGCAAGATTTGATGTGAATGCTTCTTCATTTGAAAATACTTGATTCTTCTTGCTTCTTGTGCCTAACTTAAAGGCGTTAAAGAAAAGTACTTGTTGGGAGATAATCCAAGAGTTTCCTTGAGTTTTGGAAGTTATTAATTCTGTAATAACCTCTCCTTATCCTTTTTGTTTGCTTTTTGTGCCAAGAATGACCTCTAATGAGAGGGAAGTAAGATTTGGGGAGTTGCTGTCCCGAAACAGATTTCTGTCCTCCACCAAAAATATTCATGAGGACGCTCTGTAACTCGGATTGAGCTCAGAATTTACGAATAAATCCCCCAGTATGTTATATAACTTTCATTAGTTCAACACTTTTTAATTGGAGCAACATAAGATGTTCGAAAAAATCGGTTTCTACCTGCTAGTCTGTTTTGACAGATTTTTGCTATTATTTGCATTTGCTTCTTATTGATTCCTTTTTGAGTTCTCTTTAGGTAAATTGAGCTTTTTGAAGGAGTTACTACAGAAGCTTGTGTTTTTAGTGAAAATCCTTGCTGTTCTAAAGCTTTGCCAGTGGTCTAATATCTTTTGAATACACTAATGTTGCTAATGAAGATTGTGTGAAGTTTTGTGTGAAGGAAAAATTTCAGGTGTGGAGAGAGAATGATGCAATAAGATGAAGAATGGACAAAAGCTCAAGCTTGGGGATGCCACCATGGTGTCACACCAAGAAATATCCAAGAGGTACAAGGGTCAAAGCTTGCGGATGCCCAAGGCATCCCCTTCATCAATAAAAAGCTGAGGTCTGTCTAGACACTTCGTTTTTATTGTTTCATGCACAGTTGTGTTGTTCTTGGAGCATCTTGGTTTTTGTTTGCTTTGCTTAGATTGTTTAGTTTGCTTAAATAAAGTAGTTTGGACCCCCGTTCTCTTTGTGTTGTTTTGCAAATAAGGTTGCTTGGTGTTTGGAAAGGAGTAGTAAGTTCTTGCTTGAAGTGCAAGAGGAGCTTGCATTGACTGTGACTTAGACTTTAGCATGACATGCTAGGTGTTGTTTTAGCATTATGCTTAGTGATTATTGCTGTAGCATGTCTTGTTCCAAACAATTGGGATTGCATAGTGTGCCTTGAAGAAATTATGCATTGTTTTAGCATGCAAAAGCATAGTATTGTGGTTTTCTCCTTTGATGTTTTGCTTGGGTTGACTTGGCACATGCTCACACCATGTTATGACTATGAACAAGTCACCATTAGACTCTATGATCATTTAGTCCTTGACTTGTAGTATCACTCTCTGCTTTGATTAGTATGATTTGTTGCACTTCATGATTATGGCCATTATTGCTCTCTTAGTTGGTTTCTCCCAGTCTTTTGCTAGCCTCCACTTGTGTGAGTAAGTTCTACTCATGCCTCCAACTCCCAAGAAACCAAGTTATTCCAAAGTGTCCACTATAAACTCCTATTCATGGTGTGTTACACCATTCCAAGTATATTCTTGTTTTCATCTATCTTCCAATTAAAAACTATTTTGTTATGTGAAATTTAGTGATTAAAGCCCTCATGAACATGATGGCACACTTTTTATTCTTTGCCCCTAATAAACTTGAACCATTGTGACAACTTTGTTGTATATGCTTGCACTTATAAGTTGGAATTAGCATTACCGTGCTGTCACGGGGAACATTTTCAACATTGCACTTGTACCTTGTTGTACTCAGTTGATATCATGTTCTTTTGTCTATGGATGTCACCGGCGTGAAATAAATAGGGAACTTGTAAGTCCATGGAGTTTGTATCCTGTGTTAGAGAAATGCCTGGGCCGCTAGCCTAAGCCATGCCTAATCATGGTGGAAACTTGCAGCATCATCATAGTGAGCTATGTCTGCTTGCCTTGTCATTTTAGTCCATGGAGCTATGTCTTCTTGCTTGCCTTGTCATCATAGTGTCACAATTTAATAAGGTTTAACCTTTTTATTTTAAATCATTAAAGTGTCTAGAAATGCCCATGTGGCATTCTTTTATTACTTGAACATTATTTATATAAGTAAACCCATATGTTTTTATATATTCTGAAAGGTATGATCAAATGTGATTTTTGATAGTTGGAATCAACTCAAAAGCTATTATGCTTGAAATTTGAAAAATGTTTGAATGTAGAAAAGCTTCTGACTTGTTATTTTTACCAAGGTTGATCTATAGATCCAAATGATTCGAATCCAACGGACTTGGATTAAGAATTTCAATACCTTTCTAACAAAATTGGTTTCATTCAATTTGGTTCACTGTATCGAGATGGGTTGATTTTTGAAACTAGGTATAGAACTGATTTTGAATATAAATAGAAAAAGCTAAATTCAAACGAGTGGGCTGCACGTGAAGGGTTATTGGGCCGGCCCAGTGTCACTACGCAGCGCGGGGCGCAACTGACAGGGGGGTCTACTGGTCAGTGGCTCATTAAACGCGAAGCGGTACCGGGCGATGTGTGCGTTGGATTAGAATGAAGATCAACGGCCAAGGGTCGTCGTCGATGATGAACAGGTCACCGGCGAGCTCGAACCCTAGCGGCTCAGTGGGGGTGCATAGGGGGCATACCGGGGCTCCAGTGACGACGGAGAGGCGGGCAAACGACAAAGTCGACAACGGCGAACTCAGGGGTGGTCGCGGCAGCTCCGGGGGTGGACAAAATCAACGGCTCCCTTCTTCTCCAGAGGCGGCCTGCTCCGGCGCAATTCCAGCGAGCTGCTACTCCTCGTGCTCCGGCTAAGGGGTGGAATGATTAGTGAGGTGAGGGGAGTGAGATGGTGTGAAGAAATCGAGCAGGGGTCGTCTCCTTTTATAGGCACGATGGAGAGACGGAGAGGGATGGGCAGACGACGGTGGCGACACGGCTACGGGAGGCTAGAGGCATGGCCGAGGTTGGCGATCAACGGGTGGTCTCCTTGCGATGCTCTAAGGTTTAAATGCGCGTGTAAGGGCGGTTGCAAATGGTCAGGAACGTGCGGTGCTCTGCGCGGCAGAGGCGACGTCTTCGACGGAGAGTGGTGGCTGTGAGGCATGGGGCGGCGAACGGGGGTGTCTGGCATGCTCCCTGGTTCATGGCTAAGCGGTGGGCACGGGCTGCGGTCGAGGGGCGGCGTGTGCACGCGTGCCGGGTGCGGCGCTCTGGCGCATGCTCGACATGTCGCAGTGGCACTGGGCGCGCGGCGTTCTCAGTGGTCCACGGCTTTCCTTTGATCGGGGAGGGGACAGTGGGTGGAGGTGGAGTGTTGGCTACCTCCCAGACATGTCTAGAGAGGGGGAGATGGTCTGCTGCGGCGGCGACCAGGTTTTGCCGGCGAGGTGGCTCGGATTGCTCACCATTGATGACAATGGCCAGCTTACAGTGAGGCTATAGGTTGCCAATTAGGCTATATGATCTACTAAATGGGTGCTGTGAGCTAGAGAGAGAACCAGTTAGGCCCAAAACACTATTAAAAATAGTGAATTTGATTTGGTTAAATTTGCCTGCCAAGTGTTCGATGAAATGGCCGCAAGAACTTGAGTTTGGAATTTTGAAAAGATTTTTTGTGGGTGTGCTAGGCATGTGTTGAGGATTATGTGGATGCTTGGGTTTTGAAAATTGAGCTTGTTTGAGTGGTTTTTGAAAGTGGGATCTTTCCATATGAAATAGATTCAATTTTAAACTGTCATTTAAACTAAGCATTTGAATGTTTTTGGATGATCACAAAGTGGGCCTTGGTACCTTATTATGAGTAATATCAAGGGGTGCAAAGATCCATACATGTTTCTGTTAAGTTCTGAAAGTTAGAGATAGCCAAAGTAGGCATGGGAGTTAATTTGGCCAAAGTGACCATTCACTTAATTTGTTTGTTTTGACTTGTTTTTCTTTGTGAAAAGTTTGGTGATTGTTTATATGATGTTTATTTCACCTAAGAATCATTTTACAAGCAAAGAAACATAGAACCATGGCAATTCAAAAGAATCCAAATTTTAATACATACACATATGAATGCTTTTATATTTTTAATTGGAAAAGTTTTTATTAACCCTAATTTTGATGATTAGAGTTCTATGATCCAAGTTTAGTATTTTTGGGATGTTACAAATTCCTATATTCTACAATTCACAATCCTGGACTTCTAATTAAGGAATTCCTTTCATAGATATACTACTCCTTCATATCCATCATCATGTGTTAACATGATGAGCTTTACTTCACAAGAATGTTCTTATCCATAATTTCTCCTCCTAAATTCATTTGTAATTCTACACTAAAGCTCTATATGATCTTCTCATAACAATAACTCTCATCACTAGAGTACTTCTTCTGATTCTAATTCCACTTGAATAATCACCTTCTTACTTTTCAGATTACTTTGTAATCTCTCTTAAAAATCCCAGAAGCTTGTCACTGAAGTCTTTCCTAATATTCTCATAGCTATACTTGGTTATACCAACTGCTCTACTACTAATAACCTCCAATCCAACAAGTGGTTACTTCTAACTACATTCATACTCTTCCTTAATCATCCATCACTACATTACTCTAGTAGTTGTATATATATACCTTACTTCACCTCAAGAGTGAGTATTTCCCAAGAAGAAACTACTACTTCTATAATCCAATGTTACTCTATGTAACATCCCAAAATACTAAACTTGGATCATCAAATTCTAATCCTCAAATTTAGGGTTAACAAAAACTTTTCTAAATAAAATTATGAATGCATGCATATGTGTATGCATTGATTTTGAATTCTTTTAAACCCACCTTGTTTGTTTGTTTCATTGCTTGTAAAATGTTTCTTAGGTGAAATAAACATCATCTAAAACATTTCCCACACTCTTCCTAAAGACAAGTAAATCAAAACACATATAGTAAATGAATGGTCACTTTGACCAATTTAACTCTCATGCCTACTTTGGTTGTCTCAAACTTTCAAAACCTAACAGAAACTTTTCTGGATCTTTGCACCAATTGAATGTACTCATAACAAGGTATCAAGGCCCACCTTGTGATCATCCAGAAACTTTCAAATGCATAGTTTAAATGACAATTCAAAATTGAATCTTTATCATATGGGAAGATCCCACTTATTCAAAAACCACTCAAACAAGCTTAACTTTCAAAACCCAAGCATCTGCAGACTCACCAGCACCAATCTAGCAGACCCACCAAAATTCAAAACTTGATTTCATGCGGCCATTTCACCAAACAGGTTGCAGACACAAATCAAACAAACATCAAACACTATTGTGAGCAGTGATTCTTGCCTAACTGGTTCCCCATTTAGCTCACACACAACTCAGTAGATCATCTAGGAAGATTAGCCAGGCACTAGCACCACTGTAAGCTTTCCATTGTCATCAATGGTGAATAGCCGAGCACCCTCTTGCCACCCCATAGTCGACAGCAAGCTAGGAGAAGCAGCAAGCCTAGCCATCATGTCTGGGAGGTAGCCCACCGTCCACCGCCACTCCATGTCCCAGCCGCGAGCGTTGCCAAGCCCTGGACCACGCGCACAAGCCGCGCCCAGACCGCCAGAGAGCATGCCGAGCATGCGCCGGAGCACCACCCTCGACCAGCGCCCACAGACCGCGCGCCGCCCTCATCGTGTGCACACACGATCACCACCGACCCAGGAGACCGCCAGACATCCCCGTTTGCCGCCCCGTGCCATACAGCCACCGCCCGCCGTCGAAGACGCCGCCTCTGCCGCGCAGAGCACCGCCCGTTCCAGACCAAGCCGCACCGCCCCATGCCTCGAGACCATGTCGTTGAGCATCGCCAGGAGACACCGCACCGTCCCCTACCCTTGCCCATGCCTTTAGCCGCCTGTAACCTCGCCCCCGACGAGCTCACCGTGCGCCCCGACGGTCCCCTCGCTCGACTATAAATAGAGGCCACCCCCGCACGATTTCTTCACACCATCTCACTCCCCTATCCTCACTGATCGTGCCACACCGTTCTCAGAGCAAGGCGAGCACCACCCCGCCGGAATTTCACCGGAGCCCGCCGCCTCTGGAGAAGAAGGGAGCCAGCGATTGGAGCCGCCCCAGGAGAAGCCACCAGTACCAGGAGATTCGCCGTCGTCGACTTCGTTGTTCGCCCGCCTCGCCGACCCTCTCCCGTACCCCGGTGAGCCCCCAGCACCCCTCACTGGCCGCGCTAGGTTTTGTTCTCGCCGGAGTTGTCTCGCGTCGACGATGACCCCCAGCCGTTGGATTAGAACTAGATCGAACGATCCACGTTGCCCCATACCGCCCAGCCCGTGTCACGACAAGTGGGGACACCCACTTAAGCAGCCATGGAGCACTGCGCTTAGCAGGCCCGATAATTTTTCCGCGACAGCAAATGATTCAAATTAAACCTTTTTCTTTTTAAATTCAAACACACTTCTGTACCCAACTTCAAAAATCAACCCAGATCGATTCAGTGCACCAAATTGAATGAAACCAATTTTGTTGGAAAGGACTGTGAATGCTGAATCCAAGCCCGTTGGATTCAAGTCATTTGGATCTGTAGATCACCCATAGTAAAAATAACAAGGTAGAAGCTTTTCTGCATTCAAACATTTTTCAAATTTAAACCATAAAAGCTTTTGAGTTGATTCCAACTCTCAAAAATCACATTTAACCATACCTTTCAGAATATATAAAAATATATAGGTTTACTTGCAGAAATAATGTTGAAGTAATAAAAGAATGCTACATAAGCATTTCTAGCCACTTTAATTAATTAAAATAAAAGGGTAAAACCTTATTAAATTGTGACACCACTTTAAATCACATTCCCAAATACTACAATATGTGGTGATGACATGTGTCAATATGATCCCATGTTTGGTTTGGAGAATATTAAAACTTACGTAGGTTTTCAATTAGTAGAAATTACTTTTCTAAAAATAAAAAGAATCAAATCAAGCCTTAACCTTGTAAGGTTAGAGATGATGTTAGATCATCTATAAGACCCGTGTGTGTGATGATTGCAAGTAGTTAAGTATTGTTTGGTGATTGTGTACCTCGTATTTATTCATAGACGCTAGTACCGACCAAGGCTACGAGGAGGAAGGAGGATACTACGAAGAAGAAGCCGAGGAGAACTTCAACCACTGCTCTGCACAAGGCAAGCCTAATACTACTAGTGAATGAGCAAGCTATTAACCTTGCAAGCTAACACTTGCAATTTGTTCCTGACGGATGTATCGAATGTTGTGGTGAAAGTGTACAATCTTTGCAGAGTGTCAAACTATTCGAATAGTCGCGTCCGCGGTTATGGACAGTTGGAGTGGCCATACTGTTCCCCCGTCAGACTTTTCAAAATGACTTGTGAAATGAATTGAGACTTTGACTTGACCACAATAGAGTTGTAACCTGAGTTACAAGATCCCACCTAGGAGTTATAAAATTGTGACTAGCTTCGGAACTTAGTAGAGATACATCTGGCTTTTGCAAAACAACCCTAGAGCCTAGTGTCCTATTATCCACAAAAACCCCTTTACCTGTTAGTATTAGTTTGCGAGTACTTAAAGACTACTCATGGCTTTGTCCCTGGCTATTCCCATGGCCAGACTATGAAGAGGAGTACCTGGAAGATGGACCCCAGGAAGGTTACGACAACTAGGATCATCTCCCATCGTCAGCATTGCCTGTGATCCCGAAGATGGAGCTTCGCCTACGCTACCGTTATTACTACGTATTCCGCTGCTTGATGTTGTATTAAGAACTGGATCATGAGATCCCTATTTGTGTAAGAACTTATGTATTGTTTGTAATGGATGAAGTACTATGGTATCCAATTCTGTTATGTCTCGCAAAAATGGTAATCCTGGGATCGCGATGTATGGCATAACAGGCATCTAGGATTGAAAAATACGGGTGTTGACACTCTAGCATCCTTTTAATCATACTTTCTTCTCTCTACTTAACTCTAATAACTCATACTCCAATCTCTCATTGTATTAATGTGACTTGTCATGGCTAACCTAGACTAAAATATCTATACTAGGGTTCAATCGTGTTCTATCCACCAATGTCACTTATACAATATAAGCATTCAATCTTTGTGACTTAAACATAATCATTATAATCCTTTGATCATTTATGGCTTAGGTTTCTAGTTAGCTAATCAAGGCTTCCATCCATACAACATCACAGTTGTATTCTAATTATCTTCTTAGTGTATCTATCTGACTAAGAGATATTGCTCATTGACTATACCTACTTAATCCAATAGGATTTCTCATGGTTAACTATCTTCAATATTCATCCTTGTAATCCTCTTTGTTACCACATATATCTTTATTTCAAATAACTCTTCTATCCATTCAGGAGTGAGTTAACTCCACCAATTATCATATTGATTTAATTTCCTTTAATCACTCCCATCCTATAGATGATATCTAATACTAGCATTACTATTTACCTCTTCCTACTTCTTTATTTATAGGCCTTAAGTGAATGCTACAATAAGGACAAGAGTCAATAGATCAGAAATTAATAGATTAAGAATTGGTGAATCAATAGTTAATTTCTCAACAATGATGAACAACAGATATTGGAATATGATTCCCATAGGAATGGTAAAGATTGGTATGGACAAAAAGATATATGGTGAATGATCTGGATTTGGTTTCTTTCCTACTCAATCTCACTAAAGAAGTAGGGTTAGGTATTATGTGGCATCCCGCAAAACCACTACTAGAAAATCGCGTTGAATTTGTGCATTGCATCGTCATCATCATGCATTGTTCGCATAAAGTTATTTTCGCAAAGCCGATTTGTTTTCCAAACGCCCCATCTTAATTCAAACGCAAAACCCCGGATGCTGCCGGATATTTTGTTTGCCAAAACTATATTCGCAAAGCCCGTTTTATTTTTCTAAAACGCCCCGTCTTTTATTCAAACGCCAAAAACCGGGACTCCGGAATATTTTGTTTGACCAACGATGTTTTGCAAACGGTGCATTTAAAACTAAATAAAATATTAAATTAATTTTTAGTGGGGCAGTCGAACGGGCCGAGTAGACCCGAACGACCACCCCTGTTTTTAAATCGGTCTACCTCCTAAATTCCTAAAGCTACCCACTAACCTACCCACACCCCTGGCCACCTCACCCCCTCCAATCGTTGGCCGCCACATCAGCTACCCCCATCTCCCCACCAATCCGGCCGACACGTGGCCACCCTCCCTCACCTCTCTCTCCCTCCCCACCCCTCTGTCCTCACCCAGCACACTACACGCACACGCCTGGGCCCCAACCGGACCACCCGCGCGCCTGCCTTTCCCCACGCGGGCCCCACCCTGTCGGCACCCTCCACCCACGCCTCTCTCCTTCCCCGTCTTCTTCCTCCACTCGCCACCCACCCCGCCAACCACCGCACCCCGCCACCGTCCGTCCTCCTGCCAGCCAACCTCCTCTGCAAGGCCCTCCTCCACCCCAAGCTCGCCGGACCACCTCGCCCGCCGCCCGGCCTGCCTCTCCACCACCGCTCCGCCCGCGCTCAACCCCACCTCGTCGTCGCCTCTCCCGGCGCTCCACCAGCCGCCTCCCTGGCCCCTGGCTCACCCACTGCACGCACGCACGCACACGCCTGCTCCACTCCGCCCGTGAGCCCTGCGCCCCTCCGACCTCCCCACGCCGCACATGCCCGCGGCCTCCTCCTCCAGACGACGGCCGCCGCCCGCCCGCCTGCCCCACCCTCGCCGCTGCTGTGGCCCAGCACCTCCGCGCCTCCTTCCATAGCTCTCGCCGGCGCCCCTCACACGCCTCGTCGGCCGGGCGCCAAGCAGCCCTCACCGCCACCGCGTGCTCGCGCCGCCAGCCCCTCCTCCTCAGCCGCCGACCGCCTCCGCCTCTCGCCACGACGAGCCCGGCCCCGACCTCCACCGTTCCGTCGGCCGCCTGCTGCCGTCTCGCCGAGCATGGCTGCCTGCCCGACCGCGGCGCCCTGGAACCCCGAGCTCGACCGTGCTCCTGCTGCGCCGTCGCGTCACGGAGCCTTCCCGGCCTCCGCAGACGACCGCCAAGCTCCGCCGCCCGTGGCCCCAGCGCCTTCTCTCCGTCACGCTGCGTCGTGTGTGTGCTTGGTAACAGCAGCACTACGCGTCCTCGGTGCAAGTAGTGTGTTTCTTTTAGCCGTGTCGCTTCAAAATCGCAAGCCCATCGTCCAAGTCGGGTATATTCCAAGGAGGACAACATGGAACCCGACAAGATCTCCATCACGGACTTGTTGGCGAGCCTCGCCTTCGACTTGGAATCGCCAAGATCCACCGGCGCCATAATCCAAGACCGACATCGTCACCGGGTTTCTCCATCAAACGCCAAGACCGTCGACATGGATACCGGCGACGCCGAGCGCCAAGCACTTCAACCCGGCTGCCTGAACCGACCCGATACGCGAACCCGACAAGTTCTTCTAGACGACAAGATCATCGACAGGGAACCCGAAGACCACATGTGCAACAAGTACTCCCTCGAGAACGTCAAGTACTTCACCCCGGACACCGAGACCCCGATGCGACAAGATCTACCCCCGATATCCGAGAACGATCCCGGAGTCCGAGAACGTTTCCGTCGAACCCTGGACCCCGAGACCGGACCCTGGACCCTGTCGAACCCCGAACCCCGGAACCCCAAGATCGCCGAGAACCCTAATGTGTGAACCCCTTCCCGAAACCCTATATTATAACATAACAACAACTTGTTGCATATTAAATTGTCATACTTGCATGCATCTTGTCGTGTGGTTTGGGGGCCTTATGCCGATTCACCTAATAATTAAATATGGGGCCCATATGCGGGCAAATCTAGTCTCATATCGGCCTCATTTAACTTGTGTAGCGAACCGGTATCTTATCTTGCCTTGTTAAAACAACATTTAAATTGCGGGGGATCTAAACAACATGAACCTATTAATAAATTGTCGGGACCCCCGTTCCGCTTAATATGACCTAATTGCATTGCACCTTGCCATGCCATGCATCATACATGCATCATGCCGATCTTCTGCCGTTGTATTAAATAGTGCATCCGGTTTTCTGCTAGTGTTTTGCTTCTTCGCGGATAAGGCCGTTGAGTTGATGTGAGCTTCGCCCCGATCTCCGGTTGAACCCTTCGGCAATGCTTTTCAGGCGAGCATCTCCCCCCTTTCTACCTATCTTATTTTTATAGTATTTACTTCCCTCCTGTTGATCTATTGCTATCTGTGTTGCGATGCTTTAGTTTCCGTACCTGTGATCTACCTTGCAGCCTTATATTGCCTTGGACACACCCTATTGCCTGTTGTTTGGTAGATAGTTGATCTTGCGCGTCGCAGTCGCTTGCTATATTGCTGTTGCGTGTCGTCAAGAGCCACAGTTGTTGATGTATTGCCGCATGTTGATGTTGGAGATGATTCTAGTTTTACTTTTCGTCACTTTAATTTCTGTTTAACAACTAAAATTGAAATAAGCAGAGGCATCGGTGGGTGATAGAAAATATTTGGTTTCTGAACGCCCACTTGTGTCCCGTAAGACCCCGAGTACTTGATACCTGTTCCTTGATTTATCGCGCTATCCACATCCGGGAGGTATATGGGACCCTCTGAGCGAGCTTGATTCATCTTATTTCTTGGGGCCACAAACTAGTTTGAGGTTTTATTTACGATCCTGTACTTATGCCATGCTACTTATGTATTTACGATTGTGCGAGCACACTGATCTTGTTAGGATCGGGACACGATTCCGCGGTGTCGACAAGCCCGCTTTGGGTTCCCGATCGTTCTGACCGTCACCCAAACCTTGAGTCCGTCTCGAGCTTGCTTACCGTTGGTAGACTCAAGGGTGGCCCCTGAAATATTTCTGAATCCTGTGATTGTTCATCGTGAAAGCCTCGTTGGGTTTTGAGTTGGTTTTCCGAGGTTGATCGGCGTGTGTTGCTATTGGTGCACCGGCCGGGTAAAACTTTTCAAAGCCGTGTCATGGATATGGACGACTTGGAGCACAGTATCTCGATCATAGACAAGCATAACTAAAGTTTATTGCTATAAATTTGACTTATAATGACTAGTAATCAGCTTCACTATAATGGAATGGCTAAATAATACTGCCCACAACTGCTTGGTTGAAGTGTCGCTTGCGACCATTGTACCTGACTAGTAAGTACTGCAACTACAACGGAATGGCTGAATAAAAGTACCAACAACTGCTGGGTTTTTGGGTTTATCTCATGCTATCTGTATCTGCTTAGTAATTGTTGCAACTATAACGGAATGATTAACTAAAAGTGCCCACTGCTTATTTTCTCAGGATGATTATCTAAACCTGACTAGTAAAGTGCCGCAACTATAACTGAATAAGTAAAACTGCCAACTGTGTGAGTTCCTTGGTGAACTTCCTCGTTTGGTCTCGAGGGGGAAACACCAGGATGGGTTTGATTGGTGTTAGCTTCAGGTTGGATCCGGTTAGGTCATTCTCACCCCTCTCTGATTGCCGCCAGTTGTATCGAGTCTCTATAGGTTGTTTAGTGCATGCTGCCGATGCCGCTTCAGTCCACCATACCTATGTAGGCGAGGACCGCCGAATTCTAGCCTCGCTGTCTTGGCCTCAAGATCGACGCTCCTTCTTTTCCTTTGCCCTTGTCGACACCCCTTTTGTTTAAGCAGGTTTTGAGATCGACGTCGTTAGCGTGGTTACCCTTCCGGCTTGGCACAGGCAGGTTATGGACGCCATTGGTTATTCTTCAGGGATCTTAGCCCCATTTGCATCTTGTCCGTAGCTGGACGCTCTATCATTTTCAAGGTGATTTGGATCTTTGTATATTATATCTGTATTCTTGACTCTTTGAGTCGCTGTTATATATATCTGTTCTGTGGGTCCCATCGAGGACTGTTGTGTAATGTTATTACTTCGTTTTCCACCCGCACGAAAGTGCCTGGTGGGCACCTTTGAATCGTTTCTATGCGGGTTTGGCGAATTTTGCTCAAACTTGCATAGGTCCGATTCTGAGGGTGTTACAGAGTGGTATCAGAGCGCAGCAGTTGCGATACCCCACAAGTCCAGCCTGTAGGATAACCTAGCTAACGGCCGAAGTAGAGTGTCAAAACTATTTTCGAAAACTCGGTTGGATAGTTCTGATTAGGTCTGATTTTACTCCTTACCTCTATGCTATTCTCCTCTTACCTCTGCGTGTTTTGAATCCGCTCTCTTCCCTCTCTTCGAGTCCAGGAATTCTCATGGTTGGGTTTCCGTCGTACCTTCAGGGTTTCACTTTCTCCCTTTTGTAACGGAGGTGCTACGATCATCAATCTGCAACTTGTCTGTTGTACCCTTCATCCAATCTCTTGTTCTTGAGCTCTTTATCCTTATGTGTTCCTTGCTGGATCTCAGTGTCGTTGAAAAACATATGAGAAGGACGAGCTTTGGTGAAGTTGGAGTCGACCTTGAGCATGTGTTGTTCATGCCAATGGAACCATCGCGGAACCTAATCAGTGTGTCTTTCATACGATTTCTGCTGGCAACACTCCCTCCTTTGTTCCGAACCTCGCTTGTCGGGATCTTCAGTCTAATTCCGAGAGTTGGTTGCGTAATCCGCCTATTCGTGTGCAGAGTAATGGTTTGAGTGCGGGATGGAGTAGCTACCCTACCACTGCTCTTATCATTCGCTCTTGTACGTCGAATCAGTGGATCCAGCAAATTACTCCGTCCACGGAAGTTAG
Organism: Avena longiglumis; assembly: GCA_030063025.1. Taxonomy (NCBI): domain Eukaryota; kingdom Viridiplantae; phylum Streptophyta; class Magnoliopsida; order Poales; family Poaceae; genus Avena; species Avena longiglumis. The sequence goes on along the minus strand of CP125973.1, from coordinate 442,584,366 downwards.
GGGTGTCATTATTTGCGATACCTCTACCTTCGTCTTTTGTTCTCCGGAGTGTTCTCTCGACGATCAGGAACAACGACCCTTTGTTGGTGGTGTCGCCGATTTCAAGACGGAAGATGAACCCTTGTTATTGGTGTCGCGAGGATCTACATGAAGTGAGAAGATGCAGATCGCCGACCTTCCTTCCGGTACCATGAGGCGGATCTCGAGGGCGAGATCCATTGTTAGTGGTGTCGAATTGTGGCATCCCGCAAAACCACTACTAGAAAATCGCGTTGAATTTGTGCATTGCATCGTCATCATCATGCATTGTTCGCATAAAGTTATTTTCGCAAAGCCGATTTGTTTTCCAAACGCCCCATCTTAATTCAAACGCAAAACCCCGGATGCTGCCGGATATTTTGTTTGCCAAAACTATATTCGCAAAGCCCGTTTTATTTTTCTAAAACGCCCCGTCTTTTATTCAAACGCCAAAAACCGGGACTCCGGAATATTTTGTTTGACCAACGATGTTTTGCAAACGGTGCATTTAAAACTAAATAAAATATTAAATTAATTTTTAGTGGGGCAGTCGAACGGGCCGAGTAGACCCGAACGACCACCCCTGTTTTTAAATCGGTCCACCTCCTAAATTCCTAAATCTACCCACTAACCTACCCACACCCCTGGCCACCTCACCCCCTCCAATCGTTGGCCGCCACATCAGCTACCCCCATCTCCCCACCAATCCGGCGCTGACACGTGGCCACACCCCTCCCTCACCTCTCTCTCCCTCCCCACCCCTCTGTCCTCACCCAGCACACTACACGCACACGCCTGGGCCCCAACCGGACCACCCGCGCGCCTGCCTTTCCCCACGCGGGCCCCACCCTGTCGGCACCCTCCACCCACGCCTCTCTCCTTCCCCGTCTTCTTCCTCCACTCGCCACCCACCCCGCCAACCACCGCACCCCGCCACCGTCCGTCCTCCCCTCACTGCCAGCAACCTCCTCTGCAAGGCCTCCCTCCTAAGCTCGCTGGCCGGACCACCTCGCCCCGCCGCCCGGCCTTGCTCCACCCGCTCACGCCCGCGCCCTCAACCCCACCTCGTCGCCTCTCCCCGGCGCTCCACCAGCCGCCTCCCGTGCCTGGCTCACTCAAGACCCCATGCACGTGCACGCACACGCCTGCTCCACCTCGCCCATGAGCCCCGCTCCGGCCTCCCCCACCGCCTGGCGCCTCGCATGGCCTCCACGACGGAAGCCGCTGCCGCCCGCCTCGGGCCCCCCACCCTCGCTTCGCCAGGGCCCAGCACCTCCGCGCCTCCCCTTCCATAGCTCTCTGTCGCGGCGCCCCTCCGTCACGCCTCGTCGGCGCGCCAGCCTCACCGCCACCGCGTGCTCGCGCCGCCCCCCCCTCCTCACCGCCGCCTCGCCACCCGGCCTCGCCTCTCGCCACGACGAGCCCGGCCCCGACCTCCACCGCCCACGTTCCGTCGACCGGCCGCCCGCGCTGCCGTCTCGCCGGAGCACGGCCCGGCCCAGCCCGACCGCGACGCCCCTGGAACCCCCGAGCTCGACCGTGCTCCTGCTCGCCGCCGTCGCGTCACGGAGCCTTCCCGCCGGCCTCCGCAGACGACCGCCAAGCTCCGCCGCCGTCTGCTTGGCCCAGGCCGCTACCTCTCCGTCTGCTGCGTCGTGTGTGTGTGCTTGGGTAGCAACAGCAGCACTACGCGTCCTCGGTGCAAGTAGTGTGTTTCCTTTAGCCGTGTCGTTCAAAATCGCAAGCCCATCGTCAAGTCGGGTATATTCCAAGGAGGACAACATGGAACCCGACAAGATCTCCATCACGGACTTGTTGGCCGAGCCTCGGGCCTTCGACTTGGAATCGCCAAGATCCACCGGCGCCAAAATCCAAGACCGACATCGTCATCCGGGTTCTCCATCAAGTACGCCAAGACCGTCGACATGGATACCGAAGGACGCCGAGCGCCAAGCACTTCAACCCGGCTGCCAGAACCGACCCGATACGCGAACCCGACAAGTTCTTCTCGACGACAAGATCATCGACAGGGAACCCGAAGACCACATGTGCAACAAGTACTCCCTCGAGAACGTCAAGTACTTCACCCCGGACACCGAGACCCCGATGCGACAAGATCTACCCCCGATATCCGAGAACGATCCCGGAGTCCGAGAACGTTTCCGTCGAACCCTGGACCCCGAGACCGGACCCTGGACCCTGTCGAACCCCGAACCCCGGAACCCCAAGATCGCCGAGAACCCTAATGTGTGAACCCCTTCCCGAAACCCTATATTATAACATAACAACAACTTGTTGCATATTAAATTGTCATACTTGCATGCATCTTGTCGTGTGGTTTGGGGGCCTTATGCCGATTCACCTAATAATTAAATATGGGGCCCATATGCGGGAAAATCTAGTCTCATATCGGCCTCATTTAACTTGTGTAGCGAACCGGTATCTTATCTTGCCTTGTTAAAACAACATTTAAATTGCGGGGGATCTAAACAACATGAACCTATTAATAAATTGTCGGGACCCCCGTTCCGCTTAATATGACCTAATTGCATTGCACCTTGCCATGCCATGCATCATGCCGATCTTCTGCCGTTGTATTAAATAGTGCATCCGGTTTTCTGCTAGTGTTTTGCTTCTTCGCGGATAAGGCCGTTGAGTTGATGTGAGCTTCGCCCCGATCTCCGGTTGAACCCTTCGGCAATGCTTTTCAGGCGAGCATCTCCCCCCTTTCTACCTATCTTATTTTTATAGTATTTACTTCCCTCCTGTTGATCTATTGCTATCTGTGTTGCGATGCTTTAGTTTCCGTACCTGTGATCTACCTTGCAGCCTTATATTGCCTTGGACACACCCTATTGCCTGTTGTTTGGTAGATAGTTGATCTTGCGCGTCGCAGTCGCTTGCTATATTGCTGTTGCGTGTCGTCAAGAGCCACAGTTGTTGATGTATTGCCGCATGTTGATGTTGGAGATGATTCTAGTTTTACTTTTCGTCACTTTAATTTCTGTTTAACAACTAAAATTGAAATAAGCAGAGGCATCGGTGGGTGATAGAAAATATTTGGTTTCCGAACGCCCACTTGTGTCCCGTAAGACCCCGAGTACTTGATACCTGTTCCTTGATTTATCGCGCTATCCACATCCGGGAGGTATATGGGACCCCCCTGAGCCAGAGCTTGATTCAGTCTTATTTCTTGGGGCCACAAACTAGTTTGAGGTTTTATTTACGATCCTGTACTTATGCCATGCTACTTATGTATTTACGATTGTGCGAGGAGCACACTATACTGTTTAGGATCGGGACACGATTCCGCGGTGTCGACAAGCCCAGTTTTGGGTTCCCAGTCGTTCACAGCCGTCCACCCAAACCTTGAGTCCGTCTCGGATGTTGCTTGGCCCCCTGAAATATTTATGAATCCTGTGATTGTTCAGTCGTGAAAGCCTCGTTGGGTTTTGAGTTGGTTTTTCCGAGGTTGATCGAGCGTGTGTTGCTATTGGTGCACCCCGGCCGGGTAAAACTTTCTGAAAGCCGTGTCCGCGGATATGGACGACTTGGAGCACAGTATCTCGATCATAGACAAGCATAACTAAAGTTTATTGCTATAAATTTGACTTATAATGACTAGTAATCAGCTTCACTATAATGGAATGGCTAAATAATACTGCCCACAACTGCTTGGTTGAAGTGTCGCTTGCGACCATTGTACCTGACTAGTAAGTTGCAACCACAACGGAATGGCTGAATAAAAGTACCAACAACTGCTGGGTTTTTGGGTTTATCTCATGCTATCTGTATCTGCTTAGTAATTGTTGCAACTATAACGGAATGATTAACTAAAAGTGCCCACTGCTTATTTTCTCAGGATGATTATCTAAACCTGACTAGTAAAGTGCCGCAACTATAACTGAATAAGTAAAACTGCCAACTGTGTGAGTTCCTTGGTGAACTTCCTCGTTTGGTCTCGAGGGGGAAACACCAGGATGAGTTTGATTGGTGTTAGCTTCAGGTTGGATCCGGTTAGGTCATTCTCACCCCTCTCTGATTGCCGCCAGTTGTATCGAGTCTCTATAGGTTGTTTAGTGCATGCTGCCGCTGCCGCTTCAGTCCACCATACCTATGTAGGCGAGGACCGCCGAATTCTAGCCTCGCCGTGTACTGGCCTCAGTACTGACGCTCCTTCTTTTCCTTTGCCCTTTGTCGGCACCCCTTTTTGTTTAAGCAGGTTTTGAGATCGACGTCGTTAGCAGGGTTACCCTTCCGGCTTGGCCTGGGCAGGGTTATGGACGCCATTGGTTATTCTTCAGGGCTCTTAGCCCCATTTGCATCTTGTCCGTAGATGGACGCTCTATCATTTTCAAGGTGATTTGGAGCTTTGTATATTATATCTGTATTCTTGACTCTTTGAGTCGCTGTTATATATATCTGTTCTGTGGGTCCCATCAAGGACTGTTGTGTAATGTTATTACTTCGTTTTCCACCCGCACGAAAGTGCCTGGTGGGCACCTTTGAATCGTTTCTATGCGGGTTTGGCGAATTTTGCTCAAACTTGCATAGGTCCGATTCTGAGGGTGTTACATATTATCATGATACTCATGATATAAGTAGATGATATTAAGATAGATCAAGATTTAGTTGTTGCATTCCTATTCCTTAAGTTATGTTTATAACTTGGTATTCATGAGTTGTATATTGAATACTAGGATATGATTACTTAAGGATCAAATATAAATCATTAAGTAATGTATTAGGGTTTAACATTTATTACATTTGATCTACCCTTATATAAAATCTCCCTTACCCAAGATAAGGTTTTAACAAAGGTCATATTGAAACTTATCGCAGTCAGCTTGATGATCTACTTCAATTCCATCAAGTTGAGAGAAGCTTCAAACACTTTGACAGGTTTTTTATTTAAAAGCGCGAAAATTATTCGGATTTTCTATGCATGAATGCAATGCACACATCTGGGTTCGTCTTATTTCTAAGCTCTAATGTTGGGATGTTACATCTTGTGAGCTCTGTTCATGATCAAGATCTAATCTATTTGTAATCATGCATGTTGTGTTTGCGGGGATCCAATGGATATTGAGATAATTATGTTGGTTTGATTAATGGCTTTGTCTTTATGATTCTATCATGTATGTGTTGTTTGTGATCTTGCATGCTCTCCGTTGTTAGTTGCTATCTTGGCCAAGTAGTTGCTAGTGACTCCAAGAGGGGGTATTTATGCTCGATAGTGGGTTCATGCCTCTAGTTTCCAAGGGAAGTGACAGAAATCTCTTCGGTTGTAGACGTGTTGTTGCTACTAGGGAGAAAACAACGGTCTCTTGTTCATGGAACATGTGGACTGTTTACCTTACACACTTTGCTTAAAGTAGTTGTCTATTGCTTGCAACTTAATACTGGAGGGGGTTCGGATGATAACCTGAAGGTGGACTTCTAGTCATAGATGCAGTTGGATGGCGGTCTATGTATATTGTTGTATTGTCCAATCAACCTCATAGGATTTTTCTGACTAGTAATTGCATTGTTATGCCTTGTTCAGTTCTTGTCAATTGCCCCGCTGTAATTTGTTTACCCTTCATGCCATGTTGTTTATTTAAGGAGAGAACCTCTAGTGAACTATGGACCCCGGTCCAATCTTTATCATTGATACATCTTCCTTTGTTACTGTTACTTGCTACAAACCATCATTACCTTACACACCATACGTTTAATCCTTTGTTATAGCAAACCGGTGAGCTCGACAACCTCACTGGTTCGTTGGGGCAAAGTCTTGAGTTTGTGTTGTGCAGGTCTCCGCGTTGCTTGCAACACCTGTGTGACGTTTCCTTCCTCCTATTGGTTCGATAACCTCGGGTTTCTTACTGAGGGAAAACTTTCTGATGTGCTGCTTCACACCTTGCTCTTGGGGTTCCCAACAAAACGCTCCTACATCAACTCAGCGCTTCATCATACAGTATTTTCTCCCGCATTCTGTATCCACTCAAATGCGTCGACGAGCCTTAAGTGTGTCACCCTAAGGTTCGTGAACTAAGTGGACATGATCGATACTCTCTCTGATCAATAATTATTAGCGGGATCTAGAGATCCATAACAACTCCCACTTACTCAGTGATGAACTAGTGATCATGTGAACCTTTCTCTTAGTAACCAATTCCTTTTGTCTCGCGGTATTTTACTTGTCTGAGATCCGATAATTTGGTATCATCCATACCTAGTTCGATCTCGTTACCAACAAGTACTCTATTACTCGTTCCATGATATAACATTCATTGTGATCAAATCACTTGCTTGCAAACTATTCTCAATGTGATATCACCGAGAGGGCCCTAAGTATATATTTGTGTCATCAGAATGTAAAAATCCCACTCTTGATCCACGGGCCTTAACTAACACTTTATTAGTACCCAACGACATTTTTATAATCATCCTGTTATGTTGTGATGTTTTATGGAATCAAAGTACACTTCTGGTGTTAGTGATTAACGTGATCTCATGGTCTAAGGATTAGTGTTACTTTGAGTGAGATAGCAATATAAACTTGAAGATATGATTGTATTGCTAAACCTATTGTGAGTGAATGTTCATCACATCATTCTCCAATGACATGACATTGTTATTAAAAATATCCTATGTTCATGATAGGAAACCTTAATCATCTGTTAATCAACAAGGTAGTGTAATGATAGGCATTACTAAGAACCATTTTGTTTGTTTGTTAAACACACATGTATTAATGTTTCCGGTTGACACAGTTATAGCATGAGAAATAAACATTTATTATAAACTTGGAATAAAATAATAAACACTTATTATTGTCGCTTGATAACAAGGTCATGTCATTAAGAGAATGGTGTGATGGATAGACCCAAATTTGAGCATAGCTTTTGATCGTGTCGCTAAGTTTAATTTCTATATCTTTCTTGAATGTCAAGTACCATTTCCTTAGACCATGAGATCTTATTACTCCCTGGTACCAGAAGAATGCTTTGTGGGCATCAACCATCACTTCATCATTGGGTGATCATAAAGGTGTCTTTCAGGTATCTATGATGGTACTTGTTGGGTTGTATGAATTAATACTGTGATTTGTCAATCCACATGGCGGAGGATATTTCTGGGCCTTCTCAGTAGCATAACATCCTAAGTAGCTTGCAAGCATGTGACTAATGTGTTTATTCACGGCGATATTATATTACATAATGAGTAAAGATAACTTGCCGGTAGCAAGATTGAACTAGGTATGGTGATACCGATGATCAAATCTTGGGCAAGTAATATATCGTGAGACTAAGGGAATTTCATACTAGACACCGTGGTTCAACCGATAAAAGAACTTCATGGAATGTGTGGGAGACATTATGGACATGCATGGTCCCGCTCTTGGTTATTGATCGGAGAGGTGTCTCGGGGCCATGTCCACATGTTCTCAAACCCGTAGGATCACACACTTAATGTTTTGATGTCACTAGGGTTTGATGAGATAGTAGATAGTGTTATCAAATTTTGATTTGGAGTCTCAGATGAGAACCTAGATATCACGAGGATCTTCAAAATGGTCTGGAGGTAAAGAATTATATATGGAAAAGTCATTTTGGTATTTCGGAAAAGTTCGGGATTTTTTCGGTATCATACCGAGAGGGTTCTAGAAGGTTCTAGAAGCCCACCTGTGAGACCCACCTGTGAGGAGGGGCCACATGGACCTAAAAGGGGGCACCACGATCTACATGGGCCAGGGCGCAACTGTCCCCAAAGGGCCATGCGCCAAACCCTGGTAGAAACTCTGGGGGTGTATAGAAAGGTGGAGTTTGCCAAAGAGGGAGTTTGTCTCCCCCTTTTGGCCACCGCCCCCTCTACTTGGAGGAGGGTCTAGGGCTGGTCGCTGCCCTCTACACCCCTATATAAGGAGGTGCAGGGGATGCGCGCATCCATCCTTCCCCTGACGCCGCCTCTCTCCATCATTCCCATACTCCTTCCTCCCGCAAAGGCTTACGGAGCCCTGCTGGTTCTCCACCATAAATCCTACACCACGCATTCTCACATAAAAAATATCTAGCAGAATTTATGGATTTTCACCAGCAAAAGGGGTCGGGAATTACTTCCTCTGATCTACAATGGGGGGAGTAGTATAATGTAAAGGAATATTTTCTTTGGATATAAACTTCGATGTGCTCGATTGAGATCTGTAGTTCTATGCTATATCTTGAAATGGAAAAAAAAAACTAAACATAAGGAATAAAACATCAGCTGAAATGGAACATGTGATGGAAGTAAAATCATACTCCAGTTTGCAGCATTTATTGATGTATGTTTGTTAGCATGTCATTTCCATCATTCTCGTCCACCAGTCACCTAAGTACTGAAGCTAGGAGCTGAATTCCGGCTAACTTCGTGCAGGTCTAGTAGGGACGGAAAGTGCATATATATACAAATACAATCCTTAGTTTTTCGCTCCTATGCATGCACCTGCCAAACCACTATATTATTTCAAGAATTACCATTTATATTACCAAATCATAACTAGGACCTGCTGACCGGACACCTAGGGGTGGTTTACGGTCTAGACTAAGAGTTCAGGATTAGCTTAATGACTTCACTGTATATGCTAGATATATACTCAAATTTGTTCTGATTTTTTGAGAAAAATCAGGAAGGCAAGCATTTCTGTTCTGCATCAGGCACTTTATCAATCTGACTCTGATCCACTAAACATAAGTGATTGACCCTACTGTAAGAAAAAGGATGCTAGCTAGACCTCTTGATCAGTGTTATTCGAGATGTACAGCTAGCTAGCTTTACACATCACTGGCCCCACCTTATAGTTAACAGCCAAACATGCATATCTGCTTATTATACTGTATTTGCGATCGAACTCGAACTACCAACTCATGATGCTATGCACTTAAAGTAAACTAGCTAGAACTCCTTTTTGCCGTTAACTAGCTAATCAGCCTGTTCACTTTGTATCATAACGGGACAAAATGCAAAGTAACATATATCACGCTAGCTAACTGATTAATAAATTAACAGAGGCACTCTAGCGCGATCGTTCTTTTGATGAAAAGTGTCCACCGGTTAATTAACTGTAATTAACAAGTAGGGTTCTGCCAAACTTTCCCTTGACATCTGGTGCACGTCGCACTCATGGATACGTCGACCTTTTTTTTTCCTAAGAGAGGTTAGATTCTCTTATTGTATTAGGAGCACATTGCAGGTTTTTATAATGCTTGAGCCTTTTGAAGGTCAACAATTGCTGCCGAGGATTATGTTAGTCGCTGATCGATCAAGCGCATTGTTCGCTTGTGAGACCGGCCGGCATATAATATGTAAGTTCGGTCTTGAACTCTTAATTAGTTGTGTGCGGCACATATGCGCTTAGCTAACTTCACTATGATTGTACTTGTTTGTTCCTATTCCTAACTGTCATGATTGTCTATGATTACTTGTAATTTTCTTTAACTCTACAAGTAAGGGGGTGCTGTCCTAATGAAAAAACCAAGGACCTTATAGTTATATAGACAAGTGTTTGCTCTACTTCTCGTCACTTTAATCCATGCCTTACCCTTTAGATTATGTTTAATAGAGCTCCACATTTCTGTTGGAAATATAAGCAATAATCCATATGATTTAATCCGAATAATAAACTGATAAAGCATGATCATACAGACAGTAGTAAAACCAAGCATGCAGATCAACAAAGTAGATAAACAGATTACATCTATACAAGATAAATCTATCACATCTACACCAAACGCTAGAACAAAGAACTCTAGCATAATCCGAAAAGAACAGTTGAAGATCACATATAGTGTAGGCTGAATAACAGCCGCAGCGGTTGCAGCAGCGCCGCCTATGTTGAGGTTGTCGAAGAGGTCGCTGACGTCAGGGAAGAAGTCGTCGTTCGGGAACTCGTCGTCGGACGACGTCGTGGTTGCCAGTAGTCGCGCTTGAGCGCTTCCCAAAAACCTGATCGCCCCTCACCCGTATAGGTTCACGAGAGGCGGGGTTCTGGAGGCCTACTGTCCCGATCTGCGGTGCACACCGCAAGCCGGGATGAGGAAGACGAAAGCGGCGGCGCAAGGTTCTGAAGGTAGGCGCATGTGTGGATTGATTTACCGATTAGTTTTAGCGCAGACGCTTATATAGTGCAGGTTAGGAAGATCGTGGGCTCAGCCCACGTCCGAGTCGGTAACAGCCACGTCCATAAAAACTGGAAACGACTGTAATTAACGCGTCCGTTAATGACTCATAATCAGTTTTTCCAACCAGCAAAATAAAGCGGCGGCGCAAGGTTCTAGAGGTAGACGCGTGTGTGGATTGATTCACCTTAGGTTTAGCGCAAACGCTTATATAGTGCAGGTTAGGAAGATCGTGGGCTCAGCCCATGTCCGAGTCGGTAACAGCCACGTCCATAAAAACTGGAAACGACTATAATTAACGCGTCCGTTAATCACTCATAATCAGTTTTCCCAACCAGCAAAATAAAGCTCGGCTCGGTGAGATTCCCGCAACCCGCGCGCGTCGTGACGAGGCAAGGCGTGGCGTGGCGAGGCGAGGCGTGGCGTGGCGAGGCGAGGCGGGCGGCGTCGGAGGAGGAGCGCGCGAGGGCTACTCTTCTTGTCACACCTTAGTGAGTGGTGCAACACTCTACTATAAGGTGGTCCAACTCCCCTTCAACTATCAATGTGGGACTAAACTTTAGCACCACTAGCACAACCATATGCTGCCATATACAAGTGGGCCAAAGAGAATTTCAGAATTTGTCTAATGGGACAACATCCCAAAACTCACCAAATTCCAACAATCCCCCACAAAGTTTCATTGGCACATCACATCATTTTTCTTCCAGAACATTGTTTTATATACTGGTGTGTAGTGGAGACTGTTAAGTTAAACTTCCACGTTAAACTTCATGCTACACTAGCTAGCAACTTGAATAGTGGACTATGCCTTAAACTACAAATTTTCTGCGCGCTAGTTTCACACAAATCTAGACCGGTATAGGGCTACCGTCGGCTTTCCCGTGGTTTGGAGCTTATGCGTCATACTCCAGGGCCTTTCATGAGTTTATTAGAGAGCACCCAACTCTCAAAGACTGCGACGTTTGACAGTCAGACTCATATAGGTGTGTTTCTCAAGAGATGTTCTGAAGGACAACATCTCCGCTTATAAAAGCCATTTGGAACACATTAAGATAAATATCAACCTGCCATGCAGATTAAGAGAGTATTGCATCTTTATGGAGATGTAAATATAATATGGGAATACTCTCCTCTCAGCTGACCAACAGCTTATCTCCCAACTCTAATTCACGGGATCTCCGATCACATAGAATGGGTTGCCACTGGGATCAACTCATAGCGTGGGTCTCAAACCCATCTCCCTCGATGCGTTATCTATCACATTGCGGTGACCCATCATACCACTGCATGATGTAGTATACTATAGTCGTTGACATAACACCAATGAAACACCGTTCACTAGTATTACATCCCTCAGAATGGCACAACAGAAACACAGCGGGTCCAATACATGGCTAAAGGTTACAACTCACTCTTTACACAAGATCCAGAGAATACTATAGGTTAAAGAGAGAGAAAGAACTTCTTACGGAGAAGAATCAAATATGAACAATGCAAGAACTACCATACTATTAAGACTATTATTTTAACTAAGGGATTGGTATTGCTGCTATTGTAATACACTATAGAATTAGGTTTTTTGGCTAGAGATTATATTCCTATCTATTCAGTAACTTCGTCTTCACTTGAGTTGTTGTATATGTTGACTTTCTTGTCTGCATTGAAGATCTTTAGCTTTGGATTATCAGTCCTGGAGCATAACTTGATGTAGATGTTGTCTGTACCGGCTTCAGAATCTAGCAAGGGTTAAGAAGATACTTTAAGTACGAGCGTACTCAGCAAGTTCACTAGAAAAGGAGTGTTTGATGCACTATAACTACAGCCACAGACCATAGGTCGTAGGAAATGCAAGTTTTCGTAAAACATTTTTTCAAAGGTTGCTTTTATTCTGGAAAACTATGTCCATCAGCCTTCACGGGTTTACCAGAACTTTCATGGATTTCCTTTCCTGCAGCGTTCGCAGCTCCTTCCCGGAACAGGGAGTAACAAGTTACAGTTCTTACACTCTGCAGAGGTGCGTTACTTTTTCCATGAGAGATCAACTCCTTGTTGCACAACTGGGCAGCTTACCCGTCCACAATTCCATGTTGTGGGGCCCAGTAGTTGGTCCAAGCCAATCACTGCCCTCTCCGCGACCTCATATGTCTGCATGATCCTTCGGGCTAGCTCACCCTCGTTAAGCCCCCTTTCGGGCATGCTAAAACCCTGATGAGTTCCCGAAGACTCTATGACCTGGTGTTTCCCGAGCAAGTGTCATATTAAATGGTCCATCCACTAAACACCATCCATAGATAATCTAGACACCAAAAGTGTGGGGCGTAAGGGTGCCCACCCATATGTTGGATCCACACAAGGAATCACAACGTCACGTTAAGGTCGTCTTGCCTCCATACAAGAGGAAAAGGATACAGCTGACTTCTCCGTCCCATTCCAAATCTCATGGTTAACGCGTAGTATACGGCGCAAGAATCACTGACGACATTGGTTGTTAAGTCCTAAATAATAAGTTCCTTTACCACCGGAACTTTCATAGTAGGTTATTACCTCATGGTAAATAACCTATAATCATATTATTATGAAAATAGTGTTTTCTGACCTTTTTCAAATGCAGGTGATGACAACACTGGATTTGCAAAATACTTTACAGAAAATAATCAAAGGACATGAGCAAGTGTGAACTTGCCTTTTATGATTGCAAGATTATGCACTCACGGTCTTCAAGGTAATATAAGATCCAAAATCTGAAATCATCATCATTGGTCCGGTAAGGACTAATGTTTAAAAAAGCAATATGTTCTTATGCATAAGTAATGTGATGCACGTTCTATACGCGAATCCCGGTAATAACGTTGTTCTAGGTTTGGATAGTAGAGATGATGTCTTTGAAATGTGGTGTACTTTTAGATGCGTTGTACACTTGTGCTTCTTATTAGGGCTTGTGAGTGTGTATGAAACAATCATATAATTATAATATCATAAAACAGTAGGATACACACAAATGTGAGATACTACTCAAGATGGCTTATATAAGAGTTCTTGTTTGAAGTGGCAAAAAGAAAAGATTTCTTTTCTAAGGTCTAAACAATCTTTGTGTTCAGTTAGTGGTGGTCGATGTTATTTGTGTTTTCTTGAATAGTTTTGGCTTGAGATGCTTTATAACTTAACTAGTTCAGACCAAAGTTAACTATAAAACATATAACAATGTTTATAGTGTTATAATTAGATTCTTATAGACTAAAGTTAACTTTAAAACAAAGATAGTTTGAAAGTATAATGTTTATAACCTTTGTACCTAGTGTAATTGGTAATGTTGCTTTAAGGTTACTTAAGAATGGTTATTCTTCTATTTAAGTAGTGATCTTTTAATTTTGTAGTGGAACAAGATTTCTTGTTTCCTTATAAAGTTATAATTATGGTTTGTGGATAAATAAATAGTACTGGTGACTACTCATGCATTATTCTTGGATTTAGTCCCTTATAAAGTTGTACTTGACTGATATACCATTCTTGAAGATTCTATAATTATTAGAGATCTTTTTAAATATAATTTATTCATATAGTAGAAGGATACTTCAATATAATAGTATTTCTAATGTTTTGAATCATTATGATTTATTAGTAATATTCAAGACATTTATTTATTTATTAGACTTGATTAACTAATTTTAGAAATATTAATAAATTTCTATTTATCCTTATAGGAATTATCAATTAAGTAAATAAGTTTAAATTTGAGTTATTAAAGTATTTGAATTTTTATTTAACTCCAAAGTGAAATATTAGATTTTTAACATGTAGATATTATTTTTGTGATCATTTTGGTATATTACATTTATTTTTGTGATTTATAAATAATAAGATATGATTTTTATAAGATTTATTACTTTATAAATACTTAATAAATAACAAATACTTAATTAGGTTGAATTATAATGTATGATTATAATTTTAAATTATAATTCTTATTTTTCTAAGATTTTTGGTATTCTATTTATATTTTTAGCATTTACCATTATTAAAATTTGAATTATCAAATTTTTATTACTATTAAAACCTTTATTAAATAATATTTAATTAAATAATCATTATAATAATATTGGATAATAAGTTTACGTTGTAGATTATTTTTTTCTACAAATTTTTATATATTATACACATTTTTCTGAATTATAAATCAAAAGTTATTAATTAAACAAGATTTAATCATTTATTTGATTTCTGGAATATTAATAATTGAGTTTATAACATTTTATTTATTTCTTAAACAGGAATTAACTTTTTACACGCACCCATAGCTAGTCCAAGTCACTGATCACGGGCCTATGTCCACCTCAGCTTTCAGGTTTAGAAATTTTATTTGTTACCGACCCTATCTCTATCCCCAGTCAATGACATATGGGCCCTAGGCCATGTCACATGCCATGTGAGACAAAGACCAGTTCAAACACGTTGACGTGGCTAGCATGACGCAAGCATGTTGTCATGCTGACATCAGCCTGGCTTCCACCACCAGAGGATGGTCGCCGGCGGCGAACCACTGTGCTCCGGTGGACAAGGTCGATGCTACTGGATAGAGGAAACCGAGACGAACCTATTGGTGGTAACGCTGCTACCTAAAGGTCACCAGAAATACGCCGGCGACGAGCTTCTGCGGCGGCCAGCGGCGTGCTCAACAAAATGGGGTCTACGGTGCAAATCAGCAAGCGAAATTAGGGTCCAGAGATGCGTAAGCTTACCCTGATGACGATAGAGAGGTCGGTGAGGCTTGGGGAGGCGTGATGACGACGAATCGACGGTAATGGCCACGGCGGCCGAGGAAAAGGAATGCTCGATTTCACATGATTCCCGGCGAGCGGCCTTTCGTGCTTGGTCCTAGGTGAGTCAGTCCACGACGGTGCGTCCAATGGTGGCTACCATGAGGCGAGGGGTGGTCGGAGTTTACCGGAACAATGAACTCCGACGAACTAGGGTTTCGGGTGAGGAAGGAAAGTGGGTCTAGAGAGCGAGATTGAGGATGGGATGGGTATGAGAAGATAGAGGAGGACGCGGCGATCTTATCGACTCCTCCCAGGGACGGCGGCACGCATCGTAGCGCAAGGACGACGATGACGGCATCGGGCGGCGGCGAGCTCCTCCAGCGAGATGTCTGTGTGCGTGAGGATGACGACGATGTCGCTTTTGTGGAAAACCCCCTGGCGATTCTTTCATCTCAACCCGCGGTCCTTCTTTGGTCCCACTTGTCAGTCACAGATGGAAACGAACTGGGTTGGTTGCTGGGCTATTGTGGGCTGCACATGGGCGTCAGATAAGTACAAAGGTGTTGGGCTATGGCCAGGTGATGTTTTTTATTTATTTTCTATTTTCTATTTTCCTTTTCGGATTTGTATATAATCTTTAATTTGAAATTTTCTTTGTAGAATTTATTTGCTAGATAATTGTAATAATACTAAAATATATTTAGTATCATTGTGAACTTTTATAATATAATCTTTTTATATTTCTTTTATTTTCTCAATATGAACTCCTTTTAATATTTTGTAGAAGCTTTTCTTACTATTTTTCTTTCTTCTTTCAATCATGGATTTATTAAATGATATATTCTTATTTGTTTATAAAACTTAAATATAGTTGGCTCATAGAAATTTGTATATGTATAATGATCCTATATCATTATTTGATGCATGAAATACAAAAGAAATTAATATGGTTATTACTACTCCCATTAACTTGGAAAATGGCAATGTATATATTCTATTATGATAAGAAAGAAGTTTAGGATTTTGGATTATGATTATTTACCCTAGTGTTTAGGGTTTTTAATATACTTAAATTCCTTTATGGATGTTGAAAGGATACGGATGTCGCCTAGAGGGGGGTGAATAGGCGATTAAAACTTTTCCTAGAGTGGCTCAACAAAGGCGGAATAAAACTAGTGTCTACTTTGTAAAGCACAACCTAGAAACAACTAAGGTTTACCTATGTGCACCAACAACTTATGCTAAGCAATACAAGCAACAAAGTGATAGCAAGATATATATTACTTCAAGCACGAAGGCTATCACAATGTAAAGTGCATAAGTAAAGAGCTCGGGTATAGAGATAACCGAGGCACATGGGGACAACGATATTTTACCGAGTTCCTCCCAACATGGAGTACGTCTCGTTTGGAGAGGGGGTGGTATCAAACCACCAACGCCACAAAAGGCCTCCCTTATTCTCCGGTGAATCTCACCCCAATGGGATCGATCCACGCTTCCACTATCGGTGCACTTGTCGGTGGCAACCGGAACCTCTCATAAGGTTGGGGCACAACTCCACAACTTAATTGGAGGCTCCCAACAAACGCCACAAAAGGCCTCAACAAATGCCACCAAGGCTACAATGCCACCAAGGCCACAAAACCGTCTAGGGTTCCAAGAACCCAAGAGGGACAAGCTCCAATGAGCAATTCAAACCAAATCCTCCGAGGAGAACCCAAACCGATGTAACAAATGCAAATTGCAAGAACACCACAAAGATGCTCAAATCCCTCACTCTCAAGTTTCAACAAAACTACCAAAGTTATTGGGGGAACAAGAGAGGAGAAATCAAGGAGATACACAAAATCCCCCAGAATCTAGATCCCCAAAGATACCCTCACAAAGAGATGTTTTGGTTTGGTCAAAACGTAGATCTAGATCTCCTCCAACAACCCCTCAAATATTTGCAAGAATCAATGGAGGGGTGTGTAGAAATCAAGATTAAAGAGTAGAGCAAATGGGGGCAAAGCTTGGGCAAGAAAAGGAGGAAGAAGTAACCCTAAATGAAAATGGGGCAAAGCTATTTAAAGAGAGGGGCTGATTCTGCCCGTTGGGCCTATTTTTCTGGACGGTCCGGTAGTACCGGGTTTAACCGGTAGTACCGGACCAAACGGACCAAAAAACGCGAGGCAGAGGGAGCAGTGCATGCGAGAGACCGTCTGGTAGGCGGCCCGACAAGCAAGTGTAGGCCAGCAGCTGCAAGGCAGATTGGCGAGCGAGGCAGCAAGCAAGGCAGACAACAGCGCCCGGCGTGGCGTGTGATGGGCGAAGGCCAGCGGCGCAGCGCAGGTGGCGGTAGGCGTGAGTAATAAAGCAGCATGACGCAGGCCAGGCTGGACCGTGTAGCAACAAGATGCGCTGTCACGATGCATGCAAAGAATCTGTGGCGGTATGGCGAGCATCTGGCGCGGGGCCATGCAGAAGTGCGCATGTGGCAGCAGCAGAGTAGGGTCAACGATGCGCATGCGCGGCGCAGGCGACGGATCGAGGCGAAAGGCGAAGCGGCGCGGTCAAGCCACAGAAAAAACGGGGCTGGATCTGGATCTGAAAACATACCAGGAAAACGAATCTGGGCCGGCCGGTATTACCGGCCCACCCGGGCGGTACTACCGGGCCGGCCGGTAGTACCGGAAAAAGGTACCTAGCGAGACAGAACAAAAATGGGCCATTTTCGGGGCCGGGAGTAATCTGCCTGTCCGGCGGTACTACCTGGGCCCAGACAAACAGGCAAATATTCAAACGGCAATAACTTTTGACTGGAAGCTCCGATTGACCCGATTCAAATTGCGTTGGATAGAGGGCGACAAGGGCTTCCCAATAAAAAGTGGAAATATTGATTATCACCAAGTGAGAAAGTATCAAGTAGAATAATGTGATATACCTCACTTGGTGAGAAACCGAAAAGCCGCATAAATCAAAATCGCAACAAGATACAAATGGGAGATCCGATTTAGATGAACAAGAGCTTGTTATGGAGATTACCACAAGCTCTATATCATCACATGGATAAGACCAAATAACAACCAAATATGATGATGCAAGTATGCAAAGGTTTGAGCTCTCTCCGAACGATGTGACCGAATTACTCATACGAGAGCCCCTCTTGATAGTACGGTTATCTATCCTCAACCGGGTCTCACACACACAACGTGAGACCGGTAAAAGGGAAAACCTATCAATATTATAACTTTGCCTTGAGCATTCCACTTGAGCTTGATGTAGACGATCTTGCCCTTCTCAAGATGGAACGCCTTACTTAATTCCTCATCATCGACCTCGCATATTGAGCTTGCCCAACATATCTTCTTTGCATTTCATCGACCTTGAAGCCAACACATGCTCCAAGCGATGCCAATGGACAAATCCTACAAGTATAACTTAATACACACATTAGTCCATAAAGATTGTCATTAATTACCAAAACCACACATGGGGGCCCAACATGTTCTTTCAATCTCCCCCATTTTGGTAATTGATGACAATCCCTTTAAGAGGGTTTATATAAGTAATATTAATGAATAAGATGGTAATACCAATATCAAATACTACAAAAGTATGTGATATTGGTACCACCACCATATATAGAGAAAACTCCCCCACAATCTATG
This sequence comes from Avena longiglumis, assembly GCA_030063025.1. NCBI lineage: Eukaryota > Viridiplantae > Streptophyta > Magnoliopsida > Poales > Poaceae > Avena > Avena longiglumis. Next base: position 442,565,796 of record CP125973.1, on the reverse strand, counting down.
CATGTGTGATGAACTTGAATTTCATTGCATATATTGCCAATCATTATCATTGGTGGAGTTTCCTCTATATATACCACATGCTTAGCAACAACAAAGATGCAAGAGCATGAGAAGCAAATGCACAAGAACAAACTCAATGCATAAACCAACTTCCCTTAAACCCTCTAAAACTTCTCCCCCATTGGCATCGATTGCCGAAATGGGTGACAAGTTCTAGAAGGCAAATATAGTAATAATTCCTCCAAAGGTGTGCCTTCACACATATCCAATGATGAATACTTGGGAGGGAGTAGAACTATATCGAGGACCCTAAGATTGCAAAAATAAAGTCAAATGATGCAAGCAACTACAAGGTCCGACAAACCAATTTGAAAACAACAAATGAGTCCAAATGGAAACAACAAGATCTTATGATATGAGCAAAAGAGTGTTTTAAATAACAAATAGAGAAGCTCCCCAAGATTTGTGCACAATTCAAAATAAATGTATTGGAATACATAATGCACAAATATGGAATCCTTGCTCCCCCATAAGCATTTAAAACACAACAAATGTGAAAGAATGCAAATGAGTATTATTAAATGAATTAGATGAGCTCCCCAAAGAGCATGCACCAATTATGATAATTGCATTTGGGAACAAAGTGCATAGTCATGGAATCCTCACTCATCCAAATTCATTTAACAATACACGGCATGAGAGAACAAATATGAGTGTCCGAAGATGTAGACAAGAGGAACAATCACTCATAGGCAAATAAATTTGGAAGCCACCAAAGAATAAAAAGAAATAAAAGGTGGCATCCAAGGATTAAAAATCAATTAAAATTATCTTCTCATATGTGTATATGTCTATAAGTGGAAAACATCACAGAGACATATGCCAACAAATAAATATGCACACATAAAGAAGATATACAAGAAGGCATATGAAAAGCAAAAATGAAGTCATAATATATACCAATAAGATTTTTGCTTCAAAGCATGACCAAAGGCTCAAATCTATCTTATTGTACATTAATGAACTTCAAACACCAACACACTACATATATTACAACTATCACCAAGGGAAAAAAGGATAAAGTTGGAATATATGGGGAAAGGCAACAAGTATCATAAGATAGAATAGACTAGCAAAAATCTCACTATTGCACATGAGAGAAGTTGATGAAATGATAGGCAATAAAATTGCTAGATTGACATATTTGGGATTGCAGGATCATATGCATGATTTTGTATAGTCCCAACTATATGTACTCGTCTCAACTTATACACATGTACAATAGAGAGTTCTATTAAAACCATGGCTAGAATTACAACAATTACAAATGCATGAATTCATGCTAGAAGGCAACCGACTAATGGTTGGAATCAAGATATATGAGCATGAGAAAGAGATACTTGTTACCGAGATATAATTGGTAGGATGTAAGTATATGAATTCGTTGATCATCCTATAGCTTGCCTCAAATTTTCTTCTAAGCACCACTTCTTCAAAATTGAGAGACAAGCGTCCAATATATCTCCAATGTACCTAAAACACATTTAAGTACAAAATGGTCCCAAAACTTCTTGGGTCCAAAGTAGTTAGAGAAACTACAATACATGGGAGAGACTCCACATAATTATGTGCACATTGATATGAAAATGAATTTCATGCACAACTTAGCCGATGGGAATTGGTGGAGTTTCCCCTATATATTGGATCAAAGAAAGCAAACATGCCTTAATAAAAAAATATAGTAAATATGCACGCAAAAGGCTTTCAAGAACCAAAAAGGAGATACAATTTGAGCAAAAACACCAAGTAAACCGAGATGGCACACACAAGACTGCGACAAGACAAGCGGTGTCCAAATTGTATCAAAGAACCAATTCAACACATGAACGATCACAAGTTCAACAAATGAACTAGGCTAAGGCCAAAAGAGCAAAAATAGATGGAAATAAAAATGCTCAAGGATTTATCTCATTCTAAAATGGTCAAATCATGAAACAAGGAATGAGACAAAACCAACTCCCAAAAAGAGCAAGGTTCCAATAAGAAACCAAACTCCCCACACTTCTCATGATGGCACAAAGTACCAAAACGAAAAGATTAAACTTCCAAGCACATAAAAACCGATAAGGATCAAACAAAGAAGCATAAATATGAATGTTCTAAATAATATAGGAGAGCTCCCCCATGGATAGTGCATTATGTAGGATTTTCCTTTAGAATGCAAAATGCACACAAATGGGATCATCACTACTACCTACATTAACTAACACAAGAGGGTATCAATAAAATAAGAAGATCCAAAAGAAGCAAGGAAGCTTGGGAGACAACATAAAACATTTACTTGGCCAAAGATAGGACAATATTAAGCAAAGGCCAAAGTGAATATGATCAACAAATTCTACCATAAATTACTCATTGTCCAAGGACAAGAAATATTGGGAATAATTTTCCCAAGGTAGCTTGCATAGATATCCAAGATCATAGTCACAACAAGAAGCATATAACTAAATATAAGAATTGAGCATGATACTTCGAACAAGATTCTTGGTAGCTTCCAATAGTCACACAATCACTAGTGATTAGAGTAACTTGAAGCAAATGGTTTCCATGATGATATAGATATCTAAATATGAGGAAACACATACCAAGAACCATTCTCATATACAAGATCCAACATAAGATCAATAAAGCCATTCAATCAAATTGGAACTTGTATGAGCAAATGTGTCACATAGGTGCTAGATAATTATCAATATCAATTCTAAGTGACACAACCTCGAATATTCACAATTTCTAGGATTGTAATATGCAATAATCATATGACTCCCCCATAATGTGATACTACCATAAAACCAACACGAGGGAAATGCATACAAATAGAGATAATTAGTGGACATTATAAAATTAAATTTCTCATGAGAATTATACCACATAGAGACTAGACAATAATCCAATATAAATACTAGGTGGTAATCCTCATGTACACACATTTTTAGGATTGTGGAATGCCTAAGCATAACAGTCCCCCAAAATGGGATAGTCCATTAATCTCTCACAAGAGCCAAATAAGATACCAAATATAAACAAGTAAGGCTCAAGCACAAGAAACACACATACATGTTGTGCCACTTAATCATACACAAATACGATTGATATCTCAAGATAATTAAGTGGAAAGCACAACATGTACAAAAACATGGAAGATACAAAACCAGCACATGTACAAGGGGCGAGTAACTTTCAATGTAATGAGTTAAGCATATGTTACCGCAAGGACGAACATTGGAAATATAATAAAATCATGATAATCCAATTGGCTTGGCTTGACAATAATAATTGATGAAGATCCCTCAATTCTTCATAATGTAGCCAAGTCTCCAATGCCCTCCAAAACACACCTATTGATCAAGTTTTGGTTTGTTGGTCCCCAACCAAGCTGGGTCCTAAGAGGTTAGTCACAATAGGCTTGTCAACCCAAATGGATCTTTTCTTGACACCACATTGGGCACCAACAAATTTGACGAACATATTGCCAACCTCATCCTTACAAAGAGAATAAGCATCATCAATAATGATAGGGTTGGATGAGGAGATACCAATAGTGCATGAGGAAGAAATATGCCCCTTCTCGCGGCATATGTAGCAAGTTCTACTCTTGTCATCTTTCTTCTTGGATGAAGAAACAACTTGAGGAAGAGCTTGAGTCTTCTTGGGAGGAGGCCCATCTCTAACAATATGTGGAGCTTGAGGCCACTTCCCTTGTTGCTTCTTGCCAAGGGACTTCTTCTTTAATGGGCAATGTTTGACATGATGCCCTTCTTCCTTGCACTTGAAGCAAACAATGTTGGCCGGATTCTTGACTTGATCTTGGCCATTATTCTTGTTGTCCTTGTGCTTCAAATTGATAGTGGACTTGTTCTTGACATTAGAGTTGAATCCAAGCCCACTCTTGTCATTGGGGGATTTTTGCACACTCAATATTTTGTTGAGTGCGGCCTTCCCTTGATGACCCTTTTTCAAGTCATTCTTCAAAGAAGTGACTTGAGCCTTGAGCTCTTTGATTTCCTCTACATGGTTAGTTTCAACACAAGTACTAGAGGAAGTAGATGCTACATTGTTAGAGAAACAAGGCAAGGAATGTAATTCATCACGAGATATAGCAAGGTTGTGAGAGGATGAATTACAAGGACTAGCACATGGCAATATAACATTTGAAGTAGATATAGTGCTAATGTCCACATGAGGCCCACAAGATGTTACCTTTGACATGATGGCCTCATGAGCCAACTTTAGCTTACCATGGGAGACTAGGAGATCCTCATGCGAGCTTGAGAGCTTAACATGGCTTTCTTCTAATTTCCCATAGTTTCTAGTTAGCAAAGCAAGTTGAGCCTTTAGCTCAACATTCTCCTTCAAAATAGATGCTTCACAAGAAATAGAGTTAGTAGCACAAGCATCATTATCATTAGCAAGAGGTGAGGGCAACTTGTCAAGCTCTTTTAAATATGAGGCTTTAAGTTGCTCATGTGACTCGGTGAGTTTGATGAGCTCACCCTTTATGACCCTAGAGCCATTTTTGAGGTGCTCAAAATCCTCAAGGAGTTTAGCATAAGCAACTTGAGTCTCATCATTTTTATGTTTGATATCACTTGCCACCTCAAGATCTCTATCATGAGATTCCTTTACTCTAGATAGCTCTAAAGCAAAGGTCTCCTCAAGAGATTCCTTGGTGGTTTGTTCCTCTTCAAGAGCTTTATTTAGGTTTGCAATTATATTAGCATACTCACGCTCAAGACTACACATTTTATCAACGTTGTTATCATGCACCTCAATTTGTGTTTCTAACTTATTAATATGTTCTTTGCTCTTAATAGCAAAGTCCAAGACTTCAACAAAGTTAGAACAAGCAATATCCTTTTTAACAAGGGCACGATAAACAATCTCACCCTTCTCATATAAATCATCAATATCAAGCTCTTCTTCCACATTATCCACATCCTCCTCATCACAAGAGGTAATGGGTTCCAAAGTAGGAGTTACCTTAGAATCCCTAGCCATAAGGCATAGGTGGGTACCGGAAGAATTTGAAGATGAGATTGCATTTGTGGCTTCATTCAAAACCATGTCTTGGCCCATAGAATCTTCGGTTTCCTCTACATGGTTAGCAACACAAGCACTAGAGGAAATGGAAGCATTTTTATCATGGCAACAAGACAACACAAGCATATCATCATGAGATTTATTCAAGTCATTTCTACATGATATGCAAGGACTATTAACACAAGCATGTAAGGAGTTTGTAGTGCTAGAAGTGTTAAAGTCCAAAGATAGATCATTGCAACTCGATAGGGATGATGGATTACAAATAGTAAGCACACTATCCAAATTGCAATTTCTATCACCACTCACCATATCATTACCTTGTGAAAAGTCACATGTTGGTGAAGCGGTAGAGGATGAGAACTCATCCCGACCGGAAGTGGAAGCAACACAATCATCCTCAATAATGTTGGACACAACATATTTATCTTGAAGTTTTGTCCATAACTCATCAGCGCTCCAAAAACGAATGATTGAAGATGTAACTACATAGCTCAAAGCATTAACAAGCACATTAGAAGCTTGAGCATCAAGATATAAGTTTTTCTCATCCTCACAAGATAGCTTTTTGAAATCCATAGGAGGAGAAAAACCTATATCTACAATACGCTCCAAATTTGGGTCCATGTCCCGAAAATGAATGAGCATGCGATTTTTCCATATATCATAATTTGTGCCATCGAATATGAACATGTCATTGTGCACTAATCCTCTAGCCGACATCTTTACTCTCAAGGCGGTGAAGCCTAAAATGAGAGACCGAGCTCTGATACCAATTGAAAGGATACGGATGTCGCCTAGAGGGGGGTGAATAGGCGATTAAAACTTTTCCTAGAGTGGCTCAACAAAGGCGGAATAAAACTAGTGTTTACTTTGTAAAGCACAACCTAGAAACAACTAAGGTTTACCTATGTGCACCAACAACTTATGCTAAGCAATACAAGCAACAAAGTGATAGCAAGATATATATTACTTCAAGCACAAAGTCTATCACAATGTAAAGTGCATAAGTAAAGAGCTCGGGTATAGAGATAACCGAGGCATGCGGGGACACCGATATTTTACCGAGTTCCTCCCAACATGGAGTATGTCTCGTTTGGAGAGGGGGTGGTATCAAACCACCAACGCCACAAAAGGCCTCCCTTATTCTCCGGTGAATCTCACCCCAATGGGATCGATCCACGCTTCCACTATCGGTGCACTTGTCGGTGAAAACCGGAACCTCTCACAAGGTTGGGGCACAACTCCACAACTTAATTGGAGGCTCCCAACAAACGCCACAAAAGGCCTCAACAAATGCCACCAAGGCTACAATGCCACCAAGGCCACAAAACCGTCTAGGGTTCCAAGAACCCAAGAGGGACAAGCTCCAATGAGCAATTCAAACCAAATCCTCCGAGGAGAAACCAAACTGGTGCAACAAATGAAAATGGCAAGAACACCACAAAGATGCTCAAATCCCTCACTCTCAAGTTTTAACAAAACTACCAAAGTTATTGGGGGAACAAGAGAGGAGAAATTAAGGAGAGACACAAAATCCCCCAAAATCTAGATCCCCAAAGATACCCTCACAAAGAGATGTTTTGGTTTGGTCAAAACGTAGATCTAGATCTCCTCCAACAACCCCTCAAATATTTGCAAGAATCAATGGAGGGGTGTGTAGAAATCAAGCTTAAAGAGTAGAGCAAATGGGGGCAAAGCTTGGGCAAGAAAAGGAGGAAGAAGTAACCCTAAATGAAAATGGGGCAAAGCTATTTAAAGAGAGGGTGATTACTGCGTTGGGCCTATTTTACGACGGTCCCAGAGTAATCTGGTTTAACTGTAGTACCGACCAAACGGACCAAAAACGCGAGGCGAGGGAGCAGTGCATGCGAGAGATCAGACGGCCACAGCATGAGGGCCCAAGAGCAAACAAGCAGCCAAGCAAAGATTGGCGGGGCCCGCAGCAAGCAAGCAAAGACAACAAATGTATGCGTGGCGTGGATGGGCGAAGGGCCCAGGCATGAGGCGCAGGGCGGTAGGCGCGTGAGTAATAAAGAGTAGCAATGACGGGCCCGCTGGACGACTGTAGCAAGATGCGCTGTTCACGATGCATGCGGCAAGAAATGCAGCCGAGCATCCGGCGCTACAGTGCAGAAGGCGATGTGGCAGCAGCAGATGGGTCAACGCATGCGCAGGCGACGGATCGAGGCGGCGAAGCGGAAAAGCGCGTGGGCGGTCAACGCCAGAAAAACGGGCTGGATCTGGATCGAAAACATACCAGAAAAGCGACTGGGCGCCAGACACGCCATTCGGCAGGTACTACCGGGCCGGCCGGTAGTACCGGAAAAAAGTACCTAGCGAGACAGAACAAAAATGGGCCATTTTTAGGCCCGGCGGTAATCTGCCTGTCCGGCGGTACTACCATGGCCCGTAAAAGCATAAACAGGCAAATATTCAAACGGCAATAACTTTTGACTGGAAGCTCCGATTGACCCGATTCAAATTGCGTTGGATAGAGGGCGACAAGGGCTTCCCAATAATGTGTTATACCTCACTTGGTGAGAAACCGAAGTGAGAAAGTATTGATTATCACCAAGTGAGAAAGTATCAAGTAGAATAATGTGATATACCTCACTTGGTGAGAAACCGAAAAGCCGCATAAATCAAAATCGCAACAAGATACAAATGGGAGATCCGATTTAGATGAACAAGAGCTTGTTATGGAGATTACCACAAGCTCTATATCATCACATGGATAATAGCAAATAACAACCAAATATGATGATGCAAGTATGCAAAGGTTTGAGCTCTCTCCGAACGATGTGACCGAATTACTCATACGAGAGCCCCTCTTGATAGTACGGTTATCTATCCTAAACCGGGTCTCACACACACAACGTGAGACCGGCAAAAGGGAAAACCTATCAATATTATAACTTTGCCTTGAGATATATTAACTTAATGATCTTCTTCAATTCCATCAAGTTAAGAGAAGCTTCAATCACTTTGACAGGTTTTGTTCAAAAGCGCGAAAATTATTCAGATTTTCTATGCATGAATGCAATGCACACATTTGGGTTCAGCTTATTTCTAGGCTCTAATGCTGGGATGTTACACACATTTCGTGATAAACCCTTTGTGAAGGGATCTTCCAGATTCTTAGATGTTTGGATATAATCCAACGCAATAACTCCGGAGTTTCTCAGTTTCCTGACAGATTTCAATCTCCTCTTCACATGCCTTGACTTCATATTATGCTTAGAACTGTTTACTTTGACGATCATAGTTTGATTATCACAGTTCATCGGGATGGCGGGTATTGGTTTTTCAACCACAGGTAAGTCCATCAAGAGCTCACGAAGCCACTCTGCTTCAACAATGGCCGTGTCTAACGCTGTGAGTTCTGCTTTCATTGTTGACCTCGTTAAGATGGTCTTCTTGCAAGACTTCTAGGAAATAGCGCCACCACCAAGTGTAAATAAATAACCACTTGTGGCATTAATATCATCAGCATCAGATATCCAGTTTGAATCACTATAACCCTCAAGTACCCGTGGATACCCAGTATAGTGAATACCATAACTCGCAGTGCCTTTCAAATAGCGCAAAACTCTTTCAAGAGCATGCCAATGATCATATCCAGGATTTGACACAAATCGACTCAGTTTGCTTACAGCAAAGGAGATGTCAGGTCTAATAGCGCTGGCTAAATACATGAGCGAGCCAATAATTTGAGAATATCTCAATTAATCTTTAGCAGTCCTTCGATTCTTTCAAAGCAGCACACTCGGATCATAAGGCGTTGGAGAAGAATTGCAGTCGCTATAACCGAAGCGACTCAATATCTTTTCCACATAGTAAGACTGAAGCAATGTAATCCCACCATTGTCATCCTTTAGTAGCTTGATGTTTAATATTACATCAGCCACTCCCAAGTCCTTCATCTCAAAGAAGCAAGATGGGAACTCTTTGACCTTCTCGATAACAGCGAGGTTGGTCATGAATATCAATATGTCATCAACGTAGAGACGCATAATAACTCCCTCTCCCCCACCATGGCGATAGTACACACATTTATCAGCTTCATTTACAACAAAGCCTTCAACAGTTAAAGTTTTTTCAAACTTCTCGTGCCACTGCTTAGGAGCTTTCTTAAGACCATACAAAGACTTCACTAACTGACACACCTTTCCTTCTTGACCGTCTACTACAAATCCATCAGGCTGCTCCATATAAATTTCCTCATCTAGCTCTCCATTTAGAAAAGTTGTCTTAACGTCCATTTGATGAACGAGAAGACCATGTGAGGTATCCAAGGAAAGTAGTACTCGAATAGTGGTCAATCTGGCTACAGGTGAGTAGGTATCGAAGAAGCCTTCACCTTCCTTTTGGGTATAAACCTTGGCCACAAGACGTGCCTTGTACTTTTCAATAGTACCATCAGGTCTAAGCTTTTTCTTGAACACCCACTTACATCCTACAGGTTTGCACCCATAAGGACGATGAGTGACTTCCCAAGTACCATTAGCTAAGATGGAGTCCATCTCGCTTCGGAAAGCTTCCTTCCAGTAGTCAGCATCTTGAGATGCATAGGCTTCTAAAATAGAAGTGGGAGTATCATCCACAAGGTACACAATGAAATCATCACCAAATGACTTTGCAGTCCTTTGTCTCTTGCTCCTTTTGGGAGCTTCATTGTCATCCTCCCCAGGATCATCAGAGTGTCCTATCGGCATAGTGGGTTCAGGAATTATAGAAAATTCCTGACTAGATGAACTAGTCATCTCCTGATTTGATGAGCTAGACATACCTTTAATAGGAAATATGTCCTCAAAGAAAGTCGCATCATTCGACTCCATAATTGTACCAACATGCATGTCAGATACCTCAGATTTTACTATCAAAAATCTATAGCCAATGCTATGAAAAGCATATCCCAGAAAAACACAATCAACGGTTTTTGGTCCAAGCTTTCGCTTCTTGGGTATTGGAATATTGACTTTCGCCAAACAACCCCAAGTTCGTAAGTAAGAGAGTTTAAGCATTTTCTTTTCCCGTACCTCAAATGGAGTCATGGTTTTATCCTTTACAGGAACACGGTTTAGGACATGACACACAGTCATTAGCGCCTCCCCCCACCATTCCTTGGAAAGACCCGATGTATCTAACATGGCGTTAACCAAATCAGTTAGAGTGCAGTTCTTCCTTTCGGCCACCCCATTTGACTGAGGTGAGTAGGGAGGCGTCCTCTCATGTATAATACCGTGTTCCATACAGAATAAATCAAATTCGTTTGAAAAGTACTCTCCACCACAATCTGACCTTACCCGATTGATTTTAAGATCAAGTTGGTTTTCTGCCTCAGCTTTATAGATTTTGAAGTAGTTCAAAGCTTCATCTTTAGACTTCAGAAGATAAACATAGCAGTATCTAGTGGAGTCATCAATCAACGTCATAAAGTATATTTTCCACCTTTTGTCAACACACCATTCATCTCACAAAGATCTGAATGTATAAGTTCTAGCGGTGCTAAGTTTCTCGGTTCCGCAGTCGTATGAGACTTGCGGGGTTGCTTTGCTTGCACACAAACTTGGCACTTAGAACCTTTGACAGTGGTAAATTTTGGAATTAAACTCATGTTGGCTAGCCACGTCATGCAACCAAAGTTAATATAACAGAGTCATGAATGCCAAACATTGGACTCATTATCATTGCAAACATGATTAATAACTTTAGTACATGAGTCTGACAAAGACAAGCGTAATAGACCTCCGCACTCATAACCCTTTCCAAAAAATTGTACATACTTAGAAATTACAACTTTATTGGACTCAAAAACCAACTTAAAGCCATCTCGGCATAAAAGCGATCCGCTGACGAGATTCTTATTGATGGAGGGAACATGCTGCACATTCTTCAGCTGTATGGTCTTCCCTGAAGTAAACTTCAGATTTACCGTACCAACACCATAAACAGAAGCACGTGAGCCGTTTCCCATCAGCACGGAAGAGGTCCTTGAGACCTGATAAGAGGAAAACATGGAAATATCAGAACATACATGTGTATTAGCACCTGTGTCTATCCACCAATTAGGAGAATGACATACTAAAAGGATAGTAGGTAAAATACAATACCTATCATCCTTCATCTCAGTATCGCTAATAACAACATTAGCGACATTGCCGCCGTTCCCATGTTGACGCTTGTCAAAGAGATTAGGGCAACTAGGAGCCCAATGACCAGGATCACCACAGACATGGCAAGAGCCTTTCCTCTTATCATTTTTCTTCTTGAAGTTGGTTGAGTGCGTGGCCTTGTTCTTGCCATCAAACTTCCCCTTTTCTTCAGTTTTGTTCTTATTCTTGAACTTGTGGGATTGGGAGTTTTTCCTCTGCACCAAATTCGTAGTAGAACCTCCCTCAAATCCTCGAGCAGTTTTGTCCTTTACTCTCGCCTTCTCTTCCACATGAAGAGACCCAATGAGATCCGTAACGGAAAACTCTTGTCTCTTATGTTTCAGAGAAGTAGCAAAGTTCCTCCACGAGGGAAGAACTTGGCAATAATGCCAGCAGCCACAAATTTTTCCGGTAAGGAACATTTGAACTGCTCAAGTTCTTTGGCAAGTGATTGTATCTCATGAGCTTTCTCAACGACAGAGCGCTCATCAACCATCTTGTAGTCATAGAATTGCTCCATGACATACAAATCAGTGCCAGGGTCCGAGACCCCAAACTTGTCCTCGAGTGCTTCCCACGCGTCCTTGCCATTATCAAATGACATATACAGGTCAACAATGTTGTCCCCATGAACACTGAACAAAGCCGCCATAAACATGGTATCGGATTTCTTAAAGTTCACTTCCTGCTCAGCAGAAAGATCTCCTTCAGACTTGCTAAGAGTGGCGCTATAACAGTTTAGGTTTTCAAACCAAAGAACTGCTCTCTTGCACCATCTCTTATAGTGCATGCCATCAAAAGGAGGCGGCCTATTAGCCACGGCTACACCGGTGGAATTCAGTTGCCTATAATCAGGTTTTTGGATTGTTGGAAATATAAGCAATGATCCAAATGATTTAATCCGAATAATAAACTGATAAAGCATGATCATACTGACAGTAGTAAAACCAATCATGCAGATCAACAAAATAGATGAATAGATTATATCTATACAAGATAAACCTATCACATCTACACCAAACGCTAGAACAAAGAACTCTAGCATAATCCGAAAAGAACAGTTGAAGATCACATGCAGATCAACAAAGTAGATGAACAGATTACATCTATACAAGATAAACCTATCACATCTACACCAAACGCTAGAACAAAGAACTCTAGCATAATCCGAAAAGAACAGTTGAAGATCACATACAGTGTAGGCTGAATAGCAGCCGCAACGGTTGCAGCAGCGTCGCCCATGTTGAGGTTGTCGAAGAGGTCACTGACGTCCGGGAAGAAGTCGTCGTTCGGGAACTCGCCGTCGGACGACGTCGTGGTTGCCAGTAGTCGCGCTTGAGCGCTCCCCAAAAACCTGATCGCCCCTCACCCATACAGGTTCATGAGAGGCGGAGTTCCGGAGGCCTACTGTCCCGATCTGCGGTGCATGCCGCAAGCCGGGATGAGGAAGACGAAAGCAGCGGCGCAAGATTCTGTAGGTAGGCGCGTGTGTGGACTGATTCACCGATAGGTTTAACGCAGACGCTTATATAGTGCAGGTTAGAAAGATCGTGGGCTCGTCCCATGTCCGAGTCGATTCCCAACCAGCAAAATAAGCTCGGCAAGATTCCCGCAACCCGCGGCGCGCGCACATCGTGACGAGGCGGGCGGCGTCGGAGGAGGAGTGCGCGAGGGCTACTCTTCTTGTCACACCTTAGTGAGTGGTGCAACACTCTACTATATAAGGTGGTCTAACTCCCCTTCAACTAGCAAAGCGAGACTAAACTTTAGCACCACTAGCACAGCCATATGCTGCCATATACAAGTGGGCCAAAGAGAATTTCAGAATTTGTCTAATGGACCAATAGCCCAAAACTCACCAAATTCCAACAATTTCGCGCTCTTTTACTTGTAGGGCAGACAGAATGTGTTGTAAAGGCTGTGAATTAACAAAAAAAAAGTGACTCATGGGCAGCATCGTACATTATGAGACTTGAGCACAAGCCAAAAATCTTAAAGGCAGCCACAAGCTTGCCGGTAGTCCACAAGCGATCAAATATATTACTTTATTTCCTATATTTGGCCATATATGTTGTGATAAATTTAGATGTCTTATCGCCTATCCCATGGACCCAACCTTATGGTCAAGTTTGTGTATATGCACTAGAGACGCCACCCATATAACCCCCTCGGCCTCTTCCTCGATCGTGGCCTTGCCATATGTCTTTGCTAGGTTTTTTCTGCATGTATTTTCGAGATTTTGCCGAAAACCGGTAAGACTGGTATTTTGCCTTGTTTTAATGAATTAAGGCCAAATTCAGTTTGCCACCGGGCATGAGGTGACGTCCGTGGGCTAGTGCATGCGCAACGGCGAGGAAGGCGTGGCGCAACGGCTGTGGGTGGCACGCCTCCCCGACGGAAGCAGCTAACGACTAACAAAATATGCACACTCGTACGTCCTGCTGGCTCCCAGGCTCCCAGGCTCCCAGCTAGCTAGGCAGCAAGCATGCATAACAACCCGCCGTCCATGCATGCATGCATGCGTTCGTAATGAAGCAAATTTAGCACGCAAACACACGTCCATGCGTGCTGTTGTGTTCATGCAGGCGCCAGGCGCTTCGGTCTTTAGGTTTATCCAAAACAGTACGTACGTGCTGCCCTACCTTTTGGACTCGCACGACGGCAACAAAAGAGAAGGAAGGGGCGGGGCGGGGAGGGGAGGGGAGGCAATGCATGTGAAGCAGCTGGCCCGGTCGATGGATCGAGAAGGAGTTGTTGATATAGCACTGGCCGTTGGGGGATTCGATTCTCTCTCTCTCTCTCCCTGGAATGGAACCAGCAGGGGGGGGCAAGACAAGAGGCCAAAAAAGATGGATACGGTTTCCGTTGGGGATTCTACTCTGGCTGGCTGGCTCCCCGCTCCCTGGCCGGACGCATGAGCTCACCAGAGATACGCACCATATCCGCGTGAACGTACCTCTTTATCCGTGGCACGCAACGACGACAGAGCCCCCGGCCCCTACCCGGCCGGCCGCGAGAGGCCTCCAAGACGGACGACACCGTTCGATCGACGATCTGTTGAGGGAGCAGAAATCCATCCCCTGCCGCGCGCTACCCTTTTGGTCTCGACCGTACGTACATGCCTCCCGTCCACCGGCGACCCACCGCTTTCTGTTGCGTCTCCATCCACTGGTACTGTGCTGCGCTGTCGTGGAGAGAGCGACCCGGCCTAGCTACACCTTTCCGTTGCTCCCCTGCCTCACGCACGCACAACACACACACACAGCATACGCATGTCTCACTCATCCCCCTCGCTTTCTGTTAGCTTTCCAAGTCGACACGAATAAAGCCTCTGTATATGGGGGGAAAAGATGGTCCTTTTTTATACGTATATCTGAGACGTATCTTCCGTATTCATAATTTACATACGGTTTTGTACACTCACGTACAAAAGCTCCTCCCTGCAGACTTTTGGAACGAAAAATGCCCTGGCTGCTTTCCCCCGTGAAAATGGGCTTTCTGTTCCAGCTCGAGGCTCCGGCGGCGGGGTCCACGGGGACTCTCCACACGCAACAACGGCATGGCATATTGGCATGCATGAGAGTAGGGAGAAACGATCATCTTACTCACCAAAAAAAAATTAAACCCTGCAGGACGATACTTTCTGCGACATTTTTCCAGATATATATACATAGAGGTTCGCCCTGGCATCTGTGCCCCTGTACGTCATTGATATAGTACTTATTAGTAGTCTTCTTTTTTGGAAGATACTATATACTTCTTGTATTTTCATACTGCATAGTACTATACGTGTCTCGTCTAATTAATAAGTTAAACTATAGCGCGGGATTGACGCACCTGCGCGACAAGACGTCCCGGGACTGCATGCAATGACCAACCAATCAAAGTACAAACCTAATCTGTTTGAAAATAAATACCAGGGGTACGTACTACTACGCCACATGCATGCATGCATGCAATGGCGGATTGATGGCACCAGTAGAACATGTCGACCGGTCGATCGATCCCGGCCTGTGTCCGATCGAGCTGAAGAAAAGACATGTGACTTCAAGTTTGATCGAGGAAGATTCACCACGAATCGATCGATCGAGACGTACGTACTGCCACTGTACAGTTCGCGAGCGTACGTGCTACGTGCTGCTAGCCTTCCCACGGACACTACACGTACGTAGCACCACTGCTTCACATCGGGACACAGCAGCAGTAGCCAGCAAAATTTACTCGCCAGCAAAATTTACTAGCCCAGTAACGATAACGATAGAGATCGATCACGAGGCCAGCAAAATTTACTCGCGCGCACGTGCGTGCGTACGGCTCCATCGCCCGTGCGGGCGCACGCTGGCACGCACACCATGCATGCATGCATGCGTCGCGCACGTACCAGCAGCCAGATCCAGAGATAGTACGAGAGCCAGCTATGGCCCTTGCATTTTTCAACGAGAATAGCTTCAGCTCGCTCGTTGTTTGTTGTGGTGTCAGCGTGCGTGCGTGCGTGCGTGCGTGCGGTGCATGCATGCATCTTTCTCGACCGATCGTCCTTTGCATACATTTCCTCTCTGCCCACAGTACGCTCGGACATGGATGGGGTGGCATGCAGCTGGGCTTTCTAGCTAGCTAGCTAGCTAGCTAGCTAGGTGGTACCAAGTGAAGTGAAGTGAGCTATGGAGGAGGAGAGCACAGTATGGTGACTGCAACAGTGCTACAGGCTAGTATATCACTACCACTACTACTGCAGCCAATAGAGAGGCTAGTATAGCTAGGCAACGCTAGCTATGCTTATAGCTAGGTGGTTATGTGTTGGTACGTGCAACGTAGAATCTGAATGTAATGGCTTACTGTATTTGAGCCATGTGAATGCCTTTCTTTCTGTGATGGTGATGCCAAATGTGGCCACGGCTATCTGGCCAGTTGGTGGAGGAGAATCATCAGTTCGATCGGGATGCTACTGTTACACCCCCTTTAGGTAGTACTAGCTCTTTGGACGACGCACTTTTCTCCCTCCCAGGGCGCAACCCACATCCTTTGGCAACGTGCAGTGTTATTAGATTTATTGATATTTGGGTTAACATGCATGCAGGCATAAGGATGTCTTACATGAACATCAAATACAGTATCTTACATGCAAAATTTCAGTGAAATTCACACTCAAACAAGAGCCAAGACCACCTTGAAGAGAAAAAAAAAAGTACTAGCTGTGTTTGCTAGCTCACACAAGCAAGACACTTCTTTTTTTTCTCTCTCTTTTTCCAAAAATGAGGTACACACTATACCATTCCATGACAAGATGGGAGCTAGAGAATCCGATGCTCTTCCAGGGTGGAGAGAGTGGCCGGCCGGGCCATGCCCATGCACCCTGTGCGTGCATAGCACAGACGCACGTCGTCGGTCAATCTCGCTGTTTGTTTGTTGCTGGGTCTGTTTGTTTGGCTCCCGCACAGGGCCCCACCCTCTCTCGTCATCATCATTCTCCTCTAGCTCAAAAGGAATCGGTTTGTTTCTCACGACGCATATCGTTGCTTCCCGGGAGGAGGAAACTGCGTGCCATGCCATCGATGAGGGATGCATGGAATATATATGGGTGTACGTGCACGTCACGTCCCTATCCCAACAGCCGCGTTCGCCGCGCATATGCCCGCATACACGCTCCTTCCCTCGCCATGCGTGTGTGTGCTTTATTTTGTCTGAGTACCATTTCCTGAACTATATTTCAGGCCCTTGGGAGTTTTCTTGGCATGATCTTCCTACCAAAAAAATACGGCTGCTGGCATTTTGGTAGGATTTAGGAAATATATCTTTGAAGTAATTTCTTGTTCTTGCCATAAATATTGCATTGTTCGATTAAGAGTAATGGTGTGCTTAATCCTAATTGGACTTACTTACTTAATTATTCGATTAATAGGTTGTCCCTTATTGACCTAAAAAATGCTAATAGGAGCTACACTTGGTCTAAAAATCAGGTTCAGGATAACCTGACTATGGCCACTGTAGACCATGTTCTTACTACTACCGTACCGATTGGTAAGCTCACTTTTCTCTTACCACTATTAGGGTTTTGCCTAAACCTGCTAGTGATCATACCCAACTTTTGATTGATTCTAGTAAGAACCAGGCTCCACCAACTAAATCTTTAGATTTTAAACATAGTGGCTTGAGCATGATGACTATTGATTTAACCAATAAAACCTAGAATTCTAAATGTAATTGCACTTCTACTATTGACATTTGGCAATTTAAAAACCAGATTCGTGAGGGAAAAAAATCAAAAGGATAGAGCATTAATGTTGAATCTTTGAACAAAAAATTGAAAAATGATTTCATTCAGGAATTTGATATCATTAGTACAAACTCGCTACTTAGAGACGTCAATTTCACACAGGCCTCAGACGGTTTCTCGTTCCGTCTCAAGCGCATAGCTTCTAAGAGCACACCACTTGAGCTAGTTTTTCTTTGCGGCTCTAAGATACGCGACCTTGGACGGTGAAAAAAGGCAAACGTCTCTAACATCTACGAGCTGGAGACGGGCAATATTTTTGACTGCTTGCAAGAACTCTTCAACCTCAGACAGCATATACTATGGACCGTCTCGAATAGTAAGGCGACCTGAGTCGGATTCTAACAAAGATCGTCTACAGAACTAGTGTGTCTCGAAGCTGCTTTTTAAAGTGGCCGTCTCTAGTGTGTGTAGACCATTTTAAATAGTAGCAATGCTAATTTAAACTCGATCATAGCTGACATGACACATAATCAGGATTCAGCGGCCAGATAGACAAATTAACTTAAGAACTTATAGCAGCCAAGCAAAAGAAGATGATTATATTAACAATTAACATTAACCAAATAGTTGGTGAAATCCATACATAGCCATTACATTATGGCAGTACATACATTGTGGAGTACATACATCGAAGAAGCATAATTAGTACTTGAGTAGTAATTGGCTGCCCGGTGGAAGTTTCTGAACCAGAATATATGTCTCTCCATTATTTATTTCATCAAAGCTAAACATGACAATGGTATCCTGCTTTAAGTTGAAGCTTCTCACAAACTTCTCTCATCTAGTCGTCAAGATTGCATTTGACCCACCAGCTCCCATCTTTATCGTAACCATCTTTGGCTTCTTACTCTTCATTTGCCAAGCATGGACATCAATTGGTTCATTAAGGCGATTCTTTAGATATTTTCTTGTAAACTCAACTCCAAAAGTCTACGCAAATACAAATAGTTGAAGAATTAGCATTTAATTACTGGAAGTATTTAAATATCACAGGGTAGCTTTGTTGATCATGTTTTCAAGAATATATCATCTTATCAGCTTGCACTTCTTTTGCACGACAGATGAATAGGCCAACATGTAGACATAGTACTTGATTTTTGGTGGAAATTCGGGTTCACACCTGTCTAAAAGGAAGTATGCATGATCTTCTTTTAGATACATGTCATTTCCAAAAAGGCTTTGCTTATCAAAATTAGTGTTCCCCTTGTGTTGAGGCCCTGATGCAATAACACATACAAATTTCAATGTGGTGGAATATTCTTGTGTGTACAGTCTAAACACATACAAAATTAAAACATATGACTGGATTTTTTATGTTCTTTGATACCTCTAAGCTCAAGCCTCTCAGTGGGCTCTTTTGATGACTGAAATTCAAAACTGCCAGAGCTAATGACAACACTGTCATCGGTACAGAGCACTATTGCAAGATCACTGCAAGTTCCCATATGTTAAATGGATACATACATTGAGCATTTTAATACAATCAAGTATAACAATGAATTAGACTAAAAATAGAAATACAGTTCTTATTATCGTGCATTAATAAAAAGCATACATAGCCAAATAATTTTAAATTCATCGAATAAACAAGATGCAGGAGATGCGGCCATTAAAATCCGTCTTATACTCGACAGTGTTAATGCCACCTCGTGCTCCAACGCGTACTCGAACTAAGCCATCTTCAGGGATATGAAGATGATAAACCATGTCCTTAGGTAATTTCTATGATGCAAAGGTAAGATGACTCGATGTTACACGTGACCATTATCACAAGTAGATCGATATGCATAGCTTCATTGACATGATATACTTACCATAAGGCACCTCTCGGCATTCGTCTTCGTCAATCGGGTGACAAATGACACCCAGATGATGGAATTACTTGGAGGGATGATTCCTTAGAGGTGATATTTCTCACTGTCGGTGCATAGCAATAAGGTGCAAGTGTCTAGAAGTCGGCTAATTCCAATGTTTAATCACGTTGTGAGATCATTTGGTTATGCAAATATAAATTTATCATCAATTTGAAGTTTCTTTCAAGAATTTAAACTATTTTGCATGAATTCCGTGTAGTCGAAACTCCGAATATATTTGGACACTCCATATTTTGTTAATCCTAAAACTTGCGAAATATATTCAAGACAAGGCAAGGGAGGTGAATATATTACAAACATGGTTGTTTACAACACCGAATACTTCAAACATAGTTGTTCACAGCATCTCTAACATAGTTCCTACATTAGGTCTAGCTAAAAAAATAACGATCCAGGGTTTTCCTTGGAGGGTTCAGCGAATTTTTGTCATGAACAAGCCAATGCAATGTTCCCTCATTTCCACCCTCACAGAAACTAGTGAACCACCTTGAAGTTAGTTCATGTTATAAAATAGGTTCCAACCATTGGAGAACACTATCTGGTTCAATCTTCCATGCAAGATAGTGTATTGGCCAGTAATTGTGTTGTCCATGCCATAACCATGAAACAAAGTTGTGTCATTCTTTGTGATGTTGTAACCAAGTGCAAAGCTTGATGGTATGACCTGAAATGATGAAATAATTCAAACACATTAGTAATTATAAACACACAAGTAAAATTTAAACCATGTCCTTATTAGGTACAATAACTCACAAAGCTGTTGTTAGCTAGATTAAGTGCACTAAGACTTGTAACATTGTATTGCATTGAAAAAATTTATCCTCATCATGCAGCCGGCATATTCTGCTTACATCCTTTAGCATTGATGACCCACAAGTATAGGGGGTGCATCGTAGTACTTTCGATAAATAGGAGTGTCGATCCCAACGAGGAGCAGAAGGTGCTGAACAGTGGTATGGAGCAGGAAATCCCTGTGAATACTTATCAAACGGATTTTTAGTGGTTTTCTGACAAGGCAACAAAACAAAGAGCAAGTAACATAAGTAACGAACACACGGAGCAAGTGGCCCAATCCTTTCTTAGCAAAGGAGAAGCCGGTGGAAATACTTATAAGGACCAAACGTTCTCGAGGACACATGGGAATTCTGTCAAGTGCTTTCGCTTCAAATAGATGAGTACTCTTCTCTGGTGTTTGTAAGTGTTGTGTGGGTGAATCTGTGCTAACATACCGCCCTTCCTAGGACTAATACATACTTGTGATTAAACCCCCTACAAACATCCGTAACTACAGTAAAGTAATTAAGATATAAATCTAACCACAGCCTTAAACTCTAAGATCTTGTGCTCCCTTGTGCAAAGGTGTCCTAACGGGGGTTCAGGTTTCTGTCACTCCGGCAACCCCGTGATTAGTATACAAATACACAATGCATTCCCCTAGGCCCATAAATGGTGAAGTGTCATGTAGTCGACGTTCACATGACACCACTAGAAGAATAGCACCACAACTTAAATACTAAACCATTGAATAATAACTCATCACAGATTCACTACTAACAACATGACTTCTCCCATGTCCTCAAGAACTAAATGAACTACTCACAAGACATCATATGGATCAAGATCAAAGATGATATGATAATGGATAACAATCTGAACATAAACAATAATCCAATGGTTCCACTCACAAGCATCAACTACAATAGTAATCAACACCGGGAAAGTTCCCCCTAATGAACTAAGCAATATCCAACACAATTGTTACAGCGTGACGGAGTGGTGATGATGGTGCTGGTGGAGATGATGGTGCGTATGATGATGATCCCGATGAAGCCTAGCTTGATGACGGTGTTGATGGCGACGGTCTCCCCTCTCCGGGAAGGAATTCCCCCGGCAGAAATCTGTCTGCCAGAGAGATCTTTCTCTCTCGGTGTTCTCCGCCCCCAGAGGCAGAAGAAATCTATATGTGGTCGCTCCCCGAACCTTAGGGTCTCGTAGGGAAGATATAGGCGAAGGGGCGAGTCAGAGGCCGGGCAGGTGGGCCACACCTGCCCTAGGCGCGAGGTCAGGTGGGCCCGCTCCTAGGGGGTGTGGGGCCCCTGAGGCCCATCTCCATCCCTCCTTCTGGCTTCCTTCGTCTTCTGGTAAAATAATATGTTTCCATATTTTTCTGATCTTCGCGAAATTGCACCAAAACGCCTTCTTTTCCATCAGAATCCGGACTCCGGCAGTCCATCATCCATGAATCATCCAACATGCGTAAACAGATGAAAATCCATAAGTAATACCTCATAATAAGACAAATATCAATGAGTAGAGGTAGATTATGATATAGAATGGTGATGCAAATTGGGCGTATCAACTCCCCCAATCTTAGACTTCGCTTGTCCCCACGCGAATACTGAGCTCAGTAAACATGTCCACGGGTTTATGGAGTGAAGCGTCGATAAAAGAATACGAACAAGAAGCATCACACTTACCATTGCACAACTCATAGAAGAAAGCAACTCACCATTATATAACTTAGCTTGCAACCAAGTACAGCAGTCACAATAGAGATGCATAAAGATAAATCATATTTGGAATTGGTAAACTTGTTCTTGGTCAGAGAACACTTGGTAAATAGTTTCACAAAGGCTTTTTTGTAGAAGTTTCAAAACAGGAGCACTCTTTGCTCAAAAAGGTTTTTCACAAGTGAAGGCTTTCAAAGTAATACTCAATAGATAAGAGTTTTGTGCAAACAAGGAAGATAAAGAACATGATTGAATAAATCACCATATGAATGCTTGAAACACAACAACTCAAAAGCTTGCTGGATATAGAGAGGAAGTAGGTTTACTGACTCAACTGGTAACTAGGAGAAAGGTCCCTTCTTAGAGGGTAGTAGGGATTACAAGTCATAAAGAGCTTTCAAAATATTATGGTACTTACTAGCTTTGATCCCTCATTGCCCCTATCATAAGCATCTTGAGATGATTAAGGTTAAAGTGAACAAAGATGAAGTATATGCTTGACGGAATATAAGTTGGCAATCGCATGTCCCTTGAATATGAGGGCCACTCCTCATACATACTCAACTTTGGGTCCAGGTAAGTTCTTGTCATTGTAAGTATTTGCATATCATTAAGAACCGCCAATGAGGTACCCCTTGCACATGGTACAAGAGATTTCCCATAACCAAAATGACAAGGCAAGCAGACAATGAGCATCTCAGCAATCTTTTTATTTACTATATGCATAGCTTTTTATTGAGGATGCTTCATAGATGACTCACTATGGTGATTCTGCAAGTTTCCACCATGATTAAGCATGGCTTAGGCTAGCGGCCCAGGCGTTTCTCTAACACATAATACAGACTACATGGACTTACAAGTTCCCTCTTTATTTCACACCGTTGACATCCATAGACAAAAGAGCACGATATCAACTATGTACAGAGTACAAGTGCAATGTTGAAAACGTTCCCCATGATAGCACGGTTCTGCTAATTCCAACGTATAGATGCAAACATATACAACTTCGATGTTCACAATGGTTTTAGTTTATTAGGGGCAAGAAATAAAGTGTGCCATCAAGTTCGTGAGAGCTTTACTAACTAGTTTTCTCATAACAAAATACTTTTTAATTTGAAAGGTAGATGAAACTTGAGAATTTGCTTGGAATAGAAAATCTACTAGGTAGATATGGTGGACACAAGTGGCAAAAGTTTTGGTTCAAAGAATTTTGGAAACATGAGAAGTATGCCTTCTCAAAACAGGTTTTTGGCTAGCAAGGCTGGGTAGCAAGCAAGAGAGTTGAAAGAAACAAACAAACATACAAGTAATAAAGCCAAACATGCAATCTTCCTTGAAGACACAAAAGAATCTTAAATAAAGAATACTAAGCTTATGAGCCAACAAGAAAGAAAACAAATGATACAAAATACCTGTAAGCTTTTTTCCTTTCTTTTTTCTCTTTCATAATAATGCTACTGACCAGAACTCGGTTTGCCAAAACCAATTTAGATCCACTTGATGATCCCAGAGTGGTGCCAATACTGATCAACAAGATCCATCATATAATAGAGACTGCAAACTAAAAATAAGAAGTGCAAAAAGTAAAAGATGATACTTCTCATTAATACTCAATAAAGGCACTCACACGCAGGGATACATAGATAATCAACTAAAGGATAGATACTTCCACATGCAAACCAAACTATAAGATAACCTCTCTACCACAGATATGAGTCCACTAGAAAGGTAAAAGATAAAAGATAATGGTGGTGATACCACGACACTCCCCCAAGCTTGGAACAATCCAAGGGGATGCCAAACCTGATGACGAATTACTCCTTCGGTGGTGGTGGTGTTATCTTGTCATGGGTCAGGAAATCTTCCATTATCTTATGAAGCCTGTTATTCTCCTCTTGAAGTGTATCCACCTTCATCCTCAAGGCATGGTACTTATCACAAACTTGTTGGTAGTTCGAAGGGCTTCCGCTGCCTCAAGACAATATATTAGTTCTAGACCAAAGGCTATGATTCCCTGCATGTGACGAGAAAAAGCATCTGCATTGTTAGTTTCTCCTACAAAAGTAGGTTTCCTTCCCCTTGTTCCTGTGGCGGTTTGTTCTTCCAACTCTATCTCCACGGGCTTCTTGCCTTTGTCGTTGGCGGAGGCCATGGTGCTCTAAACTTGAGAAGATTTCCTGACAGAAACAGATTAAAACGAAAACACGACGAGAACACGATGCACGAACCTCGGGGGATCGGGGTTTATATATTACGAAGTTTCAATGCATAAGGAAGGTTTTCACACGGAAACGAGGCGGAGACGGAGTTCGAGGGGGAGACACCCCCCTCAGGCGCGGCGAGACTAGGCCCACGCCTGGATGGGTCTGTCCACCCCGGGCTCAGTTTCCTCTTCAGTTTTGTCTCATAACTTCCCTTATGTATTAAAAACATCAAAAATATAAAAAGATTGGGGTTTCACGAACCTTCTGTTTTCACCACTTTTACCAATTCAAAGACAAACTCTGCAGAATCCTTTTCTCTTTCTCCTGAAAATTTCCTTCTTACAAAACCCTTGCACAAACTCAAAGGCAACATTAGTGTAAGAAAAAAATAAACCTTTGGTGCACACTTCAACTGAAAACCCATCAAAACAAAATCTTATGTAAGAGGCAAATACAAATGACGGCAGAAATCTGTCAAAACAGACCAGCAGGTAAAGATTGACTTTTTCGAAGACCTTCTGTTGCTCAAAGCAAAAAGTTCAGAACTGATGAAAGTTGGGTAACAAGTTGGAGAACAAGCACAGAAAAATTCAGCTCCATCCGAAGTACTGAGCTTCCTCACGAATTTTTACAATGCAGCACAAAAATCTGTCCCAGGACAGCCACTTTTCACAACTCCTCTACTTCACAAAAGTAGTTGAACTTGACACAAAAACCAAAACAAAAAGGATAAGAAGCGGTTATTATAGAGGTAATAACTTCCAAGACTCGACAAAACTCTTGGGTTATCTCCCAACAAGTACTTTCCTTTATTGCCTTTAAGTTAGGCCCTGAAACTTCCAAAGATGCTCACATAGGATATATATATATATATATATATATATATATATATATATATATATATATATATGAAATGAAAGAGAGCATCAAGAAGCAAATAACCAACACACTTGAGTCTAACCCACTTCCTATGCATGGGAGTATCATGAGAAAATGAATTGTTGAAACAAAAAGCAACTAGCATAGGAAGAAAAAATAGATGCAACTTCAAATCTTTCAACATTTTTTTTGAACAGAGTGAGGCGCCATGGGCGCCAATTTCATTCATTTCATAGGCAGGTTACATCGTTTATTACATATCCCTGTGAAGTCAAAGAAAGGATAGCAGAAATAAGAGGACAGGGAGTATTCCTATGAGAAGAATTTGAGCAGCTTAAGGTAGGCGTGAAGCTAGAATATCTTGACGCCTTATGAGCACAGCTGTGGGCTTCTTTATTTATCTCTCTCTGGATATGATGGACAACCTGGGAGAACGACTGAGTAAATTTTTTTAACAAGATGAGGGGAGAGTTCTGAGGATGTCCTGGAACTGAAGAGGATCAAGATCCCCCACCAGAGACTGAAGACAATGCTCAAGAAAGAGAGTTCAATGTCCGACAGGCTGAGACGTTCATCTTGTTGGTCATGAAGCTAACAACGACTTAGTATGTTCTAGTAGATGCCTCTCGGATGGTAGTTCTGCGTGATTTTCAGACTCTAGTTATTTTCTGCTTTGTACTCTTACTGATTTTGTTTTCGTGTTGTACCTAGTACCACTCTTGTGTGTTGCTTGGAGGGTGTAAATGTTGTTGATTGTTGGTGGTCTCAATGAAACTAGGGGTTCCCCTTTTATCTAAAAAAAGGTGTGCTTTATTTAGTCTTAATACCGTGAAACTTGACGCGACATAAGTTTTGCCACTCCTAAGATTTATGGTGGATTGGGCATTTCTAATCTCCGCCTTCTAAACCTTAACCTAAGATTTTTTAGGGTAATAGACTTATTGTATTACCAGGGGGCCAAAGGCCACAATATATAGTAGATGTACAAGTGCAAATATACAGGAAACCCCCTAACACACGGAGAAACTACAATATACAAATATATACTCTAACACCCCCCCCCTCAAACTCATGGTGGATCCACAACACCGAGTTTGGAGAGTAAGAAGTCATGTTGCGCTCGAGTTTGTGCATTTGTAAAGAAATCCGCCAACTGCAAATCTGAAGGCACATAATGAAGCGCAACAACCTGATCCTGCACCTGAGCACGTGTATAAAAAGCATCAACACCAATATGCTTGGTCAGCTCATGCTTGACCAGATCACGTGCAATACTGATAGCACCTGTACTGTCAGACAAAAGTGGAGTGGGTGTCGTAACAGAGACCCCAAAATCTGCAAGCAACCACCGTAACCAGGTCACCTCAGCAATCAACAAAGCCATAGCCCGCAGCTCAGCCTCAACACTCGAACGGGAAACCGCTACCTGTTTCTTCGTCTTCCAAGCAACAAGCGAACCACCAAGAAACACATAGTAAGCAGAAAGTGAACGACGATCCATAGGATCACTAGCCCGCGTAGCATACGAGTAGCAATGGAGCTGGAGAGAGCTGGAACTAGGAAAGAAAAGGCGACGAGTGATTGTGCCACGAAGATAACGAAGGATACGAAGGAGATGACTGTAGTGAACGGTGGTAGGAGCTGAGACAAACTGGCTCAGAATATGAACATGATAAAAGATATCAGGACGAGTGACAGCAAGATAAACAAGACATCCAACAAGATGGCGATAATGAAGGGTTTCGCGGCATAGTAAATCAAAATTTTCTACGGATGCGAACAGAGGGAAAGCCAAGATCTAATCTAGGAGATGCAATCAACGAGAGAGATTGGATTAGATATTCATACCCTTGAAGATTCGCAGCAGTGAACGTTAAACGAAGC
Source organism: Avena longiglumis (assembly GCA_030063025.1). Taxonomy (NCBI): domain Eukaryota; kingdom Viridiplantae; phylum Streptophyta; class Magnoliopsida; order Poales; family Poaceae; genus Avena; species Avena longiglumis. The sequence continues at coordinate 442,538,913 of CP125973.1, read as the reverse complement.
GTGGGTGATGTAGTCGTACTCGCTTCTCCTCTTGCGATCCGATCCGATCTAGCACCACAAGTGGCGGTGCCTCCGTGAGATGCACACGTGCACCTCGACGTCTCCTCCTTCCTCGGACCAGCGAGTATGGTGGAGATAGATTGGATCTACAACACGACGTGGTGTATATGGTGGAGAATTTTGCTGCGGGCTTCTCCTACAAGCAGACGGGAGGAGAGGAAGGTAGCAAGGCTGCTAGGGCTTGGAGGAAGGTGTGTGTGGGGGAGGCGCACCACCCTCTATATATAGAGGCGGCCATCCCTTGCCCTCCTCCAAGCCTATCTCTAGTTTAAACAATTTAAACTCTCCCTTATCTAGAAATCCTATCTCTAGTTTAAACGATTTAAACTCTCCCTTATCTAGAAATTCTATCCGAGATTTAAACGAGTCAAATCTCTCTAGAATCGGATGGGCCCTATGGGGCCTTGTGCCCCTGGCCCAATGCGCCAGACACCCCCTCATAGGCCCATGCCCCTCCCGGAAGGTGGGGCCACGTTGGTCCCCTTCCGGAAGGTTCTAGAAGCTTCCGGTACAATACCGATTAACCGGAACAATTCGAACTCCAAAAACTGCCTTATATGAATCTTATTCTCCGGACCATTCCGGAACCTCTCGTGATATCCCGGATCCCATCCGAGACTCCGAACAAAAATTCATAAACCAATTATCCAATCTATCCTAGCGTCGAGATATGTTAAGTGTGTGACCCTGCGGGTTCGAGAATATGCAGACATGATCTTCTATCAATAATCAACAGCGGGGTCTGGGCACCCATATTGACTCCCACACATTCATCGATGATCATATCGGATGAACCACGATGCCAGGATTCAATCAATCCCATATATATATATTCCCTTCGTCTCGCGATATTTTACTTGCTCGAGATTCGATCGTCGGTACCGTCATACCTAGTTCAATCTCGTTCACAGCAAGTACTTTACTCGTTCCGTAATCCGATATCACTTTGTGATTAACTCCTTAACCACATGCTTCAAGCGGTGTTGATATCGATTACCGAGTGGGCCCGAAGTATATCTCTCCGACTTGGGAGGGACAAATTCCATCTCGATACATACAACCCAACAGATACTTTCCGATCACCTGAGAGACACCTTTATGATCACCCTCTCATAGGATGACGTTTGATGACCTCAAAGCTTTCTTCCGATACCAGGGAGTTGCATTATCTCATGGTCTAAGGAATACAATATTTGACATAGGAAAAGCTTCGCAAAGATGAACACGATGAAACGATCTAATTGCTTCGCTTAGTTTGGGTCATCTTCATATCATTCTCCCAATGATATGATCTCATTATCAATTGACAACTCATGTCTATGGTTAGGAAACCTTAACCATCATTGATCAATGAGCTAGTCCATAGAGGCGTACTAGGGACACGGTGTTGTTTACAAACCACACAAGTATTAAAGTTTCCGCTTAATACAATTCTAGCATGGAATATAAACTTTATCATGAACAAGAATTATAATAATAACATCTTTATTATTGCCTCTAGGGCATAATTCCAAAAGTCTCCCACTTGCACTAGAGTCAATAATCTAGTTTACATCTGGCAACAATGTCACACCCATGGCACTGAGGTGTTGATCATGTTTTACACGTGGAAGAGGTTTAGTCAGTGGATCTGCGACATTCAGATCCGTATGTACTTTGCTAATCTTCAGATCTCCATCTGCTATATAATCTCGGATTATATGAAACTTGCGGTTGATATGCTTGGTCTTTGGATGATATCTTGGTTCCTTAGCGAGTGCTATGGCGCCAGTGTTGTCACACAATATCTCCAGTGGGTCCAATGCACTTGGAACCACGCCAAGCTCGGTGATGAAGTTTCGATCCAAACTCCTTCACTTGACGCCTGCGGCAGCCATGTATTCCGCTTCTCAGTAGATCCGCGATCACGCTTTGCTTGACTTCTCCAGCTCACAGCTCCTCCATTCAAAATATAAACGTATCCTGTCTGAGATTTGGAATCATCCTTGTCGGTGTCAAAACTAGCGTCGACGTAACCTTTTACGACAAGCTGTTCATCACCCCCATAGACTAAGAACATTTCTTTAGTCCTATTTAGGTACTTTAGGATGTTCTTCACAGCTGTCCAGTGTTCCACTCCTGGATCACTTTGATATCTGCTCGTCAAACTAAGAGCATTGGACACATCCGGTCTAGTACACAGCATGGCATACATGATGGAACCTATGGCCGAGGCATAAGGCACTTTGCTCATAGCTTCCCTATCATTTACCGTAGCTGGACACTGAGCCTTGCTCAATATCTTACCTGACAACATAGGCACTGAACCTTTCTTTGCCTTATCCATTCTGAACCTTTCAGAACTTTGTCTAGGTATGTACTCTGGCTCAAAGCTATCAGGCGTCTTTGTCTATCTCTATAGATTTTGATGCCCAATATATAAGCAGCTTCACCTAGGTCTTTCATTGAAAAACACTTGTTCAAATAACTCTTCACATCGTTAAGCATGTTGATGTCATTTCCGATAATCAATATGTCATCCACATCTGATACGTAAACGTCACCGAGCTCCCACTCACTTTCTTGTATATACAAGCTTCGTAGCAATTTGGAACAAATCCAAAGCTCTTGATCACTTGATCAAAACGAAGGTTCCAACTCCGAGATGCTTGCTTCAGTCCATAAATGGAACGCTGAAGTTTGCATACTTTATCAGCATCCTTAGGATCGACAAAACCTTCGGGTTGCATCATATACAACTCTTCATCAATGTTCCCATTGAGGAAAGAAGTCTTGACATCCATCTTCCATATTTCATAATCATGAAACGCAGCAATTGCTAATAAAATCCGAATGGACTTAAACATCGCTACGGGAGAGAAAGTCTCATCGTAGTCAACACCTTGAACTTGTCGAAAACCTTTTGCGACAAGCCGTGCTTTATAGACGGTAACATTACCATCCGCGTCCGTTTTCTTCTTGAATATCCATTTGCACTCAACGGCCTTTCGGTCGCTAGGAGGATCCACCAAAGTCCATACTTGGTTTTCGCTCATGGATCCCAATTCGGATTTCATGGCTTCCAGCCATTTCTCAGAGTCTGGGCTCATCATCGCTTCCTCATAGTTCGTAGGTTCACTGTATTCTACCAACAAGACAGTCAAGACAGGGTTGCCGTACCACTCAGGAGGGGCACGCGACCTTGTCGACCTGCGACGCTCAAGATGCGAGATCGTCCGAAGCTTCATGATCCTTGTCATTAGCTTCCTCTATTGTTGGTGCAGGCGGCACTGGAACAATTTCAGGTACTGCGCTACTCTCCAATTCAAGAGAAGGTTCAATAACCTCGTCTAGCTCTACTTTCCTCCCACTCACTTCTTTCGAGAGAAACTCCTTCTCAAGAAAGGAACCGTTATTTGCGACAAACACTTTGCCTTGGTTACGTGATAGAAGGTATACCCAATGGTTTCCTTAGGGTATCCTATGAAGACATTTCTCGCTTTGGGTTCGAGCTTGTCCGCATCAACTTCTTGACGTAAGCTTCGCATCCCCAAACTTTAAGAAACGACAACTTAGGTTTAGCACCAAACCACAGTTCATGCGGTGTCGTCTCAACGGATTTAGATGGAGCCCTATTTAAAGTGAATGCAGCTGTTTCTAATGCATAACCCCAAAATGATAACGCAAATCAAGTAAAGAGACATCATTGATTGGACCATATCTAATAGGGTTCGATTCCGGCGTTCAGACACACCATTGCGTTGTGGTGTTCCGGGTGGCGTGAGTTGTGAAACGATTCCACTTGCTTTAAGATGCGTGAGAAAATCATAACTCAAATATTCACCTCCACGATCGGATCGTAGAAACTTAATCTTTCTGTTACGATGGTTCTCCACTTCATTCTGAAATTCTTTGAACTTTTCAAACGTTTCAGATTTATGTTTCATTAAATAGATATACCCATATCTACTTAAGTCATCGGTAAAAGTGAGGAAATAGCGATATCCACCTCGCGTCGAAACACTCATCGGTCCGCATACATCGGTATGTATGATTTCCAACAAGTCCGTTGCTCGCTCCATCATACCGGAGAACGGGGTTTTGATCATCTTGCCCATGAGGCATGGTTCGCATGTGTCAAATGATTCAAAATCAAGAGACTCCAAAAGTCCATCAGAATGGAGTTTCTTCATGCGCTTTACACCAATATGACCAAGACGATTACACAAATAAGTAGTATTATCACTATCTACTTTGCATCTCTTAGCCTCAATGTTATGGATGTGTGTTTCATCCCTTTCGAGATTTAGAAGAAATAAACCATTCACAAGAGGTGCATGACCATAAAAGATGTTACTCATATAAATAGAACAACCATTATTCTCCGATTTAAATGAATAACCATCTTGCAATAAACATGATCCGGAAATAATGTTCATGCTCAACGCAGGCACATAATAACATTTATTAAGGTTTAAAACTAATCCCGAAGGTAAAACTAAGGAGAGCGTGCCGACGGCCATCACATCAACTCTTGATCCGTTGCCAACGCGCATCGTCACCTCATCCCTCACAAGCCACCGTCTATTCCGTAGCTCCTGTTTCGAGTTACAAATATTAGCAACTGAACCGGTATCAAATACCCAGGCACTACAACGAGGGCTAGTAAGGAAAACATCAATAACATGTATATCAAATATACCTTTGATGGTGCCAGCCTTCTTGTCCGCTAAGTATTTCGGACAGTTGCGCTTCTAGTGACCCTTGTCCTTGCAATAGAAGCACTCAGTGTCTGGCTTGGGACCAGACCTGAGCTTCTTCTCAGCAGGGGCATTGCGCTTGCCGCCGCCCTTCTTGAAGGGATTCTTTGCTCCCTTGCCTTTCTTAAAGGAGGGCTTGTTGACCATCAACACATGATTATCCTTCTTGATGTCCACTTCCGCAGCCTTCAGCTTTGCGAAGAGCTCGGTGATCGTATCAGTGGAACCAATCTGATTATGAGTCACTACAAAAATTTTGTAGCTGGGAGGGAGTGATTGCAGAACCCTGTCAATCTTGAGCTCCTCTGGAATCGTGCATTCCAGTTGCTCAAGGCGTTGAGTGTAGCCCGACATCTTTATGGCGTGCTCACTAACGGAACTCCCTTCCTCCATCTTGCAGTTAAAGAACTTCTCAGAGATCTCATATCTCTCAGAACGGGCTTGAGTCTGAAACATGGTTTTCAGCTCCTCGAGAATCTCAAAGGGCACGGGATAGGTTTCAAAACGATTTTGAAGCTCCGGTTCCATAGCAAACAACATGGTGCTCTTAATCACACCATAATCATCTTTATGCCGATCGATAGACAGCTTTCTCATCGACGCAGCGATTGCAAGGGGGTCACCTAACGCTTTCCCAAGGACATAGTCCTTTTGTCCGCCAGACAGAATGATTCTTAGATTGCGGAACCAATTGTTGAAGTTAGACCCATTGTTCCTAAGCTTTTCTTTCTCAGAAAAAACGTTGAAGTTGAAGTTGGACTTGGCCATTGGATCTACAGTATTTGCAAGTACAATTTAGACTATGTTCATGATAAATATTCAACTTAATCAAATTACTAGATGAACTCCCACTAAATTCAACATCCCTCAAGTTGTTTAGTGAACACGATCCAAATTCACCACACCTAATCCGATCATCACGAGAAGAGATGTGGTTTCAATGGTGGACAACAAAGTGTCGATCATATCACTCATATGACTCATGCTTAACCTTTCGGTTCTTGTGTTCCGAGGCCATGTCTGTACATGCTAGGCTCGTCAAGCTAGACCCAAGTATTTCTGCGTGTGCAAAACTGGCTTGCACCCGTTGTATGTGAGCGTAGAGTCTATAGCACCCGATCATCACGTGATGCTTGGACACGACGAACTTTCATAGCGGTGCATACTTGGGAGAACACAGTTTTTATCTTGATCTTTAAGTGAGGAATCATCTTATAATGCTACCGTCGCGATCTAAGCATAATAAGATACATAAAGGATAAACATCACATGCATATAACTTTATGTGACATGGTATAGCCAATCCTCGCGCAATGATCTCCATCTTGTGCGTTCCGGCATGATCTCCATCACTCCACCATGATTGCCTCCACCACGAATAGCAACTACAACTATTGCTAACTACTTAGCGATAAAGTAAAGCTATTACATGGCGTATAAGGAGTTGACTCGCAGGTCATACACAATTATAAAGACAACCATATGGCTCCTGCCGGTTGTGTACTCATCGACATGCAAGTCGTGAAACATTACAAAACATGATCATCGCATACAATATACACATCACATCTTGGGCCATACCATATCACAGAAAACACTCCCTGCAAAAACAAGTTAGACGCCTCTACTTTGTTGTTGCATGTTTTACGTGGCTTATGGGAGTAGATGCTAAGAACGATTCTTACTACGGAAAGCCACAACGGTGATATTATGTTAATCCCATGACAACTATAGTGAGAGAAATTGACATCCACCAGCCGCATGTGTGGTACAAGCCACACGTCAAGTGCGGAGCCGGTCTCGCGAACGACGTTGCGTAAGGTTGGCCTGGACCGCTTCAATCTCACTATCCCGCGTCATAATAAGAACACAAACAAGAGGCTTGCAACAAAAAACATCAAGGCCCGCAACAACCATGTTGCGTTCTACTCGTGAAACACATCTACGCATAGATCTAGCTCTGATACCACTGAAGGGTTTCGCGGCATAGTAAATCAAAATTTTCTACGGATGCGAACAGAGGGAAAGCCAAGATCTAATCTAGGAGATGCAATCAACGAGAGAGATTGGATTAGATCTTTGTTGGAGATATGCCCAAGAGGCAATAATAAAGTAGGTTATTATCATATCTTCATACTTATGATAAATGTTTACATACCATGCTATAATTGTATTAACAGGAAACATTAATACTTGTGTGATTTGTAAACATAAAAGAGTCCCTAGTAAAGCCTCTTGTTAAACTAGCTTGTTGGTTAATATATGATCATGGTTTCCTGATCATGAACACAGAGATGTTATTAACAACAGGGTCATATCATTAGGAGAATGATGTGATGGACATACTCCTATAGATAAGCGTAGCATAAAGATCAAGTCATTTCAATAGTTCAATTGGTATACGCTTCGATACATAGTAACCTAATTCCTTCGACCATGAGATCATGCATATCACCTTTACGGATGGATGCTTTGATGACATCAAACACCACACCGTGAATCGGGTGGCTATAAAGGTGGCATTGAGTGTTCGGAAAGTATTGGTTGAAACACATGGATCAAGAGTGGGATTTGTCCATCCATATGACGGATAGATATACTCTGGGCCCTCTCGGTGGAATGTCATCCAATTAGCTTGCAAGCATGTGACTGGCTCACAAGGGATCACATATCACGGGAACGAGAAAAGAGTACTTATCAGTAACGAGGTTGAACTAGGTATGCAGAGATACCGACGATCATAACTTCGGATAAGTAAACTATCGTGAGACAAAGGGAAATTGGTATCGTATGTAAGTGGTTCATTCGATCGCAAAGTAATCGTAGAAATATGTGGGAGCCATATGAATTTCCAGATTCCTCTATTGGTTATTGTTCGGAGAAGTTTCTCGATCATGTCCGCATAATTCACGAACCGTAGGGAGACACACTTAAGGATTCGACGTTGTTTGAGTAGTTATGGTATTATGAGAAAGAGACCGAATGTTGTTCGGAGTCTCGGATGGGATCTGGGATATCACGAGGTGATCCGGAATGGTCCGGAGAATAAGATTCATATAAGGAAAGTCCTGTTTCGGAGTTCGGGAATAATTGTCCGGCATGTTCTAGAAGGTACCGGATTGTCCGGCACTCCGGGGGGGGGGGGTGTAACACCCTCAGAATCGGACCTATGCAAGTTATAGCGAAACCCGCCAAACCCGCATAGAAACGATTCAAAGGTTCCCACCAGGCACTTGCGTGCGGGTGGAAAACGAAGTAATAACATTACACAACAGTCCTCGATGGGACCCACAGAACAGATATAAATAACAGCGACTCCATGAGTCAAGAATACAGATATATTATACGAAGATCCAAATCACCTTGAAAAGATGGGGCGTCCGACTACGGACAAGATGCAAATGGGACTAAGAGCCCTGAAGAATAACCAATGGCCCATAACCGCCCATGCCAAGCGGAAGGGTAACCCCGCTAACGACGCCGATCTCAAAACATGCTTAAACAAAAGGGATGTCGACAAAGGGCAAAGGAAAAGAAGGAGCGCCAAGATCTTGAGGCCAAGACACGGTGAGGCTAGAATTGCGTCCTCGCCTACATAGGTATGGTGGATCAAGCGGCAAAGATGCACTAAACAACCTATAGAGACTCGATACAACCGCCGGCAATCGAGGGATAAGAATGACCTATTCGAACCAACCCGATGCTACCATCAAACAAACCCATCTGGTGTTTCCTCGAGACCAATCGAGGAAGTCAACCGAGGAACTCACACCGCTGGCAGTTTTACTTATTCGGTTATCGCGGCAATTACTAGTCGTAAAGATAGTCATCCCGATAAAATAAGCAGTGGCACTTTTAGTTAATCATTCCAGAAGTTGCAACAATTACTAATCGACATCAGATAGCATGAGATAAACCCAAAACCCACAGCTTGTTGGTACTTTAATTAGCCATTCCGCTAGAAGTTGCAATACTTACTAGTCAGTACAATGGTTTGAAGCTACAATCCAAACAAGCAATTGTGGGCAGTATTATTTAGCCATTCCATTATAGTGAAGCTGATTACTAGTCATTATAAAGTCAAATTTATAGCACTACTTTAGTTATGCTTGTCTATGATCGAGATATCGTGCTCCAAGTCGCCCATAATCATGACACGGTTTTCGAAAGTTTTACCCGCCGGGTGCACCAATAGCAACACACGCCGATCAACCTCGAAAACCAAATCAAAACCCAACAAGGCCTTCACGACAAAGCAATCACAGATTCAGAAATATTTCAGGGGGCCACCCCATTGAGTAGACCATAGCGAGCTAGCCGACTCGAGACGAACTCAAGGTTTGCGCTGGTCAGAAACGCATCGGGAACCCGAACGTGGCTGGGCTTGTCGATACCGCAAAACACTCCGCTTACCTAACAGATGCAAGGTGCTCCTCGCACAATCGTAAATACAAGTAGCATGGCATAAGTATAGGATCGTAAATAAAACCTCAAACTAGTTTGTGGCCCCAAGAAATAAGACTGAATCAAGCTCGCTCGGGGTCCCATAATCCTCCGGATGTGGATAGCGCGATAAATCAAGGAACAGTATCAAGTACTCGGGGTCCCACGGACACAAGTGGGCTCGAAACCAAATATTATCTATCACCCACCGATGCCTCGCTTATTCCAATTTTAGTTGTTAAACAGAATTAAAGTGAACGATAAGTAAAACTATTATCATCTCCAACATCAACATGCGGCAATACATCAACAATCGTGGCAATCGGACGACACGCCACAAAGACTTGAGCAAGCGATCACGACGCGCAAGTCCAACTATCTACCAAACAACAGGTAATAGGGTGTGTCCAAGGCAGTATAAGGCTGCAAGGGATATCACGCACGAAAACTAGAGCAACGCAACACAGATAGCAATAGATCAACAGGAGGGAATAAATACTATAAAAGTAAGATAGGTAGAAAGGGGGAGATGCTCGCCTGAAAACATTGTCGAAGGTTCATCCGAATATCGGGGCGAAGCTCACATCAACTCAACGGCCTTATCCGCGAAGAAGCAAAACACTAGAATAAACACCGGATGCAATATTTAATACTACGGCAAAAGATCGGGCATGATGCATGTATGATGCATGGCAATGGCAAAGGTGCGATGCGATTAGGCCATATTAAGCGGAACCGGGGTCCGACATTAAACACATGGTTCAAGTTGTTTAGAACCCCCGCAATTTAAATGTTGTTTAACAAGGCAGAATATATCACCGGTTCGCTACACAAATTTAAATGAGGCCAATATGAGACTAGATTTGCCTGCATATGGGCCCCATATTTAATTATTAGGTGAATCGGCGTAAGGCCCCCAAACCAATGATATGCATGTGAGATGAATGACAATTTAATATGCGACAAGGTTATATTTCATTTATAAAAATAGGGTTTGCGGGAAGGGGGTTCACACATTAGGGGGTCGCGACGAACTTGGGGTTCCGGGGGTTCGGGGTCGGTCTCAGGTTCAGGGTTCGACAGAAACGTTCTCGGACTCCGGGATCGTTCTCGGATTACTGGGTAGATCTTGTCGCGTCCGGGAAGCAGGACTTGTTTCGGCATCAGGGGCGCATCGGACTCGTCCTGATCGCTGTCGTTCTTGTCGCATTCGCGGTCTTCGGGTCATGTCGACGGTCCTGGTGTCCTCGATGGAGAACTCGGTGTTCCGTGGAGGCGATATCATCGGCTCCTCCTCAAGGCCTTGGAGTTCGCGCGTCGGGGGTCGCTGACTAGCTTGTGCGGTACCAGGTACCTCATAGCCCTCCTTCGGTTCCTGGATGTCGATGGGGCTCTTGGACCTTGACGTCGTGGTGACGGCGTGCTTAGGGGCCTTGGCCACAAGGAAGTAGAACTTGGCGATGGGGTCTTCGGGTCCGGACTTTGCCTTCGGGAACAGGGTCTTGCGTTTCGGTCCTCTTTGGGTTGGGGTTCTCAGTGCCGGTAGATCTTGGCGTACCACCAACTCGAGCTGGCCTTGAACACGCATACACGCACGGGGAGGACGCGGAGCTCGGGGCCGGACGGTGACTGCGCGGCCAGGGAGAGGGCGCCGCGGTCGACGGCGGTACGCACCCATCCAGAGGCGGCGCGGATGGGCTTGGCAGGGCCGAGCGGCCTGGCGTGCACGGGCTCAGAGGCGAGCTCCAGCAGGAGGGCACGTCGGCCCCGCTCGCGGGCAGAGGCGGGCCAGAGAGAGGTGGCCGCCGGTAGGTGCACGAGGCAAGTGGATGGCGCCAGGGAACCGTGGCCGCGGAGGACGCTGGGCGCGCAGCAGAGGCGGGCGGCGGAGGTGGTCGGCGGCGCGGCCGAGGAGCGCCAAGAGAAGGCATGGCGGACGGCGGGCGAGGCCGACGGGCGAGGTGCGCGGAGGAGGCGCCGGGCCGCGGAGCGCGGAGCCGGAGGCGCCGGGAGGGCGCGGTGGCCAAGGGCGCCCGGGCGAGGACGAGGCGGAGGAGGGCGACGCCGCGGAGGTGGTTGCGGGGCCGACGGGAGGAGCTCCGGCGACGGGGCGAGGACGGCCGGGCTCGTCCGGAGGAGGAAGGGAGAGAGGCGGAGGGTCGAGGTCGCGGGGAGGGGCGGACCCTGCGGGCGAGGCTGAGGGGGGGTGGAGGCAGGGCAGCGCCGCGGGAGCCGGCGAGGTGGCGTGGCGGCCGGCGGTTGAGAGGGAGATGGCGGGCGGCGGTTGAGCGAGAGGGAGGTGGGGAGAGGACGCGTGCGGGGAAGAAACGCGTGGGGGGAGAGGGAGGATGGGGGACAGGCGGGCCAGGGGTGGGGCCGGTGGTGGGACCGACGTCGCGTGGGTGTGGGTGTGGCCGGCTGGGTGCTCTGCGTGTGTGCTGTGTGTTGAGTGGGTGGTGGGGAGAGGGTAGGATGAGGTGGCTAAGTTTGATAGGGTGGGGGGAATGGCCAGGGTGACGTGGCGACATAGGATAGGCTGGGGTGAGGTGGAGGGGGGGTTGGGTAGGTTAGGTTGGGTAGATGTAGGATTTTAGGGGGGGCTGATTAGGTGGACCGTTTTTGGTTCTGGGGGTGGTCGTTCGGGTCGGGTCGGCCCGTTCGACTGCCCCCACTAAAAATAATTAAACATTTTATTTGTTTTAAACGGGCCGTTTGCAAATCGATAGCAGCCAAAACAAAATAATCCGGAGACCCGGGTTTTGCGTTTGAATTAAGATGGGGCGTTTGGAAAACAAATTAGGTTTTTCCGCAAAAAGGTTTATGCAAACAAATGCACGATGATGACGATGCTCAAATGCAATGCGGCATGATGACATGAGCATGCGGTCATGGCGATGCAATGCACAAAAACAACGCGATTTTCTAGTAGTGGTTTTGCGGGATGCCACAATTCGACACCACTAACAATGGATCTCGCCCTCGAGATCCGCCTCATGGTACCGGAAGAAGGGCGGTGATCTGCTTCTTCTCGCTTTGTGTAGATCCTCGCGACACCACTAACGAGGGTTCCTTCTTCATCTGGAAAACGGCGACACCACCAACAAAGGGTCGTTGTTCCTGATCGTCGAGAGAACACTCCGAAGAAACAAAGGACGAAGGTAGAGGTATCAAACGATAAGGCCACCTCTAACTTCCATTAGAAGAGGAAAAGTTACATTTATCCACCAGTTCGATGTACAGAGCGAACAGTAAAAGTCGGTTAGGGTGATCAATCCATCCCGTACCCAAACTATCAACTCTATATATGAATAGGAAAATCAGGCAACTCAACTCTCGAGATTTTAGAATGAAGATCTTCACAAGCGGTATTCGGACCAAAGGGATGATGCCAGCTCTACATAGGTATGGTGCAGATGAGGCCATCACATAGGGAAACACCGGAAGATTCAACGGAAATCGTATGAAAGACACAATGATTAGGTTCCGCGATGGTTTCATTGGCATGAACAACACATGCTCAAGGTATAATCCAACTTCACCAATGCTCGTCCTTCTCATATGTTTTTCAACGACACGGATATCCAGCAAGGAACACATATAGATAAAGAGCTCAATAACAAAAGATTGGATGAAGGGTACAACAGACAAGTTGCAGATTGATGATCGTAGCCCTCCGTTACAAAAGGGAGAAAGCAAAACCCTGAAGGTACGACGGAAACCCAACCACGAGAATTCCTGGACTCGAAGAAAGAGAAGAGAGCGGATTCAAAAAACATAGAGGTAAGGGAGAATAGCAGAGGGGTAAGGAGTAAAATCAGACCTAATCAGAACTATCCAACCGGGTTTTTTCAAAATAGTTTTGACACTCTACTTCGGTCGTTAGCTAGGTTATCCTATAGGCTGGACTTGTGGGGTATCGCAACTGCTGAGCTCTGATACCACTCTGTAGCACCCTCAGAATCGGACCTATGCAAGTTATAGCGAAACCCGCCAAACCCGCATAGAAACGATTCAAAGGTGCCCACCAGGCACTTGCGTGCGGGTGGAAAACGAAGTAATAACATTACACAACAGTCCTCGATGGGACCCACAGAACAGATATAAATAACAGCGACTCCATGAGTCAAGAATACAGATATATTATACGAAGATCCAAATCACCTTGAAAAGATGGGGCGTCCGACTACGGACAAGATGCAAATGGGACTAAGAGCCCTGAAGAATAACCAATGGCGTCCATAACCCTGCCCAGGCCAAGCCGGAAGGGTAACCCTGCTAACGACGTCGATCTCAAAACCTGCTTAAACAAAAGGGGTGCCGACAAAGGGCAAAGGAAAAAGAAGGAGCGTCAGTACTGAGGCCAGTACATGGCGAGGCTAGAATTCGGCGGTCCTCGCCTACATAGGTATGGTGGACTGAAGCGGCAGCATGCACTAAACAACCTATAGAGACTCAATACAACTGTCGGCAATCAGAGAGGGATAAGAATGACCTATTCGGAACCAACCTGATGCTACCATCAAACAAACCCATCCTGGTGTTTCCCCCTCGAGACCAATCGAGGAACTCACACCGTTGGCAGTTTTACTTATTCGGTTATCGTTGCGGCAATTACTAGTCAGGTAAAGATAGTCATCCTGATAAAATAAGCAGTGGGCACTTTTAGTTAATCATTCCGTTGTAGTTGCAACAATTACTAATCAGATACAGATAGCATGAGATAAACCCATAACCCAGCAGTTGTTGGTACTTTAATTAGCCATTACGTTGTAGTTGCAATACTTACTAGTCAGGTACAATGGTCGCAAGCGACAATCCAAACAAGCAATTGTGGGCAGTATTATTTAGCCATTCCATTATAGTGAAGCTGATTACTAGTCATTATAAAGTCAAATTTATAGCACTACTTTAGTTATGCTTGTCTATGATCGAGATACTGTGCTCCAAGTCGTCCATAACCGCGGACACGGTTTTCAGAAAGTTTTACCCGGCCGGGGTGCACCAATAGCAACACACGCTCGATCAACCTCGGAAAAACCAAATCAAAACCCAACGAGGCCTTCACGACAAAGCATTCACAGGATTCAGAAATATTTCAGGGGGCCACCCCATTGAGTAGACCCGCAACGGAGCTAGCTGACTCCGAGACGGACTCAAGGTTTGCGTCAGTGGCTGTAAACGACTGGGAACCCGGAAGTGTGGCTGGGCTTGTCGATACCGCGAAAACACTCCGCTTACCTAAATAGTACAGTGTGCTCCTCGCACAATCGTAAATACAGAAGTAGCATGGCATAAGTATAGGATCGTAAATAAAACCTCAAACTAGTTTGTGGCCCCAAGAAATAAGACTGAATCAAGCTCTGGCTCAGGGGGGTCCCATAATCCTCCCGGATGTGGATAGCGCGATAAATCAAGGAACAGGTATCAAGTACTCGGGGTCCTACGGGACACAAGTGGGCGTTCGGAAACCAAATATTATCTATCACCCACCGATGCCTCTGCTTATTCCAATTTTAGTTGTTAAACAGGAATTAAAGTGAACGATAAGTAAAACTATTATCATCTCCAACATCAACATGCGGCAATACATCAACAACTGTGGCACTGGACGACACGCCACAGCACTTGAGCAAGCGACTACGACGCGCAAGTCCAACTATCTACCAAACAACAGGTAATAGGGTGTGTCCAAGGCAGTATAAGGCTGCAAGGGATATCACGGGTACGAAAACTAGAGCAACGCAACACAGATAGCAATAGATCAACAGGAGGGAATAAATACTATAAAAGTAAGATAGGTAGAAAGGGGGAGATGCTCGCCTGAAAACATTGTCGAAGGTTCATCCGAATATCGGGGCGAAGCTCACATCAACTCAACGGCCTTATCCGCGAAGAAGCAAAACACTAGAGTAAACACCGGATGCAATATTTAATACTACGGCAAAAGATCGGGCATGATGCATGTATGATGCATGGCAATGGCAAAGGTGCGATGCGATTAGGCCATATTAAGCGGAACCAGGGTCCGACATTAAACACATGGTTCAAGTTGTTTAGAACCCCCGCAATTTAAATGTTGTTTAACAAGGCAGAATATATCACCAGTTCGCTACACAAATTTAAATGAGGCCAATATGAGACTAGATTTGCCCGCATATGGGCCCCATATTTAATTATTAGGTGAATCGGCATAAGGCCCCCAAACCAATGATATGCATGCGAGATGAATGACAATTTAATATGCGACAAGGTTATATTTCATTTATAAAAATAGGGTTTGCGGGAAGGGGGTTCACACATTAGGGGGTCGCGACGAACTTGGGGTTCCGGGGGTTCGGGCCTGGTCTCAGTTCGTGGTTCTGACGGAAACGTTCTTGACCGAGGTGGAGGTGGCGGGGCCATGAGCCATGAGGTGGCGGCGGGCGCTGAGAGGAGATGGCGGGCGGCGGTTGAGCGAGAGGGAGGTGGGGAGAGGACGCAAGGGAAGAAACGTGGGGGAGAGGAGGATGGGGACAAAGGGCTGGGTGGGGCCGGTGGTGGGACCAAGGCGTCGGGGTGGGTGTGGCCGGGTGCTCTGCGTGTGTCTTTGTGTGGTGTGTGTTGAGTGGGTGGTGGGAGAGGGTAGGATGAGGTGGCTAAGTTTGATAGGGTGGGGGAATGGCCGTGGTGGCGACATAGGATAGGCTGGGGTGAGGTGGAGGGGGGGTTGGGTAGGTTAGGTTGGGTAGATGTAGGATTTTAGGGGGGGCTGATTAGGTGGACCGTTTTTGGTTCTGGGGGTGGTCGTTCGGGTCGGGTCGGCCCGTTCGACTGCCCCCACTAAAAATAATTAAACATTTTATTTGTTTTAAACGGGCCGTTTGCAAACCAATAGCAGCCAAAACAAAATAATCTGGAGACCCGGGTTTTGCGTTTGAATTAAGATGGGGCATTTGGAAAACAAATTAGGTTTTTCCGCAAATAGTTTTATGCAAACAAATGCACGATGATGACGATGCTCAAATGCAATGCGGCATGATGACATGAGCATGCGGTCATGGCGATGCAATGCACAAAAACAACGCAATTTTCTAGTAGTGGTTTTGCGGGATGCCACAGGGGGGAGGGTACATGAATGTGTAATTACATATTGAATGATTGCATCATGTACTAAGTGTTATTGCTGTTCCAAAACTGAAAAGTCAAACTGCCAGTTTGAAAGTCAAACGGCTAAAACAGGAAACTGTGGAAAACAGGAAACTGTGGGAAACAGGAAACTGTGGGAAACAAGCAAGAGGTGTTTGGAACCGACTTTGGGGAGGAGTCCCTCCAAGCCGGCGCGCCAACCAAGGCCGACTTGGGGAGGGACTCCCCTCCCCTTGGCCGCCCCTCCCACCTATAAAAGGAGGGGTAGGGCCTCCTCCTCTATACACACAAGTTCCTATCCTCTAATCTCCGGTTTAGAGCCGTTTTGGTTTAGAGCTTCTAATTGCTCTAGCCTGCGGTTTAGAGCCTTCTAATTGGTGTGTCTAATCCCTAGACCACTAATAGCTCTCTCATCTTGCACCATACTCGCTCCGGCTAAGGCGAAGCCTCGGGGGGATCTCCCTCTACTTCCTGCACACGCCATGTCTGCCCGGAATCGCAAGGAGAGTGCTACAACCTCCGCTGCTTTGGAACAAGGGAGAGGAAGGTCTTCGTCGAAAATCGAACGTGACCGATCGGGAGCGCCGCCGAACGCAGCGGAAGGATCGTCACGCGATCTTGAGATCGGCAAGTGTACGACTACATCACCCACGAGAATCTGCTCGTTAACCGCTTTGGAATCTTCGAGGGTGAGTTCCTCTATCGACTCGTTGCTACAATCTAGTAGATAGATCTTGGCTTGTTTGTTTGCATGCGGTAGAAATTTTTGTTTTCCATGCTACGAACCCCTACAAGGGTATCGAGCCGTGTCTATATGTAGATCATTGCACGAGTAGAACACAATGGTCATTGTGGGCATTGATACTTTTATTGTCGATTGCTTCTTGTGTACTTTGCATCTTGCGGTATGTTGGGATGAAGGCTGGCTAACCTTACATGACATCGCTCATCGACTTGCTCCACGCTTGACATGCAACTTGTATTGCATAAGTGGCTTTATGGTGCCTGCTTTCTCCTAGCATAGTTAAGATCCAATTTACAACGGGTGATTAACAATACTAGTATCAATGTTGTGGTTCTTGTTCGTAAGTTAGAACGACACTTATTGAAAGCCCCAAACCACGTAAAACATGCAAAGAAAATTAGAGGCGTCTAAATTTGTTTTGCAGGGGTGTGCTGTGATGTGATATGGCCATGATTGTGATTATATATGATGTATGCAATGTTCCTTATTGTAAGTCGGCAACCGGCAGGAGCCATATGGTTGTCTTTAATTTATGTTAAGACCCGCGTGTCTATTCAAAGTAGTTGTAATAGTTGAAGTCGGTGGACGACAACCATGGAGCAGCGTCATTGACCTTGATGCAATGCCGGTAATGATGGAGATCATGTTCGTGCTTGAAGATGGAGATCGGAAGCACAAAGAAGAAAGGCCATATCATATCACATATTATGAATTGCATGTGATGTTAATCCTTTATGCATCTTGTATTGCTTAGTAGACGATGGTAGCATTATAAGATGATCCCTCATGCACATGAATTTCAAGTCATAAAGTGTTCACCCTTAGTTAGCACCGTTGCTAAAGCTTGTTGTTTCGAAGCACCACGTGATGATCGGGTGTGTTAGATTCTACAAGTGTATACAACGTGAGCAAGCCAGATTTTCTCATGCGGAAACTAAGGTTTGATCTTTGAGCCTAGCATGTATGCACATGGCCTCAGGAACACGGATTACCGAAAGGTAGAGCATGAGTCATATAGTAGATATGATGAACATGTTGATTGTTCGCCATTGAAGCTATATCAACTCTCGTGATGATCGGTTTTGATGTGGTGGATTTGGTTCGTGTGATCACTAAAACAATGTGAGGGATATTGTTTTGAGTGGAGTTCACCTAGATTAATTTAATTATTAATTAGAACTCAATTTATCATAAACTAAATCAAAGTGAATTTGCATAGTTGTTGTAGTCATTGGCATCCGTTTACCACCTTGCGCTTAGTTATAATTGAGATGATAGAACTATAGAATTCTGGTTAGTTACTTTACGAACTGGTATCGTATTGTTTTGAAGTGTTAATCTAAAGTTTAAAGTCCTATTGCAAACTTTCAGTAAGTTCCGGTTACTCCATGAAGTTTAATAATTGGTATTAAAACAAGAGTGACAATTCCAAGAGTTAGTATATGAGTATCATGTTTGTCTCCATGATTCTTGATATTCAAAGGATTGTCTTAATATCAAGGTTATCTACGATCTGAAAGAGTTGTTTCAGAAACCATGATGTGTGAAAGATATTGTGATATCTGAAACGAAGTTTTGGTTGCAACATGATAGAGTATAATATGGCAAAAGTCATGTTCTCATATTTGATGAGAATTTGCAAAAGGTTGGAGACACTAGTTGTCCTAATCCTCCAAAAAGGTTTTGGAGAGCAACATTATACTCGCAATTCACCGTTACAAGCTAAAAGTAGCTTGATCACGGATAAATCCATGATAAGGGTGAATATTTGATGTAGGTAAAATGTTTACTACACCAAGAGATTACTAAATAAAGGAATTTTAAAGAACACCAAACATTTGATAATGGTGATCTACTTCAAAGTGCAAGTCCAAAGACATTGGTATTTAACTATACACGCTTTGGACTATGTGTCATATGAATGACTCCACTATTGATGTTGATAGATTCTTTCAAACAGAAAAGGAAATACTGAAAGAGAATCTCATAAATATATGGAAGAAAGGAAAAGACTAGAATTGTTCAGCTTAAGTATATAGATGATATACATGTTATGGCTATATTCTTTGCTTATTAAACAAAGTGGTTCTCAAGTATTTGATACTGAATTTGTTGGTATGAATCGTCATACGAAACAACACAATTCATGAACTACAATGGTCTAAGTAATTAGCAAAAGAATATGTGATGATGTTCATCGAGAACAAATAAAGGGTTTTTATGTTGCTCGTTAAACATCAAATCTTGCCTTCAAGATTTGTTTTATCAGGTATTATGAGAACAAAAGGGTTGTTCAAATAATTGCCGTAATCCATAAAAGATGGATGATTCGCAAATCTCGTTGGAGACATCACATCCATAAAACTAGTGCTAAAAATGTCGAAAGACAAATTGATTGAAAGATCACTTAGGAAGTGACATTGTCGTTTAAATTATATTGGAAAGAAAACATGAAGAAACTCCATGTGGATGGAATTTTGGAGTCTTTTGATTTTTGATCAAATGACGCTTGTGAAACTTTCCTAGAGATAATTAGAACTTCGTTCATAGGCCAAAAGGGAACGAATGACTAGCTTATTGGAACTTGTACATATTGTTGTACGAAATCAATTATGTGTAGTCAAGAGCGATGGATTTCAACTTCATGTGCTTTCTCCGAAAATTTGAGTGAATATATGAATATTTACTTAATAAGGATGAAGTGTGAAATATTTGAAAAGTTCAAAGATTTTCAAGATGAAGTGCAAAATCATTGTAACAAGAATATGAATAGTTTATGATAAGATCATAAAGGAAAATATTTAAGTTACAAGTTTAGCATAATACCTAAGATTTAAGGAATCGTTCCGTGGATTTGCATTTTCCCGAAACACCATAAGAGTATGGAGCGTTCGAGATATGTAATTAAACCTTGTTTGACATGGTAAGACCGAAGGTATAATTCATAAAACTGCCATTGTATTTTAAAGATTAAAAGCTTTAGAGATTACCATTTTTCCACTTAAAAGAGCTTCATCATAATCCGTTGAAATGACACCATATAAAGTTATGGTTTGGGATAAAACCCAAGTTGTCCTTTCTTAAACATTGGCATGCTATGCATAAAAAGGATGTTTGCAACCAAAGTCGGATGAACCTGTCTTTGTATGTTATTTCAATAATCATTAAGTATTCCTCCATAAAACACCGGAGACAAAAGTGTTTGTCGCTTAGAACGTCAAGTTTCTTTGAGAAAGAATTTTTTGTGAAAAGATAAGTGGGAGGACAATAGAACGTTGATAAGGTTAAAGGAACCTTAGCTATATGTGCAAAGTTGCGCAGCGCCGAAAAGTGATTCGGAGGCAGCAACAATGCTCATGGCTCACGTGCCTCAAAGGTTGTGGTTACAAAGGTCAAAGTTTCTATTGAACCAAGTAGGTCGAGTAAACAATCAAATACCAAGATTTGAGAGTTGAATCATTATTTGAGAATAATGAACGGACTACATGCAAAGAAGCGATGATGGGCCCTGACTCCGTCAAATGGCTTGAAGCCATAAAATCCGTGATAGTTCCATACACGAGAAATCAAGTTTTGAACTTGAAGGACCCTCGAGAAAGGTGTAAGACCTTACAGTTGTGTCTGGATCTATAAACAAATAGACATGGATGTTTCACATCCATAATCAACATATTGGGAAAGAGTTCACAACAATGTTCAAAGGTTGACTATGACAAGATTTGATCTTTCATAGTGATATTTAGTCTAGACGGATTAATGTAGCAACCACTACATATAATTTTGTTATATGATAGTTGAATAAACAAAACAAGTTCTTCTAATGGAAGGGTTACCAAGGACGTGTGCATAACACGGCCCATAGGGTTTTTTTAATTCAAAGGATGCTAAAAGCATATGCAAACTTCAATGGTTAAAGTGAGCATCGCGGAGTTGGAATCTTCAGTGTGATGAAACTGTTAAAGGAGTTTAAAAGTTCATTAGAGACGATGAAGATGCTTGCATTTGCAAGAAATTAAGTGGGAGCGCTAAGACATGTTTCTAATACATTATGTGGAAGACATATTGTTGATTGGAAATAATGTATCTTTTATTAACACATATTAAGAATTTCATCCCGATGAAAGACTTAGGCAAAACCCAAATATTTGGCATCAATAGACGCTAATATGGTTGTGCCAGAAGTACATAGACAAGATATTGAATGAGTTCAATATAGAAACTACAAGAGAGGTTCTTGTCGCACAGAAAGGATTGAATGAGTTCAATGTTGATGATATATATTCAAGTGTATTGACATTTGGTAAAGTGAAACAAATAATCAAGTATAGATTGATACTTGATGTATGAAATCACAAAGAGTATTTATATCAATCATATTGTGATATGTACAAATCCAGATATGTCCTATGCTCTAAATGTTGTGAGCATATACCAGAATGATTCGTAAGATGATCATTGGACAATAGTAAGGATATTCTTATGATCTTTTGGAAGAACTAAGAGTATATTATTTGTAGAAGTGACAAATAGATGGTTAGTTCATTGTAAAAGTACTACATTGATACTAGTTTTGTCACAAAGTACAAATTAAGTTTATCTCAATCTAAACTAAGGGTGGCACAATATAATGGAAAGTGAGTTCCATAATGGATTTGGATGAGTTCCAAAGTTAAGACATTGTGACAGATACTACAACAAAAGGCTAAGTATATGACTGCTATTATAGCAGCAAAAGAGGGCATTTGTGTCAAGTAGTTTGTTATCAAACTAGGTGTAGTTCACAGAGGGATAATACTATGAAGATATATTGTGCGACAATATTATCAACATATTTTAAACCCAAAGAACTAAAGGTCACACCGAAAGACCAAATTTATACAAAGCCATCTCATTAGAGAATGAGTGATGCGTAGAGACGCAAAGACATGCAATTACACACGACTGGAAGTGTCGATCCGGAGATCGATTGACCACTAGCAATCGTGTACATACAACACCGTAAAGCCATAGGTGTTGAATACACAAAGGTTTGAAACTAGATTATTGACTCTAGTGCAAGTGGGAGACTGTTGGAGATATGCCCAAGAGGCAATAATAAAGTAGGTTATTATCATATCTCCATACTTATGATAAATGTTTACATACCATGCTATAATTGTATTAACAGGAAACATTAATACTTGTGTGATTTGTAAACATAAAAGAGTCCCTAGTAAAGCCTCTTGTTAAACTAGCTTGTTGGTTAATATATGATCATGGTTTCCTGATCATGAACACAGAGATGTTATTAACAACAGGGTCATATCATTAGGAGAATGATGTGATGGACATACTCCTATAGATAAGCGTAGCATAAAGATCAAGTCATTTCAATAGTTCAATTGCTATCTGCTTTCTGATACATAGTAACCTAATTCCTTCGACCATGAGATCATGCATATCACCTTTACCGGATGGATGCTTTGATGACATCAAACACCACACCGTAACTGGGTGGCTATAAAGGTGGCATTGAGTGTTCGGAAAGTATTGGTTGAAACAGATGGATCAAGAGTGGGATTTGTCCATCCATATGACGGATAGATATACTCTGGGCCCTATCGGTGGAATGTCATCCAATTAGCTTGCAAGCATGTGACTGGCTCACAAGGGATCACATATCACGGGAACGAGAAAAGAGTACTTATCAGTAACGAGGTTGAACTAGGTATGCAGAGATACCGACGATCATAACCTCGGATAAGTAAACTATCGTGAGACAAAGGGAAGTATCGTATGTAAGTGGTTCATTCGATCGCAAAGTAATCGTAGAAATATGTGGGAGCCATATGAATTTCCAGATTCCTCTATTGGTTATTGTTCGGAGAAGTGTCTCGATCATGTCCGCATAATTCACGAACCAATAGAGGAGACACACTTAAGGATTCGACGTTGTTTGAGTAGTTATGGTATTATGAGAAAGAGACCGAATGTTGTTCGAGTCTCGGATGGGATCCGGATATAACGAGGTGATCCGGAATGGTCCGAGAATAAGATTCATATAAGGAAAGTCCCGCTTTGAGTTCGGGAATGATTAGGTGTTTTCATCGAATGTTCTAGAAGGTACGGATTGTCCCAAGCACTCGGGGGAGGGTACATGAATGTGTCATTACATATTGAATGATTGCATCATGTACTAAGTGTTATTGCTGTTCCAAAACTGAAAAGTCAAACTGCCAGTTTGAAAGTCAAACGGCTAAAACAGGAAACTGTGGAAAACAGGAAACTGTGGGAAACAAGCAAGAGGTGTTTGGAACCGACTTTGGGGAGGAGTCCCTCCAAGCCGGCGCGCCAACCAAGGCCGACTTGGGGAGGGACTCCCCTCCCCTTGGCCGCCCCTCCCACCTATAAAAGGAGGGGCAGGGCCTTCTCCTCTATACACACAAGTTCCTATCCTCTAATCTCCGGTTTAGAGCCGTTTTGGTTTAGAGCTTCTAATTGCTCTAGCCTGCGGTTTAGAGCCTTCTAATTGGTGTGTCTAATCCCTAGACCACTAATAGCTCTCTCTCATACTCCACCATACTCGCTCCGGCTTAAGGCGAAGCCTCGGGATCTCCCTCTACTTCGGTACCATGCCGTTGTCTTTGCCGTAATCGCGAGGAGAGTGCTACAACCTCCGCCGCTTTGGAACAAGGGAGAGGAAGGTCTTCGTCGAACGCGTGACCGATCAGGAGCGCTTAACGCAGCATGGCCGAAGGATCGCTCACGCGATCTTGAGATCGGCAAGTGTACGACTACATCACCCACGAATCGCTCTTGTTAACCGCTTTGGAATCTTCGAGGGTGAGTTCCTCTATCGACTCGTTGCTACAATCTAGTAGATAGATCTTGGCTTGTTTGTTTGCATGCGGTAGAAATTTTTTGTTTTCCATGCTACGAACCCCTACAATCTTCATACCCTTGAAGATTACATGCATGAACGCTCGTCGAACGTGGGTGATGTAGTCGCATTTCGCTTCTCCTCCTCGCGATCCGATCCGATCTAGCACCACAAGTGGCGGTGCCTCCGTGAGATGCACACGTGCAGCACCTCGACGTCTCCTCCTTCCTCGGACCAGCGAGTAAGGTGGAGAGATAGATTGGATCTACAACACGACGGCGTGGTGTATATGGTGGAGAATTTCTACTGCAGGGCTTCGCCTACAAACAGTCGGGAGGGGAAAGGAAGGTAGCAAGGCTGCTAGGGCTTGGAGGAAGGTGTGTGTGGGGAGGGGGCGCACCACCCCTCTATATATAGAGGGGGGGCGGCCAGCCCTTGCCCCTCCTCCAAGCCTATCTCTAGTTTAAACAATTTAAACTCTCCCTTATCTAGAAATCCTATCTCTAGTTTAAACGATTTAAACTCTCCCTTATCTAGAAATTCTATCCCGAGATTTAAACGAGTCAAATCTCTCTAGAATCGGCTGGGCCCTATGGGGCCTTGTGCCCCTGGCCCAATGCATCCAGGACACTCCCTCATAGGCCCATGCCCCCTCCCGGAAGGTGGGGCCACGTTGGTCCCCTTCCGGAAGGTTCTAGAAGCTTCCGGTACAATACCGATTAACCCGGAACAATTCCGAACTCCAAAAACTGCACTGCCTTATATGAATCTTATTCTCCGGACCAACCTCTCGTGATATCCGGATCCCATCCGAGACTCAACAAAAATTCATAAACCAATTATCCAATCTATCCTAGCGTCGAGATACGTTAAGTGTGTGACCTGCGGGTTCGAGAATATGCGACATGATCTTCTATCAATAATCAACAGCGTCTGCACCCATATTGACTCCCACACATTCATCGATGATCATATCGGATGAACCACGATGCCGATTCAATCAATCCCATATATATATTCCCTTCGTCTCGCGATATTTTACTTGCCCGAGATTCGATCGCTTGCCGTCATACCTAGTTCAATCTCGCTCACGCAAGTACTTTACTGTTCCGTAATCCGATATCACTTTGTGATTAACTCCTTAACCACATGCTTGCAAGCGGTGTTGATATCGACACGAGTGGGCCCGAAGTATATCTCTCCGACTTGGGAGGGACAAATTCCATCTCGATACATACAACCCAACAAATACTTTCCGATCACCTGAGAGACACCTTTATGATCACCCTCTCATAGGATGACATTTGATGACCTCAAAGCTTTCTTCCGATACCAGGGAGTTGCATTATCTCATGGTCTAAGGAATACAATATTTGACATAGGAAAAGCTTCGCAAAGATGAACACGATGAAACGATCTAATTGCTTCGCTTAGTTTGGGTATGTCCTTCATATCATTCTCCCAATGATATGATCTCATTATCAATTGACAACTCATGTATATTGTTAGGAAACCTTAACCATCATTGATCAATGAGCTAGTCCATAGAGGCGTACTAGGGACACGGTGTTGTTTACAAACCACACAAGTATTAAAGTTTCCGCTTAATACAATTCTAGCATGGAATATAAACTTTATCATGAACAAGAATTATAATAATAACATCTTTATTATTGCCTCTAGGGCATAATTCCAACAGATAACGCGTGGGATAAGGAAGAGGATCACCATCAGTAGGACGAAGCTTAACATTAAGGTCCATAGGAGTCTCAACAGTGTGCTCATCCCCAAGAGCACCACGAGCAAGAAGATCCTGAATATACTTTTCCTAAGAGATATAAAATCCATTAGAAGTAGAGGAGACCTCAGTCCCAAGAAAATAGCAAAGAGGACCAAGATCAGTCATAAGAAACTGATCACGAAGACGAGCCTTGACAAAGGCAATATACTCATGATCATCACCAGTAATGATCATATCATCAACATAGAGAAGAAGAAGAGTGTGTTCATGAGGAGAAGTGTGAACAAATAGCGCTGGATCATGAAAACTAGGAGAGAAACCAGTAGCAGTCACCACCGAGGCAAAGCACTCAAACCAGACATGAGGGGCTTGTTGCAGGCCATAAAGGGAACGTCGAAGACGACAAACCATCCCATCGGGAACAGAATACCCAGGAGGAGGCTGCATGTAAACCTCCTCACTCAACTCGCCATTAAGAAAAGCGTTCTGAACATCAAGCTGGGACACAGACCAGCGTCGAACAGAAGCAACAGCAAGAAGAGTACGCACAGTGGTCATATGAGCCACAGGGGCAAAAGTCTCATCATAGTCACGGCCGTGCTCCTGCTGAAATCCACGAGCCACAAGACGTGCTTTATAGCGCTCAAGAGATCCATTAGAGCGGGTCTTAATTTTATAGACCCACTTACACATAATAGGACGAACACCAGGAGGGGAGAAACAAGATCACAGGTGCCAGTGCGCTCAAGCGCAGCGATGTCCTCAGCCATGGCAAGCTGCCATTCAGGATGATGCTCGGCATCCCGATAAGAAGTCGGCTCGGAGACGACAGGGAGACCATACTGACTAGGAGAGTAACGGTCTGGAGCACGACGCTGACGAACAGGCCGTGAAGAGGGAAGCTCATCGGCGGAAGACGACTCATCAGAAGAGGAGGAAGAAGGAACAGTAGAGGAAGGGTCTGAAGCCGGAGAACGAGGTGGAGAAGAAACTAGAGGAGAACAAGGAGAACTAGGGGAACTAGAAAGAGGAGGGGATGGCGCCGAAATCGAAGGAGGCGCATCAGAAGTAAGAGGTGGAGAAGAAGGGACAGCAGGAGGTGCATCAGGAAAAAGAAGAAAAGATATATCATCCACCGGGTAAGTACCAGAGGTGGGGCGAGGATAGAAGGGACGTGTCTCATCAAATGTGACATCACGAGAGATGCGCATCCGACGACCAACGGGGTCCCAACAGCGATAGCCCTTATGATCATCAATGTATCCGAGAAAAACACACTCAACAGACTGAGCGGTCAGTTTGGTGCATTCGCGAGGAGGTAGAAGAACATAGCAAACGCAGCCAAATAAATGAAGAGTCGAGTAGTCTCGAGAGCTACCAGAGAGACGCTCGAGAGGAATACCAGCTTGAAGCGCAGCAGAAGGCTGAATGTTAATGAGGTAAGTCGACGTAGCGACAGCCTCAGCCCAGAAATACGGCGGAAGAGAGGAAGCAATCATCATAGCACGGGTAGTTTCAATAATATGACGATGTTTATGCTCGGCGACACCATTTTGAGCATGGGCGCCGGGACACGAGAACTGAGCGAGGGTGCCCTGCTCAGCAAGGACACCACGCAGGGGCTGGGAGATATACTCTCCTGCAGAATCAACACGAAACACACGAATAGGCGTGGAATACTGAGTACGAACCATGGCCGCAAAGCACATAAATAGAGAGAACCTCACTGCGAGAGCGCATAAAAAACAACCAGGTGTACCGTGAAAAATCATCAATAAATAAAATATAGTATCGATGGCCCCTTTGGAAGCAAAGGGACCCGGACCCCAAACATATGAATGAACTAAATCAAAAGGTCGCTGAGATACAGACACACTAGTAGGATAGGGAAGCTGAATCTGTTTGTATAACCTACAACCCTGACACGAATGTAAAGACACATCTCCTGAGACAGACCCCAGAAAACCACGAAGAACTAAGGACGATAAACGGTAGCCACAAAGGTGACCCAGCCGATGATGCCACTGCTGAAAAGAGCCAGTGACAGAAGCAGCAACCGTAGAAGAACTAGCAGATGAAGTGTCAGCGGATGGAACGTGAAGCCAGTCAAACTCCCATAGCCCCGGACACTCAAGGCTGCGAGGACCAGCTCCAACCAGGGCCTGGGTACGGCGGTCCTGAACCGCACAAGAATCAGCGTCAAGAATGACATGACAACCAGAATCAGTAAGCTGACTAGCAGATAAAATGTTCATCTTAAGACTAGGAACATGAGAAACGTTAGGAACAGAGAAAGATGAAGTAGAAAGGGTGCTTCGACTGTAAACAGGAGAGAGATACCATCAGCCGTGATAACACGGACAGGAGAAATAAGAGAGCGAAGACCAGAAAGAATAGAGGACGCAGAAGTCATATGAAAAGAAGCTCCAGAATCCAGATACCACGGGGATGACGTACCTGACTGTGTAGAAGGTGGTGGTCGCATGGTGCCAGAAGATCTAGGCACAGAACCAGCAGTACCCGACAAGGAAGAGCCTGTAGCAGCGAGTAGACCACGAAGAATGTCCTGATCAGACAGTGCAACAGCAGAAGATCCTGAAGAACCAGCCTGCCTACGAGCATGGTACTGCTGACGTAAGCTAGGATCCCTCCTCCAGCAACTAGAGACATCGTGGCCAGGCTTTCCATAGTAGGCACAGGGAGGACGAGGAGGTGCTATCATACCACGAGGCTGCTGAGGCTAACTCTGGCCCTGGACCGGAGGAGTAGAGAGTATCGACGGTACTGGAGACCGCAACAAAGCCGACGACACAGGAGGACCATGAGCAGCAAGTACGGAGGGAACCTCATGAAGACCAGCACCACGAGGCAGTCTCCTCGACGAAGCTCGACAAGACCTCAGAGAGCGGAACACGACCACGGGCAAGCAGCTGGGCACGTCGCGGCTCAAACTCCTTACGGAGCCGCGGCAAGAACTCAAATACGCGCTAAAACTCCTGATCCGCGCGCACAGTCAAACAGCAGGGATAGGTGGCACACACAGCTGTACGAAGAGAATCAAGCTGACGCCAAATAGCAGCACTCTGAGTATAGAACTCATCAATACTAGAATCACCCTGCTGAAGAGCATGCTCCTGGCAAACCACAGACAGGTAAAGAGCATCCCCAGACGGCTGATAGTGCTGACGAAGAAAAGCCCACTGAGCAGCAGCAGTGGGAAGACCCATGAAGTCAAGACATCGAGGCGTAACAATCGGAAGTGAGAATAGCAGCAACACGAGCATCCTCATCTATCCACTGAGTGTAGTCAGTCAGATCCGGAGGAGCATCGGGGGAAAGGGCAATAGGCGACGTAGGAGCAGGGGGGCGCGGCGGACATGAGACCTCGCCAGAAAGCACACCCCAAAGACGGAGACCGCGCATGTGGACACGCATAAAGGCAGCGAAATCAGGATAATTCGCGCCATCAAAAATCACCGGGCAGCTAGGAATCACAAGATAGCCCGACGAGGAAGACATTTTTTTTCTCTCTCTCTCTCTTTTTTTTGACGAAAATCAGATCAGATCTAATCTGATCAGATCTACAACAGCCGCGGCGGACGGGGTCGACAGGTCGGGAGGCGGCGGCGGCCGAGCGATGGCCGGGAAGCGACTGGGCGGCGGTCAGGAGACGGCGAACGGTGACGGGCGGGCGGGCAGGAAGGCCGGGGCGGATCGGACGGGCGACAGCGACCAGGAAGGACGGGACAAGCTCGCAGGAGGCGAGGAAGAGGCAGCGGTGGCGGTCGGGCGGGCGGCAGGAAGCTGGGGCGAGCGGCGGCGGCTGCGAGGAGAGGAGCTACCTTACAGCTCTGATACCATGTTAGGGTAATAGACTTATTGTATTACCAGGGGGCCAAAGGCCACAATATATAGCACATGTACAGGTGCAAATATACAGGAAACCCACTAACACACGGGGAAACTACAATACACAAATATATACTCTAACAAGATTCTGGTCGACGTGGCTTCAGCGAGCTGACCCCACTAGACTGTGGGCCGAGTTCAACCTCCAAATACGCCCGAGATATCTTTGAGGTGGCCACATGCTTCTTCATTGGCAATGGGGAGCGATTAAAGTTCTAGAAGGATTGTTGGCTTGATGGGGATAGGGTGACCGACATCATACACAATCTTGCGACTAAGGTGTCCGCGAGATGGGCGAACAGTCAAGGACGGCCTTGTAGGGTTCGCAACATAGAAAACAAAAAATTTCCTACGATGGGAACTATGTACCAAGATCTATCTACTAGATACAAACAACGAGCGGATGTATATCCGTAGAGAACATACCCTTGAAGACCGACAAAGCTTAACGAGTCCAAACTCGTGGTTTATGTAGACGATCTCTTGCCGATCTCAAGATCGAGAGGAAGTCCTAGCGCCGCAAAATAGCAGCGCATCCGTGCTCGCACACACGTTCGAGGCACCGAGCAACCTCCGCCTCGCTCCAGATGCAGTGAAGCACAACTCTTTCTTGCCGAAAAGCCACCGGGAACATGTATCTCGCTAGTCCGAGACCATGGGAATAAATTCTAGAGGGGGAGAGAGATCCTTCACGAGGAGGTGTGAGTGAGAAGTGAGAGGAGGGGCTCCTTATATAGGGGAGGGGGCAGCCCAAGGGGGCATGGCCGCCAGCCATGGAGGGTGCCCCCACCTATCCCTCATTCATGTGGGTGGACACTCCACTCACAAAATGGCCCTTCAATTTTCTCCACTCAAAAACCCACTCAGATTCCCATTAAATTTCCACCAAATTTAATGCAAACTCTCATTAAATAAAACTCTTTTATTTTATTCAGAATTTTTTCAATTACTTTAATGACAAACATTCACAAATAACCCCTTGCTAGAATTCTATTTCACATGCATAACCACTTTATGCAATTTCACCCGAAAACCTGTTTCGGTATCTAGTGAAATAAATTCCTGCACTTGTTCATTCTTTCGGCATGAAACTTTTGCTCCAATTGGATGTCGGTGTCTCTTAAGTGTGTCACCCTACGGTTCATGAATAATTCGGACATGGTCAAGACCCCTCTCAGATCAATAATCAGAAGCGGGATCTGGAGACCCATACTGACTCCCACACATTCAACGATGACTTTCTTGTGATCGTCGGAACCTTTTATGCTAGTATCTTAATCCCTTTGTTTCACGATATATTACATGTCCGAGATTCGATCATCGGTATCTCCATACCTAGTTTTATCTCGTTACCGACATGCACTCATTTCTCGTTCTCGTGATATAACATTCTAGTGATCAAATCACTTGCTTGCAAGCTAATCAATGTGATATCACCGAGAGGGCCCAGATTATATCTATCCGTCATCGGGATGAACAAATTCCACTCTCGATCCATGAGCCTCAACATGACACTTTATTAGTTCTGAATCCATCTTTATAATCACCCTGTTACGGTGTGATGTTTGATGTTATCAAGAAACTCT
Organism: Avena longiglumis; assembly: GCA_030063025.1. Lineage (NCBI taxonomy): Eukaryota > Viridiplantae > Streptophyta > Magnoliopsida > Poales > Poaceae > Avena > Avena longiglumis. The sequence continues at coordinate 442,507,706 of CP125973.1, read as the reverse complement.
TCCAGTGTTAGTGATTGACATGATCTCATGGTCTAAGGATTAGGATCACTTCATAAGTTGTTATAGCAATATAAACTCAATGACTTTGATCGTAATGCTATACTTCGGATGAATGTTCATCACATCATTACACTAATGTTGTGACCTCGTTATTAACAACATCCAATGTCCATGATCAAGAAACTTTGATCATCTTGTTAATCAACGAGCTAGTTTATAAGAGAGGCATAACTAGGAACTTCCTTTTTGTTTATTAAACACACATGTATTAACATTTCCGTATTAATACAATTATAGCATGCAAAATAAACATTTATCATAAATAAGGAATATGATAATAACCACTTTATTATTGCCTCTCGGGCATATTTCCTTCAGTCTCCCACTTGCACTAGAGACAATAATCTAGTTTGAAAACTTTGCGTATTGAACACTTATGGCTTTCCGGTGTTCCATAGACGCAATTGCAAGTGGTTAACATAATCTACGGATCTGACGCTTCAGGTCCGTGTGTATTTGCATGTCTTTGCGTCTTCATGCATCACTCATTCTCCAATAAGATGCCATTGTATAAATTTGGTCTTTTGGTGAGACCTTTAGTTCCTTGGGGTTAAATCATGTCGATACTATTGTCATACAATATATCTTTAGTGTTAGCCCGTTGCGAACCACACCTTAGTTTGATAACAAACTACTTGACACAAATTCCCTCCTTTGCTGCTACTATAGCAGTCATATACTTAGCCTTTTGTTGTAGTATCCGTCACAATGTCTTAACTTTGGAATTCATCCAAATCCATCATGGAATCTCCTTTCCATTACATTGTGCCACCCATAGTTTAAATTGAGAAAAACTTAATTTGTATCTTGTGACAAAACTAGTATCAATGTAACGTTTTACAATGAACTATTTTTAATTGTTTGTCACCTCTACACAAATATATTCTTAGGTCTTCCAAAAGATCATAAGAATATTCTCACTATCGTCCAATGATCATTTTATGATTCATTCTGGTATATGCTCATAACACTTAGAGCATAGGACATATATGGATGTGTACATATCATGGTATGATTGATCAAAACATTCTCGTGATTTCACTCATCAAGTGTCAAAGCACTTGAATCTTGTTTCACTTATCAAGTGTCGATACACTTGAATCTTAATTCAATTCATTTCCATGCGACAAGAACCGTTTTTAGTCGTTTCTATATTGAACTCCTTTAATATCTCATATATGTACGTTTGGCATAAACATATTAGCGTCATAGTCTATCCACTATAGACATTCATGCTAAATATTCGGGTTTTGCCTAAGTCTTTCATCGAAATGAAATTCTTAACCTTTGTCAATAAAAGATACATCATTTCTAATCAACAAGATGCCATCCACATAATGTATTAGAAATATGTCTCAGCGCTCCCACTTAATTTCTTGCAAATGCAAGCATCTTCATCATCTCCTGATGAAAAACTCCTTTTCATCACGGTGAAGATTCCAACTTCGCGATGCTTACTTCAACCATTGAAGTTTGCATGCCCTTTTTAGCATCCTTTGAATTTTAACAAAACCCTTTGGACCGTGTCATGTACACGTCCTAGGTAACCATTCTATTAGAAGAATTTTGTTTTGTTTACTCATCTACCATATACCAAATTATATGTAGTGGTTGCTACTTTAATCCGTCCAGACTAAATATCGCTATGAAAGATCAAATCTTGTCATAGTCAACTCCTTGAACATTGTCGTAAAATACTTTACGACATGCCAACTATTTCATAGATGTGAAACATCCATGTCTGTTTCTTTATAGATCCAAATACGACCGATAGGTTTTTACACCTTTCCGGAGGGTCTTCCAAGTTCAAAACTTGATTTCTCGTGTATGGAACTATCACTGATTTTATGGCTTCAAGCCATTTGACGGATTCAGGGCCCATCATCGCTTCTTTGTATGTATTCGGTTCATCATTGTCAAACAATAACGATTTACTCTCAAATCTTAGTATTTAATTGTTTATTCGACCGACTTGGTTCAATAAGAACTTAGATCTCCGTGACCACAACCTTTGAGGCACATAAGCTATGAGCATTATGGCAGCCTTCGTAACGATTTCCGGCGCTGCGCAACTCAGCACATATAGCTAAGGTTCGTTAACCTTATCAAAGTTCTATTGTCCTCCCACTTAACTTTTACGAAAAATTCCTTCTTCAAGAAACTTCATATTTCAAGCGACAAACCCTTTTATCCTCGGTGTTATGGAGGAATAACCAATTGTTATTCGAAATAACCTACAAAGACATGCTCATCCGACTTCGGTTGTAAACATCTTACTTATGTTTAGAATACCAAAATTTAAGAAATGACAACTTGGGTTTTACCCCAAACCATAACTTCCATGGTGTCATTTCAACGGATCAAGATGGAGCTCTTTTCAGTGTAAAAGCGGTAGTCTCTAAAGCTTTAATCTTTTAAAACATAATGGCAGTTTTATAAATAACACCTTTGATCCAACCAGGTCAAACAAGGTTTTATTACAAATCTCAAACACTCCATACTCCTATGGTGTTTCGGGAAATGTAAATCTAGGTGTTTTGCTAAACTTGCAACTCAAATAAATCCCTTTATGATAAAATCATAATTCATTTATTTTCTTGTTATACTTGTAACTCAAATAAATCCCTTATGATAAAATCATAAACCATTTATTTTATTGTTACAATGATTTTCACTTCATCTTGAAAGTCTTTGAACATTTTCAAATATTTCACACTTCTTTCTCATTAAGTGAATATTCACTCAAATTTCCGGAGAAAGTATATGAAGTTGAAACCCATCGCTTACGACTACACATAATGGACTACATACATCGATATGTATAAATTCCAATATTTTAGTCGTTTGTTCTTCTTTGGCCTTTGAATGAAGTTTTAATTATCCCGAGGAAAGTCTCACAAGCGTCACTTGATCAAATCAAAGACTCCAAAAATCCATGAAAATGGAGTTTCTTCATGTTTTATTTCCAATATAATTTAAACAGCGATGTCACTTCGTAAGTGATCTTTCAATCATTTGTCTTGTGACATTTTAGCATTAGGTTTTATGGATGTGATTTCTCCAACTAGATTTGTAAATCATCCATCTTATATGGAATACGGTAATTATCTGAACAACCTTTGTTCTCATAATACCTGATTTAAATAACAATTATTAAAACAAATCTTGAAGTCAAGCTTTGATGTCAACGAGAAATACAAACAACGGTTTGTTTGTTTTCGATTAACATCATCACATATTCTCTTGCTAGTTACTTAGGCCATTGTGGTTCATGAATTGCGTTGTTCCATATGAAATTTCATACCAACCAATTCGGTATCCAATACCCAAGAACCATATTGTTTAACAAGCAAAGAATACAACCATAACATGTATATCATCCATATACCTAAATTGGATATTTCCAATCTTTTCTTTTCTGCCAAATATATTTTATAGATTCTCTTTCAGCATTTCCTTTTTACTTTTTAAAAGAATCTATCAACATCAAAAGTGGCGCCATATACATGACACATAGTCCAAAGCGTGTAATATTCAAATAATAATACCTTTGGACTTGCACTTTGAAGTAGATCACCATCATCAAAATGATCGGTATTCTTTAAAAATCCATTCTTTAGTAATCTTTTAGTGTAGTAAACACTTTACATACATCTTCTATTCATCCTTATCATGACGAATTTCATGATCAAGCTACTGTAGCTTATAAAGGTGAATCGTGAGTATAATATTACTTTCCAAAACCCTTTTGGATGATTAGGATGTCTAGCATCTCCAACCTTCGTAAATTCTCATCCAATATGAGAACATATATTATACTCTATCATATTGCAACCAAAACATTGTTTCAGATATCATTATATCTGCCACACATGATAGTTTCTGAAACAATTCTTTTAGCTCCTAGATAAACTTGATATTAAAACAATCAAGAATCATGGAGGCAAACATGATACTTAAGATACTAACACTGGAATTGTTACTCTCGATTTAATACCAATTATTAAATTTCACGGAGTAAACAGAGTTTGCTGAAAGTTTGTAATAGGACTTTAAACTTTAGATTGACACTCAACACAATACGATACCAGTTCGTAAAGTATATATCCAGAATTCTATAGTTCTATTATCTCAATTATAACTAAGCATAAGGTGGTGAACGAATGCCAATGACTACAACAAATTATGCAAATTCACTTTGATTTAATTTATGATAAATTGAGTTCTACTAATCTAAATTAGAAATGAACTCCCACTCAAAAACGACATCCCTCGTGTCTTTTTGGTGATTACATGAACCAAATCCACTACACCAAGTCCGATCATCACGTGAGTCGGTGTAGCTTCAAAGGCGAGCATCCATATGGTCATCATATCAAAACATATGACTCATGCTTAACCTTTCGGTCCGTGTTCCGAGGACATGTCTGTACATGCTAGGCTCGTCAAGTAAGAACCTTAGTATCCGCGTGTGTAACTGTCTTACACCCGAGATATGCTCGTGGATTCAAGTACACCCGATCATCACGTGATGTCTTGAAGCGACGAAACATTGTCGGTGCATACTTAAGGAAGAACACATTCTTATCTTGATATCTAAATGAGGTATCATCTTATTATGTTAATAAAACGCCAAACAAGCAATATAAGATGCAATCAAAACATCACATGTTTATTAGTGAAATGATATGGTTCCCGCATATGATCTCCATCATGTGCACTGTGGTATGATCTCTATCATACCTTTATGTGTAAGGCCAAGGTCTATGGAATTTACACGCTATGTGTGTTGTAAGAGTATCATCGCATACTTCTACTTACAACATCACCATATCATATAACTAGCCTAGCAACAATCTAAACTAGACGCCTCTAATTTGTCTATTGCAAGTTTTACGTGGCTTAGGGCTTTCGAAGATAGAACCGTCCTTACCTACAAACATGAACCACAACAAGGATAACCAAATTGTTGACAACTCGTTGCAAATTAGATATTGACTATAGTAGGAGAGACAGACACCCGCTAGCCACTTATGCAAAACTAGTTGCATGTCAAGCGTGGAACAGGTCTCATGTGCGAGGACATGTAAAGTTTGTCCGGGCCGCTTAATCCCACTATGCCACCAATATCCAAAGTACAACTAAGAGGCAATAAAATGATCATCATCGCCCACATACTCATATGTGTACTACCCGTGCAAAGTATCTACGCATAGATCCGGCTCTGATACCACTGTAGGGTTCGCAACATAGAAAACAAAAATTTTCCTACGATGGGAACTATGTACCGAGATATATCTACTAGATACAAACAACGGGCGGATGTATATCCGTAGAGAACATACCCTTGAAGACCGACAAAGCTTAACGAGTCCAAACTCGTGGTTGATGTAGACGATCTCTTGCTGATCTCAAGATCGAGAGGAAGTCCTAGCACCGCAAAATAGCAGCGCATTCGTGCTCGCACACACGTTCGAGGCACCGAGCAACCTCCGCCTCCTCGCTCCAGCGATGCAGCGGAAGCACAACTCTTTCTTGCCGAAAAGCCACCGGGAACATGTATCTCGCTAGTCCGAGACCATGGGAATAAATTCTAGAGGGGGAGAGAGATCCTTCACGAGGAGGTGTGAGTGAGAAGTGAGAGGAGGGGCTCCTTATATAGGGGAGGGGGGCAGCCCAAGGAGGCATGGCCGCCGGCCATGGAGGGTGCCCCCACCTCTCCCTCATTCATGTGGGTGGACATCCACTCACAAAATGGCCCTTCAATTTTCTCCACTCAAAAACCCACTCAAATTCCCATTAAATTTCCACCAAATTTAATGCAAACTCTCATTAAATAAAAATCTTTTATTTTATTCAGAATTTTGTCAATTACTTTAATGACAAACATTCACAAATAACCCCTTGCTAGAATTCTATTTCACATGCATAACCACTTTATGCAATTTCACCCGAAAACCTGTTTCGGTATCTAGTGAAATAAATTCCTGCGCTTGTTCATTCTTTCGGCATGAAACTTTTGCTCCAATTGGATGTCGGTGTCTCTTAAGTGTGTCACCCTACGGTTCGTGAATAATGCGGACATGATCGAGACCCCTCTCAGATCAATAATCAGAAGCGGGATCTGGAGACCCATACTGACTCCCACACATCCAACGATGACTTTCTTGTGATCGGCGGAACCTTTTACGCTGGTATCTTAATCCCTTTGTTTCACGATATATTACATGTCCGAGATTCGATCATCGGTATCTCTATACCTAGTTTGATCTCGTTACCGACATGCACTCTTTTCTCGTTCCCGTGATATAAAATTCTAGTGATCAAATCACTTGCTTGCAAGCTAATCAATGTGATATCACCGAGAGGGCCCAGAGTATATCTATCCGTCATCGGGATGAACAAATTCCACTCTCGATCCATGAGTCTCAACATAACACTTTATTAGTTCTGAATCCATCTTTATAATCACCCTGTTACGGTGTGACGTTTGATGTTATCAAGAAACTCTTCCGGTGTTAGTGATTGACATGATCTCATGGTCTAAGGATTAGGATCACTTCGTAAGTTGTTATAGCAATATAAACTCAATGACTTTGATCGTAATGCTATACTTCGGATGAATGTTCATCACATCATTACACTAATGTTGTGACCTCGTTATTAACAACATCCAATGTCCATGATCAGGAAACTTTGATCATATTGTTAATCAACGAGCTAGTTTATAAGAGAGGCATAACTAGGAACTTCCTTTTTGTTTATTAAACACACATGTATTAACGTTTCCGTATTAATACAATTATAGCATGCAAAATAAACATTTATCATAAATAAGGAATACGATAATAACCACTTTATTATTGCCTCTCGGGCATATTCCCTTCAGGCCTCTGGGGAGCATGGCTTCTAGATTGTGGCCCAGACCTTGGCCTTGATGCGTTGACCAAGTTCTTTCTTTCTATGGAAGGCGTTGGCGAGTATTCGGCTCTTAGCAGACAGGGAGGACAAGCTGGTGTGGTGATGGTCCTGTAATGGCATGTACTCGGTGAAGTCAGTTTACAACTTATTCTTTGAGGGCACTGCCTTTGCTCAAGTCATGGATCCGATATGGAAAGCGCGAGCACCCTATAGCTGTAAGTTCTTCGCGTGGCTTATCTCCAAGAACAGATGTTGGACAGCGGACAGGCTTCGATGTCATCGTCTGGCTCACCCTATGGCCTGCCCACTGTGTGACCAGCGTCCTGAGACATTACAACATCCAGAGACATTGCAGCACCTGCTGCTGGGTTGTCTGGTATCCATAGAGGTATGGGGTTGGGCCCTGTAGTGTTGGGACCGACCAGACTGGCAGCCCAACCTGGACACTGAGTTGATTCACTAGTGGACTACAAGGACATGTTCAGCGGCTCATCGTCGGGAGATGTGTACGGAAATCATCCTAGTCTTCTGGTGCATCTTGAGCACCGGAATGACATGGTTTTCAACGGGGCCACTCCGACGGTTGCGACGATCAGGGCTAAGATTGTTCATGATTTCGCTATGTGGCGCTTAGTTGGTCTCTTTAAGACCGATATTTTTAGTTTTCCATCGTCTTTGCCTCACGCATGAATGGATGGAGATTAGACCCCTTTTATAGAGAAGCTACCACCTCTTGTTAGTAGCAGACTTGCCACTTTGCGGCGGTGTGTGCCGTGTGGCACTCCTAACACACATTGAGGGTGTGTATTCTAGAAAAAAGTTTTGCCACTTGCTTGAGGAGAGGTGCTAAGTGGAATGTTCACTCAAGCAAAATTATACTCTCTCATTTTATATTAACTATTATGGCGAATTTATCTAGATTCCCATATGGTCACCTGCATGTATTATCTTGAAAAACAACCGTCTAATCGGTGCCTAGCTTGGTACCACCAGAAGCTCTTTCTAGACCTGCATCCATCATTTTATTCAAACCATATAGACAACTTTATCTTTTTTTAATCCTTTCTAGTTAAAGTGAACCAAATCAGTAAACTAAGGCTCTATCAAACGCCCCCGTGTACGTGCGTTAATTATTTTGATCGATCTGCAAGCCACCTCAATCATATTTATATATCGTTTAGCCTGTCTCTCTCAGTTTCAGCCCTTGAGTCGGTCCATCTCTACAGTGTTACCAACTACAACTAACGAACTCGTTGCGTACGTGGGGATTAGACCATGTCGTATACTAAATGCAAAAACTCCAACGATGCTTCAGTTCGATCGTCATCGGTTTTCAACTCCCGGCCGGAACGGTTGGGCTTTACAAATACTCCACGACTGACTCTCTCTGCATTATTATTCCAACAACTACTCTAAAACTCTAAAGTAGACAGATAAAATCTGCAAAAATAGATTAGGAAGTTCAGAATAGGATCGCCTTTTTCCTAGCAGCTATTTGCAGACACCGAGAGAGAATATCTGCAATTTGAATGAAGTAAACAGTATTATTTGCACATGGCCGAAGAATGTGACGCCCCGACTTCAGCTAAATCTGCTCCAGTGTTCATGTCTTAGTGTACAATTGTAGTTCTTTTTTTTTTATTGAGTTGGTGCAAACGTACCTGGACGGCGCAGTGCTCCAAATTTTCCTGGCGACGATGTCATGTTTTAACCTGTTCTTCCATCCGCTTTGTAGGAAGAAACAAGGCAAAAGATCTAGTTAGGTGACGAGATATTCCACTCGTGGAGGCATCTCTTGTTTGTCTTAGATTGCTTCCATCGGCCGGTAAACCATGTTTTCCGTTAGCAAAGAGGGCAGACATTAGGAAGGCAGTTTTGACCTCTTTGAATACTACAACCTCCATGTCAAATTGCACTTTTAATCTGTACTGTTGGCAGTGTTGTGGTTGAAGCTTCATCAGCAAATAAATTATTGTACAACTCGTTGTCAAACTGTCACAACGTTAGAAAATTGGCCAGAGCAATAACTTTTCGGTAGCCGCCGCATCCCAGTTTGTACTCACTAGGACAAGATTAAAAAAAAAGGTTAAGCAAAAGGAGGGCTTACTCTGATGCAGATGCAGCTTTCAAACATATCTAGGCCTGCTGTCAGGCCATAATCCTGACGACAGAATGATGCCTACTCTATTCAAACAAAGCGGAATATATATATGTTTAGTGTCACACCTATCCCTAATTTCCGATTACCGCTATGATTTCCCTTCCTCAAACTAGCACGTTGCATGCTGGGGCAAAATTTGTGGTGTGCCTTTTTAAGGGATATATCTATTCATAAGTTGCTTTTGTTTTCGTAAAATTCAGTGATGGTAATATGCTTTATGATCTATGACATAAAAACTCTGAATTTTCTGAAACGTTGTCAATCTGACAAGATAATCATAATTCACGGCAATGCCAATAAGAGCCCTTGGTCACAGGTTCAAATACATAGTTGAAACCTTGTGCAGACACATGTTCCACAAACGAGGACGTGGAGGTTGTACGCACGCATGCAGGCTGACAGAGTGTAGTTTTCACGGTATTGGTTGAACACGACCGGACGGTCGAAACCGGGGATGTATAGATACAAGCTAGCAAGCAATATCAGTAGAGATACAAGATACCCAAATATGTCTTGAGAGAGTACTACGTACACCTAGAAGATGTATAGATTCAGATATGAGGGTGTCAGCTCACTCACACATAACCTGACCGAGTCCTCACTGGTACACCTATAAAACATGATGATGTCTGTCATCGTCCATGCTCAAGCTCAACAACTCCAGTCAAACATGGCCGGACCAGGTACTGTACTGGTAGAGAAATAACTGCAGAAGGTTACAGTGACTGATCACTGCACATTTTTTCACTGTCATCGATTGTTTCCCAACAGCTTTAGGCGATTTGCATTGCATGCACAGATATAGTAGATGGTACAGATGTAGTAGTATTAATCGGTTTTTGGTTTTAGCAGCAGCTAGCAAGCATGCATGAGCCTTGACCGGACGGACGCTATAGCTTCTGGCTAGCTGCAATAATAAAGCGGTGTCGTCCTGATGTGATGAGCGGCGCAGGCCGTTGGTTGCTGGTGATCATCATCGATCAGCAGCAATTACACAAAGCGAGGGAGTGATGCTGGTAAACAGAGTCCGTCAGAAGACGCATCGTACGCGAGGGAGGGAGGAGATGCTGTTGGTTGCAACAGCAGTTTCGTTGGCTTGCAGGAAAGCGTCGTCGTCGTCGATCGCAAAGGCGTGATGGATGGATCGATGATGTCCTCCCTTCTCCATGGATCCAACGGAATCCCAGAAACCACGCCGAGAGAAAGTGATGGAGGAAAATGACCCGTCTTGTTTTCGGGATCGAAATTTCACATTCGTAACTAGTACTACTAAGAGAGATCGGAGAGATGGAAACGACGTTCTTGTTGCAACAAGAGAAGCTTTTGTTGAGAGCGCCGTAGGGGTCACTCGTGCGCACCGATTACACCGGCGGCTTACTATACTGATCGAGTGCGCCTATTGATTTGTTTTCTCTCGCCGCCGCCGTCGCCGGCGGCTGGGTGGGGGGAGGCATCACGGACACAATGTGATGGACAGACAGCAACATATACGGCGCAGAGCAATGCACTGCATTTGGGGGGGAATTAGTTCTTTTCTTCTTGTTCGATACTACAAATGGTAACAGAGAGAAGAGAAGATGAAACTAAGAGCAGAGTCCAGAGAGACAGGCAAGGCAACCAGCGGCTTCTGTTCCCATTAGAGACATGCATGCACCTCCTGAATAACAACCTGAACAGTAATCAGCAGCAGCAGCAGCAGCAGCAAAACTGAGGAGTAGGGCCGGCCAGAGAGACAGGTCACATCACCGATCACCATAAATTTACTTTCCATCCTCTCCTAACTGGTTCTTCTTAACACTCTAGGCTTAAAAACTAGCTACGATTGATTGATCGCTAGCAGGGGTTTCATTAATTTAACTCGGCAATCGACCTCCACCTCCACCTGTACAGCGCCGGCCAGCACGGTCATGTCGCTCCCACGCCGAGGAAGTCGAAGAAGGGAACGCTGGGCTTGTCGCCGTCCTGGTCGGCGCCGCCGGTCTGCTGCTGTTGTCGCGCCCAAGAGGACGAAGGGGCGGAGAAGGCGGAGCGCGGGCTCGGGGCGAACGCGGCTTGCGGATGCGGAGCCATGTCGCAGCCACCTGCAGCAGAGGAGAGACCACCATATCATGTCAGTCGATCCAATTCGAAAACGCTGTCCCTGGCCGTGTGTCCATGTGACTGGTTCACCACGCAACAAAACAACAGCAGCAGCTTGGGACTTGAGCCCTCGTTGAGTTGAGGGCAAGCATGCAGGGCAAGGCACGTACTCTGTTGGTGGGGGTAGAAGCAGGGCACGGCGGCGCTGCCGGAGCTCAGGGAGAGGTCGGTGGTGCACGTGGACGCCGACTCGTCGGACTCGCCGCCGCTGTACGCGCGGGTGGCAGTGGGGGCGCGCGGGGACGCCATCGCCGCCCCGATGGCGTACGGGTGGTGGATCGGCACGGGAGAGGAGCCCTGGTGCTGGTGCTGGTGGAGGACGACGGGCGGGAAGTGCGGTGGCGGCGGCGGCGGCGGCGCGGTGGACGACGATGAGGAGGCGGGCTTGTTGCGTCGGCGGAAGGCGCCCGACTGCTCCCGCTGCCTGCGGGCCATGAGGACGTGCCAGTGGTTCTTCACGGCGTTGTCGGTGCGGCCGGGGAAGAGGCGCGCGATGAGCGCCCACTTGTTGCCGTACGCGCGGTGCGCCGCCATCAGACGGTCCTCCTCCTCCTCCGTGAACGCCCGACGGTTGATCCGCGGGTCCAGCTGGTTGAACCAACGGAGCCGGCAGCTCTTCCCTGCACGACGTCAAAGCACGGATCAGAAAACCGACGATCGCCATTGCGTTAACGGCAGCACACAGATTAAAATCTTTTTCTTTTTTGTTCTCTAAAAAAAAGATAAAAAAAACTTGTATACGTAGTACTAATCCACACGACGAGAACGGAAGTAAAAAAACTATTACTAAGTAGTTCCAATCTTTTGTTCGCCATTCAATGCAACCCGAAAAACGCAAAAATATTTCTCAGCATTGCATCACAGGAATATCTCGTCTTTTTATATTTTTTTTGTGTAGTACCTGATCTGCCGTCGAGCTTCTCGGCGATGAGGTTCCAGTTCTGGGGGCCGTACTGCGCGACGAGGTCCTTGAGCCTGGCGTCCTCGGCGGGCCTCCAGTGGCCCCTCGCGCAGAGCTTCCCCTGGCCGCTCCCGCTCCCGCCGCTGCCTTCCTCCGCGTCGTCCACCTCCGCCTGGAACGGCGCCAGAGGAGGATGGCCGAAGAAGCCGTTCATCTCACGAGCCATTCTTGAAGATTGGCGAGGAGGAGAGAGGCTGTTTGCCTTAAAGAGGCGAGGACTAGCGGGGAGGGTGAGTAGTAACGGAAGAAGAGAGGAGAGGGAAAGGGACAGCTTCTTGTTTGTTGTTGATGCCGCTGCGAGGGGGGCTATGGCTATCTCTCTCTCTCTAATATAGGAGCACCGGAGGTGGAACCGGCCTCTCCTCTTGTTCTTGCCAACAAAATGCCAAACAGGAAACCAATTAATGCCTTCCTCACTTTATCACTCTATAGCCTAGTAATTGTTAGTACTGTATCCTCTCTCTCTTTTTTTTATTTGGGTAACCTTGTTTTGCATTGTTTGGTGCTTGGGTTGGATACCTGGTTTGGTTGGGTTTGGGGGTTTCCCTTACTTTGAGACTGATGGCAAAAGGGTTGGAAAAGGAGAGTGACGGTGGTGGTACTCTTGTCTTGGCTCTTGGGTCTCTCTTTCTCTCTCTCTCTTGGGTTCTCTGTGCACAGGGTGAGGAGAGAGAGTGAGGAGAAGGTTTTATGATTCTTTTTGGGGGTTTCAGAGGCCACTCGTGTGGGTTTCGGGAGTCCAATCCCAACCACTACCCAGGGGTGGAACTCTGTCCCTCGCCACCTTGACAAACCCACCAGAACACCCTTCTCCCTAGGCGCACCCCACACCCAACCCACCATTTTTCACCTCTTCTCCTCTTTTTGCAAATGCCATGACATCTAAATTATTTTTACTAACTACTACAACAACCAAACATTTGTGTCAAATATATCGATGCAGGACAAGCATACATATTGTGTGACAACTTGTGTATTTGGCACGAGTAGAACATTTGAATTTTTTGCGGCGGCTGAACTAACTTGCATTGTATTGTGATTTATTTTGTAATATTTTGTAGAATAATAGCTACAAAAGTATGAAAAATATGATAAAAAAATGCTAGAAAACAAAAATAAATGGTTAGACAAAAGAATTATTGTATTACACGCGATCCCAACGTCAACCTAAGTCTAGTAACGGTAGCTAACGTAACGCGCCAGATACATACAATATTTTGTCCAGTAACGATAGCTAACGTAACGTACCAGATACATACAATATTTTGTTCAGTAACAGTAGCTAACGTAACGCACCGGATACATACAATATTTGTGACGCAAAGAACTAAACCTATTTGGTCAAAATGAATCTTTTGCAATTCAATAATAACACACTAGCAAGAATGACAAATGACATCATCATTGGAGGATTCGATTGGTAACGGTAACCTAAAACACTGTGATACCTAAAAAATCACAAAGATAAGAGCAAGGTAATGACTTTGAAAAGCTTCCAAAGAATTAAAGATACAAACAATATTTTGTCCAAAAAGTTGGGAAAGGTAGGGAAAATAGGATAGTTTATTGGAAACAAGCCAAATTTTAGATGACGCAAAGAGAAAAACCTAGTTGGTCGAAAGTCACACTTTTGTAATTCAATAGTAACACACTAGCAAGAACGACAAGCGGCATCATTACCAGAGGACTCGATTGGTAACGGTAACCTAAAACACCGTGATACATGAAAAATCACAAAGATAAGACCAATGTAATGACATTAAAAAGCTTCCAAATAATTAAAGGTATTTTCTATCTAATCACACATGATGAGGCAATGATAAATATTGACAATTATTTACGTCCAATATATCGATGAGGGCATTAGATATCATGCTGCAACCTTCGGATTTGGATGGTAAATAGTATGCACATAAGATTGGAAGACCTTAAACTAAGATTTGCTAATGCAATGTTTTGTAGAGTGAGAAATGTTTCAAATACCTAAGCAAGCAACATGGTCATTTATTGTGCTAGGGACCCTCCTATAACCAAAGAAGCAACACAAACCTGGAAAAGGTGATTACCACGTGTTTTTTTCGAAGTCAATATGTGACTGTTGAATTATATCGTATGGTCTTATGTCTTGTTTTTAAATTTATGCTGGAAAAGGCGCATAAGTAGGCCAAATATGTGAAACAAACACTAAAAAAGGGTAGATAAATGGATAAATGTATTCCACTGTAATCTCGAGATACAACACAAGTTTAGTAAGTTGGCTATTGTAACACATTAGATAAAAGCAATACATTGTCCATGAAATTGGCAAATGAAGCAATAAACATGGTAGTTTGGTTCAATAGGGAATCAACCAAATTCCAAAATTCAGAGAAAAAACTAGTTGGTAAAGATGGCACTCCATAGTACCAGCAATAACGTACTAGAGAGAGTGACAAGCCACATCATTCTCGGGATTTGGTTGGTAATGCTAACCTAAAATGCATTGCCACATTCAAAATTACAAAGATAAGTTAGTGGCAATGACTTTAAAGTCTTCCAATGAATTAATAGTATTGTGTATTTGTAATAGATGGTGCAATGTTGAATAATCACAAATTTTTATATCCAATGTATCAATAAAGGACAGACTTAGATATCATGTGGAAACCTCCAGACTTGGCTCGTATATGTATGATAAAAATATTTGAATATTTTAAAAACGAGTTGCTACTGCAACACTGAATTTGAAATTGCTAAGCACACAAACTTGAAACCTATGGTTCTAGGGACGATTTTATTACCAAAATAGCAACGCGATTCTAGATGCAACGGTTTTATAGACATTTTTTTAGAATTGGTTTGCAGCTCTTGAATTATATTGTCTTGTGTTGTGCTTTCTTGTAGAAAATAACCACAAAACTAGGAAATATCATATCAAACAAAACTCTAAATAGAAAAAGGAAAATAAGACATTCGGATTAGCATATTCCACTATCATCCCAAAGGTAACTCTAGTAACGGTTCCTAATACAATACACCAGATATATAATATATATTACCCAAGGATACAGTTGGTAATGGTAAACAAAAACATCGAGCTAGATATAAATGGCATAGATAAAAACAAATAGCAATGACTTTAAAAGATTCCAAAGAAACAACTATATCGTCTCCTTAATCGCAAAAGATGACACACCGGCAAACCTCAGTCTTAATGGCATTAGTATGCTTATGTATTCGCTAGAACGTTATAGGAAACACGAAAAGCCACTTCATTGCTCGAGAAGCCAATCGGTAATGGTATAATCGTATATCTTCTAAAGGATTCGTTTATTTTCATTAGATATGCATAATTGCAACAAATGATGCAACATAAACATGGTTGATAATAGATGGAAATAGACCATTCCCATAATCGCAGTAATAAAACCAAGGGAAGTCACACCATTGCTTGTGAATTGATTAGCAATGGTCACCATATGTCGTGCTAGATGCAATATTGCGAGAGTGGAATATATAGAATAACTTTGGAAGTTTCCAAAGAACCAATATTTTCATGTTAGGCCAGTGGCGAAGGACGAAAAAAATTTAAGGTCGAGCAAATTCTAAGCATTCAAAAGATTGACAAAAAAACAGAGTTGGATGACACAATGGTTATAGCATAATCACTTAATACGATGGTAATAAAAACAAATTTAAATGAAATTCAAACATACAATAGTTCGGTTGACCACAAAATAAAAAATTATACTTGCCCCCTTTGAAGTTGTAGTTTTTTCCCCCTTTTGTCCATCTCTACCAAAAATTCAGAGAGCCTAGAGGCCACCAAAGGGAAGGAGTGACCTATATATTCAAGGATGAACAGAAATTCAGAATTGAGCTCGGAAGGATCCCTAGCCAGATGAAACTAGGAGAGTGAGAATTCAGATGGTTGGAGGAGGAGAACTTGAGGGCAAGGGGAGGAGGATCAGCAGGCAGTCCTTCTGCCGACAGGGGGAGTCGCCGCTTGTCCGCTCGGGAGTCAGGAGGATAGGATTCGAAGACGGCGGCGCTCCTGCCTGCTCGAGTGCTCGACGCCTCGACTCTTTGGTCGACTCGTTGTTTGGTTCGATGGCTCCAGGATCGAAGGCGAAGGGGGACCGCTGCACGCACGGTTACAAGGGGCCTCGGGGATGATTCTCTACTCGGTGCACGACCCATCAAAGGCCCGAGACGGCCGAAACCCCTCAAACGCGGTCCATTTTCTTATTTTCGTTTAGTTTTTCTTCAGAACTAACGTAATTTACAGAGACCGGTAAGTATATCGAAGAAAAGCATACATATATACGATTTTTTGCAAAAAATCAAGGTAGGGAAGCTGCCATACCTTGCCCAAAGGGGTCCTTCGCCCCTGTGTTAGGTTATTGTGTTTGCAACAGATGAGACAACAGAAACTTCGTTACCAAAAACGTTGAAATTGCAGCTATCATATACAGATCATTTCCCCTTTCAAAAGTGAGTTGCAAATGCTCAGCAAAGTAAAATGGTGAAACATCTATCGATGGCCAATTATAGGTGCTCAATGGTGCTAGGGTGTGTCTTGTAACGAAGAGAACAACCGATCGACCAACACTTGCTTTCACCATAGTAGTGATAGCCAAAGTATCGTGCCAGGTACAAAGGGTATATTTATTTGAAATTGCATGACAGGTAGCACAAATCTCATACAAAATTTCAAAAATTGAAAATACATTTAAATAAGTGAATGACTAGGTTTCAGCAAACATGTAGTTGGCCTTGGTAGTACTAGTAGTACAACGGTGCCATACAAGCGACCACAGCGTGCACAGTTATCCATAAATTCAGACATGCATATTCTAGAAATTCGGCTATGGAATTAAGTACAAACTACGGGCTTGTTTGATTTATAGGAATTGCATAAGAATTGTGTAGGATTTGAATCCTATGGAAATTTTTCCTATGTTAGTGTCTGATTCATAGGAACATATCCTATAGGAATTAATCCTATAGGAATCTTGTAGTGCAATTTCTATAGGAAAACAACATTAGGTCACACCTCATGAAAAAATTCCTTTGCCACATCAAACAAGATCCCTCTTCCTATAGGATTCACATTGGCATGACATATCAATCCTATGGTTTTCCTATTCCTATACTTTTCCTATCCTATGAATCAAACAAGCCCTACAAAGGTAATGAATCAATAACTTGGTAATAGCAGTACAAGAAGATCATTTTCTTCTTGTGCCCAATAATTATACACATGTAAAAGTAGAAGAGGTTGTACACATGTATTCACAATGCGGGTGCCATGGCACACCTTAAAAATACAAAAAAAATGTTTTGTAGTACTCTCTCCGATTCATATTAGTTGACTTCAATTTAGATGCATCTAGACATGTTTTTGTAATAGATACATCCAAATTGGAGTCAACTAATATGGATTGGAGGGAGTAATTAGTTTGATTCAATGTACATTATATTTGTGAAAAAAACTTGTATACATAATATTTAAACTAGAAACATTGAGCTTGGCGACCCGTGCAATTTCATCCTACATCCGCCACCGACTAAAAACACCGTTTTCACGGTGCTGTAAAACAGTTCCGTCATGGGAAGAAAGTAACATCTCTAAATGAACAGTGAAATTGGGGAAAAAAGATATACAGTAGTAGAGGAAATTGGAAAAGGCATATTCTGTTGTGACATGACGTTGGAGAAGAAATAAATTGCGGGAGGGGATGCTTGGGTGCCTTCTCTTTTACTCCCCTGCCCTTGCTTTTAACCGTTTCTTTTTCACTTGGGTGGTAAATGTACATGCATGGAGGGGCCCTATCCATCCTACTACCAGGTGGATAGACATACGCAAATCACAACAGCATTTACCTTTTGGTGGGACGTAGCATCTCGTTTCACTTTATTTATTTCCCCTACCAGGAATATGTCAAATCTTTTTTACTGTATGTAAATGTCAATTACAAATCAGCGGCTATCGTTGGAGGAAGTAAACTCCAAGAGGCTGCTAGCTGTGGGCATGCCGGGCGGTGGAAAAGGCCACCTGTTTTCCATTTTGTTGTTTTAGTGAAAAATGGTGAAACCTTAAACAGAAAACCGGTGTCTGCTTCGAAAACCGGTGTCCACCGATCGGTCGATCGATCGTTGCCTTTTTCTCCGGTCAAAACTGCGGGGTTACTTTAAGCTGAGTAACGGCCTATCTTTATTCGCAGAACTTTGTCTTATCAGTCCGCGCAATTTGTGAATGCTGTGAATCTTTTGTCCTTCCAAAAATCGCAACGGGAGGCTGTGATACTCCCAGCCAATAATTTTGTTTTCCAGTTCATTGTTCCAGCAGTCAGGAATTCAAATTCTATAAGCCCCGTGGAATCGTCTTGCGGAGACCATCTGGCTGCTTGCCTTGACGTGTCCAAGATTCATAGATGCCCTTCATAGCAGAGCAGGTTGGTTGCGGTAGTAAAGAGAAGTGGTGCTGGCTGGGTGTGTCTGACAAAGACGATGCTGCACGATGATCTGCAGCAGTGAGTTGCGAATCAACAAACTGGACGGAACGGCTGTGCTGCTCGCGTCGGACGAAAGCTCATTTAAAGATTTGGTTTTAGTTTTTGGTGGCTACTCGCTCGCTCGCCGTATAGGCCTGCGCGGCGCGGCAGGGCTATGTGTTTCCTGCTGCTGTATTAGCCATATTGCACACGGTTCGGTTGTTGGTTCAGTGCCCATTTTTGTGACTGTAGCGTGGACGCTACCGCAACCGTGAAATTCGTCGTGACAATGCCAGCACCGCAGCACGTACGACAAATGGTTTTTTCCTCAAAGGAAACGTACGATGGGTCTAGCTAGTAGCAGAGCGCAACCTTTTTTTTCCTTGTAAAAATTAAAATAAAAGAAAAACGGAGTGTATTGAAATTGGTTCCACAAGTAATCACTGGCAGAAAGGATCTTTGGGTGGAAGAGAGAAAGAAAGAAATGGGAACCCTGCTGCACAAGTTTTGACTGCGCTGCTGCTGCGCAGGCAGCAGCGAGTTGCGGGAACGACCAACCAAAAATACTATTGAGGTAGCCGCTGCGCATTTTCAAGTTCTTGCCAGGCCTCATAATAACGATCTTGGTTGGCAGTCAGTCGAGCAAGGAAAAGCAAATCAAAACCCTCTCTGCGCCCTGACTGACCTGCATACATCACGTCCACCTTTCTCACACACGCGTCCCTTCAGTTTCACTGCGCAGAGAGAAGAGATCTTTAACTCTTTGGGTTCGTTGGGTTGTTTGTTTGTTTCCCGGCCAGCCATACATACATGCGTGCCCGGTCCGGTCCGGTCCGGTCGTACCCCCTTGCGCTCTCTGCCTCCTTTCCTTCCTGTGATAAAGCGAAAACTGTCCCAGCTGGCCGCAGAGACACCACACTTATGTTTTTGTTCCGCTGATAACGACGACAGTCAACTAATGACACCAGTCCGTCTCAGTGACTCATTTCCCTTTCATTGCGAGGCCAGTCTGGTTTAATTCTCCACGTCCGGACGACCGGACGTGACCCTGTTTAATTTGTTTGTTAAGCACACCAGATGCATGACAGCTAAAGAGAAATGAACCAGGGGCACTGGGGCAGGGACACACCTCTCTGCTCTCTGCTTCCACAAATTTGAATGCCAAGGATTTGGAAATTATCGCCTGCCTGTCCTTGAGAAAAACGGTACAGGTGTCCCCTGTATCCTACCACCTTTACTGCGCGGCAATAGAAAAGGCTCCAGGCTTTTCCCAGATTTTAAATCCTCGTCATTTAATTACGCTCCAGATTTGAACATGTGGGAAGGGAAGTACTAGCACGACGTTTTGCAGATGCACGCGGCCGGAGCCCGGAGAACCTCTCCCTGGCGTTGCCATCATGATGATGCTATAATTTAAATTTCGATCTCCTCTGCGTAAATAAATCCTATTATTAAAACCATGCATCCACCTTTTTCAGCGTCTTGGCCTTTTTCCGAGTCAAAAATGTCTGCCTCAGGCGTGCTCCTTGTTCCCCTGGCCCCTTGCCCCGCCCTTGTTAATTCATGTTTGTTCCTAACTAGCAATCCCGTTATTTCAGATAGATGCTTGTTAATTGAACGTTCAATTCTTTTTTTCTTAAAGTATCTGTCAATCTTTCACTCAACATTTTCAGGTTTCTTCCTAACTATATTTTGCATAGCAATCCCGTTCTTTTCAGATAGATGCTTGTTAATTGAACGTTCGATTCTTTTTTTCTTAAGTATTTGTCAATATTTTATAGAAAGTACATCCCTAGTTGCAAAGTTTATTGTGTACACCCTGCCCATTACTCATCGATTGTTAAACCTTAAACACTCCGATAAAGCCTTGTTATCGTCTCCCAAACTATATTAGGAAAATGATACTTCTCTTTTTGGGATCCCGTGATTTTATCCCCCGGCTCGCTGGGTCACGTAACACTCGGTCGAGGTGGGGCCAGATAACACATCGCTATCCGTTTTCTCGCGTCGCCATGCTAGCTCGTGTGTCTCCGCCCGGCCGCGCCTGCGCCGCCCCGTGCGGTACCACGCCCCCGCAACTATGTCGCCCCACACCCTCGCGCCTGCAGCCGTCGCGTCCCCTCCGAGTTCCGCCGCCTAGCCACGCCCTCGCGCCCGCGTTGCTCCCGTCGCGCTGTTGTGCCACGCCCTCGCACCTCCAGCCGCCGCTGGATCGACTGTCGCTGCGCTCCGCACCTATAGTCGCTGCCTTGCTCTGTCGGGACGACATCGCCAGAGTCACTGACGAGGTTTGATCTCATCAATGCCCATTGTTATGGACTTGGGTTTTGGAGAAGATGGGAATGCTGGAGATCGTGGAACGGTTAGCAAACAAGCAACACGGGGACAAGGTTTACCTGTTCGGTCCGGAGAAAACCCTACTCCGCTTACGCTCTTGATTACGGCGGAACCGGTTACAGAAGTCGTAGATGCAATCTGGCGTGGAGGTGTGTATGCGAAAGTATGAGAGAGAGATCTAGGTCGTGCCCTCCTAGCCTTTATATAGACTCAGGCAGGTCCCCGGGCATAGACCTAGTCGGTTACAAGTTCTAGGGTTTTACCCCTTTGAATTTCCTATCTGCGCTAGTCTTGCTCTCCAAGGATCCGAAGGCGTCATGGGTCTTGGCCACCCGAAAATCTTCATGGGCCGGCGTACATCTGCCGTGGGCCTTCCTTGGGCTGGACCAGGTATGCTAAGATCACGTACCCGTAGGGTATAACCATGTCAAGAGTCCCGGTGATCGGTCAATCGTAGATTCGGCTGAGGACTCTTCAATCCTTCGGGTGCAACTATGTATTAACAGTATGTGTGTACGGATTGTTTGATGCGTGTGCCTGACTCACCCGACGGATCAGGGTCAGTTAACTGTCTTAGGACGAAACAACACAATCTTCTTCATGTCGAGTCCCTCAACTCGGACCTGAAACATATGCTGGTGTAATTCGACTCAGGCCGCGGAGGACTTACAGGAGTGGAATTCCAGTGATTTTAACTGATGTACCCAACGCGTTCATCGGGATTTTTCATCGCGCCTGCTGGCACGGGCTTTATACTAGCAGAGCGCAGTCGTGTGCGTTACCAGGCCATCAGATGATATATGTAGGTCTTATCTTTGTGTCGCAGACACAGCATCCGAATGTTTATCACCGCGGAGGTGTTTCGGGTGGCCAAGGAGATTGTTGCTCACTTAGCGTTTTGTTGGGGCAGAGTTGCCGAAAAGTTTTTGCGTGCTTGATCCGAAAGATCGCAGTCGAAGAATGCATAGGGTGCGCGACCAGCGCTCCCTATGGGAGTAGCCCCCGAGTGTCTGTTCGAGTCGTAGACTCGAGCGGGGACTTTTATTCAGGCGTTTGTTCAGTGCTAGGTCCGTAGGACACAAAAAATTTCGGATGCTTAAATCCATCCTCCCTATGGGAGTAGCCCCCGAGTCCGTAGTGGAGTCGTAGACTCGACATAGGACTCGAAGTTATAGTTCGTTTTTATCCATCTTTCGGGTGTGCGACCAGCGCTCCTAATAGGAGTAGCCCCCGAGTATTTAGTTGAATCGTAGATTCGAGTGAGTACTCTTAGCTTTGAAGCCGAAGAAATTGCAGTTGTTGCTAGTATAGCTTTTGATGACATCAGTGCTGACGATCAATGACCTCAAGCGTTTGCTGCTTGAGAGATGACTTGACTGGACGAACATGGGTCCCACTTGCTGACCTTGAATTGACCGGTCACGCGTGGCGTGGAGATAATTACGGCGTCGCCTCGATTTCCGCGCGTAGTGGGCGGCGTGGTAACGACGGTTCGTTGTGATGCTGACACGTGTATGGCCAGATCTGCCGTTGGCGTTAGGTCTTCTTGATGGACGGTTGTCGTGCGTCATCTTCGCCGTTATAATCATTGGGGAAAGCTGCAGTTTGTTTTCACCGCATCTACTCTTGTTTTCACTGCCTCCTTGTGCTCGAGGGGTTCTTGCTGCGCGCTGTAATATTCTTCCACATTTCCTTCTTCCCTTCTGCATTCTCACCGCGGCGCCACGAGCGATGGGGAAAACGAAGAAGTCGTCATCTGCAGTTGGTACCAGCACCGCCGGAGGGAAAAAAGGCGCTACCACCACCCGTGTCACCGACGGTGGTTGGCGGCGATCAGAGACGCGGGAGAGTGATCTCCGTAGGCTTCGCGAGCGGGGCTTGATCCCACAGGATTGGGAGGCCGTCAGACTCCCCGGAAACGAGGTAATCCCCCGTCCCCCCGCTGGGTATAGGGTTATGTTTCTTGCCTTCGTTATTCGTGGGTTTTCCTTCCCAGTCCATGACTTCCATCGTGGGCTGCTCTTTCTCTACGGCATCCAGCTGCATCATCTTTCGCCCAATTCTCTTCTCCACATTGCTTGCTTCATCACTTTCTGCGAGTGCTGGCTCGGCATCGAGCCGCACTTTGGCCTCTTCCGGAAACTTTATTCCGTGAAGAGGCAATCCGGCTCGGACGGTGTGTATCCCATTGGGGGTTGCATCATCTCCCTCAAGGCCAATATCCTTTTCTTTTCTTTCTGTATGTCCGAATCTGTCCAGTACTGGCGGAGGCGATGGTTTTACATTCGTGACTCCATAGTGGCTGGGCAGCAATTTGGTCTTGCTCCTTTTGAATCCTCCCAGATAATCGAGCCGAAGAGGTCCTGGAAAAACCAGATCTTGGATGGTGAGTCGACAGAGATAGAGGCCCTTTACCGTCGGGTGGAGGATCTCCAGTTGACTCCTGAGAAGGAAGTGAATGGCGTGGATATTATCCGCACGTTTCTCGAGCGTCGGGTGCAGCCTCTCCAGGCTAGGGCGCACCCGATGTTTCTTTATGCTGGGCGCCATGATCCGACGAGAGTTTCGGCCGAGAAGCTTTCCCAGGGTGATCTCGACAAGGCCCTTCGTACGCTGTTGAAGTACAAGGCTGGAGAGGATATCCCGGGGAAGTCGCTGGCTCCGCCATTTTCTTCGACGCTGGCTGTTCCACAGGTGTAGATTCGTGCGCGTAGCGCTTTTCGTCGACTGCGTATTTATTTTCCTTTGTTTGCTAACAAAGTCTCTTCTTTTTTGCAGTGCTTCAAGGTGCCGGGTATGTCGCATACATTACCCAAAGTATATTCGGATGCTCCGGACAATGACTTGGTGGATTCCATGTCCGAACTGCCGTCGGCGCGATCTCCGGCGAAAGATGCCAACGAGTCGAGCGAGGACCGCACGCGCAAACGATCGCGGAGCTCCAGGGAGTCTTCGGATGCCTCGACTCCTCCGACTCCTAGGAACCCTCTGTGCCTTGAGCGTCACAGTGACGGGCATGGACGCTCTTCCTCCCCTTTTCCTGCCATTCCTGTGTGGGCTGTAGCGCCGCACCCGCCAGCAAAGCGGAAGAAGGAAGAAAAGAAGGAAGAGAAGAAGGGGGAGAAGAGAGTCCGAAGGACTCCTCATGTCTTCGACCTGAGCTCGCTGGACTCGTAAGTTTCTTTTATATTGCTGTCTTTTTGCTGTTGACTTTTGTGCTTGTGCTAATTATTTCGTGTGCAGGCATTCCTCCCACGACTCCTCCAGCGATGTTGCTCGGAAGATGATGGGAGAGTAGAAGGTTGCGTCTCCTCCTCCTCAGATGGTGGCTACCTCTGAGGGTGCTGCGTCGGTCCCTTCTCCGTAGGAAGCTCAGGTGGTTGCGCCTCAGAAGGCTACCAGCGGGCCTTCGGAGTCTCCATCGGAGCATGTAAGTACTTATGTTTCCTGCCGCGGGGGGAGCCCCCGAGCGTCTGAAAATTTTTCTTGTCTTGTTCTTTCTTCGAGTCTTCGGGGGGAGCCCCCGAGCGTTTTTGTGTGCGAATTTTGCTTTTGTTCCTTCGTGTTGGGCGCAGCCCCCAAGTCCTTTTCCTTACTGGTAGTTCTTCTTCCTGCAGCCTTTTGTACAGGATGCCAAGCGACTGGTGTAGGAGCACCTGGTGCTGGAGGTCAACCTCCGACAACTTCAAGGTACCTGTATGCTTTGGTGCTTGTTTCTTTTTGCATTATTGTCTTGCTTTCTGACGCTTGTATGTTTTGAATGCAGAGGAGCATAACACTTCCCTCCGTGAGATTGATGCTCTCAAGAAGAGCCTTGGTCAAGCGGAGAAGAAGGCCGAGGACGCCGCTGGTGCGAAAGAGCGCCTTGAGCTGGAGTTGGCCAAGGCAGCCGAGGCTAAGGAGCGTCTGCAGCAGGAGGCTACGGACCGCGAGGAGCAGCTTGCCATGGCTGCGACTGCGCGTGAAAGAGAGGTGGCGGGCAAGCTCATGGCTGCTGCCAAGGCTGTTTCAGGTGAGTACCTTATTTTTGCTCCTTTCTTTTCGTTTTCTTGTCTTTCTTCTGTGTTACTTTCTTCATTCCTTCTCTTTTTGTCTCAGATGCCACAGGCATCGAGTTTGACCGCGGCGCTCTAGAGCACGGGAGTTCTCTAGATGATGCTACTACAACGGTCGAAGATCGTTGCAGCACCGTCGTCAACTCCCTTGCCAAGGCGAAGGAGGTCCTTGGACGCTTCTATAAGGAGCTTGTCCCCAAGGGCGCGACCCTTGATGATGTTGACGCTCTGGCGGAGGCTTTGTCAGCCGAAGCGCCTGCGGCGTACAAGCACAAGCAGAAGGGCATCGGCGCGTCCATCGGGCTGGCGATGGCCTTGGCGGATGGAGCGGAGCTGGACCTTCCCCAGATCACCTCCCGGATGCCGACGACCGCGGATGTATCCGAGGTAGCCTTTGCTACCTATTCTGCTCGCTGCAAGCGATATGGGCCAAAGCTCATTGATCTGCTGTCTGAGTATGCGCGCGCATGTGAGGCCAAGGCGAGGCAATCCGGCTCCGAGGCTACTCAGGGTGTCGCGTCTTAGGCGTTGCAGCTGTAGGATAGTTTGTAATCTTCTTTTGTTTATAATTATGTTGAGGAACAAAAAATCATTGTGCCACGTAGTGGCCTTTATATGCTTGATGAATTTTGTTGAGTTTTGCTCTTCTCCGTCTGAATGTTTATGTCCTTTTATTTTCTGCTGCTCTAGGTTCCTTCGAGTGATGATCCCATTGACACCTCGCCCGCAACGCGGCAGCGGCCATCTTTGGATGATTCATCACAACTTGCTTTTCTTCGAGACCGTGTTCGTAGTCTTGAGAAGGAGTTGCTTGGGGTGCGTGGCCACGCCGATGTTTGGAAGTCCAAGGCAGATCGTGGTGCAGCCAGAGAGGAGTACTTGATGGCGGAACTGCTTCGGCTGTCTGAGCAACTTCAATGTAAGTTGTTCTTTGTTTCGAGCTGCAGCTCAGTTTTTCGGATGCGCCTGCTGGCCTTGCGTCTTATTTTGTGCGAGTGTCACAGGTGCTAACCTTGCTCCGAGGGAGGAGAAGGAGCGTGTTGCTGTTCGGGTCAATTGCTTGACTCAATAAGACATGGAAGCTGACGGTTTCTTCTGGATGGATCGTGACCGTGCCATGGCTCTGGCAACGGTGCAGGATCACGTTCACCAAGTGTCGCGGGTGCTTCGTCAAATGCAGACTTCGCTCTCATCAGTTCTGCATGTGATGTTTCCACGGATCTCGTGCCAACAACCTGTCCGGCCTTCATCTAGATTTGGAGCGTGACTCGCGTCCAGAACTGGTGAGGCAGCGCTCGTCGCAGGGTGAAGGCTGCGTTGTCCTTGTTAGGCTGCATCGACTGATGTAGATCATGCATTGTAGTTGGGCCACCTCTTCGGCCGGATGGTGGCGAGTGGGATATGCGTCCGCATTATGCGGCTGTAAGGCAGTATGCCGAACAGGTCGTAGATTTGTTTGAGCAGCGTGCTCAAGTTATTCTTCAGAATAGGTAGTACCTGTAAAAGAGATATATGTAAAATTTGTATATTTCGACTGGGCGTGTTATGCCCTTTGTTATAAAAGTTTGTTTATTGTGAGCACGTAGTGCTTTGTTTGAGTACATGTCCTTTTCGTTTGTCTGACGTTGTCAGATACTCAGGTGTACACGTGTGATCCTCGTCGATGAAATCGTGAGGTGGGGGGGGCCCCCGAGTGCGTTTGTAGCATAAGGTAAAGTTGCAAGTAGCGAACGAGATTTTGGGGCAGGACACTTAGCTTTATTTATATCGTAATGGAGGAAGTACATTTTTCGGCTGAATAGCCTTGGCTGAAAAGCCTTATTGAAAGTAAAGGGGTAGGTAGCTATGGGTAGAATCGCCGCAAGTGTGCGATGTTCCATGGGTTGGAGTATGCGACTCCAGACTCCACGTGCTTGAGGCGATAGGCGCCACCTGGGATGACTTCGGTGATAATGTAGGGTCCTTCCCATGGCGACTCGAATTTCTTAGGTCGCTCTTGCTTGAGTCATAAGACGAGGTCTCCTTCGACGAAGGACCTTGGGCGTAGCCGTCGGCTGTGGTAGTTGCGGAGACTCGGCTGGTACACCGCTGATCGAGCTGCTGCTATGTCTCTTGCTTCGTCGAGTGTGTCCACGGCATCTTCGAGTGTAGCCGTGGATTCGGCTTTTATGTGACGAACCGGGGCCGGTGGCGATTGGTAGCACGGCCTCGGCTCCGTGCACCATGAAGAACGACGTGTAGCCGGTGGAGCTGTTTGGCGTAGTCCGTAAGCTCCACAGGACAAATGGTAGCTCTTTCGTCCAGGCTCCAGATTTTCGTTCGAGTGGACTCATGAGGCGCTTCTTGATGCCAGCGCCGATTAGGCCGTTGGCCTTTTCCACCTGCCCGTTTGTTTGCGAGTGTGCCACTGAGGCGTACGTGATGTTGATCCCGAGGCCTTCGCAGAAGTCCTGGAATTCCTTAGAGATAAAGTTTGATCCATTGTCGGTGATGATGTTGTGCGGTACGCCGAACCTGTAGACAATGGACTCAAAGAATTTTACGGCGGTCTTGCCCTTTTGGTTAGTGACCGGCATGGCTTCGACCCACTTGGTGAATTTGTCGACTGCGACTAGGAGGTAGACGTGCCCCCCTTTTGAGGACTTTGGCAGTTTGCCAATCATGTCAAGGCCCCATTGAGCAAAGGGCCAGGCTATAGGTATTGTCCTGAGCTCTGATCCAGGTGCGTGTGGTTTATCGGCGAACCGTTGGCACCCGTTGCATCTTCAGACGATGTCCTTTGCATCGCTCATGGTCATTGGCCAGTAGAATCCGGCTCGTAGAGCTTTGGCGACAAGGGAGCGGCTGCCTGCGTGATGGCCGCAGATGCCCTCGTGGATGTCTTGGAGGATGGCTTTCCCGTCACCGATGGTGACGCACCTTTGTAGTACACCCGTAATACTGCGCTTGTACAACTCGCCATTGATGATGGTGAAGGCTTTTGACCGGCGAGATATGCGCCGTGCATCTGTCGGGCTGTCAGGCAGTTCTCCGTTTATCAAGAACTGGAGGTACGGTCGCGTCCAAGTTTCTTCGACTGCCATGACCTGCATCAAGTTGACCATAGTGACCTCTGTGTCCAGTTTCTCGGGTCCTTCGTGTTGGGCAGCGTAGCCCCCGAGTGTTCTGCTTCTTCGGGTGATCCCTTGGGGAATTTCCGCTTGATGGATGGCACGCAGATCTGTTCGAGGAACACACCCGATGGCACCTTTGCGCAGGTGGAGCCGATGTTTGCGAGTCTATCGACTTCCTCGTTGCTTTCTCTTCCGACGTGCCGAAGCTCGTAGCCGTCGAATTCTCCTTCGAGTGCATTGTAGAGAACATAGTACGCGATCATGTTTTCGGCGTGTGCGTCACACTCGTTCATTGTCTGCTGGACGACGAGGTTGGAGTCACCGTAGATGACCAGGCGTGTTGCGCCGCAGATCTTTGCCATCCTCATGTCGTGGATGAGTGCTTCGTATTCGGCCTCGTTGTTGGAGGCTCGGAATTTCATCCGGAGGACGTACTTCATCTGGTCGCCCTACGGGGAGGTCAGTATGACCCTGGATCCTGCTCCAGCTTCACGCTTGGAGCCATCGAAGTGCATTGTCCATGACTGCGACATGTCTGGGGTGTCTGGAAGCTGCAGCTCCATCCAATGTATGAGGAAGTCCGGGAGGACTTGAGATTTGATTGTGAGTCACTTCTCGTAGATGATGTCCAGAGGTGACAGCTCAATGCCCCACAGGGCCACGCGTCCTGTGGCTTCTGGATTATTCAGATCTTTGTTCGGGGTGCCTCGTTGACCATCACCCGTGCTCACGGAAGTAATGGCTCGGTCGAGCCGTCATGAACACGCCGTAGGCGAAGTTTCTGTAGTGAGGTACCTACGCTTTGTTGGCGTCGATTACCGAGGTAGTAGATTGGGCGTTGGACCCGTGGGTCTTGCCCTCTTCGGTCGTTCGACCACCAGCACGGTCTTGACCACGATGTGTGGCTGCTATATACAGCAGAGGTTCGCTCCTTTGGCGTGACCAGACAGCGAGGTGGAGAGTAGTCGTTTGAGGCTTTCGACGCGCCAGCCTCGGCGTCCACTCAATTTGTCGCGCTTTGGCGTAACTGGTAGAATGGCAGGGCTTTCTCGCCCATGCGGCTGATGAATCTGCTCAGCGCCGGTATTCATCCTGCGAGCTGCTGGACACCCTTGAGGTTTTTCGGCTTCTCCATCGCCATGATGGCTCTGATTTTCTTCGGGTTCGCCTCGATCCCTCGTTGAGAGATGAAGTACCCAAGCAGCTGACCTGATGGGACGCCGAAGGCGCACTTTTCGGGGTTGAGTTTGATCCTGTAGCGATCGAGGTTGTCGAACGTCTCACGGAGATCGTAGATAAGTGTCCTTGCCTCCCCGGTTTTGATGACTATGTCCTCGACATAGACTTGAACGTTGCGACCGATCTGGTCCTTGAGGCATGCCTGCATGTATCGCTGGTATGTGGCACCTGCGTTATTTAGCCCGAAGGGCATTGTGTTGTAGCAGAACACTCCGAACGGTGTGATAAACGCCGTTTTCTCCTGATCTTCGACCTTGAGTCGAATCTGGTTGTAGCCTGAGTAGGCGTCGAGGAAGGAGAGTTTCTCGCAACCTGCAGTCGAATCGATGATCTGATCGATCCGAGGAAGAGGGAAGTGGTCCTTTGGGCAGTGCTTGTTTAGCGACGTGAAATCCACGCACATCCGCAGGATGTCCGTGTCCTTCTTTGGGACCATCACTGTATTTGCAAGCCACTCGCTTTCTTTGATTTCCCTGATGAAGTCTGCAGCGAGTAGTCTATTGATTTATTTGCCGATAGCTTCGGCCCGTGGCTCGGACAGTCTCCGGATGGACTGCTTGATGGGCTTGGTGTCTGGAAAGACGTTGAGTGCGTGCTCGGCGAATTCCCTGGGAACTCATGGCATGTCCGCAGGACACCAGTAATTTCCAGCTCACGGAGGAATTCGACGAGCGCCTTCCTATCTTGAGGCTGGTAGTTGGCGATCAGCGCCGTCTTGGAGGCATCCGTCGGATGG
The DNA here is from genome assembly GCA_030063025.1 of Avena longiglumis. NCBI lineage: Eukaryota > Viridiplantae > Streptophyta > Magnoliopsida > Poales > Poaceae > Avena > Avena longiglumis. The sequence goes on along the minus strand of CP125973.1, from coordinate 442,477,508 downwards.
ACTTGCACCTTCTTTGTGTTGACGGTGGAGTCGAAAGACATGTCAGGTGTGTTTTGTCGTGCGACTGGGGGTGCCCCATTGTCCGTCACCTCGCGGAGCCTTAGGAGCTCCTCCTGCATGCCGAATGACTGGGAGATTTTGTTGAAATCTCTGTCGCATTGGTCCGATCGGGTGAAGCTCCCGTGGATTGTGATGACGCCCTTTGGTCCTGGAATCTTGAGTAGCAGGTATGCATAGTGTGGGACAGCCAAGAACCTTGCGAATGCTACACGCCCGAGGATGGCGTGGTACTGTGATGGCCAGTCCACTACTTCGAATTCGAGCCGCTCCAGCCGGAAGTTGTCCGGCTTGCTGAAGATGACATCGAGCCATATTTTGCCCAGGGGGAATATGCCCTTCCCTGGAACGATGCCGTGGAACGTTGTGTCTGACTGTTCTAGGCTGCACTGCGGGATTCACATTGCGGCTAGAGTGCTTGCGAACATCAGGTTGATGCCGCTGCCGCCGTCCATGAAGACGCGACTCATCTCGAAACCTCCGATCTGCGCCTCCAGCACCAGGGCAGCATGACCTGGGCGAGGGATCTGGCAAGGGTGATCCGAACGACTGAACGTGATGCAGGACTCCGATCCGCTGAGGTACTCAGGGATGGCGGGTGGAGTTGCCACGGCCAGGTTGATCTGTCGGGTGATTTTCTTCTGCACCCTATTCGTGGGGCGCCCCTTCTGGATCATCAGTGCTCCTTTCGGCTGGGGATACCCGTTCCCAGCGTTGTTCTGTGCTGGTGCGACTGGTTGGTTCGGGCCTCCTACAGGTGGCGGTGGAGGAGCTCCATGCGCTATTTCACCTGGCGCGGGTGCGTTTCCGAACGCAGGGATTGGGGCTTGCTGCCTCATCTGCACCATGCTTTCGCTGAGTTTCTGGAACTCGCGGCAGTCCTTGAGCATGTGGCTCGCCTTCTTTTTGCCATCCTTATCGATGTAGAAGTGGATGGTGCATGGACCCGAAAGCTTTTCGTATGCTGAGGGTCCGTTATCGATCGCGTTGCCGCGCTACACGCTGGCGTCCCTCGTCGCGGAAGTTTCCTCCGCGGTATCCTCCGCTGTTGCGGTTGGCGTCGTTGCGGCTATCGGCGTAGCCAGCCGCGACCATGTCGGGTCCATCGCGATCGTCGTAGACACGCGATCTTCTCTTGCTACGGCGCTCTCGCCGTCGACCGTAATCATCTTCTTCTTCCGATTGTGCTCGGTGAATGGAATCTTCGCCGTCAGCCCACCTGTTGGCGATGTCCATGAGGTGGTCGTGTGTTTTGGGCTTGACGCGCCCAAGTTCCTCCTTGAAGTCTTGGCGCTTGACGCCGTCCCTGAAGGCGTCGATGGCCCTCTCTTTGGAGATGTGGGCTGCGGAGTTCTTTGTGTTGGACCAGCGTAGTATATACGAGCGGATGGATTCGCCCGTTCGTTGAGTGCAGACTCGCAACTCTTCGATTGAGGCGGGCCTCTTGCTGGTGCCCCTGAAGTTTCGGATGAAGCTGTAAGCTAGCTCATCCCAGCTTCGTATGGACCCTGAGGATAGGTCTTGAGCGGATCCGGCTCGCTGTCATTGCGGTGAAGGCATTGCATGGCAGTCTCTTTGTTTCCACCGTGCAGTTTGACGGATGATAAGTGGTCGATGAGCCAAGCCTTTGGGTCTTGAGTGCCATCGAACTTCGGAGTATCCGAAGGAAGCTTGAAATTGCGCGGCATCTTCGTTCGCCGAACAGATCTGCTGAAGCATCGGGCTCCTCAGAGTTCTCCTTCTTCTTCGTCCATCTCGGACTCAGACGAGCATGCGCGCTTAGCTCGCGCTTTGTCGATTTTGCGCTGCGTGAGCGCGTCTCTGGCGTCGTAGTCGCGGTTGCGATGGCGCGAACTCTTCTTCCTTCGAGGAAGGTCATGTTCTTCTTCTTTGGATGAAGGGGTGGGGCTGCGGTCGAACCTGACCGGAGCTTTCTTCTTCGGCTCCGTGGGAGCTTCTTGGTGGAGCACAGCTCCGACGAGTCCAAGTCCAGTAAGTGCGGACTTGTGCATGGCCCTCTTCGGGTCTCCCTCTGGAGGTGGGTGAGCTGCGAGGTACGCAGTGGCTGCCATGATCGCATCCTGCGGCGTTTTTGGGATGACGTTGCCGTCGGCATCCATCTCCATGAAGGATGTGTGGAGGGTTCGGGTCACCTCCCCGCGCTCCTTAGGGTCCATGTTCTCCACCCGAGAGCGGTGCTTGTTGCCTTGGTTGGCGTTCGAGCTGGAGCCGATGCCCATGGCGGAGAGCGCAGCTCGTCGCGCGCTGGACTCTGAGGCTGCTTGCTTGCCTTTGTCGAGCACCTCCTGCATCTTGACCTGCTTCTTGTGCTCCTCGATCAGGAGCAGGTGGTAGGCCATCGGCAGATCCCGGGAGGAGTCTGCAGGCAGGACTATGTTGCCTGCCACGGCGTTGCGTGCCTGGGCCCATCCTTCTTTGCTAAGGCGGATGACGTGGCCGTTGTTTTCCCCTTCGGGTGGGGGCGGACTGGCTTCTTCTGTTCCCGCCGTTCCTGTCTTGCGGGTTGGGGTTCGAGTTGGGTGGCGGGTTGGGTGTTTGCTGATCCCCGTCAGCCTGTATGACTACAGCGCATTGGTAGGGCTCGTAGATTGGTCCGCTGTTACCGCAGCTTTCAGATCCGGAACCGTAGGTCCCTTCATCCGACGGATCGCATGAGATCGGAGTTGCCATCTGCTGTCGTAGGAATCATCTGTTGATGATATTGTGCGTAGCACAGGGTGTGGGGTCCATGAAGCGGGCCTGATTGATGGTAGGGGCACCCGCTCAGGGAGGCGGAGGGTGCCAGTTTGCCCCACCTGGAAGCAGAAGCTCCCGAACAGGATTTCGAGTCCGTCACCTACAGGCTCGAAGTCCTTCATGGTGGCCGGTGAGTGGGCGGTGAAGTTGAAAGCGCCGAAGAGGAGGTGACTCTCCGTCACCGCAGAGTTGTAGATCGGTCGGGTTGGGACCGTCACGACCGCACAATCAGCGTCCCCAGTTCCCACAGACGGCGCCAATTGACGAGGTTTGATCTCATCAATGCCCATTGTTATGGACTTGGGTTTTGGAGAAGATGGGGATGCTGGAGATCGTGGAACGGTTAGCAAACAAGCAACACGGGGACACAAGGTTTACCTAGGTTCAGGCCCGGGAAAACCCTACTCTGCTTTGCTCTTGATTACGGCGGAACCGAAGGTTCTGGGTGCGCAGATCTGTCTGGCGTGGAGGTGTGTATGCGAAAGTATGAGAGAGAGAGATCTAGGTCGTGTCCTCCTAGCCTTTATATAGACTCAGGCAGGTCCCGGGCATAGACCTAGTCGGTTACAAGTTCTAGGGTTTTACCCCTTTGAATTTCCTATCTGCGCTAGTCATGCTCTCCAAGGATCCGAAGGCGTCATGGGCCTTAGCCACCCGAAAATCTTCATGGGCCGGCGTACATCTGCCGTGGGCCTTCCTTGGGCTGGACCAGGTATGCTAAGATCACGTACCCGTAGGGTATAACCATGTCAGTCGCCGCCTTGCTTCGCCTCTGACCTTCTCCCCTGTTGCAGCGCCTCTCTACGGACATGGCTTTGTCGTTCTGAGTGTTGTTGCTCCTGCTGCTCCTAGGGGATGTCGGAGATGCTATCGATGGCTGACAGATTTGCTACATACGACGTTCGGTGTTGCTACCACGGTTTAGAGCGTTTGCTACAAAAGGTTAAATGTTTTATGAGAGAACAAAGCACATTGATGTCAAGTACCATTCTATTAGAGACATTATTGCTCAAGATAAATTAAAGGTATGCAACATCAATACTCATGATAATCATGCTGATATGATGACTAAACCTATTCATGTTGCTAAGTTTGAGCTCTTAGGTGGTTTAGCTGATTAGTTCAAGCCACTATTGGCGCTGAAAGTATTTTCTTTGTTTGTTTAGGAAGATTGTTATCGTTGATGCTTCAAGAAGGTCATCTTAAGGTAAAGTTTGTTGATGGATCCAAATTTATTAAAAAGGCTAACTCCTGACAAGTGGAGCAAGATCCGTCGCCAGTATCGGGGGTGATAGCCCCTACGGTACGCTTTGTTGAAGACCTAGGTTTTATATATACCTCTTGTAAGACGCTGTTTGAGATAAATTGCATATGTGAAATTTTCGTCGTTGTGTAAACACTTTTCGTTATAGTAAAGTTTCGCTGGCTGGCGTCCGTAGTTTTCTCTTATTTGTTGGAGAGATTTTTTCACGTTGAAATTATGTGTCCCCTTCGTGTTCTCGTTTTCGTTCTTTGTTATTTAGTTGTCGCGTTTATAAAAAAAAAACATATAGTTTGGGACCTCGCATCAGACTACTGTCTGTAGCTTCTGTTTTTCTTATATATATATTCAAAGTTTTATAGTAGTTGAACTCATTTTCAAGGTCGTTTATATGGAAATAAAAAAATGAAGGGTAACTTTTACAGGTGAACCCAGGGGGTAGACTTGTCTTTCCAGAGGTCCTTGTCCCTGATTCCCGTGGTAACGGCAACATGGGTGCCTCCTGCGCAACAGCGTGTACTGTAACCATTTTCCATGCACATCCATGGACATCTTTTTGGGAGCATCCAGAGCATAGGCAATCATGGGTAGCAGCTAGGTAGGCGTCCTTCTTTTGCCAAACCTGCAGTATAGTAACAGCTGATAATTTTCTCCTGTCATTTCCATGTACAATGGCAGAAACGCCCCTTGGCGGCCTGTGCAGCTACGTAGTACAACAAGCCCTTAGTAAATGAGCATTAACTAGTGTATTGTGTTTTTAGATACAAGGGCATTAACTTTGGTGATCCTGGCAGCAAAAGGAAAACGATCGTCTGCGAGGTGTACAGGGGCAAAAATGTGGGTTATCCCTTTCGTGTGAGGATGTTTCAGTCTGATATTCAAGGGTTTAAACTGAGGGTTTAAGGGTTGAGACGATCAAATGGGAACCCGGCTACCTTGATGCGGCATTTCCATATGTAGCGAGCTGCAGCTGCAACTTCATTCCTGAAAGCGATTGCCTGAACTCAGCACAATGCTAGCGTTCACATAACAACGGAACGCATTCACGAGCGCAAGAATAGAAGATAAAGAAGAACAAGGCATATGATGATCGTTACAATACACCGTGGCAGCACAGCTTGTAGTGGGATTTTTTTACAAATATAGCCCTCTGTAAATCATCATCGCTAAAACTACCCCGCTCTCACAGCATTTATCAAATATACTCGGGCGGGAGGTGGAAAAAGTGTCACGTTGCGTCTTCCGCCCAGAACTGTGGCGGATCAAAATTCCCGTCTTGAGAAATGGCGGGAAGAACATCCCGCCCTTGCGATTGGCGGGAGCAGACCCGTCGCTGGCGGGAGGTTTGCATGCAGCATACGTCTTCCTTTTCTTGGCCTTTTCGTGTGCTTGACCGCCAAAAGCATGCCTTCGCATGCACATTAATTGATGCCTGTCCTTGCAACGCAATCGCATGAAGATTCTGCCTCATTAGGTGCCTAATCTATTCCAGATTCGCTGGTAATTTGAGGCTATAAAAAGGACTCGTGAGGACTCCCAGGCTTCACGGATACGAGTATTCGAAGATCCAAAAATTTGTATCCAAAAGTTAAAAAAAAACAGAAAAATCTAACGATGTAGCCAGTAATGTCTTCTGTTAGTGTGTATATGTAAAATACTTCCTTGGATCCAATATAATTGTCTCGGATTCGCCTAAATTTAAATATATCGAGACATATTTTAGTGGTAGATACGTTACAATAAACGCGATTAGCGCCGACGGCCAGCCCCGTCGGCGTATACCCTGATCTCCGTCGGCATAGGCTACGTCGACGGTGGCCATCGGCGTACTGTCTCATAGGCGTAGACCCGTCACTGTCGGCGCACAGCACACATTAGCATATACCCCTAGGCCGACAGCTATACGGAGTCGTCGGTGTACACACCGTCAGGGTAGGCTCCGCGGGCTGACGGTCATTAGCTCCAGGAGTTATACACCGATGGCATTGCCATCAGCCCAAGCCACCACGTGCCGCCCCTGCAGCCGTCTGCAAGGCTCTTACGCCGACGACCACACCATCAGCCCGATACGCCGACGGCATTGTCGTCGGCCCAGGCCGGCTCGCTGGGCCACAGAAGGGTCTATGCCGACGGTATTCCCATCGGCCTAGGTATATCATTAATATTTATGTTGTTGTATATTATATGTATATTTTTTGTTTTTATTTTACATTTATGTTTTAGCCTCGGGTTTCGGAAGATTCTCGTCATTATTCTATGCGGGTGGCGGATATTGAAATTCAGAGGTACAGTCTCCAATTTTTTTATAAATTATATCTATATTAAAATTATAGTGAGAAATAAATAAATCAACCATATGAATTTGATACTTTGGGGAAAAAGGAAAATAAAAAAACTTGGCCGCTAGACCGACGACATTGCCGTCGACTTATACCACGTGCCATAGCTAGGCCGACAGCAAAGCCGTCGGCGTAGCTGCGTGCCCTAACACCGTATCGTTCCCGTCAGGCGGGCCAATAACCTAGGCCACGTGGCTTCCAACACCGATGGCAGAATAAACGTCGACGGTCATCATCGATTGGTTATCGGGCTACACCGACGGCTGCCGTCGGTTCTTGTTGCCCTATGCCGACAGCCACGTAGCCCCACTGACGAGCCCATGCGCCTGCGCCGACGGGCCCAACATTTTGCTGTCGGCGTAGGTGCGGTCATCGGCGTTTACAATTATTCTTGTAGTGATACATCCGTATCTAAACAAATCTATGTCAGTTAATTTAGATATAAGAGAGGAATTAACATGCAAATGGAACTTAATCCCACGTGCAATCACGACCTAAGTCTATAACTATGACTGTACTAAATAAAACAGCCCTAATACCACACTACTTCGTCCGTTTTAAAATATAAGATGTTTTAGCTAAGCAAATGTATCAAGACTATTTTAATATATAGATTCACTCAAATTTAGAAAGAATCTAAAAACTAAAAAAAGTCTAGATATATTTTTTCATAAACCTAAAACATCTTATATTTCGAAACGGATAGAGTAGATTATTAGATTATTAAGTCCAGTTGAAGGCAAAAGAAAAACGACAACATGCAAACCTGTGCAGCAACATCATCCAGCATGGCATCCTGAGAATCAACGGCATGAGAAGTAACCTCCCGCCAGCGTTAAGTTGTCAAGGTGCCTTTGGTGTCCCTCCGTGGCGGGAAGTATCGTTTGGCCTTTCTCCGTGGCGGGTTAAGTAAGCCGCCTTTGGTATTGGCGGAACGTGCCACGTGGCACTTTTTTTACCTTCCGCCAGGACATATTTGACAATCTATTTAGCAACAAGGCAGTTTTGGCGATGCAAGATTATAGGGATGCATATTTGTAAAAAAAAATCCTTGTAGTGGCGCCAGTGTAGGAAGGTAGGGCCGTACAGGCGTGGGTTTAGTACTTTGGTAAAATATTTTCACCAGGTTGTTGTTTCTTGCAACAAATGCCCGAAAAACTCGTGCTATGTGCAATACGTAGCGCCGTCAGAGAGATAGAGGCGATTGGAGGAGCTAGCTAAAACCCATCTACAATTCTGTCCTTCTCATCGGCGAAGTTGTCAGTTCGCTCTGTCTTCTGTAGCCCTAGGGTCTTAGAGGTGTGACAGACCACGGCCTCGCTGCTCAAAAGGTTTTCTGTTCTATATTTAGTCTGTTTTTGTGTGTGTGTTTTTAGAATGTTGAGGCGACAGTTATGTCCTAAAGTTAGAATAAAATCCTCTCCGCTCTACCCTTACTCCGGTGGTGCATGTAGCGCTGACGTACGTCGCGTGGAGTCGTTTCTCTAGCGGATCTCCTCGGATCCGTTCTGTTTTCGTGTTCGTTTGTGCGATTTCAAGTTAGTTTCTTCCGATCTATGGTTGTCATCTTTGGCAATGGTCACCGACGGACGCATCGCCCCTCTAGCCTGGGCATGCACCCGGGCTTCCGGCTGGCCAACACAAGCTATTTTGATCGAAATTTGACAAAAAATTGTATATTTGGTCTTCGTATTTGCCGTTTGCCCGGGCTTTGAAATAATCTTGGATCCGCTACTGGCAATGGTTGTTGCTCTAGTGTGTTGGTCCTTTGTGTGTTTAGCACGATGATTTTTCGTTTGTTAACTTTAACAAGCTCTACTACGATAAGTTTTGCCCTGCTCCGTTGATGGAGGGACGAGAAGAACGGCGCGCCTTCGGTTGTGCTGGTGGTTGTTGTCATCCATAGATGGTCCAATGATCTATTTATAATTTCTATTACTTTTAAGACTCGCTGTACTACCGTTAATGACTTTTTTTATAGATTGGTGGAATATTGAAAATAATTATAATTCACAAGAGCAAGTATAGAAGAAACAGATAAAGAAGAAGAAAAAGGTAGTTTTGGCAAGAGGTAGTTAAGTGTGTGTTTGTTTGAGTCTATGAGAAGAAAGAAGAACAAGGCTGACGATGATCGTTACGTACAATACAAGCACCACCGTGGCAGCACAGGTGGTAGTGGCGCCAGTGTAGGAGGGTAGGGCCGTAGAGGCGTGGGTTTAGTACTACTTTGGTTAAAGATTTTCGCAGGGGTAGCGATGGAGCTTGTAGGCGTAGGCACGTAGGCTAGGGCCGGTTCTATTCTGTGCCTGGGTGCACTGCTGCTACAGCCACCCTCTCTCGTTTTGGTTTTGGTTTTGGTTTCTCGCTCTCTATTATTGCGGGTGTCAGGGAGACAGCAAAGCAAGTTGCTCCCTCCTTTCCCCTCAACTGTTTCCCTTTTCCATCTCTGTTTTCCCCACTCCGTCGGCTTCTCCTCCTCAAAACTCTGGGAAATTTCACCAGAGAGAACTCTCGCTCGCTCTAGTAGGAAAATAAAGAGAGGAGAAAATACTATAGTGAAGAAAAGAAGGAGGGGGAAAAGATGGATCGCACGCACAGTATATAGAGAAACGAAATGCACAGCAAGTTTGCCCAACAAAAGCCGGTCAGTACCACGACTGGTACCACCAGTCACACCGCCTCATCAGGCCGTCCGAACCCAGCCGGACCCCCGACCCGACGCCCAACCCCAGAAGGCGACAAGGCGGACCCGCCCACCCTACCCTGACACACGCACACGAACGCAGGCGCCAGCTTTCCCCCGCCCGCACGTGCGGCCACCCGGCACGCTCCCCAGGGGAGGGACCGATCCACCAAGGACGCACGGACGGACGGACGGACGGTGATCCCGTTTAACGCCGTCGCCCTGTAGCCGCTGCCTGGCTTCACGGCGCCGTCTCGCCGGGCCTTTTTTGGTGTGGGGCGGCGCGGGGAACGAGGCCACACGTGTGGCGGGGTCGCACGTGGAGGGTCTGGGTGGGCGCTGATATGATTCGGACGGCAGGGATGGAGGGCGCCTCGTGGTGCGGGGCCGAAGCGGATGGGATGGGATTGGCATTGGGGGAATAATATCGGGCTTCCAGGATTCGCTCTCTGCACCTATGGGGCCCGCGCGCTTCTTTTTCCACGAGACTGCTACCGGGCTAGGGCTGGGCCGGGCATGTAGCGGGCCGAAGAAGACCACGCTTGGAGTACGCGATGCAACTCAAGTTATTTACTAGGTCTGCAACTCAAGTTTGTAATGCTTACTTTTCGACTTGGCTAGCAGATGAATCGATCTAAGGTCAAGCTAGCATCATATCCTCTGGTGTGCATGCACAGATGCACTGGATTCAACTAGCCATTGACTCCGTTTCATAATATAAGATGTTTTAACTTATCTAGATACGTTATATCTTCATATAAATCTAAAATATCTTATATTTTAAAACAGTGGGAGTAGCTAGTAACACGGTAACAGTGGTCGACGATTGGAGTAATACAGATTCAGCGTGATCGCGCCCTAGAAAAACGATAGCGTCCCGTTGGTCGTACGCTGTCAAAGGAGCCGCTAGCGAGCTAGCTGAGAGGGCAACAAGTAGTGCAGGCGGTACTCATGCATGCAGTCCGTAGACGTCTGGACGTGTACGTACCTCTGCGATGTGCGATGGATGGATCGATGTGATGCGTGTCCGCGTGTGCGTATGTCAAGGCGTGCAACCATTATTGCGCGAGCGCGTGCATGCACGCACCTGACACCAGTAAACAACTGCACCTCTCGTACGCACGTACGTACTCACTTTTCTCATCATTAGTTTAAGCGCCCGGTGAGTAGACAATGACACTGTTGCACGCATGGATCGACGATCGTCGCGGGTCAGGCCAGGGCAGCCATTGTTGAACTACGTTAAAGAAAAGCAACAGAAGCTAGCCAGCCACGCATAGGAGGGCCGCTCCAAATAATGTTCGATTGAACAGGATACGTTGCATCATTACAGGTTGCACAAGAACTTGACCCGTAGGACGTGCAGGTTACACTGGTTCACTAGCAGTAGTCTCCGGCCGGCCGGCCGGCCGGTTACTTTTCTTCAGGTTTTGGGCAGCTGGAGAATGGTCAATATCAAGATTAAAAACCAAAGTTGTTGGTTTTCTTTTTCTTTTCCTAGAATAATCAACATATATTCGGATTACCACATGGGATATGTGGTGGGCAACCTAAAAACAAACATATGGGAGTATTTGGATTAGTGTGTTACCGTAGCTGCCTTGGTTGGGAACTACCTAGGGACATTATCCTTCACACAAAATTTGCTATTTGTGCGTGCGTGATGGAGCCTGCAGAAAGGCAAACAAGCACACATGACATGGTCGCACAAGTCAATGGTAACCAGAATAAGAAAACCATCAACACCCAGAGCCACCGCACGTACCAAAAGGAGCCGCACAATTAGCACTTGGCTCTTTGCTACTGTAGTACACCTTCTTTGGCTTTGAGTATCTAGGCCCGTCGCTCAACGAAGCCACGGAGTATCAACCTCGGATTACAGTGTCCTCTTTCCGCACATGCGTGATTCAAATTGCCACGGAGTATCTGTTAATATGGAGTACGCGGCAGCTTAGTCAATTTCGTCCCTGCGCGCATGTGATGACCGATATGTCGGCGGGGATGATAGTATAACTGAGATGCTACTTGATGTGCGGTTAATTACGAACACTTCGCGACAGGGATCGCTACCTTCGCCTTTTGCCTGCAGCCGAAAGCGATATAGCACGCCATGTGCTTGTTTCAGGAACAGAGTGTGAACGTGCCTCTTGGCTTGTTAGGCTCATTAACCTAATCTCCATTCGTGTAATCAGCCGGACTGGCTGCAGGTTAACCTAATTCCACTCCACGTACGGCCGGCCGGAATATTGTCACACAGAAATAAGGCCCAGTTCTTTTGCCGGTAGCCTCTTCTTTTCGCAGGAAGCGGTTCAAAAAAATTCTGCGCACTAAAGTGGTTCACGCTAAACTAACTTGGAAGCCTCACAAAATTTTGGAACCGGCTTTCCCAGAAAGCTGGGGATAGGGCGGCTTCTCGGAAAAGCCGCCAAAAGAACTGGGCCTAAGTGGCGTGGATATAGCAGCTCGCCTAGCCATCATCATAGGTTGGATGATCCAGGGCCTTGCCTCGGTTCGTAAGGGGTTTTAATTTCTGTTACGCAATCGAGACGAGATAATCAGGACTAAAGCCTCTTTTTTTTCCCTTTAGTTTCGGTTGTGCTGCGAACCGTGACTAAAGGGGATCCACCCGGCTGCTGTCTGGAGCGAGGGGGAAGCATCATTTGTTCCGGTTCGTATTACAAACCGAGATCGATGTTTATTCGATGCGGCTGTATTTTGATGTGTCGCGGCAGAGAATTCATTTTGTATTTTTCATTTATTTTATTTCTCATTTATTGTTTTCCTTTTTATTTTTGTGTTTTGCACTTAGCAATGACAACATCATCATGAATATAAAGATCAAAGTGTCGAACATATTACATACAGCAAAAGAGTTTTATGCACATATATATATATAATATAATCTCTTTTTATGGTCTCTATTTCACTATCAGCATCTCCCGATAGTATTCTTCTTTTGGTTGTAGGACCTCTGCATATAAGAATGCCGCCAATTCCTCTTTAATTGGTCGTACGCGATCCTTTGGCAGAAGACCGTTCCATAGCAGTTTAATCTAATTTAAAGGAATCAACATATATGAATGAAACTAAACACAATTGATGATAATAAAATAAAATTGTGAATATTGTTTACGTACCTGAAGTTGCTCTAAATTTCTGCCCTTCTCGCAGGTTGTCTGACGAATGAACTCGCAAACATAGTATCCACATAAATTATTTCCGGGTCCCTGTGTCAGGCACTTTACGAGAACAGAGTTCAATCAAAATAATAATCAAGCATGATAATAATATCGAAACTAGAATTAAAGAGATACATGGATCTAGCTAGTAGTATTTACATCTAGTGGTTGGAGTGTAAGGTCCTATTTCCATTCACACTTAGCCTTTCCAAGCGCTCCCAACAAAAAAAGGAGTTATTAGTCACTTGATATCAGAAAATAAACGAAAGTTGCCGATATAGTGCCATAATGATTGAAAATACCTCTGGAGCATTGCCTGCATGTTCACACACGTCTTAAGGAGTTTATGTTTCGAGTCCATAACTTGTACTACTCATTTGTCAGGTTGAATCGATTAGCAGAATAAAGTGGAAGATGCGCACGCATAACTCATCAATTATACACTTAACATCAAGTAAGCGAAATAGAATGTGTACAAGATAATAACACTCACTCGTAGTTGTAAGGAAATAGTATTTCCCTTTTGGTTCTTGAAACCTTAAGGCCTTTAAAATTTTATCCTCTCTATCCTTGGGTTTATTTTGGAGATTATGTTGATGAACAAAATATGGGTCAATGAACCCAATGGCATAGATGCGTCCTCTTTTGCATTTGAGAATCTTCATTCTGCATAATATAGTGAGTATGATTATACATGCAAATAACTAGGTGAGCTAGCTAGAGACTTAATTACAGAAATAGTACTTACAGTCAATAGGCACCGACGATCGCTTTGTCGATGGCGTCTTGATTGAATAACTGAAATAGTTCCTCAAATTCAATGATTATATCGGCATCTCCATACCCGTAGTGCCCGTTTGTAACTCCCAACACTATCTAGTTTTTCCCTTCCTTTGAGGCTTGCATGTTCACTTATGCAATCTTCGCATTTTTTTGGTACATGCTTGACTTCCTCAGGTTTGATGAGAGGGTTCACGTGCCGGTATTGGTATGATACATCAGCCACAGGGAAGTAATCTAACTGGGATACATACTGAGCAATAGTCATACCATGAGCAGCGGCCGCATATCCGTACATTGCAACATACTCCAAATCATACCACTCGACCGCACATTTTCTCAACCACGCATTGGTATCGAAAATCACCTTGAGCGGGGGGCACAATTGTTTTTTGTTCTCTGAGCTGGGGAACCGATTTCCCGCTTGAACTACTACTCTTCGACCACACCTTTGCCGCATGTGACTTGAGATAGAGCGCTCATAGTCTGCTAACAGCCTTGGCTCGGGTTGATGAAGGGTCTTCAACATTTTTTGCACTTGGGATTTTCTTATTTGGTGCTGGGAAACTCTGGCTCTTTCGGCCGCTTCAGGTTACCAAACCACTTGAAAGGGTATTTTACCCTCTACTATTTTTGGTTGACAATGACACCGTAGTTAGAGCAGACTAATGCTACGTACTAGTGTCTTAAATAGGTTTTAGTCCAATGGCGTGTTGGAAGATCGTCGGTGACCCCCCATTTCAATAAGGAAGCTTTGTGCCGGTGTTTTGTTTCTTATGTAACTGAGTCTTTAGGAACTCCGCACTATTAAGAGGGGTTCTCTCAATGAGCTTGTTGGGGATGAATTCCTAAGCATTTTACACATCCCATACACCCACTTGTACCATCACCAAAGAGAGAGGAGAGGAAATTCTATCTGCCAAGACATTTCTACAAAGCTCGGTTTACAAACCGGTTGAACCGGCTCACAGACCGGGTGGTCTGGTCCTAGCGCTGGAAAACCGACCTTGAACCGGGATTGTTGGTTTGCTATACAGGGTCTGCCTAGATTGCAGACAGTACTCATTCCCGATTTATTTCTGGTCTTCCAGTCCGGGAACCGGGTCGTCCGGTGTAAGGGCTGGTCCAACTGAACTACGCAGAATTGCTCTAAACAGCTAGTTTTCTCCTTAAGGTATAAACATCCCTTCTTCCACCTTGAGTAGGTTAGGCATTCCATTTCAGATTCAACCTTGAGCTCTCTCTCCATTGTTGAAACACCAAAATCTTGAGGATCTCCCATTCTAACCAATCAAATCCAAATCCCTTTGGTAGAAAGGAGGAGGAGGTCCCGATCTATGTTTCCACCAAGCCAAAGTTCATTCCCCCTTGAGTTCATCAAGTTTGCTTGTTACTCTTGGGTTTGTGGGAAACCCTAGGTGACTAGGGTCGCCAGGAGGCATTCGTCTTGTGATTTGATCCGTGGAAAGTTTGTGAGGGTTTGGAGACTACCTTAAAGTCTACCATGATTAAGTGAGCTATTCCTTCGTGGCATAGGCTCGGAGAAGAATGTGGGACATCGTGGCGTTGTGGAATCCTTCGTGGAACCTCACACCTCTCCAACGTGACGTAGCCCCCTTCCCAGAGGTGGTGAACATGGGAATACATATTTGTCTCCACGTGCTTCGGTTATTCCTTGACAAATCTCTTAATTGTCTTGTTTACTTTGTGATAGCCTTCAAGCTTGAAGTATCTTGTATCATCATCTAAGTTTTCTCACCTAGTTTGCATTTAGGCACACTTATATTCCGCAAAGCCTAAAACTTGCAAAAGTTTACAAAGAATGTTGTAGAAACCTATTCACCTCCTCTAGGTAAACCATCTTACACTTTCAATTGGTATCACCACCTAAGAGAAAAGATGGTTTTCTCCGTTGATGAGGAGGATAAGACTTATTCGGTCAAAGAGCAAATGATGGACAAGAGTGCCCTTGAAAAGGCTAAGGCCGATTCCAATCTCCTTGTTCGAATGAGTTTCCTAGAAGTACAACTTAAGGCTATTGACGATGGGGCTTTTCTTGGTAACCCATTGGCAGTACCTCAAGGGAGGCCAATGGACACCAGAAAGGAGAAGGATGCCGAGTCCACGCATGAGCGTGAATCGACAAAAACCTCCATGCCCCTAATCAATTCCCTTACATCTATCCTAAGCAAAATAACATCATGCCTAATATTAATGGTTTGGGTCCTGCACCTCATTATGATGGAACTCACTTATCTCATTGAAAACTTCTATGGAATCTCATCTTTGCAGCTGCAGTGTGGAGCTTTGGGAGATTGTATGCAAAGGCTTCCATCCACAAGATCCCAACAACCTCACTCTAGGAGAGTACTATGACTGTCAACTAAATGCACTGGCCTATGACAAGATAAGGAGTGCCATCCACCACACTCTCCATGATCAAGTTAGTGACATCCCCACCGCAAAGGATCTTTGGGATAGGATTGTCATTCTCCAAGAGGGAAAGTCTCTTATCCAAAAGTCCAAGTATGAAGTTGCCAAGTCGGAGATGAACATGTTCATGAACCATGATGGTGAGTCCATCGCGGAAGCATACAAGAGACTTGTTGCCCTATGTGTGAAGATTGGTGGTCTAGGCTGTGAGAAGTATGATGATGGGGTCAACTTGAATGATGAGCTCATCAAGTCCAAGATTTTCTCCATGATCACGGTCACCGACAAGAAGCTTGCCTTGAACTTGCAACTCCTAGATAGAGCTAACCAGTTCTCTCCCGATGATCTAGTATCATATCTTGTTTCCACGGATAACCTGGCGGATGAAGGACAAAAGATTAAGGAAAGAAATCGTGCTATTGGGTCTTCTAATTCTCTAGCATTAGAGGCCAAGCATGTACAATAAGACGTTGCAAGTGAAGAAGAAAGCGATGATGATGGAATTGATGATATGCTCTCTCAACTTGCTCTCTTCACCAAGAACATGAAGTTCCAAAGAAGGATAAGTTCAACCGGATCAAGTGAGAAGAAAAGGACATGCTACAATTGTGATGAGTCGAGCCACTTCGCTGGCAACTGTCCATATGAGAAGAGACTTGCCAAACCCAAGTATGAAAAGGGTGCGAATCCAAGATTGAAGCCTAACCCCATCAACGAGAGATACAAGAGGAGCAATAAGCATGATGGAAACCTAGGTCAAGAATACATATCCGATAAGGAGGAAGAGGATGAAGAAAAGGTTGTTGGTGTGTCCGGTTTGGCCTTTGACGAACCCAGGTCACTCTTCACGTACGACTACACCAACGACTCTCCTACTCCCAAGGTCACCGCCACTTGTCTCATGGCAAGGAGCTCCAAGGACGTATCTGACATGAAGTGCGAAGATGACGAGAAGACGGTGGATGTTACCGCCTTGGCTTATGTCGACCCCGTGTCACTTCTCACCTACGACTACGACAAGGACTACATCGAGAGTTAACCTACTCCCAATATCACTGGCTCTTGCCTTATGGCAAGGAGCTCCAAGGTAATATCTTCCCCTGCATCTCTATCTAGCATCTTGGATGATCATATGAGTAACAATGATAGTGATAATGATGAATTTGGTGAACAATATATACAATAAATGTATGCTATCATGAAGTCTCTTCCTAGTATTGCTCGTGCTAGAGTCAAGCAATTAATGGAACTTGTCAATGCACGTGACGAGACCATTGATAGTTTGGAATCTCAACTTGATGATGAGAAACAAAGATTCAATCTTCTTGAGCAAGAGCCATGCGAGGAAAATAACACCACTTCACTTCTTAAACAACAAATTGGGACCTTTGAACTTGATAAGGAAAAATACATGGATATTATTGATAGGGCTAATTCCTTGTCCCAAGATCTTGATGCTTCAAAGAAAGATCTTGAGGTTGCTCATGCTTCTCTTACCAAGGATCTTGAGCACCTTTAAAAGGCTAACTTGCTTGTCAAGTGTGAGCTCATAAAACTTGGGGAGAATCATGATGAACTTCGAGTGACCTAGGAGAAGGCTCTTCGTACATTGAAGGATACAATTATTGTTGATAATGTTTCTTGTTCCCCTAACTCTACCTTTGATCAAGCTCTTCTCATTAAGGAAAATAAGAAGTTGAAACTTGAGAAAGAGAGTCTCGCACCTACTTCCAAGGGAAAGATTCTTGATGATGCCACTCCACCAAACAGGATAAACTTTGTGAAAGAAGGCCACAAGGTGGATAACCAAGTCAAGAAGAATGTTGTGAATGGGGGAGCCATAAGGGGAAACCACAATCATAAATATGCGGAAAATAGAATCCATCCTATGTTCTATGTAAGGGCACTCAAGGGTGAAAGAACATTTCATGATCTCTAGTGTTTTGTGTGTTAGATAACAATATCAAGGATTATTTAATGTGTGTTAAAGTGCTGTAGACCCTCATAGTGTTTTTTGTGGGTGGGTGGGGGGGGGGGATAATCCGCCTCTCCCCCAATCAAAAGATCACAAGGGCGCTCCACCCAGTGAGGGGGTGGAATATTTCTCGGATTGTCCGGCAAGGGCCAAAGTTTTGCCCAGGCCGTATAATCTGCCCCTCAAGGGGGCTGGATAATTCGTGCCCCAATAGTTTTCGCAAAGGTCGCCACGACGCATCATCCAGAGAGGGGGGCAGAGTTTTACCCGGGCTTTCCGTCTCTTGGGTGGATTTCCCCCAGGAAGAATAGTCCGCCCCTTGAGGGGGGAGGAAAATCCGCCCACTCGAGGATTTTTCACCAAGTCAAGCTCGGCACGTCGCACTGTGTGGGGGATAGATTTAGCCCCGGACTTTACATCCCTGGGGCAGATCTTTCCCCAGGGTGGATAGTCCACCCCTAGTGGGGGGGGGGGGGAATAATCCGCCCCCAAATTGCTCCAACGGCGAGTTCTGGGCAGGGGTATTTAAACCCATCTTCTCCCCTCCTGCCAGAACTCTTGGTTCATTCAAAAAAGAAAAGATCTGCTCCTCAAGTTCCATCCAAGAGATCTCCACCTTCATCCACCCAAAGGCCCCGTTCCTTGGAGAATCGAAGGAGGAGGGATCGATCTTCATCAACAGCAATCAAGCGCTTCACCTCCTCTCCATTCATTTGGAGAACCTTTGATCTAGTATTTCTTGCAAATATCTAGATCCTTGTTTTGATTATTTTGATAATCCTTGTTCTTGTGACAACTTGTTTTCATTACGGGAGCCTCCAATTTGGTTGTGGATGTGTGCCCTGCTAGAGTTGTAAAGGCACCGGTTCCCGCCTCGAAGGGTACCAATAGTGGAGAAGGTGGATCAGGCCTTTCATGGAGAGATCCATCGGAGAATAGGGTGAGTCCTATTGTGGCGGTGGTCTTAGAACCGCCCACCCGTCCAACGCAGATGTACTTCCCTTAACAAGGAAGGAACTGCGGTAAAAAAAATCCTTGTGTCTCCGCGTGCTCCACTTTGGTTTCCTCGCTCCTCTCTTTACGTGTTTACTAGATAGGTTTGCATATAGGGAAATTCTCGTAGTTGCATATCTAGGGAATTTACTTTGTGTCAAGCCTAAAATTGAAAAAGAACTAAAAAGTGAGTAGCACCTATTCACCCCCCTCTAGGTGCCCATACTATCCATTTTAATTGGTATCAGAGCCACGACCCTTATTTGGGCTTAACCGCCTAAGAGAAGTATGGGTTCCAAGGTAGATGGGAGTGATGCTATAGAAATAGTCACCATGAACGATCTCAAGACGTTGGAAACAACCTTGATTAGTTCTATGGAGGCTAAGATGGAAAATATGCGTCAAATGATAATGCGTCTCTCCACAACCGCATCATCACCTCCATCTGCCTCTGAGGCCACCACTCCGCAATCTAAGGAAAAGGGTAACACCGATTCCAAAGAGAACGAGGTGGTTGGTGATGGCACTAGTAAGAGCTCCTCCTCGAAAAAGGAGAGTGGTAAGGAGGGATACACTGAGGTTTATCATGTGTATTCACCTGATCCACCCATCCCACACTGTGAGACCCTGGCGCATGGCTCAATAGGATTGATAGGAAAACCCATACCAATAAGTTGCAACTTCTTTTCCGGAAGCTCATCCAAAAAGAACTCTAAGGTCAAGCGTGCTTGGCCTAGAGCAATTCTAGGATGGGTGACCGACTGGGAAGTGGGTACCGGGTGCGCATGAGTGAGGACAAAGTGTGCAGAAAAGACTAGTGTTGGTCTATGGGGTTAGTCTAGAGATCCTATTGAGCTGCCAGAAGTGACAGTCGTCGGTCTGGAGAGGCCGGGGGTGTTACACACACCCTCATATACATAATAGGGGTGATCCACCCAAACTTTCAGCATCTACTTTTAACCAATGGAAATTTTTGATGAAGTCTCATGTGTGCAGCTCCTCCATTGAGTTATGGAAAATCATAGAGAATGGTCTTCATGTTGGAGATCCAAACAACCTAACAAGAAGAGAGGTTGTAGACAGTCAACTCAATGCAACAGCTCTACACATGATTCATCTTGGTACGGGTACCAAAGACATGCCCCACATAGAGCATCTCAACACAGCGAATGAAGCTTGGGATGCACTCACTGAGCTCTTCATTGGAAATGAAAGCATGAGAAGAAATAGGTATGATGCTTTGAGTAACCATGCCGAAGGGTTCTACATGTTGGATGGAGAAGATAACGAGGACATGTATAGGCGGATCAAGTCAATAGCCACCACTTTCAGAAATCATGGTGCTCATCATGTTGATGATGCATGGATCAAGCGAAAGTATGTTAGTGCTCTTATGCCTTTTGAGCCCACAGATTTGAAGAGTCTCCAAGGAAGGCATAACTACCACCTAATGACATCCAATGAAGCAATGCAAGAAATGGCATCCTTCAAAGTTGTGGCATCCCGCAAAAACCACTACTAGAAAATCGCGTTGAATTTGTGCATTGCATCGTCATCATCATATGTTGTTTGTCTAAAACTGGTTTCGCAAACCGATTTTGTTTTCTAAAACGCCCCGTCTTTAAATCAAACCCAAAAACCGGGACTCCGGAATATTTTGTTTGACCAACGATGATTTGCAAACGGTGCATTTAAAACTAAATAAAATATTAAATTAATTTTTAGCGGGGCAGTCGAACGGGCGATTCACCCGAACGACCGCCCAGTTTTAAATCGGTCCACCGACCCACCCTATTAAACCTAGACCTACCCAACCTATTTCTACCCACCTCCGCCTCACCTCACCAATGGCAGCTTGCCACGTCATCTCTCCCCTCCCCCTTAGCCAACCAAATCCTGCCACCTAGACTAAACCACATCACCCCCCACTCCTCTCTCTCCCCACACACACGCACACTGCGCACCACAGCCACCCCTGCACCCCCTGCCTCCCAGCCTACAGGACCCCTGTCCCCACCGATCCCCACCTGCTGCCACTGTTCTTCTTCCCCCATCAACCGCGCCTGCTCCTCCCTCCTCCCTGCTCTCCTCGCCCGGCCTTGCGCCGCCTCACCGCCTCCTCCTCCTCCCATGGCTCACCGCCGCGCCTCCTTCCGCCATGACCCGCGCCGTGCTCCTCCTTTGCCAATCCGCAACCTCTCCTCCCCTCCGCTCTGCTTGGCCGCGCCCAGCCCGCTGCCACCTCGCTGCCTCCTCAGCTCGCCCAGCCGTCTCCGCTTTGGCCTCCCGCCCCAAGCTCTTCCTCCTCCTCTCCCGGCCTCCTCGCCCTCGCTGCTCCCAGCCGCTTCTCGGCGCCACCATCCTCGCTTTCGACGCCAGCGCCCGCCTCGGTGACCTCCCTCCGCCATGCCACCGGCCATCTCTGCGTCGCCTGCTTTTCGCAAGCGCGTCGTCCCCTGCGCCCTTGCTGCGTCGCCCGCCGCCCTTCGCCCGCCCGGCCTGCGCGCCCGCCAGACGTCCCGCCTCCCAGCGCCGCCTCCGCCGCGAGCAAGGCCGACGAGCCTCCCTCTGGAGCTCGCCTCTGAGCCGTGTCGCCGGCCACCTCTACCGAGCTCTGCACCGGCCTCCGCGAGCCCAACGTCCTCCGGCCACCGTACACCGCAGGCTTTTCTGTCCGTCGCAATTGCGTCTCGCGCCACGTCTTCAGGTGACCCTGCGCCCATGTGCTGCGGCTAGGAGGCCTCCAGGACTGTGGTGCATGCTTGATGTTAGATGCGGGTGCTGCCTCGAACCACGACGCGGACCCGATCCCGACACCGGCAAACCAAGATGGCACCGCAAGACCGTCCACGGACAACATGACCTCTCCTCGGGCCTCAAGATCTACTTCTCGGAATCGGAGACCGATCCCAGATCGAACCTCGCACGCCAAGTTCGCCAAGACCCGGACCCCAAGATCTTCGCCGTGACGCCAAGACCTTCGGCACTACCCGACGACCGCAGATGCGCGAGATCGTTCAGACGCCAAGTTCTCCATCCGGATGCCGAACCGACCCGATCGCGGACCGACAAGTTCTTCTCGACGACAAGATCATCGACAGAGAACCCAAGAACACATGCGACAAGTACTCCCTCGAGAACGTCAAGTATTTCACCCCGGACACCGAGTCCGCCGAGAACCCCGATGCGACAAGTGCTTCGTCCCGAACGCCATGACCGACAACATGACCCGAAGACCCCGGATGCGCCAAGACCTACCCCTGAGTCCGAGAACGACCTCGCCGAACCCTGAACCCTGAGACCGACCCCGAACCACGGAACCCCAAGACCGTCGAGAACCCTAATGTGTGAACCCCTTTTCCGAGAACCCTATTTTATAAATGGTCAACTATATGAATTGTTGCATATTTATTTGCCATCTCGCATGCATATCTGTGGTTTGGGGGCCTTTTGTCGATTCACCTAATAATTAAATATGGGGCCCATAAGCGGGCAAATCTAGTCTCATATCGGCCTCATTTAAACTTGTGTAGCGAACCGATATCTTATCTTGTCTTGTTATAACAACATTTAATTGCGGGGGTTCTAAACAACTTGAACCACTTAATTATTTGTCGGGACCCCGGTTCCACTTAATATGACCTAATTGCATCGCACTTTTGCCATGTCATTCATCATGCATGCATCATGCCCGATCTTTTGCTGTTGTGTTAAATAGTGCATCCGGTGTTTCTTCTAGTGTTTTGCTTCTTCGCGGATAAGGCCGTTGAGTTGATGTGAGCTTCGCCCGATCTTCGGTTGAACCTTCGACAATGTTTTCAGGCGAGCATCTCCCCCTTTCTACCTATCTTACTTTTATAGTATTTATTCCCTCCTGTTGATCTATTGCTATCTGTGTTGCGATGCTCTAGTTTCGTTCCCTGGATATTCCCTGCCGCCTCATCTTGCCTTGGACACATCTTATTACCGGTTGCTTGGTAGATAGTTGGACTTGCGCGTCGTAGTCGCTTGCTCAAGTGTTGTTGCGTGTCGTTCAGTGCCACAGTTGTTGATGTATTGCCGCATGTTGATGTTGGAGATGATCATAGTTTTACTTACCGTTCACTTTAATTCCTGTTTAACAACTAAAATTGAAGTAAGCAGAGGCATCGGTGGGTGATAGAAGATATTTGGTTTCGAGCCCACTTGTCTGTAGGACCCCGAGTACTTGATACCTGTTCCTTGATTTATCGCGCTATCCACATCCGGGAGGTATATGGGACCCCCCTGAGCCAGAGCTTGATTCAGTCTTATTTCTTGGGGCCACAAACTAGTTTGAGGTTTTATTTACGATCCTGTACTTATGCCATGCTACTTATGTATTTAAATTGTGCAAGGAGCACACTTTATCTTGTTAGGAATTGTGACCCGTTCGTGGTATCGACAGTCCCGTTTGGGGATCTGTTGTCGTTCCGCTTGACCCACAAACCTTGAGTCCGTCTCGAGCTTGCTTACTGCTATGGTGTACTCAAGGGTGGCCCCTGAAATATTTCTGAATCCTGTGATTGTTCAGTCGTGAAAGCCTCGTTGGGTTTTGTTTTGGTTTTTCCGAGGTTGATCGAGCGTGTGTTGCTATTGGTGCACCCCGGCCGGGTAAAACTTTCTGAAAGCCGTGTCCGCGGATATGGACGACTTGGAGCACAGTATCTCGACCATAGACAAGCATAACTAAAGTTTATTGCTATAAATTTGACTTTATAATGACTAGTAATCAGCTTCACTATAATGGAATGGCTAATAATACTGCCCACAATTGCTTGTTTGGAGCGTCGCTTGCGACCATTGTACCTGACTAGTAAGTATTGCAACTACAACGGAATGGCTGAATAAAAGTACCAACAACTGTTGGGTTTTGGGTTTATCTCATGATATCTGTATCTAATTAGTAATTGTTGCAACTATAACGGAATGGTTAACTAAAAGTGCCCACTGCTTACTTTCTCAGGATGATTATCTAAACCTGACTAGTAATTGCTGCAACAATAACTGAATAAATAAAACTGCCAACTGTGTGAGTTCCTCGGTTGACTTCCTCGTTTGGTCTCGAGGGGGAAACACCAGGATGGGTTTGTTTGGTGATAGCTTCAGGTTGGATCCGGTTAGGTCATTCTTATCCCTCTCTGATATCCGCCAGTTGTATCGAGTCTCTATAGGTTGTTTAGTGCATGCTGCCGCCGCTTGATCCACCATACCTATGTAGGCGAGGACCGCCAATTCTAGCCTCGCTGTCTTGGCCTCGATCGACGCTCCTCTTTTTCCTTTGCCCTTTGTCGGCACCCCTTTTGTTTAAGCAGGTTTTGAGGTCGACGTCGTTAGCAGGGTTACCCTTCCGGCTTGGCCTGGGCAGGGTTATGGACGCCATTGGTTATTCTTCAGGGCTCTTAGCCCCATTTGCATCTTGTCCATAGTTGGACGCTCTATCGTTTTCAAGGTGATTTGGATCTTTGTTCTGTATATCTGTATTCTTGACTCATGGAGTCGCTGTTATATATATATCTGTTCTGTGGGTCCCATCGAGGACTGTTGTGTAATGTTATTACTTCGTTTTCCACCCGCACGAAAGTGCCTGGTGGGCACCTTTGAACCGTTTCTATGCGGGTTTCGCTAAAACTTGCATAGGTCTGATTCTGAGGGTGTTACAAAAGTGGCTGCTAAGAATGCCAAAGATGCACGTGCTCGTGCCATTGGAATGCAAAAAGGGGTCAACATGGCCTTGAAGACAAGTGTGACAAAACAAGATGAAGATGACATAGAAGATATGAACTGTCCCGAGGATTTAAAGAGGGATCATGGACAATACATGGCTTTCTATGCTAGAATTTTTTGGAAGGATCCAGCCAAAGCCAAATCTGAACTAGAACGCAAGAGTGGAGCAAATGGGAGAAGGGAAAACGGTCCCAAGTTAAGAACATGCTTCAATTATGGAGACCGGCTGCACTTTGTAGCTGAGTGTCCTTATCAAAGTAGAGAATATAATGAAGGAAGACTCATTCTCAAAGAGAAATCAAAGGCTCCACGAAAGAAGAAATTTGTGAAGAAGAGTGCTCCATTAAAAAAGTAACCAAAGATTGTCTTAGTGGCTCAAGAGGAGTATACATCGGGAAGATGAAGATGAAGATGAGGATGATAGCTCTCGAGAGGTGGATGCTATAGTCACCACGTCTACACCAACATCTCTCTTCGACTCTCCAAATGAAAACATTACCAACAAGAACGCCACTTTCCTCATGGCAAGAGGTTTTGAGGTATCATCTTCCAACACTTCTTTTCCTAAGGCTATGATTGATATGGATGATGCTACTAGTCTTAAGGTTAAATAAGAAATTATTGCTTTGGACTATTTTATCACTAACTTGCAAGGTGAGCACAAAAGACATTTTGAGGCTCTCATGGATCAACTGGACGAAAATGAAGTGCTTCTTGAAGAAAAGGGAAGGATTGAAAGGGAGGATGCAATGGAGATTGCATCCCTAAAAAATGCTCTAGAAGAAGAGGAAGATGTTGGGGATATGCTATATGGGTATCCTAATAGCATGTCTCTTATTCGACTAACCCGGGTGGCCCATAGTCGGTAGCATGGCCTATGGCCTGCTGGGCGGCCCAGTTAGGTGTATCCAGAAGGGAGGCCCATGCCGGATAAAGGAAGGCTACGGTGGAGTCACCAGCGTACCCGGAGCCTTGGAGTGCAAAATACACAAGACTAGTGATAAACGGTGTAGGACTCTGTAACCTGTCCGGCTAGGACTTTTCTCTGTAACCCTAGGACCTGGCGACTATATAAGTCGGGCCTATGGGATCCTTTAGGGCACAACTTCAGACAACCTCGCTCTAACATATCTCTCAGAATCGCGATGCCCTTATAGTGATTTATAGTAGGAGTAGGATTCTTCCACCGTTGTGGGATCTGAACCTGGGTAAGCTGTGTTACCTCGTACCCTTCAACCATCCGCCTTACCCCACGTCTCTAAACAAGCACTGTGAGGACCCCTCCATGGCGTACTCGTCGGCAATACCACGACAGTTGGCGCTCCCACCGTGGGGCAAGAGGCACTTCAGGCTCTTCAGCGGACGAGGACCAAGATCTTCGCGGGAATCGGCGAAACCGTAGCCATCAGCCGTGTTCTCTTCTCTGGCAACGTTTCGATCGTCCCTCCTGACGAGTTCTGGATCCCGGCGAAGACGAACCCTACGCGGTGTTCGATCGTTCCTATCAGAGACATCCACCTCTTCATCGGTGAAACTGACTCAGGCACTAGTTCCCTAGAAGTCGGAGGAGCATCAAGACCCGCACGGACCGCCTACGGGCAGGATACGTTCGCGGAAGGATCGATGTCGGATCTTTCTTCGGAGTTTGCCGGCAAAGATCGGAAAAATTCAAGACCCGCACGGACCGCCTACGGGCAGGACATGTTCGCGGAAGGATCGATGTCGGATCTCTCTTCAGAGTTTGCCGGCAAAGATCGGAAAAATTCAAGGCCCACCCAAACCGCCCCTGTGTAGGATATAAAGGTGGAAGATCACTGCAAATCCGGCTTCGTCTGCAAGGCCCGACAGCAGAGATCCAAGTTCGTCGGCGTGGTTACCATCTTCGATCTGGCACGCTGCATCCAGAGAGAGGGCGAAAACCCCCGCGATTACCTGGCCAGGTGGCTCCGTATACGAGCCGATCTAGCCCACTACCCCGATGATAACGCTTTGTATCACTTCGTGGAAGGACTGGACCATGGCACTCTTCTCCGACATTCTTTAAGACGACAGCAGGCAAGAGGACGCCTTACCCTCGAAGATATGGTGAGCACCGTCAACAGCTACGCGGCAGCCCAGATGGAGCTTGCGCTCAGAGACGGAGAACCTCTGGTTCAACAGCCGCCACCACCGCCTCCCGCCGCCATCGTCGTAGCAGCAGCACCACCTCCAGTCATCGCCGAGCCTGTTGCACCTCCATCGCCCGTCATCGAGGAAGCCCTGGCACCCTCCAACTCTGTCATTGACGCGCTTTATGCTGATTTTAGTGCAGATTCAGAGGAGGTAGACTTCAGTCCAAAAGAGCTAGACTCCGCTATGCAGGAGATGGAGGAGGAGTACTCGCGCGACGAGCAAGCCAACAACACCGTCACGTCCCGAGGGGTGTTCGTCACCATTGGGACGACGATGGATGAAGATCAACCCGGACGAGCTCCGCCTACGGCGCTGGAAAAGGGGAAGGGGCCACTTATTGTTGCTGACGATGATCGCGCAAAAGTCATGCCTCCTCCGCCTAACCCAAAGACAGCCGAGGAACCCTGACCGCCCAAGCAACAACAACACCGCAAACGTGCCGCCTCCAGCATCTACATTGGCAGCAGCCCAAGTTACTCCAGCTGATAGAGTGATGTATGAAAATCTCCTTGTCGAGCCACTGACCGTCGCTCATATTCGGAACGTGACCCAGCTTGACGATAAGCGCCAGCAGCTGCTGGAGGAGGCGCAAGCCATCGCGGAGGAAGGCGCTAAACTAGATCGAGATCTGGTCAACGCGCAGAAATCCATAGAGAAAGCTAGAGCAATGGAGGCCGAGTACAAGACTTTGCTACAGCAGCAAAAGGCTAAGAAAGCTCTGGCTCGCGTTATCAACGATCCTGGTGTACGGCGCAACCTAGGATGGGCTCCCTCGAAGCCGGCATAGGCCAAGCCATACATTGACAGCGAAGGCAAACATGTGATTCCCACCCCACTCCTTAACCTCGCCGTCGCCAAGACCCTTCTGGAGCAGGATAGATCGCCTGAGGCAGTGGAACAGGTCTATGACCTAGTGTCCAAGGCGGTGAAGCAGTAGGAAAAGGCCACCTCTCAGAGGCTTGAGTCTAACCCAGCGCTCTGCCAATCTAGCCAGCACAAGCCGCCAAGGGACAAATCTCCTCTTGATGTCGGGTCCTAGACGGGTTCATTAGAACGAAGACAGAGGGATGCACGCAATAGGAAGGATGCCATCCCCATATCCTCCGACCACAGAGAAAAGGCCCGACCTCGTCGCCCATCGCCACCGCCCCGATCTCCCCGACATCACGAAGATTACAAGGCTCACCACCGTATGGATATGCCCCCACCAAAGCAGTGCGGCATCGTCATCCGCGACAACACGGAGCAGACCCGTCATGACGGAGAGCGCAACCAAGGACACAAGAGCAGGTCACGCCACGACCCTCCGCGCCCGACAAGCAACCGTGACAGGCGTGAGGCATCGCAGGAGGGTAACAGCAAGAAGGCTAACCCATCGCCACCTCCGCCTCCGTCGCCACCAAGCAGTTACCATGGCGGAGGAGGCACACGTCGTTCACGCAGCCCATCCCCTGTTGACAAAAAGAAGAAGAACCCGGAGCCGTACAATGCACGTTCGTGGATTGATAAGATCCACAAGGCCTGGGAAGGATCATACCTGGGACCACGTTGCTTTGGACCTGCAATATGGTCCGCAACTTACCCCAAAGGTTTCCGGATTGACAAGACAATCAAGCCCTATGACGGCACCGCCAAGCCAGCCACATGGTTGCAGGACTATGACAACGCGGTGGAGATTGCCGGAGGCAACCCCAACGTCGTCGTCAAGTACCTCCCGTTAATGTTGGCGGGCACGACCCGTCAATGGATCGACTACTTGCTGGAGAAATCTATCTACAACTAGATGGACATGAAAGAAGCGTTCACCAAGAACTTTGAGGGTACATACAAGCGTCCCTACATTGTGGGCGATCTACAGCGGTGCGTGCAAGAGAAAGGCGAGACATCTCGCGCCTACCTCTCCCGCTGGCTGGATATGAAAATTTCCTACGCAGGAGTGCACACTAAGACCGCCATGGCCGCCTTCATCGATGGGTTGAAAAGGGCACGTTGCTCCGACATAAGCTGAAGCGCTTGCAGGATAATCACCAGCTTGACTTGAACCAGATGATTCAGTTGGCTAGTGAGTTCGCAGCTGCCGACGACGATGCTCGTGGCTCATTGCCGGCAATGGCCGTTCCAACTCAAGCTCGGAGGAACAATAGTAAAAAGCGGAAGCCCACTCCAGAAGAAAAACAATCTACCGACATGGTCGCTATGACTTTTGCAGGACGAGGAGAAGGCGGACAACATGGCCGAGGAAGGGGAGCTGGTTGTGGGAAGCAACGAGGAAGTGAAACCACCTCGGCGCCGCTCCGCGTTCCCCAAACCTACAAAGAGTACCGCGATATGCCGTGCCTCGTACACCTCGACTCCAACGGCAAGGCCACCCATACCAATCGACACTGCAAATTCGTCAATGACCTCAAGGAAGACCCGGAGTCCGGCTGCAAGCAAAGTCGGAAGAACAGACCGCGAGGCAAGGGCAAGAGGAAAAATAAGGAGGAGGAGTCCAAGGATTCAAGTGACATGGACGAGGACGTTGACCCCAAGAACGTCGCCAAGAGAGACGACAAGGGCAAGAACCCCTTTGCAAAGAAGGCCCCAGTCTACCACACTTTCCTTGGCACCCCCACCGTCCAACAACAGAAGACCTCTCTGAGGATCCTGATGGCCACTCTCCCCCCAGTTCCCCAGTACCCGCGCTGGTCGGAGGTTCCAATAACTTGGGACAGGACGGACCACCCAGACCTTGTGCCCACGGAGAACTAGTACGCCATGGTCATCAACCCATCGATTGACGGCGTGGAGTTCACCAAGTGCATGGTGGATAGTGGAAGCAGCATCAACATCATGTACCTGGATACACTGCAGAAGATGAACTTGACGGAGACAAACCTAAGGCTGACCAACACCGTTTTCCACTTCAGGTAGCCTTTGGCGATGTTAATAATTACCGCCAAGAGCGCATGACCTTCGAGGTGGTCCCCTTCAAGAGCGTGTACCACGTCATATTCGGCCGCAGCATATTCCACACGTTCATGGCCAAGCCATGCTTCGTCTACAACAAACTCAAGATACCCGAACCAAACAACATCATCACCGTATCCGGAAGCTTTACCAAGGCAAGAGACTGCGAGATCAACGAAGAAGCCGTTGCAGAAGCTGTCCTCTACAGCGAAGAATTCAAGGAGATCCAGAGCAAGGTCGATGACTCAGAGATGCCCGCGTCGAAGAAGCAGATCTCCGACTCCGCTCCTGCGTTCAAGGCCGCCATCGAGACCAAGTCGGTGGAACTTGTGGTAGGCGATGGATCCAAGGTCATCGCCATTGGGACAAACCTGGATCCCAAATAGGAAAGCGCGCTTGTCGAGTTCCTCCGTGAGAATAGGGACGTCTTTGCCTGGCAACCTGCCGACATGAAAGGTGTACCTAGGGAACTTGCCGAGCACAGCTTAAACATTGATCCAAAATGCAAACCAGTGAAACAACCTCTACGACGCTTTGGAGATGATAAGAGACGCGCCATTGGCAAAGAGATATCTAGGTTACTTAAGACTAGATTTATCCGAGAAGTCCTTCACACCCAATGGGTGGCCAATCCTGTACTTTTCCCCAAAAAGGGAACCAATGAATTAATAATGTGCGTTGATTACACCGTCTTGAACAAAGCATGCCCCAAAGATCCATTTGCTTTGCCTTGCATTGACCAAGTCATTGACTCGACGGCTGGCTCGGAACTTTTATGTTTTCTCGATGCATACTCAGGATACCACCAGATCAAGATGAGGAAGTCGGACCAATTGGCCACTTCGTTCACTACCCCATACGGCACGTTCTGCTATGTCATGATGCCCTTTGGGCTGAAAAACACAGGTGCTACCTACCAGCGGACAATGCAATGTTGCCTTCACGACCAAATTGGTCGGAACGTTCACGCCTATGTGGACGATATTGCGATGATGTCTAAAAAGTCAAACGACTTAATCTCCGACTTAAAAGAAACCTTTGATAATCTCCGGAAATACAACATGATGCTCAACCCCAAGAAGTGCGTCTTCGGGGTTCCAGCCGAAAAATTGTTGGGCTTCATCATTTCCCAATGCGGAATCGAGGTCAACCCGGAGAAAATCAAGGCCATCCTAAACATAAACCGTCCGACATGCCTAAAAGACATTCAACGACTAACAGGTTGTGATGCAGCAGTTAGTCGGTTCGTCAGCCGACTTGGAGAGAAGGCTCTGCCGCTGTACAAGTTACTGAAGAAGGCGGACAAATTCACATGGACGGACGAAGTAGATGCAGCATTGAAGCAACTCAAGGAGATTCTTTCCTCAGCGCCCATCCTTGCAGCACCCGAGCCTGGTGAGCCCCTGTTAATTTACATGGCGGCAACCAACCGGGTTATTAGCATCATCATTGTGGTAGAGCGGAAGGAACCAGGCTATGAGCACAGAGTTCAACGACCAGTTTACTATGTGAGCGAGGTCTTGACGGAGTCCAAACAACGTTACCCGCACTACCAAAAGATAGCTTATGGAGTATTCCTTGCTTCTCGGAAGCTGAGGCATTACTTTCAGGAGCACCCAATCACAGTGGTGAGCAAGACTCCACTGTCCGACATTATCAATAACAGCGATGCTACAGGAAGGGTCGCGAAGTGGAGCATTGAACTTGCCGCCTTCGAGATCACCTACAGGAGACGCGACACTATCAAGTCACAAGCCTTGGCGGATTTTATTGCAGATTGGACGGAGATGCCAGACGCTACTCCGTTGCTAGAACCAGAGTACTGGGTGATGCACTTTGATGGATCAAAGCTGCTCAGCAGCTCGGGGGCTGGTGTATTGCTACAGTCACCAACAGGAGACAAGCTACACTATGTTCTGCAGATCCACTTCGAGGCTACAAATAACATGGTGGAGTATGAAGCACTCATTCATGGACTACGTGTAACCAAGGATATTGGCATCAAGCGCATAGTTTGCTGTGGAGATTCCGACTTGGTTACCCAACAGGTGGCTGGCACCTGGAATGCGTGGAACCCTATGATGGCGGCATATCGAGACGAAGTGGACAAGATAGCCAAGAGCTTCTTGGGCTACGAAGTCAAGTATGTGCCTAGGGAGCAAAACGAGGCGGCTGATCTGCTGTCTAAGCTTGGGTCAGGGCACAAGCGAATTCCGCCAGGAGTTTTCCTAGAGCATCTATGCACACCATCCGTGAAGGGATCCGACATCGACAACCCGGATAGAGCCGACTCTTTCGTCAACATGGTGACTAAGGTCCCTCCGGCTTGGACAAAACCGTTCATGGAATATCTCGAATGTGGAACTTTGCCCGACGACGAAGTCGAAAGACGACAAATAGTACGACGAGCAAAGGGTTATACCATAATCAATGGGCAACTCTATAAAAGGAGAACTACTGGTGTATACCTAAAGTGTATTTCCCAGCTAGAAGGTATGGAAATCCCGCGCGAGATCCATCTCGGAGATTGCGGGCATCACGCCGCTCCCCGATCGTTGGTCGCGAAAGACTTCCGGCAAGGATTCTACTGGTTGACCGCGAAGGCAGACGCCGACAAGCTGGTTGAGACATGCACAGGATGCTAGTATTATGCCCGACAACCACATGTTCCTGCTGAAGAATTGCGAACAATACCGATAACTTGGCCGTTTGTAGTCTGGGGGCTAGACATGGTGGGACCGTTACAGACGGCACCATGTGGATTTACGCATCTGCTTGTAGCAGTTGAAAAATTCACCAAATGGATAGAAGCTAAACCCATTAGAAAGCTTGATGGGGCAACTGCCCTTAGGTTTGTCCGGGATCTAGTGGTGAGATTTGGTCTCCCACATAGCATCATCACCGACAATGGAAGCAACTTGTCCCTCGGAGAAGTGGAGGTTTATTGCTGGGACAAAGGCATCCGACTTGACCTTGCATCTGTGGCACACCCACAATCCAATGGTCAAGTTGAGCGAGCCAATGGATTAATTCTCCAGGGAATCAAGCCACGTCTTGAGGCACTGCTACATAGAGCAGCTGGAGCCTGGGCGAAAGAATTACCATCTGTGCTGTGGAGTTTACGAACTACACCCAACAGATCCACCGGCTACACCCCTTACTTCATGGTATATGGAGCAGAAGCCATCTTGCCTTCCGACATCGTCCATGATGCACCAAGAGTTGCCGCCTACGACGGGAATGCCGCTGAAGAATCCAGACGCCTAGATGTGTACCTTCTTGAGGAAGAGCGC
Organism: Avena longiglumis; assembly: GCA_030063025.1. Lineage (NCBI taxonomy): Eukaryota > Viridiplantae > Streptophyta > Magnoliopsida > Poales > Poaceae > Avena > Avena longiglumis. The sequence goes on along the minus strand of CP125973.1, from coordinate 442,444,892 downwards.
GTTTTGGCATGCCAAAGATCCGCCATCTACCAGCAGAAGCTACACAGCTACCATAGTCGCCGGGTTCGGCATCGTTCGTTTAAAGAGGGGGATTTGGTGCTCCGAATTAAGCAGAAGAAGTCACACAAATTATCCCCGCCATGGGAAGGACCGTTCATCATAAGAAAGGCGCTGCTCAATGGGTCTTACTACCTTGTTGAAAATCGTGAACTAAAGGATAGACCCAACGAGGATCATAAGCGTAAGCGACGTGACCCGGATGATGACTACCCGGAGCTTGATCGGCCATGGAACATAGCACAGCTACGTCCTTTTTACACTTAGCATTTTTTATCTAATTGTGTACCTCTTACGTGATCAATGAAATAAAGCTCTTTGGTTCACTCATATTTCTAAGTCTTCTACCTCCTTTAGTGTTCATTTTTGGATCATGTAAAACCTTTATGCACAAGCTTTGCGTTTGCACTTGTGAAAATTCCGCCTACCGGCGTTAGCTTAAGTTTTCTGGTCTACACGTTCTTTGTAGTTTTTATGTGGATTCTGGAGTAGTGACTTTCGGCACTTGTTGTCGGCGATTTTGTGCTCGGGTTATTGACGGTGCCATTGGGTATCATCACCTAAACGCATGGTTCCGACAACGAGTCTTCCGACTCACGAAAACTCAAGCATAAGAACCAAAGTAATGGATAAGCCAGCACTTGCTTAAAAATATATACATGCTGGAAATTAGTTCTTAAGTAGCAGGACATAACAACCATTGTTTTCCGCCTTAAGTTACATTACCAAGTTTTTTCCGCGCATACACCAAAGGTGAAACAAATATTACATAGTGTTTTTCATTCTTTTGGCATAGGAGACTTGGAAGCAGCATCGTCCCCAGCCGGAGAATCACCCTCAGCGTCGGCGCTATGATGAGTCTCGGAGGAATCTTGGTTGACGCTGTCGATGGTGTTCATGGGAACGAAGACGTCGATGTCCACCAACTCAGCAACTCTGGTGTCATAACCCACGAGTGATGACAAGATGGCTTCGTGATCAATCTCTTTGCCGTCATTGTCAACGTCGGGGATACCAGAGGTCACCCTGTCGATGTCGGCACCTTCGTAGTGTGCCTTCACCATTGACAGCGCCATCCTTGTGCTAGCCCGTGCACATGAAGCTTTCTAGCTCGTGACACGCTCGGGGGCTTGGCGCAGAATCTCCGAGTACTTCGTCACGGAGTCCGAGGCCTTGATGTATATCTGGAGGGACTTGGCAATCTCCTTGGCTTGGGTGATGGAGGTGTTGATGAAGTTGCCGGCAAGAACCTTGCATTCCTTGTCCGAAGGAGGCGAGCGGGTTAAACCCATAGGAGCTGAAAATTCCGACACGGAGCGCATGAGTTCAATAAACTCTAAGTATCCAGACTACAGAAATACAAGGCGGAGAAAACTTACTGAAGATGCTGGCCTTGGCCTGCCAGAGGGTGTCCGCCAAGGATTCCTTCTCTTGTTGGAGGAGCTTAAACGCCTCGCTGTGGCGTTGGTTTTGCTCATCAGCAGCTTGCTTCTGATCTTTTAAGATCGCGAGCTCCTCCTTCAAGCGATTGATTTCCACGGAGGCGGAATCCTGCAGGGCTTTCATGGAATCCTCGTGCATCTTCAGCATCTCTTCCCTCTCCTTCTTAAGGATTCTGTTCTCGCTGTCCAGCTGCTGGATGTGCTTGGACTGCTCGACAATATCCTTGGCCTTGGCGACATGCTCTGCAAGTCGGAGAAAACAAAGTACACAGTGAGTACTCAGAGATTACGGGCACAAAAATAAGACGGAAATGCGCAAAAAGAAAACAGACTCTTGTTTTTGATGATCTGTTCCTTCAAGATGGCAGTTTTACCCTTTTCGACTTCAAGATCCGCGCGCATCTTCTGGTACTTGTCGTTGGCCATGCCCCTCCGAGCATTCTCATTCTGTGGAAAAAAGTACAAAGTTAAACCGTTGTTTATTCTGCTTGGAGCACCTAGTCGGAAACTTTCCACCTAGGCGCTCGGGGGCTACAACGAGAGTTTTTTAACTTAGCAATATGCTTAGCTTTTCTTTAAGCATCTAGTCGGAACTAATTCAGTTACAACTAGAGGCTTGGGGGCTACAGTATTGAAAATTATGAACACTACGTATGATACTCTTAAAGCATCTAGTCGGAATATTTTGTTCCATCTAAATTCTTGGGGGCTACAGTGAGAGTTTTTTCTAACTTAGTCACTCTTAGAGCATATAGATGCAAAATCTATGGTTTTCCGTCTACATCCTCGGGGGCTACAGTGGGATACTCATATGAAATGCAAAAGGCAAAGTAAAAACTTACAAGTGCAATAATCTTGAGGTTTGTAGCACTCTCGGCTAGCAGTTTGCCGAAGGAAATGCTATTTCCTCGCAAGATATCCGCTTGTCGGAGTAGCTCCTCAAGACCGCACGTCGGAGATGACGGTACTCCTCCAGGAACCAGAGTTGTGTCACTCGGCGTGAGCACAGGGTAAACTATCTTCGGAAACTCAAAAGGTTTCTGGGGAGTAGGGCACCGCCTTCGGCAGAGGTACCAGCTCCCACCACCGCCTTCTTGCCGCTACCGATGGCATCCTTAGCCGTAGCTTCAGCCATTTGTAGAGCAGTGCTCTCCTGCGTCGCCTGCTCGCCGACAAAAGCGAGTTCGGTAGAGGCGCCAGAATCCACTTCCATGGCGGAAGGGCCTGGTGCCTCCTGGGCTTGAGAGCTTGTCGGGGCAGAGGAAGGCTTGACGGCAGGAGTAGCAGGGGCGATGGTGGGGGAGGAGTCGCGATGCGGCATGTCCTTGATATTTCTAGAAGCCCCCAAAGTTTTGGTGGACTTCTTGAGGCTGGTCGTGGCTTTCTTCCTGAAACGTGCAAAGTGCATAAGTACAGAAACAAGACAATGTCGGAGAATGATAGGCTTACACTAGGGGGGGGGGGCGCTTTGGCAAAAATCCCGGTGGCTTTTCTCTTTTCCGCCTCCAGGGCGGCGGTAGTCTTCTTGGAGGCTCCACCCTCCGTCTTCTTCTTCTTGCCTCCGTCGGCAGCGTCAGAGGTGGAGCTCTTCCTCTTTCGCGCCAACGGGACATCGTCGTCGGACACGACCGTGACTTCCTTCATCTTGGGATCATAGATTTGGGAAGCTAGGTTGCCCTCATCTAGATCGCTAAGCTATTAAGTGAGAAATCACCGTGTTAGATAAGATGGTATTGGCAAGATGGAAAAATGGAGCAATGTCGTACACGGAAAATAAATACCTACCTTTGGGCACTTGCCATCTACAAACATGTCATAGGTGATGGTGAAGCCACGCTTCTTATCCTTCACCTTGACGATGTCCTTTAGGCGGAGCTTGACGGAGTCGCTCGAGAAGTTATCGACGGAGATCCGGAGGGTATCCCTTCGATCACTGGTATACTCATGCATGAACTTCGCGCGGTGCTGCAGAGGTTGGATTCGCCTGATGAACCAGCACATGGCTAGGTCCAAGCCGGTCAAGCCCGTCTCTACGAACCATTCAATCCGCCTTATTGTGCGAGAAGCGTCGAGGTCGGAGGGAAGGGAGGCATGGGATCTCCATGTAGAAACTTCAGCGGCGGCTCCATCCACGAAGTCCGGGTATGTCACTTCTCGGCCCGCCAAAGGAATGTCGGGGCCGTAGAAGTACGTCTGTTGCCAGTTCTTGCAGGACTCGTGGCCGACGATGTTGAGGAAACGCCGGCCAGGTCGAATCTCGAAGCTTATGGTGCCGCAGTTCCTAAGCTCCTCCTTACTATGTCCGGCTTCACGTTTGACGGTGAAGAAGTACACGAACAAATCTAACCTAGGCCTTACCCCTAGGTAACCCTCACAAAGTGCCGCGAAGTTTCTAAGCACTAAGATGCTATTTGGGGAGAGGTTGTGGGGTTGGACCTTGTAGTGGTTTAAGACGGAGAGAAAGAAGTGGGAGATGGGCAAGGAAACACCGCGTACCAGCTGAGCCTTGAGGTACACCTTTTCTCCGGCTTGGGGAGAAGGTGTCACCTTGCCGGCCGACGCCGCCCGCCAGGCAAGCCCCTCCGTCGTGGGGAGGTAGCCTTCGGCGACCTTCTCCTGGATGTCGTGGTCGGTGATGTCCGAGCCGCGCCAGTCACCCTTGTGCGAGTCTGGCTCTTCTTCCAGTGGCTCTAGCGCCGCTAGATTATGGTCGTCGCCGGTGGTTTCGATCATCACCGATGCAGGGATGACCAGGCCCTATGGGGGCACGACGATGGAGCTCGCCGGCTTCGCTCGGCGCAGCCATCGATGGAGAGGAGCTGCTGCTGGCCATGGAGTGTTGGAAGGATGCGACTGACGCATATGGCAGCTAGGGTTTTCGAGGTTTCTCACGGAGAGCTCGAGGAGGCGTGCGGCTGGAGGAAGAAGACGATGAAGCGAGAGGAATGAGGTAAAAAGTGGAAAGTGTCCCACAGTTACTATTTATCATACTCTGTGTCAAGATTCGTGCAGCTAATCGGACGGTTGCCGCGTAGACGGCGTGTTCGTGAACGTGCGCGGTAATTTCGCCACGTCTCCAACCGCCGCCGCCAACGGTTCGTATCGCCCGCGTGGGAAAATCGGATATGATTGCGTTCTCTGCATGTGTGAGTTACGAGGCATCGCTGACCTAAGCCTACGACGTCATAGCTGACAGGATAGATGAGCCGTCACATCGAAGATTCCGGCATGGACGGATTTAATCCGACTACAGAAGAGTACGATGGAAGATTCAGCATTTCTCTGGCTTACAAATCAAAGACGGAGAAAACCTTGCATGGTTCTTTGGGAGGACTACAAGATATTGCTTGACGATTTGCCGACATCCATCTAGACGGAGCATTCCACGTGAAGAGGCAAGATGGCGCAAGATCTCGGAGTTCTCCGGGGGCTACTGTTGGGGATATGCTATATGGGTATCCTAATAACATGTCTCTTATCCGACTAACCCGGGTGGACCATAGTCGGTAGCATGGCCTATGGCCTGCTGGGCGGCCCAGTTAGGTGGATCCAGAAGGGAGGCCCATGCCGGATAAAGGAAGGCTACGGTGGAGTCACCAGCGTACCCGGAGCCTTGGAGTGCAAGATACACAATACTAGTGATAGACGGTGTAGGACTCTGTAACCTGTCCGACTGGGACTTTTCCCTGTAACCCTAGTACCTGGCGACTATATAAGTCGGGCCTATGGGAGCCTTTAGGGCACAACTTCAGACAACCTCGCACAGCGAACATATCTCTGTAACTCGGCGTATTTCCCTTATAGTGATTTATAGCAGGAGTAGGATTCCGCCACCGCTAGGGATCTCGAACTGGTAAGCTGTGTTACCTCGTACCCGTCAACCGTCCGCCTTACCCCACGTCTCTAAACACGCACTGTGAGGACCCCTCCACGGCGTACTCGTCGGCAATACCACGACAGAAGAGGCTCGTGTTTCTCTTGAAGAGAGACTTGAGTCTATCGAGGAGTCACATGAAGAAGTGGTGACCAAGCTTGTTAAGGAACGTGACAATGAATTAGCCAAAGCAAAGAAACTAAAGAAAGAAAAGGTTGACTTTGGGGCTGCTCATGCTAGACTCTTCGAGGAATTGGAGAAACTTGACATTGCTCACAAGGCTTTGAAAAGTGAATTCTCTATTCTCAATGAGTCTCATGATCAGCTCCAAATTCGATTGACTAAGTATGATATTCCTAGCACATCTAAGTCAACATATATTCATGAAGAAAATTCTAGAGTGGAAGACGAGCTTGCCAAAACCTCCACTTCTAAAGGTAAGGGAGTTCTTGATGATATTCTTGGCAAGCAAAGATCAAACCTTGGAAAAGAGGGACTTGGATATGTTTCCAAGTCCAACAAGAAGAAGAACAAGAAAAATAATACCAAGAGTGAACAAGCAAAGACAAGCACCGTTGAGAAGAACATCACAAAGGAAAAAACTGACCATATTGGTTTTGCAGGGTTTAACAATCCTAATTATGAACTATTTTGTGATTACTATGGTGATGTCTATGCTAATTATGTTGTTCCTTTTGATGGATATGTTTCTTAGTCTATTTGGGTTCCAAAGACCCTTGTTACTAACATGAGAGGACCCTTTGAAAAATGGGTACCTAAAACCAAGAAGCAATTTTCTTGCAGGGCTATGCTTCCGGTGGTTCCAAATGGGTGCTAGACAGTCGGTGCACTAGTCATATGACCAAAAGCAAAGAGATCATCATAGATATGAGACCCAATCATGATCATATTATAGTCTTCTATGGTGATAAGTCTAAATCTGAGGTATTGGGTCTTGGCAAGGTAGTGGTTGCCCATGATATCTCTCTCGTGGACGTCATGCTTGTTGAGACCCTCGGTTACAACTTACTTTCTGTCTGTGCCCTTGGTAAGATGGGATTTGCTATTTTCATTGATGGTGATTTAGTGGTCCTCTTGTGGAGCAAGTCTTTAAAGGTCACTTTCATTGGGTACGTTTAAAATGACATGTATGTGGTGGACTTTTCGGGAAAACCACTGCGGGTCCGATGTGCATATTCAGAAAGGCCGACATGGGATGGTTATGGCATCGCCGTCTAGCCCATGTCAACATGAGAACTTTGCAAAGTATTCACAAGGGTGGCCACATCCTTGGACTAAAAGACAATGTTTCCTTTGCCAAAGATCGTGTTTGCAGGGCATGCGTTGAAGGAAAGATGCACGACTCTCCCCACAAGAGGAAAACTATTGTCTCCTCATAGAGGGTCTTGGAATTACTTCATGTGGACTTGTTTGGTCCTCCATCTCATGCTAGCCTTCGTGGGAATAAAATATTGCTTGGTGATAGTCAATGATTACTCAAGATACACATGGGTATATTTTTTCAAGCTAAAGAATGAGACTCAACAAACTGTCATTGATTTTGCCAATGAGGTTCAGCGTCAACACAATGTCCCCATATTGTCAATAAGAAGTGATAATGGCTCCGAGTTCAAGAACTACACTTTAAATGAATTTCTAAGTGAAGAGGGGATAAGACATCGATATTCCACTACGTACACCCCTCAACAAAATGGTGTAGCCAAGAGGAAGAACCGCATTTTGATGGATATGGCGAGATCTATGTTGGCTGAATTCAAGTCACCATACAACTTCTAGGCTGAAGCCATATCTACCGCGTGTCACTCATAAAACCGGCTCTACCTCCGCAAGGTTTTGGACAAAATGCCATATGAGATACTTACCGGTAACAAGCCCAACATATCATATTTCCGGGTATTCGGTTGTAAGTGTTTCTTTCTTATCAAAAGTTCGTTCGTCTAAATTTGAGTCTAAGGATTTATAAGGTATTTTTGTTGGTTACGGTGCCGAATCCCACACTTATAGAGTCTACAATAAGCTCTTCAGAACTGTTGTAAAATCTTGTAGTGTGGAATTCGATGAAAATGATGGCTCCCATGTGGGTCAAGTTGATGTTTGTGATGTAGATGTTGAAATACCCCAAGATGCCATCAGAAGAATGGGCGTGGAATTTTTCCTCCCCATTGAGGAACCCCTTGTGGTGGATAGGGAAGGACAATGCTCCACTCAAGTGGTGCCCTCATCTACACAAGATCAACAAGCCCCTACTGCTGGAGAAACTACTGCACCAACACCATAACCTCCTAAAGATCACCAGTCTTCTGGGCAAACTGGTAGTCCCAGGACGGACTATCCGCCCCCTCCAAGGGGCGGACTATCCGACCCTGGCACTCCAACTCGCACCAGGGGCAATCAGGACGAACAGGACATCGCTGAAAATCCCAGTCCATTTTATCCGGCCCCAAGGGGCGGATTATCCAGGCCTGGAACTCCAACTCATGACAGAGGAAACCAAGAAGAGCAAACTAAAGATGAAACTCCCAGGCCGGATTATCCGGACCCACCTAGGGGCGGATTATCCGACCCTGAAGCTCTAGAATAGCAACAATCTCCTGTTATGAATGCATATCAAGATCAAGGACAAGGTTCCTCATCTCTAATTCGTAGTAATCAAGTTGTTGATGAAGGAGAAGGTAGTGGTCAAGACGAGGATCCAAATGTTGAAGCAACTCCTCCAAGAAACAATAAGGAAATTGAATCTCGTCGCAAAACTTGTGCTGATTGGAACCTTGAGTTAAGGGGCCATACTCTTGACAATGTTGTAGGTTATCTAAGAAGAAGAGTGTCCATTAGAAGAGAACTTTCTAGCTTCTATGATCAGCAAGCTCATATATCAATGGTGGAACCAAAGAAGGTCTTTGATGCTCTTGAATATCCAGATTGGGTGGTTGCAATGCATGAAGAACTGAATAACTTCGAGCGTAACAAAGTATGGAAGCTCGTAGAAAAACCCAAGGAGTGCCGCAACGTTATCGGCACAAAGTGGATTTTCAAGAACAAGCAAGATGAAAATGGCATTGTTGTAAGGAATAAGGCAAGGCTGGTGTCTCAAGTATTCTCTCAAGTGGAAGGCATCGATTTTGGCGAAACCTATGCTCCCGTGGCTCGCCTTGAGTCCATCTGTATCCTTCTTGCTTATGCTGATCATCATAATTTTAAATTACAGCAAATGGATGTTAAGGGTGCATTTCTTAATGGTCCTCTGCATTAGTTGGTATATGTTAAGCAACCCCCGGGTTTTGAGGATCCCAAGTTTCCGAACCATGTCTACAAACTTGATAAGGAACTCTATGGCCTTAAACAAGCCCCACGTGTGTGGTATGAGCACCTTAAAGAGCTTATGTTAGACCGTGGATTCGAAGTTGGTCAAATCGATCCCACTCTTTTTACTAAGAAGGTTAACGGGGAGCTTTTTGTATGCCAACTATATGTAGACGATATTATCTTTGTCTCTACTAATCAAGCTTTTGATGATGAATTTTCAAAGCTTATGACTGACAGGTTTGAGATGTCTATGATGGGATAATTAAGGTTCTTTCTTGGATTCGAGATCAAGCAATTTAGAGAGGGAACCTTTATTAATCAAGGAAAATACATCCAAGACATGCTGAAGAGGTTCAAGATGATGGATCTCAATGGCATTTCTACTCCAATGCAAACTAAATGTCATCTCGAGCTTGATATGTCCAAAACGTATCTACTTTCCCGAACACTTTTGCTATTGTTTCTCCTCTAAACTTGTGTGATTTGGATACAACTAACAAGGACTGACGCTATTTTCAGCAGAATTACCTTGGTGTCTAGTTTTTGTGCAGAAAATCAACTATCAGGAAAATTCCCGGAAATATGCCAAAAGTCCTATTTCACCAGAAGACTCACGGAGCCGGAATACAAGACGGAGTGGAGGCCTGAGATGCCCACACCCCCAGCCGCGCGGGCTAGGCCTGGCCGTGCCTGGAGGGGTGTGGCCGCCCCATGCAACCCCTCGGCCTCCCTCTTCGCCTATAAGTTGCCTCTTGACCTAAAAACTCAGGGGGGTTCGACATTTTTCTAGAGAGAGTTCTGCTGCACCGCCACCACCAGAAACCGCGATTCGGAACCAGAAACTCCATTCTGGCACCCTGCCGGGACGGGGGATTTGGAGAGTATCATCGCCATCATCATCAACAACGCCTCTCCATCAACCATCCATGTTTCCCTCATCCATGAGTGAGTAATCCCCCGCTGTAGGCTATAGGGATGATAGGGATTGGATGAGTGCTATCATGTAATTGAATAAGATTGTTAGCGCATGGTGCCTAGTATCTCTATTAGTGCTATTTGACTTTGTTGCAACTTGTTGTGCTTAATGCTTGTCACTAGGGCCTGAGTGCCATGATCTCAGATCTGAACTTATTATTGATTCATGATGATAGTATTGTTTGTGATCTTATCTGCAAGTTGTGTACACATATCTTTATCCGGATCCAAAGGCCCCGAAGTGACAGAAATTGGGACAGCTGGAGGGATGGATGTGATGTGAGGATCACATGTGTTCACGGAGTGCTAATTCTTTGCTCCAGTTCTCTATTAAAAAGAGCACCTTAATTGCCAGTAGTTCCCTTGAGGCCCCGCTACAACGGGCTGGCAGGACAAAAGATGGTGTGCAAGTTTTCATTGCGAGCACGCACGACTATATATGGAGCACATGCCTATGATTGTTTAGCACTTGGATGCTTTATCTTATTTATCTGCAATTTCCCTAGATCTTGAAGTTACATGTTTAGACTTGTCCATGCAACGCCCGTCCATCCATCCCTATGCCTACCGCACTCATATCCTATTGTTTGATACTGCTGTTACTATTGCTCTTGTTCTACTGCTGCTGTTAATTTACTATTGTACTACAAAACTGTTGCTACTGATGAACTACTGTGATCAAGAACTATTTCTAGGTGCAGCTGAATTGACAACTCAGTTGTTATGTCTTGCAAGTATTCTTTGGCTCCCCTTGTGTCGAATCAATAAATTGGGTAATACTACTCTTGAAGACTGTTGCGATCCCCTATACTTGTGGGTCATCAAGACTATTTTCTAGCGTCGTTGCTGGGGAGCATAGCTTTATTTGTAACTTCACTTGGATCTATTATTGTTCACTCCTATTCCTTTCATCATGGGGAAGTCTCGTGATGGAGAGTTTCCTATTTTACCATCCACTACAAGAAGAGGTACAGTCCTAAACACCTCTGATACGCTTGATTCACCATCTATTATAAGTAAGCTTGTTACTCCACCACCACATACACATGTTACACACACAGCTACAACTGCTGAATCTGAAACTGCTTCTGATACTCATGATGTTACTTCTACTGTGCTTGATGCGAGTGGTTTATTAGGTCCTTTCCTAGATGCTACTATTGATAAAACTATTTTGGGAAACACTGAAACTCCTAGTGAAGACACTATTACACCTGTTAGCTCACCTGGGTCTAGAGAGAGATATGATATTAGTGATGGCTACATTGAAATGACTAATGATTTTATTGAAGAGTACCAAAACACACATGGTGCTAGTGCTATTAGGAGTCTCCTTGAGAGATGTACCATTATTCCTAAACTATCTTCTGATGCTAAGTTTGTCACTTCTCCCATAGATATAAAAGATAAATATTATGATTTTTTTCTTAATTTATCCTATATAGACATTGTTGAGAAAGAACCTTTTTATGGGACTAAGAGTGAGAGTGCTGTGGCACATATGAATGAGCTTTCCACTATGAGTGCCTTATTCTTTGATGATTTTAAGATGCGCAAGTACATTGTTACAAAGATCTTCCGTTTTTCACTAAAAGGAGAAGCTAAAGCTTGGTTTAATAGATTACCTCCTGGATCCATTGATAGACCTGATTGTTTGATTGCTTCTTTCTTCTAGAAATATTTTCCTCCCAGTGCTAGACATGCTGCTTTGCAGAGACTTTTTGATTTTAAACGGGGAGAAGAAGAGAAATTTCCTGAGTCATGGACAAGGTTCTGTGCCTTGATTCATGCATATCCTGGATGTCCATTACCTAAAAATGATCTTCTTGATATTTACTACAATGGACTAACTGATGATTCTAGGACATACCTAGATAGTTTTGCTGATTGTGTTTTTAGGAAAAGAACTCCTACAGATGCTGAAGAATTAATGGCTAAAATAAGCAAGAATTATGATGATTTGACTTCAACTAAGATAAATACACCTGATCCTGTTACTCCTGAACTAGTTGTGCCTGAACCAGTTCCAACACCAACACCAAAGAAGAGGGGAGTGATTGCATTAAATGATGAAGTGATGAAAGAAGCTAAGAAATGTCTTAAGGAGAAAGGTATTAGAGCTAAAGATGTGAAGAATCTACCTCCTATAGAAGAATTATGTAAGCCAATTCCCCACTCATCTACTATTGAGGTACACTCTCTCCACTTTAATGAAGGTGATATTCCCTATGGTAAGCCTCCTGATCAATGCTTAGATGAACTTGATACATTTATTGTTAAACAAGGTAATTTTAATAAACAAGTTCAGAATCATTTATTAGAAAACTCTAGAGCTATTAATGAGTTGAAAGATATTGTGGAAAGAACTGCTAATGATGTTAAAATGCTTTGTAAACACTTTCAAATGGTTCAAACTCAAATTGATCAACTTGCTAAGGTACAAAAATATATGCTAGTTAATGCCTCAGGAGATAAACATGCTTATGGAATTAGAACTATGAGTGGTATAGCTATTAAAGATCCTTTATATCCTAAAGGACACCCTAAAAGAATTGAGAAGGATTCTCAACAAGGTGAAAGTAGTGGTAGTCCTCGTAATAGAAAAAAAATAAACACAAAATAGTTGAGGAACCCTCTGAACCTGCTGTAGATCCTAATAGTATATCAGTCTCTGATGCTGAAATTGAAAGTGGTGATAAAAATGATGCTCCTGACAAGGAGGAAGTTGTGGAAGAACCTGAGAAGCATACTAAGAACACTAGGTACACTAAGGAATATTTTATTGCTAATAAACATGGTAGTGAGAGAGAACCTTGGGTGCAGAAACCTATTCCTTTTCCAAATAAGAAACACAAGTCAAAGGAGGAAGAACACTATGAAAAGTTTTGTGAGTGGATGAAACCTTTATTTTTGCAAATTCCTTTGACTGATGCTATTAAGTTGCCTCCTTATTCAAAGTATATGAAGGATGTTGTCTCTAATAAAAGGAAGATTCCTAATGAGGAAATTTCTACTTTGCTTGCTAATTATTCCTTCAATGGTATGGTTCCAAAGAAACTTGGTGATCCAGGTATTCCAACTATTCCTTGCTCTATTAAGAATAATTATGTTAGAACTGCTTTATGTGATTTGGTAGATGGATTTAGTGTTATGCCATTTTCTCTCTACAAGTGACCCCAGCTAGAAAAGTTGATACCAACAGATATATCTTTGCAAATGGCTGATAAGTCTACTACTATTCTTGTTGGTATATGTGAGGATGTTCCTGTTCAAGTGGCTCATAATTGCTTGGTTTTAACTGATTTTGTTGTGCTTGAGATGCCTGAAGATGATAATATGTCTATTATTCTTGGGAGACCTTTTCTTAATATTGCAGGTGCTGTCATCAATTTTAATCAAGGAAAAGTAACTTTTAATATTAATGACAAAGATAATACTGTCTATTTCCCCAAGAAGATTGATAACAGATATTCCCTGAATTCCATTGAAAATATTGAGATCATCAAAGTTGGATAAATATATTGTCCCATTCCACAAGAAAGTTTTGAAACTATTATGATTGGGACTATTGCTATCAAGTTTGAGGTAACATAATAAATTTGTGGAATGCAAAGTTTTGTTTCATATAAGATTGTTTTGGTAACAAGACTTGATCAACCTTGTTAACAAAGAATTTTAATGAACAAAACAATGTTTTCACAGTTGTTATATTTGCTCACTTTTATTCTTCTCCTTCCTAGTCTTTGCTCTGTCTCTTGTTAGCTTTAGTTTTGCTAGTTGGTTGCTTGTTAGAGTGTCTTAGAACTTCTATACTTTTGGTTTTTGTTTGCTTTTGCTTCTTCTAATTTTTTTGTTTCTGCGAGAAAACCAATTTTCATACCCTGAAAATTGGCCAAAAATAAAGTTTCCCGAAAAATCCTAGAAAATTCTTATTAAATTTTTCCTCGAAAAAGGGGAAGAGGTATGGAGTGTCCGGGGGGACTAGGCCAGCACACCCCCTGGTGGCGTGGCCAGCCCTAGGTGGTGCCTGGCCTAGGTGGGACCCACCTGTGGCCCTCAAAGTTGCCTCCTCCCAGGCACTTCTTTCTCTCCCCCGAAAAACACCGGAAAAAATTCGCAAGCTCGATTTCCTGCTGTTCTTGCTCCCGATTTTCGATCTCCTTGCTCAGCCCATATTTGTTGCTAATTTTTTGGAGGGATTGCTCCTTGGTATGTGCCTCCTCCGCTTATCCAAATTATATTTGTGATTGGTAGATTGTATCTTGAGTATTTTGCTGCTATAGGTGTCAGGTTGTGTGAGCTTGCATGCTTGTTCTATGCTTAGATATTTCATGTTGATGCATTTTTAGCCCTCTAGCAAGTTCATGTAGTAGTTCCTCATCATTTATCAACTTGGAAATCACTTGGTTTGATGTTTTTCTAAAAATTTCAGAAAAGAAGATGAGTGCATACCCATTGCATCAGCTTGATTTGATGGTACCTGAGGCAATGAAATTCCATCGTGAGGAAGGAGTCTTCCCTTCCATATATCCATGCCCTGAATTTATGAGAGCCGTGGGAATCTTCCAAGATTTACAGACTATGATTACTAATGCAAGGTTGGAACAATTTGTTGGAGAAGAACCATATCAGTATGTTAAGCTAACCATGGATGTGGTGCAGGACTTCCGGTTTACTTGGTCCTTGTCTAACCCCATGGTCCATTATAAAATCTAGAATATAGATGTCGACCTGCCTTTTGCCGATTTTTGTGCAGCTATTAGAGTACCTCATTGGGGATCTTGTGAGAAGATCAAGGAGAGGCCTAAGCCACTTATGGATTTATATGATGAAATCTACCAAGGTTTCGACTTATCGAAGAAAAGTGGTAAAATTCGGAACATTCAGTTTCCACCCATTAGATATTTTTCCTATTTCATTACCAAGTGTGTTCTTGCTAGAAAGACTGCTAGAAAGTTATCTTCATTTGATCTGGCTTTTATCTCAGCAGCTTTGAATAGGGATATGTCTTATAACGTGGGTGCTTTGATAGCCTACCGTCTTACCACTAACCGCGAGAAGGGTGGAATTTGTGGAGGTCTCATTGCCTCTAGATTGCTAGCTTTCCAAGGTTTAGAGCCTCACCATTCAGATTATCGGTTCGCCATAGAGAGACTTGATCTCGATTCCATGGTTCAGCATAATTTGTTCTCTTCTTGGGCTACTGGGAGAAATTTACCTTATGAGTTATCCTTTGTCAAGCGTGGTTGGAGAGGGGGTAGGACTGAGAAAGTAGTTTATTTGCCTGTACCTTCTTTATTTAATTTTGATAACATGCAAGGATGGTCGCTCACGGAGGAGGAGTTTGACACATACGTGGCGGAGCTCTCCCAGCAAGAGGAGAATGTTGGAGAGGATGCCGAAGATGATTCGGTTCATCCCTCCAACATGGGAGAGTCTTCATACCAGCAGCCCTCCTATGATTGGAGTACGTCTTCTTCTTCGTCGCGAGGGCCTAATTATGATCATTCCTATGATGACCCACCAGCTTGGGGTTACTAACCGCGCTATTGAGCCCCACTTAGGCCAAAATCCTAAGCTTGGGGGGGAGGTATACCGGCATCACACTCATCTATATATCATGTTTCGTCGGTTGTTTGTATATCCATGTTTCACTTTCTTTTTGGTTTTTGTTCCTGCTTTCCCAAAACACAAAAATACCAAAATTATTTTTGATGTTTCTCTTGGTTTGTTTTTTGTTTTTCAGCTTTGGTTTGCCTTAAAGAAAAATCCAAAAAGATTTTGCTTTGTTTGTTTTTGCTTTGTGTGCTTGCTTTAAAAAATCGAGAACACCAAAAATATTTGTTGTTTTTCTTTGGTTTTCTGAAGTTCTTTGCAGGGTCCGGCAGTTCTCAGTGGAGTTTGGTTTCATGTTATTATTCAAGCCACAAAAGTGAAGAGCAATAATGAAGATTAAGACAACTTGAGGTGTGGTAAGAGGCTGGTAACGAACTCTATTTGTTTTCATTTTTGTACATATACTCATCATTGTGAGCATGCTTAGTATGTTCATGTAAGGTGTATGTTATTTATGGATGCTTAGAAGTTCTTGCTCTCTTATGATTAGCTCCAGCTTGCTAATAGTTTGTAGCATTTCATATGAATGTTTGCTTGCATTGTTCTATTCATAACTTGGTATGATATTGTGGTATCCTCCTCTGAATGTTTCATGTGAATCGACTTGGCACATGCTCACGCATGCATATGACTGTACAATAGTCTATAAGCCTCGATGATTTATTTTTCCTCAGAGTTCTTGTATCACTTTCATGCCATAATTAGTCCTGTTTTGTTGCAAGCATGATTATGACAGTTATTGCTCTCTCGTTTGTCGCTCCCTCTCTATTGCTAGCCTTCACTTGCACTAAGTATGATCTCTACTTGTGCATCCAACTCCCCAAAACCAATATTGCCAACAGTGTCCACCATACCTACCTATTAGCATCATTTGCTATTCCATGCATATTCATTATGCCTCGTTTTCTTCCAATAAAATGCTTAGTTAGTAAATATCTCACGAACTTGATGGCACGCTTTATTT
Organism: Avena longiglumis; assembly: GCA_030063025.1. Taxonomy (NCBI): domain Eukaryota; kingdom Viridiplantae; phylum Streptophyta; class Magnoliopsida; order Poales; family Poaceae; genus Avena; species Avena longiglumis. Next base: position 442,428,640 of record CP125973.1, on the reverse strand, counting down.
CTTGCACTTAATAAACCTGAACCATTGTGACTGTCCATGAAAGTTATATGCTTGCAAATTTTAGGCTGGGAGTTAGCAGAACCGTGCTGTCACGGGGAATACTTTCAACATTGCACCTGCACTTTGTACCCAGTTGATATCATGCTCTTTTGTTTACGGATGTCCTCGGTGTGAAATAAAAGGGGATCTTGTAAGTTCATGGAGTTATATATATGTGTTAGAGAAACGTCTGGGCCGCTAGCCTAAGCCATGCCTAATCATGGTGGGAACTTGCAGCATAACCATAATGAGCAACCTGTGAAGCATCCTCAATAAAAACCTATGCAAATAGCAAATAAAAAGATCGCTGAGATGCTCATTCTCTGCTTGCCTTGTCATTTTGATTATGGGATAGCTCCTATATCATGTACAAGGGGTACCCCGTTGGCGGTTCTCTATGATACACATGTATTTACTATGACAAGAACTTGCAAGTAACTAAAGTTGAGTAGCATGAGGAGCGGACCTCGTATTCAAGGGACATGAGATTTTCAGTTTATGGTCTGTCAAGCATATAACTCATATTGGACCTCATTTTCACCTTAACCATCTAAAGATGCCTATGATAGGGGCAATGAGATCTCAAAGCTAATGAGTACCATACTTTCAGCATTTGGAACAAACTGTTCAAAACCGTTCCACTTCCTTGTTGAGTCACCACTTATTCTATGAGCACCTTCTTGAGAGCATAGTTGTCTTTCTTAGTGTAATGTGCTTGTCTCAAAACTTGGTTAATTATGTCATGACTTTGATGCTTGTATCTCTGATATCTTTACTTCTAGTCTTCACTTAAACTTCAGAGGTGCCTTGGCATTTATTTTGTGCTCTACATGTCGTGGTATTGCCGAAGAGTACGCCATGGAGGGGTCCACACAGTGCATGTTTAGAGACGTGGGGGAAGGCAAACGGTTGACGGGTACAAGGTAACACAGCTTAACCAGGTTCAGATCCCACAACGGTGGCGGAATCCTATTCTTGCTATAAATCACTATAAGGGCAATATGCCGACTTACAAGGATTGGTTCGCTGTGCGAGGTTATGTGAAGTTGTGCCCTAAAGGCTCCCATAGGCCCGACTTATATAGTCGCCAGGTCCTAGGGTTCTGAGGAAAAGTCCTAGCAGACAGTTCTGAGTCCTACACCGTCTATTACTAATCTAGCGTGTCTTGTACTCCAAGGCTCCGGGTAAGCTGGTGACTCCACCGTAGCCTTCCTTTATCCGGCATGGGCCTCCCTTCTAGATCCATCTAACTGGTCCGCCCAGCAGGCCATGGGACATGCTACCAACTGTGGGCCATCCGGATTATCCGGATAAGAGACATGCTATGAGGATACCCATATAGCATATCCCCAACAGTAGCCCCTGGAGAACTCCGAGATCTTGCGCCGTCTTGCCTCTTCACGCTGAATGCTCCGTCTAGATGGATGTCGGCAAATCTTCAAGCAATATCTTGTAGTCCTCCCAAAGAACCCTGCAAGGTTTTCTCCGTCTTCAATTCGTAAGTCGGAGAATTGCTGAATCTTCCATCGTACTCTTCCGTAGACGGATTGGATCCGTCCATGCTAGAATCTTCTGATGTGATGGTCCATCTGCCTATGTCAGCTAGGGCGATGTAGACATAGGTCAGCAACGCCTCGTTACTCACACATGCAGAGAACGCAATCATGTCCACTTTTCCCGCGCGAGCGATACGAACCGTTTGCGGCGACGGTTGGTACGTGGCGAAATTTTCGCGCACGTCTCTGCACACGTCATCTAGGCAGAAACCATTTGATCAAGCCACACAAATCTTGATGCTGGAGACCATAAATAGTAACTGCGGTGGAAAATTTACTTTTTCACCTCATTCTCCCCTGCATCTTCTTCTTCCTCAGGCAAGCATCTCCTCGAGCTCTCCGCGCCTCGCACGAAAAACCCTAAATCCCAATCTCACCAGTCACCTCCAAACGTACCCAATGGCCAGCAGCAGCTCCTCCCCTTCGATGGCGGCATCGGGCGAAGCCGACAAGCTCCGTCGTCGTGCCCCCAGAGGGCCTGGTCATCCCCAGGTCTGCGGTGGTCGAGGCCACTGGCGGCGACCATAATCCAGCGGCGCTGGAGCTGATGGAGGAGGAGTACGACTCCCATAAAGGCGAGTGGCGCGGTTAGGACATCACGGACCGTGACATCAAAGAGCTGATCATCGAAGGTTACCTTCCTACGACGAAGGGGCTCGCCTGGCGGGCGGCGCCGGCCGGCGAGGTCACACCTTCTCCCCAACCCAGAGAAAAGGTGTACCTCAAAGCACAGTTGGTACGCGGCGTCTCCCTGCCCATCTCTAATGTCTTCCTCGCTGTCTTGAATCATTACCGAGTATAGCCACAGAACCTTTCTCCCAATAGTATCCTAGCACTTAGCAATTACGCGGCGCTTTACGAGGGTTACTTAGGGATTAAGCCTAGGCTAGATCTCTTCATATATTTCTTCACCGTCAAGAGCAAAGTCAGAGCCAGCAAGGACGAGCTTAGAAATTGTGGCACCATTAGCTTCAAGATCCGGCCTGGCCGGCGCTTCCCCGACATTGTCGGCCATGAGTCCCGCAAGAACTGGCAGCGTATTTACTTCTATGGCCCAGATATCCCTCTGGCCATCCAAGAAGTAACGTACCCAGACTTTGTCGATGGAGCAGCCGCCAAAACTTCGACATGGAGATCCTAGGCCTCCCTTCCCTCCGACATTGATGCTTCCCGTGCTATAAGGCGTATAGAGTAGTTCGTAGAGATGGGTTTGACCGGAATGGACATAGCCATGTGCTGGTTCATCAGGCGGATCCAGCCTTTGTAGCACCGCTCGAAGCTGATGCACGAGTATTCCAACGATAGAAGCGATAGCCTCCGCATCTCCGTGGACAACTTCTTGAGCGACTCCGTCAAGCTTCGCCTCAAGGACATCGTCAAGGTGAAGGACAAGAAGCGTGGCTTCGCCATCACCTACGACATGTTTGTAGAGCGCAAGTGTCCAAAGGTAGCTATTTATTTTCCGAGTATGACATATACTCCAGTTCTTCTGTCTAGCCATTACCATCTCATCTAACACGGTGATTTCTTCACTTTAACAACTTAGAGACATAGACGAGGACAACATGGCTCCTCAAATCTATGATCCAAAGATGAAGGAAGTCACCGTCGTGTCCGACGACGATGCTCCGTTGGCGCGAAAACAGAAGAGCTCCACCTCTGACGCTGCCGACGGAGGCAAGAAGAAGAAGACAGAGGGTGGAGCCTCCAAAAATACTACCGCCGCCCTGGAGGCGGAGAAAAGAACGGTTACTGGGATCCCTTTTGCTAAAGCACCCCATCTTGTGTAAGCTTCTTTCCCTCCGACATTGTCCATTTGTCTGTCTTATTCCTGTACTTATGCATTTTGCATGTTTCAGAAAGAAAGCCACGACCAGCTTGAAGAAGACCTCCAAAACTTCGGGGGCTTCTAGAACCATCAAGGATATGCTGCATCACGACGTATCTCCCGCCATCGCCCCTGTCACTCCCATCGTCCAGCCCTCGTTCGCCCCGATAAGCTCACAAGCTAAAGAAGCATCTATCCCTTGCGCCATGGAAGTGGACTCAGGCGCCTCTACAGAGCTCGCTGTTGTCAGCGAATAGGCGACGCAGGAGAGTGCTGCACACCAAATGGCTGAAGCTCCGGCTAAGGATTCCATTGGTAGCGGTAAGGCGATGGTGGAAGGTGGTACTTCTGCCGAAGGCGGCGCCCTCACCCCAGGAAGACCATAGAGTTCCCGAAGATAGTCTACCCGACACTTACGCCGAGTAGCACCTCTCTGGTTCCTGGTGCGGCGCCGACATCTCCAACGTGCGGTCTCGAGGAGCTTCTCTGGCAAGCAGAAATCCTGCAACGAAACAGTGTATCCTTCGGCAAGCTGCTAGCCGAGAGTGCTACCAACCTCAAGATCATTGCAGTTGTAAGTTATATTTGCCTTTTTGCATTTCATATGAATATCCCACTGTAGCCCCCGAGGATTTAGACGGAAAACCATAGGTCTTTGCGTCTAAATGCTCTAAGAGTGACTAAGCTAGAAAACTTCTCACTGTAGCCCCCAAGCATATAGGTGGAATGAATTATTTCGACTAGATGATTTAAGAGTAGCATACGCAGTGTTTATAAATTTCGATACTGTAGCCCCCAAGCTTCTAGTTGTAATTGAATTAGTTCCGACTAGATGCTTTAAGAGAAGCTAAGAATACATCCGAGTTAAAAACTTTATACTGTAGCCCCCAAGCTTCTAATCGAAAACTGAATTAGTTCCGACTAGATGCTTAAAGAAAGACTAAGCATACTGCTAAGTTAAAAAATTCTCGCTGTAGCCCCCGAGCGTCTAGGTGGAAATTTTCTGGCTAAATGCTCCGAGTAGACCAAACAACGTTTAACTTTGTTTTTTCCATAGAATGAGAATGCTCGGAGGGGCATGGACAACGACAAGTACCAGAATATGCGCGTGGACTTGAAAGCTGAAAAGGGTAAAACTGCCTTCTTAAAGGAACAGATCATCAAGAGAAAGCGTCTGTTTTTCCTTTCTTTTTTCATACTCCGGCTTGGTCTTGTGCATTATCCAAATACTCACCGTGTACTATATTTTCTCCGACTTGCAGAAACCATTTCCAAGGCTAAGGATATTGTCGAGCAATCCAAGCACATTCAGCATCTAGATAGCGAAAACAAGATCCTCAAGCAGGAGAGGAAGGACATGCTGATGATGCATGAAGAATCAATGAAAGTCCTGCAGGACTCCGCCACCGAGGAGATAAACCGCTTGAAGGAGGAAATCGCTATCCTAAAAGAGCAGAAGAAAGCTGCCGATGAGCAAAATCAATGCCATCATGAAGCGTACAAGCTCCTCCAACAAGAACAGGACTCCATGGCGGAGACTCTCTGACAGGCTGAGGCCAACATCTTTAGTAAGCGATTCTCCGTCTTGGATTTCTGTAGTCTAGATACTCTGAATTTTTAAACTCATGCGCTCCTTTGTCGGGAATTCGCAACTCCTATGGGTTTAACCCGGTCGCCTCCTCCGCCAAAGGAGTGCATGGTCCTTGCCGGCAACTTCATCAACACCGCCATCGCGCAGGCCAAAGAGATTTCCAAGCCCCTCCAGATCAATATCAAGGCATCGGACTCTGTGGCGAAGTTCTCGGAGATCCTGCGCCGAGTCCCTGAGCATATCGCAAGCTGGAAAGCTTCATGTGCACAGGCCGGTGCAAGGATGGAGCTGTCCATGGTCAAGGCACATTACGAGAATGCCGACATCGACACGGTAACCTCTGGTATCCCCGACGTAGATGACGAAGGCCAAAAGATAAACCACGAATCTATCTTGGCGTCACTCGCGGGTTATGACACCAGAGTTGCTGAGTTGGTCAACGTTAACGTCTTCGTGCCAATGAAAACCATCGATGGCGGCAACCAAAGATCCTCCGAGTCCCTCAACACTGCCGACTTCAAGGGTGACTCTCCTGCTGCCGATGATGTTGCTTCCAAGTCGTCTGCGCCAGAATAATAAAAAACAATTTGTAATATTTGTTTCCTCTGTAACTTGTTATGCGGAAAAAACTATGTGTTAACTTAAGGCGGAAAATAGTGGTGTATATCCTGCTACTTTAAGAACTATTTATAGCATGTATATATTTTTTAAGCAAGTGCTGGCTTATCCGTTACTTTGGTTTTTATGCTTGACTTTTCGTGAGTCGGAAGACTCGTTGTCTAAACCATACGCTCAGGTGATGATGTCTAATGGCACCGTCAATAACCTAAGCACAAAATCGCCAAAAGTCACTACTCCAGAATCCACATAAAAACGACAAAGAACGTGTAGACCAGAAAACTTAAGCTAACGCCCGTAGGCGAAATTTTCACAAGTGCAATTGCAAAGGTTGTGCATAAAGGTTTTATATGATCCAAAAATGAACACTAAATGAGGTAAATGACTCAGAAATATGAGTGAACCAAACATCTTTATTTCATTGATCATATAATAGTTACACAATTAGATAAAAATGCTAAGTGTAGAAAGGACGTAGCTGTGCTATGTTCCATGGACGATCAAGCTCCGGGTAGTCATCATCCGGGTCATGTCGCTTATGCTTATGATCCTTGTTGGGTCTATCCTTCAGTTCACGATTGTCAACGAGGTAGTAAGATCCATTGAGTAGCGCTTGCTTATGATGAATGGTCCTTCCCATGGCGGGGATAATTTTTATGACTTCTTTTGCTTAAGTCAGAGCACTAAATCCCCCTCTTTAAACGAGCGATGCCTAACGCGGTGACTATGATAGCTGCGTAGCTTCTGCTGGTAGATGGCGGACCTTTGGCATGCCAAAATGCGCTCCTCCTTGAGAAGGTCCACATCTAGGCGTCTTGATTCTTCAAATCATCCTCGTCAGAGCGGCAACCCTGGTGCATCATGAAGTATGTCGGAAGGTAGGATGGCTTCGCCCATATACCATGAAGTAAGGTGTATCCGTGGATCTGTTGGGTGTAGTTCAGAACTCCACAAAGATAGTGTAAGATCCTCCTTTGTAAAGGAAAGGATCCTGTGATTGCAATGCTAGTCCTCGGATCAATGCTAGCATCCACAGTTTAAGATAAAGTACACAAATACAAAGGTCGTTATTACATTCATTCCAGAGATAAAACATAGTCTTTTACAACTCAGGGCCAAAGGCCTAATACAAGAGTTTTGGAATAAGTAAATAAACATAAGTCTTCATCTTCATGTGCCACAGGAAAGCATGTTGAGTGTAGACTCATGACTCCTACTCATCATCGAGTAACTGCAACATCACAAGTTACGTACAATTGGGTCAATACTTTGGAATAGTATTGGCAAGTGATACCTTAGTAAATTTTAAGTGGACTATATTACTATATGCATTTTGGCTAAGTGTATCTTGGCTTGCTTTGCTTGAAAATAGGTTTTCCCTATTAGTTGAAATCACTAAGTTTTTCTTTGTCAAAAACTTTCCCAAGAAACCAAAAATAGACATTGGGGTCCTTCACCCTTGTTCACCCACAAGTTTTACTTAGAAGTTGGAGTGATGAGATTCTTGTAGCTTCCATGTCTTGATGCTCAAGTTGTCCATTGCCATGGACATGGCTAAGTACTTAGTTTTTCCATCTGCAGAGGTTGTGCACTTTCCCACTGACTTGGTTTCCCAAGACAGGACCTTTCAGAAGCCTTTCCTTAGTCAAATGGACGCGTTCCAACCTATCATCCCACTACCACCAACTGTCCAAATGACTAAGTTCTAGCAACCTATATGATCAAGGCAGAGCCCATATTGCCAAGTGGTTGCACTGTAAGCTTTCTCAACACTTGGCCTCCAAATCCCTTTGTGCCTGGGTGGCATACCACAAGTGAGATACACAAGCCAAGTCCATGGCCTTGTGTAACCACTCAACCAAAAACCACCATTCAAGTCCCATTCCACCCAGGAAGTTCATTGACTTAGTTGTTTTATTAAGAAAAGCATGAGTCACAAAGGACATAGAATTATATCACCATAGCATGTACATACTTTACCAACCCTTGTTTTCTACTAGCTAGGCTAAGAATGGCATAGTAACTTAACTTAGGAATATTCCCTAGCAATTCTACAATTCTACACTACATAGGATTTCCCAACATAGCTTTTGGCAAAAGTAGCATGCAAGACTTAGCAAAAATAATTCTAATGCTTATTCAAAATAAAGGGTGGAATATCATGAAGGATCACTTGCCTTGGTAATGAGGAGAGTAGCACTCTTCACAATCACAGTCACTAGCAAAATCTACACAAAAATTTGTAGCATACAATTACACACAATTTATATACAAGCAAAATATGAATGCATGCATGCAAGAATTTACTAAGTGATGATTTTGAAAACCCTACCAAGGAAGTGCATGGTACAGAAACATAACAAGTCACAAAGTTTGCCAATCAAACTTATTTGGCATTAATACAAAATACTAAACTAAATCTATACTCAAAATAGGCTTAAACATGTTTCTCTATAAAAAGTCATTTTATCCGATACTATTTGTTAAACACATTGGATATTCAGAAAGGTCTTGACTCACTGAATCCAACGGTATAAAGTTTGCAAAATTCCAACGTGGGAATCAAAAGTTATAGCCAATTTAAAATTTGATCCAAATCAGATTTTGAATTATGTTTTTGAACTATCCCTAGACACGCGTCGCGTTTCAACTGGTGCGTGCCGCTTCGGTTGGATCGACAGACGCGGACCGCAGGATATAAGTGAGATCTGGCGGCTCAGATGCGCGCGTACCTCTTCGGCCACGTTCTAATCTACACCGCAGGATCTACATCTGACGCTCCTAATTGTCCTGACCATACACGGGCGGCGCTAGCGGCGTTGACTGGCGGCGGCGCGTCTGACTACAGCGGTGCCAGCGTTCTAGGTCGTCCGGGGAGGAAGGGAGATGCTTACCGGAATCGCAGTGGCGTGCTGAAGCTCGAGGTGGCTTTGGTTTATCAAGGGGCGCGCAGAGACGGTCTCTGGAGCTCGACGGAGTTGCGGGCGGCGACAGTAGCTTGCAGACGTGGTCCTTGCCGAGGTGTGGCATCGCCCTAGCACGAACCAGTGGCATCAGGACTTGCGCAAGACACAGGCGAACAAGTTCGTGTGAAGGGGGAGGCAAGGGGCGCTCGGGATTTACCTTAATTGGTCGCCGGAGTTTATCGGCGGCGCAGGTGGTTTTGGATGCGAACGGAGACGACGACCTGGGTCACGATCAGGCAAAAGGAAGGTATCAGAGGATACACAAGAACATTCTGAACATTCTCGTTTGAACCAGAGAGAGAGGAGTGGTCGAGGCTCACCGTATTTGGTCGCCGGAGTTCTCGGATCATGGAGCTTTGAGAGCACTGCGCGCAGCTGGCGTGGAGTGAGCAAGGTGAATGGGGAAATTACTCGCGAGGCGAGAGGGGTTAAATAGGCTCAAAGCGGGAAACGCCATGGGTTAATGGCAATTACGCCGCGCCATTACCGTCCTTGACCGCAAAGAATGGCTGCGGGCGCGTTTGGGGAAGAAGAGGACGACGTGGATGGGGCCCACTGGTCAGTGAAATAAACAGAGGGGCGTGGGGTCTGGCTGTCAGTGACTGAAGGAGTGCACTCGCGCGTGAGATAAGAAAGAAAATGCTCCGGGTGGGCTTGTTGGGCTTGATTCGTTTGGCTAGATCCTCGAGCGGCCTTTTCTTTTGTTTACCTTTTCTTTTCTATTTCGATTTTCTGAATAGGTTTTCAAATGGTTTCAAGTTCAATTTGAATTAAAATCTTTCGAGGTTTTGTAGTGGTGAATTGGTCTCTAAATAGGTCAAAACCACGGGGTTACTTTGTATAGGCTGGGTCAAGCATGGATTTAAAAATAATCAGAGACTTTGCATCTGTTTTGCAAATGTTTTAAAAAGGGGTTTTGAAATTATTTCTAAGTTGAAAACTTTGGTCCAAATTCTACACACAAACTAACCAACAATGAAGATAAGCATCTAGGTTCCTAAACTTTCAAGCTTTCAAATGGTGATGGCCATTTGAATTAAATCTGCTCACATAAAATCATAGCATCAGGTGCTTCTGTTTTCCTGAAATGAGTTTGAATATGATCTCAAATCTACATGCATGCATGAGTGATATGCAAACTTTGAAATCATGATTTTAGGGATGTTACAAATCTAACCCCTTAAGGTGAATCTCGCCCTCGAGATTCAGATTGGCTAGCAAATAGGTGAGAGTGGTCTTTCCGAAGATCATCTTCTCTTTCCCATGTTGCTTCCTCTTCGGAATGATGATTCCATTGTACTTTGCAAAACTTGATGGTTTTTGTCCTTGTGACTCTTTCTGCGGTCTCAAGAATCTTGATAGGCCTCTCTTCATAAGTGAGGTCACTTTCTAGTTGAACTTCTTCCAAAGGTATGGTATCCTTCAAAGAAGACTCTTCCATATCTGGGTGACATTTCTTAAGCTGACTCACATGAAATACATTATGGACTGCTGATAGAGATGCCGGCAGTTCAATTTCATAAGCAACTTCTCCTTTGCGACTCAGAATCTTGAATGGCCCAACATATCTTGGTGCCAACTTTCCTTTGACTCCGAATCTTTTCACTCCACGGAGTGGTGATACTCTAAGATAGGCTCTATCACCAACTTCGTAGGTGACTTCTCTACGTTTAGGATCTGCGTAGCTTTTCTGTCGGGACTGTGCTATCTTCAACCGGTCCTTAACCAATTTGACCTTCTCTTCGGCTTCTTTGATAAGATCTGGCCCAAATAGACTTCTCTCTCCCACACCATTCCATAACAATGGGGTGGTACATTTTCTTCCATAGAGAAACTCAAACGGTGCCATCTCAATGCTGGCTTGATAGCTGTTGTTATAAGAAAATTCTGCATAAGGCAGACTTTCATCCCAACTTGCTCCATAGTCTAGGGCACATGCCCTCAACATATCTTCAAGGATTTGGTTAGTCCTTTCTGTTTGTCCATCAATTTGAGGATGAAAAGCAGTACTGAATTCCAACCTCGTTCCCAATGACTCATGTAGCTGTCTCCAAAAATGGGAAGTGAATTGGGTTCCCCTATCAGATACAATACTCTTAGGCACACTGTGAAGGCATACAATTCTACTCATGTAGATTTTAGCTAACTTGGCACTTGTATAGGTTGTCTTCACGGGTATGAAATGTGCCACTTTAGTTAAGCGATCCACGACTACCCAAATGGAATCATATCCTGATCCGGTCCTTGGTAATCCAGTGATGAAATCCATACCAATTTTGTCCCATTTCCAATCAGGAATAGGTAGTGGTTGAAGCAAACCGGCTGGTTTCTGATGCTCCGCTTTTACTCTACTACACACATCACACAAAGCAATATGTTCGGCGATGTCTCTCTTGAGATTGTTCCACCAAAATCTTTCCTTCATGTCCATGTACATTTTGGTGTTACCCGGGTGAATAGAATACGGAGAGTTGTGCACTTCTTGCAAAATCAGTTTTTGTAACTCCGGATCTTGTGGAACGCAGATACGTTTCCCATGCCATAAAGTACCCTGTTCGTCTTCATGGAAGTTCTTAGCTTTCCCTAGTCCAATATTTTTCTTAATCTCTTCAATTTCCTTATCGGACTTCTGAGCTTCTCGAATCTTGTCCAACAAAGTGGGTTGAACATCCAAAGACATGAGATGTCCTTCAGGCACAATTTCCAATATGAGTTCTTTGAATTGATTACACAAATCATCTGGCAATTCTCCTTTGGTAAGGCCATTTACAAACACCTTACGACTTAGAGCATCCGCTACCACGTTTGCTTTACCGGGGTGGTATTGCAAACTCAAGTCATAATCCTTGATAAGCTCTAACCATCTTCTTTGTCTCATATTGATTTCCTTTTGGGTGAAGATATACTTCAAACTTTTGTGGTCCGTGAACACTTCACAACGTTTTCCCAAAAGGTAATGTCTCCATGTTTTGAGCGCATGGACGACAGAGGCTAACTCTAAATCATGAGTAGGATAGTTTACTTCATGAGTTTTGAGTTGTCTCGAGGCATAGGCCACAACTTTACCGTCTTGCATAAGTACGACACCCAAACCTTGATGAGACGCATCACAATATACTTGGAAATCCTTTTCCAAATCTGGCAGACATAGAACCGGTGCTGTCACAAGTCTCTTCTTTAATTCCTGAAAGCTGACTTCACAACCTTCAGACCAAGCGAACTTCTTGTCCTTCTTTAACAATTCGGTCATTGGCTTAGCAACCTTTGAGAAATTTTCAATGAACCTTCTGTAGTAACCTGCTAAGCCAAGGAAACCGCGTACTTCTTTCACGTTCTTGGGATATTCCCAATCTGTCATAGCTGAAACTTTAGCAGGATCAACTGCCACACCATCCTTTGTCATGACCAAGAAAACCAGCTTCCTCTAACCAAAACTCACACTTGCTGAATTTGGCATAAAGTTTATGCTCTCCTAATTTTTCAAGTATCAAACGCAAGTGTCCTTCATGCTCTTCCTTGCTCTTGGAGTAGACTAAGATGTCATCGATGAAAACGACAACAAACTTGTCAAGAAATTCCATGAACACCTTGTTCATCATATTCATGAAGTATGCTGGAGCATTGGTTAAGCCAAATGGCATTACGGTATACTCGTATAATCCATACCTTGTGGTGAATGCTGTTTTAGGTATGTCTTGCTCTCTTATCTTAAGTTGAAAATAGCCTGACCGGAGATCAATCTTCGAGAACACACATGCTCCCTCTAGCTGATCAAACAAGTCATTGATTCTAGGCAAAGGATATTTGTTCTTGATAGTTACCTCGTTGAGTGAACGGTAATCTATGCATAACCTTTGGCTTCTATCTTGCTTCTCCACGAACAATACCGGGGATCCCCAAGATGAAGAACTTGGTTGGATAAATCCTTTCTGCAACTGTTCCCCTAGTTGCTTCTTGAGCTCTTTCAGTTCATCTACTGACACTTTGTAAGGTCTCTTTGCTATTGGTCCCGATCCTGGTACCAAATCTATCAGAAATTCCACATCTCTATCTGGTGGCATTCCTGGCAATTCTTCTGGGAACACATCCGGATACTCACACACAATTGGCACACTGTCCATGCTAACCCCCTTAAGAGAATTTAGCATACTCTTCTTTGCTCCAAAGCTGGTCTTGAATCTGATTATTTTATTATTCGGAGTTGTGAGTGAGACAGTATGGCTGGCACAATCTATCACTTCTTTGTACTTAGTCATCTAGTCCATTCCCAGAATGACATCCAAACCTTGGGATTTTAATATTATCAAGTTAACGGGAATCTTATACTTCCCGAATTCTATGACTAGGTCATGGCACCCTGAATTCACTATCATTTCTCCACCAGGAGAACTTACTTTTATAGGACACCCAATAGTTTCTACCGGTAGTTCATTTCTTTCAACAAATGCTCTGGATATGAATGAATGAGATGCACCAGTATCAAAGAGTACAAATGCTGGAATGGAATTGAGTCTGAACTTACCAGGAACAGCGCCAGGCTCCTCATAGACCTCTTCCACATTAATGTGGTTCACCTGACCTTTCTAGAAAGGATTGGGCTTGACAGGTCCTTCAAATTTCTTTTCGGGGCACTCATTTGCATAGTGTCCCATTTTCTTGCATTTGAAGAACTCAACCTGACTGATGTCCTTTTTTGCAGGCTGACTTCAACTTCCACTACCATTTCCACCGTGGTGGCTCTTATGTCCACTCTTGTGGTTCTTGTACTTGTCATTGTCATGACTGCGGTGATGCTTGTTGTCATGACGGTTGTGGTTGTGGTGCTTGTTGAATTTCCCATTCTTATGGGATCCTGAGCTTCCACTGTCATCATAGTGAGATCGTTTGTGAGACGATCCCGAGCTGTGCTTGTCGGAGTGTTTCCTCTTCCTACTCTCGACTTGCTTCATTTTATTCTCCAAAATAGCAGCCTTGTCACATAGAGACTGATAAGTTGGAACATATCCCACAGACAACTGCAAGTTTAACTCATCATTCAAGCCTTCCAGAAACTTTTCCTTTCTTTTGGCATCTGTGTCAACCTCATACGGTGCATAGCGCGCCAGATTGTTGAACTCTTCTATGTATTCAGCCACGCTGCGGTGGCGTTGCTTCAGGTTGTGAAACTCCTTCTTTTTCAGGCTCATCATTCCTGATGAGATATGAGCAGTGCGAAAGCCATCTTCAAAGATAGCCCAAGTCACCTCATCTAAAGGAGTGGTGATTTGGAAATTGTCCCACCATGTGGCGGCTGGCCCTTCCAACAGATGCACTACGAACCTGACCTTTTCAGCATCCGTGCAGCCCACAGTCACTAAGTCCTTGTTCACAGAACGTAGCCAATCATTGGCCACCATGGGATCAGTTGTCCCCGAAAACTTAGCTGGCCTCAAACGCAGAAATCTGGTGAGCATATCAAAACCCAGAGGGTTGTTGTTGTTGTTGTTGTTGTTGTTGTTGTTGTTATTGTTGTTGTTATTGGGGTTGTTGTTGTTGTTATTCTGGTTTTGGATGAATGTTGTCATCATCTGCATAAGCTGCGTCTGAGCATTCATCATCTGTTGCATTTCTGGAGTGATGTTGTTGGGGTTGGGGTTTGCGCGACGGGGAGGAATCTGTGGTTTGTTCAAATAGATAAGAATGAGATACCCTTAGATGTTTTATGCACAATACATCACAAGCAAACACATAGCATGCAACTCAAGGATAAAACCTCAACAACAGAATAACAAAGTTCTCGAAATAAAACACACAAGTGGCAAGCCATCCACATGTCGGATGGTCCAATAACAAGTTCAAGAATAACAAGTACGATAATGAAAGATAAACGAGTAGTCAAGTCTACTCATCAGCATCAATCTCCTCCTCGACAAAAGTAAGACCTGCGTTTTCCATCGCGGTCTTGTTCTCCTCAATAGTAGTGGTCAAGGAATCGATCTTGGCCTTGAGAGCCCTCTTCTGGGAGCGAAGCCTCTCGATCACCATCTGCCGCTCGCCGAAATCCTTGGACTTCAGTTCCTCGGTCATGTCCCAGATCTTCTTGTTCCTATCCTGGACGCGTTTCTCCTGACTCTTGAACTTACGGTCCTGGGCCTCGAACTTCGTCTCCATTTCCTTGACTATCTCGTCCTGCTGTGCGAAAAGCTTGTCCTTCTCGCTGTTGCACTGGAGCTCGTCATTGCCGAGCATGACGTTGGTCCCGTCCGTGTCCACGTGCTCGATAAGAGACTCTAAGTCCCGGAGATAGAGACGATCGGCCGCCGTCCCCTCGAGTCGCCCTCAAAGTCGATGGACTCTCCATCAACATCACGCCTTCCAAGACGTGGAAGTGGGTGCCCTAACCCGTCGGAGTGACGGCCTCAATGACGCCTATCAGGTCCTGCATGACTACCTCCATGCCTCTCTCCTTGTCGTCGTGCATCAGCTTGAAGACGATGGCCTCTGTAGTAGGCTCTGTCTGGCGTCCGGGCTGGTTCACCTTGAAGCCCCAGAGGTCCTTCCTCTCGAACTTGGTGAGTGGGTGCACCATGATGGTGGGAAGAGGGAGATCGAGCAAAGTGGTAAGCTCAACGATACGGGGGCCGAAACGGTAACCTGGAACTCCTCCACAGTGCTGATGGTAATAGGCATCTATTTATAAGATAGAAAAGTTAGAACAACACTATTTAAGATAAACAAAGACAAACATCACATACACATCCTTGGAACACAAAATCACACAAGTCATGCATACATGAATCCATTACATCAATCAAGGTCCAAACTTATTTAAGATATCATTTTGGAAAATAAGGTGATAGGTGGTGGTCCAACTAACGAATTGTGTTTACAACCCTATCTCACTGGATCTGTTGGCTAACACAATGTTCCTAGAGGCAATCCACCTATCTTGCTCACATGATTCCATCACTAAGTCTATAATATCTCCCCTTAATTCTTGGTTGGTGGCTTCCAACTCTTGGGTAAGCTCCTTCTCTTTCTCTAAGTCTTTTTGGAGGTTGAGCATTCTGCACTTGACTCTAGCACTTAGTTCTTTGATAGTCCTCCAAGCTGCTTCTCTTGCTGACTCAAAGAATGTGGTGTGCATCACAGTGTTGGTATACATACAGAATCCTCTTTCTTTGTGGTTGTCTTCCTTGTTTTTGTACAAGTGAAGTTGCACCCACCAATACTCCACTCCTTCATCCATCACCGGAAAGCCTTTATAAATAGCTGCACCATGTGCTTCCATTGCCACCATGAGGTCCTTGAGAATTTTGGGAAACTCAGTTTCACACTCCAAGGTCATGGTCATGAGTGGTCCTTTCTTCACGGCTTCGTTGATGGAGTTCATCTACAAATAGAGATGAGAATGAGAAGATTAGAAAAGTTTACGAGAAGAATAGACAAGTGTAGAAGTAGTTAAAATTTTTCCTTAGTGGTTTTCCAATCCTAGGGGTCATAATCCTACAGGCAACACAGTGCTATGATACCATCTGTAAGATCCCTCCTTTGTAAAGGAAAGGATCCCTGTGATTGCAATGCTAGTCCCTGGATCAATGCTAGCATCCACAGTTTAAGATAAAGTACACAAATACAAAGGTCGTTTATTACATTCATTCCAGAGATAAAACATAGTCTTTTACAACTCAGGGCCAAAGGCCTAATACAAGAGTTTTGGAATAAGTAAATAAACATAAGTCTTCATCTTCATGTGCCACAGGCAAGCATGTTGAGTGTAGACTCATGACTCCTACTCATCATCGGAGTAACCTGCAACATCACAAGTTACAGCCACAGTGGGTCAATACTTTGGAATAGTATTGGCAAGTGATACCTTAGTAAATTTTAAGTGGACTATATTACTATATGCATTTTGGCTAAGTGTAGCTTGGCTTGCTTTGCTTGAAAATAGGTTTTCCCTATTAGTTGAAATCACTAAGTTTTTCTTTGTCAAAAACTTTCCCAAGAAACCACCAATAGACATTGGGGTCCTTCACCCTTGTTCACCCACAAGTTTTACTTAGAAGTTGGAGTGATGAGATTCTTGTAGCTTCCATGTCTTGATGCTCAAGTTGTCCATTGCCATGGACATGGCTAAGTACTTAGTTTTTCCATCTGCAGAGGTTGTGCACTTTCCCCACCAGACTTGGTTTCCCAAGACAGGACCTTTCAGAAGCCTTTCCTTAGTCAAATGGACGCGTTCCAACCTATCATCCCACTATCACCAACTGTCCAAATGACTAAGTTCTAGCAACCTATATGATCAAGGCAGAGCCCATATTGCCAAGTGGTTGCACTGTAAGATTTCTCAACACTTGGCCTCCAAATCCCTTTGTGCCTGGGTGGCATACCACAAGTGAGATACACAAGCCAAGTCCATGGCCTTGTGTAACCACTCAACCAAAAACCACCATTCAAGTCCCATTCCACCCAGGAAGTTCATTGACTTAGTTGTTTTATTAAGAAAAGCATGAGTCCCAAAGGACTTAGAATTATATCACCATAGCATGTACATACTTTACCAACCCTTGTTTTCTACTATCTAGGCTAAGCATGGCATAGTAACTTAACTTAGGAATATTCCCTAGCAATCCTACAATTCTACACTACATAGGATTTCCCAACATAGCTTTTGGCAAAAGTAGCATGCAAGACTTAGCAAAAATAATTCTAATGCTTATTCAAAATAAAGGGTTGAATATCATGAAGTATCACTTGCCTTGGTAATGGGAAGAGTAGCACTCTTCACAATCACAGTCACTAGTAAAATGTACACAAAAATTTGTAGCATACAATTACACACAATTTATATACAAGCAAAATATGAATGCATGCATGCAAGAATTTACTAAGTGATGATTTTGAAAACCCTTCCAAGCAAGTGCATGGTACAGAAACATAACAAGTCACAAAGTTTGCCAATCAAACTTATTTGGCATTAATACAAAATACTAAACTAAATCTATACTCAAAATAGCCTTAAACATGTTTCTGTATAAAAAGTTATTTTATCAGATACTATTTGTTAAACACATTGGATATTCAGAAAGGTCTTGACTCACTGAATCCAACGGTATAAAGTTTGCAAAATTCCAATGTGGGAATCAAAAGTTATAGACAATTGAAAATTTGATCCAAATCAGATTTTGAATTCTGTTTTTGAACTAACCCTAGACACACGTCGCGTTTCAATTGGTGCGTACTGCTTCGGTTGGATCGACATACGCGGACCGCAGGATCTAAGTGAGATTTGGCGGCTCAGATGCGCGCGTACCTCTTCGGCCACGTTCTAATCTACACCGCAGGATCTACATCTGACGCTCCTAATTGTCCTGACCATACACGGGCGGCGCTAGCGGCGTTGACTGGCGGCGGCGCGTCTGACTACGGCGGTGCCGGCGTTCTAGGTCGCCCGGGGAGGAAGGGAGATGCTTACCGGAATCGCAGTGGCGTGCTGAAGCTCGAGGTGGCTTTGGTTTATCAAGGGGCGCGCGGAGACGGTCTCTGGAGCTCGACGGAGTTGCGGGCGGCGACAGTAGCTTGCAGACGTGGTCCTTGCCGAGGTGTGGCGTCGCCCTAGCACGAACCAGTGGCATCAGGACTTGCGCAAGACACAGGCGAACAAGTTCGTGTGAAGGGGGAGGCAAGGGGCGCTCGGGATTTACCTTAATTGGTCGCCGGAGTTTATCAGCGGCGTAGGTGGTTTCGGCTGCGAACGGAGACGACGACCTGGGTCACGAGCAGGCAAAAGGAAGGTATCAGAGGATACGCAAGAACATTCTGAACATTCTCGTTTGAACCAGAGAGAGAGGAGTGGTCGAGGCTCACCGTATTTGGTCGCCGGAGTTCTCGGTACTGCGGAGCTTTGAGAGCAATTGTGCGCAGCCTGGCGGCGGAGTGAGCGAGGTGAATGGGGGAAATTGCTCGCGAGGCAGAGAGGGTTAAATAGGCTCAGGTGCGACAGGAAACGCTCGCGGGTTAATGGCCAATTACGCCGCGCCATTACCGGCCTTGACTGCAGCAGCGACGTGGTCGCGGGCGCGGTTTGGGGAAGAAGAGGACGACGTGGACGGGGCCCACTGGTCAGTGAAATAAACAGAGGGGCGTGGGGTCTGGCTGTCAGTGACTGAAGGAGTGCGCTCGCGCGTGAGAGAAGAAAGAAAATGCCCCGGGTGGGCTTGTTGGGCTTGATTCGTTGCTGGGCTAGATCCCTGGAGCGCGGCCTTTTTCTTTTGTTTACTCCTTTTCTTTTTCTATTTCGATTTTCTGAATAGGTTTTCAAATGGTTTCAAGTTCAATTTGAATTAAAATCTTTCTGAGGTTTTGTAGTGGTGAATTGGTCTCAGAAATAGGTCAAAACCCACGGGGTTACTTTGTATAGGCTGGGTCAAGCATGGATTTAAAAATAATCAGAGACTTTGCATCTGTTTTGCAAATGTTTTAAAAAGGGGTTTTGAAATTATTTCTAAGTTGAAAACTTTGGTCCAAATTCTACACACAAACTAACCAACAATGAAGATAAGCATCTAGGTTCCTAAACTTTCAAGCTTTCAAATGGTGATGGCCATTTGAATTAAATCTGCTCACATAAAATCATAGCATCAAGTGCTTATGTTTTCCTGAAATGAGTTTGAATATGATCTCAAATCTACATGCATGCATGAGTGATATGCAAACTTTGAAATCATGATTTTAGGGATGTTACACATAGATGGCAATTCTTCTGCCCATGCTCCAGCTGCTCTATGTAGCGGTGCCTCAAGACGTGGATTTATTCCCTACAAAATTAATCCATTGGCTCGCTCAACCTGACCATTGGATTGTGGATGTGCCACAGATGCGAGGTCAAGTCAGATGCCCTTCTCCCAACAATATGCCTCCACTTCTCCGAGTGACAAGTTGCTACCATTGTCGGTGATAATGCTATGTGGGAGACCAAATCTCACCACCAGATCCCAGACAAACCTAAGGGCAGTTGCCCCATCACGCTTTATAATGAGTTTAGCTTCTATCCATTTAATGAATTTATCAACTGCTACTAGCAGATGCGTAAACCCACATGGTGCCGTCTGTAACGGTCCCACCATGTCTAGCCCCCAGACCGCAAACGACCAAGTTATTGGTATTGTTCGTAATTCTTCACCAGGAACATGTGGTTGTCGGGCATAATTCTGACATCCCATGCATGTCTCAACAATCATGTCGGCGTTCGCCTTCGCGGTCAGCCAGTAGGATCCTTGCCAGAAGGCTTTCGCGACCAACGACCGAGGAGCGACGTGATGCCCACAATCTCTGAGATGGATTTCGCGTAGGATTTCAATACCTTCTAGCTAGGAAACACACTTAGGCCTTGTTTACCTCTAGGGTATTCTCACCCCCTAGTGGTTTGGGGATTGGAGGGGATTTCCAAATCCCCACACTTCCCTTCGTTTCCCCATATTTTCCAATTCTATTTGTTTACTTCAGTTTTCTGGGATGGGAGGGGATTGTGAAGTATTAATCTTGATAATAAAAACTGAAACTTTACCGCTACATGGACATACTATCTCAAATAAAAATACAATCTTTTCACCAAATATATGAATATCTATCCAATCTTAACACTAAATAAATTTGTATGGAGCTTAAAAATATACTTCCGTGGAGTTTAAATATACCCAGCAAGCAAGACATCAAGATGTATTTATAAAACATTATTACAACCCAATCATGGGCACATCCGTAGATTCTAAATCCTGATCAAACACTCAAACACTTGATTGCATTGACAACGAGACAATAGCACCCATAAACATTCACTGCCTCGCCCTTAGAATTTATCTTGCAAAGTATCATCCTGAAAAAGAATGGGGAACTGAAACCATCATCCTCAGATATAGTATACCAAAAGAAACAATATCAAGATAGAAAGAAGGTCCACAAAAGCAAGTGCATATACAATTAAAGCTTTTTCTATGCACCTGTATGTTTCAAAATTGTTAAAATAAGATAGAACAATCGAGGATATATTCGATAGGAAGGTTCAAATAGAGTGCATGCAAACTCTGATTGCACGTAATTGAGAAAACTTTCAGTAACCAATTAACTATGCACAATAGCTCAGTAGGTAGGTAGCTTGCTGATCTAGGATACTAGTATGGTTATCTGAGCGAAACATAAAAAGGTTGCACTTATGTTGTTAGTTCCACTTACCAAAGGGTGCACTTAGACAATAAGAAATAGTTTCAGGTTCAAATCAACTAATTGGTAATAGATAATTGGACAAAGTATAATAGTTTAGTCACTAAAAGCATAAGTTCGACACTTTAACTACATCACACCTGATGATATGTTCAAAGATTCTCCCAGTTTAATCCCAGCTTTCAAGAACGGCAATCAAATTATCTAAAATTGACCTAGCAGTTAAATATTTCCTAGAAAGTATTGTGTATTTAAAGATCCTATTTTTTGTCTCGGTACTCTACCAATTGGATGAGGCAGAAAAGCTAAACCCAAAAATATTATTGAAGGCTAGCGAGGTGCGAGCTTTTCTATGTCAAACCTGGAAAAGCTGATGCAGGTTGTGATGCACGGCTTTGGTGCAGTGGGCTAGAAATGCATGGATATTTTGACATGTTACCATTGCGTTGAACATTCCTTTTTATTTTCTGAAGGAGTGCATCGATTTGAGTTCTAGTAAGATACCAGGAAGAAGGACGTATCAATCTCCAAGAGTACAAACCCTTAGGCCCAGTTCTTTTGGCGGCTTCTCCGAGAAGCCGCCCTATCCCCAGCTTTCTGGGGAAGCCGGTTCCAAAATTTTGTGAGGCTTCCAAGTTAGTTTAGCCTTAGCCACTTTGGAAGCCTTATAATTTTTTTGAACCGGCTTCCCCAGAAAGCTGGGGGTAGGGCGGCTTCTCGGAGAAGCCGCCAAAAGAACTGGGCCTTAGACTAGCCACACTGTCTGTTCGATTCAAAAAAAGAAGCGAAACCAATGCATGATTGCTACAGTGTATTGAATTGGTGGTGGATCCCACTAATCAGGTGCCTTTTCATGCATGCATATGGCTTTCCCTCACAGATCCATCGCTGGGACCCACAAATGCATGAGAAAAGCGAACCAACTTGAGGAATCGCCTTTTCATTCTGACACCTTGAACCGATTCCTGCCGAAGCCTTGCACTGTATTGAACCGATTCCTACTCTTCTTTGAATCGCTTCTAAACCATAGCGTGGCTGCTCTTAGGAGCATTGACAGAAAGATTGTACCACATGTTTCATGCATTGAACTTTATTTTTCAATCAGCACACTTCCGTTTTCCCACATATTCATATCAACATAATAAGAGTAGAAACCCGTTTGCCTGGTTGTGCAGAAAAACAAGAAAATATATGCAATGGAAAACCAAGTCAAGCCGGTCCGACACAAGCACAACGATACATGCCTAACTACACAGTACACTCTCAAACTTAATTTAGGAATGAAGGTTTATTGCAGCACAAAGCGAGAAATTTATTGCATCACAAGGCGAGAAAGAATTGAAGGTTTACTCTCTCCTCTTCCTAATACGATCTAGTCTTTGTGGATTCATTTAGTACTAAAAGAATAACAATTAAGGCAAACAATAAGATTTCAAGGACTAGCAAATATGATTTCATAACAAGTAGAAGTAGTAAATATGAATTCATACCGAAGTTTGGTGTGCTCACAGGACCCCAAGAAGGTGGTGGTTAATCCACCCCTATTAGCGTCCAAGGGGTAGGTATCTATAAAATACAATGCTGAACAGATTAGACACAAGTATGACATGAACAAAAAATATGATGTAGATATCTATTATATATAAATTGACAGGTCTTTAGTAAATTAGCACCACAACAGGATATGATGTAGATATTAAATATATATGACAAACACATATCAATTGTCGTCAAATACAACACCATCTTGGTATAGTGAATATGGGGCCAGCAGCAAGCATACTAATATATAACACCATCTTGGTACGCTGAACACACATCAATTGGAGCCATACAAGCATGCAGTCGCCAAGTATCTAATTAGCATTCAGCAGCAATCAAATTCTAATTCTATATTGGGCAATATTGGTACAGTGAGTATTAGTCAAATTAGACAAGCAGTTGTTACTGCCCAACCTAACATTATGGAACAAGAAAATGACAAGTTACGGACTACTTAGAACCTAAACCATGTAGCCATCTAATGAATGCAAGCATCAACAAACTACAAAATTAATTACAATCATATGAAGAAGGCATGATAAACATGTATGTAATCGGTAACCAACATGGCACTCTAGCTACCTCTCTTTTCAAAGAATACCATGACATTATACAACAAGCCTAAAATTGACCAGAAGCCAGTCTAGTATTTTTTACACGCCAACACAAGAAACAATAGATATTGTGCTATATAAACAATCGTGGATAGGAAGTGAGAAGTAAGAAGAACAAGCAGTTGGAAGTATGAAGATTGAATAAACATGGGTCCAGCGGCGCTGATGCCCTTGACCATGAGCTCGTGTTGCATATCACTAGTTGAGCCACTACACTATGGCTACTAAGACCCTATTCTTGAGACAGTATACACTGTCAACTCGTGACATATTTGGACACATATGGTATGCATGGTGTCCTATATATTTAACAAACATCTTCCAAAAAATAGCATAATCTCTCTACTTTTGTTCTTGCTAACACAAAGTACAAGTTTCCAAATTGCTTTTCTGCTTAAGAAAAAATGGTAAATCATGCCTATCTTAAGCGGTGAGTGGTGGACATCATGGACAAGCAAACACTAGCATGAACCTCCATTTACAGTATGGTACTAACCAGTTCAAGCTCTAATGAAAAAGAACACTACATCGATGCTACTAATATCTATTTTATGTGCCTTCCTACTGCTTTGAAGCTACCTATTCCTTGGTTTGAAGCTGCCAACGACTCAGCTAGCAGGCGGACAACAAAATCTTGGTCTCGTGCTCCAATAGCTTTGCCATGGCGGCCATGCCAGTGTCCCTCAAATCCGTATTCGTTGTGCCCTTTCTCTCTGGTCTCTCGCTCCTTTTTCTCCCCAACATCCAAATAACCAGACAGGAGGGCGAGAGCTGGACGCCGGCGGCGGCCGAGAAACCCTAGGGAGGGGCAGAGGGAAAGATGCGGGTGAGGGATTCACTGGAGAGAAGGAGGTGTCCGTCGGCAGCGTCACCAGTTCAGCGTCCGCGCCGTCGCCTCCGGTCTGCGCCCGCGCCTTCGCCTCCGGTCTGCGCCGCTGCCTCGCTCCTCCGTTCGGTTCCTTCCTCGATAATACACGAGGGTCGACTCGCGTGTGATAATACACGAGCTGACAGAGGTTTCGTGGGGGATTTTTGGGGATGGGCCGGGACAAAAATCGCGAATACATAAGAAGTAAACGGCCTTGCCGGGAAAATTCGGGAATAGCAAGTGGGCTAGGAAAATACTCGTAGAATCCAAGAAATACCAGACAAGTAAATAAGGCCTTAAGGTATACACCAGTAGTGCTCCTTTTGTAGACCTGTCCATTGTTATGGTATAGCCCTTTGATCGATGTACTATTTGTCGTCTTTCAACTTCGTCGTTGGGAAAAGTCTCGTGTTCGAGATATTCCATGAATGGTTTTGTACAAGCTGGAGGGACCTTTCCCACTATGTGGACGAAAGATTCAACTCTATCCGGGTTGTCGATGTCTGCTCCCTTCACGGATGGTGTCCATAAATGCTCTAGAAGAACTCCTGGCGGAATTCGTTTGCGCCCTGATCCAAGCTTAGACAGCAGATCAGCCGTCTCGTTTTGCTCCCTAGGTACATACTTGACCTCGTAGCCCAAGAAGCTCTTGGCTATCTCTTCCACTTCGTCTCGATATGCCGCCATCATAGGGTTCCGCGCATTCCAGGTGCCAGCTACCTGCTGGGCAACCAAGTCGGAATCTCCACAGCAAACTATGCGCTTGATGCCAATATCCTTGGCTACGCGTAATCTGTGAATGAGTGCTTCATACTCCGCCATGTTGCTCGTAGCCTCGAAGTGGATCTGCAGAACGTAGTGTAGCTTGTAACCAGTTGGTGACTGTAGCAGTACACCAGCCCCAAGCCGTAGAGCAGCTTTGATCCGTCAAAGTGCATCACCCAGTACTCTGGTTCCGGCAACGGAGTAGCATTTGGCATCTCCGTCCAATCTGCAATAAAATCCGCCAAGGATTGTGACTTGATAGCGTCGCGTCTCTTGTAGGTGATCTCGAGGGCGACAAGTTCAATGCCCCACTTCGCGACCCTTCCCGCGGCGTCGCTGTTGTTGATAATGTCGGACAGTGGAGTCTTGCTCACCACTGTGATTGGGTGCTCCTGAAAGTAATGCCTCAGCTTCCGAGAAGCAAGGAATACTCCATAAGCTATCTTTTGGTAGTGTGGGTAACGCTGCTTGGACTCCGTCAAGACCTCGCTTACATAGTATACTGGTCGTTGAACTACGTGCTCATAGCCTGGTTCCTTCCGCTCTACCACGACGACGATGCTAATTACCTGGTTGGTTGCCGCCATGTAAATTAACATGGGCTCTCCAGGCTCGGGTGCTGCAAGGATGGGCGCTGAGGAAAGAATCTCCTTGAGCTGCTTCAATGCTGTATCTGCTTCGTCCGTCCACGTGAATTTGTCCGCCTTCTTCAGCAACTTGTACAGCGGCAGGGCCTTCTCTCCAAGTCGGCTGACGAACCGACTAACTGCTGCAACACAACCTGTTAGTCGTTGAATGTCCTTTAGGCATGTCGGACGGTTTATGTTTAAGATGGCCTTGATTTTCTCCGGGTTGACCTCGATTCCACATTGGGAAACGATGAAGCCCAACAATTTGCCGGCTGGAACCCCGAAGACGCACTTCTTGGGGTTAAACATCATCTTGTATTTCCGGAGATTATAAAAGGTTTCTTCTAAGTTGGAGATTAAGTCATTTGACTCTTTAGACATCACCGCTATATCGTCCACATAGGCGTGAACGTTTCGACCAATTTTGTCGTGAAGGCAACGTTGCATTGTCCGCTGGTATGTAGCACCTGCGTTTTTTAGCCCAAAGGGCATCGTGACATAGCAAAACATGTCGTATGGAGTAGTGAACGAAGTGGCCAATTGGTCCGACTTCCTCATCTTGATCTGGTGGTATCCTGATTATGCATCGAGAAACACAAAAGTTCCGAGCCAACCGTCGAGTCAATGACTTGGTCAATGCGAGGCAAAGCAAACGGATCTTTGGGGCATGCTTTGTTTAAGCCGGTGTAATCAACGCACATTCTTAATTCTTTGGTTCCCTTTTTGGGGACAAGTACTGGATTGGCCACCCATTGGGTGTGAAGGACTTCTCGGATAAAACTAGCCTTAAGTAACCTAGCTATCTCTTTGCCTATGGCACGTCTCTTCTCATCTTCAAAGTGTCGTAGAGGTTGCTTCACTGGTTTGCATTTTGGATCAATGTTTAAGATGTGCTAGGCAAGTTCCCTAGGTACACCTTTCATGTCGGCAGGTTGCCAGGCAAAGATGTCCCTGTTCTCACGGAGGAACTTGACGAGCGTGCTTTCCTATTTGGGGTCCAGGTTCGTCCCAATGGCGGTGGTCTTGGAGGCATCGCCTACCACAAGTTCCACCGGCTTGGTATCGATGGCGACCTTGAATGCTGGAGCGGAGTCGGAGATCTGTTTCTTTGACGCGGGCATCTCTGAGTCATCGACCTTGCTCTGGATCTCTTTGAATTCTTCGTTGTAGAGGACAGCTTCCGCGTAGGCTGCTTCATTAATCTCGCATTCCTTTGCTTTGATAAAGCTTCCGGATATGGTGATGACACCGTTTGGTCCGGTTATCTTGAGTTTGTTGTAGACGAAGCATGGCTTGGCCATGAAGGTGTGGAATATGTCACGGCCGAATATGACGTGGTACACACTCTTGAAAGGGACCACCTCAAAGGTCATGCGCTCTTGGCGGTAATTATTAACATCGCCAAAGGCAACCTGAAGTGTGATGCACCCAAGGGCCGAGCCTCCAGACCAGGAACTACGTCGTGGAAGATGGTGTTGGTCCGCCTTAGGTTTGCCTCCGTCAAGTTCATCTTTTGCAGTGTATCCAAGTACATGATGTTGATGCTGCTTCCACTATCCAGCATACATTTGGTGAACTCAATGCCGTCAATCAAGGGGTTGATGACCATGGCGTATTGGTTCTCCGTAGGGATAAGGTCTGGGTGAACCTTCCTGTCCCAAGTAATTGGAACCTCCGACCAGCGCATGTACTAGGGAACTGGGGGTAGAGTAGCCATCAGTACCCTCATAGAAGTCTTCTGTTGTCGGACGGTGGGGGTGCCAAGGAAAGTGTAACATCCCAAAAGTATTAAACTAGAATCATCAAACTCTATGCATCAAAATTAGGGTTAACAAAAACTTTTCTAAATAAAAATATGAAAGCATGCATGAGTGTATGCACCCCATTTTGGATTCTTTTGAATTGCCTTGTTTATGTGTTTCTTTGCTTGTAAATGGATTCTTAGGTGAATTAAACATCATCTAAACAATCCCCACACTTTCCCAAAGACAAATAAATAAAAAAACAAAATAAGGGAATGGTCATTTTGACCAATTTAACTCCCATGCCTACTTTAGCTATCTCTAACTTTCAGAACTTAACAGAAACTTGTTTGGATCTTTGCACTCCTTGATAGTACTCATAACAAAGTATCAAGGCCCACTTTGTGATCATCCAGAAAACATTTGAATGCATAGTTTAAAGGACAGTTTAAAATTGAATCTATATCATATGGGAAGATCCCACTTTTTCAAAAACCAATCAAACAAGCTCAACGTTCAAAACCCAAGCATCCATAGACTCACCAGCACCTGCCTAGCACACCCACCAAAAATCTTTTAAAAATTCAAAACTTGAATTCATGAGGCCATTTCATCAAACACCTTGCAGATGCAAATCAAATAAAATCCAAACACTATTTGGAGCAGTGATTTGAGCCTAACTTGTTCCCTCTCTGGTTGCAACTAGGCTTTAGTAGATCATCTAGCTCATTTGTAAACATCTAGCGCCACTATAAGCTTGGCAATGTCATCAATGGTGAACAGCCGAAGCCACCCATGCCACCCCAGTGTAGACAGCAAGCTAGGAGAGGAACTAGCCATGCCAAACTTGTCTGGGCGATCCCCCATGCCTCACCGCCCCCTCTCGACCAGCCCTTCCTCAAAGACATCGACCAGAGGACCCAGTAACGCCGCGCCCGTGCCTCTGTCAACCATGCCGAGCGTGCGCCAGAGCGCCACCCTCGACACACGCCCACAGACCGCGCGCCGCCCTCGCCGCGTGCATACACGATCACCACCGTCCCAGGAAACCGCCAGAAATCCCCGTTCGCCGCCCCATGCCTCACAGCCACCGCTCGCCGTCGAAGATGATGCCTCTGCCGCGCAGCGCATCACATGTTCCAGACCGATTTCCACCGCCCCTACACGCGCATTAAAGCCATAGAGCATCGCCAGGAGACCACCGATCAATCGCCACCACCGGCCATGCCGCTAGCAGCCCGTAGCCATGTCGCCACCGTCGCCTGCCCACTCAGTTCTGTCTCATCGTCGAGACTATAAATAGAGGCCTCCCCCGCTCAAACTCTTCACACCATCTCACTCCCCTCTCCTCACTGATCGTTCCACCCCATTCCCGGAGCAAGGCGAGCAGCGCGTCGCCGGAATTTGGCCAGAGCAGGCCGCCTCTGGAGATGAATGGCGCCGTCGATTTCGTCCACCCCAGGAGAAGCTGCCGGTACCAGGAGGTTCGCCGTCGTCGACTTCGTCGTTCGCCCGCATCGCCGACCTTCGCCTGAGCCCCGGTGAGCCCCCGACGACCCCCACCTGCCGCGTTAGGTTTCTGTCTCGCCGGCGCCGCCCGACGTGGACGATGAGTAGCAGCCGTTCGATTAGACTTAGATCGTGCGGATGAGATTGCCCCGTACCGCTTCGCGTTTAAAGAGCCACTGACTGGTGGAACCCCCCTGTCAGTTGAGCCCCGCGCCGCGGAGTGACACCGGGCCGGCCCATTATCGTTTCCCGCGCAGCCCAGTCATTTGAATTTAACTTTTTCCATTTTAATTCAAACACAGTTCTGTACCTAGTTTCAAAAATCAACCCAGCTCGATTCAGTGCACCAAACTGAATGAACCAATTTTGTTAGAAAGATATTGAAATGCTTAATCCAAGCCCGTTGGATTCAAATCATTCGAATCTATAGATCAAGCTTGGTAAAAATAACAAGGCAAAACCTTTTCTGCATTCAAACATTTTTCAAATTAAAACCATAATAGGTTTTGAGTTGATTCCAACTCTCAAAAATCACATTTGATCATACCTTTCAGAATATATAAAAACATTTGGGTTTGCTTACAGAAATAATGTTCAAACAACAAAAGAATGCCACATAGGCATTTCTAGTTACTTTATTTATTCGAAATAAAAAGGTTAAGCCTTATTAAATTGTGACACCACTTGAAATCACATTCCCATGTACTGAAATATGTGGTGATGACATGTGTCAACATGATCCCATGTATGGTTTGGAGAATATTAAACCTTAAGTAGTTTTTCAATGAGTAGAAATTACTTTTCTAAAAAGAAAAGAAATTAAACCAAGCTTTAATCTTGTAATATTAGTGATGATGCTAGATCATCTATAGGATCCTTTTGTGTGATGATTGAAAGTAGTTAAGTATTGTTTGCTGATCGTGTACCTTGTATTTATTCATAGACGCTAGTACCGACCAAGGATACGAGGAGGAAGGAGGATACTGCGAAGAAGAAGACGAGGAGAACTTCAACCACTGCTCTGCACAAGGCAAGCCAATACTTGCAAGCTATTAACTTAGCAAGCTTATACTGATACTTGTGCAAGCTAACACTTGCAAGATACTATACCTATGGAAGCAAATACTTGCTTGTTACCATGCCAACTATATGCCTTAAGCATATATGATCATAACCACTTGATAAACCAATCCTAGTTTTACTTACAAGCTTCATACTTTGTTTCTTTATCAAAGCTATTACTTAGAGTTTACTTAAGTGAATTGTAGATACTAGAAAGATAATTGAAGGTTGCATAAAGAGCATAAAATTTGGCCTAAGCTAGATAATCTTTATGTCATCCTAAGGCATGAGATTGAACTTAGTTAAACTCCACTAGTTTACCACCCCTCATTAGTACTTACCCCCACTTGTAGATGCTAGTGCAAAGCATAAGACTTGATCAACTTAGATGGGATTACTTGATGGAGAAATGGTTATGAAAACCTTGGAATGATGGATCATTCTATTGAAACGTTTTTTGGACATGTGTTTCCAAACACCAGATGATTTTGGTGATGAAAATTTTGAGGCATGAGCCTTAGCCCTTTATAAAACCGATGGTTGTCTGGATGCGATACCATTCCAATTTTACCGTACAACCACAATACCCGAGAATTGGATAGGGCTTGACTGGAAACTTATATACCTTAGTATTGGTTCCCTCACGGCCAAGGTCTGAGCTGAGGCTACCTTGTGAAGATTGTCCACCTGTGCAGTACCCAAGATGACAGTTGGTCATGATTGGGAGGCCAAACTCACAGGAGAGGTGCTTATACTAGGGTGTGTAATTGAAAGGTTAGGATTGATTATCCTCATACTGAGTATGGTGAATTTAGGATTTGTTCCTGACGGATGTATCGAATGTTGTGGTGAAAGTGTACAATCTCTGCAGAGTGTAAAACTATTCGAATAGATGCGTCCGCGGTTATGGACAGTTGGAATGGCCATACTGTTCCCCCGTCAGATGTTTTCAAAATGACTTGTGAAATGGATTGAGATTTTGAATTGACCACAACGAAGTTGTGATATGAACTTCAAAGTTCCTACTTAGGTGTTATAAAATTTGACTAGCTTTCTCTTGCTTCTGAACTTAGTAGATGTAAATCTGGCTTTTTGCAAAACAACCCTAGAGCTTAGTGTCCTACTACAAAAACCCCTTCACTTCTTAGTATTAGTTTGCGAGTACTTAAAGAGTACTCATGGCTTTCTCCCTGGCTATTCCCATAGCCAGACTATGAAGAGGAATACCTGGAGGATGGACCCTAGGAAGGTTACGACAACTAGGATCATCTCCCATCGTCAACATTGCCTGTGACCCCGAAGATGGAGCTTCGCCTACGCTACCGTTATTATTACGTATTTCCGCTTCTTGAGTTGTATTAAGAACTGGATCATGAGATCCTTATTTGTGTAAGACCTTATGTATGGTTTGTAATGGATGATGCACTGTGGTATCCAATTCTGTTATGTCTCGCAAAAATGGTAATCCTGGGATTGCGATGTATGGCATAATAGGCATCTGGGATTAAAAATCCGGGTGTTGACAGAAAGTGTGGTAAACTGCCGCCTTCTTCTCGAAGGGGTTCTTGACTTTGCCGTCGCTCTTGGCGGCGTTCTTGGGGTCAACATCCTCGTCCATGTCACTTGAATCCTTGGACTCCTCCTCCTTCTTCTTCCCCTTGCCCTTGCCTCGCGGTCTGTTCTTTCGTCCTTGCTTGTAGCCGGACTCCGGGTCCTCCTTGAGGTCGTTGACGAACTTGCAGTGTCGATTGGTATGGGTGGCCTTGCCGTTGACATCGAGGTGTAAGAGGCATGACATATCGCGGTACTGTTCGTAGGTTTGGGGAACGCGGAGCGCTGCCGAGGTAGTTTCACTTCCTCGCTGCTGCCCACGACCAGCTCCCCGTCCTCGGCCATGTTGTCCGCCATCACCTCGTCCTGCAAAGGTCATGGCGACCATGTCGGGAGTTTGCTTTTCTTCTGGAGCGGTTTTCCGCTTTGTGCTTTTGTTCCTCCGAGCTTGAGTTGGAACGGCAGTTGCCGGCAGAGAGCCGCGAGCGTCGTCATCGGCAGCTGCGAACTCACTAGCCAACTGAATCATCTGGTTCAAGTCAAGCTGGTGATTGTCCTACAAGCGCTTCAGCTTATGTCGGAGCGTGCACTCCTGCGCAGGAATTTTTCATATCCAGCCAGCGGGAGATGTAGGTGCGATATGTCTCGTATTTCTCTCGCACGCACCACTGTAGATCGCCAACAGTGCAGGGACGTTTATACGTACCCTCAAAGTTCTTGGTGAACGCTTCTTGCATTTCCAACAAATTGCAGAGATGGATTTCTCCGCCAAGTCATCAATCCATTGACAGGCAACGTTGGGGTTACCCACGGCAATCTCTACCAACATAAGTGGGAGGTACTTGACGGCAACGTTGGGGTTACCCACGGCAATCTCTACCACGTTGCCGTAATCCTGCAACCATGTAGCTGGTTTAGCGGTGCCGTCATAGGGCTTGATGGTCTTGTCAATCTGGAAACCTCTGGGGTAAGTTGCCGACCATATAGCAGGTCCAAAGCAATGTGGTCCCAGGTATGGTCCTTCCTGGGCCTCGTGGATCTTATCGATCCGCAAACGTGCGTCGTATGGCTCCGGGTTTCTTTTCTTCTTGTCAACATGGGATGGGCTGCGTGAATGATGTGGGCCTCCTCCGCCATGGTGACTGCTAGGTGGCGACGGAGGTGGAGGTGGCGGTGGGTTAGCTTTCTTGCTATTACCCTCCTGCGACGCCTCACGCCTGTCGCGATTGCTTGCCGGACATAGAGGGTCATGGCGTGACCTGCTCTTGTGTCCCTGGTTGCGCTCTCCATCATGAAGGGTCTGCTCCGCATTGTCACGGATGACGATGCCGCTCTGCCTTGGCGGGGGCATATCTGCACGATGGTGAGCCTTGGGGTCTTCGCGATTTCGGGGGGAGTGGGGCGGTGGCGATGGGCGACGAGGTTTGGCCTTTTCTCGGTGGTCGGAGGATATGGGGATATCATCCTTCCTGTTGCGCGCATCCCTCTGTCTTCATTCTGATGAACCCGTCTGGGACCCGACATCAAGAGGAGATCTGTCCCTTGGCGGCTTATGTTGGCTAGACTGGCAAAACGCGGGGTCAGACTCAAGCCTCTAAGAGGTGGCATTTTCCTGCTGCTTCACCGCCTTGGCCACTAGGTCATAGACCTGGTCCACCGCCTCGGGCGATCTATCCTGCTCCAGAAGGGTCTTGGCGACGGCTAGGTTGAGGAGAGGAGTGGGCATCACCTGTCTGCCTTCACTGTCAATGTATGGCTTGGCTTGTGCCTTCTTCGGGGGAGCCCATCCTAGGTTTCGCCGTACACCAGGATCATGGATGACACGAGCCGGCTCTTTCTTGGCCTTCTGCTGCTGAAGCAGAGTCTTGTACTTGGCCTCCATTGCTCTAGCTTTCTCTATGGATTTCTGCGCATTGACCAGATATCGATCTAGCTTAGCGCCTTGCTCCGCAATGGCCTGCGCTTCCTCCAGCAGCTGCTGGCGCTTCTCGTCAAGCTGGGTCACGTTCCGGATATGAGCTACAGTCAGTGGCTCGATGAGGAGATTGCCGTACATCACTCTATTAGCTGGAGTAACTTGAGCAGCAGCAGACCTAGATGCCGGAGGTGGCAGGTTTGCGGTGTTGTTGTTGCTCGGGCCGCTGCCGAGTTCCTGCGGCTGTTGCACTGGGTTAAGCGGAGGGGGCATGACCTTTGCATGATCATTGTCGGCAGCAACAGGTGGTCCCTTACCTTTATCCAGAGCTGTAGGCGGAGCTCTTCCGGGTTGATCTTCATACATCTCCGTCCCAATGGTGACGAACACCTCTCTAAACGTGGCGGTGTTGTTGGCTTGCTCGTCGCGCGTGTACTCCTCCTCCATCTCCTGCATGGCAGAGTCTAGCTCTTTTGGACTAAAGTCTATCTCCTCTGAATCTTCACTAAAGTCAGTGTATAGCGCGTCAATCACAGAGTCGGAGGGTGCCAGGACTTCCTCGATGACGGGGGGTGGAGGTGCAATGGTGGCGACGATGACTGGAGGTGGTGGCACAACTACGGCGATGGCGGCCGGAGGCGATGGTGGTGGTGGCTGAATCGGAGGGGCTCCATCAATAAGCGGAAGCGCTGTCTGAGCTACCGCTTCGGCCTCCGCATAGTTGTTGACGGATTTTACCATCCCTTCGAAGGTAAGGCGTCCCGAAGCCTGCTGTCGCCTTAGAGAATGCCGGAGAAGCGTGTCGTGGTCCAGTCCTTCCACAAGTGATACATGGCATCATCATTGGGGTAGTGGGCCAGATCGGCTCGTATACGGAGCCACCTAGCAAGGTAACCGCGGGGGTTTTCGCCCTCTCTCTGAACGCAATGCACCAGATCGAAGATGGTAACCACGCCGACGAACTTGGATCTCTGCTGTCCGGACCCACGGACGAAGCCGGCGGACTTGCAGTGATCTTCCACCGTTATATCCTGCACAGGGGCGGTTTGGGTGGGCCTTGAATTTTTCCGATCTTTGTCGGCAAACTCCAAGGAGAGATCCGACATCGATCCTTACGCGAACGTATCCTGCCCGTAGGCGGTCCGTGTGGGTCTTGATGCTCCTCCGACTCCCAGGGAACTAGTGCCCGAGTTGCATTCACCAATGAAGAGGTGGATGTCTCCGATAGGAACGATCGAACACCGCGTAGGGTTCATCTTCGCCGGGATCCAGAACTCGTCGGGAGGGACAATCAGAACGTTTCCGGAGAAGAGAACGCGATCGATGGTTACGGTTTTGCCGATTCCCGCGAAGATCTTGGTCCTCGCCCGCTGAAGAGCCTGAAGCGCCTCTGGCCCCACGGTGGGCACCAACTTTCGTGGTATTGCCGACGAGTACGCCATGGAGGGGTCCTCAGAGTGCGTGTTTAGAGACGTGGGGAAAGGCGGACGGTTGACGGGTATGAGGTAACACAGCTTACCCAGGTTCAGATCCCACAACGGTGGCGGAATCCTACTCCTGCTATAAATCACTATAAGGGCAATACACCGAGTTAGAGGGATTGGTTCGCTGTGCGAGGTTATGTGAAGTTGTGCCCAAAAGGCTCCCATTGGCCCGAATTATATAGTCGCCATGTCCTAGGGTTACAGGGAAAAGTCCTAGCCGGACAGGTTACAGAGTCCTACACCGTCTATTACTAATCTAGTGTGTCTTGTACTCCAAGGCTTCGGCTAAGCTGGTGACTCCACCGTAGCCTTCCTTTATCCAGCATGGGCCTCCCTTCTGGATCCATCTATCTGGGCCGCCCAGCAGGCCATGGGCCATGCTACCAACTGTGGTCCACGCGGGTTATCCGGATAAGATACATACTATGAGCATACCAATATAGCATATCCCCAACACTACAAACAAAGGAAAGCTAGATACCACTCTATCATACCTTCTTATGAGCGTTGCAATGTTGCTTATGTTTATCATCTTCATAGCTTGCAATGACTATTGAATAGACTTAGTTGCATACTACTTATTATGAATTGTCTAAGTATCTACTTGTGCTGAGAATATATACATCATATGAAGCAAATGTGTTTGTGAAAGTCTTTTATCGCACTCAGTTTTCAACTGAATTGCTTGAGGACAAGCAATAAGCTAAACTTGGAGGGAGTTGATATGTCCAAAACGTATCTACTTTCCCAAACACTTTTGTTATTGTTTCTCCTCTAAACTTGTGTGATTTGGATACAACTAACACGACTGACGCTGTTTTCAGCAGAATTACCTTGGTGTCTAGTTTTTGTGCAGAAAATCAACTATCAGGAAAATTCCCGGAAAATATGCCAAAAATCCCATTTCACCAGAATACGAGACAGAGTGGAGGCCTGAGGGGCCCACATCCCCAGCCACGCAGGCCAGGCCTGGCCGCGCCTGGAGGGGGCGGGGCCGCCCCAGGCACCCCCTCGGCCTCCCTCTTCGCCTATAAGTTGCCTCCTAACCTATTAACTTAGGGGGGGTCGATGTTTTTCAGAGAGAGTTCCGCTGCACTGCCACCACCAGAAACCGCGATTCGGAACCAGAAACTCTGTTCTGGCACCCTGCCGGGACGGGGAATTTGGAGAGGATCATCGCCATCATCATCAACAACGCCTCTCCATCAACCATCCATGTTTCCCTTATCCATGAGTGAGTAATCCCCCGCTATAGTCTATGGGGATGGTAGGGATTGGATGAGTTCTATCATGTAATCGAATAAGATTGTTAGGGCATGGTGCCTAGTATCTCTATTAGTGTTTTTGACTTTCTTGCAACTTGTTGTGCTTAATGCTTGTCACTAGGGCCCGAGTGCCATGATCTCTGATCTGAACTTATTATTGATTCATGATGATAGTATTGTTTGTGATCTTATCTGCAAGTTGTGTACACATATCATTGTCCGGAACCAAAGGCCCTGAAGTGACAGAAATTGGGATAGACGGAGGGGATGGCTGTGATGTGAGGATCACATGTGTTCACGGAGTGTTAATTCTTTTCTTTGGTGCTCTATTAAAAGGAGCACCTTAATTTCCAATGGTTCCCTTGAGGCCCCACTGCAACGGGCTGGCAGGACAAAAGATGTTGTGCAAGTTCTCACTGCGAGCATGCATGACTATATATGGAGCACATGCCTATGATTGTTTAGCACTTGGATGCTTTATCTTATTTATCTACAATTGCCCTAGATCTTGAAGTTACTGATGACCCACAAGTATAGGGGATGTATCGTAGTACTTTCGATAAATAGGAGTGTCGATCCCAACGAGGAGCAGAAGGTGCTCAACAGTGGTATGGAGCAGGCAATTCCTGTGAATACTTAGCAAATGGATTTTTAGTGGTTTTCTAACAATGCAACAAAAAAAGAGCAAGTAACAGAAGTAACGAACAAACGAAGCAAGTGGCCCAATCCTTTCTTAGAAAAGGACAAGCCGGTGGAAATACTTATAAGGACCAAACGTTATCGAGGACGCATGGGAATTCTGTCAAGTGCTTTCGCTTCAAATAGCTGAGTACTCTTCTCTGGTGTTGTAAGTGTTGTGTGGGTGAACCTGTGCTAACATATCGCCCTTCCTAGGACTAATACATACTTGTGATTAAACCCCCCTACAAACATCTGTAACTACAGGAAAGTAATTAAGATATAAATCTAACCACATCCTTAAAATCTGAGATCCTACGATCCCTTATGCAAAGGTGTCCTAACGGGGGTTCATGTTTCTGTCACTCCGGCAACCCCACAATTAGTAGCCAAATACACAATGCATTCCCCTAGGCCCATAAATGGTGAAGTATCATGTAGTTGACGTTCACATGATGCCACTAGAAGAATAACACCACAACTTAAATACTAAACCATTGAATAATAACTCATCATAGATTCACCACTAACAACATGACTTCTCCCATGTCCTCAAGAAATAAACGAACTACTCAGAATACATCATATGTATCAAGATCAAATATGATATGGTAATGGATAACGATCTGAACATAAACAATAATCCAATGGTTACACTCACAAGCATCAACTACAATAGTAATCAACACCGAGAAAGTTTCCCCTAAGAACTAAAGCAATATCCAACACAATTGTTACTGTGGAAAGGAGTGGTGGTGATGGTGCTGGTGGAGATGATGGTGTGGATGATTATGATAATCCCGATGAAGCCTAGCTTGATGATGGTGTTGATGGAGACGGTCTCCCCTCTCAGGGAAGGAATTCCCCCGACAGAAATCTGTATGCCGGAAAGATCTTTCTCCCTCGATGTTTTCCGCCCCCAGAGGCGGCGGAAATCTATCTGTGGTCGCTCCTCGAGCCTTAGGGATTCAAAGGGAAGATATAGGCGAAGGGGCAGAGTCGGAGACCGGGCAGGTGGGCCACACCTGCCCTAGGCGCGGGGTCAGGTGGGCCCGCGCCTAGGGGGGTTTGGGCCCCCCTAAGGCCCCACTTCGTCCCTCCTTCTGGCTTCCTTCGTCTTCTGGTAAAATAATATGTTTCCATATTTTTCTGGTATTTTTATGATCTTCACGAAATTGCATCAAAACGCCTTCTTTTCCATCAGAATCCAGACTCCAGCAGTCCATCCTCCAGGAATCGTCCAACATGCATAAACAGATGAAAAGCCATAAGTAATACCTCATAATAAGACAAATATCAATGAATAGAGGTAAATTATGATATAGAATGGTGATGCAAATTGGGCGTAACAACTCCCCCAAGCTTAGACTTTGCTTGTCCCCAAGCGAATACTGAGCTCAGTAAACATGTCCACAGGTTTATGGAGTGAAGTGTCGATAAAAGAATACGAACAAGAAGCATAACACTTACCATTCAAAACTCATAGAAGAAAGCAACTCACCATTATATAACTTAGCTTGCAACCAAGTACATCAGTCACAATAGAGATGCTAAAAGATAAATCATATTGGAATTGGCAAACGTTTTATTGGTCAGAGAACACCTGGCAAACAGTTTCACAAAAGATTTTTGTAGAAGTTTCAAAACCGGAGCACTCTTTGCTCAAAAAGGTTTTTCACAAGTGAAGGCTTTCCAAGTAATACTCAATAGATAAGAGTTTTGTGCAAACAAGGAAGATAAAGAACATGATTGAATAAATCACCATATGAATGCTTGAAACATAACGACTCAAAAGCTTGCTGGAGATAGAGAGGAAGTAGGTTTACTGACTCAACTTGGAAGTGGGAGAAAGGTCCCTTCTTAGAGGGTAGCAGGGATTACAAGTCATAAAGATCTTCCAAAAGATTATGGTACTTACTAGCTTTGAGCCTTCATTGCCCCTATCATAAGCATCTTGAGATGATTAAGGTTAAAGTGAACAAAGATGTAGTATATGCTTGACGAAATATAAGTTGGCAATCTCATGTCCCTTGAATATGAGGGCCACTCCTCATGCATACTCAACTTTGGGCCCATGTAAGTTCTTGTCATTGTAAGTATTTGCATATCATTGAGAACCGCCAACGGGGTACCCCTTGCACATGGTACAAGAGCTTTCCCATAACCAAAATGACAAGGCAAGCAGACAATGAGCATCTAAGCGATCTTTTTATTTACTATGTGTATAGCTTTTTATTTAGGATGCTTCATAGATTACTCACTATGGTGATGCTGCAAGTTTCCACCATGATTAAGCATGGCTTAGGCTAGCGGCCCAGGCGTTTCTCTAACACAAGATACAAACTTCATGGACTTACAAGTTCCCTCTTTATTTCACACTGTTGACATCCATAGACAAAAGAGCATGATATCAACTGTGTACAGAGTACAAGTGCAATGTTTAAAACTTTCCCCATGACAACACGGTTCTGATAATTCCAACGTATAGATGCAAGCATATACAACTTCAATATTCACAATGGTTCAAGTCTATTAGGGGCAAGTAAATAAGGTGTGCCATCAAGTTCGTGAGAGCTTTACTAACTAGTTTTCACATAACAAAATACTTTTTAATTCGAAAGGTAGATGAAGCTTGAGCATTTGCTTGGAATAGCAAAAGCTACTAGGTAGATATGGTGGACATAAGTGGCAAAAGTTTTGGTTCAAAGGATTTTGGATACATGAGAAGTATGCCTTCTCAAAACAGGTTTTTGGCTAGCAAGGCTGGGTAGCAAGCAAGAGAGTTGAAAGAAACAAGCAAACATACAAGTAATAAAGCCAAACATGCAATCTTCCTCGAAGACACAAAAGAATCTTAAATAAAGAATACTAAGCTTATGAGCCAACAAGAAAGAAAAAAATGATACCAAATACCTGTAAGCTTTTTTTTCTTTCAAACTAAAGCCACTAACCAGAGCTCGGTTTGCCAAAAACAATTTAGATCCACTTGATGATCCCAAAGTGGTGCCAATACTGATCAACGAGATCCATCATATATTAGAGATTGCAAACTAAAATAAGAAGTGCCAAAAAGTAAAAAGATGCGACCTCTCATTAATATTCAATAAGGGCAGTCACACCAAGGGATACAAAGATAATCAACTAAAGGATAGATACTTCCACATGCAAACCAAACTATAAGATAACCTCTCTACCACAGATATGAATCCACTAAAAAGATAAAAGATAAAATATAATGGTGGTGATACCGCGACACTTCCCCAAGCTTGGAACAAGCCAAGGGGATGCCAAACCTGATGACGAATTACTCCTTCGGTGGTGGTGTTCTCTTGTCATGGGTCAGGAAATATTCCAGCATCTTACGAAGCCTGTTATTTTCCTCTTGAAGCATATCCACATTCATCCTCAAAGCATGACACTTATCACAAAACTTGTTGGTGGTTCGAAGGGCTTCCGCTGCCTCAGGGCAGTATATGAGTTCTGGACCGAAGGCTATGATTCCCTGCGTGTGATGAGAAAAATTATCCGCAGTGTTAATTGCTCCTACAAAAGTAGGTTTCCTTCCCCTTGTCCCTGCGGCAGTTTGTTCTTCGAAATCTATCTCCACGGGCTTCTTGCCTTTGTCGTTGGCGGCGGCCATGGTGCTCTAAACTTGAGAAGATTTCCTGACAGAAACAGATCGAAACGAAAACACGACGAGAACATGATGCACTACGGTCATCCTTCCTTGCTTCAGTTCTCTGAACTCATCTCTCATTCTCTTGATCAAACCCGGTGGCACATGGGTTCTGCTGAACTTGACCTTGAATTCCTCCCAGGTCATCATCTGTCCTCCGGTCATCGGACGAACAGTGTTCCACCATGCTCTTGCATCTCCGGCTAGATAGTGGGTGGCGAACAGAACTTTCTCGTTAGCTTCCACTCCGGCGACTTCTAGGTTGTTCTCCATGGTTTGCAGCCAATCATCGGCGTCTAAGGGCTCTTCCGACTTAGTGAAAACAGGTGGGTTGGTGTTCTGGAAATTCTTGAGCTTAGATCCATGGTTGTCCTGATTTCCTTGGCCTTGATTGTTGTGGGCCAGCTGAGCTATCTGCTGAAGGGTGGCTAGGTTGGCTTGCCGTTCGGCTCTTTCGGCTTCACGGTCAGAAACCAACATTTGCAGGATCTACAACATCGGGTCCGGGGATGAACCACTTCCTCCACGTGGCATCTGAAGATTGGGATAGATCATGAGAAAAGAGGAAAAATTCTAAGGTTCAGGGACTTTGAAAGGTTTTAAAGTTTGACTCAGACTTTTTTTGCAACTTGCTTTTCATTCATTCATTCATAGCACACGATACAAACACACACCACAAAACAAGAAAAGCAGATGGTTTTAAGAACCATTCTAGAAACTACGATATAGTGGGACCGAATACAACTCAATACGCTAGTGCTCAAGTGCTACTACTCCTTCGAGTCGGTGTAGTCGTCATCCTCATCATCCTCATCGTCATCGATGAAGGCGAAATCATCCTCATCGGTGAAGAAGTCCATAGCCTGATCCTCCATAAAATCATCATCATCGCTGAGATAGGAGTAGGGGTCTCCACGAAGATCCTCTCCGGCATTCTCCCTTTCTTCCAACTGCATGTCTCTCTCATGAATGGTCTCCTCCAAATCCGATATACGGTGGCGAAGACGGGCAATGATGCACTCCTTATTGTCCAGCTGACGGCGGTGAGACTTGCGATCCTTCGCTAGCATGGAGATGGTTTGATCCTTCGTCTTGATGATGGTGGACTTGTGGTTGTAGTAGTCACGACAATTGCCCAATTCCTGCTGACGATCGTACATCATGAAGCTAAGGTGGTCCAACTGAGTCTTCAGCTCGTGGTGGTATGGGTCTTCCAGTGGCTGTCACATAGCATCACGCCTTGGAAAAAACTCAACGCGGGTACCCTTGATCTGGTTGATACTCTGCCCACACAGACAAGCAAGAGCTTCCTGCATTGCCCTGACAAGTCCATCGAGCTAGTTGTTCTCTCTTAAGGTGAATTGAATTCCCTCGATAGTGGGAGGTTCAATCTTTCCTTGGAGACTTGCAACAATTAGCCACTGTAGATCTTCTCCTCCTTGATCATTGAGCTGAGCTCCGAAGAACTCGGGGTGCGGACGCTCCAGAAGTTCCGAAAGCTGGTCCAAATCCCTCTCAAAGATAAGGTCTCCTCCATTCCCCAACTGATAAAAATTGCTGTACTTCACGTCCATCTATAATAATATAGGATGAGTAAGTTAGTAGAGTGATCAAGTGTGTCGAATATTAGGTATTTTGCAAGAGTTTTTGAGGATCATGAATTTTTATGTAAGAATCAAGGTGATAAGAATGGGAATAAATTTTTGTAAATATTTGCTTCC
Source organism: Avena longiglumis (assembly GCA_030063025.1). Taxonomy (NCBI): domain Eukaryota; kingdom Viridiplantae; phylum Streptophyta; class Magnoliopsida; order Poales; family Poaceae; genus Avena; species Avena longiglumis. The sequence goes on along the minus strand of CP125973.1, from coordinate 442,386,820 downwards.
TTTGGTTTTGAAACTAAGTTTTTGATTCAAATGTCCAGTCTAACTAGGGTCTCCTATGTTCAGGTTGGCTCTGATACCAACTTGTCAACACCCGGCTTTTTAATCCCAGATGCCTATTATGCCATACATCGCAATCCCAGGATTACCATTTTTGCGAGACATAACAGATTTGGATACCACGGTACATCATCCATTACAAACCATACATAAGGTCTTACACAAATAAGGATCTCATGATCCAGTTCTTAGTACAACTCAAGCAGCGGAAATACGTAATAATAATGGTACCGTAGGCGAAGCTCCATCTTAGGGGTCACAGGCAATGCTGACGATGGGAGATGATCCTAGTTGTCGTAACCTTCCTGGGGTCCTTTGTCCTGGTACTCCTCTTCATAGTCTGGCCACGGGAATAGCCAGGGACAAAGCCATGAGTACTCTTTAAGTACTCACAAACTAATACTAACAATTGAAGGGGGTTTTTATAGTAGGCACTAAGCTCTAGGGTTGTTTTGCAAAAAGCCAGATTTACCTCTACTAAGTTCAGAAGCAAGAAAAGCTAGTTGAAATTTTATAACACCTAAGTGGGAACTTTTATTTCATATCACAACTCTGTTGTGGTCAAGTCAAAATCTCGATCTATTTCACAAGTCATTTTGAAAACATCTGATGGGGGAACAGTATGGCCACTCCAACTGTCTATAACCGCGGACGCGGCTATTCGAATAGTTTGACACTCTGTAGAGATTATACACTTTCACCACAACATTCGATACATCCGTTAGGAACAAATCCTGAATTCACCATACTCAGTATGCGGATAATCAATCCTAACCTTTCAATTACACGCCCTAGTATAGGCACCTCTCCTATGAGTTTGGCCTCCCAACATGACCAACTATCATCTTGGATACTGCACAGGTGGACAATCTTCACAAGGTAGCCTCCGCTCAGACCTTGGCCATGAGGGAACCCATACTAAGGTATATACGTTTCCAGTCAAGCCCTACCCAATTTTCGGGTATTGTGGTTGTACGGTAAAATTGGAATGGTATCGCATCTAGACAACCATCAGTTTTATAAAGGGCTAAGGCTCATGCCTCAACATTTTCATCACCAAAATGATCTGGTGTTCGGAAACACATGTCAAAACATCTTAGTAGAATGATCCATCATTCCAAGGTTTTCATAACCATTTTTCCACCAAGTATTCCCATCTAAAGTTGATCAAGTTTTATGCTTAGCACTAGCATCTACAAGTGGGGGTGAGTACTAATGAGGGGTGGTAAACAAGTGGAGTTTTAACTAAGTACCATCTCATGCCTTAGGATGACATCAAGATTATCTAGCTTAGGCCAAATTTAATGCTCTTTATGCAACCTTCAATTATCTTCCTAGAATCTACAAGTCACTTAAGTAGACTCTAAGTAATAGCTTTGATAAAGAAATAAAGTAGAAAGCTTGCAAGTAAAACTAGGATTGGGTATCATCGGATTGTGTCTAACCAAGCATGCTTAGTGCATTGCATAGGTTATCTAACTTTCATAGTTGCAAGTGTTAGCTTGCATAGGTCAGCTTGGTTAGTAAGGCTTGCTAAACTAGAGTATCTTGCAAGTGTTAGCTTGCATCAGTATCATTATAAGCTTTCCTTGTGCAGAGCAGTGGTTGAAGTTCTCCTCGGCTTCTTCTTCGTAGTATCCTCCTTCATCCTCGTATCCTTGGTCGGTACTAGCATCTATAAATAAATACGAGGTACACAATCACCAAACAATACTTAACTACTTTCAATCATCACACACAAGGGTTCTATAGATGATCTAGCATCATCACTAATATTACAAGATTAAAGCTTTGTCTTATTTCTTTTATTTTTAGAAAAGTAATTTCTACTCATTGAAAAACAACTTAAGATTTAATATTCTCCAAACCACACATGGGATCATGTTGACACATGTCATCACCACATATTTCAGTACATGGGAATGTGATTTAAAGTGGTGTCACAATTTAATAAGATTTAACCTTTTATTTTAAATAAAAATAAATGACTAGAAATGCATATGTGGCATTATTTTATTACTTGAACATTATTTCTGTAACTAAACCCATATATTTTTATATATTCTGAAAGGTATGATCAAATGTGATTTTTGAGGGTTGGAATAAACTCAAAAGCTATTATGGTTTAAATTAAAAAAATGTTTGAATGCAGAAAAGCTTCTGCCTTGTTATTTTTGCCAAGGTTGACCTATAGGTCAAAATGATTTGAATCCAACGTTCTTGGATTAAGCATTTCAATATATTTCTAACAAAATTGGTTTCATTCAATTTGGTTTAATGAATCGAGATGGGTTGATTTTTGAAACTAGGTACATAACTGAGTTTGTAAATAAATAGAAAAGGCTAAATTCAAACGAGTGGGATGCGCGGGAAGGGTTATTGGGCCGGCCCAGTGTCACTCCGCAGCGTGGGGCGCAACTGACAGGGTGGGGGTCTACTAGTCAATGGATCTTTAAACGTGAAGCGGTACGGGGCGATGTGGTGCGTTGGATTAGAATGAAGATCGACGGCTGAGGGTCGTCGTCGACGATGAACAGGTCACCGGCGAGCTCGAACCCTAGCGTCTCAGTGGGGGTGCATAGGGGGCATACCGGGGCTCCAGTTACGACTGCGAGGAGGGCAAATGACGAAGTCGACGACGGCGAACTCAGGGGTGGTCACGGCAGCTCCGGGGGTGGTCGAAATCAACGGCTCCTCTTCTCCTCTGCAGCGGTGAGTTCCGGCCAAATTCCGGCGATGCGCTGCTCACCTTGCTCCTGCTAAGGGGTGGAACGATCAGTGAGGTGAGGGGAGTGAGATGGTGTGAATAAATCGAGCGGGGATTGTCTCCTTTATAGGCCCAACGGCGAGACCGAGAGGGATGGGCAGGCGACACGACTACGGGCGGCTAGAGGCATGGCCGAGGTTGGCGATCAACGAGTGGTCTCCTGGCGGTGCTCTAGAGCTTAAATGCGCGTGTAGGGGAGGTGTCAAACTGTCGGGAACGTGCGATGCTCTGAGCGGCCGAGGCGGCGAACTCTGCGGCAAGCGGTGGCTACGGGGTACGGGCGGTGAAACGAGTATGTCTGGTGGTCTCCTGGGATGGTGGGGGTGCATGCTGGCGGGCGGCAAGGGCTCGAGGTGGTCGGGTTGCGTGGGAACGGTGCGTGCTCTTCGGTGCGCGTCGGCATGGTCGACAGCGGCACGGGCGCGGCGTTCCTGGAGGTTCTAGTCGTTGTCTCCGAGCTAGGGGACTGGTCGAGAGGGGGCGGTAAGGCATGGGCTACCTCCCAGACAAGGTTGGCATGGCTAGTTCTTCTCCTAGCTTGCTGTCGACACTGGGGTGACATGGGTGCTCTCGGCCTGTTCACCATTGATGACATTGGTGATTTTACAGTGGTGCTAGAGCTTAGTTAAGGTTGCTAGATGATGTACTGAGGCTAGTGTAACCAGAGAGGGAACAAGGTTGGCTCAAAACACTGCTCAAAATAGTGTTTGTGATCTTGTTGATTTGAATCTGCAACCTGTTTGATGAAATGGCCACATGAACTTAAGTTTTGAATTTTGAAAAGATTTTTGGTGGGTGTGCTAGGCATGTGTTGAGGATTCTGTGGATGCTTGGGTTTTGAAAATTGAGCTTGTTTGAGTGGTTTTTGAAATAGTGGGATCTTCCCATATGAAATAGATTCAATTTTAAACTGTCATTTAAACCATGCATTCTAATGTTTTTGGATGATCACAAAGTGGGCCTTGGTACCTTGTTATGAATACTATCAAGTGGTGCAAAGATCTATACATGTTTCTGTTAAGTTCTGAAAGTTAGAGATAGCCAAAGTAGGCATGGGAGTTAAATTGGCCAAAGTGACCATTCACTTAATTTGTTTGTTTTGATTTGTTTGTCTTTGGGAAAAGTTTGGAGATTGTTTAGATGATGTTTATTTCACCTAAGAATCATTAAGAAAAGAAACACAGAACCATGGCAATTCAAAAGAATCCAAATTTTAATACATACGCATATAAATGCTTTCATATTTTTAATTGGAAAAGTTTTTGTTAACCCTAATTTGATGATTAGAGTTTGATTATCCAAGATTAGTATTTTTGGGATGTTACACACGAACCTTCTGTTTTCACCACTTTTACCCATTCAAAGACGAACTCTGCAGATTCCTTCTCTCTTTCTCCTGAGAATTTCCTTCATACAAGACTTTTGCACAAACTCAATGACAACATTAGTGTAAGCAAAAACAATAAACCTTTGGTAAACACTTCAACTGAAAACCCATAAAAACAGAAGCTTATGTAAGAGGCAAATGCAAATGATGGCAGAAATCTGTCAAAATAGACCAGCAGGTGGAGATTGATTTTTTTGAAAACCTTTTGTTGCTCAAATCAAAAAGTGCAGAACTGATGAAAGTTGAGTAACATCCAGGAGAACAAGCTCAGAAAAATGGAGTTGCATCCTAAGTACTGAGATTCCTCATGAAGTTTTACAATGCAGCATAAAAATCTATCCTAGGACAACCACTTTTCACAACTCCTCTACTTCACAAAAGTAGTTGAACTTGACACAAATACCAAAACAAAAATGATAAGGAGCAGTTATTACAGAGGTAATAACTTCCAAGAATCAACAAAACTCTTGGGTTATCTCCCAACAAGTACTTTTCTTTAATGCCTTTAAGTTAGGCTTGAAACTTTCAAAGATGCTCACATAGGATATATATCTGAAGTGAAAGAGAGCATCAAGAAGCAAATAACCAACACACTTGAGTCTAACCCACTTCCTATGCATGGGGGTATCATGAGAAAACGAATTGTTGAAACAAAAGGCCACAAGCATAGGAAGACAAAACAGATGCAACTTCAAAGCTTTCAACATAAAACGGGGAAATTTAACATCATTGAGATGCATAAAACCATGTTTCCCTCTCTCAAAATAACTTTCAGTAACACCTTGAATAAAGTTGACAATATAACTGTCACTGGAAACAACTTTATCATCAGAATAAGCATACTTACAGTCACAAAAAGAGGCCCAAGGTCATAGACCGGATCAATAGAAGCAAGTTGTTCCATCCTGAAATCTTTATTAGGCAAGCTATTTTCACAAGGAGATTTAGCAAATTTGGAAAAGTTAAACTCATAAGAATCTCCATCAAACTTAGTTAAAACTTTTTCCTTCTTACAATCAATAATATCTCCAAAAGTGTTCAAGAAAGGTCTACCAAAAATTATGGGACAAGTTTTGCTAGCTGCTGAATTAAGCACTAGAAAATCAGTAGGATATTTAATCTTACCGCAGAGAACCTCCACATCTCTTACAATGCCAATGGGGAAAATGGTTTCCTTGTTAGCAAGGTGAATCACCACATCAATTTCCTCAAGCTCACAAGGACCAATATCATGCATAATTTCCCTGTAAAGCTCATAAGGAATAACACTAGAACTAGCACCAATATCACATAAACCATAGTAGCAATGATCACCAATTTCAACAGAAAGCACAGGAACACTAGCTTTTCTAGCCTTACTAGGATGATAAATAATATTAGAAGCGTCTTCACAAAAGACAATGTGCTCATCCTCTATATTTCTAGTGACAAAGTCTTTCACAATAGCTACCACAGGTTCATCACTCAAATGCTTACCAGGCTCCACAGTTTTCATTGTACCTTTGTTATTTGCACGAATAATCATATAATACTCCTTTACCTTAGCTAGGAAAGGCATTTTCTCAACATTAGGTTCAGGCACAATATGATTAGTAGTACAAACTTGAGTACTTCAAACAGGAACATGACTAACAACATATTTATAATGAGCATGGTACTTATTCCACTTCTTCTTGGGAATTTCTATGTAAGAGGCAAAGGCCTTAAAACAGTTGGCAATACTTTGAGAATCAAGACCAAACTCATTGCTAATATCACGGAAGTCATTAGTACCCATAAAAGATTTAATGCAATCATAATCATAGTTTATACCTGACTTTCTTCCTTTGTCATTCTCCCAAGCTCAAGTGTTCTCTTGAATACGGTCTAGAAGATCCCATTTAGCTTCTTCCTTCATACGTGTGAATGATCCAGCACATGAAGCATTTAGTAAATCTTTATCATGAAGAGAAAGCCTAGCATAAAAGTTATTGATAATAATATTGTTAGGGAGTTCATGAATAGGAAATTTAAGCATTAGTAACTTCAATATCCCCCAAGCTTGAGTTGTACTCTCTCCATCAATAGGACAAAAGTTATATATAAGATTTCTATCCTTATGAATCTAACTAGGAGGATAAAATTTAGAGTAAAAGAGAGATGACATCTCCTCCCATTCCATGGATTCTCCATTCTTCAGCAGCTTATACCATCCTTCAGCTCTCCCTTTCAAGGATTTGGAGAGTAAATTCTTCTTCACATTTTCAGTTGTGATACCTGCACTCTTAAACAACCCGCATAATTCATGGATAAAAAACAAGTGATCACCGGGATGGAAAGTTCCATCCCCAAACTAATAATTATCCATAACACGATTAACAATACTTGTAGGTATCTTAAAAGGATCTATCTCAATAGGAGGTGGTTCATCTACTACCCTAGCAGTGGTAGTATTTTTCCCAAACAAAAAACCAAGTAGGTTATCCATATTGGAAACAAAGTAACAAGCAGTAACAAGAGCAATACTCATAGTAAAAGTTTCCCTTACTAGTTCCACTCTTCAATAGCACTTCAGTCCCCGACAACGGCTCCAGAAAATAGTCTGCATGACCTACAAGTATAGGGGGTGTATCTTAGCACTTTTGATAAATATGAGTGTCGATCCCAATGAGGAGCAGAAGGTGTTGAACAGTGGTATGGAGCAGGAAATCCCTGTGAATACTTAGCAAACCGATTTTTAGTGGTTTTCTGACAAGGCAACAACACAAGAGAAAGTAACAGAAGTAACGAACAAACGGAGCAAGTGGCCCAATCCTTTCTCAGCAAAGGACAAGCCGGTGGAAATACTTATAAGGACCAAACATTCTCGAGGACGCATGGGAATTCTGTCAAGTGCTTTCGCTTCAAATAGCTGAGTACTCTTCTCTGGTGTTGTAAGTGTTGTGTGGGTGAACGTGTGCTAACATACCGCCCTTCCTAGGACTAATACATACTTGTGATTAAACCCCCTGCAAACATCCGTAACTTCAGGAAAGTAATTAAGATATAAATCTAACCACATCCTTAAACTCTGAGATCCTATGCTCCCTTGTGCAAAGGTGTCCTAACGGGGGTTCAGGTTTCTGTTACTGCGGCAACCCCACAATTAGTAGCCAAATACACAATGCATTCCCCTAGGCCCATAAATGGTGAAGTATCATGTAGTCGACGTTCACATGACACCACTAGAAGAATAGCACCAGAACTTAAATACTAAACCATTGAATAATAACTTATCATAGATTCACTACTAACAACATGACTTCTCCCATGTCCTCAAGAACTAAACGAACTACTCACAAGACATCATATGGATCAAGATCAATGAAGAGGTCCCAACCTTTAATAAGGTAGAGATCCCTGTGTTTACAATGCTAGTCCCTGGATCAATAGCTAGCATCCACAGTTTAAGATGTAATATCAAGAAACAAAGGTCATAATACAACTTTATAACCAGGAATAAAATAATTCATTACATCTTACATAGATCATTTGGCTATCTCATTACAATGCAGCAAAAATAACTATATAGCATGGAGTCCTTCATCTTCAAAGTGACACATGCAATCATGTTGGTTATAGACTTGTAATCCTAATCAACACACTTCACTAACATCAAACAAACCTGCAACATAATAATTTACAGCCACAAGGGTCAATACATTTGAATTGTATTGGTAAGTGATACTAAGGTAGAATAGTGGTATCTATCATCTATATGCATTTGGCTAAGTGGAGCTTAGGCTTGCTTTTCTCAAAATAGATTTTCCTTATCATTTGCAAACACTATGTTTTTGTTTGTCAAAATCACCCAAGCCATCTACCAAAAGAAATTGGTAATCCTTTAACCCTTGTTCAACCACAAGTTTTTAACTTAGAAATTGGGATGAGGAGATTCTTGATAGCTTCCATGTATTGATGCTCAAATTGTCCATTGCCGGGGACACGGCTAAGTACTTAGATTTTACTCTCTCGAGAGGTGGTGTAGTTTCCCCACAAGACTCGACATGCATCGAGACAAGATATTTCAGAAGCCTTCCCTTAGACAAAAATGGATGCGTTCCCAAACCTATCACCCCCTACCACCAACTGTCCATCTGGCTAAGTTATTGCAACCTATATGATCCAGGCAGAGCCCATAATGCCATGTGGCTGCACTTGAAGCTTCTCAACATTTGACATCTCAAATCTCTTTGTTCCTGGGTGGCATTCCACAAGTGAGATACACTAGGGTGGGCCATAGATATGGGGCCCTGTGTAACCACTCAACACAAACCATTCTTTCCATTCCACCCAGGTGATTCATTCACATATTTGTTTTATTAAACATAACACAGTCATATACTTAGAAATATCTGATAGCGTGAATATAATCCACCGTTGTTTTCTACTAGCTAAGCTAAGCATGATAGTAGTAGGAATCTTAACTTAGGGAAAATTCTACTAAGGCATCATCTACTAGGATTTCCCATGGCATAACATACTTAGTAAAAATTCCATGCAAGTCCTACTCAAAACACTACTAATGCATAGTGAAAATAATAGGACAAAAGTATGAATCACCACTTGCCTTTTTGTAGAGAATATAAGTTCACTCCTTTATCTTGCAATAGTCACACTCTTAAAATTGCACTACAATTCAATCAAGGCACAAATTCAATCTAGCATTCAACAAATTCATCACATACAATAAACAAAACAAAACAATGCATGCAAGCATGCAAACGATTGTTTTATTTGGAAAAGTGATTTCTAATAGGTTACAAACATTTTAAAACACCTACTGGTCATTTACAAAAGTGGCAAAACGATTTGATATTGAGTTAGTGAAAATGGCCACTTTAAATCATTTTTGTTTTGCTAGAAATGTTTTAAATCAAAGTAATAATTTCTAGTGTTTGCAAAATATATTTTTAAACACAAATGTTAGTGTTTAAGGTCAAGTGTTTAATATTAAGCCATTTGCAAAATGTTTCATCTAAAACCATTTTTAAATGAAAGCAATATTTTATTTTGTTGGAATTGCCTTTAAACAAAGTAATAATTTTTCTATGGTTCATAAAATATATTTTAAATCCCAAACCTTGGTGTTTAGGGTTAGAGAGTTAAATCAAATCATTTTCCAAAGGTTTTACTCAAAAAGCATTTTTAAACCATAATCAACATTTTTATTTAACTAGAAATTCTTTTATTCAAAGATTTATACCTAAGTGTCACAAAATATATTTTTAAATCCAAAGATTGGATTCTATGGTCAGTAGGTTCAAAAAAATCCATTTACAAAAGATTTTACCCCTAAATCATTTTTAGAATAAATTTTATACACAAAATATGCCTAAACATGTTTCTTCAAAAACAACTAATTTTCCAGAAGCAAAACACTAAACAAATGGCATGGTTGCAAATTATTATTTTTGATGATTCCATCGATATAAAGTTTGCAAAATTTGGACGTGTGGATCAAAAGTTATGAATTTTTCAAATATAACCATCTAATAGAAAAGTTTCAGTGTATAATTAAAACACTGGCCACGTGGAGCAATCCTATTGGAGGTACCGCTTCGGTTGGATCGACTAACACAGAGCGTTGGATCTAAATAAAATCGTGTGGCATATATAATCTCGTACCTCTTCGTTAAGTGAATCTATCGCATCCATCAGATCTAAATCGAACGGCTCAAACGGTGGTGACCACAGATGGGCGGCGCTGCGACGGTGGCGTGCGGCGGAGCGCTCTGGCGGTGGCATACCGATGACTCTAGGAAGCGAGAGGAGGAGTGCGATGGCTCACCATATTCACAGTGACGAGAGGATGATCAATGTTGCTGTTGTTGTCGAAGGGGCGCTCGAGGACGATAGGGATTTCTCGCCGGAGTTGTTCACTGGCTCAGGCACGCACTACCGTGGTCGAAGGCGAACCTACAGGGCGCGCTAGGACACGGAACAGGCGGCATTAGGTGCACACGGGAGAGGCGAATACACGTGTGTGAAAGAGAGGGAGAGGGGAGGTCAAGTTTTACCAGGAGGCGTTGCTAGAGAAGTGGAAGACGGTGGCGACGTTCTGTCGTCGAGGTTGCCGATGTTAGGGGTCACACGAGGGCGAGTGGGTGGTACTGGGAGGCGCGCAAGATGATGGGGAGTAGGCTCGTGGAGGCCAGGGAGCAAGGGGTGGCGAGGTCTAGATGGAATTTGCTCTGAAGGTCGCCGGAGACAGAGATGGTTTGAGGTGCAATTGCAGCAACCTGGTGGCCGAGAGGTGTTGACGACCGAGGGGAAAGGAAGAGGAGAGATAAGCGATTAAGTAGGGCGTGATTGCTGGTGTTTTAATCATGGCATTAAGACGAATTAAAGAGAGAAATCCGCGGAAGAAAACGGGAGAGAGAGGGGGAAGAATGAGTCGCGGGTGAGGAAGACAGGATGGCAAGTGGTGTCTGAGTCGTGAGAGAGAGAGAGTTACGGTGGGTGCCTCGTCTCGGGCCGAGTGGGTTCAGACCCACGTGAAAGAAAACGTTTCGGGGGAGGAGAGAGTGGGCTAGCTGGGCTTAGTTGGGCCAGGTTGGGCTGGGCTGTTTTCTCTATTTTTTCTTTCTTCTGTTTTCTTTTTCTTTTTCTGTTTTTATTTTCTGTTTGAATTTATTCAATTGATTCAAATAATTGTTTGAATTCAAACTTTTCCCAAACTTTCAGTAAGTTTCTATAGTGTTTAAACATGTATTTTAAAGACCAATTTTGGAATAATTATTTTATTCATTTATGGTTTATTATTTATTTATAATGGGCACTTGCCTTTATTCAAATAAGATTTTAATTATAATTTCAAACTCTTATTTGAATTCTAACTTTCATCAAATCTTTTTTAGTAGGATTTATTTATTCAATAGTATGTTAAATAGTTCATTTTGAATTATTTAGAATATTTTAATATGATTTATTAATCATTTAAATTGGGCATTTGTCTTCATTCCATTAAAATCAAATATGGTTTTAATTCCATATAAGTTTTATTTAAATGATTCTTTTATTCCATTTAAGTTAATTAAATAACTTTTATATCCACCTTGGGAAATTTCTATTTATTATTTTCTCATGATTTAATTATTCATTTATCTTAGGAATTTTGTCTCCACTTATATATAATTTTTGAATATGGTTTAATACCATATAATTTTATTTGAATATTATTTATCCTTTTATTTTATTTGGATTACCTTTATTCCATTTGCTTGTGGATTTAATTCAAGATTTAAATTGTCTTCTAAATAATTTTCTTATTATTTAGTTTAGGAATTTTGTCTTTATTTACAATAAAGTTGGATATTGTTTAATCCTTATGATTTTATTTAAACAATCTTTTACTCCTTTTATTATTCAATAAACTTTCATTTGTTTATGGATTTGGCCAAGATTTAATTTGGCTTTTAAATATTCCTTATTTATTTCTTTCTTTATTTATCTTATAAAATCCATATCTTTTTATTTATAGATCCAAAATTGGTGATTCCAATTTGTATATTTTTATTTAATATTTGTTTATCCCTTTATATCTCTTTAGGATTATTTTGCTCACAATTTGGTATGGATTTTAGATAGGTTCTTTATTAGCTTTGGAAATATTTCCTTTTATCATATTAAACTCATAAGTTTTTATCTGTGGCTCCAAATTAAATGAAACCAATTTCTATGGTTTTATAATATTTTTATTTATCATTTTGATCACTTATAAATGTTTGTTGACAAATTTTTATATGGATCAAATCCATAGTCTTTGAGAGATCTTGAATAGGATTTTCTTCCATTAGGTTTTTAGAGTTTTGGTTTATTTTCCCAAGTTTAAATTTCAAGATATATTCATTGATGAATGCATTTCACTTGATTGAAATTTTTTGGATTCCATTTTATTCAAATTTGTTCAAGATGGGTTTTTGTTGTTTCCATTTGGAATCAAAAAGTTTCTTTTCACCCTAAATTTCAACAATTATTTATTTTGTTTATTTATCTTTCACATTTCAAAATTTGGAAAATTTTGGGATGTGACAGGATACCACCCTTAAAATAAATCTCGTCCCGATATTTGGGAAGGCTAGAGGTTACAAATTTGCTTCAAGGCAACTAGGGTACTACCACCGTTAAAAAGGTTTCAACTAGATTACATCTTGGCTTACTTAGGATCTCGATGTATATTCTCTAGACACTTGTTTGCATAATGTCCTTTGTTTCCATACTTGAAACATGTGACAAGGTTGATGTCTTGAGGTATCTTCTTCTTCTTTTCTAGACATTCTTTGGCATAGTGTCCCATCTCTTTGCAATTGTAACATTGCTCTTGGGTAATGTCCTTCTTGCTAGGGTTGGGGCATTTATTCTTCTTCTTCTTGGGTCTCTCAAAAGCTAGGAGTTCTTCTAATTCATGCTCTTCATATCTCACCTCAAAGGTGGGAAATCTTTCTCTCTTCTTGAGGCAGTTACTTGAGATATGACCTTCTTCTCCACAAGAGTAGCAACACTTTGTGGTCACTTTGGGTATGGCTCTATGAGGCATGGTTCTAACTTTGCCTTCATCCTTCTTGGTAGAAGTTGTTCCCTTATGGAGGTTTCCAAACATTTGATGCATTCCATGTTGCTTCATTTGTTGAACTATATGGTAGATGGGGCATTGGATAGGGACATGATCATTTCCTTCACATAGGAAACAAGTCACTTGAGATGTGGGGCAATGTTTAGTTGCATGTTTCTCTTCACAATTAGGGCATTGGTCCACATGTTATTTGTAAGTGTGTCCTATGTCTCCACAAATATTGCAAGCTTGAGTTCCTTCCATAATATCATCCTTGACATCATTGTTGTCACAATCTCCTTGGGAAAGGTTGTCTCTCATGTTGATCATTTGATTGGTCATCCTATGTAAAAATTGGGATTGGATTTCCAAAAACTTTTGCATGGTTGGGTCTAACTCATTGTTGTTGGCTAAAAATGGGCTTGGGTTGCTAGAAGTTGTTCTCTCATGTGCATCTCTTGGTTGTTGTTGTCACCATTCTTGATGTTGGAGTTTCTTGGAGAAGTCATCTTTTGGGTTGGATTGGGATTAGAATAGGCAAAAGATTTCTAGAGGAAGAAGTCTAATCACACACAATAATTCACACAAACAATGTGCAAGCAATCACAATCAAACATTCCACTCAAACAACAAGGTTCAAGCACATTTTTAGGCAACAAAATATTTTTTCTACACCACATAAGTTGGTGTGTTCAATATATGATCTAAGCTAAACAATAGTATGGTGGTCCAACTATATGGTTCTGTCACATCCCAAATTTTAGATTTGGTCTTGCATATCATTCATAGCATCGCATCATATCTTTCCATGCAAAACCGTCGAGTAGAAAGGTTCGACGAAGCGCTATTTGCAAAACCCTATTTTACTTCGCTACGAGGTTCCTGCGGGAAGCTTTAGTAGGACTAGCATGGACCACCCCTGTAGGTTCGAGGTTTCGCTCAAACCTTGACGCTAGGTTGTTCCCCTCGAAGATACGAACCCGTAGGCACGAGAATCGCTCGAATCGGAGTTCGTACGAAAAAGCTTCGGACGTTTTAATAAACCGCCGGAAAACGGTCCAAAAATCCGAACCGATTTCCGAGTTCTAAACGAACTCCGGACCGAATCTGAGTTGGACTCGCGCGCAGGGCCACAAAAGGGTACCCACCCGGCCTCGATTCCTGCACCCGCACACCCCGCCTGCCCCGCCTCGGTACCCCCACCCGCAAGCATCCCGAGGAGCCGCCAGCTGCGCCCGCCGCCGCCGCCAGTCGCCGCCCGCCCTCTCCGTTCCGCCACCCGGTTCCTCGATCGCCGCCCGCCATCCGCGCCACGCTTGGCCGCGTGCCGCCAGAGCCCTCCACCACGCGCTCCGCCAGCGCCTCCGCGAGCCGCCGCCATCGCCGCCACCGCTGCCTCGCGCCGCCCGCCCGCAGCGGCCCCGCCGCCGCTGCCGCCTTGTCTGCCGCGCGCTGCGTACATACGCGCGTGCGTTATTGCATACACGCATACACACACGTACGCGTCGCCTTGTGCGCGCGCATTTATTTTCTCGGACCGTTCGTTGACCGTGAGTGTCCGTGTAGGAAAAACCCCGACGCCGGAACTGATCGTCGCCGCCGTCCGGAACCCGTTCGGAGTCCGATTCGTCGTTGTTTCCGGAAAGACAGCAGCCACCGTCAGATCTCAGATCAGCGGCTTAGATCGTTAGTTGACCGGTCAGACTCAGGCGTTCACTAGTCAGACGCCCGATCGATTGCCAGACGCTTTGACCGATCCAATGAACACAATTGACTGGTCAATTTCGTTAATCCTTTTAGTTGATTGATTTCGGTAGAATCCTGTAAATTGCATAGTAATTAAACCGCTTGGCCAAAAATTGCAAATAAAATATGTGTAGATTCAGCGAGTCGTGTAGAATCTTGCTGTACCTTTGGTTCAGGCTTTTGCTACAAGGTTTAGTACAGTTTAATCAAACTAATTAGTGGCTTTTTCGGAGTAATAAATTCGTAGAAAAAGATCCGTAGCTCCAAAAATCGCGTATGATATGTCCATGGATTCAGTGGAAGGAGGGGAATCTCATCGTGAATTAAAAAGGTAGGCTTACAGTAAAAACTTCTGCAGAAACTGTCTAATGGCTTTCTGCAGTGTTTTAATTACTCAGGAAGTTTTATAACTCCTTTTTGAGTACCAGTTGGTACTGTTTCTAATCAACGATGCCTATGCGGTAGAATTTTCCCAAGATTTTAGAAACAGTATACTACCGGTAGTGAATTATTTGAGTTCTAGCTCTAGTTGTGAGCATTACTTTTACCTAATAGTTTTCCTAGCACTAAAACTATTTTCCATGCATGCAATCGGTAGTATTATGGTATAGGATGTTGTGGTGCAGCTGTAGCACCAATTCACTTGTCGCTCTTGCATTTCATGCATCATATTTGTTGCATATGTTGTGGATTGTTTGTTTATGAATGCAACTGTATCGTGTAGATTGTGACGAGTGCAACGCTTGCTCGTGTGTGGATTGTTCTTCCGACCGCTACAACCAAGGCAAGTAGATGCTACTTTGTTCATGATATCGTCCTACTATTTTCAATGCATTGTCGTGTAATTTTTAGTTGCATGTGTAGGACGATACTATCGCTATGCTATGTCCTATTATGTGATAGGGCCTTCCTTGTAGATGAAACACCGTTGGTAGATGGGCTTAGTCATGCTATGTTGAACGAGGGCTGGGTTACATCATTGAGACTTGTTTTTAAAAGTATTGGTTTGTGAATAATAAAACAACCTAATCAATGAATCTCCTGGGTGTGTGGGATTGATAATTTTTGGTGGTTTATTGCGGAAAGGCACCCAGGTATCGAGAGAAATTGATTGGCTTCTTTATTGTGTAGCTTACGTGTACAACCATGTGCCAATAATGAAATGGGCGGTTGGTTGGACTTAGTAGGTTGTGGTAACTCGAACCCGCGTATCCAGAGATGTAGAATTTTGGTAGGTTGGACCGTGCGTCGGGATTGAGGAGCTACTTCCCGAATAGTCTCTTCTTGGTCTTCTCCCTATCATCACCCAAAATGAGAGTGATGGTACGAGCTGGGCTGGCCAAGTCACATGGGTAAAGTGTACTAACCTCTGCAGAGTGTATAATCTAATCGATTAGTCGTGTCCCCAGTTATGGACAACTGAGTTGCTTGATATTGATTCCATGACATGTTTCTCGCTCATTCTTATTTCATAATTGTTTTAATATTGTTGGGTTAACTTAATTGGGATCTTTTCAAAGAAAATCAAAAACTGTTTATGAAAGTAGGACAAATGTATTTACAAATGCAAGCCAGACACAGCTCCACTTGCAAAATATGCATGTAGATGTTAGTACTATTGTCTCCATTACTAGCTCTACTTGCCATACATTCCATGTATTGACCCTTCGGGGCTGCTACGTTTCATGTTGCAGGTTATTCCGATTCTGATTGATCGTTATAGGCCACGGTACTCCACTCGGCACTTGTTCACTTGTGGGCAATTTGAAGAATGGAGGATTTACTTTACTTATGTTGCTACCTGAATAATTTGAGCTGGCTTTGTGCTAAGCTTTTATTGTAATAATGGTACTCTGGATCTCCGTTATTTATGATACACGGATATTTTGCTATGTTATCTATCTTACTCTATTGTGGGCCAATGAACCGATCCAGGGATTGGCATGTCACATAGAGGCCACGGTCTTTTCAGAACCGGGGTGTTACAGGATGGTATCAGAGCCCGTGTGTCGACTGTAGGATCGTGACCTAGGATTGGATTAGGAAGTCATAGAATTATTAAAGCCTATATTAACTCTGTCTTCATCTTATGCCTTTCACCCTCGTAAATTCTTACCATATGCTATTCTCACACTTTCCTCTTTTAATTGATAGATGGGAGAAGTCAGGACTGAGTATGCCACCATGGAGTCACCAAGGCCCTTTGCAAGGCAGTTAGCTCAGCTTTCGCAGTCATTGGGATTTCCACTGCCCATGTTCAAGGGAAGAAGGCTGTACACCTATGGATATGGAGAGGATGCATGGGAGATCACCCCTTTCATATTCAGAGATGCCGCCTTGCCAAACCCAGTGCATTTGATCTACACCAAGACATACTGCAACTGGGGACTTGGAATCAACTTGGCCATACATGAAGCCCTGTCTCGCCAGTGCCATTATGTCCGACACCTACTGCCAGCAGATTCACCCTACCGTGACTATGGAAGGCATGATGAAGATTGGAACATTGTGGTTACCCCGGGCGACAGGAACAACATGCCGCCCCGTCGGAGGCACATAGAGGACATGGAAAGGGAGAATGGAGCTCTAGCAGAGAAGGTAAGGATGATAAAGGAGATTGCGTATTTCACAAGCAATGGTATGGTTGTCCAAGGACAGGAGATTGACACTTTGCATGAAGCTGTGGGAGTTCTGGAGAATGCCCTGATAGCCAGAGATGCAACCATAGCACATCTTCATGGTACTGTGCAGGAAAACACCCAGAACATACAGCAATTGCAAGGGACAGTCCAGGAAAGGGATCAAACTATTGAAGCTATGACAGCCCAGATTGCCGCTCTCCAAGCACAGCTAAATCCGCCCTCTGATGATGACAATGGAGATGATGGCAACAATGGGGATGATGATGACAGTGGAGATGACGATGATGAGGACGAGGATGATGATGATGGAGACGATGATGGTGGAGGAGATGAAGTTGTTGCAGTTGCAGCTGAGGATGAAGAAGAGGAGGATCCAGAGGAGGTGGAGTTTGAGGTTTCAAGTGATGGTTCAGGAGAGGTGTACACTCCGCCGCCATGGTTGTACCGCGAGCCGAAGCGCTAACGCATGACCGCAAGGACCTACCTCAACCTCTTCAAGAAATAGATAGATGTCCACTAATTAGTCCACGTTAGGAGAATTCGTTAGGATTAGTATCGATCGATGTGAAGCTTAGTTCGTGTTAGTTTAAGAGTGATTAGTTTCTTATCTGTGTACTCCAATATCCCAGGAATTATTTGTGCGAACTTTAGTGAAAGAGTTATGGCAATATGGTTACTATCTGTGTTATTTTTGCTGCAGTTTTTCTGCTGATACAGCAGTACTGCGCGCTTTTTCATATTTTTCTGGTAACTCGGAAAAATCTGAAAAAAATTGGGCTGATGCGAAACTCGCTGTGCTATATGCACCAAAATAAGCTAAATTTTTTGACGAGTTTAAGTCAGGCGAAAAAATTCGTGAACGCTGCTGGACTGTTCTGGCAGAATTGTTGTTTTGTTGATTAGTTGACCTATTGTTTAGTTAACCATTGCCAACTCTTGCAAAACTATTTCAGTAGATATATACTGTTAGGATAACACCTGGGATGTTGCTGGATCACTTGTTTGTTGATGTGTTGCTTGCTTGTGATTGTCTGCTATTGTTTGTTGTTGCTTGACCATATGCATGGGTAGAATCCTATTGTCGTAGTTGATTCTTTCTAAACTTACCTGTGCTGAACCGCAGATGCCTCCCCGCCGCCACCCCACTGAGTTGGAGCAGCTCATGGCCTCAGTGCTGACCCAAGTGATGACCCAGTTCATGGCGAATCGATGAACAACAACAATGGAAACAATCAGCCTCGGGGAGATGCTCTCACCAGATTTCGAGGCTAAGGCCAGCTAAGTTCTCTCGCAATGAACCAATGGTTGCTCTCGATTGGTTGCGTTCGGTCAACAAGGATCTAGTAACTGTTGGATGCACTGATGAGAAGGTGAGGTTTGCCGCTCACCCTCTGGAAGGACCACCGCTTCTTGGTGGGACACATTTCATCACCCACCGCTGGATACCGTGACTCGGGCTATGTTCGAGGAAGGTTTCAGGACCAACCACGTGTCTTCGTGAGTTACGAGCACGAAGAGGAAGGAGTTCCGCAACTTGCGCCAAACCAATCGCACTGGCCGAGAGTACATTGAGGAGTTCAACAACCTGTCCGTTATGCACCCGAGGATGTTGACACCGATGCAAAAGGAGGGAGAGATTCTTGGATGGCCTCAGTGATGAGCTTTCAGTACAGCTACTAGTGGTTTATTGCCCCACTTTCCAGGAGCTTATGGACAAGGCTAGGATCTTGGAAGGGAAGCACAAGCAGGTGGAGAACCGCAAGAGGAAGAACAACAATCACCCCTCTGGTTCACACCACAAGTCTCGCACTTCATATGATGGATACTCCAAGCATGGAGGGAGTGACCATGGGAGCCATGACCGCCACCACCATGGAGGCGATGGACATCGTCATGACAACCATAGGAGCAACCACCACAGCCATAAGGGAGGACACTCTCACCACTCTGGAGGACACGGTGGACATGACCGCAACCGTGATCGCAATTTTGTGAAGAAGGATCTGAGTGAGGTGACGTGCTTCAAGTGTAAGCAAAAGGGACACTATGCTGACAACTGTCAGGAGAGGAAAGGACTGAAACCAACCAACAACGAGAAGGCCACAGTGAACCACATGAATGTGGAGGAGATTCCAGATGAGCCTGACCTTGTGATTGGTAAGTTCCCAATCAACACTTACCCTGCACTTATACTTTTCGATACTGGTGCATCGCATTCATTCATATCAAGGGCATTTGTGGATAAGTATAAGTTACCTACTGAGTCTATGAAGAGGTCTTTTAGAGTGAGTTCACCAGGAGGAGATATGATAGCTAGTGCGGGATGCCGCGATTTAACTGTGAGGATTGGAACACACAACTTCATTGCACATTTGGTAGTGTTGGATTCACAGGGATTAGACGTTATTCTGGGTATGGATTGGATGTCTATGCATGGGGACACATAGATTGTGCAATGACTGTTTTCACTCAAAACCCCGGATGGTAAGAGGATTAGATTCAAGTCAGCTGCACGACCAGGAAGGTGTAAGTTGAATTCTCTTAAGGGGGTTAGCATGGATACTGTGCCAGTGTTTAGGGATTACCCCGATGTATTTCCGGAAGAACTGCCAGGAATGCCACCTGACAGAGAAGTAGAGTTTCTTATTGACCGATTGGCCCGAACAAGACCTATAGCAAAGAAACCATATAAGATGGATGTGGATGAGTGAAGGAATTGAAGAAGCGATTGAAAGAAACGGTGAAAAGGGATTCATTCAGCCTAGTGCGTCGTCATGGGGTGCACCTGCTCTATTTGTGGAGAAGAAAGACAGCACCAAGAGATTAGTGGTGGACTATCGCTCGTTGAATGAAGTGACTATCAAGAACAAGTACCCTCTGCCGAACATAAATGATTTGTTTGATCAACTGGAAGGAGCAAAGGTGTTCATCAAGATTGATCTGCGGTCTGGCTACTTTCAACTGAAGATCCGGAAGGAGGATGTACCAAAAACCGCCTTCACCACTAGGTATGGTTTATATGAGTATACGGTTATGTCTTTTGGACTAATGAATGCCCCGGCATACTTCATGACCATGATGAACAAGGTATTTATGGAGTACTTGGACAAGTTCGTGGTAGTGTTTATTGATGACATACTGATATATTCCAAGGATGGTGCTGAGCATGAGAAGCATCTGCATGATTATGGAGAAGCGAGGGAACAAAGTCGCACGCCAAATTCAACAAGTGTGAATTTTGGCTTAACACCGTTGGGTTTCTTGGACACGTAGTGTCAGGAGAAGGAGTCGCTGTTGATCCAAGCAAAGTGACTGCAGTGACATAGTGGGAAGCGCCCAAGAATGCTGGTGTAGAGGTCTCAACCTAATAAGGTAGATTCCTTCTGTGTTTACAATGCTAGTCCCTGGATCAATAGCTAGCATCCACAGTATAGATGTAATATCAAGATACAAAGGTCATAATATAAATTTATAACCAGGAATAACATAGTTTTATTACATCATACATAGCTCATTTGGCTATTACATAATCTGCATGGGCTGATGCGAAACTCGCTGTGCTATATGCACCAAAATAAGCTAAATTTTTTGACGAGTTTAAGTCAGGCGAAAAAATTCGTGAACATTCTTGGACTGTTACGCGTAATTGTTGTTTTGTTGATTAGTTGACCTATTGTTTAGTTAACCATTGCCAACTCTTGCAAAACTATTTCAGTAGATATATACTGCTAGGATAACACCTGGGATGTTGCTGGATCACTTGTTTGTTGATGTGTTGCTTGCTTGTGATTGTCTGCTATTGTTTGTTGTTGCTTGACCATATGCATGGGTAGAATCCTATTGTCGTAGTTGATTCTTTCTAAACTTACCTGTGCTGAACCGCAGATGCCTCCCCGCCGCCACCCCACTGAGTTGGAGCAGCTCATGGCCGCTCAGGCACAGCTGACCCAAGTGATGACCCAGTTCATGGCGAATCAGAACAACAACAATGGAAACAATCAGCCTCAGGGAGATGCTCTCACCAGATTTCTGAGGCTAAGGCCAGCTAAGTTCTCTACTGCAACAGAACCAATGGTTGCTCTCGACTGGTTGCGTTCAGTCAACAAGGATCTAGTAACTGTTGGATGCACTGATGCTGAGAAGGTGAGGTTTGCCGCTCACCTACTGGAAGGACCAGCCGCTTCTTGGTGGGACACATTTCAGATCACCCACCCGCTGGATACCGTGACTCGGGCTATGTTCGAGGAAGGTTTCAGGACCAACCACGTGTCTTCAGGAGTTCTGAGCCTGAAGAGGAAGGAGTTCCGCAACTTGCGCCAAACCAATCGCACCGTGGCCGAGTACATTGAGGAGTTCAACAACCTGTCCCGTTATGCACCTGAGGATGTTGACACTGATGCAAAAAGGAGGGAGAGATTCTTGGATGGCCTCAGTGATGAGCTTTCAGTACAGCTACTAGTGGTTTATTGCCCCACTTTCCAGGAGCTTATGGACAAGGCTAGGATCTTAGAAGGGAAGCACAAGCAGGTGGAGAACCGCAAGAGGAAGAACAACAATCACCCCTCTGGTTCACACCACAAGTCTCGCACTTCATATGATGGATACTCCAAGCATGGAGGGAGTGACCATGGGAGCCATGACCGCCACCACCATGGAGGCGATGGACATCGTCATGACAACCATAGGAGCAACCACCACAGCCATAAGGGAGGACACTCTCACCACTCTGGAGGACACGGTGGACATGACCGCAACCGTGATCGCAATTTTGTGAAGAAGGATCTGAGTGAGGTGACGTGCTTCAAGTGTAAGCAAAAGGGACACTATGCTGACAACTGTCCGGAGAGGAAAGGACTGAAACCAACCAACAACAAGAAGGCCACAGTGAACCACATGAATGTGGAGGAGATTCCAGATGAGCCTGACCTTGTGATTGGTAAGTTCCCAATCAACAC
Organism: Avena longiglumis; assembly: GCA_030063025.1. Taxonomy (NCBI): domain Eukaryota; kingdom Viridiplantae; phylum Streptophyta; class Magnoliopsida; order Poales; family Poaceae; genus Avena; species Avena longiglumis. The sequence goes on along the minus strand of CP125973.1, from coordinate 442,364,694 downwards.
TAACCCTGCACTTATACTTTTCGATACTGGTGCATCGCATTCATTCATATCAAGGGCATTTGTGGATAAGTATAAGTTACCTACTGAGTCTATGAAGAGGTCTTTTAGAGTGAGTTCACCAGGAGGAGATATGATAGCTAGTGCGGGATGCCGCGATTTAACTGTGAGGATTGGAACACACAACTTCATTGCACATTTGGTAGTGTTGGATTCACAGGGATTAGACGTTATTCTGGGTATGGATTGGATGTCTATGCATGGGGGACACATAGATTGTGCACAGCGAGCTGTTTCACTCAAAACCCCGGATGGTAAGAGGATTAGATTCAAGTCAGCTGCACGACCAGGAAGGTGTAAGTTGAATTCTCTTAAGGGGTTTAGCATAGATACTATGCCAGTGATTAGGGATTACCCTGATGTGTTTCCGGAAGAACTGCCAGGAATGCCACCTGACAGGGAAGTAGAGTTTCTTATTGACCTGATGTCGGGAACATGACCTATAGCAAAGAAACCATATAAGATGGATGTGGATGAGCTGAAGGAATTGAAGAAGCAGTTGAAAGAACAGCTGGAAAAGGGATTCATTCAGCCTAGTGCGTCGTCATGGGGTGCACCTGCTCTATTTGTGGAGAAGAAAGACAGCACCAAGAGATTAGTGGTGGACTATCGCTCGTTGAATGAAGTGACTAACAAGAACAAGTACCCTCTGCCGAACATAAATGATTTGTTTGATCAACTGGAAGGAGCAAAGGTGTTCATCAAGATTGATCTGCGGTCTGGCTACTTTCAACTGAAGATCCGGAAGGAGGATGTACCAAAAACCGCCTTCACCACTAGGTATGGTTTATATGAGTATACGGTTATGTCTTTTGGACTAATGAATGCCCCGGCATACTTCATGACCATGATGAACAAGGTATTTATGGAGTACTTGGACAAGTTCGTGGTAGTGTTTATTGATGACATACTGATATATTCCAAGGATGATGCTGAGCATGAGAAGCATCTGCGACTGATTATGGAGAAGCTGAGGGAACACAAGCTGTACGCCAAATTCAACAAGTGTGAATTTTGGCTTAACACCGTTGGGTTTCTTGTACACGTAGTGTCAGGAGAAGGAGTCGCTGTTGATCCAAGCAAAGTGACTGCAGTGACATAGTAGGAAGCGCCCAAGAATGCTGGTGTAGAGGTCTCAACCTAATAAGGTAGATTCCTTCTGTGTTTACAATGCTAGTCCCTGGATCAATAGCTAGCATCCACAGTATAGATGTAATATCAAGATACAAAGGTCATAATATAAATTTATAACCAGGAATAACATAGTTTTATTACATCATACATAGCTCATTTGGCTATTACATTACATTGCAGCGGAATAACTATAAGTATGGGTCCTTCATCTTCAAAGTGCCACAGGCAGATGTTGGTTGTAGACTTTGTAATCCTAATCAAACAATCTTCATTAAAAATCAATCAAACCTGCAACATTACAAGTTACAGCCACAGGGGTCAATACATTTTGAATTGTATTGGCAAGTTTCACTTTTATATATATGATAAGTGGATCCTATCAATACATGCATATTTGGCTAAGTAGAGTTTTAGGCTTATTTGCATAAAGCTATATTTTTATCCTATCTTTTCAAAATGATTTTGGTCCTTTGTCAAATCTCTTTTCCAAAAATCCCTTGAACTACTTGGTAGACACTCAAGTGTTCAAGTCCTTGTCAATATTTCTCGAGCACCTTGGTAACCCCAAGTGCAACAAGTTTTATCAAAATCGCATGAGTTCCTTGGTAACCCCAAGTACAACATGCTCTTGAGAACCTTGGTAACCCCAAGTGCATCAAGCTTAACAAAATCTCTTCGAATTCCTTGGTAGACACACAAGGGCATCAAGTTTTTATTTTAGAAGTTGGAATGTCGAGATCTCCCATAGTTCAAACTTTAGTTGCTCAGTATTGTCCATAACCGGGGACACGGCTAAGTACTTAGATTTGTATTAACTTCTGCAGAAGGAGTACACTTTACCCACATGTCACAATCCCATCTTGTTGCCACCAGTGGCCTACTGGATTAGTGCTCACCAAGATGGAGTACTAGCAGACTGAGAATGTGACAAAGTCTTTCCAAAAGGTACTCCCATACATCATTGCTAGCTTTGTCTTCAGCCCCCATGAAGCATTCCAGATCCCCATGTCCAGTAGCTAAAGACAATGTATGGGTCTTCCTAATGTAATTGACTAAGCCAGAGCCATAATAGCATGTGGTTGCACACGAAAGCCACAATTGGAGAAGCATGTTTGATCTCTAAGTTTCCTAGGTGGTTTTCTTTTTGGATCCCAACACAAAGTGATTACCATATACATGGTTCCTAGTGTTGCCACCTTCTCCAAAACTTAGAGTATCCTCCACTGTGGCATCCCGCAAAACCACTACTAGAAAATCGCGTTGTTTTTGTGCATTGCATCATCATGACCGCATGCTCATGTCATCATGCCACATTGCATTTGAGCATCGTCATCATCTTGCATTTGCTTGCATAAAACTATTTGCGGAAAAACCTGTTCTTGTTTTCTAAACGCCCCGTCTTTGTTCAAACACAAAACCCGGGTCTCCGGATTATTTTGTTTTGTCTGCTATCGGTTTGCAAAAGCCCGGTTTTATTTAAACAAAATATTTAATTATTTTAGGGGGCAGTCGAACGGGCCGACCCGACCCAGTCGACCACCCCCAGAATAAAATCGGTCCACCTAAACCATCCCACCCGAATCCTAAAACTACCCAAACCTATCCTACCCACCTATCCCAGCTCGCCACCTCACCCCTTCCCCAATTCCCTACCCACCTTGCCACCTCATCAATCCCCCTCTTTTTCCCCCTCTCTCTCTCTTTCTCACACAGCCTCATCTACCCTCACTCTCTTACAACCTGGCCCCACTCTCCTGGCCCCACTCTCCTGGCCCACCTCCTCTCTCTATCTCTCCCCCTCTCTCTCCCTGGGTCCCACCCCAGCACACACACACGCAACACCACACACGCGACGCCACCCCACACCGGATCCCACGCACGCGCCCTCCCCTGCTCCCTCTTCCTCCCCCGCGTCTCCCACCTCCCGCCTCCTCTCCTCTCCCCGACGAGCCCTCTCCCTCGCCGGCCTCGGGCCGCCCCCGCGCCGTCGAGCTCCTCGTCGCCCTCCCTCGGCCCCGCTCGCTCCCCCAACCGACCCGCCGCCGGTGGCCTCTCTCTGCGCCACCGCCTCTCCCCGCCCTCTCCCCTCCTCCTCGGGCCTCCTCCTCCGGCGCTCCGCCTACAGAGCCCCGCCATGGCCGCGGTACCCCCTCTCCTTCCCAGCGCCTTCGGCCGCCGTCCTCCGCCCGCCGACCTCCTCCGTTCCCTCTCCGGCCGCCCGCCCGAGCCCCGGCCTCCTCCGCCCCGAGCGCGCCACCCCGCCTCCTCCTCCATCGCCGCCGACGGCCGCGCCCAGCACCGGCCGAGCCGCCTCCTCCCCCGCCCGCTCCCGTCGCCGGGCCCGCCGCCTCGCCAGACTCGCCGCCCGCTCCACCCGAGCCTTCCTCCCGACGCCGCCTGCAGCCTCATCCGCCTTCCCTGCCTCCTCTTGGCTCAGAGCCTGGGCCCCGACCTCGCCATCCTCCTGGCTCGGCCACAGCCCCGCCTGACCCTGCCTCTCGGGCTCCTGCATGTGGCCGCGCCTCCGTCGGCCGCCATCCGCCTCGCGTCGCTCTTCCTCCTGCCTTGCGCGAGCATCCGGCCCCCCCCTCTGTTGCTGAACCTCCATCACCCCGGCGCCGTACCTCTGCCGTGCACAGGACCTCGTCGACCAGGGCTCATCACCACCGCCAAGATCCCTGTTGCGTGGGCACGAGCATGAGCACCTGAAGCCGTTCAAGTTCGTCCCCAATTTTGGAATCGTTACCTCAAGTACTTCGTCTCGGAAAAACCCAAGGCCACCGACAAGAAACCGAAGACCCACGAACCTGTTGGTCATCTACACAAAACGCCGAGCTCCCCTTCACGCACACCAAGTTCTTCGACCCTGGATCCATAGAACGCTCCACCGAAGCCACGGACCCTCGGGATGACAAGTTCGCCACCCAAGTGCGACAAGACTTTCTTCACGGATTTCAAGACCCCGACATCGAAACGACTAGATCATCGTCATGGAGCCCGAAGACCACATGTGCGACAAGTACTCCTTCCCGAATGCGATGCTCGAGAACACGGACGGTAAGGACACCGATGCAGAACGCCAAGCACTGCACCCCGGACGCCAAGACCGACCCGATACGCGGCCCGACAAGATCTTCGCGACTACAAGATCGACACCGACCAGAACGAATCCGATGCGCCCCCGACGCCAACCAAGTCCTCCTTCCCGGAATGCCAAGATCTACCTCCGTTATCAGAGAACGATTCCGCCGAGACCGAACCCAGATCCAAACCCTGAGACCGAACCCCGAACCCCGGAACCAAGATCGCCGAACCCTAATGTGTGAACCTTCTCCCGAGCCCCTATTTTATAAATGCTATATATAAAACATGTTGCATATCAAAGTGTCATTCTTGCATGCATATTTCCATGTGGTTTGGGGCCTTATGCCGATTCACCTAATAATTAAATATGGGGCCCACATGCGGGCAAATCTAGTCTTATATTGGCCTCATTTAAATTTGTGTAGCGAACCGGTAACTTATCTTGCCCTGTTATTACAACATTTAAATTGCGGGGTAGCTAAATAACTTGAACCACCTAAATATTTGTCGGGACCCCGGTTCCGCTTAATCTTGCCTAATTGCACCGCACCTTGCCATGTCATACATCATACATGCATCATGCCCGATCTTCTGCCGTAGTATTAAATAGTGTATCCGGTGTTTCTTCTAGTGTTTTGGTTCTTCGCGGATAAGGCCGTTGAGTTGATGCGAGTGTCGACCCGATCTTCGGATGAACCTTCGACAATGTTTTCAGGCGAGCATCTCCCCCTTTCTAACTATCTTACTTTTATAGTATTTATTCCCTCCTGTTGATCTATTGCTATCTGTGTTGCGTTGCTCTAGTTTTCGTACCCGTGATATCCCTTGCAGCCTTATATTGCCTTGGACACCTCCTATTACCTGTTGTATGGTAGATAGTGGGACTTGCGCGTCGTAGTCGCTTGTTCAAGTGCTGTTGCGTGTCGCCAGTGCCACAGTTGTTGGAGTATTGCCGCATGTTTGATGTTGGAGATGATCCTGGCTTTAATTATCGTTCACTTTATTTACTGTTTAACAACTAAAAATGGAAGTAAGTAAGCAGAGGCATAGGTGGGCAATAGATGTTATTTGGTTGTTAACCGTCCACTTGTGTCCCGTAGGACCCCGAGTACTTGATACCTGTTCCTTGATTTATCGCGCTATCCACATCCGGGAGGATTATGGGACCCCCCTGAGCCAGAGCTTGATTCATTCTTATTTCTTGGGGCCACAAACTAGTTTGAGGTTTTATTTACGATCCTGTACTTATGCCATGCTTTACTGCTTTATTACGATTGTGCGAGGAGCACACTGTACTGTTTAGGTAAGCAGAGTGTTTTCGCGGTATTGACAATCCCAGTTTTGGGTTCCCAGTCGTTGACCACCGACGCAAAACCTTGAGTCCGTCTCGAGTCAGCTAGCTTGCTATGGTGTACTCAATGGGGTGGCCCCCTGAAATATTTCTGAATCCTGTGATTGCTTTGTCGTGAAGGCCTCGTTGGGTTTTGATTTGGTTTTTCCGAGGTTGATCGAGTGTGTGTTGCTATTTGTGCACCCCTGCAGGGTAAAACTTTCTAAAAGCAGTGTCCGCGGTTATGGACGACTTGGAGCACAGTATCTCGATCATAGACAACTATAACTAAAGTAGTGCTATAAACTTGAATTTATAATGACTAGTAATCAACTTCACTATAATGGAATGGCTAAATAAAACTGCCCACAATTGCTTGTTTGGTTTGTCGCTTGCGACAATTGTATCTGACTAGTAAATATTGCAACTACAACGGAATGGCTTAATAAAAGTACCAACAACTGCTGGGTTTTGGGTTATCTCATGCTAATTGTATCTGACTAGTAAGTGTGCCACTAGAATGGAATGGTTAACTAAAACGGCCCACTGCTTATTTTATCAGGATGATTATCTATACTTGACTAGTAATTGCTGCAACGATAACTGAATAAATAAAACTGCCAACTGTGTGAGTTCCTCGGTTGACTTCCTCGTTTGGTCTCGAGGGGGAAATGCCAGGATGGGTTTGTTTGATGATAGCATCAGGTTGGTTCCGAATAGGTCTTTCTTACCCCTCTCTGATCGCCACCAGTTGTATCGAGTCTCTATAGGTTGTGTAGTGCATGCTGCCGCTGCCGCTTCAGTCCACCATACCTATGTAGGCGAGGACCGCCGAATTCTAGTCTCGTCGTGTATTGGCCTCAGTACTGACCGCTCTCTCTTTTCCTTTGCCCTTTGTCGGCACCCCTTTTGCTTAAGCAGGTTTTGAGATCGACGTCGTTAGCAGGGTTACCCTTCCGCTTGGCACCGGGGTTATGGACGCCATTGGTTATTCTTCAGGGCTCTTAGCCCCATTTGCATCTTGTCCGTACTCGGACGCTGTATCGTTTTCCAGGAGATTTGGATCTTTGTATTGTATATCTGTATTCTTGACTCAAGGAGTCGTGTTGTGTATATATCTGTTCTGTGGGTCCCATCGAGGACTGTTGTGTAATGTTATTACTTCATTTTCCACCCGCACGAAAGTGCCTGGTGGGCACCTTTGAATCGTTTCTATGCGGGTTTGGCGGGTTTCGCTAAAACTTGCATAGGGTCGATTCTGAGGGTGTTACATCCACCTAGGTGGTTCATTGAGTCCTTGTTTTATTATGTAAAACACAAGTCCTTTTCTCAACCTTTGTAAAATCTCAACATGTATCTCTTTTCAAAATATAGCATGGCTAAGCATGTACAACTACAATATTTTCTCCAAGGAATGTAAGGGCATCCTATTAGGATTTAGCATAGCATAAGTATAAATCATTTTCATGCATTTTTCAAAATCCACTAAGCATATTGAAAATAGTAGGACTTTTGTATGATAGTGTAACTTGCCTTTTGGTAGAGAATGGTGGTTAACACCTTGATCTTGCTAGTCTCTCACTTTGCTAAATTCACTACAATTCAATCAAGCAAACACAAAATCAATTAACATTCCAAACCAAATTCAAACAAACAATTTGACACTCACCAAGTAATGAAATCTAAGTCATGCATAAGTATGCAAAGGATGGTTCTATTGCAAGGTTGGTCTCCACTAGGTTTCTAAACCTTGTAAGGTCCAAATTGGTCATTTACCAAAATGGCAAAGTCACTAGTTAGAGGGTTTTGCCCAAAATCATTTTTAAAACCATTCATCATTTTTATGTGGTGGAAATTAGTTTTATCCATCCTAAAAACCTTTAAGTCTTCACCCAAAGTTTCTAACTCTCAAGATTTGTTGTTTTGGGTCAGTAGCTTTGAATCAAAATATTTTCCCAAAGTTTTATTCCAAAATCCTTTTTCATAATAAAACCATTATCTTTACTTAGCTAGAAATAGACTAATTCAATTAATCGATTCTATTTTTTTCCAATTTCATTTTCAAAACCATGGGTTGGTTCCTAAGGTCAGTAAGGTTACAACAAACCATTTTGCAAAAGTTTTATCCTTAAAATCAATTTGAAACAATTTTTATACTCTAAACAAGCTCACAAAAGAATCTGCAAAAACAAGCAAACTAACAAATACTATTTGCTAAAATAAGGGCATGGTTAGCTAGGTCTTGTTCTCCTGAATCCAACGACATAAAATTTGTAATTTTTGGACGTGTGGATCCAAAGTTATAAGGGTTTGAAATTTGCAAATAAATCTGATTCAAAACTGATTTTAGATCTATCTGAATACGCGTCATTTGTCTCATTGGGCGGTACCTGTTCGGTTGGATCGGCAACGTGGACCGCAGGATCTAGTTTGATCGCACGACACAGGGCGCGTACCTCTTCGTGGCTTAAGTGACCTATCGTAGGCGTTGGATTAAGATCCTACGGATGCTACTACTCGGTCACAGATGGGCGGCGCTGCGCAGCGGTGGACGGCGGCGACGGCCAGACAAAGTGCTCGCGGTGGTTCTAGGAAGCAAGGAAGATGGAGGTGGCGCTTACCGTGTTCGCGAGGACGAGGTGGTGCTCGACGTGTGATCGATGTGGCAAGGGGCGCACGGGGTCAGGTGGAATCTCTCGCCGAAGTTCGTTCTGACGGCGGGTGGCTCTGGTTGAGGTCGAGGACGTTGCTGCAGATCGCCCTAAGGCAAAACGAAGGCGCGGTCAGATGCGCAGGATCAAGACAACGCTGTGTGCGTGAACGAGAAGTGAAGGGGCGGTCTAGTTCACCTGGAAAACGTCGCCGGAGAAGAAACAAACGGCAGCGCTGTCGGAGCTTGTCAAAGCCGACGCTCCGGGGCGCCCGTGGTTGAATGGAGGGCACGGGGAGAAGCGTCTGGGAGTGGGGAAGCTGCCAGCATGCTCAGGGAGGCTCGGGGTGGTGTGGCTTGGCCGGAATCGGTCGGAGACGGTGGTCGGAGCTGGGAGTGTGTCGAGTCAAATTGGGGCAGCCTCGAGGCAGAGAGGGAATGGCGACAGAGGGAAAGGGAGGGGAAGATGCAGGCGCTTAATATCGTGCAGTCACGGCGGGATTAACGTGCGGCATTACTGTGAATTGAACGCGGCATTCAAAGGCAACAACGGCAGCGAGGTTTGGGGTGACAGGGTCGCGCGGGTGTGGACGATGAGCAGTAGAGGTGGGGTCCACCGGTCAGTGGGAAAAGAAATGAGAGTGAGGTCCACTGGTCAGTCTCGGCGCGGGTCAGATACGAGGTGCGAAACGTTTTCTTGCGGGATGAGGAAACTAGGCTGGTTCCTGGGCCTGTTGGGCTGCTGGGTTGGGTCGGCTTAAATCTTTTTTTTTCTATTTCTGATTCTTTTTCTTTTTCTATTTCTATAATCTGTTTTAAATTTCAAATAATTCCCAAGCAATCAAAACAATTCAAACCTTCACCAAATTTTGTAACTATGAATTTAGTTCTGTTTAGTAACCTGATCCAAAATCCAAAGTCAAGATAATAATCTTATTTGCAGGGTCCATTATTAATTAAATAACATGGTTCATGATTTATTAATCAAATAGGGTTTGGTTTTATTAATAAAATCTTCATTTGAAAACCAATTATTTTCAAAATCAAATCAGTAGGTTGTATTTGAAAATAAGGGATATTTGAAAGATTGTTTAAATTAAAATAACATTTTTGTTATGGTGTCCATTTATAATTTAATAGAATGGGCCTTAGTTATTAAATCAATTAGGATTGGTTTTATTTGAATCCTTATTTTGAAATCTATAATAAAACCAAAACACTACAGTAATTTTTATTTGAGAATATAAAATATTTGCAAACTTATTTAAAATAATTTAATAAGTTTTGATGTTTCAATTAAAATGGTAAAACCTTTTATTTAGATAAAATTTGATATTAAATCCTTATTACTTTATTTAAATAATCCTTTACTAATTTTTATTCAAAACAAAATGTTTTAATTAAAATCTTGGCCAATGTTTTTAATTTGGCTTTATAAACTAATCTTTATTTATAAATCCACCTTTCCATTTAAAAACAAAATCTTTTATTAAAAGATCCAAAATAGTAATACCAGAATATTTTTTTCCCTTTATTAGATATTTATCTTTTTAAATCCTTTTAGGATTTTATTTGATTCAAATTGGTTTGAGGTTCCATTTGAATTCAAAAAGTTTCTTCTGGCTTGAAAATCAACAAAGTTTTTTTTTATTCATTTATTTTCACATTACAAGATTTGGAAAATCTTGGGATGTGACAGCTGGAGAGATTCGAAGCTTTTTGGGACTTGCTGGATATTACAGGAGGTTCATTGAAAACTTTTCCAAGATTGCTAAACCGATGACTGAACTTCTGAAGAAGGAGAGAAAGTTTGAATGGATGGATGGGTGTGAAGCTAGCTTTCAGGAACTGAAACGTCGACTAGTGACCGCACCTGTTCTGTGTTTACCAGATCTTCAGAAGGATTTCCAAGTGTACTGTGATGCTTCTCGACAGGGACTTGGGAGTGTGCTAATGCAAGATGGGAGAGTAGTGTCATATGCCTCGCGACAAATCAAGCACCATGAGCGGAATTACCCCACACACGACTTCGAGTTAGCGTCAGTGGTTCATGCGCTCAAGGTATGGAGGCATTACTTAATGGGAAAACACTGTGATGTGTACACCGACCACAAGAGCCTGAAATACATATTTACACAGAAGGAACTGGACATGAGGAAAAGGAGATGGTTGGAGCTTATCAAGGATTATGATATGAATCTACAATACCACCCAGGAAAGGCCAATGTAGTAGCAGATGCTCTGAGCCGGAAGGTTTATGCAATGGATTGACAATTGGCGAATTACCTGAGGACTTGTGTAAGCAATTCAAGGACCTTAGACTGGAGGTAGTATCTGAAGGATACTTAGCAACAATGGAAGTCCAACCAACGCTACAGGACAGAATCAGGAAGGCTCAGATAGGAGACAAAGAGATAGATGAAGTTAAGGAAAAGATGAAGGAAGGTCGAGCAAGGGAATTCCGCGAGGATGAGCAAGGAACCTTGTGGTACGGTGATCGTTTGTGCGCCCCCAACGATCCCGAGATAAGGAAGTTGATTATGCAGGAAGCTCATGACTCGCCGTATTCCATACATCTGGGCAATACAAAGATGTATATGGACCTAAAGGACAGATTCTGGTGGAACAACATGAAGGGAGACATCGCGGAGCATATTGCCCTATGTGATGTATGTAGCCGAGTAAAGGCAGAACACTGTAAGCCAGGACTGCAACCGTTGCCCGTGCCGGAATGGAAGTGGGATAGAGTGGGGATGGATTTTATCACAGGATTGCCCAGGACCAGGTCAGGGTATGACTCCATTTGGGTAGTGGTCGACCATTTGACCAAAGTAGCCCACTTCATACCGGTAAAGACGACCTATACGAGTGCAAAGTTGGCCAAGATTTACATGGACAAGATTGTGTGCCTACATGGAGTTCCCAAGAGTATCGTATCTGATAGAGGCACCCAATTTACCTCACACTTATGGCGCCAGTTACACGAGACACTTGGTACTAGGTTGGAGTTTAGCACAGCGTTTCACCCACAGACTGATGGACAGACCGAGAGGGTGAATCAGATTTTGGAGGACATGCTGAGAGCTTGCTCCTTGGCTCATGGCTCTAGTTGGGATGAGAATTTGCCGTATGCTGAGTTTTCCTACAACAATAGCTATCAAACCAGCATCAAGACGTCACCGTTCGATGTGCTGTATGGGAAACGATGCCGTACACCATTGCTATGGGATGGAGTAGGAGAACGTCAGTTGTTTGGGCCTGATTTGATCAAGGACGCTGAGGAGAAGGTCGCCTTGATTAGGGACAGGCTGAAGGTAGCACAATCAAGGCAGAAGAGCTACGCCGACGCCAAGCGCAAGGAAGTGGTGTATGAGATAGGTGATAGAGCATACCTCAGAGTATCGCCGCTTCGTGGAATCAAGAGACTTGGTATTAAGGGTAAGCTGGCACCTTGATTTATTGGACCATATCGAGTCTTAGCACGCAAAGGAGAAGTTTCTTATCAGTTGGAGTTGCCAGAAGCTCTGTCCGCTGTTCACAACGTGTTCCACGTGTCCCAGCTGAAGAAGTGCCATCCGGAGATGGTGGATACACCATTGAGAGACACTGTTCCACTAGAGGAGGTTCACCTTGAGAACGACTTGACCTACGAGGAGAAACCGGTCAAGATTCTGGAGACAGCAGAGAGGATTACCCGTACCAAGACAATCAAGTTTTGCAAGGTGCAGTGGAGCCACCACACAGAAGAGGAAGCCACTTGGGAGCGTGAGGATGACATCCGAGAGGACTACCCACACCTATTTGCTAGCCGCGCCGAATCTCGAGGACGAGATTCATCTTAAGGGGGTTAGTCTTATCACATCCCAAATTTTAGATTTGTTCTTGCATATCATTCATAGCATCGCATCATATCTTTCCATGCAAAACCTTCGAGTAGAAAGGTTCGACGAAGCGCTATTTGCAAAACCCTATTTTACTTCGCTACGAGGTTCCTGCGGGAAGCTTTAGTAGGACTAGCGTGGAACACCCCTATAGGTTCGAGGTTTCGTTCAAACCTTGACGCTAGGTTGTTCCCCTCGAAGATACGAACCCGTAGGCGCGAGAATCGCTCGAATCGGAGTTCGTACGGAAAAGTTTCGGACGTTTTAGTAAACCGCCGGAAAACGGTCCGAAAATCCAGACCGATTTCCGAGTTCTCAACGAAATCCGGACCGAATCTGAGTTGGACTCGCGCGCAGGGCCACAAAAGGGGCCCACCCAGCCTCGATTCCCGCACCCGCACACCCCGCCTGCCCCGCCTCGGTACCCCACCCGCGCGCGCATCCCGAGGAGCAGCCGTCGCCGCCGCCAGGCTCCGCCTCCGTCGCCACCGGCCACCGCCGACCTCGCCGCCGGTGTGCCCCGCCCTCTCTCGTTCCGCCACCCGCCGCCCGTCGCCCGCCGCCTCCGCCATCTGCGTCGCCGTCGCCAGCGTCGCCCGCCAGCCCTCCACCACGCACCGCCCGCGCCCTCCGCGGCAGCCGCCGCCATCGCTGCCACCTTGCTGCGCCGTGCCCTCGGCCGCCCGCGCCGCTCCGCCGCGACCCGCGCCAGCGCTGCGCCGCCGCTCGCCGCTGCGCTGCGCCGCGCCTCATTACGTACGCACGCGACGCCTGCGTTATTGCATGCACGCATACACGCACGTACGCGTCGCCTTGTGCGCGCGCATTTGTTTTCTCGGACCGCTCGTTGACCGTGAGTGTCCGTGCAGGAAAAACCCCGACGCCGGATCCGATCGTCGCCGCCGTCCGGAACCCGTTCGGAGTCCGATTCGTCGTTGTTTCCGGTAAGACAGCAGCCACCGTCAGATCTCAGATCAGCGGCTTAGATCGTTAGTTGACCGGTCAGACTCAGGCGTTGACTAGTCAGACGCCCAGTCAGCAGACGCTTTGACCAGTCAACAGACACAATTGACTGGTCAATTTCGTTAATCCTTTTAGTTGACAGATTTCGATAGAATCTTGTAAATTGCGTAGTAATTAAACCGCTTGGCCAAAAATTGCAAATAAAATATGTGTAGATTCAGTGAGTCGTGTAGAATCTCGCTGTATGTTTGGTTCAGGCTTTTGCTGCAAGGTTTAGTACAGTTTAATCAAACTAATTAGTGGCTTTTTTGGAGTAATAAATTCGTAGAAAAAGATCCGTAGCTCCAAAAATCGCGTATGATATGTCCATGGATTCAGTGGAACGAGGGGTATCTCATCATGAATTAAAAAGGTAGGCTTACAGTAAAAACTTTTGCAGAAACTGTCTAATGGCTTTCTGCAGTGTTTTAATTACTCGGGAAGTTTTATAACTCCTTTTTGAGTAATTCCAGTTGGTACTGTTTCTAATCAGCGATGCCTATGCGGTAGAATTTTTCCAAGATTTTACAAACAGTATACTACCGGTAGTGAATTATTTGAATTTTAGCTCTAGTTGTGAGCATTACTTTTACCTAATAGTTTTCCTAGCGCTAAAACTATTTTCCATGCATGCAATCGGTAGTATTATGGTATAGGATGTTGTGGTGCAGCTGTAGCACCAATTCACTTATCGCTCTTGCATTTCATGCATCATATTTGTTGCATATGTTGTGGATTGTTTGTTTATGAATGCAACTGTATCGTGTAGATTGTGACGAGTGCAACGCTTGCTCGTGTGTGGATTGTTCTTCCGACCGCTACAACCAAGGCAAGTAGATGCTACTTTGTTCATGATATCGTCCTACTATTTTCAATGCATTGTCGTGTATTTTGTAGTTGCATGTGTAGGACGATACTATCTCTATGCTATGTCCTATTATGTGATAGGGCCTTCCTTGTAGATGAAACACCGTTGGTAGATGGGCTTAGTCATGCTATGTTGAACGAGGGCTGGGTTACATCATTGAGACTTGTTTTTAAAAGTATTGGTTTGTGAAAACTAAAACAACCTAATCAATGAATCTCCTGGGTGTGATGGGATTGATAATTTTTAGTGGTTTATTGCGGAAAGGCACCCAGGTATCGAGAGAAATTGATTGGCTTCTTTATTGTGTAGCTTACGTGTACAACCATGTGCCAATAATGAAATGGACGGTTGGTTGGACTTAGTAGGTTGTGGTAACTCGAACCCGCGTATCCAGAGATGTAGAATTTTGGTAGGTTGGACCGGTACGCGTCGGGATTGAGGAGCTACTTCCCGAACAGTCTCTTCTTGGTCTTCTCCCTATCATCACCCAAAATGAGAGTGATGGTACGAGCTGGGCTGGCCAAGTCACATGGGTAAAGTGTACTAACCTCTGCAGAGTGTATAATCTAATCGATTAGCCGTGTCCCCGGTTATGGACAACTGAGTTGCTGATATTGATTCCATGACATGTTTCTCGCTCATTCTAATTTCATAATTGTTTTAATATTATTGGGTTAACTTAATTGGGATCTTTTCAAAGAAAATCAAAAACTGTTTATGAAAGTAGGACAAATGTATTTGCAAATGCAAGCCAGACACAGCTCCACTTGCCAAATATGCATGTAGATGTTAGTACTATTGTCTCCATTACTAGCTCTACTTGCCGTACATTCCATGTATTGACCCTTCGGGGCTTCTACGTTTCATGTTGCAGGTTATTCCGATTCTGATTGATCGTTATAGGCCACGGTACTCCACTCGGCACTTGTTTACTTGTGGGTAATTTGAAGAATGGAGGATTTACTTTACTAATGTTGCTACCTGAATAATTTGAGCTGGCTTTGTGCTAAGCTTTTATTGTAATAATGGTACTCTGGATCTCCGTTATTTATGATACACGGATATTTTGCTATGTTATCTATCTTACTCTATTGTGGGCCAATGAACCGATCCAGGGATTGGCATGTCACATAGAGGCCACGGTCTTTTCAGAACCGGGGTGTTACAGGTTCACTTGAGAACATTTTCTTCTTCTTAGTTGTTTCTTCTTGAATGAGATCATGGATTACTTGGAAAATGTTCTTGAATCTTGGTCACAAATCTTGGTCACAAAATAATATGTTTCCATATTTTCTGGTATTTTTCTGATCTTCACGAAATTGCACTGAAACGCCTTCTTTTCCATTAGAATCTAGACTCCGGCAGTCCATCCTCCAGGAATCATCCAACATGCATAAACAGATGAAAATCTAAAACTAATACCTCATAATAAGACAAATATCAATGAATAGAGGTAAATTATGATATAGAATGGTGATGCAAATTGGGCGTATCAGTTACATGCTTAGACTTTTCCATGCAACGCCCGTCCATCCATCCCAATGCCTACCGCACTCATATCCTACTGTTTGCTACTGCTGTTACTATTTATCTTGTTCTACTCTTGCTATTACTTTACTATTGATACTACAAAACTGTTGCTACTGATAAACTACAGTGAGCAAGAACTATTTCCAGGGGCAGCTGAATTGATAACTCAGTTGTTAAGGCTTGCAAGTATTGTTTGGCTCCCCTTGTGTCGAATCAATAAATTGGGTAATACTACCCTCAAAGACTGTTGCGATCCCCTATACTTGTGGGTCATTAGAGCTTAATCCAAAGGGTAAAGATGTGGACCAAAAGGTATACTGATCCATGATCGGCTCTCTCCTTTACCTCTGCGCATCTAGACCCGATATCGTGTTGAGTGTAAGAGTGCGTTCAAGGTACCAAGCCGCTCCTAAATGAAGTCACTTAGTGGCAGTCAAGAGGATCTTCAGATATTTGGTTCATTCCCCAAATTTTGGTTTATGGTATCCCGAAGGCTCTAGTTTTTCTCTATGTGGATATACTAATTTAGATTGGGCTGGTGATAAGGATGATCAAAAATCAACTTCTGGTGCATGTCAATTCTTGGGCAGGTCTCTAGTGTGTTGGTCTTCGAAGAAACAAAATTGCATATCTCTCTCAACCGCTGAAGATGAATATGTTGCTGCTTCAAGTGCTTGTACGCAGTTATTATGGATGAGGCAAACTTTAAATGAATATGGTTTTAATTGTGACAAAGTGCCTCTTTTATGCGATAATGAAAGTGCTATTAAAATTTCTTACAATCCGACGCAACATACAAGGGCAAAACATATTGAGATTCACAATCATTTTATTAGGGATCATGTTGCTCGTGGCGATATTGCTCTATCTTTTGTGAGCACGAAGAACCAACTTGCTGATATTTTGACGAAGCCACTTGATGAAGCAAGGTTTTGTTATTTGAGGAATGATCTAAATATCATATATTCAAGGATCTTGGCTTGACTACCCTTGCATACTCACTTGCACTTCCTCATGTATTTGGTTTAGTTGCGGGCATAGACATAGGGGGAGTGTGGTCCTAATTTATTGGGCTAAACCTCCCCCATAATGCCGAAAGCAACAAAAATCATTTCCCTTAATATCATTTTGTGATATGTGGGTCATCGATGAGCATTGGTTTTGAACTCAAGATACATCTTCGTGGTGTCATGCCATGCGCTCCGACATGGTGGCTTTGGCCACCACCCTCTTCCTTGAGAAGAGATGGTTCCTATTGGATCTTTTTGGATTTTATTGCATATCTTGTGTTCTTATGGAAAACACACCCAATCTTGGCTTTTAGTTGATTTGTTCTTGCAATTTTGGGTGTGTAGTACCATCTCAGTTTGGTGCTCTAAACCCAAGCCTTTCCCTCATCTCGAGCCATCTCAGGGATGACTATGGTGACGAGGAGGACGACGAGTGATATCTTGGGGAGTTAGCATCGCTCTTCTTCCTTTTTGGCATTTTGATGCCAAAGGGGTAGAAGTAGTTCTATTTAGGTCTCCGTGGATTTGCATGGGTCGAGCGCAAGCATTTTCCTTTTTATCATTCATTCTCTTTATCGGTTGTGTGTGCCCCTTTTAGTGTTGAACTCCTATTTGTGCTTGGTTTTGTATGAGGCTATGTCGCTATTGTTTATTTGTGGAACCATGGATGTGTGGAATTCTTGAATTATCTATGGTCATACCTATGGAGTTTGGAATTATCTATGGTCATATGGATTTCTGGATTTATATCTATTGATGCATCAATATGGTGGGATGCTTTCGAGGCATAATATTCTCGCTTATCATATTGGCTATTTCACATACCGGTGGTATGAAATATTTTTTCCTAACTCATCCTTGTTATAGCCGTCAATTTTATGAAATTGGTTTGTTCCTTAGTGTGTGCATTTGTATTCAAATGCAAGTTATTGATATGCACACATTTAGGGGGAGCCTCTTTCATTTCCTAAAGACGATGTTAGTAGGTTTTATTGCAAATCCTAGTATTGTCATCCACCAAAAAGGGGGAGATTTAAAGAACATTTCATGATCTCTAGTGTTTTGTGTGTTAGATAACAATATCAAGGATTATTTAATGTGTGTTGAAGTGCTGCAGATCCTCAAAGTGTTTTTGGGGGGCTGATAATCCGCCGCTGCTAGGGGCCGGATAATCCGCCGCTGCCAGGGGCCGGATAATCCGCCCCTCCCCCAATGACAAAGAGCACAAGGGAGTGCCACCCAGAGAGGGGGGCAGAATATCTCTCAGATTGTTTGGCAAGGGCTGGAGTTTTGCCCAGGCCGGATAAGCCGCCCCTCAAGGGGGCCGCATAATCCGCCCCCAGGAATTTTTGCAAAGGTTGGCACGTCATCCATAGAGGGGGTGGAGTTTCCCCTGGACTTTCCTTCTCTGGGGCGGAATTTCCCTAGGACGGATAATCTGCCCCTTTCCGCCCCCTCGAGGATATTTCACCAAGTCAAGCTCGACGCGTCGCACTGTGTGGGGGCGGATTTAGCCCCGGACTTTCCGTCCCTAGGGTGGATCTTTCCCCAGGGCGGATAGTCCGCCCCTAGTGGGGGCAGATAATCCGCCCCCAAATTGCTCCAACGACCAGTTCTGGGAAGGGGGTATTTAAACCGATCTCCCCCTCATGCCAGAACTCTTGGTTCATTCGAAAAACACAAGATCTGCTCCTCAAGTTCCATCCAATAGATCTCCAGCTTCATCCACCCAAAGTCCCCATTCCTTGATGAATCGAAGGAGGAGGACTCGATCTTCATCAATAGCAATCAAGTGCTTCAACTCCTCTCCATTCATTTGGAGAACCTTTGATCTAGTATTTCTTGCAAATATCTAGATCCTTGTTTTGATTATTTTGATAATACTTTTTCTTGTGACATCTTGTTGTCATTACGGGAGCCTCCAATTTGGTTGTAGATGTGTGCACCGCTAGAGTTGTAAAGACACCGGTTCCCGCCTCAAAGGGTACCAATAGTGGAGAAGGTGGATCAGGCCTTTCGTGGCGCGATCCATCGGAGAATAGGATGAGGCCTATTGTGCTGTGGTGGTCTTAGAACCGCCCACCCCTCCAACGGAGATGTACTTCCCTTAACAAGGAAGGAACTAGGGTAAAACAAATCCCTGTGTCTGCACGTGCTCCACTATGGTTTCCTCGCTCCTCTCTTTACGTGTTTAGTAGATAGGTTTGCATATAGGGAAATTCTTGTAGTTGCATATTTAGAGAATTTACTTTGTGTCAAGCCTAAAATTGAAAAAGAACTAAAAGTTGAGTAGCACCTATTCACCCCCTCTAGGTGCCCATACGATCCATTTCAAAGGGTATGTATATCCCAAATATGTTTGCCCTCGCAATGTTTATGCTTATAGGTGGTACTCAATTTGGGTACCAAAAGATCTATTGGAGATATGCCCAAGAGGCAATAATAAAATGGTTATTATTATATCTTTGTGTTTATGATAAAAGTTTGCATAACATGCTATAATTGTATTAACCAAAAACATTAATACTTGTGTGTTTTGTAAACATAAAAGAGTTCCTAGTAAGCCTCTTGTTAAACTAGCTTGTTTATTAATAGATGATCATGGTTTCCTGATCATGGACATTAGATGTTATTAATAAAAATAATGTCATTAGGAGAATGATATGATCGACACACTCCTATAGTAAGCATAGCGTAAAATCAAGTCATTTAGAGTTTGTTTGCTACAAGCTTTCAAATACATAGTAACCTAATCTTTCGACCATGAGATCATGTTAATAACCATCACCGGATGAATGTTTTGATGAAATCAAACACCACTTCCGTAACTGGGTGGTTATAAAGGTGGCATTAGGTATTTTAAAAGTATGTGCTGAGGCATATGGATCAAGAGTAGGATTTGTGCATCCATATGAAAGATAGATATACTCTGCGCTCTATCGGTGGAATGTAATCCAATTTTCTTACAATAATGTGACTGGGTCACAAGGGATGTCATATCATGGAACGAGTAAAGATTACTTATCAGTAATAAGGTTGAACTAGGTATAGAGATATTGACGATCAAACCTCGGATAAGTAAAGTATCACGCGACAAAGGGAATCGGTATCGTATGTAAATGGTTCATTCAATCACGAAGTAATCATAGAAATATGTTGGAGCCATTTGAATTTCCAGATTCCTCTATTGGTTATTAATCGGAGAAGTGTCTCGACCATGTATGCATAATTCACGAACCGTAGGGAGACACACTTAAGGATTCGATGTTGTTTAGTAGATATGGAAATGAGTTGGATACCGAATTGTGTTAGGAGTCTCGGATTGGATCCAGGACATCACGAGGAGATCCAGAATGGTCTGGAGAATAAGATTCATATAAGGAAAGTCCAATTTCGGGGTTCGGAAATGTTTTTGGTGTTTTCACTAGAATCTTCTAGAAGGTTCTAGAAGGTCCACCACCCCGAAGGGGGGGGTACATGAATGTGCCATATCAACGTGGAATGGTTTCATCATACCCTAGGTCACTTGGCTAGGCAATGGGAAGAGAAATAATCAAACTCTAGTTTGAATAGTCAAACTCCAATTTGAAAAGTCAAATCCCAATTTTAAAGTCAAACTCCAAGTGGAGGGAGGGAAGGAAACCTTCATGGGAGAGGTTTCCCTCTCCCTCCTTGCCGCCGACCAACAAGGGGTGTTGGGGGAGGACTTGGCCTCCCCCTAGTCGCCTCTCCCACCTATAAAGGGAGGGGGTGAGGCACCCCCTTGACCCACACCCCAAACCCTAGGCCGCTGCCTCCTTATCCCAAGCCGCAAGCTCCCTAAATGCTAGCTCTCGCCTAAACCGCCGCCTAGCCCTAGATCTAGACGTCGGACATCTCCTCCCCTAGGCGTCTAAACCCTAGCCATCGAGGGCCTCTCTAAATCCACCATACCTGCTTCGGCTTAGGCAAAGCCCTGCTGGATCTACTCCTCCACCTCCACCACCACACCGCCATGCTTCTTCAATCGCAAGGAGATCTATAACCTGCGCTGCCTGGTGGAACAAGGGAGAGGAAGGTCTTCATCGAGTAACGAATGTGTGACCGACTGCGGAAGCGCTACCGAAACGCGGCGCTGGAAGGATCGCCTTCGAGATCTTGAGATCGGCAAGTGAATAACTACATCGACCACGAGAATCTGATCTCGTTAAATGCTTTGGATCTTCGAGGGTTAGTACTCTATGAACTTGTTGCATTGATCTCGTAGATTAGATCTTCTCTTTTGTGTGTTCATGCAATAGATTTTTTTTGTTTTCCATGCTACGAACCCCTACAAGATTGTGTTGCTAATTCTAGGGGACCCATTACTCAATGGGTTCCTAAATCAAAGAATTGATTTTGTAGGGATATGCCTACGGTGGATCAAAATGGGTGTTTGATAGTGGATGCACCAATCATATGACCGGAGGTAGAAGTGGGCTTGACCAATTCATTCACGATGTCAACTCAATGTCAAGCATCACTTTTGGTGATAACTCTAAAGGAAAGGTACTAGGTTATGGCAAGTTGGTGGTCTCCAAGGATTTGTCCCTAGAGACCGTCTTTCTTTTTGAAAACCATGGCTATAACTTGCTTTCAATTAAACATCTTACGGATGTCGGTTATGATTCCTATTTTTCTAGAACATTTGTTAAAGTCTTTAGGGGTGATGGTCTCAGTTTGGTCCTTGTTGGACATGTGGAAGATGACCTTTACGTGGTCGACCTCTCTGAAGAGAGACAATCCCTTCCTACATGTCTAATGGCCAAGGCCAACAAGGGATGGCTTTAGCATCGCCTCCTATGCCATGTCAACTTGAGAAATCTTAAACAACTCCTAAAGGGTGAGCATATTGTTGGACTAACTAGTGTCTCTTTTGAGAAAGATCGTGTGTGTAGTTCTTGCATCTCCAGGAAGCAAATTGGGAAGCATCATCTTTATGTTTCCAAGGTGGCCACTTCAAACCTTTGGAGCTTCTCCACTTGGATCTCTTCGGGCCATCAACTTATGACTCTCTTGGTGGAAGGAAGTATGGTCTTGTCATTATTGATGATTACTCAAGGTATACTTGGGTATTTCTCCTCAAGGCAAAGGATGAGACCTACAAGGAATTCATGATATTCTCCAATCAATCTCAACGCACTCATGAATTGGAGATCAAGACCATTAGAACCGACAACGATACCGAATTCAAGAACTACACCATGCAAGAGTTCGTTCAATATGAGGGGCAAGCATGAATTCTCGGCTCCCTATATCCCTTAACAAAATGGTTTTGTTTAAAGGAAGAACCAGACAATCATAGAGATGGCAAGAACAATGTTGAGTGAATTCAAGTCACCCCACAACTTTTGGGGAGAAGCCATTGCTACCACGGTTCACTACACGAACTGACTCTTCCTCCGATCTCCCTTTGACATAACTCCGTACGAGATTCTCACAAGTAAGAAGCCCAATGTCAACTACTTATGTGTCTTTGGGTGCAAGTGCCTCGTCAAGAACAAGAAAGAAAATATCGGTAAATTCAAATCTAGGACTATAGAGGGTATTTTTTGGTTATGCGGAAAAATATCATGCCTATAGATACTACAACAAAACTAATGGTTGTGTTGAAGTATCTTGTGACGTGGAGTTTTTGGAGAATAGTGGCCCCCAAGAGGGGAAAGTTATTCCACGTGATGTAGGTGATGGATATTCTTCCCAAGTCATCAAGCTGATGGGTATTGGGAATATTTTTCCCACCGAATCCCACATTCATGATCAAGAAGATGATGGGGAGAATCAAGCTCAACCCAAGAAGAGCGTAGCTCTACCCAAGTTGAGTCATCAAGTGCACTACAAGATCAACATCTCTCTCAAGATGTCACACAAACCAAAGAACATGAACCAAGCCCTCAACCCGTTGAGCAAGACCAAGTAGAATATCAAGCTCCTCCACCACAAGGTCAATATCAAGATCATGTCAATGATCAAGGACCCTCAAAAGATTAATTTGTTGATCATGTAGGCACAATTCAGAAGATCAAGGCCACCTCCATTGCAAGTGGGCTCCGATTCAATAATATCCTTGGGAGCATATCAAGAGGGATCAAGACTCGAGTGTTTCACTCGCAATGAACAAGAATCTCACAACCTTTTATGGGCATCATGCTTTTGTGTCCAACTTTGAACCACTCAAAGTTCATGAAGCCTTGGACGATCCGGATTGGGTCATTTCCATGCAAGAAGAACTCAATTGTTTCACTCGCAATGAAGTTTGTTCTCTTGTGGAGAGGCCTAAAGATCATTTCATCAATGTCATTGGGACCAAGTGGGTGTTGAATAACAAGCAACATGAAAATGAAACCATCACAAGAAACAAATCAAGGTTAGTGGTGGAAGGGTATGCCCAAATAGAAGGTATTGACTATGAGGACACATTTGCGCCCGTTGCTCATCTTGAAGCTATTCGTCTCTTGGTTGCTTGTGCATATTTTCATAACTTCAAGATTTATCAAATGGATGTGAAAATTGCATTTATTAATGGTGCCTTGAAATAGGTTGCATATGTAGCTCAACCCCCGGGTTTCGGAAACACACGCTATCCCAACCATGTGTATCTACTCCATAAGGCACTCTATGGACTAAAGCAAGCTCCTCGTGCTTGGTATGAGAATCTTAGGGATTTCCTACTCATGGACGGCTTTAGCGTGGGTAAGGTTGATTCCACCATTTTCACCAAACGGTTTAAAGGAGGTGGCTTATTCATTGTTCAAATTTATGTTGATGATATTATCTTTGGTGGAGATAACGAATCTCACAACAAAGCTTTTATCGAGTTGATGACTATGAAATTTAGCATGTCCATGATGGGGGATTTGAAGTACTTTCTAGGCTTCATTGTGAAGAAACTTGCTCAAGGCACCTTCATCTCCCAAGAGAAGTATGTGAAGTCCATGCTCAATAAGTTTGAGATGACCAATGCTAATCCCGTGAAGACACCCATGCCGCTAAATGGGCAACTTGGTCCTGGAGTAGGTGAGAAGGACGTGGATCAAAAGGTATATCGCTCTATGATTGGTTCCTTGTTCTACATTTTTGCTTCTAGGCCGGATATCATGTTAAGTGTTGGAATGTGTGCTCGTTTTCAATCCGCTCCCAAGGAGTGCCATTTGATGGTGGTCAAATGAATTTTTAGGTACCTTGTTCTCACTCCTACTCTCGGGCTTTGGTATCCAAAGGGGTCAACCTTTGAGCTTGTGGGCTATTTAGATGCCGATTGGGCCAGTGATAAGGTTGAACAGAAGTCAACCTCTAGGGCTTTCCAATTCATTGGTCGGTCGTTGGTGAGTTGGTCATCTAAGAAACAAAACTCCACCGCTCTATCCACCGCTGTAGCCGAATACATATCCACGACATCTTGTTGTGTTCAATTGTTATGGATGAGGCAAACCTTGAAAAACTATGGTGTGTATCTTGGTAAGATGCCTCTTCTATGTGACAATGAAAGCGCAATAAAGATCGCCAATAACCCCGTCCAACATTGTCGCACCAAACATATGGACATCTGCCACTAGCAGACATCTTCACGAAGCCTTTGGATGAAGCCCGTTTTTTCATGTTGAGGAGAGAACTCAGTATCCTAGATCCTCAAAACTTGGATTGATTTACTTCTTGCACTATATTCTTGCTCTTAACATGCTATGTAGCCTAGTCGTGCAACACATGTAGGGATAATAATCTTACCACATTCTTGGTTTGATGCATACAACATAAATTGATCTCGTGTCATGATATGGTTCCAAGCATCTATCTTTGAGGCGCCATGACATGTGTGCTTAAACATAAGGGGAGAAATACCTTGCCAGTTTCTTGCCTCCTATGCATTTTAATGTTTCTCTCTTGAGGCTTTATGGGTTCATTTGCATCTTCTTATGGCTCTTAATATTCTGGAATCATGCCTATTGTTGTTATTGTGTGTTTTAACTTGGTTCTTTTCCAATAGGCATGCCTAGATCACCTACTTCCTCTACCCCTTTGGAGTCTACTATCTTATTCTACATGCACATGCTATCCTCGAAAATTTCTGTTTTTTGAAAAAAAATCAGAGTTTTTCTAGGTATTCCGGTTTGCCTCCTGGTTGAACCGGCTCCTAGACCGGGTGGTCTGGTACCAGCGCCACAAAACCGACTCTTAACCGGGACTATCGGTGCACTATACCGAGTCTATGCGAGACTATAGTCAGTAACCGTTCCTGATTGAGTTCTGGTCTTCCGGTCTGGGAATCGGGCAATCCGGTCTAGATCTCGGTTCAACCAACTTAAAACCGGGATCTGTAATTTGTTTTACTCCCTCTTCTTCTTGGCCCTCTCCCACGCCTGTACCAGTTACCCTTTATTTCCCCTGATTCCCTCTCCCTCCATTGTTGCCCCACCCACCCTCCTCTCCTCTCCTAGGGTGTTTCCACCCCTAGGATCGATAGATCAGGCTACCATATCATGTAGAAGGACCTTTGGAGGTTCTGCACCTAAGGAATATCTACATCTCGCGGTTATTTGGTTTTTGTGTTCTTCCTCCTCAAGGTCTCTTGGGTGCTTTCCTTCAAGGGAAGCCATGTCCTCTTGGGTAATCCTTTTCTCACCCTCTTGTTCTTTTCAAATCCCCATGTTTTGCTATACATCTTGCTAGATTTGACAAGTTAGGGGTCCACCTTTGTGCTTGTATGCCAACCACGTCAAACCATGGCCTACACTTCCTGTTAACTTTTTATCTATGCAAGTTCTTGAGTCATGGGTAAAGTTTTTACATTGCATAGATGGGATGTTGGGTCTTCCCGTAAGATTCGGTTCCTACCCCGGTTGTACCGCCCGTGCTACCAGACCATTCGGTCTGAGTTCAGTCTTCCGGCTCAGGCACCGGACCTTCCGGTTTCACTTTGGTCCAACTGGCGCTGCCACCGGAGCATCCGGTTCTAGAGCCGGTCCAACCATCCCTGGAACTGGACCTCTCTACAATGTGTCTTTCTTACCATGCACTTGCCCAAATGTAAGTTTTTCCTCCGTTTTTCCTTGTGCATGTGTACCTATCTTTGTGCTCCCCAACCTCTATCTCTTTTTCACAGGTGAAGATGATGACTATTTGAGTGAGTAGTATGTGCATGAGGAGACCAACAGGAGCAAAAGGGATCGTAGGGCCAATAAGTCTATGCAGCTAGCATGATCCTGAGGGAAGCACTTGTACAAGTTGCATCAAGCTCAAGGACAACAGGGGTAAGAAAGCTGTTGTGCAGGTTGAGGATGAAGATGTGCCTACTCAAAATCTAAAGAATATGGAGATTGCTCTGTATAGGTCTCTTCGCAAGTAGAATCCCTATCTTTTCAAGACTCGTACTTATTCTGGCCCTGACAAGAAGTTTTGGACTGAGACTTAAGCTTTGATGTGGGTTCATATTTACACTCCGTTTAGGGTCACTCTCTGCAGTCACATTGCTGCTTTCAATGAGGAGTGGTTCAACATGTATGCAGCCACATATAATCACTTTGTTTATGATGCTCTGAAGAAGATGGATTTGTTTGACCTTGTGTGTCTCAAGGAGGACTACTACCCTGAGTATATCCGTTAGTTCTTCTGCATAGTCTTTTTTGATGATGATGAACACACTATGAATTGGATGACTGGCATGCGACGGTTTCGTGCCACCGATGCTGATTTGGTTGAAGTTATGGGGTACACTCACAAGGGAGGAGGCTTTTGCATTCACAGTGAAAAGGTCAAGCCTGCTGAGACTCTTGCCTTCTGCTATCCCTGGGATTCTGAGTGGTCTCCTCTGTGCATGACTGGCATGTATTTCTATTATCACACATTGGCCAGCATCTTTCATCGGTCCCTTGTCCCTAGAGTTGGAGATACTACAAACTGTCGTGGGTACTTTGCCAATCTTTCGTACTATTGTCACCCTGACCGGCTGAGTGTCACATCCCAAGATTTTAGAAATTGGGACTAGAAAAAATTGCATTTTCATTGCATTGGCATGGCATCTTGCATTCATAAAAGTTTTGGATTGCAAAACACTAGTTTAAACCCCCTAATTTGAATTATTAAAATGCTCCTACAAAGGAATTTACATGGTTATGTGAAATCACTATTTATAAATAGTAAAATTATTGACAAAAAGGATACTATGTTGATCCTCTAATTTTTAGAAAAAATTAGAAACAAATTTCATGAAATTTGTATGAAAAAGATATGAGGAGAAATATAAAATAGAAAATGAAAAAGAATAAAAAACAGAAAAAACTAGACTAAACCTACCTAGCCCGCGCAGCCTAGCCCACCTGCCTAGCCTGCGCGTGCAGCGGACAACAGCAGCAGCCCAGACGCTTCCCTCTTCAACCTCCAACCGAAGACCACAGGCGACACAGTTCAATCCGAACAGGAATTCGACGAATCCCTCGCGTCCCCTTCCAAATTTCTATCCCCTCTTGATGCAAGACGACCCCATATAAGCCCCCCTCATCATGCGGTTCCTTTTTCCAAAAATTGAAACCCTAGCGCCTCCCCCATCACGCCGCCATTGACGCCGCCACAGGGAGCTCGCAATCGAGAGTGTATCATTGATTCCGACAACCGAAGCCTCCTTTTCCCCTCTACAGAGTTCCCCTCTCTGCACCGTTTCACCCCTCCCTATTTCCTTTGTTGCAGGGGCACCGCAGAGCCGAGACGGCGCCGCCGTAGCGCCACCGAAACCGTCCGCCTCCAGCCGTTCCTTGTCGTCGCCTAGGGAAGAGAAGATCAACTCCGCTGCCACCATCATGACCGCCGCCGTACTCTGCTTCTCGTCGACCACTTCGAAGACGCCGGAGACCGCTGCAACCTCCGCCAACGTCGCCGTCCAAGCAGCCGCCGTCGTACATCGTCGCCCCAGCGGTGAGCTCGCCACTGTCAACCAGGACCGCCCGAACGACTTAAGATCCAACGGCCCTCATTTGTTTCTGCACCAAACCGGTACCGACCACTCTTAGCGTGCCGCGTGGCGTCCCGTGTCCATGCGTCAGCGTTGGCTGTTCTGGAAATAAAGAAAATGATTTAGATAGCAGAAAAATGTTTAAACTTGCAAAATTCATATAAAAATATTTACTGGTCCAAAAATTGCAAATAATATATCAATTGATTCAAAAAATTGATTAGAATATTAATATAGAATTGGATCTAACTTTTAAACTACGTATTTACTGTAATAATTTAAATAGTTTAAAAGGCCTTTTAGAGTATTAAAATCCTAATAAATTATTTAGAGCTCCGAAAAATATGAATAATATGTCAAAAGAAAGCTAATCTAATTTAGATTAATAATATCTAGTTAGATCTAGCGTCTTACAGAGTAGTTAACCCGTAGCAATTTAATTAGTATTAATTGCTTTTTAGATCATTAAATCTGTAGTAAATTATTTATAGATCAAAAAATATAAATAATATACCGATGGAAATTTAATTTCATGTAGATCATCGACATGCAGTTTGTTCAGGAAAATACCGCAAGATTTTGCTGTAGATAATTAAACAAGTTAATACCCTTTTTGGAGTAAAAAATTAATAAGAAAATAACTACTGTTCAAAAAATTGCGAATAATATGTCCCTGGATTCACAAGAAAGAGTAGAATCTAATTATGAATTAAAATCATTGGTTTACTGTACAGAGTAATTTGAAGGTATTAAAATGCCTTTTGTAGTGTTTTATTTATTTAAAAAGATCTGTACCTTATTTTGGGCTGATTCCTGTTGGCTGGGGTTCTAAATTAGAATACCTACACAGTAGTATTGTCTCCCAGATTTTTCAAAGTATCAACGACAGATGCTTAATATTTTGATTAAAACCTTATTAATTGGACCTCCAAAATTGCATGCTTTTGTTTTCAATGCACTAAAAGTTTTCCATGCATACATTCAGTAGGTATACTGAACAGTGAATATAAAGTGCTACTGAAACTCCATATAAATTTGTCATATATGCATTTGTGCATTTGTCTATGATTGTGTATGGTTTGTTTATTATATTGTATTGCTCTGTGTAGATTGTGTGGATTGTAGCCCTTGTGATTGCCAGGACTGCGTGTCCGACTCCGGCAACTACCAAGACAATTGGTGCTTCATAAACATCCTATTGTTTATTTTATCTATGCATTGTAGCTTGTTTTTGTAGTTACATTGTAGGAATACTATTGCTATGCTATGTCCCATTACTGCCGTAGAACTCCTTGTCAGGCGAGCCATCATATGGTAGATATGCTTAGTTGAGTTTATTTAGACGTGGATGGGATACACCATGACAAAGTACTGTTTTGAAAGGTTGTGTTTGTTTGGAAATTTAAATCAACTTAATTAATGGAACACCTGGGTGTGATGGGATTGATATTCGTTGGCTTATTTAATGCGGAAAGGCACCCAGGACCCTGAGAATTGCTTAGTGTCTTTGTTTGGTAGCTTCCATGTGCAACCATATGCCATTGAGTTATGGGTGGCTGGATGGACTTAGTAGGTCGTGGTGAACCGAGCTCTTCATATCTAGAGATGTAGTGAATTGATAGGTTGGTACGGTGCGTTGATGGGCTTGGAGAACTACTTCCTGAATTGTCTCTTCTTGGACTTCTCCCTATCATCACACAATATGAGAGTGGTGGTACGAGCTAGGCTGCCCAAATCATATGGGTAAAGTGTACAAACCCCTGCAGGGTGTAAATCAAAGTGCTTAGACATGTCCCCGATAATGGACGTTCCAAGTATTGACCCTTCGGGGCTGTTACGTTTTATGTTGCAGGTTACTCTTCCGATTGCTCTAAGTGATTTATATAGGTTGCGACCCTCCACTCAATAGTTGTTCCCCGTGGCACAATTGAAGATGGAACCTACTAGTTATTCATGCTTCCGTATTCTACTTGAGTATTTGGGCTAGCTTTGAGATAAGCTTTATATAATAATTGAAAATTCTAGATCATTCGATGTAATAATGACGCGCTGTTAATTTTTTTGGTATTCATCTGTACTGTGTGTGCCAGTGAACCGATCCAGGGATTGATACTATAGACATGAACTCGGCCTTATATGGCGAGAGTGTTACATGATGGTATAAGAGCAGTGCGCTGACTATAGGATCTTGACCTAAGAATGGATTAGGAAAGCCTATGAAAATTATAAAACCTATTTGATTCTATCTATTCTCTCCTTACACTTCTTTCTAGTTGTCGTGGTATTGCCGACGAGTACGCCATGCAGGGGTCCTCACAGTGCGTGTTTAGAGACGTGGGGTAAGGCGGACAGTTGGCGGGTACGAGGTAACACAGATTACCCAGGTTCAGATTCCACAACGGTGGCGGAATCCTACTCCTGCTATAAATCACTATAATGACAATACGCCGAGTTACAGAGATAGGTTCGCTGTGCGAGGTGTGTGTAAAACGATGCTAAGTTGTGCCCTAAAGGCTCTCATATGCCCGACTTATATAGTCGCCAGGACCTAGGGTTACAGGGAAAAGTCCTAGCCTGACAAGTTACAGAGTCCTACACCGTCTATTACTAGTCTTGTGTATCTTGCACTCCAAGGCTCCGGGTACGCTGGTGACTCCACCGTAGCCTTCCTTTATCCGGCATGGACCTCCCTTCTGATCCACCTAACTGGGCCGCCCAGCAGGCCACAGGCCATGCTACCGACTATGGGCCACCCGGGTTAGTCGGATAAGAGACATGCTATGAGGATACCCATATAGCATATCCCCAACAGTAGCCCCCGGAGAACTCCGAGATCTTGCGCCGTCTTGCCATTTCCCGTGGAATGCTCCGTCTAGATGGATGTCGGCAAACCGTCAAGCAATATCTTGTAGTCCTCCCAAAGAACCTTGCAGAAGTTTCTCCGTCTTCTATGAGTAAGTCGGAGAAATGCTGAATCTTCCATCGTACGCTCCCGTTGTCGGATTAAACCCGTCTATGCCGGAATCTTCGATGGGACAGCTCATCTACCATGTCAGTTATGGCGACGTAGGCTGTGGGTATGCGACGCCTCGTAACTCACACATGTAGAGAACGTAATCATATCCGATTTTCCCGCGCGAGCGATATGAACCGTTGGCGGCGACGGTTGGAGACGTGGCAAAATTACCGCGCACGTTCAAGAACACGTCGTCTACGTGGCAACCGTCCGATTAGCTGCACGAATCTTGACGCAGAGTAAGATAAATAGTAACCGTGGGACACTTGCCACTTTTTCACCCCATTCTCTCGCGTCATCGTCTTCTTCCTCCAGCCGCACGCCTCCTCGAGCTCTCCGTGGAAAACCTCGAGAAACCCTAGCCTCTCTCTGCACCAGTCGCGTTCTCTCCCTCCTCCATGGCTAGCAGCAGCTCATCCCCGTCAATGGCGGCGTCGAGCGAAGCCACGGTGAAGCCGGCGAGCTCCGTCGTCGTGCCCCCAGAGGGCCTGGTCATCCCCGCGTCGGCGGTGATTGAAACCACCAGCGGCGACCATAATCTGGCGGCGCTAGAGCCCCTGGAAGAGGAGCCAGACTCGCACTAAGGCGGCTGGCGCGGCTCAGACATCACCGACCGCGACATGCAAGAGATGGTCGCCGAAGGCTACCTCCCCGCGACGGAGGGGCTCGCCTGGCAGGCGGCGCCGGCCGGCGAGGTGACGCCTTCTCCCCAAGCCGGGGAGAAAGTGTACCTCAAGGCGCAATTGGTACGCGGCGTTTCTCTGCCCATCTCCCACTTATTTCTGTCCGTCTTGAATCACTTCAAGGTCCAACCCCATAACCTCTCCCCCAATAGTATCTTAGTGCTTAGCAACTTCGCGGCACTTTGTGAGGGTTACCTAGGGATTAAGCCTAGGTAAGATTTGTTTGTATACTTCTTCACCGTCAAATGTGAAGCCCGACACAATAGGGAGGAGCTTCGGAACTGCGGCACCATAAGCTTCAAGATCCGACCTAGCCGGCGGTTCCCCGACATAGTCGGCCACGAGTCGTGCAAAAACTGGCAGCGGACGTACTTCTACAGCCCCGACATTCCCTTGGCGGGTCGAGCAGTAACGTACCCGGACTTCGTGGATGGAGCTGCCGCTGAAGTCTCCACATGGCGGTCCCATGCCTCCCTTCCCTCCGACCTCGACGCTTCTCGCGCAATAAGGCGGATCGAGTGGTTCGTGGAGACGGGTCTAACCGGCTTGGACCTAGCCATGTGCTGGTTCATTAGGCGGATCCAACCTCTGTAGCACCGCATGAAGTATATGCATGAGTACACCGGCGACCGAAGGGATAACCTCCGGATCTCCGAGGATAACTTCTCGAGCGACTCCGTCAAGTTCCGCCTTAAGGACATCGTCAAGGTGCAGGATAAGAAGAGTGGCTTCACCCTCACCTACGACATGTTCGTAGACGGAAAGTGCCCAAAGGTAGATAGTTATTTTCTGTGTATGAAATTGCTCCAGTTTTTCCGTATTGCTAATACCATCTTGTCTAACACGAGGATTTCTCACTTAACAGCTTAGCGATCTAGAGGAGGGCAACCCGGCTGCCCAAATCTATGAACCAAATATGAAGGAAGTCACGGTCGTGTCCGATGATGATGCCCCGTTGGCGCGAAAGCGAAAGAGCTCTACCTCTGACGCTGTCGACGGAGGTAAGAAAAAGAAGACGGAGGGTGGAGCCTCCAAAAAGAGTACTGCCGCCCTAGAGGCGAAAAAGAAGAAAGCCACTAGGATGTTTGCCAAAGCGCCCCCCTAGTGTAAGATTCTCATTCTCCAACGTTGTCTATTTATCTGTCTTGCTCCTGTACTTATGCATTTTACACGTTTCAGGAAGAAAGCCACAACCAGCCTCAAGAAGTCCTCCAAGACTCTTGGGGCTTCTAGAAATATCAAAGATATGCTGCATCGCGAATCCTCTCCCGCCATCGCCCCTGCCACTCCTGCTGTCAAGCCCTCCTCCGCTCCGACAAGCTCCCAAGTCCAGGAGGCACCATGCCCTTCCGCCATGGAAGTGGACTCTGGCGCCTCAATCGAGCTTCTTTGTTGTCGAAGCAGCGACATGAGAGTGCCGCTTCTTCAAATGGCTGAAGCTCTGGCTAAGGATGCCATCGGTAGCGGCAAGGCGGTGATGGGAGCTGGTACTTCTGCCGAAGGCGGCGCCTCTGCTCCATAGAAACCCTTCGAGTTCCCGAAGATTGATTACCCGGCGCTCATGTCGAGTAACACAACTATGGTTCCTGGAGGAGTGCCATCATCTCCGACATGCGGTCTTGAGGAGCTACTCCGGCAAGCAGACATCTTGCACGGAAACAGCATTGCCTTTGGCAAGCTGCTGGCCGAGAGCGCTACAAGCCTCAAGATCATTGCACTTGTAAGTGTCACTTTACCGTATGAGTATCCCACTGTAGCCCCCGAGGATGTAGACGGAAAACCATTGGTTTTGCATCTATATGCTCTAAGAGTGACTAAGTTAGAAAGAACTCTTCACTGTAGCCCCCAAGCATTTAGATGGAATGAATTATTCTGACTAGATGCTTTAAGAGTAGAATACACAGTGTTCATAATTTTAAGTGCTGTAGCCCCCAAGCCTCTAGTTGTAACTGAATTAATTCCGACTAGATGCTTAAAGAAAAGCTAAGCATTTTCTGAGTTAAAAACTCGCGCTGTAGCCCCCAAGCATTTAGGTGGAAAATTTCTGACTATAAGCTCCAAGCAGACTAAACAACGACTTGACTTTGTATTTGTTTCCACAGAACGAGAATGCTCGGAGGGGCATGGCCAATGATAAGTACCAGAAGATGCGCGCAGACCTTGAAGCTGAAAAGGGTAAAACCGCCATCTTGAAGGAACAAATTATCAAGAACAAGAGTCTGTTTTCTTATGACGCATTTCCGTCTTATTTTTGTGCCCATAATCTCCGAGTACTCAATGTGTACTTTGTTTACTCCAACTTGCAGAGCATGTCGCCAAGGCCAAGGATATTGTCGAGCAGTCCAAGCACATTCAGCAGCTAGACAGCGAGAACAAGATCATTAAGAAGGAGAGGAAAGAAATGCTGAAGATGCACGAGGATTCCATGAAAGCCCTGCAGGACTCCGCCTCCGCAGAGATCAATCGCTTGAAGGAGGAGCTTGCGATCCTAAAGGATCAGAAGCAAGCTGCCGATGAGCAAAACCTTCGCCATAGCGAAGCATTTAAGCTCCTCCAACAAGAGAAGTAATCCTTGGCAGACGTCATCTGGAAGGCTAAGGCCAACATCTTCAGTAAGTGTCCTCCGCCTTGTAGTTCTATAGTCTAGATACTTAGAATTTTTGAACTCATGCAATCGTTGTCGGAATTTTCAGCGCCCATGGGTTTAACCCGCTCGCCTCCTTCGGACAAGGAATGCATGATTCTTTCCGGCAACTTCATCAACACCGCCATCGCCCAAGCCAAGGAGATCGCCAAGACCCTCCAGATTTATATCAAGGCCTCGGACTCCGTGGTGAAGTACTCGGAGATTCTGCGCCGAGCCCCCGAGCGTGTTGCAAGCTGGAAAGCTTCATGTGCACGGGCTGGCGCAAGGATGGCGCTGTCTATGGTGAAGGCACACTATGAAGATGCCGACATCGACACAGTGACATCTGGTATCCCCGACGTGGATGATGACGGCAAGGAGATCAATCACGAAGCTATCTTATCATCACTCACGGGGTATGATACCAGGGTTGCCGAGTTGGTAGATGTTGACGTCTTCGTTCCCAGGAACTTTCTCGACAACGCCAACCCGGAATCCTCCGAGTCTCACCATAGCACCGATGCTGAGGGTGATTCTCCGGCTGGTGATGATGCGGCCTCCAAGTCTCCTGCACCCAAAGAGTGAAAAACACTTTGTAATTTCTGTTTCACCTCTGGAGTGTGCACGGGAAATACTTTGTTGATGTAATCTTAAGGCGGAAAACAATGGTTATCGTATCCTGCTACTTAAGAATTAAGTTTCAGCATGTATATATATTTTTAAGCAAGTGCTGGCTTATCCATTACTTTGGTTCTTATGCTTGACTTTTTGTGAGTCGGAAGACTCGTTGTCGGAACCATGCGCTTAGGTGATGATGCCCAATGGCACCGTCAATAACCTGAGCACAAAATCGCCGACAACAAGTGCCGAAAGTCACTACTCCAGAATCCACATAAAAGCAACAAAGAACGTGTAGACCAGAAAACTTAAGCTAACGCCCGTAGGCGGAATTTTCACAAGTGCAATTGCAAGACTTGTGCATAAAGGTTTTTATACGATCCAAAAATGAACACTAAAGGAGGTAGAAGACTCAGCAAAATGAGTGAACCAGAGAGCTTTATTTCATTGATCATATAAGAGGTACACAATTAGATAAAAAATGCTAAGTGTAGAAAGGACGTAGCTGTGCTATGTTCCATGGCCGATCAAGCTCCAGGTAGTCATCATCCGGGTCACGTCGCTTACGCTTATGATCCTCGTTGGGTCTATCCTTGAGTTCAAGATCGTCGACAAGGTAGTAAGACCCATTGAGCAGCGCTTTGCTTATGATGAACGGTCCTTCCCACGGCGGGGATAATTTGTGTGACTTCTTCTGCTTAAATCGGAGCACCAAATCCCCATCTTTAAACGAGCGATGCCGAATACGGCGACTATGGTAGCTGCATAGCTTCTGCTGGTGGATGGCGGATCTTTGGCATGCCAAAACGCGCTCCTCCTCGAGAAGGTCCACATCTAGGCGTCTGGATTCTTCAGCGTCATCTTCGTCGTAGGCAGCAACTCTTGGTGCATCGTGGAGGATGCCGGAAGGTAGGATGGCTTCTGCTCCATATACCATGAAATAGGGGGTGTAGCCGGTGGATCTGTTGGGTGTAGTTCGTAAACTCCACAACACAGATGGAAATTCTTCTGCCCAGGCTCCAGCTGCTCTATGTAGCGGTGCCTCAAGACGTGGCTTGATTCCCTGCAGAATTAATCCATTGACTCGCTCAACTTGCCCATTGGATTGTGGGTGTTCCACAGATGCAAGGTCAAGTCGGATGCCTTTGTCCCAGCAATAGGCCTCCACTTCTCCGAGTGATAAGTTGCTTCCGTTGTCGGTGATGATGCTATGTGGGAGACCAAACCTCACCACTAGATCCCGGACAAACCTGAGGGCAGTTGCCCCATCAAGCTTTATAATGGGTTTAGCTTCTATCCATTTGGTGAACTTGTCAACTGCTACAAGCAGATGCGTAAATCCACACGGTGCCGTTTGTAATGGCCCCACCATGTCTAGCCCCCAGACTGCAAACGGCCAAGTTATTGGTATTGTTCGCAATTCTTCAGAAGGAACATGTGGTTGTCGGGCATAATACTGGCATCCTGTGCATGTCTCAACCAGCTTGTCGGCGTCCGCCTTTGCGGTCAGCCAGTAGAATCCTTGCCGGAAGGCTTTCGCGACCAACGATCGAGGAGCGGCGTGATGCCCGCAATCTCCGAGATGGATTTCGCGTAGGATTTCCATACCTTCTAGCTGGGAAACGCACTTTAGGTATACACCAGTAGTGCTCCTTTTATAGAGTTTCCCATTGATTATGGTATAACCCTTTGCTCGCCATACTATTTGCCGTCTTTCGACCTCGTCGTCAGGCAAAGTTCCATGTTCGACCTCGTTGACGAAAGAGTCAGCTCTATCCGGGTTGTCGATGTCGGCGCCCTTCACGGATGGTGTGCGTAGATGCTCTAGGAAAACTTCTGGCGGAATTCGCTTGCGCCCTGATCCAAGTTTAGACAGTAGATCATCCGCCTCGTTCTGCTCCCTAGGCACATACTTGACTTCGTAGCCCAAGAAGCTTTTGGCTATCTCGTCCACTTCGTCTCGATATGCCGCCATCATAGGGTTCCACGCATTCCAGGTGCCAGCCACCTGCTGGGCAACCAAGTTGGAATCTCCATAGCAAACTATGCGCTTGATGCCAATATCCTTGGCTACACGCAGTCCGTGAATGAGTGCTTCATACTCCGCCATGTTGTTTGTAGCCTCGAAGTGGATCTTCAGAACATAGTGTAGCTTGTCTCCTTTTGGTGACTGTAGCAATACACCAGCCCCCGAGCCGTTGAGCAACTTTGATCCGTCAAAGTGCATCACCCAGTACTCTGGTTCCGGCAACAGAGTGGCATCTGGCATCTCCGTCCAATCTGCAATGAAATCCGCCAAGACTTGTGACTTGATAGCGTCGCGTCTCTTGTAGGTGATCTCGAAGGCGGAAAGTTCAATTCCCCACTTCGCGACCCTTCCTGTAGCGTCGCTGTTGTTGATGATGTCGGACAGTGGAGTCTTGCTCACTACTGTGATTGGGTGCTCCTGAAAGTAATGCCTCAGCTTGCGTGAAGCGAGGAATACTCCATAAGCTATCTTTTGGTAGTGCGGGTAACGCTGCTTGGACTCCGTCAAGACTTCGCTTACATAGTAAACTGGTCGTTGAACTCCGTGCTCATAGCCTGGTTCCTTCCGCTCTACCACGACGACGATGCTGATAACCCGGTTGGTTGCCGCCATGTAAATTAACAGGGGTTCTCCAGGCTCGGGTGCTGCAAGGATGGGTGCTGAGGAAAGAATCTCCTTGAGTTGCTTCAATGCTGCATCTACCTCGTCCGTCCATGTGAATTTGTCCGCCTTCTTCAGCAACTTGTATAGCGGCAGAGCCTTTTCTCCAAGTCGGCTGACGAACCGACTAACTGCTGCAACGCAACCTGTTAGTCGTTGGATGTCCTTTAGGCATGTCGGACGATTTATGTTTAAGATGGCCTTGATTTTCTCCGGGTTGACCTTGATTCCGCGCTGGGAAACGATGAAGCCCAACAGTTTGCTGGCTGGAACCCCGAAGACGCACTTCTTAGGGTTGAGCATCATGTTATATTTCCGGAGATTATCAAAGGTTTCTTTTAAGTCAGAGATTAAGTCGTTTCATTTTTTAGACATCACCGCGATATCGTCCACATAGGCGTGAACGTTCCGACCAATTTGGTCGTGAAGGCAACGTTGCATTGTCCGCTGGTAGGTAGCACCTGCGTTTTTCAGCCCAAAGGGCATCGTGACATAGCAAAACGTGCCGTAAGGGGTAGTGAACGAAGTGGCCAATTGGTCCGACTCCCTCATTTTGATCTAGTGGTATCCTGAGTATGCATCGAGAAAACACAAAATTTCCGAGCCTGCTGTCGAGTCAATGACTTGGTCAATGCGAGGCAAAGCAAATGGATCTTTGGGACATGCTTTGTTCAAGCCGGTGTAATCAACGCACATTCTTAATTCAGTAGTTCCCTTTTTGGGGACAAGTACAGGATTGTCCACCCATCGTGTGTGAAGGACTTCTCGGATAAAACCAGCCTTAAGTAACCTAGCTATCTCTTTGCCAATGGCGCGTCTCTTCTCATCTCCAAAGCGTCGTAGAGGTTGTTTCACTGGTTTACATTTTGGATCTATGTATAAGCTGTTCTCGGCAAGTTCCCTAGGTACACCTTTCATGTCGGCAGGTTGCCAGGCAAAGATGTCCCTATTCTCACGGAGGAACTCGACGAGAGCGCTTTCCTATTTGGGATCCAGGTTTGTCCCAATGGCGACGGTCTTGGAGGCACCGCCTACCACAAGTTCCACCGGCTTGGTCTCGATGGCGGCCTTGAACGCAGGAGCGGAGTCAGAGATCTGCTTCTTCGACGTGGGCATCTCTGAGTCATTGACCTTGCTCTGGATCTCCTTGAATTCTTCTCTATAGAGGACAGCTTCTGCAACGGCTGCTTCATTGATCTCGCAGTCCCTTGCCTTGGTAAAGCTTCCGGATACGGTGATGACACCGTTTGGTCCGGGTATCTTGAGCTTGTTGTAGACGAAGCATGGCTTGACCATGAACGTGTGGAATATGTCGCGGCCGAATATGACGTGGTACACGCTCTTGAAGGGGACCACCTCAAAGGTCATGCGATCTTGGCGGTAATTATTAACGTCGCCAAAGGCTACCTGAAGTGTGATGCACCCAAGGGACCGAGCCTCCCGACCAGGCACTACGCCATGTAACACGGTGTTGGTCCGCCTTAGGTTTTCCTCCGTCAAGTTCATCTTCTGCAGTGTATCCAGGTACATGATGTTGAGGCTGCTTCCACTATCCACCATGCACTTGGTGAACTCTGTGCCGTCAATCAATGGGTTGATGACCATGGCGTACTGGTTCTCCGTGGGCACAAGGTCTGGGTGGTCCGTCCTGTCCCAAGTGATTG
Organism: Avena longiglumis; assembly: GCA_030063025.1. Taxonomy (NCBI): domain Eukaryota; kingdom Viridiplantae; phylum Streptophyta; class Magnoliopsida; order Poales; family Poaceae; genus Avena; species Avena longiglumis. The sequence goes on along the minus strand of CP125973.1, from coordinate 442,325,892 downwards.
GAACCTCTGACCAGCGCAGGTATTGGGGAACTGGGGGGAGAGTAGCCATTAGGATCCTTAGAGAGGTCTTCTGTTGTCGGACGGTGGGGGTGCCAAGGAAAGTGTGGTAAACTGGGGACTTCTTTGCGAAGGGGTTCTTGCCCTTGTCGTCGCTCTTGGCGGCGTTCTTGGGGTCAACGTCCTCGTCCATGTCACTTGAATCCTTGGACTCCTTCTTCTTCCCCTTGCCCTTGCCTCGTGGTCTATTCTTCCGACTTCGCTTATAGCCGGACTCTGGATCTTCCTTGAGGTTGTTGACGAACTTGCAGTGTCGATTGGTATGGGTGGCCTTGCCGTTGACGTCGAGGTGTACGAGGCATGGCATATCGTGGTACTCTTTGTATGTTTGGGGAACACGGAGCGGCGCCGAGTTGGTTTCACTTCCTCGCTGTTGCCCGCGGCCTACTCCCCTTCCTCGGCCATGTTGTCCGCCTTCTCGTCGTCCTGCAAAAGTCATGGCGACCATGTCGGTAGATTGCTTTTCTTCTGGAGCGGTTTTCTGCTTTGTACTGCTGTTCCTCCGAGCTTGGGTTGGAATGGCCGTTGCCGGTAAAGATCCACGAGAATCGTCGTCGGCAGCTACAAACTCACTAGCTAACTGAATCATCTGATTCAAGTCAAGCTGATGATTGTCCTGCAAGCGCTTCAGCTTATGTAGGAGCAACGTGCCCCTTTCCAATCCATCGATGAAGGTGGCCATGGCAGTCTAGGCGTGCACTCCTGCGCAGGAATTTTTCATATCCAACCAGCGGGAGAGGTAGGCACGAGATGTCTCGTCTTTCTCTTGCACGCACCGCTGTAGATCGCCCACCGTGCAGGGACGCTTGTATGTACCCTCAAAGTTCTTGGTGAATGCTTCTTGCATGTCCAGCCAGTTGTAGATAGATCTTTCCGGCAAGTCATCGATCCATTGACGGGCCGTTCCCACCAACATTAACGGGAGGTACTTGACGGCGACGTTGGTGTTGCCTCTGGCAATCTCCACTGCGTTGCGTAGTCCTGCAACCATGTGGCAGGTTTGGCGGTGCCGTCATAGGGCTTGATGGTCTTGTCAATCCGGAAACCTTTGGGGTAAGTTGCGGACCGTATTGCAGGTCCGAAGCAACGTGGTCCCAGGTATGGTCCTTCCCGGGCCTCGTGGATCTTATCGATCCGCGAACGTGCATCGTATGGCTCCGGGTTCTTTTTCTTGTTGTCAACAGGGGACGGTCTGCGTGAACGGCGCGGGCCTCTTCCGCCATGGTGACTGCTTGGTGGTGACGGAGGCGGTGATGGCGGTGGGTTAGCCTTATTGCTGTTACCCTCCTGCAACGCCCCACGCCTGTCGCGGTTGCTTGTCGAACGTGGAGGGTCATGGTGTGACCTGCTCTTATGTCCTTGGTGGCGCTCTTCATCATGACGGGTCTGTGCCGCGTTGTCGCGGATGACGATGCCGCACTGCTTTGGTGGAGGCATATCCGTGTGATGGTGAGTCTTGTAGTCTTCCTGGCATCGGGGGGATCGGGGCGGTGGCGATGGGTGGCGAGGTTGGGCTCTTTCTCCGTGGTCGGAGGATATGGGGATAGCATCCTTCCTATTGCGCACATCCCTCCGTCTTCGTTCTGATGAACCTGTCTATGATCCGACATCCTGAGGAGATTTGTCCCTTGGTGGTTTGTACTGGCTAGATCGGCAGAGCGCTGGGTCAGACTCAAGCCTCTGAGAGGTGGCCTTTTCCTGCTGCTTTACTGCCTTGGCCACTAGGTCGTAGACCTGCTCTACTGCCTCAGGCGATCTATCCTGCTCCAGAAGGGTCTTGGCGACGGCGAAGTTAAGGAGCGGGGTGGGCATCACCTTCCTGCCTTCACTATCAATGTATGGCTTGGCCTGTGCCGGCTTCGAGGGATCCCATCCTAGGTTGCGCCGTACACCAGGATCATTGATGACACGAGTCGGAGCCTTCTTAGCCTTCTGCTGCTGTAGTAGAGTCTTGTACTCTGCTTCCATCGCTCTAGCTTTTTCTATGGACTTCTACGCGTTGACCAGATCGCGATCTAGTTTAGCGCCTTGCTCCACGAGGCTTGTGCTTCCTCCAGCAACTGTTGGCGCTTCTCGTCAAGCTGAGTCACGTTCCGGATATGATCAACAGTTAGTGGCTCAACGAGGATATTGCCGTAGATCACTCTATCAGCTGGAGTAACATGAGCTGCTGCCGACGTGGATGCTGGAGGCGGCAAGTTTGCGGTGTTGTTGTTGCTCGGACCGGTGCCGAGTTCCTGCGGCTGCTGCACTGGATTAGGTGGAGGAGGCATGACTCTTGCGCGATCATCGTCGGCAGCAATAAGTGGCCCCTTCCCCTTATCCAGCGTCGTAGGCGGAGCTTGCCCGGGCTGGTCTTCATCCATCGCTGTCCCAATGGTGACGAACACCCCTCGAGACATGACGGTGTTATTAGCTTGTTCGTCGCGCGAGTACTCCTCCACCATCTCTTGCATAGCGGAGTCTACCTCTTCTGGACTGAAGTCTATTTCCTCTGAATCTGCATTGAAATCGGCAGAAAGCGCGTCAATGACAGAGTCGGAGGGTGCCAGGACTTCCTCGATGACGGGCGGTGGAGGTGCAACAGCCTCGACGATGACTGGAGGCGGAGGTGCTGTTGCGCCGATGGCGGCCAAAGGCGGTGGTGGTGGCTGAATTGGAGGGGCTCCGTCAATGAGCGCAAGCGCTGTCTGAGCTGCCGCTTCAGCCTCCGTGTAATTGTTGACGGTGTACACCATGCCTTCGAAGGTATGTCGGCCTGACGCCTGTTGCCGCCTTAGAGAATGTCGGAGAAGCGTGCCATGGTCCAGTCCTTCCACAAAATGATAGATGGCATCATCATTGGGGTAGTGGGCCAGATCGGCTCGTATACGGAGCCACCTGGCCAGGTAATCACGGCGGTTTTCACCTTCTCTCTGAACGCAGCGCGCCAGATCGAAGATGGTAACCACGCCGACGAATTTGGATCTCTGCTGTCCAGACGCACAGACAGAGCCGGCGCATTTGAAGTGATCTTCCACCTTTATATCCTGCACAGGGGCGGTTTGGGTGGGTCTTGAATTTTTCTGATCTTTGGCGGCAAACTCCGAGGAAAGATTCGTCACCGATCCTTCCGCGAACGTATCCTGCCCGTAGGCGGTCCGTGCGGGTCTTGATGCTTTCTGATCTTTGCCGGCAAACTCCGAAGAGAGATCCGACATCGATCCTCCCGCGAACGTATCCTGCCCGTAGGCGGTCCGTGCGGGTCTTGATTATCCTCCGAATTCCAGGGAACTAGTGCCCGAGTCAGTTTCTCCGATGAAGAGGTGGTTGTATCCGATAGGAACGATCGAACACCGCATAGGGTTCGTCTTCACCGGGATCCAGAACTCGTCGGGAGGGACGATCGGAACGTTGCCGGAGAAGAGAACGCGACCGATGGCTACGGTTTCGCCGATTCCCGCGAAGATCTTGGACCTCGCCGGCTGAAGAGCCTGAAGCGCCTCTTGCCCCACGATGGGCGCCAACATCGGTATTGCCGATGAGTACGCCATGGAGGGGTCCTCACAGTGCGTGTTTAGAGATGTGGGGTAAGGCGGACGGTTGGCACGAGGTAACAGCTTACTACCTGTGTTGATTCCACAACGGTGGCGGAATCCTAATCCTGCTATAAATCACTATAATGGCAATACGCCGAGTTACAGAGATAGGTTCGCTGTGCAAGGTGTGTGTAAAACGATGCTAAGTTATGCCCTAAAGGCTCCCATAGGCCCGACTTATATAGTCGCCAGGACCTAGGGTTACAGGGAAAAGTCCTAGCCGGACAAGTTACAGAGTCCTACACCGTCTATTACTAGTCTTGTGTATCTTGCACTCCAAGGCTCCGGGTACGCTGGTGACTCCACCGTAGCCTTCCTTTATCCGGCATGGGCCTCCCATCTGGATCTACCTAACTAGGCCGCCCAGCAGGCCACAAGCCATGCTACCGACTATGGGCCACCCGGGTTAGTCGGATAAGAGACATGCTATGAGGATACCCATATAGCATATCCCCAACACTAGTATCTTTTTATCAATTCAATTCTCATGCTCTTCTCTTTTAAAATATAGAAGGAAGGCTCTCTCTAGCAATGAACTCATAATTTTGTAATTATTAGATTCTTGTAATCCTTCATCTATCTTTTCTAGTATCATCTTGTTCAAACTTGTAGATGAACACTTGTGCAAGATTAAATATAGTTAGATGATGTCCACCATATAGTTTTGATATAATTTCATTTAGATATAGCAATCGATTGTTGAAATAACTTGTGTGATAGTTGTTTTATTATGCTTAGGTTGTGCTATTTGGTACTTTAAATTTCCAGAATATTTTGAGATATTTCCTATCATATTAATGAAGGTTTTGATTAGAAATTCGTGATATTTCCTGTTGTAGTTTTCTGCCTAACATATTTTACTGCGCGGATTTTCATTTTTATTGGTAACTTGGATTAAGCTGAAATTTTAGTATCTGGTGCAAAACTTCCTAGTCTACCACCACAAAAATTGGCTAAAATTCCTAGTGAGTCTAAGATGCCCAGAAAAATTCGTGAACACTCCCGAGTTTTAGGATAAATTCTGTCCATTGCTTTTATGATTGTAGGTTCACCCCCAAATGAATAATAGTCAATGGAAAACTATTTTGTGGATGGTATGCCACTACAACAAAACTTCTGGAACATAAACAAAATCTATTTTGGATTGAGTATTATTTGTGTTGATTGTGTGCTTGTGTGACAATTGATTGCTTCATATAGTTATGGGTAGTATTATTTCTCTAGTCTTTCTATCTATAACTTGTCTATGCTATATCAATAGATGTCACCCCATCGTTAATCCACTGAGATGGAGAAGCTCATGGCAACACAGTTGGGGATATACTTTCCGGGTATACCCACAGGACTCGCTGACCAGGGTGGCCCACCAACGGGTTAGAGATTTGCTCCATGGGCGGCCTAGTCAGAGAAAAAGGAGGAGCCAGTTCCGGCTACGACAAGGCCCAGAAGAGTTACCGACTTAGGCCTGTAGTATTACTTGTGGTCCAAGTTGTACATAGTTACCGACTGTGTAACGTAGCCGGATAGGTCTCTCCCTGTAATCCTAGGCCCTGGTGACTATATAAACCGGTCCTATTGGAGCCTTTAGGGCAACCAATCAATCGTACACCACAATAAACTCGCACAGGAGAACCTCTCTTGTAATCCTCTGTAACATCTGGCTTACGCCAATATATTACTAGCTTGCTAGCAGGAGTAGGATCCGATCACCGTAGTCGGATCTGAACCTAGGTAAACTTGTGCTCACCGCTCCTGGAACATCCGACGTCTCACACCTCATCCTTCCAACACCACTAGGACCCCCTATGGCATACTTGTCGACAATCCGACGACAGTTGGCGCCCACCGTGGGGCAGGTGACCTTTGGAGCATCGTTCCAGGTGGAATCTGCGCGTGCAGGAATCAACAACACAATCTCCATGGGTCGCATGGTCTATGCCAGTGATGTCCCTCTCATCCTCCTCAATGAGACTTGGATTCCGTATTCGAAACCCATGACAACTTACACGACCATGTCAATCGGCGAGATTGATATTTATCTCGGTTTTGCTGAAGCCGCCCAACCCACCCTAGAGGTGATGACCATGGCGGAAGAAAAATACGGATCTACTTTGTTCGCAGAGGCGGAAGAGTTCAGGGTCCCGGAGAAAATCAGACCCACCCAACCCACTCTTGTAGTGGAAGAAGAGGTGGAAGAAGAATCCAGATCCGACCTCTCTAGCGAGATTGGATACACAAACGAGGAATACATCCGCTACGGATCCAGCTTTGCTGACGTCGAAGCGGAAACCAAGTTATACAAGTACCTCAAGAACATGAACAACAAGAAGCACCGTTTCGTTTACCACATAAGAACTGGATCCGACTTTGTCGATGCTAGAGCTAGTAGCGACTCGGTCCTAGACGCAATCAAAGAAAATGCCGACTTACCTGGCTCCCCAGCGGAGTCAATCATGTCACAGGAGCTTCTAGACTTCGACAAAGAGATAGAGGAGTACGATCAAGAGCACGTCTCCAGACAAACGCCAGGTGAGCCGAAAACTCCTCCTAGTCCATATGATAGCATGGATGAAAGCTACACCTCGCAGGATGACATGGACACCGGAGATTCCTCCGAGGTCCACAAACCTACAATGATGGAAAGTACCAACGGAAGTTTATCCCCCGGTACCAGACCAAAAGCCGTCTTTGCCACTGGTACGCACATTAATGCTACTGGGCAGTGAAAGAAGAAGAACAAGAACAAGAACAAGAATCCGACTCCAACAGAGCCAAACATCGAGGAAGCCAACGAATAAAAAGCTGATGAAGAGATCGAGATGGAGAATCAGGACAGAGATCCGATTAATCCCACCCCGATCGATCCTCCTATGGATGGACACGTTGTCACCAAGGGTGCGCGTGAAATTTCCGTAGATGCTCTTACAATTCCAATCCCAACAGCTTCGGATCTTACGCCGGAGGTACTGGAGAAAAGGGACGAGGACCTGGAAAAGCATCGCCTCTTTCTACTTGAAGAGGCAGCGTGCCTCGTTGAGATGAGACAACAGTTAGACAGTGATCCTTCTGGATACCAGTCAGATTTCAAGCGACATCCAAACAAAACAAGGGGAGGAACATTTCTTGCAAACAAGAATCCGGATATCCACAAAGATCTATTCGACGGTAAAGATGGAGAGAAGATCCGAGTCTACAGCACGCCGGTGGAAAACGCTGCTGCAGCTCGATCCATCCTTGCCAACAATCCGTCTCCGCAGCAGGTCCAATAGTGTGTCGCGTTGCTGGACAAAGGATTATAGCAGCAGAACATGGCCGCGTCATTCAGTGGAAAGTTGGCCTCAAAATCCGAGTTTTGCCACATTGGTGCTGACCAAAGCACTGATATAAGACTTCGCGGGGATACGACTCAACGCTACCGTCCCCATGGAGAAGAAGAAGAGAATTCAAGAACCGGCTCAAACAGCCACTCCCGCCGGCCGGCACGTGACTGGGCAAGAGTTATTCTGGCTGTGGCCGAAGACGCCATCAAGGCAATGGTTCCTCATCAGAACCATCGTCGACAAAAAAATCGCTCTAGATAAGACCCGGAAACACGCCGCCAGTGAGAGGAGCAAGATCGGCTAAGGATTCCACCACCGAGCCAACCGACTAGCAACGCCGGATGAATAGATGATCCGGATCATCCTAAATCTAGTAGGGACGATGCCAGAAGAAACAAACATCGGAGTCAGCATAATGAGGCTCCACCGCCACCACCAAGAAACCCAGCCGGAAATAGCCCACCAGGGCCACCATCGCCTCCCAGCAGCGACCATGAAGGATCACGTTGTAGCCACGGAAGCCGCAGGGGAGGAGGCGACAATGGTGAGAGAAGAAGCAGATATCCGACTCCACCGCCCAGAAGCCGCGAGCCTCCAAGGCGCAGATCTCTCTCGCGAAACAACGCTCGCCATCGCATCGAATAAAACATAGAAGCGCAGCGGTACGAGGAAGAGGATGTGTACATAGGACCCAAGTGCTTTGGTCCACGTAAACGTCAGACCAAATTTCCGGTTCACTTTGGCATCGCCAAACATGTTCAGCCCTATGACAGCGCAGCTCAGCCAGATACTTGGCTCTAGGATTTTTTCCAGGCTTGCTGCATCGCCAAAGGAGGAAACATCCTGGTTGCAGTTCAATATCTCCCACTGATGCTGAGGAAGACGGCTCGATCATGGCTCAATGAACTTCAAGAGAATTCAATTCATAACTGGTATGATATGCAAAGTTTATTTTTTAAAAACTTCAAGGGAACATACAGGAGGCCCTGCATAGTCGGAGACTTGCAGCGTTGCACCCAAAGACCCGGAGAAACTTGTCGGGATTACCGCGGATGATGGATTGATACGAAGAACTCCTGCGAAGGAGTAAACGAGCAAACTGCGATAGAAGCTTTTATTGCAGGACTCCCAATCGGACTTTTACGTCACAGGCTGAAGCATGACCATATCACAGATCTGGGAGAAATGATAGAGACGACAAGCAAATGTGCTGACGCCGATGATGATTTAGAAGGGCTGCTAAATATTCTGGCCAATCCCAATGCGGCCAAACAACCAAAGCAAACTCAGAAGCGCAAAAACACCTCGGACGAAAAGCCGGCTACGGACAATGCAGTTGCCGACGCAACGTTCGGATCAGGAGGACGAGGAGGGCGTGGAGGCGGCCGTGGTAGAGGCCAAGGAACTTCCCGAATCTATGGCAGAGGAGACCAGCAACCCGGAAGAACCTATACCTGGGCTGACATTGCCAATAATCCCTGTGTCCACCACTTGGATAGTAACGGAGGGTCTACCCATACAAATGCTGGAGTGTTGTTTCAATGACGACATCAAGAAAGATGAATCCGCTGGCTACAGAGCCAAGCGACGAGAAGGAAAAAAATCCGCAAAAGGAAAGGAGGCCAAGGAAGATTCCGACATGGAAGAGGCAGAAACCTCTAGAAAACCCAAGACGAACAGAAAGAAAACTTTTCCGACCAAGAAAGACACATACGTCTGCTTCCTTGGATCCCAACCAGCTAAGGACAAAAAGGCGGTTCTTCATGAGCTCAATGCCACGGTTCCAGCTGTCCCCCAGAGAAGGAGATTCAAGCCAAACCTCATGACTAGTAAGTCCCTGGTTAATTATTGCATCAAACTCGTAATATTTTCAATACTGGTGCATCGTGTCCATTCATATTGAGGCATTTATGGATAAGAATAATTACATATGAAGTTACTTAGAGGATCTGTTAAAGACAACCCATTGGAAAGGGTTGATAGCTAGCATAAGATTCCACAATTAAGTATTACATGTTGGAGATGCCAAGTTTAGTTTTCTTAAGGGGGTTAGCCTCGACAACAACACCCATACCCTTGCTAGCCATTCCGAATCTTGGGACGAGATTCATCTTAAGGGGGTTAGTCTATCACATCCCAAGATTTTAGAAATTGAGACTAGAAAAAAATTGCATTTGCATTGCATTGGCATGGCATCTTGAATTCATAAAAGTCTTGGATTGCAAAACACTAGTTTAAACCCCCTAATTTGAATTACAAAAATGCTCCTATAAAGGAATTTACATGGTTCTGTGAAATCACTATTTATAAATAGTAAAATTATTGACAAAAAGGATACTATATTGATCCTATGATTTTTAGAAAAAAATAGAAACAAATTTCAAGTCTTTTGAAATTTGTATGAAAAATATATGAGGAGAAATAAAAAACAGAAAATGAAAAAGAATAAAAGAAACAGAAAAAAATAACTAGACTAAAACTACCGAGCCCGCGTAACCCAGCCCACCTGCCTACCCCGCGTGCGTGCAGCGGACAGCAGCAGCCCAGCCGCTCCCCTCTTTAGTTTTTTCTGACATGTGGATCCTACCTGGCCGTCTTCAACCTCCAACCGAAGACCACGGGTGACACGGTTCGATCCGAACAGGAATTCAACGAATCCCTCACGTTCCCTTCCGAATTTCTAGCCCCACTTGATGCAAGACGACCCCATATAACCACCCTCTCGCCGTGCGGTTCCTTTTTCCAAAAGCTGAAACCCTAGCGTATAGCATACCAAGAAAAACCACTAGTAGAGAATCGCTATTGTTTTTATTCTATGCATCATCATGACATCATCATGCAAATTACCTTTGTCTCAAATTATTCTACAAAGTCTATTTTTATTTTCTAGATACCCTCGTCTTATTTCAAATGCAAGCCCTGGCCCCTTCCGGATATTTTGTTTATTTATATAAAAACTATTTATAAAACAATTTTGAAAACTAAACAAAATAATAAAATATTTTGATTCGGGGGAGGCAGTCGCAGGCTAGGCCCAAAAGCCCAGCCCGCAGCAACCTACTACCCCGGAAACCCTAATCCTAATCACTAGCTACCCCATCCCCAAATCCCCCATACTCCCCTACCGCCGCCACCCCTGATCTAAATGGCGCCACCCTCCACCCCACCCCGTCCGAACACCACACCCACACGCCTCGCCTGACCCACCACCCCGCCAACCGCAGGCCACTCCAGCCCCACTGGCGTCCCTCAAGACATCGCCGGCCCGCGACCACCGCTCGACCGCTCTTCTTCCACCCCGCGATCTCTGCCTCGTATCCGACCCCACCTCCTCGTACACGCACGCCTCCCCCATCTTCCTCGAGCGATCCCTGCCGCCGCTCTCTCTGGATTTCCTCGCCCTCTCTGCCGCCGCCTGCCCTCTCTGTTGGTCGCGGGCCTCTCCTTCCTTGGCTTCGCGCTGCGCCCGCGGCAGAGCTTCTACGCCTCCTCACGCCGAGCCCGGTGGCCACGCGAGCCCCGCCTCGGCCGGTGTCCCACGCCAGCCCCGCCTCCATCCAAGAACGGTTGCCGCTACGCCTTCCTCGTCTCCCCGTCGAGCTCCTCCGCCGTCACCACCCCTTTCCCGACAACCGCCGGCCCTGTCCTCGCCGTCTTCCTCCACAGTATCTCCTCCCCATCCAGACCGGCGCCACCGCGAGCGACCTCCACCTCACCCTCCTCTGCTCAGCTCGCTCCCGTGGGCTCCGTGCGTCCTCGTCCGCGACCTCACTAGCGCCCTCCCGCCGACTCGTCCCGCGTCGCTGCCCTCTACAAGGTCGCCAAGTTCGCCACGGCCAGCACTGAGTCTCCGTGCATGCCTTCACGTGCGCTCTATCGTTACAGTTTGTATGAAGAGGCTCAAAGCAAAACAAGTTAACCTGATGCCGTTTCGGCTCATGCTTGTCCGTGGATGGTGCCCTGCGGGAATTCTCTTTGCTCCGGCCCATGAACCATCTCGTGCATGGAAGAATATGTTGTTTGCTGCTCTATTTGCTAGTATGTTCTGATCCTGGAGTGATGGAGTGTTACCGATGTTCTTCTACCGACAAAGGCATGTTTGTACCGCTACCAGATTGACTCATGACGCGAATGTGATGTTCGTGTGAAGAATTGTTCGATGACACTCGAAGACCTAACCAGAACCAAGCCCGGCATCGACATTGAAGTCGAAACCCCAAGTACGTCGGCAAGGAACCCGAAGGAGATGATGCTGGATTCAAAGCCCTCCATCACGCCACACCATGATCTTCTAAATGGACGTCAAGTCGTCGCGCTCTTCTTCTCGAAACCGAAGCCCCGACGCCCCGAATCCGAAGACCGATCCCGGCGTCTGAACCCGAACCCCTCTGCCAAGATCGCCGAACCCATGTGTGACCCCTTTCTAAGACACTATTTTTATATATGATATTTATCACCTGTTGCATATTAAATTATTCATACTCGCATGCATGTTTAGTGGTTTGGGGGTACTATGCCAATTCACCTCATAATTAAATATGGAGGCCATATGCGGGTTTTTCTAGTCTAATATTGGCCCCATTTAAATTTGCATAGAGAACCGGTAACTTATCTTGCCCTGTTAATACCACATTTAAATTGCGGGGTATCTAAACAACTTGAACTATTAAATAATTGTCGGGACCCCGGTTCCGCTTAATATGGCCTAATTGCATCGCACCTTTGACATGTCATATATCATACATGCATCATGCCCGATCTTCTGTCGTAGTATTAAATATTGCATCCAGTGTTTCTGCTAGTGCTTTGCTTCTTCACGGATTAGGCCGATGAGTTGATGCGAGTGTCGACCCGATCTTAGGATGAACCTTCCGCAATGTTTTCAGGCGAGCATTCTCCCCCTTTCTACCTATCTTACTTTTATAGTTTTTATTTACTCCTGTCGATCTTTTGCTATCTATATTGCGATGCTCTAGTTTTCGTACCCGGGATATTCCTTGCAGCCTTATATTGCCTTGGACACATCCTACTACCTGTTGTTTGGTAGATAGTTGGACTTGCGTGTCATAGTCGCTTGCTCAAGTGATGTTGCGTGTCATCAAGTACCACAGTTGTTGGAGTATTGTCGTATGTTTAATGTTGGATATGATCATGGATTTAATTATCGTTTAATAACTAAAATTGAAGTAGGTAAATGCAGAGGCACCGGTGGGTAATAGACAATATTTGGTTTTTAACCGCTCACTGGTGTCCCGTAGGACCACGAGTTCTTGACACCTGTTCCGAGATCGAGCGCGCTAACCACAGGTGGGGTGTGTGGGCACCCCCATCGATTAGTACCTGATTTCAAAGTACTGTACCGAGGGCCACAAAGTAGTTTGGGGCTTTATTACTATCCTGTACTTATGCCATGATTTACTGCTTTATTTACTATTGCGCGTGGAGCGCTTGTATTGTTTCGGAACCCCGTGCCACGTTTTCGCGGCATCGACAAGCCCAGTCACACTTTGGGTTCCCAGTCGTTTAGAGCCGTCGTCACAAACCCTGGGTCCGTCTCGGAGACCGGCCGACTTTGTTACGGGTAGCTTAGTGGGGTGGCCCCCATGTGCTTGCTTTGGGTCTGGGAAACGTCGTGTCCGAAACCCCGTCGACATACCGTTGGATGTATGTTTTGTGATCTTGTACCTACCTGATCTGACAACAAGGGTGTATGTGCGTGTGGAAACTTTGGTGCACCCCTACAGGGTTACATCTTTTCGAGAAGCCATGTCCGCGGTTATGGACGACTTGGAGCATAGTTCTCGATCATAGAAAACTATAACTAAAGTTTACTGTTATAATTTGACTTGTATCCGATATGACTAGTAATCAGCTTCACTACAACGGAATGGCTAAATAAAAGTACCAACAACTGCTGGGTTTGGGATATCTCATGCTAATTGTATCTGACTAGTAAGTGTCGCAACTACAACGGAATGGTTAACTAAAATTGCCCACTGCTTATTATATCAGGATGACTATCTATACCTGACTAGTAATTGCTGCAACGATAACTGAATAAATAAAACTACCAACTATGTGAGTTCCTCGGTTGACTTCCTCGTTTGGTCTCGAGGGGGAAATACCGGGATGGGTATGTTTGGTGGTAGTATCAAGTTTGTTCTGAATAGGTCTTTCTTATCACTCTCTGTTAGCTGTCGGTTATATCGAGTCTCTATAGGTTGTTTAGTGCATGCTGCGTTGCCGCTTCAGTCCACCATACCTATGTAGGCGAGGACCGCCGAATTCTAGTCTCGCCGTGTACTGGCCTCAGTACTGATCGCTCTCTTTTTTCTTTGCCTTTGTCGGCACCCCTTTCATTTAAGAAGGTTTTGAGATCGACGTCGTTAGCAGGGTTACCCTTCCGGCTTGGCCTGGGCAGGGTTATGGACGCCATTGGTTATTCTTTAGGGCTCTTAGCCCCATTTGCATCTTGTCCGTAGTCGGACGCTGTATCATTTTCAAGTTGATTTGGATCTTTGTATTGTGTATCTGTATTCTTGACTCATCTAGTCGTTATTACATATATCTGTTCCGTGGGTTCCATCGAGGACTATTGTGTAATGATATTACTTCGTTTTCCACCCGCACGCAAGTGCCTGGTGGGCACCTTCGAATCGTTTCTATGCGGGTTTGGCGGGAATCGCTAAAACTTGCATAGGACCGATTCCGAGGGTGTTACAGAGTGGTATCAGAGCTCAGCAATTATGATACCCCACTTGTCCAGCCTATAGAATAACCTAGCTAACTGACGTTGTAGCGTGTCAAAACTATTTTTGGAAAAATCGGTTGGATAGATCTGATTAGGTCTGCTTTTACTCCTTACCCCTCTGCTATACTCTTCTTACCTCTGCATGTTTTGAATCTGCTCTCTTATCTTTTCTTCGAGTCCAGGATTTCTCGCGGTTGGGTTTCCGTCGTACCTTCAGGGTTTCGCTTCCTCCGTTTTATAACGGTGGTGCTACGATCATCAAATATGCATCTTCTGTGTTGTACCCTTCATACAATCTTTTTGTTCTTGAACACTTTATCCGTATGTGTACCTTGATGGATATCTGTATCGTTGAAAACATATGAGAAGGATGAGCGTTGGTGAATTTGGAGTATACCTTGAGCATGTGTTGTTCATGCCAATGGAACCATAGCGAAACCTAATCATGGTGTCTTTCATACGATTTCTTTTGTGTCTTCCGGTGGTTTCCAATGTGATGACATCATCTGCGTTAGATCCGATGAAGAACTTGCATCACTCCTTTGTTTTCCGAACATTGCCTATCAAGATCTTCAGTCTAATTTTGAAAGTTGTGTTGCACGATTTTACTACTCATGTACGGAATTAATAGTTTGGGTACGGGATGGACTGATCACCCTAACCGACTCTTACTGTTCACTCTTGTACATCGAACTGGTGGATCACTGTAACTTTTCCTCTTTTCGTGGAAGTTAAAGGTGTCCTTATATTTTGATGCCATTATCTCGTCCATTGTTCTCCAGAGTGTTCTCTCGATGAACGTGAGCCACAACCCCTTGTGGGTGGTGTCGTCGATTTCAAGATGGAGAAGGAGTCATTGTTAGTGGTGTCGCAAACATCTACACGAAGTGAGGAGGTTCAGACCGTCGACCATCTTCCCTGTACCATGAGGCGGATCTCGAGGGCTAGATCCCTTGTTAGTGGTGTCGAATTGTAGCATCCAAGAAAAACCACTACTAGAAAATCACTATTGTTTTTATTCTATGCATCATCATGACATCATCATGCAAATTACCTTTGTCTCAAACTATTCTACAAAGTCTATTTTTATTTTCTAGATACCCTCGTCTTATTTCAAATGCAAGCCCCTGCCCCTTCCGGATATTTTGTTTATTTATATAAAAACTATTTATAAAACAATTTTTAGAACTAAATAAAATAATAAAATATTTTGGTTCGGGGGAGGCAGTCGCAGGCTAGGCCCAAAAGCCCAGCCCGCAGCAACCTACTACCCTGGAAACCCTAACCCTAATCCCTAGCTACCCCATCCCCAAATCCCCCATACTCCCCTGCCGCCACCACCCCTGATCTAAACGGCGCCACCCTCCACCCCATCCCGTCCGAACAACACACCCACACGCCTCGTCTGACCCACCACCCCGCCAATCGTGTGGGCCACTCCCTCCCCACAGCGCTGCCCCTCAAGACATCGCCATGACCCACCGCTCTGACCGCGTCTTCCACCCCGCGATCTCTGCCTCGTATCCGGCCCCACCTCCTTGTACACGCACGCCTCCCCCATCTTCCTCGAGCGATCCCTGCCGCCGCTCTCTCTGTTGGTCGCGGGCCTCTCCTTCCTTGGCTTCGCGCTGCGCCCGCGGCAGAGCTTCTCCGCCTTCTCGCGCCGAGCACGGCGGCCACGCGAGCCCCGCCTCGGCCTGTGTCCCGCGCCAGCCCCGCCTCCCTCCAAGCACGGTTGCCTCTGCGCCTTCCTCGTCTCCCCGTCGAGCTCCTCCGCCGTCACCACCCCTTGCGTGACAACCGCCGGCCCTGTCCTCGCTGTCTTCCTCCACAGGATCTCCTCCCCATCCAGACCAGCGCCACCACGAGCGCCCTCCACCTCACCCTCCTCTGCTCAGCTCGCTCCCGTGGGCTCAAGTCTCGTCCGCGACCTCACCTCCCGCCACTGCCCCTGCGTCGCTGCCTCTCGCAAGGTCACCAAGTTCGCCACGGCCAGCACCGAGTCTCCGTGCATGCCTTCACGTGCGCTCTGTCATTATAGTGTGTATGAAGAGGCTTAAAGCAAAAAAAGTTAACCTGATGCCGTTTCGGCTCATGCTTGTCCGTGGATGGTGCCCTGCGGGAATTCTCTTTGCTCCGGCCCATGAACCATCTCGTGCGTGGAAGAATGTGTTGTTTGCTGCTCTATTTGCTAGTATGTTCTAATCCTGGAGTGATGGAGTTTTACCGATGTTCTTCTACCGACAAAGGCATGTTGGTACCGCTATCAGATTGGCTCATGATGCGGATGTGATGTTCGTGTGAAGAATTGTTCGATGCCACTCGAAGACCTAACCAGAACCAAGCCCGGCATTGACATTGAAGTCGAAACCCCAAGTACGTCGGCAAAGAACTCGATGTCAACACCCGGATTTTTCAATCCTAGATGCCTGCTATGCCATACATCGCAATCCCAGGATTACCATTTTTGCGAGACATAACAGAATTGGATACCATAGTACATCATCCATTAAAAATGATACATAAGTTCTTACACAAATAGGGATCTCATAATTCAGTTCTTAATACAACATCAAGCAACGGAATACGTAATAATAACGGTATCGTAGGCGAAGCTCCATCTTCGGGGTCACAGGCAATGCTGACGATGGGAGATGATCCTAGTTGTCGTAACCTTCCTGGGGTCCATCCTCCAGGTACTCCTCTTCATAGTCTGGCCATGGGAATAGCCAGGGACAAAGCCATGAGTACTCTTTAAGTACTCGCAAACTAATACTAACAGGTAAAGAGGTTTTTGGATAATAGGACAGTAGGCTCTAGGGTTGTTTTGCAAAAGCCAGATTTATCTCTACTAGGTTCCAAAGCTGGTCACAGTTTTATAACTCCTAAGTGGGAACTTGTATTCCATATCACAACTCTGTTGTGGTCAAATCAAAGTCTCAATTCATTTCACAAGTCATTTTGAAAAGTCTGACGGGGGAACTGTATGGCCACTCCAATCCCATAATCATGACGGATATATTCGAATAGTTTGACACTCTACAGAGATTGTACACTTTCACCACAACATTCGATACATCCGTCAGGAACAAATCCTGAATTCACCATATTCAGTATGCGAATAATCAATCCTAACCTTTCAATTACACGCCCTAGTATAAGCACCTCTCCTATGAGTTTGGCCTCCCAACCATGACCAACTGTCATCTTGGGTACTACATAGGTGGACAATCTTCACAAGGTAGCCTCAGCTCAGACCTTGGCTGTGAGGGAGCTAATACTAAGGTATATAAGTTTCTGGTCAAGCCCTACCCAATATTCGGGTATTGTGGTTGTACGATAAAATTGGAATGCTATCGCATCCAGACAATCATCAGTTTTTATAAAGGGCTAAGGATCATGCCTCAATATTTTCATCACCAAGATCATCCGGTGTTCGGAAACACATGTCCAAAAAATTTCAATAGAATGATCCATCATTCCAAGGTTTTCATAAACACTTTTCCACCAAGTATTCCCATCTAAAGTTGATCAAGTTTTAGGCTTGGCACTAGCATCTACAAGTGGGGGTAAGTACTGATGAGGGGTGGTAAACTTAGGGGAGTTCTAACTAAGTACAACCTTATATCTTAGGATGATATCAAGGTTTTCTAGCTTAGGCCAAATTTTATGCTCTTTATGCAACCTTCACATATCTTTCTAGTATCTACCAATCTCTTAAGTAAACTCTAAGTAAGCTTTGATAAAGAAATAAAGTATAAAGCTTGTAGGTAAAACTGGGATTGGTTTAATCAAGTGGGTTTGTTGCATCAGTAGGGTACCTTGCAAGTGTTATCTTGCATAGGTCAACTTGATTAGTATGGCTTGCTAAATTAGAGTGTCTTGCAAGTTTTAGCTTGCATTGGTATAGTATCAGCTTGCCTTGTGCAGAGCAGTGGTTGAAGTTCTCCTCGGCTTCTTCTTCGTAGAATCCTCCTTCCTCCTCGTATCCTTGGTCGGATTAGGCCTATGAATAAATACGAGGTACACAATCACCAAACAATACTTAACTACTTGCAATCATCACACACAAGGGTCCTATAGATGATCTAGCATCATCTCTAACATTACAAGGTTAAGGCTTGATTTAATTCCTTTTATTTTTAGAAAAGTAATTTCTACTCATTGAAAAACTACTTAAGATTTAATATTCTCCAAACCAAACATGGGATCATGTTGACACATGTCATCACCACATATTGTAGTCCATGGGAATGTGATTTAAAGTGGTGTCACAATTTAATAAGGTTTTACCCTTTTATTTTAATTAATTAAAGTGGCTAGTAATGCCTATGGGGCATTCTTTTATTACTTGAACATTATTTCTGCAAGTAAACCTATATATTTTTATATATTCTGAAAGGTATGGTTAAATGTGATTTTTGAGAGTTGGAATCAACTCAAAAGCTATTATGGTTTAAATTTGAAAAATGTTTGAATGCAGAAAAGCTTCTGCATTGTTATTTTTACCATGGGTGATCTATAGATCCAAATGAATTGAATCCAACGGGCTTGGATTCAGCATTCACAGTTCTTTCCAACAAAATTGGTTTCATTCAATTTGGTGCACTGAATCGATCTGGGTTGATTTTTGAAGTTGGGTACAGAAGTGTGTTTGAATTGAAATGGAAAAAGTTTAATTTGAATAACTGGGCTACGCGGGAAAAGTTAACAGGCCGGCCTGCTAAGCGCAGTGCTCCCGCGGGCTGCTTAATTGGGTGTCCCCACCCCACTCGTCAGTGACACGGGGATGGGCGAAGCGGTATGGGGCAACGTGGGTCGTTCGATCTAGTTCTAATCCAACGGCTGGGAGTCATCGTCGACGCGAGACAACGTCGGCGAGAACGAAACCTAGCGCGGCCAGTGAGGGTGTTGGGGGCTCACCGGGGTACGGGCAAGGGTCAGCGAGAAGGGCGAACGACGAAGTCGACGACGGTGAACTCAGGGGTGGACTAAATCGATGGCTCCCTTCTTCTCCAGAGGCGCCGGGCTCCGGTGAAATTCCGGCGGGGTGGTGCTCGACTTGCTCTGAGAACGGTGTGGCACGATCAGTGAGGAGAGGGGAGTGAGATGGTGTGAAGAAATCGAGCGGGGGTGGCCTCTATTTATAGTCGAGCGAGGGGACCGTCGGGGCGCACGGTGAGCTCGTCGGGGGCGATGTTACAGGCGGCTAATGGCATGGGCAAGGGTAGGGGACGGTGCGATGTCTCCTGGTGATGCTCAACGACATGGTTTCGAGGCATGGGACGGTGCGGCTTGGTCTGGAACGGGTGATGCTCTGCGCGGCAGAGGTGGCATTTTCGACGTCGGGCGGTGGCTGTGCGGCACGGTGCGGCAAACGGGGATGTCTGGCGGTCTCCTGGGTCGGTGGCGATCGTGTGTGCACGCGGTGAGGGCGGCGTGCGGTCTGTGGGCGCTGGTCGAGGGTGGTGCTCTGGCGCACACTCGGCATGGTCTTGGGCGGTCTAGGCGCGGTTTGTGCGCGTGGTCCAGGGCTTGGCAACGCTCGCGGCTGGGACAGTGAGTGGCGATGGACGGTGGGCTGCCTCCCAGACATGCTGGCTAGGCTTGCTGCTGCTCCTAGATTGCTGTCGACTATGGGGTGGCAAGGGTGTGCTCGGCTGTTCACCATTGATGGCAATGGCAAGCTCACAGTGGTGCTAGTTCTTGGCTAATCTTCCTAGATGATCTACTGAGATGGTTGTGAGCTAACTAGGGAACAAGTTAGGCAAGAATCACTGCTCACAATAGTGTTTGATGTTTGTTTGATTTGTGTCTGCAACCTGTTTGATGAAATGGCCGCATGAAATCAAGTTTTGAATTTTGAAAAGATTTTTGGTGGGTTTGCTAGATTGGTGCTGGTGAGTCTGCAGATGCTTGGGTTTTGAAAGTTGAGCTTGTTTGAGTGGTTTTTGAAAAAGTGGGATCTTCCCATATGATAAAGATTCAATTTTGAATTGTCATTTAAAATATGCATTTGAAAGTTTCTGGATGATCACAAAGTGGGCCTTGATACTTTGTTATGAGTACATTCAAGGGGTACAAAGATCCAGAAAAATTTCGGTTAGTTTCTGAAAGTTTGAGACAACCAAAGTAGGCATGAGAGTTAAATTGGTCAAAGTGACCATTCATTTAATATATGTGTTTTGATTTACTTGTCTTTAGGAAAAGTGTGGGAAATGTTTTAGATGATGTTTATTTCACCTAAGAAACATTCTACAAGCAATGAAACAAACAAAAAAAGGTGGTTTTAAAAGAATTCAAAATCCATGCATACACATATGCATGCATTCATAATTTTATTTAGAAAAGTTTTTGTTAACCCTAATTTTGATGATTATAGTTTGATGATCCAAGCTTAGTATTTTTGGGATGTTACAAACCTTCCCCCCTTTTACAAAATATCGTCCCGAGATTTGAAAAAGGACGAAAAGATTACCTAGGATTTGAAGAGATCGGGAAACTCCGTCCTGATGTGATCTTCGCGCTCCCAGGTAGCTTCCTCTTCTGTGTGGTTGCTCCACTGAATCTTGAGAAACTTGATGCTTCGGGTTCGGGTAGTTCGAAAAGCTTCTTCCAAAATGCGGATGGGTACTTCGGGATAGGTCAGGTCATCGTTTATCTCTATGGTTCGATGGTCGATATTCTTGAACACTTCGGTCTTCTCGGGGACTTCGAGACACTTGCAAAGTAACAAGATATGGAACACATTGTGCACGGCTGACATCTCTTTGGGTATCTCCAATTGATACGATACTTCTCCTCGATGGTTCAGAATTTTGAAAGGTCCAATATATCTGGGGGCTAACTTTCCTTTGAGTTGGAAACGCTGCATTCCCTTCAATGGCGACACTTTCAGATAAACAAAATCTCCTATATTGAACACGAGGTCTCTACGTCTCTTGTCGGCGTAACTCTTCTATCGGGATTGGGCGGTCTTGAGGTGCTCACGAATCTTGTGAACCTTCTCTTCTGCTTCTCGTAGGATGTCGGATCCGAAAATCTGACTCTCTCCTACTTTCGACCAGTTCAAAGGGGTGCGACACTTTCTTCCGTACATGAATTCAAATGGGCCATTTGCAGACTGGCTTGATAACTATTGTTGTAAGAGAATTCTGCGTACGGCAGACAGTCTTCCCACTTGGATCCATATTCTAACACGCATGCTCTCAGCATATCTTCGAGTATTTGATTTACTCGCTCCGTTTGTCCATCGGTCTGAGGGTGATACGCGGTACTGAAATATTGGCGGGTTCCTAAACCTTCCTGAACTTTCTTCCAGAATCTCGAGGTAAACTGAGTTCCTCGATCCGATACTATGTTCTTAGGGACTCCATGCAAACTGACGATTCTAGCGATGTACAACTCCGCTAACTTCGAACTCTGATATGTGGTCTTGACGGGCAAGAAATGGACGACTTTGGACAATCTGTCTACTATGACCCAGATAGAGTCAATTCCCCTACTAGAAGTAGGTAGTCCAGTGATAAAGTCCATTCCTACAGAATCCCATTTCCATTCCGGAATCTGCAAAGGTTGCAACAATCCAGAAGGTCTTTGATGTCCTGCCTTGACTCGTTGACATATATCACACTTGGCGATATAGCTTCCTATTTCTCTCTTCATCTTACACCACCAAAATTGCTCTTTCAAATCTTGATACATCTTAGTTCCTCCGGGATGGATAGAATAAAGAGTATCATGAGCCTCCTTCAAAATAACTTCTTTCAACTCAGAATCTGCTGGTACACAAAGGTGTCCTTTGTACCACAACACTCCTTCTTCGTCCTCGGTGAATCCGGGTACTTTGCCTGTACCGATACGACGCTTGCTTCTGTCGATACTAGCATTTTCCTTCTGCGCCTCCTTAATCTGACTGATCAAAGTGGGTTGGAGTTCTATGCTAGCCAAAAATCCTTCACTTACTAATTCCATTCGAAAATCTTCAATCTCCTTGTGCAAACTTGGTTGCTCCTTCAAAATCATGGAGTTCAAGCGGCACGGCAATCTGCTAAGGGCATCGGCTACCACGTTGGCTTTACCAGGGTGATAGTGAATGTCCAGGTCATAATCCTTGATTAGCTCAATCCATCTTCTCTGCCTCATATTCAGCTCCTTCTGAGTGAATATATACTTTAGGCTCTTGTGATCCGAATAAATCTCACAACGATTTCCCATCAGGTAATGTCTCCATGTCTTCAGGGCTAGAACTACGGCTGCGAGTTCGAGGTCATAGGTCGGGTAGTTTTTCTCATGTTGCTTCAGTTGTCGAGATAGATAAGATATAACTTTGCCTTCTTGCATTAGCACACATCCGAGACCGATCTTGGATGCGTCACAATACACATCGAAGGGCTTCGTGATATCCGGCTTGATCAAGATTGGGGCTGAAATCAATCTCCTTTTGAGTTCTTGAAAACTTGCTTCACACTTGTCTGTCCATTCAAACTTCTTGTCCTTATTCAGCAATTGGGTCATGGGTCTGGCGATACTCGAGAATCCTTCTACGAATTTGCGGTAATATCCCGCCAATCCGATAAAAGCACGAACTTGGGTTTGAGTGGCCGGGGCTTGCCAATATTCTACATCTTTCACTTTGGCAGGGTCAACGGCAATTCCTCCGGCGGATACAATGTGACCGAGGAATCCTACCTCCTGTAACCAGAATTCACATTTACTAAACTTGGCATACAACTGATGCTCTCTAAGGGTTCCAAGAATGGTCCTTAGGTGTAGCTCATGTTCTTCTTATGATTTGGAATAAATCAGAGTGTCATCGATGAAAACAACGACAAACTTATCCAGGAAGTCCATAAAAATCTTATTCATGAGGTTCATGAAATAAGCGGGGGCATTGGTTAATACAAAAGACATGACCGTATACTCATACAATCCATATCTGGTGGTAAAGGCAGTCTTTGGAATATCCTCTGCACGAATTTTGAGTTGGTGGTAGCCAGTTCTAAGATCAATCTTAGAAAACACTTTGGCACCAGTCAACTGATCAAACAAATCTTCTATCTTGGGCAAGGGGTACTTGTTCTTGATGGTGACATCATTCAACTTCCGATAATCCATACACAAACGGTTACCTCCATCTTTCTTGTCCACAAACAAGACAGATGATCTCCATGGGGACACACTTGGTTGAATCAATCCGATTTCCAACATGGAATACAGTTGCTTCTTCAGTTCTGCGAGCTCTGACGGGTTCATACTATAGGGTCTCTGGGCTATGGGTCCGGTTCCGGGGATTAGTTCAATGATAAACTCGATATCCCGATCTGGGGGCATACTGGGCAAAACATCTGGAAATACATCGGGGTATTCACAGACTATCTGGACTTGGTCAATGGTAGGTTGGGCTATAATCTTGTTGCATTTAAATTGACGAGGTAAGGTTTCGTATATATGCTCGTCGATATTCAATTTGTCTTGGTCATGGTGATGGCTTTCTTGGCACAGTCAATCAATCCTTTATGTTTGGACATCCAATCCATTCCTAGTACTACTTCCAAACCTTTAGTTTCGAGTACTATCAGATTAGCATAAAAATCTATGCCATGGATTCAGATAGGGCCGGCTTTGCAAATTTGCCTAGCCTTGGTGGTTGATCCGGGAATTTGCACAATCATCACATGCTTCAATTTGGTTGGTTGAATTTTACTAGTGCATGCAAATTCTTCGGTGACAAATGAATGCGATGCACCAGAATAAAACAACACTCTTGCAAGTACTGAATTAACATAAAACATACCCAGCACGACGTCTGGCGCTTCCTGAGCTTCTTCAGCATGCATGAGAAAAAGACGGCCATTGCGGTTGAGTGAATTCCCTGGGGCAAATATTCTTCCGGGCTGAACACGATGCTGCTGGTGAGCTGGGGCATTGGCATTGGGGGCTGTAGCATTCTTCTTGTTGGGGCACTCGTTAGAATAGTGGCCTTTATTTCCACAGTCATAACAAGTCACTTGCGACTTGTCCTTGGCAGCTACAGGCACACAATTGCTTCCAGTCCTCGGGGCAGTGTTGGTGTTGGCGGTAGCATTGTTGTTGTTGAACTTGGGTGGGGCACGGGTGAAATTGCTAGAGTTGCCAGGGTTGTTGTGATTTCCTCCGGGTCTAGGGTTTCCACGGTTGGGATAGGTCGGACGGTTCATCGGGGGTCTGTTGGTCCTTGGGGAAAATCCGGGAGATGGGTTAGGGCGGTACTTTGGGGTCTGATGGGTTCCTGGCTGATGCATCATACGACGCTTGCGGTTCTCATTGGCTTGGTTGATCTTTCCTTCCATCTGGATGGCAGAGTCGACAAGGGCTTCAATATCTGCAAAGGGGATATTGACTAACACCGTCTGCATCTCGTCATGCAGACCATTCAGGAATCTTTCTTTCTTCTTGGCTTCGGTGTCTATCTCGTCCGGGGCATGGGCAAGGGTAGGGGACGGTGCGATTTCTCCTGGCGATTTCTCAACGACATGGTTTCGAGGCATGGGGAGGTGCGGCTTGGTCTGGAACGGGTGATGCTCTGCGCGGCAGAGGCGGCGTCTTCGACGGCGGGCGATGGCTGTGCAGCACGGGGCGGCAAACGGGGATGTCTGGCGGTCTCCTGGGTCGGTGGCGATCGTGTGTGCACGCGGTGAGGGCGCGTGGCGCTGGTCGAGGTGGTACCGCGCACACTCGGCATGGTCTTGGGCGGTGCAGGCGCGGTTCGTGCGGCGTGGTCCAGGCTTGGCAACGCTCATGGCTGGGGCGGTGAGTGGCGGTGGGCGGTGTGCCTCCCGACATCTTGGCTAGGCTTGCTGCTGCTCCTAGCTTGCTGTCGACTATGGGGTGGCAAGGGTGTGCTCGGCTGTTCACCATTGATGGCAATCGCAAGCTCACAGTGGTGCTAGTGCTTGGCTAATCTTCCTAGATGATCTACTGAGCTGGTTGTGAGTTAACTAGGGAATAAGTTAGGAAAGAATCACTGCTCACAATAGTGTTTGATGTTTGTTTGATTTGTTTCTGCAACATGTTTGATGAAATGGCCGCATAAAATCAAGTTTTGAATTTTGAAAAGAATTTTGGTGAGTTTGCTAGATTGGTGCTGGTGAGTATGCAGATGCTTGGGTTTTGAAAGTTGAGCTTGTTTGAGTGGTTTTTGAAAAAGTGGGTTCTTCCCATATGATAAAGATTCAATTTTGAATTGTCATTTAACCTATGCATTTGAAAGTTTCTGGATGATCACAAAGTGGGCCTTGATACTTTGTTATGAGTACATTCAAGGGGTGCAAAGATCCAGAAAAATTTATGTTAGGTTCTGAAAGTTTGAGACAGCCAAAGTAGGCATGAGAGTTAAATTGGTCAAAGTGACCATTCATTTAATATATGTGTTTTGATTTACTTGTCTTTAGGAAAAGTGTGGGAAATGTTTTAGATGATGTTTATTTCACCTAAGAAACATTTTACAAGCATTGAAACAAACAAACAAGGTGGTTTTAAAAGAATTCAAAATCCATGCATACACATATGCATGCATTCATGATTTTATTTAGAAATTTTTTTGTTAACCCTAATTTTGATGATTAGAGTTTGATGATCCAAGCTTAGTATTTTTGGGATGTTACACCCGAAGGCGATGATGCTGGATTCAAAGCCCTCCATCACGGCACACCATGATCTTCTAAATGGACGTCAAGTCGCCGCGCTCTTCTTCTCGAAACCGAAGCCCCGACGCCCCGAATCCGAAGACCGATCCCGGCGTCTGAACCCGAACCCCTCTCCCAAGATCGCCGAACCCAAGTGTGACCCCTTTATAAGACACTATTTTTATATATGATATTTATCACCTGTTGCATATTAAATTATTCATACTCGCATGCATGTTTAGTGGTTTGGGGGCACTATGCCAATTCACCTCATAATTAAATATGGAGGCCATATGCGGGTTTTTCTAGTCTAATATTGACCCCATTTAAATTTGCGTAGAGAACCGGTAACTTATCTTGCCCTGTTAATACCACATTTAAATTGCGGGGTATCTAAACAACTTGAACTATTAAATAATTGTCGGTACCCTGGTTCTGCTTAATATGGCCTAATTGCATCGCACCTTTGACATGTCATATATCATACATGCATCATGCCGGATCTTCTGTCGTAGTATTAAATATTGCATCCGGTGTTTCTGCTAGTGCTTTGCTTCTTCATGGATTAGGCCGATGAGTTGATGCGAGTGTCGACCCGATCTTTGGATGAACCTTCCGCAATGTTTTCAGGCGAGCATTCTCCCCCTTTCTACCTATCTTACTTTTATAGTTTTTATTTCCTCCTGTCGATCTATTGCTATCTATATTGCGATGCTCTAGTTTTCGTACCCGGGATATTCCTTGCAGCCTTATATTGCCTTGGACACATCCTACTACCTGTTATTTGGTAGATAGTTGGACTTGCGTGTCGTAGTCGCTTGCTCAAGTGTTGTTGCTTGTCATCAAGTACCACAGTTGTTGGAGTATTGTCGTATGTTTAATGTTGGATATGATCATGGATTTAATTATCGTTTAATAACTAAAATTGAAGTAGGTAAATATAGAGGCACCGGTGGGTAATAGACAATATTTGGTTTTTAACCGCTCACTGGTGTCCCGTAGGACCCCAAGTTCTTGACACCTGTTCCGAGATCGAGCGTGCTAACCACAGGTGGGGTGTGTGGGCACCCCCATCGATTAGTACCTGATTTCAAAGTACTGTACCGGGGGCCACAAAGTAGTTTGGGGATTTATTACTATCATGTACTTATGCCATGATTTACTGCTTTATTTACTATTGCGCGTGGATTGCTAGTACTATTTTGGAAACCCGTGCCACGTTTTCGCGGCATCGACAAGCCCAGTGACACTTTCGGGTTCCCGATTCTGTACCGTCACAAACCACGGGGCCGTGGAGACCGGCCGACTTCGTTCTGGTAGCTTAGTGGGGTGGCCCCATGTGCTTGCTTTGGGTCTGGGAAACGTCGTGTCCGAAACCCCGTCGACATACCGTTGGGTGTATGGTTTTTGATCTTGTACCTACCTGATCTGACAACAAGGGTGTAGGTGCGTGTGGAAACTTTGGTGCACCCCTGCAGGGTTAAATCTTTTCGAAAAGCCGTGTCCACGGTTATGGACGACTTGGAGCACAGTTCTCGATCATAGACAACTATAACTAAAGTTTACTGTTATAATTTGACTTGTATCCGATATGACTAGTAATCAGCTTCACTACAACAGAATGGCTAAATAAAAGTACCAACAACTGTTGGGTTTGGGATATCTCATGCTAATTGTATCTGACTAGTAAGTGTCGCAACTACAACGGAATGGTTAACTAAAAGTGCCCATTTCTTATTATATCAGGATGACTATTTATACCTGACTAGTAATTGCTGCAGCGATAACTGAATAAATAAAACTGCCAACTGTGTGAGTTCCTTGGTTGACTTCCTCGTTTGATCTCGAGGGGGAAATACCAGGACGGGTATGTTTGGTGGTAGTATCAGGTTGGTTCCAAATTGGTCTTTCTTATCCCTCTCTGTTAGCCGTCGGTTATATCGAGTCTCTATAGGTTGTTTAGTGCATGCTGCGCTGCCGCTTCAGTCCACCATACCTATGTAGGCGAGGACCGCTGAATTCTAGTCTAGCCGTGTACTGGCCTCAGTACTGACCGCTCTCTTTTTTTCTTTGCCTTTGTCGGCACCCCTTTTGTTTAAGCAGTTTTTGAGATCGACGGCGTTGACAGGGTTACCCTTCCGGCTTGGCCTGGGCAGGGTTATGGACGCCATTGGTTATTCTTCAGAGATCTTAGCCCCATTTGCATCTTGTCCGTAGTCAGACGCTGTATCATTTTCAAGTTGATTTGGATCTTTGTATTGTGTATCGGTATTCTTGACTCATGGAGTCGTTATTGTATATATCTGTTCGGTGGGTTCCATCGAGGACTATTGTGTAATGATATTACTTTGTTTTCCACCCGCACGCAAGTGCCTGGTGGGCACCTTTGAATCGTTTCTATGCGGGTTTGGCGGGAATCGCTGAAACTTGCATAGGACCAATTCTGAGGGTGTTACATAGCGCCTCCCCATCATGCCGCCATTGACGCCGCTTCAGAGAGCTCACAATTGAGCGGGTATCGTCGATTTTGTCACCCGAAGCCTCCTTTTACCCTCTACAAAGTTTGCCTCTCTGCATCGTTTCACCCGCCCTCTTTCCTTCGTCGAAGGGACACCACAGAGCCGAGACGCCACCGTCGGAGCGCCACCGACACTGTCCGCCTCCAGTCCTTCCTTTTCGTCGCCTGGGAAGAGAAGATCAACTCCGCTGCCACCATCGTGACCGCGGTCGTACTCCGCTTCTCATCGACCACGTCGAAGACGCCGGAGACCGCTGCAACCTCCGCCAACATCGCCGTCCAAGCGGCCGCCGTCGTACACCGTCGCCCCACCAGTGAGCTCGCCACGGTCAACTAGGACCACCCGATCGACATAAGCTCCAACGGCCCTCATTTTTTTCTGCACCGAACCGGTACCGGCCACTCGTAGTGTACCGCGTGGCGCCCCGTGTCCGTGCGTCAGCGTTGGCTGTTCTGGAAATAAAGAAAATGATTTAAATAGCAGAAAAATGTTTAAACTTGCAAAATTCATATAAAAGATTTACTGGTCCAAAAAATGCAAATAATATATCAATAGATTCAGAAAATAGATTAGAATATTAATATCTAATTGGATCTAACTTTTACAGTACGTATTTACTGTAATAATTTAAATAGTTTAAAAAGATAAATTATTTAGAGGTCCGAAAAATATGAATAATATGTCAAAAGAAAGATAATCTAATTTAGATTAATAATATCTGGCTAGATCTAGATTTTATAGAGTAGTTACCCCGTAGCAATTTAATTAGCATTAATGGCTTTTTAGATTATTAAATCTATAGCAAATTATTTATAGATCAAAAAATATAAATAATATACCGATGGAAATTTAATTTCATGTAGATCATCAACATGCAGTTTGTTTAGGCAAATACTGCAAGATTTTGCTGTAGATAATTAAAAAAGTTAATACCCTTTTTGGAGTAAAAAATTAATAAGAAAAAACTACTATTCAGATAATTGCGAATAATATGTCCCTGGATTTACAAGAAAGAGTAGAATCTAATTATGAATTAAAATCGTGGGTTTATTGTATAGAGTAATTTGAAGGTATTAAAATGCCTTTTGTAGTGTTTTATTTCTTTAAAAAGATTCCTGTTGCCCCAGGTTCTAAATTAGAATAGCTACACAGTAGTATTTTTGTCCAGATTTTGCAAACCTGTCAACGACAAATGCTTAATATTTTGATTAAAACCTTATTAATTGGACCTCCAAAATTGCATGCTTTTGTTTTCAATGCACTAAAAGTTTTCCATGCATACATTCAGTAGGTATATTGAACAGTGAATATAAAGTGCTATTGAAACTCCATGTGTCATGCATGCATTTGTGTATTTGTCTATGATTATGTATGGTTTATTTATTGTATTGTATTGTTCCGTGTAGATTGTGTGGATTGTAGCCCCTGTGATTGCCAGGACTGCGTGTTCAACTCCGGCAACTACCAAGGCAAGTGGTGCTTCATAAACGTCATATTATTTATTTTATATATGCATTGTAGCTTGTTTTTATAGTTACATGTGTATGAATACTATTACTATGCTATGTCTCATTACTGTCATAGAACTCCTTGTCAGGCGAGCCATCGTATGGTAGATATGCTTAGTTGAGCTTATTTAGATGTGGATGGGATACACCATGACAAAGTACTATTTTTAAAGGTTGTGTTTTGTTGGATACTGAAAACAACTTAATTAATGAATTACCTAGGTGTGATGGGATTGATATTCGTTGGCTGGTTTAATGCGGAAAGGCACCCATGCCCCTGAGAATTGCTTAGTGTCTTTGTTTGGTAGCTTCCGTGTGCAACCATATGCCAGTGAGTTATGGGTGGCTGGATGGACTTAGTAGGTCGTGGTGAACCGAGCTCTTCGTATCAAGAGATGTAGTGAATTGATAGGTTGGTATGGTGCATGGATGAGCTTGGGGAACTACTTTCCGAATTGTCTCTTCTTGGACTTCTCCCTATCATCATACAATATCAGAGTGGTGGTATGAGCTAGGCTGGACAAGTCATATGGGTAAAGTGTACAAACCCCTGCATGGTGTAAATATAAGTGCTTAGCCGTGTCCCCGGTAATGGATGTTTGAGTTTCTAATTTATTGAGGTTATGATATGTTCTCATTCATTCTAACTTTGCAATTGCAAAAATATTATGGTTGAACATAATTGGGTTGATTGATGATGATTAAAACGATTTACAAATGATAGGATGAAATTATTTTGCTGATGCAATAAGCCTGAACTCCACAAGCCAGATATGCATGTAGTATTAGAATTGTTTCCTCATAAGTTCCACTTTCCAGTTCATTCCAAGTATTGACCCTTCGGGGATGTTACGTTTTATGTTGCAGGTTACTCTTCCGATTGCTCTGAATGATTTATATAGGTTGCGACCCGCCACTCAACAGTTGTTCCCTGTGGCACAATTGAAGATGGATCCCACTAGTTATTCATGCTTCCGTATTCTACATGAGTATATGGGCTAGATTTGAGCTAAGATTTATGTAATAATTGAAAATTCTAGATCATTTGATGTAATAATGATGCACTGTTAAATTCTTTTTTTATTCATTTGTACTGTGTGTGAAAGTGAACCGATCCATGGATTGGCACTATACACATGAACTCAGCCTCAGATAAGGGTGTTACACTGAGGAAGATTGATGGTTATGACTTTTGTGTACTATGAGCTGCGGTGGGCTACGTTGTACAAGATGACTTCCACCTTCTGCGTGTATGTGCAAAAGCTGCTCAACAAAGTTATGCCTCCTGGTGTGATGGTGGGCGAGCGAGTGGAACAAGAGGTTTTTACTCTTTCTCTGTGTGGTCGGTTTCCTGAGGTTCCGGAGATGAGGCCTCCCGAATGGCGCACTAAGGTTGTTCACAATCCTCAGCCTCACTTTTCTACTTGGGACGGTTCTCGTCGTCCAGTTGGTGAGCCTTCCTCTCGCCCGAGGCACAAGGGTGATGCTGCCACGTTCTTCAAGCGGTTATTTTAGATGTGTCGTTCATCCTATGATGTGAGATACAAGGCTTTAGAGATGATCCAAGAGACTCGGCACAGGCACAATGAGTTTCGCGTGACCTAGAACATAACTCCTCCACCGGATGGTCCCAAGATGACTCTTGTTCCCTATGTTAACTATGAGATGCCGCTGATTGATGATTCTATGTTCTATGGCTACTTCTATAGTCAGTTCCCTCTTGTTGGCCCCGGTGGTTCCTCTGCTGCTCCTCATGGCTCAGATGAAGACGACGATAATGATGATGATGATGATGATGATGATGATGATGATGAGGAGGAGGAGGAGGAGATCCAATGAAGAGGAAGATGCCCCCATTCACTCTCCTCCACCACCTTCACTCTACTTCTCTTCCTTTTTGGTGTCTCGATGCCAATGGGGGATAAGAGTAGAGTTCTATTAGATATCTACGGGATCCTTGCCGGGTTTTTTTCCGGGGTTCGCCATTGGAAGAATGCCCCTCGCCTTCTCACTTCTTATTATGGCATTGTGCTTTCCCTTTGCGTTCATGCTTGAACTATTTGCTCTTATTCTTCCATGTGTTGGAAAAGTTTGTGCTATGTGTGAACCATGGATATGTCTATTATGCTATGACTATGTATACTACTATTTGTCCAGCTCTTTTAGATAATCATGCTTTATATCTTGTCATATCATGCTTGCTTCCATCAATACATATGGGAAGCTTTCCATATACTATTTAGGTGCACCCTGCATTCAAAAGCAAATACAACCAATTGCACACTTTATGGGGGAGCTTCACGTATGTCTTTATGGAATTCCTCCATTAACAGCTCTTTATAATATCTTCATGAACTCTAGGTCGGTTTGTCATCGCCAACCAAAAAGGGGGAGACTTAAAGGGTATTTTACCCTCTACTGTTTTTGGTTGACAATGACACCGTAGTTAGAGCAGAATAATGCTACCTACTAGTGTCTTAAACACGTTTTTGAAGGGAATATGCCCTGACAGGGAATAATAAAATGGATATTATGTATATTCCAAGTATATGATAGATGTTTATTTTGCATGCTATAATTGTATTAATACAGAAACATTAATACATGTGTGTTTAATAAACAAACATAAAGTTCCTAGTTATGCCTCTCTCATAAACTAGCTCGTTGATTAACAAGATGATCAAGGTTTCCTGATCATGGACATTGGATGTTGTTAATAATGAAGTCACAATATTATTGGAATGGTGTGATGAACATTCATCTAAAGTATAGCATTACGATCAAATTCATTGAGTTTATATTGCTATAACATCATACGAAGTGATCCTAATCCTTAGACCATGAGATCATGTCAATCACTAACACTAGAAGAGTATCTTGATAACATCAAACGTCACACGGTAACAGGGTGATTATAAATATGGGTTCAGTACTACTAAAGTGTTATGTTGAGGCCCATGGATCGAGAGTGGAATTTTTTCATCCCGATGACGGATAGATATACTCTGGGCCCTCTCGGTGATATCACATTGATTAGCTTGAAAGAAAGTGATTTGATCACCAGAATGTTATATCACGGGAACGAGAAAAGAGTGCATGTCAGTAATAAGATCAAACTAGGTATGGAGATACCGATGATCGAATCTCGGACATGTAATATATCATGAAACAAAGGGATAAGATACTAGCATAAAAGCTTCTCACGGTCACAAGAAAGTCATCGTTGAATGTATGGGAGTCAGTATGGATCTCCAGGTCCCGCTTCTGATTATTTATCTGAGAGGGGTCTCGATCATGTCCGCATTATTTGAGAACCATAGGGTGACACACTTAAGAGACACCTACACCATTTGGAGCAAAAGTTCTTGATGAAAAGAATAACAAGCGCAAGAATTTATTTCACTAGATACCAAAACTGGTTTTCGGGTGAAATTGCAGAAAGTGTTTTTGCATGTGAAATGAAATACTAGCAAGGGGTTATATGTGAATGTTTGTCATTAAAGTAATAGACAATATTCTGAATAAATAAAAGGAGTTTTATTTAATGAGAGTTTGCATTAAATTTGGTGGAGATTTAATGGGAATTTGAGTGGGTTTTTGAGTGGAGAAAATTCAAGGGCCATTTTGTGAGTGGAGTATCCGCCCACATGAATGGAGGGAGGGCAAGGGGGCAGCCCCATGTACTCCCCACCCCCTTGAGGTTCCCCATCCTACTATAAAAGGAGCCTCCCTCCCTCTCTCTCACTAACACCTCCTCGTGAAGGATCTCTCACCCCCTCTAGTATTTATCCCCCATGGTCTCGGACTAGAGAGATACATGTTCCCGATGGCTAATTGACAAGAAAGAGTTGTGCTTCCGCTGCATCGCTAGAGAGAGGAGGAGGAGGTTGCTCGGTGCCTCGAACGTGTGTGCGAGCACGGATGCGCCGCTGATTTGCGGTGCTAGGACTTCCTCTCGATCTTGAGATCGGCAAGAGATCATCTATATCAACCACGAGTTCAACCTTGTTAAGATTTGTTGGTCTTTAAGGATATGTTCTCTACGGATGTACATCCTCCCGCTGATTGTATCTAGTAGATAGATCTTGGTACATAGTTGTTCCCATCATAGGAATTTTTTTGTTTTCTATGCTGCGAATCCTACAGTGGTATCAGAGCCTAATCAATGCGTAGATGCTTTGCACGGGTAGTACACATATTTATATGTGGGCGATGATGATCATGTTATTTCTTGTGGCATCCCGCAAAACCACTACTAGAAAATCACGTTGTTTTGAGCATTGCATCGCCATCATCTTGCATTGTTTGTCTGCATTATTTTGAAAAGCCTAGTTTTGATTTATACCAATACCCCTCTTATTTTCAAACACAAAACCCCGATCGCATCGGAGATTTTATTTGTCTAAAAACTGTTTGCAAAATGGCCTAGTTTTAAAATAAACAAGACCAAACAAACACAAATACTAAAACAGCCCCCTCTAAAACCTATCTCCACCCAATCCTAATCTACCCTCCAACCGCAGCCCGACACCTCACCCTCTCACCCAATCTCTACCCACCTGCCACCTCATCAATCCCCACCCCTCTCTCTCTCTCTTCTCACCCCAGACCCACCTAACCCTCTTTCTCACCCTCCCACCGACACCCTGGCCCCACCCCTCTCTCAGCTCACACCCGACCCACCCAGACCCCCACTCCCACTCACCGCCCTTGGCCCCACCTGGCCCCATCCCTGCCCCTGACCCCGGGCCCCGCGTGCCCCCACTCTCTCCTCTCCCCCCCCCGCAGACCCTCTCTTTCCCCGACCCTCTGCTCCACCCCCGACGCCTCCTCCCGCCGGCAACCCTCTCCGCGCCCGAGCCTCCCTCCACCTCTGCCACACCGCCAAGGCCGCCCGCCCCTGCCTCTCCCTCGGCTCAGACCACCGGCGCCGGCCCGCTCCCTCCTCGCCAGAGCCGCCTCACCTCCGCTCCTCCCCCATCGGCGCTGTTCCCGCCCAGCTCTCGGGAGGCCCTCTGCCGCCTGCCTGCCGCCAGGTCGCCTTCCACCTCGCTGCGCCGCAGGCCAGCACCACCTCTGCCCGCCCGTGCTCACCCGAGCTCAAGGCCGCCACGCTACGCCTTCGCGCCCGCGCGGGCCTCCGCCGCTCCCAGGCTCCACCGCCGCCGCTGCCCCCCACGCGCCCGCGAGCAGGTCGCCCGCCCGGCCCCGTGCTCGGCCAGCGTCCTCGCCATGGTGCTGCCGCGCCCTCTAGCTTCTGATCGCGCGCCTCTGGCCCGCCGCGCGCGTAGCGTCCCTCCGCCTCCGTCGCCGCGTCCCGTGGCCTCCCGAGCTTCGACGGGCCCCTCGCGGCTACACTCCTCCGGCGGTTCCGTCGCCGGCAGCGCCGCCAGCGCCGCCTCCGACCGCCCTGGCTCCCCTCGTCTCCGCTGTGGCATCCGCGCCCTCTGCTCGCCCGGCCCCACGCCGACCCCGCCTCGCTGGCCTTGGCCGCTTGCACCACCTCGCCTGCTACCAAGATGGTTGGCCGCGGCTGTGCATCGACTCCTCCTCGGAGCCTTCTCTGCAAGTTCTGCCTGTTGGACGTCCCGTGATCCTGTCCGCGTTCGCATGCGTCGACCTCAACCCGCGAGTTCTGCCCGAACGACAAGGTCGTCTTCCCAGAGTCCGAAGACCGATCCCGTGGAGGCCATGAACCCTTCAAGATACGTGTGTCAACAAGCTCGACACCGACAAACGAGTGGAACCCCGAGTACTTCGTCGTGGAAATTAGGGGCGATGACGCCGAATCGACAAGATCTCCTTCACGGAATTCGAGAAGCCTGTTCGGGTGCTTGAAGACCAAACTCGGTCGAACCCTAACCAAGTACGTCGAGACCCTGAAGACCCCGAAGCCGAAGGTCACCTACAAGGGACGCCAAGGACTCCTCCCTGAAGCCGCCACGACCGTCTACATGAGGCCGCTGCCCTGAAGACCGATCTAGAGCGCCAAGGCCTTCGCATGGAATCGCCAAGATCCACCGGCACCAAACCCTAGACCGACATCGTCACCCGAGAACTCTGACAAGGACGCCAAGCTCATCGAGATTGCGGAACGACAAGCACTTCACCCCGGATGTCGAGACTGACTCGATGGCGCGGACCCGACAAGACCTTCGCGACGACAAGAACGGCACCAACCCGGAAGAATCCGATGCGCCCCGACACCGACCCAAGTCCGGCTTCCCGGATGCGACAAGATCTACCTCAGATGTCCGAGAACGATCCCGTCGAACCCTGAACCCCGAGGCCGACCCCGAACCCCGGAACCCAAGCTCGCCGAACCCTAATGTGTGAACCCCCTTCCGAGAACCCTATTTTATAAATGGTCAACTATATGAATTGTTGCATATTTAATTGACATCTCGCATGCATATCTGTGGTTTGGGGTCCTTATGCTGATTCACCTTATAATTAAATATGGGGCCCATATGCGGGCAAATCTAGCCTTATATTGGCCTCATTTAAACTTGTGCAGCGAATCGGTGCCATCTTTTGTCTTGCTAATGCAACATTTAATTGCGGGGTAGCTAAATAACATGAACCACCTAATTAATTGTCGGGACCCCGGTTCCGCTTAATCTGGCCTAATTGCACTGCACCTTTGCCATGTCTTGCATCCTACATGCATCATGCCGATCTTCTGCCGTTGTATTAAATATTGCATCCGGTGTTTCTTCTAGTGTTTTGCTTCTTCGCGGATAAGGCCGTTGAGTTGATGTGAGCTTCGCCCCGATCTTCGGTTGAACCTTCGACAAGTTTTCAGGCGAGCATCTCCCCCTTTCTACCTATCTTACTTTTATAGTATTTATTCCCTCCTGTTGATCTATTGCTATCTGTGTTGCGATGCTCTAGTTTTTCGTACCCGTGATACCCTTGCAGCCTTATATTGCCTTGGACACATCCTAATACCTGTGTTTGGTAGATAGTTGGACTTGCGCGTCGTAGTCGCTTGCTCTAGTGCTGTTGCGTGTTGTCAAGTTCCATAGTTGTTGGAGAATTGCCGCATGTTGTTGTTGGAGATGATCCTAGTTTTACTTATCGTTCACTTTAATTCCTGTTTAACAACTAAAATTGAAGTAAGCAGAGGCATCGGTGGGTGATAGATAACATTTGGTTTCCGAACGCCCACTTGTGTCCCGTAGGACCCCGAGTACTTGATACATGTTCCTTGATTTATCGCGCTATCCACATCCGGGAGGTATATGGGACCCCGAGCGAGCTTGATTGGTCTTATTTCTTGGGGCCACAAACTAGTTTGAGGTTTTATTTACGATCTGTACTTATGCCATGCTTTACCGCTTTATTTAAATTGTGCGAGATAGCACCTCTTGTTTAGGATCGGACACGATTCATGGTGTCGACAAGCCCAGTTTTTGGGTTCCCGATCGTTCTGACCCGTATACCCAAACCTTGAGTCCGTCTCGGAGCTTGCTTACTTCGTTGCGGGTAGCTTAATGGGGTGGCCCCCTGAAATATTTCTGAATCCTGTGATTGCTTTGTCGTGAAGGCCTCGTTGGGTTTTGATTTGGTTTTTCCGAGGTTGATCGAGCGTGTGTTGCTATTGGTGCACCCCGGCCGGGTAAAACTTTCTGAAAGCCGTGTCCGCGGTTATGGACGACTTGGAGCACAGTATCTCGACCATAGACAAGCAAAACTAAAGTTTATTGCTATAAATTTGACTTTATAATGACTAGTAATCAGCTTCACTATAATGGAATGGCTAATTAATACTGCCCACAATTGCTTGTTTGGAGTGTCGCTTGCGACCATTGTATCTGACTAGTAAGTATTGCAACTACAACGGAATGGCTGAATAAAAGTACCAACAACTGCTGGGTTTCAGGTTATCTCATGCTATTTGTATCTAATTAGTAAGTGTTGCAACTATAATGGAAATGGTTAACTAAAACTGCCCACTGCTTATTTTATCAGGATGACTATCTATACCTGACTAGTAATTGCTGCAACGATAACTGAATAAATAAAACTGCCAACAGTGTGAGTTCCTCGGTTGACTTCCTCGTTTGGTCTCGAGGGGGAAACGCCAGGATGGGTTTGTTTGATGGTAGTATCAGGTTGGTTCCGAATAGGTCTTTCTTCCCCCTCTCTGTTTGTCGCCAGTTGTATCGAGTCTCTATAGGATGTTTGGTGCATGATGCCGCTTGAGTCCACCATACCTATGTGGCGAGGACCGCGAATTCTAGCCTCGTGTCTTGGCCTCGATCTTGACGCTCCTTTTTCCTTTGCCCTTTGTCGGCACCTTTTGTTTAAGCAGGTTTTGAGATCGACGCCGTTAGCAGGGTTACCCTTCCGGCTTGGCATGGGCAGGGTTATGGACGCCAGTGGTTATTCTTCAGGGCTCTTAGCCCCATTTGCATCTTGTCCGTAGTCGGACGGCCCCCTCTTTTCAAGGTGATTTGGATCTTTGTACCGTATATCTGTATTCTTGACTCGTTGAGTCCCTGTTGTATATATCTGTTCTGTGGGTCCCATCGAGGACTGTTGTGTAATGTTATTACTTCGTTTTCCACCTGCACGAAAGTGCCTGGTGGGCACCTTTGAATCGTTTCTATGCAGGTTTGGCGGTTTTTGCTAAAACTTGCAT
This sequence comes from Avena longiglumis, assembly GCA_030063025.1. Taxonomy (NCBI): domain Eukaryota; kingdom Viridiplantae; phylum Streptophyta; class Magnoliopsida; order Poales; family Poaceae; genus Avena; species Avena longiglumis. The sequence goes on along the minus strand of CP125973.1, from coordinate 442,287,846 downwards.
AGGTCCGATTCTGAGGGTGTTACAGAGTGGTATCAGAGCTCAGCAGTTGCGATACCCCACAAGTCCAGCCTGTAGGATAACCTAGCTAACGGCCGAAGTAGAGTGTCAAAAGTATTTTTGCAAAATCGGTAGGATAGTTCTGATTAGGTCTGATTTTACTCCTTACCCCTTTGCTATTCCTCTCTTATCTCTACGTGTTTTGAATCTACTTGCTTATCTTTCTTCGAGTCCAGGATTTCTCGCGATTGGGTTTCCGTCGTACCTTCAGGGTTTCGCTTTCTCCCTCTTGTAACGGAGGTGCTACGATCATCAATCTGCAACTTGTCTGTTGTAACCTTCATCCAATCTTTTGTTCTTGAGCTCTTTATCTATATGTGTTCCTTGCTGGATATCCGTGTCGTTGAAAAACATATGAGAAGGACGAGCATTGGTGAAGTTGGAGTATACCTTGAGCATGTGTTGTTCATGCCAATGGAACCATCGCGGAACCTAATCATTGTGTCTTTCATACGATTTCTGTTGTATCTTCTGGTGTGTCCCGATGTGATGACCTCATCTACATCAGATCCAATGCAGAGCTGGCATCATTCCTTTGTTCCGGATACCGCTTATGAAGATCTTCATTCTAAAATCTCGAGAGTTGAGTTGCCTGATTTTCCGATTCATGTATAGGGTTGATAGTGTGGGTACGGGATGGATTGATCACCCTACCCGACTCTTACTGTTCGCTCTGTATATCGAACTGGTGGATCAATGTAACTTTTCCTCTTCTAATGGAAGTTAGAGGTGGCCTTCTCGTTTGATACCTCTACCTTCGACCTTTTGTTTCCGGAGTGATCCCTCGACGATCACGGGCAACGACCTCTTGTTAGTGGTGTCGCGAGGATCTACACGAAGCGAGAAGATTCAGATCGCCGACCTTCTTTCCGGTACCATGAGGCTGATCTCGAGGGAGAGATCCATTGTTAGTCGTGTCGAATTGTGGCATCCCGCAAAACCACTACTAGAAAATCGCGTTATTTTGAGAATTGCATCGCCATCGTCTTGCATTGTTTGTCTGCATTATTTTGAAAAGCCTAGTTTTGATTTATACCAATACCCCTCTTATTTTCAAACACAAAACCCCGATCGCATCAGAGATTTTATTTGTCTAAAAACTGTTTGCAAAATGGCCTAGTTTTAAAATAAACAAGACCAAACAAACACAAATACTAAAACAGCCCCCTCTAAAACCTATCTCCACCCAATCCTAATCTACCCTCCAACCGCAGCCCGACACCTCACCCTCTCACCCAATCTCTACCCACCTGCCACCTCATCAATCCCCACCCCCTCTCTCTCTCTTTTCTCACCCCAGACCCACCTAACCCTCTTTCTCACCCTCCCACCGACACCCTGGCCCCACCCCTCTCTCAGCTCACACCCGACCCACCCAGACCCCCACTCCCACTCAACGCCCTTGGCCCCACCTGGCCCCATACCTGCCCCTGACCCCGGGCCCGCGTGCCCCCACTCTCTCCTCTCTCCCACCCGCAGACCCTCTCTTTCCCCGACCCTCTGCTCCACCCCCGACGCCTCCTCCCGCCGGCAACCCTCTCCGCGCCCGAGCCTCCCCCTCCACCCTCTGCCCTTGCACCGCCCGCCTCCTCTCCTCCCCTCAGGCGTCCGCCCGCCCGGCCCGCTCCCTCCTCCTTGCAGCCGCCTCCGCTCCTCCCCCATCGGCGCCGTTCCCCGCCCCGTGTTCCTCGCCGGAGGCCCTCTGCCGCCCGTCGCCGCCAGTCGCCTTCCACCTCCTGCGCGCCCGCAGCACCACCTCTGCCCGCCGCCCGTGCTCGTCCGAGCTCCGCGCCCCGCCACTCTACGCCCGGACGCCGGCCGCCTCCGCCGCTCCCGATCCACCGCCCGCTGCCCCCACGCGCCCAGCGTGCAGCTCGCCGCCCGGCCCAGCGTGCTCCGGCCAGCGTCCTTGCTATGGTGCTGCCGCCCTCTAGCTTCGCAGCCGCGCCTCTGCCGGCCCGCCCGCCGCCGGGCGGTAGCTTCCCTCCGCCTCGCCCGCGTCCCGTGGCCTCCCGAGCTTCCCAGCGGGCCTCGCTACCCTCCTCGGCCCGGTTCCGTCCCGGCGGCGCCCGCCTCCGGCCCCTGGCTCCCCTCGTCTCCGCTGTGGCGTCCGCGCCCTCTGCTCGCCCGGCCCCGTGCCGACCCCGCCTCGCTAGCCTTGGCCGCTTGCACCACCTCGCCTGCTACCAAGACGGTTGGCCGCGGCTGTGCATCGACTCCTCCTCGGAGCCTTCTCTGCAAGTTCTGCCTGTTGGACGTCCCGTGATCCTGTCCGCATTCGCATGCGTCGACCTCAACCCGCGAGTTCTGCCCGAACGACAAGGTCGTCTTCCCAGAGTCCTAAGACCGATCCCGTGGAGGCCATGAACCCTTCAAGATACGTGTGTCAACAAGCTCGACACCGACAAACGAGTGGAACCCCGAGTACTTCGTCGTGGAAATTAGGGGCGATGACGCCGAATCGACAAGATCTCCTTCACGGAATTCGAGAAGCCTGTTCGGGTGCCTGAAGACCAAACTCCGTCGAACCCTAACCAAGTACGTCGAGACCCTGAAAACCCCGAAGCCGAAGGTCACCTACAAGGGACACCAAGGACTCCTCCCTGAAGCCGCCACGATCGTCTACATGAGGCCGCTGCCCTGAAGACCGATCTAGAGCGCCTAGGCCTTCGCATGGAATCGCCAAGATCCACCGGCGCCAAACCCTAGACCGACATCGTCACCCGAGAACTCTGACAAGGACGCCAAGCTCGTCGAGATTGCAGAACGACAAGCACTTCACCCCGGATGTCGAGACCGACTCGATGGCGCGGACCCGACAAGACCTTCGCGACGACAAGAACGGCACCGACCCGGAAGAATCCGATGCGCCCCGACACCGACCCAAGTCCGGCTTCCCGGATGCGACAAGATCTACCTCAGATGTCCGAGAACGATCCCGTCGAACCCTGAACCCCGAGGCCGACCCCGAACCCCGGAACCCAAGCTCGCCGAACCCTAATGTGTGAACCCCCTTCCGAGAACCCTATTTTATAAATGGTCAACTATATGAATTGTTGCATATTTAATTGACATCTCGCATGCATATCTGTGGTTTGGGGGCCTTATGCCGATTCACCTTACAATTAAATATGGGGCCCATATGCGGGCAGATCTAGCCTTATATTGGCCTCATTTAAACTTGTGCAGCGAATCGGTGCCATCTTTTGTATTGCTAATGCAACATTTAATTGCGGGGTAGCTAAATAACATGAACCACCTAATTAATTGTCGGGACCCCGGTTCCGCTTAATCTGGCCTAATTGCACTGCACCTTTGCCATGTCTTGCATCCTACATGCATCATGCCGATCTTCTGTCGTTGTATTAAATATTGCATCCGGTGTTTCTTCTAGTGTTTTGCTTCTTCGCGGATAAGGCCGTTGAGTTGATGTGAGCTTCGCCCCGATCTTCGGCTGAACCTTCGACAAGTTTTCAGGCGAGCATATCCCCCTTTCTACCTATCTTACTTTTATAGTATTTATTCCCTCCTGTTGATCTATTGCTATCTGTGTTGCGATGCTCTAGTTTTTCGTACCCGTGATACCCTTGCAGCCTTATATTGCCTTGGAAACATCCTAATACCTGTGTTTGGTAGATAGTTGGACTTGCGCGTCGTAGTCGCTTGCTCTAGTGTTGTTGCGTGTTGTCAAGTGCCACAGTTGTTGGAGAATTGCTGCATGTTGTTGTTGGAGATGATCCTAGTTTTACTTATCATTCACTTTAATTCCTGTTTAACAACTAAAATTGAAGTAAGCAGAGGCATCGGTGGGTGATAGATAACATTTGGTTTCCGAACGCCCACTTGTGTCCCGTAGGACCCCGAGTACTTGATACATGTTCCTTGATTTATCGTGCTATCCACATCCGGGAGGTATATGGGACCCCCCTGAGCCAGAGCTTGATTCAGTCTTATTTCTTGGGGCCACAAACTAGTTTGAGGTTTTATTTACGATCCTGTACTTATGCCATGCTTTACCGCTTTATTTAAATTGTGCGACAGATAGCACCTGTACTGTTTAGGATCGGGACACGATTCCGCGGTGTCGACAAGCCCAGTTTTGGGTTCCCAGTCGTTCACAGCCGTATACCCAAACCTTGAGTCCGTCTCGGAGCTTGCTTACTTCGTTGCGGGTAGCTTAATGGGGTGGCCCCCTGAAATATTTCTGAATCCTGTGATTGCTTTGTCGTGAAGGCCTCGTTGGGTTTTGATTTGGTTTTTCCGAGGTTGATAGAGCGTGTGTTGCTATTGGTGCACCCCGGCCGGGTAAAACTTTCTGAAAGCCGTGTCCGCGGTTATGGACGACTTGGAGCACAGTATCTCGACCATAGACAAGCAAAACTAAAGTTTATTGCTATAAATTTGACTTTATAATGACTAGTAATCAGCTTCACTATAATGGAATGGCTAATTAATACGCCCACAATTGCTTGTTTGGAGTGTAAATGACCATTGTATCTGACTAGTAAGTATTGCAACTACAACGGAATGGCTGAATAAAAGTACCAACAACTGCTGGGTTTCAGGTTATCTCATGCTATTTGTATCTAATTAGTAAGTGTTGCAACTATAATGGAATGGTTAACTAAAACTGCCCACTGCTTATTTTATCAGGATGACTATCTATACCTGACTAGTAATTGCTGCAACGATAACTGAATAAATAAAACTACCAACGGTGTGAGTTCCTCGGTTGACTTCCTCGTTTGGTCTCGAGGGGGAAACGCCAGGATGGGTTTGTTTGATGGTAGTATCAGGTTGGTTCCGAATAGGTCTTTCTTCCCCCTCTCTGTTTGTCGCCAGTTGTATCGAGTCTCTATAGGATGTTTGGTGCATGATGCCGCTGCCGCTTCAGTCCACCATACCTATGTAGGCGAGGACCGCCGAATTCTAGCCTCGCCGTGTACTGGCCTCAGTACTGACGCTCCTTTTTTCCTTTGCCCTTTGTCGGCACCCCTTTTGTTTAAGCAGGTTTTGAGATCGACGCCGTTAGCAGGGTTACCCTTCCGGCTTGGCCTGGGCAGGGTTATGGACGCCAGTGGTTATTCTTCAGGGCTCTTAGCCCCATTTGCATCTTGTCCGTAGTCGGACGGCCCCCTCTTTTCAAGGTGATTTGGATCTTTGTACCGTATATCTGTATTCTTGACTCGTTGAGTCCCTGTTGTATCTCTCATTACGTGGTCCCATCGAGGACTGTTGTGTAATGTTATTACTTCGTTTTCCACCCGCACTAAAGTGCCTGGTGGGCACCTTTGAATCGTTTCTATGCAGGTTTGGCGGGTTTTTGCTAAAACTTGCATAGGTCCGATTCTGAGGGTGTTACATTGCTTCTTGGTTGTACTTTGGATATTGGTGGCATAGTGGGATGAAGCGGCCCGGACAAACTTTACATGTCCTCGCACATGAGACATGTTTCACGCTAGACATGCAACTAGTTTTGCATAAGTGGCTAGCGGGTGTCTATCTCTCCTACTATAGTCAATATCTAATTTGCAACGAGTTGTCAACAATTTGGTTATCCTCGTTGTGGTTCATGTTCGTAGGTAAGTATGGTTATATCATCGAAAGCCCTAAGCCACGTAAAACTTGCAATGGATAAATTAGAGGTATCTAGTCTAGATTGTTGTTGGGCTAGTGTCATGATATGGTGATGTTGTAAGTAGAAGTATAAGTCTATACTCTTCCAACAAAAATAACGTGTAAGTTCCATAGACCTTGGCCTTACACATAGAGGTATGATAGTGATCATACCATGATGCACATGATGGAGATCAACTGCAAGAACCATATTATTTCACTTATTAACATGTGATGTTTGATTGCATCTTATATTGCTTGTTTGGCGTTTTATTAGCATCATAAGATGATCCCTCATTTATATATCAAGATAAAAATGTGTTCTTCCTTAAGTATGCACAGGTTATGTTTCATAGCTCCAAGACATCACGTGATGATCGGGTGTTCTTGGATCCACGACCATAATTCGGGTGTAAGACAGTTACACACGCGAATACTAAGGTTCTTAATGGGAGAGCCTAGCATGTACAGACATGGCCTCGGAACACGTACCGAAAGGTTTAGCATGAGTCATATGGAAGATATGATGCCCATTTGATGCTCGCCTTTGAAGCTACACCGACTCACATGATGATCAGACTTGGTGTAGTGGCTTTGGTTCATGTAATCACCAAAAAGGCATGAGGGATGTCGTTTTTGAGTGGGAGTTCATTCTTAATTTGGATTAGTTGAACTCAATCTTTCCTAAACTTATTCTAAACTTTACAAATTCTATTGTAGATGGCACCACCTGCTTTTAATTTTAATGTGTTCATGGAGAAAGAGAAACTTTCAACGAACGGTAGCAACATTACCGAATGGGCCATGAATTTGAGGATTCTCCTCTCTGCTGCACAAAATCAATATGTTCTAGAAGCACCGCTAGGACCCCCACCGTTCGATGATGCCCCCATCATGAATTTGGAGATCAAGAAAGAACATCAAGTGTTTATGATCAATAAGACCACTGGTTTTAAGAAAGACAATAACGGAAAACGGAAGGGAAGTAAGGGAGGCAATCCGGTTGCCGTGTCTGAAAGAAACCCCGAGTTGGCCCTAAGTCTGATACTGAGTGTTATTATTGCAAGGGGACTGGCCACTGGAAGCACAACTGCCCCAAGTATTTGGCAGACAAGAGGGCCGGCAAGGCAAATAAAGGTTTATGTGATATACATGTTATTGATTTGTACTTGACTAGTACTCGTAGTAGCACCTGGGTATTTGGTACCTGTTCAGTTGCTAATATTTGTAACTCGAATCAGGGGATGCGGAACAATCGACCTCTAGCAAGGGGTGAGGTCAAGATGCGTGTCGGCAATGGATCAAGCGTTGATGTGATCACCGTCGAAACGCTACCTCTCCACTTACCATCAGGGTTAGTTATAAACTTGAATAATTGTTATCTGGTGCCAGCACTGAGCATGAACATTGTATCCGGATCGTGTTTTATGCGCAATGGTTATTCATTTAAATCTGAGAACAATGGTTGTTTAATTTATATGAATGATATCTTTTATGGTCATGCACCGATGATGAATGGTTTATTTCTGTTGGATCTCGATAATAGTGTTACACATATTCATAATGTTGATGCTAAAAGGATTAAACTTAAGGATGATATATCTGCATATATGTGGCACTGCCATCTAGGTCATATTGGAGTTAAACACATGAAGAAGCTCCATTCAGATGGACTTTTGGAATCACTTGATTTTGAATCATTTGATACATGTGAGCCATGTATTATGGGCAAGATGAGTATAACGCCGTTTTTCGGTTCAATGGAACGGGCGACAGATTTATTGGAAATCATACATTCTGATGTATGTGGTCTAATGAGTGTGTCGGCGCGAGGTGGATATCGTTATTTTGTTACTTTCACGGATGATTTGAGTAGGTATGGTTATATCTACTTGATGAAACACAAGTCTGAAACCTTTGAAAAGTTCAAGGAATTTCAGAATGAAGTGGAAAATCATCGTAATAGAAAGATCAAATTTCTACGGTCCGACCGTGGAGGTGAGTATCTAAGTTACGAGTTTAGCACTCACATGAAAGAGTGTGGAATTGTTTCACAACTCACGCCTGCCGGAACACCATAGCGAAATGGTGTGTCGGAACGTCGTAATCGTACTTTATTAGATATGGTTCGATCTGTGATGTCTCTGACGGACTTGCCGTTGTCATTTTGGGGTTATGCACTAGAAACTGCTGCATTCACTTTAAATCGGGCACCATCTAAATCCGTTGAAAAGACACCATATGAATTGTGGTTTGGAAACAAACCTAAGCTGTCATTTCTTAAAGTTTGGGGATGCGATGTTTATGTGAAGAAACTTCAACCGGATAAACTCGAACCCTAAGCGGAAAAATGCATCTTCATAGAATACCCTAAGGAAACTATTGGGTATTCCTTCTATCACAGATCCGAGGGCAAGGTTTTTATTGCCACGAATGGATCTTTTATAGAGAAAGAGTTTCTCACGTAAGGTGTGAGTAGTTGGAAGGTAGAACTTGAAGAGGTTGTAGAACCTTCTCTTCGTAGTATGGAGAGTAGCGCAGCACCGGAAGTTGTTCCGGAGTTGGCTTCACCAAATGAAGAGGGACCTAATGATAATGATCATGAAGCTCCAAAAGAGAATACTACCAAACCTCGCAGGTCTAGAAGGACGCGCCCTGCTCCCGAGATGTACGGAAACCCTGTTGTGAATTTCATGGTTGATGAAATTGATGACCCTGCTACGTATGAAGAAGCGATGATGAGCCCAGATTCCAATAAATGGTTAGAAGCCATGAAATCCGAGATGGAATCCATGTACGAAAACCAAGTTTGAAACTTGGTGGACTTACCTCACGATCGAAAGGACGTGGAGAATAAATGGATTTTCAAAAGGAAAACTGATGCTGATGGTAATATAACCGTCTATAAAGCTCGACTTATCACAAAGGGGTTTCGACAAATTCTAGGAGTTGACTACGATGAGACATTCTCTCCCGTAGCGATGCTAAAGTGAGTTAGGATTATGTTAGCAATCGATGCATATTTCAACTATGAGATATGGCAGATGGATGTCAAAACTGTGTTCCTCAATGGAAATATTGAAGAAGAGTTGTATATGATACAACCAAAGGGTTTTGTCGATCCTAAGGATGCTAACAGGTATGCAAGCTTCAGCGATCCATCTATGGACTGAAGCAAGCATCCCCGAGTTGGAATATCCGCTTTGATGAGGTGATCAAAGAGTTTGGATTTGTCCAAACTTATGGAGAGGCTTGTATTTACAAGAAAGTGAGTGGGAGCAATGTTGCATTTCTGATATGATATGTGGATGACATTTTATTGATCAGAAATGATATAGATCATTTAAACAGTGTTAAAAGTTATCTAAACAACAAATTTTCAATGAAGGACCTAGGTGAACCGTTGTACATATTAGGCATATAGATTTAGGCGCCTAATAGGGCTATCGCAAAGTACATACCTTGATAATATTTTAAATAAGTTTAAAATGGACGGAAGTAATAAGGGGTTCCTACCTATGTTGCAAGGCAAGACATTGATTAAGACTCAAAGTCCGGCTATGGCGGAATAAAGAGAGATAATGGACAAAGTCCCCTATGCTTCAGCCATAGGCTCTATAATGTACGCCATGCTATGTACAAGACCAGATGTGGCACATGATATTAGTTTGACTAGTAGGTACCAATATGGTCTAGGATCGGAACAATCGATAGCGGTCAAGAATATCCTTAAGTACTTACGAAGAACTAAGGATATGTTTCTTGTGTACAGAGGTGAAGAAGAGATCTTCTCTAAGTGTTATGTCGATGCTAGCTTTGAAACCAATCCGGATGACTCTAAGTCTCAATCCGGATACGTATTTCTCATGAATGGTTGAGCGGTTAGTTGGAGGAGTTCCAAACAACCCGTGGTTGCGGGATCAACAACGGAGGCCGAATATGTTGCTGATTTGGAAGCGGCTCAGGATGCAGTTTGGATGAACCAAGGTCTCACAAGAATTTAAAGCATATTAAGTGCCGGTTTCACTCCATCCGCGAGCATGTCAAGGATGGAGATATAACGATTTGTAAAGTGAACACGGATCTCAATGTAGCAGATCCGTTGACTAAAACTCTCCCTGGAGCAAAACATGATCAACACCAAAAATCCATGGGTGTTAGATTTATCACTATGTAACTAGATTATTGTCTCTAGTGCAAGTGGGAGACTGAAGGGAATATGCCCCGGGAGGCAATAATAAAATGGTTATTATGTATATTGCAAGTATATGATAGATGTTTATTTTGCATGCTATAATTATATTAATACAGAAAAATTAATACATGTGTGTTTAATAAACAAACAGAAAGTTCCTAGTTATGCCTCTATCATAAACTAGCTCGTTGATTAACAAGATGATCAAGGTTTCCTGATCATGGACATTGGATGTTGTTAATAACGAGGTCACAACATTATTGGAATGGTGTGATTAACATTCATACGAAGTATAGCATTACGATCAAAGCCATTGAGTTTATATTGCTATAACATCATACGAAGTGATCCTAATATTTAGACCATGAGATCATGTCAATCACTAACACTAGAAGAGTATCTTGATAACAACAATCGTCACACCATAATAGGGTGATTATAAAGATGGGTTCAGTACTACTAAAGTATTATGTTGAGGCCCATGGACCGAGAGTGGAATTTGTTCATCCCGATGACGGATAGATATACTCTAGGCCCTCTTGGTGATATCACATTGATTAGCTTGCAAGCAAGTGATTTGATCACTAGAATGTTATATCACGGGAACGAGAAAAGAGTGCATGTCAATAACGAGATCAAACTAGGTATGGAGATACCGATTATCTAATCTCGGACATGCAATATATCATGAAACAAAGGGATTAAGATACTAGCATAAAAGCTTCTCACGGTCACAAGAAAGTCATCGTTGAATGTGTGGGAGTCAGTATGGATCTCTAGGTCCCGCTTCTGATTATTGATCTGAGAGGGGTCTCAATCATGTCTGCATTATTCGCGAACCGTAGGGTGACACACTTAAGAGACACCGACACCATTTGGAGCAAAAGTTTCTTGCCGAAAAGAATAACAAGTGCAGGATTTATTTCAATAGATACCAAAACTGGTTTTCGGGTGAAATTGCAGAAAGTGTTTTCGCATGTGAAATGAAATACTAGCAAGGGTTTATATGTGAATGTTTGTCATTAAAGTAATTGACAATATTCCGAATAAATAAAAGGAGTTTTATTTAATGAGAGTTTTCATTAAATTTGGTGGAAATTTAATGGGAATTTGAGTGGGTTTTTGAGTGGAGAAAATTGAAGGGCCATTTTTTGAGTGGAGTGTCCACCCACATGAATGGAGGGAGGGCAAGGGGGCATCCCCATGCGTCGGCCACCCCCTTGGGGTTCCCCCCTCCTCCTATAAAAGGAGCCCCCTCCCTCTCTCTCACTAACACCTCCTCGTGAAGGATCTCTCTCTCCCCCTCTAGTATTTATCCCCCATGGTCTCGGACTAGCGAGATACATGTTCCCGGTGGCTATTCAGCAAGAAAGAGTTGTGCTTCCACTGCATCGCTGGAGCGAGGAGGCGGAGGTTGCTCGGTGCCTCAAACATGTGTACGAGCACGGATGCGCCGCTGATTTGTGGTGCTAGGACTTCCTCTCGATCTTGATATCGGCAAGAGATCGTCTACATCAACCACGAGTTCAACCTCGTTAAGCTTTGTCGGTATTCAAGGCTATGTTCTCTACGGATGTACATCCGCCCATTGATTGTATCTAGTAGATAGATCTTGGTACATAGTTGTTCCCATCGTAGGAAATTTTTTGTTTTCTATGTTGCGAACCCTACAGTTTTAGTCCGATGGCGTGTTGGAAGATCGTCAGAGACCCCCCCCCATTTCAATAATGAAGATTTGTGCCGGACTTTTGTTTTCTTTATGTAACTTGAGTCTTTAGGAACTCCGCACTATTAAGAGGGGTTCTCTCGATGAGCTTATTAAGGATGAATTCCTAAGCCTTTTACACATCCCATAGACCCACTTGTCCCATCACCAAAGAGAGAGGAGAGGAAATTCTATCTGTCAAGACATTTCTACAAAGCTCGGTTTACAAATCAGTTGAACTGGCTCACAGACCGAGTGGTCCGGTGCTAGCAACAGAAAACCGACCTTGAACCGGGATTGTCGGTTCGCTATACCGGGTCTATCCGAGATTGCAGATAGTACTCATTCGCGGTTCATTTTCGGTCTTATGGTCAGGGAACAGAGCCGTTCGGTGTGAGGGCCGGTCCAACTGAACTACGCAGAATTGCTCTAAACGGCTATTTTTCTCCTTGAGGTATAAATATCCCTTCTTCCACCTTGAGTAGGTTAGGCACTCCATTTCAAATTCAACCTTGAGCTCTCGTTCTCTCTCTCCATTATTGAAACACCAAAAGCTTGAGGATCTCCCATTCTACCCAACCTAATCCAAATCACTTTGGTAGAAATGAAGAGGAGATGATCTATGTTTTAACCAAGCCAAAGTTCATTCCCCCTTGAGTTCATCGAGTTTGCTTGTTACTCTTAGGTTTGTGGGAAACCCTAGGCATCTAGGGTCACTTAGAGGCATTCGGCTTGTGATTTGCTCCGTGGAAAGTTTGTGAGGGTTTGGAGACTACCTTAAAGTCTACCACGAGTAAGTGATCTATTCCTTCATGGGATAGGCTCGGATAAGAAGGTGAGCCATCGTGGCGTTGGGGAACCTTCATGGAACATCACACCTCTCCAACGTGACGTAGTCCCCTTCCTAAAGGTGGTGAACACGGGAATACATCTTCGTCTCCGCGTGCTTCGTCCTTAACAAATATCTTACTTGTGTTGTTTACTTTGTGATAGCCTTCGAGCTTGAAGTATCTTGTATGATCATCTAGGTTCACTCAGCTAGTTTGCATTTAGGCACACTTATTGACGAGGGTTCGATTCGTCAATGCCCATTGTTATGGACTTGGGTTTGTAGAAGATGGGGAGACTGGAGATCACGAGACGGTTAACAGACACATAGCAAGGGGACACGGTGTTTACCCAAATTCAGGCCCCTAGAGAGAAAACCCTACCCCTGGTTGTTTGTTCTTGATTGATGGCGGAACCAAAGGTTACAAGGGTGCACAGATGAAATCTGGCGTGAGGTGTGTGTATGAGAGTTGAGAGAGAGAGAGATATCCTCCTCGTTGTGCCCCTGGCCTTTATATGGGGAGGCTAGGCCTCGGGTAGGTCGATTCAGTTATAGATTAGGTTTGAACCTTCAAGATGCTATCTACAGCTTGGCCGTGTTCTCCAAGGAGTCGAACTTTCTCTAGGATTGGGCCATCCGGAGTCTCCTTGGGCTTTGCGTCATCAGCAAGTCTCCGTGTGGGCTTCCACTGGGCCAGACCGGGTAGGCCAAGGTCAGGTACCCATAGGGCATATCCATGTCACTTATATTCCGCAAAGCCTAAAACTTGCAAAATTTTACAAAGAATTTTGTAGAAACCTATTCACCGCTCTAGGTAAACCATCTTACACTTTCACCACTCTTTCATTTCGGCCTTTGTGATCACCTCATTCTCCTCTGGGGTATAGTCGTAAGGTATCTTGGGAGGAACCTTTGTACTTTTGGGAGGGGCTCCAGTCGATATCTCGGTGATCGGTTACCACTCCCCAGAGTAGTGGTGATACTCTTCCAATTTTGGCTCCGAACCATAGTGGGCTGAGACGGCTGCCACGGCGGCGAAGAAGGCTGCATTGGAGACGGCTGCCACGGCGGCGTCGACGGCTATGCTGGAGACGGATGACGCAACAGCAAAGATGGCTGCTAGAGGAAGGTGAGGCGGCGGAGACGACTGTTGCGCCGGAGACGGGTGAGGCGGCGGCGAAGATGGAGTTCTTTGAGAAGTCGATGGCCTTGGCATCCGATTTGGAAGCATGATGTTTTCCTTTCACCATAGAATGGTGACATTTTTGGCTTCTCCTAGTTCAATCATATCCCCTTCACCAGAAGAGTCAAGCTTCAGCTGGTGAAATCCGTTCATAACTTCATCCACCCCGAGAACAGCGTAGCCATATGGATCCAGACAACAATTGTAAGTTGGTTTAGGTCTAATTGGTATGGCAAGCCGACCACCACCTTCATGGTTATGTTCACAACTTCCACATGTAGCTTACAATGTGTCGTATCCGAGATATCGCCCACTGGGTAGCCAAGAGGAGACATAATTGATGCATCATCATCACCCCGCAGCTCCGTGGAAGCCATGGTGCTTTTTTGATTATTAGATAGTCCGGTAGCATCGAATACAGGTTCTACCATGTGCTGATGAGATGGGATGGTAGAACCTTGCTGGCTAAGTGCATCAATTTGATCCTGCTGCCGCTTTAATTGTTCTACTATATTATGCATCTGGCATGCATGTTTCCTTGCTTCAAATTCATCCTTTTCCTTTCTCCTCTTACGGCTTCTATCAAGATATTTCTTCATGCCGACAGGAAACCCATTTTTCCATGTTTGGAGCCTGATGTGCCTTGTGTTCGTCCTCTGTGTTCATCATTCTCGAGGGCGAGTGGGAGTTCATCATTCTCTCTATCGAGAAGAAACCTCCCCTCTTCAATAACATTTACTGCATTTCTAATGTATTTGATGGGTACGGGATTTTCATCATGTATTTTGTTATATATGCACTTCCCTTCTGAGTCCAACATGATCACATGCCCATAAAAACCAATTATTTACCCATTCAAGCCAATTGTCTGTCTCTGGAGTGATCCCTTTATCATGAAGGTCATCCTCAAGTTTCTTCCACTTAGGCATGCTATCCTTGTAGCCACCTTGCCCCATAGTATGGTGACACTGCTTTTTAGCACCATTTTCTTATTCATTTCAGACCTTGTCAGAGCTAGCTCTGATTTCTTGTATGCCACAAAGTCATCCCAGTCATATTTTATCTTCTCATACGCTCCAGTGAACTACAGAGTCTTCTCTTTCACGATAAAGTCAAGGTGCAATATTTTCTTCCAGTTGGTGAATTTTTGGGCCATCTTCTTAAGAGCCTACTCCTTGACTTTTTGCTTTATGGTATCAGCAAATTGCTAGGCATTCTCTCTATCCTCCTCATTTGGATCCACCTCTAGCTTCGGTATGGTGAAATAAACCATGAGCTTATTCCAAAGAAAATATTTGGCTTTGTCGCAGACATATCTAGATCCTCCTTCCTTTGGCCTATTTCGTTCTCGAACGGTGACCGGGATGTAGTCCCAAACAATAACTCTACATTGTGCTACAAATTTGTTATTAACATGGGCGGGAGCCGTTGGTTCACCGTCTTTAGAGACTTCTTTGATCCTATACCTTTCATGGTCTTCCAACTTTCTGGTTGGGCCTCGTTTTGTCTTCGCAGAAGATTTTCTCGATCCAGAGGGCTAAAAGAAGAAAGAGCGTTAATATATGTATATAGACAGCAGATGATTAATTAATATATATATATGCACCTCGCTGGATTTTGTAATATTTAATGTTCCACCGGAGCCGCCGCCTTCTCCCTCACCGAAGTCGTCGGCTTCTCCCTTACCAGAGCCATCGGCTTGTCCCTCACCAAAGAAGTATGTTCGGTCGAGAAGAGGATTTCCCTGACCGGAGTTGTTTAGAAACATAGAGGTGACATCAACATCTTCCCCGCGGATCATATCCTGGAGCAAGTTTTCCTTTTCTTCATCTCTGCCATCTGGTTCCATAGTTTCTACAAATTAAGAATTGCAAGTTATTGTAATGCTATAATTTGGAAATTTCCCCCTTTTGCATATGCATATGATAGGGGTTTTTAGTGCTCTACTAATTAAGAATTGCAAGTTATTGTAATGCTATAATTTCTGAAATAATACATGATTTTGATGCTATAATGTAGATCTCATTTTTCTGAACATTTTGGTATATCATTCATATTTTTCTGATAAACAAAGAATATTCTATGAATTATACAAGTTTGTATTTAATTAACAAATGAACACATATAGATTATTTTTTACATATAATCCTTTTTATACAATATACAAATAATCCAAATATAAATAACACATATAGATAATGAACATATTTTCCTACATATAATCCAAATAATCTAATTCCTTGTTTTCCTACATTTGTACATTTATACAATCTACACATATATAATCCAAATATAATCCTCCTTTTCCTATTTATTAATATGTAAATCTAAAAACAACTAACCCTAATTCCCTAATTCTAAATATAACACAATCTTTTCCTCTAATTCCCTAATTAACTAAACCTAGCTAATAATCCCTAACTAATAATCCATGACTAACAATCCCTAACTATTAATCCCTAAATAATTAATCTCTAACTAATAATACACTAATCTACACTTTACAACTAAAAAACAGAAAAATGCGTGAATAAGAAAAGGGCTCACCTGCGCACGCGTAGGTGGCCGGGCTCGGATGCGGCGGATCCGGCGGCTCGGGACAGAGAGAGGGGGGCGGCTGCGGGGCGGTGGCGCGGTGTCGGGTGGCAGCGGCAAGCTCTGGTGTGGGTGGTGGGGGCAAGCTCGGGAAAAGGGCGTGTGACGCGGGGAGAGCTCGGGATAAAGGCCGGAGGCGCGCGTGGAGGCTGTCGGCGGTGCGTGCAGGCCGCCGGCGGGGCGACAGTTGGGTAGCCTGACAGCGTGCGTCGGAGATTGAGGTCCTCGTGGCAGCGGATGCTCTATTCGCGTGAAAGAAGAAGAACCAGAAGCAGATGGAGCGATGCGCAGTTAAGTAGGGGAGGCTCATTTGTCCCAGTTGGTGGCTTTAACCGGAACGAAAAGGTCATATATCCTGGTTGGTGGCTCCAACCGGGAAAATGCTTTGGTTATTAGTCCCGGTTGGAACCACCAACTACGACGTATGTCCTTTTTTTTGTCCGGCCAGAAACGGCACGCTAGAGGCCTATTAGTCCCGGTTATTTGCATACACCAGGATTAAAAGTCCTTTTTTCATATGTTTTTCAAACTTTTCAGTCCTTGTTCCCACCTTATTTCGTATTTAGGTGTTTAAATTTGAAATGGTTTTTAAATGGCAAGTCATTTTGAATTTGAAAAAACTTTCAACATGAGAAGTGTTTGAATTTGAATAAATAATCCAAAACCATTTTCTGTTTTCTCAAATAATTAGTCTAACTATTCAAACTATTAACCATTTTGCCATTTTCAATTAAAATGAATTAACTAATATTTTTTGCATACTTTGGAATCTGACAAAACTTTCAACATGAAAAGTGTTTGAATTTGAATAACTAATCCAAAACCATTTTATGTTCTCTAAAATAATTATTCAAACTATTCAAACCGGATCTACTTCCTATCGATTTGGCAGATATTTGTCCTTTTCACCCGGGGAGGACTAAAAGGTTTGAGATCTCCCGGTTGGGAGATCGTCCATGCAAGGTGGTCTAATAAATTTGAAAAATGGGTGTAGAGGTCCAAACCTTTATAAGGTAGAGATCCCTGTGTTTACAATGCTAGTCCCTGGATCAATAGCTAGCATCCACAGTTTAAGATGTAATATCAAAAAACAAAGGTCATAGTACAAATTTATAACCAGGAATAAAATAATTCTTTACATCTTACATAGCTCATTTTGCTATCTCATTAAATGCAACAGAAATAACTATATAGCCTGGAGTCCTTCATATTCAAAGTGCCACAGGCAATCATGTTGGTTGTAGACTTGTAATCCTAATCAACACACTTCACTAACATCAAACAAACCTGCAACATAATAAGTTACAGCCACAAGGGTCAATACATTGGAATTGTATTGGAAAGTGATACTATGGTAGTATAGTGGAGTCTATCATCTATATGCATTTGGATAAGTGGAGCTTAGGCTTGCTTTGCTCAAAATATGTTTTCCTTATAAGTTGTAAACACTAAGTTTTTGTTTGTCAAATAACGCAAGGAACAACACGGCTAAGTACTTAGATTTTACTCTCTCGAGAGGTGGTGCACTTTCCCCACAAGACTCGACATGCATGGAGACAAGATCTTTCAGAAGCCTTCCTTAG
This sequence comes from Avena longiglumis, assembly GCA_030063025.1. Lineage (NCBI taxonomy): Eukaryota > Viridiplantae > Streptophyta > Magnoliopsida > Poales > Poaceae > Avena > Avena longiglumis. The sequence goes on along the minus strand of CP125973.1, from coordinate 442,270,083 downwards.
ACCAAAATGGACGCGCTCCAAACCTATCACCCCCTACCACCTTCTGGCCATCTGGCTAAGTTATTGCAACCTATATGATCCAGGCAGAGCCCATATTGCCATGTGACTGCACTTGAAGCTTCTCAACATTTGACATGTCAAATCTCTTTGTTCCTGGGTGGCTTTCCAAAGTGAGATACACAAGTATTCGCCAGTTTACTGGCCCTGGGTAACCACTCAACATAAATTCATTCACACCATTCCACCTAGCATGAATATAATCCACCTTTGTTCTACTAGCTAGGCTAAGCATGATAGTAGTAGGAATATTAACTTAGGGAAAATTCTACTAAGGCATCATCTACTAGGATTTCCCATGGCATAGTTAACACATAGAAAATTTCATGCAAGTATTACTTAGAAATATCACTAATGCATAGTCAAAATATTAGGACAAAATGTATGAAGAACCACTTGCCTTTTTGGTAGAGAATATAGGTTCACTCCTTCATCTTGCAATTGTCACACTCTTCAAAGTCCAGTACAATGAAGGGAATATGCCCTGAGAGGCAATAATAAAGTGTTTATTATGTGTATTCCAAGTATATGATAGATTTTTATTTTGCATGCTATAATTGTATTAATACGGAAACGTTAATACACGTGTGTTTAATAAACAAACAGAAAGTTCCTAGTTATGCCTCTCTCATAAACTAGCTCGTTGATTAACAAGATGATCAAGGTTTCCTGATCATGGACATTGGATGTTGTTAATAACGGGATCACAACATTAGTGTAATGGTGTGATGAACATTCATCTGAAGTATAGTATTACGATCAAAGTCATTGAGTTTATATTGCTATAACAACTTACGAAGTGATCCTAATCCTTAGACCATGAGATCATGTCAATCACTAACACCGAAAGAGTTTCTTGATAACATCAAACGTCACACCGTAATGGTGATTATAAAGATGGATTCAGAACTAATAAAGTGTTATGTTGAGGCTCATGGATCGAGAGTGGAATTTATTCATCCCGTGACGGATAGATATACTGGGCCCTCTCGGTGATATCACATTGATTAGCTTGCAAGCAAGTGATTTGATCACTACAATGTTATATCACAGAACGAGAAAAGAGTGCATGTCGATGCGAGATCAAACTAGGTATGGAGATACCGATGATCGAATCTCGGACATGTAATATATCGTGAAACAAAGGGATTAAGATACTAGCGTAAAAGGTTCCGACGATCACAAGAAAGTCATCGTTGAATGTGTGGGAGTCAGTATGGGTCTCCAGATCCCGCTTCTGATTATTGATCCGAGAGGGGTCTCGATCATGTCCACATTATTCACGAACTGTAGGGTGACACACTTAAGAGACACCGACATCCAATTGGAGCAAATGTTTCATGCCGAAAGAATGAACAAGCGCAGGAATTTATTTCACTAGATACCGAAACAGGTTTTCGGGTGAAATTGCATAAAGTGGTTATGCATGTGAAATAGAATTCTAGCAAGGGGTTATATGTGAATGTTTGTCATTAAAGTAATTGACAAAATTCTGAATAAAATAAAAGAGTTTTATTTAATGAGAGTTTGCATTAAATTTGGTGGAAATTTAATGGGAATTTGAGTGGACTTTTGAGTGGAGGGAATTTAAAGGGCATTTTGTGAGCGGAGTGTCCACCCACATGAATGAAGGAGGGGAGAGGGCAGCCCCCATGGCCGGCAGCCACCCCCTTGGGTGCCCCCCCTCCTCCTATAAAAGGAGCCCCTCCTCTCACTTGTCTCTCACACCTCCTCGTGAAGGATCTCTCTCCCCCTCTAGAATTTATCCCCCATGGTCTCGGACTAGCGAGATACATGTTCCCGGTGGCTATTCGGCAATAAAGAGTTGTGCTTCCGCTGCATCGCTGGAGCGAGGAGGCGGAGGTTGCTCGGTGCCTCGAACATGTGTGCGATCACGGATGCGCTGCTGATTTGCGGCGCTAGGACTTCCTCTCGATCTTGAGATCGGCAAGAGATTGTCTACATCAACCACGAGTTGAACTCGTTAAGCTTTGTTGGTATTCAAGGGTATGTTATCTACGGATATACATCCGCCCGTTGTTTGTATCTAGTAGATAGATCTTGGTATATAGTTCACATTGTAGGAAATTTTTTGTTTTCTATGCTGCGAACCCTACAGTGGTATCAGAGACGGATCTATGCGTAGATACTTTACACGGATAGTACACATATGAGTATGTGGGCGATGATGATCATGTTGTTGCTCCTTTGTTGTAATTTTGGATATTGGTGGCATAGTGGGATGAAGCGGCCCGGACAAACTTTACATGTCCTCACACATGAGACCTGTTCCACGCTTGACATGCAACTAGTTTGCATAAGTGGCTAGCGGGTGTCTGTCTCTCCTACTATAGTCAATATCTATTTTGCAAGCTAGTTGTCAACAATTTGATTATCCTCGTTGTGGTTCATGTTCGTAGGTAAGAACGGTTCTATCTCGAAAGCCCTAAGCCACGTAAAACTTGCAATGGATAAATTAGAGGCGTCTAGTTTAGATTGTTGCTGGGCTAGTGTTATGATAGGGTAGTGTTGTAAGTAGAAGTATGAGATGATACTCTTACAACACACATAGCGTGTAAAATCCATAGACCTTGGATTTACACATATAGGTATGATAGTGATCATACCACGATGCACATGATAGAGATCATCTGGGAACCATATAATTTCACTAATAAACATATGATGTTTGATAGCATCTTATATTGCTTGTTTAGCGCTTTGTTAGCATAATAAGATGATCCTCATTTAAATATCAAGATAAGAATGTGTTCTTCCTTTAGTATGCACCGATTATGTTTTCGCCGCTCCAAGACATCACATGATGATCGGGTGTTCTTGGATCCACGACCATATTTCGGTGTAAAATAGTTACACACGAATACTAAGGTTCTAACTTGGTGAGCCTAGCATGTATGACATGGCCTCTAACACGGACCAAAAGGTTAAGCATGAGTCATATAGTTGATATGATGCCCATTTGATGCTCGCCTTTGAAGCTATACCGACTCACGTGATGATCGGACTTGGTGTAGTGGATTTGGTTCATGTAATCACCAAAAAGGCACGAGGGATGTCGTTTTTGAGTGGGAGTTCATTCGTAATATAGATTAGTTGAACTCATCTATCATACACTTAGTCTAAACTTTACAAATTTTGTTGTAGATGGAACCACCTGCTTTTAATTTCAATGTGTTCATGGAGAAAGAGAAACTAGCAACGAACCGTAGCAACTTTACCGAATGGGCCATGAATTTGAGGATTCTCCTCTCTGCTGCACAAAAGCAATATGTGCTAGAAGCGCCGTTAGGCCCCCCACCTTTAGATGATGCCCCTGACGAGGAGAAGAATGTCTATCAGACTCGTCAGGAGGACCACAACTTAGTTCATTGCGGCATATTGTATGGGCTAGAGCCGGAACTTCGAAAGCGTTTCGAAAACGGCAATGAATTTGATACAATGGGTGAGTTGAAAATGATTTTCGACACACATGTCTGTCAGAGAGCTACAACGCTCGAAAAGTTCTTTAGCTGCATGATGGAAGAGCACAGCTCCGTTAGTGAGCATGTACTCAAGATGACGGGTTACGCTGATAAGCTTGTGTCCTTGGGAATATCGATTCCCATTGACTTAGGCATCCATCGTGTTCTGCAGTCTCTGCCACCTAGCTATAAGAGCTTCATGATGAACTATAATATGCAAGGCATGAAGAAGTCTCTCCCCGAGCTTCTGTCAATGCTTAAAACTGCAGAAGTGGAGATCAAAAAGGAACATCAAGTGTTGATGATCAATAGGAACACTGGTTTCAAGAAAGACAAGAAGGGAAAACGGAAGGGAAGTAAGGGCGGCAAGCCTGTTGCCGCGCCTGAAAAGAAACCCCGAGTTGGACCTAAGTCTGATTCCGAGTGCTACTATTGTAAGGGGACTGGCCACTGGAAGCGCAACTGCCCCAAGTATCTGGCAGACAAGAAGGCCGGCAAGGCAAACAAAGGTATATATGATATACATGTTATTGATGTGTACTTGACTAGTGCTCGTAGTAGCACCTGGGTATTTGATACCGGTTCAGTTGCTAATATTTGTAACTCGAATCGTGGGTCATGAACAAGCGACCGCTAGCAAGGGGTGAGGTCAAGATGCGTGTCGGCAATGGATCAAGCGTTGATGTGATCGCCGTCGAAATGCTGCCTCTCCACTTGCCGTCGGGATTAGTTATAAACATGAATAAATGTTATCTGGTGCCTGCACTGAGCATGAACATTGTATCTGGATCGTGTTTGATGCGAAGTGGTTATTCATTTAAATCCAAGAACAATGGTTGTTCCATTTATATGAATGAAATCTTTTATGGTCATGCACCGATGATGAATGGTTTATTTCTATTAGATCTCGATGATAGTGTTACACATATTCATAATGTTGATGCTAAAAGGATTAAACTTAATAATGATATATCCGCATATATGTGGCACTGCCGTCTAGGTCATATTGGCGTTAAACGCATGAAGAAGCTCCATTCGGATGGACTTTTGGAATCACTTGATTATGAATCATTTGATACATGTGAGCCATGCCTTATGGGCAAGATGACTAGAACGCCGTTTTCCGGTTCAATGGAACGGGCGACAGATTTATTGGAAATCATACATTTTGATGTATGTGGTCCAATGAGTGTGTCGACGCGAGGTGGATATCGATATTTTGTTACTTTCACGGATGATTTGAGTAGATACAGTTATATCTACTTGATGAAACACAAGTTTGAAACCTTTGAAAAGTTCAAGGAATTTCAGAATGAAGTGGAAAATCATCGTAATAGAAAGACCAAATTTCTACGGTCCGACCGTGGAGGTGAGTATCTAAGTTACGAGTTTAGCACTCACATGAAAGAGTGTGGAATTGTTTCACAACTCACACGCCGTAACACCACAAATGGTGTGTTGGAACGTCGTAATCGTACTTTATTAGATATGGTTCGATCTATGATGTCTCTGACGGACTTGCCGTTGTCATTTTGGGGTTATGCACTAGAAACTGCTGCATTCACTTTAAATCGGGCACCATCTAAATCCGTTGAAAAGACTCCGTATGAATTGTGGTTTGGAAACAAACCTAAGCTGTCATTTCTTAAAGTTTGGGGATGCGATGTTTATGTGAAGAAACTTCAACCGGATAAACTCGAACCCAAAGCGGAAAAATGCGTCTTCATAGGATACCCTAAAGAAACTATTGGGTATTCTTTCTATCACAGATCCGAGGGCAAGGTTTTGTTGTTAAGAATGGATCCTTTCTAGAGAAAGAGTTTCTCGAAAGGTGTGAGTAGTCGGAAGGTAGAACTCGAAGAGGTTGTGGAACCTTCTCTTCAAAGTATGGCGAGTAGCGCAGCACCGGAAGTTGTCCCGGAGTTGGCTCCACCTGTTGAAGAGGGAACTAATGATAATGATCATGAAACTCCGAAAGAGAGTACTATCGAACCTCGCAGTCAAAGCAGACGCTGCAGCCCGAGTCAGACGGACATCCTGTCATGAATTTCATGGTTGATGAAAATGATGACCCTGCGACGTATGAAGAAGCGATGATGAGCCCGGATTCCAACAAATGGTTAGAAGCCATGAAATCTGAGATGGAATCCATGTATGAAAATCAAGTTTGGAACTTGGTGGAATTACCTCACGACCGAAAGGCCGTGGAGAACAAATGGATTTTCAAAAGGAAAAATGATGCTGATGGTAATGTGACCGTCTATAAAGCTCGACTTGTCGCAAAGGGGTTTCGACAAATTCAAGGAGTTGACTACGATGAGACTTTCTCTCCCGTAGCGATGCTAAAGTCAGTTAGGATTATGTTAGCAATTGCTGCATATTTCGATTATGAGATATGTCAGATAGATGTCAAAACCGCGTTTCTCAATGGTAATATTGAAGAAGAGTTGTATATGATACAACTAAAGGGTTTTGTCGATCCTAAGGATGCTAACAAGGTGTGCAAGCTTCAGCGATCCCTCTATGGATTGAAGCAAGCATCACGAAGTTGGAATCTCCGCTTTGATGAGGTGATCAAAGAGTTTGGATTTGTCCAAACTTATGGAGAAGCTTGTATTTACAATAAAGTGAGTGGGAGCAATGTGGCATTTCTGATATTATATGTGGATGACATATTATTGATCGGAAATGATATAGATCTTTTAAACAGTGTTAAAAGTTATCTAAACAGCAAATTTTCAATGAAGGACCTAGGTGAAGCGTCATACATATTAGGCATAAAGATCTATAGAGATAGATCTAGGCGCCTAATAGGGCTATCGCAAAGTACATACCTTGATAAGATTTTAAAGAAGTTTAAAATGGATAGATGTAAGAAGGGGTTCTTACCTATGTTGCAAGGCAAGACATTGAGTAAGACTCAAAGTCCGGCTTCGGCGGAAGAAAGAGAGATAATGGACAAAGTCCCCTATGCTTCAGCCATAGGCTCTATAATGTACGCCATGCTATGTACAAGACCGGATGTGGCACATGCTATTAGTTTGACTAGTATGTACCAATCGGATCCAGGTTCGGAACACTGGATAGCGGTCAAGAATATCCTTAAGTACTTACAAAGAACTAAGGATATGTTTCTTGTATACGGAGGTGAAGAAGAGCTCGTCGCTAAGTGTTATGTCGACGCTAGCTTTGACACCAATCCGGATGACTCTAAGTCTCAATCCGGATACGTATTTCTCATGAATGGAGGAGCGGTTAGTTGGAGGAGCTCCAAACAACCTGTGGTAGCGGGATCAACAACGGAGGCCGAATATGTTGCTGCTTTAGAAGCGGCTCAGGAAGCAGTTTGGATGAAGGAGTTCATATCCGAACTAGGAGTGGTGGCAAACGCGTTGGACCCAATGGTGATCTATTGTGACAACAATGGTGCCATTGCCAATGCCAAAGAGCCAAGGTCTCACAAGCATTCCAAGCATATTAAGCGCCGGTTTCACTCCATCCGCGAGCATGTCAAGGATGGAGATATAAAGATTTGTAAAGTACATACGGATCTCAATGTAGCAGATTCGTTGACTAAAACTCTCCCTAGAGCAAAACAAGATCAACACCAGAACTCAATGGGTGTTAGATTTATCACTATGTAACTAGATTATTGTCTCTAGTGCAAGTGGGAGATCAAGGAATATGCCACGAGAGGCAATAATAAAGTGTTTATTATGTGTATTCCAAGTATATGATAGATGTTTATTTTGCATGCTATAATTGTATTAATACGGAAGCGTTAATACATGTGTGTTTAATAAACAAGCAGAAAAGTTCCTAGTTATGCCTCTCTCATAAACTAGCTCGTTGATTAACAAGATGATCAAGGTTTCCTGATCATGGACATTGGATGTTGTTAATAACAGGATCACAACATTAGTGTAATGGTGTGATGAACATTCATCCGAAGTATAGCATTACGATCAAAGTCATTGAGTTTATATTGCTATAACAACTTACGAAGTGATCCTAATCCTTAGACCATGAGATCATGTCAATCACTAACACCGGAAGAGTTTCTTGATAACATCAAACGTCACACCGTAACAGGGTGATTATAAAGATGGATTGAGAACTAATAAAGTGTTATGTTGAGGCTCATGGATCGAGAGTGGAATTTGTTCATCCCGATGACGGATAGATATACTCTGGGACCTCTCGGTGATATCACATTGATTAGCTTGTAAGCAAGTGATTTGATCACTAGAATGTTATATCACAGGAACGAGAAAAGAGTGCATGTCGGTAACGAGATCAAACTAGGTATGGAGATACCGATGATCGAATCTCGGACATGTAATATATCGTGAAACAAAGGGATTAATATACTAGCGTAAAAGGTTTCGACGATCACAAGAAAGTCATCGTTGAATGTGTGGGAGTCAGTATGGGTCTCCAGATCCCGCTTCTAATTATTGATCCGAGAGGGGTCTCGATCATGTTCACATTATTCACGAACCGTAGGGTGACACACTTAAGAGACACTGACATCAAATTGGAGCAAATGTTTCATGCCAAAAGAATGAACAAGCGCAGGAATTTATTTCACTAGATACCGAAACAGGTTTTCGGGTGAAATTGCATAAAGTGGTTATGCATGTGAAATAGAATTCTAGCAAGGGGTTATTTGTGAATGTTTGTCATTAAAGTAGTTGACAAAATTCTGAATAAAATAAAAGAGTTTTATTTAATGTGAGTTTGCATTAAATTTGGTGGAAATTTAACGGGAATTTGAGTGGACTTTTGAGTGGAGGGAATTTAAAGGGCATTTTGTGAGTGGAGTGTCCACCCACATGAATGAAGGAGGGGAGGGGCAGCCCCCATGGCCAGCGGCCACCCCCTTGGGTGCCCCCCTCCTCCTATAAAAGGAGCCCCCCTCCTCACTTGTATCTCACACCTCCTCGTCAAGGATCTCTCTCCCCCTCTAGAATTTATCCCCCATGGTCTCGGACTAGCGAGATACATGTTCCCGGTTGCTATTCGGCAAGAAAGAGTTGTGCTTCCGCTGCATCGCTGGAGCGAGGAGGCGGAGGTTGCTCGGTGCCTCGAACGTGTGTGTGAGCACGGATGCGCTGCTGATTTGCGGCGCTAGGACTTCCTCTCGATCTTGAGATCGCCAAGAGATCGTCTACATCAACCACGAGTTGAACTCGTTAAGCTTTGTCAGTCTTCAAGGGTATGTTCTCTACGGATATACATCCGCCCGTTGGTTGTATCTAGTAGATAGATCTTGGTATATAGTTCACATCGTAGGAAATTTTTATTTTTTATGCTGCGAACCCTACATACAATTCAATCAAGGCACAAATTCAATCTAGCATTCAAACAATTCACCACATAAAATAATAAAAACAAAGCAATGCATGCAAGCATGCAAAAGATTGTTTTATTTGTAAAGGTGATTTCTAATAGGCTATAAACATTTTAAAACACCTATTGGTCATTTATAAAAGTGGAAAAACCATTTGAAATCAAGTTAATGGAAAATAGGTCATTTAAATCATTTTTGTATTGATAGAAATGATTAAATCAAAGTAATAATTTCTAGTGTTAGCCAAATATATTTTTAAACCCAAATGTTAGTGTTTATGGTCAAAAGTGTTTAAATTAAATTCATTTTCAAAAGGTTTCACTCAAAAATCATTTTTAAATCAAGCACCATTTTTATTTTACTAGAAAAGCTTTTTATTCAAAGGAATAATTCCTTAGTGTCACAAAATATATTTTTAAATCCAAAAGTTGGTTTTTATGGTCAGTAGGTTCAAAACAAACCATTTGCAAAAAAATACCCTAAAAATATTTTTAGAATAAATTTTATAACCAAAATAGACCTAATATTGTTTCTGCAAAAGCATCTACTTTTACAGAAGAAAAACACAAAAAAGGGCATGGTTGCAAAGGTTTCACTTTTATGAATCCAGTGATATACAATTTGTAAAATTTGGATGTGTAGATCTAAAGTTATGAATTTTTCAAATTCAATCATCTAATAGAAATGTTTCTGTTTTAAAAACAGATTCTGGGCTACGTGGCTGCTTCCTATTGGTTGGTAACGGTTCGTGCGGATCGAGCAATACTGACCGTAAAATCTAACTAACAACGCATGGCACAGATTGAGCATACCCCTTCGATTAAGTGATCTATCGCATCCACAAGATCTGCATCTAACGGTCGCAATCGATCTGGCTAGAAACAGGCGACGCAACGACGGCTGCGCGATGGCGGCGCTCAGGCGATGCTCGTACGGTGTTTCTAGGAAGCAAAGGAGAGAAGGGGTCACCAGATTTGTCGAAGCGTGTAGAAGCTCAACGTCGACTTCGCAGGGACAAGGGCGCACAAGGTTGGTGTAGATTGCTCGCCGGAGTTCGTGTCTGTGTCGGGTGAGTACAGTCATCGATGGAGGCGAGGGTACAGATCGTGCTAAGACAAACAAATAGTTCCGTTAGACGCGTAGGAGCTTGGCGAGCGCAGTAGCATCATTCAGAGGAGAAGGGGGGCCAGGTATTACCGGAGAAACTCGTCGGAGTCAAGGCAGTGGACAGCGACGCTTAAAGGTAGACCGAGGAGATCTCCTGGGGCACGCGCGGGCGAGAGGGAGGCACTGGCAGGTGCGTGAGGTGGTGGCGAGCACGCTCGTGAAGTCCAAGGGGCAAGGGGAGGGTCGATGTTGCCAGAATTCGCCGATGAGCTCGTCGGAGTAGAGGAGGTGATGGTGAGAAATTTGGGCAGCCTAGGGGCGGAGAGGGTGTGGAGTCTGAGGGGAAAGAGAGAGAAGACGTGGGCGCTTAAGATAGCAAGGTCGCTGGCGGGATTAACTGAGCCATCAAGACGAATTTACGCAGATTTAACCACGGAAGAAACGGTAGCAAGGTTAGGGGCGAGGTCGTAGGGAGGTTGATGACGATGACGGGGCGATGGTGGGGTCATAGAATCAGCGAGGTGGAGGGCTGCACGTGGGGTCGCGGAATCAGTTACTGCGCGGGTGCGTTTGCGGGTGAGAAAAACGATTCGGGGAGGAGGAGAGAGGTGGGCTGCGCTGGGCTTAGTTGGGCTGGTTGGGCCGGGTTCTGCTAGGCTGGTTCTTTCCCTTTTTTATTCTGTTTCCTTTTCTAATTTATGTTTTGATTTTATTTAAATGTTTTCAAACTCAAATTGATTTCAGATTTTTATCAAATCTCTTCTAAACTTTCAGTAGCTTTTAATACTATTTATTAGTGTATTTTAAAGTCCATTTTTGAATATTTTCTTATATTCTCTATGCTTAAATATTTATTTAAGATAGACACTTGTCTTTATTTAAATAAGGTTTTTATATGTTTTCAAACTTCTATTTGAATTCCAATTTTTGCCAAACCTTTTTTAGTAGTTTTTATTTGTTCATTACTTGTTAAATAATTCATTTTGAATTATTTAAAATATTGTAATATGATTTAATATTCATTTAAATTGGGCATTTGTCTTTATTCAAATAAAATTAAATATGGTTTTAAATCCATATAAATTTTATTCAAATAATTCTTTTATTAAGTTAATTAGATAACTTTTTAATCCACTTTGGAAAATTCCAATTTATTATTTTCTCATGGTTTAATTAATCATTTACATTAGGGAGTTTGTCTCCATTTAAATATAATTAGAATATGGTTTAATCCCATATAATTTTATTTGAATATTCTTTATCCCTTTATTTTATTTGGATTTGGATTACCTTTGTTCCATTTGCTTATGGATTTAACTCAAGGTTTAAATTGTCTTCTAAATAATTTCCTTTGGATTTATTATTTAGTTTAGGAAATTTGTCTTTATTTAAATAAAATTGGATATTGTTAAATCCTTATGATTTTATTTCAATAATTATTTTTTATTTCTATTATTCAATAACTTTTATTTGTTTATGGATTTTGGCCAAGATTTAATTTGGGTTTTAATATTCCTTATTTATTTATTCATTTATTTCCTTATCTTATACAATCCATATCTTTTTATTTAAAGATCCAATCTTTGTGATTCCAATTTGTAGAATCTTATTTAATATTTTTTTATCTCTTTAAATCCTTTTAGGATTAATTTGCTCACAATTTGATATGGATTTTAGATAGGAGCTTTATTAGCTTTGAAATTTATTTTCCTTTTATCTTATTTAAAATCATAAGTTTTTATCTATGTCTCCAAATTAAATGAAACCAATTTCTATGGTTTTATAATCTTTTTGTTTATCATTTTTGATCATTTATAAATGTTTGTTTCTGAATTTTATATGGATCAATTCCATAGTCTTTAGAGAGATCTTGGAAATGATTTTCTTCCATTAGGGTTTTAGGATTTTGGTTTATTTTCCCAAGTGTTTATATTTCAAGATACATTCATTTATGAATGCATTTCACTTGATTGAAATTTTGTTGGATTCCCTTTTTAGTCAAAGTTTGTTCAAGTAGGGTTTTGGTGTTTCTATTTAGAAGAAAAAAGTTTCTTTTCACCCTAAATTTCAACCATTATTTATTTTGTTTATTTATTTTTCACATTTCAAATTTTGGAAAATGTTGGGATGTGACAATGGGGCGGTAGTATTTTGAATTAGCATTTTGGTGGTTGGTTCATAAAATGCCCCGTTTTTGTGCTCGGAAAATGGAAAATGCATTTTCCGTGTGACGAAAAGAAAAACTTCCTCCTGCAACATTGTTCATCATTCCAAGATGCATATGAATGCATAATATGGGCACAGTATTACAAACTATGCCAAGTTTGATATTTTTCCTTGCAACTATGTCACATAATATGACACCACGTGAAGGATTTACATTGCTCTATCCGTTTTTGAATTTCTTATGCTTGTTTCAAAATTTTCCCATTTAAAACTATGGTCAAAACGGCGGGCATGAAGATAGGGATTGAGCCTTATTAAAACTTGCATTGGATCTCTGAAGAAACATCATATTGTGAGTCTAAAAACAACTTTTTCAAAAAATCATGAGCATTAGATCATGTACCCATAGTTCAAACCGGACCCACTTCCTACTGATTCGGTAAACATTTGTGTTTTTCACCTGAGAAGGACGAAAAGGTTTGAGATCACCCGGTTATGATAACGTCCATGTAAGGTGGTCTAGTATTTTTGAAAAAGGGGTGATAGCATTTTGAAACAACATTTTGGTGATTGCTTCACAAAACTTCCCGTTTTTGACGCTCGGAAAATGGAAAATGGCTTTTCCGTGCAACGAAAAGGAAAAATTCCTCCTGCAACATTGTTTTCCATCCCAAGATGCACATACATGCATAAAATGGGCATAGTATCATAAACTATGCTGCGATTCTGCATATAACATTGGTCATTTGGACCGAAAGCCATGAAACCTTGAACATGATAGGTCATTTTGTGAAGGTTTTTTTGAGACATAATCAATATACCAAGTTTGGTATTTTTCCTTACAACTATATGTCATATAATATTACAGCACACGAATGATTTACATTGTTCGGACCATTTTTGAATTTATTATGCTTGTTTCAACATTTTATCATTTCAAATATGGTCAAAACGGCGGGTATGAAGATAGGGGATGAGTCTCGTTAAAACTTGCATTGGATTGCTGAAGAAATATCATATTGTGAGTCTAAAAATGATTTTAAAAAAAATCACAAGCATTAGATCATGTACTTGTAGTTCAAACCAGACCCACTTCCTACCGATTCAGGAAACATCTGTGTTTTTCACCCGGGGAGGAATGAAAGGTTTGAGATCTCCTGGTTGGGAGATCGTCCATGCAAGGTGGTCTTGTATTTTTGAAAAATGGGGTGGTAGTATTTTGAATTAGCATTTTGGTGGTTGGTTCACAAAACGCCCCATTTTTGGTGCTCGGAAAATGGAAAATGCATTTTCTGTGCAACGAAAAGAAAAACTTCCTCCTGCAACATTGTTCATCAGCCCAAGATGCACATGAATGCATAATATGGGCACAGTATTACAAACTATGCAACGATTCTGCACATAACATTGGTCATTTGGACACCTCGAACATGATAGGTCATTTTGTGAAGGTTTTTTTGAGACATAATCAATATACCAAGTTTGATATTTTTCCTTGCAACTATGTCACGTAATATGACACCACGTGAAGGATTTAAATTGCTCTGGCCGTTTTTGAATTTCTTATGCCTGTTTCAAAATTTTCCCGTTTAAAACTATGGTCAAAACGGCGGGCGTGAAGATAGGGATTGAGCTTTATTAAAACTTGCATCATATCTCTGAAGAAACATCATATTTTGAGTCGAAAAAGAATTTTTCAAATAATGATGAGCATTAGATCATGTACCCATAGTTCAAACCGAACCCACTTCCAACTGATTCGATAGACATTTGTGTTTTTCACCCAAGAAGGACGAAAAGGTTTGAGATCACCCGGTTGGGAGATCGTCCATGTAAGGTGGTCTAGTATTTTTGAAAAAGGGGTTATAGCATTTTGAAACAACATTTTGGTGATTGCTTCACAAAACTCCCCGTTTTTGGCGCTCAGAAAATGGAAAATGGCTTTTCCGTGCAACAAAAAGGAAAACTTCCTCCTGCAACATTGTTTGCCACCCCAAGATGCACATACATGCACAATATGGGCATAGTATCATAAACTATGACGCGATTCTGCATATAACATTGGTCATTTGGACCGAAATCCATGAAACCTTGAACATGATATGTCATTTTGTGAAGGTTTTTTTGAGACATAATCAATATACCAAGTTTGGTATTTTTCCTTGCAACTATATGTCATATAATATTACAGCACACGAATGATTTACATTGTCCGGACCGTTTTTCAATTTATTATGCTCGTTTCAAAATTTTATCGTTTCAAATATGGTCAAAACGGCGGGTATGAAGATAGGGGATGAGTCTCGTTAAAACTTGCATTCGATTGCTGAAGAAATATCATATTGTGAGTCCAAAAATATTTTTTTTAAAAAATCACGAGCATTAGATCATGTACTTGTAGTTCAAACCAGACCCACTTCCTACCGATTCGGGAAACATTTGTGTTTTTCACCCGGGAAGGAAGGAAAGGTTTGAGATCTCCTGGTTGGGAGATCATCCATGCAAGGTGGTCTTGTATTTTTGAAAAATGGGGTGGTAGTATTTTGAATTAGCATTTTGGTGGTTGGTTCACAAAACGCCCCATTTTTGGCCCTCGGAAAATGGAAAATGCATTTTCCGTGCGACGAAAAGAAAAACTTCCTCCTGCAACATTGTTCATCAGTCCAAGATGCACATGAATGCATAATATGGGCACAGTATTACAAACTATGCCACGTTCTGCACATAACATTGGTTATTTGGACACCTCGAACATGATAGGTCATTTTGTGAAGGTTTTTTTTGTGACATAATAAATATACCAAGTTTGATATTTTTTCTTGCAACTATGTCACGTAATATGACACCACGTGAAGGTTTTAAATTGCTCTGGCCATTTTTGAATTTCTTATGCCTGTTTCAAAATTTTCCCGTTTAAAACTATGGTCAAAACGGCGGGCATGAAGATAGGCATTGAGCTTTATTAAAACTTGCATCGGATCTCTGAAGAAACATCATATTTTGAGTCTAAAAATAATTTTTTCAAATAATCATGAGCATTAGATCATGTACCCATAGTTCAAACCGGACCCACTTCCTACTGATTCGATAGACATTTGTGTTTTTCACCCGAGAAGGACGAAAAGGTTTGAGATCACCCGGTTGGGAGATCGTCCATGTAAGGTGGTATAGTATTTTTGAAAAAGGGGTGATAGCATTTTGAAACAACATTTTGGTGATTGCTTCACAAAACTCCCCATTTTTTGCGCTCAGAAAATGGAAAATGGCTTTTCCGTGAAACGAAAAGGAAAACTTCCTCCTGCAACATTGTTTTCCACCCCAAGATGCACATACATGCACAATATGGGCAAAGTATCATAAACTATGACGCGATTCTGCATATAACATTGGTCATTTGGACCGAAATCCATGAAACCTTGAACATGATAGGTCATTTTGTGAAGGTTTTTTTGAGACATAATCAATATACCAAGTTTGGTATTTTTCCTTGCAACTATATGTCATATAATATTACACCACACGAATTATTTACATTGTTCGGACCATTTTTGAATTTATTATGCTCGTTTCAAAATTTTCTCGTTTCAAATATGGTCAAAACGGCGGGAATGAAGATAGGGGATGAGTCTCCTTAAAACTTGGATTGGATTGCTGAAGAAACATCATATTGTGAGTCTAAAACTAATTTTTTTTCAAAAAATCACGAGCATTAGGTCATGTACCTGTAGTTCAAACCGGACCCACTTCGTACCGATTCGGGAAACATTTGCGTTTTCACCCGGGGAGGAAGGAAAGGATTGAGACCTCCTGGTTGGGAGATCGTTCACGTAAGGTGGTCTAGTATTTTTGAAAAATAGTGTGGTAGTATTTTGAATTAGCATTTGGTGGCTGCTTCACAAAACGCCCCATTTTTGGCCCTCGAAAAAGGCGAAAATACCTTTTTTGTGCGATGAAAAGGAAAACTTCCTCCTACAACATTGTTCTCCATCCCAAGATGCACATGCATGCACAATATGGGCACAGTATCACAAACTATGTCGTGATTCTGCACATGATGTTCGGCCTATATATAGAGGGAAAGGGCAGGAAAACATGGCAGGAAGCGGAGGGAAAGGGCGGGAAAACATGCATGGAAATGGAGGGAAAGGGCGGGAAAACACGGCGTAAAATATCTTTGGTCCCGGTTGAAGAAACCAACCGAGACTTAAGGGGTTGCAGAAGGTGGGGCCGACGCGAGCATGTTTAGTCCCGGATGGTGTCTCCAACCGGGATTAAAGGTTCATCTTTAGTCCTGGATAGAGACACCAACCGGGACTAAACATGGGTGGCGACACTATTTCAGTGGGTGGTGGCACTACGCCAGTGAGTGGAGACACTATGCTAGTGAGTGGAGACACTATGCTAGTGAGTGGCGACACTATGCCAGTGAGTGGCGACACTATTTCGGTGGGTGGCAACACTAGGGGTGGACTTGAAGCTCGAGGCTCGAGGCTCGGCTCGGGCTCGACTCGGCTCGAAGGTCGGACAAGACAAGCCTAAACCTTCTGACCAAGGCTCGAGGCTCGACAAGCCCGCTCGACGAAGCTTGCAAGCCGGCTCGAAGGATCGAAGACCCAGAAGGGAGGAGGAGGAGGAGATGGGGGAGGCGTGCGGCGTGCCGCGGCGACGACTGTCGTTGGACGGCAGGAGGAGGGGCGGAGGTCGGAGGGCCGTGGGCGGCGGACGTCTCTCCTGGTTCTGGACCCCCTGGCTGTGGGCGGAGGGCGGCAGGCCGCGAGCTAGCTAGTCCATGGGTGATGGGAAGAGGATGGGGGTGGCCAGGTCTGGATGGGGGCGTGTGCTGGTGGGTGGCGGCCAGAGGCGTGGGCTGGTGGGTGGCGGCCGGCGGCGGCGGTAACCCTAGAAGTGGCAGGAGGAGGAGGGGAATCGAGCGGGTGGGAGACACAGCCGGGGCGGTGGGGCCTGGGAGGTCGACCGGGCAGGTGGGGGCGTGGCCCGCGTGGGCGCATGGCGCTGGGATTATTTTTTCACGGCTCGCAAGCCGCTCGAGCCGAGCCGCGAGCCCTCCGAGCCGAGCTTCAAGCCTACATTTCAGTTTCTAAATTGCAACGAGCCAAGCCTGGATCGGCTCGAATTTCCTCGAGCCTTCACGAGCCGAGCCTCGAGCCGGCTCGGCTCGGCTCGATTCCACCCCTAATGACAGGGGTGAGTGTCGATATTATGTCATGAATGTCGACACTATGTTGTGCTTCTTAATCTATAAATAGGCATCCTTGTGAAGTTATCAACTGCAAACAAGATGGTGTGCGAGAGCAGGGACAACACTACAACCATGTTGAGGGAGATGCCTAAGGATCCAGTCCTCACGCATCTTCCACAAGCTGGCCATAGAGGCACTCCCTAATATGTGAAATTAGTTAGCTCCCCGGCGTATTGATCTAGCTAGATAAGTTATCAAGTGCAAGATGGTGTGCGAGAGCAGGGACACCACTACTACGAGCTTGAGGGAGATTCCTAAGGATCCGTCCTCATGCATCTTCCACATGATCGCCATAGAGGCACTCCCTAATATATGAAATTTGTTAGCTCCCTAACACAATAATAGAACAACATCTTCATAGTTCTGTAAAGTTGTAGAGAGACCAACACTAGCTAGTAGGAAACTATCCATTAGTCTCGGTTTCCTAACTGGGACTATGGAATCAGGACTAAAGGCCCCCCTTAATCCTGGTCCAGCCACAAACTTGGACTAACACTCAAAACATTTATTATTATTAAAAAAATTGGGACAACTGAATCGGGACTAACGGTCTCCTTTAGTCATACTAATGCCTAGCCCTATAGTACATAGTTTTAGGGGCGTCTTTGTCTTCTTCGTTGTCGCTAGGCACATGCAGCTGGATCCTAAGCCTAGCCATGGCATATTCCCGGGGCACCTGCCACTCCAGCCTCGGATTCACGACGCATGAGGGAGGAGGCTCCTGGATGGCGACGCTGCTACGCCCGTGGCCTTCACCACCGCCACCCTTCTTCTGGCTCTACGGAGGGTGAAAGTGCGGGCACCACAGGAGAGGATGATCTCCCTGGGTGATATAGTGCATCATGCTGACGATAGTCCGGTTCGCCCACCACAGGCAGCGACCGGTTTTCTTTGTGGTTCACCGGGGCCGGGACATCACCCTCGTACCTGGCGATCTCCCTTTCCCACCGGTTAGCGGAGAAGGCATCCAAGGTGTCATAGTTTTCATGATCCCAATGGAGATCCATCCGCTGCTCCGGCGTGAGCTCGAGGTAAAATTGGTTCATGATGGCTGCCTGGCGGGCGGAACCTTGAGGTACAGGAGGGACAAGAACCCTCCAGCGCTTAACATCCAGTCTTCACGTAGTCGGTAGCCCAGCGGGCATGGGTAGCTGGATGCGCACAGCGCCTCGGTTACCTCGAGATTTACAATGGGCCAGTATGTGGTGTCCATTGTTGTGAGAGAGTAAGGTGTGGATGTGTGGATAGCCATGGAGTGGTCAGCCTAGATGTAGAGGGAAAGGGCGGAAAAACATGGCATGAAGCGGTGGGATATGGCGGGAAATATCTTTAGTCCCAGTTAGTTGCTCCAACCGGGACAAAAATCCCCGGTTAGAGGAAAAGGGCGGGAAAATATGGCGGGAAGCGATAAGAAATAGTAGGAAATGTCTTCTGTCCTGGTTAGTGGCTCCAACCGGGACTAAAAGCCCCGGTTAGAGGGAAAGGTTAAGAAAACATGGCGGGAAGCGGTGGGAAATGGCGGGAAATATCTTTAGTCCCGATTAGTGTCTCCAACCAAATTAAAGTTTCACATTATCAAAAATACTAAACCCTTCGTGTGATGTCATATTATGTGTTATAGTTGCAAGGAAAAATATTAAACTTGGAAAATTGAAAACATCATAAAATATCCTTCACAAAATGAGATATCATGTTTCATGGCATTTCGGTTCACAATATGAGGCCGGCTAGATTTTAACTAGAGGTACACAATATGAGACCATGAACCCTTTTTGGCATATGTTCCTTACTTATGATCGCTTCGGCCATAACCATGGAGCAT
The DNA here is from genome assembly GCA_030063025.1 of Avena longiglumis. Taxonomy (NCBI): domain Eukaryota; kingdom Viridiplantae; phylum Streptophyta; class Magnoliopsida; order Poales; family Poaceae; genus Avena; species Avena longiglumis. The sequence goes on along the minus strand of CP125973.1, from coordinate 442,250,836 downwards.
CTTCTTTATTTAACGGGATGCTTGGGTCAGTTTTCACTTTGAAGGGTGAAATTTCATCAAACTTATTATAATCTTCTGACATGTCTGTATTTTCCTCGACTCCCATGATGTTTATTTTTTCTGAAAGAACTACGTGATGCTTTGGCTCATCGTATGATGTATTCGTTTGCTTATTTTTTCTTTTTTGTTCTAGAGGACATGTCCTTCGCATAGAAAACCTAAGCCACATTATTGTCTAGATTGAATGGTTCGTCTCTGTAACCAAGATTATTGAGATCCACTGTTGTCATTCCGTACAACTAGTCTACCTTTACCCCTTCTCCATTCAGTTTGACCCGTTCGCACAGAAACAAACGGACCTTAAAAGAAACTCCGTAGTCAAGTTCTCATATCTCCTCTATGTAACCATAGTATGTGTCCTTTTGCCCATTCTCGTCCATTGCATCAAAGTGGACACCACTGTTTTGGTTGATGATCTTTTTGTCTTGGGTGGTCGTGTAAAATGTATTCTCATTTATCTCGTACCCTTGGAAATTCAATATAGTAGAAGATGGTGACCCGGCCAACAAGTAGAGCTGATCTCCAACAGTGGTGTCATTAATGAGATGTGTTCGCAACCAACTGCCAAAACTTGCCATGTGTTCAACTTTAATCCAGGAGTCAGGCTTCCCCGGGTTTGTGGAACATAAAATATTCTTGCGGACCTCGATATATGGAGCCACGAAGGTGGAATTTTGTAGAACTGTGTAGTATGCTTGAATGAATGATTGCCCATCCCTACATATCATTGCTTTCTTTCCTAGCATGTATTTTCCACTATTTTGGTTGGTGATCTTTTTGACTTGGGCGATCGTGTAAAATGTATTCCCATTTATCTCATACCCTTGGAAATTCAATATAGTAGAAGATGGTGACCCGGCCAACAAGTAGAGCTGACCTCCAAAAGTGGTGACATTAATAAAATGTGTTCGCAACTAACTGCCAAAAGTTGCCATGTGTTCAACTTTAATTCAGGAGTCAGGCTTCCCCGGATTTGTGGAGCGTACAATATTCTTGTGTACCTCGATATACGGAGCCATGAAGGTGGAATTTTGTATAACTGTGTAGTGTTCTTGATTGAATGATTTCTCATCCCTACATATCATTGCTTTCTTTCTTAGCGTGTCTTTTCCACTCAGTCTCCCCTTATGTCGTGATTCAGGAACACCAACTAGCTTAAGGTCAGGAATAAAGTCAACACAGAACTCAATAACCTCCTCTATTCCATATCCCTTGGAGATGCTTCCTTCTAGACTAGCACGGTTATGAACATATTTCTTTAAGACTCCCATGAACCTATCAAAGTGGAACATATTGTATAGAAATAAAGGACCAAGAATGGCAATCTATTCGACTAGGTGAATTAAGATATGCATCATAATCTTGAATAAGGATGGTGGGAACACCAAATCAAAACTAACAAGACATTGGACCACATCCTTCTATAACCTTGGAAGAATATCTATATTTATTACCTTCTGAGATATTGCATTGAGGAATGCACATAGCTTCACAATGGGTACTCGGACATTTTCTGGTAGAAGCCCCCTCAATGCAACCAAAAGCAACTGTGTGATAATCACGTGACAATCATGAGACCTCAGGTTTTGGAATTTTTTCTCTGCCATATATATTATCCCCTTTATATTAGACGAGAAGCCAGACGACACCTTGATACTGTAAAGCACTTCAAAAAATTATTTCCTTCTCTGCTTTGGTAAGAGCATAGCTGGCAGGACTTAAGTGACATCCTTTATCCGTCTTGTTCTATGTATGCATGTTCTCTGGGTCTTTCATACGTTGCTGGTTCTTCCGTGCTTCTGGTGTATCTTTTGTCTTCTCATACATGCCCAAGAAGCCTAGCAGGTTCATGCAAAGATTCCTCGTCACATGCATCACGTCGATTGAATAGGGGACATGTAGGAATTTCCAATAGGGTAGCTCCCAAAATATAGATTTCTTCTTCCACATGGGCGCGTGTCCGGTAGCGACGTCGTTCAGAACAGATTAACTTTCAGGACCCTTTTCAAAGATTACTTCTATGTCCCTAACCATACCAAATAAATCATCACCAGTAGGGAGGTCAGGCTTCTTCCAGTGATCTGCCTCACCTTTAAATTGCTTGCCTTTCTTTCTTATGGTATGATTGGTCGGAAGAAATCGATGATTCCTCAGGTACACAACCTTCTTATATTTATGCAAATATGTATTTTCAATCTCATATAAATAGTGCATGCATGTCTTGTATCCCTTCTTTATCTGTCCTGAAAGGTTACTAAGAGCAGGACAGTCATTGATGGTTACAAAAATCAACACTTGTAGGTCAAATGGCTCCTGTTTGTGCTCATCCCACACATGTACACCTGGTTTGCCCCACAACTATAAGAGTTCTTCAACTAATGGCCTTAGTTACACATCAATGTCATTGCCGGGTTGCTTCAGTCCTTGGATGAGCACTATCATCATAATGAATTTACGCTTAATGCACAACCAAGGAGAAGGTTTTATATACATAGAGTCGCAGTCCAGGTTCTGTGACTGCAGGTGTGCTCCCCAAAAGGATTCATGTCATATGTACTTAGACCAAACCATAAGTTCCTTGCGTCACCTGTAAATTTTGGAAAGTTTCTCTCGATTTTTCTCCACTGCGACCCATCAGCGGGGTGTCTCAACTTCCCGTCTTTCTTATGGTCTTCTTTGTACCATCGCAATAACCTGGCATGCTCTTTGTTTATGAATAGGCGTTTCAATCATGGTATTATAGGAGTATACCACATAACCTTAGCAGGAACCCTCTTCCTGGGGGGCTCGTCATCGCCCTCAACATCACTAGGGTCATCTTGTCTGATCTTATACCGGGCATTTATCTAAATTATCATACTCCTTACCGTGGTAGAGTATGTAGTCATTAGTTTATGCATGTATCTTATACACATCTAATCCTAGAGGGCAGAGAGTCTTCTTTGCTTCGTACGTACTTTTGTGCAATTCATTATCCTTTGGAAGATTCAGCTTCATTATTTTCAGTAACTTCTCAAATCCCTTGTCAGATAAACCAGTCTTTGTCTTCCATTTCAGAAATTCCAGTGTGGTACCGAGCTTTGTGTTGTCATGTTTGCAATTTGGGTACAACAATTTTTTGTGATCCTCTAACATGCCCTCCAACTTCAACTTCTCTTTTTCTATTTCACAGTCTCGTTTTGCATCAGAAATGACCCGATCAAGATCATCAGCGGGCTCATCTGATGCCCGTGCTTCACCTCCTTCTTCTTTATTGTCTTCCATTGTAGTATCATTGTATTCAGGGAACATAGGATAGTTGTCATCATCCTTTTCTTCTTTATTGTCTTCCATCATAACCCCTCTTTCTCCGTGCTTGGTCCAACAATTATAGTTGGGCATGAAACCATTCCGAACCAGGTGGCCGCAAAGTATTTTTGAGGAAGAGTACTCCTTGACGTTCCGACATTTAACACATGGACAATGCATAAAACCATTCTCTTTGTTTGCCTTAGACACATCGATAAATTTATCCACACCTTTAATGTACTCGGATTCACGTCGGTCAGCGAACATCCATTCCTGCAGGTTCATATACATTATATAATTTAGTTTATCAAAAACCATTACGGAACATCATGAATAGTGAAATGACCACTTTATATTGACACATGCATTATATCAATGACATATGAAAAGATAAGGTTGCTAACCTCGATCGAGGAGGAAAGAAAGAGGAGAAAGCTCAAGTGTGGCTCGGGCACCTCATATCATTTTTGCTTTGTGTGAAATCAAGCGGCATCATTCCCTCCGGCATTTCATCGAACACCTCATGTGCATAGGAAAAAACAAACTAGAATACATATCACACACCTTCCACCAAGAAAAAACAGAGGAGAGTGTAGGGTTCGCAGCATAGAAAACAAAAAATTTCCTACGATGGGAACAACTATGTACCAAGATCTATCTACTAGATACAAACAACGGGCGGATGTATATCCGTAGAGAACATACCCTTGAAGACCGACAAAGCTTAACGAGTCCAAACTCGTGGTTGATGTAGACGATCTATTGCCAACCTCAAGATCGAGAGGAAGTCCTAGCGCCGCAAAACAGAATAAGCATCCGTTTCGCACACACGCCTTCGCACCGAGCAACCTCCGCCTCCTCGCTCCAGCGATGCAGCGGAAGCACAACTCTTTCTTGACGAATAGCCACCGGGAACATGTATCTCGCTAGTCCGAGACCATGGGGAATAAATACTAGAGGGGGAGAGAGATCCTTCACGAGTAGGTGTGAGTGAGAGAGAGGGAGGGGGGCTCCTTTTATAGGGAGACGGGGGGCACCCAAGGGGCCATGCGCCCAGCCATGGGGCTGCCCCCACCTCTTCCACATTCATGTGGGTGGATACTCCACTCACTCAAATGCCTTTCAATTCCCTCCACTCAAAAACCCACTCAAATTCCCATTAAATTTCCACAAAATTTAATGCAAACTCTCATTAAATAAAACTCCTTTTATTTATTCAGAATTTTTTCAATTTACTTTAATGACAAACATTCACATATAACCCCTTGCTAGTATTTCATTTCACATGCAGAAACACTTTCTGCAATTTCACCCGAAAACCCGTTTCGGTATCTAGTGAAATAAATTCATGCGCTTGTTATTCTTTTCGGCATGAAACTTTTGCTCCAATTGGATGTCGGTGTCTCTTAAGTGTGTCACCCTACGGTTCGTGAATAATGCGGACATGATCGAGACCCCTCTCGGATCAATAATCAGAAGCGGGATCTAGAGACCCATACCGACTCCCACACATTCAACGATGACTTTCTTGTGATCGTCGGAACCTGTTACGCTAGTATCTTAATCCCTTTGTTTCACGATATATTACATGTCCGAGATTCGATCATCGGTATCTCCATACCTAGTTTGATCTCGTTACCAACATGCACTCTTTTCTCGTTCCCGTGATATAACATTCTAGTGATCAAATCACTTGCTTGCAAGCTAATCAATGTGATATCACCGAGAGGGCCCAAAGTATATCTATCCGTCATCGGGATGAACAAATTCCACTCTCGATCCATGAGCCTCAACATAACACTTTATTAGTTCTGAATCCATCTTTATAATCACCCTGTTACGGTGTGACGTTTGATGTTATCAAGAAACTCTTCCGGTGTTAGTGATTGACATGATCTCATGGTTTAAGGATTAGGATCACTTCGTAAGTTGTTATACCAATATAAACTCAATGACTTTGATCGTAATGCTATACTTCGGATGAATGTTCATCACACCATTACACTAATGGTGTGACCTCGTTATTAACAACATCCAATGTCCATGATCAGGAAACATATGATCATCTTGTTAATCAACGAGCTAGTTTATAAGAGAGGCATAACTAGGAACTTTCTTTTGTTTATTAAACACACATGCATTAACGTTTCCGTATTAATACAATTATAGCATGTAAAATAAACATTTATCATAAACAAGGAATACGATAATAACCACTTTATTATTGCCTCTCGGGCATATTCCCTTCAGTCTCCCACTTGCACTAGATACAATAATCTAGTTTGAAAACTTTGCGTATTGAACACATATGGCTTTCTGGTGTTCCATATACGCAACTGCAAGTGGTTAACATAATCTACGGATCTGACGCTTTCAGGTCCGTGTGTATTTGCATGTCTTTGCATCTTCACGCATCACTCATTCTCCAATGAGATGGCATTGTATAAATTTGGTCTTTTGGTGAGACCTTTAGTTCCTTGGGGTTAAAACACGTCGATACTATTGTCATACAATATATCTTTTGTGTTAGCCCGTTGCGAACCACACCTTAGTTTGATAACAAACTACTTGACACAAATGCCCTCCTCTGCTGCTACTATAGCAGTCATATACTTAGCCTTTTTGTTGTAGTATTCGTCACAATGTCTTAACTATGGATTTCATCCAAATACATCATGGAATCTTCTTTCCATTACATTGTGCCACCCATAGTTTAAATTGAGATAAAATTAATTTGTATCTTGTGACAAACCTAGTATCAATGTAACGCTTTACAATGAACTATTTGTAATTGTTTGTCACATCTACACAAATATATTCTTAGTTCTTTCAAAAATATCATAAGAATATCCTCACTATCGTCCAATGATCATTTTATGATACATTCTGGTATATGCTCATAACACTTAGAGCATAGGACATATCTGGATGTGTACATATCATGGTATGATTGATCAAAACATTCTCGTGATTTCACTCATCAAGTGTCAAAGCACTTGAATCTTGTTTCACTTATCAAGTGTCGATACAATTGAATCTTGATTCAATTTCTTTCCATGCAAAAAGAACTGTTTCTTGTCGTTTCTATATTGAACTCCTTCAATATCTCATATATGTATGTTTGGCACAACCATATTGGCGTCACAGTCTATCCACTATAGACATTCACAGTCGAAATGAAATTCTTAACCTTTGTCAATAAATAATACATTATTTCTAATCAACAAGATGTCTTCCACATAATGTATTAGAAATATGTCTCAGCGCTCCCACTTAATTTCTTGCAAATGCAAGCATCTTCATCGTCTACTGATGAAAACTCCTTTTCATTAAGGTGAATATTCTAACTCCGCGATGCTTACTTCAACCATTGAAGTTTGCATGCCCTTTTAGCATCCTTTGAATTTTAACAAAACCCTTTGGACCGTGTCATGTACACGTCCTAGGTAACCATTCTATTATAAGAACTTTGTTTTGTTTATTCATCTACCATATAAAAAATTATATGTAGTGGTTGCTACTTTAATCCGTCCAGACTAAATATCGCTATGAAAGATCAAATCTTGTCATAGTCAACTCCTTGAACATTGTCGTAAAATACTTTACCGATATGTCGACTATTTCATAGATGTAAAACATCCATGTCTGTTTCTTTATAGATCCAAATACGACCGATAGATTTTTACACCTTTCCGGAGGGTCTTCCAAGTTCAGAACTTGATTTCTCGTGTATGGATGTAGGGGTCCCAACCTTTAATAAGATAGAGACCCCTGTGTTTACAATGCTAGTCCCTGGATCAATAGATAGCATCCACAGTTAAGATGTAATATCAAGATACAAAGGTCATAACATAACTTTATAACCAGGAATAACATAATTTTATTACATCATACATAGCTCATTTGGCTATTACATTACATTGCAGCGGAATAAATATAGTCATGGGGTCCTTCATCTTCAAAGTGCCACAGGCAGATGTTGGTTGTAGACTTTGTAATCCTAATCAAACAATCTTCCCTAAAATACATCAAACCTGCAACATTACAAGTTACAGCCACAAAGGTCAATACATTTGAATTGTATTGGCAAGTTTCACTACTATGTATATTATGTGTGGATTCTATCAATACATGCATATTTGGCTAAGTAGAGTTTAAGGCTTATTTGCATAAAGCAATATTTTATCCTATCTTTTCAAAATGGTTTTGGTCCTTTGTCAAATCTCCTTTTCCAAGTTCTTTGAACTCCTTGGTAGAAACTCAAGTGTCCAAGTCCTTGTCAAAATCTCTTGAGCTACTTGGTAACCCCAAGTGCAACAAGTTTTATAAAAAATCTCATGAGTTCCTTGGTAACTCCAAGTGTTCATGTTTTCAACAAAATCTCTTGAGTTCCTTGGTAACCCCAAGTGCTTCAAGTTTTTAAAAGTTTTCTTTTAGAAATTAGAATGTCGAGATCTTCCATAGTTCCAGGCCTTAGTTGCTCAGTATTGTCCATAACCGGGGACACGGCTAAGTACTTAGATTTTATTAACTTCTGCAGAAGGAGTACACTTTACCCACATGACACAATCCCATCTTGTTGCCACCAGTGGCCTACTGGATTAGTGCTCACCAAGATGGAGTACCGGCAGACTGAGAATGTGACGAAGTCTTTCCAAAAGGTCCTCCCATACATCATTGCTAGCTTGTCTTCAGCCCCCATGAAGCATTCCAGATCCCCATGTCCGGTAACTAAAGACAATGTATGGGTCTTCCTAATGTAGTTGACTAAGCCAGAGCCATAATAGCATGTGGTTGCACACGAAAGCCACAATTGGAGAAACATGTTCAATCTCTAAGTTTCCTAGGTGGTTTTCTTTTGGAGCACAACACAAAGTGGATCCCATAGACATGGTTCCTTTTGTTGCCACCTTCTCCAAAACTTAAAGTGTCCACCACCTAGGTGGTTCATTCAGTCCTTGTTTTATTATGTAAAACATAAGTCCTTTTCTCAACCTTTGTAAAATGTCAACATGTATCTCTTTTTAAAATAAAGCATGGCTAAGCATGTACAACTACAATATTTTCACTAAGGAGTGTATAGGGAATCCTATTAGGATTTAGCATAGCATAAGTATAAAATTGTTTTCATGCATGTTTTTCATAATCCACTAAGTATAATGAAGATAATAGGACTTTTGAATGATAGTGTAACTTGCCTTTTTGGTAGGGAATGAGGGTTCACTCCTTATCTTGCTAGTCTCACACTTTGCTAATTTCACTAAAATCAATCAAACAAGCATAGTATCAAGTAGCATTCCAAACCAATATTCAAACAACATTTCACACACACAAAGCAATGGATTCTAAGTCATGCACGGGAACATGCTTAAGATGGTTTTATTCACAAGGGAGGTCTCCACTAATCTTATAACTTTGTAAGGTCCAAATTTGGTCATTTGCCAAAATGGCAAAATCATTTGCAAAAGGGTTTTGGTCCATAACCATTTAAATCTAATCATCATTTTATGTGGTGAAAATTATTCTTATCAAGACAAAAACATTTATGTTTTTCATCAAGTGAGTTGCAATTTGCATAGCTTGGTGTTTTGGGTCAGTAGGTTTTGGTCCAAGGCATTTCCCAAAGTTTTCTTTGCAAAAATCATTTCCTTAATAAAATTAGTAATTTTATTTGGCTAAAAAATGGCTAAGTCAAATAATTCAACCTAAATTTTACCAAAATAATTTTTAACACCAAGGGTTGGTTCCTAGGGTCAGTAAGGTCACATAAATCCATTTTGCAAAGGTTTTTACCCTAAATTCAATTTTAAACATTTTTTATACTCTAAATAAGCTCACATAAGAATCTGCAAAATCAAGCAAACTAACAGATACTATTGGCTAAACTAATTCCACAGTTGTCTAGGGCTTGCTCCACTGAATCCATTGATATAAAATTTGTAATTTTTGGACGTGTGGTTTGAAAGTTACAAGGGTTTGAAGTTTGCAATTAAATCAGATTCAAATCTATTTTTAGTTTTAAACTTGGCCACGCGTCGTGTTCCTATTGGTCCATACCGTTTCGGTTGGATCGCAGCTGTGGGGCGTTGGATCTAGTTAGATCGAGTGGCCCAGAGGACATACCCCTTCGACGATAAGTGATCTAATCGTGGCCGCTAAATCTGGATCGAGCATGCTGGCGAAGTTTGACCTAAAGTGGCGGCGGTGGCGGCAGACGGCGCCGCACGGCCTTCTGGCGATTTCAGGAAGCAGAGAGGAGGAAAAAGGTGCTCACCGGAATCGTGATGAAGAGGGGATGCTCAACGTGTGCTTGTCGCGGTAAGGGGCGCTCTGGTACAGCTGCAATTGCTCGCCGGAGTGGAGGACGGCGTCGGGTGGCTCTGTCCGCGGTCGAGGGCGATGCTGTAGATCACGCAGAGGAAAGACAGGAGCATGGTCAGGTGCGTAAGACCAAGGAGAAGACGCTCGCGTGATCGAGAAGCAGAGGGGCGGTCGTACTTCACCTGGGGAACGCGGAGTTGGAGGCAGACACGGCGGTGCTCGGAGTTTGTCGAGGACGGTGTTCTGGGGCGCCCGCGGTCGAACGAAGAGCACAGGGAGAAACATCTGGGAGTGGGGAAGCTGTAAGTGTGCTCAGGGAGGCTCGGGGTGGTGTGTGCTGGCCGGAATCAGAGATAGAAGCTCGTCGGAGCAGTGGCAGTGCAGGAGTGATTGGCGACAGCCTAGGGGCAGAGAGAGGGAGTGGTCTGGGGGAAAAGGAGGAGGAGACGCTGGGGTTTTAACGAGCACAGTCAAAGCGAGTAATGGTGGCGGCATTATGACGAATTAAGTCCGCGGAATCACAGCAGGAAACGGCGACGAGGGAGGAAGAAGGGGTCGCGCGGGTGTGAGAGAAGAACAGGAGCGGTGGGGTTTACCTGTCAGTGGGAAAAGAAACGAGGGGGAGGTCCACCAGTCAGTCTCTGTGCGGGTCAGGTAGTTGGTTCGAATCGTTTTCTGCGGGGAGGAGAGAACTGGGCTAAGTGGGCTGCTGTTGGGCTTGGCCAGTTGGGTCAGGTCCGACTACAAATTTTTTTTCCTTCCTGTAATCTTTTCTTTTTCTGAATCTAATTTCTGTTTCAAATTTTCAACCAAATTAATTCAAACACCACTCTTCACAATTTGAACTTGGTTCTGTTTATCAGCATAAACCAAGGTCCAAAATAAAATAATATTTTTAAATCTTTTTATGTTCCTTTTATTAATTAAATAAAATGGACCATGGTTTATTAAAATAGGGTTTGGTTTATTTAATAAAATTTTCGTTAGAACTCCAAATATTTTCAAAACCAAAACAGTAGGTTTTTATTTTAAAATATAAGATACTTGAATTACTTGTCTAAAACAATTAACCCTTTTATTTAAGGGTCCATTATTAATTAAATAATATTATTAATTCAAATAGGATTTATTTTATTGAGATATTTATTTTGAATTCTAAAATAAAGCCAAAACACTTTAGTAAGTTTTATTTGTGAATATCAAATATTTGGAAAACTTATTTTAAATAATTTAATAAGTTTTGAAGTTCCAATTAAATTCAAAAGTTTCTTCTGGCCCTGAAAATCAAACAAAATTTTATTTTATTTATTTATTTTTCACATTACAAGATTTAGAAAATCTTGGGATGTGACAATGGAACTATCACGGATTTTATGGCTTCAAGGCATTTGACGGAGTCAGGGCCCATCATCGCTTCTTTGTAGTCGGTTCATCATTGTCAAACAATAATGATTTACTCTCAAATATCAATCATTTGATTGTTTATCTGACCTTCTTGGTTCAATAGGAACTTTAGACCTCCATGACCGCAACCTTTGAGGCACATAAGCTATGAGCATTATGGCAGCCTCTAGAACCATTTCCGGCGCTGCGCAACTCAGCAAATTTAGCTAAGGTTTGTTAACCTTATCAAAGTTATATTGTCCTCCCACTTAACATTTATAAAAAATTCCTTCTTCAAGAAACTTCACATTTCAAGCGACAAACCCTTTTCTCCTCGGTGTTATGGAGGAATAACCAATTGTTATTCTAAATAACCTACAAAGACATGCTCATCCGACTTTGGTTGTAAACATCTTACTTATGTTTAGCATACCAAAATTTAAGAAATGACAACTTGGGTTTTACCCCAAACCATAACTCATATGGTGTCATTTCAACGGATCAAGATGGAGCTCTTTTCAGTGTAAAAAGAGGAAGTCTCTAAAGCTTTAATCTTTTTAAAACATAATGGCAGTTTTATCAATAACACCTTTGATCCAACTATGTCAAACAAGGTTTCATTACAAATCTCAAACACTCCATATTCCTATGGTGTTTCGGGATATGTAAATCTAGGTGTTTTTCTAAACTTGTAACTCAAATAAATCCCTTTATGATAAAATCATAATTCATTTATTTTCTTGTTACACTTGTAACTCAAAGAAATCCCTTATTATAAAATCATAAACCATTTATTTTCTTGTTATAATGATTTTCCACTTCATCTTGAAAGTCTTTGAAACATTTTCAAATATTTCATACTTCATTCTCATTAAGTGAACATTCACTCAAATTTTCAGAGAAAGTATATGAAGTTGAAACCCATCGCTTACGACTATACATAATGGACTACATACATCGATATGTATAAATTCCAATATTTTAGTCGTTCGTTCTTCTTTGGCCTTTGAACGAAGTTTTAATTATCCCGAGGAAAGTCTCACAAGCGTCACTTGATCAAATCAAAGACTCCAAAAATCCATGAATATGGAGATTCTTCATGTTTTCTTTACAATATAATTTAAACGGCGATGTCACTTTGTAAGTGATCTTTCAATCATTTGTCTTGCGACATTTTAGCATTAGGATTTATGGATGTGATTTATCCAACTAGATTTGTAAATCATCCATCTTATATGGAATACGGTAATTATTTGAACAACCTTTGTTCTCATAATACCTGATTCAAATAACAATTATTAAAACAAATCTTGAAGTCAAGCTTTGATGTCAACGAGAAATACAAACAACGGTTTATTTGTTTTTGATGAACATCATCACATATTCTCTTTCTAGTTACTTAGGCCATCGTGGTTCATGAATTGCGTCGTTCTGTATGAAATTTCATACCAACCAATTCGGTATCCAATACCCAAGAACCACATTGTTTAACAAGCAAAGAATACAACCATAACATGTATATCATTTATATACCTAAATTGGATATTTCCAATCTTTTATTTTCTGCCAAATATATTTTATAGATTCTCTTTCAGCATTTACTTTTCCTTTTTAAAAGAATCTATCAACATCAAAAGTGGCACCATATACATGACACATAGTCCAAAGCATGTATATTCAAATAATAATACCTTTGGACTTGCACTTTGAAGTAGTTCACCATCATCAAAATGATCGGTATTCTTTCAAAATCCATTCTTTAGTAATATTTTAGTGTAGTAAACACTTTACATACATCTTCTATTCGTCCTTATCATGACGACTTTCATGATCAAGCTACTGTAGCTTATAAAGGAGAATCGTGCGTATAACATTACTTTCCAAAACCCTTTTGGATGATTAGGATGTCTAGCATCTCCAACCTTCGTAAATTCTCATCCAATATGAGAACATATATTATACTCTATCATATTGCAACCAAAACATTGTTTCAGATATCGTTATATCTGCCACACATGATGGTTTCTGAAACAATTCTTTCAGCTCCTAGATAAACTTGATATTAAAACAATCAAGAGTCGTGGAGGCAAACATGATACTTAAGATACTAACACTGGAATTGTTACTCTCGATTTAATACCAACTATTAAATTTCACGGAGTAAATAGAGTTTGCTGAAAGTTTGCAATAGGACTTTAAACTTTAGATTGACACTCAACACAATACGATACCAGTTCGTAAAGTATATATCCAGAATTCTATAGTTCTATTATCTCAATTACAACTATGCATAAGGTGGTGAATGAATGCCAATGACTACAACAAATTATGCAAATCCACTTTTATTTAATTTATGATAAATTGAGTTCTACTAATCCAAATTAGAAATGAACTCCCACTCAAAAACGACATCACTCGTGTCTTTTTGGTGATTACATGAACCAAATCCACTACACCAAGTCCGATCATCACGTGAGTCGGTGTAGCTTCAAAGGCGAGCATCCATATGGTCATCATATCAAAACATATGACTCATGCTTAAACTTTCGGTCCGTGTTTCGAGGCCATGTCTGTACATTCTAGGCTCGTCAAGTAAGAACCTTAGTATTCGCGTGTGTAACTGTCTTACACCCGAGATATGCTCGTGGATTCAAGTACACCCGATCATCACGTGATGTCTTGTAACGACGAAACATTGTCGGTGCATACTTAAGGAAGAACACATTCTTATCTTGATATCTAAATGAGGGATCATCTTATTATGCTAATAAAACGCCAAACAAGCAATATAAGATGCAATCAAAACATCACATGTTTATAAGTGAAATGATATGGTTCCCGCATATGATCTCCATCATGTGCACCGTGGTATGATCTCTATCATACCTTTATGTGTAAGGCCAAGGTCTATGGAACTTACACGCTATGTGTGTTGTAAGAGTATCATCTCATACTTCTACTTACAACATCACCATATCATAACACTAGCCCAGCAACAATCTAAACTAGACGCCTCTAATTTATCCATTGCAAGTTTTACGTGGCTTAGGGCTTTCGAAGATAGAACCATTCTTACCTACAAACATGAACCACAACGAGGATAACCAAATTGTTGACAACTTGTTGCAAATTAGATATTGACTATAGTAGGAGAGACAGACACCCGCTAGCCACTTATGCAAAACTAGTTACATGTCAAGCGTGGAACATGTCTCATGTGCGAGGACATGTAAAGTTTGTCCGGGCCGCTTCATCCCACTATGCCACCAATATCCAAAGTACAACTAAGAAGCAATAAAATGATCATCATCGCCCACATACTCATATGTGTACTACCCGTGCAAAGTATCTACGCATAGATCTGGCTCTGATACCACTGTAGGGTTCACAGCATAGAAAACAAAAAATTTCCTACGATGGGAACAACTATGTATCAAGATCTATCTACTAGATACAAACAACGGGCGGATGTATATCCGTAGATAACATACCCTTGAAGACCGACAAAGCTTAACGAGTCCAAACTCGTGGTTGATGTAGACGATCTCTTGCCGATCTCAAGATCGAGAGGAAGTCCTAGTGCCGCAAAATAGCAGCGCATCCGTGCTCGCACACATGTTCGAGGAACCGAGTAACCTCCGCCTCCTCGCTCCAGCGATGCAGCGGAAGCACAACTCTTTCTTGCCGAATAGCCACCAGGAACATGTATCTCGCTAGTCCGAGACCATGGGGAATAAATACTAGAGGGGGAGAGAGATCCTTCACGAGGAGGTGTGAGTGAGAGAGAGGGAGGGGGCTCCTTTTATAGGGAGAGGGGGGCACCCAAGGGGCCATGCGCCCAGCCATGGGGCTGCCCCCACCTCTTCCACATTCATGTGGGTGGACACTCCACTCACTCAAATGCCTTTCAATTCCCTCCACTCAAAAACCCACTCAAATTCCCATTAAATTTCCACCAAATTTAATGCAAACTCTCATTAAATAAAACTCCTTTTATTTATTCAGAATTTTGTCAATTTACTTTAATGACAAACATTCACATATAACCCCTTGCTAGTATTTCATTTTACATGCAGAAACACTTTCTGCAATTTCACCCGAAAACCCGTTTCGGTATCTAGTGAAATAAATTCCTGCGCTTGTTATTCTTTTTGACATGAAACTTTTGCTCCAATTGGATGTCGGTGTCTCTTAAGTGTGTCACCCTATGGTTCGTGAATAATGCGGACATGATCGATACCCCTCTCGGATCAATAATCAGAAGCGGGATCTGGAGACCCATACTGAATCCCACACATTCAACGATGACTTTCTTGTGATCGTCGGAACCTGTTATGCTTCACAATATATTACATGTCCGAGATTCGATCATCGGTATCTCCATACCTAGTTTGATTTCATTACCAACATGCACTCTTTTATCGTTCCCGTGATATAACATTCTAGTGATCAAATCACTTGCTTGCAAGCTAATCAATGTGATATCACCGAGAGGGCCCACAGTATATCTATCCGTCATCGGGATGAACAAATTCCACTCTCGATCTATGAGCCTCAACATAACACTTTATTAGTTCTGAATCCATCTTTATAATCACCCTGTTACGGTGTGACGTTTGATGTTATCAAGAAACTCTTCCGGTGTTAGTGATTGACATGATCTCATGGTCTAAGGATTAGGATCACTTCGTAAGTTGTTATAGCAATATAAACTCAATGACTTTGATCGTAATTCTATACTTCGGATGAATGTTCATCACACCATTACACTAATGTTGTGACCTCGTTATTAACAACATCCAATGTCCATGATCAGGAAACCTATGATCATCTTGTTAATCAACGAGCTAGTTTATAAGAGAGGCATAACTAGGAACTTTCTTTTGTTTATTAAACACACATGTATTAACGTTTCCGTATTAATACAATTATAGCATGTAAAATAAACATTTATCATAAACAAGGAATACGATAATAACCACTTTATTATTGCCTCTCGGCCATATTCCCTTCAGAGAGAGGGAGAGGGCTAGCTGCGTATTTATAGGCAGACTATTCGTCTCGGTTTATGATACAAATCGGGACTAAAGATATGCGCAGGCCACGTGTCTGACGCAACATCTTTAATCCCGATTTGTATCACAAACTGGGACGAATGTTCCCTGGCTCCCGAACGACGCTTTGGCCGCTCGAACCGGGACAAATGCTCTGGACACCCATGAACGAAAGGCATGTTTTCTACTAGTGATCTATATTTGATAACTCCTTGTACCTTAAATCCATGGGAGTACTTCCTATGTCACAAAATAAGTAACATAAGTCGCATCCAAACAAATCCAAGTTACTTATTTTCAGACAAAGAAAGTATATTACTACCTCGATCTGAAAGTCAAATTTAGTCTAAATGAGTATGTATGTCGACACGTTTTAGTTTGTTGGTTTATTTATTTTAGAAAAATGAGCGACAACTAATCTAGGATGAAATGAGTACCATAATCTGCACTCCTGATCCAACCGTAACGAAGTGAACACTCAAATAATCTCTTTGTAAGCTGGAAGACACGAGACTTGTTTCCACTGTGCGTGTGTGTTTGTAGGAGAAATAAGGGGAGCAGCGGTGGTGCAGCCGGTGCTTGAATATAAGGCTAGTCATAGTGGGAGTAACTTGGATAGTAACATAGTTCTATATGTATTGTCAACTAAACATTGAGGCCTTTCACAATGGTTGTATTTTAGCTCTATATCCTAGTAATTTTGCTTATGTGGCATCATACTTAATGATGAAAGAGAGTGGTGTTGTATCTTAGCTAAGCTACACCTCCTGCACCAACCATATACAGAAAAATTGGCTAGCCCAATCCTATGCATGCATGATCCCAAAATCAATAAATGCATGGACCCTTTAGATACACCCTTAAGAAACAACACATTGTAGTGACTGTTTCTTAGAATATGTCAGTGCCTATAATAGTGCGCTAAGAAACGGTCCATTGTGAAAGGCCTTAGATAATATGACATACAATTAAATGATGAGAGAGAGGATTGTGGTAACTAGCTATGTTACCTTTAACATCACATATTTTAAGACAAAATAAGTCTACATTACAATAAATGAGGCTTTGCATGATACCACATATATGTTATTTTGCACTATGAAGATAATAACTTAGACTAGTAACATATGCATGTTAGTAGTCTAAGCTACTCCTTACTGTGACCAGTCTAAGTGTCTGGCAAGGCGGAGCAGCTTTTGCGTGCACGTGGGATTGGACTTGTACTGGGACCCACCACACGCGTCATCATGCCATGTGGACCCTGATGACTAGGATATGTCCACTCCACCCGTTGCGGCACAATGAGGACTTATTTGGAATTGCAAAGTAATCTTGGAGGATTTCATTGCTTGGGATTTTTACTAAAGAGAATATGGACTCCTTTTGTATATTCTTAGTTGTACATACTTCCATGTTGAAATGCTTCTTAAATCAGTATATTATATATTTTTATTATTCTCAATATATATCATTTTACCATGACATCATTCTCAGTTGGACAGGGAAAAACCCATTTCCTAATCGTGTCGGTCCCATGGGTCATGGGAGCGAACCCTAGTTTCCACCCCTTCTCTTCCCCTATTCTTTATGGTCTACTTTGTATATAATCCTATCAAAAATTTCCTAACTCCAACCTCGTTTAAAAATAGGGAGACGCCTTCCTCCAAGGGGGACGATGTCAGAGTAGCACCATTGCACCGGGTCCCCAACCACCCCCACTGAGGGCACAACAGAAGAGAAAAAGGGGACCGCAGCTGCCGTATGCATGCCAGGGTTTTCCTGGAGGCAGCCTCCCGTGGCGAAGAGGAGGGCTTGGAGGAGGAGACAACAATGACAAAAATCAAGGGCTAACCTGTTGGAGATATGCTAAATGGGTGTCACCATTGCATGTCTCCAATCTGGATAACCCGGGTGGCCCACAGTTGGTAGCAAGGCCCATGTCCTGCTAGGTGGCCTAGTTAGATCGATCTAGAAGGGAGGCCCATGCCGGATAAAGGAAGGCTATGAGGGAGTCACCGACGTACCCGGAGCCTTGGAGTGCACGACATGTAAGACTAGTTGTATTCTGTGTAGGACTCTATAACCTATCCGGCTAGGACTTTCCCTGTAACCCTAGGATCAAGCGACTATATAAGCCGGACGTAGAGGAGCCTTTAGGGCACAATCACAATGACACAACTCATATCATGCATAGCGAACCGGTCCCTATAACTCGGCGTATTGACATTATAGTGATTTATAGCAGGAGTAGGATTCTACCACCGTCATGGGATCTAAACCTGGGTAAGCTCTGTTACCTCGTACCCATAAACTTTCCTCCTTGCCCCACCTCTCTAAACACGCTCTATGAGGACTCCTCCATGGTGTACTCGTCGGCAATACCACGATAGTTGGCGCCCACCATGGGGCAAGAGGTGCTTCAATCTCTACAACAGGCGAGGTCCAAGATCTTCGCGGGAATCGGTGAAACCATAGCCATTGGTCGTGTTCTCTTCTCCAGCAATGTTCCGATCGTCCCTCCCGATGAGTTCTGGATCCTAGCGAAGACAAAACACACCCTCTACTCGGTCGTTCCAATCAGGGACATCCACCTCTTCATCGGCGAAACCGACTCGGGCGCTAGTTTCCTAGAAGTCAGAGGATCGTCAAGGCCCACACGGACCGCCTACAGGCAGGATACGTTCGTAGAAGGATCAAAGTCGGATCTCTCTTTGGAGTTTTCCAACTTAGATCGGAAAAATTCAAAGCCCACCCAAACCGCCCATGTGCAGGAAAATAATGGTGAAAGATCACTACAAATCCGCCGGCTTCGCCCGTGGGTCTGGAAAGCAGTGATCACACTTCGTCAGTGTGGTGACTATCTTCGATCTAGCGCGATGCATCTAGAGAGAGGGTGAAAGCCCCACGATTACCTTGCCAGATGGCTCTGGATACGAGCCGATCTAGAGAATTACCCTAATGATGATGCTATTTAACACTTTGTGGAAGGGCTAGACCGCGGCACACTTCTTTGGCATACGATAAGGCGAAAACAAGCCGCATGTCTCCTCACTTTTGAGGGAAAGATAGGTACCGTCAAAAGCTTCATCGCTACAGATGAAGTCATCGTGGCACCGCCCATCGCTGTACCCCGCCTACCGCCGCCACCGCCACCAGTGCCGCCTCCAGCTAACAACCTCGCTGCCTCAACATCGTCCTCTGTCATCGAGGAAGCCTCTGCACCCTCCGACTCCTTTCTGGATGCGCTTTACGCTGACATCGGCATGGACTCGGAGGAGATGGATATTAACCTGGAGGAACTCGACTCAGCCATGAAAGAGATGGAGTAGGAGATCAATCATGAGGAGCACAATGATCGACAAGGCCATGCATCCTGACAGTGTAACCCAGCGCCATTGGCCGATAACGCGCCGAAATGATCGTACAAGGCCATCCTCCATCTAAACCCACCTGCAGTTGTACCGCAGGAACTTCCAATCGGTCCAAGCCAACACCACAAATCCATCGCCACCAGCATCTACGTCTGCGGCCTCCCAAATCACTCCAGCTGATAGAGTGATGTACGAAAATTTGCTCGTCGAGCCTATGACTGTGGCCCATATATGGAACATAGTCCAACTTTATGAGAAGCGCCAGCAGCTACTGTAGGAAGCGCAAGCCATCATGGAGCAAGGCGCAAAGTTAGATCGAGATCTGGCCAAGGCGCAGGAATCGATTGAGATGGCTAGAGCACTGGAGGTTGAGTACAAGACTCTACTCAAGAAGCAGAAGGCTAAGAAATCTCTAGCTCACATTGTCAATGACCCTAGTGTATGGCGCAACTTAGGGTGGGCACCCTCGAAGCTGGAACAAGCTAAGCCTGATGAGTGCATATTTGCATCATGTTTTACATTGTTATTTTGCATTCTAGATGTAGGATTTTGGTATTTTACGGCGTTCGCGCGCACTTTTTATGTTTATTTTCACCAGTATTAGATCAGATGATGGATCCAAATGGCACAATTCTTGGATCAGTTCTACTAGAGAGAAAAGGAGCCAAAAACTATGTAAATCGCTTATTTGGGAAATATTAATAACATCAGAAGAAAACCCGAAGCGAGAAGCAGAGACAGAAGAGTTGACGACCAACTATACGGCAGGCCGCTGTATAGTTCCTGCTGTATAGTTGGTGCCGCCTCCGCCTCCTCAAATTGTTTCACCCCGTGCCCAGAAATCGTCGAAACCTAACCTCCGGAAGGCATCTGGAGGGGGAACTTGCCCTAGAGATCCATCTTCGCCCTACACAGATCTGGGAGGCCAAGGCATCGATCCACATCTTCATCAACCGTTGCATCTTCATCACCACCATCATCTTCATCCATCCCATCTAGATCTTGTTGTAATTCTTGCACTAGTTGTGGATTTATACAAGTACTATTCATCAATTATTGCTTCCGTTACCATTACTATGATGTTGTCTGTCTCCATGTTAGAGTAGATCGTTACTTCTTGGGGAGATGGATAAACCCTAGTATGAGATTGGAATAAGATAAAGTTTATTATGATATTCATCGCTGTGACCATATGGTAGATTGTCTACATCTTGATGTTGGGAGAAGTAGACCTCTCCAATATTTTTCTCTTGTGGAGAGTTGATGTAGAGAACTACTTGTTGGTAGACGAAGGGATGTTAGCACTTACAGTGACTATAAAGCTATTGACACCCCTTACGTATCAACTTGGGAATCGAGGAAACTCACAAAACACTATCCATGCCATGGGATACATCCTGCGGGATTATGTCCCTTAATAGCACGATAATTCAATTGATGTTGATTGTTGTCTGTTGTGGTTATGAGGATGATTTGAGCAGTGGTTGCTGCCTCTTTGTCCAAATACGGAGTTCCTCCCACACATACATAGTTAAGAATGTTCACGATAATAATCTTTACCTTAGCCCTTTATAATGCTAATGGTGTATCCGCCAATCCCTGAGAACGCTTTCTCCCACTAAAGTTTCAAATATCTTTTACATACGGGATACTTATTTTTTGTATTCAGTTTTATTTACTTTACTCATTGTTCTCTTATACCAAAAACCCAAAAACACCTTTTTACACATTACTTGCATTTTATCTTATCACTTAGAACTTTATTTAGCATTTCTATTTTCAGTATTTACTTCAAGAATTCTTAGACTTCAGACTCCTTCTCCTTGTGGGATCTATATCTTTATTTCAAAACTAGCTACATCCAATCTGTGCACTTGTAGTCATCAAAGCCATACATTGATAGTGAAGGAAGGCAAGTCATGCCCACACCCATCCTCAATTTTGCTATCGCCAAGACTCTACTGAAGCAGGATAGATCGCCCGCGGCTGTGGAACAGGTTTATGACCTTGTCTCCCAGGCTGTCAAATAGCAGGAAAAGGCCACCTCTCAGAGGCTTGAGTCTGACCTAGCATATTGCCAGTCTAGCAATCCCAAACGGACAAAGGAAAGATCTCATCATGATGTCGGGTCCTAGACAGGTTCATCAGAACGAAGATGGAGGGACGCGCGCAACAAGAATGACGCTATCCCCATATCCTTCGACCACGGAGGCAAGGCTCACCCTCGTCGCCCGTCTCCACCTCTCCGGTCCCCCCGACATCACAAAGACCCAAAAGCTCAACACCGTACGAGCATGCCTCAGCCTAGACGCCCTCATGGCGGCATCGTCATCTGCGACAATGCGGAGCAGCCTCGTCATGGTGGGGAGCACAGGTGCAATCACGGACACAAGAACAGGTCGTGCCATGACCCTCCACGTTCGACAAGCAACCGCTATAGACATGAGGAGTCGCAGGACGGGAATAGCAAGAAGGCTAACCCACCGCCACCTCCGCCTCTGTCGCCCCCTAGCATCCACCATGGCGGAGGAGGGACGCGTCGCTCATGCAACCCTTCCCCTGATGGCAAGAAGAAGAAAGAAAACCTAGAGCCATATGACGCACGTTCACGTTTGAACAAGATTTAGGAGGCCCGGGAAGGACAATACCTGGACCACGTTGTTTTGGACCTGTGTTATGGACCACCACTTACCCCAAGGGTTTTCGGATTGACAAGACGATCAAACCCTATGACGGCACCACCAAGACGGCTACATGGTTGCAGGATTATGGAAACACGGTCGATATTGCCGGGGGAAAACCCAATGTTGCTATCAAGTACCTCCCGCTAATGTTGACGGGTATGGCCCGCCAATGGACCGACGACTTGCCAGAGAAATCCATATGCAATTGGTTGAACATGCAAGAAGCATTCACCAAGAATTTCAAGGGTACATACAAACGTCCCTACACTGTCAGCGATCTACAACGGTGCATCCAAGAGAAGGACGAGACATCTCGAGCCTACCTCTCCCACTTGCTGGATATGAAAAATTGCTGCGCAGGAGTGCACGATCAGACTGCTATGGCCGCCTACATTGATGGTTTGGAAAAGGGAACCTTTCTCTGACATAAGTTGAAGCGCCTACAGACCAATCACAGGCTGGATCTCAATTAGATGATCTCCCTTGCCAGTGAGTTTGCGGCTGCCGACGACGATGCTCGCGGCTCTTCGCCGGTAATTGCCATTCCAACCTAAGCTAACAGGAACAACAACACTAAGCAGAAGAGTCCTCCAGAATAAAAGCCAACCTCTGACATGGTCGCAATGACGTTTGTAGGAAGAGGTGATGGCGGACAGCGTGGCCGAGGCCGGGGGCTGGTCGTGGGCAGCAGCGCGGTAGTGAAACTATCCCGGAAGTGCCCCGTGTTCCCCAACGTATGAGGAATACCGTGATATGACATGCCTCGTGCACCTCGACGCCAATGGCTAAGCTACCCACACCAATTGCCATTGCAAGTTCGTCAACAATCTCAAAGAAGACCCGGAGTCCAGCTACAAACGAAGCCAGAGAAACCGACCGCGATGCAAGGGCAAAGGGAAGAAGAAGGAAGAGGAGTCCAAGGATTCAAGTGACATGGACGAGGATGTTGAACCCAAGCATGCCGACAAGGGCGATGGCAAAGAAAATAACCCCTTCAAGAATAAGACACCCGTCTACCACACTTTCCTTGGCACCCCAACTGTCCAGGCTCAGAAGACCTCTCTGAGGATTCTGATGGCCACCCTACCCCTAGTCCTCCAGTACATGCGCTGGTCAGAAGTTCCAATCACATGGGACAGGAAGGATCACCCCGACCTTGTTCCAATAGAGAACCAATATGCCATTTTCATCGACCCCTTGATTGACGGCAATTAGTTCACCAAGTGATGGTGGATAGCGGAAGAAACATCAACATTATGTACCTGGATACACTGTACAAGATGAACTTGACAGAGACAAACCTAAGGCGGACCAACACCGTGTTCCATGGCATAGTTCTTGGTCAGGAGGCGCGGTCCCTTGGGTGCATCACGCTTCCGATCGCTTTTGGAGATGTTAACAACTACCGCCAAGAACGCAAGGCCTTTGAAGTGGTCCCCTTCAAAAGTGTGTACCACATCAAATTCAGACGCGACATCTTCCACACCTTTATGGCCAAGCCATGCTTCGTCTACAACAAGCTCAATATACCCAGACCAAACTGTGTCATCATCGTATCCGGAAGCTTTTCAAAGGCAAGGGACTACGATATTGGAGAAGCGCCCTTTGTAGAAGTTGTCCTCTACAGCGAAGAATTCAAGGAGATCCAAAGTAAGGTCGACAACTTAGAGATACCGACATTGAAGAATCAGATTTCTGACTCTGATCCTTCCTTCAAGGCCGCCATCGGGACCAAGCCGGTGGAACTTGTGGTGGACGATGCCTACAAGGTCACCGCCATTGGGAAGAACCTGGATCTCAAATAGGAAAGCGCGCTCATAGAGTTACTCCGTGAGAATAGGGACATCTTTGCCTGGCAACCTGTCGACATGAAAGGTGTACCTAGGGAACTTTCCGAGCACATCAGGTGGCTGGCACCTGGAACGCGCAGACCCCTATGATGACGGCATATCGAGACGAAGTAGACGAGATAGCGAAGTGTTTCGAAGGCTACGAAGTCAAGTACGTCAAGAGGGAGGAAAATG
Organism: Avena longiglumis; assembly: GCA_030063025.1. Taxonomy (NCBI): domain Eukaryota; kingdom Viridiplantae; phylum Streptophyta; class Magnoliopsida; order Poales; family Poaceae; genus Avena; species Avena longiglumis. The sequence goes on along the minus strand of CP125973.1, from coordinate 442,226,651 downwards.
AGGCGGCTGATCTACTGTCAAAGCTTTGGATCATGACACAAACCAATTCCGCCTGGCGTTTTTCTAGAGAATCTACGGACCCCATCCATGAAGGGAGCGGACCTCGAGAACCCGGAGAGAGTTGACACATTTGTTAATGAAGTAACAATAGCCCCTCTGGCTTGGACATAACCGTTCATGGAGTATCTGGTACATGAAATTTTGCCCATCGACGAGGTCAAAAGTCGGAAAATAGTACGTCGAGCAAAGAGCTATATGATAATTAATGGGCATCTCTACAAAAGAAGTACCATTGGTGTATACCTAAAGTGTGTTTCCCAGCAAGAAGGTATTGATATCCTTCGTGAGATCCATCTCGGAGATTCTGGGCATCATGCCGCTCCTCGAACTTTGGTCTCCAAAGCCTTCCGACAAGGATTCTACTGGCTGACCGCGAAGGCGGACGCCGACAAGATGGTCGATACATGCATAGGATGCCAATATTATGCCCGACAACCACATGTATTAGCTCAAGAATTGCGAACTACACCGATAACTTGGCCGTTTGCAGTTTGGGGGCTTGACATGGTTGCACCATTACAGACGGCACCTTGTGGCTTTACACATCTGCTAGTAGCAGTTGATAAATACACAAAATGGATAGAAGTTAAACCCATTAGAAAGCTTGATGGGGCCACTGCCCTTAGGTTTGTCCTGGATCTAGTGGTGATATTTGGTCTCCCACATAGCATCATCACCAACAACGGCAACAACTTATCACTCAGAGAAGTAGAGGCTTATTGTTGGGAGAAGGGCATCCAACTTGACCTAGCATCTATGGCGCATCCACAATCTAATGGTCAAGTTGAGCAGGACAATGGATTAATTCTGAAGGGTATGAAGTCACGTCTAGAAGTACCGCTAAATAGAGCAGCTGGAGCCTGGGCGGAGGAGTTTCCATATGTTTTATGGAGTTTACAAACTACTCCTAACAGATCCACCAGCTACACCCCTTTCTTCATGGTATATGTAGCGGAAGCAATTCTACCCTCCGACATCCTCCACGATTCACCAAGGGTTGCCGCCTACGACGAAGATGACGCTGAAGAGTCCAGACATCTAGATGTAGACCTTCTCGAGAAGGAGCGTGTACTGGCATGCCAGAGGTTTGCCATCTACCAGCAGAAGCTATGCAGCTACCATAGTTGCCACGTCCAGCATCGCTCATTTAAAGAGGGGGATTTGGTGCTCCGACTTAAGCAGAAGAAGTCACACAAATTAAGCCCTCCATGGGAAGGACCATTTATCATAAGCAAGACGCTATTCAATGGTTCCTATTACCTTGTTGACAATTGTGAATAACAGGATGGGCTGTAACACCCTCAGAATCGGCCCTATGCAAGTTTTAGCGAAACCCGCAAAACCCGCATAGAAACGATTCAAAGGTGCCCACCAGGCACTTTCGTGCGGGTGGAAAACGAAGTAATAACATTACACAACAGTCCTTGATGGGACCCACAGAACAGATATATATACAGCAGCGACTCGAAGAGTCAAGAATACAAATATAATATACAAAGATCCAAATCACCTTGAAAACGATATAGTGTCCAGCTACGGACAAGATGCAAATGGGGCTAAGAGCCCTGAAGAATAACCAATGGCGTCCATAACCCTTGAGCCAAGCGGAAGGGTAACCTCGCTAACGACGCCGATCTCAAACCTGCTTAAACAAAAGGGTGCCGACAAAGGGCAAAGGAAAAAGAGGAGCGTCAAGAGGCCAAGACACGGCGAGGCTAGAATTCGGTCCTCGCCTACATAGGTATGGTGGACTGAAGCGGCAGCATGCACTAAACAACCTATAGAGACTCGATACAACTGGCGGCAATCAGAGAGGGGTAAGATAGACCTATCCGGATCCAACTTGAAGCTAACACCAAACAAACCCATCCTGGTATTTCCCCCTCGAGACCAAACGAGGAAGTCAACCAAGGAACTCACACGGTTGGCAGTTTTACTTATTCGGTTATCGTTGCAGCAATTACTAGTCAAGTATAGATAATCATCCTGATAAAATAAGCAGTGGCACTTTTAGTTAACCATTCCGTGATAGTGGCAACACTTACTAGTCAGATACAATGAGCATGAGATAACCCTTAAACCCAGCAGTTGTTGGTACTTTTATTCAGCCATTCCGTTGTAGTTGCAATACTTACTAGTCAGGTACAATGGTCGCAAGCGACACTCCAAACAAGCAATTGTGGCAGTATTAATTAGCCATTCCATTATAGTGAAGCTGATTACTAGTCATTATAAAGTCAAATTTACAGCAATAAACTTTAGTTATGCTTGTCTATGATCGAGATACTGTGCTCCAAGTCGTCCATATCCGCGGACACGGCTTTCAGAAAGTTTTACCCGGGTGCACCAATAGCAACACACGCCGATCGACCTCGGAAAACCAAATCAAAACCCAACGAGGCTTTCACGAACAATCACAGGATTCAGAAATATTTCAGGGGCCCCTTAAGTAGATCCCGCAACGGCCACCGACTCGAGACGGGCTCAAGGTTTGGGTATACACTGTGAACATCGGGAACCCGAAAGTGTGGCTGGGCTTGTCGACACCGCGAATCGTGTCCCGATCCTAACAAGACAAAGGTGCTCCTCGCACAATTTAAATACAGAAAGTAGCATGGCATAAGTACAGGATAGTAAATAAAACCTCAAACTAGTTTGTGGCCCCAAGAAATAAGACGGAATCAAGCTCTGGCTCAGGGGGGTCCCATATACCTCCCGGATGTGGATAGCGCGATAAAACAAGGAACAGGTATCAAGTACTCGGGGTCTTACGGGACACAAGTGGGCGTTCGGAAACCAAATGTTATCTATCACCCACCGATGCCTCTGCTTATTCAATTTTAGTTGTTAAACAGGAATTTAAAGTGAACGATAAGTAAAACTAGGATCATCTCCAACATCAACATGCGGCAATACATCAACAACGGTGGCACTTGACAACACGCAACAGCACCTGAGCAAGCGACTATGACGCGCAAGTCCAACTAGCTACCAAACAACATGTAATAGGATGTGTCCAAGGCAATATAGGGCTGCACGGTAGATCACGGGTACGGAAACTAAAGCATCGCAACACAGATAGCAATAGATCAACAGGAGGGAAGTAAATACTATAAAAGTAAGATAGGTAGAAAGGGGGAGATGCTCGCCTGAAAACATTGTCGGAGGTTCAACCGAAGATCGGGGCGAAGCTCACATCAACTCAACGGCCTTATCCGCGAAGAACCAAAACACTAGAATAAACACCGAATGCAATATTTAATACTACGGCGAAAGATCGGCATGATGCATGTATGATGAATGACATGGCGATGCAATTAGGTCATGTTAAGCAGAACCGGGGTCCCGACAATTATTCAAGTGGTTAAAGTTGTTTAGATCCCCCGCAATTTAAATGTTGTTTTAACAAGGCAAGATAAGATACCGGTTCGCTACACAAGTTTAAATGAGGCCAATATAAGGCTAGATTTGCCCGCATATGGGCCCCATATTTAATTATATGGTGAAACGGCTTAAGGCCCCCAAACCACTTGAATGTATGCATGCAAGACAATTATTATGCGACAAGTTGTATTATGTGATAAAATAGGGTTTCGGGAAGGTTCACACATTGAGGGGTCTCGACGATCTTGAGGTTCCGGGGTTCGGGGTCGGTCTCAGGGTTCAGGGTCCGACGGGATCGTCTCGGCGGAAAGGTTCTCGAACAACGAGGCGATCTCGGCCCGTGAATGAGGACTTGGTTCGCCGGGCGCATCGGATTCGCCTGGTCGATGTCGTTCTTGTCGGGCGTGAGATATTGTCGGGTTCGCGGGTCGGGTCGGACTTGGCGTCCGGGGCGAAGTGCTTGTCGTCCCATGGCGATCTTGGCGGCTTCGGATCCGGAAAGGAGCACTCGACGTGCCGGGGAGAAGACCTTGGCATCCGGTCCTCGGGCATCGGTGCGGGAAGGAGTTCTTGTCGTATTGGGGTCTCGGCGTTCTAGGGTTCCGATTGGAGATCTTGGCGTTTGTGGACTCCGGGTCGGAGATCTTGGAGTACCGACTTCGATTGTCGATGACGAACTTGGATGCGGTACCGGTAGCCTTCTAGAGGTACCGTCTCGGCACGACCTTGATGCATCAGTTCTCGAAGACGGAGTACTTGGCGCCCGTGAGGTAGATTCTGGCGAGGTGTACATGGGTCGCGTGGTCTTCGGACGTTCAACATTGCCTCACTCCAACACACGCTGCACCTTCACCACAACCTCAGCAGGGTAGTACCACTAATCACCACGTCTCCTTGTTGGGAACAAAACAACCAGGCAGACTTAGCGCGATTCCAGCATGCATGAGGAGGGCGGCCGGCTTCACAGATGAAAACCCCAAGATGGCCAGAGACTTCGAGCTCGCGGTATAGCCAGTGGACTTGCGGTGGTCACCACCGCATCCGGAGGAACGGGCAGAGCAGGCAACGGAAGAAGGCGAGGGCGCGACGGCGAGGCGCGAGACAGTGACGGGAACCAGAGGCGCGAGGAGATGCTCGGGGCGACGGGCAGCCGGGCGAGGGCGGCTGGGCAAGCGACAGGGTGCGCCTGGGAGCCGAGGGAGGAGGCGACGGGCCGGGAGCTTGAGGCGACGGAGGCGGCCTCAAGGACGGCCGCGCGGGGTCGAAGGCTGCCCGGCGGACGACGGCGCTCTGGGCGGTCCCGGAGACGGTGGAGGCGGTTTGTGGCGCGGGAAGAGGAGGAGCACGGGCGGGACGGAGGAAGGTCGGGGCGACGGGCGGGGAGGAACCGCACAGGCGAGGTAGGGAGCTGTGGAGGGCGCAAGGCCGGGAGAGCGAGCGGAGGCGCAATGGGGAGGTCTGGGACATGGCGAGGAGAGGATAGGGGAAGCGAGGTCGCCGGACTTGGGGAAGAGGAAGGAGAGCGGGGGGCGCCGGGGAAGGAAGGGGCGCGCGAGGCGTGCGGGAGAAGGGAGTGGGTCGGGGAGGACGGGGGTTGGTGGCAAGGTGGGACCCAGGGGATGGGCCGGGCAGCCGCCTGCGGGTGTGGGGTGGGTGGTCAGAGTGCGTGCGTGTGTTGTGTGTAGTGCGTTGGGTGTGGGGAGAGGGTTGGGCCATGTGGCGGGCTAGGAGTGGTTAGGGAAGAGGGGAGAGATGAGGTGGCGCAAGGGGAGTGGCCAGGGTGATGTGGAGGCTGGGTTGGGGTAGTTTTCTGGGTAGCCTTAGGATTTAGAGGGGCGGTTAGATGGACCGTTTGTAAAAAACTGGGGGTGGTCGTTCGGGTCGATCTGGCCCGTTCGACTGCCCCTACTAAAAACAATTGAACTTTTTATTTGATTTAAACGGGCCATGTGCAAACCGATAGCGGCCAAAACAAAATATTCCGGGGACCCGGTTTTGGTGTTTGAATTAAGACGGGGCGTATTAGAAAACGAAACGGCTTTGCGAAAATAGTTTTAGGCAAACAACACATGATGATGACGATGCAATGCACAAATTCAACGCGATTTTCTAGTAGTGGTTTTGCGGGATGCCACAATTCGACACCACTAACAATGGATCTCGCCCTCGAGATCCGCCTCATGGTACCGGAAGGAAGGTCGACGAACTGCATCTTCTCGCTTCGCGTAGATCCTCACGACACCACTAACAAGGGTTGTTGTCCGTGATCGCCGAGAGAACACTCCGGAACAAAAGGTCGAAGGCAGAGGTATCCACAAATAAAGCCACCTCTAGCTTCCGATGGACGGAGTAAAACTGCTGGATCCGCTGATTTGATGTACAAGAGCGAATGATAAGAGTAGCCGGATGGTGATCAGTCCATCGCGCACCCAAACCATTACTCTGCACACGAATAGGCGGATTATGCAACCAACTCTCGGAATCAGACTGAAGATCTCGACAAACGAGGCTCGAAACAAAGGAGTGATGCAGACTCTGCTTCGGATCTGGCGTAGATGATGTCATCACATCGGGAAACACCGGAAGATACAACAGAAAACGTATGAAAGACACACTGATTAGGTTTCGCGATGGTTCCATTGGCATGAACAACACATGCTCAAGGTCGACTCCAACTTCACCATGGCTCGTCCTTCTCATATGTTTTTCAACGACACTGATATCCAGCAAGGAACACATAAGGATAAGGAGCTCAAGAACAAAAGATTGGAGGAAGGGTACAACAGACAAATTGCAGATTGATGATCGTAGCACCTCCGTCACAAAAGGAAGAAAGCGAAACCCTGAAGGTACGACGGAAACCCAACCACGAGAAATCCTGGACTCGAAGAGAGAGAAGAGAGTGGATTCAAAACACGCAGAGGTAAGAGGAGAACAGCAGAGGGGTGAGGAGTAAAATCAGACCTAATCAGAACTATCCAACCGATTTTGCAAAATAGTTTTGACACTCTACTTCGGCCGTTAGCTAGGTTATCCTACAGGCTGGACTTGTGGGGTATCGCAACTGCTGAGCTCTGATACCACTCTGTAACACCCTCAGAATCGGCCCTATGCAAGTTTTAGCGAAACCCGCAAAACCCGCATAGAAACGATTCAAAGGTGCCCACCAGGCACTTTCGTGCGGGTGGAAAACGAAGTAATAACATTACACAACAGTCCTCGATGGGACCCACAGAACAGATATATATACAGCAGCGACTCGAAGAGTCAAGAATACAAATATAATATACAAAGATCCAAATCACCTTGAAAACGATATAGCGTCCAGCTACGGACAAGATGCAAATGGGGCTAAGAGCCCTGAAGAATAACCAATGGCGTCCATAACCCTGCCCAGGCCAAGCCGGAAGGGTAATCCTGCTAACGACGTCGATCTCAAACCTGCTTAAACAAAAGGGGTGCCGACAAAGGGCAAAGGAAAAAGAGGAGCGTCGATCTTGAGGCCAAGACAGCGAGGCTAGAATTCGGCGGTCCTCGCCTACATAGGTATGGTGGACTGAAGCGGCAGCGGCAGCATGCACTAAACAACCTATAGAGACTCGATACAACTGACGGCAATCAGAGAGGGGTAAGATAGACCTATCCGGATCCAACTTGAAGCTAACACCAAACAAACCCATCCTGGTATTTCCCCCTCGAGACCAAACGAGGAAGTCAACCGAGGAACTCACACGGTTGGCAGTTTTACTTATTCGGTTATCGTTGCAGCAATTACTAGTCAAGTATAGATAATCATCCTGATAAAATAAGCAGTGGCACTTTTAGTTAACCATTTCGTGATAGTGGCAACACTTACTAGTCAGATACAATGAGCATGAGATAACCCTTAAACCCAGCAGTTGTTGGTACTTTTATTCAGCCATTCCGTTGTAGTTGCAATACTTACTAGTCATGTACAATGGTCGCAAGCGACACTCCAAACAAGCAATTGTGGCAGTATTAATTAGCCATTCCATTATAGTGAAGCTGATTACTAGTCATTATAAAGTCAAATTTACAGCAATAAACTTTAGTTATGCTTGTCTATGATCGAGATACTGTGCTCCAAGTCGTCCATATCCGCGACACGGCTTTGAAAAGTTTTACCCGGCCGGGTGCACCAATAGCAACACACGCTCGATCGACCTCGGAAAACCAAATCAAAACCCAACGAGGCTTTCACATCGAACAATCACAGATTCAAAAATATTTCAGGGGGCCACCCTTAAGTAGATCCCGAACGGCCACTGACTCAGACGGGCTCAAGGTTTGGGTATACTGTTGTGAACGATCGGGAACCCGAAGTGTGGCTGGGCTTGTCGACACCGCGGAATCGTGTCCCGATCCTAACAAGACAAAGGTGCTCCTCGCACAATTTAAATACGAAAGTAGCATGGCATAAGTACAGGATAGTAAATAAAACCTCAAACTAGTTTGTGGCCCCAAGAAATAAGACGGAATCAAGCTCGCCTGGGGTCCCATATACCTCCCGGATGTGGATAGCGCGATAAAACAAGGAACAGTATCAAGTACTGGGGTCTTACGGACACAAGTGGATGCTCGAAACCAAATGTTATCTATCACCCACCGATGCCTCTGCTTATTCAATTTTAGTTGTTAAACAGGAATTTAAAGTGAACGATAAGTAAAACTAGGATCATCTCCAACATCAACATGCGGCAATACATCAACAACGGTGGCACTTGACAACACGCAACAGCACCTGAGCAAGCGACTATGACGCGCAAGTCCAACTAGCTACCAAACAACATGTAATAGGATGTGTCCAAGGCAATATAGGGCTGCACGGTAGATCACGGGTACGGAAACTAAAGCATCGCAACACAGATAGCAATAGATCAACAGGAGGGAAGTAAATACTATAAAAGTAAGATAGGTAGAAAGGGGGAGATGCTACTTTGAAAACATTGTCGGAGGTTCAACCGAAGATCGGGGCGAAGCTCACATCAACTCAACGGCCTTATCCGCGAAGAACCAAAACACTAGAATAAACACCGGATGCAATATTTAATACTACGGCGAAAGATCGGCATGATGCATGTATGATGAATGACATGGCGATGCAATTAGGTCATGTTAAGCAGAACCGGGGTCCCGACAATTATTCAAGTGGTTAAAGTTGTTTAGATCCCCCGCAATTTAAATGTTGTTTTAACAAGGCAAGATAAGATACCGGTTCGCTACACAAGTTTAAATGAGGCCAATATAAGGCTAGATTTGCCCGCATATGGGCCCCATATTTAATTATATGGTGAAACGGCTTAAGGCCCCCAAACCACTTGAATGTATGCATGCAAGACAATTATTATGCGACAAGTTGTATTATGTGATAAAATAGGGTTTCGGGAAGGTTCACACATTGAGGGGTCTCGACGATCTTGAGGTTCCGGGGTTCGGGGTCGGTCTCAGGGTTCAGGGTCCGACGGGATCGTCTCGGCGGAAAGGTTCTCGAACAACGAGGCAGATCTCGGCGTTCCGTGAATGAGGACTTGGTTCGGCGTCGGGGGCGCATCGGATTCGCCCTGGTCGATGTCGTTCTTGTCGGCGTGGAGATATTGTCGGGTTCGCGGGTCGGGTCGGACTTGGCGTCCGGGGCGAAGTGCTTGTCGTCCCATGGCGATCTTGGCGGCTTCGGATCCGGAAAGGAGCACTCGACGTGCCGGGGAGAAGACCTTGGCATCCGGTCCTCGGGCATCGGTGCGGGAAGGAGTTCTTGTCGTATTGGGGTCTCGGCGTTCTAGGGTTCCGATTGGAGATCTTGGCGTTTGTGGACTCCGGGTCGGAGATCTTGGAGTACCGACTTCGATTGTCGATGACGAACTTGGATGCGGTACCGGTAGCCTTCTAGAGGTACCGTCTCGGCACGACCTTGATGCATCAGTTCTCGAAGACGGAGTACTTGGCGCCCGTGAGGTAGATTCTGGCGAGGTGTACATGGGTCGCGTGGTCTTCGGACGTTCAACATTGCCTCACTCCAACACACGCTGCACCTTCACCACAACCTCAGCAGGGTAGTACCACTAATCACCACGTCTCCTTGTTGGGAACAAAACAACCAGGCAGACTTAGCGCGATTCCAGCATGCATGAGGAGGGTGGCCGGCTTCACAGATGAAAACCCCAAGATGGCCAGAGACTTCGAGCTCGCGGTATAGCCACAGGGACTTGCGGTGGTCACCACCTGCAGCCAGGAGGAACGGGCCAGAGCAGGGCAACGGGAAGAAGGCGAGGACGCGGGCTGACGCGCGCGAGGCGCGAGACAGGCAGACGGGAACCAGAGGCGCGGCGAGGAGATGCTCGGGGGCGACGGCGCGTCGGGGCCGAGGCGGGCTCGGCCGGGAGACGAGGGTGCGCCTGGGAGCCGAGGAGGAGGCGACGGGCCGGGAGCTTGAGGGGCGAGGAGGCGGCCTCGCTGGGACGCGCCGGCGCTGGGTCAAGGCCGACCCGCGACGACGGCGCTCTGGGCGGTCCCGGAGACGGTGGAGGCGGTTTGTGGCGCGGGAAGAGGAGGAGCACGGCGGCGGACGCGGAGGAAGGTCGGGGGCGACGGCGGCGAGGGAGGAACCGGCGCAGAGGCGGCGAGGTAGGGAGCCAGGGAGGGCGCGCGGCTGGGAGAGCGAGCGGGAGGCGCAGTCGGTGGGGAGGTCTGGGGACCGCGGCGAGGAGAGGGATAGGTGGGGGAAACGGCGAGGTCGCCGGACTTGGGGAAGAGGAAGGAGAGCGGGCGCTGGGAAGGAAGGGCGCGAGGCGCAAGGGAGAAGGAGGGTCGGGAGGACGGGTTGGTGGTGGCAAGGGGACCTGGATGGGCAGGCAGCCGCTGTGGGGTGGGTGGTCAGAGTGCGTGCGTGTGTTGTGTGTAGTGCGTTGGGTGTGGGGAGAGGGTTGGGCCATGTGGCGGGCTAGGAGTGGTTAGGGAAGAGGGGAGAGATGAGGTGGCGCAAGGGGAGTGGCCAGGGTGATGTGGAGGCTGGGTTGGGGTAGTTTTCTGGGTAGCCTTAGGATTTAGAGGGGCGGTTAGATGGACGGTTTGTAAAAACCTGGGGGTGGTCGTTCGGGTTGATCTGGCCCGTTCGACTGCCCCTACTAAAAACAATTGAACTTTTTATTTGATTTAAACGGGCCATGTGCAAACCGATAGCGGCCAAAACAAAATATTCCGGGGACCCGGTTTTGGTGTTTGAATTAAGACGGGGCGTATTAGAAAACGAAACGGCTTTGCGAAAATAGTTTTAGGCAAACAACACATGATGATGACGATGCAATGCACAAATTCAACGCGATTTTCTAGTAGTGGTTTTGCGGGATGCCACATGGGCCAAACGAGGATCATAAGCATAAGCGACGTGACCCGGATGATGACTACCCGGAGCTACGTCCTTTCTATACTTAGTATATTTTATTATCTATTGTGTACTTCTTATATGATCAATGAAATAAGGCTCTCTGGTTCACTCATATGCTTGAGTCATTTACCTCCTTTATTTTTCATTTTTGGATCATATAAAAGCTTTATGCGCAAGCTTTGCATTTGCACTTGTGAAAATTCCACCTATGGGCATTATCTTAAGTTTTTTGGTTTACACGTTCATTTTTTTTATGTGGATTCTGGAGTAGTGACTTTCGGCACACAAAGTTGGTAAATTTGTACTTAGGTTTTTTACGGTTCCATTGGGTATCATCGCCTGAGGGCATAGTTATAACTGAGTGTCACATCCCAAAATTTCCAAATTTTGAAATGTGAAAAATAAATAAACAAAATAAATAATTGTTGAAATTTAGGGTGAAAAGAAACTTTTTGATTCCAATTGGAAACATAAAAACCCATCTTGAACAAACTTTGAATAAAATTTGGATCCAACTAAATTCACATCAAGTGGAATGCATTCTTCATAAATGGATCTTGAAAATTTAAACACTGGGAAAATAAACCAAACCCCTAAGACCCTAATGGAAGAAAATCATTTCCAAGATTACTCTAAGACCATGGATTTGATCCATATAAAATTTGTCAACAAACATTTAGAAATGATCAAGAATGACAAATGGAAATATTATAAAACCATAGAAATTGGTTTCACTTAATTTGGAGCCATAGATAAAATCTTATGAATTTAATAAGATAAGGAAATTGAATTTCCAAAGCTAATAAAGCACCTATCTAAAATCCATACCAATTTGTGAGCAATTAATACTAAAAGAGATTTAAAAGGATAAACAAATATTAAATAAGATTTTACAAATTAGAATCACCATTTTTGGATCCTTAAATAAAAAGATATGGTTTTTATAAGATAAAGGAAGAATTAATAAATAAGGACTATTTTAAAGAGCCAAATTAAAACTTAGCCAAAATAAAATAAAATATTTTTGATAAATAAAAAGAGTAAAGGATTATTTAAATAAAATTTTGAGTATTTATTATTATCCAAATTCTTTTAAGTAAAGACATTTCCCATTTTAAATGAACATTAAAAACATAATAAAGTATTTTAAATAATAATTCAAAGTGAATTATTTTCAAATAAAACCTACTGAAAAAGATTTAGTAAAATTTAGATTTCAAATAGAGTTTTAAAAACATATTTAAATCCTATTTGAAATAAAGACAAATTTCTATTTTCAAAATAAATAAAAGACCCTAAAAAGAATAAAAGAATTTTTCTAAATTTGACTTTGGAATATGTTAAATAACATTATTAAAAATCTACACAAAGTTTGGTAGAAGTTTGAATTTAAATAGTGTTTGAATTGTTTGAATAAATAACCAAATCATATAAATAGAAAAGGAAAAATAAAAACTTTCTGTACAAAAAAATGAATCGAAGCCAACCCAGTCCAACAAGCCCAGTCCAGGCCTAGCTAGCCAATCCCTCTCACCCCGTAGGAAAACGTTTCACACCGCAGATCAAACCCGCCCCCTCACTGACTGCTGGTACCCACTGCCCCTCTCTCTCTCGCTGTCAAGCAGACCCCACCAGTCAGGTCATCTTCCTCACCCGCGCGACGACCCCGCCCCTAGTTCCTCCTCCGCTAAAAAAGTTAGCATTGTGGGTTAATCCTCCCGCTTAATCCGCTTAAATTCGTGTTAATGCTGTGGTTAATCCTCCCCGCGATCACGACCGTTAACTCACCTGCCTCTCCTCTCCCTTTCCCCTCTCTCACCCGGCTCTCTCTGCCCCCAGGCTACTTCCATTCTGGCTCGCACCGCCGTGGACTCCGACGAGCCTCTTCTCCAATTTCGGCCAGCCACCGTCGCCCCTCGCCCCCTCGACCACACGAGCGCGTTCCCCAGACTCCTGCGCACCTCCCAGTACCCCTCCTACTTGCTCGCACATGCACCAGAGGCTCGCCAACTTCGAAGTCGGAGCACCACCGTAGAACTCCCCAACTCCGGCAACCTCCCCAGGTGAACCCTGACCCTCCTCTTTCTCTCGAGGACCCTCAGATGTTCTCCGGTTTCACGCGAGTCTAACGCCCCCTCCCAATCGCCCTCTCGTGGTTTGAAGCCCCGTCCCCGTCGACAACAGGACATGCCCGACGCCATCTCGAACTCCGGCGAGAGATTAACGACAACCCCGTGCGCCCCCTGCTCTCCCACGACCACCTCCAGCATCCCCACTCCATGGCGAACCCGGTAAGCCCCTTCCCTTTCTCCCTTGCTTCCTGGTTGCGCCGGAACACCGCTGACAGAGCGCCGCCACCACGCGTTTGTTGCCAGCCGCCGCTAGTTAGTGGCTGGTGTACTGTGAACTGTAGGATGTTGATCCAGTGGATACGATAGAACTTAAACGAAGAGGTATCTTTTGATCTGTGCCGCACGATTCGCTTTTAATACAACGCACCACAGCAGCCGATCCGCGCGAACCGTTTTCGGCCAATCAGAACTTTCCACGTGGCCTGTGATTTGTATTAAAAACAGAATTTGTTCTATTAGATATTCAATCTTGTAAATTGCATAACTTTAAATCTACATGTCCAAATTTTGCAAATTTTATATCAATGGAATCATCAAAACAAACTCTATCCAACCATGCACTTTGTTTAATGAATTGCCTCTATTAAATTGGTTGTTTTTGCAGAAACTTGTGTAGGCATAATTTGAATCTAAAATTTATTCTAGGAATGTTTTTAAAGTAAAATCTTTGTAAAATGGATTGTTTTGAACCTACTGACCATAGAAACCAACTTGTGGATTCAAAAACATATTTTGTGAAGCAACATCTTTGAATTAGAGCATTTCTAGTTAAACAAAAATATTGCTTATGTGCTAAAAATGCTTTTTCAGTAAAACCTTTGAAAAATGATTAGATTTAAACTCTCTGACCTAAACACCAAGTTTTGAGATTTAAAAATATATTTGATGAACCCTATAAATTGTTACTTTGCTAAGAAGCATTTTCAACAACATAAAATATTGATTTGGTATAAAAATAGTTTATAGGTAAAACCTTTTGCAAATGGTTTCAATATTAAACACTTGACCATAAAACACTAACATTTGTGTTTAAAAATGTATTTGTCAAACACTAGAAAATATTACTTTGGTTTGAACCATTTCTAGCAAAACAAAAATGACTTAAAATAGCCATTTTCACTAACTTGATATCAAATCGTTTTGCCACATTTATAAATGACCTTGCCACTTTTATAAATGACCAATAGGTGTTTATAATGTTTATAGCCTATTATAAACCACTTTTCCAAAAAAAAATCTTTGGCATGCTTGCATGCATTGCTTTGTTTTTATTATTTTATGTGATGATTGCTTGAATGGTAGATTGAATATTTGCTTGATTGATTGAATTGTAGTGGAATTTGAAGAGTGTGACTATTGCAAGATCAAAGAGTGAACTTATAATTCTCTACCAAAAAGGAAAGTTATGCTTCATACTTTTGTCCTATTATTTTCACTATGCATTAGTGATATTTCTAAGTAGGACTTGCATGGAATTTTTGCTAAGTATAAACTATGCCATGGGAAATCCTAGTAGATGAAACCTTAGTAGAAATATCCTAAGTCAAGATTTCTACTACTATCATGCTTAGCTTAGCTAGTAGAAAACAAGGGTGGATTATATTCATGCTATGGAATATTTCTAAGTCAAGGACTTGTGTTTTGTTTAATAAAACAACTAAGTGAATGAATCACCTGGGTGGAATGGAAAGAATGGTTTGTGTTGAGTGGTTACGCAAGTCCAGTATGCTGGGGAAAACTTGGGCATAACTAAGTCCAGTATACTGGGGAAAACTTGGTATCTCACTTGTGGAATGCCACACAGGAACAAAGAGATTTGAGATGTCAAATGTTGAGAAGCTTCAAGTGCAGCCACTTGGCATTATGGGCTCTTCCTGGATCATATAGGTTGCAATAACTTAGCCAAATGGAAAGTTGGTGGTAGGGGATTGATAGGTTGGAGCGCGTCCATTCTGGTCTAAGGGAAGGCTTCTGAAAGATCTTGTCTTGGTGAAACCAAGTCTTGTGGGGAAAGTGCACCACCTCTGCAGAGTGTAAAATCTAAGTACTTAGCCATGTCCCTGGCAAAGGACAATTTGAGCATCAAGACATGGAAGCTATCAAGAATCTCCTCATCTCAATTTTCTAAGTTAAAACTTGTGGTTGAACAAGGGTGAACGTTCACCAATTTCTATTGGTGGTTCCTTGGGTATTTTTGACAAGAAAAAACTTAGTGTTTTTTAAATGATAAGGAAAATCTATTTTGAGCAAAGCAAGCCCAATCTCCACTTAGCCAAATGCATATAGATGATAGACTCCACTATACTCCCATAGTATCACTTGCCAATACAATTCAAATGTATTGACCCCTGTGGCTGTAACTAATTATGTTGCAGGTTTGTTTGATGTTAGTGAAGTGTGTTGATTAGGATTACAAGTCTACAGCCAACATGATTGCCTGTGGCACATTGAAGTTGAAGGACTCCATGCTATAGTTATTTCTGCTGCATTGTAATGAGATAGCCAAATGAGCTATGTAAGATGTAATGAATTATTTTATTCCTGGTTATAAAGTTGTATTATGACCTTTGTTTCTTGATATTACATCTTATCTGTGGATGATAGCTATTGATCCAGGGACTAGCATTTTAAACACAGGGATCTCTACCTTATTAAAGGTTGGAACCTCTACACTGAGAGTCTTCTGACTCATGAAAAGTCAAGCATAAGAACCAGAGTAATGAATAAGCTGGCACTTGCTTAAAAAATATATATACATGCTGGAATTAGTTCTTAAGTAGCCTTAAAATAAACAATATTGTTTTTCGCATACATAAATCAACCAGAGGTGACAAATATTACAAAGTGTTTTCACTTCTCTGGTGCAGGGGACTTCGAGGCTACATCATCGGCCATAGGAGAGCCATCTTGATCATCAACGAAGTTGGCAGTCTTCAAGGACTTGGAGCTAGCCTGGTCGGCATCAAGCACCTCAAGGGGCAAAACGGTGTCCGACTTAACCAATTTGGCGACCCTGGTGTCGTAGCCAGCGACGAAGATCATATTGCATCGTGGTCAATTTGTTGACCGTCTTCATCCATGTCGGGGAGACTAGAGGTCACCGTGTCAATGTCGGCGTCGTCATAATGGGCCTTGACCATGGCTTGGGCCATCCTAGCGCTAGCCCGGGTACTTCAAGCGTTCCAACTTATGATAAACTCAGGGGGCTCGACGAAGGATCTCCGAGTACTTCATGAAGGAGTCTACTGCCTTGATGTTGATGTCCAAGGGCTTGGCAATATCTTTGTCCTAGGTGATTGCGGTGCCGATGAAGTTGCCGGCAAGAACCATGCATTCCTTTGGCGGAGGAGCATTATTGGCCAGGCCAATAGGAGCTGTATTTCCGGCCAAGATGTTTGAGTACATGAGTTCAACATAATAAGATCAAAGTACCTGATTTACAGAAGTACAAGACAGAGAATGTTTACCAAAGACGCTGCTTTTCGCTTGCTGGAGAACCTCCGCCATGGAGTCCCGTTCCTTTCGGAGGGTCTTGTACGCCTCAAGGTTCCGAGCATTTTGCTCGTAGGCAGATTTCTTTTGCTCCTTGAGGATCACAATCTTCTCCTTAAGGCGGTTGATCTCTGTGTTTGCAGATTCTTGTACGGCAGCTAGTGCATCTTCAGCGAGTCAGCCCTCTCTTAATTCAAGATTTTGTTTTTGCTATCTAGCTCTTGTATGTGCTTGGATTGCTCAACAATATATTTGGCCTTGGCAATAGCTTCTGCAAGTCGGAGAAATGACAGAGCACAATGAGTTGTCGGAAGAAAACAACATAAGATCAAGTTGAGAATGAAACTAAAAAGATAACAGACTCTTGCCCCTGGCGATTTGTTCCTTCAAGAAGGAGGTTTTACCATTTTCAGCTTCAAGGTCCTTGCAAATCTTGTGGAACTTGTCGTTGGCGGAAACCCTCCGAGAATTCTCATTATGCAAATAACAAAAAGGCTACTTAGTCTACCTGGAGCATCTATCCGGATAAAATTCCGCCTAGAGGCTCGGGGGCTACAGTACGAGTTTTTGACTCAAAGTTATGCTAATTCTTTCTTTAAGCATCTAGTCGGAACTAATTATGTTTCAACTAGAGGCTTGGGGGTTACAATATTGAAATTTATAAATATTACATATGCTACTCTAAAAGTATCTAGTCGGAATAATTCATTCAAACTATATACGTGGGGGCTATAGTACAAAGTGTCTTGCTTAGTTACTCTTAGAGCACTTAGACCAAAATACCTATGGTTTTCCATCTAAATCCCCGGGTTCTATAGTGGGATATTATGTACGAAATGCAAAAGACATATAAAACTTACAAGTGCAATGATCTTAAGGTTGTTGGCGCTCTCAACAAACAGTTTTCCAAATGCAACTGTGTTAACCCGGACAATTTCCACTTGCTTGAGCAGCTCCTAAAGACCACACGAAGAAGAAGTCAGTGTGACACCAAGATCCAGTACAGAGATGCGCGGAGTAAGCACCGGGAAGATAATCTTTGGAAGATCAGTCTGGATCATGGGAGCAGCAATTCCGCCTTCCATAGAAGTTCCGCCTTCCACCGTCAATTCCTTATAGCTTCCAGTGGCATCCTTAGCTGGAGCTTTAGCCACTTTGGAGGAGGTGCTCTCCCATGCCTCCTGTTCATCGGCAATGTGAACCACCGCGACAGCATCTGGGATCTCCTGAGAAGGAGTGTTGTCCACTTCCATGGCGGAAGGTTCAGATGTTACCATTGTCAAAGATCCAGCGGGAGCGGCGGAGGGTTGGACGGCAGGAGTTGGAGGAGCGATGGAGGGAGAAGCTTGGACAAGCATATCTCTAATGTTTTGAGAAGCCCCCAATGTCTTAGAGGTCTTCTTCAAACTCAGGTTATCCTTCTTCATGAAACGTGCAAAAGTATAAGTACAAGAATAAGATGAGCAAGATGACGATATCAGATGAAAAGAGGCTTACACAACATTCAGTGCCTTGTTCAAAGGGATACTGGTTAATCTTCTTTTTTCTGCCTCCAGGGAGGCGGTGGATCTCTTGGAGGTTCCACCATCCGTCTTTTTTTTCTTGCCTCCGTCAGTAGCGTCAGAGGTGGAGCCCTTCCGCTTTCGCACTAACGGGACCTCGTCGTCGGACACGAAAGTGACTTCCTTCATCTTGGAGTCGTAGACTTGGGGAGCCATGCAGGTCTCCTCCAAATCCCCCAGCTGTTAAGTGAATCCTAGGTGTTACATACAAAGGTACGTGCAAGACAAAATAACTGAAGTATATGTCATAAAGCAATATATAGGAAATAAATGAATACCTTTGGGAACTTGCCGCCCTCAAACATGTTGTAGGTGATGGTAAAGCCACGCTTCCGATCCTTCACCTTGACTATGTCCTTAAGGCGAAGCTTGACGGAGTCACTGGATAAATTGTCCTCGGAAATCCGGAGGCTATCTTTTCTATCTTTGGTGTACTAGTACGTGAGATTTACATAGTGTTGCAGAGGTTGGATCCGCCTAATGAACCAGCACATAGCTAGGTCCAAGCCGGTCAGACCCGTCTCTACGAACCAGTCAATCTGGCTTACGGCGCGAGAGGCTTCATCGTCGGAGGGGAGGAGGGCTTGTGATCTCCATGTCGGGGCTTCAACGTGGGCCCCATCAACTAAGTCTGGGTATGATTCTTCTCGGCCGACCAGAAGGATATCTGGGCCATAGAAGTATGTCCGCTGCCAGTTCTTGCAGGACTCATTTCCTACGATGTCGGGGAATCGCCGGCCAGGCCGGATCTTGAAGCTAATTGTTCTGCAGTTTCTAAGCTCCTCTTTGCTCACTTCGGCTTCCCTCTTCATGGTGAAGAAATAAATAAACAGATCTAACCTAGGCCTAATCCCTAGGTATCCCTCGCATAACGCCGCGTAATTGCTAAGCGCAAGGATACTATTCGAAGACAGGTTCTGAGGTTGAACCCGGAAGTGCTTAAGGACTTGGATGCAGAAGTTGGATAATGGAAGGGAGATGCCGCGCACAAATTGAGCCTTAAGGTATACCTTTTCTCCGGTTTGAGGAGAAGGTATGACCTCGCCGGCAGGCGCCGCCCGCCAGACCAGGCCCTCAGTCGCAGGGAGGTACCCTTTGGAGATCATCTCCTTGATGTTGCTCTCAGAGATGTTCGAGCCTCGCCACTCTCCCTTTTGGGAGTCTGCTTCCTCCTCCAAAGGCTCCAGCGCCACTGGGATATGGTCGCCTCCGGTGGACTCAACCACCATAGAGCGTGGCACCACCACGCCCTTCGGAGGAACATGGACCGTGTTGGATGGCTTGACCGAGGCCTCGCCGGACGTCGCCATTGCTGGTGTGCTGTTGCTTGCCATTGGAGCAAAGGGAGATGGGTTGGAGATCGGGAAGATTTAAGGTTTTCCTCCGTGTGCGCGAAAAGATCGAAGAGGGGCTTGGGCTGGAGGAAGACGATGACGCAAGGGGGGATGAGGTGAAAAGATAAAATGCCACCACGGTTAAAATATGTAGCCCTTGGCGTCAAGATTCGTGCAAGTTGATCCAATGGTTAATGAGTGGACAGCGCGTGTGTGAACGTGTGTGGAAATTTTGCCACGTTCCCACTGCGGCCGCCAACGTTTTGGATCCTTCACGCGGGAAAAATGGCTATGATTATGTTCTTTGCATGTGTGAGTTACAAGACGCCGCTGACCTATGGTCTACGACATCTCACTGACGCGTGCAGGCGAACAGTTCCATCTGAATATTCTGGCATGTACGGATCCTGTCCAGCTACGATAAGAGTACAATGGAAAGCTTAGTGACGACATTCACCTAGACGAAGCATTCAATCTAAAGAAGCAAGTCGGTGCAAAATCTTCGAGTTCTCCGGAGGCTACTGTTGGGGATATGCTAAATGGGTGTCACCATTGCATGTCTCCAATCCGGATAACCCGGGTGACCCACAGTTGGTAGCAAGGCCCATGGCCTGCTGGGCAGCCCAGTTAGATGCATCCAGAAGGGAGGCCTATGCCGGATAAAGGAAGGCTACGAGGGAGTCACCGACGTACCCGGAGCCTTGGAGTGCAAGACATGTAAGACTAGTTGTATTCTATGTAGGACTCTGTAACCTGTCCGGCTAGGACTTTCCCTGTAACCATAGGATAAGGCGACTATATAAGCCGGACCTAGAGGAGCCTTTAGGGCACAATCACAACGACACAACTGATATCGCGCACAGCGAACCGATCCCTGTAACTCAGTGTATTGCCATTATAGTGATTTATAGCAGGAGTAGGATTCCGCCACCGTCGTGGGATCTGAACCTGGGTGAGCTATGTTACCTCGTACCTGCCAACTTTTTGCCTTCCCCCACCTCTCTAAACACGCTCTATAAGGATCCCTTCATGGCGTACTCGTCGGCAATACCACGACATACACCGGATCTGCTCTGGGAGGGCAAGCGGGGGGTTTGGGTGGTTCCATTAGACCCACCTTTAAATCAATAAATTCCTTTGTTCCTATGACATGTATGACACGTGCACAACCCTAGAAAATTCCCGCGTTTTCCCCGCAACACAACCAAACAACACGCAACATACATTGGGGACAGAGACAACCACTCGTGCCATGCTAGCATGGGTTATCTTATTTAACTAAGACAAAGTCTGACTCGTCACATTATAATCTCATTTTTAGGGATATCTGATTCTCTCTGATTCAATAGGTTTCCATAATAAGTATCAAGCAGCGAAATGCTCAGCATTTATTTCATGTGACGATTGTTTGATCTGTATTATTGTATCAACCGCACCAATCAATATTGTTGGGATAATCATGCAATATACTTCAACATTTTATGACATTATATTGTAGATGTTATTTTTTATATGTACTTGACAAGATTATAAAAGATTGAGTTTCACCAAAACTAGCTAATACACATGATATTTTGATGAGAGAGAGAGAGAGAGTATGTGAAAACCAAATTCGATTTTGAAAACAAAGCTTAATAATAATTGCTATGAATACTAATTGTTCCTTAAAAAGAAATTATGAAATTTAATATGATTACATACTGCAATATTTTATTTTGAAGCTCTTTGGATTGTGGGATTATAACAAATTTCTACTCCACTTACTTAAGAGTTGTAAAATTCACAGATAATCTCATTCTTAATTATCCCCATAGTAATAATTGGTGTAAATTTAAAAATAAATAAAGAACATAAATCAAAGTCTTGTTGTAAACAAATGTTTTTTATTTTTGTCAAGAAACAAGGGTTTGTAGAGGTCTGATATGATTTAAAGTATTTTTTCTCATGGGTTTGTATGAAAATTACTAGCTTTTAACAGTAAATATTATTAAATTCACTTATTGTGCTATGCACATATGAGTCTTCATAAAACTTGACAATCTTATTTTGAAACCAGGGAAATAATTGCCATTTTCATTGATTAACAAGATGTTTAGTACAACTGCGTATGACAAGTCTTAGGACTTCACCTAGAGGTCTACACCTTTTTTTCGAAATGGAGGTGATACCCGAGGCCTACACTCTTGGAATTACAGCACACAAGAACTTCAGCCCGACGATGTTCCACATCCTATTCTCCTCTTTGATCTCCGCAATTTTGATAGACCCGTGATTGCGAAAGGCCCTAGAATTCTGCTATTTTCAAACTTGCCACTGTACTAGCATGAGAAAGGAGGCAATGACCTTCGTAGCGTTTCACTCACTAACAAAATATTCATCCACCACTCTTCTACGGGACCGTCATTTGCCCAAAGTGACATTTCTGTATCATGTTGACCCAACTAAGGCAATATGGTGTTCAAAAAAATATGAGATGTCAGATTCTTGGACTTGATTGCACAAGGCACTTACCACAATTTGAACAACTTCTATAGAACAAGCGGGCCGCTGTTTGCAAGACCAATCATACAAATAAATTACATTTTGGTGGTACCCAATTCTTCTAAATTGTGTCCTTGGATAACATTTTGTAGACCGAGGAGGCTGTCTACTTGCCACCATTTGAGAATTTGCACCTTATAATGGCTGTTGGCCAGCCTCACGACTAGTTGAACATTTGAGATCAATTCCCAAAGGTTGACGAATTGTTGGGTGTGATCAACATCCAAGACTTGTGCAGTGTCTATTTGATTGACCCAAGAATAGTTGTTCCCGTGAAGGAGCCTGCTTGGACCACCAGAAGACGATCAAAATTTTACGGGTCAACGATCTTCCGCACCACACATGGAAAGAGTCTTCCATGTGTGACAGGTCATTAATAGGTTCGATCTATACAAGTGTTTGTTGAACATATCATTTTGCCTCTCCTCTCACACAAGGGCGGCGACGACCTAGTTTTCCTCGCAATCTCCTTCGGGCAGGGCGCCGGTCCCCCTCCTATTCTGTTTGTCGCCCGACGGCAGGAGGAAGGGGGGACCTCGTTCCTTCGTTCTGGCCTAGTAGTGTTAGGTTTTGTCTGTTTTCATGCGTTGTTCAGGTGGTGGGAGCAGCGTTTGGGGAATAAATCTGTCTCAACTCTACTCCCATACCGGTGGTTACGCCTGAGAGTTGATGGCAATGTGTGCTTGTTGGTCATTCAAATCGGCACATTGGTTTTCTCGCCATTCTTCAGATCTGAGATCCATTTCTCAGTGTGTCCCTGGCATTTGTCGTTATCTATGACGACGCTAGGGCCATGGCGAGGTGGATACTCTAGAGCGAGGAGGTTGTTCTGGAGTGGAGGAGCTAGATTTATTCCCCGACTTCGTCGATGGGACGCGATATATGTAGGTTCAAGACAATATGGGGACGTCTGTCGGTCGACGTGCCATAACGACATGTATGTCATTGCTTGCAGCGAGCCTGTTCTTCGACTCATAAAGCCTCGTTGGTTATGATACCTTTTTGGATCTAGCAATAGTGGAGGCTCTGCGTGTTCCTTGGCGTCAATGGAGGTTGGTGACGGCTCGATGGTTTTGGCGAGTGCATGAAACTCCTAGGAGTTGGTCTATACTTTTCTATCCTTTAAGGTTCTATCTACAGAGTTTACATAATCATTGTTTTCTCTGGGTCTATCTTTTAGTTTCCACGATATTTTTATGTAACTTACTTTTCTATTAATAAAATATGTGGTTGCTTTAAAAAAATATCCCCAAACCGTCATAACTTTTCATTTGTTTGTTCGTTAGCATATCCCTGGTATATATATTTGGATGCACCGCGCGGCATCTTCAGTCCTAGCGTGAAGTTTGGCCGGTCAAAAAGGTAGTAGTATGTTGCTGGCGAGTTATAGTTAGCTAAAGGCAGGACAAGATCACCGGCCGGCCGTCCTGACCGTGAGCACCACCCGCGGCGCCTTTGCTGCCCGGTAGCCGGCATGGCGCGGTGCGTAAGGGGAATAATGTGACGCCCTCGGACTGGATCTTTTCATGTTTAGGGGGTCTGCCACTGCCACACCCGTTAGCTAGCTAGCTTCCAAGATCTCTGGTCACTATACGTGTGACCCACATTGTTAATCAATTATGCGTTTGTCTTGGGCAGATGAGTAAGTTAGCTAGCTAGCCCAGCTCTTCGGCTTTAGCTTGTGCCCGCTACCACTTGATCTCAGCCTGAAACAGCAAAAGAGTATTGCTTGGTAACACCTAACACGGCAGAGAAATCACCCTAGAAAAAAAATGGCAGAGACATGAGGTGCTTCATGGTTACGAACCATGGAATACGGCCCAAGAATTCATGGGCTGTAAGGTTTAACTCATCCGCCAGCATGCAGGTTACCTGCACAGTAGTGAAGCACTAATTAATAAACTGTTGCCAGCGTATTTTACAAGGTGGACGCAGAGGAATGGAAGAGACACAGTAGATTAATTAGCGCGTGTGCAGTGCCAGAGAGCGAAAGGAAACAAATTAGGCAGAAGAAAAAAGCTACTACTACAGTAGCTTACAACAGTCCGCGACAAGGATATCAGAGATGAGATCTGAATTAGCCTAACTAACGGAAGAATGTGCACGTCCCATGGATCCATCTGCAAGCACCCGTGCAGAGAATCTATCTGTCAACATGATGTGGTCCGGCGACAACGAAACTAGAGCCCATCTTGGCCTCATATGCACATTGTTTATACACATATAGTATCCCCTAACTCCCCACAGGGTTAGTTAATTTATTTATTATCTGTTGTAGTGACTCAACGTGTTATATTATGTGCTCCGAGGTGCCTGCCATGTCATGTCATGTCATGATCGATGCAGAGTTAGCTAAAACCCTAGTACCACGTAGTACCGCCCATTATCTTTAATCCCTACGTACCTGCCCCCACTAAGCACCAATAATTGCGTTTCCGAGGACTACTCCCAAACTTCCATGACTAACGCTTTGTTTAACTTTGGTAGAGCGTGCAGCCAAGGCCAAGGCTTGACTGAGGGTGGATAAATATATATATGGAACTGAGGCAGCAGTACAACCGAAACTCTCAGCAGTGTTGAGGAGCCAGATGGAACTGCAACCACGTACTGCCACGCAGGTTGAATATTAGTAGAAATATAAAACAATATATATAGGCAGAGTAATGTAAGTCTCTGCAATGGACGGAGCATGCATGCACAGATGCACTGGATTCTTGTTGAGATCGGATTTTGTTACTACAGGGTGGTAACAGTGTTGTATGCTAGTGTAACCTTGGACACAACCAAGACACGAGAGTGCAAGCAGTAGATCTATCAAAATCAATCGTAGAGTACATATTATCAGGAGCTGGATATGCACTTGGACCATTCAGTCCTTGAAGGGGCTGTCAAACCATCGGGTAATGTCCGAAACGGAAAATAATGCTACCCTATGTACCACTACTCCATACATCTATGCTTGACATCGTCACCAATTAAACCACTCACGATTAGCACACAGGGACTTCTACGAGTAACTTTGTCTGGATAACCGGAGCCGTTCCTCGCTCCAAAGCTTTAATTGGCGCTAGCTCCGACCACCGCGTCGCGCCGCACGGCAGAGCCGGAGCACGGAGCATGAGACCTCCCGTGTGACCAGGAGATGCGTGCACTACCCTATTCTTGTTCTTTTTTCTGCATGAGCATGCGGTACAGGTAGTACGACCATGCACGCGGTCTCTGATGGAGGTTGAGGAGCCCCAGATCGTTCGTGCGTTGCGTTTGCAGTGCCCCCGATGGACAGGAAACGAGCGTCTCGAGGAAACGGTAGCACGATATCTGTGTACTGTTGTTTTCGAGACAGTTGTTATTCATGGCTTGTTCAGAGTATCACCCCTCTCCCCCCTCCTCCGGTGGTGGGGTGGGGTCGCGCGGCTAAGTTTTGATTTTTGACGGGTGGGTATCACTCGGTCACGCCCGCAGTACCAAGATAGACTTTGCCTAGGCATTTTTACAAACACAGTATGCGGGAGTGATGCCGATGTCGCCCATCGCTCAACATGATGCCGATGTCGCCCCGATGTCGTGGATGGCCCACTTGTTGGCGCTGGTGCTGCCCTTGGCCATGGCGCCGCCCCTAGAACCCCACCTGATGCGACATGGCGATAGTGCTAGCGCCGCCCGGAACCCCTAGCCATGGTGCTGGTGCTCCCCCTGCTCCTACCCATGGCTCGAAACGAAGACGCCGTGGATGTGACGCTCGTCGATGCTGGTGTTGCACCTTTTGGTTTCCGTTGTCAGCCGCGGCTCCTCGCCGACCGAGGTCCTCGTCTTCGACCTCCACTGCGCCGGCCACCAACCTCGCCTCCATCATCGTCCGCCTCGTGTTCGTCTCGCCTGCGTGTGCGCTGAAGGAAATATGTCCTAGAGAAAATAATAAAAGTTTATTATTGTCATATCCCAATAAGTTCGTAATAGCTAGTTTCATGTTGTGCTATAACTGTATCAAGTGGAAACATTGATATATGTATGATATGAAACATAAGTCCCTAGTATCCTCTATTACTAGTTCGTTGGGAAACATGATGATCATGAAGTGATAGCGCTGGTTGACAACGAGGTCATATCATTGGTGAATGATGTGATGGACATCCCTCAAAGATTACAACACGATCAAGTCACGAAGTTCATTGTTGCAATAGTCAGAAACGAAGTCTCCTTCTCCTTAGACCGTGAGATCATATTATAATCACTGTCTCCCGAGGCTGCTTTGACTGCATCAAGCGTCACTCAGTACAATGGTGATTATAAAGGTGTACGTTGGGTATCCGGAGGAACGGATTGAAGAGATTGTGTCAAGAGCGGGATTTGTTCACCCAGTGACGGGTAAGATACAGTTAGGACGACTTTGTAAGATTACATCCATAAATGTTGCAACATGTGACTATGTCACGGGGATGTAATATCGAGGTAACAAGTAAACAGTACTTGTCGTTAACGAGATTGAACAAGGTATGGAGATACCTTATCAATCGGATCTCGGACAAGTAGCATAGAAAAAATAAAGGGAATTGGACTCGACGTTTATGGTTCAAACGACATCGTCAATCTGGAATGCACAGGGATCATTATGGGCATCAGGGTCCTGATGTTGATCATTGACGCAAGAGAGTCTAGGTCATGTTTGTAGCTGTTCCTAAGCCGTGAGGGGATACACTTAAGGGTGCGATGAGGTTGAGGTTTTCTATAAGTTGGAATCATAGTAGAGAAAGAGAAAGTCAGAATTGTTCCAAGGAGAAAGATCCGAAGTTGGTCGAAGAAAGAAAGGAAAACGGAAAAGTTCTGGTGAGAGGACCGAAATCGTTCTGGGATGTTCCGAAGCTGTTCGGAGGATATAGAAGGGGAACCGAAAGGTGTTTCAGGTCGATCAGATTTGGTAATATGTATTTACATATTAATTAATATAATTAATATTAAATATAATATTAAAATCTGATTTAAATGGTTATTCCACTAATGGGCCAAATTTCCTAGATAAAAAGGTCCCATGAGGGAAACAATAGGAGGGATGGCCACCCGGATGGGCCCTAAGGGCCCATGTGCCTATGGGAAACCCTAGGGCGCCTAGGGTTAGGGGCGCCCTGGGGCTGTCCCTGGCCGCCTCCTTTCCCCTTGGCCGCCGGTTGGAAGGCTTGGGGGAGGGGCAAGGCTGCCCCCTCCCCCTATATAAAGAGCCCCCCTCTCCCCTTGGAGGCACACATCAATCTATAGATACCATGAGTTGGGAACTCCTCCTCCTCTCCAATCTCTCTCTCTAGTTGTCTCCACGCGTTGGCACGGCCCAGGGTTGCTCACGCAAGAGACGACGCATCTGTAGCACACCGTTGCACTGTGGGGATTCTAAAGCCGAAGATCTACTTCCGCACTCCTGGCATAATCGGGGAGACGAAGGTTCTCGTCGTACACCATATGTGTACAAAGCCACGAGGTGCAACACTTGAGGCATTGTGATGTCGTAAGCCGTACTATTGCACGGTGTTGGAGCAAGGGGTGACCTGCGAGGAGCATCGCAATCTTGAGGTCGGCTAAGAGCACGACTACATCAACCACGTTCCCCTCTGAATGTTAACCGCTTTCGGACTACAAGGGTATGTATCCGAAACCTCTCGGCCGTTACTGTATTACTAGTAGATAGATCTTGGGCATCAGGGTGATCCGTTGTAGTAAATTTTATGATTTTCTGCCCAGAATCCCAATAGTGGTATCAGAGCCGATCTATGCATAGTAGTGTTGTATGGCTAGTACGCACATGCGATGTGCGGGCATTGATGCTATAGTTGTTACCCTCCCACGTGTACTTGTTTATATCACGGGATTGTTTGATGAAGCGGTCCGGACCGGCCTTGCGCGTAACCTTACGCGAGACTAGTTCCACGCTCAACATACGGCTTGTTCCGTATAAGTGGCTAGCGGGTGTCTGTCTCTCTTATAATAGTTGATATAGCATTTAGAACGGAGGGCCTCGAAAGGGGTGTAGTAGCGATAACTGTATGGATTCATGTTGTGATTTGAAAGTTCGTAGATTAGAAACGGTTCTATTGTGAAAGCCCTAACAACCACGTAAAACTTGCAATAGATAAAGTAGAGGCGTCTAACTTTATTTTGCAGGACGAGCATGTGATTTGATATGGTCTTGGTCGCGATGAAGGTACAGTAGTTTACTTTTATGTTACTAAGTTGTGTAGTAATAGCTATCGTTCTGATAGACGACCTACTGGTGGCGTTGTGGACTTAGCATCAAAACCAGTGACACGATGGAGATCATGTCAGAGCACTCGATGGAGATCAAGGCGCAAGGAGGACCATATCATATCACATTATACATATGATGTTGATACCTACTTTGCATATTATTGTGTGCTAGAATTATATACTCAACGGCAGCATAGATAAGATGATTCCTATTAAAACCAATATTGAATTGGCGATCCTAGCATATACAGACATGGCCTCGAAATTCAATGATAGTGTTCCCCTTGTGTGTGCACCACCAAGAAAGTTTTCGGCATGAAGCCGGCCATGACGGTCGGGGGACTAGACATATATGTTCGCATAAATTGGGTGTAAGAAAGGTTACACTTAAATACACACAAGTTTGAGTTGGCGAACCTAGCATGTGCAGACATGGCCTCGGAACACGGTAGATCGAAAGATCTAGCATGAGTCACATGGATGATGTGATTGACATTGGAGAATGTCTACCTTTGAAGATACATTTCTAGCTTTGGCGATCAGGGGTTGCATAGTGGATTGGGATCATGTGATCGCTGAAATTGTCTAGGGTATGACAATTTTAGTGGAAGCTCAATTATGAATTGAACTCATTATTATTAACTAAGTCTAGATATCTATTTGCAAATATCTTAGTAGATCATGGCGTATCTCATTGAGGTCCTTTACGACCATGAGAAATTTCTTACTGGAAATGGAACTTAGAAAAAGGGGCTAACTTCATATATTAATACCCACGCTCGAGGGATATCCTCATAATAAGCTGATCATCTCTTCTTGATACAATAATAATTAGGAGATAATCCGATGACTCCACAAAGTTTGTGTTTTCTCCGTAAATCATCCAAAAGTGGTCATTCTCCATTCGATGGAGAGTTGGACTACTATTTTGCATTCTACAAAATAAGGCACATAAGGTATGAGCCGTTGGATGAGTTTTCTTCCGTGGTGGATGAAAACAGTATACTTGGAAAATCACTTAGCAATCTCACATTAGAGTTGAGAACTCTCAAAATGCTTGATTGTAATGGAGGTCATGGATGAAAAGTGTATATGTCAGATATACAGAGTTATAAATGTGATTCTTGCAAAACTCGTTGCAGTTTACAAAGTATTGGATAGTTGTATCGTTTTGTGAAAACAGGATGGTCTGCTTGAGAATTGCTTGAATTGAGGCAATGTGGCTTGATGATGCACTACTAGGGAAAAGCCTACTCAAGGCGCATATGAAAAGCCATTAGAGTCATATTAGGGATGCGCCTCGAGCGCCATGACTCAAGTATTTATTATGCGAGTCGTATCTTGGATGCATATAGGATGAGTATATTGATATGCGCCTCGCATATGTAGCTTATACAGGGAGCATCCCTAATACGACTCTAGTATGTATTCTAGATGTGTCTTGCTTATTTCTATCATATGGGCTTCCAATAAGTTTACATATGCGCCTCAAATAGAAATTTCGAATTTTAAATTTTACAAAACTAAAATACAGTTGAGAATAGACAATACACAGGTATTATACAGTCCAGAGTACAGTATAAACATCACAGGATTTCCAGATATTTGCAATTGGCCAAAACATAGTATAACCAACACTAATACAAGTACATCACACATCAACTTGAATTAATACGTGACATACGAGAGTTCACACATGTACATCACATAGAACACCAAGTTCACATCTCTCAGGGACCGAGTACAAGTTCACATATCTTGGGGGACCGAGTACAAGTTCATCACAATCACATTACAACTACACGACGGAGCTCTCTAGGTGAAGTAGAGAACACAACCTACCATGAAGATCAAGGTGGTTATCATTACGATGAATTTCCTCCACTTCTTCCTCCCGTGCTTCCTCCACTCTCTCTACTCTTATAGCCTTTGTAGCTGTTGCCCAAGAAGTTGTTCACTTGCTTCTGGCAGTCTTTCCACTCCTCGTACACACCTGGAACCTTACTGGTGTACACGACATAGCACTTCTTTGCCATATCTCATGTACACAAGATAGATAATATTAGCTATATATGTCAGTGGAAAGCAATAACAGTTCACAATATAAGATCATGTATATATATATGGGTGCCATGCTATACGAATGTCGCCATGCTATACGAATCACGAACTTATTTGTCCCCTCTCGACTTTGGGGCTACATAGTTCATCATTTCAGTGTATCGCCAAAGACAAAAGGAAAGCAATCATTCCACGATTCATATAATAATGTCTCCCATTGCTATACGAATAGTGAAGTAATGTCTGTCCTTTCAACTTTGGATCTACAATGAGATATTTGAAACTACATAATTCACCATTTCATTTAATTCACACTATCTAATCTCTTCGTATCTCCAAATATGAAAGGAAAGAAAACATTCCACGATTCATATAACAATGTCGCTCATTGCTATACGAATAGTGAAGTAATGTCTTTTTTTTTTGGCTTTGGCGCTATAACGAGATATTTGAAACTACATAATTCATCATGTCATTTAATTTACACTATCTAATCTCTTCGTATCGCCAAAGACAAAAGGAAAGAAATCATTCCACGATTCATATAACAATGTCGCACATTGCTATACAAATAGTGAAGCAATGTCTTATTTCGACTCTGGGCCTATAATGAGATATTTGAAACTATATAATTAACCATTTCATTTAATTCACACTATCTAATTTCTCCATATCGCCAAAGACGAAAGGAAAGAAATCATTCCACGATTCATATAACAATGACGCCCATTGCTATATGAATAGTGAAGTAATGTCTCTCCTTTCGACTTTGGGGATACAATAAGATATTTGAAACTACAGGAAGCAACATTTCATTTAAATCACTCTATCTAATCTATTCATATCGCTAAAGATGAAGGAAGAGAAATACTTCCACGATTCAAATAGCATGGGCATGATATGTCCAGTGGCAAGCGAAAGAAAGGATTCGGTCTCCACGGTAACGACTCATTTCGAGGTTGGTGTGTCGAAGGGAGTCGTTGCCGTGGACCCAAAATCCTTTCTTAGGCTTACCACTAAACATATTATGGCTATGTATATGAATCTCGAAAATATCTGTCCTCTTTCAACTTTGGGGCTACGAGATGAAAAAGCAAACCAAGAATGTCTTGGATTAGTTCCTCATACTTATTTTGGGAATGGAAATAAAAATGCCGCTGATGGATCTGGTGCGGCAAGTAGAGGAAGCTCAAATTACAAGTCTACTTGGCACACCATATCCAGCAGCGGTATAGTCACACACACATATATAGTGCCACAACATGTTTTAATCATTGGCATTTCGAAGAAAGACGGAAAGCAAACCAAGAAGTAGGATGGAAATAACGAATGAGAAGCAACATATGAACAAGCACTAAAATAGTTCATAACACAAATAACTAGCGTCGCTCATAATCAAGTTCAATGGTTTATGAAACATACTCTAGAGGTTTCTAGACAAGTTAACATAGGGATAAAGTTTACAACACAAGTTTGGAACTAACAGCTAGATAGGAAAACATCAAGACTTCTTCGGCTGATGAGTCGACTCGGGGATATTGATGAAGCCACATTTGTATCCTTTCGCTAACGTCATGAACGTCCCTCCATCAAACTGCTTCGCTAAGTTTTCATCTATCTCCTTGTTGCGTGGTGGAGTGCCGCTATAGAAGAGGCCCCCAGTTTTTACCACATGTTGGTGCACGATTGTCGAGATCTCCTCCTGAATATCGAAGAAATACATCATGAGGTTGTGATACTGTATACGTTCAAGATCTTCAGCCCACCCTCGAAGGTCAGATGGCAACACGTTGTTATGCTAGTCCCGCACGAACACATTCATGTGGTGTAGGGTGTAGAAGGCATCCTTCCCGCTGTCAGGAGCCTGCTTGGCGCAGGGGAACTGCGTTGTGTGGCTGAACACGTGCATGTCGTGCCTCTTAACTATCCTACTAGGGACGATGTCTCCCGCTGCGATGTAGCCGCTGAGAGCATCATCAAGAACTCTCTTAATACTGGAGTAGTATTTCCTTGTCACACTACCCGAGTCGAGATACAGGGCGTTCGACTGTTGCACATTCAAGGCTATGATCACGCAACCTTGGTGACTACTCTCCAACTCTAGATGGTAGGGAATGAGAATCACAACCTTGCCAGAGTTTGTTTGCTGGAATGATGAGAGGTAGTTAGTTGCCATTAGGGCGCCCTCATGTGTTCTCAAGACGACATCACGCATGAAGTAGGGATCCACTATTGGATGCCCGGGGTCTCTTCTCTAACGATCTAAATGGCCATATTGAATGAGAATAGCCAGACCAGGGTATCATGCAGCCGGTATCGATCAACATGTCGAAGAGGTCGGTATGCCGAACGTAGAATGTCATGGGAATGGACACATCAGATGCTGCAATCGGCAGCGAGTAGTAGAACATGGGGCAAGGGCGGCCAGCCATCTGCGGTGCAAGATGAGGGCGGAGACACAAGGGTTTACCCAGGTTCAGTCCCCCGGAGGGTAAAGACCTACTCCTGCTAGATTGTATTATGGTGAGAGTACAAGGGCAAACTCGACGACTAGGCGGCGAGTCGCTTGAGTGTATGATGGAACTTGTCCTCTATACATACCCTAGGGAGGTTTATATAGGCTCACCTTGCTAGGGTTTATAGATCTACAACCGAATTGGTTAAGGATTCAGAGGGTCTTTGACCTAGTCCGACTGGGCCTAGTTACGCTTTTGGGCCTCCAGCTTCCAGTCTCCTGAGTCCTCGCCAAGTCTCGATCCAGTCGCCGTCCTGCAGGCCCACTCGCTGGCAGCTTGGGCCAATAGGAAACGTCCTGCTGGGCATACCCCGGTAGTCATATCCCCATCAGTAGTCCCCGAGGCCGTCGTTGATTCATCGCAGGTGTTCGTTGGCAGTCGGAGTATGCGGGTCCAATGCAGACGCCTAGTCGAATCGGCGGTGGACTCCTGAAAAAAGGAAAGAACTAGTCATTTTAGTCGCAATAACGACGACCAATCAGATCGCAACTTGGCGAACGGGTCAGCGAATAATCAAGTCACTGTTATAGTGATTGGGTCAGCGAATCGTCGAGTCGCTGAAGACAGCGAGTCGAGTGGAGGAAGTTGGACCATCACCTTGGTCAAACTAGCCGTTGGGTAATTCAACGGTAATATCGGCGTAATTACCGCGTGGTAACGTCTCCCCGAAAATGGCGGGTAACAACCACTATATAAGGAGAGTGACGGGTGAGGGAAAATGCTTCCATCACTTCCTCCAAACTTGCGCATTCTCGTTCCTCCATTCCACGCAGCGACCAGAGCGACCCAAAGAGATTCGCATCCCTCGAACCCCCAGCCGATGGCCCCTCTTGCGGAACCATGGGGCAGATCCAAGTGCACGAAGGCGCTGCTGAGATCGTTCGAGGAGGCAGGGATCCTCCGCGCCGGGAGATGGCGCATCCCCACGGCCGGAGAAGTGATTACAGATCTGTGCGAAGGGGAATTCGTTTGCTTCACCAGTCATCTAGAGCGGGGGCTCGGATTCCCCACTTCCCTCTTCTTCCGGCGCTTCTGCTCCTACGAGGACATCCAGCCGTCGGACCTAGGACCGCATAGCATCGAGCAACTCACAATCTTCGTGGCGTTCTGCGAGTGCTACCTGGGATGCAGGCCCTACTTTCCCCTATGGCAAGATATATTCCATGGGAGGATCAGCCGCGAAGAAGCAGGCGGCCCAATGTTAGCCGCGGGCGGCTTGACTTTCCAGCTGAAGTCGAAGGCGTCATTCTTCAATCTAATGTTGCCCGCCAAAGCAGCGAACGAGTGGAAGAAGAGCTGGTTCTATGTGACCGAGTCGACGCCGGGTGATGAGGTGGCGCTTCCATGGTACTCCGCTGACCGGCCCGAGCCGCGTCGGCTCCAAGTCACCAAGCTTCCACTAGAGCAGCGGATGGTCGTCGACGAAATGCTGCAGACCATCCGCAACTTGAAGAAGAAAGGACTCCAAACCATCAACCTCTACAATTGCTGGCTCGGGCGACGGCTCGTGCCCCTGGCCAGCAGTGCCCACTATATGTACGAGTACACGGGCAAGGACGACCCGACGAAGTCCTGTCACAACGAGTGGAGACTCAATGACTACACCCTGGCCCTGAAGAAGATCACCCAGGCGGTGTATCTTGATGAAAAGGCCGGGGTCACACCTTATACCGCAAGGCGCCCAGCTCCAACGGTGAGTTTCTATTTCCCTTGCACTCGCAGTCGCAGTTTGTGCATTCGCAGTTGTGTTGATGTTGTTTGATTGTTGCAGTTATTCCAAGTGGTGGAAGGTTGGCTTCCACCCGTAGATGATGAGAACTTGAACTCGTCCTCCGAGGACGAGAGCGAGTCATTGCTTCCCCCACGGTGGCGACGGTGATGACAACGATGACAGAGACGAAGCCGTGGAGGTTGCTGCCCCCACAGTACGCAAGACTCGCGGGCAGCACCAACGCGAGCTCGAGGCCAGCAAAATCCTCGAGGCCCACGGTGACGACGACGATCTCCCTGAGCATACCTCACAGCGTGAGGCTACGCCGTTTAAGAAGAAGAAGCAGCATCCACCCAAGAAGAAGACGAAGCCGGCGTCTCGCCTCGATCCGAGTAGCTCGGCGCTACCGCGGCGAAAAGCAATGCGCCGCAGCTGCGGCGGCAGTGCAACCGTCGTGGAGGAAGAGGCGTCGCTGGCATCATTGCCGCCACCGTTCGCCCCAGTCACAAAGTTGGTGGCCACTCCAGCCGCAGGGGCCTCGCCGCCGAGAGGAGCTCGCGCAACCATTATCACTGAGCCCCCTGTCGCGGCCTCATCCTCGAAGAAGCCGTCTGTGTCTTGGGCACATAGCTTGTTTGAGATGGGCCTCAGTCGGAAACTGGGGCCAGAACTAGAAAATCCGGCCAACATTCGCACTGGCCTATGATTTATTCCGGTCGCCAAGTGAATATTCCTCAGCCTTTCATCTGTCTGTTTGATTCGTGTGCCGATTGGCAAGTGTTATTAACGGAGTCGTCTTCGCAGGACTGGAGTAAAGAAGATAGATCACCCTTCGTTGGCCAAGGTTCCATCGGTCTACGCGGAGGTGCCGGCTGACCTTTCGAAGAAGAGGAAGGGCGACGAGACTGAGGCTCCCGCCGATAGAGCCAAGAGAACCAAAGGCGATGAAGTCATCACGATCTCAGACGAGCCAGCGGCTGCCCCGAGCGAAGCCCCGATTGCGGTGGACGTAGCTCTGAAGGCGTCGGAAGATGCGGGGTCGCAGCGGGAGGTCCCATGGTTTCGATTGAGGCGGTCGGGCCACCTTCAGGTGGCGCGAGTGCCGCGGTGGCGACGTTCCCTTGCTTTGTAGCGAGGGCCGCCACGGCGAGTGCCTCGGTGCCATCAAGCCAATGCCCTTGGGCCGCAGGTATGGAGGTCGAGCAGCGTCGCGGGCACACTCCGCTCGTGCTTTCGTCGGTGGATGCGATGGAGCTTCACGGCATGCTAGGTGCCACCATCTAGGTATGTCCAGTCCCGAGGATCTCGCCATTGAATTTCAGTGGTCGGATTCTTACTGTTTTTCGCCATCCAGTTCCCGAGTGCCTAGTCGCTGAATTTCAGCGGCTGGGCACTTAGGAATTTTGTCATCCAGTCCCCGAGTGCCTAGTCGTTGAATTTCAGCGGCTGGGAACTTAGGAATTTTGTCATCCAGTCCCCGAGTGCCTAGTCGCTGAATTTCAGCGGCTGGGCACTTAGGAATTTTTGGTTGTTGACGATGTGATCGTTGCACAGGGCTTGCAGCGTGAGTCAGCCGAGCGGCTTGCTTCCGAGTGCCACGTGGAGAAGGAGCTTATCGCTGTCTAGGAGACGAATGAGGAGCTTCGAGCGACTACGGGTGAGTGTTTGTCTTTTTTGGTGCTTGTCGCGAACTTGTTGCGGTGTTGACCGTTTTGTTTTGGAAACATAGAGTAGTGCGGCTGCAGTGAAGGAGGCTCGCCAGGGCCTTGTCCCGGCGGGTGAGTTGATGGCGGCTCAGTCTTACTTGAGTGTAGCGGAGAAGCGAATCTCCTAACTGGAGCGTGAGATCAAGGAGGCGAAGGCGGAAGCAAGCTCGGCGGAAGGACGAGCCAAGGAGACCGTCACTTCTGCTGCTGAGGAGCGGAAGGTGTCGGACGCACTCGTCGCTGGGTTGCAGAATGACCTCTCGGCTCTTTAGAATTTCATCACGGACCTCTGCCGCCCGCTGATTGGTGAGTTTTCCTTCATCCACTTTCCGAGCGCACGTACCACATTGTGGTTTTGGTGCTGTGCTCACTTTTTGCTTGTGTGTTGCAAGCCGGATCACTGATAATGCTCAAGAGGCGCAGTCGTACGACGCGTGGCAATGCGTGACCACCCTGGTCGACTCAGCCGTGCTGTCAGCGACTTGTCTCCGGGCATATCTTCATGAGATCTCGCCCACGGAAGTGATCCCCAGCGACCTCGTCGAGGTATGGCGCTATCTAGAGAAGGCCCCGTCGGTTGTGGAGTTCATGATGCGGTCGGCCTTCCGTCATGGAGCGGCGACTGCGCTGAGCCTTGGGCTCGCACATTTTCCCATCGATTTCGACCTTGACGACGTCACGAGCGGGTACCCCTCGTCAACAGGCTCGGTCGAGATTGCCGAGGTGTTGAAGCTGACAGACCGAGCCGCGGTGTACTCCGACCGCGTTTGGTCGATGGGCGACCTTATTCCCTATCAGGAAACGGTCATCGCCCCTAATGACCCCGACCCGAAGCACCGCGACTTCAAGGTGGAGCAACCATTTCGTGCGGCGATGGCGGGTCAGCTCACAACGTACCCGTCGAATCCCTGGGTGCCCTTTATCCGCAGCCACAAGGATGGTCGTGCCTCCTCCTCAAAGCCTACGGAATAGAGTGTTTTTTCCATTCGGCGTAAGCGTAAGATAAACATGTAATTCTCCTTGTATGCGAACAAATTTTGCTGCTATGAAGGAATGCGCGAGTTATGTTGTCATTACCTTTTGTGGTTTGAGTGTTGGTTGTACGAGTCCCCGAGCGCGTCCGCCATTTTTATGGGGTTAACCTCGTTTTTATATGTTGTGTGAACTGTTAGTGAGTTCGGGTCGACTCGCCATGGCTCGGGAAACCAGTCGCATGGCGACTCCCAGGGGTGCTCTTTACTTGGCCGTTTCCCGAGCGCGAACGGGGTCGGGTCGCCGAGTCCCCGAACATGGTACTTTGTTGTTCTAGTCGCATGCCCAAGGTAGGTGAGGACTAAGTGCGTTGTGTTAGGCGCGTCGCTCCGCCTGATTCGTAAGATCAGTCGCATGGTGAGTCCTGGGCGCGCTCTCTTACTTGGCGTGTTTCCCTAGTTGCTCTTCTTTGGGCTGGTGTCAGTCCCCGAGCGTGGTACTTTGCCGTTCGAGTCGCTGCGCCGAGGATGTGGAGGACTGGGTCACTGTGGGAAGCAAGTGCAGTCGTCTTGGCTCGGGGAGCCAGTCGAGCTAGGTGACTCCAATGGGGCTCCGGGTTAGCTTTTTTCGTGGACGGTATGAGGCCTGAATTTTTCCAGTGCCCTCGTACCACAATACTTGGCCGTACCGGTCGCGTTACCAAAGGTTGACTTCTGCGAATAGCGTAACGCTGTTATTACGAGTGCGAGTGGCACAAGACATGGAGAGTAGGCGCAATTTGGGGGAATCAATCTGCTTTATTTCATAGCGGGTAGAGGGTACATGTCTGGAGTTCTAAGAGTAGTACTTCCGTAGGAGGTTTACATTCCATGGCCGCTTGACTTCGATTTTTTCGTCTCCTCGGACATCGGTGAGGTAGTAGGCGTCGTTGCCCAGGACTCGCCCAATGGTGAATGGTCCCTCCCAAGGGGGGAGAGCTTGTGCATGCCTTTATTGTCCTGGATTAGACGCAACACCAAGTCGCCTTCCTGGAAAGTGCGAGTCCGTACTCGCCGGCCGTGGTAGCGGCGAAGCCCTTGCTGGTAGATGGCGGTGTGGGAGCGAGCTAGGTCGCGTGATTCATCGAGCTGGTCGACTCCATCTTGGCGTGCGAGCTCGTTGTCAGCCTCTGTGTAGTTGACCACCCTAGGTGAGTCGTGCTCGAGGTCGGTTGGCATGACTGCCTCGGCACCGTACACCACGAAGAAGGGCTGAACCCCGTCGACCTATTGACGGAGGTGCAGATGCCCCAGATGGCAGAGGGGAGTTCTTCGACCCAGCACCCAGCGGTGCGCTCGAGTGGGACTTGTAGCCGTGGCTTCAAGCCATGGAGGATGCTCTGGTTGGCGCGTTCTGCCTAGCCATTGGACTCCGGGTGGGCGACTGAGGCGAGGTCGAGTCGGATGTTGTGCTCCTCGCAGAACTCAGCCATGGCTCCCTTGGTGAAGTTGGTGCCGTAGTCCGTGATGATGCTGTTTGGGAACCTGTAGCGATAGATGAGCTCGCGTAGGAATTTTGTAGCGGTCTTCCCGTCGCACTTGCGGACTGGCTTGGCCTCCACCCATTTTTTGAATTTGTCGACTGCGACTAGGAGGTGGTGAAGCCGGAGGGGGCCTTCTTGAAGGGGCCTACCATATCCATGCCCCATACGGCGAACGACCAGGTGATGGGGATTGTCTTGAGCGTCGAGATCGGTACGTGAGTCTGGTTGGCGTACTTCTTGCACCTGATGCATCGCTAGACGATGTCGACCGCGTCGGTGTGTGCGGTGAGCCAGTAGAAGCCGTGTCGCATGGCCTTGGCGACCAGAGAGCGGGCGCCAGCGTGGTGGCCGCAGTCGCCGGAGTGGATGTCCTGGAGGATCTTGCATCCTTCGGCGGGTTGGACGCAGCGTTGGAACATGCCGGTCACACTGCGCTTGTGGAGCTCGCCATTGATGATGACAAAGGATTTGCAGCGGCGTGCTATCATCCGGGCCTCTGATTCGTCTGCGGGTAGGGTGCCACCCTCCAGGTAAGCAACGTATGGCGCGGTCCAGTTGCTTGGCTCGGCGATTAGTGCGACCAGGGCTGCGTCTGGTTGCAGCGGAATTCCGATGTCGATCTCTCTTGGGGGAGAGACGGAGGGCTTGGTGATGGTGTCGAGGAAGACGCCGGCGGGTGGTGCGAGTCGAGCCGAGCCGAGCCGATGCGAGAGAGTGCGTCGGCCTCCTTGTTCTTCCGCCTGTCAATCCAATCGACGGAGTAGCCTGCGAAGTGGCCTCCCAGCTGGTCCACTTCTTGACGGTATGCCGCCATGGTGGGGGAGACTGCGTCGCAACTGCCGGCGACTTGCCCAGCGATGAGGTCGGAGTCTCCGTAGCAGCGCAGGCGATTGATGTTCATCTCCTTGGCTGCCCGCATGCCGTGGAGTAGCGCCTCGTACTCGGTCATGTTGTTGGTGCAGGGGGTGAAGTCGAGGTAGAGGACGTAGCGTAGCTTGTCGCCCTTTGGAGATGTTAGCACGATCCCTGCTCCTGCGCCATATGCGTTCTTGGAGCCGTCGAAGTGTAGGCTCCAGTAATGGAGGTATGGCAGCTTCTCTGGCTGCTGGGCCTCTTCCCAGTCGTCTAGGAAGTTTGTGAGATCCTGCGATTTGATCGCTTTGCGCGGCTCATACCTGATGTTGTGGACGCCGATCTCGATGGCCCATTTGGTGACTCGCCCTGTCGCCTCACGGTTGCGGATGATGTCCTGCAACGGTGTTGAGGAGACGACCATTATTGGGTGCTCCTGGAAGTAGTGCGGCAGTCGCCGCCGTGATCTGAAGACCACATATACCAATTTTTGGTACTGCGGATAGCGCTGGCATGACTCGGTGAGGACTTCGCTGATGTAGTATACGGGTCGCTGCACCGGGCGATCTTTGCCTTCCTCTGGTCGTTCGACGACCATGACGGTGCTGACGAAGCGCTCGGAAGCCGCGACGTAGATGAGCATGGGTTCCTTGTCGACGGGGGCGACGAGTAGCGGTGCCGCAAGTAGCACCTCCTTGAGAGCGTGGAGCGCGTCGTCGGCCTCCTTGTCCCACTGGAAGGTGGGGTTCTTGCGCATTAGGCGGTAGAGGGGCATCGCCTTCTTGCCTAGCCGGGGGATGAAGCGACTGAGAGCCGCGACTCGCCCGGCCAACTTCTGGATGTCACGCAGTAACTCGAGTCTGCCGATCCGGGCGATCGTGTTGATCTTGGCGGGTTTCTCCTCGATCCCGCGCTTGGAGACGACGTATCCCAACAGTTGTCCAGTGGGTACACCAAAGGTGCATTTTCCTGGGTTTAACTTTATCTTGTACCTCCGCAGGTTGGCAAAGGTTTCCGCCAGGTTGGCGAGTGGATTTTACCACCATGTCATCGATGTAGACGTGGATGTTGTGGCCAATTTGGCTCGCAAGGCACTCATACATGCACCTCTGGTAGGTCGCCCCGGCGTTCTTGAGGCCGAAGGTCATGGCGGTGTAGCAGAAGGCTCCGAATGGCGTGATGAACACCGTCTTCTCTTCGTCCTCGACTGCCATTTTTATCTGGTTGTGCCCAGAGTAGGCATCGAGGAAGCATAGCGACTCCGAACCCGCGGTTGAGTCGATGATTTGGTCGATCCGCGGGAGGACGAACTGCTCCTTCGAGCAGGCGCTGTTGAGGTTTGTGTAGTCAATACACATTCTCCAGGTCCCGTTTTTCTTCTCGACCAGGACTGGGTTTGCCAGCCATTTGGAGTATTTAATCGGCCGAATGAAGCCTGCAGCGAGTAGACGTTGCACCTCCTCGGCGATTTCTCGGCGGCTCTCTTCATTGAAGGGCCGCAGCGACTGCTTGACAGGTCGCACTTTGGGGTCGGCGTTGAGTTTGTGCTCAGCGAGTTCCCTCGGGACACCAGGCATGTCGGATGGCTTCCATGCGAAGATGTCATGATTGTAACGTAGGAACTCGATGAGTGCGCCTTCCTATGCTGGGCTCATCCCCGTCCTGATCGTCACCGTCTGGCTGGAGTCGCCTGGGACCAGCTCGACGGTGCAAGTGTGCGTTGTTCCCTCGAAGGCGGTGGAGCTGCCACCCTCCGAGTTAGGCTTCTTGAGTATGGTGGGGTCGTCATTGTTGACCCTACTCGCGTACTTGGCGAGCTCCTCGGCGTGGTTGGCCTCCTCCGTGATGACGGCGTCAGCGAGTTTGGCGCCTTTGGCCTCGCATTCTGGGGCCATGCCGGGATCGCCATGGACATTGATGATGCCACACGTTCCGGGGAGCTTCATCGGGTTGTATGCATAGTGGGGCGCAACCATGAATTTGGCGAACACCTGGCGCCCAAGGACGCAGTGGTAGGGGCTGTTGAACGTCACCAGCTCGAAGACGATCCGCTCGGTGCGGAAGTTTGCTGGTGTGCCGAAGGTGACTGGCAGCGTCACCTTGCCGATTGGGTACGCCTTCCGACCAGGGACGATGCCGTGGAAGGTGGTGTAGGTCGTCTCGATCATCTATTTCGGGAGTCGCAGTCGCCTGAATGTGTCCAGGTATAGGATGTTGATGGAGCTGCCGCCGTCCATCAGCGTCTTGGGGAGCCAATAGGCCCCCACCTTGGGCTTGACCACCAAGGCAACTCGACCCGGATATTTGATCTGTGGCGAGTGGTCCTCGCGGCTCTAGGTGATTGGTTGCTCGGACCAGTTGAGGAACTGGGGGATGTCTATCTGGGACACCGCGTTGACTACGACGGCACGGGCGATGACCTTCTTCTTGCGCTTCGTGTTGAAGCCTGTGAAGGTGTGGAGCGAGCCGGCGACACTGCCGAATTTTCCGCCGTTTGGTGGGTTGTTGTCGGGGTCTTCCCGTGCATGTCGTTCCTTCTCAATCTCCTTGAGGGAGTGGCAATCAGCGGTCGTGTGCATGGCGGGCTTCCCTTCCCTGCTGTGAAACACACAGGGTTGATTGAGGAGAGCCGTGGGGTCGAACCTCGGCTTCGCCTTGTAGTTGCCGCTGTCGCGACGCTGGCCTCCGTCATGGCGGAAGCTCTTGGGTTTGCGCGGCGCGTATCCGGCGTTGGCAACGAAGTTGACTCTCCCATAACCACGGCGCTTGCCGGTGAGAAGAGTGTTGCTGTAGCGTAGCTCGGGTCGCCTCCCGTTGTCGTGGCCGCCCGTGCGGCGATTCCCTCCCGACTCGTGGTCAGTTTCTTGGTTTGGATCCTCTTCCGTGTATCGCTTGGCGATCTCCAGGAGGTCCGGTATGTTGTCGAGTGTTCTGTACACTCGCTTGAGCTTGGCAACCAGGGGCTCGTAGCAGCACGAGGTCTTAAACCAGTGGATTGCGGTGTCCGGGTGGATTCCGGCCGTGTTATACCACTGGTCTTGCCCCCGTTGGACCCAACTGCGGGTCGACTCGCGGGGTCCCTGGACGCATCGCTCCAGGTCCTCGATGGTGGCGGCGCGGGTGTAGGAACCCTCGAAGTGTCTGACGAAGGTGTCGCGCATTTGCTCCCAGGAGTCGATGTTGTCCACAGGGAGGGTGTTGATCCATTGCCTACACGCTCCCTCCATCATCAGGGGGAGGTAGCGTGCGGCAAGCAGGTCGATGTGGCCAGTGATCCCCATTGCCATGAGGTAGGTATCCAGCCACACGGACGGGTCGTACGAGGGATCGTACTTCTTGATCTCCTTCGGTGCCTTGAAGTTTGCCGGGTATTTTTTGCCTCGGATCATTGGTCCGAAGCACTGGGGCCCGACTCGACTCAGCGATCCCCTTGGTTCGCCGTCACGGTGGTTGGTGAGGGTATGCCGCAGGTCGTCGGGCTGGCATGCGCGCTAGCTCTGGTTGTTGATGATGTGGGTGCGCGGGTCGACTGGCTGCCCGTTGGCGGCGACGAAGTTGTTCGCCGGCCGTGGGTCGTTGGTAGAGAGTGCCGCGTGCGCGGGTCGATGTTGGAGCTGCAGGGGCTCGGGTGGTGGGCAGTTGAGGGTGTTCGCCTCCATTGGGCGGCCGCTCGAGGCCGCCCTACTGCCTGACGAACGCGAGTACATCCGACCCTATGAGTCGGCACCCGCGTTTTGTTGTTCGACTGCCTTGGCGAGCAGAGCCTTGGCGTACTGGATCTGTAGGGCGCCTTTCCCGGTTACGTTTATGTTGTCGACCATTTCTCGGCTCGCGATGACACTGTCCCGCAAGGAGACCATGATTCTTGGTTGGTCCCTGGGGGGCGCGCGGTTGGGTGGTGGTGGTGCGTCGTTGGCCGTCGCGCCTGGTGGGGGCCGGGAGCTCCCTCCTGGCGGTGCGTTCTCGCAGATCGCGCGCTCGGCTGCACGAGCCGGGTCGTTCTCGTCGTCGAAGTTCAGGGCGCGCCCCTGAATGGTGGGGTTCAGGCGCGACCTGATTCGGAGTTGGTGGTAACGTGAGAGCTCCTGTGCTGTCACCTGCTCAAGGCAAAAAAAATCGCACTCGGCTTGTTCTTTGCGGACCGCCTCCTCCAGCCACAGGCGGAGTTCCTCGACCTCCATTGCCGTTGCGTTCAGTGGGATCGGCGTGGAGAAGGGGTCTTGCGGGGGGTCAGCGCCAGTCGCCATGTAGGCCGTGACGTGGCGACCGGACCCGTCGTGGAGGTCGGTGGAGGTCTCCGTCCCGGAGTCAAAGTCGAAGATCCCAAGGATGGAGGGATCCTCGAAGTCTCCCACGTTGGAGACTTGGGTGATGGAGCCCGCGGGCTTTGCGGCGACGATGGATCCGGCAGCCGACGCCGGGGTCGCTGAGTCGGCATTGTCGTTGAGGGCCGCGTCATCCGCGACCATGGCGGTTTTGGCCACGTTGCTGTGGGCCGAGTCATACTCGAAGGCGAGGCGGTGGATCGTGCGGACCTGGCTCTCAGAGAGTTGGTCGCGTGGCGGCGACTCGCGGATGCGAGCCGAGTCCTCCGAGATTGTAGCATCCCAGTTGTCTAACACCTGTAATTCTACTTGTTATAATAATAAAAAGGGCCACTTCCAACATATAATTGTTGCATCATTATCATATCATGCTCATGTCATCATGTCACCTTGCATTTGAGTATCATATAAAACCTATTCTTGTTTCGTTCTTATCTCATGTGCACTATTAATTGTATTTGCTTCTTGATATTGTATTTGGCTCTTGATATATTGTTAAATGCCCAAGCTGAGTTGAGGGCATCTCTCTTATTGACTCCACCACCTTTTCTTTCACCACCTTATAATTCCACCATCCAATTAATATGAGCTTGGCATTTTATTTGAGTTAGCTCTAGCTCATGTTGGTTGGTTGGATTCCACCCATAATCTTTTGCTTGGCCTTTG
Organism: Avena longiglumis; assembly: GCA_030063025.1. Taxonomy (NCBI): domain Eukaryota; kingdom Viridiplantae; phylum Streptophyta; class Magnoliopsida; order Poales; family Poaceae; genus Avena; species Avena longiglumis. The sequence continues at coordinate 442,182,182 of CP125973.1, read as the reverse complement.
CCCACCTTTTGGGAATGCAAGGAATAATGCCACATGAATTAATGTTGTTTTCACAATATAACTACATGGCAAATATTGTTGCATGGGCCATGCAAGTGCCACCTTTTCTTGGTTTTGGAATGTTTTTGGCTTTGTTTGCATGGATCAACTCTCCTTTGTTTAAATCTGGTTTTGGCTTGTAGTTTTCTTCACCATATCGTCTATCTCTATCCCCCTTTAGCTAAACCTCTATCCCCATGCTCCATGCACACACATGTGCTTATGTGGCTTGCACCAACCTAAACCCACATCCTTCTCCCCACCTTTTTCTTTTTCTCTTGCTTGTTCTTTGAATGGAGCATGCATGATTCAAATATCTACCTCTATCTTTTCTCTTGGCTTGAACCATGTTGTTCTTGCTCAAATTCCACCACATAATCATCTCTCCTCCTTTCTCTCTTTTCTCCTTGTCTTGATCTTGTGTGTTTGTCTATGAGGCATGATCAAGTAAAAGACACTCCCTCTATCCATAGCCCCCCTCTTAGCTAACCCTAAAACCTACCCCATGCCATCTCCCCATCCTAGCTAAACAAAACCCTAAACTACCCCTCCCCTAAACAAAACCCTAAGTACCCCTCCTCTTCTCTACTTCCTAGCATGGTCACACCAAACCCTGCCCCCAGCTCGCCACCCCCTCTCTACTGCTGGACCCACACCGCCCCTACCACCCAGCTACCACCAACCAGCCCTAAGGCAAACCCTGGCCCGAGCCAGCTCCTAACCAGCTAGCTCGAGCTCCCTCCCCTCTCTTTTCTCTCTGACTAGCAGCCCCACCGAGCCTGCCCTGCCTCCTTAGCCTCGCCCCTGGTCCCACCTGGAAGCCACACCGCCTGCCTCGCACTGTGGCCCGCTGCACGTGAGGTGCAAGGGTGGCGCCACGGCTCTACCCTTCCCCACGCAAGCCCCACCTCCCTTCCCTTCTTATCCTCTCCCGTAGCATCCGCCATCCCCAGATCCACCGAGGCTCTCGCCTCCTTCGCCTCCTTCTCACCGCTTCACGCCGCCGCCACGCCAAGCAGCTCAAGGCCAACGCAGCAGAGTAAGGCGCGAGTGCGGCAGAGTCGTGGAAGCTCTAGAGGTCGCCTGCGCCCCTGCACTCCAGGCGAGGAGGAGGAGGTCAAGCCGAACCGACGCCGCCAGACGCAAACCCTAGCGCCTCCGCGAGCCGGCGATCGTCAAGGCCCCGGCCCTCGACTCCAACACACCTGCGGTGAGCACCCCGCCTCCCAGACATCCTCTCCCGCCTGAAGCTTCGACGCTGGCGGACCTTAAGGCCGAGCAGCCTCCGCGCGCCGGAGTTCGCGAGCATCTGCCGCTAGCACGCTCCGCCTAACCCTAGCTAGCACGCGTCCTCCTCACCGTCAACTACCCCAAGCCTACCGCAGTGGCTCAGACCCTCTGCGCGAGCCAGAGGTCCCGCGTTCGACCCCCCCTGCGCCACGCTGTCAGCCAGCGCTTTAGTCGCGTCTTGTCAGTTCAGGAAGAAAAAAGACACGTTGGTCACTTTGCGAATAACCCCCTCCCAAACCTTTTTGTCAACCCGCGGTCCCTCACTCTCTCAGACGCTGGTGTGTGGGTCAGTAAACACCTGGCCCCACATGTCTGCGACCCGGGCTAGAGTAGGCTGGGTATAAAACTTCCCAGAGACTGTTTAAAAATTCAAATCTTGTTTAAATCATTTCAAATTCAAATATAATTCAGTTATAAATAACTTTTCCAATATTAATCCAAATAATACAAATGATATATGTTTTGAGATCAGGAAAATGAGAGGATTCCAAATATGCCATTCAATTTGCCGTTTGTACATTTAAAATTCCAAGTTGATTTAAATTACCCCAATTGCCACTAGAACTTCAATAATTAATAACTTTTGTTTTATAATTCCAAATTTAGCAAATGATATGTCTAAAATGATCAGCTCGACGAGACCTTTCTGTTTATGATATCCATGACTTCAATTTCAGCATGCATCATATAAAAATATAGGGTACAGCAAGTGTTATGACAACAAAATGTGATCCAAAACCCCATTAAAATGTTACTACTTGTCCTCCACACCTCACTATGCCATGCTACCTTATTGCCATGTAAATGGTGCATCATTCATCATGGCATGATTGTTTGCTTGACGCATCTTATTCATATGCTTGTGCTCTATATTCATGTTGGCCTTGTTTGTTTGGTTTTTCTCGGATAGACACTGAGCAGGGGTTATATCAAGAGAACCAGGAGCACTACCCAGATCCGTCCCTCGCTTCAACTGAGTTGTCAGGCAAGCACTTCCACATGCTTGCATACATACAGTACCTATTGCCTATATCTTATTCTTGCATCATTGAGTCGCGATTGCATTAAATTGAATCCCAAGTATGCATAGCCTTTACTTTTAAACTCCACCAAGCTTGTTCCTCCATCCCATGAGCCATTACTATAGGAGTTGTTTGAGCCATGCGAGTCGTAGAACAGCATGTGTAGGGTTTGTGAGAGTCTGATGGATAACGAGGTACTTAAACAACTTAACCTGGGTAGCAATGGGATAACTAATGAAAGTGGCACCAGTGAGCAACATCGGCTATTTGGTTTTTCCTGCTCACTTGTGTCCCGTAAGACCCCGAGTACTTGATTCCTGTTCCTTGATTTATCGCGCTATCCACATCCGGGAGGTATATGGGACCCCCCCTGAGCCAGAGCTTGATTCCGTCTTATTTCTTGGGGCCACAAACTAGTTTGAGGTTTTATTTACTATCCTGTACTTATGCCATGCTACTTTCTGTATTTAAATTGTGCGACAGATAGCACACTGTACTGTTTAGGATCGTGGCACGATTCCGCGGTGTCGACAAGCCCAGTTTTGGGTTCCCAGTCATTCACAGCCGTCCCCACAACCTTGAGTCCGTCTCGGAGCTTGCTTACTTCGTTGCGGGTCTACTTTAAGGGGTGGCCCCCTGAAATATTTCTGAATTCGGTGATTTTTCAGTCGTGAAAGCCTCGTTGGGTTTTGTTTTGGTTTTTCCGAGGTTGATCGAGCGTGTGTTGCTATTGGTGCACCCCGGCCGGGAAAAACTTTCTGAAAGCCGTGTCCGCGGATATGGACGACTTGGAGCACAGATTCTCGATCATAGACAAGCATAACTAAAGTACCGCTTTTAATCTGACTAAGTAATTTGACTAGTAAACAGTGTAACACTCATGGAATGGTTAATAAAATTGCCAACGGATGGGGGGGTTGTTCGTCCGCTTCCTTGTTGGTAAGCAGGGAGGAGGATGGATCTGAAGAGATTACCATTATAACTGTTGTTCTTAATTCACGGACATCCGTCTATCTTTGGTTAGGCGGATGGTTAGCGTTCATCTGTAGAACTGCTAGGGTTTGTCTTTCGCTGCAATTGCGTCACCCCAGGTTGTGTCCCCTTTAGAGGCATTAAGACTTGCTGAGTACCCTTAGGGTCTCACACGATAAATTATTTGGTTCAGATGAACAGGTACCCTCGCAGGACGGATACTGGGTGGAAGAAGTCAAGATGGGAGCAACGATCGCTTTGGTGTAGAGATTCCGGAACGGGATCCGTGAGACCTGTAGTTGGGATGTGCTTATTTCTATGGCATCTTATGCCGATTTGCTTCTTATCCGTACTGGATTTTGTTTGCCGCCCGCATGATACTCGATGTGTGTTGTATGAGGAAGTATCCTAAAATATAGATCTATCTAGGTCATTTGAATCTTGCCGTATGGCGTGCTATATTTCCTTTCGTCTAGATGGTATGGCTCGATGTACTCTTGTATGGTGGCTTGCATGACATACCCACTTGTGTACGTAGTTGATCCCTTCACGCCGATTACGCCTTGACAGTCCCGTTGAGAGGGTAGTGGTTGGGACGTCCGAAAGGACTACCGGTGAGTGGCTTTGGGGCCCCACCGTACTATTTCAACCACTACCACTCATCCAGGCTTGTATCTAGGAGCGTAATTCACCGAGGTAGTTACAATTGGTATCGAGCCATCCCGACCTTCGTGGTTTCAGCCAAACGGTCGTTGTCGATCCTAGCAAATATGTTGGTAGTTATGTATACTAGGGAAAACAAAGCGAGAGTAGGACTGCTTCCACTTTTCTTCTTACCCTCCCACCCACCCTTTTACGGTAAGGAAGTGCAACGCTTTCAATCCTCTTCTCAAAGTTCAAACTAGGATTCACGTGTTCGGGTTTCGTAGTACCATAGGTGTGTGTGTGTGTGTGTAATCCCTTGTCTATCTGTTGCATCCAAGTTGTTATCTTATCCGCCTTTGGTTATCAAGCTGGTACATTCCATACCGATGTGCTTTTGCAAACCGACGCAATCTATCTTCCTCTTTGTATCCGACGCTATCTTGTTTGGGGTGTTCGCTCGTAGTTACCAATCTTTAGGTTTCACGTGAGACGAAGGGGTTAGGATATGTGTTCCACTTGTTCATGTGCGGAGTAATGATTTGAGTGCGGATGGAGTCGCGACCATACCACTACTCTTATCATTCGCTTTTGTATATTGAATCGGTAGAGTCACTAATCTTGATTCGTTAAGTAATTTTATGATCTATTGGTATTCTAATGCGAAATTTGTGGAAAATTTTTCTTTGATATATTTGTGTACCACACTCCTTTTCAAATCGTGCGATATGCTTAATATCTTTTAGGTGCTATGAACTTTGTTGATATTTTAATATCATCTCAGTAATTGTATCCTTTAATCTTGGTTAATTCCATCTTGGTACTATTTTGGATTATTATCATTCTCCATTATAGTACTGACTTGAGTTTTATATCAATGACAGGATGGCTCCACCACGTCGTACCGAAGAGGACATACCTCCGGAACTGGGCTCCGCGCTGTCAAACATAGCTAATGCTTTGGCAGCAATGCAAGAGAACCAGCAGCGCTTTGAGGAGAGTGTCAGAAGAAACGAGTTTGCTCCACTTCCTCCACCTCCCAAGCGTGGAGACATCAAGAGCTTCCTAAAATTCAACCCTCGTCAGTTTGATGTTTCTGACCGACCTCTGGACACGGATGATTGGCTACGTGAGATCTCAAGGTTGCTCGAGACTGCTGATGTTCCGGAGCAGGAGTGGGTCAAGTGTGCTACTCACCTTCTCAAGGGAGATGCAGCTCTTTGGTGGGAGAACTACTTGAAGGCAAGCTGCACTGGGTTCCAGCCAACTTGGGAGAGGTTCACTGTAGCTTTCAAAGAGCAGTTTCTCTCAGAGATTGTAATGGAAAGGATGAAGGAGGCTTTCCTCAACCTGAAGCAGGGAAATGATAACGTCAACACCTATATCAGGACCTTCATGAATCTATCGCGTTATAGTGGTGATGAGGTATCTAATGACAAGAAGAAGCAGAAAAGGTTCAGGCAAGGGCTCAATGCGTCGATCAAATATGCGATCACACATGCAAGGCCGACAACTTTCCTGGAACTCCAACACACAGCATTGCAAGAGGAGGCAAGCAGGCAAATGTTTGAGGAGTCCAAGAAACACAACAGGGATGCATCAAGCTCTGCAGTTATGGAAGCTCCTGCTAAGCGGCGTGTCTGGGTTCCTAACACCCCACCGTCGCTCCCGGCTCCACCAAGACCTGCAAGTTTCGTGCCAAGGCCACCAAACTTCACCACTGCGCTCCTGGGCAACAACCACTACCCCGAGCGCTGGCGGAGTCCTGGCTACTCGCTCCACGCCCACTGGTGCTCGCTTCACGTGTGGAGATCCTGGACATCCCCACCGAACTGTCCAATGAAGAACAAAGCTCTCCTCCACCCCGCCAAGATCTGCAACAAGCTCTCCTTCGTTCGTGCACCACCGCCTGGGCTATCAACATCAACACCAAGCCCGGTCCGGGTTGTTCGTGCTAATCGCGTCAACGCCTCTCAAGCCGAGCATGCACTGAGTTGTGATGGGTATGCTTCCGTTAACTCGATCCTCGCACGAGTTTTGTTCGATTCTGGTGCATCGCATTCTTTTGTGTCTCACAAGTTTGCATATGAGAATGTGTTAACTCTGGATCCTCTCCTTAAGAAGCTAATGGTCCTATCTCCTGGTTCCAACCTGAGGGCTGCCTATATCAGCCATGGCAATCAGATTGAGATTGGTGGTTCTTCATTCTTGGCTTCTTTGATTGTTCTGGGCAACTCTGACATTGATGTCATCTTGGGCATGGATTGGTTGACAGCAAATGCAGCTGTGATTGATTGTGCTGAACGCTCAGTGTCTCTGAAGATTCCTGAAGGCCATATAGTCTTTTCTCCAAGTCCGACTCTTTGTCCAGCTCTTTTCCTTGGCGGCTCTGAATGATGATGTTATGCAAGCTATTCAGAGTGTACCAGTGGTCTGTGAGTTCCCAGATGTCTTTCCTGAAGAGTTGCCGGGTATGCCTCCGGATCGCGAGGTTGAATTCGTGATTGAGCTTGAACCTGGAACGGCTCCTATCTCCAAGAGGCCATATAAAATGGGTCCTTCTGAGTTGGCTGAACTCAAACGACAACTTGATGAACAAGAGAAGTTGGGTTTCATTCAACATAGCACCTCTTCTTGGGGTAGCCCAACAATCTTTGTGAAGAAGCGTGACAAAACCGATAGGCTATGTGTTGACTACCGGGCTCTCAATGCTAAAACCATCAAGAACAAATATCCTCTCCCACGGATAAATGATCTTTTTGATCAGCTGGCAGGAGCTGTGGTGTTCTCTAAGCTGGACTTGAGAAGTGGTTATCACCAAATCAAAATTCGCAAAGAAGATGTGCCCAAGACAGCTTTCACCACCCGCTATGGCCTGTATGAGTACACAGTCATGTCTTTCGGTCTCACCAACGCACCTGCTACCTTCTCGAGGCTGATGAACTCCGTTTTCATGGAGTACCTTGATAAGTTCGTGGTAGTATATCTGGATGACATTCTGGTCTATTCCAAGTCTAAGGAGGAGCATGAAGAACACCTGCGGTGTGTCTTAAACAAGCTTCGTGAGAACCGCTTGTATGCAAAGTTCTCAAAGTGTGAGTTTTGGCCTCAAGTAACATACCGGTCATGTTATCTCGCCAAGGGCATTGCAACAACCCGAAACCGTGAAGAAAATAGTTGAATGGCTTCCTCCCGCTAATGTCAAGGAAGTGCGGAGTTTTCTCGGTTTGGCTAGCTATCGCCACTGCTCAGAACTTCTCAAGATAGCGAAGCCTCTTACCGATCTCCTCAAGAAAGGCAAGAAGTACTGTGGACTCGCATGTCAAGAAAGTTTTGAGACACTCAAAGAGAAGCTCACTTCCACACCAGTCTTGGTTCCTCCGGATACATCTAAGCCTTTCCAGATATTCTGGACGCCTCTTTGCAAGGATTGGGTGCGGTCCTTATGCAAGAGAAACAGGTGGTTGCTTATGCCTCTCCGCTTGAAGATGCATGAGATCAACTATCCCACACATGACCTCGAGCTAGCAGCTTGTCTTTGCTTTGAAGCTATGGAGGCACTACTTGCTTGGTAACTGTAGAGATCTTCTCGACCACAAGAGTTTGAAGTATATCTTCACTCACCTGATCTCAACCTTCGGCAGAGGAGATGGATTGAAGCAATCAATGACTTTGATGTGACCATCAACTACACTCCGGGCAAAGCAAATGTCATGGCAGATGCGCTTAGCCGTAAAGCTTATGTCAACAACCTCATGGTGGAAGAGCAACAGCCTCTCTTATGCGAGGAATTCCGTCACCAACCGAAATTGTGGAACAAGGGCATCTCGAACCTTCGCTACTCCTCTCTTGGAAGAACAGATTCGCTCTCGTCAGCTTGGTGATCCGCACACCAAAAAGCTCATCTCTAAGCTTGACCTTCCGAAGTATGAGTCCTTCCACGTTGATGATCAAGGCACACTCTTCTTTGAACACCGGATGTTTGTTCCAAACTACCCGGGTCTGAGAGACCAAGTTCTCAAGGAGGCGCATGATTCGGTTCTTTCTATCCATCCCGGCAGCACAAAGATGTACATGGACTTGAAAACACAATCTTGGTGGCCTGGTTGAAACGGTATTGCCAAGTATGTCTCGAATGTGATGTCCGCCAGAGGGTGAAGGCTGTCCATCGAAACCATTTGGTCTTCTACAGCCATTGAAACCTCCGAATGGAAATGGGAGAAAGTAGAGATGGACTTCATCACCGGCTTTCCAAGGTCGTAGAAGGGCAACAATGCAATTTTGTTGTCATCGATGTGCTTTCTAAAGTGGCTCATTTCTTCCCATCAAAGAAACAATTTCGGAATTCGTTGGTCGAGCTCTATATCAATGTAATTGTCTCTCCGTATGGGGTTCCACTTGAAATCAGTTGCACTGTGGAGCATCTTCACCTCAAAGTTCGGGAGAGTTTCCAAAAGCTTTGGGAACAAAGTTGAACTTCAAAGACTGCTTACCACCCTCAATCGCAAGGACAAGTGGAAAGAATCAATGATTCGGAGGATATGCTTCGGCTTGCGTTATCTCGTTTGGCATGAAGTGGGAGGAATGTCTTCCATATGCTGAATTCTCCTACAACAACAGCTTCGGAAGAGTCTCAAGATGGCACCATTCGAGGCTCTCTATGGTCGCAAGTGCGTAACTCCTATTGGTTGGTCAGTGTGAGAAAGACTATGGTTTGGCCCCGACATTGTAACCCAAGCAGAGGAGAAGGTGCATATCATTCGAGAACACAAGATTGCTCGAGTCGTCGAAGAGCAACTATGACAGAAACACACGGATATGGTGTATGCCTCGGTGATCTCGTTTACCTTCGTGTCACTCCCATGAGAGGAACACACCGCCGGTATCAAAGGAAAGTTGGCTCCTAGATACATCGGTCCTTTCAAGATACGTGGTAGAAGAGGAGAAGTTGCTTATGCTCGGAGCTTCCGGAAAACTCAAAGTCCATGATGTTTTCCACATCTCTCACCTCAAGAAGTGCTTCAAAGATCCCAGGACCGTGGATCACGAGCTAATCGATCTCAAAGAAGACTTGTCTTATCAAGAACACCCCACCAAAATCCTTGAGACCGCAGAATCTAAGGACTCGCAACAAGTCCATCAAGTTACGCAAGGTGCGTGGTCACACCATTCGCTGATGAAGCCACATGGGAGCGCCAAGATGAACTCCGTACAACCATCCTTCTCTCTTTGTGTCCTCTTCTTCTTCCTAGAATCTCGGCAGATTCCGTTTAGTGGAGAGTTGTAGCATCCCAGTTGTCTAACACCTGTAATGCTACTTGTTATAATAATAAAAAGGGCCACTTCCAACATATAATTGTTGCATCATTATCATATCATGCTCATGTCATCATGTCACCTTGCATTTGAGTATCATATAAAACCCATTCTTGTTTGGTTCTTATCTCATGTGCACTATTAATTGTATTTGCTTCTTGATATTGTATTTGGCTCTTGATATATTGTTAAATGCCCAAGTTGAGTTGAGGGCATCTCTCTTATTGACTCCACCACCTTTTCTTTCACCACCTTATAATTCCACCATCCAATTAATATGAGCTTGGCATTTTATTTGAGTTAGCTCTAGCTCATGTTGGTTGGTTGGATTCCACCCATAATCTTTTGCTTGGCCTTTGCCCACCTTTTGGGAATGCAAGGAATAATGCCACATGAATTAATGTTGTTTTCACAATATAACTACATGGCAAATATTGTTGCATGGGCCATGCAAGTGCCACCTTTTCTTGGTTTTGGAATGTTTTTGGCTTTGTTTGCATGGATCAACTCTCCTTTGTTTAAATCTGGTTTTGGCTTGTAGTTTTCTTCACCATATCGTCTATCTCTATCCCCCTTTAGCTAAACCTCTATCCCCATGCTCCATGCACACACATGTGCTTATGTGGCTTGCACCAACCTAAACCCACATCCTTCTCCCCACCTTTTTCTTTTTCTCTTGCTTGTTCTTTGAATGGAGCATGCATGATTCAAATCTCTACCTCTATCTTTTCTCTTGGCTTGAACCATGTTGTTCTTGCTCAAATTCCACCACATAATCATCTCTCCCTCCCTTTCTCTCTTTTCTCCTTGTCTTGATCTTGTGTGTTTGTCTATGAGGCATGATCAAGTAAAAGACACTCCCTCTATCCATAGCCCCCCTCTTAGCTAACCCTAAAACCTACCCCATGCCATCTCCCCATCCTAGCTAAACAAAACCCTAAACTACCCCTCCCCTAAACAAAACCCTAAGTACCCCTCCTCTTCTCTACTTCCTAGCATGGTCACACCAAACCCTGCCCCCAGCTCGCCACCCCCCCTCTCTCTACCTGCTGGACCCACCTGGCCGCCCTACCCCCACCCAGCTACCACCAACCAGCCCTAAGGCAAACCCTGGCCCGAGCCAGCTCCTAACCAGCTAGCTCGAGCTCCTCCCTCCCCTCTCTTTTCTCTCTGACTAGCAGCCCCACCGAGCCTGCCCTGCCTCCTTAGCCTCGCCCCTGGTCCCACCTGGAAGCCACACTGCCCCCGCCGCCTGCTGCAGGCCTGCACGTGAGGTGCAAGGTGGCGCCACGGCTCCTCCCTTCCCACGCAAGCCCCACCTCCCTCTTCCCTTCTTATCCTCTCCCGTAGCATCTGGCCATCCCCAGATCCACCTGAGGCTCTGCCTCTCTCGCCTCCTCCTTCTCCACCGCAGCGCCGACGCCACGCCAGCTCGCGCTCGAACGCAGCATCCAGAAGCGGGCGAGGTGCGGCAGGAGTCGTGGAAGCTCGGAGGTCGCCTGCTGCCCCTGCACTCCAGGAGGAGGAGGCCAAGACCGCCGGAACCGACGCCCAGACGCAAACCTATCGCCTCAGCCCCATGAGCAAGGCCGGCGATCGTCTGCGTCCCGGCCGTCTCGACTCCACCAACACACTCGCGGTGAGCACCCCCACCTCCCAGACATCCTCTCCCGCTCAGTCGTTTCCTGGACGCGGCGGACCTTGCGTCAAGAAGCCTCCGCGCGCCGGAGTTCGCGAGCATCTGCCGCTAGCACGCTCCGCCTAACCCTAGCTAGCACGCGTCCTCCTCACCGTCAACTACCCCAAGCCTACCGCAGTGGCTCAGACCTGCCATGAGCCGAGGTCCTGCGTTCGACCCCCTGCGCCTGGCTGTCAGCATGCTGTCGCGGCGTTGTCGAAGTTCAGAGGAAGAAAAACAGTACACGTTGGTCACTTTGCGAATAACCCCCTCCCAAACCTTTTTGTCAACCCGCGGTCCCTCACTCTCTCAGACGCTGGTGTGTGGGTCAAGAACACTGCCCCACATGTCTCATGACCGGCTAGAGTAGGCTGGGTATAAAACTTCCCAGAGACTGTTTAAAAATTCAAATCTTGTTTAAATCATTTCAAATTCAAATATAATTCAGTTATAAATAACTTTTCCAATATTAATCCAAATAATACAAATGATATATGTTTTGAGATCAGGAAAATGAGAGGATTCCAAATATGCCATTCAATTTGCCTTTTGTACATTTAAAATTCCAAGTTGATTTAAATTACCTCAATTGCCACTAGAACTTCAATAATTAATAACTTTTGTTTTATAATTCCAAATTTAGCAAATGATATGTCTAAAATGATCAGCTCGACGAGACCTTTCTGTTTATGCTATCCATGACTTCAATTGCAGCATGCATCATATAAAAATATAGGGTACAGCAAGTGTTATGACAACAAAATGTGATCCAAAACCCCATTAAAATGTTACTACTTGTCCTCCACACCTCACTATGCCATGCTACCTTATTGCCATGTAAATGGTGCATCATTCATCATGGCATGATTGTTTGCTTGACGCATCTTATTCATATGCTTGTGCTCTATATTCATGTTGGCCTTGTTTGTTTGGTTTTTCTCGGATAGACACTGAGCAGGGGTTATATCAAGAGAACTAGGAGCACTACCCAGATCCGTCCCTCGCTTCAACTGAGTTGTCAGGCAAGCACTTCCACATGCTTGCATACATACAGTACCTATTGCCTCTATCTTATTCTTGCATCATTGAGTCGCGATTGCATTAAATTGAATCCCAAGTATGCATAGCCTTTACTTTTAAACTCCACCAAGCTTGTTCCTCCATCCCATGAGCCATTACTATAGGAGTTGTTTGAGCCAAGCGAGTCGTAGAACAGCATGTGTAGGGTTTGTGAGAGTCTGATGGATAACGAGGTACTTAAACAACTTAACCTGAGTAGCAATGGGATAACTAATGAAAGTGGCACCAGTGAGCAACATCGTCTATTTGGTTTTTCCTGCTCACTTGTGTCCCGTAAGACCCCGAGTACTTGATTCCTGTTCCTTGATTTATCGCGCTATCCACATCCGGGAGGTATATGGGACCCCCCTGAGCCAGAGCTTGATTCCGTCTTATTTCTTGGGGCCACAAACTAGTTTGAGGTTTTATTTACTATCCTATACTTATGCCATGCTACTTTCTGTATTTAAATTGTGCGACCGATAGCACACTGTACTGTTTAGGATCGTGGCACGATTCCGCGGTGTCGACAAGCCCAGTTTTGGGTTCCCAGTCGTTCACAGCCGTCCCCACAACCTTGAGTCCGTCTCGGAGCTTGCTTACTTCGTTGCGGGTCTACTTTAAGGGGTGGCCCCCTGGAATATTTCTGAATTCGGTGATTGTTCAGTCGTGAAAGCCTCGTTGGGTTTTGTTTTGGTTTTTCCGAGGTTGATCGAGCGTGTGTTGCTATTGGTGCACCCCGGCCGGGAAAAACTTTCTGAAAGCCGTGTCCGCGGATATGGACGACTTGGAGCACAGATTCTCGATCATATACAAGCATAACTAAAGTACCGCTTTTAATCTGACTAAGTAATTTGACTAGTAAACAGTGTAACACTCATGGAATGGTTAATAAAATTGCCAACGGATGGGGGGGTTGTTCGTCCGCTTCCTTGTTGGTAAGCAGGGAGGAGGATGGATCTGAAGAGATTACCATTATAACTGCTGTTCTTAATTCACGGACATCCGTCTATCTTTGGTTAGGCGGATGGTTAGCGTTCATTTATAGAACTGCTAGGGTTTGTCTTTCGCTGCAATTGCGTCACCCCAGGTTGTGTCCCCTTTAGAGGCATTAAGACTTGCTAAGTACCCTTAGGGTCTCACACGATAAATTATTTGGTTCAGATGAACAGGTACCCTCGCAGGACGGATACTGGGTGGAAGAAGCCGAAGATGGGAGCAACGATCGTTTGGTGTAGAGATTCCGGGAACGGGGATTCGTGAGACCTGTAGTTGGGATGTGCTTATTTCTATGGCATCTTATGCCGATTTGCTTCTTATCCGTACTCGGATTTTGTTTGCCGCTTCCGCATGATACTCTGATGTGTGTTGTATGAGGAAGTATCCTAAAATATAGATCTATCTAGGTCATTTGAATCTTGCCGTATGGCGTTGCTATATTTCCTTTCGTTCTAGATGGTATGGCTCTGATGTACTCTTGTATGGTGGCTTGCGTACATACCCACTTGTGTACGTAGTTGATCCCTTCGCCTGCCGATTACGCCGCCCGTACAGGTCCCGTTGAGAGGGTAGTGGTTGGGACGTCCGAAAGGACTACCAGTGAGTGGCTTTTGGGGCCCCACCGTACTATTTCAACCACTACCACTCATCCAGGCTTGTATCTAGGAGCGTAATTCACCGAGGTAGTTACAGAGATGATGACGTCGGTGAGGCTGACGAAGAGGCTGATCGTGCCGACCGGCATGATCACGCTGTGCATGACGGGGCGTGCCGTCGGGACGTAGCTACTCGTCAAGATTAGGAGGATCTCGCCGATCGCGATCATGCGGCCGGTGGCAATCGTCTCGTTGATGGGTAGATTGGATCTCGCTGCAGAACACCGGCCTTACCGGCCAGGCCCCACGGTGGGCGCCACTGTCGTGGGAATGGCCACGGCAGATGCTGCAATCGGCAACGAGTAATAGAACATGGGGCAAGGGCAGCCAGCCATCTTCGGTGCGAGATGAGGGCGGAGACACAAGGGTTTACCCAGGTTCGCCCCCCCGGAGTGTAAAGACCTACTCCTACTAGATTGTATTATGGTGAGAGTACAAGGGCGAACTCGACGACTAGGCGGCGAGTCGCTTGGGTGTATGATGGAACGTGTCCTCTATGCGTACCCTAGGGATGTTTATATAGGCTCATATCGCTAGGGTTTATAGATCTACAACCGAATTGGTTAAGGATTCGGAGGGTCTTTGACCTAGTCCGACTGGGCCTAGCTACACTTTGGGCCTCCATCTTCCAGGCGCCTGAGTCCTCGCCAAGTCTCGATCCAGGCGCTGTCCTATAGGCCCACTCGCTGGCAGCTTGGGCAAATAGGAAACGTCCTGCTGGGCATACCCCGGTAGGCATATCCCCATCATAGAAAATATCCTCGGGGGCTACTATGACGAAGCCCAACACATTTGGCACCTTAGCCTTGTAAACCATGTATGACTGATCGCCCTCTCGAATGCGGCGCCCCTCAACAAACAGACAATCATGATGAATAACCTGCATTTTTTAGCCTGTGATCGCGAGCATATGTTCAGTGAGCATCAGTGTACCTGCCTCGTGCAGCCGCTTCATGGGATTTGCTGTAGGGTCGTCCTGAGCCCAGAAAGCAGACTTTGGATTCTGGATCGCACCCTTAGGCTTCCTTTTGCGACCCTTCTTTCCCTTTACGACGTTATCTGCCGCCTCTATCACCTTACCAGCCGCCCTATGGAGGGTATTGGGGCTGATCATAGGACGAGTTGGCATGTGAGGCTCGGTGAAGGCGTCTCCTAACTAGATGGGAAGAGACGCACTTGGCAAGTGGGTTTCGCCGAGGGTCTAGGTGTTGGTTGGGGCTCGACAATTGTCTGCGTGAACAGCTGGCCTCCCTGTTGCTCATGGTCATCATCACCAAATCTTTTGTTCAAGAACTAGTCGCCAAAGTTTTCATCAATTTCGTTATCATCATCGGCGGAATCCCATTCCATCTCGAACTCTTCAAGATGTGCTGGCTGTGCTGCCTCTGGGGTGGTGCCCCGACCCTCCATCCCTAAAAGGATATAGCTCTTCGGGCATAGGAACATGTAGCCGAATCCGGTACTGAGCACTGTCGGCTCATCACTATCCCATCCATGAGGTTGAGAGGGAGGTTCCAAACCCTCATAGCTCGGAAGCACGATACTATATTTGACCCTAAGCATGTCGGTTGACATTGGTTTATTGTGGAAGATGTGGTTTTCCGGTTGAATGATAGAACCCTTGGCAACATCCTTCAACTCTCCATTCACCCAGTTTATTAGAGTGCAAGGAGTGTCTTCCCGCGAAAGACATGTATAGGCCGGTCGTTAGTAAAACCGGGAGAGAAGGGAGATGAAGTCATCGATTGAGCCTCCCAACTCTCTCTTTAATTAGTTACCTTGAGGGTGTTGAGCTCAGCCAATGTCGAGGCACCACCGCCAATGTTGAGCGCACAAGTGGCAGAGTGGCTGCTTGCTGGCAAGGTGCGGTCCAACGCCTTCACCGCAGCAGACAAGGTAAGCTCCGGACCTTCAGGCCTAGTTGTAGGAGTCACCAACACCTTCGGCACCGTGTTGTACGATTGGGCGCTAGAGATGTTGGGAAACGGGCGCGACCCCCGTTTACCACTCTTCTTCCACTTGGCGTACTATTCTAAGTAGGTGGGAAGGATGGTGTTGATCTTTTTGGTCACTTGCTGGACTTGTGATTGGAATTGTGTCTGGGTTGCCGTCACAGCCTCCTTCATTGTATCTTGGAGTAGCTGCGGAAACTTCTCCACTTGTCCCCTTAGGTGTTTTACCTCGGCGCTCTCGGACCGCTTCTTGCCCTTCCGCGGCGAGGTGCCATAGTATTCGGACCATGGAATACCGCCAAAGTCGGGCACACGGCCAGCCGACTTAGGTGGGGCCTGGGGCTCGGCATTCTTGACCCGGTTCAGCACCCTGTTAAAAGTGGTGTTCCACTTGGCAACCGGTGACGACCCCTAGGATGAGGAGCTCCTACATTCCTCGTCCTAACATGAGGAACGTGAAGCATTTGAGGAATTGGACTTCATTTATTAATTGTGAATGCAATTAATCGACCTGCATGCAAATTACTTACATATTTAATGATTTAGTCCATCACCTTTGGAGCAAAGGGGCCATAGGGTTCCGAGGAATATTCAGAGCTCCCTTTCAGCTTGCGAAACTAGGACCTGACAAAGTTTTTTGCCTGCGGTTCGGCGATATTTGAAAAGGGAGGTGTCTCCCCTTTTTCAATAGTTGTGGCATCCTCCTTCTGCCAATTGGGAATTGCATCTCTATAACCGCCAGAGTCGACATGGTGGGTACCAATGTTCACCTCGTACAAATCCTTTAAGTACGGACTCTTGGCCTTGGCCACGGCGGATTCACATCTAGCCTTGAACACCTTGAAGTGATCTTCTATGACCAGAGGCTCCTTCTTGACAACCTCCTCATAACTTAGATTTTTCTTGTAAATGATCCTCTTCACCTGCGCCTTCCAATTCGAGAAGGCCTTGGTCATATTCTTGAGGGTGTACTTGTTTACCAGATTCCCTTTGAGATTTTCATTGTTGTATTTGTTCTCCTCATCACCCGGGTACACGTATCTTTCGTGTAGCTCCCTAAAGAGCTGATGGCAGTAACGCTCATTCTCCTGGCCCTTCAGGTTCTCTGTGTTGATTGTGACGGTGTTCCAGAGGATTGCAGAGAGCTATAGTGATTACGACGCGAAAAATTCCTCTAGCTCCAAAGGCACCCCTTTATCGCTCACACTTGTGAAGATGGAACTTTTGAGGCCGACCGTGATCGGGGTACGTTCCTTCCGTTGCTTCTTCGGTTGGTGGATACCGTCTGTGGCATCACCATCGCCACCTCCATCAGTGGTAGTGGCGTCCTCGCCATCGGGTTCGTCCCCCATCTCCTCATCGGACGATGTATCCTCGTCCTCCATCAACTCTTCCTCCCATGGCACGAATTCCGGGTCCGCTTATAAGTCTATCTAATCCAAATGCTCCCAATAGGCCTTCTTTCTAAAAGTGCCCGCCTCAGCGTCGTGAGTACCACCACCCGACATTTCTAAACACAAAAAGAAATTGAACTAATAAGCACCAAAATTCACAAAAATATTGGGCATGACCTTTGCTAATTTTCTACCCTAGGAGTGCCAGAAATTCGCCGGAATGGAAGTGAATCAACATTCCGACAAAACATTGGCATCTTAAAAAGAAAAAACATGCAGAAAAATGGCCTACATAAGCACAAACACTACCACGCAGCAACTTTCTGCTAGCATACACAACCACATTTGTCCATAATAAAAGGCCTACATAGGCACAAATACAACTAGCAACTTGCTAGACCAGCATGCACAATACATCCATTGGTACAAGTGTGTTATCACTGAGGGTTCCGAGCACCTATAGCGTAGGCCTGATGAAGCGGTCACGGAAAATTAGGACGCGATAGTGCTCGGGGTGCTCACTGTCCTAAACATGAAACAAATTATAAATTTAGATTCAGAAAATAAAACTAAACAACTGAATACTCCCTAACTGAACTCTCTGTCCTAACTAAATACTCCCTAACTGAATACTGTCGACACTGAATCTGTAGAGGTGTGTGACACCCCTGGGATCAGGTCTATACAAATCCCAGACCTCCGTCTGACATAAGCCTAACCTAGATCTCAAAAACATACAGTGAGAGAATTGGTAACACAACAGTGACCCTACGACAAAAAAGGTATTACAGCAAGCTCATATCTGAGCAAAGAACTAGAATATTACAAGCAGAAGACAAATTATGCTATTAAGTATAGCAAACTTAACAGATGTCTTAAGAGGCCTAAAGCATAACGATGACATCCAACCCATAGATCCCAGACCGCCGACTGGGTACCCCAAGCTACTCGTCGACGTCGATGCCGTATTGAACTCATCTTCAATGGTAACACTTACTCTGCTGCAAAAGTATCAACGAAGCAAGGATGATTAAAGGGTGTACTCCACAAGACTTATGGTTGGTGGACTTATTTTGCATAAAGTCGGCTTTGTTTGTAAAACAAGAGGGAGAACAAGCTCGACTAATCAGAATACTTTAAAAGGGGATAAGAAAGCGGTATCTCTATCTTTGATCATCTTTTGATATCCGATACGTCGGAAACGTATCTATAATTTTTTATGCTCCATGCTTGTTTAGTATCTACTTTGCTTTGTTTTGTCTTCACTTTGAGGTATTTTTATACACATTCTGGTACTAACCTATTAACAAGATGCCACAGTTCCAGTTGTCTGTTTTCTTTTCTTTTTGGTTCCAGAAAGGCAGAAAATCAATATTCTCAGAATTGGACGGGACAAAAGCCAAAGTCATTAATTTTCCCAGACCAACACGGAACCATGAAGCAGAGACGGAGTAGGGCACTAGGGTGGCCACACCCCCCAGGCGCGGGCAAGCCCTGGTGGCGCCTACAGGGGGTGTGGGCCCCCTGCCCCCCATCGACCTTGCATCCTTCACCTATAAGAAGCCCCCGGGGAGAAAACCATAAATAATGCATCATACTTCCAGAAAAAGTTCTGTTGCACCGCCGCCACCGAAGGGGAGATTCAGGGGACAGAAAGTCTTTGTTCCGGCACCCTGCCAGGATGGGGAAGTGCCCCCGGAGCTATCTCCATCGATCTCCACCACCATCTCCATCACAGTTGCTGATTACCATGTTGAGGAGGGAGTAATTCTCCTTCGAGACTAAGGGCTCTACCGATAGCTATGTGTTCATCTCTCTCTCTCTATGCATGGTCATATTGTGATCATGAGCTTTGTAATCAAGTAGATCTACCTTGCTACTCAAGTGCTTCATTAGATCTCTGCTCTCCCCATGTGTGTGAAAGTGACAGCGTGCACGCCATGGTGGCACTTACGCTTGAGTCTACATAAATACTCTTTGTGCTTTAATAGATCTATGCTTTTCCCCACGTGTGTGAAAGTGACAGCGGGCATACCGTGTGTGGCACTTTGGCTAGATTGAATATTTGTTATGAGTTATATTTGGAGTTGGATGTCTCTATAAAATTGTGGTGTTTGTTGGAACCTTCTAGCGCTCAAGGTGACAGTGTGGGGTTATCTAGATTGGGGAAGCTGGACTTTGAGGTGTGCTGTTATAGCCCTACCATGGATTAGAGTGTCCAACCGGAGAGTAGTATCATGAAGAGAGGATATTTATATGAGAGAGTGTTCACTAGTGAAAGTATGATCCCTAGGCCTTGTTTCTAAGTATTGAAACACCGTTTGCATCTAGATATGTTGCATGTTTGCTTGTTTCCATCTTTATTTCAGTTTCACACATGTTACCCCACGTCAACAACAAGTCAGAAGATATTTTCTAGCACCGTTACCACTTGTATTTCACTATCTCTTCGCCGAACTAGTGCACCTATACACCTGACAAGTGTATTGGGTGTGTTGGGGACAAAAGAGACTTCTTGTATCTTGATTGCAGGGTTGATTGAGAGGGAATACCTTTGACCACTTCCTCCCCGAGTTCGATAAACCTTGGGTAATCCACTTAAGGGAAACTTGCTGCTATTCTACAAACCTCTGCACTTGGAGGCCCAACAACTGTCTACAAGAATAGAAGTGCGTAGACATCAAGCTATTTTATAGGCGCTGCTGTCGGGAGGTAAAAGGTACTCACATCCTCCGGTGTGAGTGCTTGAAGTTATTTGTTTTAGATTCTGCAATTTTGTCTTTTTGTTTCTTGTTTTCACTAGTTAGGCTTGATGGAAAACAACAACAAAATTAGAGAGATTTATAGTATTTATCTTGATTTAGGACATGAAGTGTTTGAAGAGAAAATTAAAAAACCTATGGAACTTTATTTCCATGCTAATAGTAATGTTATTAGTATGAATACTTTGAACACTATTATTGCTAATGCTATGGAAGCGTCTAAGCTTGGGGAAGCTAGTTTTTATGAAAATGATCTTTTTAGTTCCCCAGCTTTGGAAGATAGCTATTCTATTGCTTATGATGATACCAAACCTCCAATATATGATGATTACAATGATGAATATGATATTTTCATTCCACCTACTATTGAGGAGAAAATTTATTGTGATTACAGTATGCCTCCTATATTTGATGATTATGGTGATGAGAATAACAACGATAGCTATTTTGTTGAATTTGCTCCCACTACAATTAATAAGAATGACTATGCTTATGTGGAGAGTAATAATCATTTTATGCATGTGGCTCATGATAAGAATGTTTTATGTGATAGTTATATTGTTAATTTTATTCATGATGCTACTGAAAGTTATTATGAGAGAGGGAAACATGGTCTTATGTATCTCAATAATATTAAGTTTCTCCTCTTTATGTTGAAAATCTTGAAGTTCCACTTGTTTTGCTTTCCTATGCTTGTTGTTTTGTGCTTTCATGAATTGTTTCTTTACAATATTCATATGCATAGGAAGTGGGTTAGACTTAATTTTTTTTGAATTTGCTTCTTGATGCTCTGTTTCACTTCAATTCATATTTCTTATGTGAGCATCTTCTCAAACTATCATGACTAACTTAAAGGCGTTAAAGAAAAGTACTTGTTGGGAGATAATCCAAGAGTTTTCTTGAGTCTTGAAAGTTATTACTTCTGTAATGACCTCTCCTTATCCTTTTTGTTTTCTTGTTGTGCTAAGAATGACCTCTAATGAGAGGGAAGTAAGATTTGGGGAGTTGCTGTCCCGAAACAGATTTCTGTCCTCCACCATAAAAATTCGTGAGGAGTCTCTGTAACTCGGATTGAGCTGATAATTTACGAATATATCCCCTAGTCTTTCATTAGTTTGACACTTTTTGATTGGAGCAACATAAGATTTTCGAAAAAATCGGCTTCTACCTGCTGGTCTGTTTTGACAGATTTCTTCCATTATTTGTATTTGCTTCTTATTGATTCCTTTTGAGTTCTCTTTTGGGGAATTGAGCTTTTTGAAGGAGTTGCTACAGTAGCTCGTGTTTTTAGTGAAAAGTTTTTCTATTCCAAAGCTTTGCCTAAGGTTCTAATATCTTTTGAATACACTAATGTTGCTAATGAAGATTGTGTGAAGTTTTGTATGAAGAAAAAATTTCAGGTGTAGAGAGAGAATGATGTAATGAGATGAAGAATAGACAAAATCTCAACTTGGGGATGCCACCCCTTGTCACCCCAATAAATATTCAAGAGGTACAAGCGTCAAAGCTTGAGGATTCCTAAGGCATCCCCTTCTTCATCAATAAAAATCTTATGTCTTTCTAGACATTTTGTTTTTATTGTTTTTCATGCATATTGTGTTATTCTTGGAGCGTTTTAGTTTTCGTTTTTGGTTTTCGTTTGCTTAGTTTGCTTGAGTAAGTTGGTTGGTTACACCACACTTCTTTTGGAGAGAGAAACACTTTGATTCCATTGCCTAGAACACTCTAGTTTTCATTCTTATTGTTTTGTGAGTGTTCACTTTTGCTAGCACTGCGTTCAGCCTTAGTTTTATTGTGCTTTCATCTTAGAACTTTTTAGTTCTTCTTTGTGGATTTGTGAGACAAGATCACTGATCTTTATTAATTATTATCTTTGTGAGTTGTTTTAAATAAGTTGTTTGGTGTTGGAAAAGAGTAGGAAGCTTCATGCTTAAGTGGTACAAAAGGGAGCTTGCTTTGACTATGGCTTAGACTCTATCATGTCATGCTAGATATTGTTTTGACCTTATGCTTAGTGATTATTGCTGTAGCATGACTTTTTCCAAACAATTAGGATTGCTTAATGTGCCTTGAAGAATCATGCGTTGTTTTAGCATACAAAAGCATAGTATTGTGGTATTCTCCTTTGATGCTTTGATTGGGTTAACTTGGCACATGATCACACCATGTTATGACTATGAACAAGTCACCATAGCCTCTATGATCATTTAGTCCTCGACTCGTGGTACCACTTTATGCTTTGATTAGTAATGTTTTGTCTCTCTGCATGATTATGGTCACTATTGCTCTCTTAGTTGGTTGCTCCCAGTCTTTTGCTAGCCTCCACTTGTATGAGTAAGCTCTACTCATGCTTCCAACTCCCAAGAAACCAAGTTATTCCAAAGTGTCCACTATAAATTCCTATGCATGGTGTGTTACACCATTCCAAGTATATTCTTGTTTTCAGCTATCTTCCAATTAAAAACTATTTTTTATGAGAGAACTTAGTGATTAAAGCCCTCACGAACTTGATGGAACACTTTATATTCTTTTCCCGTATTAAACTTGAACCATTGTGTAGTCTATGTTGTATATGCTTGCACTTATACGTTGGAATTAGCAGAACCATGCTGTCATGGGGAACGTTTTCAACATTGCACATGTACTTTGTACTCGGTTGATATCATGCTATTTTGTCTATGGATGTCACCGGTGTGAAATAAAGAGGGAACTTGTAAGTCCATGGAGTTTGTATTTTATGTTAGAGAAATGCCTGGGCCGCTAGCCTAAGCCATGCCTAATCATGGTGGAAACTTGCAGCATCACCATAGTGATCTATCTATGAAGCATCCTCAATAAAATGTTATGCATATAGTAAATAAAAAGGTCGCTGAGATGCTCATTGTCTGCTTGCCTTGTCATTTTGGTTATGGGATATCTCATGTACCATGTGCAAGGGGTACCCCGTTGGCGATTCTCTATGATACGCATGTACTTACAATGACAAGAACTTACAGGTGACTGAAGTTGAGTAGCATGAGGTGTGGCCCTCGTATTCAAGGGACATGAGATTGCCAACTTATACTTTGTCAAGCATATACTCCATAGTTTGTTCACTTTAACCTTAATCACTTCAAGATGCTTATGATAGGGGCAATGAGGGCTCAAAGCTAACAAGTACCATAATTTTTGGAAGCACTTTTTGAAACTTGAAATCCCTGCTTCCCTTTATGAAGGGCCTTTCTTCCACTATTATGTTGAGTCTCCACCTTTGTAACACCCTCAGAATCGGACCTATGCAAGTTTGAGCAAAATTCGCCAAACCCGCATAGAAACGATTCAAAGGTGCCCACCAGGCACTTTCGTGCGGGTGGAAAACGAAGTAATAACATTACACAACAGTCCTTGATGGGACCCACAGAACAGATATATATATATAACAGCGACTCAAGGAGTCAAGAATACAAATATAATATACAAAGATCCAAATCACCTTGAAAACGATATAGCATCCAAAATGGGACAAGATGAGGAAGAGCACGAGGAATAACCAATAACATAACCGGCCATAAGCCAAGCCGGAAGGTAACCCACGGCATCGATCTCAAAACCTGCTCAACAAAAAGGTGCCGACAAAAAGGCAAAAGGAGAAAAGAAAGGGCGTCGAAGAGGCCGATGCCGAGGCTAGAGACGGCCTCGCCTCGCCTACAAAGGTATGGTGGGTGGTGCGGCGCGGCGGGCCATGCACTAAACAACCTATAGAGACTCGATAAGCTGGCGGCAATTAGAGAGGGATAAGAAAGACCTATTCGGATCAACACTGAAGCTAACACCAAACAAACCCATCTGGCGTTTCCCCGAGAACGAGAAAAAAGTCGAAGGGAGGACTCACGGGTGGCGATTTTACTTATTCCGTTATCGTTGCAGCAATTACTAGTCAAGTATAGATAATCATCCTGATAAATGAAGCAGTGGGCACTTTTAGTTAACCATTCCGTTATAGTTGTAACACTTACTAGTCGACATGATAGCATGAGATAAACCCAAAACCCAGCTGTGTTTGGTACTTTTATTCAGCCATTCCGTTGTAGTTGCAATACTTACTAGTCAGGTACAATTGTCGCAAGCGACAACCAAACAAGCAATTGTGGGCAGTATTAATTAGCCATTCCATTATAGTGAAGCTGATTACTAGTCATTATAAGTCAAATTTATAGCGATAAACTTTAGTTATGCTTGTCTATGATCGAGATATCGTGCTCCAAGTCGTCCATATCCATGACACGGCTTTGAAAGTTTTACCCGGGTGCACCAATAGCAACACACGCTCGATCAACCTCGAAAAACCAAATCAAAACCCAACGAGGCTTTCACGGTTGAACAATTGCAGGATTCAGAATATTTGGGGCCACCTTAAGTAGAATCCGAACGAGTAAGCAAGCTCCGAGACGGCCTCAAGGTTTGCGTCAATGGCTATAAGCGGGAACCCGAAGTGTGGCTGGGCTTGTCGATGCAGCGTAATCACTCCGCTTACCTAAATAAAGTGTGCTCCTCGCACAATCGTAAATAAAGCAGTAGCATGGCATAAGTACAGGATCGTAAATAAAACCTCAAACTAGTTTGTGGCCCCAAGAAATAAGATGAATCAAGCTCGGCTGGGGGTCCCATATACCTCCCGGATGTGGATAGCGCGATAAATCAAGGAACAAGTATCAAGTACTCGGGGTCTTACGGGACACAAGTGGGCGTTCGGAAACCAAATATTATCTATCACCCACCGATGCCTCTGCTTATTTCAATTTTAGTTGTTAAACAGAAATTAAAGTGACGATAAGTAAAACTAGAATCATCTCCATCATCAACATGCGGCAATACATCAGCAACTGTGGCATATGACGACACACATCAGCACTTGAGCAAGCAACTACGATGCGCAAGTCCAACTATCTACCAAACAACAGGTAATAGGATGTGTCCAAGGCAATATAGGGCTGCACAGTATAACACAGGTACGGAAACTAAAGCATCGCAACACAGATAGCAATAGATCAACAGGAGGGAATAAAGACTATAAAAGTAAGATAGGTAGAAAGAGGGAGATGCTCGCCTGAAAACATTGACGAAGGTTCAACCGAAGATCGGGGCGAAGCTCACATCAACTCAACGGCCTTATCCGCGAAGAAGCAAAACACTAGCAGAAACACCGGATGCAGTATTTAATACTAAGGCAGAAGATCGGCATGGTGCATGTATGATGCATGGCATGGCAAAGAGGCGATGCAATTAGGTCATATTAAGCGGAACCGGGGCCCCGACAACTAATTAGGTGGTTCATGTTGTTTAGAAAACCCCGCAATTTAAGTGTTGTTTAGCAAGACAGAAGATGGCACCGGTTCGCTACACATGTTTAAATGAGGCCAATATAAGGCTAGATTTGCCCGCATATGGGCCCCATATTTAATTATTAGGTGAATCGGCATAATGCCCCCAACCGATGATATGCATGAGAGAATGACAATTCAATATGCAACAAGTTGTGATTATGTTATAAAATAAGGTTTCGGGAAGGGTTCACACATTAGGGTTCGGCGATCTTGGGGTTTCCGGGGTTCTGGGGTTCGATCTTGGCGGAAGCGTTCTCGGATTCCGGGGTGGTAGATCTTGTCGCATCCGCGGTGGTCGGCCATGTTGTCGGTCTTGTCGTCATGAAGCTCTTGTCGGGTCCGCACAGATCTTGTCGAGTCCTCGAGTCGGAACGGTCTTGGCGTTCGGGGTGAAGCATTTGTCGTTTTCGCATGAGCGACCTTGGCGTCCGGGTCCTTGGCATCGGATCTGGGGAGAAGTACTTGTCGCCCCTGCCGTCTTCGGGTCTGCTCCAATCGGGTACATGACGGAGTACTTGTCGTCCCCTGTGGAATCCTTGTCAATCTGTGGTGACGATCTCAGGTGCGGTTCTCCGGGGTTCGGGGTCTCGGCGTCCGTGACGACGATCATGGCATGACGAGTTCGGGCTTCGGGGTCCTGCGGGAGAGCTTGGCGTTCCGAGGTCTTCGGCTCCGCGTGGCGGAACTTGTGTGTCATCTCGTAACCCCTTGGACACCGGCGGTCTTGGGGACACCGTGTTCGGCCCGATCTTCCTGTGGCCCGCAGAAGACCTTGGCAAGGGAGCGCTCGAGCCTGGGTCCCCGCGCTTGGCGGCGGTCCGAGGGGATGGCGTCGAGAGAAACCGCCGCGGCGGGAGCAGGCTCCGCGGACGAGGAGGCCAACGGCATGGCGACGAAGGAGGGCATCCGGCGCGGGAG
This sequence comes from Avena longiglumis, assembly GCA_030063025.1. Classification (NCBI taxonomy): domain Eukaryota; kingdom Viridiplantae; phylum Streptophyta; class Magnoliopsida; order Poales; family Poaceae; genus Avena; species Avena longiglumis. The sequence goes on along the minus strand of CP125973.1, from coordinate 442,156,120 downwards.
GGAGCTCGCGGGGGCGGTGGCCGGCGCCGGGCTCGAACGGGAGCGGGCGAGGCAGAAGGTGGACGCGGAGGAGACAGAGGAGGCCGGAGGGGGCCGCGCGGGCAGACGCGGGGCTTGTCGACGGAGCTCAGGGGCGGTGCGGCGGTGAGCTGGGCGGCGGGGAAGGGCGAGCTCGGGCGAGGGAGGCGCCAGGCGGCGCTGGGCCTGGCGGGTGCGGAGCGAGGTCGGGGCGGGTCGCGGGCTGCAGGGGCGCGGATCCGGCGAGGGCGCGTCGCGGTGGCTTGGGGCGACGGACGGCGGCGGAGCTGCGGCGGAGGCGCATGGCGACGGGCTTGAAGAGGCCAGGCGGGAGGAGCTCCGGAGGCGGCGGCAGCGGCCGCGAGGCGAGGGCAGCGAGGCGCTGGGTCGTCAGGCGGCGCAGCAGGCAGAGGCGAGCTTGGGCGGGCGACGGGAGGGTCGAGGCGGTGGCGAGGAGGGAGCTCGTCGGCGCGGGGCGGCGGCGATGACGGGTCTGAGCGGCGGGCGGCGCCGGCCAGAGAGCGGCCTGAGGTGGTGGGGGGGCGGCAGCGAGGTGCAGAGAGAGGGGGGCCGGCGGAGGCGGGAGGCAGAGGCGGGGTGGGAGCGGTGGCGTGCTTGCCGGAGAGGGGGGGGGGTTGCCGGGGCTGGGAGAGAGGGGAGGAGGAGGCGCCAGCGTGGCGAGCGTGGCGTCAGGCTTGAGGAGGAAGGAAGGGCGCGAGGCGGACTGGTCGGTGGGACGGTGGACGCCTTGGGCGTGGGCGCCGTGTGGGTGGGGGCCACGCGGCAGGCGTGAGTGGGTGCGTGAGTGCGGGTGTGTAGCGCGTGAGTGTGGGATGTGTGGGCCTGGGGGTGTGAGGGAGAGAAAAAGGGAGGGAGAGAGAGAGGCCACGTGGCAGGGGGTGATTGGAGGGTGTGGAGGGCCAGCTGAGGTGGCAACGTGTGAGTGGCCAGGGTGAGGTGGAGGGTTGGGCTGAGTAGGTAATTGGGTAGGAATAGGATCAGATGGGGCTGATTGGGGTGGACCGTTTTAGTTTTTCCTGGGGCGGTCGATCGGGTCTATTTGGCCCGTTCGTCTGCCCCTACTGAAAATAATTGAACTTTGTATTTGTTTTAAACGGGCCGAAGCAAACCGATAGCGGCCAAAATAAAATATTCCGGCGACCCGGTTTTGGATGTTTGAATCAATAGGGGCGTATAAGAAAACAAAACGGGTGTTGCGAAAATAGTTTTGGCAAACAATGCATGATGATGACGATGCAATGCACAAATTCAACGCGATTTTCTAGTAGTGGTTTTGCGGGATGCCACAATTCGACACCACTAACAATGGATCTCGCCCTCGAGATCCGCCTCATGGTACCGGAAGGAAGGTCGGCGATCTGCGTCTTCTCGCTTCGCGTAGATCCTCGCGACACCACTAACGAGGGTTCCTCCTCCATCTTGAAATCGGCGACACCACCAACAAAGGGTCGTTGTCTCTGATCGCCGAGAGAACACTCCGGGAACAAAAGGTCGAAGGTAGAGGTATCGCAAATAAAGCCACCCCTAACTTCCGTGGACGGAGTAAAACTGCTGGATCCACTGATTCGATGTACCAGAGCGAATGATAAGAGTAGTGGTATGGTAGCTACTCCATCCCGCACTCAAACCATTACTCTGCACACGAATAAGCGGATTAAGCAACCAACTCTCGGAATCGGACTGAAGATCTCGACAAGCGAGGTTTGGAAACAAAGGAGTGATGCAGACTCTGCATCAGATCTGACATAGGGGATGTTGTTGCGGCGGAAAACACCGGAACGAACAAACAAGGAACAAAGAATGGTACCGCAGTAGACGGATTCATCAGGCAGCTGGAACACCGGATGGCAGAACACCGTTATCAGAAGAGGAAGCGAAATCCCTGAAGGTACGACGGAAACCCAACCACGAGAATTCCTGGACTCGAAGAAAGAGACGAGAGCGGATTCAAAACGCGTAGAGATAAGAGGAGAATAGCAGAGGGGTAAGGAGTAAAATTCAGACCTAATCAGAACTATCCAACCGATTTTTCAAAAATAGTTTTGACACTCTACTTCGGCCGTTAGCTAGGTTATCCTACAGGCTGGACTTGTGGGGTATCGTAACTGCTGAGCTCTGATACCACTCAGAACACCCTCGATCGGACCTATGCAAGTTTGAGCAAAATTCGCCAAACCCGCATAGAAACGATTCAAAGGTGCCCACCAGGCACTTTCGTGCGGGTGGAAAACGAAGTAATAACATTACACAACAGTCCTTGATGGGACCCACAGAACAGATATATATATATAACAGCGACTCAAGGAGTCAAGAATACAAATATAATATACAAAGATCCAAATCACCTTGAAAACGATATAGCATCCAGCTACGGACAAGATGCAAATGGGGCTAAGAGCCCTGAGGAATAACCAATGGCGTCCATAACCCTGCCCAGGCCAAGCCGGAAGGGTAACCCCGCTAACGGCGTCGATCTCAAAACCTGCTCAACAAAAGGGGTGCCGACAAAGGGCAAAGCAGAAAACAAAGAAGGAGCGTCAGTACTGAGGCCAGTACACGGCGAGGCTAGAATTCGGCGGTCCTCGCCTACAAAGGTATGGTGGACTGAGCGGCAGCGGCAGCATGCACTAAACAACCTATAGAGACTCGATACAACTGGCGGCAATTAGAGAGGGATAAGAAAGACCTATTCGGATCCAACCTGAAGCTAACACCAAACAAACCCATCCTGGCGTTTCCCCCTCGAGACCAAACGAGGAAGTCAACCGAGGGACTCACACAGTTGGCAGTTTTACTTATTCCGTTATCGTTGCAGCAATTACTAGTCAAGTATAGATAATCATCCTGATAAATGAAGCAGTGGGCACTTTTAGTTAACCATTCCGTTATAGTTGTAACACTTACTAGTCAGATACAGATAGCATGAGATAAACCCAAAACCCAGCAGTTGTTGGTACTTTTATTCAGCCATTCCGTTGTAGTTGCAATACTTACTAGTCAGGTACAATTGTCGCAAGCGACAACCAAACAAGCAATTGTGGGCAGTATTAATTAGCCATTCCATTATAGTGAAGCTGATTACTAGTCATTATAAGTCAAATTTATAGCGATAAACTTTAGTTATGCTTGTCTATGATCGAGATACTGTGCTCCAAGTCGTCCATATCCGCGGACACGGCTTTCAGAAAGTTTTACCCGGCCGGGGTGCACCAATAGCAACACACGCTCGATCAACCTCGGAAAAACCAAATCAAAACCCAACGAGGCTTTCACGACTGAACAATTGCAGGATTCAGAAATATTTCAGGGGGCCACCCCTTAAGTAGAATCCGCAACGGAGTAAGCAAGCTCCGAGACGGCCTCAAGGTTTGCGTCAATGGCTGTAAGCGACTGGGAACCCGAAAGTGTGGCTGGGCTTGTCGATACCGCGTAATCACTCCGCTTACCTAAACAGTACAGTGTGCTCCTCGCACAATCGTAAATAAAGCAGTAGCATGGCATAAGTACAGGATCGTAAATAAAACCTCAAACTAGTTTGTGGCCCCAAGAAATAAGACTGAATCAAGCTCTGGCTCAGGGGGGTCCCATATACCTCCCGGATGTGGATAGCGCGATAAATCAAGGAACAAGTATCAAGTACTCGGGGTCTTACGGGACACAAGTGGGCGTTCGGAAACCAAATATTATCTATCACCCACCGATGCCTCTGCTTATTTCAATTTTAGTTGTTAAACAGAAATTAAAGTGACGATAAGTAAAACTAGAATCATCTCCATCATCAACATGCGGCAATACATCAAGAATCGTGGCATATGACACACATCAGCACTTGAGCAAGCAACTACGGCGCAAGTCCAACTATCTACCAAACAACGGTAATAGGATGTGTCCAAGGCAATATAGGGCTGCACAAAGATAACATGTCACGGAAACTAAAGCATCGCAACACGTATAGCAATAGATCAACAGGAGGGAATAAAGACTATAAAAGTAAGATAGGTAGAAAGAGGGAGATGCTCGCCTGAAAACATTGACGAAGGTTCAACCGAAGATCGGGGCGAAGCTCACATCAACTCAACGGCCTTATCCGCGAAGAAGCAAAACACTAGCAGAAACACGGATGCGATATTTAATACTAAGGCAAGATCGGCATGGTGCATGTATGATGCATGGCATGGCAAAGAGGCGATGCAATTAGGTCATATTAAGCGGAACCGGGGCCCCGACAACTAATTAGGTGGTTCATGTTGTTTAGAAAACCCCGCAATTTAAGTGTTGTTTAGCAAGACAGAAGATGGCACCGGTTCGCTACACATGTTTAAATGAGGCCAATATAAGGCTATATTTGCCCGCATATGGGCCCCATATTTAATTATTAGGTGAATCGGCATAATGCCCCCAACCGATGATATGCATGAGAGAATGACAATTCAATATGCAACAAGTTGTGATTATGTTATAAAATAAGGTTTCGGGAAGGGTTCACACATTAGGGTTCGGCGATCTTGGGGTTTCCGGGGTTCTGGGGTTCGACAGGGTCCAGGGTTTAGGGTTCGATCTTGGCGGAAGCGTTCTCGGATTCCGGGGTGGTAGATCTTGTCGCATCCGTGGTGGTCGGCCATGTTGTCGGTCTTGTCGTCATGAAGCTCTTGTCGGGTCCGCACAGATCTTGTCGAGTCCTCGAGTCGGAACGGTCTTGGCGTTCAGGGTGAAGCATTTGTCGTTTTCGCATGAGCGACCTTGGCGTCCGGGTCCTCGGCATCGGATCTGGGGAGAAGTACTTGTCGCCCCTGCCGTCTTCGGGTCTGCTCCAATCGGGTACATGACGGAGTACTTGTCGTCCCCTGTGGAATCCTTGTCAATCTGTGGCGACGATCTCAGGTGCGGTTCTCCGGGGTTCGGGGTCTCGGCGTCCGTGACGACGATCATGGCATGACGAGTTCGGGCTTCGGGGTCCTGCGGGAGAGCTTGGCGTTCCGAGGTCTTCGGCTCCGCGTGGCGGAACTTGTGTGTCATCTCGTAACCCCTTGGACACCGGCGGTCTTGGGGACACCGTGTTCGGCCCGATCTTCCTGTGGCCCGCAGAAGACCTTGGCAAGGGAGCGCTCGAGCCTGGGTCCCCGCGCTTGGTGGCGGTCCGAGGGGATGGCGTCGAGAGAAACCGCCGCGGCGGGAGCAGGCTCCGCGGACGAGGAGGCCAACGGCATGGCGACGAAGGAGGGCATCCGGCGCGGGAGGGAGCTCGCGGGGGCGGTGGCCGGCTCGAACGGAGGCGAGGCGAAGGCGGACGCGGGAGGAGACAGAGGAGGCCGGAGGGCAGGCAGGGCTTGTCGTGACGAGGCGGTGGCGTGAGCTGGCGGCGGAGAAGCTGGGCGGCGAGGGGAGGCGCTGGGCGGCGGGCTGGCTGGCGGGTGAGCGACGAGGTCAGGCGGGTCGACTGCGCAGGGTGCAGCGGGATCCGTGAGGGCGCGATCGCGGTGGCTTGACGGACGGCGAGGGCGGGAGCTTGGCGGAGGCGCATGGCGACAGCGGGCTTGAAGAGGCCAGGCGGGAGGAGCTCCGGGAGGCGGGCGGTGGCATCTCGCCATGACCAGGGGCGGGAGGCCGGCAGCAGAGGCGCTGGGCGCTTGGCGGGAAGCAGCGCAGAGGCGAGGGCGACGTGGCGAGGTGGCGGCGAGCGGTCTGGAGGCAGGGCGGGGCGCTGGCAGAGCGGCCTGAGGTGGGGGCGGCGGCGAGGTGCGAGAGAGGGAGAGGGGCCGTGTCGAGGCGGGAGAGGCCCAGCCGAGCTGGGTGGAAGCGGTGGCGGCGTGCCGGAGATGGGGAGGGGGGGCTGGGAGAGAGGAGGAGGAGGCGCCGGCAGCCGGGCGGCTGGGGGTGAGCGTGGCTGTGAGGGAGGGAAGGAAGGCGCAGGGCGGACTGGGTGGGTGGGGGACGCGCTGTGGGCGCAGGCCAGGCGTGGGCGTGCCAGCGTGAGGCGGCGTGAGTGTGGGATGTGTGGGCTGGGGTGTGAGAGAGAAAAGGGAGAGAGAGAGAGGCCACGTGGCGGGGGGTGATTGGAGGGTGTGGAGGGCGGTGAGGTGGCAACGTGTGAGTGGCAGGGTGAGGTGGAGGGTGGGCTGAGTAGGTAATTGGGTAGGAATAGGATCGAGATGGGCTGATTGGGGTGGACCGTTTTAGTTTTCTGGGCGGTCGATCGGGTCTATTTGGCCCGCCCCGCCTCTTGAAAATAATTGAACTTTGTATTTGTTTTAAGCGGGTCAAGCAAACCGATAGCGGCCAAAATAAAATATTCCGGCGACCCGGTTTTGGATGTTTGAATCAATAGGGGCGTATAAGAAAACAAAACGGGTGTTGCGAAAATAGTTTTGGCAAACAATGCATGATGATGACGATGCAATGCACAAATTCAACGCGATTTTCTAGTAGTGGTTTTGCGGGATGCCACAACCTTCTACCTTTAGGCACCATTAAGCCATTCTTAGTTCTATGTGCAGTGTCCCAAAACTTATTGATTGATGCATACTGTGTTATTGCTTGTCCTTGTGCTATTTGTATCTAGTCACCCTTATGAACTTTGAAGGTGTCCTATGCATCTATTTGCTACTCTATGAGGGACAAGATGAATGCCACTATGCCATGTTTTCTGTAGGTGAAACAAACAAACATTTTTCAATGCATGTTATTCATGATCTTTGTTTGTAACCTTTCATGTTTCATGCATAGTTACTTTGTCTTATTGTTAGAACTTGTTTTTTCATGCTCATGTTTAGAGTTCTTTGATCCCAGCTTTCAATTCTTGCAAATGGTTTGATCTTGGTTTTGATGGTGCATGTCACCTCAAAAATTATTATTTTTATCACTTACCTACTCGAGGATGAGCAGGAGTTAAGCTTGGGGATGCTTGATACGTCGGAAACGTATCTATAATTTTTGATGCTCCATGCTTGTTTAGTATCTACTTTGCTTTGTTTTGTATTCACTTTGAGGTATTTTTATACACTTTCTGGTACTAACCTATTAACAAGATGCCACAGTGCCAGTTGCATGTTTTCTTCTGTTTTTGGTTCCAGAAAGGCAGAAAATCAGTATTCTCGGAATTGGACGGGACAAAAACCAAAGTCATTATTTTTGCCAGACCAACATGGAACCACGAAGCAGAGATGGAGTAGGGTACCAGGGTGGCCGCCCCCCAGGTGCGGGCAAGCCCTGGTGGCGCCTACAGGGGGTGTGGCCCCCATCGACCTTGCGTCCTTCTCCTATAAGAATCCCCCGGGGAGAAAACCCTAAATAATCCATCATACTTCCAGAAAAAGTACCGTTGTACCGCTGCCACTGAAGGGGAGATTTGGGGGACAGAAAGTCTTTGTTACGGCACCCTGCCGAGACAGAGAAGTGCCCCCGGAGCCATCTCCATCGATCTCCACCACCATCTCCATCATCGTTGTTGATTCCCATGATGAGGAGGGAGTAGTTCTCCTTCGAGGCTAAGGGCTCTACCGGTAGCTATGTGTTCATCTCTCTCTCTCTCTCTCTCTATATATATATATATATGATGGTCATATTGTGATCATGAGCTTTGTAATCAAGTAGATCTACCTTGCTACTCAAGTGCTTCATTAGATCTCTGCTCTCCCCATGTGTGTGAAAGTGACAACGTGCACGCCATGGTGGCAATTAGGCTTGAGTCTACATAAATACTCTTTGCGCTTTAATAGATCTATGCTTTTCCCCACGTGTGTGAAAGTGACAGCGGGCATACTGTGTGTGGCACTTTGGCTAGATTGAATATTTGTTATGAGTTATATTTGGAGTTGGATGTCTCTATGAAATTGCGGTGTTTGTTGGAACCTTCTAGCGCTCAAGGTGACAGTGTGGGGTTATCTAGATTGGGTAAGGCGGACTTTAAGGTGTGCTGTTATAGCCCTACCATGGATTAGAGTGTCCAATCGAAGAGTAGTTAAGAGTAGTATCATGAAGAGAGGATATTTATATGAGAGAGTGTTCACTAGTGAAAGTATGATCCCTGGGCCTTGTTTCTAAGCATTGAAACACTGTTTGCATCTAGATCTGTTGCATGTTTGCTTGCTTCCATCTTTATTTCAGTTTCACACACGTTACCCCACGTCAACAACAAGTCAGAAGCTATTTTATAGCATCGTTACCACTTGTATTTCACTATCTCTTCGCCAAACTAGTGCACCTATACACCTGACAAGTGTATTGGGTGTGTTGGGGACACAAGAGACTTCTTGTATCTTGATTGCAGGGTCGCTTGAGAGGGAATACCTTTGACCACTTCCTCCCTGAGTTTGATAAACCTTGGGTAATCCACTTAAGGGAAACTTGCTGCTATTCTACAAACCTCTACACTTGGAGGCCCAACAACTTTCTACAAGATTAGAAGTGCGTAGACATCAATATCCACCAATCATCATCAGCTGGACCTACCAACTAGGATCACCCCCTCGTACCCATGAGGAAGCATCCTTAAGCACACATTGATCTACCAAGTTTTACAATTAGGATAAAGTTCTTAATGATCTTAGAATCCGTTCCCAAGTCGTCCATAACCGCAGACACGGCTTTTTGAAAAGATTAATACCCTGCAGGGGTGTACAACTTTACCCACAGGTACTAACCAACTCTTAATGCTAGTACATTAGCCCTCTTCCTTGGAAGGCCAGCAGAGGGTGGTTAGACATGACCTTTACCTTGCTTTCTCCGAGACCATGAGTCACACACTAAGGAGATGCCGCCGTAACGGATCGATTCCCGAAGCTGGTCCCTAGAGATGTGAACAGAGTTTGAGATACGGAGGCCGGGCCTCTCCCATTCCCTACCACGCTTACCTACCTGTATGAATGCACCTCCTTCGAGAACAACCAAGATGCATATGTCGAATGGAACGCCCGAACTATGTGAATCATGGAATCTACTAGGCAAGTTAGTTGTTAGAGGCGGTTTCCAGGCCCCCGTGTTGATGTACACTCGTATTGCTTCAAGAGGCAAGAACTTAGGTCTTAGTAGTGGCAAGTATGAGACTGCAAAAACAACAATCCACCGTGTCATCCCATACAAGCCTTAGCATGTTTAACTTTTATCTCTTATCATACCACGTCATCATGCCATACTAGGTTCATTCGTATCTTTGACTCATCAAGCGGATGGACCAGAAGTAACCGCTAAGCATGGCTAAGGTCAACAGATATAAAAGCTCTAGCAATGCTTCACAATCCAAACCCTAGTTATGCTAGGAGCTGTGGATCAGGGAATATAGGCTACAAAGGGAACATGCATCAGATAGGATTAATTTATCTATCGATAAAACACTTTGGAATCGTGTGCACATGGCAAGAATTGAAATGCTTGAAATCATAGGATTATATCATGTGTGGGGCTATGCTTGCCTTTGCATGTTGATACCCAACTATAGGTCTTCGGGTATGATACGTCCATTTTGCATCACTATTTTATATCATAATTTACCGTTATTCATTGATATATTTCATATTAAGAGGGGATACTTATGTTATTCCATCTATTTTGCATGTTGGATGACTTTTGGAGGATGAACGGCCGGAGTCAAGATTCTGATGGAAAAAGTGGTGTCTAGATGCAATATTCACGAAGATCAGAAAATTCTAGAAAATATACAGAAGTTATTATTTTTTCAAAAGACGAAGGATGCCAGAAGGAGAGGCGGAGATGGGCCACAGGGGGGCCACACCACCTGGTGGCACGCCCCCCCCTAGGCTGCGCCACCAGCTGGTGTGGCCGCCCTGGCCCACCTTTGGCTTCACCCTTTCGCCTATAACATCCCCTCGAAACCCTAAGACTCGGGGAGCGACAACACAAAGATTTCGCCGCCTCTACGGGGCAGAAACTACAGAGAGAGAAAGAGCTCTCCGGCAGGGATAATTCTGCTGGGGAAATTCCTTCCCGAAGAGGGGAGATCGTCGCCATCAACACCGTCATCAAGCTAGAATTCACCCGGATCATCATCATCATCATCATCCTCACCACCATCTCCACCAGAACCATCATCACCACTCCATCCCACTGTAACAATTGGGTTGTTATTAGGGGAAACTTTCCTGGTGTCGATTACTTTTGTAGTTGATGCTATTGAGTGGAACCATTGAATTATTGTTTATGTTAAGATTGTTACTTATCATTATATCATCTCTGATCTTGATCCATATGATTTCTCGTGAGTAGTTCGTTTAGTTCCTGAGGACATGGGAGAAGTCATGTTGTTAGTAGTGGAATTTTGTTGAGAAATATTCAATGGTTTGATATTTAAGCTGTGGTGCTATTCTTCTAGTGGTGTCATGTGAACGTCGACTACATGATATTTAACCATTTATGGGCCTAGGGGAATGCATTGTGTATTTGGATACTAATTGTGGGGTTGCCGGAGTGACAGAAACCTAAACCCCCGTTAGGAAACCTTTGCACAAGGGAGTGTAGGATCTCAGAGTTTAATGTTGCGGTTAGATTTTTATCTTAATTACTTTCTTGTAGTTGTGGATGCTTGCAAGGGGTTTAATAACAAGTATGTTTTAGTCCAAGTAAGGTCGGTACATTAGCATAGGTTCACCCACACAACACATATCCAACTAAAGAAGATTAATCAACTATATGAAGCGAAAGCACTTGACAGAATTCCCATGTGTCCTCGAGAATGTTTGGTCCTCATAAGTAATACAACCAGCTTGTCCTTTGCTGAAGAAAGCATTGGGACACTTGCTGCAATTATCATTATTGTCTTTTATTTACTTGCACTTTATTTATCTGCATTATCAGAAACCCCTAAAATCCGTTTGCTAAGTATTTACAGAGAATTCCTGATCCAAACCACTAGTCAACACCTTCTGCTCATCATTGGGATCGACACTCCTATTTATCGAAAGTAATACGATACACCCCCTATACTTGCGGGTCATCAAGACTATTTTCTAGCGCCGTTGCCGGGGAGTGAAGCAGTGGAACTGGTAAAGGAAATTTCTACCGTGAGTATTGTTTTTTACTTATGTTTGCTATTTTGTTTCCAATATGGATAATCCACTTGGTTTCCTATTTGGGAAAGCTACTACCACTGCTAGGGTAGTAGACGAACCACCACCTGCTGAGATAGATCCTTTTAAGATACCTACAAAAATTGTTGATCATGTTATGAATAACTATTATTTTGGAGATGGAACTGTCCATCCTAGTGATCACTTGCTTTTTATCCATGAATTATGCGGGTTGTTCAAGTGCGCAGGTATCACAACGGAACAAGTTAAGAAAAAGTTGCTCTCTATATCATTGAAAGGTAGAGCTTAAGAATGGTATAAGCTGCTGAAGAATGTCCAAACTATGGAATGGGAGGAAATTGTACCTCTCTTTTATTCTAAATTCTATCCTCATAGTGAGATCCATAAAGATCATAATCAAATATATAACTTTTGGCCTCATGATGGAGAGAGTACAGCCCAATCTTGGGGGGGGGGAGATTGAAGTTACTAATGCTTAAATGTCCTATTCATGAGCTCCCTAATAATATTATTGTGAATAACTTTTATGCAAGGCTTTCTCTCCATGATAAGGATTTATTAGATGCTTCTTGTGTTGGATCATTCACAGGTATGAAAGAAGAAGCTAAATGGGATCTTCTATACCGTATTCAAGAAAATACTGAAGCATGGGAGAATGATAAAGGAAGAAAGTCAGGTATAAATTATGATTATGAATGCATTAAATCTTTTATGGGAATTGATGAATTTCATAATATTAGTACTAAGTATGGTCTTGATTATCAAAGTATTGAAAATTGTTTTAAGGCCTTTACCTCTTATATTGAAATTCCCAAAAAGAAGTGGAACAAGTATCATGCACCATATAAATATATTGTTAATCATGTTCCTGCTAGAAATAATGAAGTTTATACTATTGATCATATTTTGCCTGAACCTTATTTTGATAAAATACCTTTCCCTACTAAGGTACAGGAACATTCTATTATATCTAATGTGGTTAACAAAAGTACAAAGAAAGCTATAGAACCTGATGAACAAATAAATATTAAACCTGCAGTAGCAATTGTGAAAAAACTTGTCACTAAAAATGTAGAAGATGGGCACATTATATTTTGTGAAGATGCATCTAATATTGTCTCTCCTCCTAGTAAAATTAGGAAATCTAGTGTCCATGTGCTTTCTGTTAGAATTGGTGATCATTGCTATTATGGTTTATGTGATATTGGTGCAAGTTCAAGTGCTATTCCTGATGAGCTTTACAAAGAAATTATGCATGAAATTGGTCCTTGTGAACTTGAAGATATTGATGTGGTTATTCATATTGCTAATAAATAAACCATTTGTCCAATTGGTGTTGTAAGAAATGTGGAATTTATTTGTGGTAAGACTAAATATCCTGTTGATTTTCTAGTGCTTGGTATAGCAGCTAGTAAAACTTGTCCTATCATTTTCTTGAAGACTTGTGGAGCTATTATAGATTGTAAGAAGGATAAATTTTTAACTAAGTTTGATGGAGAATCTTATGAGTTTAATTTTTCCAAATTTGCTAAATCTCCTTATTAAAATGAATTGCCTAATGAGGATTTTAGAATTGAACGACTTGCTTCTATTGATCCTGTTTTTGACCTTAACCCTCTGTTTGATGATTTTAAGTATGCTCATTCTGATGATAAGAATGTTTCTTGTGACATTTATATTGTTAACTTTATTCATAATGTTAGTGAAAGTTATTAAGAGAGAGGGAAACATGGTTTTATACATCTCAATAATGTTAAGTTTCCCCGCTTTATGTTGAAAGTTTTGATGTTGCATATGTTCTGCCTTTTTCTTACAAATATCCTTTGCATAAGAAGTGGGTTAGACTGAAATGTGTTGGATATTTTCTTCTTGATGCTCTCTTTTACATCAATTCATATTTCTTATGTGAGCATCTTTGAAATTATCATGCCTATCTTAATGGCTATAAAGAAAGAGCTTTTGGGAGACAACCCATTTTTTTTTGTTTTTTTATGAGTCTTGGAAGTTATTAATTATTTAATAACCTATCCTTATCCTTTTTGTTTGGTTTTTGTGTCAAGATTAGCCTCTTTTGAAAAGGAGGTGAGATGTGGGGAAGTTGCTATCCCAGAACAAGATTTTTGTGATTCACTATAAAAATTCACTAAAAATCCCAGTACGCCGGATTGAGCTGTAAATTTCTGTGCATGTGACCCAAGTTATTATGAAACTTTCATTAGTTTTGCACTTTTCGATTTGAGCAACAGAAGACATTAGAAAAAATCAATATTTACCTGCTGGTCTATTTTGACAGATTTCTGCCATTATTTGCAATTGCCTCTTTAATCGATTTCCTTTTAGATTATTTTTGGGCTTTTGAAATGATTTGCTACAATAGCTTATGTTTTGATGGACTTCATTTGAAATTGAACCCAAAGGTTCTTTATCTTGCGTACACTAATGTTGCTAATGAAGGTTGTGTGAAGCTTTGTATGAAAGAGATTTTCAAATGTTGGGAGAGAATGATGTAAGGATATGAGGAATGGTTGAAGGCTCAAACATTATATTTCCGGATATTCTTATAATGAAGATATTGATGTTATTCAAGAGGAATCTGCAGAGTCCGTTCTGTAATAGGTAAAAGTGCTGGAAATAAAAGGTTCGCAAAAAACTTTCCAATTAATATTTTGCAGTTTTTATTTCATATAGAAGATAACGGTTCGAAAGAGGGAAGGAAATGGATACCGGGTGGCCCACACCACCCCGTGGCGAAGGCCTCACCTGGCTGCGCCACTAGGGGGTGTGACCATCCCGGAGCCCGTCTCCGTCCCGTTTTCGCCTAGTAACTTCCTTATGTTGTAAAACTTCGTAATATATAATCCCCCGGATCCCTGAGGACTGTATATCATGTTCTCGTCGTGTTTTTGTTTTGATCTGTTTCTGTCAGGCAGATTCTCAATTTTGGAGCTACAATGTATTCCTCTAGATCACCCAAGGAGGATTCCTCCGCGGACATCATCAACCCATAGATGTATGAGTTGAAGATTCAACCCAAGGAGTTGTTGCTCACGGATGGGAAGATATGGATAAAATAGGTTCAGGGCCCTAAAGGAGAAGGCGGTCTGGAAGATAGGATGGAAGCGTTGGAGCAAGAAGTTTTTAGGTATAAGAAGATGGCAGAACATGAAGTGGACGCCATCCATAAGATAAGTTCAGAACTCGTCGCCGAGCACAAGAAGGAGACTGCCAAGCTTCGGGATGAAATCCTCTCTCTCCATCAGGCTACCAACGAATTACAAGCACAACTCTACGACATGAAAAATCAAAACTGTGAGTATGTGGCTAGGTTTAAATGCATAAGTTCTGGTGCTAGTTTCAGGATATTGGAAACCAAGACGTCCTTTCTTGATGGGGAGCCTTTAAGTTTGATGATAACAAGGAAAAACCACCACCGAAGGAGTAATTCGTCATCAGGTTTTGGCATCCCCTTAGTTTGTTCCAAGCATGGGGGAGTGTCGTGGTATCACATCATTATCTTTCATCTTTTTACCTTTTTTAGTAGAGGCATATCATGAATAGAGAACTTATCATATAGGGTGGTTTGCATTGTGGAAGTGTTATCTATGTATCCCTTGGTGTGAGTGCCTTTATGGAATATTAATGAGAAGCTTCATCATTTACTTTTTGCACATCTTATTTTAGTTTGCAACTTCTGTTATATGATTAACCTTGTTGTTAGTATTGGTATCACTTTGGGATCATCAAGTAAATTTAGTTAGTTTTGGCAAACCTAGCTTTGGTCAGTAGCAACACTTTTTGAGGATTGAAAGGAAAAGAGAAAAAGTACTTATAGATACATCATTAATTTTCTTTCTTGATTGGATCATAAGCTTAGTATTCTTTAGTTAATATCGTTTGTGTTTTCAAGGAAGATTGCATGGTTGTTTCTATCACTTGTATGTTTGTTTGTTTCCTTCAATTCTTATGCTTGCTACCCAGCCTTGCTAGACAAAAACATATACTGAGAGGGAATGCTTCTCGTGCATCCAATCCTTGAACTAAAACCCTTGCCATTTGTGTCCACCATACCTACCTATTAGCATTATTTCTATTCCAAGTAAATTCTCGAGTTTCATATATCTTCCAAATTAAAAATTCTTTTGTTATGTGAAAACTAGTTAGTAAAGCTCTCACGAACGTGATGGCACACCTTTATTTCTTGCACCTTAATAAATTTGAACCATTGTGCCAACTATGTTGCTTATATGCTTACAAGTTATAGATTGGGAGTTAGCAGAACCATGCTTTCATGGGGAACGCTTTCAACACCTATAAATATCTATCCAGTTGATATCATGATCTTTTGTTTACGGATGTCGGTGGTGTGAAATAAAATAGAACCTTGTAAGTCCATGGAGTTATGTATATGTGTTAGAGAAATGCCTGGGCGGCTAGACTAAGCCATGCCTAATCATGGTGGAAACTTACAGCATAACCATAGTGAGCAATTTGTGAAGCATCCTCAATAAAATATATGCAAATAACAAATAAAAAAGATCATTGAGATGCTCATTGTATGTTGCCTTGTCATTTTGATATGGGATAGCTCCTGTGTGATGGGGCAAGGGGTACCCCGGGAGGTTCTCTATGATACACATATACTTACAATGACAAGAACTTACTTGGGACTAAAGTTTAGTAGCATGAGGAATGACCCTTGTACTCAAGGGACATGAGACTTTTGACCTATGATTTGTCAATCATATACTTCATATTTGTTTCACTTTAACCTTAATCACTTCAAGATTCTTCTGATAGGGGCAATGAGAGCTCAAAGCTATGAAGTACCATAATATTTTGGAAGCTCTTTATGAAACTTGAAATCCCTGCTTCCCTCTTCGAAGGGTATATCCTTTACTTTTTAGTTGAGTCAGTAAACCCATTCCTTTCTATCTCCAGCAAGCATTTGAGAAGTTATGATTCAATCATTCATATGATGATTTATTCAATCTTGTTTCTTATGTTCCTTGTTTTGCACATTGCTCTTTTCTGAATGAATAATATTGTGGAAGCTATCTTTGTAAAAAGCCCTTTATGTTTGAACAAGAGATTCCTGCTTTATAAACTCCATAATAAAATCTTTGCTTTAAAATTAAGTGTGATTTTTCAATTTTCCTCTAACCAAGAACAAAGTTTGCCATTGCCAATTATGATTTTCTTTATGCATCTTTATTGTGATTCCCATACTCGTTGAACGTTAAGTTATGTAATGGTGAGTTGTTTTCTATTATGATTTGTTTATAAATGAATGTGATGCTTCTTGTCTGTATTCTCTTTAGCGAGGTCTAAGCTTGGGGGGAGTTGATACGTCCATTTTGCATCACTATTTTATATCATAATTTACTGTTATTCATTGATATATTTCATATTAAGAGGGGATACTTATGTTATTCCATCTATTTTGCATGTTGGATGACTTTTGGAGGATGAACTGCCGGAGTCAAGATTCTGATGGAAAAAACGGTGTCTAGATGCAATATTCGTGAAGATCAGAAAATTCCATAAAATATACATAAGTTCTTATTTTTCTAGAAGACGAAGGATGCCAGAAGGAGAGGCGGAGATGGGCCACAGGGGGCCCACACCACCCCTGGCACCGGCCCCTGGGCCGCGCCATCAGGTGGTGTGGCCACCCTGGCCTACCTCTGGCTTCGCCCTTTCGCTATAACATCCCCCCGAAACCCTAAGACTCAGGGAGAGACCACACAAAGATTCTCCTGCCTCTGCGGGGCGGAAACTACAGAGAGAGAAAGAGCTCTCCGGTAGGCAGAATTCTGTCGGGTAAATCCCTTCCTGGAGAGGGGAGATCGTCGTCATCAAACTAGACTTCATCCAGATCATCATCATCATCCTCACCACCATCTCCACCAGCACCATCATCACCACTCCATCCCACTGTAACAATTGGGTTGAATCTTGCATAGTTCTTAGGGGAAACTTTCCGGTGTCGATTACTTTTGTAGTTGATGCTATTGAGTGGAACCATTGAATTATTGTTTATGTTCAGATTGTTACTTATAATTATATCATATCTGATCTTGATCCATATGATGTCTCGTGAGTAGTTCGTTTAGCTCTTGAGGACATGGGAGAAGTCATGTTGTTAGAAGTGGAATTGTGTTGAGAAATATTCAATGGTTTGATATTTAAGTTGTGGTGCTATTCTTCTAATGGTGTCATGTGAACGTCGACTACATGATACTTCACCATTTATGGGCCTAGGGGAATGCATTGTGTATTTGGCTACTAATTGTGGGGTTGCCAGAGTGACAGAAACCTAAACCCCCGTTAGGAAACCTTTGCACAAGGGAGTGTAGGATCTCAGAGTTTAATTTTTGTGGTTAGGTTTTTATCTTAATTACTTTCTTGTAGTTGCATATGCTTGCAAAGGGTTTAATCACAAGTATGTATTAGTCCAAGTAAGGTCATCGGTACATTAACATAGGTTCGCCCACACAACACTTATCCAGCTAAAGAAGATTAATCAACTATATGAAGCGAAAGCACTTGACAGAATTCCTATGTGTCCTTGAGAACGTTTGGTACTCATAAGTAATACAACCGGCGTGTCCTTTGCTGAAGAAAGGATTGGGACACTTGCTGCAATTATCATTATTGTCTTTTATTTACTTGCACTTTATTTATCTGCATTATCAACAACCCCTAAAAAACCGTTTGCTAAGTATTTACAGAGAATTCCTGATCCAAACCACTAGTCAACACCTTCTGCTCATCGTTGGGATCGACACTCCTATTTATCGAAAGTACTACGATACACCCCTATACTTGTGGGTCATCAGGGTACATCAGATGGACTTTTTCATCAAGGATCCATTGCTTCTCTTCGATGGTATTGATATCTAACTTTGACTTTGATCTCGAATCATTGCTCACATTCATCTCCGAGAACTACCAAGAAGGAGCAGAAACACCGGAAAGGAAAACAACAATCAACCATGGTATCGATGCAATGCTCAAGCAAGGATGATGATATGACAAGTTAAAGGGTATTGTAATTGACCCTAGTACATGCTTGGTCATTTCAAACAGGGTCTGAGGGGTACAAACCCTAGAACAGGGGGATCCTCAAAATCACCCGCGGGGTTAAATTAGTTCTTCTAATTAAACTTGCAAGTGAAGTTGTTTAACAATGCATGATTATTTTTCTATTGGATTTTTCTAAACATTTTGATATATTATTTGTATTTTTCTTATTTAAAATGAATTATTTATGAATTTATCCATTTTTTATTCATTTTAAATCATTTTTGGAATATTATAAAATAATATACATTTTGGAATTAGTTTAACATTCTTATTTAATCAGACAACATTTCTGATAAGATTTATTTGAATTACAGAGGGGCCCACATGTCATACATTTATTATTTACTGAAATAATTACAGAAATGAATTACAAAAACATTTAGATAAAAAAGACATTATGACGCTAGCATGATGCCTTGTTGGTATCATCAATGGAGGAGCCCCAGGTAGAGCATGGATCGGTCGATCCCGTGCGCGCCTAGATGTGCCGGTGGGAGCACTGGAGAGAGAGCAGCGCGGGCTACCAGGTAGTGGTGGCGCCGCCCAAAGATGGTCACCGGAGCGTGGCCGACGACGGCGGATAGCAGCGGCGAAAACGGGTGCATGGCAGAAGAGAGGTACGAGGCGAGAGGGATGAAACAGAGGGGTTTGTGAGTACTGGTGGCTCACCATGATCACGGTGGTGGTGTCGGGGAGGTGAGGCGAGCACGGACGACGACAAATTGACGGCGATGGCTATGATAGCTGACGGGATGCCGAGCTCGATTTAGGCGAGCAGACGTCTCCCCTACTTGTGTGCTTCGGCAGGGATGATGAGGGCGATTTGGCAAAGCTCCTAGGAACCACGGGTGGGCGAGGGGTGGTCGGATTCGATAGGGATGACAATGGCAGGTGACCTAGGGTTTCGGCCATGGGAAAGAAAGAGAGGGGGAAGAGTTAGAGGAGAAGTGGGGCACGACTAGGGTTCGTGGCGTCATCCAGGGTCTTGTAGGTGACGGAGGGTGGCAGCGTTCATCATGGCGCACAGCAGAGCATCGGGTGGCCGGCGACGAGCCACCGAGCTACTTCCTCGTCGGGAACGAAGACGACGACGCGGCCATGCGGTCGACGGTATCAGGCCGTGGTTGGGCTGAGGTAGGTTGCGCGTGGGCTGCGACAAAGCAAGGCAGGGAGGCTGCCGGCGGCTACGACGAGTGGTAGATAGAGAGGGGAGAGAGTTGGGTTGTGGCCCAGATTAGATTAGGAGTAGTTTTTATTTCTAAAAACGTTTTCCTTTTTCTGTTTTTCTTCTTTCTCTTTTTTATTTTTTATTTCAAATCTGTTTTGGATATTTCCAAAATACAAGAACTTTGCAAACATATTAAAAATATTGCAGGGGACCTTATAAAAAATTTGGGCTACATAACATTTTGTATATTTAAAATATCAAAACCGTTTGAATATATTTCAAAGAGAGAGGGGGTTAGGGTTTAGGGTTTTGATTCATTTGTTGCATGCATTTTAAGTAGATGATGCTCATGATGCACAAATCATCCTAATTACTATTATTAGAACTAGGGGTGTTACAAATCTATCTCCCTTAAAAGAATCTCGTCCCGAGATTCCTAGGTAGGAAGATAGAAGAGACAAGGTTACACCAAACTTCAACGATGTTTCGGAGAGGTTGATCCATGCCACCATGAAAAATGAATGAAGTGATTCATTTCTTTGAGGTTATTGTTCACACTAAGGAAGAGAGGAAATGACACTGAACCACAAACCGTATCTCATGGTCAACTCATGGATAGATGTTTTATGAACATCTCTGAAGCCAACGACATGAAACACGTCAAGGTAATGGAGGAAACAAAAGGAGACTGTTTCAAGGTGACATATAACTGGTCTTCATAAGGATTGATACCATGGAGCTTGTAGAAGAGATTTTGACTTCTGAGAGAAGGAGACCTCCAACATATGGAACATGACCACAGACTTCAAGAGGTAAACCTCTAGTAGACTGCTTCAGTAGAGATTTCATGGTTACAGAGATATGGATCAACAAAATCAAGCTGCTGAACTACTTTTGAAAAATAAGGGTCACTCTTTCATTCAATAGAAGGCCAAAACATAAAGTTGTTTTGGTGGAGAGGACTCATAAGAGTCATAAGGAACACGTAACAAGAGGAACTTCTGATTACGATGAATCATATTCACTTTTGTATCATGACTGCAGATGGTTGAAGGAACTATTTATTCATCTAGGGCTACCAAAATCTTTGCCATAGACCATGATATTACTTTACACCACCTAGATGAATAGTTAAGAAGATTCCTGATGACACGAGAAAAATAAACTTCATTCTCAGACTCCAAGTACTTGGCATAACAAGATGCTTGCCAACATAAAAGTGTCTGGAGGATCGACCGAGAGACATTTAGCAACTCTACTTTAAATGGTCTCCTTGATATTTGAGATACCAATATCAGACTTCTAACAAGCCTCTAATCAGTCATCAAGTAAAGTTCATACTTTGGATAACAGGAAGTCATAAGCACAACTCCTATAATAAGTCATTGAAGAAGCATCATGAACAGTGATTGTTATTGTTGATTCAAGAGAATATGGCAATAGGTCTTCCGACTAACTGTGGCAACCACCACATCATCCTTGCGGATTTTCAAAGATACCTACGTAAAAATCTTGAGGAACACCAACCATCATATCTGCTTGAGATTCAAATTTGGTTAGGTGGAGAGATACTTCAGACTCAACATGTCCAATTAGAAAGTGTGCAACATTTACATAGAGGTAAAGTCACTGGATCCTCAAGACATGGATTATAGTGACAATCTCCAAAAGATGACCTAGATTACGAAACACATGTGTTATCAAGTTATCAAAAGACAATTGCACCTACATGATTTGTTTGCAACAAAACATACTAAATTCTGGTTGGAAAACATTGATAAGATGAGGAAGTATTAAACTTCTCTTTCATAACAAATCAGTCGGTGGCTTAGTGTGCATCAAGGAACTTCTCGAAATATGAAGGTATCAACCTAACATACCAAGAATGATTCACACATGCTTGACTAAATTGAAATGATTCCCGATAAAACAAGAAAAACTCTTCCTGAATCCACGACGACATCTTTCAGCAATTGCACGTGAGACGGAGGAGGTCACTTCTAACATCCTGAACGCATACTTCAAAATGACACAAAGATGCTTCTCAAAATTTTCCAACATTAATGGTGAATGTTCCATATGAATATGTTATAACATGGAGAGGATAAGGATGTCATCGGTGGGCTCAATAACAAAGTTATCGGAATACTCCAAGAAGATGGACTCATATGTTGTATGAACAAGGCATAGACATTGGTCAGACCAAAGGACACGAAGATGTACTAAAGTGAAACATCATGAATAGATACACCATCGGGATAGTCCCTGGGACTTAGTTTGATTTGACGATTTCCCAAATCAAATCAAAGGCGGGGAAGACAACATATCCATAAATGACATACTATTTTTTCAACAAAAACAGAACTAGACATCCCTTTAAGAAGAACAAAGATGAATAGAACTTATGTCTTACAACTCTCCAAGTTTTTGTTTAAGATCAACCAACTAGTTCAAGGTTATCCAGTATGGATCCTTGGAGAAAGGAGTGGTTTAAATAAACATCTTTACTCAAGAACCTGACAACACGGTCATGTGGCAACATGGCGATACTTCTAGAAAGACGCCTAGAATATCACGAACCACCGATATGTCATTTTAGCTCAAGAGGAAACTTTCTTGGTAGATCAAGAAGATGTATTCTTAGAGTTTTGGTATGAGCCTAACTCTTTGACCGGGAAGAATGTACTATAATAATGGACTTGATAGCACAATCATTCTTTATTTAGTGATAGCTTAATCATCATGATAGGAATCACACAAATGTCCTTAGAGTTCAAAGCTTTAAGGATTGCTAAGAATCTCAGATAGCCACATTATTACGCACATGCATCATTCATGGGCATAAACAGCTCAGAGGTAGGGTGGGTATATATGTGTAGGAGCATCACTTCATTAAGAGAGTCATGAAACTCAACGCGACTGTAACTACCCTAGTTTTATCAAATAGTACTTAGTGATTGAATGTACATTCATGAGAATCATCTTCAAATGCATGCAAGAAATAATCACAAAAACCATAAACCATAATACCCTTCCTCTTTGTAAACTCATTCAAAATGATTTTTGAATTTTGTAAAGAATAAAAAGTTTGGAAAACCAAATGGTTACAAGGGATATCCATAGTATTTTAATTGTTTACAAAAGTTCTAGTATTTTGAAAATCATTCAAAACAGAATTACAATTGAAAATACAAAAGAGAGAGAAGAACACAGAAAAGGAAAAATAATTTGCAAATAAAAACTATCCCTAAACCTATCTGGGTCATAGCCCATCTCTCCTCTCCTCTCCCCTCTGTATGTCGCCGCGCGCGCACCTGTAATTGGCCCAGCTGTAGCCCAGCTGTAGCCCACTCCCGGCCTAGTATTGCTTCACACCGTCCCCTGTAGTCTTCCTCTCGCCTGGCAAGCAGCTGTGTGGCCACCGCGATGGCTTTGATCCTCGTCGGCACTGCGATGCGCGTCGCCGCCCCTGGAGGTGACGATAAGAATGGTCGCATCTAGCTCTCTCTCCCCATCCCCATTTCCCCCTCTCTCTCGTCGTTTCCCCTGGGAGCTGTGCCTCGTCGATCTGGTCCTCCTCACCAAAGGAATCGGTGCCTCGCATACGAAATCGACGGCACTGTCGCCATCTTTCCAAGCTCCGGCCACCGTCTGTGTCGATGATTCTGGCGCCCCCACGCGTCGACGGCCCCACTGCCGTGTTCGTGGTGAGCCTCTGGTCTTTGTGGCCTTCTCGATTTCCTTCCTCTCCCTCTGGTTCACATTCCCCGTCGACCACTTGCCACCACCGTCGCTCGCCGTCGTCGTGCTGCCGTCTCCGGTGACCTCCCGCTAGCGGCACTACCACTATCTTGTAGCCCGTGTCGCACTCTTTCCTATGCCCCCCACCACGCCTTCTCGTGAGCCCTAGATCGACCAATCAATCCATGACCCGCAAGGATTGCTCATGATTGACATCAGCATGATGTCATGCCTGTGTAATAATTCTTTCCCTTTTCTTTTATCAATTTTTGTAAATATTTTTCTGTAATTATTAAATATGACATTTGGGGTCTAGTTGTAAGTAATATAAACATTATTAGAAATGTTTTCTGATTAATAAAAATGTAAAATTAATTCCAAAAAATAAATTGTTTTATAATATTCTAAAAATTATCTAAATGAATTAAAAATGGGGAAATTCATAACTAATTCATTTTAAATCATAAAAATACAAATAATATATCAAAATGTTTAGAAAAATAATATCTACACAATAGCAATATAATCATGCATTGTTAAGGAACTCTCATGGAAATTTTAATTAGAAGAACCAATTGAACCCCGCAGGTGATTCCGAGGATCCCCTGTTCTAGGGTTTGCACCTCTCGGACCCTGTTTAAAATGGTCGAGCGTGTTTATGGTTTCAATTTCAATACAAATTAACTTGTCATATCATCATCCTTGCTTGAACATTGCATCGATGCCATGTCTTGATTGTTTCCCTTTCTTTCTGGTGTTTGGTTATTCTTCGATAGAATATGATATCGGAATCGAGATCGAGATCGAAGACCGAGATCAACACCATCGAAGGTTATCGACGAACAAGTCCAGATGGTGTACCTGAAGATCTATAGCTGGGTATCAACAAGCAAAGGCAAGCGAAGCCCCACACGTGATATAATCCTATGTTTTCAAGCATTTCAATTCTTGCCATGTGCATGCGATTCTAAAGTCTTTTATCGATAGATAGAGTAATCCTATTTGATGCATGTTTCCTTTGTAGCCTATATTCCCTGATCCACTACTCCTAGCATAACTAGGGTTTGGCTTATGAAGCGTTGCTAGAGTTGTTACATCTTTTGTGCTTAGCCATGCTTAGCTATTACCGCGGGTCCATTCGGTTGATGAATGAAAGCTGCGAATGAACCTAGTTTGATAGGATGACATGGTGTGATCAGAGATGAAATTTAAACATGCTAAGGCTTGTATGGGAGGCCACGGTGGGTTGTGGTTTTTGGAGTCCCATACTTGCCACTACTAGGACCTGAGTTCTTGCCTCTTGAACCAAGACGAGCGTATAGCCACACGGAGGCCTGGAAACCCCCTCGACCAACTAACTTGCCCAGTAGATTCCATGAGTCACATAGTCGGGATTTCCATTCGACATACACATTCTGGTTCTTATCGAAGGAGGTGAAGGAGGTGCATTCATAATAGGTAAGCAAGCGTGGCCGGGAACAAGAGAGGTACGACCTCTGTAATCTTGAACCCCGCACACATCTCTAGGGACCGGCTTTGGGACTCGACCCATTACGGTGGCATCTCCTTAGTGCGTGACTCATGGTCTCGGTGAAATCAAGGTAAAGGTCGTGGTCAACCACTCTCTATCAGCCTTCCATGGAAGAGGGTTAATAATATTTGGCATTAAGAATCGGTTGGTACGTGTGGGTAAAGTTGTACACCCCTGCAGGGTAATAATATCTTCAAAAATCCGTGTTCGCGGTTATGGAAGACTTGGGAACGGACATGATGATCATATAGAACTTGAACCTAATCATAAAACTTTGCAAGTAAAGTATGTGTCCTTAAGGATGCTTCCTCATGGGTTCGAGGGAGGTGATCCTAGTTGCTAGGTTCATCTTATAAATATTCGGGTGGATATCAAGAGATGATCAAATCTAGAGATATCGCTCTCTTATCCCCTTTTAAAATATTCTGATTAGTCGAGATTCTCCTCCCCCTTGTCTTACAAACAAAGATTGCTTTATGCAAAACAACTCCACCAGCCACAAGTCTTGTTGAGTACTCCCTATACTCACCCTTACTTTGTTAATCCTTTTGTAGAAGAGTAAGTGTTACTGTAACACCCTCGCCTGATAAGGCTGAGTTCATGTGTATAGTGTCAATCCCTGGATCGGTTCACTGGCACACACGGTACAAAATGATACCAAATATAACTGTGCATCATAAATACAACGAATATGATCCAGAATTTACATTATTCTTTCAAGTACACAACGGAAAATGAATACAAGGTAGATCTCCATCCTTCAAATGTGCCACAGGCGAGCAAATATTGAGTGGAGTCTCGCGACCTATGAACGATCACTCAGATACGATATAACCTGCAACATGAAACATTGCAGGAACGAATGGTCAATACATTGAATATATGGCAAGTAGGCTAAATTGGTTAACAACAGATCTATCAACTACATGCTTATTTGGCCATGTGGAGTTCAGGCTCATTTGCATAAAGCAACAGTTTTATCCTAACATTTGTAACAAAGTAGTTTTACAATACGATAAATAGGACACTCTGGTTCACTCCCAGGTGCTCCTACCCAATTATGTTATCCCAACAAGTTTTAAGTAATTAAGAAATAAGGATGAGTGAGAAATATCATAGCATCAGTATCAGGTCGCTCAAATTGTCCATAACCGGGGACACGACTAAGCACTTAGTTTATACACCCTGCAGGGGTTAGTACACTTTACCCATGTGACTTGTCCAGCCCAACTCATACCACCACTCTCATATTGGGTGATGATAGGGAGAAGTCCAAGAAGGAATCGTTCGGGAAGTAGCTCCCCAATCCCGACACGCACCGGTCCAACCTACACTATCTACATCTCTGGATACGCGGGTTCAAGTTACCACAACCTACTGAGTTCAACCAACCGCCCATTCCATTATTGGCACATGGTTGTACACGAAAGCTACCAAACAAAGAAACCAATCATTTATCAGTGTCCTAGGCGGCATTCCCCACCAAAATCCACACTCGATGACCCAATCAATGCCATTCCGCCCAGGTGGTTCATTAAAACATGTTGGTTTGTCATTTAGCAAAACATAAGCCTTTCAAAACATATAACTTTTCATGATGTGATTCCCTTCCTCGTCTAAATAGCATAGCTAAGCAATCTACCAATACGATGGCTCATAAACAAGGAATACTAGGGAATAATATGGGATATAGCATAGCATATACACATCAATTCCTACAGAAGCAATTCTACAAAAGCATATACAATGCATAGGAAAACAATAGGACATTTATGACCAAGATAGCACCACTTGCCTTTGTTGTAGATGTAGTCGATTAGATAATCCTCACAGTCCTCATATATATAATGGTTGCACTCGTCATAACCACAATACTTTCAATCATAGTAGTTGCAATCGCACACGTTGCACTCCTCGCAATCTAGCGTTTGAAGCAAACACCACAAACACCATTCAAAACATTGCAAACATACAACAGTGCAACATTACAAGAAAACAATGATGAACAGATGCATGCATGACGATTTAATGAGTCACAATAGTTGCATTTAGTGTTCTGAACATAGTTAGATTACATGATGCATGTGGAAAGTCATTTAATGCACTAAAGCTTTTATTACTAAAGTTGTATCGATTTAATACGGTGTATACCACTTTAATTGAACTAAATATGTTTATGTCGTATTAAATTTTGAACTATATGCTACTGGATAGATAATGCAATTTAGAGACAGTGGCAATTTGAATCACCTAAAAAGGAGCTATAGATATTTTCCTATGATTAAAACACTATTTCAATGGGTTTAAATATTTCTGTATGAATTTCTGTTTTAACAGTGCCAAATAATTTGTCATGCAATTTCTCTGTATAGATATTGTCAATACAAAACCTTAGCACTTGGATTCACCCTAATCGGAGTTATAGATCTTTTTGTATGATTTAAATAGTGTTTAATGGTTTTAAATGATTCATATAGTTTCTGTTGTCTAAAAATAAAACTAAAATTATATCTGTAATCTCCACGGAATTGTGACTTCAGAGACATATTAATTGTAATTTTCTGAATAGTATTTATATTCTTATGAATTTATTACTCTAAATAGGCCATTAAACCATTTAAATCTTCACGGCAAAACCTTACAGTAAAATTCTGAACTAATTGCATATTGATGATCTACATGGAACCAGCTTTCCATCGGTATATCATTTATATTTTTGTGACAAGAAATTAATTTACTATGAATTTAATGATTTATAAAGCCATTAAAACTAATTAAACTCCTACGGGTTAAAGAATCCGCAAAGGCTAGATACAACTAGATATTATTAAAGTACATTACAGTAGCTTCAATTTGATATATTATTCATATTTTTCGGAGTTACGGATAATTTTTTATGAATTTATTAACCTAAAAGACCATTAAAACTAATTAAATTACTGCAGTAACCACGTATAGTAAAAGTTGTATCTATTCTGATAAGATGATTCTACGTAAACTTATCTTCAATTTGATATATTATACGCAATTTTTGGACGTGGTATGAATTTCTAATGAATTTTACAAGTTAGATCTATAATATGCAATTTTAAATTCGAACGGAATATTCCAGTAAATATTCCGCTGACTGGACAGGTTGACTTTGCATGCTGACTGGAACTAGATGTTGACCTTACGTTGACGTGGCATTGATGAGGAAGATGACCGGAATAACGACATGACACACACCGGTTTGATTGGATCTCGACCGTCTGGATAGGATCCGGTGGCTAGAAGAATAGATTGACCCGATTTTGGGTTAGAATAGACAAGAAACGGATCTGTGTTAGAGAGACAAATCCGTAGGTCAAATTGAAAAACTTAGAACATGAAAGTTGTGGGGAATCATTATTCCTACCTTCTCACCAAAGGAATTTGGATTTCAAGAAACGAGCGCGAGTACATCTTGGATATACACCGTAAGATCTGAAATATTGCGATACGACATTCTCCGGCTGTGGTGGATGAAAAGAGGTGAGGTTTGTCGGGATTGAAAGATTTCGACGATTCCTACAACTTTCGTTTTTTGACCGAAGGCAAACGAAGAAGTCTAGATGGGTTAAAAAGCGAAATAAGATTCGCGCATGTGTAGATTCGGGATTTCGAAGAAAGAAACTTGTACAGATGTGGCTCCACGAGTTTATATGGAGGTTTGGGATAGTGGGGAGATAGGTATTGGAGTAGGGAACAAGTAGAAACAAACGGAAGTCGATTCGGAGTTGTAGATAAAAACTTATAGCAGTTTGAATAGAGATAGGTTTAACAAAACAGATTTTGCATGCTTTTTAAAGCAACCAATCAATCTATCCTTCCCGGTGCGTGCTGGGCCGGCCCATTAGGTTTTTTTTTCCTTTTCTTTTTTCTATTTACTTGTTTCCCTTATATCTTTTGCATACGAACTCCAAATGACATGATTCTTGTTTCTAAATTTTTCTAAAATCGAATAGATCATTATAGGATCAAATTTGTAATCTTTTTACTAGTTTGGAAGTAGTGGATGTACAAATCCTTGTATATTTCAATTTATTTATATCTTTATGTGTTTGTATTTATTTCATAACTTTTTCATATTAGCTCCAACTAAGCTCAATTTTGTTTCTAAAATTTTGTAATATTAATTGGATATTTTTAGGCTATAATTTAGCAATAATCGCTGCCTTAGCAACAGTGGGTTTTATAAAGTCAATTTAATTTCCTTTAGGAATATTTGGGCAAATCAACTATAGGATTTAGATACCAGGATTTGGATTTAGTTTGTGAGAACTTTGCATAGATGTAATGAAATGCTTCATGATTTTCATTTTGAAATCTTGCACACCAATTCTTCAATCCATAATCAATTCAAGCCCTTTTGCCTATATG
This sequence comes from Avena longiglumis, assembly GCA_030063025.1. NCBI lineage: Eukaryota > Viridiplantae > Streptophyta > Magnoliopsida > Poales > Poaceae > Avena > Avena longiglumis. The sequence continues at coordinate 442,127,115 of CP125973.1, read as the reverse complement.
GCTACTTAGGTCATAACAAAAGAATATAAGATTTTGAATTCAAGGTTGAGAGGATTTTCTATTCAAAAAGTTTCTTCTCTTTGAGAATTTTCAACATAGTTAAACAATCAATCAAACTTATTTATTTATTTCACATTCCAAAATTAGGAGAATTTTGGGGATGTGAAAGACTACCACCCTTAAAAGAAATCTCGTCCTGAGATTTGGGAAGGCTAGAAAGAAAGAAAGGTTCGGGATCCATTAGGATGCTACCACCCTTAAAATAAAATTGACTAGGTCATTTCTCGAGGATCCACATAGCTCAGATTGGTTCTCCTTTAGACTTTTATTGGCACAATGTCTCTAGCACATTCTAAACATCATGATTGATAGTTTCCGAGAAAGCACTTCTTAAACTAGCAAAACTCTCATGATGGGCAAATAGGGAACGTTTACTTCACGGTACCCATTAATCATGGTTGAGATTCATTCTTACCGTATATTCCTACGCTAAGCACTTGGTGCTTTTAGAAGGGTGTAACAATATACCATTCTAGGGTCTAGGCTTAACGTCGACTCTCTGCTAAGGTTATAAAGGGCACTCAAGATTCACAAATCCAACAGTACAAGAGCGAATAATAAGAGTAGTAGGAATGGTGATCAATCCATCCTGCACCCAAATCATTACCTTGTATGAGGATAGGTGAATCGCGTTTTTATATCACTCGGGCATTCTCACTTGCCTTGAAGAATGTTTCCATGGGCACGAGCTAATGTTCTATGTATACTCACATGTATTCAATCAACAAAGCTACTACTAAAACTAAACTATCGATACTTCAACTTTCAGGTTGCGTAATCTACTACATAACATCATTTCAACACTTCATACTCCCACATCTCTCTTTTTTTCTATTAGATAAAGCTTTCTCCTTCCTAAATGCATTGTGTTGTCAAACCTTCCACTTAACACATCATTATATTTCCAAGGGTTCAAGATAGGAAAGAATAGATTCTATAGGAAAGAAACGACTAAGAAAATAATCCTATCCATAACTATATGAAGCATTCAATGTCACAAACAAGCAAACAATCATACTGAATCAACACATAAGCAAACACTTGCATAACAATAATACATAGGTCTAAACTTAGTAGTATATAACCACAAAATAGTTTGAAAGCATTGGGAACAATACTAGAGTAAAACATAGCACCATATAAGCAATAAACAAAATCTGTCAAAACGGTACATCAGACTTCACGAATTTTTCTTACCGACTTAAACGCGTCAGGAATTTTAGACAATTTTTGTACATATACTACTGGTAATTACGCTCCACATCCTAATGTTTTAGATTTTTCTAAGTTACCAATAAAATATGAAAAATCGCGTGGTGCAACAGGTCAGGCAAAAAACTGCAGCAGTAATCCTACGAATTTCATTCAATTCACACCATTAAAATAATTTTAAAACCACACGAAAATTCCAGCAACTTTAGAGTTTCAAAAAAACAGATCCTAAACAAGGCATCACATGATATGGTTCAGTACAAACAAGAAAGCAACCTATATTGTCCTACCACATAAGTTGGTAAGAACAATATGCTAACACAATAGCGATGATCTCCTAAAGAGATAAAATATGTGGTCCAGACCTACCCAAACTTGGTGAGATGTTTATTTATGTCATACTATTTGTTCTTTACTTGTAGGCCAACTCTCATATAGGTATCATAAAAATGGACAACTACAAATTTTGAACAAGAAGAGGTTATAGAAAAGATAGACAAGGAATATAAGAACATCTAATAAGTAGAAAATATGATAGTTCTCCTAATAGAGGTCTTCTATTGCTAATCCATTTCTAAGATCACGATCCTAGAATCAACACACAGCTCTGATACCATCTTGTAACACCCTCGCCTGATAAGGCTGAGTTCATGTGTATAGTGCCAATCCCTGGATCGGTTCACGGGCACACACAGTACAAAATGATACCAAATATAACTGTGCATCATAAATACAACGAATATGATCCAGAATTTACATTATTCTTTCAAGTACACAGCGGAAAATGAATACAAGGTAGATCTCCATCCTTCAAATGTGCCACATGCGAACAAATGTTGAGTGGAGTCTCGCGACCTATGAACGATCACTCAGATACGATATAACCTGCAACATGAAACATTGCAGGCACGAACGGTCAATACATTGAATGTATGGCAAGTAGGCTAAATTGGTTAACAACAGTCTATCAACTACATGCTTATTTGGCCATGTGGTGTTCAGGCTCATTTGCATAAAGCAACAGTTTTATCCTAACATTTGTAACAAAGTAGTTTTCCAATACGATAAATAGGACACTCTGGTTCACTCCCAGGTGCTCCTACCCAATTATGTTCTCCCAACAAGTTTTAAGTAATTAAGAAATAAGGATGAGTGAGAAATATCATAGCATCAGTATCAGGTTGCTCAAATTGTCCATAACCGGGGACACGGCTAAGCACTTAGTTTATACACCCTGCAGGGGTTAGTACACTTTACCCATGTGACTTGGCCAGCCCAGCTCGTACCACCACTCTCATATTGGGTGATGATAGGAAGAAGTCCAAGAAGGAACCATTCGGGAAGTAGCTCCCCAATCCCGACGCGCACCAGTCCAACCTACACTATCTACATCTCTGGATACGCGAGTTCGAGTTACCACAACCTACTGAGTTCAACCAACCGCCCATTCCATTATTGGCACATGGTTGTACACGAAAGCTACCAAACAAAGAAACCAATCATTTCTCAGTGTCCTGGGCAGCATTCCCCACCAAAATCCACACTCGATGACCCAATCAATGCCATTCCGCCCAGGTGGTTCATTAAAACATGTTGGTTTGTCATTTAGCAAAACATAAGCCTTTCAAAACATATAACTTTTCATGATGTGATTCCCTTCCTCGTCTAAATAGCATAGCTAAGCAATCTACCAATACGATGGCTCATAAACAAGGAATACTAGGGAATAATATGGGATATAGCATAGCATATACACATCAATTCCTACAGATGCAATTATACAAAAGCATCTACAATGCATAGGAAAACAATAGGACATTTATGACCAAGATAGCACCACTTGCCTTTGTTGTAGATGTAGTCGATTAGATAATCATCACAATCCTCATATATATAATGGTTACACTCGTCATAACCACAATACTTGCAATCATAGTAGTTGCAATCGCACACGTTGCACTCCTCGCAATCTAGCGTTTGAAGCAAAGACAACAAACACCATTCAAAACATTGCAAACATACAACAGTGCAACATTACAAGAAAACAATGATGAACAGATGCATGCATGACGATTTAATGAGTCACAATAGTTGCATTTAGTGTTCTGAACATAGTTAGATTCCATGATGCATGTGGAAAGTCATTTAATACACCAAAGCTTTTATTACTAAAGTTGTATCGATTTAATATGGTGTATACCACTTTAATTGAACTAAATATGTTTATGTCGTATTAAATTTTGAACTAGATGCTACTGGATAGATAATGCAATTTAGCGACAGTGGCAATTTGAATCACCTAAAAAGGAGCTATAGATATTTTCCTATGATTAAAACACTATTTCAATGGGTTTAAATATTTCTGTATGAATTTCTGTTTTAACAGTGCCAAATAATTTGTCATGCAATTTCTCTGTATAGATATTGTCAATACAAAACCTTAGCACTTGGATTCACCCTAATCGGAGTTATAGATCTTTTTGTATGATTTAAATAGTGTTTAATGGTTTTAAATGATTCATATAGTTTCTGTTGTCTAAAAATAAAACTAAAATTATATCTGTAATCTCCACGGAATTTTGATTTCAGGGACATATTATTTGTAATTTTCTGAATAGTATTTATTTTCTTATGAATTTATTACTCTAAATAGGCCATTAAACCATTTAAATCTTCACGGCAAAACCTTACAGTAAAATGCTGAAATAATTGCATATTGATAATCTACATGGAACCAGCTTTCCATCGGTATAGCATTTATATTTTTGTGACAAGCAATTAATTTACTATGAATTTAATGATTTATAAAGCCATTAAAACTAATTAAACTGCTACGGGTTAAATAATCTGCAGAGGCTAGATACAACCAGATATTATTAAATTACATTACAGTAGCTTCAATTTGATATATTATTCATATTTTTCGAAGTTACGGATAATTTCTTATGAATTTATTAACCTAAAATACCATTAAAACTAATTAAATTACTGCAGTAACCACGTACAGTAAAAGTTGGATCTATTCTGATAAGATGATTCTACGTAAAATTATCTTCAATTCGATATATTATACGCAATTTTTGGACGTGGTATGAATTTCTAATGAATTTTACAAGTTAGATCTATAATATGCAATTTTAAATTCGAACGGAATATTTCAGGAAATATTCCGCTGACTGGACAGGTTGACTTTGCATGCTGTAACTACCTCGGTGAACTACGCTCCTAGATACAAGCCTGGATGAGTGATAGCGGTTGAAATAGTACGGTGGGGCCCCAAAAGCCACTCACTGGTAGTCCTTTCAGACGTCCCAACCGCTACCCTCTCAACGGGACCTGTACGGGCGGCGTAGTCGGCAGGCGAAGGGATCAACTAAGTACACAAGTGGGTATGTATGCAAGCCACCATACAAGAGTACATCAAAGCCATTCCATCTAGAAAGAAAGAAAATATACCAACGCCATACGGCAAGATTCAAATGACCTAGATAGATCTATATTTTAGGATAACTCCTCATACAACACACATCAGAGTATCATGCGGAAGCGGCAAACAGAATCCGAGTACGGATAAGAAGCAAATCGGCATAAGATGCCATAGGAATAAGCACATCCCAACTACAGGTCTCACGGATCCCCGTTCCCGGAATCTCTACACCGAACGATCGTTGCCCACATCATCGGCTTCTTCCACCCAGTATCCGTCCTGAGAAGGTACCTGTTCATCTGAATCAAGAATTTATCGTGTGAGACCCTAAGGGTACTCAGCAAGTCTTAATGCCTCTAAAGGGGACACAACCTGGGGTGACGCAATTGCAGCAAAAGGTAAACCCTAGCAATTCTACAGATAAGCGCTAACCATCCGCCTAACCAATGATAGACGGATGTCCGTGAATTTAAGTACAATGATTATAATGGTAATCTCATCCGATCCATCCTCCTCCCTGCTTACCAACAAGGAAGCGGACGAACAACCCCCATCCGTAGGCAGTTTTATTAACCATTCCATGAGTGTTGCACTATTTACTAGTCAAGTTACTTAGTCAAATTAAGGCGGTACTTTAGTTATGCTTGTCTATGATCGAGAAACTGTGCTCCAAGTCGTCCATATCCGCGGACACGGCTTTCAGAAAGTTTTACCCGGCGGGGTGCACCAATAGCAACACGCTCGATCAACCTCGGAAAAACCAAATCAAAACCAACGAGGCTTTCACTGAACAATCACAAGATTCACAAATATTTGAGGCCACCCTTGGAGTAGATCATAGCGGAGTAAGCAAGCTCGAGACGGACTCAAGGTTTGGGTGGGCTGTGAACGACTGGGAACCCCAAACGGGGCTTGTCGACACCGCGGAATCGTGTCCCGCTCCTAAACAGTACAGTGTGCAGTACCTCGCACAAACGTAATTAAAACAGTAAATCATGGCATAAGTACAGGATAGTAAATAAAACCTCAAACTAGTTTGTGGCCCCAAGAAATAAGACGGAATCAAGCTCTGGCCCAGGGGGGTCCCATATACCTCCCGGATGTGGATAGCGCGATAAATCAAGGAACAGGAATCAAGTACTCGGGGTCTTACGGGACACAAGTGAGCAGGAAAAACCAAATCGCAGATGTTGCTCACCGGTGCCACTTTCTTTAGTTATCCCAGAACTACTCAGGTTAAGTTGTTTAGGTACCTCGTTATCCAACAGACTCTCACAAACCCTACACATGCTGTTCTACGACTCGCATGGCTCAAACAACTCCTATAGTAATGGCTCATGGGATGGAGGAACAAGCTTGGTGGAGTTTAAAAGTAAAGGCTATGCATACTTGGGATTCAATTTGATGCAATCGCGACTCAATGATGCACGAATAAGATAGAGGCAATAGGTACTGTATGTATGCAAGCATGTGGTAGTGCTTGCACGGTATCTCGATTGAAGCAAGAGACGGATCTGGGTAGTGCTCCTGGTTCTCTTGATACAACCCCTGCTCAGTGTCTATCCGAGAAAAACCAAACAAACAAGGCCAACATAAATATAGAGCACAAGCATATGAATAAGATGCGTCAAGCAAACAATCATGCCATGATGTATGATGCACAATTTACATGGCAAGTAAGGTAGCATGGCATGGTGAGGTGTGGTGGACAAGAAAATAACATTTAATTGGGTTTTAGTCACATTTCATTGCCATAACAGTTATTGTTCAATATATATTTATATGATTCATGCTGCAATTGAATTCATGGATAGCAGAAACAGAAAGGTCTCGTCGAGCTGATCAATTTAGACTCATCATTTGCTAAATTTGGACTTAGGGTTTAAAAGTTATGAATTATTTAAATCCTAGTGGCAATTTGGGTAATTAAACTAAACTTGGAATTTTACTTATGCAAAAGTCAAAATAGATGGCATATTTGAATTCCTGGCATTTTTCTGATATTCAAACATATATCATTTGTCAAATTTGGCTTTACAAAATAAAAGTTATTTTAAACTGAATTGAATTTTGAAAATATTTAAACCAATTTGAATTATCCAGACGCAGATACAATTTATACACAGCCAGACTTAACCACTGAGGCTTACAGGTGGGGCCCAGGGACTTGCGGTCCCACGCGCCAGCGGCTGTGGAAAGGTTGGACCGCGGGTTGAGCTCCTGAAACTACCGGAGCCTTTTGCAAAAAGCCAACAGACGCTGACAGCGGGGCCAAGCTGGACCGCGGGTTGGGGGCAAAAAGGGCTAGGGGGTTTTGCTCAAAACGGCCAACGGCGCACTGTGGATCTTCCTCTGAACCTGAACCGCGCGTGCAGCACGCAGCGTGCTGTGATGCGAGAGGGTTCGAACCGCGCCCTCAGCGCTGGCGAGCGGCTACCGCTGCGGCGGGCTTAGGTTAGATGCCAGGGAGGCGGGCGCGCGCTAGATAGGTAGGCCGCGTCTGGGAGCTCGCAGACACGAACACGCCGCCGACGCACGGAGGCCGTTCGACGGAATGTTCGCTGCGTCCAGGAAGCGACGGAGAGAGAGAGGATGTCTAGGAGGTTCGTGTGCTCACCGCGGCCGGTGGCGGTGGCGGTAGCGGGGTGCGAGCGATCTGCGGCGGCTCATGGATGAGGGCTAGGGTTTCCGGTAGCGGCGTCGGCGTGCGGGGAGACGGCTCCTCCTCCTCCTCGCTGGCGCGGTCCAGGGACGTCGCAGAGGCTCCGCGGGGCTTCCTCGACAACGCAGCACCACGCCGCCGGCTAGGTCGTCAGGGAACAGGAGGTAGACGGCAGGGGTGGCGAGGGGGAGTTTGGGATGGTGGAGAAGGAGGGCAGAGAGAGGAGGCGGGCGGCCTGGGGTGGATCTGGGGAAGGCTAGGAGGGGCAGGGAGAGGATAAGAAGGAAGAGGGGGCAGGTTGTGGCGTGGGGGAGGGGAAAGCTGGCAGGGGCGCGTCGGCCGCTTTATGCACCTCCCTCACGTGCCCAGCATGGGGCCAGGGTGGCGTGGTCGAGCTGGGACGGTGAGAGGGGGCTGGCAGGTGGCCCTGGGGAGGTCTGGTGGAGGGGTCCCATGCAGAGAGAGAGAGGCTCGGCTAGATCGGTTTGAAGCTAGGTTGGGAGAAAAGAGGGGGCATGGTTCGGCTAGTGTAGGGTTGGGGTGGTCCTGGTCGTGTGGTGTAGCTAGGGGTTGCTGGGTGGGGCCTGCATGAAGAGAGAGGGTAGGGATGGAGAGGGACATGGGGTATGGGGCCATGCTAGATAGGGGAAGAGGGGAGGTAGGGTTTTTGGGTTTTGTTTAAAGGGAGGTGTAGATTAGGGTTTAGATTAGGATAGATGTAAAATAGGGTTTTGGTTTTAGGGTAGAAAAGAGAGAGGCAAGGGGTGGTTTTAGAGGTTGCTAAGAGGGGTAGGCAAAGGATGGTGGTACTAATCTTGGTCATGCAAGCTCCATACTAGCCCTAGCAAGATCATCCAAGAAAAGAGGGAGAGGTGAGAAAGATGGCTATATGGTGATGGGGTGGTCCTCCTTTGGCACAAGCATGATCCAAGCAAAGAACTAGCAAGGTCCAAAAGAGAGGGGGGTTTAGAGGATGCATGCCACATTAGCACAAGTGAGTGCATGGGACATGAGGTAGGGTTTTGCTAAAGGATGAAGAGAGAGAAGATAAAGAGAAACAAACTACAAGCCAACGCCTGATTTAAACAAAGGAAGATGATCCAACTAGAATTCAAATAAAACCAAATACTAGAATAGGTGGCACTTGCATGGCCCATGCAACATAATTAATGCCCAATGGTTATATTGTGAAAACAACATTATTTCATGTGGCTTTAATCCTTGCATTCCCAAAAAGTGGGCAAAGGCCAAGCAAAAGGTGATGGGTGGATCCAACCAACAACATGAGCTAGAGATAAACCAAATTAAAATGCCCAGCTCATATTAATTGGATGGTGGAATTAAAAGGTGGTGAAAGATAAGGTGGTGGATTCAGAAAGAGAGATGCCCCCAACTCAACTTGGGCATTTAACAATTTATTAAGAACCAAATACAATATCAAGAGGCAACTACAATTAATCATGCACATGAGATAAGAACCAAACAAGAATAGGTTTTGTATGATGCTCAAATGCAAGGTGGTATGATGACATGAGCATGATGTGATGATGATGCAGCAATTATATGTTGGAAGTGGCCCATTTTATTATTATGACATGTAGCATTACAGGGGTTAGACAACTGGGATGCTACAACTCTCCCCCACTAAACAGGAATCTCGCCCCGAGATTCTAGGAAGAAGAAGAAGAAGACACAAAGAGAGAAGGATGGTTGACACGGAGTTCATCTTCACGCTCCCATGTTGCTTCATCAACAGAATGGTGTGACCACTGCACCTTGCAAAACTTGATGGACTTGTTGCGCGTCCTTCGTTCTGCGGTCTCAAGGATTTTGGTGGGGTGTTCCTGATAAGACAGATCTTCTTGGAGGTCGATTAGCTCATGATCCACGGTCTTGCCGGGGTCTTTGAAGCACTTCTTGAGCTGAGAGATGTGGAAAACATCATGGACTTTGAGTTTTTCCGGAAGCTCTAGTGCATAAGCAACTTCTCCTCTTCTACCACGTATCTTGAAAGGACCGATGTATCTAGGAGCCAACTTTCCTTTGATACCGAAGCGGTGTGTTCCTCTCATGGGAGTGACACGAAGGTAGACGAGATCACCAGGGGCATATACCATATCTGTGCTTCTGTCATAGTTGCTCTTGACGACTTTGAGCAATCTTCGAGTTCTCGAATGATATGCACCTTCTCCTCTGCACGAGTCACAATGTCGGGGCCAAACCAGATTCTTTCTCCGCACTGACCAACCAATCGGAGTTACGCACTTGCGACCATAGAGAGCCTCGAATGGTGCCATCTTGAGACTCTTCGAAGGCATTGTTGTAGGAGAATTCAGCATATGGAAGGCATTCCTCCCACTTCATGCCAAAAGAGATGACGCAAGCTCTAAGCATATCTTCAGAATCGATTGATCCTCTCCACTTGTCCTTGAGGCCGAGGGTGGTAGCAGTCTTGAAGTTCAACTTTGTTCCCAAAGCTTTTGGAAACTCTCCCGAACTTTGAGGTGAAGATGCTCCACAGTGCGAACTGATTTCAAGTGGAACCCCATACAAAGAGACAATCTGTTGATATAGAGCTCAAGCTGAATTCGAAATTGTTTCTTTGGGGGAAGAAGTGTGCCACTTTAGAAAGCTGTCGATGACAACAAAGATTGCATTGTTGCCCTTCTGCGACCTTGGAAAGCCGGTGATGAAGTCCATCTCTACTTTCTCCCATTTCCATTAGGAGGTTTCAATGGCTGTAGAAGACCAAATGGTTTCGATGGACAGCCTTGACTCTGCAGCGAACATCACATTCGAGACATACTTGGCACAATACCTTTTCAACCTGGCCACCAAGATGTGTTTTCAAGTCCATGTACATCTTTGTGCTGCCGGATGGATAGAAAGAACCGAATCATGTGCCTCCTTGAGAACTTGGTCTCTCGGACCGGGTAGTTTGGAACAAACATCCGGTGATCAAAGAAGAGCGTGCCTTGATCATCCACATGGAAGGATTCATACTTCGGCGTGCCAAGCTTAGAGATGAGCTTTCTGGTATGCGGATCACCAAGCTGACGAGAACGAATCTGTTCTTCCAAGAGAGGAGTAGCCAGAAGGTTCAGGAGATGCCCTTGTTCCACAATTTCGAGTTCGGTGGAATTCCTCGCACAAGAGAGGCTGCTGCTCTTCTACCATGAGGTTGTTGACATAAGCTTTACGGCTAAGCGCATCTGCCATGACATTTGCTTTGCCTGGAGTATAGTTGATGGTCACATCAAAGTCATTGATTGCTTCAATCCATCTCCTTTGCCGAAGGTTGAGATCCGGATGAGTGAAGATATACTTCAAACTCTTGTGGTCCGAGAAGATCTCACAACGGTTACCAAGCAAGTAGTGCCTCCATAGCTTCAAAGCAAAGACCACTGCTGCTAGCTCAAGGTCATGTGTGGGATAGTTGATCTCATGCGTCTTCAACTGACGAGAAGCATAAGCAACCACCTGTCTCTCTTGCATAAGGACCGCACCCAATCCTTGCAAAGAGGCATCGCAGAATATCTGGAAAGGCTTAGACGTATCCGGAGGAACCAAGACTGGTGTGGAAGTGAGCTTCTCTTTGAGTGTCTCAAAACTTTCTTGACAAGCAGGAGTCCACAGGTACTTCTTGCCTTTCTTGAGGAGGTCGGTAAGAGGCTTTGCTATCTTCGAGAAGTTACGAGCGAAGCGGCAATAGCTAGCCGAGAAAACTCCGCACTTCCTTGACATTAGCAGGAGGAAGCCATTCAACTATTGTCTTCATGGTTTCTGGATTGACTGCAATGCCCTTGGCAGAGATAACATGACCCAGATATGTTACTTCAGGCAGCCAAAACTCACACTTTGAGAACTTTGCATACAAGCGGTTCTCACGAAGCTTGTTTAAGACACACCGCAGGTGCTCTTCATGCTCCTCCTTGGACTTGGAATAGACCAGAATGTCATCCAGATATACCACCACAAACTTATCAAGGTACTCCATGAAAACGGAGTTCATCAGCCTCGAGAAGGTAGCAGGTGCGTTGGTGAGACCGAAAGACATGACCGTGTACTCATACAGGCCATAGCGAGTGGTGAAAGCTGTTTTTGGCACATCTTCTCTGCGAATCTTGATTTGGTGATAACCACTTCTCAAGTCCAGCTTAGAGAACACCACAGCTCCTGCTAGCTGATCAAATAGATCATTTATCCGAGGAAGAGGATATTTGTTCTTGATGGTTTTAGCATTGAGAGCCCGATAATCAACACATAGCCTATCGGTTCTGTCACGCTTCTTCACAAATATTGTTGGGCTACCCCAAGAAGAAGTGCTGTGTTGAATGAAACCCAACTTCTCTTGTTCATCAAGTTGTCGTTTGAGTTCAGCCAACTCAGAAGGACCCATTTTATATGGCCTCTTGGAGATAGGAGCCGTTCCAGGTTCAAGCTCAATCACGAATTCAACCTCGCGATCAGGAGGCATACCTGGCAACTCTTCAGGAAAGACATCTGGGAACTCACAGACCACTGGTACTTTCTGAATAGCTTCCATAGCATCATTATTCAGAGCAGCCAAGGAATAGAGCTGGACAGGAGTCGACTTGGAGAAAAGACTACATAGCCTTGAGGAATCTTGAGAGAGGCGTTCAAAGACTGTCGATCACATTTGCATTCTTTGTCAACCAATCCATGCCCAAAATGACATCAATGTCCGAGTTGCCCAGAACAATAAAAGAAGCCAAGAATGAAGAACCACCAATCTCGATCTTGTTGTCATGACTGATATGAGCAGCCCTCATGTTTGCCCCAGGAGAAAGAACCATTAACCGCTTTTGGAGAGGAACCAAGACTAACTCGTTCTCATTTGCAAACTTGTGAGACACAAATGAATGCGATGCACCAGAATCAAAGAGAACTCGTGCAGGAACGGAGTTAACTGAAAGCATACCCATGACAACTCCAGGTGCGAGCTCAGCTTGAGAGGCGTTGACGCAGTTAGCTCGAACAACCGCAGACCCGGGCTTAGTGTTGATGTTGAGAGCCCGAGGCGGTGGTGCACGAACCGCAGGAGAGCTTGTTGCAGATCTTAGCGGGGGTTGAGGGAGAGCTTTGTTCTTCAATGGACAGTTCCAGTGGGGATGTCCAGGATCTCCACACGTGTAGCAAGCACCGGCTGAACGTGGAGCAGAGTAGCCAGGGACTCCGCCAGGCGCTCCAGGGTAAGGGTTGTTGTAGCCCCTGGGAGTCGCAGTGGTGAAGTTTGATGGCCTTGGCGCGTAAGTTGCAGGTCTTGGTGGAGCCGGGAGCGACGGTGGGGTGTTAGGAACCCAGACACGCCGCTTAGAAGGAGCTGCCATAACTGCCGAGCTTGATGCATCCCTGTTGTGTTTCTTGGACTCCTCGAACATCTGCCTGCTTGCCTCCTCTTGCAGTGCCATGTGCTGTAGCTCCAGGAAGGTTGCCGGTCTTGCATGCGTGATTGCATACTTAATCGACGCATTGAGCCCTTGCCTGAACCTTTTCTGCTTCTTCTTGTCATCAGATACCTCATCACCACCATAGCGGGACAGATTCATGAAGTTCCTGATATAGGTGTTGACGTTATCATTTCCCTGCTTCAGGTTGAGGAAAGCATCCTTCATCTTTTCCATCACAATCTCTGAGAGAAACTGCTCCTTGAAAGCTGCAGTGAACCTCTCCCAAGTTGGCTGGAACCCAGTGCAGCTTGCCTTCAAGTAGTTCTCCCACCAAAGAGCTGCATCTCCCTTGAGAAGGTGAGTAGCACACTTGACCCACTCTTGTTCTGGAACATCAGCAGTCTCGAGCAACCTTGAGATCTCACGCAGCCAATCGTCCGCATCAAGAGGTCGGTCAGACACATCAAACTGACGAGGGTTGAATTTGAGGAAGCTCTTGATGTCACCACGCTTAGGAGGTGGAGGAAGTGGAGCAAACTCATTTCTTCTGACGCTCTCCTCAAAGCGCAGTTGGTTCTCTTGCATTGCTGCCAAAGCATTAGCTATGCTTGGCAATGAGCCCGATTCGGAGGATATCCTCTTGATCCGGTGGGGAGCCATCTGTCATTGATATAAAACTCAAGTCAGTACTATAATGGAGAATGATAATAATCCAAAATAGTACCAAGATGGAATTAACCAATATTAAAGGATACAATTTACTGAGATGATATTAAAATATCAACAAAGTTCATAGCACCTAAAATATATTAAGCATATCGCACGGTGAAAAGGAGTGTGGTACACAAATATATCAAAGAAAAATTTTCCACAAATTTCGGCATTAGAATACCAATAGATGCGCAAAATTACTTAACGAATCAAGATTAGTGACTCTACCGATTCAATATACAAAAGCGAATGATACAAGTAGTGGTATGGTCGCGACTCCATCCCGCACTCAAATCATTACTCCGCACATGAACAAGTGGAACACATATCCTAACCCCTTCTTCTCACGACGAAAACTAAGGATTGGTAACTACGGAAACGAACACCCCAACAAGATAGCGTCGGATACAAAAGGAAGATAGATTGCGTCGGTTTACAAAAGCCTGTCGGTATGGAATGTACCAACAGTTGATAACCAAAGGCAGATAAGATAACAACTTGGATGCAACAGATAGACAAGGGATTACACACACACACACAACCTATGGTACTCGGAGCCGAACACGTGAATCCTAGTTTGAACTTTGAGACGAGAATTGAAAACGTTGCACTTCCTTACCAGAAAAGGGTGGGTGGGAGGGTAAGAAGAAAAATGGAAGCAGTCCTACTCTCGCGTTTTGTTTTTCCCTATATACATAACTACCAAAATATTTGCTAGACTGACAACGACCGTTTGGCTGAAACCCTGAAGGTCGGGATGGCTCTGATACCAATTGTAACTACCTCGGTGAACTACGCTCCTAGATACAAGCCTGGATGAGTGATAGCGGTTGAAATAGTACGGTGGGGCCCCAAAAGCCACTCACTGGTAGTCCTTTCAGACGTCCCAACCGCTACCCTCTCAACGGGACCTGTACGGGCGGCGTAGTCGGCAGGCGAAGGGATCAACTACGTACACAAGTGGGTATGTACGCAAGCCACCATACAAGAGTACATCAAAGCCATTCCATCTAGAAAGAAAGGAAATATACCAACGCCATACGGCAAGATTCAAATGACCTAGATAGATCTATATTTTAGGATAACTCCTCATACAACACACATCAGAGTATCATGCGGAAGCGGCAAACAGAATCCGAGTACGGATAAGAAGCAAATCGGCATAAGATGCCATAGGAATAAGCACATCCCAACTACAGGTCTCACGGATCCCCGTTCCCGGAATCTCTACACCGAACGATCGTTGCCCACATCATCGGCTTCTTCCACCGAGTATCCGTCCTGAGAAGGTACCTGTTCATCTGAATCAAGAATTTATCGTGTGAGACCCTAAGGGTACTCAGCAAGTCTTAATGCCTCTAAAGGGGACACAACCCGGGGTGACGCAATTGCAGCAAAAGGTAAACCCTAGCAATTCTCTGAGATAGCGCTAACCATCCGCCTAACCAATGATAGGCGGATGTCCGTGAATTAAGTACAACAGATTATAATGGTAATCTCATCCGATCCATCCTCCTCCTGCTTACCAACAAGGAAGCGGACGAACAACCCCCATCCGTAGGCAGTTTATTAACCATTCCATGAGTGTTGCACTATTTACTAGTCAAGTTACTTAGTCAAATTAAGGCGGTACTTTAGTTATGCTTGTCTATGATCGAAAGCGTGCTCCAAGTCGTCCATATCCGCGGACACGGCTTTGAAAGTTTTACCGGCGGTGCACCAATAGCAACACGCTCGATCAACCTCGGAAAAACCAAATCAAAACCCAACGAGGCTTTCACGGTGAACAATCACAAGATTCACAATATTTCAGGGCCACCCTTGGAGTAGATCCATAGCGGAGTAAGCAAGCTCCGAGACGGACTCAAGGTTTGGGTGGACGGCTGTGAACGACTGGGAACCCCAAACGGGGCTTGTCGACACCGCGGAATCGTGTCCCGCTCCTAAACAGTACAGTGTGCAGTACCTCGCACAATCGTAATTAAAGCAGTAAAACATGGCATAAGTACAGGATAGTAAATAAAACCTCAAACTAGTTTGTGGCCCCAAGAAATAAGACGGAATCAAGCTCTGGCCCAGGGGGGTCCCATATACCTCCCGGATGTGGATAGCGCGATAAATCAAGGAACAGGAATCAAGTACTCGGGGTCTTACGGGACACAAGTGAGCAGGAAAAACCAAATCGCAGATGTTGCTCACCGGTGCCACTTTCTTTAGTTATCCCAGAACTACTCAGGTTAAGTTGTTTAGGTACCTCGTTATCCAACAGACTCTCACAAACCCTACACATGCTGTTCTACGACTCGCATGGCTCAAACAACTCCTATAGTAATGGCTCATGGGATGGAGGAACAAGCTTGGTGGAGTTTAAAAGTAAAGGCTATGCATACTTGGGATTCAATTTGATGCAATCGCGACTCAATGATGCACGAATAAGATAGAGGCAATAGGTACTGTATGTATGCAAGCATGTGGTAGTGCTTGCCTGGTATCTCAGTTGAAGCAAGGGACGGATCTGGGTAGTGCTCCTGGTTCTCTTGATACAACCCCTGCTCAGTGTCTATCCGAGAAAAACCAAACAAACAAGGCCAACATAAATATAGAGCACAAGCATATGAATAAGATGCGTCAAGCAAACAATCATGCCATGATGTATGATGCACAATTTACATGGCAAGTAAGGTAGCATGGCATGGTGAGGTGTGGTGGACAAGAAAATAACATTTAATTGGGTTTTAGTCACATTTCATTGCCATAACAGTTATTGTTCAATATATATTTATATGATGCATGCTGCAATTGAATTCATGGATAGCAGAAACAGAAAGGTCTCGTCGAGCTGATCAATTTAGACTCATCATTTGCTAAATTTGGACTTAGGGTTTAAAAGTTATGAATTATTTAAATCCTAGTGGCAATTTGGGTAATTAAACTAAACTTGGAATTTTACTTATGCAAAAGTCAAAATAGACGGCATATTTGAATTCCTGGCATTTTTCTGATATTCAAACATATATCATTTGTCAAATTTGGCTTTACAAAATAAAAGTTATTTTAAACTGAATTGAATTTTGAAAATATTTAAACCAATTTGAATTATCCAGACGCAGATACAATTTATACACAGCCAGACTTAACCACTGAGGCTTACAGGTGGGGCCCAGGGGCTTGCGGTCCCACGCGCCAGCGGCTGTGGAAAGGTTGGACCGCGGGTTGAGCTCCTGAAACTACCGGAGCCTTTTTGCAAAAAGCCAACAGACGCTGACAGCGGGGCCAAGCTGGACCGCGGGTTGGGGGCAAAAAGGGCTAGGGGGTTTTGCGCAAAACGGCCAACGGCGCACTGTGGATCTTCCTCTGAACCTGAACCGCGCGTGTGCAGACGCGCGCGCGTCGCACGCGGTGCAGAGGGTTCGAACCCGCGCCCTCTGGCGCGCTAGCGGGCCGGCTACCGCTGCGGCGGGCTTAGGTTAGATGCCAGGGAGGCGGGCGCGCGCTAGATAGGTAGGCCGCGTCTGGGAGCTCGCAGACACGAACACGCCGCCGACGCACGGAGGCCGTTCGACGGAATGTTCGCTGCGTCCAGGAAGCGACGGAGAGAGAGAGGATGTCTGGGAGGTCCGTGTGCTCACCGCGGGGCTGACGGTGACGGTGGCGAGGCGCGGGGTGCAGACAATCTGCGACGCGGCTCGCGGACTGAGGGCTAGGGTTTCCGGCGCGGCGTCGACGTGCAGGGACGGGCAGGCCTCCTCCTCCTCGCTGGCGCGGTCCAGGGACGTCGCAGAGGCTCCGCGGGGCTTCCTCGACAACGCAGCACCACGCCGCCGGCTAGGTCGTCAGGGAACAGGAGGTAGACGGCAGGGGGTGGCGAGGGGGAGTTTGGGATGGTGGAGAAGGAGGGCAGAGAGGGGAGAGGGCAGGGCGACGCTGGGGTGGATCTGGGGAAGGCTAGGAGGGGCAGGGAGAGGATAAGAAGGAAGAGGGGGCAGGTTGTGGCGTGGGGGAGGGGAAAGCTGGCAGGGGCGCGTCGGCCGCTTTATGCACCTCCCTCACGTGCCCAGCATGGGGCCAGGGTGGCGTGGTCGAGCTGGGACGGTGAGAGGGGGCTGGCAGGTGGCCCTGGGGAGGTCTGGTGGAGGGGTCCCATGCAGAGAGAGAGAGAGGCTCGGCTAGATCGGTTTGAAGCTAGGTTGGGAGAAAAGAGGGGGGCATGGTTCGGCTAGTGTAGGGTTGGGGTGGTCCTGGTCGTGTGGTGTAGCTAGGGGTTGCTGGGTGGGGCCTGCATGAAGAGAGAGGGTAGGGATGGAGAGGGACATGGGGTATGGGGCCATGCTAGATAGGGGAAGAGGGGAGGTAGGGTTTTTGGGTTTTGTTTAAAGGGAGGTGTAGTTTAGGGTTTAGATTAGGATAGATGTAAAATAGGGTTTTGGTTTTAGGGTAGAAAAGAGAGAGGCAAGGGGTGGTTTTAGAGGTTGCTAAGAGGGGTAGGCAAAGGATGGTGGTACTAATCTTGGTCATGCAAGCTCCATACTAGCCCTAGCAAGATCATCCAAGAAAAGAGGGAGAGGTGAGAAAGATGGCTATATGGTGATGGGGTGGTCCTCCTTTGGCACAAGCATGATCCAAGCAAAGAACTAGCAAGGTCCAAAAGAGAGGGGGGTTTAGAGGATGCATGCCACATTAGCACAAGTGAGTGCATGGGACATGAGGTAGGGTTTTGCTAAAGGATGAAGAGAGAGAAGATAAAGAGAAACAAACTACAAGCCAACGCCTGATTTAAACAAAGGAAGATGATCCAACTAGAATTCAAATAAAACCAAATACTAGAATAGGTGGCACTTGCATGGCCCATGCAACATAATTAATGCCCAATGGTTATATTGTGAAAACAACATTATTTCATGTGGCTTTAATCCTTGCATTCCCAAAAAGTGGGCAAAGGCCAAGCAAAAGGTGATGGGTGGATCCAACCAACAACATGAGCTAGAGATAAACCAAATTAAAATGCCCAGCTCATATTAATTGGATGGTGGAATTAAAAGGTGGTGAAAGATAAGGTGGTGGATTCAGAAAGAGAGATGCCCCCAACTCAACTTGGGCATTTAACAATTTATTAAGAACCAAATACAATATCAAGAGGCAACTACAATTAATCATGCACATGAGATAAGAACCAAACAAGAATAGGTTTTGTATGATGCTCAAATGCAAGGTGGTATGATGACATGAGCATGATGTGATGATGATGCAGCAATTATATGTTGGAAGTGGCCCATTTTATTATTATGACATGTAGCATTACAGGGGTTAGACAACTGGGATGCTACACATGCTGACTGAAACTAGATGTTGACCTTACGTTGACGTGGCATTGATGAGGAAGATGACCGGAATAACGACATGACGCACACCGGTTTGATTGGATCTCGACCGTCTGGATAGGATCCGGTGGCTAGAAGAATAGATTGACCCGATTTTGGCTTAGAATAGACAAGAAACAGATCTGTGTTAGAGAGACAAATCCGTAGGTCAAATTGAAAAACTTAGAACATAAAAGTTGTGGGGAATCATTATTCCTACCTTCTCACCAAAGGAATTTGGATTTGAAGAAAAGAGCGCGAGTACATCTTGGATATACACCGTAAGATCTAAAATATTGCGATACGAAATTCTCCGGCTGTGGTGGATGAAAAGAGGTGAGGTTTGTCAGGATTGAAAGATTTCGATGATTCCTACAACTTTCGTTTTTTGACTGAAGGCAAACGACGAAGTCTAGATGGGTTAAAAAGCGAAATAAGATTCGCGCATGTGTAGATTCAGGATTTCGAGGAAAGAAACTCGTACAGCTGTGGCTCCACGAGTTTATATGGAGGTTTGGGACGGTGGGGAGATAGGTATTGGAGTAGGGAACAAGTAGAAACAAACGTAAGTCGATTCGGAGTTGTAGATAAAAAGTTATAGCAGTTTGAATAGAGATAGGTTTAACAAAACAGAATGTGCACGCTTTTTAAAGCAACCAATCGATCCATCCTTCCCGTGCGTGCTGGTTCGATCCGGGTGGGCCGGCCCATTAGGTTTTTTTTTCTTTTCTTTTTTATATTTACTTGTTTCCCTTATATCTTTTGCATACGAACTCCAAATGACATGATTCTTGTTTCTAAATTTTTCTAAAATCGAATAGATCATTATAGGATCAAATTTGTAATCTTTTTACTAGTTTGGAAGTAGTGGATTTACAAATCCTTGTATATTTCATTTTATTTATATCTTTATGTGTTTGTATTTATTTCATAACTTTTTCATACTAGCTCCAAATAAGCTCAATTTTGTTTCTAAAATTTTGTAATATTAATTGGATCTTTTTAGGCTATAATTTAGCAATAATCGCTGCCTTAGCAACAGTGGGTTTTATAAAGTCAATTTAATTTCCTTTAGGAACATTTGGGCAAATCAACTATAGGATTTAGATACCAGGATTTGGATTTAGTTTGTGAGAACTTTGCATGGATGTAATGAAATGCTTATGAATGCTTCATGATTTTCATTTTGTAATCTTGCACACCAATTCTTCAATCCATAATCAATTCAAGCCCTTTTGCCTATATGGCTACTTAGGTCATAACAAAAGAATATAAGATTTTGAATTCAAGGTTGAGAGGATTTTCTATTCAAAAAGTTTCTTCTCTTTGAGAATTTTCAACATAGTCAAACAATCAATCAAACTTATTTATTTATTTCACATTCCAAAATTAGGAGAATTTTGGGGATGTGACAGTTACCATATAAGAAGAGTTCTTTACGGCATCGACATCGACGAGTAGCTTGGGGTTCCCGGTCGGCAGCCTGGAATCTATGGATGGGACGTCATTGTTATGCTTGAGGCCTCTTAGCCCATTTGTTAATTTTTTATACTTAATAGCATGATTTTCCTTCTATTATTTGATGTTTGTGGTCAGTGACCTCTTCTTGTAATATTCTGGTTCTTTGCTCAGTTCTGAGCTCGCTATAATAATTTTGTGTCGTAGGGTCACTTTTGTGTTACAGCAAGCTCATATCTGAGCAAAGAACCAGAATATTACAAGAAGAGGTCACTGACCAAAAACATCATACAATGGAAGACAAATTATGCTATTAAGTATAGCAAACTTAACAAATGTCTTAAGAGGCCATGAGGAAGCATCCTTAAGCAGACATTGATCTACCAAGTTCTAAAATTAGGTTAAAGTTCTCTATGATATTAGAATCTGTTCCCAAGTCGTTCATAACCGCGGACACGACTTTGCGAAAAGATTAATACCCTGCTGGGGTATACAAATTTACCCACAGGTACTAACCGACTCTTAATGCCAGTACATTAGCCCTCTTCCTTGGAAGGCCAACAGAGGGTGGTTAGACATGACCTTTACCTTTCTTTCGCCGAGACCATGAGTCACGCACTAAGGAGATGCCGCCGTAACGGGTCGAGTCTCGAAGCTAGTCCCTAGAGATGTGAACAAGGTTTGAGATACGGAGGCCGGGCCTCTCCCATTCCCTGCCACACTTACCTACCTGTATGAATGCACCTCCTTCACCTCCTTCGATAACAACCAAGATGCATATATTGAATATAACGCCCGAACTATGTGACTCATGGAATCTACTAGGAAAGTTAGTTGGTCGAGGGGGTTTCCAGGCTCTCGTGTGGCTATACACTTGTCTTGGTTTAAGAGGCAAGAACTTAGGTCCTAGTAGTGGCAAGTATGGGACTACAAAAATCACAAGCCACCATGGCCTCCCATACAAGCCTTAGAATATTTAACTTTCATCTCTGATCATACCATGTCATCCTGTCATACTAGGTTCATTCTTCGCTCGGATTCATCAAACGGATGGACCAGAGTAACCGCTAAGCATGGCTAAGGTCAAAAGATATAAAATCTCTAGCAACGCTTCACAGTCCAAACCCTAGTTATGCTAGGAGCAGTGGATCAGGGAATATAGGCTACAAAGGTAGCATGCATCAGATAGGATTACTTTATCTATCTTTAAAAGACTTTGGAATCGTGTGCACATGGCAAGAATTGAAATGCTTGAAATCATAGGATTATATCATGTGTGGGGATATATTTGCCTTTGCATGTTGATAACCCTATAAATCTTCAGGTACATCAAATGGACTTGTTCATCAATTATCCATTACTTATCTTTGATGGTATTGATGTATGACTTTGACTTTGATCTCGAATCATTGCTCACATTCATCTCTGGGGACTACCGAGAGGGAGCAGAAACACCGGAAAGAAAAACAACAATCAACCGTGGTATATATGTAATGCTCAAGCAAGGATGATGATATGACAAGTTAAAGGGTATTGTAATGGACCCTAGTACATGCTTGGTCTTTTTAAACAGGGTCTAAGGGGTGCAAACCCTAGAACAGGGGGATCCTCAGAATCACCCGAGGGGTTCAATTGGTTCTTCTAATTAAACTTGCAATTGAAGTTGTTTAACAATGCATGATTATATTATTATTGTGTAGATCTTATTTTTCTGAACATTTTGATATATTATTTATATTTTTCTTATTTAAAATGAATTAGTTATGAATTTCTCTATTTTTAATTTATTTCAAATCATCATTGGAATATTATAAAATAATATACATTTTGGAATTACTTTAACATTTTAATTTAATAAAAAAACATTTATGATAAGATTTATTCGAATTATAGAGGGTCCCACATGTCATACATTTATTATTCACTGAAATAATTACATAAATGAATTACAAAAACATTTAGATAAAAGAAAAAGGGCATTATGACGCCAGCATGAGGCCTTGTTGACGTCATCAATGGAGGAGCCCTAGATCGAGAACAGATCGGTTGATCCCCTGTGCGCCTGGACGAACGGGTGGGAGCGCTCGATCGAGAGAGTGCAGCGCGGGCTACCAGGTAGTGGTGGTGCAGCCCAAAGATGGTCACCGGAGCGTGGCCGACGACTGCGGACAGTGGTGGAGGAAACGGGTGCACGGCGGTAGAGAGGTATGGGGCTACATGGATGAAAAGGAGAGGTCTGTGAGGACCAGTGGCTCACCCTGAGCACGACGGTGGTGTCTGGGAGGCGAGACGAGCACGGACGATGACGAATCGACAACGCTGGATGCGGCGGCCGACAGGATGTCGAGCTTGATTTCGGCGAGAAGACGGCTCCTCTGCATGTGTGCATTGGCAGGGATGACGAGGGCGACATGGCAAAGCTCCTAGGAACCTCGGCTGGGCGAGGGATGGCTGGAGTCGATGGGGGTGATGGCGGTTAGTGATCTAGGGTTTTGGCCACGGGGAAAAACGAGAACGGGAAAGAGGTAGAGGAGAAGTGGGGCATGGAAAGGATTCGTGGCATCGTCCAGGGTCTTGTAGGTGATGGAGGGTAGCGGATTTCATCATGGCGCACATCAGAGCATCGGGTGGCTGGTGACGATCCAACGAGCTGCTTCCTCATCGGGAACGAAGACGACGATGTGGCCAGGTGGTCGAATCGGTATCGTGCTGGGGTTGGGCTGAGGTGGGCCGCACGTGGGTCGCGACAAAGCAAGGCAGGAAGGCTGCTGGCGGCTGCACCGAGCGGCGGATAGAGAGGGGAGAGAGTTGGGATGCGTCTCATATTAGATTAGGAGCAGTTTTTATTTGTGAAAACGTTTTCCTTTTTCTGTTTTTCTTCTTTCTCTTTTTTATTTTCGATGTCAAATCTGTTTGGATATTTCCAAAATACAATAACTTTGCAAACATATTAAAAATGTTGCAAGGTCCCTTATAAACAATTTGGGCTCCATAACAGTTTGTATTTTAAAATATGAAAACCGTTTGAATATATTTCAGATAGAGAGGGTTAGGGTTTAGGGTTTTGATTCATTTGTTGCATGCATTTTAAGTAGATGATGCTCATGATGTACAAATCAAATCCTAATTACTATTATTAGAATTAGGGATGTTGCAAGGTGTTCTCGCTGCCTTTGAACTACTACAAGAAACAGAGGGAAATAGAGGTGCTCTGGAGGTAGAGTATCTTACCGAGGCATTGTAGAACACGACGGCGAGGTCAGAGACGGCTCACGGTGCCAGAATCATTTGAGAAAGAGGTGCGGTCGGAGAGGTATTGTGGTCGATGTCAACAATCCTGAGGTGTCGGGGCAATCTAGGGGTGCCTACGGTTTCAGGGCATCGCGCCGTGCACATTGGTGACCTCGGCGTGTGTGGGAATGCGCTGGTACAGCAGCGCAGACTCTTCTCCTCCTCCTTCTTGCTGCGGCAGGCGGCGGGAGGAGGTCAGCTGCAGAGAAGCAGCGCAGGGGGAGAGAGGAGAGAGGGGGAGAGAGGGCAAGGGGGAGCATCGGCAGGAGGTCACATGCGGACCCGACGGGATGGACGACAGATGACGGCAACAGAGGGGATCGAGACGGGCGCATGGCAGGAGAGGAACGAAGGGGAAAGGGCAACGAACTAAATGTTGACGAACTAAATGTGTCGAGGACAGCTCTCGCTTTAGCCAGAGATTATGCAAGACGCATCCTGGCAATATGCGACTCATATAACTTATGCGAGTCGCATATTACCAGGATGCGCCTCGTATAACTGTGCACCTATATTCAAAACAATGATAGCGCCTTTTGTTTCACAAAACACTTCATAGCCCAGTGGCTACACACAATCGACACTTTCTTCCAAGGCATTCCAGGTTCAATTCCTGGGAGCCACCTTTTTGAACTATCAAAAATAGTCTAAACTTAATATGCACTATTAAAAATAGTCTAAACATTAATATAAACTACAAAAATATTTTAGTACTTTAAATATCAAATTACCATATATAATTGTGTCGATACATGATATTCCATCCAAATAGCATACAAAAGAGATAATTAAGAATGTGCTGATACATAATAATGCCACACACAAACGCACGCGGCACGTCGTGCTTTCGTCGTTGGAGCTAGCTAGTTAGTGTTTCTTGTTGATAATTATCCGCTTGCCCTTCTTTGTTTCGGTTGAATAGGTTAGGTCTAGGACGTCTTCACTTTTTCTCTTGAACGGGAGTCCTTTCTTAGGTAGGCTTGTGGTGTATGGTGCTTGCTAGCCATATCCGTCTTCCATCTTTGGGTCGCCGTACTAGTCAAAGTCTTTATTATTGGCGACTCCGTCCATTCCGATGATGTTCCTTTTGCCTCTCCTGATGAAAACCTGGCTAGAATTTGATGGGTCGGTAATGTAGAAGAATTGGTCGAATTTACTAGCCAAAACCCATGGCTCATTTCTCGTGGGTACGTTTGCGTCGGTGGTCTTTAACTTTGGAGGTATAACCATTGTGGTGAAATACCGGTCTTCTTTTTTGACGCTCTTGGCCCACCTAACACGGAACATCGACACCTTCTTCATAACGTAGTTGAGCTCCCATATCTTCTTGATCCTTCTGTAGTATCCGGGACATCGTCGGTGTAGAATATCCCTGTTACCCCTGAGTTTTGGTAATCGCAGTTATTGTCCTTTTCCTTGGTGTAGAATGTGTATCCGTTGATATTGTATGCCTGGTAGGCCATTAGGTAGTGTGAGGCACCCTGTGACAAGGAGAATATGAGTTTATCGTCCTCCGAAGACTCGCCCTACGATGTACTATCAAGAACTTTTTTCCTAAACCACTGCGTGAAACCGGAGTTGTGATCTTTGATTACATCTTCCTCATCCTCACCAGGCCGCAGTCACCGTACTTCTTCTTGATAAATTATTTCTGCTCATGTATATATGGATTGACCACCTGAAGGTGTTGTAGAGCGACCAGGTTCGCTCTTTCAAAGTCCTTGGTTTGCCCCTCGAAGTCGACATGCTTTGTGTTCTGGCCCTCGTGGTGACCCCATCCAGCGAGCCTCCCAAGGTGCTTGTTGAATGGCAGACCGATAGGGGTCTCGGTTTGTAGAAAGTTCGAGCAGAAAGATATGCGCTATTCGGCCAGGAAGCCATTTTCTATGCTTCCATCTGGACAGGACCTGTTACGAATGTTTCCCTTGATGTGTCCATTCATCCTTTCGAACGGCATCATGCTTCGTAGAAACAAAGGCCCGAGTTGGACGATATCCTCCATGACATGGAGTAGCAGATGAAGCATGACGTCGAAGAATGTGGGAGGGAAGTAGATCTCGAGCTCACATATTATCACCACGATCTCCTCATGTAGCCTCGTGAGCTTCATAATGCCTATCGACTTCTGAGAGATGACGTCGAAAAAGTTGCACAAGCCAAACAACGTTTCACGAACGTTCTTGTCCATTATCCCTCGGATCGCAACCAGGAGTACCTGCATCATCATCACGGCGACATCGTGAGACTTCATCCCGCTGAAGCACTGCTTCGCCTCATCTAGCCATCTACTTATCTTCCCCGCATAGCCGTTCGGAAATTTGACTCCGAGGAGGCACTTCATAAACTATGTGGCCTCCGCCTTGCTTAGAGTGAAGCATGCAGCCTTGATCTTAACTTCGGCCTTCTTGACCTTTTTGCCCTTGCGATGACTATTTTGCGTTTCCGTCTCCTCCTCCTCCGACTGATCATTGTCTTCATCGTCTGGTGATTGAAGGTCCTTCCTAATGTCCATATGCTTCAAGTCATTCCTCACCTTTGACCCATCTTTGGTCTTGTCGGTGTTAAGGATGGTGGCAAGCAGACTCTCCCCCACGTTCTTCGTGATATGCATGAGATCAAGGCTATGAGGCACGCGAAGGAGCTTCCAGTATGGCAAGTCCTAGAAAATAGACCTCGCCTTCCAAACCCTCAAAACCAGCTCTGACTTCTTTTGGTTCTTTCCTGGCGCACGGCACTCTTTCTAGTTTTTCAACAACTCATCAATTCCAGCGCCGCTCCTCTGGTCTGGGATTCCTTAGAGCTCGACTATACCATCGAACAGATGTCCTAGCGTTATCTAGGGGTGATTCTTGGGAAGCCACCTTCGAGACCCCTGGAACACGGTTTTCCCGGACCCGGGATCTTTCTATAGCTGGCCATACGTTGTATTATCCTTGCACCTAACGCACGCAAAGAATCCTTGGATCACCTTCCTCGCGAAGTATCCGTAACCAGGATAGTCTTGAATGTCGTGATAACCTCCTCTCTCATATCGAAATATTCTTGGGCGGGCATCCCATGTACGGGATCCATCTTCCCAAAGCATGGCCAACTCCTCTTTCAACAACATGGGATACATATTGATGTCTTTACCAGGTTTTTTTGTAGGGGTTTGTAGCATGGAAAACAAATAATTTCTACCGCATGCAAACAAACGAGCCAAGATCTATCTACTATATTGTAGCAACGAGTCGATAGAGGAACTCACCCTCGAAGATTCCAAAGTGTTTAACGAGAGCATATTCTTGAGGGTGAAGTAGTCGTACTCTTGCCGATCTCAAGATCGCGTAGACGATCCTTCCGGCGTTGCGTTCCGGCAGCGCTTCCGCAGTCGGTCACACGTTCGGTACTCGATGAAGACCTTCCTCTCCCTTGTTCCAGCAGGCAGCGGAGGTTGTAGCACTCTCCTCGCGATTCCGGCAGCACGACGGCGTGGTACCGGAAGTAGAGGGGAGATCTCGCAGGGCTTCGCCTTAAGCCGGAGCGAGTATGGTGGACTATGAGAGAGGCCTTGGCGATCTAGGGTTTAGAGGCACCAAGGGAGGAAGCTTGGCCGGCGGCTAGGGCTTGGGGAGAGCCCCAACTCGGCAGCTAAGAGAAACCCTAGGGGGCGGTGGCGACTTGGTGGAGGCCGGCGGCTAGGGCTAGGGTTTAGATGGTGTTGGGTGTAGGGAAGAGGGGCAGCCCTACCCCTCCTTTATAGGTGGGAGGGCATGGCCAAGGGGGAGGGAGTCCTCCCCCAAGTCGGCCTCCTTGGCCGGCGGGTGGAGGGAGAGGAACTCCTCCCCAAGTAGGTTTCCTACTCTCCCTCCACCAAGCAAAACTGCCGTTTGACTTTTCAAATTGGCGTTTGACTTTTCAAACTAGGATTTGATTTCTCCCTTTATTTTGCCCAGCCATGATACCTAGTACATGATGCAACCATTCCACATTGTCATGACACATTCATGTACCCTTCCCCTCCGGAGTGCCGGACCTTCCGGAACCTTCTAGAACATTCCCGATGAAAACACCGGAATCATTCCCCAACTCCGAAACAGGACTTTCCTTATATGAATCTTATTCTCCGGACCATTCCGGATCTCCTCGTGATATCCCGGATCCCATCCGAGACTCCGAACAACATTCGGTCTCTTTCTCATCATTCCATAACTACTCAACAACATCGAATCCTTAAGTGTGTCTACCTACGGTTCGTGAATTATGCGGACATGATCGAGACACTTCTCCGATCAATAGCCAATAGAGGAATCTGGAAATTCATATGGCTCCCACATATTTCTATGATTACTTTGCGATCGAATGAACCACTTACATACGATACCAATTTCGCTTTGTCTCACGATAGTTTACTTATCCGAGGTTTTGATCGTCGGTATCTCTGCATACCTAGTTCAACCTCGTTACTGATAAGTACTCTTTTCTCGTTCCCGTGATATGTGATCCCTTGTGAGCCAGTCACATGATTGCAAGCTAATTGGATGACATTCCACCGAGAGGGCCCAGAGTATATCTATCCGTCATATGGATGGACAAATCCCACTCTTGATCCATGTGTCTCAACCCATACTTTCCGAACACTCAATGCCACCTTTACAGCCACCCAGTTACGATGTGGTGTTTGATGTCATCAAAGCATCCTTCCGATGATGGTGATAAGCATGATCTCATGGTCGAAGTAATTAGGTTACTATGTATCAGAAAGCTTATAGCAATTGAACTATTAAAATGACTTGATCTTTATGCTACGCTTATCTATAGGAGTATGTCCATCATACCATTCTCCTAATGATATGACCTTGTTATTAACAACATCTCAAATGTTCATGATCAAGAAACCATGATCATCTTTTAATCAACAAGCTAGTATTATAAAGAGGCTTTACCAGGGACTCTAATTTAGTTTACAAACCACACAAGTATTAATGTTTCTGGTTAATACTGTTATAGCATGAATGTAAACATTTATCATAAACACAAAGATATAATAATAACTATATTTATTATTGCCTCTAGGACATATCTCCAACATTTTTGGCCCTTGAACTAGCATACTCATGGTTACGTACTTATTCTTCATGCACAACAAGGGGTAGGTTGTAGATCCATACAAACACGGGCCAGGTGCTACGTGTGTTGCTCCGGCTTGCAAATGGATTGAGTCCGTCAGTGCTCATGCCCAGCCTGAGGTTCCTTGACTCTTTCCCGTATCATTCGTAATATTAGAGGTCCAACACCTTCCACTGGCAAGCATCCTAAGGGTGCCTCAACATTTCCTTATTTTCCGTATCTTCGTATTCTGGCCTCTTTCTTTCCGTGTGCCAACACATGAGTTGTGCTTCCTTAGGGTCCGTGAAATACCGCTGCAGACGAGGGGCCAGAGAAAAGTACCACACCACTTTTATAGGAGCTTTCTTGGTCCCTCTGTTGTACCGAGAGGTCTTGCACACCAGACACGTGGTCTTCTGTGTGTCCTCGCCCCGATAGATGATGCAATCATTTATGTAGACGTGGTATTTCACGTGCGGTAGATCGAGAGGGCACACGACTTCCTTGGCCTCAGCGATACTAGTCAGATATGTGTTCCCACTCTTGGGAAGACGATCATGCCAGAATTCCATGTTGTCGTCACAGCATTCGTCCGTTATTTTGTGTTTCTCCTTCATCTCCAGAGACCTGAGCGTTACATTCAGACGGGTATCCTCGTTGTTGCATCCGTCAAACAATGGAGTAACCGCGTCTGTATACATTTGCTCTAGCTTAGCTTTCTCTCTAGGGGCGGCTCCAGCGTTACTCGTCTCCCTGAGAAGCAGCTCTTGGTAATGAGGGTCTCACAACCATCTCGAATCATGCCCGACACCTTGATTTCATGTTCCTGCCTGGCGCCACCTTCATTATTTTCATGATCATGCCCAACGCCATCTGCTTGATCTTCATCATATTCATGCTTGGTGCCACCTTGATCTTCATGATCACCTGTTGTTGGGGGGATGACCCCAGGTAGGGTCAAGCTAAGGTAAAGGGGCATGGCCCACCGAGATATTTGTTGGGTCAAAGGATGACCCGGCTGAGTAATATGAGTACCAGCAGAATAAGGACCGGACCAATCCGAGTGAGACTGATAAGGCTTAACTCGGCCGACATATTACATATGTCGGCAAAGTATCTACTATGTTTGTACTTGCATGTGTGCGCTTGGCCGAGTCATACAGAGTGAGGCCGAGTCACAGCGAAGCTTGCTCAAGAAGGAGTGAGCGAGCTTAGAAGTCAACACAACACTCTGTCTCTCCTCCAGGAATCTGCATAGTGCCAAGTGCTACAGACAACGGTCAGAGGGACATAAGAGCAGAAGATTGGTCACGGAGGTGATAGTCCCATAGCCCAACACTCACATGTCGTGGGCTCTAGATTATTGTCGTCGATAGAAGAGAGACAGGGAAAGACTCCCATTGAATTACTATTTTGGGATGAGAATATTATAGGAATATGCCATCCATGTCAGACCTAATGAATCCTGGCAACCCCTTTATAAGGTGAGCCAGGACCTGTAAAGAGGGGGATCGATTCATTTTACACTTAGAGGGTAGTTGAGTGCTTCTTCCTCCTCTCCCTCTAATACAGCTCAAGGAGCAAGTGTAACCATTGTTGATCTAAGGAAGGATCGTGAGTGACTTGTTCGTGTGTAGAAACCACTACATCTTTCCTCCCTGGATCCCTCTAGCACACATTGGCCCCATCTTTAGCCTACCCGTGCCATATGCCGTGCCACCACCACGATAGTTGGCGCCCACCATGGGGCCAGCAGCGGTGCTAGCTGGAGTCAAGATCCGGACGGGAAACTTCATTGCCACCGACGAGCAAATCGTCTACGGGCTCGTTCAGCGCTTCAACATGTGGGATTATGTCAGCGATAATGCGCACCACTTCGCCATGCGCTCTCCTCCGCGCAGCGGAGTCTTCATCAACCTAGGCGACCACAAGGTGTACATCGGCATCGACGTTTCCTATGTCTACCCTCAGCGAGTACTCATCACGGGAGAGACTCCCCTCAGTGCTGCTAGCGGTCCGTGTATCACTCGCCCTGCAAGCATCATCGAGGTGATGATGACCACGCCCGCACCAGCAGCACGCGCGTGAGCTGGGCCAAGCAAGAACCCGGCTGTAACACCCTCAGAATCGGACCTATGCAAGTTTGAGCAAAATTCGCCAAACCCGCATAGAAACGATTCAAAGGTGCCCACCAGGCACTTTCGTGCGGGTGGAAAACGAAGTAATAACATTACACAACAGTCCTCGATGGGACCCACAGAACAGATATATATAACAACGACTCAAAGAGTCAAGAATACAGATATACGGTACAAAGATCCAAATCACCTTGAAAACGATGGGAGCGTCCGACTACGGACAAGAAGCAAATGGGGCTAAGAGCCCTGAAGAATAACCGATGGCGTCCATAACCTGCCCAGGCCAAGCCGGAAGGGTAACCACGCTAACGGCGTCGATCTCAAAACCTGCTTAACAAAAGGTGCCGACAAAGGCAAAGCGAAAAACAAAGAAGGAGCGTCGATCGAGGCCAGTACACGGCGAGACTAGAATTCGGCGGTCCTCGCCTACATAGGTATGGTGGACTGAAGCGGCAGCGGCAGCATGCACTAAACAACCTATAGAGACTCGATACAACTGGCGGTTATCAGAGAGGGTAAGAATGACCTATCCGGATCCAACCTGAAGCTAACACCAAACAAACCCATCCTGGAGTTTCCCCCTCGAGACCTTCGAGGAAGTCAACCGAGGAACTCACACAGTTGGCAGTTTTATTTATTCAGTTATCGTTGCAGTAATTACTAGTCAGGTTTAGATAATCGTCCTGATAAAGTAAGCAGTGGGCACTTTTAGTTAATCATTCCGTTATAGTGGCAGCACTTACTAGTCAGATACATTTAACATGAGATAACCCATAAACCCAGTAGATGTTGGTACTTTTATTCAGCCATTTCGTTGTAGTTGCAATACTTACTAGTCAGATACATTTGTCGCAAGCGACAACCAAGCAAGCAAGGGTGGGCAGTATTAATTAGCCATTCCGTTATAGTGAAGCTGATTGCTAGTCATTATAAGTCAAATTAATAGCAGTAAACTTTAGTTATGCTTGTCTATGATCGAGATACTGTGCTCCAAGTCGTCCATATCCGCGGACACGGCTTTCAGAAAGTTTTACCCGGCCGGGGTGCACCAATAGCAACACACGCTCGATCAACCTCGGAAAAACCAAATCAAAACCCAACGAGGCTTTCACGACTGAACAATCACAGGATTCAGAAATATTTCAGGGGGCCACCCCTTAGAGTAGAATCCGCAACGGAGTAAGCAAGCTCCGAGACGGCCTCAAGGTTTGCGTCAATGGCTGTAAACGACTGGGAACCCGAAAGTGTGGCTGGGCTTGTCGATACCGCGTAAACATTCCGCTTCCAAAACAGTACAGTGTGCAGTACCTCGCACAATCGTAAATAAAGCGGTAAAACATGGCATAAGTACAGGATCGTAAATAAAACCTCAAACTAGTTTGTGGCCCCAAGAAATAAGAATGAATCAAGCTCTGGCTCAGGGGGGTCCCATATACCTCCCGGATGTGGATAGCGCGCAAAATCAAGGAACAGGTATCAAGTACTCGGGGTCTTACGGGACACAAGTGGGCGTTCGGAAACCAAATATTATCTATCACCCACCGATGCCTCTGCTTATTCAATTTTAGTTGTTAAACAGAAATTAAAGTGACGATAAGGAAAACTAGAATCATCTCCAACAGCAACAGGCGGCAATACATCAGCAACTGTGGCATGTGACGACACACATCAGCACTTGAGCAAGCAACTACGACGCGCAAGTCCAACTATCTACCAAACAACAGGTGATAGGGTGTGTCCAAGGCAATATACGGCTGCAGGGGATATATCGGGTACGGAAACTAGAGCATCGCAACACAGATAGCAATAGATCAACAGGAGGGAATAAAGACTATAAAAGTAAGATAGGTAGAAAGGGGGAGATGCTCGCCTGAAAACATTGTCGAAAGGTTCATCCGAAGATCGGGGCGGAGCTCACATCAACTCAACGGTCCAATCCACGAAGAAGCAAAACACTAGAAGAAACACCGGATGCGCTATTTAATAAAACGACAGAAGATCGGCATGATGCATGTATGATGGATGACATGGCAAGGTGCGATGCAATTAGGTCATATTAAGCGGAACCGGGGTCCCGGCAATTAATTAAATGGTTCAAGTTGTTTAGAACCCCCGCACTTTAAATGTTGTTATAACAAGGCAAGATAAGATACCGGTTCGCTACACAAGTTTAAATGAGGCCAATATAAGGCTAGAGTTGCCCGCATATGGGCCCCATATTTAATTATTAGGTGAATCGGCGGAAGGCCCCCAAACCACAGATATGCATGCAAGGATGGCAATTTAATATGCAATCAAGTTGATATTATGTTATCAAATAGGGTTTCGGAAAGAGTTCACACATTAGAGGGGGCTCGACGATCTTGGGGTTCCGGGGTTCGGGGTCGGTCTCAGGGTTCGACGGTTCCGTTCTCGGGATCAGGGTTAGGTCTTGGCGCATCCGGGGTCTTCGGGTCATGTTGTCGGGCATGGCGTTCAAAGTGGAGAACTTGGCGTTCCGGTGGCGGTCTTGGCGTCAGGGTTCTCGCGGCAGGAGTGCAGTATTGATGTCCTCGAGGAAGTACTTTCCGTACATGTGTCTCCGGTTCCGAGTCGATGATCCTGTCGTCCGATGTCGGGGTCTCTAGGGTCTTGACGGCTTCGGTTCCGAGAGGGAGATCTTGGCGTCGAGGTTTCCGTGACGGAGATCTTGTCGTTCCGTGTTGGCGTCCTCGGTGTCGGGGAAGATCTTGGGGTTCGGCGGGATCGGTCTTCGGGTTCTTTGGTTTTCCCAAGTGGCGGCCTTGACGTCCAGGCATCGGTTCCTCGAGACCGGGGTTGTCGGTTCCCTCTCGACGATCTTGTGGCTCCGAGGGTTTGGGTAATGTCTTGAGGTCCACCCTTCGGTGGCGGATCGAGGTTGTGCGGACGGTCCTATCGTCGATGAAGATCTTGCCGCTTTGTCGGGGTTCTCCACGCCCGGTTGCCCTTGGCATTAGCTTTTGCGAAGGGGATCATGGCGTTCCGAGATGTAGCTCTTGGCTAAGATTCGTCCCCTCGTGCTTCGTCTTGATGGGCTAGAACACAAACGCTTAGGCAACGGTATATGCAGGCAGTACCCAAACCACCTAAAGGCCAGAAAAACCCAGGCACGGGGATGTGCCCCTGGCGACAGACGGAGGAGGCGGCACGGCAACTTCGGCGGGAGGCAGGGAAGCTCGCTGTGGGTGGAGCTCGCGGGGCCGCGCTCGTGGGGCCGCGCGACGAGGCTTGGAAGGAGGTGGGGCCGAAGTCCGTCACGCGAGCAGCGACGAGAGGCGGCGGTGGGGCCCTGGGCGGCCAGCGGAGGGACGGCGAGACGCGGTTGCGGAGGCGGTGGAGGCGGTGGAGGCGGCGGCGGCAGACGGGTCCCAGCTGGCGGCTCGGCGGCTGCCAGGCGGTAGCGAGGGACCGGAGGCTCCGGCGGGAGGAGCCCACGGCGAGGTGGGGACGAGGAGGTGGAGGCGGGTGACGAGGAGAGAGAGGAGCTGGAGCGCGGCGGCAGGGTCGAGCGTCTGTGGGAGGCGGGCGGGCGGGCTGGCCAGGCTGAGCGCCAATGGCAGGTCGGGGAGGCGGTGGAGCCCGGGCGAGGAGAGCGGCGAAGGCGGTGCGAGGCTCGGGCGACGCTGCGGCTCGTGCCCAAAGCCAGCGAGGCGAGGTCGGCGGGGGACACGCGGCCGGGGACGGGCGGCCTCGGGGCAGCGGTGCCGGCGAGCGCCAAGGAGGGGAGCACCAAGGAGGAGAGCGGCGAGGCTATGGAGGCGAGGGGAGAGGGTAGGCGACCTGGCGGCGGGTGGAGGGTGCTGCGCGACGGCGCGCGACAAGGAGCAGAGGAGGGGATCGATGCTGCCTCAAGGGAGAGGGAGAAGGCGATGGAAGGTGGGAACAGGCGCGAGGTGGGAGGAGGGAGAGACTGCGGGGACAGGGTCTGGCTCGGTGGGGCCCGGGCGGTCCCACGTGCAGAGAGAGGGGAGGACTGGGGCGCGCCGCAGCGTGTGTGCGTGAGGTTGTGCGGGCACTGGCGTGGTGGGGTGTGGGTTTGAGAGGGAGAGAGAGGGAAGGGTGAGAGGGGGTTGGTGATGTGGCAGAAGCTGGTTGGATAGAAGGGAAGGGGAGGGTGATGTGGCATGATACTATTGGAGGGAGTGAGGTGGAGGTGTGTGTGGGTAGAGTAGTGGGTGGGTTTAGGATTTAGATGGGGCAGGTTGGGGTGGACCGTTTTAAAAACTGGGGCGGTCGTTCGGGTCGGGTTGGCCCGTTCGACTGCCCCTACTAAATTAAATATAAATTTTATTTGTTTTAAACGGGCTGTTGGCAAACCGATAGCGGCCAAAACAAAATATTCCGGGGACCCGGTTTTGATGTTTGAAAATAAAGAGGGGCGTTTAGAAAACAACACGGGCTTTGCAAACATAGTTTTGGCAAACAATGCATGATGATGACGATGCAATGCACAAATTCAACGCGATTTTCTAGTAGTGGTTTTTGCGGGATGCCACAATTCGACACCACTAACAATGGATCTCGCCCTCGAGATCCGCCTCATGGTACCGGAAGGAAGGTCGGCGCTCTGCGTCTTCTCACTTCGTGTAGATCTTCTCGACACCACTAACGAGGGTTCATCCTCCATCTTGAAATCGGCGACACCACCAACAAAAGGGTCGTTGTTCTTGATCATCGAGAGAACACTCCGGATAAACAAAGGACGAAGATAGAGGCATCAAACGATAAGGCCACCCCTAACTCCCGTTAGAAGAGGGAAAAGTTACATTGATCCACCAGTTCGATGTACCGAGCGAACAGTAAGAGTCGGGTAGGGTGATCAGTCCATCCCGGATCCAACTATCAACTCTATACATGGGTAGGAGAATCAGGCAACTCAACTCTCGAGATTTAGACTGAAGATCTCCTTAGGTGGTATCCGGAACAAAGGGATGATGCCAGCAGGAATCGTATGAAAGACACAATGATTAGGTTCCGCGATGGTTCCATTGGCATGAACAACACATGCTCAAGGTATACTCCAACTTCACCAATGCTCATCCTTCTCATATGTTTTTCAACGACACAGATATCCAGCAAAGAACACATATGGATAAAGATCTCAAGAACAAACTATCGGAGGTAGGGCACAACAGACAAGTTGCAGATTGATGATCGTAGCACCTCCGTTACAAAAGGGAGAAAGCGAGACCCTAAAGGTACGACGGAAAACCAACCACGAGAAATCCTGGACTCGAAGAGAGAGATGAGAGCGGATTGAAAACACGTAGGGGTAAGAGGGAACAGCAGAGGGGTAAGGAGTAAAATCAGACCTAACCAGAACTATCCAACCGTTTGTTGCAAAATAGTTTTGACACTTCTACTTCGGCCGTTAGCTAGGTTATCCTACAGGCTGGACTTGTGGGGTATCGCAACTGCTGAGCTCTGATACCACTCTGTAACACCCTCAGAATCGGACCTATGCAAGTTTGAGCAAAATTCGCCAAACCCGCATAGAAACGATTCAAAGGTGCCCACCAGGCACTTTCGTGCGGGTGGAAAACGAAGTAATAACATTACACAACAGTCCTCGATGGGACCCACAGAACAGATATATATAACAACGACTCAAAGAGTCAAGAATACAGATATACGGTACAAAGATCCAAATCACCTTGAAAACGATGGGAGCGTCCGACTACGGACAAGAAGCAAATGGGGCTAAGAGCCCTGAAGAATAACCGATGGCGTCCATAACCCTGCCCAGGCCAAGCCGGAAGGGTAACCCTGCTAACGGCGTCGATCTCAAAACCTGCTTAACAAAAGGGGTGCCGACAAAGGGCAAAGCAGAAAACAAAGAAGGAGCGTCGATCGAGGCCAATACAGCGAGGCTAGAATCGGGTCCTCGCCTACATAGGTATGGTGGATGGCGGCAGCGGCAGCATGCACTAAACAACCTATAGAGACTCGATACAACTGGCGGTTATCAGAGAGGGTAAGAATGACCTATCCGGATCCAACCTGAAGCTAACACCAAACAAACCCATCCTGGAGTTTCCCCCTCGAGACCTTCGAGGAAGTCAACCGAGGAACTCACACAGTTGGCAGTTTTATTTATTCAGTTATCGTTGCAGTAATTACTAGTCAGGTTTAGATAATCGTCCTGATAAAGTAAGCAGTGGGCACTTTTAGTTAATCATTCCGTTATAGTGGCAGCACTTACTAGTCAGATACATTTAACATGAGATAACCCATAAACCCAGTAGATTTTGGTACTTTTATTCAGCCATTTCGTTGTAGTTGCAATACTTACTAGTCAGATACATTTGTCGCAAGCGACAACCAAGCAAGCAAGGGTGGGCAGTATTAATTAGCCATTCCGTTATAGTGAAGCTGATTGCTAGTCATTATAAGTCAAATTAATAGCAGTAAACTTTAGTTATGCTTGTCTATGATCGAATCGTGCTCCAAGTCGTCCATATCCGGACACGGCTTTGAGAAAGTTTTACCCGGCGGGGTGCACCAATAGCAACACACGCCGATCAACCTCGGAAAAACCAAATCAAAACCCAACGAGGCTTTCACGTGAACAATCACAGGATTCAGAAATATTTCAGGGGCCACCCTTAGAGTAGAATCCATAGCAGTAAGCAAGCTCGAGACGGCCTCAAGGTTTGCGTCAATGGTCAGAAACGATTGGGAACCCGAAAGTGTGGCTGGGCTTGTCGATACCGCGTAAACATTCCGCTTCCAAAGCGATGCGATGCGTTACCTCGCAATCGTAAATAAAGCAAGAAAACATGGCATAAGTACAGGATCGTAAATAAAACCTCAAACTAGTTTGTGGCCCCAAGAAATAAGAATGAATCAAGCTCTCGGGGGTCCCATATACCTCCGGATGTGGATAGCGCATAAAATCAAGGAACAGTATCAAGTACTCGGGGTCTTACGGGACACAAGTGGGCGTCGAAACCAAATATTATCTATCACCCACCGATGCCTGCTTATTCAATTTTAGTTGTTAAACAGAAATTAAAGTGACGATAAGGAAAACTAGAATCATCTCCAACAAAGCAAAGCGGCAATACATCAGCAATCTGTGGCATGTGACACACATCAGCACTTGAGCAAGCAACTACGACGCGTAAGTCCAACTATCTACCAAACAACAGGTGATAGGGTGTGTCCAAGGCAATATACTGCCGAGGGATATATCGTGCGGAAACTAGAGCATCGCAACACGAGATAGCAATAGATCAACAGGAGGAATAAAGACTATAAAAGTAAGATAGGTAGAAAGGGGGAGATGCTCGCCTGAAAACATTGTCGAAAGTTTCATCCGAAGATCGGGGCGGAGCTCACATCAACTCAACGGTCAAATCCGAAGAAGCAAAACACTAGAAGAAACACCGGATGCGCTATTTAATAAAACGACAGAAGATCGGCATGATGCATGTATGATGGATGACATGGCAAGTTGCGATGCAATTAGGTCATATTAAGCGGAACCGGGGTCCCGGCAATTAATTAAATGGTTCAAGTTGTTTAGAACCCCGCTTTAAATGTTGTTATAACAAGGCAAGATAAGATACCGGTTCGCTACACAAGTTTAAATGAGGCCAATATAAGGCTAGAGTTGCCCGCATATGGGCCCCATATTTAATTATTAGGTGAATCGGCGGAAGGCCCCCAAACCACAGATATGCATGCAAGGATGGCAATTTAATATGCAATCAAGTTGATATTATGTTATCAAATAGGGTTTCGGAAAGAGTTCACACATTAGAGGGGGCTCGACGATCTTGGGGTTCCGGGGTTCGGGGTCGGTCTCAGGGTTCGACGGTTCCGTTCTCGGGCTCAGGGTTAGGTCTTGGCGCATCCGGGGTCTTCGGGTCATGTTGTCGGGCATGGCGTTCAAAGTGGAGAACTTGGCGTTCCGGTGGCGGTCTTGGCGTCAGGGTTCTCGCGGCAGGAGTGCAGTATTGACGTCCTCGAGGAAGTACTTTCCGTACATGTGTATCCGGTTCCGTGTCGATGATCCTGTCGTCCGATGTCGGGGTCCCTAGGGTCTTGACGGCTTCGGTTCCAAGAGGGAGATCTTGGCGTCGAGGTTTCCGTGACGGAGATCTTGTCGTTCCGTGTTGGCGTTCTCGGTGTCGGGGAAGATCTTGAGGTTCGGCGGGATCGGTCTTCGGGTTCTTTGGTTTTCCCAAGTGGCGGCCTTGACGTCCAGGCATCGGTTCCTCGAGACCCGGGGTTGTCGGTTCCCTCTCGACGATCTTGTGGCTCCGAGGGTTTGGGTAATGTCTTGAGGTCCACCCTTCGGTGGCGGATCGAGGTTGTGCGGACGGTCCTATCGTCGATGAAGATCTTGCCGCTTTGTCGGGGTTCTCCACGCCCGGTTGCCCTTGGCATTAGCTTTTGCGAAGGGGATCATGGCGTTCCGAGATGTAGCTCTTGGCTAAGATTCGTCCCCTCGTGCTTCGTCTTGATGGGCTAGAACACAAACGCTTAGGCAACGGTATATGCAGGCAGTACCCAAACCACCTAAAGGCGGAAAAACCTGTGCACGGGATGTGCCTGGCGGCGAGGCGGAGGCGGCACGGCAACTTCGGCGGGAGGCAGGGAAGCTCGCTGTGGGTGGAGCTCGCGGGGCCGCGCTCGTGGGGCCGCGCGACGAGGCTTGGAAGGAGGTGGGGCCGAAGTCCGTCACGCGAGCAGCGACGAGAGGCGGCGATGGGGCCCCTGGGCGACGGCGACGGAGGGACAGCGAGACGCGGTTGCCGGAGGCGGTGGAGGCGGGTGAGGGCGCGACGGACGGGGTCCCGCAGCGGCGCGGCGGCCGTGCTGCTGTAGGCGAGGACCGCGAGGCTCCGGGGAGGAGCCACCACGAGGTGGGGACGACCGGGAGAGGTGGAGGCGGGTGACGAGGGAGAGCGAGGGAGCTGCGGCCCACGGGGCGAGGGTCGAGCGCGGTGGAGTGCGTCTGCGCGGAGGCGGGCAGGCGTGAGGCTTGGCGGCGGGAGCATGGCGCGCAGCAGGTCGGGAGGCAGTGGGCGCGCTGCGAGGCGGGGCGGCGTCGGCGAGGCTGGGCTCTGGCGCGGCCAGCTCGTCTGGCAGCGGCGAGGCGAGGGGACACGGGCCCGGGACAGGCGGCCTCGGCAGCGGTGCAGCCAGCGCCAAGGAGGGAGCGCCAAGGAGGAGAGCGAGGCTATGGAGGCGAGGGAGAGGGTAGGCGACCTGGCGGGTGGAGGTGCTGTGACGGCGCGACAAGGAGCGAGAGGAGGATCGATGCCTCGGGAGAGGGAGAAGGCGACAGGAAGGTGGGAACAGGCGCGAGGTGGGAGGAGGGAGAGACTGCGGGGACAGGGTCTGGCTCGGTGGGGCCCGGGCGGTCCCACGTGCAGAGAGAGGGGAGGACTGGGGCGCGCCGCAGCGTGTGTGCGTGAGGTTGTGCGGGCACTGGCGTGGTGGGGTGTGGGTTTGAGAGGGAGAGAGAGGGAAGGGTGAGAGGGGGTTGGTGATGTGGCAGAAGCTGGTTGGATAGAAGGGAAGGGGAGGGTGATGTGGCATGATACTATTGGAGGGAGTGAGGTGGAGGTGTGTGTGGGTAGAGTAGTGGGTGGGTTTAGGATTTAGATGGGGCAGGTTGGGGTGGACCGTTTTAAAAACTGGGGCGGTCGTTCGGGTCGGGTTGGCCCGTTCGACTGCCCCTACTAAATTAAATATAAATTTTATTTGTTTTAAACGGGCTGTTGGCAAACCGATAGCGGCCAAAACAAAATATTTCGGGGACCCGGTTTTGATGTTTGAAAATAAAGAGGGGCGTTTAGAAAACAACACGGGCTTTGCAAACATAGTTTTGGCAAACAATGCATGATGATGACGATGCAATGCACAAATTCAACGCGATTTTCTAGTAGTGGTTTTTGCGGGATGCCACACCGGCGGCCCTAGATCCGGCAATCGTGGATCCACCTGAGGTTCGCAATGTCACACCTAAGGCAACTCGAATCAGAGGGCCACCCTTACAAAGGACAGAGACCATCCTGCAGGAAGCAATAGATAACTTAACCACTCCTGTAGCTCCTATTATAAACCCGGCTCGGGCACAGGCTGAGTTAGAGGAAACTCGGTTAAAATGTTAGAGGAGGCTAGGAGGGTAGCAGCACTGCAACAGTTGCTTAACATCACTTTGCGTGAGTATGCAAGGGAAAACAAGCTCGACAATAGCCCAACTCGGCTAGATGGTGTTAGAATAAGGGGAAAGAACCTCCTTAGTGATATCAACAAGGAACATGAGTCTAGGCAAGGTGATTTGGCTAACCTAGGGCTTCCGAGATATAGCACTCCGACAAAGAACCTTAGGGCGGCAAATGCAGCTGCATCCGAGATAGATGGCCTGACCGGTGAAGCCTGGCAGAGGCAACATGAAAGATTTATCGAGCTGGTGCGCATTGCAAACCAGCAGAATGAGGATCTTCTCTATAACAACCCGGCGAGACCCAGAGGTTCATGTGTAGTTCATTCGGCTAGAGATTCCCCGGTAGTGTCAGCTGCCGTGGCATTTTCGCCCAGCAGAGGATCAAGGAAAGACAAGGCAATGACCTCGGGAAGAAGGGATAAACAGATGGTCCCATATGACCCGACAGTGGCTAGGAAACAAAATGTGAACCAAGGCAATGCAAGCCGAGGTAATAGTGGGAATAGAAACCCGGATCATGGCAATGGTGGTCAAGGAAACCATGAGCATGGTAACCCTGGCCAAAATCATTCAGCTGGAGGGAGGCAGCATCCTCCACAAGATCGCATGCCGAGGTATGAACCTCGGCAAGGAAGGGATGCAGGAACAGCTCCACATAACCTGGCGCAGAACATATATATAATGATGGTTATTCAGAAATGGAGAATGAAGGATTTGCTAGGCCCAATCACCATGGGATGGAAGAAAGAGCAGCAAACAGAAACTTGCAGCTGGATGATGCAAGGCTTAAACTTGACAGGATATACATATCCGAGTTATTGGAAGAGCAAGGTCCTCAAGGCCAGCATGTTTTGGACCTCGGATCATGAGGGAGCCACCCGTTCCGAATTTTCAGTTGCCAAGAGGGACAAAAACATACAACAAAAGAACAAAGCCACAAGTTGGTTGATTGATTATGCAAGTGCTGTGAAAATTGCAGAAGGTAACCTTAGATTGGCAGTGAGGTATGTACCACAAATGTTGGAAGGACCAGCAAGAGTGTGGTTAAATAACCTGCCAGCGGGAAGTATCAACTGCTGGTTAGATGTTGAGGAGATGTTCGTAAGAAATTTCACGAGCACATATAAGAGGTTGAATAGACCTCAACAGGTCGCCATGTGCAAGAAAAGACCAAATGAGACTGACTGAGAATTTCTAACTCAGTGGTGTAACCTAAGGAACTCATGTGAAGGGGTGATTAAGGATGGCAATTTTACCCATGGGTACGGGTACCCGCGGGTACCATACCCGCATGGGTAGGGTATGGGCGCACTTTTATACCCATGGGTAATACCCATGCCCTACCTGTTAAAAGTCACGAGTACGGGCACAGGTATAGACTAGTACCCATGGGTATAACCATACTCTGCCTGTTTAAACTGACATGTCAAACTTATCTATAGAGTTTGAACCTATGCGGCCAAGAAGCCTAGGGACGAGTATGAGATTGCAACTTCTAAATTATAATTTGATGCTTTCATGTACTCGTCTACTATTAGTAAGTAGAGATTGTTGTCTTTTTTAAATATGCTATTGGTGAAAGTAAAATTTTGAATAACCTGTATACTATTGGATATACCCGCCGGGTATGGGTATGAGTAAAGTTTTATACTCGCGGGTATGGGTATGGGTAAGTTTTTGTACCCATTGGCTACACGGGTATGGGTATGGTATTGCTCTACCCTGCCCATACCCTACCCATTGCCATCCTTAGGAGTGATTGAATCGCAAGAGATTGCCTAGTTTGCACATGGGTGCAGGTATGCAAGTGTGTTGTGGCAGAGGCTGTAGAGAGATATGCCAACCACATTGGCCGAGATAATTCGCATAGGCGACTCATATGCATTGGGAGATCTGAATCAGCCAGAGCTTATGCCGGCAAATCACAATGGTTAGCATGAGCATGCCGCTTGTGATGGTGCTGGGTCATCCCGAAGGAATGAATTCCGAGGAAGAAGAGATGACATGCCAGATTATCGGTACAAATTGAGTCAAGTTGCTGCTGTAACCCAAGACCAGCCCAATTATGTGGGTAATCAGTG
The DNA here is from genome assembly GCA_030063025.1 of Avena longiglumis. Taxonomy (NCBI): domain Eukaryota; kingdom Viridiplantae; phylum Streptophyta; class Magnoliopsida; order Poales; family Poaceae; genus Avena; species Avena longiglumis. The sequence goes on along the minus strand of CP125973.1, from coordinate 442,084,015 downwards.
TCAAGAGAACAAATCTAAATAGTGGACTCCGATAAATGATGGCAAGAAATAGAGGCCAAAGTACACATATGAATCCATGCTAGATCATCCTTGTAAGTTTCACACTCCTAACCTGCCAAAACGGTGAATCATACAACTCGGCAGTGTGCTTGCATGAAAATGGCTATGGGCGATACACAGCCAAGCCAGACGAATCAGAGACCTCATCTCATAGGAGGCAATGCGCAGCAATAACTGGCTTTGCCTGCTCCACCGTCGAGGTATGAGAACCAGCCACCACTGAGGTATGAGAGTCATGATAGGAGAGAAGCAGTCCACCAAGTGGCGAATCAGAATCAGGAGAACTGTGGAAACCCTAGCCAAGGGGGAAGAAATGAGTATAGAGAGCATCATCATGCCTACTGTGTGTTTACAATAGAGTTGACGGATAAGAAAAGCATGCAGAGGAGGCATATGGAAGTAAACACAGTCATGTCGGCTATGCCGAGATACCTGAACTAGTCAGATCCGGAGATCACCTGGAGTATAAGTGATCACCCCAAAATCATGCCAAACCCCGAATCATATGCCCTAGTGCTGGATCCGACATTCACTGGGCCAAACATCAATGTTAAGTTCTCTAAGGTCCTGATTGGCAATGGAAGCAGCATAAACATATTGTACAAGGACACAATGCACAAGCTCGGAATCAACGAGAACATGTTACAGACAACCAAGACTACTTTCCAAGGCATTGTGTTGGGGTTGTCTTGTGAGCCAATTCGCAAGGTCCGGATCAATGTGTTATTCGGCACAAGGGAAAACTGCAGAACTAAGAATTTGGAGTTCGAGGTTGTAGATTTGGAGAGTTGTTACCATGCACTGCTGGGAAGGCCGACATTATCAAAGTTCATGACTAGTTCTCACATCAGTTACTTGAAGATGAAGATGTCAGGACACAATGGAGTGATCACCATTGCTGGAGATTACAGAGGATCAATGGAGTCTGCCTCGACCGGGTCAAACCTAGCCAACTGATGGCGCCCAGAACTTGTCATGGAACGCTTCGTTGGAAACCCCAAGAGCAAGGTATGAAGAAGCACAACAGCAAGTTTCCCTCAGTAAGAAACTGAGGTTATCGAACCAGTAGGAGGAAGGAAACGTCACACAGGTGTTGCAAGCAACGCGGAGACCTGCACAACACAAACTCAAGACTTTGCCCCAATGAATCAGTGAGGTTGTCAAGCTCACCGGTTTGCTGTAACAAAGGATTAAACGTATGGTGTGGAAGGTAATGGTTTGCAGCAAGTAAACAAGTAACAGTGGAAGATGTATCAATGGTAAAGATTGGACCGGGGTCCATAGTTCACTAGAGGTGCTCTCCTTAGATAAACAACATGGCATGAAGGGTAAACAAATTACAGCGGGGCAATTGACAGGAACTGAGCAAGGCATAACAATGAAATTACTAGTCAAAAAGATCCTATGAGATTCGATTGGGCAATACAACAAGATACATAGACCGCCATCCAACTGCATCTATGACTAGAAGTCCACCTTCAGGTTATCATCTGAACCCCCTCTAGTATTAAGTTGCAATCAATAGACAAATGCTTTAAGCAAAGTGTGTAAGGTAAACAGTCCACATGTTCCATGAATAATAGACCGTTGTTTTTTCCCTAGTAGCAACAGCACATCTATAACTGAAGAGATTATTGTCACTTCCCTTGGAAACTAGAGGCATGAACCCACTATCGAGCATAAATACCCCCTCTTGGAGTCACTAGCAACTACTTGGCCAAGATAGCTACTAACAACGGAGAGCATGCAAGATCACAAACAACACAGACATGGTAGAATCATAAAGACAAAACCATTAATAAAACCAACATAATAATCTCAATATCCATCGGATCCCCGCAAACACAACATGCATGATTACAAATAGATTAGATCTTGATCATGAACGGAGGTCACAATATCTATACATGAAAGCACAAAGGAGGAGATACAACCATCTAGCTACTACATGGACCCATAGTCCAAGGTGGAACTACTCACGCATCATACTGGAGAGAAGGCCTTCGGGATGATCTCCCCTCCGACAGGGTGCCGGGAAGAACTTCAGTCCCCCCCCCAATCTAGGGACGGTGGTGGCGGCGGCTACAGACGGTTTCGTGGATATTTGATCGGGTGCTCAGGGTTTCTGCATCGGGGGCTTCTTATAGGCGAAGGCGAAGGCCGAGGCGGCGGCCAGGGGCCCCAAACCCTAGCCAGGCGCGAGCCCACCTGTGGTCGTGCCTGGGGTGGTGTGGCCCCTTTGGATCGCCTCCCCGGCTCCCCTCTGGACTTCTTGTTCCCCATGGAAAGTAATTGACTTTGATGTTTGTCCCGTCCAATTCCGAGAATATTTATTTACTAACTTTTCTAAAACCAAAAACAGCGGAAAACAGGCATCTGGCACTGTTGCAACTGTTAATAGGTTAGTACCAGAAAACATGTAAAAAGCACCTCAAAGTGTAGACAAAGCAAAGCAAAGCAAAGTAGATACTAAACAAGCATGGAACATCAAAAATTATAGATACGTTTCCGACGTATCACCGAGTCATTGGTAATTGCAAGAGAAAAGAGGAGGATTCAAGAGGTGGCAGCTTTGGCTCAGTCGGCACAGCTGAATATGCATGTACTTTCCAACCGACATAGCAGTGTCTCTTTTAGCCGACTAAGGACACCAAGAAGATTAAAATCAATGACCAGTTCCCAGAGCGCACCGTCACCATTGGTGCTGGCCTAAATGATAAATAGGAAAGCGAGCTTGTCAGCTTCCTCTGTGAGAATCGGGATATCTTTCCTTGGTCCACTCAAGATCTGCAAGGTGTGTCGAGGGAGCTGGCAGAGCACTCTTTACATGTGAGGCTAGATGCAAGGCCGGTGAAGCAACCTATCCGCCGCTTCACCGAGGACAGGAGAAAAATAATCGGAGATGAGATAGCTCGGATCCTTGCAGCCGGGTTTATTATGGAAGTACTTCACCTGGATTGGCTCTCTAATCTGGTTTTGGTAGAGAAGAAAAAAGATGACCCGGATGTAGCTATGGTGTGGCGTATGTGTATCGACTACACCAACCTGAACAAAGCATGTCCAAAGGATCCATTTCCTTTGCCGAGGATAGATCAGGTTATTGATTCGACCGCTGGTTGTGAGTTAGTATCATTTGTAGACACATACTTTGGTTTCCACCAGATACCGTTAAATCCGGTCGATCAAATAAAGACTGCATTCATTACCCCGTATGGGGCTTATTGTTATCGTACAATGTCATTCGTCTTACGTAATGCAGGGGCGACATATCAAAGATGCATGCAAAAATGCTTACATGATCAAATTGGAAAAAATGTCCAAGTATATGTTGATGATGTGGTAATAAAAATCAAAGAAAGTCACACATTACTAGATGATATCCGGCAGACATTCGCGAATCAAAGGAGATTCTGAATGAAGCTTAACCCAAAAAAATGTACCTTTAGTGTACCAGCCGAAAAATTACTCAGTTTCCTCATACCAATCTGAGGTATCAAAGCAAACCCGACAAAGATTCGGGCGAAAGAGCACATGGAGCTTCCGAAGTGCCTCAACGATGTCCAGAAGTTCATAGGTTGCCTGGCATCTTTGAGTCGGTTCATATGTTGGCTTGGAGAAAAGGCATTGCCCTTATATCAATTGATGAAAAAGTCGAACAAATTCACTTGGACACCACAAGCTTATAATGCATTCCATGAATTAAAGAAAATGCTAGCCTCTGTACCTATTCTAGCTTCACCTCTATCAAAAGAGTCGATGTTGCTCTATATAGCAGCGACCAACCGATTCGTAAGTGTTGTGGTGGTAGTGGAACGTGACGAGGAAGGTAATTCGGTGCAGAGGCCGGTATATTACCTAAGCGAGGTACTCTCAGCCTCAAAATAAAACTATCCCCATTATCAAAAAATGGCGTATGGAGTATATATCGACAAAAAAGATGAAACATTACTTTGAGGAACACCATATAAAGGTGATATGTGAGGCACCAATTGCCGAGATAATGAGCAACAAAGATGCAAGTGGACGAATAGCCAAATGGGCAATTGAGCTAGCCCCTTATGCTCCACAATTTTATAGAAGAGACGCAATTAAGTCTCAAGAAGTGGCCAACTTCCTGGTCGATTGGGCTGAAATGCAATATTAACCTCCTTTACCTGATCTGAATTATTGGAGAAAAATGCACTTTGATGGTTCAAAGTTAAAAGATGGATTAGATGCTGGCATAGTCCTCACCTCTCCCAAGAAACATCAGCTAAAATATGTGTTACAAATACACTTTGCTGCATCAAACAACGTAGCCAAATACGAGGCACTAGTCCATGGCTTAAAGGTAGCAAAATACATTGGTATACATCGGATAAAATGTTTTGGTGATTCGGACCTGGTAGTACAACAAGTATCAAGAAATTGGGATGCACTAGACGCCAATATGGCATTATACATATTCCATGTGCAAAAGATAAGCGGGTACTTTGACGGGTGTGAATTCCATCATGTACCCAGGGTAGAAAATTATGCAGCTGACGTATTATCGAAACTCGGCTCATCCAGGCAGGCCATCCCACCCGGCATAGCCCTTGAGCACCCCAGAAAACCATCAATTATACCATCACCTGAATGTGAATCAATTCATATCCTGGCCAGTTCGGTATCCGAATTTTACCCAATGTACATAAACGGGAGGACTAACCCGAATAACTCAAAGACTGTCTCGGTACACTCGGGGAATGCCTTGCAGAACTCAGGGACTGGTCCGATCAACCCGGCAGAGGTTATGTTGTCAGATGTAATGGAAATTGATGATATAATTACCCTGGAACATGAAGTACCAGAATGGGCATGGCCAATCTTTCTATTATTAAAAGATGAGATTGTGCCGAGTGATGAAGTCCTCGCCAAACAAATCGTAAGAAGGGCTAAGGCATACACCATAATAAACTATGAGCTATACAAAATAAGCACAACCAATGTTCTGTAGAGGTGCGTTGATCCGGCAGAAGGCCGAGAGATCTTGCTTGCTATTCATCAAGGAGAATGTGGGCATCATGCTTCATCTCGGGCCTTAGTACCCAAAGCATTCAGACATGGATTTTATTGTCCTAGTGCCCCGCGAGAGTCACAAGACATAGTGAAAAAGTGTAATGGTTGGCAAAGATATTCAAGAAAATGTCACATGCCGTCATCCGAGTTAAAAACCATACCAATCACTTGGCCATTTGTCGTATGGTGTTTGGATATGGTCGGACCATTTAAGCCGGCTCGTGGTGGCATGACCCATATCTTGGTCATGGTTGATGAATTTACAAAGTGGATCGAGGTGAAACCAATAAGGAAATGTGATGGTCCCACAGTAGTAAGATTCCTCAAGGATGTTATCCTGAGATATGGGTACCCGCATAGCGTTATAACAAATAATGGCACAAATTTTGCCGAAGGAGCATTGGCTCGATTCTGCCGAGAAAACATGATAAGACTCGATATTGCATTAGTTACACATCCGCATCGAATGGGAAAGTAGAACGATCCAATAGACTGGTACTGTCCGAGATAAAACCCCGGCTCATTGAGCCGCTGCAAAGATCAGCAGGGTGTTGGATCGAAGAGCTCCTGACCATGTTATGGAGCCTAAGGAAAAATCCGAATCGATCAAAATGATATACGCCATTCTTCCTAGTATATGGGGCAGAAGATGTATTACCAGCCGACATAGTGCATGATTCGCCTAGAGTCACCCAATACACGAAAGCCGAAGTGAATGAGATATCTCGGCAAAATGATGTTGATTTACTGGAAGAGGCTATAGAGTTGGCTTTGTCCAGATTTGTTGTGTATCAACAGAAGCTAAGACACTACCATAGCAAGAAAGTGAATCCCCGAGTCTTTCGAGAGGGAGATCTAGTGCTTCGGCTCGTGCAGCGCACCACCGACATGCATAAACTATCACCTGCATGGGAGGGTCCATTTATTGTGAGCAAAACACTTCACAATGATGCATACTATATTATATATGCTCAAGCACAAGATAAAAATAAGGATGACAAGGTAGGTGAAGAGTCAAAGATACCATGGAATGTAGCTCTACTTCGTCCATTTTACACCTAGCTGAAGTGAATTGTATCTCGAACTCTCATATGTAGAATTATATGTCGGTAATGGGCCAATGAATGAAACCTCGGCACCTCGAGCTATAACTCGTGGACTTCCTTAATAATATTGTCTTTTATGCATTTATTTTTTATGTAGGTTGGCTCAAATTCCCCAACTCAAGGCCGGGTTAGTAATGTGTCGGAACCAAAGGCTAACTCTTCGATTTGTTGCTGTCCGAAAAATAGGCTTCATGGCAAGCAAGAGAAAAGCCCGAAGTTGTTGAACACATGAAAACGACTAAGGGGGGAAGAAGCGCGAGCCGACTCATGTTTTGACTAACCTTTGTATTTAAATTCTTTAAATTCCATAGGTACTTTGTGAATGCATTTTTGAGCTTATTCTCGTAATTTCTAAGTATTGTTGATTTGGTATTTTCATGTCAGACTTGTAAGTCAAACACCGAAGCATGGTGGACACGGGCCGAATAATTGACTCGGAATAACAAGAAACATGATCTTCAATATATACATACTTACTAGTTGCAAAATAACTAAAAATGTCTTTTACATCTGACACCCAACATACCGGGGAATTAAACAAATTGGCAGCTTGCAGCGATCATAGAGCAGCCGATGCCAGATCATTAGTACTTGGTGGTGGAGCAATTGAGGCAGGATCATCAATACTCGATGGAGGAGAAGCCGATGTCGGGTCATCAATAGTCAGGAAGGAACGGCAGCTTCCGAGTTATCAGCGTCCTCGAGGCAAGGTTCCAGAGTCTGGGGCTGGAGTTTCCGAGGTGTGAACCTCGGCCTCCAAAGAGTTAACCTTGGACTCATTATGAGAAGTTCCCTTGGAGGCAGCCTCAACTTCGACATCCGGTTCCGAAGTACCCTCGGGCCCTTCGGAACTCGCCGACTCTTCCTTTTGCGTTGTCCTCCTCGTCATCAGCATACTCCTCGGACTCTGAGTCATCCTCAGTTGCATCATCCCCTTTGACATCGTCCAAGAGGAAGCTCGGCCCCTCGTTCCAGCCATGAATATTGGAATATTGGATGAGTTGATGGGCCCGAGCTTGCCTATGAGCGATGTGATCCGGATCAGTGGTCCAGCGGGAGCCTGTGCGAAGATTCTGCAGGGTATCCAGAAATCACAAAGGACAACGCCATGTCGGCACCAGCTCAAGCCGCTGATTCTCTCTGGAGGCAAAGTTGAGTCTCGCAATCCATCAATTTTGTGGCGAGTTCCTCAACATGCAGCACCCTATCTTCATTCGGCCAAAGGACACACTGGACTCGGATGGCATCCTCAAGGAGAGCAACACCAAATTCCTTCATTGGTTTCATGGCGGCTCCAAGACTAACAAGATAGTCCTCCATCGAGTAAGCGAGTTACGGGTCATTAGACTCGCCACGGTGAAGCCGAGCCTTCACTACGCATTTAGCACTTCTAGCTCGACACTATGGGAAGTTATCTGAAAGAAAAATAAAGGGCACCATCAGTCGACTCTACGATAAGTCGGACAGGAAAAATAAGATATGGGAAGGAACTTACTATGGATAAACGAAACTACTCGGCTTAGGTCAGCAACCCAGCCGGCATGTGCCTTGTTCAGCCTTGCAAGCTCATCCTGGCGGGATTGGGCCTTAGCCTTGGAAGTGCTGAGAAGCTATTTGTCCTTCTCAAGCTGAAGGGTCATTCGGCTTTTCTCCTCAGAGAACTCTTGGTCGAGCTTGTCCAGATTAAACTTTTGAGTTTTCTTCAGAGACTCAAACCTCGGCATGAAGACGAGCTATTTCCTCATCCTTCTCCTTCAGCTTAGCTGCATGATCTCTTGCTTGTTTTAGAAAATGCAACATCGGATCAGGCATGGAAACGCAGTCTTGATGGGACTCTGCAAAGCCTTTTAATTTGGCTGAGCCGAGGTAAAGTATCATGATGAATATCGTAAAACTACAAAGAGGCAATATAGGATAAGCTAAGTTGAAACATCCGAGTTACCTTCGAGCTTTGTGACTTTCTTGTTTAGCACCTTGTTCTAGATGTCCAAGTTTGCTGTGCAAAAGGAGAATCAAAGGCTGACTCGGCGGCACCGACTCAAAAGAAAATTTAGGAAACAAAGTGACATCAAACTTGCTAGTCTTCTGCATAATGGGCATGACCTTCTGATACTTGGTCTGCAACTTTCTATGAGAAAAGAGCATCTTCTGGAACTCGATCGTGCGGCGATTGTGTGCAATCTAAGAAAGAAAAAGCTAAACTGCAAGATCCGAATCAAGTTTACTTGATTCAGATCTAGGTGAATGGATATTCAAAGTTAAAGATCCAAGCCAAGTAAAAATTGACTCGGATCTAGATGGCTAGATATTCAAAGCTAAACTGCAAGATCCGAATCAAGTAAAACTTGATATGGATCTAGGTGGCTGGATATTCAAAGTTAAAGATCCAAGCCAAGTAAAACTTGACTCGGATCTAGATGGCTGGATATTCAAAGCTAAACTGCAAGATCCTAATCAAGTAAAACTTGATCCGGATCTAGGTGGCTGGATATTCAAAGTTAAAGATCCAAGCCAAGTAAAACTTGACTCGGATCTAGATGGCTGGATATTCAAAGCTAAGCTGCAAGATCTCAATCAAGTAAAACTTGATCCAGATCTAGGTGTTCAAAGTTAAAGATCCAAGCCAAGTAAAACTTGACTCGGATCTAGGTGGCTGGATATTGAAAGCTAAACTGCAAGACCCGAATCAAGTAAAGCTTGAACCGGATCTAGGTGGCTGGATATTCAAAGTTAAAGATCCAAGCCAAGTAAAACTTGACTTGGATCTAGGTGGCTGGATATTCAAAGCTAAACCGCAAGATCCGAATCAAGCAAAAAACTTGATCCGGATCTAGGTGGCTAGATATTCAAAGTTAAAGATACAAGCCAAGTAAAACTTGACTCGGATCTAGGTGGCTGGATATTCAAAGCTAAACTACAAGATCTGAATCAAGTAAAACTTGATCCAGATCTAGGTGGTTGTATATTCAAAGCTAAAGATCCAAGCCAAGTAAAACTTGACTCGTATCTAGGTGGATGGATATTCAAAGCTAAATGTCCAAGACAAGTAAAACTTAACTCGGATCTAGGTGGTTGGATATTAAAGTTAAAAAAGATTCGAACCAAGTAGAACTTGATCCGGATCTAGAGGATGTGATATTCAAAAAAAATTTGGCCAAGTTAAAATGACTACTTTATACATCACGTCTATACTAGAGACGTAACTGAAAGGAGCATCCGGCCGAATGATAATTCATTCCCCAGAGGCTCGGGGACTAATGGATTATATGCTAGACTATGCAAGAAGGAATAGTGTAAGATGAGATGTTTACCTCATTCATGTCGTCAGCCTCAAGAATGACTCGGCTGGCAAGATACAGCCAATTGTGAATCTGGGGAGAGAGAAGCTCCTTTTTCCCGGATTGGCAGGCGAGTTGACTTCTATCTCGTCAGCTGTGTTCCAGTTGTTAGCATACTTGGCCAAGGAGCTGAGGCTTTGACCACTTAGAGTGTGTAGCAGCACCCTGCCCTTATCCTCCCGAGCTTGCCTAGCTGTCGTTGCGGCCACTGGACTTTTATGAAGCACCATCTGCGTACCAGCAGCTGAGGCAGAGGCAGAGGCGCCCTTTTTAAGTATGTCAGTGATGGAGGACTGAGAGGAAGTATCACCAGTTTTCTTCTGAGATAGCTTAGCATCTACTCTGCCCTTCTTCGTCTTGGCAATTGACTCGACCATGGGCTATGACTTGGTGGACCGAGACGTAGTCTGAGTAATTGAGGGAGCCATAGGAGATTGACATGGGAGCATTGAATCTGCTCCACTACGCCTTGCTGCCGAGTCTGGGAAGACCCGGACGATGCTGGCACGGGCTTTGGAGAAAGAAGAGCTGGATCATGAATTTGGGCAGAGGCCGAGACAACCGGCGCCTCGGTAGGTGTTGACTCGGCATGCTAACTCTCTGTGGTCTCGGAAGGTGCGGCCAGATCAAAGGACTGATCCGACATAGCAGTGTTGGCGTCGTTGCCAGCGCTAATAGTAACTTCCTCATGCCAAGGTGTGCTGTTAAACGACATAGGAGAAGGTTCGTCAAGAGGCGGGCTTGGTACTCGGATGTCGTCACGAACCATACAAGTTCCACTCTGAGGGATATCCAATGGAGCAATGCAGAAGTAAAATAGTTAGAAAAGATGAGACAGACAAAGAAAGAGAGAAACAAGAAATACAAAGTTAATTTAGTCAAAAAAAACCTTACGCGGTAACAATGGAAGGTACTTTGGGTTTTTGGACCCTCATGGCAGGCACCTTCACTCATTTCCTGCGGGGCTCGGCTGGAGGATCTAAGGCAGCAGCACGTTTCCTCACTGGCCCCTGGCCTCCAACAGCGATAGGAGCCATGTCGTGGACCTGCCTAGCCGGGTTAGCTCGGGAAAATGCGCTGGATATGCATAAGAGAGGGGCACCGCATCAACTACCTCAAGAGCTTCAACCTCGTCCGATTAATCATCCTCGGTTTGTTTGCAATCCTTACCCCGAGTTCGGACAGGGGAAGAGTCAGGTTTCGGAATGAATTCCTCTGAATCAAGCTCCCTATTATCTAGAGTATCACGTTCCTTGCTCCAAGGAAGAGCAAGAAACTCCTCGTGTTCTACGGCTTGCTCATCTAATTTCTGAAGAGGCAAGTACAAAGGGAAATTGAATACTCAATAAAGCCGAAGTAATACATGATTCGGATGAAATGATTCGGAGTCGAATTACCTTAGGAGGGTTGTCGCGAGTGAAGGGATTCATGCCCCTGTCAATCCTTGGCCATATACGTCTTGAAGATAGCTCGGACATGCTTCCGAATCTTCTTATCATCAAGCTCGACGGTTCAGACCCTATTCGAATCTAGAGGGCCGCTCATATAGCATAATTTATGCGTGCGCTTCAAGAACAGGCAAATCCAGTTGCTCATAAAGGCGGCCATAAGATCATCATCGCGTAGCCCGGCCCAGGTCATATCCTTAAGTCGGAGCTCTATTGACTCAGCAAGAGCATTGGTCCTCTTCGGGTCAAAATCCCAGTTCTTCCTGGTGGGCATGCCGACTGAGAAGGCCGGCATCCGGATCTTGTCCTCCTTGTGACTGCTTTTCACATAGAAGAATGACATGTGCCACTTCTTGCATGACTCGAGGCCCGTGACTCGGGGGAAGATAGATTTCTTCCTAGACGTGATGGAGGCAGTGCCACACCGCGTCAGGGATTTCTTGGAGGGACGCAGAATTTTATCCGGCACAACATTGGCCCGAATTTGGAAGAACTTGGACCAAACCACTATGGAGGGCTAGAGGCCGAGGTATCCTTCGGTGGCCGAGATAAAAGCAGATAGAGAAGCGATGGCATTGGCCGGTAGGTGGTGAGGCTAGAGGCCAAAGAATTCTAGAAACTCCTTAGATAAATCGCAAAGAGGAAGCTCGAATCCTCTAGCGAAATGCAAGAGAAAAACTACGAACTCACCCGGCTGGGAATCAGGGGTGAGCTCCTTGTCGGGTGATCTACAATCTACCCCGGACGGAACCCCGCTCGGAGACGATGGCGGTGTATTCTTCTCCGGTAACGGTGACACTTTGGGATCTAGACATGGGATCATCGGATTAATCGAAGGAGGAAGAAATGCTGGCAGTGGGAAGAGGTCTAGATTGCAACGGACCCATCACGGTGGCAAAAATTACGGTGGAAAGCGGCGAAGATAGGCCAGAGCGGAGCATGCGTGCAAGGAGAGAGCAAAAACTTCGGTGAAAAGTCTTGTAGATGCCCGATCTACAACTTGGTGGAATGGGGAGGGTTTTGGGTGGAGGGAAGGGCCTATGGGGGGTGGGGAAGCTTGAGGCGGTGTCCATGGAGGAGGGAGCGGCGTGGGGAAGAAAGAAATGAAGAGGAAGGAACTGCTCCACGCGCGGGCTATAAATACCACTCCAAAAAAATCGGCAATAAGTCCGGTCCGACCGGTTCCTACGCCGGAAATTCCGGCGAGCGAATCGGCGAACCGACCGGGTGACCGGAAATACCGGTGACGACCGAAATTTTTGGCAGCGAACCGAAAACATGTTCTGTAAGGGTTTTCGGTTGGCTGCCGGAAATTTCGGCGGCCGCCGGAAATTTCGGTCGCCAGGCCGGCGAACCGGAAATTTTGCCGAAATTTTTTTCAGAGAGCTGCGAAAGAGTGTGTTTGATGATTTGGAAAGGAAAAATTGTGAGGGATCATATGAGCATATACACAAGATTCAAATGAAGATCAGAGAGAGCATTGTCCACAAGGCAAGGACATAAAAACAAATCAAAAACAAAGAGCGACCATGGACAAAGGATTTAGCTTGAAGCAACAATGTATCCAATACACAAAAGCCGACCATTTGGCGGAGGATTTCTCCCCCTATGTTTAAGCACACATGTCATGGCGCCTCAAAGATAGATGCTTGGACCCATATCATGACACGAGATCAATTTATGTTGCACACATAGGTAAGCATCAAATCAAGATATGGTAAAATGACCATCCCTACATGTGATGCACAACTAAGCTACATAGCATGTTAAGAGAAAGAATATAGTGCAAGAAGCAAATCAATCCAAGTTTTGGGGATCTAGGATACCGAGTTCTCGCCTCAACATGACAAATCGGGCATCATCCAAAGGCTTCGTGAAGATATCGGCCAATTGGAACATCGTACCCACATGAGTGAGGTTGATATCACCATTTGCGACATGGTCACGTAGGAAGTGGTGGTGAATGTCAATATGTTTGGTGCTTCAATATTGGACGGGGTTGTTGGCGATCTTTATTGCGCTTTCATTGTCACATAGAAGAGGCATTGTACCAAGAGACACACCATAGTCTTCCAAGGTTTTCCTCATCCATAACAATTGAGCACAACAAGATGCCGCGGATATGTATTCGTCTTCGGCGGTGGATAGGGCTATGGATTTTTGTTTCTTGGAAGACCAACTCACCAACGACCTGCCAATGAATTGGCAAGCCCTGGAGGTTGATTTCCGGTAAACCTTATCACCTGCCCAATCGGCATCCGAATAGCCAACAAGCTCAAAGGTTGACCCCTTTGGATACCAAAGCCCGAGAGTAGGAGTGAGAACAAGGTACCTAAAAATCCGTTTGACCGCCATCAAGTGGCACTCCTTGGGAGCGGATTGAAAACGAGCACACATTCCAACACTTAACATGATATCCGTCCTAGAAGCACAAAGGTAGAGCAAGGAACCAATCATAGAACAATATACCTTTTGATCCACGTAATTCTCACCTACTCCAAGGCCAAGTTGTCCATTTAGTGGCATGGGTGTCTTCATGGGATTATCCTTTGCCATCTCGAACTTATTGAGCATATCCTTAATGTACTTCTCTTGAGAGATGAAAGTGCCATGAGGAAGTTGCTTTATGATGAAGCCTAGAAAGAACTTAAACTCCCCCATCATGGACATCCTAAATTTCATAGTCATCAACTCGGTAAAAGATTTTTTATGAGATTTGTTAGTTCCACCAAAGATAATATCATCAACATATATTTGAACAATAAATAAGCCACCCCCTTTAACCTGTTTGGTGAAAAGGGTGGAATCGACCTTACCCACGCTAAACCCATCCATGAGTAGAAAATCCCTAAGGTGCTCATCCCAAGCACGAGGAGCTTGCTTTAGTCCGTAGAGAGCCTTATGGAGTAGATACACATGGTTGGGATAGCGTGTGTTTTCGAAACCCGGGGGTTGAGCTACATATGCAACCTCTTTCAAGGAAACATTAAGAAATGCACTTTTCACATCCATTTGATAAATCTTGAAGTTATGGAAAGATGCATAATCAAGCAAGAGACGAATAGCTTCAAGACGAGCAACGGGCGCAAAGGTGTCCTCATAGTCAATGTGGCATCCCGCAAAACCACTACTAGAAAATCGCGTTGAATTTGTGCATTGCATCGTCATCATCATGCATCGTTTGTCAAAACTATTTTCGCAAAGCCCGTTTTGTTTTCTAAAACGCCCCATCTTTTATTCAAACCTCAAAACCGGGTCCCCGGAATATTTTGGGTTGCCCGATATCGGTTTGCAAAAAACCTTGTTTGGAATAAATAAAATATTTAATTTATTTTAGCGGGGCAGTCGAACGGGCCGTAGCGACCCGAACGACCACCCCATATTTTAAAATCGGTCCACCCCAATCAGCCCCATCTAGTCCTATTCCTACCAAGAATCCTACCCACCCCTTGCCTCCACCTCACTCCCCCCAATCAGATCTCTCCACCTCACCTCTCCCCTTCCCCCTAGCCTATCCCTGTACGCCACCTCACCCACCCCCACTCTCCACTCCACCAACTCCCTCCCTCACCCGCTCTGGCCCACCACTTGACTCTCTCTCAGCAACCAGACACACACAGCCCCACGCGCCGTTCTCCCCACCTCGGGATCCCAGACCGAGCCCCACCACGCGCCCTACCCCGCGTCGCCCCCACGCGACCCCAACCCCCGCACGCGCCGCGCCTGTGCTTCTTCCCCGACACCTCCCCGCTCTCCTCCCTCTCCCCCAAGTCCGGCCACCTACCCTCTCCTCCGCCGCATCGCCGCCCCCACGGTCGCCCTCTCCCTCCCTTCTTCCTCTCCCGGCGAGCCGCGCCCGCAGCAGCTCCCCGCCTCGCCGTTCGCGCCTCACCGCCCAGCCTCCGCGACCACCTCTCAGCTTCCCCTCCTCATGGCCGCCGCCCGCTCACTGCCGCCCAGCCCGCGTCTTCCCAGCGACCCTTCTCCGCCGCCCGGCCGTCCGGTCCCAGCGTCCCCTGGCCGAGCTCGCGCCTCGCGCGCTCTCGCCGCCCGCCACCACCGCCTCCCAGCGTCGTCCGGCGCTCCTCCGCCGTCGCGTCTAGCTGCGCTCCCTGCGCCTCCCTCGCGCCCTCCCAGCGGCAAGGCCGCAGTCCGCCCGCAGCGGCCTCTTCCCGGCCCGCTCCGGCCTCCCTCGTCGTCGTCCTTCCGCCCGGTCCCGCGCGCCTCGCAGACGCCTCGCGGTCGCGGGCCCCACCTCTGCGCTGCTGCCGAGCCCTTCCTTGCCCGGGTCCTGCTCGCCCCGCCCAGGGGCAGGCTTCGCCCGGCGACGTCCGGAGCACCTCGCCGTCGACCCTCGCGGGCCCGTCCTCCCCAGCGCTCCTCCGACCCCGGCGCCGCGCGGCCTCGCCCGACCGCGTCCCGATGAGCTCCGCCGTCCGTCCTGCGCTCACCACGGCGCCAACCCCGCTGAACCACCGTTGGCCCCGGTCCCGCGGACTCGAGTACCCCGACGCCGAGCACGAAGGACCCCACAAGACCATCGAGGCCGTCCCAATCCCGACATCGACAACCGTCGCGGAACATCTTCGACATGGGACGTCAAGGCCTCCGTTATGAAACTGACAAGATCAGCCACTCGGACCCGATGACCACCAAGAACGCCCCGAGAACGACAAGTACCTCCCTCGAACGCCAAACCCGAACCGGAAGGACGCCAAGATCGCCACCTGTGCCACAAGTACCGAACCCCCGGACGCCAAG
This sequence comes from Avena longiglumis, assembly GCA_030063025.1. Lineage (NCBI taxonomy): Eukaryota > Viridiplantae > Streptophyta > Magnoliopsida > Poales > Poaceae > Avena > Avena longiglumis. The sequence continues at coordinate 442,068,262 of CP125973.1, read as the reverse complement.
TCCGACACCGACAACTAACACCGTGGAACCGACAGGATCGACCTCACCGACGCCATGATCTCCCTCACGGAATCCGAAGCGCGGACCCGCCAAGACCCTCGCAACGGCAAGATCGACCCCGTGGGACCCGGCAAGTTCTTCTCGACGACAAGATCATCGACATAGAACCCGAAGGACACATGGGCGACAAGGACTCCCTCGAGGACGCCGAGTGCTTCACCCCGGACACCGAGTCCCCGGATGCGCCAAGACCCTAACCCCGGAGCCGAGAACGCATCCGTCGAACCCCGAACCCCAGACCCGTCGAACCCTGGACCCCGAACCCCGGAACCCTAACCAGATCGTCGAACCCTAAATGTGTGACCCTTTTCCCTCGATACCCTATTTTATAAATGCATAATAACAACTTGATTGCATATTAAATTGTCATTCCCGCATGCATAGCATTGGTTTGGGGGCCTTATGCCGATTCACCGAATAATTAAATATGGGGCCCATATGCGGGCAAATCTAGCCTTATATTGGCCTCATTTAAATTGGTGTAGCGAACCGGTGCTATCTTTTGCCATGTTAAAACAACACTTAAACTGCGGGGTTCTTAACAACTTGAACCATTTAATTAATTGTCGGGACCCCGGTTCCACTTAATATGACCTAATTGCATCGCACCTTGCCATGCCATACATCATGCATGCATCATGCCGATCTTCTGCCGTTGTATTAAATATTGCATCCGGTGTTCCTTCTAGTGATTTGCTTCTTCGCGAGTAAGGCCGTTGAGTTGATGTGAGCTTCGCCCCGATCTTCGGTTGAACCTTCGACAATGTTTTTCAGGCGAGCATCTCCCCCTTTCTACCTATCTTACTTTTATAGTATTTACTTCCCTCCTGTTGATCTATTGCTATCTGTGTTGCGATGCTTTAGTTTCCGTACCTGTGATATCCCCTGCAGCCTTATATTGCCTTGGACACATCCTATTACCTGTTGTTTGGTAGATAGTTGGACTTGCGCATCGTAGTTGCTTGCTCAAGTGCTGATGTGTGTCGTCATATGCCACAGTTGCTGATGTTTTGCCGCATGTTGATGTTGGAGATGATCCTAGTTTTACTTTTCGTCACTTTAATTTCTGTTTAACAACTAAAATTGAAATAAGCAGAGGCATCGGTGGGTGATAGATAATATTTGGTTTCCGAACGCCCACTTGTGTCCCGTAAGACCCCGAGTACTTGATACCTGTTCCTTGATTTATCGCGCTATCCACATCCGGGAGGTATATGGGACCCCCCTGAGCCAGAGCTTGATTCAGTCTTATTTCTAGGGGCCACAAACTAGTTTGAGGTTTTATTTACGATCCTGTACTTATGACATGCTTTACTGCTTTATTTACGTTTGTGCGAGGAGCACACTGTACTGTTTAGGATCGGGACACGTTTACGCGGTATCGACAAGCCCAGCCACACTTTCGGGTTCCCAGTCGTTTACCGCCGTCCACCCAAACCTTGAGGCCGTCTCGAAGTCGGTAGCTAACCGTGCGGATTCTACTTAAGGGTGGCCCCTGAAATATTTCTGAATCCTGTGATTGTTCATCGTGAAAGCCTCGTTGGGTTTTGATTTGGTTTTCCGAGGTTGATCGAGCGTGTGTTGCTATTGGTGCACCCGGCGGGTAAAACTTTCTGAAAGCCGTGTCCGCGGATATGGACGACTTGGAGCACAGTATCTCGATCATAGACAAGCATAACTAAAGTTTACTGCTATAAATTTGACTTATAATGACTAGTAATCAGCTTCACTATAATGGAATGGCTAATTAATACTGCCCACAATTGCTTGTTTGGTTGTCGCTTGCGACAATTGTATCTGACTAGTAAGTATTGCAACTCCAACGGAATGGCTGAATAAAAGTACCAACAACTGCTGGGTTTTGGGTTTATCTCATGCTATCTGTATCTGATTAGTAATTGCTGCAACTACAACGGAATGCTTAACTAACAGGACCCACTGCTTACTTTATCAGGACGATTATCTAAACCTGACTAGTAAAGTGCCGCCACTATAACTGAATAAGTAAAACTGCCAACTGTGTGAGTTCCTCGGTTGACTTCCTCGTTTGGTCTCGAGGGGGAAACACCAGGATGGGTTTGTTTGGTGCTAGCCTCAGGTAGGATCCGGATAGGTCATTCTCACCCCTCTCTGATAACCGCCAGTTGTATTGAGTCTCTATAGGTTGTTTAGTGCATGCTGCCGCTGCCGCTTCAGTCCACCATACCTATGTAGGCGAGGACCGCCGAATTCTAGCCTCGCTGTCTTGGCCTCGATCTTGACGCTCCTTCTTTGTTTTGCTTTGCCCTTTCGGCACCTTTTGTTAAGCAGGTTTTGAGATCGGCCTGTTAGCGGGTTACCCTTCGGCTTGGCAGGCGGTTATGGACGCCATTGGTTATTCTTGAGGGCTCTTAGCCCCATTTGCTTCTTGTCCGTAGTCGGACGCCTCTCTTTTTCAAGGTGATTTGGATCTTTGTATATTATATCGTATTCTTGACTCATGGAGTCATTATATATATCTCTCATGGGTCCCATCGAGGACTGTTGTGTAATGTTATTACTTCGTTTTCCACCCGCACGAAAGTGCCTGGTGGGCACCTTTGAATCGTTTCTATGCGGGTTTGGCGAATTTTGCTAAAACTTGCATAGGTCCGATTCTGAGGGTGTTACAGTCAATACCTTCTATTTGGGCATACCCTTGCGTCACTAACCTTGCTTTGTTTCTTGTGACGACCCCATTCTCATCTTGCTTGTTCTTGAACACCCACTTGGTCACAATGACATTGATGCGATGATCTTTAGGCCTCTCCACTAGAGACCATACTTCATTGCGGGTGAAACACTCAAGTTCTTCTTGCATGGCAATGACCCAATCCGGATCCTCCAAAGCCTCATGAACCTTAATGGGCTCAAAGTTGGACACAAAGGCAAGATGTGCACAAAAGGTTGTGAGGTTCTTCTTCCTAGCACGGGTCTCGATCCCTCTTGATATGCTTCCAAGGATATTGTTGACTTGTAGTCCACTTGCAATGGAGGCGGCCTTAATCTTCCGAATTGTGCCTTCATGATCAACAAATTCATCTTTTGAGGGGCCTTGATCATTGACACCATCTTGAGCTTGGCCTTGAGATGGAGGTTGATATTGTACTTGGTCTTGCTCAAAGGTTTGAGGGCTTGGTTCTTGTTCTTCGGTTTGCACTGCATATTGAGTGAGACGTTGATCTTGTGATGCATTTGATGTCTCAACTTGGGTAGAGCTTGGCTCTTCTTGAGTTGATCTTGATTCCCCCCCATCATCTTGTTGAACATGAATGTGAGACTCGGTGGGCAAGATGTGCCCAATACCCATCAACTTGATGACTTGAGAAGAATCACCATCTCCTACATCACCAGAAGAAACTTGCCCCTCATGGGTGCCATTATTCTCCAAAAACTCCACGTCACAAGATACTTCAACACTACCATTGGTCTTGTTGTAGTATCTATAGTCTTGAGAGTTTTCCGCATAACCAACAAAAATACCCTCTATAGTTCTAGATTCGAATTTACCGAGCTTTTCCTTTTTGTTCTTGACGAGGCACTTGCATCCAAAGACACAGAAGTAGTTGACATTGGGCTTCTTACTAGTGAGAATCTCATATGGAGTCATGTCAAAGGGGGCACGAAGGAAGAGCCGGTTCATGTAGTGGACCACGGTAGCAATAGATTCTCCCCAAAAATTGTGAGTGGACTTGAATTCACTCAACATTGTTCTTGCCATCTCAATGATTGTCCGGTTCTTCCTTTCAACAACACCATTTTGTTAAGGGGTATAGGGAGCTGAGAATTCATGCTTGATCCCCTCAACTTCAACAAATTCTTGCATGGTGTAGTTCTTGAACTCGGTGCCGTTGTCGGTTCTAATAGTCTTGATCTCCACTCCATGAGTGCGTTGAGCTTGCTTGGCGAAGATCATGAATTCCTTGAAGGTCTCATCCTTCGTCTTGAGAAGAAAGACCCAAGTATACCTTGAGTAGTCATCAACAATGACAAGACCATATCTTCTTCCACCAAGAGAGTCATATGTCAAAGGCCCGAAGAGATCCATATGGAGCAGCTCCAAGGGTCTTGACGTGGCCACCTTGGTAACGAAAGGATGATGCTTCCCAATTTGCTTTCCTGAAATGCAAGCACTACACACACGATCTTTCTCAAAGGATATACCGGTTAGTCCAAGAATATGCTCACCCTTTAGGAGTAGATTGAGATTTCTCATGTTGACATGTCCTAGGCGACGATGCCAAAGCCATCCCATGTCAGCCATGGCCATTAGACATGTAGGAAGATATTGGCTCTCTTTCGATAGGTTGACCACATAAAGGTCGTCTTCCACGTGTCCAATGAGAACCAAGCTGAGATCATCACCCCTAAAGACCTTCACAAAAGTTCTAGAGAAATAGGAGTCATAGCCGGCATCCGCGAGATGTTTAATTAAAAGAAAGTTGTAACCAAGGTTTTCAACATGTAGGACGGTCTCAAGAGTCAAAACCTTGGAAATTACCAACTTACCATAACCAAGTACCTTTCCTTTAGAGTTATCTCCAAAAGTGATGATTGACGTTGAGTTGACATCGTGACTGAATTGGTCAAGCCCACTCCTACCTCCGGTCATGTGATTGGTGCATCCGCTATCGAACACCCATTTTGATCCACCGGAGGCATAACCCTACACAATCAATTCTTTGATTTAGAAACCCATTGAGTAATGGTTCCCCTAGCATTAGCAACAAGATCCTTAGGTACCCAAATTGAGTACCACCTATAAGCATAACCATTTCGAGGGCCAACATATTTGGCATATACATTTCCTTGAGTGCCCTTACATAGCACATAGGAAGGATTAGACTTTCCCGCATACTTGTGATTGGGATTGCCCCTCATGGCTCCCCCGTTCACCACATTCCTTTTGACTTGGTCAACCACCTTGTCACCTTCTTTCACAAAGGTTATCTTCTTTGGTGGAATGGCATTGCTCGTGTTGTCCTTCGGATCAAAACCGACACCTTCCTTGGAAATTCTCGTCTTTTGACGGGATAAAATCTCATCTAGGATATTTCACTTGGAGGTAGGTGCACGGCGCTCTATCTCAAGTTGCTCTTTCAACTTCTTATTTTCCTCAATAAGGTGAGCTTGATCAAAGGTAGAGTTAGAGGTAAAAGAATCATTTTTTACTATAATTGGATCCTTCAATGTACCAAGAGCCTTCTCATAGGACACCCGAAGTTGATCATGGTTCTCTCCAAGTTTTATGAGCTCACGCTTGACAAGCAAACTAGACTTCTCAAGGTGCTCAAGGTCCTTGGTAAGATAAGCATGAGCAACTTCAAGCTCTTTATTTGAGGCTCAAGCTCTTGGACAATGAGTTAGCCCTATCAATAGTGTCCATGTCTTTTGCTTTATCAATTTCAAAAATTTAAATTTGTAGTTTAAGAAAAGAATTGGAATTCTTTTCCTCATAAAGCTCTTGCTCAAGAAGATTGAATCTTCGTTTCTCATCATCAATATGAGATTCCAAGCTATCAATGGTCTTATCGTGTGAGCTAACAAGTTCCATTAATTGCTTGACTCTAGCACGAGCAATTGGAGGAAGAGACTTCATGATAGCATACATTTCCTTTATATATTCTTTACCAAATTCATCACTATCACTATCACTATCATGATCACCCTCAAGATCATCCAAGACACTAGATAGGGATGGAGGAGAGACAATTACCTTGGAGCTTCTTGCCATAAGACAAGAACCGGTGATCTTGGAAATAGGAGAACTCTCGATGTAGTCCTTGGAGTAGTCGTAGGTGAGAGGTGAATCGGGTTCGACATATGCCAAACTGGTCACACCCACCACTTTCTCCTTATCCCCACACTCCACGTTGGACTCGTCCTTGGAGCTCCTTGCCATGAGGCAAGTGGCGGTGACCTTGGGAGTGGGAGAGTCGTCGGTGTAGTCCTTGGTGTAGTCATAGGTGAAGAGAGACCCGGGTTTTGCAAAGGCCAAACCAGCCACTCCAACCACCTTCTCTTCATCCTCTTCCTCATTGTCGGATATGTATTCTTGGCCTAGGAAGCCCTTACCATCACGCCTATTGTTCCTCTTGTATCTTTCATTGATGGGGTTGGGCTTCAATCTTGGTTTGGCACCTTCTTCATACTTAGGCTTGTCAAGCCTCTTCTCATATGGACACTTGTCGGCAAAGTGGGTCGCCTCATCACAATTGTAGCACGTCCTCTTCTTCTCACTTGATCCCATTGAGCTTCTCCTTCTTCGGAACTTCATGTTCTTGGTGAAGAGAGCAAGTTGAGAGAGCATATCATCAACTCCATCAACATCGCTATCTTCATCACTAGCAACATCTTCTTGCACTTGCTTGGCCTTTAATGCTAGAGAGTGGGAAGACCCGATAGCACGGTTGATCTCCTTGATCTTTTGCCCTTCATCCGCCAAGTTATCCGTGGCAACTAGATAAGAGACTAGATCATCAGGAGTGAATTGATTAGCTCTATCAAGGAGTTGCAAGTTCAAGGCAAGCTTCTTGTCGGTGACCGCGATCATGGAGACAATCTTGGACTTGATAAGTTCATCATTCAAATTGAATCCATCATCATACTTCTCACATCCTAGGCCACCAATCTTCACGCGGAGGGCAACGAGTCTCTTGTATGCTTCAGCGACAGTCTCACCATCATGGTTCATGAACAAGTTCATCTCAGACTTGGCAGCTTCATGCTTGGATTTTTGGATAAGAGAGGTTCCCTCTTGGAGAATGACAATCCTATCCCAAAGATCCTTTGCGGTGGGGATGTCGCTGACTTGATCATGGAGAGTGCAGTGAATGGCACTCATTATCTTGTCACAAGCCGTTGCATTTAGTTGGCGGTCATAGTACTCTCCCGGGGTGAGGTTGTTGGGATCATGAGGGTGGAAACCGGTGCATAAAATCTCCCAAAGCTCAACGCTGCAGCTGCGAAGATGAGATTCCATAGAAGCTTTCCAATGAGAGAAATGAGTTCCATCATAATGAGGTGCAGGACCCGAACCATTAATATGAGGCATGATGTTCTTTTGCTTAGGATAAACATAAGGGAATTGATTAGGGGGCGTGGAAGTTTTTGACGAGCCTCCCTCATGAGCAGACTCAGCATCCTTATCCTTCTCGGTGTCCATTGGTCTCCCTTGAGGTACTACTAATGGATTACCAAGAAAAGCCCCATCGCCAATGGCCTTAAGTTGTCCTTCTAGGTAACTCATTCGAACAAGGAGATCGGAATCCGCCTTGGCCTTTTCAAGGGTACCCTTGGCTAAGATTTCACGAAGCTCCTTGACCGAATAAGTTTTTCCTCCTCATCATCGGAGAAAACCATCTTTTCTCTTAGGCGCTAAAGCCCTTAAAAGAGCCCTTGGCTCTGGTACCAATTGAAATGGTTAACCTAGAGGGGGTGAATAGGTTTCTACAAAATTCTTTATAATCTTTTGCAATTTTTAGGCTTTGCGGAATATAAGTGAGCCTAAATGCAAACTAGGTGAGGCAACCTTGAATGATGTACAAGATACTTCAAGCTCGAAGGCTATCACAAGATAATCAACACAAGTAAGAGATCGGTTAAGGAATAACCGAAGCACGCGGAGACGAAGATGTATTCACGTGTTCACCACCTTTGGGAAGGGGGCTACGTCACGTTGGAGAGGTGTGAGGTTCCACGAAGGATTCCTCACGCGCCACAAAGGCTCACCCTCTTCTCCGATCCTATCCCACGAAGGAATAGCTCACTTACTCGTGGTAGACTTTAAGGTAGTCTCCAAACCCTCACAAACTTTCCACGGAGCAAATCACAAGCCAAATGCCTCGGGGCGACCCTAGCCTCCTAGGGTTTCCCACAAACCCAAGAGTAACAAGCTAACTCGATGAACTCAAGGGGGAATGAACTTTGGCTTGGTGGAAACGTAGATCGGGACCTCCTCTTCCTTTCTACCAAAGGGATTTGGATTTGGTTGGGTAGAATTGGAGATCCTCAAGATTTTGTGTTTCAACAATGGGGGAGAGAGAGAGCTTAAAGAAATGAAATGTTAGCTCAAATTCCTAACCTGACAGTGGAGAAGAAATGGGTATATATAGTGTGAGGGGGAAAAGAGCCGTTTGGAGGTTACTGCGACAGAACCGACAATAAGTCCGGTCTGATCGAGTTGCTCGCCGAAATTTCGAGCGACAGCTCCGGTCGACCGGACCCCACGCCAGAATTTTTGGCGGCGACCAGAATTCCCGGCGAACAACCGAAAATCTATTCTGTAAGTCATATCGGTGTGCACCGGGAATTTTCGGTGGCGACCGGAAATTCCGGCGACAGCACCGGCGCCGCCGGCGCTTTTTCCGATTTCGCAGTAACTTCTTTAGACTCATTTTTCAAGGCAGATTTCTCTCTTTCTTCGAACGGGTGTGTGTGGGTGGATGATGAGAGGCTTATATGGTGTAGAACATCCCCAAAGAGCACATCGAGATTGACATGGTTATACCCCGCGGGTACACGATCTCAGCATACCTGGTCCAGCCCAAGGAAGGCCCACGGCAAATATACGCCGACCCATGAAGATTTTCGGGTGGCCAAGGCCCATGACGCCTTCGGATCCTTGGAGAGCAAGACTAGAGTAGATAGGAAATTCAAAGGGGTAAACCCTAGAACCTGTAACCGACTAGATCTATGCCCGAGACCTGTCTAAGTCTATATAAAGGCTAGGATGGTACGACCTAGATCTCTCTCATACTTCCGCATACACACCTCCACGCCAGATTGCATCTGCACACCCCTGTAATCACCGGTTCTGCCGTAATCAAGAGCAGACAAGCAGGAGTAGGGTTTTCCCTCCAGGTGCCTGAACCTGGGTAAACCTCGTGTCCCCGTGTTGCTTGTTTGCTAACCGTTCCGCGATCTCCAGCATCCCCATCTTCTCCAAAGCCCAAGTCCATAACAATGGGCATTGACGAGTCAAAACCTCGTCAATTGGCGCCGTTTGTGGGAACTGGGGACGCTGATTGTGCGATCGTGACGGTCCCAACCCGAGCGATCTACAACTCTGTGGCAACGGAGAATCACCTCCTCTTCGGCGCTTTCGACTTCACCGCCCACTCACCGGACACCATGAAGGACTTCGAGCCCGTAGGCGACGGACTCGAGATCCTGTTTGGGATCTTCTGCTTCCAGGTGGGGCAAACTGGCACCCTCCGCCTCCGTGAGCGGGTGCCCCTACCATCAATCAGGCCCGCTTCATGGGCCCCACATCCTGTGCTACGCACAACATCATCAACAGATGATTCCTATGACAACAACAGCTGCAACTCCGATCTGTGCAATCCACCATCAGATGAAGGGACCTACGGTTTCGGATCTGAAAGCTGCGGCAGCAGCGGACCAATCTACGAGCACTATCAATGTGTCGTAGTCATCCAGAGCGACGTGGAGCAGCAAACACCCAACCCGCCGCCCAACCCGACACCTAACCCGCTAGATCGAAACGGCGGGAACAGAAGAAGCCAGTCCCCCCCACCCGAAGGGGACAACAACGGCCATGTCATCCGCCTTAGAAAAGAAGGATGAGCCTAGGCACGCGCCGCCGTGGCGAGCAGTAGAGTCCTGCCTGCAGACTCCTCACGGGATCTGCTGATGGCCTACCATCTGCTCCTGATCGAGGAGCACAAGAAGTAGGTCAAGATGCAAGAGGTTCTCGATAAACGCAAGCAAGCAGCCTCGGAGTCCAGCGCGCGATGAGCTGCACTCTCCGCCATGGGCATCGGATCCAGCTCGAACGGCAACCACGGCAACAAGCACCGCTCCCGAACGGAGAACATGGAACCCAAGGAGCGCCGTGAGGTGACCCGAACCCTCAACGCATCCTTCATGGAGATGGATGCCGACGGCAACATCATCCCGAAGACACCGTAAGCTGCGATCATAACAGCCACTACATACCTCGCGGCCCACCCACCTCCGGAGGGGGACCCGAAGAGAGCCATGCACAAGTCCGCACTCACCGGACTCGGACTTGTCGGAGCTGCGCTCCATCAAGAAACTCCTACGGAGCCAAAAAAGAAAGCTACGGTCAGGTTAAACCGCAGCCCCACTCCTTCATCCGAAGAAGAGGACCATGACCTTCCTCGAAGGCACAACAGCTCGCGTCATCGCAGCCACGATTACGACACCAGAGACGCGCTAACACAACGCAAAATCGACAAAGCACGAGCCAAGCGCGCATGCTCGTCTGAATCCGAAATGGACGAAGACGAAGGAGAACTCTGCGGAGCCCGGTGCTTCAGCAGATCTGTCCGACGGACACGGATGCCGCGAAATTTCAAGCTTCCTTCGGATACTCCGAAGTTCGACGGCACACAGGACCCCAAGGCATGGCTCAGCGACCACCTGTCATCCGTCAAGTTGCATGGTGGAAACAAGGAAACCGCCATGCAATGCCTTCAGCTGCAGCTGACAGGCGCAGCTCGGATCTGGCTTAGCAGCCTATCCTTAGGATCCATCCGAAGCTGGGAGGATCCGGCTTACAGTTTCATCCGAAACTTCAAAGGCACCAGCAAGAGGCCCGCCTCAATCGAGGAGTTGCAAGCCTGCACTCAACGAATGGGCGAATCCATTTGCTCATACATACTACACTGGTCCAACACCAAGAACTCCGCAGCGCACATATCCGAAGAGAGGGCAATCGACGCCTTCAAGGACGGCGTCAAGCGCCAGGACTTCAAGGAGGAACTCGGGCGCGTCAAGCCCAAGACACTCGACCACCTCATGGACATCGCCAACAGGTGGGCCGACGGTGAAGATTCCGTCCACCGGGCACACTCGGAGGAAGAGGACGATTACGGCCGACGACGGGAACGCCGTAACAAGAGGAGACCGCGTGTCTACGACGATCGCGACGGACCCGACATGGTCGCGGCCGGCTACGCCGATCGTCACAACGATGCCAACCGCAACAGTGGCGGATACCGCGTAGGCAACTTTTGCGATGGAGGATGCCCAGCACAGTCGTGGCAACACCGCGATCGCGATAACGAGCCCTCAGCATACGAAAAACTTTCGGGTCCATGCACCATCCACTTCTACATCGACAAGCAGGATGGTAAGAAGAAGGCAAGCCACATACTCAAGGACTGCCGCGAGTTCCAGAAGCTCAGCGAAAGCATGGCTCAGATGAGGTAGCAAGCTCCACCCCCTGGATTCGGGGATGCACCCGCACCAGGTGAAATAGCGCATGGAGCTCCTCCACCGCCACCTGCAGGAGGCCCAAACCAACCAGTCGCACTAGCACAGAACAACGTTGGGCACGGGTATCCCCCGCCGAAAGGAGCACTGATGATCCAGAAGGGGCGCCCGACAAATAGGGTGCAGAAGAAAATCACCCGTCAGATCAACCTGGCCGTGACAACTCCACCCTCCATCCCTGAGTACCTCAGCGTATCGGAGTCCTGCATCACGTTCAGCCGTTCGGATCACCCTTGCCAGATCCCTCGCCCAGGTCATGCTGCCCTGGTGCTGGAGGCGCAGATCGGAGGTTTTGAGATGAGCCGCGTCTTCATGGACGGTGGCAGCGGCATCAACCTGATGTTCGCAAGCACTCTAGCGGCAATGTGGATCCCGCTGTGCAGCCTGGAACAGTCAGACACAATGTTCCACGGCATCGTCCCAGGAAAGGGCATATTCCCCCTGGGCAAAATATGGCTCGACATCATCTTCGGCAAGCTGGACAACTTCCAATGCGAGCGGCTCGAATTCGAAGTGGTGGACTGGCCATCACAATACCACGCCATCCTCGGGCGTGTAGCATTCGCAAGGTTCTTGGTTGTCCTGCATTACGCATACCTACTACTCAAGATGCCAGGACCCAGGGGCGTCATCACGGTCCACGGGAGCTTCACCCGATCGGACCACTGCGACAGGGACTTCAATAGAATCTCCCAGTCATTTGGCATGCAGGATGAGCTCGTCAGGCTCCGCGAGGTGACGGACAATGGGGCACCCCCAGTCGCACGACAAAACGCACCTGACATGTCTTTCGACTCCACCGTCAACACAAAGAAGGTGCAGGTCCACCCGACGGATTCCTCCAAGACGGCGCTGATCGCCAACGACCTCAGCCTCGCATAGGAAAGCACGCTCGTCGAATTCCTCCGTGAGCGCTGGGAAATCTTCGCCTGGTGTCATGCGGACATGCCAGGAGTTCCTAGGGAATTCGCCGAGCATGCACTCAACGTCTTTCCAGACACCAAGCCCGTCAAGCAGTCCATCCGGAGACTGTCCGAGCCACGGGCCGAAGCTATCGGGATGGAAATCAACAGACTACTCGCTGCAGACTTCATTAGGGAGATCAAAGAAAGCGAGTGGCTCGCAAATACAGTGATGGTCCCCAAGAAGGACACGGACATCCTGCGGATGTGCGTAGACTTCACGTCGTTGAACAAGCACTGCCCAAAGGACCACTTCCCCCTTCCTCGGATCGATCAGATCATCGATTCCACTGCAGGATGCGAGAAACTATCCTTCCTCGACGCCTACTCCTGCTAAAACCAGATTCGACTCAAGGTCGAAGATCAAGAGAAAACGGCGTTTATTACACCGTTCGGAGTGTTGTGCGACAACACAATGCCCTTCGGGCTAAAGAACGCAGGTGCCACGTACCAGCGATGCATGCAGGCATGCCTCAAGGACCAGATCGGTCGCAACGTCCAAGTCTATGTCGACGACATAGTCATCAAAACCAGGGAGGCAAGAACGCTCATCAACAATCTCCGTGAGACGTTCGATAATCTCGACCGCTACAGGATCAAGCTCAATCCCGAAAAGTGCGCCTTCGGCGTCCCATCAGGACAGCTCCTTGGCTACTTCATCTCCCAACGAGGGATCGAGGCGAACCCGAAGAAAATCCGAGCCATCATGGCCATGGAGAAGCCGAAGAACCTCAAGGGTGTCCAGCAGCTCGCAGGACGAATAGCGGCATTGAGCAGGTTCATCAGCCGCATGGGCGAGAAAGCCCTGCCATTCTACCAATCATACGCAAGGCGATAAATTGAGTGGACGCTTGAAGCGGATGACGATTCAAGATCTAAAGCGCCGCTTCCACCTCGCCTGCCTTGGTTACGCCAAAGGAGCGAGCCCCTCATCGCTCTACATAGCAGCCACACACCAGGTGGTAAGCACCGTCTTTGGTGGTCGAACGACCAAGAAGGCAAGACCCATGGGGTCCAACGCCCAATCTACTACCACAATGAGGTATTGACGCCAACAAAGCGGTACCCCACTACGAAACTTCGCCACGGCGTGTTCATGACGGCTCGACGGTTGAGCCATTACTTCCGTGAGCACCAGGTGATGGTCGTCAATGAGGCACCTAACAAAGATCTGAATAACCCAGAGGCCACAGGACGCGTGAGCCTGGGGCATCGAGTCACCCTTAGACATCGCTCACGAGAAGCGACTCGCAATCAAGTCTCAGTCCTCTCGGACTTCCTTGTACCTTTGGATGGAGCTGCTAGACACCCCAGACATGTCACAGTCATGGACGATGCACTTCGACGGCTCCAAGCGTGAAGCTGGAGCAGGAGCCGGGGTCATACTGACCTCCCCGCAGGGCGACAAGATGAAATACGTCCTTCGGATGAAATTCCGAGCTTCCAACAATGAGGCCGAATACGAAGCCCTCATCCACGGCATGAGGATGGCAAAGATCTGCGGCGCAACGCGCCTTGTCATCTACGGTGACTCCAATCTCGTCGTCCCACAGACGATGAATGAGTGTGACGCACACGCCGAAAACATGAACGCGTACCGTGCACTCTACAACGCACTCGAAGGAGAATTCGACGGCTGCGAGCTTCGGCACGTTGGAAGAGAAAGCAATGAGGAAGCCGACAGACTCGCCAACATCGGCTCCACCTGTGCAAGGGTGCCACCAGGTGTGTTCCTCGAAAAGATCTGCGTGCCATCCATCAAGCGGAAATTCCCCAAGGGATCACCCAAAGAAGCAGAACACTCGGGGGCTACGCTACCCGAAGGTCATGAAGGACCCGAAAAACTGGACACAGAGCTTGCCACGGTCAACCTGATGCAGGTCATGGCAGTCGAAGAAACCTGGACACGACCGTACCTACAGTACTTGATAGACGGAGAACTACCTAATAGCCCGACAGATGCCCGGCGCATATCTCGCCGGTCAAAAGCCTTCACCATCATCAATGGCGAGATGTACAAGCGCAGCATTTCAGGTGTACTACAAACGTGCGTCACCATCGGTGACGGGAAAACCATCCTCCAAGACATCCACGAGGGCATCTGCGGCCATCACGCAGGCAGTCGCTCCCTTGTCGCCAAAGCTCTACGAGCTGGATTCTACTGGCCAACGACCATGAATGACGCAAAAGACATCGTCCGAAGATGCAAAGGGTGCAAAGGTTCGCCGACAAACCACACGCACCCGGGTCAGAGCTCAGGCCCATACCCTTGGCCTGGCCCTTCGCCCAATGGGGACTCGACATGATCGGCAAACTTCCAAGGTCAAGGAGGGCACGTCTACCTCCTGGTCGCAGTCGACAAATTCACCAAGTGGATCGAAGCCATGCCGGTCACTAACCAAAAGGGCAAGACTGCCGTCAAGTTCTTTGAATCAGTTGTCTACAGGTTCGGTGTACCGCATAGCATCATCACCGACAATGGATCGAACTTCATCTCCAAAGATTTCCAAGACTTCTGCGAAGGCCTCGGAATCAACATCACATACGCCTCTGTGGCGCACCCACAAACAAACGGGCAGGTGGAAAAGGCCAACGGCCTAATCGACGCTGGCATCAAGAAACGGATCATGAGCCCACTCGAGCGACTCGCCAGAGCCTGGAAGAAAGAGCTACCCTCCTTCCTATGGAGTCTGCGTACCACGCCAAACAGCTCTACTGGCTACATGTCGTTCTTCATGGTGCACGGAGCCGTGCTACCGGCAATCGCCACCAGGCCCCGGTTCGCCTATAGCGGCGAATCCACTTGCACTCAAGACGCCGACACACTCGACGAGGCACGAGACATAGCAGCAGCTCGATCAGCGGTGTACCAGCAGAGTCTCCGCAACTACCACAGCCGACAGCTGCACCCAAGGTCCTTCGTCGAAGAAGACCTTGTCTTGCGACTCAAGCAATATCGACCGAAGAAATTCGAGTCACCATGGGAAGGACCCTACGTCATCACCGAAGTCATCCCAGGTGGCGCATATCGCCTCAAGGACGTGGAGTCTGGAGTCGCATACTCCAACCCATGGAACATCGCACACCTGCGACGATTCTACCCCTAGCTACCTACCCATTTACTTTCAATAAGGCTATTCAGCCGAACAATGTACCTCCTCCATTACGATATGAATAAAGCTAAGTGTCTCGCCCCAAAAATTTCGTTTTTTTTATCCACACTTTTACTTCATGCTACAAACGTACTCGGAGGATCCCCCACCTCACGATTTTGTCGACTGAGGATAACACGTGTACACCTGAGTAGCTGACCACGTCAGGCTAACGAAAAGGACACGTATGCGAACAAAGCACTACGTGCCCAAACAACAGCCAAACCTTTATAACAAAGGGCAAAACACGCCCAGTCAAATATATACAAATTTTACATCTATATCTTTTACAGGCACTACCTATTCTGAAGAATAACCTGAGCACGCTGCTCAAATAGATCTACAATCTCTTCGGCATACTGCCCTACAACCGCGTAATGCGGACGCATATCCCACACACCACCATCTGGTCGAGGGGGTGGTCCAGTCGCTACAACGGACAGATCTACATCGGGGCGATGCAGCCTCACAAGGGGCAGCGCAGCCTTCACTCCTGCGACGAGCTGATGCCGCACCAACTCCTTGACGCGATTCACGTTCCGAAACTTCGACAGAAGACCAGAAAGGGTTGTTGGTGCAGCATCCAACGGAAACATCACATGCAGAACCGACGCGAGCGAAGTCTGCACCTGACGAAGCACCCACGATACTTGGTGAACGCGATCTTGCACCATCAAGAGGACCATAGCACGGTCACGATCCATCTAGAAGAACCCGCCGGCTTCCATGTCCTGTTGAGTCAAACAATTGACCCGAACAGCAACACGCTCCTTCTCCTCCCTTGGAGCAAGGTTAGCACCTGCAATACTTGCACAAAAGTAAGATGCAATGCCAGTAGGCGCATCCGAAGAAACGGGCAACAGCTCGAAAAACTTACAGTGAAGCTGCTCGGATAGTCAAAGCAATTCCGCCATCAAGTACTCCTCTCTGGCAGCACCGCGATCTGCCTTGGACTTCCACACGTCGGCATGGCCACGCACCCCAAGCAACTCTTTCTCGAGACTACGAACACGGTCTCGAAGAAACGCAAGTTGTGACGAATCATCCAAGGATGGCCGCGGCCGCGCTGCAGGCAAGGTGTCAACGGGATCAGCACCCGAAGGACCCTAGATCAACAGAAAGGCAAAAACATGAACACACAGACGAAGGATCGCATAACTCAACAAATTCATTAAGTGCATCAAAAGCCACTACGTGGCACAAGGATTTATTCATCAAAGTAATTACAACAAAAAAGACTACAACTATCCTACGGCTACAGCGCCTAAGATGCGGCACCCTGAGTAGCCTCGGAGCGGGATTGCCTCGCCTTGGCTTCCCCCTGCTTCTGTAACGCGTACTCGGCCAGCAGATCGATCAACTTCGGCCCATAACGCTTGCAGCGAGCAGAATAGGTAGCGAAGGCTACCTCGGATCCATCAACAGTTGTCGGCATCCGGGAAGTGACCTGGGGAAGGTCCAGCTCCGCTCCAGCCGCAAAAGCCATCGCCAGCCCGACGGATGCACCGATGCCCTTCTGCGGTTATACGCGCAGTGCTTTACCGACAGGCCTCCGCCAGAGCGTCAACATCATCAAGGGTCGCGCCCTTGGGGACAAGCTCCTTGTAGAAGCGCCCAAGGACCTCCTTGGCCTTGGCGAGCGAGCTGACGACGGTGCTGCAGCGATCTTCGACCGCTGCAGTAGCATCATCCAGAGCACTCCCGTGCTCTAGAGCACCGCGGTCAAACTCGATGCCCGCGGCATCTAAGACAATCAAGACAAGGAATGAACAAAAGCACCGCAGAAGAAAGACAGGAAAACCAAAAAACGACAAAGGAGAAGATACTCACCCGAAATAGCCTTGGCAGCCACCATAAGCTTGCCATCCACTTCTCTTTCATGCGCAGTCGCAGCAGCGGCAAGCTGCTCCTCGCGGTCCTTGGCCTCCCGCTGCAGGCGCTCCTTAGCCTCGGCCGCAGTGGCCAGCTCCAGCTCGAGGCGCTCCTTCGCACCAATGGCGACCTCGGCTTTCTTCTCCGCTTGACCAAGGCTCTTTTTTAGAGACTCAATCTCACGAATGGAGGTGTTGTGCTCCTCTGCATTCCAAAAATACAAGCGTCAGATAACAGGACAAGAATACATGAAGAAGCAAACATCAAGGCATAACAGTACCTTGAAGCTGTTTGAGGTTGGCCTCCAGCACCAGGTGCTGTTGCACTAGTCATTTGGCATCCTGCACAAAAGGCTGCAGGCAAAAAACCTACTATTCAAGAGAAGGACTCGGGGGCTACACCCAAAAGAAAGAGCAGAAATAAATTACACACACGAGAGCGCTCGGGGGCTCCCCCCGAGACTCGAAAGAAGAGCACGCAACAAATACTCCATACAGACGCTCGGGGGCTTCCCACGTGGCAGGAGGCAGAGCTACTCACATGATCCGATGGCGAATCCGAAGGTCCGCTAGCAAAATTCTGAGGCGTAACCACCTGAACCTCCTGCGGAGAAGGGTTCGGAGCAGCGCCCTCAGAGGTAGCCACCGTCTGAGGAGGAGGAGACGCGACTTTCGACTCCCCCATCATCTCCCGCGCACCATCGCCGGAGGAGTCGTTGGAAGAGTGCCTGCACAGGGACAAATTAGCACAAGTACAACGTAAACAGGCAAGGAAAAGCAATGCAGGACAAAGGAAACTTACGAGTCAAGCTCACTCAGGTTAAAGACAGGAGGGGTCCTCCGGACTTTCTTCTCCTCCTTATTCTCTTCCTTCTTCTCTTCCTTCTTCTCTTCCTTCTTCCGCTTCGCCGGCGGGTGCGGCGCTACAGCCCGCACGGGAACGGCAGGAATCGGAGAGGAAGAGCCTCCATGCCCACCACTGTGACGTTCAAGACATAGCAGGTTCCTAGGATTCAGAGGAGTCGAGGCATCCGAAGACTCGCTGGAGCTCCGCGATCGTTTGCGAGTGTGGTCCTCGCTCGACTCGTTGGCATCTTCAGCCGGAGACCGTGCTGATGGAAGCTCGGACATGGAATCCAACACATCATTATCTGGAGCATCCGGAAATACTTCGGGTAATGGAGGCGACATGCCCGGCACTTTGAAGCTCTGCACAAAGAAAAGAAAATTTGTTAGCAAACAAATGCAAATACAATGCAGTCGAAAATAGCGCTATGCGCACGGATCTACACCTGTGGAACAGGAAGCAAAGAAGAAAACGGAGGAGTCAGCGATTTCCCCGGGATATCCTCTCCAGCTTTGAACTTCAGCAGCGAACAAAGGGCCCTGTCGAGGTCTCCCTGGGAGAATTTCTCAGTCGAAACCCTCGCCGGATCACGGCGGCCAGCATAAAGGAACATGGGGTGCTCCCTAGCCTAGAGTGGCTGCACCCGACGCTCAAGAAAAGTGTGGATGATATCCACACCATTCACTTCCTTCTCCGGAATCAATTGGAGATCCTCCACTCGATGATAGGGAGCCTCTATCTCCGCCACCTCGCCATCCAAGATCTGGTTTTTCCAGGACCTTTTCGGCTCGATCTTTTGGGAGGGGTCGAAAGGAACAAGACCAAAATCCTGCCCAGGCACTACGGAGTCGCGGATATAAAACCATCGCCTCCGCCAGTACTGGACAAATTCGGACAAGGAAAAAGAAAAGAAAAGCAGATTGGGTTTGAGGGAGATGATGCAACCCCCAATGGGATAAACACCATCAGAACCAGATTGCCTCTTCACGGAATAGAGTTTCCGGAAGAGGCCAAAGTGCGGCTCGATACTGAGCCAGCACTCACAGAAAGTGATAAAACAAGCAATGTGAAAAAGAGAACTGGGGGAAAGATGGTGCAATTGGACACAGTACAGAAAAAGCAGTCCACGAAGGAAGTCGTGGACTGGGAAGGAAAATCCGCGAATGACGAAGGCAAGGAACATAACCCAAAACCCAGCGGGGGTACGGGGGATTACCTCGTTGCCTGGGAGTTTGACGGCCTCCCTATCCTGCGGGATCAAGCCCCGCCAAGCTTATGGAGATCACTCTCCAGCGTCTTTCGCCGCCATCCACCGTCGGTGACACGGGTAGCGGCACTCTTCTTCCTCCATCAGCTGGTACCAACCGCGAAGAGAAGACTTCTTCGCTTTCCCATTGCGATGCGGTACGCGCAGAGCGCAAGATGGAAGAAAGAAATGTGGAAGGATATTCCAGCGTGCAACAAGAACTCTCAGAGAACAAGGAAGCAGTGAAACGAGAATAGCTGCGGTGAAAACAAACTAAAGTTTTCCCCAATGATTATAAAGACGAAGACGATGCACGACAACCGTCCATCGAGAAGACCTAACGCCAACGGTAGGATCTGGCCATACACGTGTCAGCATCGCAACGAACCGTCGCTAACACGCCGTCCACTACGCGCAGAAATCGAGGCGACGCCGTAATTATCTCCACGCCGTGTGTGACCGGTCAATTCAAGGTCAGAAAGTGGGACCCATGTTCGTCCAGTCAAGTCATCTCTGGCACATCAGACGCTTTAGGTCATCGATCGTCAGCACTGACGTCATCAAAAGCTACACTAGCAGCAGCTACAATTTCTTTGGCTTCGAAGCTAAGAGTACTCACTCGAATCTACGATTCGACCAATTACTCGGGGGCTACTCCTATCAGGAGCGCTGGCCGCGCACCCGAAGAATGAACAACACGTTACAAAACCAAATTGTTTCTTCGAGTCCTACGTCGAGTCTACAACTCCACTACGGACTCGGGGGCTACTCCCATAGGGAGGACGGATTTAAGCATCCGAAAAAATTTGTCTCCCATGGACCTGACACTGAACAATGGCTGAATTAAAGTCTCCGCTCGAGTCTACGACTCGAACAGACACTCGGGGGCTACTCCCATAGGGAGCGCTGGTCGCGCACCCTATAAAATTTCGACTGCGATCCTTCGGATCAGTATGCAAAAACTTTTCGGCAACTCCACCCCAATTAACGCTAAGTGAGTAACATTCTCCTTGGCCACCCGAAACACCTCCGCGGTGACAAAATTTGGATGATGTGTCTGTGACGCAAAGATAAGACCTACAGATATCATCTGATGGCTTGGTAACGCACATGACTGGGCTCTGCTAGTATAAACCCGTGCCAACAAGCGCGATGAAAAATCCCGACGGACGCGTTGGGTACATTAATTAAATTCACTGGAATTCCACTCCTGTAAGTCCTCCGCGGCCTGAGTCGAATTACGCCAGCATATGTTCCGGGTTCGAGTCGAGGGACTCGAACCTGAAGAAGATCATGTTGTTTTGTCCTAAGACAGTTAACTGACCCTGATCCGTCGGGAGAGTCAGGCACATGCATCAACAATCCCTACACATTCTCTTGAAAGACAGAGTTGCACCCGAAGGATTGAAGAGTCCTCAGCCGAATCTACGATTCGACTGAACACTCGGGGGCTACTGACATGGTTATACCCCGCGGGTACACGATCTCAGCATACCTGGTCCAGCCCAAGGAAGGCCCACGACAAATATACGCCGGCCCATGAAGATTTTCGGGTGGCCAAGGCCCATGACGCCTTCGGATCCTTGGAGAGCAAGACTAGAGTAGATAGGAAATTCAAAGGGGTACACCCTAGAACCTGTAACCGACTAGATCTGTGCCCGGGACCTGCCTAAGTCTATATAAAGGCCAGGAGGGTATGACCTAGATCTCTCTCATACTTCTGCATACACACCTCCACGCCAGATTGCATCTGCGCACCCCTGTAATCACCGGTTCCGCTGTAATCAAGAGAAGACAAGCAGGAGTAGGGTTTTCCCTCTGGGGGCCTGAACCTGGGTAAACCTCGTGTCCCCGTGTTGCTCGTTTGCTAACCGTTCTGCGATCTCCAGCATCCCCATCTTCTCCAAAACCCAAGTCCATAACAATGGGCATTGACGAGTCGAAACCTCGTCAGAGATCACCCCTCTTAATAGTGTGGTGTTTCCTATTTGACTCAAGAGTAAATAAGAGAGAATAATAAACAATGACACTGGATCTCCATAGAGAAACGAATGGGGGGGTCACCCATCACCTATCACCAACAACCTGCGGATTCTCACCTGCAGAGAGCTAATAGAAACATTAGTCCATCCTCTAGCTCCGATGTCACAGTTAACCAAAATACAAGATAAGGGCTATTTGCCCTTTCAGAGCTTAGAAGTCAACACAACACTCTGTCTCTCCTCCAGGAATCTTCATAGTGCCAAGCGCTACAGACAATGATCAGAGGGATAGAAGAGCAGAAGAGGGGTCACGGAGGTGACAGACCCATAGCCCAACATTCACATGTCGTGGGCTCTGGGTTATTGCCGTCGGTAGAAGAGAGACAGGAAAAGACTCCCACCAAATTAATACTTTGGGATGAGCATATTCGAGGAATATGCCATCCACGTCAGCCCTAATGAAACCTGGCGACCCCTTTATAAGGTGAGCCAGGACCTCCAGAGAGGGGGATCGATTCATTTTACACTTAGAGGGTAGTTGAGTGCTTCCTCCTTCTCTCGCTCTAATACAACTCAAGGAGCAAGTGTAACCATTATTGATCTAAGGAAGGATCACGAGTGACTTGTTCGTGTGTAGAAACCACTACATCTTCCCTCCCTAGATCCCTCTAGCACACATTGGCCCCATCTTTAGCCTACCCATGGCATCTGCCGTGCCACCACCATGACACCTGCGGCGCCGACATATTGATCTTCGTCTTCACCATTATTGACATCCTCATCATCATATTCGTCATCACGTATCCATCGAGTGTAGCCATCCATGAAACCACATCGAAGCAGGTGCAATTCCAGCATTCCGCAATAATGCTTTATCAAATACATCAGTTTGCAGTTGTGGCACGGATATCTTATCTCCGTCTTGTTTGTCAGTGCCATGTCGTCCCGTGCGCATAACATCCACCTATCCACCAGGGAGGGTGTGCTTAGTGGTCGGACCATGGTCGCATGCACGATAATACAAAGAGAAAAATAATAATTAGAGCATGGACGTCGAAATCGCCAGAAAAATTTGGCATGACCTCCCCTCAAAAGAGGACATCCGCCGGGTGCCAGAAATTCGCCGGAACAGAAATGAATTGAAATTCTGGTGAAACATTGGAAACCCAAAATGAAATCCTTACACAAAACAAAGGAATCACACAACACAATCTAGTTGGTGTCGCCGACAATGTGCATACATGCAACTACGACTTCACGCTTCCTCTAACGACGCGACTAGGAGTAGGAGAACCGGAGGAGAAGTAAAGTGAGATCTTAGATCTAGAGTGCAAGATCTTTCACTTAAATATGTGTGTTAACCAATGGAGGTTTAGCAAGCTTCTATGGTGAAACAATGGATAAAATAAGGTGGGGATGAGGAGGGGTGACCAGATCTTCCTTTGTGTGGAGAGAGAAGGAGTGGGGTATAGGTGATAAAGGTGGCGAGATTACTCGAGGTGCATCCCATATAATATGCGCCTTGTATACATAAATTACGTGAGGCGCATCTTCGAGTGTCTGGCACCTGCCACCCCTGGGACCGATGCGCCTCCAATATTGAAGAATACTCAAGGCGCATATCTGCTAGTGTGCCTCCTATATTGTGGCACCTACCACCGCTGGTCCCACCCACCTTACTTGAGGCGCATCTTCTCCATATGCGACTCAAGTATTTGAACTACTCGAGGCGCATATGAAGCAGATGCGCTTCGAGTAAGTGGCGGCAGCCAGATCTGGTCGGTACATGCAATATAGGAGACCCACCGTTTAAACATTCGCCTCAAGTAATAATATATAGGAGGTGCACCATTTAGACATGCGCCTTGTGTATTTAGTGGAGGCGCATGTTTGAGGGATGCGCCTCCTATAAGTATATCTCCTATAGGCTTTTCCCTAGTAGTGACGACAAGAAAACTAGTTGATGGCCGACATCACTCCTTCCCTCAAAGATTATCATTTGGATTAGTGGACTTGAATATAATTTTGTAATCCTTATTTGTGTGTCTTGCTTTTGGTAATACGATTATTCATATGAATAAGTTACAATCTAGTTGTATTGTTCTTATGAGTAATACCTTTATGGTCACATTATGATTATAAATGATTTATTCTCATCATTATGTTAATGATAATAGGTTAAACATTTATAAAGGGTTAGAATGCTAAAAGATATCCAAAGTTTAATAATGACATAATGCTATTGTTTAAGTCATGATGGTTATTGCATGTTTTTCATCCTAGATGATGATCGGGGTCTTAGATATTTGATCTAGAGACTTTGCAAAACCATGCCTCATTTGACGAAATGACTAAAACTCCGCATTCCGGTAAAATGGTGATATGCGAAGAATTTTTGAA
This sequence comes from Avena longiglumis, assembly GCA_030063025.1. Taxonomy (NCBI): domain Eukaryota; kingdom Viridiplantae; phylum Streptophyta; class Magnoliopsida; order Poales; family Poaceae; genus Avena; species Avena longiglumis. The sequence continues at coordinate 442,044,462 of CP125973.1, read as the reverse complement.
TCTTATACATAGTAATGTGTCACATTTTCAATAAATAGTGAAAATCATTATTTCATTATGGACTTAAGTGAATAGGTGTATTTACTTAATGAAACAGAAGTTTTGAAACAATGTGAATTGTTCAAATGAGTTCAAAACAAAGTGGGATATGGAATTAACAGGAATATAAAGTCTCTTTAATTTGATCGAACCTTTAAAAACAAAACAAAGTTGAGGTCGCGGCGCGGGAGGCCGAACCTTCACACCATCGTGTCGTACGCGCGCGTGGCTTCTTAGGCGGAGTTGAAGGTTCCCAACCTCCAACAACGCAGTCGTGGCTGATGTCGGCGACGAAGCGGCCAAAGGACCACATCCAGACACTAAGGAAGCCGGTGGAGCCCCTCGACTATCGGTGACGTCGTGGCATCTTGTCAGCCGCGATTGACTGGCGCGCGTAGTCCGATTGGGGCTAGGAAGGGCGTGCGATGGCCGAATCTACTAGCATTGGGTCTTGGCAGCGACTGAATCGTTCGCGGTGGCCGCAACACTGTAGGTGGTGGGCGGGGGATTTGGCAGTTGAGCTGTGCACGATTGTGAGGATGAGTTGTCGCATATATGCAGTATAAGGCCTCGCTGACGCGATTTTTTTTACAGCATGAAACAACAACGCATCACTTGTTGAAGGCGAGTTGCCGCATCCGGCAGTTATTTGCGCTGGTACCCGGCATTTGCAACAGCCGTTAGAGTTGCTCTTATAAATTGTGCTAGGCCAGACTCAACAAGGCTTCGAGAGTTAGGTTTATGGTTTAGGAGAGGAATAGGCTGGACAAGAGAAAGGAAAATATTCATTTTGGCTCGCAGGTGCAAATGCACCCATTGCGAGAAAACATATTTCGAAATGTTAAAAATTGAAAAACAAATTGTACATATATATTCAAACATTTTATGTTGGTTTACAAGTTTTCGGGATGAAAAAACATAATATTTATCGTGTATAAAAAGACAAAATGTCACGTGATTACAACTATATTGTGTGACATTTTTTTCTTTTTATACACGACACATAAAATACTCTTTCATCCCAAAAACTTGTGAACAAGCATAAAATGTGCGAATGTATATGTATAATTGTTTTTTGATTTTTTTAACATTTTAAAATATATTTTCTCATAATTGGTGTATTTACACCTATGAGCCGAATTTCCGCCTCCACAAGTTGATGCATATATTTGTTGGAATTATACCCTAGAGTCAATAATAAAGATGTTATTATTATAATTCTTATTCATGATAAAGTTTATATTCCATGCTAGAATTGTATTAAGAGGAAACTTTGATACTTGTGTGGTTTATGAACAACACCGTGTCCCTAGTACACCTCTATGGACTAGCTCATTGATTAATGATGGTTAAGGTTTCCTAACCATAGACATGAGTTGTCGATTAATAATGAGATCATGTCATTAGGAGAATGATATGATGGACAGACCCAAATTAAGCAGAGCAATTAGATCGTGTCATCGTGTTCATCTTTGCGAAGCTTTTTCCTATGTCAAGTATTGTATTTCTTAGACCATGAGATAATACAACTCCATGGTATCAGAAGAAAGCTTTGAGGTCATCAAATGTTATCCTATGTGAGGGTGATTATAAAGGTGTCTCTTAGGTGATCGGAAAGTACTTGTTGGGTTGTATGTATCGAGATGGAATTTGTCCCTCCCGAGTCGGAGAGATATACTTCGGGCCCACTCGGTAATCGATATCAACACCGCTTGCAAGCACGTGGTTAAGGAGTTAATCACAAAGTGATATCGGATTACGGAACGAGTAAAGTACTTACTGTGAACGAGGTTGAACTAGGTATGCCGATATCAACGATCGAATCTCGCGCAAGTAAAATATCGCGTGACGAAGGAAATACATATATAGGATTAATTGAATCCTGACATCGTGGTTCATCCGATATGATCATCGATGAATGTGTGGGAGTCAATATGGGTTTCCAGATCCCGCTGTGCGATTTCTTCAAGGGTATGAAGATCTCATCAATCTCTCTCGTTGATTGCATCTCCTAGATTAGATCTTGGCTTTCTTGTTCGCATCCGTAGATTTTTTTTGATTTACTATGCTGCGAAACCCTTCAATATTCAGTCCAATGGCAAACATACGGTATGAATATTATAAAACAAAAATTTAAGCATTTTCTTACGGATAAAAAAATTAAATCCATCCATAGCAGTAGTTTATCGATAGTTATTATTGCACGACTGAGAGCAAAGGGACGTATCATGTTCATGCATGACAGGAAAAGCATAGCTCTGCACTCAAACGATAAGCAGAAAAACATGGAGGACGCGACATTCGGTTGCAGACGAGGCAGTGCCGGCACCGAGATAGTGACTATGTTATTAGCTAAGTTACTTTCACTATAACTAGGCTTAGGATATCGCGCTAAGAAATATTCATTGTAAAAGGCCTAAGGACATGAGCAACTGAGCATACCTCTTGATTGCACTATACACAATTCACCGTAAACTTATTTACCGCATCAGATTTCAACGACATTCCAAATACTATTCTCCTTATGTTCATCCAACCCATTAAAGAACCAGGGGATTGCTAGTTTTTATGCAAGAACATAATGACGACGAGTCATCAAAGAGTTCACAAGATTTGATAAAAGAACGACAACTTATTCATTAAATGATAGTATTATGAAAAATTATTTGAGCAGGGAGGGGGGCATGGACCCCCTTGGACCCTACTACGCTTCACCAAGTATGAACCGCCAATATTGTAACAAACTATTTTAGCTCATGATAATTAGATTTCTAGGTTAGATGTTGAGTAAAAGTACACTTCGAGTGGGTGAAAGACAGAATGAAAACCCTAACAACCATGAACGCCACCACCGAATTCAATGAAACTAAAGCCAGAAGAAAGGACCGTCTGACTAAATTTGAAGATGTTAAGCTTGCGAATGTTCAACATGAACTTAAATTTCTTGGTTGTAATTTCAAATTAGAAATTTTCACCATTTTAACCATGTAAGATAAGCATGTCTTAACAAAATGTTATAAAATTATCTATCCATTTCTTCATCTAAAGTGCGATGAGCCAAATACAAAAAATAAATACTCTCTTGGGCTTTCATGACATATTACATCATTTCTCAGTTATTGATGCGTATCTCATTGCAAGTATAACGGAAGGCTTTTCATTGTTGCTTTGGTCCTATAACTGAAGAATTAGATCCTTGTAGAGGAATTGGTGGAATCAGTGATCGACTTACTGCTGCATATGGACCGTGTATTTTCTCAATTCGCCGCACTAACTTAAATGTTGGAAATGATTTGAGCCTTGGTGGGATTCCTACTGCAACTGTCATAATATCAAATGTTGTAAACATTTTCCGTGTATTTGCTTCAAAAAAATAGTTTTACGAGAAGGCATTTCCGCAAGTGTGAAAAGGCATTTCCACAAGTACTATGGTGTATGCTTGGATACTTGGTTGCTATTGTAATATGAAATTGTAGAATTTTGCTAAAACTGTTCTCTGCCAAATTATTTAGAAGCTTTAATGGCTGATGTTGATTTGCAACTTTTCATGATGGTGTTCAAGTTATGTTTAGAGGATGTGTGTTGCACGTGCATGCTAATCAGTAATGGAAAAAAAGCGAAAGCAAAACTCATAGTGAGAGTAACTGATGGATGGACACATCAGTGCCATTATAAGTTGTGCTAGGCCAGACTCAACAAGGCTTCGAGTTAGGTTTACGGTTTAGGCCCCGTTTGGAATGTCGTTTTTTAGCCAAAACCACCGGATTATAGGGACCTCTCCTCCTTAACCTCTTCACAAAATAAAAACGACCGGACTAAAATACAACGATCCAAGCGAGGCCTTAGGAGAGGAATAGGCTTAGACGAGAGGAAAGAACCAAGTTGATGCATATATTCAGTCCAATGGCTAAAACATACGACATGAACATTATAAAACAAAATTTCAAGATTTTCTTGCGGATAAAAATATCAAATCCATCCATGGCAGTAGTTTATTGGATAGTTATTATTGCATGACTAAGAGCAAAGGGCCGTATCATGTTCATGCATGACAGGAAAAGCATAGCTCTGCACCCAAACGATCAGCAGAAAAACATGGAGGATGCGACATTCGGGTGCAGACGAGGCAGTGATGGCACCAGGATAGTGCCGGTAGACGATGTATGGGCGCCGTGGCTCGATGATGTCTCAGAAATGTCATCTAGCTTGATGAATTTTCCAACCTGCGCCGCCGCCAGATGTGCGTAGTAGATCGGAGCAACTGTAGGAGAAACCAAGAAAGGCGGCCAATTTGAGTGGCCGAACAACAAGCTGCAACGGAAGAAAAGATTTGATGTCATTGCTTTGCTTACCAACTGATATGGCTGTCGTGCTCCTCTGATACCTGGAAAGAGTTGAAAAAAATAATAATAACGGTGAAAAAACAGAACACAAGAAAAATTCAAAAGCAAGCATGTTTCAGTTATGCACATACACATAAGAGAGGGAGTGCACGAGTCCCTGTAGGTCATCAGGAGAGAAGGCTATATCATCTCGGAGCACATGGTAGTGTGTTGGCCTTATAGTCCCCTGCCCAGCCACACATTAGCAAACTCATCAAATCCAAACAGGAAGAGAGCATTCTCAAAACTGAACAGCATTGAGTGGAGAGAACTTACAATCATTCCATATTGAGCACACATGTAGAAATCATAGTTCCTGGGATGGCAGATTCCATTATCAACAACAGTACCTATGCAAGGGCATAACAAGAATATGAGCAAAAGCACAGGAAATGAGGTTGCTTAATTCATAGGATTGTGAAAAATGAGGTTGCTTAAGATATATGTTACCAGGCAGGAAAAATCTTGTGTGGTGATTCTTTTGTGCAACAAGTACTGTGAATTTGGGGAACCATGTGTCATCAAGAAACTTGCACGCCTGCATCAAAGGAAATATGGTGAAGAACCAAAAGATCCAAGAAGAAATCATGGATGTCATAAATCATTGTACAGTAGTGCACATAAATTTCATTAACGGACTGGCAGACTACACTGACAGAATGTGGTATACACAAAAAAATGTACCAACTATATATGAAACTTGCACCTACGTTTCTACTGAAGAGAACAATCACATATAACAATAAAATTCAAAGGTTACACCTTGAATAGAAGCATTAAGGCTTTATTCTCTTTGATATTTGTTCGTGCAATGTAGACAGTGCAGGTATACCCCACTCCAAACAAACTGAAGCATACTAACACTATGCATAAGTGCTATAAGCAGAGTAATAAATAATTGATAGAGAAGAGGGTGCTTACCTCAATTATCTGAGCTAGTTCTTTGTTCAGCACCTGAGTAAACTGACTCTCGCTAACTCCATCCCTAGAACCCAGAAAACAGAAATTCTACTGAGTTCAGAAACACACAGAAGAAACGTTGGTGGTAGTGCCTTAAACTTTGACTGTAACTTTTCAAACATGACGTCCATCCTTTTCGCTGGAGGCTCCTGTCTCATTTCTGGCCTCTCGTCAATTACAGCATCTGCACGGTCCATTTGCTGCGCAACAACATGCTTGAGCAATACAAGAATTAGGGACAAGATTAGGCAATGAGATGGAACATACAATTCACTTAATATCCCCACATCGAATGAGGTCCTGAACAATATTCTGAACATCACGTCGTGTAGAAAAATTAACAACTCCCCAGGACTTCACTTCCTTGGTCCGGAAGAGGCTCTGGAAAATAGAATCAGTAATGTTATCAATAACATCATACAAGATTGAAGAATACATGTGTGAGTGGTTTGGATCCTCAAGTTCTTCAATGTACGCTTGGCCTGAAAGAATGCAAGGAACAATTAAGCTGGAACACAAGAATATTACAGCATAATCCTACCTTTAATGTACATTTGAAAAGCATGCACATCATTAAGAGACTTAAGCTTACTTTTGTCTAGTCAATTCTACGAATGTCGTTGATGTGCTGATTAGACTTCAGAAAATTGGTAATAGGTCCAGGTGTCACGATCATTGTTGTGGATAGATATGCACCATTTAACAAAATCTCATTTTTTATATATTAACTGAACATTCACTTAAATATAAAACAAATAAGCTGATCAAATGTATCATCATGTAAAATTAGGACTCTCGATGATAAGACGTACCAACATTAAGTGAAAGCCCACTGTCAGTGGGTCGGAAGCTAGAATGAAGTCCCCGACAACCCAAAACACCACCCCCCAAGTCCATGAAATTGGAAGGGTTATTGTAGAAAAAGGACTGTCGGACTAAAAGGCAACCCCTACAGTCGACAAGAAAAACATCCTCAAGAGATATAGTGCAGAAGAAAGCCAGAGAAGGTATCGAAAAATTATTATAAGGTCCTGGGAGTGAGTCAGAAAAGTTGCAAAACTTCAAAAAGGAATTGTTCGTAAGGATAACATACTTTTTTTGCAGAGCACTGCCTTAATATGATGTCAAGAACTCGAAGAACTTCCTGAGAGTTCTGTGATTCCTCGCCTCTGAGAACCTGGGCAATGGCATCCATGGGAACCTTTGCAGTGGATGATAGTTGAACCTTGATTTTTTTTGCCTGCATTGGGCGTTTCATTCTTTTCATGTCACTCCCCCCTGGACTGCCATTTCCTCCAGCTGTCATGCGTGTCACGGTTCTGAAATCAAAAGCCACGCAAGCAACCAGGATTAGAAGAGATTGGTTCAAGTACATAAGCAATATGCGAAACATACAATAAAACATTGTGTCTCAAAAAAATCTTACTTTGAAGAGTAAGTATTTTCAATAACTACAATGAACTCATAGTTCTATGGGACATCGTTAATCATGAACAAATTCTTGTCACCATCATAAGCGAAGTTCTTATTTGCAAGCTCAGATGCATAGGTCTCCATCAGCTTTTCTATCACTTTTGTACCAACACCCTTTTTCTCAACTGGTTGGCCGTTTTCATACTTCAAGTTCACCTCATCACAGAAAAATTAACAGCATGTAGAATTATCAGAGAAATTCCGAGTGAAAAATATGATAAAAGAGGGTAGATATCATGTTCATACGCACGTGGTAGTGGTGGAAGAAGACATCTATTCTCCCGAGATCAACTTTGAAGTGGTTTGTTTGCAACTGGATTTGCTTCCCGTTTGTGCCAAATCCTTTACGGGACATCGCAAGTTTCTGAGCAATTGGCAACTTGCTCAGATCACCCTTGATACTTTGAGACTCCATCTAAGGCAAGATGTATCTGCAAATAAAAGTGCAGGTAGAGACACATTCATGTGCTACATCACCGCAGGCGTTATGCAGTGTCTTATAGTCTTACATGTATTTCACCTTTTTATTTATTTATTTGGCTTTGAACATCTCACGGCTGTGTGCATTTGTTATGCAAGGCTGGGTGTAATGGTTAAACCTTTTAACTAACATAAAGCACCATTTATCGAAATTCTAGATACTTTTTTTTCATAAATTTATGAATTAAAAGAAGGTGCACGTACAGTATAGAGTAAATAAAGGAACCAGTATTATCAGTACACAATGGTAACATTGATCTGCTAGGAAGTAATAAAATCTCTCCAGGCGAAATAAGAAGCGCCACAAGGTTTTCGCAATGATAGTTTCATCAACAATATAAGGAAGCTAAGGGACACGAGTATAATATCTGTCCATACAATGGTCTATGGACTAGATAAAAATCGAATCCGTTACACAACAAATGTTAGTACAAATCAGGACAATACCAATTGCCAGTAGAAACAGTAAAATTTGAAAACCTTAGATAGTAATATATATGGAATGAAATATTTGGACTTCACGTGGGCATCAAGGAATTGAATGAGACCATGAAGTTTTGGCCTAATTCAAATAACTTTTTCTTTATTCTTTAACACAAGTCAAGCCAAAGCATTTCGTAGCGTTGTACCAAAATCAGGAAACTGGGTATAGAGGATAAACACATACAGAAAACGGAGCGTGTGGCGCCACTAGCCAATCCAACCCAAGATCACAGCAAGTTAGACATGATTGGGAAAAAATCCCACCCAATATACATAACCACCCACGCAGTAGCTAGCAGATACCGCTGATCTTTTTTAAGGGAGCATGCTATTCTTACAGAAATCTGGAGCGAATGTGGCATAAAATACAATGTTTGGATGATATATGATTGAAAGAGCTAATGAATTATGCACGAGAACGCTCGTCCCATCCACATACCAGCGCTGGAGGACGCCTGGACAAGGAAAATGCAGGTCAAGGAACCGGAGGAGGGCCTGCACAGAACCCTTCTCATGTAGCTTCTTCACCCCAGCATGGATCCCCTCCTCTCTTCGCCAACTCCTCCATGTACATGTAGGCAGCAGAGCAAACTGGTAACGAAAGGGAGTAAAACCCCACTCGCTCCCTCCTCTCGCCTCATCCGCTTCCCGCCGCGGAAGGAAGCTAGAAACGCCGCTGCGCGACAACCGCGAGTTCTCATCAGTGCTCTTCTTCGGTTTCCATTCTGGTGTGGACTCTTCGGTTCCGTCTTCTAATGGCGCCGGCGGCGTGCCGTCGTTCATGCTTCCTTCGGGTCACCCGGGTCACAACTCACGGGGAGAGTTATCGGGCCGACCGAGCCCTGAGAGGCGGACACCCACACAAGTCGAGGCCCAGTAATCCATGCCACGAAATTAACGGGCCGACTCAACCACGAACGAAGCCCAAGGCAGCAGCGCAGCCCGGCACTCTGAGCAGAGCAGGCGCCTTCCCAGCGCAGCCGCAGCGAAGCCCTCCTCTGATCTGAACCCTACAACGACCAGGCGCCGGCGCCCACCGCCACTGGGAGCCAGGCGACAACGACGCGTCCGGTCACCCCGTCACCCGCAACCCCAAGACCGCGAGACGTCTTCAGACACTGCGCAGCCCTAATCCTACCTCGCGCCGGCGTCCCGGATCCTCGGCGTTCGGAGGGGCCTGGAGCGCTGGGCGCAGGGACAGCATCCGGCGGGGCGGGGCGGAGCCTTGGACGATTCAGGCTCCACTTCGGTTGCCCAATTGGTATGTTCGAGCCAATGCATCCACTGTATTCTACTTCTCTGAAATGAAAAATTGCAAGAGGTCTGATTGTCTGAATGTTCCCAATTGATTACTACGGAGTATTAAGGTAGAAACAAAATGGTCTTCCACAGTGACAGTAGCATTACTAAACTATGCCTTATATATTGCTCTGGGCACAGTTAAGTCATTCGCATCCAAGCTTGGCGTGCAACCGTTGATGTTCCTATGCGAACATGCTGGAGGAGGCGCCTCAGGGTTAGTAATGCAGCCACATTCTGCTTACAATGTGCATAGAGCTGGGACCAATGAGTAACTCTTCCTTCATGATAAACACAACTAACTCCAGAACTCTATTTCCCTTCCCCAGGTGTGGATTTAGCTGTCCATGCTGCTAGGCCTTTCCAAAGGGAGGCCTCACACGAGTTCCTGCATCTGCCAGTGAGTTTGCACATGGACAGCTTCGGCCATGCACAAGCACAGTCATCTCCTTTGGCGCCGTTTCAGCAACCATTTACCATCACTGTCAGTGCTTCGTCTGTGTTTGGCAAATTTCGGCACCCAGTTACCACCCGAGAGATCAAGAAAGCAAGGGGGTCATGACATCTGCAGTGCACTGAGAGTTTTGCACCTCGTGCCAGGGAAGGCATATAATGGCAAGGAGGAAGGTCCGTCCCATCACCGCCTTATCAATGACTGTATGCATGACATCTTGGGGGGAAATCGTGATGTGCTTAATGTAAAAATACAATTCGTTAACTCAAGAAGTAGTCCAGGGCAGATTTTACCCGATGCCATTGGTTCCCATGGTATTTCCACTCGTCCTTCCATGAATAAACTCTCAAAGGGAAACAAGTTTATGCTACTTGTGGAGTTGCGTAGAAGAGGAATAAGTGTGGATGTATCTATTTTAGCATCTGCCGTGAGTTTTTGTGCTGTTAAGCAATCCGTTAGGGGAGGTGCTCAGCTCCATGCCCTACTGATGAAAGTTGGTTATGACTTGTCTGTCCTTTCTGGTACCTCTCTGATCAGCTTATATGCAAGGTGTTGTCAATTGGAGAATGCTTGTCGAATTTTTCAGAACATGCCAGTTAAAAATACTGTGTCGTGGACAGCACTCATTTCTGGTTATGCCCAGGACAATCAGATCGAGCCATGCCTCCAGGTATTTCAGTTGATGAGGCAGTCAGCATGCAGGCCTAATGATATCACATTTGCCACTATCTTCAGTGTGTGCACTAACCATGCACTTCTTGCACTTGGTAAAAGTGTTCATGGTATAGAACTCAGAATGGGTTTTGATTTGTGTGTGCATGTCTCGAATGCACTGATATCAATGTATGCTAAGTGCGGGAGTATAGATGAGGCCCAATTCATATTTGCGAGAATTGCTTGCAAGGACCTGGTTTCTTGGAATTCTATGATCTTTGGATATTCACAGCATGGCCTTGCTGAGCACTGCCTAAGCTTGCTAAGAGAAATGGAGCAGCAGCACATAGTGCCAGATGTAATCTCCTTCCTTGGTATCTTGTCATCGTGCCGGCATGCATGCCTTGTAGAAGAAGGTCGCCATTGTTTCAAGGCAATGATCCGACTTGGAATAAAACCAGAGCTAGATCACTACTCATGTATGGTAGACCTCCTTGGCCGGGCAGGATTGCTCGATGAAGCGTGTGATTTGATCCATGCAATGTCCATGACCCCCAATGCAGTTATATGGGGTTCTCTGCTGGCTGCCTGTAGGATGCATGGAAATATTCCGATTGGCATCCATGCTGCAGAGCACCGCCTTAAGCTTGAGCCAGGTTGTGCCGCGACTCATGTGCAGCTAGCAAATCTATACGCCAGCATTGATTGCTGGACTGATGTGGCTAGAGTGAGGAAGATGATGAAGGAGAAAGGACTGAAGACAAACACCGGGTGCAGCTGGATAGAAATTGGTAGTAAGGTTTATACTTTCACAGCAGAGAACAGATCAAAGAGCCACCAAGTAAACAATGTCCTGGCTGTACTTGACTGCTTGCAATACCATATGGAATACAAATATGATGTGCTGATAGATGGCCTTGAGTTTGACCCTCAACATTTCAAAGTAAGTTTGAGCACTGAATAAATATTGGTAGATCATAGGTCGCCTCAGTGATTTGTATATGAAGATTGAAGTGTTAATTCATAGCAAAAATACTGGCCTTCCTGTTCAAATGAGAGATGCCTACTTTTCTGCCTTATTTCAATAGGCTAATGAATGCCAATACGATTGTTCAAAACTAGCTATTGAGTCACGTGTCAAGATTTGAGATATGATTCATCTCATTTGCTGCCTCAAAGCGTTCAGTATGCTGTTGATGTTTAGTGTAATATTTCTTTTTAAGAAAGTCTTTTGTATACACAATTGATATTGTAAACTAGGCTAGATGTAAATTGGAGCCATGTCATCTAGATGAGGTCCAAAGGTTTCTTCTGCTGCCATTTTTGCTGTGATATGAATAATGCAAAATACCTTATGATTTAGGGAGCTACTTAACAACTTATGGGTTAGTTAATACCCTAATTTATCACAATTGAGTATTTTGTATGAAATGGATTAAATAAACGATGGTTAATATACATACTTGCTAATTGAACAAAAGAACCAACAAAATCAGAATCCAATTTGGCTTGTTGGTGTAGAAAATTTCACTGAAACGTTTCATGTCAAAATAAACTATATTCATATAAGATATTTCCGTGCTAGAAACATCATGCACTAATGTGAGTGTATTGTGCATACAAGAAAAACAGTTTGTAAAGTACTTTATGTTACACAGAGTTAACATTTTCTCTTGTTTTTGCTGAAGCTGTATCGTTTGACTAATTGCTGACGAACAGAATATGTTGCACCTCACAGAAAGATTCACATTGAAGTCCAAATTATTATTGGCAAGGAACTCCGCTAGAAGTACCAAGATAGCAACCAAAGACTGTTCACGAAATAACATCCAGCAGAACAAGCAGCCAAGTCCAAAAGTTCACGAAATAACCAAAGACTGTTCACGAAATAACATCCAGGTAGCACTTAGTTCAGTGCCTAGGCATAAACACCACGTCGGGTTTCAGGTAGCATTTAATTCAAAGTTCCAGCCATTTCCAACCAACGATGAGCAAACTTGTGGCCTTAGCAGAAGAACATTGACGACGCTACTTTGGCATGCAGACGAGGCAGCTCTGGCACCGGGGGAGCTGCAGCCTGGGTAGTGTGGCTCGACGACGTCTCCGACATGTCATCCAGCCTCGTGAACTTCGCCACCTGCGCCGCCGCAAGGTGCGCGTAGTAGATAGGAGCAACTGAGAGGGAAAATGAGGTGATCAGCACTGCGCTTCTGTCATATGTTGCGAAAGGAACTAGTGGAAAATCTTGCTTACCTACTGAGATGGCTGTGGTGCTCCTCTGATACCTGAAATACAACCATTGATTTGTCAATATGGAAGAATGCGGGCGATGATCACCAGAGGCAAGGTACAACTGAATCTTTTGTAAATGCTTTAGTGCACATACACGTATGAGAGGTTGTGCACGAGCTCCTGCAGATCATCAGGAGAGAACCCTATCTCATCATGGAGCACATGGTAGTGTGTTGGCCTTGTAGTCCCCTGGAACACACAAGTCGATTGGCTTAGATTCAAAAAAGAGGTGCGTTATAATCAGAAAGAGATGTGGAGAGAACATACAATCATGCCAGCATGAGCACACATGTAGAAATCAAAGTTCCTGGGATGGCAGATTCCCTTATCTACAACAGTGCCTACACACAGGCATACCAGGAATATGATAAGTTTGTGCAAAAACAGAGGAAATGTGCTCGCTTGATTCATAGGATTGTAAAAGAATGAAACAAAAATATGAAAAATGTAGGTTACCAGGTTGGACATTATTCACTTCATTATTACGTTCATTGGGCATGAAAAATCTTGTGTGATGATTCTTCTGTGCAACTATCAGTGTGAACTTGGGGAACCATTTGCCACCAAAATGCTTGCTACCAAAAAACTCACATGCCTGCATCCAATAGAAAGATGTTACTAGCCAGAACTGGCTCAAGAGAATTTGCATATCCCTAATGTTTACCTCAATGATCATTGTCAGCTCATCGTTCAGAACCTCATTAAACTGGCTCTCGCTAACCCCGTCTCTAAAATCAAAATAACAAAATTCATTAGGTAGAATCAGAGTGTCTAAGTAAATTAGAGCCGTTCTCAGATGTGTAAGTTTGTAATCCTAGCACTGATAAATAAAGGCTGTGAGTGTCCAGAGAGACAACACGCAATTACTCCACATGCTGCTTGCACATATTAATCTCAGGAGGAACCAACCTAAAAATGATGATTTGTTCTGGTCTCCTGCCTTTGCTGTTATTGAGAAAGTCAATTAGTGAATCCCTGAAACATTACAATCCCAGTAAGCAACAAAAGAAAGGCATATAATTAGGAAGCACTGTTATTAAGATGTTAAGATGGCACTTGAGTCAAAGCCAAACATCAGCATCTCACTTAATGAGGCCCTGATCATCATCTCCATCTTGCTTAAACAAGCTATCGATAATTTCCAGCTTGGGTGCTTGAGTGCGTACAGAAGCTCTGTATTTTGAGATGAATGGCCACCCCAATGAACTAACCACCTAGGTAACAACAAAAAGCACCCGTATGCATCAGTAAATTGTCGTTTTCAAAATCTGTCCAGGACCACCAGCTAACACCTGAGTATCATATACTATGGAAACATTGCAAAATCTTTACTTACTGCAGCAACCGATGGTACGTTAGATCCTGGTGAACCATGAGAAACATCCATACCAAAGATGATGGTTGGAGCATTCGACACAAGAGGAATGGTATGTGCTGTTTCATTTCTCAGCAATGAATTCAACCCGCCAAGCTGATAGGCAAATCAAACAAAACAAATGATTCAGTTTGTCAGCTAACAAAGATTATGTGGTACATCGAGGATGACAATACAGATCGCAACACAAACCTTGGCATTTATCTTTAGCAGCACATTGGTGAGGTACTGATCTTTGATGTTGGCAGGAGGAACCAAGCATTGGGTAACAATACCATGTTCTGCAAGGCATTCACGCTTCCAAAGTCCTGATAAGAACAAGAAAGGTGTGGATGCTAGAAAGAGGCATATAAAACCTTATTGCAAATCTTGAGATAGAAAAGCAGATCATAGATGTCACAGTTCTTCTCTGGAAGAACACACAGGAGAAACTCTGGTTTTTGTTTGAAACTTGATTTTATCTGCTGAAACATAGCCTCCACCCTTTTTGCCGGAGGCTCCCTTCTCATTTGTTGCCTCTCTTCGATTACAGCAGCACAACTTTCCATTTGCTGCAAATCAAACAGGTTGAGGGATACCATAGTTCCCTCAAAGAAAAACGCAATATTAGATGAAGTGCTGAACTTACAATTCCCTTTATGTTACCAGCTTGGATTAGGCGCCTGACAAGATCACTAAGATCGCATCGTGCAGAAAATTTAACAGCTCCCCAAGTCTTCACTTTAATGGGCTGAATGAACCTCTGGAGGATAAGAATCAGGAATGTCATTGACAACTGACGCGACAAAAGAGTTTGGAGTGAATTGTGTATAGTGCAATCAAGAGGTATGATCAGTTGCTCACGTCCTTATTGAAGTTCCACCTCCCATTAGATGCATAAAGTTGTCTATCATCTCCAGCGCTTAACTGCACATTACGATACTTAATTAAATGTACAGCAACAAGGCCTGCACGGTGTGCAATAAAAAACATTCAGTGAAGACAATACCAACCTGTGGTGCCTGAAGGACTCTACCCTCAACCTGCATAAACTCTCGAGCTACCGAAATGCCACATTCCCTCAGCATTGGCTCAGAATCATAGTTATTGTCACGCAACACCTAGCATTGAAGGAGAGCAAAATTGTGACTTTTGGTATTGATATTTTTAGACCTCGAGCATATCTACTGCAGTTGAGTTGGAACTCATGGTATCGACGAATTACTTACACGAGACAAGCTCGACATCCTGGCAAGCGGCTTCTGCCTAGATCCCTCGACCAGTTTTGTCCTTTGCAGCATGGACAGAGACTTTTTGTACCTTTGCAGTGGCAACAGATGGCATAGCTGTCTTGTAAACATGAAATTAGCACCAAAAACATGAAGGATTGTAGTTTAAGAATGAATCAGAAAAAGTGCGAGAGAGGAACTGACTTCCAGCGGGAGGTATGTTGGTCTCTCTGCCTTCCCCGCTCTTATACAGGGAAAATCAGCAGAGTTATCCAGCTTGATAGACCAACGATCCATGAAGTAATCATAGACAGTTACATCTACGGTACCCTTGCCGTCTCCTTGCTTTAGTGGGAACCTAGCTCAAGTGAATTTTTTGAAAATAAGATAACTTCAGATATATATACCATGAAGGTCTGAACTCACATATTATGATTCAAGATAAATGCCTTACATCTGTTTATTGCAATTGTTTTTGGACAATCCGGTAATCTCAAATTCTGCGTTGGTGTGAGTGGTTTTGATCCTTAATTTGTTCAGCGCACGCTTGGCCTAGTATTATGTCTAGGATTAGAACACACAAATAATATAGTCTAATTATAAATTCTCTGAGGGCTAAAAATTTATGAAGTTATTACATTTTATCTTACTTTGGGCCAGTCAATTCTTTTAGGGTTCCTGTCCCTGATATCCTGGTTTAATAGCAGAAAATCAATCACAGGCCCAGGTGTCACTACCATCGTGGTGGATAAATCTGCACAAATGGAACAATCAATCATGCACATAGGTATGCACCATCAATCTTGTAACAAACTAATTGACAAATAAGCTCATGCAAATTAGAATTCTAGATTATAAGCATACCAACATTGAGTGAAAGCCCATTTTGAGTGGGTCGAAAGCTAGAATGGAAGCCCCGACAACCGATCACGCCGCCACCCAAGTCTATGGAACCGAAATCACCACAGAAGAAAGACTGTCGGACTAAGAGACAACCCCTGCAGACGACAAGAACAACATCGAAGCTGATTACATTAACATGAAAAGGCTGGCAATAATAACCAAGGACGAGTCAACAAATGGTTAACATCATTTGGCAAAAGATCGGGATTGTTCGAGAAGTTAAAGAGCATACTGTCTTGCGGAGTGCTGCCTCAGTATGATGTTGAGAACCCGAATAGCTTCCTGCGATTTCTCAGATTCCTGACCACCACGCAGGACCTGGGCAATGGCACTCATCGGAACACTTCCCGCGGAGGATATCTCCACCTTGAATCTTTTCGTACCCGCTGCCCGTTTCATTCTCTTCTTGTCACTTGGCCCTGGACTTCCATCTCCTCCAGGGCTCCAGCTCGTTCCAATCCTGCAGGTTTATCATCAAGACAAGTCCCAAAACCAACAAGAGACCGATAAGCTCAGGTACAGGTCGGCTTTGACAGGTGAGAAAATGGAATAGAACATATGAACTTCATACTTTCCGGATGAAATGTCGCCCAGTACTACGTCAAAGTCATTTTTGTTAAATGGGAGAGGCCCAACAGTGAAGAGACCATTCTCCCCATCATAGGCAAACACTTTGTGTGCGAGCAATGAGGCATAGGTCTCGAACATCTGCTTCATCACCTTCCTGCGCAAGCCATCTCCGAGAGCGGGTTTGCCGTCCTCATACTTCAGAGTCACCTACGCTCGACACAACATAAAAATTTAAAACATATTGTCAAAAAAGTAGTAGCCATGAAAAGTAACATGATGAACTATAAGGATGGGATGTAGGGTTGTGGGTACATCATAGTGGTAGAGTATCTGGTCTGTTCTCTTGAGCGTGACTTCAAAGTGGTTGGCGAGTAGAGTTACGCGCCGCCCTTTTGTGGCATGCTCAGGTGGCCTTCTGATGGGAAGCCTCGTCGGTTTGGCGGTCTTGCTTGGATCGCCCTTGCCACCATCAGACATTGGTGACTTGCTTGGATCCCCCTTGCCACCGTCAGAGATTGGTGACTTGCTGGGATCGCCCTTGCCACCGGAAGGTGCCTTGCTCGGATCTCCCTTGCTACCTTGAGACTCCATCTACAAAGAAAAGCACATCAAAGTAAGGATATATTCGGTATGTATTTGACAAACACAGGAGTGAAATGTGTGCCGTGCAAATTAATAGACAGAATGCAATTTATTTCGCATGGAATTATTGTTGTAGTACTAGATGGTATTTTCCCTACAGAATGGAAGTGATTAAGGGGTTCTATCACAACTCCAGGTGATTTCACATCAACCAAAAACAAGATTGGAGAACAAGTAATCAGGAAACACATCTGATGGTTAACAGATCTTTAACAACACATCTGATTACCTGTGCTAATCAGCACAAGGTCACCGTATATACTATGACACATAAAAACACATGACCAACCTACAGTGAAAACCCTCTTTTCTTGCGATGAACAGTGAAAACCCTCGTGCACAAAGCAAACCAAGAAACAAGCGTTTAGGGAAGCGACTCTTTGACAAGTTAATGGCGCTAATCCGAACTTGGTGAGGCACATCAAGAAGATTAACTAATGCAGCAGCGGAAACCACAGGGTCGATTGAGCTCGCTGCAGGCAAAAACCCCAAAACCGCTGATCTAGCTACAGATCTGTTCTTGATTGGAGAAAAATGAAGAGAAATGCACCGTGAAACACCTCGGAAACCAACTCCGGAGCATGCAAACATGAGAGAGAGAGAGAGAGAGAGAGAGAGAGAGAGAGAGAGAGAAATCCAAGAAGAAAAATGCAGGGAGGGGGTCGATGGAGCTCGTCGTCACCTGGCCGTCGTCGATCACCGCAGGGCGATCAGGAACCTTGTGGAGAAGGGCACTCGGCCGCTTCCTTGGTCTCCCCTCTCCACCTGGAGTGGGAGATGAAAACCCTCGTCTCCTTGGCTGGCTCTCCCTCACACACGCCTCAGTGCAAAAAACCCATTCTCTCTGCCTCCTATTTATTGGCAAACCCCCCTCCGCTTGCCTTCCTCGGTGACCGACTGACTGACCAGAGTGAGCTCTTCTCGCTGCATTGTGGGCCCCAAAGTAGCAGGGTCCGCCTGTCATCCTCCATCGATCTATGCGCACACATAATAGACGGTAGAACAAACGGAAGGAGACGCACGGCCGTGCTTGAGAAGGCAGTCACCACCTCGTGGGCCCGTTAAAACACAGTGCTTCTGTGATGTATTCATTACGCCTGACCCGTCCAATCCTCTCATCTACTACTTCCTCCATATCGGTTTAAACATTCACAAAATATAAATTATAAATTTCGAAAATTATACCATTGGATTCATATTTAAAATGTCTTTTTAATGGTATAATTTTTGTGACATACAATTTTTATTTTGTTGGGTAAATATACGGTTAAACTTTTTTTTAGACTAAGTGATGGTCCTTTAAACAGATATGGAGGAAATATTATTTAAGTTTTTCACTCTTTTTTTCCTAATAAAGAATTATTTGTACTTTTTTTTTCATGATCGATAATAGATTCATAGTTAAATTAGTCAAAAAATTAGTAACGCTAGCTGCTTGCCACACAAACAAAATGGTAACGCCAGCTAGCTGCACTAGCAAATCACGTACGCAGAAGCCCAACAAGTTTCTCAGTTTAGGAAGCGTCAAGGTGCTCTCGTTTTACTTTTTTTGCTGAGTGTGTGGGTTGGGCCGAGGTTATCCCAATTTTTGTATTTGATTTAGTTGTCAGCAAGGCCGCTGAGCACTCTGGTTAACGAAAAGGTCATTTCCATGTCAAAAAAAGACTATGATTTTGAATTATTATTATTTGTACTCCGTCTGTCCTAAACTAGATGTCACAGGTTTATATAGATTCGCATGTATTTTACACCAAAATACGTTTAAATACATATATATCTGAATAACTCTAGGATAAGTAATTTGAAACAGAGGGAGTATTTGTGATACTTGACTCATTCGCCTATGCCAGCACGACTCAGTTCTATAACTCAGTTCTCACCACTTCTTCATCATGCCTTAAGTGATGGTTCTTTTCTCCAAGAAAGAATCTCTCCTTGTACTGCATCAAATTTGTTTCGTACTAATCGTCTCAAGAACAAGTCCAAAGTATCACTAGATTCTTAATCTTCATGAAAGGGGGCAAAGTCACTAACAAGAAGAAGCGGTGTCGGAACTAGTATTCTTCCTTTGAAAGGTGATCAAACCGAACTTTTCGGTATAATTATTGCACACACATCTATCTGGCTACTAGTAGAAGTGTATCCAATGAATGAGATCAACCCACTTCTCTCCCCCTCCCCATTTCTCGCTTAGACTTTGGTTAAGCTCCGATGGTCTCTCCTCTGTGCTACCTCCCATTGATCATCAAATTCAAATGTTTCCACCTTACCCCTTCCTCTATCGGCATCTGCTTTTCTATCTTGGGAGGATCTGCAAGCTTAATAATATGCTGACATACTAGCCCCAATAATTTCAAAGGTATAGGTGCGGTGACCCAGCATACCTCTTCATGATGTAGTTCACTATAGTCGTTGACATAACACCAATCAAACACCATTTCACTAGTATTACATCCATTAGAGTGGTACAACAGAAACATCGCGGATCGAAAATATGACTATAGATTACAACTTGATTCTTTACAAAATATTCAGAAAACATTTCTCAAAACAGTGAGAAAAACATTACATAGAAGAAAACCAGAAATAACAAATCGAAGCCCTATCTAGAAAAAATACTACTATTAATATATATCTAATGCTTGTGATTGCTGCTATGGCAATACTCTACAGAAATAGGTTCTATGGCTAGAGATTAAACTCATATCTAATCAGAACTTCGTCTTCACTTCAGTTGATGTATAGACTTCATTGACTTCATTAAAGAACTTTAGCTTCTTGTAACGATCCTTTTGAACATCCTTCGGTGTTGGCGTCATCTTCATCGGTATTAGAAACTAGTAACGATTAAGAAGGTACGGTTGAGTACAAGTGTACTCATAAAGTTCACTAAAAAGGAGTGTCTAATGCACTATCTACAATCACAGACCAAAGGTCGTAGGTTATGCAGGTTTTTGTAAACATTTCTTTAAAGGTTGCTTTTATTCTGAAAAACTATATCCGTCGGCCTTCACAGGTTTATCAGAACTTTATGGAGTTCCTTTCCTGCCGCATTCATAGCTCCTTCCCGAGACAGGGAGTAACATGTCACACTTTTTTACACTCTGCAGAGGTGCATTGCTTTACCATGAGAGAACTTAGCCTTGTTGCACATCTGAGTTGCATTCTCCTCCACACTTTCTTAGTGTGGTCTAAGATCCAAGCCAATCACTACCCTTCTCTGTGACCCCGCATGACAAGACGATCCTTCAGGCCAGTCACATCTGTGTTGAGCCCCCTTTCAGGCCAGTCATAACTCTAATAGGCCCATGAAGACTCTATAAGGCGGTTATGCCCCTGGCAGCCCCCGTCAGATATGGGAGACCTCCACCTATGGCAGCCTCTCACAGATAATCTATACACCATTATTGCGGGGCACTGAGGGGTCCCACCCATGTGCTGGATCCTACGCGAGGAATCTACAACTTTATGATAAGGTCGTTTGTTGGCACGCCAAAGTAAGAAGATCCGGCTGACTTCACTGTCCCATTCTAGATCTCATGGTTAACACGAAATATACAACACAAGAATCACCGGCAACATTGGTTATTAAATCCTAGATGACACATTCTTGTGCAATGGTGTCCCATTGCTAGTCATAATAGATTAATTGATCACCCCGGATCTGTAACCAATAATTCAAGTCAATTATGAAGATAGTGTTTTCTACCATCCTTTTCGAAATGCAGGTGATAACAATAATAAATTGTAAATACTTTATAGAAAATAATCAAAGGACATGAGAAAGTGTGAAATTTCCATTTGTGATTGCAAGATTATGCACTGACGGTCTTTGAGAAAATATAAGATCTAATATCTGAAAACAACATCATTGGTCCGGTAAGGACTAATGTTTAAATAAGCAAGATGTTATTATGCATAAATAATGTAATGAAGTTTTGTAAACTCGAATCCCTCAGAATAATGTCGAGGATCTAGGGTTTTGGAGCTTTGATGATTTCTTTGGGATGTGTTGTCATTTTTATATCAGTTTCACACTTGTGCTTCTTATTAGGCTTGTGAGATTGTGTGAGATGACTTATGAGTATAATAAAGTAACATACAACAACATAACAGATATATGGTGGTAAACATCTAAATACATCTCATATAAAGATGGTCACTCATGTTATAACTTATAAAGATGATTCAAGGTAGTTTTGATGAACTCTTTTAAAAGAATAACTTTTGAAGAAAAGCTTACTAATCTAAGCAAATGCATTTAAATTTGAAGTTAACTACTATTAGGGTTCCTTCCTAACTCTAATTAGCAAGGAAGAAAGCATTAATACATTTGAATTAAACACCAAACTTGTAGTTGAGACTTATATATCTTGAATATGAAATGACACTATATGGTGTTTACTTCATAATACTTCATTTAACTAATAAAAATAGCATTACTTTTATTTTAATGGTGTTTTGTTGATACTATAAGTGAATGAAATATATTACTCACTTAGGAATTAGTGATTATCTTTATAAACATGGATTGGGCAATTAAAGAACTATCTTTAAATTTTAAACATATTCATCAACTTGTGAGAGAAATGATAGTTGAAATGTTTAATAACTCAAAATATTATTTTTGATGCTTTTATAATTGATATAATCCTTTTGGAAAGTAATATACAAATATTTATAAAATGGTAGATTTAGAAAATTCATTAAAGATGATTCGTATTATTTTTACTTCCTATAAGCATCAACTAGGATTAGTTCTACAATTATATCTTAAATGGATAATAGTAAAGACATAAACAATCTGTTATATACCTTTTGAAAGTGCAATGGACATCTGAAAGGGTATTTTACCCTATGTTATTTTTGGTTGACAATGACACCATGGTTAGAGTGGACTAATGCTATTTCTAGTGTCTTACACAGGTTCTAGTCCAATGCTGTGATGAAATGTTATCGGAGACCCCCCCATTTTGATAACGAAGCTTCGCACCGGAGTTTTCCCTTTTCATGTAATTTGAGCCCGGTTAGGAGCTCCGCACTATTAAGAGGGGTTCTCTCGATGAGCTTGTTGGGGATGATCACCAAAGCCATATACACATCCCTCTCTCCTACCTAATCCATCACCAAAGAGAGAAGAGAAGAAATCCTATCCACCTGAGCCTTTTCTGCAGATCCGGTTTTCAGACCGGTTGGACCGGCTCCCAGACCGGACTGTCCGGTGTCAGGATCGTGTAGCATCCCAATTGTCTAACAATTGCAATGCTACTAGCCTTGAATTTGAGCATCATATAAAACCCCTTTTTTCCTTTTGGGTCTTCCTCTCATAATGCATTTGTCTTATTAAATATAGTTGCTTCTTGATATATTGTATTTGTATCTTGATATATTGTTACATGCCCAATATGAGCTGAGGGCATCTCTCTTTAATCCTTTCATCTACTAACAATGGCCACCTTCCTTTTGGTATCATCTTAATTCCACCATATATATGTATGTGACCATTTTACCTTGCCTTGGCATTTTATTCTTGTCACTCATACATGTATGGACCCATTATTCTATTCTTACACATGCATACATGTGGTTGAATTCAAATCTATCCTAATCTGGTTTTATTTGCTTTCTCTCACTTCTGTAGCTCACATACCTGTCACATATTTAGTTTTCACTAAATATGCTCACATACATGCATGCTCAATTGCTTGCCTACATGCATTATGGATGCATTGCATGGCACATGCAATATGGGCACCATCTACACTTCTTTTCCTTCTATTTTGGTTTGGTGTTGTTTTGGGTTTTACCTAAAGAGTTGAGATTAATTGTTTTTGGTCAACTAAAATCAAACCTAACTAGCCTAATCTACCCAACCTAACCACACCACACTAGCCCCTCCCAAACCGTGGCCACCACCCATGTGCTTGCCATGGCACACATGGATGGCATGATCCCACATCACCCACATTCCATACCTCTTCTTTTCTTGCAAACCAAGAAGATGGCCAGCACCCCACGTCTTCCCCTCCCCTCTTGCTTCCCATCTCCTTCCTCTTTAAGCAAAGAAACAAAGAGGGAGAAGGGAAGACCTAGCCCTAGACTACCGAAGCCTTCCTCCTTCTCTTTTTGCATAAAGGTGACCCCCCCATGTGACCCTTCCTCTCTCATATCTCCAACCCCAACCACCCAGAACTCCTCTCAGATCCCATCTGGCGGCTGCACCTCTCCTTCCCCACCACATCCTCGCCATGGCCATGGGTTCTCTAAACCCTAGCTCGGCTGCCTTGCTAACCGACGATCCCGAGCGCTGTACCAGAACACGAGGAGCTTCCGCTTCATCTACCTCACCTGACCGGCCAAGCCTCACGGAGTCCTCTAGAGCTCCACAGGGCACGCGGCCACCCGGATCGGGGCGCTCGCGGGACCCCGCCTCTGCTCGACCCGATCCACCTCTCGCTCCAAAGAACCACACCGACGAGCTCTGGTGAGCCTCTTAACCCCTAGACATGCCCCTACCCTATCTTGCACCGTAGCACCGCCACGTCCGAGCACCCGCGTGCAGCGCCACACGTAAGTCGCCGACAGACGGGCTCGCAACCGCGCTGCCCTCGGTTTCCCCTAGTTTTTCCGCGGCGTAGACCATCTCAAGGTAAGCTCTATGAACGAAAGTGGTAGCCCAAGTCCCTCGTCGTTTTCGTTTTTCGGCTTGGCGAGATCCGCCGTTTGGTCGCCATTGTCGTCCAAACTCCGCCGATCCTCCAGACTGCAGATTGGCGCGGCGGTCCGGCGACGCCGTCGTTTTTGATAAGACCCCCGCCTCAACCCGCGGCCCTTCCGCCCACTCTGCGGAAGTTTTGCAGAAAGGCACCTCGACTTTAGGCGTCCCCACCGTGCAACCCTCGGACCGCCCACGTGTCGCATCCCCGCTGGGTGACGCGCGTGGCCCCATTCACCACATCAGTCACACTGTGGCTAGGAAGCCCGCGGTGAGAAAAGTTTTCGCAGCGTCGATTCGCAAGATCGGCCCCACTTGTCTGCGTGTCTATGGCTATGTTTGTCTGAGTACGAAAAGGTTTTCTGTTTTCTGTTTAAATTTAAAACTTTTCAAATTTGTTTTAATTCAAATTCAAATCTGTTTTTAATTAACTTTTGAAATATAATTCCAAATAATACAAATAATATATGTTTTGAAATCAGAAAAATGTGAGGAATTCAAATCTTCCATCCAAAATATATTTTGAACACTTAAAAGTTCGAGTTGATTAAAATTACAATAAAATGCCCTTTTGCCTTAATTAATTAATAACTTTTGATTTATAACTCCAAATTTAACAAATAATATGTCTAAAATGTTTAGCTCGACGAGACCTTTCTGTTTATGCATTCCATGTTCTGTTTTGCAGCATGCATAATATAAATATAAAGTATACAACAACTTATTCGAGAATAAAATGTGACCAAAACTCAATAAAAGGCTTTATTCTTGTATTCCACATCTCACCCATGCCATGCTACATTATTGCCATGCAAATTGTGCATCATTCATCATGGCATGATTGTTTGCTTGTCGCATCTTATTCATATTCTTGTGCACTTTATTTATGTTGGCCCTTGTTTGTTTGGTTCTTCTTCGAATAGACGCTGAGCAGGGGATATATCCAGAAACCAGGAGCACTACCCAGATCCTTCTCTCGCTTCAACTGAGCTGCCAGGAAAGCACTACCACATGCTTGCATACATATAGTACCTATTGCCTCTATCTTATTCTTGCATCATTGAGTCGCGATCGCATTAAACTGAATCCCAAGTACTGCATAGCCTTTACTTTTAAACCCCACCGAAGCTTGTTCCTCCATCCCATGAGCCATTACTATAGGAGTTGTTTGAGCCATGCGGGTCATAGAACAGCATGTGTAGGGTATGTGAGTGTCTGATGGATAACGAGGTACCTATACAACTTAACCTGAGTAGTAATGGGATAACTAATGAAAGTGGCACCGGTGAGCAATATCTGCTATTTGGTTTTTCATGCTCACTTGTGTCCCGTAGGACCCCGAGTACTTGATTCCTGTTCCTTGAATATTCGCGCTATCCACATCCGGGAGGCTTATGGACCCCCTGAGCCAGAGCTTGATTCATTCTTATTTCTTGGGGCCACAATTAGTTTGGGGCTTTATTACTATCCTGTACTTGTGCCATGCTTTACTGCTTAATTTAAGATTGTGCGAGGAATGCACCTGTACTGTTTAGGTAAGCGGAGTGTTTTCGCGGTATCGACAAGCCCAGTCACACTTTCGGGTTCCCAGTCGTTTACAGCCATTGACGCAAACCTTGAGTCCGTATCGGAGCCGGCCAACTTCGTTGCGGGTAGCTTAATGGGGTGGCCCCCTGAAATATTTCTGAATCCTGTGATCGCTTTGTCGTGAATGCCTCGTTGGGTTTTGATTTGGTTTTTCCGAGGTTGATCGAGTGTGTGTTGCTATTTGTGCACCCTGCAGGTAAAACTTTCTCAAAGCCGTGTTCTGGTTATGGACGACTTGGAGCACGCTTCTCGATCATAGACAAGTATAACTAAAGTACCGCTTTTAATTTGACTAAGTAATGACTAGTAAATAGTGCAACACTCATGGAATGGATAATAAAACTGCCAAGCGGATGGGGGTGTTCGCTTCCTCGTTGGTAGCGAGGAGGAGGATGGATCTTAATATTCTTGTTATAACTGTTGTTATTAATTCACGGACATCCGTCTATCTTTGGTTAGGCGGATGGTTAGCAGTATCTATAGAATTGTTAGGTATTATCTTTTGCTGCAATTCGTCACCACCTGGTTGTGTCCCCTTTAGAGGCATAAAGACTTGCCGAGCACCCTAGGGTCTCACACGATAAATTATTTGATTCAGGATGAGCAGTACACTCACAAGATGGATCTTTGGGTGGAGGAGAGACGATGTGGGCAACGATCATTCGGTGTAGAGATTCCGAGCGGGATCCGTGAGATCTGGGCGGGATGTGTTTATTATGGGGCATCTTATGCTGATTTGCTTCTTATCCGTACTCGGATCTTGTTTGCCGCTTCACCGATACCGATGTTTGATGTATGAGGAGATATCCTAAACTATTATATCTATCTAGGACATTTGGATCTTGCCGTATGGCGTTGCAATATTTCTATTTCTTTTAGATGGAATGGCTCTGAGGACTGTTGTATGGTGGCTTGCATACATACTCATTTGTGTATGTAGTTGATCCCTTCGCCTGCCGATTACACCGCCCGTTCTTGTCCCGATGTTTGGAAATGGTTAGGACGGCCAAAAGGTCTACCTGTGAGTGGCATTTGGGCCCCACTGTACTATTTTAACCATTTCCGCTCATCCAGGCTTGTAACTAGGAGCGTAATTCAGCGAGGTAGTTACAATTGGTATCAGAGCCATCCCGCCCTTCAGGGTCTCAGCCAAATGGTCGTTGTCAGTCTAGCAAATATTTTTGGTAGCTATGTATACTAGGGAAAAACAAAACGCGAGAGTAGGACTGCTTCCACTTTTCTTCTTACCCACCCACCCTTTTATGGTAAGGAAGTGTAACGTTTTCAATCCTCTTCTTAAAAGTTCAAACTAGGATTCACGTGTTCTGGGTTTCCGTAGTACCATAGGTTGTGTGTGTGTGTGTGTAATTCCTTGTCTATCTGTTGTATCCAACATGTTATCTTTATCTGCCTTTAGTTATCAACTGTTGGTACATTCCATACTGACAGGCTTTTGAATACCGACGCGATCTATCTGACTCCTTGTTAACCGGTGCCATCTTCTTAAGGGTGTCCTTCCTTCTAGCAACTCCACATTCTGTGAAACCATCAGTTGCTAATCGCTACCTGATAAGTGTTTTTAGCATCTATTGGTATTTTAATGCCGAAAATGCGGAAAATTTTCTTTGATACATCTGTGCTTCCACACTTTTCATCGTGTGAAACATTATCTATCTCCTTTTATCGGCATGTCCATGCTAACTCATTCTTTTGTCACCGCTTAATCCTAGAGTTTCATTTCATCTCCAATTCTCTTGGGCTAATTACATAACATGTGTCGATCCGATGATGGTGATTGTAATTTGGTTCTCGGCATAGCTATATGACACTTATCTTGAGTGGAATATGGAAAATGCAATCACCACTAACCTCCAAATGGTGACGGTTATCTCCTGTGATTTTGAGTACACCGCGATCATATCTATGCATATTCAAGCATCTTTGGCAATCCAGAGTTTCTCCAAGCACTACGGCGGTCTATCATCTGTCCATCATGCTGCACATCCTTTTGAACCCCATATCTGCACAATTCTCCTGGATACGAGGGAATTGCATCTTTTCGTCTCTGATAGCTATGCTTAAGGTATGAGCTATCATCGGTTCTTATCCAAGATCTCTTTATCTTTGTAACCGGTGATCCGATCGACAATGTGAACCAGGTGACATCTCTTTTTCTTCCGAAGGACCAGTTAACCTATTCTGTCAGCGCATCTTCTTCAACAGGAATCCTTACTCGTAATGTTGATCT
Organism: Avena longiglumis; assembly: GCA_030063025.1. NCBI lineage: Eukaryota > Viridiplantae > Streptophyta > Magnoliopsida > Poales > Poaceae > Avena > Avena longiglumis. Next base: position 442,016,698 of record CP125973.1, on the reverse strand, counting down.
TTCAAAGAGCGTTGAGTTCAGAAAGTGTTTCGATCATTTGTTCGTTCTCCCGCCTCTTGAACTTGGTATTCTGGGAATATCTTGTTAATCCATGGTGGTATATGTTGATAATATGCTTGCCTATTCGATGTCTATGGAAGGACATGGAAGATCATCTGTGTCTCTTTCTCTCGAGCTTCGTGAGCACTGCCTGTGTGCAAAGTCTCAAAGTGAGAATTCTGACTTTTTGAAGTCACATATCTCGACCATGTCCTTCTGCTAAATACATTACTTCAACTCTGGAGTCAGCAAGTCCATTGTTAATTCCATCCTCCATCTTCAACCAATCCGGAGTTGTTCCTTGTTGGCAAGTTATCATCGTCGTTCCGCCGAAGATTTCCTCAAGGCTGCTAAATCTCTCTCAATCATTTCAAGAAGAACATGGAGTTCTTTCACCTCAATCTCGTTAAGTAATCTCTTGAAACCCTCTCGCTCTATCGTCTATGCTCAATCCACCGGAGGCCATGAAGACCTTCCAGATCTTGTATTCCTTCTGTTCAAGTGGTGCTATCTTTTTCTATATCTGTTAAATTTTGCAGTTGTCTCCGTGATCTTCCTTTATATCTTTCCGGTGGCTTGGTACTTCCGACATGACGACAACATCATCATCTTTATCTATATATGAATCCGGCGAATCGTTTGCATCTATCCTTGTTTTCTAACGGAGTTCTATGAGTTTTTGCCAACACCTTCAGTCTGTTTCTTTAGTTGGGTTGCATGATTTTCTTATACATGTGCGGAGTAATGCTTTGAGTGTGGGATGGAGTAGCTACCATACCACTACTCTTATCATTCACTCTTGTACATTGAATTGGTGAATTAATGTGATTTCACTCATTCCACGGAAGTTAGAAGTGGCCTTTATCCCTTGATACTTTTACTTCCGTCCTTGTTTTTCCGGAGTGCTCTTTCGAAGAAAGTAATCAATAATCTCTTGTTGGTGATCTCACCCTTTCTACACGGAGCAAAATCCTCAATTATCTGGTGGAAACAAACGCAAACCTTTTTCTATCCTCGTCTTTCTACCGATGCTCGATATCCCCAAACAAGATTAAAGGAAACTATCTCTCTCTTTGTTTCATCAATTCTTTTTCTGTGGTAAAGCCAATTATGGTTGATGCCATCAGCCGCAAATCTATTGCGTTAGCCTCAAGGCTAAAGAAAGCAATAAGTATCTCTACAATAAACTTCGGATCCTCCATATTCTTCGCTTCTCGGGATTCCACCATGATCTGGCTTCACATCCATCTCTGGAAGTTATATCTGCGCACCTAAATTGCGTGATCCTTGGTTCTTACCGGCGCAACAAGAATCTAATCCGACGATGTCTAACTAAATCTTTCTGTTGTTATCAAGGGACTCTATTGTTTGAAGGCAATATTGTTTCCGAACTTCTTTTCTCAAATCCGAGAGAATATACGATGCTATTGTAATAGTGGTTCAAAACCTCTCCAATCTAGCTCCTTTCTTCTGGCGAGACAAAGATTCATCCTCTCTCGTATCGGTAAATATTTAATCTTAATGGTGTGTCTTTCTTTATCCATGATACATCATCTTCTCCTTTTCTTTCACAAATGGTTATATTCTTTTATCATGATTCTTGGGAAAACCGGAGCTATGCCCATCCTATCCTTCTTGTCTCACGACAATCCTTCAACTCTTCTAACCCGTTGTTTCTCAAGCAAAACGCAAGACTCGCAACAAGTCTAGCAAGTTTTGCAAGGTATAGTGGTCGCACCATTCCGTTGTTCAACAACTTGGGAACGTGAGGGTCACCTTCGTTCGATCACCCGCCTCTCCTTGTGTTGTTTTCTTTTTCCTAGGAATCTCGGGGCGAGATTCTTGTTTAGTGGGGGAGAGTTGTAGCATCCCAATTGTCTAATAATTGCAATGCTACTAGCCTAGTCTATATAATGGCTACTTCCTATATATAATTGTTGCATCATAATATATCATGCTCATGTCATCATGCCACCTTGAATTTGAGCATCATATAAAACCCCTTTTTTCCTTTTGGGTCTTCCTCTCATAATGCATTTGTCTTATTAAATATAGTTGCTTCTTGATATATTGTATTTGTATCTTGATATATTGTTACATGCCCAATATGAGCTGAGGGCATCTCTCTTTAATCCTTTCATCTACTAACAATGGCCACCTTCCTTTTGGTATCATCTTAATTCCACCATATATATGTATGTGACCATTTTACCTTGCCTTGGCATTTTATTCTTGTCACTCATACATGTATGGACCCATTATTCTATTCTTACACATGCATACATGTGGTTGAATTCAAATCTATCCTAATCTGGTTTTATTTGCTTTCTCTCACTTCTGTAGCTCACATACCTGTCACATATTTAGTTTTCACTAAATATGCTCACATACATGCATGCTCAATTGCTTGCCTACATGCATTATGGATGCATTGCATGGCACATGCAATATGGGAAACATCTACACTTCTTTTCCTTCTATTTTGTTTTGGTGTTGTTTTGGGTTTTACCTAAAGAGTTGAGATTAATTGTTTTTGGTCAACTAAAATCAAACCTAACTAGCCTAATCTACCCAACCTAACCACACCACACTAGCCCCTCCCAAACCGTGGCCACCACCCATGTGCTTGCCATGGCACACATGGATGGCATGATCCCACATCACCCACATTCCGTACCTCTTCTTTTCTTGCAAACCAAGAAGATTGCCAGCACCCCACGTCTTCCCCTCCCCTCCTGCTTCCCATATCCTTCCTCTTTAAGCAAAGAAACAAAGAGGGAGAAGGGAAGACCTAGCCCTAAACTACCGAAGCCTTCCTCCTTCTCTTTTTGCATAAAGGTGACCCCCCATGTGACCCTTCCTCTCTCATATCTCCAACCCCAACCACCCAGAACTCCTCTCAGATCCCATCTGGGCGAAGCCAGACCCCTCTCCTTCCTCCCCACCACATCCTGGCCATGGACATGGGTTCTCTAAACCCTAGCTCCGGCCTGCCTTGCTAGCCGACGATCCCGAGCGCGCCAAGCTGTACCAGGAACACGAGGAGCTTCGTCTGCTTCATCTACCTCACCCTGCACCGGCCAATCCTCGCCAGAGTCCTCTGGAGCTCCCTGGGCACGCCGCGGCCACCGGATCAGACGCTCGCGGGACCCCTGCCTCTGCTCCGACCCGATCCACCTCTCGCTCCAGCAACCACACCGACGAGCTCCTGGTGAGCCTCTTAACCCCCTAGACATGCCCCCCTACCCTATCTTGCACCGTAGCACCGCCGCCCTGCGTCAAGCACCCCGCGTGCACGCTGCGTGCCAGAGTCACCGACAGACGTCTGCGGCCGCACGCCTCGGTTTCCCCTAGTTTTTCCGCGCGCTGTAGACCATCTCAGTGCAAGCTCTATGAACGAAAGTGGTAGCCCGAAGTCCCCTCGTCGTTTTTCGTTTTTGCGGCTTGGCGAGATCCGCCGCCGTTTGGTCGCCATTGTCGTCCAAACTCCGGCCGATCCTCCAGTACTTGCAGATCGGTAGCGGCAGATCCGGCGCCCGTTGTTTTATGATAAACCCCGGCCTTTTTCCCGCCTCAACCCGCAGCCCTTCTGGCCCACCTGCCAGCTCCTGCGGAAGTTTTGCAGAAAGGCACCTCGACTTTAGGCATCCCCACCGTGCAGCCCTCGGACCGCCCACGTGTCGCATCCCCGCTGGGTGACGCGCGCGCGTGGCCCCCCGCTGCCGGCCCCATCTGTCACACTCTGTGGCTAGGAAGCCCCGCGGTGAGAAAAGTTTTCGCCGCGTCAGTTCGCCCAGTCAGCATCGGCCCCACTTGTCTGTGTCTATGGCTATGTTTGTCTGAGTACGAAAAGGTTTTCTGTTTAAATTTAAAAAATTTCTAATTTGTTTTAATTCAAATTCAAATCTGTTTTTAATTAACTTTTGAAATATAATTCCAAATAATACAAATAATATATGTTTTGAAATCAGAAAAATGTGAGGAATTCAAATATTCCATCCAATATATATTTTGAACACTTAAAAGTTCGAGTTGATTAAAATTACAATAAAATGCCTTTTTGCCTTAATTAATTAATAACTTTTGATTTATAACTCCAAATTTAAAAAATAATATGTCTAAAATGTTTAGCTCGACGAGACCTTTCTGTTTATGTATTCCATGTTCTGTTTTGCAGCATGTATAATATAAATATAAAGTATACAGAAACTTATTCGAGAATAAAATGTGACCAAAACTCAATAAAAGGCTTTATTCTTGTATTCCACATCTCACCCATGCCATGCTACATTATTGCCATGCAAATTGTGCATCATTCATCATGGCATGATTGTTTGCTTGTCGCATCTTATTCATATGCTTGTGCACTTTATTTATGTTGGCCCTTGTTTGTTTGGTTCTTCTTCGAATAGACGAAAGGTGGGATATATCCGAAACCGTGAGCACTACGGATCCTTCTCTCGATTCAATCGAAATGTCAGCAAGCACTACCACAAGCTTGCATACATATAGTACCTATTGCCTCTATCTTATTCTTGCATCATTGAGTCGCGATCGCATTAAACTGAATCCCAAGTATTGCATAGCCTTTACTTTTAAACCCCACCGAAGCTTGTTCCTCCATCCCATGAGCCATTACTACAGGAGTTGTTTGAGCCATGCGAGTCGTAGAACAGCATGTGTAGGGTATGTGAGTGTCTGATGGATAACGAGATACCTATACAACTTAACTTGAGTATCAATGGGATAACTAATGAAAGTGGCACCGGTGAGCAATATCTGCTATTTGGTTTTTCATGCTCACTTGTGTCCTGTAGGACCCCGAGTACTTGATTCCTGTTCCTTGAATATACGCGCTATCCACATCCGGGAGGCTTATGGGACCCCGAGCGGATCTTGATTCATTCTTATTTCTTGGGGCCACAATTAGTTTGGGGCTTTATTACTATCCTGTACTTATGCCATGCTTTCTCGCTTAATTTAAGATTGTGCGAGGAATGCACTGTCTTGTTTAGGTAAGTGTTTTCATGTATCGACAAGCCAGTCACACTTTCGGGTTCCCGATCGTTTACAGCCATTGACGCAAACCTTGAGTCCGTCGAGCCGCCAACTTCGCTATGGGTAGCTTAATGGGGTGGCCTCAAATATTTCTGAATCTGTGATCGCTTTGTCGTGAATGCCTCGTTGGGTTTTGATTTGGTTTTCCGAGGTTGATCGAATGTGTTGTTATTTGTGCACCTGCAGGTAAAACTTTCTGAAAGCCGTGTCCGCGTTATGGACGACTTGGAGCATTTCTCGATCATAGACAAGTATAACTAAAGTACCGCTTTTAATTTGACTAAGTAATCGACTAGTAAATAGTGCAACACTCATGGAATGGATAATAAAACTGCCAACGGATGGGGGTGTTTCCTTCCTCGTTGGTAAGCGAGGAGGAGGATGGATCTAATATTACTTATAACTGTTGTTATTAATTCACGGACATCCGTCTATCTTTGGTTAGGCGGATGGTTAGCAGTATCTATAGAATTGTTAGGTATTATCTTTTGCTGCAATTGCGTCACCTGTTGTGTCCCCTTTAGAGGCATAAAGACTTGCCGAGCACCCCTAGGGTCTCACACGATAAATTATTTGATTCGGATGAAGTACACTCACAAGATGGATCTTGGGTGGAGGAGACAGACGATGTGGGCAACGATCATTCGGTGTAGAGATTCCGGAACGGGATCCGTGAGATCGTGGGCGGATGTGTTTATTATGGGGCATCTTATGCCGATTTGCTTCTTATCCGTACTCGGATCTTGTTTGCCGCTCTTTGATACTCGATGTTTGATGTATGAGGAGATATCCTAAACTATTATATCTATCTAGGACATTTGGATCTTGCCGTATGGCGTTGCAATATTTCTATTTCTTTTAGATGGAATGGCTCTGAGGACTGTTGTATGGTGGCTTGCATACATACTCATTTGTGTATGTAGTTGATCCCTTCGCCTGCCGATTACGCCGCCCGTTCTTGTCCCGATGTTTGGAAATGGTTAGGACGGCCGAAAGGTCTACCTGTGAGTGGCATTTGGGCCCCACCATACTATTTTAACCATTTCCGCTCATCCAGGCTTGTAACTAGGAGCGTAATTCACCGAGGTAGTTACAGATCGGAAATCCGGACTCAAACCGGGATCTCCGGTTTTCTCACTCCGAGTCTGTCCGAGTCTGGGGTACAGAGAGCAGTTTCGGTTTCAGTACAGTTTTCCGGGCTATGGACCGGACTGTCCGGTGTGAGGGCCGGACCAACCGAACTTAAAACCGAACCTTGCATTTTTGGCTCAAAACGGCTAGTTTTCTCCTTGAGTATAAATATCCCTTCTTCCATCTTGAGTAGGTTAGGCATTCAGTTCATATCATTCCTTGAAGCTCTCTCTCTCTCTCCCCATTGTTGAAACACAAAAGCTTGAGGATCTCCCATTCTACCCAACCAAATCCAAATCCCTTTGGTAGAAATGAAGAGGAGGTCCCGATCTACGTTTCCACCAAGCCAAAGTTCATTCCCCCTTGAGTTCATCGAGTTAGCTTGTTACTCTTGGGTTTGTGGGAAACCCTAGGCGGCTAGGGTCGCCCGGAGGCATTCGGCTTGTGATTTGCCCCGTGGAAAGTTTGTGAGGGTTTGGAGACTACCCTAAAGTCTACCACGAGTAAGTGAGCTATTCCTTCGTGGGATAGGCTCGGAGAAGAAGGTGAGCCTTCGTGGCGCGTGAGGAATCCTTCGTGGAACCTCACACCTCTCCAACGTGACGTAGCCCCTTCCCAAAGGTGGTGAACACGGGAATACATCTTCGTCTCCGCGTGCTTCGGTTATTCCTTAACCGACCTCTTACTTGTGTTGCTTATCTCGTGATAGCCTTCGAGCTTGAAGTTTCTTGTACATCATCTAGGTTGCCTCACCTAGTTTGCATTTAGGCTCACTTATATTCCACAAAGCCTAAAACTTGCAAAAGATTATAAAGAATTTTGTAGAAACCTATTCACCCCCCCTCTAGGTTAACCATCTTACACTTTCAATTGGTATCAGAGCCAAGGGCTCTTTTAAGGGCTTTACCGCCTAAGAGGAAAGATGGTTTTCTCCGATGATGAGGAGGAAAAAACTTATTCGGTCAAGGAGCTTCGTGAACTCTTAGCCAAGAGTGCCCTTGAAAAGGCCAAGGCGGATTCCGATATTCTTGTTCGAATGAGTTACCTAGAAGGACAACTTAAGGCCATTGGCGATGGGGCTTTTCTTGGTAATCCATTGGTAGTACCTCAAGGGAGACCAATGGACATCGAGAAGGATAAGGATGCCGAGTCCGCTCATGAGGGCGGCTCGTCAAAAACTTCCATGCCCCCTAATCAATTCCCTTATGTTTATCCTAAGCAAAAGAACATCATGCCTCATATTAATGGTTCGGGCCCTGCACCTCATTATGATGGAACTCACTTCTCTCATTGGAAAACTTCTATGGAATCTCATCTTCGCAGCTGCAGCATTGAGCTTTGGGAGATTGTATGCACCGGCTTCCACCCTCATGATCCCAACAACCTCACCCCGGGGGAGTACTACGACCGTCAACTAAATGCAACGGCTTGTGACAAGATAAGGAGTGCCATTCACCGCACTCTCCATGATCAAGTCAGCGACATCCCCACCGCAAAGGATCTTTGGGATAGGATTGTCATTCTCCAAGAGGGAACCTCTCTTATCCAAAAGTCCAAGTATGAAGCTGCCAAGTCTGAGATGAACATGTTCATGAACCATGATGGTGAAACTATCGCTGAAGCATACAAGAGACTCGTTGCCCTCCGCGTGAAGATTGGTGGCCTAGGGTGTGAGAAGTATGATGATGGATTCAATTTGAATGATGAACTTATCAAGTCCAAGATTGTCTCCATGATCGCGGTCACCGACAAGAAGCTTGCCTTGAACTTGCAACTCCTCGATAGAGCTAATCAATTCACTCCTGATGATCTAGTCTCTTATCTAGTTGCCACGGATAACTTGGCGGATGAACGGCAAAAGATCAAGGAGATCAACCGTGCTATCGGTTCTTCCCACTCCCTAGCTTTGAAGGCCAAGCAAGTGCAAGAAGATGTTGCTAGTGATGAAGATAGCGATGGTGATGGAGTTGATGATATGCTCTCTCAACTTGCTCTCGTCACCAAGAACATGAAGTTCCGAAGAAGGAAAAACTCAATGGGATCAAGTGAGAAGAAGAGGACGTGCTACAATTGTGATGAGGCAACCCATTTTGCCGACAAGTGTCCTTATGAGAAGAGGCTTGACAAGCCTAAATATGAAGAAGGTGCCAAACCAAGATTGAAGCCCAACCCCATCAATGAAAGATACAAGAGGAACAATAGGCGTGATGGTAAGGGCTTCCTAGGCCAAGAATACATATCCGACAATGAGGAAGAGGATGAAGAGAAGGTGGTTGGAGTGGCCGGTTTGGCCTTTGCTAAACCCGGGTCTCTCTTCACCTATGACTACACCAAGGACTACACCGACGACTCTCCTAACCCCAAGGTCACTGCCACTTGCCTCATGGCAAGGAGCTCCAAGGATGAGTCCGACGTGGAGTGTGGGGATAAGGAGAAAGTGGTGGGTGTGACCGGTTTGGCATATGTCGAATCCGGTTCACCTCTCACCTACGATTACTCCAAGGACTACATCGAGAGTTCTCCTATTCCCAAGATCACTGGTTCTTGTCTTATGGCAATAAGCTCCAAGGTAATTGTCTCTCCTCCATCCCTATCTAGTGTCTTGGATGATCTTGAGAGTGACCATGATAGTGGTAGTCATAATGATGAATTTGGAAAAGAATATATAAAAGAAATGTATGCTATCATGAAGTCTCTTCCTCCCATTGCTCGTGCTAGAGTCAAGAAATTAATGGAACTTGTTAGCTCACGCGATGAAACCATTGATAGCTTGGAATCTCATATTGATGATGAGAAACGAAGATTCAATCTTCTTGAGCAAGAGCTTTGTGAGGAAAAGAATACCAACTCTTTTCTTAAACTACAAATTGAAATCTTTGAAATTGATAAAGCAAAAGACATGGACACTATTGATAGGGCTAACTCATTGTCTCAAGAGCTCGATGTCTCAAAGAAAGAGCTTGAAGTTGCTCATGCTTATCTTACCAAGGACCTTGAGCACCTTGAGAAGGCTAGTTTGCTTGTCAAGCGTGAGCTCATAAAACTTGGAGAGAACCATGATCAACTTCGGGTGTCCTATGAGAAAGCTCTTGGTACATTGAAGGATCCAATTATAGTTGAAAATGATTCTTGTACCTCTAACTCTACCTTTGATCAAGCCCACCTCATTGAGGAAAATAAGAAGTTGAAAGAGAAACTTTAGAAAGAGCGTCATGCACCTATCTCCAAGGAAAAGATCCTAGATGAGATTTTGTCCCGTCAAAAGACGAGAGTTTCCAAGGAAGGTGTCGGTTTTGATCCAAAGAAAAACACGAGCAATGCCATTCCACCGAAGAAGATAACCTTTGTGAAGGAAGGTGACAAAGTGGTTGACCGGGTCAAAAGGAATGTGGTGAATGGGGGAGCCATGAGGGGCAATCCCAATCACAAGTTTGCGGGAGAGTCTAATCCTTCCTATGTGCTATGTAAGGGCACTCAAGGATATGTGTATGCCAAATATGTTGGCCCTCAAAATGGTTATGATTATAGGTGGTACTCAATTTGGGTACCTAAGGATCTTGTTGCTAATGCTAGGGGACCCATTACTCAATGGGTTCCTAAATCAAAGAATTGATTTTGTAGGGTTATGCCTCCGGTGGATCAAAATGGGTGTTTGATAGTGGATGCACCAATCACATGACCGGAGGTAGGAGTGGGCTTGACCAATTCATTCACGATGTCAACTCAAAGTCAAGCATCAATTTTGGAGATAACTCAAAAGGAAAGGTTATTGGTTATGGTAAGTTGGTAATTTCCAAGGTCTTGACTCTTGAGACCGTCCTACATGTTGAAAACCTTGGTTACAACTTGCTTTCTATTAAACATCTCGCGGATGCCGGCTATGACTCCTATGTGAAGGTCTTTAGGGGTGATGATCTCAGCTTGGTTCTCATTGGACACGTGGAAGACGACCTTTATGTGGCCGACCTCTCGAAAGAGAGTCAATCTCTTCCTACATGTCTAATGGCCAAGGCTGACAAGGGATGGCTTTGGCATCGTCGCCTAGGCCATGTCAACATGAGACATCTCAATCTTCTCCTAAAAGGTGAACATATTATTGGACTAACCAGTATCTCCTTTGAGAAAGATCGTGTGTGTAGTGCTTGCATTTCAGGGAAGAAAATTGGAAAGCATCATCCTTCCGTTACCAAGGTGGCCACGTCAAGACCCTTGGAATTGCTCCATATGGATCTCTTCGGGCCTTCGACATATGACTCTCTTGGAGGAAGAAGATATGGTCTTGTCATTGTTGATGATTACTCAAGGTATACTTGGGTATTTCTTCTCAATACGAAGGATGAGACTTTCAAGGAATTCATGATCTTTGCCAAGCAAGCTCAACGCACTCATGGTGTGGAGATCAAGACTATTAGAACCGACAACGGCACCGAGTTCAAGAATTACACCATGCAAGAATTTGTTGAAGATGAGGGGATCAAGCATGAATTCAAATCTCCTTATACCCCTCAACAAAATGGTGTTGTTGAAAGGAAGAACCGGACAATCATTGAGATGGCAAGAACAATGTTGAGTGAATTCAAGTCTCCTCACAATTTTTGGGGAGAAGCTATTGCTACCGCGGTCCACTACACGAACTGGCTCTTCCTCCGTGCTCCCTTTGACATGACTCCATATGAGATTCTCACAAGTAAGAAGCCCAATGTCAACTACTTCCGTGTCTTTGGGTGCAAGTGTCTCGTCAAGAACAAAAAGGAAAAGCTCGGTAAATTCGAATCTAGAACTATAGAGGGTATTTTTGTTGGTTATGCGGAAAACTCTCATGCCTATAGATACTACAACAAGACTAATGGTTGTGTTGAAGTATCTTGTGACGTGGAGTTTTTGGAGAATAATGGTCCCCATGAGGGGCAAGTTTCTTCTCGTGATGTAGGAGATGGTGATTCTTCTCAAGTCATCAAGTTGATGGGTATTGGGCACATCTTGCCTACCGAGTCTCACATTCTTGTTCAACAAGATGATGGGGGAGAATCAAGCTCAACTCAAGAAGAGCCAAGCTCTATCCAAGTTGAGACATCAAATGCATCACAAGATCAACATCTCTCTCATGATGCCTTGCAAACCGAAGAACAAGAACCAAGCCCTCAAACCTTCGAGCAAGACCAAGTAGAAGATCAACCTCCATCTCAAGGCCAAGCTCAAGATGGTGTCAACGATCAAGGCCCCTCAAAAGATGAATTTGTTGATCATGAAGGCACAATTCGGAAGATTAAGGCCGCCTCTGTTGCAAGTGGTCTTCAAGTCAACAATATCCTTGGAAGCATATCAAGAGGGATCGAGACCCGTGCCAAGAAGAAGAACCTCACAACCTTTTGTGGGCACCATGCTTTTGTGTCCAACTTCGAGCCCCTTAAGGTACATGAGGCTTTGGAGGATCCGGATTGGGTCATTGCCATGCAAGAAGAACTCGAGTGTTTCACCCGCAATGAAGTATGGTCTCTTGTGGAGAGGCCTAAAGATCATCGCATCAATGTTATTGGGACCAAGTGGGTGTTCAAAAACAAGCAAGATGAGAACGGGGTCGTCACGAGGAACAAAGCAAGGTTAGTGGCGCAAGGGTATGCCCAAATAGAAGGTATTGACTATGAGGACACCTTTGCGCCCGTTGCTCGTCTTGAAGCTATTCGTCTCTTGCTTGCTTATGCATCTTTCCATAACTTCAAGCTTTATCAAATGGATGTGAAAAGTGCATTTCTTAATGGTCCCTTGAAAGAGGTTGCATATGTAGCTCAACCCCCGGGTTTCGAAAACACACGCTATCCCAACCATGTGTATCTTCTCCATAAGGCTCTCTACGGACTAAAGCAAGCTCCTCGTGCTTGGTATGAGCACCTTAGGGATTTTCTACTCATGGATGGGTTTAGCGTGGGTAAGGTCGATTCCACCCTTTTCACCAAACGGGTTAAAGGGGGTGGCTTATTTATTGTTCAAATATATGTTGATGATATTATCTTTGGTGGAACTAACGAATCTCATAACAAAGCTTTTGCCGAGTTGATGACTATGAAATTTAGGATGTCCATGATGGGGGAGTTGAAGTTCTTTCTAGGCTTCATCATAAAGCAACTTCCTCATGGCACTTTCATCTCTCAAGAAAAGTACATTAAGGATATGCTCAATAAGTTCGAGATGGCCAAGGCTAATCCCATGAAGACACCCATGCCTCTAAATGGACAACTTGGCCTTGGAGTAGGTGAGAAGGACGTGGATCAAAAGGTATATCGTTCTATGATTGGTTCTTTTCTCTACCTTTGTGCTTCTAGGCCGGATATCATGTTAAGTGTAGGAATGTGTGCTCGTTTTCAATCCGCTCCCAAGGAGTGCCACTTGATGGCGGTCAAACGGATTTTTAGGTACCTTGTTCTCACTCCTACTCTCGGGCTTTGGTATCCAAAGGGGTCAACCTTTGAGCTTGTTGGCTATTCGGATGCCGATTGGGCAGGTGATAAGGTTGACCGGAAATCAACCTCCGGGGCTTGACAATTTATTGGCTGGTCGTTGGTGAGTTGGTCTTCCAAGAAACAAAACTCCACAGCCCTATCCACCGCCGAAGCCGAATACATATCCGCGGCATCTTGTTGTGCTCAATTGTTATGGATGAGGCAAACCTTGAAAGACTATGGTGTGTCTCTTGGTACGGTGCTTCTTCTATGTGACAATGAAAGCGCGATAAAGATCGCCAACAACCCCGTCCAACATTGCCGCACCAAACATATTGACATTCGCCACCACTTCCTACGTGACCATGTCGCAAATGGTGATATCAATCTCACTCATGTGGGTACGATGTTCCAATTGGATGATATCTTCACGAAGCCTTTGGATGAAGCTCGGTTTGTTATGTTGAGGCGAGAACTCGGTATCCTAGATCCTCAAAACTTGGATTGATTTGCTTCTTGCACTATATTCTTGCTCTTAACATGCTATGTAGACTAGTTGCGCCGCACATGTAGGGATAGCCATCTTGCCCTGTCTTGGTTTGATGCATACCTATGTGTGCAACATAAATTGATCTCGTGTCATGATATGAGTTCAAGCATCTATCTTTGAGGCGTCATGACACATGTGCTTAAACATAGGGGGAGAAATCCCCCACAACCTTCTAGCCTCCTTTTCATTTCAATGTTTTCCATCTTGAGGCTCTCTGAGTTTGATCTTTCCTCTCGTTCTTGATATCTTCGAATCATGCCTATTGTTGCTCTTTGTGAGGTTGAAATTGATTCTTTCCAATAGGCATGCCTAGATCACCTGCTTCCTCTACCCTTTTGGAGCCTACTATCTTCCTCTAATTGCACATGCCATCCTCTAAAACAAAACAAAAAAAAACTTTCTGTTGTTCGGTTCTTGGCCCGGTCGAACCGGCTCCCAGACCGGACAGCCCGGTGCCAGCGTCGGATAACCGGACCAGAACCGGAAAGTCCGGTTATACTATACCGGGTCTATCCGGATCTCGTCTCTGAACCGTTTTTCGGTTCTACTCCGGTTTTCCGAGTTGCAGACCGGGCCATCCGGTTTGGATCTCGGTTCAATCAGACTTAAAACCGAACTTCAGATCTGTTTTTTTCCTTTTCTCCCTCTTCTCCCTGGTCCCCCCCCTCCTCCCACAGTTCCACTTCACTTCCCCCGACCTCTCCTCCTCCATTGTCGCCCCTCCCCACCCTCCCCTCCTCTCCTAGGGTGATTCCACCCCTAGGATCCATCGATCGTGCCACCATTTCGTAAGGAAGGACTTTTGGAGGCTTCTCACCAAAGGAATTTGTTCCTCTCGCGGTGGTTCGGGATATTTTTGGTGTTCTCCTTCCTCAAGGGATCCTTGGTGCTTTCCTCCACAGGAAGCCATGTCCTCGGGTACTCCTTTTCTCCCTCTCCTCTTGTCCTTCTCAAATCCCTATGTTTTGCTATACATTGTGTTGGATTTGAGAAATTAGGGGTCCACCTAGTCTTTTTTTCCCACCCTCGTTCCTCCATGTCCTACCCACTCTGCTTAGACCTGTATTTGCGCAAGTACTTGAGTCATTGGTACGATTTTTTACATTGCATAGTGGTCTCCGTGGATCTCGGTTTCAAACCCGGTTGTTCCGGCCCTGGCACCGGACCGTCCGGTCTGAGTCCGGTTATCCGGCTCTAACACCGGACCGTCCGGTCTGAGTCCGGTTTTCCGGCTCTGACACCGGACCGTCTGGTTCTGCGTTTGGTCTGACCGGCCCTGGCACCGGATCATCCGGTTCTGGGCTCGGTAGCTCCGGCCCTGGCACCGGACCTCTCTGCAATGTCTCTTATTTTACCATGCACTTGCCCAAATCCAAGTTTCTTTTTCTTTCATCCTCTCCTTTGGCATGTGTACTTATCTCTGTGCTCCCCAATCTCTATCTCTCTTTTTCACAGGTGAAGACGCTGATTCTGCTAGTGATGAGTATGTGCCTGATCAGGAGTTTGTGCCCGAGGTAGCTAACAGGAGCAAGCGGGCTCGTCGCACCCCTCAGTCTGTGCAGCTTGAGCCTGAGGGGAGCGCTCGCTCTGGGCGCATCAAACTCAAAGCTAACAGGGGTAAGCAGCAAGCTTCTCAGGCCGAGGCTGAGGCTGTGCCTTGTCAAAATCTGAAGGGTATGGAGATTGGTCAGTGCCGGGCTCTCCGCAAGGAGAATCCCTATCGCTTCAAGCAACGCACCTATAAAGGATCTGACAAGAAGTTTTGGACTGAGACTCAGGCTATGATGTGGGATCACATTTACACTCAGTTCCGGGTCACTCCTTGTGGCCACATTCAAGCCCTCAATCTGGAGTGGTTCAATATGTATGCAGCCTCTGATTATTTCTATGTTGATGAAGCTTTGAGGAAAATGGATCTGTTCGACCTCGTCTGTCTCAAGGAGGACTATTACCCTGACTTCATCCGTCAGTTCTTTTGCACAGTCTATTTTCATGATGATGAGGATCGCACTATGACTTGGATGACTGGCACGAGGCGCTTTCAGGCTACTTATGCTGATTTGGTCGATGTCATGGGCTACACTGGTCGAGGCGGCGGCTTCTGTATTCACAGTGAGAAGGTCAAGCCTGCTGAGACTCTTGCTTTCTGCTATCCCAGTGATTCTCAGTGGAGTCCTCCGTGCATGACTGGCATGTATTACTACTATCATACCTTGGCCACTATCTTTCGTCAGTCCCTTGTTCCCCGTGTTGGCGATTCCACCAACTGCCGTGGGTACTTTGCCAACTTGTTGTACTATTGTCACCCGCTTCGGCTGAGGAAGATTGATGGATGTGACTTTGTGTACTGTGAGCTGCGGCGGGCTGCTTTGGACAGGATGACTCCCACCTTCTGCGCATATGTTCAGAAGCTGCTCAATCGGGTGGTGCCGCCTGGTGTGATGGTGGGCGAGCGTGAGGAACAAGAAATGCTTAATCTCTGTCTCCGTGCACACACTCCTGAGGTCCCTGGGATGCGGCCTCCTGAGCACCGCACCAAAGCTGCTCATGATCCTCGGCCTTCTTTTTCTACTCGGGCTGGTTCTCGTCGTCCTGTTGGTGAGTCCTCCTCTCACCCAAGGCCGAAGGGTGGTGCTGCCAAGTTTTTTAAGAGGCTATTCCAGATGTGCCGTTCTTCCTATGATGTGAGTCACAAGGCTTTGGAATTGAGCCAGGAGACTAGACGTCGCCACAATGAGTATCTTGCGACCCAGAATGTCACTCCTCCACCTGATGGTCCTGAGATGGCCCCTGTTCCTTATGTCAACTATGAGATGCCGCCTCTTGATGATGCTATGTTCTATGGGTTCTTCCCTGGTCAGTTTGCTCCCAGTGGTCCTGGTGGTCCCTCTGCTCAGGGTCATGTTGATGATGAGGACAATGATGATGCTGCTGATAGTGACGAGGCCTCTGAAGAGGAAGATGTCCCTCCTCCTCCTCCGCCGTTCTTCTAGTTGGGCTGCGTTAGCATCGCTCTCCTCCTCTTCCTTTTTGGTGTCTCGATGCCAATGGGGGAGAAGAGTAGAGTTCTATTAGTTATCTACGGGTTCCTTGCTGGGGTTTTCCGGGGTTTGCCGTTAGCACAATGCCCCTTGCGTTCTCATTGCTTCTTATGGCATTGTGCTTTCCTTTCGCTTTATGTATGAACTATCTGCTTTCGTTCTGTCTGTTGAACAAGTGTGTGATTTGTGTGTGAACCTTGGATATTTATATTATGCTATGACTACGTCTTTTGTTGTTTATAATATCTTTGCGAACTCTAGCTCGGTTTGTCATCGTCAACCAAAAAGGGGGAGATTGGAAGGGTATTTTACCCTATGCTATTTTTGGTTGACAATGACACCATGGTTAGAGTGGACTAATGCTATTTCTAGTGTCTTACACAGGTTCTAGTCCAATGCTATGATGAAATGTTATCGGAGACCCCCCCATTTTGATAACGAAGCTTCGCACCGGAGTTTTCCCTTTTCATGTAATTTGAGTCCGGTTAGGAGATCCGCACTATTAAGAGGGGTTCTCTCGATGAGCTTGTTGGGGATGATCACCTAAGCCATATACACATCCCTCTCTCCTACCTAATCCATCACCAAAGAGAGAAGAGAAGAAATCCTATCCACCTGAGCCTTTTCTGCAGATCCGGTTTTCAGACCGGTTGGACCGGCTCCCAGACCGGACCGTCCGGTGTCAGGATCGGAAATGCGGACTCAAACCGGGATCTCCGGTTTTCTCACTCCGAGTCTGTCCGAGTCTGGGGTACAGAGAGCAGTTTCGGTTTTAGTCCGGTTTTCCGGGCTGTGGACCGGACTATCCGGTGTGTGGGCCGGACCAACCGAACTTAAAACCGGACCTTGCGTTTTTGGCTCAAAACGGCTAGTTTTCTCCTTGAGTATAAATATCCCTTCTTCCATCTTGAGTAGGTTAGGCATTCAGTTCATATCATTTCTTGAAGCTCTCTCTCTCTCTCTCCCCATTGTTGAAACACAAAAGCTTGAGGATCTCCCATTCTACCCAACCAAATCCAAATCCCTTTGGTAGAAAGGAAGAGGAGGTCCCGATCTACGTTTCCACCAAGCCAAAGTTCATTCCCCCTTGAGTTCATCGAGTTAGCTTGTTACTCTTGGGTTTGTGGGAAACCCTAGGAGGCTAGGGTCGCCCGGAGGCATTCGGCTTGTGATTTGCCCCGTGGAAAGTTTGTGAGGGTTTGGAGACTACCCTAAAGTCTACCACGAGTAAGTGAGCTATTCCTTCGTGGGATAGGCTCGGAGAAGAAGGTGAGCCTTCGTGGCGCGTGAGTAATCCTTCGTGGAACCTCAAACCTCTCCAACGTGACGTAGCCCCCTTCCCAAAGGTGGTGAACACGGGAATACATCTTCGTCTCCGCATGATTCGGTTATTCCTTAACCGACCTCTTACTTGTGTTCCTTATCTCGTGATAGCCTTCGAGCTTGAAGTTTCTTGTACATCATCTAGGTTGCCTCACCTAGTTTGCATTTAGGCTCACTTATATTCCGCAAAGCCTAAAACTTGCAAAAGATTATAAAGAATTTTGTAGAAACCTATTCACCCCCCCTCTAGGTTAACCATCTTACACTTTCAACATCGCCTAGAGGAGTGAATAGGATTTTAAAATAACAACCTATGCTAAGCAATACAAGCAACAAGGTGATAGAAATATAAAATACTTCAAGCACAATGGCTATCACAATGTAAAATGCATAAGTAAAGGGCTCGGTTGAGAGATAACCGATGGACGTGGAGACGATGATTTTTATCCTGAAGTGCACTTCCAAAGAAGCTACGTCTCTGTTGGAGAGGTGCGATGGCGCAATGCTCCTCAAACGCCACAAATGGCTCACCTTGAGGTGTGGTGGCTCGATGCTCACCCAACTCCACAAAATGCCTCACAACAAGATGTGAAGGCATGCAACTCACCGATGCCACAACAGGCTCACTGTATTCTCCCGTGAGCTCGCCATGAAGGCCTACTAATGATCCACTAAGGGACACACTTGAGGGCGGTCACAAAAATCCATAAAAGGTTGGACCTATCTCCACAACTCAATTGTAGGCTCCCGACAACAACGCCACAAAAATCTACAAGGCCACAAAAGGCTACAAGACCACAAAAGGCCATAAGACCACAAGAGGTTAACACTCCAACCATACAATCGTCTAGGGTTCCAAGAACCCAAGAGTAACAATCCCATAAGCTTGTACTCACCTAATCTCCATAGAGAACTCAAACCTATGCAACAAAAGCAAGGGAAAATCCTTCACTCCCAAATTCCAACAAAGCTACAAAAGCTATTGGGGGAATAAGGGAGGAAGAACACAAGAGGATAACACAAAATTCTCCAAGATCTAGATCCCAATGATTCCTTCACAAAGAAGGGATTTTGATTGGGGGATTCTAGATCTAGATCTCCTCTCTCAAATCCCTAAGAAAAGATGCAAGAATCATAGGAGGTGAAAGGGGAGAGGGAAAGCTCTTCAAGGTCAACAATGGAGGAGAGAGAAGGCCAAGAACCAAGAAAAGAGATTGTGGCCCCGAAGGGGAAGAGCCCCTTTTGAAGGGATCCTTGGGAGGCCGGATCTGAACGTTTGGGCATTTACGATCTTGGCCGGAACTTCCGGTGGCACCCAGCCAACGGTCAGCAAAAACTGTGATGCGATAGGCAGAAAAACGACCCTGGCCAAAAAATTTGTCGGCCCACCGGAACTTCCGCTGTGAACGGTACTATCGCCAGAAATTCTGACTGAAGTTCCACAAATAGAGCACATAAAACCGAGAGGTTACACTACGTGAGCGAAAGTGAAGCCGGAATTTTACCCGGTACTACCGACGGCAAATATGCCTGAGTAGTACTTTCGGTGCCTAGCTGGAACTTCCAGCGAGGGCGGTACTACCGCCTTAACTTCCGATCCAAATTCCATCAAATAGAACAAAACAAACAAAGAGGATACATAAGCTGAGCGGAAGAAGCACCAAACATCCACCGGAACTACCGACGGCAAAATGCCCTAGTGGTACTACCGGTGGCTAGACGAAACTTCCGGTCAGGGAAACTCCAGAAACCAAAATTCCAATAACTTTCGCATCCGAACTCCAAACGAGATGAAACCAATTTTGTTGGAAAGATAACAACATGTAGAATCCAAAGTATTGGGTATCACCAAGGGATAAAATACCATGAATATATATGTGTGATGTATCTCCCAAGGTGTGGAGCCAGAAAACTCACAATATCAATGATATGTCGGAAACGTATCTATAATTTTTGATGTTCCATGCTTGTTTAGTATCTACTTTGCTTTGCTTTGTCCACACTTTGAGGTGTTTTTAATATGTTTTCTGTCACTAACCTATTAACAAGTTTCCACAGTGTCAGTTGCCTGTTTTCTGCTGTTTTTGGTTCCAGAAAAGCTAGTAAGGAAATATTCTCGGAATTGGACGGGACAAAAGCAAAAGTCAATATTTCACCGAGGAGAACACGGAGTCCAGAGGAGAGATGGAGGGGCGCCATAGGGCGGCTACACCCCCCAGGCGCGGGCCCACCCTAGGCCACGCCTGGGCAGGGTGTGGACCCCCTGGCCGCCTCCTAGCATCGCCTCTTCGCCTATAAGAAGCCCCTGATGCCTAAACCCTAAGCACCCGATCAATATTCCACGAAAACGTCTATAGCCGCCGGCACCATTGTCCCTAGATCAGGGGGATCTGAAGCTCTTCCCGGCACCCTGCCGGAGGGGAGATCATCCCGGAGGCCTTCTTCTTCATCATGCCAGCCTCCGGTATGAAGCGTGAGTAGTTTCACCTTGGACTATGGGTCCATGTAGTAGCTAGATGGTTGTATGTCCTCCTTGTGCTTTCATGTATAGATCTTGTGAGATCCGTGCATGATCAATATCTCATCTATTTGTAATCATGCATGTTGTGTTTGTGGGGATCCGATGGATATTGAGATTACTATGTGAGATTAATTAATGGTTTTGTCTTATTGATTCTATCATGTCTGTGTTGTTTGTGATCTTGCATGCTCTCCGTTGTTAGTAGCTATCTTGGCCAAGTAGTTGATAGTGACTCCAAGAAGGGGTATTTATGCTCAATAGTGGGTTCATTCCTCTACTTAATCAAGGGAAGTGACAGAAATCTCTATGGTTGTAGATGTGATGTTGCCACTAGGGAGAAAACAACGGTCTCTTGTTCATGGAACAAGTGGATTGTTTACCTTACACACTTTGCTTAAAACAGTTGTCTGTTGCTTGCAACTTAATACTGGAGGGGGTTCGGATGATAACCCAAAGGTGGACTTCTAGTCATAGATGCAGTTGGATGGTGGTCTATGTACATTGTTGCATTTCCCAATCGAATCTCATCGGATCTTTATGTCTAGTATTGCATTGTTATGCCTTGCTCAGTCCTGTCAATTGCCCTGCTGTAATTTGTTTACCCAGCATTCCATGTTTATTTATCTAAGGAGAACACCTCTAGTGAACTATGGACCCCGGTCCAATCTTTACCATTGATACATCTTCCACTGTTACTGTTTACTTGCTGCAAACCTCTTTGACACCTTGGTCTCTACTGAGGGAAACATGTTGCTATGCTCATCACACCTTGCTCTTGGGGTTTCCAACAAAGTGTCCCACGACAACACTGGGTGCACTCATCAAGGATTTTCTGGTGCCGTTGCTAGGGAGGCTAAGGATGTCTTCACAAGGGGAGTCCTTCTCAACCTTTCTCTTTACTTTGTTTTTGGTTTGCTTAGTTTATTTTGATTGGTTTTGTTTGCCTCTTTTTATCAAAAACTCCAAAAAATAGTTTAGTTTGGTTTGCTTTCTCTTATCAAAACACAAAAAAATTAGTTCCTGCTCTAGTTGTTGCAGCTGTTTTTGGCTTGCTCCACACTTGCCAAAATGAACTCTGCTTAGAACACCAAGTTGTGTGACTTCCCTAGCACAAACAACAATGATTTCCTAAGCACTCATATTGCTCCACCTGCTCCTGATGTTACCTTTTATGAACTTAAGCCTGCTTTGTTGAATCTTGTGATAAGAGAGCAATTTTCTGGTGCCAGTTCTGATGATGCTGGTGCCCATCTCAATAACTTTGTTGAACTTTGTGAGATGCAAAAGTTTAAGGATGTAGATGGAGATATTATTAAGCTCAAGTTGTTTCCTTTCTCCTTGAGAGGAAAAGCTAAAGAATGGTTGCTATCCTTTCCTAGAAATAGTATTGATTCTTGGATTAAGTGCAAAGATGCTTTTATTGGAAAGTAGTACCCTCCTGCTAAGATTATATCTATGAGAAGTGATATTATGAAATTTAAACAACTTGATAATGAACATGTTTCTCAAGCTTGGGAAAGAATGAAATCTTTTGTTAAGAATTGTCCCACTCATGGACTTACTGCTTGGATGATTATCCAGACTTTTTATGCAGGTTTGAACTTCTCTTCAAGAAACATGTTGGATTCAGCTACTGGAGGTACCTTTATGACCATCACCTTGGGTGCTGCAACAAAACTCCTTGGTAATATGATGGTTAATTATTCTGTATGGCACACTGAGAGAGCTCCACATGGTAAGAAGGTAAACTCTGTTGAAGAAACTTCCTCTTTGAGTGATAAGATTGATGTTATTATGGCTATGCTTGTTAATGGGAAAGCTCCTTTAGATCCAAATATTGTTCCCTTAGATTCTTTGGCTGCTCAAGCAGAGCAAGTTGATCTAAACTTCATTAGAAACAACAATGCCTATAGGAATAATTTTGGTAGTAACAACAATTATAGGCCTTATCCTCCTAATAATGGCAATACCTATGGAAACTCCTACAACAATGCTAGAAGTGCCCCCTCTGAACTTGAAGTCATGCTCAAAGATTTTATTAGTAAACAAACCACTTTCAACAAGACTGTGGAGGAAAAGCTTTTGAATGTAGAGAAAAATATCTCCTCTTTGTCGGAAGCACAACCCTCTTTGATTAATAAAATGGCTCCTAAACCTGAAACCATGGAAAGTACCTTTGTTGCTACTCATGCCATACAAGTTACTATTGATGAAAATGTTAGACTGTTAGCTCAACTTCATGCTAAGTGGGAAAGGGAAGCTGAAATTGATAGAAACAATAGTGTGTGCACCATCACCACCACCCATATGGATGCCACTAAACCACAAGAAGTCACTATTCCTCCTCCTACAATGCCTAAGGCCAATGAGTCTACTACTAGTGATGCTAAGTTTGATTTTGATCTTGATGGTTGCAATATTTCTGAAGTGATTATGTTCCTGCAAAAACTTGCTAGAAGTCCTGATGCTAGTGATATGCATGTTGCTTTCACCAAACACATTACAGATGCTCTTGTTAAGATTAAGGAAGAGAAGTTAGAACACAAAGCTTCTATTCTTTAGAAAGTAGAAGATAGTTTGTAACCCATTATTAATATGCAAGTGAATGACTTTGATCTCAAAGCTACATGTGATCTTGGTTCTAGTTCCTCTATTATGCCTAGGAAGATTTATGAAATGCTTGATTTGACACCTTTGGAAGATTGTTATTTGGATGTCCCACTTAATGATAATGCTAAGAAGAAACTCATGGGGACTATTAATGATGTTCTCATTATTGTTAACAATGCTTATGTTCCTATTGATTTCTATGTTTTGGATGTTGAATACAATGCTTCTTGTCCTATTACTTTGGAAAGACCTTTTCTTAGAACTGTTGGTGCCATCATTGATATGAAAGAAGGCACCATTAAATATCAATTTCCATTCAAGAAAGGTATTGAACACTTCCCTATGAGGAGAGAGAAGTTGCTTTTTGCTCCTCCTTTGAAAGAAAGGTTTGATGTTAATGCTTCTTCATTTGAAAATACTTGATTTCTTGCTTCTTGTGCCTAACTTAAAGGCGTTAAAGAAAAATACTTGTTGTGAGATAACCCAAGGGTTTTCTTGAGTCTTGGAAGTTACTACTTCAGTAGTGGCCTCTCCTTATCTTTTTTGTTTGCTTTTTGTGCCAAGAATGATCTCTAATGAGAGGGAAGTAAGATTTGGGGAGTTGCTGTCCCGAAACAGATTTCTGTCCTCCACCATAAAAATCCGAGAGGAGTCTCTGTAAGTCAGATTGAGCTGAAAATTTACGAATAAATCCCCCAGTATGTTATATAACTTTCGTTTGTTCAGCACTTTTTTATTTGAGCAACATAAGGTCTTCGGAAAAATCGGTTTCTACCTTCTGGTCTGTTTTGATAGATTTCTGCCATTATTTGCATTTGCTTCTTATTGATTCATTTTGGGGTTCTTTTTGGGAAATTCAGTTTTTTTGAAGGAGTTGATACAGTAGCTTTTATTTTTAGTGAAATGTTTTTCTGTTCTAAAGCTAAACCCAAGGGTCTATTATCTTTTGAATACACTAATATTGCTAATGAAAATTGTGTGAAGTTTCTATGAAGGAAAAAAAATTCAGGTGTAGAGAGAGAATGATGTAATGAGATGAAGAATGAACAAAATCTCAAGCTTGGGTATGCCACCCCGGTGTCACCCCAAGAAATATCCAATATGTACAAGCGTCAAAGCTTGCGGATGCCCAAGGCATCCCCTTCTTCATCAATACAAAGCTCGGGCTTTCTAGACACCCCGTTTTTATTGTTTCATGCACTATTGTGTTGTTCTTGGAGCGTCTTAGTTTTCGTTTGCTTTGCTTAGTTTGCTTTAATAAATTAGTTTGGACCCCCGTTATCGCTGTGTTGTTTCAAATAAGTTGATTGGTGTTGGAAAGGAGTAGAAAGTTCTTGCTTGAAAGTGCAAGAGGAGCTTGCTTTGACCGTGACTTAGACTTTAGCATGTCATGATAGGTGTTGTTTTGACCTTATGCTTAGTGATTATTGATGTAGCATGACTTGTTCCAAACAATAGGGATTGCTTAGTGTGCCTTGAAGGAATCACGCGTTGTTTTAGCATGCAAAAGCATAGTATTGTGATATTTTCCTTTGATGTTTTGTTTGAGTGGACTTGGCACATTCTCACACCATGCTATGACTATGAACAAGTCACCATAGCCTCTATGATCATTTAGTCCTTGACTTGTAGTACCACTCTATGCTTTGATTAGTAATGTTTTGTCGCTCTGCATGATTATGGCCATTATTGCTCTCTTAGTTGGTTGCTCCCAGTCTTTTGCTAGCCTCCACTTGTATGATTAAGCTCTACTCATGCTTCCAACTCTCAAGAAATCAAGTTATTCCAAAGTGTCCACTATAAATTCCTATTCATGGTGTGTTACACCATTCCAGGTATATTCTTGTTTTCAGCTATCTTCCAATTTAAAAGTATTTTGTTATGTGAAAACTTAGTGACTAAATCTCTCACGAACTTGATGGCACACTTTATATTCCTTGCCCCTAATAAACTTGAACCATTGTGTCATCTATGTTGTATATGCTTGCACTTATACGTTGGAATTAGCAGAACCATGTTTTCATGGGTAACATTTTCAACATTGCATTTGTACTTTGTACACAGTTGATATCATGCTCTTTTGTCTATGGATGTCACCGGTGTGAAATAAAAAGGGAGCTTGTAAGTCCATGGAGTTATGTATTTTGTGTTAGATAAACTCCTGGGCCGCTGGTGGAAACTTGCAGCATCACCATAATGAGCAATTTGTGAATCATCCTCAATAAAAAACTATGCAAATATCAAATAAAAAGATTGCTGAGATGCTCATTGTCTGCTTGCCTTGTCATTTTGGTTATGGGAAAGCTCCTGTACCATGTGCAAGGGGTACTCCGTTGGCGGTTCTCTATGATACACATGTACTTACTATGACAAGAACTTACAAGTGACTAAAGTTGAGTAGCATGAGGTGCGGCCCTCATATTCAAGGGACATGAGATTGTCAACTTATACTTTGTCAAGCATATACTCCATAGTTTGTTCACTTTAACCTTAATCACTTCAAGATGCTTTGATATGGCAATGAGGGCTGAAAGCTAACAAGTACCATAATTTTTGGAAGCTCTTTTTGAAACTTGAAATCCCTGCTTCCCTTTATGAAGGGCCTTTCTTCCACTATTATATTGAGTCTCCACCTTCTACCTTTAGGCACCAGTTAAGAGAGCATAGTTGCCATTCTTAGTTCTATGTGCATTGTCCCAAAACATATTGATTGATGCATATTGTTGATATTGCTTGTTCTTGTGCTACTTGTATCTAGTCACTCTTATGAACTTTGAAGGTGTTCTATGCATCTATTTTCTACTCCACGAGGGACAAGCTGAATGCCACTATGCCATTTTTTCTGTATGTGAAACAAACAAACATTTTTCAATGCATTTTATTCATGATCTTTGTTTGTAGCCTTTCATGTTGCATGCATAGTTACTTTGTCTTATTGTTAGAACTCCATCTTTCATGCACATGTTTAGAGTTCTTTGATCCCAGCTTTTAATGCTTGCAAATGGTTTGATCTTGGTTTTGATGGTTCATGTCATCTCAAAAAATATTCTTTTATCACTTACCTACTCGAGGACGAGCAGGAGTTAAGCTTGGGGATGCTTGATACGTCGAAAACGTATCTATAATTTTTGATGTTCCATGCTTGTTTAGTATCTACTTTGCTTTGCTTTGTCCACACTTTGAGGTGCTTTTCATATGTTTTCTCATACTAACCTATTAACAAGTTGTCAGTGTCAGTTGCCTGTTTTCTGCTATTTTTGGTTCCAGAAAAGCTAGTAAGGAAATATTCTCAGAATTGGACGGGACAAAAGAAAAAAATCAATATTCCATCAAGGAGAACACGGAGTCCAGAGGAGAGACGGAGGGGCGCCACATGGCGGATGCATCCCCCCAGGCGCGGGCCTACCTTGGTCCATGCCTGGGCAGGGTGTGGGCCCCCTGGCCGCCTCCCAGCCTCGCCTCTTCGCCTATACGAAGCCCCTGATGCCTAAACCCTAAGCACCCGATCAATATTCCACGAAACCGTCTGTAGCCACCGCCACCATCGTCCCTAGATTGGGGGATCTAAAGCTCTTCCTGGCACCCTACCGGAGGGTAGATCATCCCAGAGGCCTTCTTCTTCATCATGCTAGCCTCCGGTATGAAGCGTGAGTAGTTCCACCTTGGACTACGGGTCCATGTTGTAGCTATATGGTTGTATCTCCTCCTTGTGCTTTCATGTCTAGATCTTGTGAGCTCCGTTCATGATCAAGATCTCATATATTTGTAATCATGCATGTTGTGTTTGCGGGGATCTAATGGATATTGAGATTACTATGTCAGATTGATTAATGTTTTTGTCTTATTGATTCCATCATAACTGTGTTGTTTGTGATCTTGCATGCTCTCTGTTGTTAGTAGATATCGTGGCAAAGTAGTTGCTAGTGACTCCAAGAGGGGGTTATTTATGCTTGATAGTGGGTTCATGCCTCTACTTAATCAAGTGAAGTGACATAAATCTCTATGGTTGTAGATGTGATGTTGCCACTAGGGAGAAAACAACGGTCTCTTGTTCATGGAACAAGTGGATTTTTTACCTTACACACATTGCTTAAACCAGTTGTATGTTGCTTGCAAATTAATACTGGAGGGGGTTCAGATGATAACCCAAAGGTGGACTTCTAGTCATAGATGAAGTTGGATGGCGGTCTATGTATATTGTTGTATTGCCCAATCAAATATCATAGGATCTTTATGTCTAGTATTGCATTGTTATGCCTTACTCAGTCCTATCAATTTCCCTGCTATAATTTGTTTACCCAACATGCCATGTTTGTTTATCTAAGGAGAACACCTCTAGTGAACTATGGACCTCAGTCCAATCTTTACCATTGATACATCTTCCACTGCTATTGTTTACTTGCTGCAAACCTCTTTCACCTTCCACACCATACAGTTAATCCTTTGTTATAGCAACCGGTGAGATTGACAACCTCACTGTTACTTGGGGCAAAGTCTTGAGTTTGTGTTGTGCAGGTTTCCACATTGCTTGCAACACCTTTGAGACGTTTCCTTCCTCCTACTAGTTCGATAACCTCGGTTTCTTACTGGAGGAAAGATTGCTGTTGTGTCGCATCATACCTTGCTCTTGGGGTTTCCCAACGAAGCGCTCCACGTTGACGCAACGCCATCAATCAACAAACAGCAATAAGATATGTAAGGGAAATCCTTAATTGATGAACTAGGTCTTGTTATCATGCTAACCACAAGCTCTAGATCCTCTCAAGGACAAGAACCAACTAACAACCAAGAAGTATGATGCTATGTATTTAGAGGTTTGATCTCTCTCTGAATGATGCGATCGAGCCACTCACTCGAGAGACCCTCTTGATAGTACGACTATCTATCCTAAACCATTTCTGCCAACTAACAACACGAGACCGGCAAAAGAGAAGCCCTATCAATATCATACATTTGCCTTGAGCAATACACTTGAACTTGATGTAGGCCGTCTTGTTCTTCTCAAGATGGAACACCTTTCTTGTTTTCTCTTGCTCACTCTTGCTTGATTAAGACTTGCAAATTGCTCCCCCATACTCCATGGGGACCTATTCTTTGAACTTGTCTTCATCACTCCATGATCACCGAGGATGGGAAGTATCAAGCATGAGATCTTCTAGAGATTGCGCATCTTGAGCTTGCCCTTCTTCATCCCTTCTTGAGGCTGATCCATCTTGATGCAACTCTTTGCACTTGTCTTGATCAACCTTCAAGCACTGTATTTCTTCATGATTCCAATGAGCACAAAGCCCTTGTACATTCCTTCATCTTACAACCTTAAGACCAACACATGGCCCAAGGGATGCCAATGGACAAACCTACAAATGAAACTCAATTTACATATTAGTCCATAGAGAATGTCATTAATTACAAAAACCACACATGGGGCATACATGCCCTTTCACCTATAATGAATTTAAATAAAGGAAAAAGGTTGAAATAAGGTTTATTAAATATCCACATTTTATTTTAGTTCAAAAGTGAAAGGTTATATTTTAAATGTGTATATTTTATTTTTGTGATCATTTTGGTATATTATATGTATTTTTCCGATTTTTAATTAATAAAATATGCTTTTTCCAAGATTTATATTTAATATTTCTTTACCTTTTCAGTACCTTGGTATACCTATTCATCATAGAAAACTTCGAAATGCTGAATGGAACTCTCTGGAGAGTCGACTTATGACCAAGTTAGGATGCTGGCAAGGAAAGCTTCTCTCCTATGGGGATCGACAAGTTCTTATAAACTCGGTTTTGATTAGTCTACCAATGTTTATGCTATCGTTTCTTGAAATTACAAAAGGGGTACGAAAAAGATTATATTTCTTTCGATCAAGATTTTTCTAACAAAGTGATGATACAAAGAAAAAATATAGGCTCACAAAATCGAATATAATTTGTCGCCCCAAAGAACAGGGAGGGTTGGGGTTGAAGTACTTGAACTAAAAAATAGATGTTTGTTAAGTAAATGGCTCTTCAATTTTTTATCACAAGAAGGAATGTGGTAAGAATTATTTCAAAACAATCAGTTAAACAATAATACACTAGCTCAAGTTGAGGCTAAATTGACTAAAAGTTCTAACTTTGGTCAAGCTCCCAGGATTAGCTCAAGCTCCTAGGATTAGTACCTAGAAACAGTGAGGCCACATGTGTGTGCATTGCATTCATGCATTAATTTTCACGCAAAACTAAAAGAGATATAGAGGGATCGAGATCTCTCTTGTTCTGATGGAAACATCGCAATGGATTTCGACATGATCTCTATTGAATCTTTGTGTTTTGAGGGGGTAATGATTTAACAATGCATTTGAATTTTAAAGGTGAATTCAAATGAATTTAGAAAATTCACAAATTGAATTAAAGAATATATAAATACTTAGAAGAAATGAAATACAATTAAGAATAAAGAATACTAAAGTTTCCACCAATAAATAAGAATTGAATTCTTATTAATAAATATTATATAATAGTTACACACTCGAGAACATAAAATAAGAAATTACACTTTATTCTAAATATAGCCAAAATATTCATTATCCTCACAATTACAAGTACAAATGAAATACAAGAGTAATTGACTTTGAAAAAAGAGAGAACGAATTTAACTTTATTAAAAGGGATATACAGTATTACATTATCTTTACAGATATTCAAAGAAAAGAATTACATTGAATAAAAAGAAAACAAATAGAAATCCTAAATTAAAACCTAAACTACATTGCGTGAACTAAATCTTCATGACTTGAAGATTTCCTCCTTGATCTTGATATCTGCAAAACAACACAAAAGAAACAAAGGAAAGAGAATAGTAAAAAGATTAGTTTGGATTAGTTATACTCTCAGATTTGGCCTAGAAATGCTAGTGCCTAAATTCATCATCGAGTGTTTATTTAAAAGGGGCCAAACTTCAGTATCTGTTCTTATGATAGCAAATTAGCCTTAGTTTGTGCATCATTGGCTAGTTAGGGGCAAATTTCACCAAATCTAGATAAACAGGTAAAAAGATAAAACATTAGGAAATATCAAGCCTTTACTTGATCTGATCCACATGACACAGCAAGCAGCTCACACACAGCTGCATGTAAGTGTGTTGTCAACACCAGAGAGGGGACAAAAAATAGTAAAATGGGAGAAGCCAGCTGAATCTAACTAGCTCCACATTAGTTCCTCAACAGCATATCATTAGATCCTACGCATCCACAAACATCCCTTCTATCTCCACACAATGAGAACACTCCAGTGCACCACCAGATCATCGCCAACACCCTGGTTGCTTAGATAAGCCATCCAGGAGAAGATCAAGGCCAAGCCAGGAGCAAGCCAACATATGGATCAAGGTGGAGAAGGCCACAAGACCAAGAAATACCACTATTTTGTAGCTGATCCATCCATCTACACCTCCAGCAAATGCTACATGGATTGCTAGATCAAGATGTAGTTCTAAAAGCATCAGTAAAGGCATGACATGTTCATGAGCCACATCAAGAGGTGGAAGAAAGAGGCCAAGATCCATTGCAACTCAAGAAGGAGAAAATCAAATTCCCTAGAGGGGATCAGCAATATCCAGGGGAGAAGATCCACATCAACAGTTTCACAAGATCAACAAGCAACCACCGGATATAGTCAAGCTTCAGCAACAATAACAACAACAACAACAACAACAACAACAACAACAGCAGTAGCACAACAACAACAACATCAATAACAACAGTAACAACAACAACAACAACAACAACAACAACAACAACAACAACAACAACACAACAACAACAACAACAACAACAACAGCAGCAACACCACCACCACCACCAACACCACCACCAACAACAACAACAACAACATCACCAGCACCAGCACCAGCAACAAACACAATAACAACAACAACAACAACAACAACAATAGCAGCAGCAACAACAGCAACAACAACAACAACAAGTTGCTATACCACTAATCATGCATATTATTTGTTCTTTTTTATTTCACCATCAGAAACAAGGGGAAAAAGGGGTTGTTGCAAATCAATATCTATTCAACTACTCTGCAGCTAGAATCTGTCTAGGATAATAGTTTATCTCTCAGAATTGCATAGAAGTGCAATGTGAATTCATCATAGAGAGTTAGAAGGTAACCAAGAAAGTATCTATTCTTATGAATATTAGTGCCTCGGTCTTTTGCATCATTGGCAGGGCAAAAGAAGTAGATCATACCATCATGGGATCATCACTGTGCACACTCTAATGGGGCACCATAGTGGCATATTCCCAAATAGTAGAAGCCACTAATTTTAAATGGCACAAGTAAAATCTTATTAAGCAAAGCTACCATAGATTAGATGTGCAAAAGGCCAAGCACCACACTAAGTTATCTGCAAGCCTTAAGAAAATCTCTAAATTATCTTTTTAGCTAATTATCTATAAATAATTCAATATAAAATTGTCATCATTGGATGAAAGTGCATCCACTTTCACTCACATATTTATCTCCAAAAACCTGTGAAAGGGCATGTATGCCCCCATGTGTGGTTTTGGTAATTAATGACAATCTCTATGGACTAATGTGTAAATTGAGTTTCACTTGTAGGTTTGCCCATTGGCATCGCTTGGGCCATGTGTTGGTCTCAAGGTTGAAAGATGAAGAAATGTCCAAGGGCTTTGTGCCATTGGATTCATGAAGAAAGAAGGATCTTGAAGGTTGATCAAGACAAGTGCAAAGAGGTGCATCAATATGGATCAACCTCAAGAAGGGATGAAGAAGGGAAAGCTCAAGATGCGCCATCTCTAGAAGATCTCATGCTTGACACTTGCCATCCTCGGGATCATGGAGTGATGAAGAGAAGTTCAAGAAGAGGTTTACCCATGGAGTATGGGGGAGCAATTTGCAAGTCTTCATCAAGCAAGAGCGAGCAAGAGAAAAAAAGAAAGGTGTTCCCACTTAAGAAGAACAAGACCGTCTACATCAAGTTCAAGTGGAATGCTCAAGGCAAAGGTATGATCTTGATAGGGCTTCTCTTTGACGGTCTCGTGTTGTTAGTTGGGAGACCGGGTTTAGGATAGATAGATGTTCTATCAAGAGGGGCTCTCAAGAGGGTGTCTCGATCGCATTGTTCAGAGAGAGCTCAAACCTTTGCATTCATAGCATCATCTTTCTTGGTTGTTATTTGGTTATTGTCCATGAGAGGATCTAGAGCTTGTGGTCATCATCATAACAAGCTCTAGTTCATCAAATAAGGATTTCACTTGCATATCTTATTGCAGTTTTTGATCTTGCGAGTTTTTTGGCTCCACACCTTGGGACATACATCACATATATATTCATGGTATTTTCTCCCATGATTCTATTCGTCGTTATCTTTACAACAAAATTGGTTTCATCTCGTTTGGAGTTCGGATGCGAAAGTTATTGTAGTTTTGGTTTTTGGAATTTCTCCGACCGGAAGTTCCGACCACCCATCGGAAGTTCCGCTAGAGCATTTTGCCGCCGGAAGTTCCAGTGGCAGTTCCGGTTTCTTTTTCTGCTCGCGTTCAGTATATTCTCTATCTAGTTTGTTGTATTTGACGGAATTTGGGTCGGAAGTTTCGGCGGTAATACCTCCCCCACCGGAAGTTCCGGTCAGGGACTGGAAGTTCCGCTCGGGCCTAGTTGTCGCCGGAAGTTTCGGTTGATTATCCGGCTCTTGTTCTGCCCACGTGTCGTCGGATTATCGACAAGTAGCCATAGGGGGTCCTAGTGGCATTGGAAAGATGGGGCATGAGACGTCGGATGTTCCAGGAGCGGTGAGCACAAGTTTACCCAGGTGCAGATCCGACTGCGGTGATCGGATCCTACTCCTGCTAGCAACCCAGTAATATATCGGCGTAAGCCAGATGTTATAATGGATTACAAGAGAGTTTCTCCTGTGCGAGTTGATTGTGGTGTTATGATTGGTTGTTGCCCTAAAGGCTCCCATAGGGCTGGTTTATATAGTCACCAGGACCTAGGGTTACAGGAGAGACCTATCCGGCTACGTTACAAAGTCGGTAACTACATACAACCTGGGCTACAAGTAATACTACATGCCTAAGTCGGTAACTCTTCTAGGCCTTGTCGTAGCCGGAACTAGCTCCTGCTCTTCCTCTGACTGGTCCGCCCAAAGCTCTAACTGTTGGTGGGCCACCCTGGTCAGCGAGTCCTGTGGGTATACCCGGAAAGTATATCCCCAACAGTATCCCTCGGAAGTCTCCAAGATCCAAAGTCGGATAAATCGTCTAGCTTGATGGTTCCTTCGTCTTGAGAATCTTGAAGGGTTCCCGAAAACTTCTTTCAACAATGTAGGATTCCGAGTCAATTGAGTCGAATATGTTTTGTTCTGAATTTAGTCTTTTCCTTGCTCAATTTGAAACATAAGCCGGATTTTTCAGCGGCGTGCGGACTGACAACTTTTCAGACCAGGTCCTATCATTGACAGGAGTCCTATCAACACGACCGTTGGTGGGTCCGCTCCTTACGGAACATAACGCCATTTCAATGCCTACGCGAAAATTGAGGGGGCAGAAGAGCTGCGAGGAAGCTACCTCCCTCTCTCCTATATGTGTGGCGCTAATCGCGTGTATTAACGCATGAATCTTGGAACAGAGACAAATAAAAGAGAGGAGAAAACCCTTTCTCTCAGATTTATCTCTCCACCGATTCATTCGTTGCCTCCTCATACTCCTCGAGCGCTCCGCAGCCGTTCCCATCTGCACATCTCAAGAAAAAATCTCTCCCCCCCACCATTCCTTTTCCTCCAAGATAAATGGGGTCTACCTTGACCTCAGGAGCGGAGGCGGGTTCGTCGGCGGTGCACGAGAAGAAGATACGGGGCCTTTTGGTTCCTAGTGTCATGGACGACTCCGAGCTCCAGGTCATGGAGGACGAAAGATTCATCATCATCGGCGCGTGGCGGAGCGCCTCAGGGCATGCCATTACCGCTCCGCGCGACGGCGATAGGGTGATGTTCAGCACGCACGTCGACCGCGGCCTCAGCCTTCCACCGTCGGACTTCCTCGTTGAGGTCCTCAAATACTATGGTGTGCAACTTCATAATCTTCCTCCCAACTCTCTGCTTGAGCTTAGTACTCATGCAACTCTGTGCGAGGGGTTTCTTGGCATTAGGCCAAGTCTCACCCTTTTCCGGTACTACTATGGTACCAGGAAGAACTCCATTAGCGCCGGTGTGCCTTATACCACCGGCACCCTTAGATTAGTCCTTAGGAGAAACCGAGTCTATCCTAGGATCAATGCTAGTGAATCCGTCAAACGCTGGGCCAGAACCTTCTTTTATCACAAAGATATTCCGGCTCCTGGAAAGGCGGAAGGTCTTCCGGTGTTCACCGACGGTGCCGCTCCCCACTAGAGATCATGGCACGCGGAGGCGCCGGAGCTGTCGGATATCTTGATCCTCGCCAAAAGGTGGATTGAGTTTCTAATGAAGCATGAGGGCCTCCATGGATCCGACTTGATCCACTGCTGGTTGGAGCGCCGGATTCAGCCTCTCCAGCACCATGGGGATCGCCTCATGTACCGGATCACCAGCGACAAGAAGGACAAGATGAGGGTTAGTTCCTTCGCCGAATTCCGGCGAAGGACTACAGGACCCTTATGCAATATTTGATCAAAGAAAGAGTAGAACGAAAGGTTCCAGAAGTCTCCATGAATATGTATACGTCCAACCGTCCTCTGACTCCAGTAAATATTTCGACTCTTCTTTTTGCGTTTCATCGTTCTTTTCTGTTCTTTCTCTGACTCTTATTTTCATCGATGCTTTTTGACTTTATTAGCTCGAGAAACTCTCTGAGTCTGAGTTGCCTCCACTAGAGGGCTATCTCTTAGACGATCCGGAGGTGGCGGAGGATGATGAGGTGCAAGAAGTTGCCGCCCCCGCTTCCAAAAAGCGCAAGGCGAAAGATGTTGGTGTTACTGCTGGTAGCCAAGTGCTGCCAGTAGTTAAAAAGTAAGCACCATGTCTTTTCAGTACTTTTATACCTTTCTTTCTTTCCAGAGCACACCTGATATTCGGATTTTTCGTGTTCTAGAGGTAAATCAGTTTTGAAGAGTAAGACCAAGCCAGACAGCAAGTCGGGCAAGCAGATGCACCAGCAGAAGCTTGTTGTTTCCCCTGCCATGCCGCCACCAACTCCATCCAGTACTCCATCAGCACAGGAAGCCTCTACCTCTCCTGATGCTGGCAACATCTCGAAAGCCTTGGTCACCTTTGGTGTCCAAGCATATAACAAGGGTGAACCCGCTAAGGGTAATGATCCCATGGTAATATCTACAGGAGCATTGGATAAAGTGGCCGGCTCTTCTATCTCTAGCCTGAAGAGGAAAAATAAGGAAGAGATCCTCGGGCTGGCTTAGTCTAGCCTTGTGAAGCAAACCCTTACCGCAGAGGCAGCAAGCCAGGAGCAGGAGGATGTCAAGCTGGTTAGCCTCCTGGACCAAATTTTGGTCTGGGATGCTAAGTTTGAATCTAGTGAACTCCCAGGGACGGATGTTCCTTCCCTCTCCCTTGCCCAGAAGGTGTTTCACAGCACCAAGCTCGGATTTGAAAAGTTGCACCTAGAACACATTGTAAGTTTCCGATTCTTATTTACATTTATTATCATATCCTCTAGCCCCCAAGCATAAAGCCGGATAAACATCGTTGGATCCGAGTTGATGCTTTTAGGTTGCAAAAGAACGATGTAGTGTAGCCCCCAAGGCTTGTGCTATAATTTTACTTAGTTAAATTTGCAGCCCGAGTCTTAGTAGCCGTCTGACAGTATTCCATCTCTAAACTTACAGAAAATTGCATCTTCCAACCAGGAATTGCTCAAGAACATCTGTAATAAGCGCAAGGATATTAAAGCCTGGCGCCTTGAGAGTTCAAAGTTGCAAATTGAGAAGAATGAAGCAGAAGGTAACTTTTTCCGGCTTCATTTTTGTCAACTGGATATTGTCATAGTCAAACTTATTCTGTTCGACTGATATTTTTCCCTTTGCATAACTGGTGTGCAAGTCCAGCAAGATGGTGCATCAATCCGAGAACTTCAAGGTCTTAGAAATAGAGAATGCTAAAATCCATAGTTGTTGTCCTCGAGTCAAGCAATCACGAGACTGTGAGGCTCGAGAATCTGCTAGCCCTCCGAGATAAACAATTAGATGATCTCAAGAAGGACTTCGATAGTCAGAAGGATCTGGCCCAGGCCCCAGAGAGTGAACTTAACATTCTCTGTGAGGAGCATGCTCAATGGAATCGCTCTGTGCTAGGTAAGATTTCTGACTTTTACTTGTTGATTTTTTTGACTTTCTATTCAGTAAAATTTTGACTTTTTGGTTCTTTCCCAACCCCTCTGAATCTTTCCAACTCTCCTACCTCCGAACCTCGCCTCGAGCATATCAAGCTCGTCGGAGATATCTTGTATGATTTCCGCCAGACTCTCGAAGAGGCTGGTGAGTCAGTCAAGCTTTCCGACTTGCACACAATGTCAGTGCAAGAGGTGAGGGACACGACCAAGGAGATTCCGAATCTTATCAAGGACCGGAAGATCTCATACGCTCGGACTGCGCTTACCATGGTGATGAGCCACCACAGCGAGATGGAAATCTGGCATGTCACCAAAGGTATCGCCGAGGATGATGATGAGGGCGACCCACAGGACATCAAGGCAATCCAAGATTCTTGTGCAGGTTATGCTTGTCATGTGGCGGATATGACCAACTATACGACGCCTTTCTTTGAATCCGTCGACGTGCCTCCTGTAACATCCCAGCATATAGGACCTAACGAAGGGTAGATTTAGGATTATGTATTGTTGCATGCATCTATTTGTGAAAATGTGGGTAAAATTTTTGCCAAACAAAAACCTTGAGTGATCAATGTTTCTTTCTTACTTTGAGAGTAGGTTTAGTCTTAAAGGAGGATTGTTAAACTTTGATATGATATTAAAGGAATTATGTGTGTTTTGAAATGAATTTGGATTTGTAAAATTAAGTGTTTTATAATTTAAATGATTTTGATTTAAGATTTGAATCTTAAATTAATTAAGAAAAAGGTATTATAACTTAAATCTTATCTAAAAACAATATTGTATATGAAATTCATTTTATATACATAAATAAGTTACAAAGAATAACTTACTAAAGTTATTCCAAACCTCACAATTCACACAAGAGTAAAGAATAAAATATTCTTTATTAATAAATATATAATCTTTATTACAAATGAACCAAATAAAGAATACAAGTATTATAAAATAAAAATTACAAAAGATTAAGAAAATTACATTTATATCTCTACTAACTATCCTATATCTAAAACTACACTAAATCTTCATCTTTATCCTTGTACCTACAAAACAAAGATCAAATAGAAAATAAAACAAGATTGGTGTTAGTATATATTTCTCTCAGATATGTTAGTGAGGTGCACTTGACAATCTCATCATTGAGAAATATTAAAAAGGGGCAAGTTTCACCAATATGAAAAATTTCATCTTTCATAAATTCAAGCCAGAATGAAAATGACAGCCAAAAGGGACCAATTCACCAGCCAAGGTAAAAGTAGATTGGTAATAGTAAGTTCAAATTTTCTGAACCTATCCATATGTGCATAGCAGGCACACAGGCTGCACACACACAACCATGCAGATGGTGTGCTATCGACCACACAAGCACAGCCAGGATCACAAAACCACAGCACATCCATGGAGAAGAACCTCAGTTCATCACTCCACTACACCACACCACAACACAACCAAGGTGAACAACAAGCAAACCAAGAACAGCAGCCAAACCAACCACCTAGATCAACCCAAACATCACCAGGATGGTGACATAAGGAGGGGGATGGATCTGGTGGACAGCAAGGTCAAGCCCAGGAGCTAGGAGGAGCAGGCAAGCTCAAGAGCAAGCTCAGGAGCCCAGAAAAAGCAGATCAAGATCCAGATCAAGATCAAGATCATCATCAATCTACTACACCAATATCAAATCTTGTGGTGAGTCTCATAAAACCATCACATGCTTTCATCAGAATATCTAAACAAAAGCATGTGTTGCTTTATGTAATGATCTCTCAATATGCACACAAGAGGGGTGAATCTGTCCTAGAGATTTCAAGTATAAGGATAAGGAATCAAGCTCAACCACATACACTAAACCCTCAGACCAGCATCACTGGGTTCAGTACTATTTTGCAACTTAGATCATTTTCATTTGATCTTATCAGATCAGGGCACATCTCTCAGAAGAGAGAGTAGCACCTCTAAATCTATAAGTTTCAAACAAACTATTGCTCAACTAACTAGGAATTACATCCTAGAGCCTCAGACCAACATCATAGGCAGGTAAGATAATAAAAGCTTCCATATCATCTTATCAGTTTTAATCACAAGCATAATCAAGATAAGCCCAGAAATAAAAACCCAATCACTTGTGTGCCAGAATACAGTGGTAGCACAAGGACAAGTTCTTAATGAGCTAAAACCAATCTTTACTTAGCTTCCTTAGATAAAAAGGGACAACCACTACATATCATTTTCCTAAAGCCAAGTGCCAGGAATCAACCTTAAATTCATTTATACATCCACAGAAATCATAGCAAGCAATGATTTGATTCAATGAGTATAATCTCAGACAAGCCAACAGTATAATTGCAATAAGCAACTACTGCCAGTATAAGCAATCTGACTGTAGAGTAAACTCTTATATCAAAAACATAATCCAATCAAGGATTTCATTGATACACTAGCATGGATCATGGTGGATTACCACTAGAATTAATCTGACAGGCAATTAGCAGCAACAAAGCTACTATTAATCATCAATCACAGCAAACAATCTTTTTCCATGATCAGATATGATCAACACTAGATCTAACACATCATAGATATGATCCACAGGGGGTGATGAACCCTAATCAGAGCAAGAACCCTAATCTAGAGATTAAGCCAATCAGCACATAGTCACTTGGCATGAAAGCCACTGGATACACAGAGAGAATCATGGAAGTATCATGGACTAGCACCACAAAAACAACTTACCCGAGGTCCTTGCTGAAGAATCAAAGAGGAAGCAGAGGGGCCGACGAACCGCGGCGGCACAGGGAGCACCCAGAGGGGCGCTGCAACCTGCACCTACCACGGCAACGGCCGCAGCACACGATACCATCACACCACCGCAGGCGGGATCGCGGCGGCGACAACATCTTTTCTGAACCCTAGGATTCGGGAATGGGGTGGAACTGACCACGGGGAAGCCCCAGAGTCAAATCCAAGTGGATAGAACGAACGATCATCGTCGACAACCTCTACTCGCACCACGGTGGCGGCCAGAATGGCCGACGACGGCGAGAATCGACGGTGGCCGCATCGCCGACCATGGGGGCGAGACAGAGGAGGAGGAGATAAGGTCGAGGGAGAGAAGGGAGGCAGAGTGGGCTGGGTGGGCCAAAACCCTTCAGGGTTATCTTTTGACCCTGCCCTATTGGGCCACACTAGCCCAATAAGCCCAAGGGGCCAGCCCAAGATATTTAATAAATCTTTTGATCAATTGGAAAAGACCAAAATACCCCTGACCGCAATAAAATTATAAAAAATAAAATAATAGTCCAAAAATTATAAATAAAATATTTTTGTATTCACAATAATCCACTCTGTCCAAATAAAATAAGATATCAAATTTTGGACATTCAAATTTTTATAAGAATTTTGTAATTTAAATATTTTTATAGAATTTTACAAAATTATTGAAAGGTGATAAAAATAAATAAAAATCACTTTCATTATTTACTAATATTATAGTATTTTTGAAAAATACTAAATAAATATTTAGTAATAAAATTAATATATAATTAATAATTCCTAAAGGAATTATTAAATCAATAAAAGTCAAATAAAGGGAAATAAAATAAAATAACTCAATACATGTTATAAATATTAAAAAGAAATATTTATAAAATCCTTTATTACTCAAAAGGGAACTTTTTGAGGTAAATGCATATAAATTTAAATAATGCATTACATTATTTGCATAATCATTTTGCTTCTTTAAATATTGTCCTTACCGGGCAATAATGATGTTTTTATAGAAATAGAAGCTCAAGGTCCAGTGCAAGCATCACACTTCACTACCTTGCCATCACAAGGCAAGTTCATCACTTGTTCATGTACTTTGAAGAGTCTTTATCAAAGTATTTGCAAATTGTGTGTTATCATATATGATATAAAAGAAAGAAAATATTATTTTCATAAACAAAGAAATCATAGATATCATCCTAAGTGGTGATATAATGGAGCAATAGAACTTAGAGTTCTAATTGCAACAATGATGATCAAATAGGGACTTAACAACCCCTGACATCAGTGATTCTAGCGCCGTATATTACGCGTTAGCCATGAGATTTGGAATGGGACATAGAAGTCAGCTGTATCTTCTTCCTCTCGCATGAAGCCGGATGTGCAGGTCGTGGCTGTTATCCTTGTAGCGTGCATATTAATTTGTAATTCATAGAGGATATGCAGCATATGGTGGGAACCCTCAACGTCCCACGGTAGTTCTGGCATCTAACGGTTTGTACAAACCATTGCCGTAATTCATTATGTGGGCATGGTGTACACCAAGGAGGCATGTGAGGTCGTGAAGGGGGCAGTGATTGGCTTGGACCAAATACTGGGCCCCACTTCATGGAATTGTGGACGGAAAAGTACGCTCGATTGTGCAACAAGGAGTTGATCTCTCATGGGTAAAGTAACGCACCTCTACAGACTGTAAGAACTGTAACTTGTTACTCCCTATTCCGGGAAGGAGCTACAAACGCGGCAGGAAAGGAACTCCATGAAAGTTCTGATCAACCTGTGAAGGCTGATTGTCATATTTTTCGGAATAAAATCAACCTTTGAAGAAAGATTTACAAAAAACTGCATAGTGCCAATGATCTATAATCCGAGGTGGTAGTTAGAGCATCAAACTTCCCACCTTGCATATAATGAACTTGTTGGGTAACGCTGTTACTCATCCTTTCCTTTGATCCCTTGCTTAGACTCTGAGGATCCCGAAGATGTGCCAATGTATGCAGCCGAATGCCAAGAAGACGTGTTCTACGAGGAACCTGATCTATCCGGAGGAGTTGAAGGCGTGGACTACGAGATCCGCTACGGTGTTGATGAGAACGAGTCCACTTAAGTATCTAGTTAGTAGTAACTAACGGATCCGAGCAGCATGAACCCTATAGAATAAGTTGTTGAGCCCCACTCCTAGTCGGAGTTGTTACTTTTAAATTCCGCTGAACATCTTATATTTTGGTTTGTAAGTTGGATCTTTTGGAAGTCTTGAACTTCCGGTATTTTAATAATAATAATGTGTGTACTTTTGTAATATGGACCCGCAATGTTTCTGTTGTACCACTCTGAGGGATGTGATATTTACGGAACGGTGTTCTGTGGATGTCATGTCAACGACTATAGTATACTGCACATGCAGTGGTATGCTGGGTCGCAGTTGGTATCAGAGCAAATTGCTTTGACCTTAGGTTGGAAACCTAGTAAAGGGTATTACCTGTAGGAGATTTGGCAACGATGAAGAATTCTCTAAAAGTAATATAATGGGTATTCAAATGAGAATATTCTGTTATATATTTTTGTGTGATAATTCTTTGTTATGATGCATTATGCCATTGAATAATAATCAAAATTATTTTTCTGATATACAGAGATATGGCACCAAAGTTTCCAAAACAGACTTTGGTAAGGAAAGAGGAGACTCTTGATGATTATCAAGGATCATTTACAGGCCAACTCCGTCAACTTTTAAAGCTCTTTAATTGTCCAACCAGAATTCTAGTGAACACTATCACTTACCTTGATGGCCGGATGTTATCCAAGTATCGTGTGAGTATCCAACTTCCAGAGAAGCTTGGATTATATCACGATCTACCCATAGGAGAAGGTAGGAGTCATTTAGCAGCCTATCATGTTGTTGTTGTGGAGGCGATAGCTAATATCCGGGAGCAGAAAACTAAGGAGTTAGAAAGTAGCACATTCTCTATGATACCTCATGATTCTATAGACTCGGAGCCTATACCGGATCATCTTACTTTGGTTAAGAAGCATCCTAAGTTAGCTTCCAAGTTTATGGATAGATATCAAACACTCGTTGCGTCTTTTTATAAGACCCATCAAGTGATTGTTGAAGACAAAAATGCCATGTTAGAGGATCTAACTGATCCGAAAAGGAGGAAGCAGTTAGCATTCCAGCTGGAGAAAGAAGCAGGTAGTAGTGCAACACCTATCTTTAAGGATATACCTATAGATCCAGAATCTTTTATACCATATCCTTATTCACCAAGACCTGAACCTACACATGATCCTACTATCGATATGCGGTATGTAGTACCACAGGGCTCAGAGGACGGTTCTGACTCAGAACTTCCTATTGAGAACTCAGATGGATGGAGAATGGGATCATATAATGGATCTCATGAACACCAGATGTGCACACATGGTTCTGACAAAAATGTTGGACAATCTAGTTGGATGGGTGCAAGGATGAATCATAATAACAGAAGTAGAAATACCATGTCAATGGATGATCGGGATGAAGAAGAAGATCCTGAGGAGAGAGTGTTTGAATCATCAACATCTTCTCAAATCCCAGGGAATATACATTATCCAGTATTCAATTATCTTGTCCAC
This sequence comes from Avena longiglumis, assembly GCA_030063025.1. NCBI lineage: Eukaryota > Viridiplantae > Streptophyta > Magnoliopsida > Poales > Poaceae > Avena > Avena longiglumis. Next base: position 441,974,262 of record CP125973.1, on the reverse strand, counting down.
GAGAGCACCTGGGGAGCAGCAGGATATGCGTATCTTGTTGACAACTCTAGAGATGAAGCTCAGGAGATGCAGGCTGGAGATAATGTTGAATATGTTTCTGAAGACTTTTCAGCTGAGCTAGAGGGAGTCGATGCGCTCAGGTTGAGTAATGACTCAAGTCCTGACACTTCAGATACAAAGTATGTTCCTTATGGAAGGCCATTTGTTCCACAAACTGTGCGACGGACAACACGTCATCACGGTTGGACATCAGGCATGTATGATGAGCGTAATTACTACTAGAAGGAGACAACTAATTAGTACTATCAAGTACTGTGTATTGTACTACAAGGAATAAGGTAGCGAGATGAATACGGTAGTTTTGTGAATATACCTATATGGTATATGTTGTAAGAACTTTGTATCATTATGATATTATGTATAATGTGTGAAATGCATATTTGGATTATTTTTTTGGATCTTCATTGTGTGACTAGTTATGCGTGTAAAGTCGAGCTCAGAACACATGTGCATGATGTAATTATGAGTATTCGCTTTATGTTGCAGGACTAGGGGTCATGGATACGGTTGTAGAAATGGAAACTGAGCAGCAGCGGATGGAGCGTGAGGCCAAGGAAAAGGCCGATGCTGATATAGCAAATCAAGGCACATTACCACCACCACCAATGAGGCCGTTAATGGAGCAAAACTTTATCCAATGCATGCAAATGATGCAAGAGACCCAAAAAAAGTTCATGGAAGAGTTGCTGGGGTGAGCAAATCAGAGGGCACCTGAAGGTGGAGGAGTGAGTCTATCTGATTTCTAGAATGCAAGACCATTACCTTTTGCATCAACTCCTAAACCAATGGATGCAGAAGATTGGCTCGTAGATACTGAAAGGAAGCTAAAAACTGTAGGTTGCAATGATGAGGAAAAATTGAGGTATGCAACTCATCTGCTGACTGGACCTGCAGCATCTTGAAAATCAGTTAGCCATGCAACAACCAGGAAGGGAGTTTACCTGGGAGGAGTTCAAGCAGAGATTCCATGAATATCATGTTCCGGAAAGTGTTATGGAGTTGAAGAGGAGAGAATTTGAGGAGCTTCAGCAAGGATATACTAGTGTCATGAAGTACATCCGGGAGTTTAGCCAACTGTCTCGTTATGCTGAGGAGGATGTTAACACTGAAGAGAAGCGGAAGAAGCGTTTCTTGCATGGATTAAATCCATTTGTGAAGATGCGGCTAAGACTAGCCAATAAGCAAACTTATCAGTAGTTGTTGGATGCAGCCATTACTTTTGAAGATGACTACAAGAATGTCCAAGAGGATCGGAGGAAGAGAGCCAAAAAGGAAACCAAGAGAATTCAGACAAGCAAACCTAAATCTAACCTGGAGTTTAAACCTCGGAATAGAAATTATGGAAACAACAACAATAATAACAATAACAAGGGCAATAATGGAAATCAATCTAATCCGAGAAGAAAATGTTATCTGCAACAACTGTGGAATTCCAGGGCATTTCCAGAGGGAGTGCAAAAAGCCTATAGTGATCTGTTACGGTTGTGGCTAGAAGGGGCATATCAAGCCAGATTGTCCGAGCAAACCACCGGGAGGATGGACTACCAAGGGAGGAGGACAAGCCAGTGGAGGAAATGGATAGCCCAATAAAGGGGAAAAACAATGGCAAGAACAATAATGGCAAGAGAAACCGACCTACCGGAAAACTGAACTGTGCAACCCTCGAGGAGGTGGATAATTCGGAGCATGCAGTAATAGGTACGCTCAATATCCTTAGCAATCCCGACAAAGTTCTATTTGATACTGGTGCAACTACTTCATTCATTTCTGAAGAATTTTGTGATAAGTTCGGGATTAGAAGGGAAACATTAGAACGTCCTATGACCATGGTTACGGCAGGAGGGAATGTGATTGTACGCCACATAAAACAAGATCAGGTTATCTCGATCTATGGTTGTACATATTTTGCAGACCTTTATGTGATTCCTTTGAAGGGAATTGCAGTAGTGCTAGGGATGGATTGGATGATGGAACACGGAGCTCAGATTAATTGTGAGGAGAAAACTGTCTCAATCAAAACTCCAAGTGGAGCAAGGATAGTTTACCAGGAAGATAAACACAGTCATATCATGGTGGATCTGCAGTTGAATTCAATGAAAGAAGTTAAATTAGAAGAGATCCCTATAGTTAATGAATTCCAAGATGTTTTTCCAACAGAGTTACCAGGAATGCCACCAGACCGGGAGATAGAGTTCACAATTGACCTAATACCTGGTACAGCACCAATAGATCATGCACCATATAAAATGGGACCCAAGGAGTTGAAAGAACTCAAGGATAAAATTGATGAGTTAGCAAGAAAAGGATTTATACAGGAAAGTGTATCTCCATGGGGAACACCAGTAATCTTTGTGGATAAGAGAGATGGTGGAAGACGGATGTGTGGTGATTATAGAAACCTGAACAACGTGACGATCAAGAATAAGTATCCTTTACCAAGAATTCAAGATTTGTTTGAACAAGTGAAAGGAGTTGGAGTATTTTCAAATATCGATTTAAGATCTGGATACCATCAAATCAAAATCAAGCCGGAAGATGTTCCGAAAACAGCATTTGTCTCAAGGTATGGACACCATGAGTATCTGGTAGTACGATTTGGTTTGACCAATGCACCGACAATATTCATGAATCTGATGAACAATATTTTCATGCCATATTTGGATAAGTTTGTCATCGTATTTATTGATGATATTCTGATATATTCCAAGGATAAGGAAGAGCATGCTGACCATTTGAGAATATCATTGCAGACTTTAAGAGAACATAAGCTTTATGCTAAGTTCAGTAAGTGTGAGTTCTGGTTAGATGAGGTAGCATTCCTCGGTCATGTGATCAGTAAGGATGGGATTGCTGTGAATCCATCTAAAGTTCAGTCGGTACTAGAGTGGACGGCACCGACCAATGTGAAGCAAATTCGAGGTTTCTTAGGAATGGATGGTTATTATCGGAGATTCATTGAAGGGTTCTCCAAAATAGTCGGACCAATGACCAAATTATTAAGGAAGAATACACCATTCAAGTGGGATGAGAAGTTTGAATCAAGTTTCCAAGAGTTGAAGACTAGATTAACCACAGCTCCAATTTTAGCAGTTCCTGAAACAAGGAAGGATTTCACCGTTTACTGTGATGCATCTAAAGAAGGTTTGGGTTGTGTATTAATGCAAGATAGGAAGGTGATTGCTTATGGTTTAAGACAATTGAAACCACATGAAGTCAACTACCCAACTCATGATTTAGAGTTAGCAGTAGTAGTCTTTGCGTTGAAAGGATGGAGGCATTTTCTTTATGGAGCCAGATGTGAGTTATACACTGATCATAAAAATCTCAAGTACTTCTTCACTCAAAAGGAATTGAACATGAGGCAGAAACGTTGGTTGGAATTAATCAAGGATTATGATTTAACAATCAATTACACCCCAAGGAAAGCAAATGTTGTAGCAGATGCTTTAAGTAGAAAGAGTGCAGATATTCAGCCTAGCAACAGAGAGTTACCAAAAGAGTTACAAATGGACATGGAAAGATTAGAACTTCAATTCATCAGAACAGAGGTTCTTGTAGGATTAGCGACTATACAGGTAGTTGCAGAGCAGGCCAGTGATCTTAAGCAAGAAATTTTTAGACGACAAGAAGAAGATCCTTTTATTGCTGAGGAAATTCGGAGGATATCTCAAGGGCAAAAATCAGTTTTTCGCCTTGGAGATTATGGATCTTTATGGTTCCAAGATCGTCTATGTGTTCCATATGTGACTGAGATCAGAAATGTCATACTCAAAGAAGCACATGATACCCCATATTCTATACATCCAGGGAGTACTAAGATGTATATGGATTTGAAAGAACTATTCTGGTGGAGTAACATGAAGAGGGATATTGCTAAATATGTATCTGAATGCCATACTTGTCAAAGGGTGAAAGATGAACACCAAAATCCAGCAGGACCATTACAACCCTTAGACATTCCTGAATGGAAATGGGAGGAAATAGGCATGGGTTTTATCACAGGATTACCTATGACACGAAAAAGGAAGGATATGATATGGGTAATAGTGGACCGACTTACTAAGAGTGCACATTTTATTCCCGTGAATCAAAAGGATAATGCTGAGAAGTTAGTCGAAGTATATGTCAAAGAGATAGTAAGTAAGCATGGAGTATCCAAAAAGATCGTAACTGATAGGGGATCAGTGTTTACTTCAGCATTTTGGAAGCAATTGCATGAAGCACTTGGTTCAAAGTTAGATTTCAGCTCGACATATCATCCTGAGACAAGAGGTCAAACTGAAAGAACTAATCAAATACTAGAAGACATGTTGTGAGCTTGTGCTCTAGATTTTGGAGGAACATGGGAAGATCACCTACCTTTGGCAGAATTTTCTTATAACAATAGCTATCAGAGTAGTCTGAAGGCAGCTCCATATGAGATTCTGTATGGAAGGAAGTGTAGATCACCAATATGTTGGTATGAACCTGGAAGCAGCAAAGAATTTGCACCAGATTATATCAAGGAGAGACAAGACAACATTTATAAGATCAGGGATAGACTGAAAATAGCCCAGAGCAGGCAGAAAAGTTATGCGGATCAAAGCCGAAGATCATGGCATCCAGAAGTGGGAGATATGGTCTATTTGAAGGTAAGTCCAATGAAAGGAGTAAAAAGATTCAGAATTAAAGGGAAATTGAGTCCAAGATATATTGGACCATTCAAGATACTCAGTCAAAACAGAACTATAGCTTATGCTTTAGAGTTACCATCAAGATTGGCTCAAGTGCATAATGTTTTCCATGTGTCACAACTTCGCAATTGTTTGAAAGTTCTTGATGATGCAATAACACATCAAGAGATAGAACTGCAAGCAGACCTAACTTATATTGAAAAGCCTTGGAAGATTATGGCAGAAAACTGGAAAAGATTGAGGAACAGAGCAATCAAATATTGCAAGGTACAATGGGAACATCACCCTGAGAGAGAAGCCACATGGGAGAAGGAAGAGGATTTAAGGAAAGCTTATCCAGAACTATTCAGGTACATCTCCACAAACTTCGGGACGAAGTTTAATTTAAGGGGGGAAGTCTGTAACATCCCAGCATATAGGACCTAACGAATGGTAGATTTAGGATTATGTATTGTTGCATGCATCTATTTGTGAAAATGTGGGTAAAATTTTCGCCAATCAAAAACCTTGAGTGATCAATGTTTCTTTCTTACTTTGAGAGTAGGTTTAGTATTAAAGGAGGATTGTTATAAACTTTGATATGATCTTAAAGGAATTATGGTGTTTTGAAATGAATTTGGATTTGTAAAACTTAAGAGTTTTATAATTTAAATGATTTTGATTTAAGATTTGAATCTTAAATTAATTAAGAAAAAGGTATTATAACTTAAATCTTATCTAAAAACAATATTGTATATGAAATTCATTTTATATACATAAATAAGTTACATAACTTACTAAAGTTATTCCAAACCTCACAATTTGCACAAGAGTAAAGAATAAAATATTCTTTATTAATAAATATATAATCTTTATTACAAATGAACCAAATAAAGATTACAAGTATTATAAAAGAAAAATTACAAAAGATTAAGAAAATTACATTTATATCTCTACTAACTATCCTAATCTAAAACTACACTAAATCTTCATATTTATCCTTGTACCTGCAAAACAAAGATCAAATAGAAAATAAAACAAGATTAGTGTTAGTATATATTTCTCTCAGATATGTCAGTGAGGTGCACTTGACAATCTCATCATTGAGAAATATTAAAAAGGGGCAAGTTTCACCAATATGAAAATTTTCATCTTTCATAAATTCAAGCCAGAATGAAAATGACAGCCAAAAGGGACCAATTCACCAGCCAAGGTAAAAGTAGATTGGTAATAGTAAGTTCAAATTTTCTGAACCTATCCATATGTGCATAGCAGGCACACAGGCTGCACACACACAAGCATGCAGATGGTGTGCTATCGTGTTGGAGATATGCCCTAGAGGCAATAATAAATGTAGTTATTATTATATCTTTGTGTTTATGATAAATGTTTACATTCATGCTATTATAGTATTAACAAGGAAACATTAATACTTGTGTGATTTGTAAACTTAAATTGAAGTCCCTAGTAAAGCCTCTATACATTAATAGCTTGTTGGTTAATAAATGATTGTGGTTTCCCTATCATGAACATTGAGATGTTATTAACAACAAGATCATATCGTTAGGAGAATGATATGGTGGACATACTCCTATAGATAAGTGTAGCATAAAGATCAAGTCATTTTAATAGTTCAATTGCTATATGCTTTCTGATACATAGTAACCTAATTCCTTCGACCATGAGATCATGCATATCACCTTTACCGGATGGATGCTTTGATGACACCAAACACCACACTGTAACTGGGTGGCTATAAAGGTGGCATTGTGTGTTCGAAAAGTATTGGTTGAGACACATGGATCAAGAGTGGGATTTGTCCATCCATATGACGGATAGATATACTCTGGGCCCTCTCGGTGTAATGTCATCCAATTAGCTTGCAAGCATGTGACTGGCTCGCAAGGGATCACATATCACGGGAACGAGAAAAGAGTACTTATCGGTAACGAGGTTGAACTAGCTATGCAGAGATACCGACGATCATAACCTCGCATAAGTAAACTATTGTGAGACAAAGGGAAATTGGTATCTGTCACATCCCAAATTTGAGATTTGGTTCTGCATATCATTCATATCATTGCATCATACTTTTCCATGCAAAACCGTCGATCGAAGTGAATCGGCGAAACGCTATTTTTGAAACCCTATTCTATCCTTCTACGAGGCTCCTGCGGGAGGCATTAGAAGAGCTAGTGTTGCCACCCTTGTAGCTTAGTGGTTTCGCTCAACCTTTGACACTAGATTGTTCCCCTCAATTTTACAAAACCGTAGGAGCAAGAATCGCTCGATTCGGAGCTCGTACGGAAAAGTTATCGCCGTTTTATGAAACGTCGGAAAAACGGTCCGAATTTAGGGCCGATTTCCGAGTTCTTTTCTAACTTCCCGCCGAATTGGAGTAGGACCCGCAAAAGGCCCCACATAAGAGGCCACCCCGGCCTCGGGAACCGTGACCCTACGACCGCGATCGCCGCCTCGATACCGAGCAGCCGCCTCGGATCGCCCGCCTCCTCGCCTCCACGCCGCCGTCGGCCGCCTGGCGCCGCCCGCCGCCCTTCCCGCCGCCACGCAGTACGCCGCCTCCGCCGACTCGCCGTCCGCCTCCTAGGGCCCCGCCTCGCCGCCTCCGACCCCGCGCCCCGCAGACCGCCTCGCTGCGCACCTCCTCCTCGCCGCCGCCGCGCCAACCGCCGCCATGCCGCCAGCGTGCCGAGCCGCCACCAAGGCGCTGCTACGCCACCAGCGCCGCCCTGCCCGCGCCGCCATCGCCGCCGCTTGCCGCGCGCCACCGCCGCTGGCCAGGCGCTAAGCCGCCTGCACGCGTCTTGCGGCGCTGCCAGCGCGCCAGCGCTGCATACCGAGCGCCGCCGCTGCAGCGCCGTCTTGCGCGCCGCGTTGACTATCTCGAACCACGCGCTGATCGTCTCTCTCTCGCGCAGGTAACCACCGTCGCCGGAACCGATCGCCGCACCGTCCGGAGTTCGTTTCGCCGTTTGTCTCCGGTAAGCCTGCAGCCATCGTTAGATCTCAGATCAGCGGTTCAGATAAGCCGTTGACCGGTCAGACTCACGCGTCGACTAGTCAGACGCCCAATCAGCGCCCAGATCGCATTGACGATCCAATGACGCTTGATTGGTTGGTTAATTTTGTTAATCGTTTTAGTTGACAGATTTCGGTAGAAACTTGTAAATTACGTAGAAATTAAACCGCTTGGCCAAAAATTGCAAATAAAATATATGTAGATTCAGTGAGTCGTATAGAATCTCGCTGTACCTTTGGTTCAGGCTTTTACAGCAAGGTTTATTACAGTTTAATCAAACTAGTTAGTGGCCTTTTCGGAGTAATAAATTCGTAGAAAAGGATCCGTAGCTCCAAAAATCGCGTATGATATGTCCCTGGATTCAGTGGAACAAAGGGAATCTCATCGTGAATTAAAAAGACAGGCTTACAGTAAAAACTTCTGCAGAAACTGTCTAGTGGCTTTCTGAAGTGTTTTAATTACTCGGGGAGTTTTATAATTCCTTTTTGAGTAATTCCAGTTGGTACTGTTTCTAATTATCTATATGTCTATGCGGTAGAAATTTCCCAAGATTTTACAAACATTATACTACCGGTAGCGAATTATTCGAGTTCTAGCTCTAGTTTTGAGCATTACTTTTTGCATAATAGTTTTCCTTGCGCTAAAACTATTTTCCATGCATGCAATCAGTACCTCTACTGATTTCTATTATGTGGTGCAGCTGTAGCACCAATCCACTTGTCACGCATGCATTCATACATCATCTTTGTTGCATATGATTGTGGATTGTTTGTTTATGAATGCAATTGTATCGTGTAGATTGTGACGAGTGCAACGCTTGCTCGTGTGTGGATTGTTCTTCCGACCGCTACAACCAAGGCAAGTAGATGCTACTTTGTTCATGATATCGTCCTACTATTTTCAATGCATTGTCGTGTATTTTTTATTTGCATGAGTAGGATGATACTATCGCTATGCTATGTCCTATTATGTGGTAGGGCCTTCCTTGTAGATGAACCACCGTTGGTAGATGTGCTTAGCCATGCCATGTTGAACGAGGGCTGGGTTACATCATTGGTACTTGTTTCTAAAAGTATTGGTTTGTGAAAACTAAAACAACTTAATCAATGAATCTCCTGGGTGTGATGGTATTGATAATTTTTGGTGGTTTCATTGCGGAAAGGCACCCAGGTATCGAGAGAAATTGATTGGCTTCTTTATTGTGTAGCTTACGTGTGCAACCATGTGCCAATAATGGAATGGGCGGTTGGTTGGACTTAGTAGGTTGTGGTAACCCGAACCCGCGTATCTAGAGATGTAGAATTTTGGTAGGTTGGACCGGTGCGCGTCGGGATTGAGGAGCTACTTCCCGAACAGTCTCTTCTTGGTCTTCTCCCTATCATCACCCAAAATGAGAGTGATGGTACGAGTTGGGCTGGCCAAGTCACATGGGTAAAGTGTACTAACCCCTGCAGGGTGTATAATCTAATCGATTAGCCGTGTCCCCGGTTATGGACAACTGAGTTGCTTGATATTGATTCCATGACATGTTTCTCGCTCATTCCAATTTCATAAATGCTTTAACATTGTTGGGTTAACTTAATTGGGATCTTTTCAAAGAAAATCAAAAAAACTATTTATGAAAGTAGGACAAATGTATTTGCAAATGCAAGCCAGACACAACTCCACTTGCCAAATATGCATGTAGATGTTAGTACTATTGTCTCCATTTACTAGCTCTACTTGCCATACATTCCATGTATTGACCCTTCGGGGCTGCTACGTTTCATGTTGCAGGTTATTCCGATTCTGAGTAATCGATATAGGCCACGGTACTCCACTCGTCACTTGTTCACTTGTGGGCAATTTGAAGAATGGAGGATTTACTTTATTTATGTTGCTACCTGAATAATTTGAGCTAGCTTTGTTCTAAGCTTTTATTGTAATAATGGTACTCTGGATCTTCGTTATCTATGGTACACGGATATTTTGCTATGTTATTCATCTTATTCTATTGTGGGCCAATGAACCGATCCAGGGATTGGCATGTCACATAGAAGCCTCGGTCTTTTCAGAACCGTGGTGTTACAAGATGGTATCAGAGCACGTGTGTCGACTGTAGGATCGTGACCTAGGATTGGATTAGGAAGCCATAAAATTATTAAAGCTTATATTGACTCTGTCTTTCATCTTATGCCTCTCACTCTCGTAAATTCTTACCATATGCTATTCTCACACTTTCCTCTTTTAATTGATAGATGGGAGAAGTCAGGACTAAGTATGCCACCATGGAGTCACCAAGGCCCTTTGCAAGGCAGTTAGCTCAGCTCTCGCAGTCATTGGGATTGCCACTGCCCATGTTCAAGGGAAGAAGGTTGTACACCTATGGATATGGAGAGGATGCATGGGAGATCACTACCTTCATATTCAGGGATGCCGCCTTGCCAAACCCCGTGCACTTGATCTACACCAAGACATACTGCAACTGGGGACTTGGAATCAACTTGGCCATACATGAAGCCTGTCGCCTTGTGCCATAATGTTCGACACCTACTGCCAGCAGATTCACCCTACCGTGACTATGGGAGGCGTGATGAGGATGGGCACATTGTGGTTACCCCGGGCGACAGGAACAACATGCCGCCCCGTCGGAGGCACATAGAGGACATGGAAAGGGAGAATGGAGCTCTAGCTGAGAAAGTGATAATGATAAAGGAGATTGCAGATTTTGCTAGCAATGGTATGGTGGTCCAAGGACAGGAGATTGACACCTTGCATGAAGCTGTGGGATTTCTGGAGAATGCCCTGATAGCCAGAGATGCAACCATAGCTCATCTTCATGGTACTGTGCAGGAGAACACCCAGAACATACAATAGTTGCAGGGGACCGTCCAGGAAAGGGATCAAACTATTGAAGTTATGACAGCCCAGATTGCCGCTCTCCAAGAACAGCTGAATCCACCCTCTGATGATGACAATGGAGATGATGGAAACAATGGGGATGATGATGACAGTGAGAACGATGATGATGATGAGGACGAGGATGATGATGATGGAGACGAGGATGGTGGAGGAGATGAAGCTGTTGCAGTTGCAGCTGAGAGTGAAGAAGAGGAGGATCCAGAAGAGGTGTAGTTTGAGATCTCAAGTGATGATTTAGGAGAAGTGTACACTCCGCCACCATGGTTGTACCGCGAGCCGAAGCGCCAACGCATGACAGCAAGGACCTACCGCAACCTCTTCAAGGCGTAGATAGAAGTCCACCAATTAGTCCTCGTTAGGCAAATTCGTTAGGATTAGTCTCAATCGTTGTGAAGCTTAGTTCATGTTAGTTAAGAGTGATTAGTTGCTTATTTGTGTACTCCAATATCCCAGGATTTATTTGTGCGAATTTTATGAAAGAGTTATGGCAAGTTTGGTTAACATCTGTGTTATTTTCGCTGCAGTTTTCTGCTGATACAGAAGTACTGCGCGATTTTTCATATTTTTCTGGTAACTCGGAAAAATCTGAAAAAAATTGGGCTGATGCGAAACTCTCTGTACTATATGTTCAAAAATCAGATAAATTTTCTGACGAGTTTAAGTCAGGCGGGAAAATTCGTGAACGCTGCTGGACTGTTCTGGCAGATTGCTGTTTTTGCTGTTTAGTTGATCAACTGTTTAGTTAACCATTGCCAACTCTTGTAAAACTATTTCAGTAGGTATATACTGCTAGGATAACCCCTGGGATATTGCTGGATCACTTTTTTGTTGATGTGTTGCTTGCTTGTGATTGTCTGTTATTGTTTGTTGTTGTTTGATCATATGCATGGGTAGAATCCTATTATCGTAGTTGATTCTTTCTAAACTTACATGTGCTGAACCGCATATGCCTCCCCGCCGTAACCCCACTGAGTTGAAGCAGCTCATGGCAGCTCAGGCACAGCTGACCCAAGTGATGACTCAGTTCATGGCAAATCAGAACAACAACAATGGAAACAATCAGCATCAGGGAGATGCTCTCACCAGATTTCTGAGGTTAAGGCCAGCTAAGTTCTCTACTGCAACGGAACCAATGGTTGCTCTCGACTGTTTGCGTTCAGTCAACAAGGATCTGGTAACTGTTGGATGCACCGATGCTGAGAAAGTGAGGTTTGCCGCTCACCTACTGGAGGGACCAGCCGCTTCTTGGTGGGACACTTTTCAGATCACCCACCCGCTGGATACTGTGACTTGGGCAATGTTTGAGGAAGGTTTCAGGACCAACCACGTGTCTTCAGGAGTTCTGAGACTGAAGAGGAAGGAGTTCTGCAACTTGCGCCAAACCAATCGCACCGTGGCCGAGTACATTGAGGAGTTCAACAACCTGTCCCGTTATGCACCTGAGGATGTTGACACTGATGCAAAAAGGAGGGAGAGATTCCTGGATGGCCTCAGTGATGAGCTTTTAGTACAGCTACTGGTGGTTTATTGCCCCACTTTCCAGGAGCTTATGGACAAGGCCAGGATCCTGGAAGGGAAGCACAAGCAGGTGGAGAACCGCAAGAGAAAGAGCAACAATCATCACTCTGGTTCACATCACAAGTCTCGCACTTCATATGATGGATACTCCAAGCATGGAGGGAGTGACCATGGGAGCCATGACCGCCACCACAATGGAGGCGATGGGCATCGTCATGACAACCATAGGAGCAACCACCACAGCCACAAGGGAGGACACTCTCACCACTCTGGAGGACATGGTGGGCATGACCGCAACCGTGATCGCAGCTTTGTGAAGAAAGATCTGAGTGAGGTGACGTGCTTCAAGTGTAAGCAGAAGGGACACTATGCTGACAACTGTCCGGAGAGGAAAGGACTGAAGTCAACCAACAACGAGAAGGCCACAGTGAACCACATGAATGTGGAGGAGATTCTGGATGAGCCTGACCTTGTGATTGGTAAGTTCCCAATCAACACTTACCCTGCACTTATACTTTTCTATACTGGTGCATCGCATTCATTCATATCAAGGGCATTTGTGGATAAGTATAAGCTACCTACTGAGTCTATGAAAAGGTCTATTAGAGTGAGTTCACCTGGAGGAGATATGATAGCTAGCGCGGGATGCCGCGACTTGACTGTGAGGATTGGTACACACAATATCATTGCACACCTAGTAGTGTTGGAATCACAGGGATTAGACGTTATTCTGGGTATGGATTGGATGTCTATGCATGGGGGACACATAGATTGTGCACAGCGAGCTGTTTCACTCAAAACCCCGGATGGTAAGAGGATTAGATTCAAGTCAGTTGTACGACCGCGAAGGTGTAAGTTGAATTCTCTTAAGAGGGTTAGCATGGATACTGTGCGAGTGATTAGGGATTACCCCGACGTGTTTCCGGAAGAGCTGCCAGGGATGCCACCTGACAGGGAAGTAGAGTTTCTTATCGACCTGATGCCAGGAACAGGACCAATAGCAAAGAAACCATATAAGATGGATGTGGATGAGCTGAAGGAATTGAAGAAGCAGCTGAAAGAGCAGTTGGACAAGGGATTCATTCAGCCTAGTTCGTCGTCATGGGGAGCACCTGTTCTGTTTGTGGAGAAGAAAGACAGCACCAAGAGATTAGTGGTGGACTATCGCTCGCTGAATGAAGTAACCATCAAGAACAAGTACCCTCTGCCGAACATAAATGATTTATTTGATCAACTGGAAGGAGCGAAGGTGTTCAACAAGATTGATCTGCGATCAGGCTACTTTCAATTGAAGATCCGGGAGGAGGACGTACCAAAAACCGCCTTCACCACTAGGTATGGTTTATATGAGTATACGGTTATGTCTTTTGGACTAACGAATGCCCCAGCGTATTTCATGACCATGATGAACAAGGTATTTATGGAGTACTTGGACAAGTTCGTGGTGGTGTTTATTGATGACATACTGATATATTCCAAGGATGATGCTGAGCATGAGAAGCATCCGAGACTGATTATGGAGAAGCTAAGGGAACACAAGCTGTATGCCAAATTCAGCAAGTGTGAATTCTGGCTTAACACCGTTGGGTTTCTTGGACACGTAGTGTCAGGAGAAGGAGTCGCTGTTGATCCAAGCAAAGTGACTGAATGGCGAGTGGGAAGCACCCAAGAATGCGGAGAGATCTGAAGCTTTTGGGACTTCTTTGGATATTACAGGAGGTTCATTGAAAACTTTTCCAAGATTGCTAAGCCGATGACTGAACTTCTGAAGAAGGAGAGGAAGTTTGAATGGTCAGACGTATGTGAAGCCAGCTTTCAGGAACTGAAGCGTTGACTAGTGACCGCGCCTATTCTGTATTTACCAGACCTTCAGAAGGATTTCCAAGTGTACTGCGATGCTTCTCGACAGGGACTTGGGAGTGTGCTGATGCAAGATGGGAGAGTGGTATCATATGCCTCGCGACAACTCAAGCACCATGAGCGGAATTACCCCACACACGACTTGGATTTAGCGTCAGTGTTTCATGCGCTCAAGGTATGGAGGCATTACTTAATGGGAAAACACTGTGATGTGTACACCGACTACAAGAGCCTGAAGTACATATTCACGCAGAAGGAACTGAACATGAGGCAAAGGAGATGGTTGGAGCTTATCAAGGATTACGATATGAATCTACAATACCACCCAGGAAAGGCCAATGTAGTAGCAGATGCTCTGAGCCGGAAGGTTTATGCCAACGGATTGACAATTGGTGAATTGCCCGAGGATTTGTGCAAGCAATTCAAGGACCTTAGGCTGGAGGTAGTATCTGAAGGATACCTGGCTACAATGGAAGTCCAACCGACGCTACAGGACAGAATCGTAAAGGCTCGGGTAGGAGACAAGGAAATAGAGGAGATAAAGGAAAAGATGAAGGAGAATCGGGAAAAGGATATTCGCGAGGATGAGCATGGTACATTGTGGTATGGAGATCATTTGTGTGTGCCCAGATACCCGGAGATAAGGGAGTTGATTCTGCAGGAGGCTCATAACTCGCCATACTCCATACATCCGGGCAACATAAAGATGTATATGGATTTGAAGAGCAGATTCTGGTGGAACAACATGAAGGGAGATATCTCCAAGCATATTGCCCTTTGTGATGTGTGCAGCCGAGTGAAGGCGGAACACCAGAAGCCAGATCTTGCTACAGCCATTACTGTCTTGGCGGATTGGAAGTGGGATAGAGTGGGAATGGACTTTATCACAGGATTGCCCAGGACCAGGTCAGGATATGACTCTATTTGGGTAGTGGTCGACCATTTAACCAAGGTAGCCCACTTTATACCGGTAAAGATGACCTATACGAGTGCAAGGTTGGCCAAGATTTACATGGACAGAATTGTGTGCTTACATGGAGTTCCCAAGAGTATTGTATCTGATAGGGGCACCCAATTTACCTCACACTTCTGGCGCCAGCTACACGAGTCACTTGGTACTAGATTGGAGTTTAGCACAGCGTTTCACCCGCAGACCGATGGACAGACCGAGAGGGTGAATCAGATTTTGGAGGACATGCTGAGAGCTTGCGCCTTGGCTCATGGTTCTAGTTGGGATGAGAATTTGCCTTATGTGGAGTTTTCCTATAACAACAGCTATCAAACCAGCATCAACACGTCACCGTTCGATGTGCTATATGGGAAACGGTGCCGGACACCATTGCTATGGGATGGAGTAGGGGAACGTTAGTTGTTTGGACCTGATTTGATCAAGGACGCTGAGGAGAAGGTCGCCTTGATTAGGGACAGACTGAAGGTAGCAAAATCAAGGCAGAAGAGCTACGCCGACGCCAAGTGCAAGGAAGTGGTGTATGAGATAGGTGATAGAGCATACCTCAGAGTATTGCCGCTTCGTGGAATCAAGAGATTTGGAATTAAGGGTAAGATGGCACCTCGGTTTATTGGACCGTATCGGGTCTTAGCACGCAAAGGGGAAGTTGCTTACCAGTTGGAGTTGCCAGAAGCTCTGTCCGCTGTTCATAGCGTGTTCCACGTGTCCCAGCTTAAGAAGTGTCATCCGGAGATGATGAATACACCATTGAGAGACACTATACCGCTAGAGGAGGTTCAGCTTGAGAATGACTTGACCTATGAGGAGAAACCGGTCAAGATTCTGGAAACAGCGGAGAGGATTACCCGTACCAAGACAATCAGGTTTTTCAAGGTGCAGTGGAGCCACCACACCGAAGAGGAAGCCACTTGGGAGCGTGAGGATGACATCCGAGAGGATTGCCCACACCTATTTGCTAGCCGCGCCGAATCTCGGGGACGAGATTCATCTTAAGGGGTTTAGTCTTGTCACATCCCAAATTTGAGATTTGGTTCTGCATATCATTCATATCATTGCATCATACTTTTCCATGCAAAACCGTCGATCGAAGTGAATCGGTGAAACGCTATTTTCGAAACCCTATTCTATCCTTCTACGAGGCTCTTGCGGGAGGCATTAGAAGAGCTAGTGTTGCCACCCTTGTAGCTTAGTGGTTTCTCTCAACCTTTGACACTAGATTGTTCCCCTCGATTTTACAAAACCGTAGGAGCAAGAATCGCTCGATTCGGAGCTCGTACGGAAAAGTTATCGCCGTTTTATGAAACGTCGGAAAAACGGTCCGAATTTCGGGCCGATTTCCGAGTTCTTTTTTAACTTCGCGCCGAATTGGAGTAGGACCCGCAAAAGGCCCCACATAAGAGGCCACCCCAGCCTCGGGAACCGTGCCCCCGCCCTGCCCGCGAACGCCCGCCCCTCCTCGATACCGAGCCGCCAGCGCCGCCCTCGGGATCGCCCCGCCTACTCCTCGCCTTCCACGCCGCCGCCGCCAGGCTCCGCGCCGCCGCTTCCCGCCGTGCGATACGCCGCCTCCGCCGACCTCGCCGCCCGCCTCCTAGGGCCCGCCGCCGCCTCGCCGACCCGCGCCGCAGCACCCGCCTCCCCGCCGCCACCTCCTCCGCCGCCGCGCGCCAACCGCGCCGCCAGCGCGCTGAAAGCCGCCACCAGCGCTGCGCTGCGCCACAGCGCCGCCCTGCCCGCGTGCCTCGCCGCCATCTCGCTGCCGCACGCTGCACGCTGCTGCAGCTGCGCCCAGCTTGCCGCCAGACGCACACGCTGCCAGCTGGCCGCGCGCGCGCAAGATACCGAAGCTCACTCGCGTGCATCGCCGCCGCTACCGCCTTGCGCGTTGACTATCTCGAACCACGCGCTGATCGTCTCTCTCTCAGGCAGGTAACCACCGTCGCCGGAACCGATCGCCGCACCGTCCGGAGTTCGTTTGCCGTTTGTCTCCGGTAAGCCTGCAGCCATCGTTAGATCTCAGATCAACGGTTCAGATCAGCCGTTGACCGGTCAGACTCAGGCGTTGACTAGTCAGACGCCCAGTCAGCTCCCAGTCAGCAGACGCATTGACCAGTCAACAGACACAGTTGACTGGTTAATTTCGTTAATCGTTTTAGTTGACAGATTTCGGTAGAAACTTGTAAATTGCGTAGAAATTAAACCGTTTGGCCAAAAATTGCAAATAAAATATCTGTAGATTCAGCGAGTCGTGTAGAATCTTGCTGTACCTTTGGTTCAGGCTTTTACAGCAAGGTTTAGTACAGTTTAATCAAACTAGTTAGTGGCCTTTTCGGAGTAATAAATTCGTAGAAAAGGATCCGTAGCTCCAAAAATCGTGTATGATATGTCCCTGGATTCAGTGGAACGAAGGGAATCTCATCGTGAATTAAAAAGATAGGCTTACAGTAAAAACTTCTGCAGAAACTGTCTAGTGGCTTTCTGCAGTGTTTTAATTACTCGGGGAGTTTTATAATTCCTTTTTGAGTAATTCTAGTTGGTACTGTTTCTAATTAGCTATGTCTATGTGGTAGAAATTTCCCAAGATTTTACAAACAGTATACTACCGGTAGCGAATTATTCGAGTTCTATCTCTAATTTTGAGCATTACTTTTTGCATAATAGTTTTCCTTGCGCTAAAGCTATTTTCCATGCATGCAATCAGTACCTCTACTGATTTCTATTATGTGGTGCAGCTGTAGCACCAATCCACTTGTCACGCATGCATTCATACATCATCTTTGTTGCATATGATTGTGGATTGTTTGTTTATGAATGCAATTGTATCGTGTAGATTGTGACGAGTGCAACGCTTGCTCGTGTGTGGATTGTTCTTCCGACCGCTACAACCAAGGCAAGTAGATGCTACTTTGTTCATGATATCGTCCTACTATTTTCAATGCATTTTCGTGTATTTTGTAGTTGCATGAGTAGGATGATACTATCGCTATGCTATGTCCTATTATGTGGTAGGGCCTTCCTTGTAGATGAACCACCGTTGGTAGATGTGCTTAGCCATGCCATGTTGAACGAGGGCTGGGTTACATCATTGGTACTTGTTTCTAAAAGTATTGGTTTGTGAAAACTAAAACAACTTAATCAATGAATCTCCTGGGTGTGATGGTATTGATAATTTTTGGTGGTTTCATTGCGGAAAGGCACCCAGGTATCGAGAGAAATTGATTGGATTCTTTATTGTGTAGCTTACGTGTCCAACCATGTGCCAATAATGGAATGGGCGGTTGGTTGGACTTAGTAGGTTGTGGTAACCCGAACCCGCGTATCCAGAGATGTAGAATTTTGGTAGGTTGGACCGGTGCGCGTCGGGATTGAGGAGCTACTTCCCGAACAGTCTCTTCTTGGTCTTCTCCCTATCATCACCCAAAATGAGAGTGATGGTACGAGCTGGGCTGGCCAAGTCACATGGGTAAAGTGTACTATCCCCTGCAGGGTGTATAATCTAATCGATTAGCCGTGTCCCCGGTTATGGACAACTGAGTTGCTTGATATTGATTCCATGACATGTTTCTCGCTCATTCCAATTTCATAAATGCTTTAACATTGTTGGGTTAACTTAATTGGGATCTTTTCAAAGAAAATCAAAAAAACTGTTTATGAAAGTAGGACAAATGTATTTGCAAATGCAAGCCAGACACAGCTCCACTTGCCAAATATGCATGTAGATGTTAGTACTATTGTCTCCATTTACTAGCTCTACTTGCCATACATTCCATGTATTGACCCTTCGGAGCTGCTACGTTTCATGTTGCAGGTTATTCCGATTCTGAGTAATCGATATAGGCCACGGTACTCCACTCGGCACTTGTTCACTTGTGGGCAATTTGAAGAATGGAGGATTTACTTTATTTATGTTGCTACCTGAATAATTTGAGCTAGATTTGTGCTAAGCTTTTATTGTAATAATGGTACTCTGGATCTTCGTTATCTATGATACACGGATATTTTGCTATGTTATTCATCTTATTCTATTGTGGGCCAATGAACCGATCCAGGGATTGGCATGTCACATAGAAGCCTCGGTCTTTTCAGAACCGCGGTGTTACAGTATCGTATGTAAGTGGTTCATTCGATCGCGAAGTAATCGTAGAAATATGTGGGAGCCATATGAATTTCCAGATTCCTCTATTGGTTATTGTTCGGAGAAGTGTCTCGATCATGTCCGCATAATTCACGAACCGTAGGAAGACACACTTAAGGATTCGACGTTGTTTGAGTAGTTATGGAATGATGAGAAAGAGTCTGAATGTTGTTCGGAGTCTCGAATGGGATTCAGGATATCACGAGGAGATCCGGAATGGTCCGGAGAATAAGATTCATATAAGGAAAGTCATGTTTCAGAGTTGGGGAATGGTTCCGGTGTTTTCATCGGGAATGTTCTAGAAGGTTCCAGAATGTCCGGCACTCCGGAGGGGAAGGGTACATGAATGTTTTATATCAAGTTGATATGATTGCATCATGTACTAGGTGTCATCTCTGAACAAAATAAAGGGTTTAATCAAATCCTAGTTTGAAAAAGTCAACCGACAATTTGAAAGTCAAACGGCTAATTTTGGGAAGTGGAGAGGGAGGTGGAAACCGAGTTGGGGAGGAGTTCCTCCCCTCCACCGCCGGCCCACCTCCAAGCCGAGTTGGGGAGGGACTCCCCTCCCCTTGGCCGGCCCCTCCACCTATAAAAGGAGGGGCAGGGCTCCCCTCCTAGACACCCAACACCTCCACCTCTAAACCCTAGCCGCCGACGCCGCCACCTCCACTGCCGCCGCTGCCCTAGGGCAAACCGCCGCCGCCTCCTAGCTAACCCTAGCCACCGGCTTGCCCCCTCCTTGGCGTTTCTAAACCCTAGATCGTCGAGGGCTCTCTCATAGTCCACCGTACTCTCTCCGGCTTAAGGCGAAGCCCTGCGAGATCTCCCCTCTACTTCCGGTACCACGCCGTTGTGCTGCCGGAATCACGAGGAGAGTGCTACAACCTCCATTTTCTTTGGAACAAGGGAGAGGAAGGTCTTCGTCCGAACCGAGCGTGTGACCATTGGGAGGCGCCGAACGCAGCGCCCGAAGGATCGTCTACGCGATCTTGAGCGACTACATCACCCACGAGAATCCGCTCTTGTTAAACACTTTGGAATCTACGAGGGTGAGTTAGTCCATCGACTCGTTGCTACAATCTAGTAGATAGATCTTGGCTTGTTTGTTTGTATGCGATAGAAATTTTTTGTTTTCCATGCTACGAAACCCTACAGTGGTATCAGAGTCGTGTCTATATGTAGATCTGTTGCACGAGTAGAACACAACGGTCATTGTGGGCGTTGATGCTTTTATTGTCGATTGCTTCTTGTGTACTTTGCATCTTGCGGGATGTTGGGATGAAGCGGCTCGGGCTAACCTTACATGACATCGTTCATGAGACTTGCTCCACGCTTGACATGCAACTTTTATTGCATAAGTGGCTTTGCGGGTGCCTGTTTCTCCCAGCATAGTTAAGATTCAATTTACAACAGGTGATTAACAATACTAGTATCAATGTTGTGGTTCTTGTTCGTAAGTTAGAGCGACACTTATTGAAAGCCCCAAACCACGTAAAACATGCAAAGAAAGTAGAGGCGTCTAACTTTGTTTTGCAGGGGTGTGCAGTGATGTGATATGGCCATGATTGTGATTATATTTGATGTATGCAATGTTTCTTATTGTAAGTTGGCAACCGGCAGGAGCCATATGGTTGTCTTTAATTTATGTTAAGACCCGCGTGTATATTCAAAGTAGTTGTAATAGTTGAAGCCGGTGGACGACAACCATGAAGAAGCGTCAGTGACCTTGATGCAATGTCGGTGATGATGGAGATCATGTTCGTGCTTGAAGATGGAGATCGGAATCACAAAGAAGAAAGGCCATATCATATCACATATTATGAATTGCATGTGATGTTAATCCTTTATGCATCTTGTATTGCTTAGTAGACGACGGTAGCATTATAAGATGATCCCTCATGCACATAAATTTAAAATCATAAAGTGTTCACCCTTAGTTAGCACCGTTGCTAAAGCTTGTTGTTTCGAAGCACCACGTGATGATCGGGTGTGTTAGATTCCGCAAGTGTATACAACGTGAGCAAGCCAGATTTGCTCATGCGGAAGCTAAGGTTTGATCTTGACGAGCCTAGCATGTACAGACATGGTCTCGGAACACGGATCGCTGAAAGGTAAAGCATGAATCATATAGTAGATATGATGAACATGTCGATTGTTCGCCATTGAAACTATATCAACTCTCGTGATGATCGGTGTTGATGTGGTGGATTTGTTAGATGTGATCACTAAAACAATGTGAGGGATATTGTTTTGAGTGGGAGTTCACCTATATTAATTTAACTATTAATTAGAACTCAATTTGTCATAAACTTAGTCTAAACTATTGCAAATATGTTGTAGATCAATGGCGGCCCCTACCATCAATTTTAATGCGTTCCTAGAGAAAGAAAAGTTGAAAAACAATGGAAGCAACTTGGCGGATTGGTTCCGCAATTTGAGGATTGTCCTCACAAATTTGGTAATTTGACCTATGTCTTTGGATGCACATTGGGTGACCCACTGCGGTGATGCTACCGACAAAGTAAAGAATGTTTACCTCGCTTGGAAGACTCAAGACTCCACGATTCGGTGCTATCTTGTATGGTTTAGAATCGGAGCTTCAGAAAAGGTTTGAGAATTCAGACCCACATGATATTGTCCATGATCTCAAATTGATCTTTGAGACTCATGCGGCAATTGAGAGCTATGAGGCTTCTGAAAAGTTCTTTAACTGCAAGATGGAAGAGGGCAGCTCCGTTAGTGAGCATGTGCTTAAGATGTCTGGGCATGCAAACAAACTTCAAATCTTGGGTATAGTGATTCCTAATGCTTTGGGGATTTACCGTGTCCTCCAATCACTACCACCAAGTTACAAGAACTTTGTGATGAACTACAATATGCAAAACATGAACAAGCAGTTGCCAGAACTATTTGCTATGTTGAAGTCTGCAGAAGTGGAGATCAAGAAAGAGCACCAAGTGTTGATGGTCAATAAGACCACCAAATTCAAGAAAGGCAAGTCTAAGCAAAAGGGACACTTCAAGAAGGGTGGTAAGAAAGTTACCGTGCCGACGAAAAAGACCAAGGTTGGACCCAAGCACGATCTTTGAGTGCTTTTCTGCAAGGGAGAAGGTCACTGGAAGCGGAATTGCCCAAAGTACTTGGCGGATTTGAAGAACGGCAATATCAAGAAGAAAGGTATATCCGATATACATGTTATTGATGTGTATCTCACTAGTACTCGTAGTAGTGCCTGGGTATTTGATACTGGTTCGGTTGCTCATATTTGTAACTCAAACAGGTCTTTGCAGAATAAGCGGAAGCTAGCGAAGAACGAGGTGACGATGCGCGTGGAAAGCGGATCAAAGGTTGTTGTGATCATGGTCGGCACGCTACCCCTTCATCTACCATCGGGATTAGTTTTATACTTAAATAATTGTTATTTGGTGCTGCGTTAAGCATGAACATCATATCGGGATCTTGTTTATTGCGAGGCGGTTACTTGTTTAAGTCCGAGAATAATGGTTGTTCGATTTATATGAGTAATATGTTTTATGCACATGCACCTTTGATAGATGGTCTATTCTTATTGAATCTCGATAGTGGAAATACACATATTAATAACATTGAGGCTAAGCGTTTGAAATCGGCGATAACTCGACCTATATGTGGCAATCGCTGCCTTGGTCACATTGGAGTGAAGCGTATGAAGAAACTCCATTCCGATGGACTTCTTGAATCACTTGATTTCGAATCACTTGAAAGATGTGAAGCATGTCTGATGGGTAAAATGACTAAGACTCCATTTTCTGGTATGATGGAGCGAGCTACGGACTTATTGGAAATCATACATACCGATGTGGGTGGTCCAATGAGTGTAGCTTCGCGTGGTGGTTATCGTTATGTTCTTACCTTCACGGATGAATTGAGTAGATATGGGTATATCTATTTCATGAAACACAAGTCCGAAACTTTCGAGAAGTTTAAGGAATTTCAAAGTGAGGTAGAGAATCAACGTAGCAAGAAGATTAAATTTCTATGTTCTGATCGTGGAGGTGAATATCTAAGTTACGAGTTTGGCGAGCATTTGAAGAAATGCGGAATACTTTCACAATTGACACCGCCGGGAACACCACAGCGTAATGGTGTGTCCGAACATCGTAATCGAACTCTCTTAGATATGGTTCGTTCTATGATGTCACTTACAGATTTACCGCTATCATTTTGGGGTTATGCATTAGAAACAGCCGCATTCACTTTAAATAGGGCACCATCTAAATCCGTTGAAACGACACCGTATGAATTATGGTTTGGGAAGAAACCTAGATTGTCGTTCCTTAAAGTTTGGGGTTGCGAAGCCTATGTAAAGAAGTTACAGCCAGACAAGCTTGAACCCAAAGCGGAAAAATGCGTCTTCATAGGATACCCAAAGGAAACTATTGGGTATACCTTCTATCATAGATCCGAAGGCAAAATCTTCGTTGCCAAGAATGGATCCTTTCTAGAGAAGGAATTTCTCTCGAAAGAAGTGATTGGAAGGAAAGTAGAACTCAACGAGGTTGTCGAACCTTCTCTCGAAATGCGAGGAGCGCAAAGACGGAAGAAGTTCCTGTGGTGCCTGCACCAATAAGAGAGGAAGCTAATGATGATGATCATGAAACTTCGGTTGTAGTTGCTACGGAGCCTCGCAGGTCAACAAGAACTCGTACCACTCCTGATTGGTATGATCCTGTTATGAGTGTCATGTTGGTGGACAACACCAATGACCCTGCGACGTATGAGGAAGCGATGATGAGCCCAGATTCCAATAAATGGCGAGAAGCCATGAAATCCGAGATTGGATCCATGTACGAAAACCAAGTATGGACTTTGGTGGACTTACCGGATGGCCGGAAGGCTGTCGAGAACAAATGGATTTTCAAGAAGAAAACAGATGCTGATGGTAATGTTACTGTCTATAAAGCTCGACTTGTTGCAAAGGGGTTTCGACAAATTCAAGGAGTTGACTACGATGAGACTTTCTCACCAGTAGCGAAGCTAAAGTCTATGAGGATTATGTTAGCAATCGTTGCATATTATGATTATGAGATATGGCAGATGGATGTCAAAACAACATTCCTCAATGGAGACATTGATGAAGAGTTGTATATGATGCAACCCAAAGGTTTTGTCGATCCTAAAGATACTAACAAGGTATGCAAACTTCAACGGTCCATCTATGGATTGAAGCAAGCATCCCGAAGTTGGAATCAACATTTTGATAAGGTGATCAAAAGTTTTGGTTTTATACAAATTTATGGAGAAGCTTGTATTTACAAGAAAGTGAGTGGGAGCTCTGTAGCATTCTTAATACTATATGTAGATGACATATTGTTGATTGGGAATGATGTAGACCTTCTTAATAGTGTCAAGGAATATTTGAATAATAGTTTTTCAATGAAAGATCTTGGCGAAGCAGCTTACATATTAGGCATAAAGATTTATAGAGATAGATCAAGACGCCAAATATCATTGTCACAAAGTACATATTTGGACAAAGTTCTAAAGAGGTTTGGAATGGAAGATAGCAAGAAAGGGTTCTTGCCCATGTTGCGGAATATGACCTTGAGTAAAACTCAAAGTCCGACATCGGCAGAAGATAGAGAAAGGATGAGCAAAAGTCCCTATGCCTCAGCCATAGGATCTCTAATGTATGCCATGCTATGTACTAGACCCGACATTGCATATGTTGTTAGTTTAACTAGCAGATATCAAAGTGATCCAGGAGTGGATCATTGGACAGCGGTCAAAAACATCCTTAAGTACTTGAGAAGAACTAAGGATATGGTTCTTTCTTATGGAGGTGATGAACATCTCGTTGTTAATGGTTACACCGATGCTAGTTGGAACACCGATCCGGATGATTCTAAATCACAATCTGGATACGTATTTATTTTGAATGGTGCAGCAGTTAGCTGGAGGAGTGCAAAGCAAAGCGTTGTGGCGAGATCTTCAACTGAATCGGAATACATGGCTGCTTCGGAGGCTTCACAATAAGCGATATGGATGAAAGAGTTCATTACAGAGCTGGGTGTGGTTCCTAGTGCGTTGGACCCAATGTCTATCTACTGTGATAACATGGGTGCCATAGCCAATGTGCAAGAACCAAGGTCACACAAGAAGCTGAAGCACATCAAGCTACGTTTTCACACTATTCGAGAACATGTCCAAGATGGGGACATAAAGATTTGCAAAGTACACACAGATCTGAATGTGGCGGATCCGTTGACTAAACCTCTCCCGAGGGCAAAACATGACCAGCACCAAACTGCTATGGGTGTTCGGTATATTACCATGTAATCTAGATTAGATGACTCTAGTGCAAGTGGGAGACTGTTGGAGATATGCCCTAGAGGCAATAATAAATGTAGTTATTATTATATCTTTGTGTTTATGATAAATGTTTACATTCATGGTATTATAGTATTAACAAGGAAACATTAATACTTGTGTGATTTGTAAACTTAAATTGAAGTCCCTAGTAAAGACTCTATACATCACTAGCTTGTTGGTTAATAAATGACTGTGGTTTCCCTATCATGAACATTGAGATGTTATTAACAAGATCATATCGTTAGGAGAATGATATGGTGGACATACTCCTATAGATAAGCGTAGCATAAAGATCAAGTCATTTTAATAGTTCAATTGCTATATGCTTTCTGATACATAGTAACCTAATTCCTTCGACCATGAGATCATGCATATCACCTTTACCGGATGGATGCTTTGATGACATCAAACACCACACCGTGACTGGGTGGCTATAAAGGTGGCATTGAGTGTTCGGAAAGTATTGGTTGAGACACATGGATCAAGAGTGGGATTTGTCCATCCATATGACGGATAGATATACTCTGGGCCCTCTCGGTGTAATGTCATCCAATTAGCTTGCAATCATGTGACTGGCTCACAAGGGATCACATATCACGGGAACGAGAAAAGAGTACTTATCGGTAACGAGGTTGAACTAGGTATGCAGAGATACCGACGATCATAACCTCGGATAAGTAAACTATCGTGAGACAAAGGGAAATTGGTTTCGTATGTAAGTGGTTCAATCGATCGCGAAGTAATCGTAGAAATATGTGGGATCCATATGAATTTCCAGATTCCTCTATTGGTTATTGTTCGGAGAAGTGTCTCGATCATGTCCGCATAATTCACGAACCATAGGGAGACACACTTAAGGATTCGACGTTGTTTGAGTAGTTATGGAATGATGAGAAAGAGTCCGAATGTTGTTCGGAGTCTCGAATGGGATTCAGGATATCACGAGGAGATCCGAAATGGTCCGGAGAATAAGATTCATATAAGGAAAGTCCTGTTTCAGAGTTGGGGAATGGTTCCGGTGTTTTCATCGGGAATGTTCTAGAAGGTTCCGGAATGTCCGGCACTCCGGAGGGGAAGGGTACATGAATGTGTTATATCAAGTTGATATGATTGCATCATGTACTAGGTGTCATCTCTGAACAAAATAAAGGGTTTAATCAAATCCTAGTTTGAAAAAGTCAAACGGCAATTTGAAAGTCAAACGGCTAATTTTGGGAAGTGGAGAGGGAGGTGGAAACCGAGTTGGGGAGGAGTTCCTCCCCTCCACCGCCGGCCCACCTCCAAGCCGAGTTGGGGAGGGACTCCCCTCCCCTTGGTCGGCCCCTCCACCTATAAAAGGAGGGGCAGGGTTCCCCTCCTAGACACCCAACACCTCCACCTCTAAACCCTAGCCGCCTGCGCCGCCACCTCCACTGCCGCCGCCGCCTAGCTAACCCTAGCCGCCGGCTTGCCCCCTCCTTGGTGTGTCTAAACCCTAGATCATCGAGGGATCTCTCATAGTCCACCATACTCGCTCCGGCTTAAGGCGAAGCCCTGCGAGATCTCCCCTCTACTTCCTGCATTTGTGCTTGCCGGAATCACGAGAGAGTGCTACAACCTCCGCTTTCTTTGGAACAAGGAGAGGAAGGTCTTCGTCGAAAACCGAACGTGTGACCGATGCGGGAGCGCCGAATGCAGCGCTTGGAAGGATCGTCTACGCGATCTTGAGATCGGGAAGAGTACGACTACATCACCCACGAGAATCCGCTCTCGTTAAACACTTTGGAATCTACGAGGGTGAGTTATTCCATCGACTCGTTGCTACAATCTAGTAGATAGATCTTGGCTTGTTTGTTTTGTATGCGATAGAAAATTTTTGTTTTCCATGCTACGAAACCCTACAAATCGACCACACAAGCACAGCCAGGATCACAAAACCACAGCACATCCATGGAGAAGAACCTCAGCGCATCACTCCACTACACCACACCACAACATAGCCAAGGTGAACAGCAAGCAAACCAAGAACAACAGCCAAACCAACCACCCAGATCAACCCAAACATCACCAGGATGGTGACATAAGGAGGGGAATGGATCTGGTGGACAACAAGGTCAAGCCCAGGAGCTAGGAGGAGCAGGCAAGCTCAAGAGCAAGCTCAGGAGCCCAGAAAAAGCAGATCAAGATCCAGATCAAGATCAAGATCATCATCAATCTACTACACCAATATCAAATCTTGTGGTGAGTCTCATAAAACCATCACATGATTTCATCAGAATATCTAAACAAAAGCATGTGTTGCTTTATGTAATGATCTCTCAATATGCACCTAAGAGGGGTCAATCTGTCCTAGAGATTTCAAGTATAAGGATAAGGAAGCAAGCTCAACCACAAACACTAAACCCTCAGACCAGCATCACTGGGTTCAGTATTATTTTTGCAACTTAGATCATTTTCATTTGATCTTATCAGATCAGGGCACATCTCTCAGAAGAGAGAGTAGCACCTCTAAATCTATAAGTTTCAAACAAACTATTGCTCAACTAACTAGGAATTACATCCTAGAGCCTCAGACCAACATCATAGGCAGGTAAGATAATAAAAGCTTCCATATCATCTTATCAGTTTTAATCACAAGCATAATCAAGCTAATCCCAGAAATAAAAACCCAATCACTTGTGTGCCAGAATACAGTGGTATCACAAGGAAAATTTCTTAATGAGCTAAAACCAATCTTTACTTAGCTTCCTTAGATAAAAAGGGACAACCACTACATATCATTTTCCTGAAGCCAAGTGCCAGGAATCAACCTTAAATTCATTTATACATCCACAGAAATCATAGCAAGCAATGATTTGATTCAATGAGTATAATCTCAGACAAGCCAACAGTATAATTGCAATAAGCAACTACTGCCAGTATAAGCAATCTGACAGTAGAGTAAACTCCTATATCAACAACATAATCCAATCAAGGATTTCATTGATACACTAGCATGGCTCATGGTGGATTACCACTAGAATTAATCTGACAGGCAATTAGCAGCAACAAAGCTACTATTAATCATCAATCACAGCAAACAATCTTTTTCCATGATCAGATATGATCAACACTAGATCTAACACATCATAGATATGATCCATAGGGGGTCATGAACCCTAATCAGAGCAAGAACCCTAATCCAGAGATTAACCCAATCAGCACATAGTCACTCGGCATGAAAGCCACTGGATACACAGAGAGAATCATGGTAGTATCATGGACTAGAACCACAAAAACAACTTACCCGAGGTACTTGCTGAAGAATCGAAGAGGAAGCAGAGGGGCCGACGAACCGCGGCGGCACAGGGAGCACCCAGAGGGGCGCTGCAACTTGCACCTACCACGGCGGCGGCCGCAGTAGCACACCACCGCAGGCGGGATCGCGGCGGTGGCGACAACATCTTTTCCGAACCCTAGGGTTCCGGAATGGGGTGGAACTGACCATGGGGAAGCCCTAGAATCAAATCCAAGTGGATAGAACGAATGAGCGTTGTCGACAACCTCTACTCACACCACGGCGGCGGCCAAGATGGCCGATGACGGCGAGAATCGACGGTGGTGGCATCGCCGGCCACGGGGGCGAGACAGAGGAGGAGGAGATAAGGTCGAGGGAGAGAAGGGAGGCAGAGTGGGCTGGGTGGGCCAAAACCCTTCGGGGTTATCTTTTGACCCTGCCCTATTGGGCCACACTAGCCCAATAAGCCCAAGGGTCCAGCCCAAGATATTTAATAAATCTTTTGATCAATTGGAAAAGACCAAAATACCCCTGACCTCAATAAAATTATAAAAATTAAAATAATAGTCCAAAAATTATAAATAAAATATTTTTGTATTCACAATAATCCACTCTGTCCAAATAAAATAAGATCTCAAATTTTGGACATTCAAATTTTTATAAGAATTTTGTAATTTAAATATTATTTATAGAATTTTACAAAATTATTGAAAGGTGATAAAAATAAATAAAAAATCACTTTCATTATTTATTAATATTATAGTATTTTTGAAAAATACTAAATAAATATTTAGTAATAAAATTAATATATAATTAATAATTCCTAAAGGAATTATTAAATCAATAAAAGTCAAATAAAGGGAAATAAAATAAAATAACTCAATACATGTTATAAATATTAAAAAGAAATATTTATAATTCCTTTATTACTCAAAAGGGAACTTTTTGGGGTAAATGCATATAAATTTAAATAATGCATTACATTATTTGCATAATCATTTTGCTTCTTTAAATATTGTCCTTACCGGGCAATAATGATGTGTTTGTAGACCTAGAAGCTCAAGGTCCAGTGCAAGCATCAGACTTCACTACCTTGCCATCACAAGGCAAGTTCATCACTTGCTCATGTCCTTTGAAGAGTCTTTATCAAAGTATTTGCAAATGGTGTGTTATCATATATGATATAAAAGAAAGAAAATATTATTTTCATAAACAAAGAAATCATAGATATCATCCTAAGTGGTGATATAATGGAGCAATAGAACTTAGAGTTCTAATTGCAACAATGATGATCAAATAGGGACTTAACAACCCCTGACATCAGTGATTCTAGCGCCGTATATTACGCGTTAGCCATGAGATTTGGAATGGGACAGAGAAGTCAGCTGTATCTTCTTCCTCTCGCATGAAGCCGGATGTGCGTGTCGTGGATGTTATCCTTGTAGCGTGCATATTAATTGGTAATTCGTCGAGGATATGCAGCATATGGGTGGGAACCCTCAACGTCCCACGATAGTTCTGGCATCTAACGGTTTCTACAAACCATTGCCGTAATTCATTATGTGGGCATGGTGTACACCAAGGAGGCATGCGAGGTCGCGAAGGGGGCAGTGATTGGCTTGGACCAACTATTGGGCCCCACATCATGGAATTATGGACGGGAAAGTACGCCCGGTTGTGCAACAAGTAGTTGATCTCTCATGGGTAAAGTAACGCACCTCTGCAGAGTGTAAGAACTGTAACTTGTTACTCCCTGTTCCGGAAAGGAGCTACGAACGCGGCAGGAAAGGAACTCCATGAAAGTTCTGGTCAACCTGTGAAGGTTGATTGTCATAGTTTTTCGGAATAAAATCAACCTTTGAAGAAAGATTTGCAAAAAATTGCATAGATCTATAATCCGAGGTGGTAGTTAGAGCATCAAACTTCCCACCTTGCATATAATGAACTTGTTGGGTAACGTTGTTACTCATCCTTTCCTTTGATCCCTTGCTTAGACTCTGAGGATCCCGAATATGTGCCAATGTATGCAGCCGAATGCCAAGAAGACATGTTCTACGAGGAACCTGATCTATCCGAAGGAGTTGAAGGCGTGGACTACGAGATCCGCTATGGTGTTGATGAGAACGAGTCCACTTAAGTATCTAGTTAGTAGTAACTAATGGATCCGAGCAGCATGAACCCTATAGAATAAGCTGTTGAGCCCCACTCCTAGTTGGAGTTGTTACTTTTAAATTCCGCTGAACATCTTATATTTTGGTTTGTAAGTTGGATCTTTTGGAAGTCTTGAACTTCCGGTATTGTAATAATAATGTGTGTACTTTTGTAATATGGACCCGCAATGTTTCTGTTGTACCACTCCAAGGGATGTGATATTTACGGAATGGTGTTCTGTGGATGTCATGTCAACGACTATAGTATACTACACATGCAGTGGTAGGCTGGGTCACCACACCTCCCTCGCCTCAAGATCCAGAAAACAGCTTTGCAGCTTCTGAGTCTGAGATCCAAGGCGACAATGTTGTCGACTCCGGCGCTCCACCTTCTTCATCACCACTGCCTGACTCTGCAGCATAAACAATTTTTATGCATTATTCTGAACTTTTGGCAATGTAATGATGGAAACAATGTTTTTATTTGTGCTTATCTTGTAAAAACTAATGCTTTTACTATCATAGCACTTATGATTATATTTTATGCATGTGCTTGAAAATTTCTGAAGCACTTTTGTGTTTTATGCCTATACTTGTCGTTTTATCTGGCTCTCTGCCTTGTCCCTTTCATGGGTCGGCCAACCTTTAGCACAGATTTGCCGAGCAACGGATCGCAATTGCTAAACCAGTTTAAACTCGGAGACAAAGCCGGCTTCTAGTACCAACAACTCATTACTCAGAAAATGCCCGTGTCTAAGTAATCAGATAAAAAACCGAAGTACAAACAATAAATTGAATTTTTTACCCTAAGGTAACATCTTTTAGATATTCAAAAATCATAACCAGAACGAACATGAGCATAAAGTACTTTCAAGCATTCTAGGATTTTTGAAAAAATGACATGCTCTTTTGGAAATAAGATGGCAAAAACTTCTCAAAGATAACATATGAGGAAACCAATACTTTGTTTCACTTTGAACATGTACATATATGATTATGAGGAAATGTAACTAAGAATAGAAGGGACGTAGCTGTGCAATATTCCATGGACGGTCTATTTCATCCGGGTCTATGCTACCGCTAGATCTCTTTCTTTTCTGAGTATCTGGTCTTTCCTTGACTGGTCTTAAACCAATTAAATAATATGACCCATTATGCAGAACTCTGCTAATCATAAAAGGTCCTTCCCAAATCGGGGAAAGTTTGTGCTTTCTATTTTGCACTAGTCGGAGAACCAAATCGCCTTTTCTGAAAGAGCGGTTTTGCACTCTCTGACTATGATACTTGCGCAACTTTTGCTGATAGGCTGTAGATCTCTGCTCAGCAATGACATGTACTTCTTCAATTATATCAATATCATCTTGTCGAGAAATTTCTGCATCTTCTTTGATATACGCTTTGACCCGTGGAGACTGATGAATTAGATCACTTAGAAGAATTGCTTCTACACCATAGACCAAGAAGAAAGGAGTATAGCCGGTTGACCTATTAGAAGTTGTACGTAAACTCCAAATCAGACGGTAATTCCTCCGTCCAAGCCCCCGCGGCCCAAGGAAGTGGTGCCTCGAGGCGAGGTCGGATTCCTTGCAAAATAAGGCCATTATTTCTTTCGACTTGTCCGTTAGCTTGTGGATGTGCGATTGATGCAATATCGAGTCGAATTCCTTTTTCGTCGTAGAATTCGACAAGTTCTCCCATGGAAAAATTGCTCCCATTGTTATTGATTATACTGTGCAGATATCTGAATCGAATGATTACGTCATGAACGAACTTTCTGGTTGTGGCACCATCGCAACTTGTTACGGGTTTATCTTCAATCCATTTTGTAAATTTATCCACCATTACTAGTAGGTGGGTAAATCCACATTTTGCCGTGCGAAATGGCCTTAGCATATCAATCCCTCAGACCGCAAATGGCCATGTAATAGGGATTGTTCGCAACTGTTCAGAAGGAACGTGTGCTTGATGGGTATACTTTTGGTAGCCTCTCCACGTTTTGACCAGTTTGTCGGTATCCGCCTCAGCTGTAAGCCAAAAGAATCCGTGTCGAAAATCTTTTGCCACTAAGGATCTGGCTCCAGCATGATGACCACACTCACCTTCGTGGATTTCTCTTAAGATTTCCACTCCTTCCGAAGAAATACATCGCTGAAACATGCCAGAAACACTTTTTTATAGATCTCACCATTTATTATAGTGTAGGCTTTTGCTCGTCGGAAAATCTGTCGGCTCAATACTTCGTCTTCGGGTAATTTTCCGTCTATCAGGAAATCCAAATAGGGTTTTTTCTAGCTGGGAATTACAGCCAGAACTACTATTAAAGGTGAGTCAGATTTTGTCAGGTAGTCCTCGTCAACTCCAACTATGGAGGGGACCCTTAAATGCTCTAAGAAAGCGCCATCTGGTACTTGTTTCCGTGTAGAGCCTATCCTTGATAGAGCATCTGCTTTCTCATTTTCTGCTCGAGGGATGTGTCGAACCTTAAAACCCTCGGACGATTTAGATAGTTCATCCACAATAGCCTTGTATGCTGCCATGTTCTTGTTTGCATTGCAGATATCGGATACTTGCTGAGCAACTAAATCCGAGTCTCCATAACACACGAGTCTTGTTATGCCAATGTTTTTGGCCAGGCGTATTCCATGTACCAATGCTTCATACTCGGCAATATTGTTGGTTGACGTGAAGTGTATTTGCAACACATAGAACAGCTTATCTCCTTGGGGTGATTTGAGCACCACGCCAGCCCCCGAGCCTTCTCGTGCTTTTGATCCATCAAAGTGAAGGGTCCAAAATTCTGAGTCTGGATGACTTGTGTTTTCTGCCGTCTCTGTCCAATCAACAACAAAGTCGGCAAGTATTTGGGACTTGATTGCATTACGTGGTTTGTACTCAATATCGAAAGCTGCAAGCTCTATTCCCCACTTTGCAACACGTCTTGTGGCGTCGCGGTTATTGATTATATCTCGCAGGGGAGCGGTGCTCACCACTGTGATCTTGTGCTCTTGAAAATAGTGGCGTAGCTTTTTGGATGCAAAGAACACCCCATAGGCTAGCTTCTGATGATGTGGGTACCGTTGTTTTGATTCTGCCAGGACCTCACTTAGGTAATAAGTTGGTTGTTGCACCTTATGCTCGTGGCCTTCTTCCACGCACTCGACTATTGTTACCACACTTATGACCTTGTTGGTCGCTGCTATGTAGAGTAACATAGGTTCCTGAGGTTCTGGCGCTGCGAGAACTGGTGGGTTTGAAAGTAGGTCTTTCAAACTTTGCAGGGAAGTTTCGGCTTCATGAGTCCAGACAAATTTGTCGGTTTTCTTCAAGAATTTGTACAAAGGTGTGGCTCTTTCGCCGAGCCGGCTGACGAACCGACTCACTGCCGTAATGCAACCAGTGAGACGCTGTACGTCCTTCAGGCGAGTTGACCTGGTAATATTTAGTATAGCCTTAATTTTGTGTCGGTTCACCTCTATGCCTTGCTCAGAGACGATGAAACCTAACAATTTTCCGGCTAGAATTCCATAGAAACACTTCTTTGGATTTAGCATCATATTGAATTTTTGTAGACTAGCAAATGTTTCATCCAAGTCGGAAATTAAAGTTTCCTTATTTTTGGACATAACTGCTATGTCGTCTACGTATACATGGACGTTGCGTCCGACTTGGTCATTGAGACAACATTGCATAGTACGTTGATATGTTGCTCTTGCGTTCTTTAAGCCAAAAGGCATAGTTTTGTAGCAGAAGGTTCCAAAAGAAGTGACGAAAGACTTCTTAATTTGATCCGACTTTTTCATTGGTATTTGGTGATATCCGGAATAAGCATCAAGAAAACAGAGTAGTTATAATCCCGCCGTTGAGTCGATAACTTGATCGATTCGTGGCAAAGGAAACGGATCTTTTGGGCATGCCTTGTTCAAAGCGGTATAATCAACACACATCCTTAAATCAATGGTGTCCTTTTTAGGGACGAATATAGGATTTGCCACCCGATTTGTATGAAGGACCCCTGTTATAAAATCCGCTAATTCTAGTCAGGCTAATTCCTTGGCTATTGCTTTGCGCTTTTCATCACCAAACCTTCGTAAGGACTGTTTGACGGGTTTAGCGTCAGGGTACACATTAAGAGAGTGCTCAGCAAGTTCCCTAGGTACTCCGGTCATGTCAGAAGGCTGCCATGCGAATATATCACTATTAGCTTTGAGGAACTTGACGAGTGCGCTTTCCTATGCGTGGCCTAACCCTACCCTTATGTTCGTCGTCTTGGAGGTATCATATTCCTTCAGCAACGTTTTCTTCGTCTCTTCCGACGCCTTGAACTGTAAATGTAACATCCCAAAAATACTAAACTGGGATCATCAAACTCTAATCTTCAAAAATAGGGTTAACAAAAACTTTTCTGAATAAAAATAGGAAAGCATGCATGTGTGTATGCATCCCCTTTTGAATTCTTTTGAATTGCCTTGTTTATGTGTTTCTTTGCTTGTAAAAGGATTCTTAGGTGAAATAAACATCATCTAAACAATCCCCACACTTTTCCCAAAGACAAATAAATCAAAACAAACAAAATAAGGGAATGGTCATTTTGGCCAATTTAACTCCCATGCCTACTTTGGCTGTCTCCAACTTTCAAAACTTAACAGAAACTTGTTTGGATCTTTACACCCCTTGATAGTACTCATAACAAAGTACCAAGGCCCACTTTTTGATCATCCAAAAACATTTGAATGCATAGTTTAAAGGACAGTTCAAAATTGAATCTTTATCCTATGGGAAGATCCCACTTTTTCAAAAACCACTCAAACAAGCTCAACTTTCAAAACCCAATAATCCACAGACTCACCAGCACATGCCTAGCACACTTACCAAAAATCTTTTCAAAATTCAAAAAATGAGTTCTTGCGGCCATTTCATCAAACACTTGGAGGCAACAAATCAATCTGGCCAAACTTCACTGTTTTGAGCAGTAATTTGGCTAAGCAATGTTCACCATTGATAACCCTTGTCTCCCTCAGTGCCAACCAGTGCTTGGACAAACCCTAGCCCCTACCCTTTGCCCCATGCCATGCCAACCCGAGCACCCCCTTTCCAGCCGAACATGGCTAGCTAGCCAGAGCAAGCACCAAGCCTAAACAGCATGTCTAGGACATAGCCCACCGTCCACCGCCACCCCTTGTCCAGTGCTCGAACCCTGCCAGCCACTGGACCACACGCCCAAGCCATGCCCAGCTTCTCTGAGCGCATGCCGAGAGTGCTCCAGAGCGCCACCCTCGACACACGCCCACAGACTGCGCGCCGCCCTCGCCGCGTGCATACGCGATCACCACCATCCCAGGAGACCGCCAGACATCCCCGTTCGCCGCCCCATGCCTCACAGCCACCGCTCGCCGTCGAAGACGCCGCTTCTGCCGCATAGAGCATCGCATGTTCCCGACCGTTTGCCACCGCCCCTACACGCACATTAAAGCCATAGAGCATCGCCAGGAGACCACCGATCGATCGCCACCGCCGGCCATGCCTCTAGCAGCCCGTAGCCATGTCTCCATCGTCGCCTGCCCATCCCGTTCGGTCTCGTCATCGAGACTATAAATAGAGGCCTCCCCCGCTCAAACTCTTCACACCATCTCACTCCCCTCTACTCACTGATCGTTCCACCCCGTTCCCGGAGCAAGGCGAGCAGTGCATCGCTGGAATTGCGCCGGAGCAGGCCGCCTCTGGAGAAGAAGGGCGCCGTCGATTTCGTCCACCCCAGGAGCAGCTGCCGGTACCAGGAGGTTCACCGTTGTCGACTTCATCGTTCGCCCGCATCGCCGACCCTCTCCTGAGCCCCGGTGAGCCTCCCATGACCCCACTGCGCCGCTAGGGTTCGAGCTCGTCGGTGACTAGTTCATCATCGACGACGACCCTCAGCCGTTGATCTTACTTCTAATCCAACGCACCACGTTGCCGCGTACCGCTTCGCACCCCCCTATATCACTGACGCGTGGGGATAGCAACTTAACCAGCCCGCGTAAGCGATGTGCTTAGTAGGACGGCCCAGTATCGTTTCCCGCGCAGCCCACTCGTTTGAATTTGGATTTTTCCATTTTCATTCAAACACAGTTCTATACCTAGTTTCAAAAATCAACCCAGCTCGATTCAGTGAACCAAATTGAATGAAACCAATTTTGTTAGAAAGGTCTTGAAATGATGAATCGAAGCCCGTTGGATTTAAATCATTTGGATCCGTAGATCACCCTTGGTAAAAATAA
The DNA here is from genome assembly GCA_030063025.1 of Avena longiglumis. Taxonomy (NCBI): domain Eukaryota; kingdom Viridiplantae; phylum Streptophyta; class Magnoliopsida; order Poales; family Poaceae; genus Avena; species Avena longiglumis. The sequence continues at coordinate 441,937,112 of CP125973.1, read as the reverse complement.
CAAGGTATAAGCTTTTCTGCATTCAAACATTTTTCAAATTTAAACCATAATATATTTTCAGTTGATTCCAACTCTCAAAAATCACATTTAACCATAACTTTCGGAATATATAAAAATATATGGGTTTACTTACAGAAATAATGTTCAAGTAATAAAAGAATGCCACATAGGCATTTCTAGTCACTTTTTTTATTTAAAATAAAAGGTTAAACCTTATTAAATTGTGACACCACTTTAAATCACATTCCCATGGACTAAAATATGTGGTGATGACATGTGTCAACATGATCCCATGTTTGGTTTGGAGAATATTAAATCTTAAGTAGTTTTTCAATGAGAAGAAATTACTTTTCTAAAACTAAAATCATTAAGTCAAATGCTCTAATCTTGTAATGTTAGTGATGATGCTAGATCATCTATAGAACCCCTTTGTGTGATGATTGCACGTAGTTAAGTATTGTTTGGTGATTGTGTACCTCGTATTTATTCATAGACGCTAGTATCTACCAAGGATACGAGGAGGAAGGAGGATACTACGAAGAAGAAGCCGAGGAGAACTTCAACCACTGCTCTGCACAAGGCAAGCCTAATACTACTAGTTGAATGTGCAAGCAAATACTTGCTTGTTACCATGCCAACCATATGCCTTAAGCATATGTGGTTATACTCACTTGATAAACCAATCCTAGTTTTACGTGCAAGCTTTTTATTTTATTCCTTTATCAAAGCTTTCTTTTAGAGTTTACTTAAGTGACTTGTAGATTCTAGGAAGTTACTTGAAGGTTGCATAAAGAGCATAAAATTTGGCCTAAGCTAGAAAACCTTGATATCATCCTAAGACATGAGGTGGTACTTAGTTGAAACTCCACTTGTTTATCACCCCTCATTAGTACTCACCCCATTTGTAGATGCTAGTGCTAAGTATAAAACTTGATCAACTTTAGATGGGAATACTTGGTGAAAATGGTTATGAAAACCTTAGAATGATGGATCATTCTACTGAGATGTTTTGACATGTGTTTCCAAACACCAGAGGATTTTGGTGATGAAAATGTTGAGGCATGAGCCTTAGCCCTTTATAAAACTGATGGTTGTTTGGATGCGATACCATTCCAATTTTACCGTACAACCACAATACCCGAGAATTGGGTAGGGTTTGACTGGAAACTTATATACCTTATTGTTGGTTCCCTCATGGCGAAGGTGTGAGTTGAGGCTACCTTGTGAAGATTGTCCACCTATGCAGTACCCAAGATGACAGTTGTTCATGGTTGGGAGGCCAAACTCACAGGAGAGGTGCTTATACTAGGGCATGTAATTGAAAGGTTAGGATTGATTATCCGCATACTGAGTATGGTGAATTCAGGATTTGTTCCTGACGGATGTATCGAATGTTGTGGTGAAAGTGTACAATCTCTGCAGAGTGTCAAACTATTCGAATAGCCGCGTCAGCGGTTATGGACAGTTGGAGTGGCCATACTGTTCCCCCGTCAGATGTTTTCGAAATGACTTGTGAAATGAATTGAGATTTTGACTTGACCACAACAGAGTTGTGATATTAAATACAAGTTCCCAACTTAGGTGTTATAAAACTTCAACTAGCATTCTTTGCTTCTGAACTTAGTAGAGGTAAATCTAGCTTTTGCAAAACAACCCTAGAGCTTAGTGTCCTATTACAAAAAAAAACCTTCACTTGTTAGTATTAGTTTGCGAGTACTTAAAGAGTACTCATGGCTTTGTCCCTGGCTATTCCCGTGGCCAGACTATGAAGAGGAGTACTAGGAGGATGGACCCCAGGAAGGTTACAGCAACTAGGATCATCTCCCAACGTCGGCATTGCCTGTGACTCCGAAGATGGAGCTTCGCCTACGCTACCGTTATTATTACGTATTTCCGCTGCTTGAGTTGTATTAAGAACTGGATCATGAGATCCTTATTTGTGTAAGACCTTATGTATGGTTTGTAATGGATGATGTACTGTGGTATCCAATTCTGTTATGTCTCAAAAAAATTGTAATCCTGGGATTGCGATGTATGGCATAACAGACATCTGGGATTAAAAATCCGGGTGTTGACAGTAAACTTGGCTTCAGCACCGCGTTCTTCATAGCGGGCATCTCGGACGGATTGATGGTCTTCTTGATCTCCTGGTACTCCTGGGTGTGCAGCACGGCTTCGGCGAAGGCAGCAGATCCTTCATCGCACTCTCGTGCCTTCCTCGGATTTCCCTATTTGGTGATTATGCCATTTGGACTTGGAAGTTTAATCATGTTGTAGATGTAAGAGGGACGAACTATGAATGCCCAGTAAGCCGGACGTCCGAAGATGGCGTGGTAAGCACTTTTGAACGGTACCACCTCAAAAGAGAGTGGCTCGGTTCGGTAATTGTCTCGGGTTCCGAATGTCACATACAGAGTAATCTCACCCAGAGAATCCGCCTGTCTCCCTGGTACAATGCCATGGAAAGTTACACTGCTGTAACTCAACTGGCTCTTGTGTAGTTTCATGCGATGGAGCATCTCGATGTAGAGGATGTTAATGTCGCTTCCACCGTCCATGAGTGTTTTAGAAAACTCATAGCCATCAATAAGAGGATTGATGACCAGAGGGTACTTTCCCAGACGATGTGTTTTCCTAGGGTGATCTCAATAATCAAAGGTGATGGTTACACCCGACCAATCTAGAAACTGTGGGACAGCCGGAACCGTGGCATTGAACTCACGGAGAACTGCCTTCTTTTGTTTGGCAGGTTGGGATCCAAGGAAGCAGACATATGCGTCTTTCTTGGTTGGAAAAGTCTTCTTTCCATCCGACTTGGGCTCTGCAGCGGGTTCTGCTTCTTCCATGTCAGAATCTTCCTTGGGCTCCTTTCCTTTCTAGGAATTTTTCTTTCCTTTTTGTCGATTGGCTCTGTAGCCAGCGGATTCGTCTTTCTTGATGTCTTCATTGAAATGACACTCGGCATTTGTGTGGGTAGATCCTCCGTTACTATCCAAGTGGTGGACACAGGGATTATTGGCAATGTCGGCCCAGGTATAGGTTCTTCTGGGTTGCTGATCTCCTCTGCCCTGGATTCGGTAAATTCCACGGCCTCTACCCCGGTCGCCTCCATGCCCTCCTCGTCCTCCAGATATGAATGATGCGTTGATAGCTGCGTTGTTTGGAGCCGGCGTTTCTTCTGAGGTGTTCTTGCGCTTCTGAGCTTGTTTTGGCTGTTTGGCCACATTGGGATTGGCCAGAATATTTAGCAGCCCTTCTGAATCATCATCGGCATCAACATATTTGCTTGCCATCTCTATCATTTCTCCCAAATATGTGACATGGTCACGCTTCAGTCTGTGACGCAAAAGTCCGTCTAGAAGTCCTGCAATAAAAGCTTCTATCGCAGTTTGCTCATTTACTCCCTCGTAGGAGTTCTTCGTGTCAATCCAGCGTCTGAGGTAATCCCGGCAGGTTTCTCTGGGTCTTTGTGTGCAACGCTGCAAGTCTTCGACTGTGTAAGGCCTTTTGTATGTTCCCTCGAAGTTTGAAAAGAACACACTTTGCATATCATACCAGTTGTGAATTGAATTCTCTAGCAGTTCATTGAGCCATGATCGATCCGTTTTCCTCAACATGAATGGGAGATTAATGACTTCGACCAGGCTATTTCCTCCTTTGGTGATACAACAAGCCTGGAAGAAGTCCTGGAGCCAGGTATCTTGCCGAGCTGCGTTGTCGTAGGGCTGAATGTGTTTGCCAATACCAAAGTCAACCGGAAATTTGGTCTGACGTATGCATGGTCCAAAGCACTTTTTTGGGTCCCACATACACGTCTTATTCCTCGTACTGCCACGCTTCTATGTTTGATTCAATGTGATGGCGAGCATCGTTTGGTGAGAGAGATCTGCGCCTTGGAGGCTCACGGCTCCTGCGCGGCGGAGTTGGATTTCTGCTTCTCCTTTCATCATTGTCGCCTCCGCCCCTGCGGCTTCCATGGCTATGTCGGGATCCTTCATGGTCGCTACCAGGAGGCGATGGTGGCCCTGGTGGATTATTTCTGGCTGGGTTACGCGGTGGTGGCGGTGGAGCCTCATTATGCTGAATCTGATGCCTATTTCTTTGGGCATCATCCCTACTTGATTCAGGATGATCCGGATCATCTCTTCGTCCGACATTGCCAGCCGGACGGCTCGGTGGTGGCATCCTTAGCCGATCTTGATCCTCTCGCTGGCGGCGTGTTTCCGGGTCTTCTCTATAGCGGTTGTTTTGCTGATGAGGGACCATTGACCTGATGGCGTCTTTGGACGCGGCTGGAATAACTCTTGCACAGTCACGCGCCGGTCGGCGAGAGTGTCCGTTTGAGCCGGTTCTTGAATTCTCTTCATCTCCACGGGGATGATAGCGTTGATTCGTATCCCTGCGGAGCCTTATATCAGCTCTTTGGTCAGCGCCAGTGTGGCAAAACACGGACTTTGAGGCCAACTTGCCACTAAATGACGCGGCCTTTTTCTGCAGCTTTAATCCTTTATCCAGCAATGTGACGCACTGCTGGACTTGTTGTGGAGACGGATTGTTGGCAAGGATAGCTCGAGCTGCAGCAGCATTTTCCGATGTCGTGCTGTAGACTCGGATCTTCTCTCCGTCCTTTCCGTCGAATAGATCTTTGTGAATATTCGGGTTCTTGTTAGCAAGAAACGGACCTCCCCTTGTCTTGTTTGGGTGTCGCTTGAAATCTGACTAATACTTGGCAGGATCACTGTCTAACTGATGTCTAAGCTCAACGATGCGCGCGACTTCCTCGAGCAGAAACAAATGGTGCTTTTCCAGGTCCTCGGCAATTTTCTCCAGCGCCTCTGGTGTAAGATCCGAAGCCGTTGGGATTGGAATCGTGAGAGCATCTCCGTAGATTTCACGCGCACCCTTAGTGACTACGTGTACATCCACAGGAGGGTCGATCGGGGTGGTATTAGTAGGATATCCATCCTGATTCTCCATCTCGATCTCTTCATCAAAAAAAATTCGTTGGTTTCCTCAACGTTCGGCTCTGCCGGTGTCAGATTATTGTTCTTCTTCTTCTTTGACCGCCCAGTATCCTTGACGTTCGTACAGTGGCAAAGACGACTTTTGGTCCGGTACTAGGGGATAAACTTCCATCGGTACTTTCTGTCATGGTTGGCTTGTGGACCTCAGAAGAATCTTCGGTGTCCATATCATCCTGCGAGGTGTAGCTTTCATCCATGCTATCATATGGACTAGGAGAATTTTCTGGCTCACCTTGCGTTGGCTTGGAGATGTGTTCTTGTTCATACTCCTCCATCTATTTGTCGAAGTCTTGAAGTTCCTGCGATGTTATTGACTCCTGAGGGAAGCCAGGTAAGTCGGTGTTTTCTTCGATTGCGTCTAGGACTGAATCGCTGCTGGCTCCAGCATCGACAGAGTCGGATCCAAAGCTTATGTGGTACATGAAATAGTGCTTATTCTTGTTCATGTTCTTGAGGTAGTGGTATAACTTGGTTTCTTCTTCAACAGCGGTAGAGCCGGATCCGTAGCGGATGTATTCCTCATCTATGTATCCGATCTCACTGGAGAGATCAGATCCAGATTCTTCTTCCACCTCTTCTTCCACTACAGGAGTGGGCTGGGTGGGTTTGATTTTCTCCGAGATCTTGAACTCTTCCGCCTCTACGGACAAAGTATATCCGGATTTTTATTCTGCCATGGTCATCACCTCAAAGGTGGGTTGGGCGGGATCAGCAAAACCAAGATAAATATTGATCTCGCCGATGGACATGATTGTGTAGGTCGTCACAGGTTTCGAAGCCGGAATCCAAGTCTTGTCGAGAAGGATGAGAGGGACATCACTGGCGTAGACCACGCGACCCATGGCGATAGTTTCGCCAATTCCTGCACGCGTAGATTCTGCCTAAAACGAATCTCCAAAGGTCACCTGCCCCAAGGTGGGCACCAACTGTCATCGGATTATCGACAAGTACGCCATAGGGGGTCCTAGTGGTGTTGGAAAGATGGGGTGTGAGACGTCGGATGTTCCAGGAGCGGTGAGCACAGGTTTACCGAGGTTCAGATCCGACTGCGGTGATCGGATCCTAATCCTGCTAGCAACCCAGTAATATATCGGTGTAAGCCGGATGTTACAATGGATTACAAGAGAGGTTCGCCTGTGCGAGTTGATTGTGGTGTTACGATTGGTTGTTGCCCTAAAGGCTCACATAGGGCTGGTTTATATAGTCACCGGGACCTAGGGTTACAGGAGAGACCTATCCGACTACGTTACAGAGTCGGTAACTAGATACAGCTTGGAATACAAGTAATACTACAGGCCTATGTCGGTAACTCTTCTTGGCCTTATCGTAACCGGAACTGGCTCCTCCTCTTTCTCTGACTGGGCCGCCCATGAAGCAAAGCTCTAACCCGTTGGTGGGCCACCCTGGTCAGCGAGTCATGTGGGTATACCTGGAAAGTATATCCCCAACACCACGTTCAGTAACCTCTCTGTTTTTTAGTACTCAATTTGATGGAACTTGAGTCGGAATTTCCATCGAAAGTTTTGCTCCCACCAGAAGTTCCGGTGGACCGACGGAAGTTCCGACCAGGCTCGCGTTTTTAGTCCCTCGCATTGCAGTTTTCTGACTGTTGGCTGTGTGCCATCGGAACTTCCGGCCTCCCATCGAAAGTTCCGGACAAGGTTGTGTTTTCCGATAACGGGCAGATCTGGGATCCATTTAAAAGGGGCTCCTCTTCCCCTTCGTGGGTACTAGCTTTTTTCTTGGTTCTTGGCTTTTTCGCTCTCCTCCATTGTTGACCTTGACGAAGCTTTCCCTCTCCTCTTTCCCTTCCTATGATTCTTGCATCTTTTTGAGGGATTTGAGAGAGGAGATATAGATATACAACCCCCCCCCCCCCCCAAGCCAAATCCCTTCTTTGTGAAAGAATCATTGGGATCTAGATCTTGGAGAGTTTTGTGTCCTCCTCTTGTGTTCTTCCTGTTTTATTCCCCAATAGCTTTTGTAGATTTCGTGGAATTTGAGAGAGAAGGACTTGCCTATTGAATTTGTTGCATAAGTTTGAGTTCTCCTCGAAGATTCGGCGTGTACAATCTTGTGGGCTTGTTACTCTTGGGTTCTTGGAACCCTAGACGGTTGTGTGGTTCGATTGTTGACCTTTTGTGGTCTTGTTGACCTTTTGTGGTCTTGTAGCCTTTTGTGGCTTTGTTGGCCTTTTGTGGCATTACACCCTTTTGTGGATTTGTTGGCCTTTTGTGGCATTGTACCCTTTTGTGTCTTTGTTGTTGGGAGCCTCCAATTGAGTTGTGGAGTGATGCTACACTCAACAGGGAGGAAGAGTGCTTCGTTGGAAACCCCAAGAGCAAGGTATGAAGAGTACAGTAGCAAGATTTCCCTCAGTAGAAACCGAGGTTATCGAACTAGAAGGAGGAAGGAAACGTCACACAGGTGTTGGAAGCAACGTGGAGACCCGCACAACACAAACTCAAGACTCTGTCCCAACGAAAAAGTGAGGTTGTCAAGCTCACCGATTTGTTGTAACAAAGGATTAAATGTATGGTGTGGAAGGTAATGGTTTGCAGCAAGTAAACAAGTAACAGTGGAAGATGTATTGATGGTAAAGATTGGACCGGGGTACATAGTTCACTAGAGGTGCTCTCCTTAGATAAACAAGATGGCATGAAGTGTAAAAAAATTACAGCGAGACAATTGACAGGAAATGAGCAAGGCATAACAATGCAATTACTAGCCAGAAAGATCCTATGAGGTTGATTGGGCAATACAACAATATACATAGACCGTAATCCCACTGCATCTATGACTAGAAGTCCACCTTTAGGTTATCATCCGAACCCCCTCCAGTATTAAGTTGCAAGCAACAGACAACTGCTTTAAGCAAAGTGTGTAAGGTAAATAGTCCACATGTTCCATGAACAAGAGACCGCTGTTTTCTCCCTAGTAGCAACAGCACATCTACAACCAAAGAGATTATTGTCACTTCCCTTGGAAACTAGAGGCATGAACCCACTATCTAGCATAAATACTGCCTCTTGGAGTCACTAGCAACTACTTGGCCAAGATAACCACTAGAAACGGAGAGCATGCAAGATCACAAACAACACAGACATGATAGAATCATAAAGATAGAACCATTAATCAAACTAACATAATAATCTCAATATCCATCGGATCCCCGCAAACACAACATGCATGATTACAAATAGATTAGATCTTGATCATGAACGGAGCTCACAAGATCTATACATGAAAGCACAAAGGAGGAGATACAACCATCTAGCAACTACATGGACCCATAGTCCAAGGTGGAACTACTCACAAATCATAACGGAGAGAAGGCCTCCGGGATGATCTCCCCTCTAGCAGGGTGCCGGGAAGAGCTTCAGATCCCCCCCCCCCTCGATCTAGGGACGATGGTGGCGGCGGCTACAGACGGTTTCGTGGATTTCTGATCGGGTACTCAGAGTTTCTGCATCGGGGGCTTCTTATAGGCGAAGGGGCGAGACTGGGAGGCGGCCAGGGTGCCCAAACCCTAGCCAGGTGTGGGGCTGGGCCCACCCGCGCCTAGGGTGGGTCTGGCCCCCCTGGCTGGCCTTTCGGGCTCCCCTCTGGACTTCTTGTTCCCCACGGAAAGTTATTGACTTTGTCCTTCGTCCCGTCCAATTCCGAGAATATTTCTTTACTAACTTTTTTGAAACCAAAAACAGCAGAAAATAGGCATCTGACACTGTTGCAACTTGTTAATAGGTTAGTACCAGAAAACATGTAAAAAGCACCTCAAAGTGTGTACAAGTAAAGCAAAGTAGATACTAAACAAGCATGGAGCATCAAAAATTATAGATACGTTTACAACGTATCATGGAGTTAGCCCCAATCTTGTACGGGTTCGGTGACCGCCCTCAAGCGTCCCATAGTGGAGCAAGTGCCCGCCTTTTGTGGTGCACACTCGGAAGAATAGGGTGAGACTTTTGTGGCGTCAGTGAGTTGCGTGCTTCCGTATCCGGGGTGAGGCCTTGTGCGGCGTTGGGTGAGAATCGAGCCACCACACCTCGAGGTGATCCATTTGTGGCGTTCGGAGATAATTGCGCCATCACACCTCTCCAACAGAGATGTAGCTTCTTTGGAAGTGAACTTCGGCAAACAAATCTTCGTCTCCGCGTCCATCGGTTATCTCTCAATTGAGCCCTTTACTTATGCACTTTACTTTGTGATAGCCATCGTGCTTGAAGTATTTATCTTGCTATCACCTTGTTGCTTGTATTACTTAGCATAGGTTGTTGGTGCACTTAGGTGAACCTAGTGGTTAGGTTTTTTGCTCAATAAATTAAACGTTAGTTTTATTCCGCATTTACTTGAGCCTAAACCGTAATATTTTTAAAATCCTATTCACCCCCCATCTAGGCGACACCCATTGCACTTTCAACCTGACAGGCTCACTTTCATGTCTATAGTTAACCATCCAAATATTAACCATAACTAGTAGGGTATGGCACTATAACCATAGTTCATACCTCAATTGAATTCAAAGACACATTTGCACATCATTGATCTATTAGAAGTGGATAACCATTTAAAATCATCTTTCTAGTTAACAACTAGAAATCATGTAATTTGTAGCAATTAAACTGCTGATACATGAAATTAATCATCATTAGAGTATAATTTCAGTAACCACCAAGTTCATAACATCACAAGTTCATTTTATAGATTTAATAATTTGGCCAAGAATGATTTAATCATCTAAGTTGAGGCATTGCAGGAATCAAACCAAGAGCAGCGAGCCATGGACACTGGGGTTGCAATTTAGCTTGTTGTCCCTCCATCTTTGAATTGAGGTTGGCCAAGTCGAGTGGAAGAAGGTGAGTTACAGAACAACAGAGAGTACCAGGAGGTCGCGGCTAACCATGGCGTAAGCAGCAGCAGTCGCCGTATCCCACCACCTCGGGAATGGCAGCAACAGCGGGTCGTTGTCGATGCGAGGAAGGACTAGGAGGCAGAGGAGAGTAGCCGAAGCCCAAGAAGCAGTCGGAGGCGTGCTTCGACGCACCCGTACCACATGATCTAGGGTTGACCGAGGGGGCATGGGTTTGTGAGGGATCTGGTTGGAGTCGTGGATGGGGGAACTGACGAAAAACCCCTTGGTGAGGCGACGCTCATAGTCGGTTTCGATGGAGATGGCCGGTGGCGGTACGAATGCTGGTGGGGAATGAGAGAAAAGAGAGGGGTGAGATTCATGCGGTTGCGCATGGGTGAGGAGAGTAAGAGAGGGAGAGTTGGGCTAGGAATATCCCAACTAGATGGGCCAAGCCGCCAGAGTGCCAGGGTGTCTTGTGGGCCAGGCTCATATTGTGGAAAATAAATTAAATATGCAACATAAAATTACCACCCCACCCCTAATAATATTCAAGCCCTACAAAAAATGTAGAAAAAACTTAAAAATACATATTATATATATAAATGATCACAAATACAATACCCACCTAAGAAAAATATAAAACTACTTGTTTGAGTTAAATAAAATAAAACTAAATTTTAAAGCTACTAAAATCCTAAATGAAATTTAATAAAATAATTAAAATCCTAAAAATGAATAAAAATAATTTTTGTATATAAAATAAATCTAATATTTTATAAAAAAAATACTAACTTAAAATATTTAAAAACATTTAATCCTTTGAGGAGTTGTGTAAAATAAAAATAATACTTAAAAAATACATTTTTAAGATATTAAATAAGTATATTTTACCTAAAAAATATAAGTATATTATTCCTAAAAATTTTAAGGTTCTAAAGTAATAAATTTCCTTTACATATTTTATTAAAATAAGATAACTATTTTGTTAATTCTTTAAAATTATTTCCTAAGTAAGAAATAAACAAATTTCTTTATAAACGTTAAAATACTTCTAGTTGGGTACCAAATCCAAACCATAACTATAATTCCTTAAATGTAAATTATTAAACTTAAAATACTCCTTTGGAATCTTAAATCCAAATTTGAACCAACAACATTTAATCTAACTTTAAGCATCATTCACTTATATTATGGGTGAATGATCGTTATCTTTTAATCATATTTAACATGACTTTATAACCTAACAAACTAATAATATCACCTAATTATGCTTCCATCAATAAGTTGTATACTAGTTTCATAATCGCAAACCAAATTTTAAACTCATCATTCACTTATATTAAAATTGAATGATCTCACAATCATAAGTATATTTATCAAATCCTTAAGGCTTGATAATAATTTAGACCATTACACCTTAATTTATGTTTTTATAGTTAGCTTTGGTTTGAAATACTTTAAACATCATGACTTAAAAACTCACATTTCCTTTTATAATTAACTTTGTTCTGTTATAAAACCAAACCAAAAATATGATAACTCAACATCATTTGTAAATATTAGAAACTATAAGCTTAATACCAAAATAATCCAAGGTTGATACACTTCTTATAAAAAATATTTTCTTTGAAGGTTATTCTTTTTGCCACTTCAAACAATAACCCTATAATAAGTCCTTCAACTCTTAACAACCCAACACCTGGACTTTCATCCTAATTACCAGATAATAATTAATTATAATCTTAAAATGATTTATACTCTACTTTTATATCTTGTATGCTAAGACTTAAGTTCCTTATAAATATATATGCTTGTGAAGTAAAATTGTAAATAAACCGAATCTTAAAGAAATCACCTGAGTTCAATTCACTTTCAATATTGGGGATTCACTTTGGGATCTTTATAAAATGCATAGCATTACTTATTCATATTAGCATATTGCTTCTTAAAACATTTGTCCTTACCGGACCAATGATGTTATTTTCAGATATTGGATCTTCTATTGTCTCGAAGACCGTGAGTGCATAATCTTGCAATCACAAACGGCAAGTTCACACTTGCTCATGTCCTTTGGTTATTTTCTATCAAATATTTGCAAATCAAGTGTTGTCATCACTTGCATTTCAAAAAGATCAGAAAACACTATTTTCCTAATTATATGATTATGGATTGTTTACCAAGAGGTAATAACCTACTATGAAAGTTCCGGTGGTAAAGTAACATATTATCTATGACTTAACAACCAATGTTGCCAGTGATTCTTGCACCGTATATCATGCGTTAACCATGAGATTTGGAATGGGACAGAGAAGTCAGCTGGATCTTCTTCCTTTCACATGAACGAATGACCTTATTGTGAAGCTATAGATTCCCTGCGAGGTCTCGGCATGGGTGGGAAACCCTATGTCCCCACGATATTGGCATCTAGATTATCTGTGAGGGGTTGTCACAGATTGATCTGCCACTTCGGTGAGGGTTGCCAGGGACATGATCTGCTCACTAGAGTATCCAAGGGGTTACCAGTATTATATCTGCCTATAAGGGGGTTAACGGAGGTATTCCTGCTTGGGGAGTCGTGTTCCATGTGGGGTCGCGAGGAAGGGCAGTGGTTGGCTTGGATCTTAGCCTGGGCCTCATACCAAGGAAGTGTGAACGGGTTCACGGCCCGGATGTGCAACAAAGCTAAGATCTCTCATGGATAAAGTAACGCACCTCTGCAGAGTGTAAAAAATGTGACATGTTACTCCCTGTTCTAGGAAGGAACTACGAACGCGGCAGGAAAGGAACTCCATGAAAGTTTTGGTAAACTTGTGAAGGCTGGCGGACATAGTTTTTTAGAATAAAAGCAACATTTGAATAAATGTTTACGAAAACCAGCATAGCCTATGACCTACGGTCTATTTCTGTAGTTAGTGCATCAAACACTCCTCATTGGTGAACTTGATGAGTACGCTCATACTCAACATATTTTCTTAACTCTTGCTAGATTCTAAAGCCAATAAGGATGACGTATACATCAACTTATGCTCAAGGGTATCGACACCAAAAGCTCAAGTGCTTCAATGAAGTCAGTGGAGTCACTAAACACCTCATTTGAAGCTAAGATAAAGTTATTATTTATATATGAGAATAATATCTATCCCTAGAACCTACTTATGTAGAGCATTGGAATAGCAGCAAATGCAAGTCAGATATTTTAGATACTATTCCATTAGTAGGACATTCATAAGTTGTTTTTCCTGGTTCTTCTTTGTAAGGAGTTATTTTCTCTCTCTATAACCTAGAGTGTTCTCTGGATCTTTTGTAAAGAGTCAAGTTGTAACCTATAGTCATGTCTTGGACCTGCTGTGTTTCTGTTGTACCACTCTAAGTGATGTAATACTAGTGGAATAGTGTTTCATTGGTGTTATGTCAATGATAATAGTGTACCACATCATGCAGTGGTATACTAGGTCACCGCATGTCATTGCAATGGTTTCAATGGAGGAAAGCATGACAATGGAATTTACTTTGTTGGCAAGTCCAATGGGACGAAAGGAGGAGGGCAGAATGACGATTTCGAGTCGATGAATTTGGAAATTTCAATGGTGGATTTCAAGGCCAGGGAGGATTTCGAGATGATTCTTTTGGAGGGTTCCATGGAGGGTCTGGGTTCAATATTTGTGTTCGAGGTTTCATCGGTGGCGGCAACGGTTATCAGAACCGATAGAACTTCAATTACCACAACAACCGAGGCGGGTTCAATGGTGCTGGTTGTAGCAGAGGTTATGGCACGAATTGGTGGAATTTTGTTCGTGTTTATGTAACAAACAGTGCATATTCTAACTCACAGGCCCATGAGTCGTCTTTGGGCATCAATAAAGCATTGACCCAAGAGTCGGTGAACAAGGATGTTGAGATGATGATGCATGTGAAATGCATCTATGATTTTTGCAGTTTATTGTGTTATATTCCAACATATTTGCATCATATTAGGAGTTATTACCATGTTTTATATCGATTTTGGAGATTTTTAAAAATTCTCTTTATTTGGGTTTTAACTCTGTCTGGAAAAAAACCTTATGTTAGTACTTTGGTCTTTTCAGGAGCTATGGTACTCAAAAAGGGGCAAGATCAAAAGGAACGCTTCAAAAAATTTCAGGAGGATCCAACAAGCCAATTTGGGATAGACAAGCCAATTTTTTCTTCTTGTAGCCACTTCGTCTACTTCAGAGCATACGGCACGCAACCGATCGTACACGGATGTCTTCTCTGCTGCTTCCTCCAACTCTAGCTTGTACGGTTCGGTGATGGTCCCTATCTTCACACATCCGGTATTGGCAACACCGACACGTGCCTTTGTCACCGACGCGCTCCCAAGTTTGGAAAGTGTCACATCCCAAGATTTTCCAAATCTTGTAATGTGAAAAATAAATAAATAAAATAAAATTTTGTTTGATTTTCAGGGCCAGAAGAAACTTTTGAATTTAATTGGAACTTCAAAACTTATTAAATTATTTAAAATAAGTTTTCCAAATATTTGATATTCACAAATAAAACTTACTAAAGTGTTTTGGCTTTATTTTAGAATTCAAAATAAATATCTCAATAAAATAAATCCTATTTGAATTAATAATATTATTTAATTAATAATGGACCCTTAAATAAAAGGGTTAATTGTTTTAGACAAGTAATTCAAGTATCTTATATTTTAAAATAAAAACCTACTGTTTTGGTTTTGAAAATATTTGGAGTTCTAATGAAAATTTTATTAAATAAACCAAACCCTATTTTAATAAACCATGGTCCATTTTATTTAATTAATAAAAGGAACATAAAAAGATTTAAAAATATTATTTTATTTTGGACCTTGGTTTATGCTGATAAACAGAACCAAGTTCAAATCGTGAAGAGTGGTGTTTGAATTAATTTGGTTGATATTTATTTGGTTGAAAATTTGAAACAGAAATTAGATTCACAAAAAGAAAAGATTACAGGAAGGAAAAAAATTTTGTAGTCGGACCTGACCCAACTGGCCAAGCCCAACAGCAGCCCACTTAGCCCAGTTCTCTCCTCCCCGCAGAAAACGATTCGAACCAACTACCTGACTCGCACAGAGACTGACTGGTGGACCTCCCCCTCGTTTCTTTTCCCACTGACAGGTAGACCCCACAGCTCATGTTCTTCTCTCACACCCGCGCGACCCCTTCTTCCTCCCTCTTCGCCGTTTCCTGCTATGATTCCGCGGACTTAATTCGTCATAATGCCGCCACCATTACTCGCTTTGACTGTGCTCGTTAAAACCCCAGCGTCTCCTCCTCCTTTTCCCCCAGACCACTCCCTCTCTCTGCCCCTAGGCTGTCGCCAATCACTCCTGCACCGCCACTGCTCCGACGAGCTTCTATCTCCGATTCCGGCCAGCACACACCACCCCGAGCCTCCCTGAGCACACTTACAGCTTCCCCACTCCCAGACGTTTCTCCCTGTGCTCTTCGTTCGACCGCGGGCGCCCCAGAACACCGTCCTCGACAAACACCGAGCACCGCCGCGTCTG
Organism: Avena longiglumis; assembly: GCA_030063025.1. Lineage (NCBI taxonomy): Eukaryota > Viridiplantae > Streptophyta > Magnoliopsida > Poales > Poaceae > Avena > Avena longiglumis. The sequence goes on along the minus strand of CP125973.1, from coordinate 441,921,703 downwards.
CCTCCAACTCCGCGTTCCCCAGGTGAAGTCTGACCGCCCCTCTGCTTCTCGATCACGCGAGGATCTTCTCCTTGGTATTACGCACCTGACCATGCTCCTGTCTTGCCTCTGCGTGATCTACAGCATCGCCCTCGACCGCGGACAGAGCCACCCGACGCCGTCCTCCACTCCGGCGAGCAATTGCAGCTGTACTAGAGCGCCCCTTACCGTGACAAGCACACGTTGAGCATCCCCTCTTCATCACGATTCCGGTGAGCACCTTTTTCCTCCTCTCCGCTTCCTGAAATCGCCGTAGCGTCACTGCCCGGCCGTGCGCCGCCGTTTGCCACCGTCAGCGCCGCCCACTTTAGGTCAAACTCGCCAGTACCGTTCGATCCAGATTTAGCGGCCACGATTAGATCACTTATCATCGAAGGGGTATGTCCTCTGGGCCACTCGATCTAACTAGATCCAACGCCCCACAGCCGCGATCCAACCGAAACGGTATGGACCAATAGGAACACGACGCGTGGCCAAGTTTAAAACTAAAAACAGATTTGAATCTGATTTAATTACAAACTTCAAACCCTTGTAACTTTCAAACCACACGTCCAAAAATTACAAATTTTATATCAATGGATTCAGTGGAGCAAGCCCTAGACAACTGTGGAATTAGTTTAGCCAATAGTATCTGTTAGTTTGCTTGATTTTGCAGATTCTTATGTGAGCTTATTTAGAGTATAAAAATTGTTTAAAATTGAATTTAGGGTAAAAACCTTTGCAAAATGGATTTATGTGACCTTACTGACCCTAGGAACCAACCCTTGGTGTTAAAAATTATTTTGGTAAAATTTAGGTTGAATTATTTGACTTAGCCATTTTTTAGCCAAATAAAATTACTAATTTTATTAAGGAAATGATTTTTGCAAAGAAAACTTTGGGAAATGTCTTGGACCAAAACCTACTTAAAACACCAAGCTATGCAAATTGCAACTCACTTGATGAAAAACATAAAAGTTTTTGTCTTGATAAGAATAATTTTCACCACATAAAATGATGATTAGATTTAAATGGTTATGGACCAAAACCCTTTTGCAAATGACTTTGCCATTTTGGCAAATGACCAAATTTGGACCTTACAAAGTTATAAGCTTAGTGGAGACCTCCCTTGTGAATAAAACCATCTTAAGCATGTTCCCGTGCATGACTTAGAATCCATTGCTTTGTGTGTGTGAAATGTTGTTTGAATATTGGTTTGGAATGCTACTTGATACTATGCTTGTTTGATTGATTGTAGTGAAATTAGCAAAGTGTGAGACTAGCAAGATCAAGGAGTGAACCCTCATTCCCTACCAAAAAGGCAAGTGACACTATCATCTAAAGTCCTACTATTTTCATTATACTTAGTGGATTTTTGAAAACATGCATGAAAAGAATTTCTATACTTATTCTATGCTAAAACCTAATAGGATTCCCTATACATTTCTTAGTAAAAACAATGTAGTTGATACATGCTTAGCCATGCTATATTTTGGAAAGAGATACATGTTGAGATTTTATGAGATTGAGAAAAGACTTATGTTTTATATAATAAAACAAGGACTCAATGAACCACCTGGGTGGACAAGGATACTTTGAGTTTTGGAGAAGGTGGCAACAAAAGGAACCATGCTATGGAAATCTCTTTGTGTTGTGATCCAAAGGAAAACCACCCAGGAAACTTAGAGATTGAACATGTTTCTCGTACAGTGGCTTCTGTGTACAGCCACATGCTAAATGGGATCTGGCTTAGTCAACTACATAGTGGAAGTCCCATGCATTGGCATCTTCAGGTTAACTAGATTTGTGTAAGGGAGCAACCCTACATTTGTGCCTGGTAGACAAGCTAGCATTTTGTATTGGGAGGACTCCTATGGAAAGACTTTGTCACATTCTCAATCTGCCAGTACTCCATCTTGGTGAGTACTTAACCAGCGGCCACTGGTGGCAACAAGATGGGATTGTGTCATGTGGGTAAAGTTTACTCCTTCTGCAGAAGTTAATAAAATCTAAGTACTTAGTCGTGTCCCCGGTTATGGACAATACTGAGCAACTAAGGCCTGAAGCTATGGAAGATCTCGACATTCTAATTTCTAAAAGAAAACTTTTAAAAACTTGAAGCACTTGGGGTTACCAAGGAACTCAAGAGATTTTGTTGAAAACATGAACACTTGGAGTTACCAAGGAACTCATGAGATTTTTTATAAAACTTGTTGCACTTGGGGTTACCAAGTAGCTCAAGAGATTTTGACAAGGACTTGGACACTTGAGTTTCTACCAAGGAGTTCAAAGAACTTGGAAAAGGAGATTTGACAAAGGACCAAAACCATTTTGAAAAGATAGGATAAAATATTGCTTTATGCAAATAAGCCTTAAACTCTACTTAGCCAAATATGCATGTATTGATAGAATCCACACATAATATACATAGTAGTGAAACTTGCCAATACAATTCAAATGTATTGACCCTTGTGGTTGTAACTTGTAATGTTGCAGGTTTGATTGATTTTAGTGAAGATTGTTTGATTAGGATTACGAAGTCTACAACCAACATCTGCCTGTGGCACTTTGAAGATGAAGGACCCCATGACTATATTTATTCCGCTGCAATGTAATGTAATAGCCAAATGAGCTATGTATGATGTAATAAAATTATGTTATTCCTGGTTATAAAGTTATGTTATGACCTCTGTATCTTGATATTACATCTTAACTGTGGATGCTAGCTATTGATCCTGGGACTAGCATTGTAAACACAGGGGGATCTATCTTATTAAAGGTTGGGACCCCTACAGATGGTATCAGAGCATTGTGTTGCCTGTAGGATTTGTGAACCTAGGATTGGACAAAAACCCTTATAAAAATAGGAATTATATTTTGATCCAAAACTTATTTACAAAAACACTTGTAACCTCTTTCCTTAACCATTTTGGTTTCAACTCTACCTCTCTTCTATTCAACTTGATGGAAAACCTACCCCATGACCAAAGACTACACTATGTGCAAAGGACTTCTTCAACTTCTTCAACTTCTTCAACTCTAATGACTTCAACATCTTCAGCCTCTTCACCAAGGACTTCCAACTTGGATATCACTAAGGACCACAAGGGAAACAAGGAAAATCTTACTCAAGATTTAGAGACTGAGGGAATGCAAAATAAGAAGGAACCATCAACAACTTTGAAGTGTTGTAACCAAGAGTTTGTCTCAAGGAAACCATGACCTCATACAAGAAGAATCATAAAGGAAGGAAAGATCACAAGTGAACCATATAGATGGACCACCATATTTTAGCTAAGTCAAAAACACACCAACTTATGTGGTGTAACAAAAATATTTTGTTGCCTAAAAAATATGCTTGAAACTTGTTGTTTGAGTGGAGTGTTTGCTTGTGATTGGATGCACCTTGTTTGTGTGAATTGTGATGTGTGTGATTAGAAATATTTCGTTAGAAATATCTTGCCTATTCTAATCTTCCTTCAACCCAAACAGATGACTACTCCAAAGGACTCCAACATCAAGGTTGATGACACCAACACCAACCAAACTGATAGCATGAAGGAGCTCATAGCAACCCAACATCAGTTGAACCAACTGACAGCTCAGTTCCTAGCCAACAATAGTGATAAAGATCCAGCACTGCAAAAAAATTTGGAGGAACAATCCCAACTGATGCTTAAGGTGACTAATCAAATGATTAGCATGGAAGAAAGTTATCCTAGAAGAGTGTATGATAACAAGGATGACAAGAATGTTATTCTAGATGGAGCCCCAGCTTGCATTATTTGTGGAGACAAGGATCATACTTCCAAGGAGCATGAAGGACAATGCCCAAATTGTGAAGAAGAACATCCTGCTGGACAATGCCCCACCTCTCAAGCTACTTGTTACCTTTGTGAAGGAAGTGATCATACTCCTGGCCAATGTCCCATTTATGCCATGATGGAACAAAGGAAACAAGAAGGATCCAAATCTACCAAAGGAAAAGGACCACTCATACCTCCAAACAAGACAACCCAATTCAAAGGATCAAAGAAAACCAAGAAACCTAAGCAAGACATGAGCCTTGCACAATGTCGTAAATGTAAGGAAATGGGGCACTACTCCAGTGGATGCCCAGAGAACAAGAAGAATAAAGAGATTGACCAAGTGTGGTGCAACAACTGCAAAGAGATGGGCCACTATGTAGCAACTTGTCCACAAGAGCCACGTAAAGAACTCAAGGACATTCATTGCTTCAACTGCAAGAATTCAGGACACTATACAAGCAATTGTCCAGAAAAGATGAAGAACAAGTTGAACAAACCTATGGAGAAACTCAACCTTGGCCCATAAGTCCACTATGGAAACCAAGGACACATGCAAAGGTTTACTTAGAGAAGTTTACCCAGGATTCCAAGAAAGACAATATGTAATTTTTGTTTGGGAATTTTAAGGGTGGTAGTACCCTAGTTGTTTTGAACTTGCTTGTAAACCTAGCCTCCCCAAATCTCGGGACGAGATTATTTTAAGGGTGGTAGCCTGTCACATCCCAAGATTTTCCAAATCTTGTAATGTGAAAAATAAATAAATAAAATAAAATTTTGTTTGATTTTCAGGGCCAGAAGAAACTTTTGAATTTAATTGGAACTTCAGAACTTATTAAATTATTTAAAATAAGTTTTACAAATATTTGATATTCACAAATAAAACTTACTAAAGTGTTTTGGCTTTATTTTAGAATTCAAAATAAATATCTCAATAAAATAAATCCTATTTGAATTAATAATATTATTTAATTAATAATGGACCCTTAAATAAAAGGGTTAATTGTTTTAGACAAGTAATTCAAGTATCTTATATTTTAAAATAAAAACCTACTGTTTTGGTTTTGAAAATATTTGGAGTTCTAATGAAAATTTTATTAAATAAACCAAACCCTATTTTAATAAACCATGGTCCATTTTATTTAATTAATAAAAGGAACATAAAAAGATTTAAAAATATTATTTTATTTTGGACCTTGGTTTATGATGATAAACAGAACCAAGTTCAAATCGTGAAGAGTGGTGTTTGAATTAATTTGGTTGATATTTATTTGGTTGAAAATTTGAAACAGAAATTAGATTCAGAAAAAGAAAAGATTACAGGAAGGAAAAAAAATTTGTAGTCGGACCTGACCCAACTGGCCAAGCCCAACAGCAGCCCACTTAGCCCAGTTCTCTCCTCCCCGCAGAAAACGATTCGAACCAACTACGACCAAGCAGAGACTGGTGGACCTCCCTCGTTTCTTTTCCCACCGATGTAGACCCACCGCTCATGTTCTTCTCTCACACCCGCGCGACCCCTTCTTCCTCCCTCGTCGCCGTTTCCTGCTGTGATTCCGCGGACTTAATTCGTCATAATGCCGCCACCATTACTCGCTTTGACTGTGCTCGTTAAAACCCCAGCGTCTCCTCCTCCTTTTCCCCCAGACCACTCCCTCTCTCTGCCCCTAGGCTGTCGCCAATCACTCCTGCACCGCCACTGCTCCGACGATCTTCTATCTCCGATTCCGGCCAGCACACACCACCCCGAGCCTCCCTGAGCACACTTACAGCTTCCCCACTCCCAGACGTTTCTCCCTGTGCTCTTCGTTCGACCGCGGGCGCCCCAGAACACCGTCCTCGACAAACTCCGAGCACCGCCGCGTCTGCCTCCAACTCCGCGTTCCCCAGGTGAAGTCCGACCGCCCCTCTGCTTCTCGATCACGCGAGCGTCTTCTCCTTGGTCTTACGCACCTGACCATGCTCCTGTCTTGCCTCTGCGTGATCTACAACATCGCCCTCGACCGCGGACAGAGCCACCCAACGCCGTCCTCCACTCCGGCGAGCAATTGCAGCTGTACCAGAGCGCCCCTTACCGCGACAAGCACACGTTGAGCACCCCCTCTTCATCACGATTCCGGTGAGCACCTTTTTCCTCCTCTCCGCTTCCTGAAATCGCCGTAGCATCACTGCCCGGCCGTGCGCCGCCGTCTGCCACCGTCAGCGCCGCCCACTTTAGGTCAAACTCGCCAGTACCGTTCGATCCAGATTTAGCGGCCACGATTAGATCACTTATCGTCGAAGGGGTATGTCCTCTGGGCCACTCGATCTAACTAGATCCAACGCCCCACAGCCGCGATCCAACCGAAACGGTATGGACCAATAGGAACACGACGCGTGGCCAAGTTTAAAACTAAAAACAGATTTGAATCTGATTTAATTGCAAACTTCAAACCCTTGTAACTTTCAAACCACACGTCCAAAAATTACAAATTTTATATCAATGGATTCAGTGGAGCAAGACCTAGACAACTGTGGAATTAGTTTAGCCAATAGTATCTGTTAGTTTGCTTGATTTTGCAGATTCTTATGTGAGCTTATTTAGAGTATAAAAATTGTTTAAAATTGAATTTAGGGTAAAAACCTTTGCAAAATGGATTTATGTGACCTTACTGACCCTAGGAACCAACCCTTGGTGTTAAAAATTATTTTGGTAAAATTTAGGTTGAATTATTTGACTTAGCCATTTTTTAGCCAAATAAAATTACTAATTTTATTAAGGAAATGATTTTTGCAAAGAAAACTTTGGGAAATGTCTTGGACCAAAACCTACTGACCCAAAACACCAAGCTATGCAAATTGCAACTCACTTGATGAAAAACATAAAAGTTTTTGTCTTGATAAGAATAATTTTCACCACATAAAATGATGATTAGATTTAAATGGTTATGGACCAAAACCCTTTTGCAAATGACTTTGCCATTTTGGCAAATGACCAAATTTGGACCTTACAAAGTTATAAGCTTAGTGGAGACCTCCCTTGTGAATAAAACCATCTTAAGCATGTTCCCGTGCATGACTTAGAATCCATTGCTTTGTGTGTGTGAAATGTTGTTTGAATATTGGTTTGGAATGCTACTTGATACTATGCTTGTTTGATTGATTGTAGTGAAATTAGCAAAGTGTGAGACTAGCAAGATCAAGGAGTGAACCCTCATTCCCTACCAAAAAGGCAAGTGACACTATCATCTAAAGTCCTACTATTTTCATTATACTTAGTGGATTTTTGAAAACATGCATGAAAAGAATTTCTATACTTATGCTATGCTAAAATCTAATAGGATTCCCTATACATTTCTTAGTAAAAACAATGTAGTTGATACATGCTTAGCCATGCTATATTTTGGAAAGAGATACATGTTGAGATTTTATGAGATTGAGAAAAGACTTATGTTTTATATAATAAAACAAGGACTCAATGAACCACCTGGGTGGACAAGGATACTTTGAGTTTTGGAGAAGGTGGCAACAAAAGGAACCATGCTATGGAAATCTCTTTGTGTTGTGCTCCAAAGGAAAACCACCCAGGAAACTTAGAGATTGAACATGTTTCTCGTCACGGTGGCTTACGTATGCGACCACATGCTAAATGGGATCTGGCTTAGTCAACTACATAGTGGAAGTCCCATGCATTGGCATCTTCAGGTTAACTAGATTTGTGTAAGGGAGCAACCCTACATTTGTGCCTGGTAGACAAGCTAGCATTTTGTATTGGGAGGACTCCTATGGAAAGACTTTGTCACATTCTCAATCTGCCAGTACTCCATCTTGGTGAGTACTTAACCAGCGGCCACTGGTGGCAACAAGATGGGATTGTGTCATGTGGGTAAAGTTTACTCCTTCTGCAGAAGTTAATAAAATCTAAGTACTTAGCCGTGTCCCCTGTCGAGGGAATGACCACGGCAGATGCTGCAATCGGCAGCGAGTAGTAGAACGAGGGGCAAGGGCGGCCAGCCATCTGCGGTGCGAGATGAGGGCGGAGACTCAGGGGTTTACCCAGGTTCGGCCCCCCGGAGGGTAAAGACCTACTCCTGCTAGATTGTATTATGGAGGTGAGTACAATGGGCGAACTCGGCGACTAGGCGGCGAGTTGCTTGGGTGAATGAGGGAACGTATCTCTACTCGTCCCTTAGGGAGGTTTATATAGGCTCACCTCCCTAGGGTTTACATATCTCAACCGATTGATTCAGACTTTGCCAACACGCTAAGTCAAACCGATGGGCCTACCTACTCGCCGGGCCTTTGACCTCCATCGCTGGTGCCTTGATGGGCTTCGATCCACTCGCGCTGCAGGCCCACTCGCCAGCCTTTGGGCGGTCGGAAGCGTCCCACGAGGATACCCCAAGAGGCATATCCCCATCATAGTCCCGAGGCCGTCGTTGATTAGGCGGGTGGCTGCTGGCAGTCGGAGTATACGGCTTCAAGTTGGCATCCAGTCGAATCGTCGGCGGGCTCCTGCACGAAGGGAAAAAATCCAGCAAACCGAGTCGCGTCTTGGGTGAGTCGAACCGACGGGTCGCGACCTCAGCGAGTAACTCAGCGAGCCGGGTGGCAGGAGGCGGACCGTCGGGCGTGGTCAAACTAGCCGTTAAGGTAACCGCGGTAACTTTCGGCGTAATCATCGCGCGTAACGGCCCCTAGTTTGGCGGGCAGCTCGCGCTATATAAGAGGATGGTAGGCTATCGTAAAGCCAACCGCCCATCATTTCCTCCGAGTGCACATCTCCGTCCGCTGATCCCGAACTGATCGACCCGCAATCTTCCGCCCCCAGCGAATCCTCAGCCATGGCCTCTCCACTGAACCTTGGGAAGATCCAAGTGCACCAGGCAACGGCCTCCTTCGAGGCCGGAATCTCGGGCCGGCTGGCGAATCCCGGCGGGAAACGAAGCGACCCGACCCAGCGAGAGAGTTTATCTGTTTCACTAGTCACCTCGGCGGGGTTTGGGTTTCCACTTCTCTGTTCTTCAACCTGCGCCTACTACGGGATCCAGCCCTCGGATCTGGGTCCCCATAGTATCGAGCAGCTCGCCATCTTCGTGGCGTTCTGCGAGTGTTATTTGGGCTGCCGGCCCTACTTTCCCTTGTGGCAAGATCTGTTCCATGGACGGATCAGCCGCGAGGAGGCGGGCGGCCCAATGCTAGCCGCAGGGGGCTTAACTTTCCAGCTCAAATCCAAAGCCTCCTTCTTCGACTTGATGCTGCCGGCCAAAGCGGCGGCGATCGAAAAGGTCTTGGTTTTACGTGACCGAGGCGACCGGCGAAGGCGGCGATCCCGCGGTACTCGCCAAGCGTCGAGCGCAACCTCCAGTCGCCAAGCTCCCGATGACCAGCGAATGGTCGTCGACGAGATGCTCCGGACCATTCGCGTCGAAGAAGAAAGGGCTCAGACGGTGAACCTATACAACTGCTGGCTTGGGCGGCGGCTCGTTCGCTTCACGCGAGCATTATATGTACCAGTACACCGGCCGAGAAGATTCGACGAAGGCCAGCCTCGCCGAGTGGAAGCTGGAGGACTACCTCCAGGCGCTGAAGAGGATCACCCAGGCGGCATACACGGACGCGGCAGCCGGATTTCTCCATACACCAAGCGTCCGGCTCGACGGTAATTATCTTCGTATTCAGATCGCAGCACGTGCTGTCGCGGTAACTTTAACTTCGTTTCATGTTTTCACGCAGCTATTCCAAGTGGTCGAAGGGTGGCTACCACCCGCCGACGACGAGAGCTCCGGGCCATCCGCCCAGGATACAAGCGAGTCGCCGCCCGCCAAGGGTAACAGACGACGAGGACGAGTCCGAAGAGATTGCCCCAGGCTCGAAGACCCGGGCAACGCGTCACGCGAACTCGAGGCAAGCGAGCCTCGAGCGCCATGACGACGACGAAGAACTCCCGGAGACCACCTCGCTCGTCGAGCCACCCAGCGAAGAAGAAGAAAGAGGCGAGGGCCCCTTGAAGAGGAAAGCCGCCGAAGATGGCTTCACCTCCGCTCAGCGAGCAGCTCCGACGCCCACAGCTCGGCCGGTGTGGCGGCCCACCAACAACCGCTAGATGCGCCATCCACGGAGGCACCGCTGGCCTCAATGCCTCCGCCATTCGCGGTCTCGGGCTAGGGAAAGCTCCAACCGAGGCGACTTCACCTCGCAAGGAAGTCCCGAGCGCAGTCTCGCCTCACAAGGAAGCTCCGGCATGGCAGCCCTCCTCGCAGAGAGGTTTCCGAAGGCGCCGGAGGTACCAACCGCTACCTCGACATCAAAGAAGCCATCCGTATCGGGCCCTGGCGTCTGGGCGGGGCTCGATCGCCGATTGGGCCCAGCTGGAGAAACCAGCCTTCGTCAGGGCTGCGTTTCATTCCGATTGCCAAGTAAGCGCTCGGCCTTCACCTTTCTCTCTTACCATTTTACTCTTTTCTGAGTTGTCTTGACGCGTAGGGACGGAGTGAAGAAGATGGGCCACCCGGTGGCCAAGGTGCCCTCCGCGGCTGGCGGAGGACCTTCCCGCAAGAGGAAGGTGGGCGAGGTCGCCGCCTCCACGGAAGGCAGCAAGAAGGCCAAGGGCGACGACATCGTCGCTGTCTCCGACGACACGGCGACCGCGCCGGCTGGGCCCGCTGCGGAAGCGACCGCGTCCACGAAGGAGGGCATTTCGTTGCCTAGACCGGAGGAGGCGAGCTCCCTTGGAGCGGGCGCGTCAATCGCTACCTTCCCCCGCTTCATGACCAAGGCGGCCACGGCGAGTGCGGCTGCGAGCCCTACTCCAGAGATCCCCGGCGCCGAGGTTGACCAACGTCGCGGACACACACCGGCGTTGCTTGCGTCGTGGGCGCAACTACTCAACATGCTTGGCGCGGCCATCCGGTACCTCCGGTCCCGAGGATCGGTCGTTGTTTTGCAACGGCACGATTCTTTAATTACTGATTTGCGGCGTTCGAGTCCGGTCCCGAGTGCTTTTCGCTAAATTTTAGCGGGTGGGCACTTAGGAGTTTTTTCAATGCCGGTCCCAGTGCGCTTTTCGCTAAATTTTAGCGGGTGGGCACTTTAGAATTTTTTCAACCGCCGGTCCCGAGTGCGCTTCGCTAAATTTTAGCGGTGGGCACTTTAGAATTTTTTTTCAACCGCCGATCCCGAGTCGACTTTGACGATGCGGTCTGATTTGAGTCGGCAGAGCGATTGGCTGAAGCAGCGTCTTTGAGAGGTTGGCGCTCTTCAAGTTAACAAAGACCTTCAGCTGTTGCGGCAGTGAGGCGGCTCGCCAAGAACTTGTACCAGCTGGCGAGCTGACGGCGGCGAGGTCTGCATTAGGCACGGCCGAGCAAAGGATCGCCGACCTCGAGCGCGAACTGCGGGAGGCGAAAGAGGAAGCAAGCTCAGCGAATGGGCGAGCTAAGGCCGCCGTGGCGGCCGCGGAAGAAGACCGGAAGGTGTCGGAGGCCCTCATTGTGGGGCTTCAAGACGACCATTCATCGCTTCAAAATTTCATCACGGATCTCGCTCGCCCGTTGCTTGGTAAGTGCCCCTTCCCATTCTTGCAATCATATTGTTTGTTGTTTCCGTAGTGCTCACAACTGTTTCCATCTCGCAGCCGTGTGATTGGTAGCCATGAGGAAGCGACCTCTCTTGATGCAGGAGTGCGTGAGCATGCTTGTCGACTTCGGCGACGCTGTCGGCGGCGTGCATCGCGCCTATCTTCAAGAGATGTCGCCACGGAGGTTATTCGGTGACCTCGTTGAGGTGTGGGAATACTTGGAGAAGGCGCCAGCGGTCGTGGAGTTCATGGCGCGTCGGCGTTTGGCGTGGGCGTCGACAGCTCGAGCCTTGGGCTCGCCCACTTCAAGATTTCGACCTCGGCGATGTGACGAGTGGGTATCCCTCGTCTGGCGCGATGGACTGTCGGAGGTCCTCAAGCTGCGAGCGAGCTGCCGCTTACTCGGGCGTGTTCGGGCGATGGGCGACCTTCTTCCTTATCGAAGCGGTCGTCGCGAGCGACCCGAGCGGCGCGATCGCGATTTCAAGGTCGAGCAGCCCTTCCGGCGGCGATGGCGGGCGGTGACAACGTATCCATCGAACCCGTATACTCCGTTCATTCGGAAGCGGCGGGATACGGGTGCATCATCGTCGAAGCCTGCAGAGTAGTGTGGTGTGCCTAGATAAGTTAGTAGCAATTCTGCCGAACGGGCATAATTTGTAATGTAAGACAATGCGATGTGCGATTGAATCGGATGTTGTGTTTATTTTGCTAAATCATGTTTTGGATTGATTTTGGATGAGTCCCCGAGCGCGTCCGCCCTTTTGTGGGGTTCACCTTATATATGATGTGTGTTGTTATCATGTGCTTTTGTTAACTTAGTCGACTCGCCCGGGCTCGGAGAGCCAGTCGCATGGCGACTCCCTTGAGTGCTCTGTACTTTACCGTTTTCCCGTCTGTGACGGGGCGGGTGGCGAGTCCCGAGCGTGGTACTTGGTAGTTCAAGGCGCGACTCGAGGGTGGTTGAGGACTGAGCGCGTTTGTGTGGGCGCGTCGCTCCTGCCTGGCCCGGTGGGTCAGTCGCGTGGCGAGTCCTGGGCACGCTCTCTTACTTGGCGTTTTCCCTGACCGATCGGGCGAACTGGTATGCAGTCCCGGCGTGGTACTTAGTCGTTCGAGTCGCCATGCCGAGGATGCGGAGGACCGTGGTCATTGTGGGAAGCGAGGACAGATGTCTTGGTTCGTAAAACCCGGTCGAGCTAAGCGACTCGATGGGGCTCGGGTTGGCGTTTTTTGGGCGATGCAAGACTGAAATGAGTCGGTGCTCTTACATCGCACTACTTAGCCGTGCGCTGTACCAAGGTTGACTTACGTATTTTAGCATGATTTGTTAATTACGAAAGTCTGAGTGGCACAAGGTATGGAGAGTAGGCAATTTTGCAGGAACCGTTTCTTTTATTCATAGCTTGGAGAGTACATATGTGGGGTTCTACGTATAGAACTTCCGGAGGAGGTTTACATTCCGGGCCGCTGACGTCGAGTTCACCGTCAGCGGACGTCGGCGAGGTAGTAGGCGTCGTTGCAGTCTGCGCCCGATAGCGAACGGGCCTTCCCACGGAGGGGAGAGCTTGTGCATGCCCTTCTTGTCTGGATGAGGCGTAACGTAACACCAAGTCGCCTTCTGGAAGGTGCGGGTTTTCACCCGTCTGCTGTGGTAGCGGCAGGCCCTTGCCGATAGATAGCGGTGCGCGATCGGCGGTCGCGTGCTTCGTCGAGTTGGTCGAGCCCGTCTTGGCGGGCTAGTTCGTTCTTGACCTCCGTGTAGTGGGCGACCGTGGCGAGTCGTGTTCGAGGTCGGTGGGCATGACCGCTTCAAGACCGTAGACCATGAAGAAGGGGTGAATCCGTCGACCTGTTGACCGGTGCGGATTCCCGGATGACGGAGGAAGCTCTTGACCCAGCAACCAGCGGTGCGCTCGAGTGGTACTTGAGTCGCGGCGGGCCGTGGAGGATGCTTTGGTTGGCTCGTTCCGCTGGCCGTTGGATTCGGGTGTCGACGCGAGGTCGAGCGGATGTGGTGCTCCTCGCAGAACTCGGCCATTGCTCCCTTGGCGAAGTTTGTGCCGTTGTCCGTGATGATGCTGTTAGAAACCGTAGCGGTATATGAGCTCGCGTAGGAACTTGGTGGCGGTCTTCCGTCGCACTTCCGGACGGCTTGGCTTCTACCCACTTGGTGAATTTGTCCACGGCGACCAGCAGGTGGGTGTAGCGGAGGGCCTTCTTGAAGGGCCACCATGTCCATGCCCCACACGGCGAATGGCGGTGATGGGGATGGTTTTGGCCGAACTTGAACGCGTGCGGTTGGCGTGCCGGCACCGGCGCATCGCTGGGCGATGTCGACGGCGTCGGCGTGTGCGGTGGGCGAGAAGCCGTGTCGCATAGCCTTGGCGACTAGGGGAGCGCCCGGCGTGGTGGCCTTGATCGCTGAGTGGATGTCGTGTAAGATTTTGCGTCCCTCGGCTGGTTGGACGCAGCGTTGAACACGCCGGACGCTGCGCTTGTGTAGTTCGCCGTCGATGATGGTGTAGGACTTGCATCGGCGAACAATCATTCGAGCGCTTGTCTCGTCTGCGGGCAGGTTGCCTGTCTCCAGGTAGGCGATGTAGGGCTTGGTCCAGTCGTCAGGCTCGGTGACGAGTGCGACCAAGGTTGCCTCTGGTTGGAGTGGGACTCCAATGTCGATCTCCTGACGGCGTGAAGATGGTGTCTAGGAACACGCCGGCGGGTGGTGTGGATCGAGCTGACCCGATGCGAGAGAGGGCGTCGGCCTCCTCGTTTTTCCGCCTGTCGATCCACTCGACGGAATAGCCGGTGAAGTGGCCGCCCAGCTTGTCCACCTCTTGGCGGTACGCCGCCATGGTAGAGGCAGCGTCGCGGCGACTTGTCCCGCGACGAGTCGGAATCGCCGTAGCATCGGGCGATTGACACTCATCTCCTTTGCAGCTCGCATGCCGTGGAGTAGGGCCTCGTATTCGGCCATGTTGTTGGTGCAGGCGTGAAATCGGCGGAGGATGTGGCGGAGCTTGTCGCCTTTGGCGAAGTCGGACTATCCCGCTCTGCGCCGTCCGCGTTTTTGGACCCGTCGAAGTGTAGGCTCCAGTAATGAAGGTACGGCGGCTTCTCTGGCTGCTGGGCCTCCTCCCAGTCGGCGAGGAAATCGGCCAGTGCCTGCGACTTGATCGCCCTCCGTGGCTCGTACTTAACATTGTGGACGCCGATCTCGACGGCCCACTTGGCGACCCGCCCGGTCGCCTCGCGATTGCGGATGATGTCTTGTAGTGGAGCGGAGGAGACGATCGTGATGGGATGCTCCTGGAAGTAATGCGGCGTCGGCTGAGCCACGAAGACCGCGTATACCAGCTTTTGTATGCGTGGGTATCGGCGCGACTCGGTGAGGACCTCGCTGATGTAGTAGACCGGCCGCTGGACTGGGCGCTCCTTTCCTTCCTCTGGTCGTTCGACGACCATCACGGCGCTGACGACGCGCTCGGACGCCGCGACGTAAACCAGCATGGGCTCTTTGTCGATGGGTGCGGCGAGTAGTGGTGCGGTAGTAGCACCTTTTTGGTCGCGGGCGCGTCGTCCGCCTTGTCCCACCGAAAGGTGGGATTCTTCGCATCGGCGGTATAGGGGCATCGCCTTTTAGCGGGAGGATGAAGCGGCGAGAGCCGCTACACGCCCGGCCGGACGCGTCGCGAGCACTCGGGTTTGCCGCAGCGATCGTGTCGATCTTTGTTGGGTTTGCCTCGATTCCTCGTTTGGAGACGACGTACCCTAGCAATTGCCGGCGGGTACACGAAGGTGCACTTGCTGGGTTGAGCTTTATCTTGTACCTCCAGGTTGGCGAAGGTCTCCGCTAGATCGGCGAGTAGATCGCCTTGGCGGATTTTACAACGTCGTCGATGTAGGCGTGGATGTTGCGCCAATTTGGCTCGCGAGGCATTCTTGCATGCACCGCTGGTAGGTCGCCCGGCGTTCTTGAGGCCGAAGGTCATGGCGGTGTAGCGAGAAGGCTCGAATGGCGTGATGAACGCCGTCTTCTCTTTCCTCGACAGCCATTTTGATCTGGTTATACCGAGTAGGCGTCGAGGAAACACAGCGACTCCGAGCCTGCGGTCGAGTCGATGATTTGATCGATCCACGGGAGGAAGAACTGCTCCTTTGGGCGGTATTCAGGTTTGTGTAGTCGATACACATTCTCCGGTCCCGTTTTCTTTTCGACCAGGACTGGGTTTGCCAGCCACTTGGAGTATTTGATTGGCGAATGAAGCGGCAGCGGCGGTATTGCACTTCTTCGGCAATTGCTCGACGGCGCTCTTCATTGAAGGGCCGTGGCTGACTGGTCGCACTTTGGGGTCGGCGTTTAGTTTGTGCTCGTGAGCTCCCTAGGGACACCGGGCATGTCGGAGGGTTTCCATGCGAAGATGTCCCTATTCTCACGAAGGAACTCGATGAGCGCGCCTTCCTATGCTGGGCTCATGCCTGTCCCGATCGTCACCGTCTGGGGTCGCTGGGACCAGCTCGGCCAGTGGGTGTCGTCGTGGCCTCAAAGGTTGAGGTGTTTGCGCCCTCTGAATTGGGCTTCTTGAGTATTGTGGGGTCGTCGTTGTTGACCCCGCTCGCGTATTTGGCGAGCTCATCGGCGTGACTAGCTTCCGCCGCGATCACGGCGTCGGCGAGTGCGGCTCCTTTGGCCTCGCATTTGGCGGACATGTCGAGTCGCCGTTGATGGTGATGACGCCGCGGCCGGGGAGCTTCATCGCGTTATGCAGCGTGGTGGTGCCGCCATGAATTTGGCGAGCGCTGGCGCCCAGACGCAATGGTAGGGGCTGTCGAAGGCACCAGCTCGAGACGATCCGCTCGGTCGGAAGTTCGCGGAGTGCGAAGGTGACGGGTAGCGTGACCTTGCCGATCGGGTACGCCTTCCGGGGGGCGATGCCGTGGAACGTGGTGTGGGTTGTCTCGATCATCGACTGCGGGAGCCGCAGTCGCCTGAAGGTGTCGAGGTAGAGGATGTTGATGGAGCTGCCGCCGTCCATCAGGGTCTTGGGGAGCCAGTAGTCGCCGACCTTGGGCTTGACCACCAGGGCGACTCGTCCTGGGTACTCGATGCGTGGCGAGTGGTCTTGCCGGCTCCAGGTGATGGGCTGTTCCGACCAGTTCGAGGCGGGGGCGTCCGTCGAGGCCACCGCGTTGGCGGCGGCAGCGCGATGACCTTCTTCTCGCGCTTCGTGTTGAAGCCGGTGAAGGTGTGGAGCGAGCCGGCCACTTTGCCGAATTTTCCGCCATTTTGCGGGTCGTTGTCGGTGTCCTCCCGCGCGTGCCGTGCCTTCTCGATCTCCCTGAGAGTGTGGCAGTCGGCGGTGGTGTGCGTGGCGGGCTTTCCTTCCCTGCTGTGAAACGCACACGGTTGGTTAAGGAGGGCCGCGGGATCGAACCTTGGCTTGTTCTTGTAGTTGCCGCCGTCGCGTCGTTGTCCTCCGTCGCGGCGGTAGCTCTTGGGCTCGCGTTGTGCGTGCCCAGCGTTGGCGACGAAGTCGACTCGCCCGTCGTTGCGACGCTTGCCTGTGAGGCGGGTGCCGCTGTAGCGTAGGTCGACTCGACGACCGCCGTCGTTGCCGCCCGTGCGGCGTTGCCCTCCTGACTCATCGTCGATGTCTTGGTTGGGGTCTTCCTCGGCGTACCGCTTGGCGATCTCGAGGAGGTCGGGGATGTTGTCGAGTGTTTTGGCGTGTCGCTTGAGCTTGGCGACTAAAGGCTCGTAGCGGCACGATGTCTTGAAGCAATGGATCGCGGTGTCCGGGTGGATGCCGACCGCGTTGTACCAGAGCTCCTGCCACCGTTGAACCCAGTTATGGTCGACTCGCGGGGTCCCCAACGCAGCGTTCGGTCCTCGATGGTGGTGGCGCGAGTGTAGGAGCACTCGAAGTGCACGGCGAAGGCGTCTCGCATTTCCTCCCGGAGTCGATCTGTCACGGGGCGTGTTGATCCATTGCCCACGTCCCTCCATCATCAGTGGGAGGTAGCAGGCGGCGAGTAGGTCGATGTGGCCCGCGATCCCCATTGCCATGAGGTATGTCGAGCGGACTGCGGGGTCATCTGAGTCGTATTTTTCGATCTCCTTTGGCGCCTTGAAGTTTGGCGGGTACTTTTCGCGGATCATTGGTCCGCACTTGCCCTAATCGATCGAGCGACCCCATGGGCTCGCCGTCGCGGCGTAGTATTTAGGGTGCCGCAATCGTCGTCGGCTGGCGTCGCGCGATTTTGGTTGTTGATGATGTGAGTGCGGCGTCGGGTTCTCCGTTGGCGGCGGCGGTTGGTCGCCGGCCTGGGATCGTTGGTAGAGAGTGCCGCATTCGCGGGTCGTCGTTGGAGCTGCAGTGGCTCCGGCGGCGGGCAATTGAGGGTGTTTGCCGCCGCTGGACGGCCGCTCGAGGCCGCCCTGCTTCCGGAGGAGCGCGAGTACACTCGCCCCTGCGAGTCGGCGCCTGCTTTCTGCTGTTCCACGGCCTTCGCGAGTAGGGCCCTGACGTATTGGATTTGTAGGGCGCCTTCGCCGGTCGCCGTGATGCTGTCGGCCGCGGCTCGGCCTGCCACGAGGTTGTCCATCGGGGTGGAGAACAGTGGAAGGCCGTTCGCGTCGCGCTCCCGTGAGGAGACGACTATCCGGCTGGTCCACAGGAGGGTGCGGTTAGGTGGTGGGGCCCCCCATCGCCGTAGATCTGGCGGGTCGGGCGCTTCCGCTGGTGGCGTTCTCGCAGATCGCGCTTCGGCTATCTTGCCGGTCGTTCTCATCGTCGAAATTCAGGCGCGGCCTGAACGGTGGGGTTCAGCGTCCCGATCCGCGCTGGTGGTAGCGTGGCAGTTCTTCGCTTGTCACCTGCTCGAGGCGAAATTTTTCGCTTCGGCGTGCTTGCATCGCCTCCGCCGTTCAGCGGAGTTCCTCGACCTCCGTTGCCGTAGCGTTGGGAGGATCGGGGTGGAGAAAGGGTCCTCCGGCGGATCGGCGCGGTGGCCATGTAGGTCGCGTGGCGCGACGGTCCCGTCGTGGAGGTCGGCGGAGTTTTCCGACCGAGTCGAAGATCCCGAGGATGGAAGGGTCCTCGAAGTCTTCCGTTGGAGACCTGAGTGATGGAGCCCGGAGACGAGGCCATGGTGATGGATCCGGCCAGTGACGCCGGATCGCCGAGTCGGCGTCGTCGGTGAGGCAGCGTCTCCTGCGGCGCCGGGTTTCGGCCACGTTCTTTGTGGGCGAGTCGTACTCGAGGTGAGGCGGTGGATCGTGCGGATCTGGCTCTCGGAGAGCCGATCGCGTGGTGGCGACTTCGCGGATCTGGCCGAGTCCTCCGAGTGATGGCGTCGGTGAAGCCGGCGAAGAGTGATCGTGCCGATGGCGGGATCACGCTGTGCGTGTGGTCGCGCCCGGGGCGTAGCTGGTCGGCAAGATCTGGAGCATCGCCGATCGCTATCATGCGGCGGTGGCGACCGTCTCGTTGATGGGCAGATTGGATCTCGCCGCGAACACCGGCCAGACCGGCCAGGCCCACGGTGGGCGCCAGCCGAGGAATGACCACGGCAGATGCTGCAATCGGCGAGTAGTAGAACGAGGGGCAAGGGGCGGCCATCTGCGGTGCGAGATGAGGCGGAGACTCGAGGTTTACCTGGTTCGGCCCCGGGTAAAGACCTACTCTGCTAGATTGTATTATGGAGGTGAGTACAATGGCGAACTCGGCGACTAGGCGTGAGTTGCTTGGGTGAATGAGGAACGATCTCTACTCGTCCCTTAGGGAGGTTTATATAGGCTCACCTCCCTAGGGTTTACATATCTCAACCGATTGATTCTGACTTTGCCAACACGCTAAGTCAAACCGCCTACTACTCGCCTACCTACTGACCTTTGACCTCCATGCTGGTGCCTTGATGGGCTTCGATCCACTCGCCGTTCTGCAGGCCCACTCGCCAGCCTTTGGGCCAGTCGGAAACGTCCCGCTGAGGATACCCCAGTAGGCATATCCCCATCATCCCCGGTTATGGACAATACTGAGCAACTAAGGCCTGAAGCTATGGAAGATCTCGAAATTCTAATTTCTAAAAGAAAACTTTTAAAAACTTGAAGCACTTGGGGTTACCAAGGAACTCAAGAGATTTTGTTGAAAACATGAACACTTGGAGTTACCAAGGAACTCATGAGATTTTTTATAAAACTTGTTGCACTTGGGGTTACCAAGTAGCTCAAGAGATTTTGACAAGGACTTGGACACTTGAGTTTCTACCAAGGAGTTCAAAGAACTTGGAAAAGGAGATTTGACAAAGGACCAAAACCATTTTGAAAAGATAGGATAAAATATTGCTTTATGCAAATAAGCCTTAAACTCTACTTAGCCAAATATGCATGTATTGATAGAATCCACACATAATATACATAGTAGTGAAACTTGCCAATACAATTCAAATGTATTGACCCTTGTGGCTGTAACTTGTAATGTTGCAGGTTTGATTGATTTTAGTGAAGATTGTTTGATTAGGATTACAAAGTCTACAACCAACATCTGCCTATGGCACTTTGAAGATGAAGGACCCCATGACTATATTTATTCCGCTGCAATGTAATGTAATAGCCAAATGAGCTATGTATGATGTAATAAAATTATGTTATTCCTGGTTATAAAGTTATGTTATGACCTTTGTATCTTGATATTACATCTTAACTGTGGATGCTAGTTATTGATCCAGGGACTAGCATTGTAAACACAGGGGGCTCTATCTTATTAAAGGTTGGGACCCCTACAGAAAGCTCAGCATGATGTGTCGCCTACCTCTACTATCACAACTCCAGATACGTCTACCTCGAGTTGACTGTCGTTGCAACCGCCTTTTACTATTTTATTACTCTGCCGACTTCCCTAGGTCTCAACGACGACACCGACCACAACCACATCAACCTCAATGACTTCATTAACAGTGAATACATCACCAACACTCCAACAACACCATCGACCATGACTACTAATAACTTCGATCCAGATTATGGATGTAGTATAATAGCTTTTTCCCTAGTAGACCTAGGTTTATTGAATCCTTGGGAAACAACGCTAATAGGAATAAAAATAAGGACATGTCTACAAGACTTTGTTTTTTCGATTTTACCTTGTTTTAACGGACCAATCTAGTTTACTTTATATTATGGTTGAATCAATGGATGGAGACAGGACAGGGTTGAAGATCCACCTACAACTGCATATCATATGGGATAAAGGATAAACATAAGCATAATCATGTGTAAGGTTCCAATAGAGATAATATTTTATGGGCAACACATCCTAATATACTAGAGCCCATGAGATGCCACATGCATAGCAATAGTCTTTTGATCCAACCGAGTGTATCGCGATGCACCGGGCTATAAATGATTATTAAGTGCAAAACACATATCAAAGCATTAAGTGGTGATGTTGTTGTGATCCTGAATGGGTCGCTAAGCGAAGATCGTACTACCCTTGATGTCACTGGGATTCCTATAAGACCGCCGCTTGCGAAGCATCACACCTCAAGCCTTGATCAATCTCCGGGATCTTGGCTACCTACTATTGCCTGACAGAGAGGACTTCGTTGGAAACCCCAATAGCAAGGTGTGATGAGCACAACAGCAATTCTTACCTCAGTAGAGACCGAGGTTATCGAACTAGAAGGAGGAAGGAAACGTCACACGGGTGTTGCTAGCAACACGGAGACCTACACAACACAAACTCAAGACTTTGCCCCAACAAATTGGTGAGGTTGTCAAGCTCACCGGTTTGCTGTAACAAAGGATTAAACGTATGGTGTGGAAGGTAATGGTTTGCAACAAGTAAACAAGTAACAGTGAAAGATGTATCAATGGTAAAGATTGGACTGGGGTCCATAGTTCACTAGAGGTGCTCTCCTTAGATAAACAACATGGCATGAAGGGTAAACAAATTACAGCAGGGCAATTGATAGGAACTGAGCAAGGCATAACAATGCAATTACTAGTCAGAAAGATCCTATGAGATTCGATTGGGCAATACAACAAGATACATAGATCGCCATCCAAATGCATCTATGACTAGAAGTCCACCTTCAGGTTATCATCTGAACCCCCTCCAGTATTAAGTTGCAAGCAACAGGACTTGCTAAGCAAAGTGTGTAAGGTAAACAGTCCACATGTTCCATGAACAAGAGACCGTTGTTTTCTCCCTAGTAGCAACATCACATCTACAACCGAAGAGATTTATGTCACGTCCCTTGGAAACTAGAGGCATGAACCCACTATAGAGCATAAATACCCCCTCTTGGAGTCACTAGCAACTACTCGGCCAAGATAGCTACTAACAACGGAGAGCATGCAAGATCACAAACAATACAGACATGATAGAATCATAAAGACAAAACCATTAATCAAACCAACATAATAATCTCAATATCCATTGAATCCCCGCAAACACAACATGCATGATTAAATAGATTAGATCTTGATCATGAACGGATCTCACAAGATCTATAAATGAAAGCACAAAGGAGGAGATACAACCATCTAGCTACTACATGTACCCATAGTCCAAGGTGGAACTACTCACGCATCATACCGGAGAGAATGCCTCCGGGATGATCTCCCCTCCGGCTGGGTGCCGGGAAGAACTTCAGATTCCCCCCCCCCCCTCGATCTAGGGACGATGGTGGCGGCGGATACAGACGATTTCATGGAGATTTGATCGGGTGCTTATGGTTTCTACATCGGGGGCTTCTTATAGGCGAAGGGGGAGGCCGAGGCGGTGGCCAGGGGCCCCATACCGTGCCTAGGCGCGGGGCAGGGCCCACCCGCTCCTAGGGGGTGTGGCTGCCCTGGCACGCCTCTCCGTCTCCCCTCTGGACTTCTTGTTCCCCACGGAAAGTTATTGACTTTGGCTTTTGTCCCATCCAATTCTGAGAATATTTCCTTACTAGATTTTCTGAAACCAAAAACAGCAGAAAACAGGCAACTGGCACTGTGGAAACTTGTTAATAGGTTAGTACCAGAAAACATGTAAAAAGCACCTCAAAGTGTAGATAAAGCAAAGCAAAGTAGATACTAACAATCATGGAACATCAAAAATTATAGATACGTTTCTGACGTATCAAGCATCCCCAAGCTTAACTCCTTCTCGTCCTCGAGTGGGTAAGTGATAAAAGAATAATTTTTTAGGTGACATGCACCCTCACAATAAAGATCTAACCATTTGCAAGCATTGAAAGATGGGATCAAAGAACTCTAAACATGTGCATGAAAGATGGAGTTCTAACAATAGGACATAGTAACTATGCATGCAACATGAAAGGCTACAAACAAAGATCATGAATAACATGCATTGAAAAACGTTTGTTTGTTTCACATATAGAAAACATAGAATAGTGGCAATCAACTTGTCCCTCATAGAGTAGCAATATAGATGCATAGGACACCTTCAAAGTTCACAAGGGTCACTAGAAACAAATAGCACAAGAACAAGTAATATCACAATATGCATTAATCAATAAGCTTTGGAACACTGCACACAGGATGACAACTATGCTCTCTTAATGGTTCCTAAAGGTAGAAGGTGGAGACTCAAGTAATGGTGGAAGAAAAGCCTTTTTGTAAAGGAAGCCGGGATTTCAAGTTTCAAAAAGAGCTTCCAAAAATTATGGTACTTGTTAGCTTTCATCCCTCATTGCCCCTATCATAAGCATCTTGAAGTGATTAAGGTTAAAGTGAACAAAGATGGAGTATATGCTTGACAAAGTATAAGTTGGCAATCTCAAGTCCCTTGAATACGAGGGCCACAACTCATGCTACTCAACTTCAGTCACCTGTAAGTTCTTGTCACTATAAGTATTTGCATATCATAGAGAACCGCCAACGGGGTACCCCTTGCACATGGTACAGGAGCTTTCCCATAACCAAAATGACAAGGCAAGCAGACAATGAGCATCTCAGTGATCTTTTTATTTACTATGTGCATTGCTTTTTATTGAGGATGCTTCATAGATAGCTCACTATGGTGATGCTGCAAGTTTCCACCATGATTAGGCATGGCTTAGGCTAGCGGCTCATGCATTTCTCTAACACAGAATACAAACTCCATGGACTTACAAGCTTCCTCTTTATTTCACACCGATGACATCCATAGACAAAAGAACATGATATCAACTGAGTACAAAGTACAAGTGCAATGTTGTAAACGTTCCTCGTGACAGCACGGTTCAGCTAATTCCAACGTATAAGTGCAATCATATACAACATAGATGACACAATGGTTCAAGTTTATTAGGGGCAAGGAATAAAAAGTGTGCCATCAAGTTCGCGAGGGCTTTAATCACTAAGTTTTCACATAACAAAATAGATTTTAAATGGAAGATAGCTGAAAACAAGAATATACTTGGAATGGTGTAACATAGCATGCATAGGAGTTTATAGTGGACACTTTGGAATAACTTGGTTTCTTGGGAGTTGGAAGCATGAGTAGAGCTTACTCATACAAGTGGAGGCTAGCAAAAGACTGGGAGCAACCAACTAAGAGAGCATAATGGTCATAATCATGCAGAGCAACAAAGCATTACTAATCAAAGCATAGAGTGGTACTACAAGTCAAGGACTAAATGATCATAGAGGCTAATGGTGGCTTGTCATAGTCATAACATGGTGTGAGCATGTGCCAAGTCAACCCAAACAAAGCATTAAAGGAGGATACCACAATACTATGTTTTTGCATGCTAAAACAACGCATAATTTCTTCAAGGCACACTAAAAAATCCCAATTGTTTGGAACAAGACATGCTATAGCAATAATCACTAAGTATAAGGTAAAAACAACACCTAGCATGTCATGCTAAAGTCTAAGTCACGGTCAATGCAAGCTCCTCTTACACTTCAAGCAAGAACTTACTACTTCTTTCCAACACCAAGCAACTTATTTGCAAAACAACACAGCGAGAATGGGGGTCCAAAATACTTTATTCAAGAAAACTAAACAACCTAAGCAAAGCAAACAAAAACTAAGATTTTCCAAGAACAACACAACTGTGCACAATAAAAACAAAGTGTCTAGACAGACCTGATCTTTTTATTGATGAAGAAGGGGATGCCTTGGGCATCCCCAAGCTTTGAAGCTTGTACCTCTTGGATATTTATTGGGGTGACACCGGGGTGGCATCCCCAGGCTTGAGATTTTTTTCCATTCTTCATCTCATTAGATCATTCTCTCTCTACACCTAAAATTTTTCCTTCATATAAAACTTCACACAATTTTCATTAGCAACATTAGTTTATTCAAAAGATATTAGACCTCTGGAAAAGCTTTGGAACAGCAAGGATTTTCACTAAAAACAACAGGCTACTGTTGTAACTCCTTCAAAAAGCTCAATTTCCCAAAAAGAACTCAAAAAGGAATCAATAAGAAGCAAATGCAAATAATGACAGAAATCTGTCAAAACAGACCAGCAGGTAGAAACCTATTTTTTCTAACTTCTTCTGTTGCTCAAATAAAAAAGTGTTGAACTAAAAGTTATCTAACATACTGGGGGATTTATTCGTAAATTATGAGCTCAATCCGAGTTACAGAGACTCCTCACGAATTTTTATGGCGGAGGACAGAAATCTGTTTCGGGATAGCAACTCCCCAAATCTTACTTTCCTCTCATTAGAGGTCATTCTTGACACAAAAAACAAACAAAAAGGATAAGGAGAGGTCATTACTGAAGTAATAACTTCCAATACTCAAGGAAACTCTTGGGTTATCTCCCAACAAGTACTTTTCTTTAACGTCTTTAAGTTAGGCACAAGAAGCAAGAAATCAAGTGTTTTCAAATGAGGAAGCATTAACATCAAACCTTGCTTTCAAAGGGGGAGCAAAAAGCAACTTATCTATCCTCATAGGTAAGTGTTCAATACCTTTATTGAATGGAAAATTATATTTAATGGTGCCTTCTTTCATATCAATGATGGAACCAACAGTTCTAAAAAAGGTCTTCCCAAAGTAATAGGACAGGAAGCATTGTATTCAACGTCCAAAACATAGAAATCAACAGGGACATAAGCATTGTTAACCATAATGAGAACATCATTAATACTCCCCATGAGTTTCTTCTTAGCATTATCATTGAGTGGGATATCCAAATAACAATCCTCCAAAGGTGGCAAATCAAGCATTTCATAAATCTTCCTAGGCATAATAGAGACACTAGAACCAAGATCACATGAAGCTTTGAGATCAAAGTCATTCACTTGTATATTAATAATGGGTTCCCAAATATCTTCTACTTTCCTAGGAATAGAAGCTTTGTGTTTTAGCTTCTCTTCCTTAATCTTAACAAGAGCATCTGTAATGTGTTTGGTGAAAGCAACATGCATATCACTAGCATCAGGACTTCTAGCAAACTTTTGCAAGAACATAATCACTTTAGAAATATTGCAACCATCTATATCAAAATCAAACTTAGCATCACTGGTAGTAGACTCAATAAGCTTAGGCATTATAGAAGGAGGAATAGGTACTTCTTATGGTTTAGTGGTGATGGTGCACACACTATTGTTTCTATCAATTTCAGCTTCCCTTTCCCACTTAGCTTGGAGTTGAGCTAATAGTCTAACATTTTCATCAATAGTAACTTGTATGGCATGAGTGGTAGCAAAGGTACTTTCCATGGTTTCAGGTTTAGCAGTCATTTTATTAATCAAGGAGGACTGTGCTTCAGACAAAGAGGATATATTTTTCTCAACATTCAAAAGTTTTTCCTCTATAGCCTTGTTGAAAGTGGTTTGTTTACTAATAAAGTATTTAAGCATGACTTCAAGTTCAGAGGGGGAACTTCTAGCATTGTTGTAGGAGTTTCCATAGGAATTTCCATTATTAGGAGGATAAGGCCTATAATTGTTGTTACCACCAAAATTATTCCTATAGGCATTGTTGTTGAAGTTGTTGTTTCTAATGAAGTTCACATCAACTTGCTCTTCTTGAGCAACCAAAGAGGCTAAGGGAACACTACTTGGATCTAAAGGAGCTTTCCCATTAACAAGCATAGCCATAATGACATCAATCTTCTCACTCAAAGAGGAGGTTTCTTCAATAGAATTGACCTTCTTACCATGTGGAGCCCTCTTAGTGTGCCATTCAGAGTAGTTAACCATCATGTTATCAAGGAGCTTTGTTGAAGCACCCAAACTGATGCCCATAAAGGTACCTCTAGCAGCTGAATCCAACAGGTTTCTTGAAGATAAGTTCAAACATGCATAAAAAGTCTGGATAATCATGCAACCAGGGAGTCCATGAGTGGGGCAATTCTTAACCAAAGATTTCATTCTTTCTCAAGCTTGAGCAACATGTTCATTATCAAGTTGTTTAAATTTCATAATGTCACTTCTCATAGATATAATCTTAGAAGGAGGGTAGTACTTTCCAATAAAAGCATATTTACACTTAGTCCAAGAATCAATACTATTTCTAGGGTTTAGGGTTTAGATTTTCCTCTCAAGGAGAAAGGAAACAGCTTGAGCTTAATAATATCTCCATCTACATCCTTATACTTTTGCATCTCACAAAGTTCAACAAAGTTATTGAGATGGGCAGCAACATCATCAGAACTAGCACCAAAAAATTTCTCTCTCATCACAAGATTCAACAAAGCAGGCTTAAATTCATAAAAGGTAGCATTAGGAGCAGGTGGAGCAATAGGAGTGCTAAGTAAATCATTGTTGTTTCTTCTAGTAAAGTCACACAACTTGGTGTTCTCAGCAGGGTTCATTTTGGCAAAGGTGGGCAAGCCAAAAACAACAACAACTGCTAGAGCAGGAACTAATTTTTTTGAGTTTTTCATAAGAGAAAGAAAACCAAACTAAACTAATTTTTTGGGGGTTTTTGATAAAAAGAGGCAAACAAAACCAAGCAAAATAAACTAAGCAAACTAAAAACAAAGTAAAGAGAAAGGTTGAGCAGGACTCCCCTTGTGAAGACGTCCTTAGCCTCCCCGGCAAGGGCGCCAGAAAATCCTTGATGCGTGCACCCAGTGTTGTCGTGGGACACTTTATTGGAAACCCCAAGATAAAGGTGTGATGAGCACAGTAGAAGGTTTTCCTCAATAGAGACAGAGGTTATCGAACCAGAAGGGGAAGGAAACGTCTTAAAGGTGTTGCAAGCAACGTGGAAACCTACACAACACAAACTCAAGACTTTGCCCCAACGAATCAGTGAGGTTGCCAAGCTCACCCATTTTTTGTAACAAAGGATTAACTGTATGATGTGGAAGGTGATGAATGGTTTGCAACAAGTAAACAGTGGAAGATGTATCAATGGTAAAGATTGGACCGGGGTCCATAGTTCACTAGAGGTGCTCTCCTTAGATAAACAACTTGGCATGAAGGGTAAACAAATTACAGCAGGGCAATTGACAGGAACTAAGAAAGGCATAACAATGTAATACTAGACAAAAAGATCCTATGAGATTCGATTGGGCAATACAACAATATACATAGACCGCCATCTAACTGCATCTATGACTAGAAGTCCACCTTCAGGTTATCATCCGAACCCCCTCCAGTATTAAGTTGCAAGCAACAGACAACTGCTTTAAGCAAAGTGTGTAAGGTAAACAATCCACTTGTTCCATGAACAAGAGACCGTTGTTTTATCCCTAGTAGCAGCATCACATCTACAACCGAACAGATTGCTATCACTTCCCTTGGAAACTAGAGGCATGAACCCACTATCGAGCATAAATACCCCCTCTTGGAGTCACTAGCAACTACTTGGCCAAGATAGCTACTAACAACGGAGATCATGAAAGATCACAAACAACACAGACATGATAGAATCAATTAAGACAAAACCATTAATCAATCTTACATAATAATCTCAATATCCATCGAATCCCCGCAAACACAACATGCATGATTACAAATAGATTAGATCTTGATCATTAACGGAGCTCACAAGATCTATACATGAAAGCACAAGGAGGAGATACGACCATCTAGCTACTACATGGACCCGTAGTCCAAGGTAGAACTACTCACGCTTCATACCGGAGAAGAAGGCCTCCGGGATGATCTCCCCTCCGGCAGGGTGCCGGGAAGAACTTCAGATCCCCCCCTGATCTAGGGACGATGGTGGCGGCAGCTATAGAAGGTTTCGTGGAGTTTTGATCGGGTGCCTAGGGTTTCTGCATCGGAGGCTTTTTATAGGCAAAGAGGCGAGGCAGGGGGCCGCCAGGGGGTCCACACGCTGCCCAGGCGCGATCGCGCCTAGGGGGGGGTCTAGACGCCCTGTGGCGCCCCTCCATCTCGTCTTCTAGCTTCGTGTCGCCCATGGTAAAATATTGACTTTGGCTTTTGTCCCGTCCAATTCCGAGAATATTGATTTTCTGCCTTTTTGGAACCAAAACAGAAGAAAACAGGCAATTGGCACTGTGGCAACTTGTTAATAGGTTAGTTCCAGAAAAGATATAAAAACACCTCAAAGTGTAGACAAAGCAAAGCAAAGCAAAGTAGATACTAAACAAGCATGAAACATCAAAAATTATAGATATGTTTCTGACGTATCACCGAGCACTGACGAGCCCTACTCCGGCGAGCTCACGCGAGTAGGATCCCGACGTCGAAACCCCTCCTGTCGTCCATCCCCGAACTCACTAGCATGGACTGCCTCCTCTCCACCCCTCGCCATCAACATGCAGTCGACATGGGAGCCTCTCCGATGAGCTCCGGCGAAGACCCCTCGGCCACCGTCATGCGAGGAATCTCCCTCCGTCGAATCTCCTCCTGCCTACCACCCCCGAGCTTTCCATCGTCCACCGCGTCGTCCCGACTCGCCAGCGTCGCCTTTCCACCCTGAGGTAAGCCGCCCCGAAGCTCCCACTCCCTAGCTAGGGTTCGATCTCGTCGCCGCCGTCTAGAGGAGGACGACGGTCATGGACCGTCGATCCCCTTCTAATCCTATGGCCCAGAGGAGTCGGTACCCTTTCGATCGCCCTATGTGGCTAACGGGTGGGTCCGGCCTCGCGACCATTCGAACGTGAACTCCCGCGCGCGTCGTCCCCCGCCGGTGGGCCGAATCCTCCCCCTGCGGCCCATCCCTTTATCATATCTGGCACATTTCCAATTTATCCCTTAATTCTTTTCTAGATCTAATAATATAGATAGTTAGGTTTAATTCAAACTAAAAATGGAAAATGACTTGATTTGCCCAGATCTAATTTTATACAAGTTCCTTAGGGTTTTTCTTAATATGAAGCACCAAGAGTTGACCCATACATTTCTCAGCTTTATTTTAATAAATATAATACCTAAGGATACCCTTTTCACTAATACATTGTTTTTGTGAGTTTGATAACTCCAAATGGCATGAACCCAAGTGGTACTGAAAGGTATCCCAGATACCTTGCTTGACACATTTACCCCATTCCAATTTGCTTCCTAAAATGCCCTTGGCAAAAAAAGAACAAATATGACTTTAGGAATTTTCCTAGGTCAAACCAAAAATGTTTCTAAACTATTTCAAACTCTGAGTACTTCTATCTCATATCATGATTTATTGAGCTTTGAATTAATTTAATGATTTAAACCTTTCTCCCTAGGGTGTTTTCACCAATAAATTCATCACAATAGTTATGCTTATCCAAAAAGAGTAATTCCAATTTCTACAGAAATGTATTCTAAATACATAACATGTGTCTTTGGAATCACCTAAAAATCTTTTGTATAATTAATCTGGTGAAAAAGAAAAATATCATCCAGTAATGCCTTTGGGAATTCCTTGAGGGCATTCTGTAAATTATGTTAAGGTGATTCCAACTCCCCTTGATTTAGTCCATCAAACACTACTTTATAACCCAAGGAAATAAATTTTTTGAACTCTAGAACTATTCTGGAGAATTATTTCCTAAAACTAGAGATTTATTCACTATAAAAATCACTATAAATCAATGGTAAATGATAAAATAGTGAAACCACTATTTTATCCCTTAAATTATGACCTTTATTAATTTTATCAATACCTATGCTCTAATATCATTTTTATAAAATAATATTCTACTGAATATGACCTTGATCTAAAAAACCCTTTCTAAAGTAGTTTCTAAACTATAACTCCTATTGGAATCCCTTCAATTATCCAAGACTTTTCCCGTATTTTCTAAATCCATTCTAATCAAGACCCTAATGAAGTATAACTTGTATACCTTGTTTGTCTACTGAATTCTATGATGCTTGTATGCTTTGTGTTGATTGTGCCTTTGTGTGCTTGCATGTGTGATCCTCGACGACGCTAGTTGCGAACGAGTTGATGACAAGAAGAATGGATTTTCTTACTATTGTATTGGCTATTTTGGTATTCTAAAGAAGTCTAGGGATAATTGCCATATTTCTACCAATCAAGCAAGCCACCTTCTTGCTCATAAGCCCTTGTCCTACTTTTATACTCATGCATGTTTTATCTACTATTTACAAAAATGCATGGTTTTGTGTTATGTTTTATATGAGTAATATTTGGCTCCTCCAAACCATTACCCCTTAGTACCATTAGGTATTACCCATTTGATGTCTCCTATTTTCCCCTTGTGATATATGTGGTGTATAATACCACCATCCCTTGGAGACCCCGTTTTAGCCTAAGCAAAAATATAGGATGGGAAGACCCCTGGAATTTGTCTACAAATGTTTTATGAGGAAAATCTTGGTGAGGTTTGGCCTGCCAAGCGAATTTTGAGAAATAAAAAGGATTTGGTTTTACAAAATGCTGAAAGAAAGAGGAGGAAAATGCTTACAAAAACGCACCCGGTTCTTTGCAGCTTTAGCTATAACAACTTAACCCGTGCACCCACATTACCCTGGAGTGGTACGGGGCTTAACTCGAGGATAGTTGGCTCCAATATGGGACCCCGCATGGCTACTTATAGGGGATCACATCTCCCGAATGTCGGGGTTCCTTTACTAAAAGGGTCAACTGTTAGACAGTCACCTAGAGGAATCGCGAACTTCCCTCGGGAGCATCCGAACGATACTATGAGACCCTCATTAAAAGTGTCGGCTCTGAAGGAGCTAGGTTGCACTCCGGTCCGTGGATCCAGATGTCCCGGTGTTGAGGGGAACAACTCATAGGGAAGGCATGTGTTGGAGTGGACTTTCCAAAGGTTTTGTTTGATTATCCGAGACCCGCATACTTTAGTATGACGATCCGGGGGTTGATATGTCGGAAACGTATCTATAATTTTTTTATGTTCCATGCTTGTTTAGTATCTACTTTGCTTTGCTTTGTCCACACTTTGAGGTGTTTTCATATGTTTTCTAGTACTAACCTATTAACAAGTTGCCACAGTGCCAGTTGCCAGTTTTCTTCTGTTTTGGTTCCAGAAAGGCAGAAAATCAATATTCTCGGAATTGGACAGGACAAAAGCCAAAGTCAATATTTTACCCTGGGGAACACGAAGCCAGAGTACGAGACGAAGGAGATCACCAGGGGCCACACCCCCTGGCAGCGCGGCCTAGGGCTAGGCGTGCCTGGGGGGTGCATCCGCCCTGGTGGCCCCCTGCCTCGCATCTTCGCCTATAAAGTCCCCCCGATGCCAAAACCCTAAACACCCGCTCAAAATTCCATGAAACCGTTTGTAGCCGCTGCCACCATCGTCCCTAGATCGGGGGGATCTGAAGTTCTTCCCGGCACCCTGCCGGAGGGGAGATCATCCCGGAGGCCTTCTTCTCCGGTATGAAGCATGAGTAGTTCCACCTTGGACTACGGGTCCATGTAGTAGCTAGATGGTTGTATCTCCTCCTTGTGCTTTCATATATAGATCTTGTGATCTCCGTTCATGATCAAGATCTAATCTATTTGTAACCATGCATGTTGTGTTTGCGGGGATCCAATGGATATTGAGATTACTATGTCAGATTGATTAATGGTTTTGTCTTATTAATTATATCATGTCTGTGTTGTTTGTTATCTTGCATGCTCTCCGTTGTTAGTAGCTATCTTGGACAAGTAGTTGCTAGTGACTCCAAGACAGAGTATTTATGCTCGATAGTGGGTTCATGTCTCTACTTATCAAGGGAAGTGACAGAAATCTCTTCGGTAGTAGATGTGTTGTTGCCACTAAGGAGAAAACAACGGTCTCTTGTTCATGGAACAAGTGGATTGTTTACCTTACACATTTTGCTTAAAGCAGTTGTCTGTTGCTTGCAACTTAATACTGGAGGGCGTTCGGATGATAACCTGAAGGTGGACTTCTAGTCATAGATGTAGTTGGATGGCGGTCTATGTATATTGTTGTATTGCCCAATCGAATCTCATAGGATCTTTATGTCTAGTATTGCATTGTTATGCCTTGCTCAGTCCTGTCAATTGCCCTGCTGTAATTTTTTTACCCAGCATGCCATGTTTGTTTATATAAGGAGAGCACCTCTAGTGAACTATGGACCCCGGTCCAATCTTTACCATTGATACATCTTCCACTGTTATTGTTTACTTGTTGAAAACCATCATCACCTTCCACACCATACAGTTAATCCTTTGTTACAGCAACCGGTGAGATTGACAACCTCACTGTTAGTTGGGGCAAGGTCTCGAGTTTGTGTTGTGCAGGTTTCCACGTTGCTTGCAACACCTTTGATACGTTTCCTTCCTCCTACTGGTTTGATAACCATGGTTTCTTACTGAGGGAAGACTTGCTGTTGTGCTTCTTCACACCTTGGTCTTGGGGTTTCCCGACGAAGCGCTTCTAGGCGCCATCAGGGGTGATCCCGGCAAATGTATCAAATCTTGTGGGTAAAGTCTGGAGCCATCAGGGGTGACTTCAGAATCAGGGCTAGGACATACTGTATGGGGGTCCGGAGCCAGATCCGGAGGCTACCCCGGAGTCTCCGGTGTTGGCTCAGTCCGGAGTCTCCGGTGTTGGAAGACCGGAGTCTCCAGTCTTGTTGGGTCATGGATGGCCAGGTCATTCAGATGGGCAGTCCAGAGTCTCCGGTCTGACTTTTCCCCAACGGGCAGAAAACGGTCAGAAATCCATGGGCCTATAAAAAGGGGCCCTTCTTCCCCAATGTTCCTGCTCGAGTTTTAACACGCTTTTTCCTCCATTCTTGACCCTCTTGAGCTTGCTCCCCCTTAAATCCCTCCCTTCATTATTGCATATACTTTAGGGATTTGAAAGAGGAGATCTAGATCTACAAACCCACCAATCCATCTCTCCTCTAAGTGAGGGGAACATCTTGGGATCTAGATCTTGGAGTCTTTTGTGGATTTCCTCCATTGTTCTTCCTCTCTTATTCCCCCCACAAGCTTTTGTAGCTTTGGTGGAATTTGGGAGAGAAGGATTTGAGCACTACTTGTGTTTTTGCCATTGCATCTGGTGCATCGGTTTGAGTTCTCCCTGGTGGATTTGGTGAGTGAAAGTTGAGAAGCTTTTTACTCTTGGGTTCTTGGAACCCTAGACGGTTTGTTGGTGTTGCAGGTTGTGGCCTTGGTGGCATTGTGGCCTTGGTGGCGTTTGTTGCGAACCTCCAATTAAGTTGTGGAGAAGTGCACCAACCTTGTGAGAGGTTCCGGTTGCCACCGACAAGTGCATCGATAGTGGAAGCGTGGATCGATCCCATTGGGGTGAGATTCACCGGAGAATAAGGGAGGCCTTTTGTGGTGTTGGTGGTTTGATACTACCCCCTCTCCAAACGAGACGCACTCCATGTTGGGAGGAACTCGGTAAAATTTCGTTGTCCCCGCGTGCCTCAGTTATCTCTATACCCGAGCTTTTTACTTATGCACTTTACATTTGTGATAGCCTTAGTGCTTGAAGTAATACATATCTTGCTATGACTTTGTTGCTTGTATTGTTTAAAATAAGTTTTTGGTGAACATAGGTGAACCTTAGTTGTTCTAGGTTGTGCTTATCAAAGTAAACAATAGTTTTATTCCGCCTTTGTTGAGCCACTCTAGGAAAAGTTTTAATCGCCTATTCCCCCCCCCCCCCCCCTCTAGGCGACATCTGTATCCTTTCAACTTCCCCCAAGAAGTGAACCTTAGTTGTTCTAGGTTGTGCTTGTTAAAGTAAACAATAGTTTTATTCCGCCTTTGTTGAGACACTCTAGGAAAAGTTTTAATCGCCTATTCACCCCCCCCCCCTCTAGGCGACATTTTTATCCTTTCAACTGCCCCCAAGAAACTTTGTCCCTCTCCTCTAAAAGGGACAAGGGCAAGGAGCCCTGTAGCCTCAGGAAGTCAGCAGCATCAACGTTAGAGAAGGTCCTCTGAAACAGGATGTTCCAGTGGCCTCCCTGACCTGCCTCGGCCACTAACATCGTGGGGGCTGCGTAGATGGCAAACAAGGCCGAGAATTCCTGACAAAGGGGGCCACCTAGTATCCAGGGATCAAGCCAAAACATAGCATCCCGGCCATTTCCCACCCTGAAGTGAGCACCCCTGTGGTTAGAATGTTTAATTTCTTGGATGGCCCACTAGAACTTGGACCCCTCTCGGCGTTCACACGCCAATAGGGGATGGCCCCGGTGGTACTTATCCTTAATGAGTTGCAGCCAAATGCCCCCATCATCTTGGAGGATTCGCTAAACCCACTTTAGTAAAAGAGCTGCACCGAAGTGGCACGAGTTGATCAGATTCCTTCACCATATGGTATTTCTGGTGCCCATCCCTGGCAACCCAAAAGAACCTAGACAACTATTTGGCAAAGTCTGCATGGATTCCTTCTGGAAGCAAGTATAGTCCCATCTAATACATGGTGAGGCTATACAAACACGAGTTGATCAGATTAGTCTTGCTCCACTTGGACGTGAGGCACATGCGCCATAGTTTATATTTAGACCAAACCTTTGCAACCATGGGGGCAAGGTCCCTGATAAATACCCAAGAGTCTCTCATGGGCATCCCAAGGTAAGTAATCGGGAAATCTGCCAAGCGGCAGTTTAAGTGATCCACAATGCATTGTCTCTCTTCGTATGGGAAGCCCGGGATCATGAACTCGCTCTTGTCGGAGTTAATTTTAAGTCATGACATGGATTCAAAGCACATGAGCGGGAACTTGAGGTTAATGATGTCAAGGTCCGATCCTTGTACCATGATCATAGTATCATCCGCGTATTGGAGGTGGTAATCCCTCCTCCAGGTATCAGATGACCCACCACACCCGAGATGTGGCCAATGATCTTGGCCTTATCCAATATCTCTACAAAGACATCTACCGCAGAATTGAAGAGAAGGGGAGAGATCAGGTCCCATTGTCTACCTCCACAGGAGGGTCTGAAATACGGACCCACTTCCCCATTAACATTGATAGCGGTGCTACCACTCATGACAAACTGCATAATCCAACAAATCAACCTGTCATCCAGCTACACATGGCACCCGCCGGATTCGGGTTGGGGTCTGGCCCCCCATACCCGCACTCGCCCCATTTCCCAGCCCCGCGACCCGCCCCATATTACATCGACGGGTACAGAATCCCACCAGACCCACCACCCGCCAGGGTACCCGGGACCCAGTAGGGACCCGTGAAGATGACCTAAGCAGCGGGATCTGGGGCCTGAGCAGCGGCGATGCTGGGGCCTGTGAGGTGGCCGGGACGTTGGGGCTTGCATGGTGGTGGTGTTGGGGACTGCGCAACGGCGCTCTCCTCGACCTCGAGCGGCGACGGCGCACCCCTTGACCACGAGCGAGGACGGAGGGACGGACGGATGGGCGAAGTTGGGGGTCTGCGCGGCGGCAAACGGGTCGGGAGTGAAATGAGGGAGGTGGTTGATGGGAGGACTAGAAGGGGAAAAGAAGGCAGCAGGGACCTTAGTGGAAAAGACTGCCAGCAGGGTGGTGGCTGCAAGATTGAGAGGCCTTATCTCATACGCGGGTCTGCGGGTACGGGTTGCACCCCATACCCGCCCCCGCCAAACCGGCTGGGTCTAGGTTTTTACCGCTAAGCATCCTCATGGTTCTTTTTTCTTACCAAACCCTCCCATTTATGGCGGGTACCCGTCGGGTACGCGGGTATCGGGTGCCCTGCCATCCGGACATCCAGCCCACATCGCTCCAGAACTTGGCGGAGGAATACCCAATCCAGCCTATCCTACGCCTTCTGAAAGTCTAGCTTGAGGAACACTCCTTTCTGATAACGTGCCTTCACTTCATGAATTATTTTATGAAGAGCAAGTACTCTATCATAAATCAAGCGACTCTTCAAAAAGGAAAACTGAACCGGATGGGTCAGACGTTCCATGAGTCGTCTACAACTCCGCTCCGTGAAGACTCCACGCCGGACACCGCTAGATTGGTCCAGGCGCCGGCCAGAAACAGCTCACAGCTAAGTAGCAGGCAACCGCAACAGTAATTTAACAGGTACATTACGCACCGTAGTAGTATGCTACGTACTGACTTTTGGCTTTGTGCCCTCAACGCTCTACAGCTCTACCGACTGCCCATTATCCGTGTTAATGCCAAAATGTTGTACTCCCTCAGCTCCAAAGTATAATATTTGTAGTCCTTTACTGAAACATATGTATCTGAACGTATTTTGGTGTGTAGGTTTATGTATCTAGACGTCTTTTTATGTCTAGTTTCTGTTATTTTTTCTCTTAACCTATACACTAAAAAACGTCTAGATATATGTTTCAGAAAAAGGCTAAAACATCTTATAATTTAAAACAAAGGGAGTAGTTGATAGTGTATAACTCTATATGATTGATGATTTCTGTTTATAAATGGCGAGCAATTAATTACATGTCTCTATTTAAATTGATTATGAAGAGGCATGGAAATAGCACGGGGGACAGCCACATTGTGGCACTTATCCGTCAACATGAAGCAAAGAAAATTGCCCTTCATCGCCGTTAGTGGTAGATGATGAACAAACCGTACGATCCAAGAAAGACTTCTTATTTTAAGATATAGTAATGATAATTAAGATGATGTTTAGAGAGGATATATTTTAAAAGGCCCATGTCAACCATATAAACATGATTTTTCAACTAGAAAAATACAGGGTAAAAATCGACACTTCACCCCTGTTTGGTTTCAAGGCACATGTAAACCATATGAGCATGATTTTCCAACTAGAAAATACATGATAAAAATCGACACTTCGCCCATGTTTGGTTTCTTAAGTACAATGCGGCAATGTTGTGAATCAATAATGTACTTATATTGTCTATTTGGAAAATTTCTATCACACATGTATTTTTTTTAAAAGCGTGCTCACCCTCCAATTTTTTGCTGTGTCCGCCATTGCGTTGGAGCATGAGTATGTTATTTCTTAAATAAAGTTGCGGTAATTGATCTAAAAAAATAAGTTTACATCATGAAGTTAATGTTTCGGTCTCATTGATCTACGCCTTGTAATTGGGTCGATGATCAATAATCATGTCTTGTTTGTATTTCTTCCAACCCACCCTTGCATGTCGTCGTCTTGTTTTGTGGCAATCCAACCATGAATGAGAGGTTGGACGGCCTACAATGCAAGGATCACGTTCTTTTGGGGGACTCGATCATGTACGGTCATCAATCTCATCGCTTCCCAACTCGTGAGGAATTTTCATCATCGAATACATGAAGAAACTCCAATATGCAAAGGATGGAGATCATGGGTTTTCTACTGCTCATGTTGGTTTTAGTTTCTCTGATCTATTGACTATTGTGCTCCAAAGGTTTTGAAAAAAAAGGCCTAGGAGAGAAGAGAAAGAAAAAAGGTGTACGCTAGGCTGAGGAAATCGAGACAAACATGCAATCGTTCGCAATAAATTGGGCACTGCAACGGTGCACGGTGCAGTCAATGTTCATCGTTCGCAATAGATTGGACACTGCAACGGTGCAGTCGATTGGGAAGAACTATGGTTATAACACTAATTGTATCTATAACACATAGCAATCCTCACAAGACAACATGAAAACTGGCTGCTAATGCTCAGGTCCAGATCTACAACACCAGCTCACAGTTTAGAACTGTGAGGTAGAATATGGCAATAGATCTAAGCTCCGAGAGCTAGGGTTAGTTGTTTCTTACCATGATCTCAATCTCGCCTGACGAGGCTTATATGTCCAACATAGCCGAGGAGAAAGACTTGTCGCAGGTGAGCTAGACTCACCAGAGTAGGAGGCGCCGCTTACCTGCTCGTAGGCGAGGAAGCATATTTGGAGGAAGAGCTCGAAATTGGGGGAAAGGTGGCGGAGATTTTGGAGTCGGCAAAGGAACGGTGTAAATAGCCGCGGCAAATCATTCCAGGCCAGGCCGAATAAAGTTCCTAGCTCTACTCTGCTAGTACCAGAAACCATTTCACCCTGTCCACAAACAACCCAAGAATTTTTCTAACCAAGAAACCTGGACATTCATAACTGCCAACCATTCTGCCTCACTATTTCCACACTCTAGCACAAGTGATGACATCCAGGTTAAAGATGGAAGTTTGGAACCTTTAGGGTATCCTCTTTTTTTAGTCTAGTTCAAATAAATGAACTAGTTTTGTCCAAAAGTGATAATTTGTAAAAACTTAGTTCATCTTTTTGTACTAAAAAGGGTAAAGGATGCCCTAAAGGTTACCCATTGCCATCCTTACATCCAGGCACACGAGACCACAAAATTCTAAGCAGATCAAAACAAGCCAGCAAACAGATGAAAGTAAAGGTTGAACATCCTAGCAGGATTCAGATGTTCCGAGGCAACAGGTGCACAGGCATCCAACATGCCAGCTTGGGAACGAACTTGCAAGGCGTCCAACTGGCCATAACAACTAGGGAGTACCATATAAGGAGTGCATCTAAGACACAATCTCGTGTGGTATTTTCATCCAAGACATGACGAAACGCCAATATGCGGAGGATGGAGTTAGAAAATGATTGCATAGGAATATAGGGTGGGTTTGCAGTGCATAGGTATTTTCATCCAAGACTGTTGATGTTTGTTTTGATCTGCCGTACTCTGGAAGGTTTTGAAGAACTGCCAGTTTGAAATAATAAAAAAGATACACACCAGGTTGAGATAAGGGAAACAACCAAACACACATTCACACCAGGTTGAGAAAAGGGAAACAACCAAACACACATTCATTGCTCATGTTGGATATGGCACTTCAAGTCGCATGAGAGCATCAACCTCGTCATCAAGCAAAAAAAAATGCAAACCAAAATTTATGTTAATTTATGGCTTGATTTAGTCAGACGACTGCAAGGCGAACACGGTCAGGAAGAGTGATGTTGTTTCAAACAAGCAAGTAGCAGCATCACTATTTCCAGATTTAACAAAAGGGGTGACAGACCAAAATTGCAAAGCAGATCAAACAAGCCAGGTGAAACTTGCTTATGCTTGTTCACCCATGTTTTACAGATTCAGCACAACTCATGACATCCAGATAAGCCACAAAATCAAACAAGCCAGCAAACAGTTTCCTACATGTTGAGTTAAAGAGTTCTCCCAAGTCCTAGCTCGGCTTTTTCTCCGGGTCTCTGTTCCGCTCAATAAAGTCAGAAGACTACAAGCCAAAGACGAGGCAGTGACATCATCTCTAGCGACCATCTACTAGTGACCTGGAAGCCAAAGTTCACGCAGTGACATTATCTTCAGCGACAATCTAGGCGATGTTGGAAGGCCAGCAACTGGCAGCCCAGCATGACCAAGAGAGAAAACTAAAACTTGGATGTCAGTGCTGGCAGACCCCTACTAAGATCATGCCAGTCCAGGCCGATTTCAGTTTCTAGCTCTACTCGGGCAAACCAAGAAAACATTTCACCATGTCTACAAGCAGTCTTGAGATTATTATTTTTTTAACCAGAAAACTTGGGCATCTAATGTTAGCAACATCTACATTCCTGCAACACTAGTTCCAAATTCAACAAAAGCATTGAACTTGAACATCTAGATAAGAGAGAAACTACTGAGGAAACCAAACGAGCCAGTGCTTAGATAGTAAAAGGTTCAACAGCACCAGCATCTTAACATGATTCAAAGGTAGATCCTGAGGCAAACATCACAGGTGTCCAACTGACAACACTCTAGCTAGAAAATGTTTCACCCTGTCTACAAGCAGTCAAGAAAAAATTCTAACCAGGACATATATAACTAGCAACATCACAATGCTACCACGCTGTCAGTTGACACCATGTCAGTGCCAGGAGGCCTGGTTGATTTCAATTTCTAGCTCTACTCTACTACCCAAGGGAACATCTCACCCTGTCTACAAACTTTCCAAAATATTTAACCAGAAAAACCAACCTACCACACTATCTCCAGATTCAGCACAAGATATGACATGCAGATAAGACGACAAAATAGGGAGCAAACCAAACAAAGCCAGTTGACTGATGAAAAGCAACAAGTTTGATGGTTTCGATAGTAAAGGTTCAACAGCACCATCATAACAGAACTTAAAAGGTTCAACATCCTAACAGGCACCATCATAACAGAACTTAAAAGGTTCAACATCCTAACAGGCACCAAGTGCAGTGGTGTCCAAACAGGCCAGCTTAAGAACGAACACCCTTAAAAGGATCAACATCCTAACAGGCACCAAGTGCAGTGGTGTCCAAACAGGCCAGCTTAAGAACGAACACCCAGCAGGCCATCACTACTACATATAATAAGCATCGCACACCAGCACACCAGCCCAGCCCCTCAGAGGGAAGGCTAGCTCAGCAGAAGAACATAGAGCTCTTCACCTTCTCATGCAGGCGAGGCAGCTCCTGCACAGGGGCACTGCCAGCAGAGGTGTGGGTACCGCCACCCTGACTCGACGACGTCTCAGACATCTCGTCAAACTTGATGAACTGTGCCACCTGAGCAGCAGCCAGATGCGCATAGCAGATCGGAGAGACTGCAAGGAAGAAAAGGTTAATTAAATCGGATTTGCTTGCAAGAGACGGGAGCAATAAGGGCTTCACAGATGCAAAACAAACACAAACAACTTACCAACTGATATGGCTGTGGTGCTCCTCTGGTAGACATAAGAGAGCGAATGAACAAGATCCTGCAGGTCATCTGGGGTGAAGTGTATCTCATCATGCAGGATGTGGTAATGAGTTGGTCTTGTAGTCCCCTGGTTCAGACAAACAGGATTAGGTCTATCAACTACCAAAACAAATGGACAGGTTCACTGTCAAAATTTATGAACAGAACACTACAACTGAAAAGTGACCTACACAAAACAATAGGCAACAAGAATCAACAAACATGCCAGCCGCAAGCAGATACTCGGATGAACTAACTGTCTAGAAACTTGTTCAATCCCATAGAAGCATAATTTGACATAGTCAGAGTAGTGGCCTGAACAGCTTCAACTTCTACAAATATTTCCGATATTAAGAATGTTCTACTAGTGAGATGAAAGATAGGCATGGGATTTTGGGGGCATTTTTGGGACCCATTTGTTGTCAACACTACACTTACTAGATGGCAATGGATCTAACGGAACATGGAACAATTTCATACAAAAATGGAAGCACTTTCTTCTCTTGATCAACCTAAATCAGTGAATGTACTACATTTCAAAAATAAATGAGCTATAAGTTCAAATGGTATCTTGTATCATTACATACATGGCTGTAGACAGACTGCACTTACTAGATGCCAATCGATCTAGCAGAGGACACCATTTTCTTACAAAACTGGAGACTTTCTTCAGTTCAATTGTGCAGGCTAAAGCAGTGATGCTATTACATTTTAAGGTTACTTAGCTATACATTCGAACAAGGTATAGCAGTGATGCTATTACATTTTAAGGTTACTTAGCTATACATTCGAACAAGGTATCAAGTATCATTAAATACTTGTCTGTAGACAGACATGTTCTTGGTAAATATTTAGCTCAGTTTTGGGATCTAACGGTGGCACATCTTTGTGTGTACAAGGTACTTACTATCATTCCAGCATGTGCACACATGTAGAAGTCATAATTCCTTGGATGGCAGACTGCATTATCAACAACAGTACCTGAAGAATTGCAGCATTCATATTATTAGCAAACAAATTGATGACCAAAAGAATTACAGAATTGAATATTGTTTACGAATGGTTACCAGGAGGGACGTTGTCAGGAGATCCAGGAATGAAAAACTTTGTGTGATGGTTCTTCTGAGCGACGATCAGTGTGAACTTGGGCGACCAAGTTTCATCAAGGAACTTGCATGCCTGTGAGAATCAGAGTGACATTAAGACAGCTGTGGGGACCGATTTGTACCCAAGAACCACATGAATGCAAAAGTACTGTTGAACTGCACCTCTATTATTTGATCCAACTCAATGTTCAACACCTGGTTAAACTGGCTCTCACTCACCCCATCGCTAGATTAAACAGAGAGAGATCAACAACGTGCTAAATAAAACAGTTGCTCAAGAGTGTACTGAAGAATGACTAACCGGAATATAATAATCTGATCTGGCTTTCTTTTTCCAGAACTGATGTAGAAGTCAACGAGGCACTCCCTGAAACAATTTCGAGTTCAGGTATACAATAGGGAAAAAAACAATTTTGAGTTCAGACAGGCAACAGAAATAATTACCGGATAAGCCCATCATCCTCTGTGCCTTGTGGCTTAAACAGTGAATCTATCATTTCTAGCTTAGGTGATTGAGAACGCACTGATGCCCTGTATTTGGAGACAAGAGGCCACTCACGGGAACTAACAACCTTTACATTCAATGGAACATATATCAAATTACAACAGTTGATGTTTATCAATTAATTTTAGTTTCTATGGTATGAAAGCATCTACTGTTCAGATAAGAGGAAGTTTAGTAACTTACTGCTGCAATGGATGGTACATCAGACTGTCCAGGGGATCCATGGGACACATCCATTCCCAAGATTATAGTTGGGACCTTTGATACAAGAGGGATAGCAGGGGTAGTTTCGATTTGTAGCAACGAATTCATCCCACCAAGCTGATTAGAAAAAGGATCAGTACAAAAGAAGACCTGTAATTGTAGGGCCAATGCTTTTAGTAAGAATTATATGTGAAGGAAGGCACAAACCTTTGCATTAATCTTCAGCAGAACATTTGTCAGATATTGGTCATTGACCCTTGTTGGGGCCACACATTGGGTGACAATCCCAAAGTCAGCAAGGCATTTCCGCTTCCAAGGACCTATTCAAGACAAGAACTGGATGATCCAATGCATCTGTAAAGCTTATCTAAACAGCTACAACAAGATCTTCTAGAACCAACCATAAATGTCAGAGTTCTTCCTCTCAGCAAGAACACACAACAAAAATTTGGGTG
Source organism: Avena longiglumis (assembly GCA_030063025.1). Classification (NCBI taxonomy): domain Eukaryota; kingdom Viridiplantae; phylum Streptophyta; class Magnoliopsida; order Poales; family Poaceae; genus Avena; species Avena longiglumis. Next base: position 441,878,108 of record CP125973.1, on the reverse strand, counting down.
CTCCAGGAAGCTTTGTCTTCACTTGTTCAAACATATCATCAACCCTTCTTGGAGCAGGGGAACGTCTCATATTGCCATTCTCTTCAAACACAGCAAAAGGTTTTTCTACTGTCTGCAAATCCAAAAGTGGTGAGTGCAAATGCATTTGGTGAAATGTGTAATTAGGTGAAATGAAAACCTACAATGCCCTTCATGGCCCCACACTTGATGAGGTCACGGACAAGATCATTGCAGTTGCACCGAGCTGAAAAGTTAACCACCGCCCATCTATCCACAGTGCTTGCTTTAATAAGTCTCTGGAGATACAGAACTAACAAACTTAGCAAAAGGAAGATGCAGGATTGAAGAGTAGATACAGAAAGGAGTCAAAACGACAGGCTAACCTTGTTATTAAAATTCCAACGCCCATTCCTTGTGAAAATATCCTCACCATTCCCAGCTTTGAGCTACATTACAGGATTCAAGCAGGTGCTTAAGAGTTCCAGAAGAAGAGATGGCAACTAAACAAATACAGAAGTAGGTTACGACTGACCTTTGGGGGCTGGAGAACCCTTCCATTAACTTGTGTAAAGCCTTGAGCTATTGAAATTCCACATTCTTTCAGCATGGGTTCGGTGTCATAGCTGCTCCGTTTGAGTACCTGGAACATTGGACATCAATAACGGTACAGTTAAGAAAACACCCTCCAGCTATTGACCTAGAATAGAAAGTCACTCACATCAGATAAGACTGACATCCTTTCTTGAGGTTTCTGCCTGGATTTCTCAACAAGAGATGACCTTTGAAGTGTGCTCAAAGATTTGGTATATCTTTGCAGAGGCACAAGCGAGCAGAGCTGGTCAACATCAAACATTCATCAGAGATAGCGAAAATAAGGCACAACCATGATACTACATCTAAACTATAAGAAAGTTGTCAGACCTCGATGGGAAAATATGTTGGCCTCTTTGGTTTCCCCACATTAATACATGGGAAATCACCAGAGTACCTCAATTCTATGCCACGTTTCTTCACGAAGTAATCATAAACAGATACTTCAATTTCTTCAGGATCACCATTTCCACCATTCCTTTGCTTCAGAGAAAACCTAGACAGGCATAACTTACCTAGTTAACACGTATTTATTTACTAGAGGCTTCCAGGAGACTATAAAAGTCTAAATTGCTCACAAAAAAGGAAGCATGCATCACAAAGATGATATTTATCCAGTCCACACATTTAAATAAGCATCATTTGAACAACAAATATGAATATGCTCACTCACATTTGTTCATAACAGTTCCTGTCACTCAAACCAACGATCTTGAATTCTGTATTGGCTGGGCTTGTTTTTATCCTCAAATTCTTCAGTGCTCGCTTGGCCTACAAAGCCAAAGTAAATAAACAGACACAGGAACAATTGATGCTTTTCTTAAGCAGGTTGAAGAAAAATCTAACCTTGGACCAATCAATTTTGTTAGGGTGATCAACCTTCTGGTTGGCAAGAAGAAAATCAACAACCGGGCCTGGTTTCACAATCATTGTCGTGGAGACATCTGCAAAATCAAGCAGTATTTGTGAAAATATGAACTGTCCCCTACTTCAAAATGTACTGGCAAAAGATAAAGCAAAACTAAGCCCATCCACAGCACAGCATTACCAATATTAAGTGAAAGCCCACTCTGTGTGGCTCGGAAGCTAGAGTGGAATCCTCTACAGCCCATCACACCCCCACCCAGATCCACGAAGTTTGAAGGATTGTTGTGAAAAAACGATTGACGGACTAACAGGCAGCCCCTGCAAACACAAAAGAATTCACAGAAGGACATTAGATAGGGAGCACACATGGGAATATTGGTAAATATCTTTCAGTAGTATACAGAAACATACTGCTTTGCAGAGTGCTGTCTCAAAATGATATCAATAACACGAATTGCTTCCTGGGTGTGCTCCGATTCCTGACCTTTCAGTGCCATCGCAATGGCACTCATAGGAATTTTAGCTGCATAGCATAATTCCACCTTAAAAGTTTTGGTCTGATATGGCCTCTTGACTCGTTTCCTGTCGCTTTCAGGACTGTCATTTCCAGGGCTTCCATTTGCAGCAGTTCTAGAAGGAAGAAAATTACATGAGCAAGAAGATACACGGACAACTGAATACAATACTAGATTAGGACAAAGCAGTGGAAATGGAAACAGCAAAGAGAGTTGATTACTTTCCAGTAGAAATGTCTTCCAGAACAACAACAAACTCATTGTTAATTTGAGGGAGAGCACCAATGGTGAAAAGGCTTTTTTCACCATCATAGGCAAAGTCCTTATGTGCAAGTTCAGACGCATAGGTCTGCTGTAGTTTGTCTATAACCTTCCTTCCAACTCCTTTTCCATCCACTGGCCGGTCATCTTCATACTTCAGATTCACCTGCATTTAATTAACAAAGGAACAGTAACATCAGATTGTAACATAAGGCACTCAACAAACATAGAGTACACAAAGATAAAATCTTACATAGTAATGATGGAAGAACTCCTCTGTGGTCTTCAAGGAAACTTTAAAATGGTTTGTTACAAGTTGTATCGGTTTCCCGTTTTTGCCAAAACCAGGGCGAGCGATCAGGGCTCTCTTAGGCTTTGACAACTTCTTTGCTTCCTCAGCTTTAAGAGTCTCTGCACTTGGCGGCAAAGGTGGTGGTGGAGGCAAGTCCTCAGCCTTAATAAGCTCCCGGCTTGGCGGCAGGGGTGGCGGTGGCGGCAAGTCATCAGTAGACTCCATCTAACAGTACATTGTTAATCAGCAATGACAGTGAATTTTGAGAGAGGGTGCATAAATATGCATTTTATTACTAAAACAACAAACAAGGGAAAATATTAATGAGCAAGCAAAGTAAGTCCTGCTGCTTATTGGAAGTTGAACTCTAAACCTAACAAACAAGGCTGGGAAGGAGAGGTGCAGGGGTGGCGGTGGCAGCCAGTCATCAGTAGGCTCCATCTAACAGTACATTGTTAATCAGCAATGACAATGAATTTTGAGAGAGAGTGCATAACTATGCATTTTATTACTAAAACAACAAACAATGGAAAATATTAATGAGCAAGCAAAATAAGTCCTGCTGCTTATTGGAAGTTGAACTCTAAACCTAACAAACAAGGCTCGGAAGGAGAGGTTATCAGTGGACCTAGCAACGCCATTCCTAGTTACTCCCTCCGTTTCAAAATATAAGATGATTTAGCTTTGTAAAGCAAATGTATCTAGATTTCCTTCACTATGTAGGTTCATTCAGGTTTGGAGTGAATCTACACACTAAAAGAAGTCTAGATACATTTTCTTCACAAACCTAAAACATCTTATATCTTGAAACGGAGGTAGTACATACTTAAAACAAACTGGCCAATTCTTTTTAATGGTAATCTTAATCAAGAACACACTGGAAGACTTGTTCTGTAAGGAGTATCTGCATCCTTAAGATGATGAAAGAGAGACAAGAAATTCCACGAGTGAATACGTAAACAAACTACTTTGTGCAGAAGTGAATGACCATGCCCACTTCACGACTAAATATCATAGGGGAAAGAACATCTACCACAAGCATTGCCAGACCTGCTGTCTATAAAACATCAACAATATTAACAGCATGGGAAAGCAGTGGTACAATCAGAGCAGAGTCTACTTACTTTACCGGCCGAACCTGGTCCAAATCACTGCAGTAATCTGCACACAAACAAGTGAAACATGTCACTAAAAAGTGTTAGGAAAACAGAAGAATGGTGCATTAAGAAGATTTGGCAAAAAGAACTAATCCAGAGGAAAAGGAACAAAAAGAGCCAGCAAAGATAGAATAAAAACAGGGAAAGGGCTTTTTTTTCAGCAGACTGGAATCAGAACCCACAAAAACCTCTCCAAAAAACCCCAAACTTATTTTTTTTTCCAAGACTAACCGCAAAAACTTCTTTCTTTTCCAACAACTGCCGCACAAACTGCAAAACTAAAAACCTTACACATAAGTATAACATGAACCGTGGAATCCACCGGAAAAGGCACAAAAAGAAAACACAAGATTTCCCTTGCCTGCCGTGGAAACCATTAAAACCTCAGTAAAATGTACTCAGCATAGAACAGAAAAAAAACTTTTCTCCAGCATATTGGACATCAGGACACATAAAAACCTCCATGAAACCCCCAAAACTCGTTTTTTTCTTGAGAAACTAGCCCCAAAAACTTCTCTTTTTCTTTGAAGAAAAATACTACTGTGGAAGACATCTGACACACAAACTGCAAAGCCTGCACATGGATATGACAAAAACCCGGAGAAATAACATGACGAGGAGGTGAAAAGAAGAGCGGACTAGTACAGAATCCGTGAAGAAAGAAGGTTGCGAGCAGCTTATTTCCAAGGAACAATCGTTTCGCCCAAGAAAAACAAGGGCAGGGGCCCGAGAAACCCCAAATCCAACGCGCTGGGGAACATGCGAAGGACGGGGGCCAACAGACAGAACGAACCCCCCAAATCCAGCGCCCTGAGGAACATGCACACAAATGCATGACCTTGGCCGAAGAAACAAGGAAAAGAATCGCATGAAAAACGAAGAAGAGAAGCGCAAGAAGGATGAGGCGAAAACTAAACCCCCTTGACGAAAACGAACCGACGAAATCCGCGGAACAGAGCGTCCCAAACCAAGAACATCCAAAGATCCAAGCATATCCGTGAGAACGATCTAATCTACAGGAACCCTAGATGATATCCCTTGCCATTACCGAGAGCGGAAGAAGACCTCAGTCAGGAGAGGGCTTGGTTCCGGCTTCTGTTCCCCTCCTCTCTCCCTCGAACACTCTCCCTAGCCCCCAGCCACCGGACCGGCCCCCTCTTGTAGCAACGGGGAGCAAGGGCATAACGGTAAAATCCCAGGCGAGCTACCACCTATGCGGCGCACGCATCTCGGCCGTTGGCTTGGTGGAAGCATCGATCGTAGCCGTACGCGTGGGGCAGGTGGAGCTCGGGCGGGCTGCGTCGGCGTCAGGCACGTCCCGTGCTGCCTGGCCCCACCCAACCCACTTCCTCGGGTGCGGGGTCTAACTCGAAATCGTCTGGTCTGCTACGCTAGCTGACTGAAACGTGGGACGCCTTAGCTGTGGCCCTACAGGTCAATGAGTTGGGTGGGGGTTTTACGTACCCGCTCATTTTCCCCACGACCGCGAAGCCTCTACTCCCAGGTATCCACGCCCACTACTGCGCTGATCCGCTCCCCGGGGTGATAAAGGAGTCTGCTCCCGTAGGATGGACCTGGTCTATGCACCTGTGAACTGCGGAGCGGTCGATGCGTGAGACATCCGCCGTGGACTGGGCGCGTTCAACGGGCTGCATCGCGTGGCGTGGCACAGTACAGGCTGCAGGCGCTCATCGTTGCTGTGTCTGCTTGGTTTTGGGCAAGGCTTTTGAAAGGCATCAAGAAAGGGTGGTTGGTAAATTTCCTTTCTCCATTGCTGCGACTGCGATGAGGAGGGAGTACTTCCCCTTCCCTCCTGCTTGCTCGCTAGGACATTGCCAGCTCTCGTCTCTGCCACAGTGTGTACCTCCTTCCTTACTGCTGCTAGGACGACTGACGGGCCCACCCACCCGGCATGTGATGGTGGTAGAGGGCGCTTCCATCTTCGTGCTTCGGCTTTGCATTGGAGAGGACGATTCGTAGTAGTGGAGGTTCAAAATGGAGCGACCGTGCGCACATGCTCGCGCCTAAAAATCTGAATTTTCTTTATGACGCGTATCGTAACGTCTTATGTTCACAGATACTACTAGTAGTTTTTTTGGAGCTCAAAAAAAAGTCTGTATTCTTACATGATTGTTCTTTGTTTTCCTAGCCTATAGTATGACACAACAGATTTTTTATGTAAAAAAGTTAGATTTTCTTTGATTCGGATCTGTTGTTCATTCGAAAGCATATACGCTCAGCCGCCCGGAGGCAAGACGCCATCCTCGTTTCGAAGGACGTTTGATGCAAACTTGTTTTGCTGTTTGGAGATTAGTGCATCAAACTTGAATGGGGAATCGAGGGGACTTATCAAGTAATTATGTGGGGATTTAGTGCGGGACAAAATGGAGTGCATGAAACTTGAATGGGGAATCGAGGGGACTTATCAAGTACTACCTCCGTTTGGGATTATAAGTCCCGCGCGGATAACTAGGTTGCCAATTTAAACAAGATAATATAAATATTATAGCATAAAAATTATATCATTAGATACTCTAGAGGTTATATTTTTTAATGGTATATTTTTTGTGAAGTATAAGTTATATTTTATTAGTCAAATTAACAACCTAGGTATGCGCGTAGGACCTATAATCCCGAACAGAGGGAGTAATTATGTGAGGATTTAGTGTGGGACAAAATGGAGCCGGGTGTGATTACGACGACAGCACGACGTGGCCTATGATGAATCTATTTTTATGGATTGTTTTCAATATGCTATATTTACCCTATTGAATTATTTCTAGTTTTGCTCCATTTTGTGGATACCGACCGTATCTTGCAATGAATTTTTTTGGCTGGCTTTTATTGTCATAAATTTATCCTATTGAGTTATTTCCAAGATTGTTATTTGATGATTTTTATTGTCATTAATTTATCCTATTGAATTATGTATAGATTTGATATTTTTCAAGATTTCTAATTTATCCTATTGGAGTATTTTCAGTTTTAATCTTGCTTCCCTTTTACCGGCACGGCGTATTCTATGACGCATTTCCTTTTTTGGTTGATTTTTATGTTCCCATTGAACTATTTTTCGATGATTTTTAAATTTATCTTGTTGAATTGTTTCCCGTTTTATTCATGTTTATTCCTTACCATCACAAACATGTCCTATGTATCTTTTAGATTTACTTTCATTATTTACTTTTACTTTTAGTTATCTACGCTAAAATCTCTTTTATTCATGTTTGGATTTATTCCTTACCATCACAACATGCCGGGAAGCTTAGCGCTATAAGTCACTTGTTTTTAATTTTGATTTAAGATTGCAGGACCGTAACAATGGACAACACTCAACATTTAATCCAGCTTGAGGCCGTTAGGAAAATGGGTTCGCCCATGAACGCTTTTATAACTGTCAACAAAGGCATAAACCCAGATGGTATTGAGATCCATCCTTTATTATTCGAACTGCTACACTCTAAGAAACTTGTAAAAACCGATGAAGAGAGTGAAGGGAATATGTCCTGAGAGACAATAATAAAATGGTTATTATGTATATTTAAAGTATATGATAAATGGTTTATTTTACATGCTATAATTGTATTAATACGAAAATATTAATACATGTGTATTTAATAAACAAACAGAAAGTTCCTAGTTATGCCTCTCTCATAAACTAGCTCGTTGATTAACAAAATTATCAAGGTTTCCTGATCATGGACATTGGATGTTGTTAATAACGAGGTCACAACATTAGTGTAATAATGTGATGAACATTCATCTGAAGTATAGCATTACAATCTAAGTCATTGAGTATATATTACTATAACAACTTACGAAATGATCCTAATCCTTAGACCATGAGATCATGCCAATCACTAACACCGAAACAGTTTCTTGGTAACATCAAACGTCACACCGTAACAGGGTGATTATAAAGATGGGTTACGAACTACTAAAGTGTTATGCTGAGGCCCAGGGATCGAGAGTGGAATTTGTTCATCTTGATGACGGATAGATATACTATGGGCCCTCTCGGTGATATTACATTGATTAGCTTGCAAGTAAGTGATTTGATCACTAGAATGTTATATCACGAGAACGAGAAAAGAGTGCATGTCAGTAACGAGATCAAACTAGGTATGGATATACCGATAATCGAAACATGTAACATATCGCGAAACAAAGGGATTAAGATACTAGCGTAAAAGGTTCTCGCGATCACAAGAAAGTCATCGTTGAATGTGTGGGAGTCAATATGGGTCTTTAGATCCCACTTCTGATTATTGATCTGAGAGGGGTCTCGATCATGTCCGCATTATTCGCAAACCGTAGGCTGACACGCTTAAGAGACACCGACATCCATTTTGGAGCAAAAGTTTCATGCCGGAAAGAATAACAAGCGTGGGAATTTATTTCACTAGATACCGAAACGGGTTTTCATGTGAAATTGCAGAAAGTGTTTTTGCATGTGAAATAAAATACTAGAAATGGACTATATGTGAATGTTTTTCATTAAAGTAATTGGCAAAATTCTGAATAAACAAAAGGAGTTTTATTTAATGAGAGTTTGCATTAAATTTGGTGGAAATTTAATGAGAATTTGAGTGGGTTTTTGAGTGGAGGGAATTGAAAGGAATTTTTGTGAGTGGAGTGTCCACCCACATGAATGAGGGGAGGACAAGGGGGCAGCCCCATGTGCCGGCCACCCCCTTGGGGTCCCCCCTCTCCTATAAAAGGAGCCCCCCTCCTCACTTCTCACTCACACTTCCTCGTGAAGGATCTCTCTCCCCCTCTAATATTTATCCCCCATGGTCTCGGACTAGCAAGATACATGTTCCCGGTGGCTATTCAGCAAAAAAGAGTTGTGCTTCCGCTGCATCGCTAGAGCGAGGAGGTGGAGGTTGCTCGGTGCCTCGGACGTGTGTACGAGCACGGATGCGCCGCTAAGTTGCGGTGCTAAGGACTTCCTCTCGATCTTGAGATCGGCAAGAGATTGTCTACATCAACCACGAGTTTGAACTCGTTAAGCTTTGTCGGTCTTCAAGGTTATGTTCTCTACGGATATACATCCGCCCGTTGTTTGTATCTAGTAGATAGATCTTGGTACATAGTTGTTCCATCGTAGGAAATTTTTTGTTTTCTATACTGCGAACCCTACAGAGATTCCATATGGACACTTACAATTCTTTGAAGATGTTCTTGGTTCCTTTATGTTCGATAACTGTAACCTTGATATGGTTAAATCCAGTTGTTTAGACGAACACTCTCAATTAATGTTTACGACTAGTATAGATCTTTTTGTGTAGAAGCACCAAGGACTTGGACGGAATTGACAACCAAGTTCCTATAAAAATATTACTCATAAATGAAAGCTCACAGGATGAGAGGTACTATTATTAGTTTTAAAAATAGTTCTGGTGTGAGTTTATATGAAGGCTATATAAGGTATAAAAATTATCTAGATAATTGGCCCCATCATAGTTTACCTGATTAGTTAATCACTCATAGCTTTATTCCAAATAGTTGTAATAGTAGGTGGTGATGGACAACCATGAAGCAGCACCATTGACCTTGACGCCATGCTGGTGATGATGGAGATCATGTTTGTGCTTTGGAGATGGAGATCAAAGGCATAAGAATAAATAACATATCATCTGACATATTATGAATTGTATGTGATGTTAATCCTTTTTATGCATCTTGTATTGCTTAAATCACGATGGTAGCATTATAATATGATCTCGCTCACTAAATATCAAGTAATAAAATATTCGTCCTTAGTAGGCACTGTTGCTAAGACTGGTCGTTTCGAAGCATCACGTGATGATCGGGTGTGATAGATTTTACGTGTGTATACAACGGGTGCAAGCCAGATTTGCACATGTGGATACTAAGGTTAACCTTGACGAGCCTAGCATGTACAGGCATGGCCTCGGAACACGAAATATAGAAAGGTAAAGCATGGGTCATATGGATGATATGATAAATGATGACCCACAAGTATAAGGGTTGTATCGTAGTACTTTTGATAAATAGGAGTGTCGATCCCAACGAGGAGCAGAAGGTGTTGAACAGTGGTATGGAGCAGGAACTCTCTGCAAGTACTTAGCAAACTGATTTTTAGTGGTTTTTTGATAAGGCAACAAAACAAGGAGAAAGTAACAAAGAACAAACACAACAAGTGGCCCAATCCTTTCTTAGCAAAGGACAAGCCGGTGGAAATACTTATAAAGACCAAACGTTCTCGAGGACACATGGGAATTCTGTCAAGTGCTTTCGCTTCAAATAGTTGAGTACTCTTCTCTGGTGTTGTAAGTGTTGTGTGGGTGAACCTGTGCTAACATGCCGACCTTACTTGGACTAATACATACTTGTGATTAACCCCCCTGCAAACATATGTAACTACAGGAAAGTAATTAAGATATAAATCTAACCACAACCTTAAACTCTGAGATCCTACACTCCCTTATGCAAAGGTGTCCTAACGGGGGTTCAGGTTTCTTTCACTCCGGCAACCCCACAATTAGTAGCCAAATACACAATGCAATCCCCTAGGACCATAAATGGTGAAGTATCATGCAGTCGATGTTCACATGACACCACTAGAAGAATAGCACCACAATGTAGGGTTCGCAGCATAGAAAACAAAAATTTTCCTACGATGTGAACTATATACCAAGATCTATATACTAGATACAAACAACGGGCGGATGTATATCCGTAGAGAGCATACCCTTGAAGACCGACAAAGCTTAACGAGTTCAACTCGTGGTTGATGTAGACGATCTCTTGCCGATCTCAAGATCGAGAGGAAGTCCTAGCGCCGCAAATCGGCAGTTGCATCCGTGACACACGTTCGAGGCACTGAGCAACCTCGCCTCCTCGCTCCGGTGATGCGGTGAAGCACAACTCTTTCTTGCCGAATAGCCACGGGAACATGTATCTCGCTAGTCCGAGACCATGGGGAATAAATTCTAGAGGAGAGAGATCCTTCGAGGAGGTGTGAGAGACAAGTGAGGAGGGGCTCCTTTTATAGGAGGAGGGGACCCCAAGGGGTGGCTTGGCGCATGGGGGGCCTTGCCCTCCCCTCTTCATGTGGGTGGACACTCCAATCACAAAACTCCTCTAAATACCATCCACTCAAAACTCCACTCAAAAATCCCATTAAATTTCCACCAAATTTAATGCAAACTCTCATTAAATAAAACTCTTTTATTTTATTCAGAATTTTGTCAATTACTTTAATGACAAACATTCACAAATAACCCCTTGCTAGAATTATATTTCACATGCATAACCACTTTATGCAATTTCACCAAAACCTGTTTGGTATCTAGTGAAATAAATTCTGCGCTTGTTCATTCTTTTCGGCATGAAACATTTGCTCCAATTGGATGTCGGTGTCTCTTAAGTGTGTCACCCTACGGTTCGTGAATAATGCGGACATGATCGAGACCCCTCTCGGATCAATAATCGAGCGGGATCGGAGACCCATCTCGACTCCCACACATTCAACGATGACTTTCTTGTGATCGTCGGAACCTTTTACGCTAGTATATTAATCCCTTTGTTTCACGATATATTACATGTCCGAGATTCGATCATCGGTATCACCATACCTAGTTTGATCTCGTTCGACATGCACTCTTTTCTCGTTCGTGATATAACATTCTAGTGATCAAATCACTTGCTTGCAAGCTAATCAATGTGATATCACCGAGGGCCCAGTATATCTATCCGTCATCGGGATGAACAAATTCCACTCTCGATCCATGAGCCTCAACATAACACTTTATTAGTTACGAATCCATCTTTATAATCACCTTGTTACGGTGTGACGTTTGATGTTATCAAGAAACTCTTAGGTGTTAGTGATTGACATGATCTCATGGTCTAAGGATTAGGATCACTTCGTAAGTTGTTATAGCAATATAAACTCAATGACTTTGATCGTAATGCTATACTTGGATGAATGTTCATCACATCATTACACTAATGTTGTGATCCCATTATTAACAACATCCAATGTCCATGATCGAAACCTTGATCATCTTGTTAATCAACGAGCTAGTTTATGAGAGAGGCATAACTAGGAACTTTCTGTTTGTTTATTAAACACACATGTATTAACGTTTCCGTATTAATACAATTATAGCATGCAAAATAAACATCTATCATATACTTGGAATACACATAATAAACACTTTATTATTGCCTCTCAGGGCATATTCCTTGATCTCCCACTTGCACTAGAGACAATAATCTAGTTACATAGTGATAAATCTAACACCCATTGAGTTCCGGTGTTGATCATGTTTTGCTCTAGGGAGAGTTTTAGTCAACTGATCTGCTACATTGAGATCCGTATGTACTTTACAAATCTTTATATCTCCATCCTTGACATGCTCACGGATGGAGTGAAACCGGCGCTTAATATGCTTGGAATGCTTGTGAGACCTTGGCTCTTTGGCATTGGCAATGGCACCATTGTTGTCACAATAGATCACCATTGGGTCCTACGCGTTTGCCACAACTCCTAGTTTGGATATGAACTCCTTCATCCAAACTGCTTCCTGAGCTGCTTCTGAAGCAGCAACATATTCGGCCTCCGTTGTTGATCCCGCTACCACAGGTTGTTTGGAGCTCCTCCAACTAACCGCTCCGCCATTCATGAGAAATACGTATCCGGATTGAGACTTAGAGTCATCCGGATCGGTGTCAAAGCTAGCGTCGACATAACACTTAGCGACGAGCTCTTCTTCACCTCCGTATACAAGAAACATATCCTTAGTTCTTCGTAAGTACTTAAGGATATTCTTGACCGCTATCCAATGTTAGAACTCGGATCCGATTGGTACCTACTAGTCAAACTAATAGCATGTGCCACATCCGGTCTTGTACATAGCATGGCGTACATTATAGAGCCTATGGTGAAGCATAGGGACTTTGTCCATTATCTCTCTTTCTTCCGCGAAGCCGGGACTTTGAGTCTTACTCAATGTCTTGCCTTGCAACATAGGTAAGAACCCTTCTTACTTCCGTCCATTTTAAACTTCTTTAAAATCTTATCAAGGTATGTACTGCGATAGCCCTATTAGGCGCCTAGATCTATCTCTATAGATCTTTATGCCTAATATGTATGACCTTCACCTAGGTCCTTCATTGAAAATTTCTTTGTTTAGATAACTTTTAACATTGTTTAAAGTTCTATATCATTCGATCAATAATATGTCATCCACATATAATATCGAAATGCCACATTGCTCCCACTCACTTTCTTGTAAATACAAGCTTCTCCATAAGTTTGGACAAATCCAAACTCTTTGATCACCTCATCAAAGCGGAGATTCCAACCGTGATGCTTGCTTCAATCCATAGATGGATCATGAAGCTTGCACACCTTGTTAGCATCCTTAGGATTGACAAAACCCTTTGGTTGTATCATATACAACTCTTCTTCAATATTACCATTGAGAAACGCGGTTTTGACATCCATTTGCCATATTTCATAATCGAAATATGCAGCAATTGCTAACATAATCCTAATCGACTTTAGCATCGCTACGGAGAGAAAGTCTCATCGTAGTCAACTCCTTGAATTTGTCGAAACCCCTTTGCGACAAGTCGAGCTTTATAGATGGTCACATTACCATCGACATCGCTTTTCCTTTTGAAAATCCATTTGTTCTCCACGGCCTTTCGTGAGGTAATTCCACCAAGTTCCAAACTTGATTTTCATACATGGATTCCATCTCGGATTTCATGGCTTCTAACTATTTGTTGGAATCTGGGCTCATCATCGCTTCTTCATACGTCGCAGGTCATTATTTTCATCAACCATGAAATTCATGACAGATTTCCGTCTGTTCGGGGCTGCAGCGTCTGTTTGACTGCGAGGTTCGGTACTCTCTTTTGGAGTTTCATGATCTCTATCATTAGTTCCTCTTCAACAGGTGGAGCCAACTCGAACAACTTCCGCTGCGCTACTCGCCATACTTTGAAGAGAAGGTTCCAACCTCTTGAGTTCTACCTTCCGACTACTCACACCTTTTGTAGAAACTCTTTCTCTAGAAAGGATCCATTCTTGGCAACAAAAACCTTTCCCTCGGATCGTGATAGAAGGAATACACAATAGTTTCTTTAGGGTATCCTATGAAGACGCATTTTTCCGCTTTGGGTTCGAGTTTATCCGGTTGAAGTTTCTTCACATAAACATCGCATCCCCAAACTTTAAGAAATGATGACTTAGGTTTGTTTCCAAACCACAATTCATCGGTGTCTTTTCAACGGATTTAGATGGTGCCCGATATAAAGTGAATGCAGGTTTCTAGTGCATAACCCCAAAATGACAACGGCAAGTCCGTCAGAGACATCATAGATCGAACCATATCTAATAAAGTATGATTACGACGTTCGACACACCATTTCATTGTGGTGTTCGGCAGTGTGAGTTGTGAAACAATTCCACACTCTTTCATGTGAGTGCTAAACTCGTAACTTAGATACTCACCTCCACGGTCGACCGTAGAAATTTGATCTTTCTATTACGATGATTTTCCACTTCATTCGAAATTCCTTGAACTTTTCAAAGGTTTCAGACTTGTGTTTCATCAAGTAGATATAACCATATCTACTCAAATCATCCGTGAAAGTAACAAAATAACGATATCCACCTCGTGTTGACACACTCATTGGACCACATACATCGAATGTATGATTTCCAATAAATCGTCGCCTGTTCCATTGAACCGAAAAGCGGCGTTCTAGTCATCTTGCCCATAAGGCATGGCTCACATGTATCAAATGATTCATAATCAAGTGATTCCAAAAGTCCATCCGAATGGAGCTTCTTCACGTTTAATGCCAATATGACCTAGCGGCGATTGCCACATATATGCGGATATATCATCATTAAGTTTAATCCTTTTAGCATCAACATTATGAATATGTGTAACATTATCATTGAGATCTAACGAAATAAACCATTCATCATCGGTGCATGACCATAAAAGATTTCATTCATATAAATGGAACAACCATTGTTCTCGATTTAAATGAATAACCACTTTGCATCAAACATGATCCAGATACAATGTTCATGCTCAAGGTGCACCGAGATAACATTTATTCAAGTTTATGACTAATCCCGATGGTAAGTGGAGAGGCAGCGTTAACGGCGATTACATCAACGTTTGATCCATTGCGACACGCATCTTGACCTCACCTTGCTAGCGGTCGCTTGTTCCGACCCACGATTCGAGTTACAAATATTAGCAACGACGGTATCAAATACCCGGTGCTCTGCGAGCACTAGACAAGTACACATCAATAACATGTATATCATATATACCTTTGTTTGCCTTGCCGGCCTTCTTATGCCGGATACTTGGGGCGATTGCGCTTCAGTGGCGATCCCCTTACAATAGTAGCACTCGGAATCAGACTTAGGTCCAACTCGGGTTTTTTTTCAGGCGCGGCAACAGGCTTGCCGCCCTTACTTCCCTTCCGTTTTCCCTTCTTGTCTTTCTTGAAACCAGTGTTCCTATTGATCATCAACACTTGATGTTCCTTTTTGATCTCCACTTCTGCAGTTTTAAGCATTGTGAGCTCGGGGAGACTTCTTCATGCCTTGCATATTATAGTTCATCACGAAGCTTTTATAGCTAGGTGGCAGAGACTGCAGAACACGATGGATGCCTAAGTCAATGGGAATCGTTATTCCCAAGGACACAAGCTTATCGGCGTAACCCGACATATTGAGTACATGGTCACTAACGGAGCTATGCTCTTCCATCATGCAGCTAAAGAACTTTTCTGAAGCATTGTAGCTCTCTACAGCAGCATGTGTGTCGAAAATCATTTTCAACTCACCCATTGTATCAAATGCATTGCCGTTTTGAACGCTTTGAGTTCGGCTCTAGCCCATACAATATGCCGCAATGAACTAAGTTGTGGTCCTCTGACAGTCGATAGACATTCTTCTCCTCGTCGGGGCATCATCAAAAGGTGGGGGCCTAGCAGACTTCTAGCACATATTGCTTTTGTGCAGAGAGGAGAATCCTCAAATTCATGGCCCATTCAAGAAGTTGCTACCGTTCGTTGCTAGTTTCTCTTTCTCCATGAACACATTGAAATTAAAAGCAGGTGGTGCCATCTACAACAGAATTTGTAAAGTTTAGACTAAGTGTATGATAGATCGAGTTCAACTAATCTATATTACGAATGAACTCCCACTCAAAAACGACATCCCTCGTGTCCTTTTGGTGATTACATGAACCAAATCCACTACACCAAGTCTGATCATCACGTGAGTCGGTATAGCTTCAAAGGCGAGCATCAAATGGGCATCATATCAACTATATGACTCATGCTTAACCTTTCGATTACGTGTTCCGAGGCCATGTCGTACATGCTAGGCTCGCCAAGTTAGAACCTTAGTATTTGCGTGTGTAATCGCTTTTACACCCGAAATATGGTCGTGGATCCAAGAACACCCGATCATCACGTGATGTGTTGGAGCGACGAAAACATAATCGGTGCATACTAAAGGAAGAACACATTCTTATCTTGATATTTAAATGAGGGATCATCTTATTATGCTTAACAAAGCGCTAAACAAGCAATATAAGATGTAATCAAACATCATATGTTTATTAGTGAAATTATATGGTTCCCGCAGATGATCTCTATCATGTGCATCGTGGTATGATCACTATCATACCTATATGTGTAAATCCAAGATCTATGGATTTTACACGCTATGTGTGTTGTAAGAGTATCATCTCATACTTCTACTTACAACACTACCATATCATAACACTAGCCTAGCAACAATCTAAACTAGACGCCTCTAATTTATCCATTGCAAGTTTTACGTGGCTTAGGGCTTTCGAGATAGAACCGTTCTTACCTACGAACATGAACCACAACGAGGATAATCAAATTGTTGACAACTCGCTTGCAAAATAGATATTGACTATAGTAGGAGACAGACACCCGCTAGCCACTTATGCAAACTAGTTGCATGTCAAGCGTGGAACAGGTCTCATGTGCGAGGACATGTAAAGTTTGTCCGGGCCGCTTCATCCCACTATGCCACCAATATCCAAAATCACAACAAAGGAGCAACAACATGATCATCATCGCCCACATACTCATATGTGTACTACCCGTGTAAAGTATCTACGCATAGATCCGCTCACGATACCCCGTAGGGTTCGCAGCATAGAAAAAAAAAATTCCTACGATGTGAACTATATACCAAGATCTATATACTAGATACAAACAACGGGCGGATGTATATCCGTGAGAACATACCCTTGAAGACCGACAAAGCTTAACGAGTTCAACTCGTGGTTGATGTAGACGATCTCTTCGATCTCAAGATCGAGAGGAAGTCCTAGCGCCGCAAATCGCCAGCGCATTCGTGCTCGCACACGTTCGAGGCACCGAGCAACCTCCGCCTCCTCGCTCCGGCGATGCGGAAGCACAAATCTTTCTTGCCGAATAGCCACGGGAACATGTATCTCGCTAGTCCGAGACCATGGGGAATAAATTCTAGAGGGAGAGAGATCCTTCACGAGGAGGTGTGAGAGACAAGTGAGGAGGGCTCCTTTTATAGGAGGAGGGGAACCCCAAGGGGTGGCAGCGCATGGGGCTGCCCCTTGCCCTTCGCTCTTCATGTGGGTGGACACTCCACTCACAAAACTCCTCTAAATTCCCTCCACTCAAAGTCCACTCAAAATTCCCATTAAATTTCCACCAAATTTAATGCAAACTCTCATTAAATAAAACTCTTTTATTTTATTCAGAATTTTGTCAATTACTTTAATGAAAACATTCACAAATAACCCCTTGCTAGAATTCTATTTCACATGCATAACCACTTTATGCAATTTCACCAAAACTGTTTGGTATCTAGTGAAATACATTCCGCGCTTGTTCATTCTTCGCATGAAACATTTGCTCCAATTGGATGTCGGTGTCTCTTAAGTGTGTCACCCTACGGTTCGTGAATAATGCGGGCATGATCGAGACCCCTCTCGGATCAATAATCGAGCGGGATCTGGAGACCCATCGACTCCCACATTCAACGATGACTTTCTTGTGATCGTCGAACCTTTTACGCTAGTATCTCAATCCCTTTGTTTCACGATATATTACATGTCCGAGATTCGATCATCGGTATCTCCATACCTAGTTTGATCTCGTTATCGACATGCACTCTTTTCTCGTTCTGTGATATAACATTCTAGTGATCAAATCACTTGCTTGCAAGCTAATCAATGTGATATCACCGAGAGGGCCGAGTATATCTATCCGTCATCGGGATGAACAAATTCCACTCTCGATCCATGAGCCTCAACATAACACTTTATTAGTTACGAATCCATCTTTATAATCACCTTATTACGGTGTGACGTTTGATGTTATCAAGAAACTCTTAGGTGTTAGTGATTGACATGATCTCATGGTCTAAGGATTAGGATCACTTCGTAAGTTGTTATAGCAATATAAACTCAATGACTTTGATCGTAATGCTATACTTCGGATGAATGTTCATCACATCATTACACTAATGTTGTGATCCCGTTATTAACAACATCCAATGTCCATGATCAGGAAACCTTGATCATCTTGTTAATCAACGAGCTAGTTTATGAGAGAGGCATAACTAGGAACTTTCTGTTTGTTTATTAAACACACATGTATTAACGTTTCCGTATTAATACAATTATAGCATGCAAAATAAACATCTATCATATACTTGGAATACACATAATAAACACTTTATTATTGCCTCTCAGGGCATATTCCCTTCACACAACTTAAATACTAAACCATTAAATAATAACTCAACACAAATCCACTAATAACAACATGACTTCTCTCATGTCCTCAAGAACTAAACGAACTACTCACAAGACATCATATGGATCAAGATCAAAGATGATATGGTAATGGATAACAATCTGAACATAAACAATAATCCAATGGTTCCACTCACAAGCATCAACTACAATAGTAATTAATATCGGGAAAGTTTCCCCTAAGAACTAAAGCAATATCCAATACAATTTTTACAGCGGGACGGAGTGGTGATGATGGTGCTGGTGGAGATGATGATGTGGATGATGATGATGATCCCTATGAAGCCTAGGTTGATGATGGTGTTAATGGCGATGGTCTCCCCTCTCCGGGAAGGAATTCCCCCCGGCAGAAATCTTTCTGCCAGAGAGATCTTTCTCTCTCGGTGTTTTTCGCCCCTAGAGGCGGCGGAAATCTTTCTATGGTCGCCCCCCTGGCCTTAGGGTTTTGTAGGGAAGATATAGGCGAAGGGGCGGAGTCGGGAGCCGGGCAGGTGGGCCACACCTGCCCTAGGCATGACCCAGGGGGGCCCGCGCCTAGGGGTGTGGGCCCCCTGCGGCCCGTCTTCGCTCCTCCTTCTGGCTTCCTCATTCTTTTGGAAAAATAATATTTTCCCATATTTTTCTGGTATTTTTCTGATCTTCACGAAATTGCATCGAAAACGCCTTCTTTTCCATCAGAATCCAGACTCCAACAGTCCATCCTCCAACAATCAACCAACATGCACAAACAGATGAAAAGCCATAAGTAATACCTCATAATAAGACATATATCAATGGATAGAGATAAATTATGATATAGAATGGTGATGCAAATTGGGCGTATCAACTCCCCCAAGCTTAGACCTTCGCTTGTCCCCAAGAGAAAACTGAGCTCAGTAAACATGTACACAGGTTTATGGAGTGAAGTGTCGATAAAAGAATACGAACAAGAAGTATCACACTTACCATTGCACAACTCATAGAAGAAAACAACTCACCATTATATAACTTAGCTTGCAACCAAGTACAACAGTCACAATAGAGATGCATAAGGATAAATCATAATTGGAATTGGCAAACTTGTTCTTGGTCAGAGAACACATGACAAACAGTTTCACAAAAGCTTTTTGTAGAAGTTTTATAACAAGAGCACTCTTTGCTCAAAAAGGTTTTTCACAAGTGAAGGCTTTCAAAGTAATACTAAATAGATAAGAGTTTTGTGCAAACAAGAAAGATAAAGAACATGCTTGAATAAATCACCATATGAATGCTTGAAACACAACAACTCAAATGCTTGCTGGAGATAGAGAGGAAGTAGGTTTACTGACTCAACTTGGAATGTGGGAGAAAGGTCCCTTTATAGAGGGAAGCAGGGATTACAAGTCATAAAGAGCTTCCAAAAGATTATGGTACTTACTATCTTTGAGCCCTCATTGACCCTATCATAGGCATCTTGAGATGATTAAGGTTAAAGTGCACAAAAATGGAGTATATGCTTGATGAAATATAAGTTGGCAATCTCATGTCCCTTGAATATGAGGGACACTCCTCATGATACTCTACTTTGGTCACAGGTAAGTTCTTGTCATTGTAAGTACATGCGTATCACAGAGAACCGCCAATGCAGTACCCCTTGCACATGGTACAGGAGCTTCCCCATAATCAAAATGACAAGGAAAGCAGACAATGAGCATCTCAACGATCTTTTTATTTACTATGTGCATATCTTTTTATTGAGGATGCTTGATAGATAGCTCACTATGGTGATGCTGCAAGTTTCCACCTTGATTAGGCATGGCTTAGGCTAGCGTCCCAGGCGTTTCTCTAACATAGAATTCAGACTCCATGGACTTACAAGTTCTCTCTTTATTTCACACCGTTGACATTCATAGACAAAAGAACACGATATCAATTGTGTACTGAGTACAAGTGCAATGTTGAAAACGTTCCCCGTGATAGCACAATTTTGCTAATTCCAACGTATAGGTGCAAGCATATACAACTTCGATGGCACAATGGTTCAAGTCTATTAGGGGCAAGAAAATAAGGTGTGCCATCAAGTTTGTGAGAGCTTTACTAACTAGTTTTCACGTAACAAAATACTTTTTAATTTGAAAGATAGATGAATCTTGAGAATTTGCTTGGAATAGCAAAAGCTACTAGGTAGATATGATGGACACAAGTGGTAAAAGTTTTGGTTCAAAGGGATTTGGAAACATGAGAAGTATGCCTTCTCAAAACAGGTTTTTGGCTAGCAAGTCTGGGTAGCAAGCAAGAGAGTTGAAAGAAATAAGAAAACATACAAGTAATAAAACCAAACATGAAACCTTCCTTGAAGACACAAAAGAATCTTAAATAAATAATACTAAGCTTATGAGCCAACAAGAAAGAAAACAAATGATACAAGATACCTATAAGCTTTTTTCTCCTTTTCTCTTCCAAAGTAATGCTACTGACCAGAACTCGGTTTGCCAAAACCAATTTAGATCCACTTGATGATCCCAAAGTGATGCCAATACCGATCAACAAGATCCATCATATAGTAGAGATTGCAAACTAAAATAAGAAGTGCAAAAAGTAAAAGATGAGACTTCTCATTAATATTTAATAAAGGCACTCACACCAAGGGATACATAGATAATCAACTAAAGGAGAGATACTTTCACATGCAAACCAAACTATAAGGTAACTGTTGGAGATATGCCCTAGAGGCAATAATAAATATAGTTGTTATTATATCTTTGTGTTTATGATAAATGTTTACATTCATGCTATAATAGTATTAACAAGGAAACATTAATACTTGTGTGATTTGTAAACTAAAATAGAGTCCCTAGTAAAGCCTATTTATAATACTAGCTTGTTGGTTAATAAATGATTGTGGTTTCCCTATCATGAACATTGAGATGTTATTAACAACAAGATCATATCGTTAGGAGAATGATATGGTGGACATACTCCTATAGATAAGCGTAGCATAAAGATCAAGTCATTTTAATAGTTCAATTGTTATATGCTTTCTGATACATAGTAACCTAATTCCTTCGACCATGAGATCATGCATATCACCTTTACCGGATGGATGCTTTGATGACATCAAACACCACCGTGGCGGGTGGCTATAAAGGTGGCATTGAGTGTTCGGAAAGTATTGGTTGAGACACATGGATCAAGAGTGGGATTTGTCCATCCATATGACGGATAGATATACTCTGGGCCCTCTCGGTGAAATGTCATCCAATTAGCTTGCAAGCATGTGACTGGCTCACAAGGGATCACATATCACGGGAACGAGAAAAGAGTACTTATTAGTAACAAGGTTGAACTAGGTATGCAGAGATACCGACGATCATAACCTCGGATAAGTAAACTATCGTGAGACAAAGGTAAATTGGTATCGTATGTAAGCGGTTCATTTGATCGCAAAGTAATCATAGAAATATGTGGGAGCCATATGAATTTCTAGATTCCTCTATTGGTTATTGTTCGGAGAAGTGTCTCGATCATGTCCGCATAATTCACGAACTGTAGGGAGACACACTTAAGGATTCGACGTTGTTTGAGTAGTTATGGAATGATGAGAAAGAGACCGAATGTTGTTCGAAGTCTCGGATGGAATCCGGGATATCACGAGGAGATCCGGAATGGTCCGGAGAATAAGATTCATATAAGGAAAGTCCTGTTTTGGAGTTGGAGAATGGTTCCGGTGTTTTCATCGGGAATGTTCTAGAAGGTTCCGGAATGTCCGACACTCCGGAGGGGAAGGGTACATGAATGTGTCATACCAAGTTGGAATGATTGCATCATGTACTAAGTGTCATCGCTGGACAAAATAAAGGGTTTAATCGAATCCTAGTTTGAAAAGTCAAACGCCAATTTGAAAAGTCAAACGACTATTTTGGGAAGTGGAGGGGAAGTGGGAAACCGAGTTGGGGAGGAGTTCCTCCTCCATCGCCGGCCCACTAGGGATCCAAGTTGGGGAGGGACTCCCTCCCCTTGGCCGGCGCCTCCCACCTATAAAGGGAGGGGCAGGGCTGCCCCTCCTAGTACACAAGATCTCCACCCAAAACCCTAGCCCCGGCGCCGCCACCTCCTGCCGCCGCCGCCTAGCTAAACCCTAGCTGTCGGCTTGCCCCTCCTTGGTGATTCTAAACCCTAGATCACCGAGGGCTCTCTCATAGTCCACCATACTCGCTCCGGCTTAAGGCGAAGCCCTGCGAGATCTCCCCTCTACTTAGGTACCACTTGTTGTCTTCGGAATCACGAGAGAGTGCTACAACCTCCGCTTCTCTTTGGAACAAGGAGAGGAAGGTCTTCGTCGAAATCCGAACGTGTGACCGATGCGGGAGCGCTCTTGAACGCAGCCTTGGGAAGGATCGTCTACGCGATCTTGAGATCGGGAAGAGTACGACTACACCACCCACGAGAATCCGCTCTCGTTAAACACTTTGGAATCTTCGAGGGTGAGTTATTCCATCGACTCGTTGCTACAATCTAGTAGATAGATCTTGGCTTGTTTGTTTGTATGCGGTAGAATTTTTTTGTTTTCCATGCTACGAAACCCTATAGTAACCTCTCTACCACAGATATGAATCCACTAAAAAGGTAATGATAAAAGATAATGGTGGTGATACCACGACACTCCCCCAAGCTTGGAACAAACCAAGGGCATGCCAAACCTGATGATGAATTACTCCTTCGGTTGTGTTCCCTTGTCGTACTTCCAAGGCAATGGTTCCCCATCCAGAAAGGATGTCCTTGTCTCCGCAATCTTGAAACTAGCAGCAGAGCTTATGCGATCAAATCTAGCCTCATACTCACAGTTTTGGTTCTGTATGTCATAGAGTTGTGCTTGCAATTGGTTGGTGGTCTGACGGAGTGAGAAGATCTCTTCTCGAAGCTCAACAACTTCTCCCTGGTGCTTGGTGATGAGTTTTGAACTTATCTTGTGAATAACATCCACTTCGTGTTATGCCATGTTCTTGTACCTGAAAACTTCCTGCTCCAATGCTTCCATCTTGTCTTCCAGACCGCCTTCTCCTTTAGGGCCTTGAACTTCTTTCATTTGTACATTCCCTTCTTTGAGAATCAATTCCGTGGGATGAATCCTCAACTCATACATGTACGGGTTGAGGATGTCCGCAGAGGAATCCTCCATGGGTGATCTAGAAGAAGACATTGAGGCTCTAAATCTGAGAATTTTCCTGACAAAAATAGATCGAAACGAAAACACGACGAGAACATGATGCAAGAACCTCGGGGAATCTGGGGGTTATATATTACGATGTTTTAAGGCAAAAGGAAGGTACTGACACGGAAACGAGACGGAGACGGATTTCGAGGGTGGCACACACCCCTCAGGCGCGGCCAGGCTAGGCCCACTTGCATATTTGAAAAGGGTAGGCCAATAAAATCCAGATTGTAAAACCTTTTGTGCAGTCCTATCCCCAGCATGATGTCCTCCATAAGCACTACCATGACATTTTATCAATATCTCTTGTTGCTCAAATTCTGGAACACATCTTCGCATAATGCCATCTACTCCTTCTTTATATAAGTGTGGGTCATCCCAAAAGTAATGCCTTAGATCATAAAATAATTTCTTTCTTTGCTGAGCTGTAAAGGTTGGAGGCAAATACTTCGAAACAATAAAGTTAGCATAATCAGCATACCAAGGACTCTTATGTGGACTTACCCTTATTGCACCTAACTGCTCATTTGGAAAACTATCATTAACATGCAAAGGGTCAAAGGAAATGTTTTCCAAACGAGATAAATTATCAGCAACAGGATTATCAACACCTTTCCTATCCATAATATGCAGATTAAACTCTTGCAAAAGCAACACCCACCTTATAATCCTAGGCTTAGCGTCCTTCTTTGTCATAAGGTACTTAATAGCAGCATGATCAATATGAATATTGACCTTAGAATCAACAATATAAGGTCTAAACTTATCACAAGCAAAGATTACAGCTAAGAACTCTTTTTCAGTAGTAGCATATTTCTTTTGAGAAGCATATTGAGTCTTGCTAGCATAATGAATAACATTCAACTTCTTGTCAACATGTTGTCCAAGGACAGCACCCACATCAAAGTCACTAGCATCACACATAATTTCAAAAGGTAAACTCCAATCAGGTGATTGGACAATAGGAGGAGTTGTCAAAGCTTTCTTCAAAATTTCAAAAGCTTCCTTACAATCATCATCAAAAACAAAAGGTACATCTTTTTGAAGAAGATTAGTAAGGGGCTTTGAAATTTTGGAGAAATCTTTAATAAACCTCCTATAGAAACCAGCATGACCAAGGATACTACGAATACCTTTGATATCTCTTAGACAAGGCATCTTCTCAATTGCTTCAATTTTGGCTCTGTCAACTTCAATGCCTCTTTTAGAGATCTTATGTCCAAGAACAATCCCTTCATTAACCATGAAATGGCATTTCTCCCAATTAAGAACAAGGTTGGTTTCTTCACATCTCTACAAAAATTTATCAAGGTTGTGCAAACAGTTATCAAAAGAAGTTCCATAGATGGAAAAATCGTCCATGAAAACCTCCACAATTTCTTCACAAAAACCATAAAAGATAGCGGACATACATCTCTGAAAGGTAGCAGGAGCATTACATAAACCAAAAGGCATACACCTATAAGCATAAGTACCATAAGGACAAGTGAAAGTAGTTTTCTCTTGGTCCTGTGCTTTCACAGCAATTTGAGAAAACCCAGAATAACCATCAAGAAAGCAAAATTGAGTCTTTTTGCACAACCTCTTAAGCATTTAATCAATAAAGGGCAAAGGATAATGATCTTTCTTAGTAACTTTATTAATCTTTCTAAAATCAATGCACATTCTATACCCAACCACTACTCTTTGGGGTATGAGCTCATTATCCTCATTAGGCACAACAGTTATTCCCCCTTTCTTGGGAACATAATGAACAGGGCTAACCCATTTACTATCAGCAATAGGATAAATAATACCAGCATCAAGGAGTTTTAATACCTCATTTCTTACCACATCCTTCATCATAGGATTTAGACGGCATTGGTGTTCAGCAACTGGTTTTGCATCAGGTTCTATATTAATAGCATGCTCACATATAGTAGGAGAAATCCCCTTTAAATCATCAAGAGTATAGCCCATAGCTCCTCAGTGTTTCTTCAATATCTCCAATAACATCTCTTCTTCCTTTCCTGAAAGTTTAGAACTAATAATAACAAGATATACTTTCTTATCATCAAGATAAGCATATTTAAGATCATCAGGTAAAGGTTTTAATTCGAAAACAGGATCCCCTTTAGGTGGTAGTGTGGTACCCAAATCTTCCACAGGTAGATTATGCTTAAGTAACTCAGGCTAACGAATGAAATCCTCGTCAATCTCATTTCTTTCCTTCATGAATACATCACTTTCATGATCTTCCATAAACTGCTGCAAGGCATTGTTAGGAGCAAGAGAAATAGCAGAAAGTTGCTCAACCCTGAAATCCTCACCAGGCAGTTCATTTTCATAAGGAGTTTTGGCAAATTTGGAAAAATTAAACTCATAAGACTCTCCAGCAAACTTAGTCAAAACTTTTTCCTTCCTACAGTCTATGATAGCCCCACAAGTATTCAGAAAGGGTCTACCAAATATAATAGGATAGGTTTTACTAGCTTCTTTACCAAGTACTAGAAAATCAGCAGGATATTTGATCTCACCACAAGGACCTCCACATCTCTTACAATGCCAATGGGCAAACTTGCTCTGTATTATCAAGGTGAATAACCACATCAATGTCCTTAAGCTCACAAGGACCAATCTCTTGCATAATTCCCTTGTAAAGCTCATAAGGAATAGCACTAGAAGTAGCACCAATATCACACAAACCATAATAGCTATGACTACCAATTCTAACAGAAAGGACAGGGACACTAGCTTTTCTAACTTTCTTAGGATGAGAAACAATATTAGTAGCATCTTCACAGAAGACAATATGCTCATCCTCTATACTTCTAGTGACAAGATCTTTCACAATAGCTACCACAGGCTCAATATCTCTAAGCTCATCGGGCCCCATAGTTTTCTTTGCGCTTTTGCTAACCACATTAGCTATATAGAATGTTCCCTTACCTTGGAAGGAAAAGGGATTTTTCAACATAAGGTTCAAGCAAAATAGGATCGACAATACAAACCTTTACGCTGGCAGGAACATGGGTAACAATGTCTTTATAAGGAGCATGGTACTTGTCCTACTCCTTCTTGGGAATTTCAATATAAGAGGCAAAGGCCTTAAAACATTTTGCAAGAACTTGAGGATCAAGACCAAACTGATTGCTAATATGATGGAAGTCATCAGTTCCCATAAAAGATTTAATGCATTCATAATCATAGTTTATACCTGACTTTCTTCCTTTGTCATTCTCCCATGCTGCAGTGTTATCTTGAATACGGTCTAGGAGGTCCCATTTAGCTTCTTCCTTCATACGTGTGAATGATCCAGCACAAGAAGCATCTAGTAAATCTTTATCATGAAGAGAAAGCCTAGCATAAAAGTTATTGAGAATAATATTGTAAGGGAGTTCATGAATAGGACATTTAAGCATTAGTAACTTCATTTTCCCCCAAGCTTGAGCTATACTCTCTCCATCAAGAGGCCAAAAGTTATATATATGATTTCTATCCTTATGAATCTCACTGGGAGGATAAAATTTAGAGTAAAAGAGAGATGACATCTCCTCCCATTCCATGGATTGTCTATTCTTCAACAGCTTATACCATTCTTCATCTCTCCCTTTCAAGGATACGGAGAGTAACTTATTCTTCACATGTTCAGTTGCGATACCTGCACACTTAAACAACCCGCATAATTCATGGATAAAAAGCAAGTGATCACCGAGATGGACAGTTCCATCCCCTAAATAATAATTATCCATAACATGATTAACAATACTTGTAGGTATCTTAAAAGGATATATCTCAACAGGTGGTGGTTCAGCTACTACCCTAGCAATGGTAGTAGTTTTCCCAAACAGAAAACCAAGTGGGTTATCCATATTGGAAACAAAGCAACAAGCAGTAACAAAAGCAATACTCACAGTAAAAGTTTCCTTTACTAGTTCCACTCTTTAATAGCGCTTCACTCCCCGGCAACGGTGCCAGAAAATAGTCTTAGGCCCAGTTCTTTTGGCGGCTTCTCCCAGAAGCTGCCCTACCCCCAGCTTCCTGGGGAAGCCGGTTCAAAATATTTGTGAGGCTTCTAAATTTGTTTAGATTTAACTATTTTGGAAGCCTCGCAATTTTTTTAGACCGGCTTCTCCAGGAAGCTGGGGGAAGGGTGGCTTCTCGAAGAAGCCCCCAAAGAACTGCCTTTTAATGACCCACAAGTATAGGGGGTGTATCATAGTACTTTCGATAAATAGGAGTGTGGATCCCAACGAGGAGCAGAAGGTGCTGAACAGTGGTATGGAGCAGGAACTCTCTACAAGTACTTAGCAAACGGATTTTTAGTGGTTTTATGATAAGGCAACAAAACAAGGAGCAAGTAACAAAGAACAAACACAACAAGTGGCCCAATCCTTTCTTAGCAATGGACAAGCCGGTGGAAATACTTATAAAGATCAAACGTTCTCGAGGACACATGGGAATTCTGTCAAGTGCTTTCGCTTC
Organism: Avena longiglumis; assembly: GCA_030063025.1. Taxonomy (NCBI): domain Eukaryota; kingdom Viridiplantae; phylum Streptophyta; class Magnoliopsida; order Poales; family Poaceae; genus Avena; species Avena longiglumis. The sequence goes on along the minus strand of CP125973.1, from coordinate 441,849,936 downwards.
AAATAGCTGAGTACTCTTCTCTGGTGTTGTAAGTGTTGTGTGGGTGAACCTGACGAGGTTTAATCTCATCAATGCCCATTGTTATGGACTTGGGTTTTGGAGAAGATGGGGATGTTGGAGATCGTGGAACGGTTAGCAAACAAGCAACACGGGGACACAAGGTTTACCCAGGTTCAGGCCCCCGGAGGGAAAACCCTACTCCTGCTTGTCTGCTCTTGATTATGGCGGAACCAAAGGTTACAGGGGTGTGCAGATGCAATCTGGCGTGGAGGTGTGTATGCGAAAGTATGAGAGAGCTCTAGATCTATAGATCTACCATGGAGGTGGAGATCGTAGATCTATCTATTGGGGGGTTATGGCGTCTGTAGGTCGTGTCTGTCCTCCTCGTTGGACCCTCCTAGCCTTTATATATGGGGAGGCTAGGTCTTAGGTACCGATACGAGTAGGTTACAAGTTGTATTCAAACTCTAGTCTTGAGATTTCCTTGTCTTGTGCACTTGGGAGTCCGTGTCCATATGGGATTCATAGCAGCCGAACCGTCATAGGCGTCATGGACCCTGGCAGGTCGTCGAGTGGGCCTTCCGTCGGGCTGGACCAGGTAGGCTAACATCGGGTACCCGTAGGGTATAACCATGTCAGTAGCCCCCGAGTGTTCAGTCGAATCGTAGATTCGGCTGAGGACTCTAAAATCTTCCGGGTGCAACTATGTATTTCAATAGTTCATGTGTAGGGATTGTTGATGCGTGTGACTGACTCACCCGACGGATTAGGGTCAGTTAACTGTCTTAGGACGAAACAACACGATCTTCTTCAGGTTGGAGTCCCTCAACTCGAACCCGGAACATCTGGCGTAATTCGACTCAGGCCGCGGAGGACTTACAAGAGTGAATTCTAGTGAATTTAATTGATGTACCCAACGCGTCCGTCGGGATTTCTCATCGCGCCTGCTGGCACGGATTTTTACTAGCAGAGCGCAGTCGTGTGCGTTACCAGGCCATCAGATGATATCTATAGGTCTTATCTTTGTGTCGCATACACAGCATCCGAATGTTTATCACCGCGGAGGTGTTTCGGGTGGCTAAGGAGGATGTTGCTCACTTAGCGTTAACTGGGGCAGAGCTGCCGAAAAGTTTTGCATGCTGATCTGAAGGATCACACTCGAAGAATTCATAGGGTGCGCGGCCAGCGCTCCCTATGGGAGTAGCCCCCGAGTGTCTGTTCGAGTCGTAGACTCGAGCGGAGACTTTTAGTTCAGCTGTTGCTTACTCAAGGTCCGTAGGACACAAAAAAAATTCGGATGCTTGAATTAGTCCTCCCTATGGGAGTAGCCCCCGAGTCCGTAGTGGAGTCATAAACTCGACGTAGGACTCGAAGAATCAATGTTGGTGTAGTACCTTAATCATGCTTCAGGTGCGTGGCCAGCGCTCCTGATAGGAGTAGCCCCCAAGTGTCTGGCGGAGTCGTAGACTCGGGCAGAGACTCGAGTCTTGTATCGTGTAGTTGTAGTTGTTAATCTCGTGGGCATACCGCTAACCCCGGAAGTACATCGGGTGCGCGACCAGCGCTCCTGATAGGAGTATCCCCCGAGTGTCTAGTCGAGTCGCAGACTCGAGTGGAGACTCATGCGAGGAGAAACCACTAACCCGGAAGTGCATCGAGTCAGCGTCTCATGCATAAGGAGCCAAGAATCGATGATGCAGTCGGAGTTGACGTGGCGGAGTCGTGCGGCGTTTAGCCGGAAGGACTCGACGTTGCGGATGAAGTCGACGTCGTTGCTTCTGTCAGGTGTGCGGCCAGCGCCGCTTTTGTCGATGATTGATGTGGTCATCCGAGGAATGCTTCGACTCGGGCCTTGACGTCTGTTGACGTGACTGGCGATGGTCGACTCCGTTGGAGGACCTGATAGAATAGCTCAGCGCAATTGACATCCTTGTAAGCTGCAGAAAAACATGACGAATTGTGAAGTACTTGTATCTTGTGAAGAATATTTGCCTTTCGGCTTGTATAGCAAGATTCTGGTGCCGATCGAGTCAACACTTTTGCACTGTATGCTAGGCCTTTTTGTTAGTCTGATTACCCTTAGTCTCAGTACCTTGCCGAGGCACTCGGAGTTCAAGGATTCGACGATCAGGCAGAATCAGCTACTCGGGTTGTCGCGTTCGAGGTGCTCGAGTGCGTGGAGCCGATGGCACAATAGGTTACTCGAAGAGGGCGCAGCCCTCGAGTGTTTCGAGTGCGAGTTAAAAAAGAAATCAGCTCTAAGTAGAGGGAAACTTAGCTTTGTTGGTTGTCGTGGCGAAGTTGACGCGGTAGCGGGTCTCGCGCGGACGTAGTCAACGCGACGGGCCGCAGTCAGAGCAGCGACGAACTCCTGGGGTCGATGGCGGCAGCGAGCTCCACATCCGAAGATTGTCGCAATCAAAGACCACTTGATTCAAGCATCTGAGTACTCTTCTCTGGTGTTGTAAGTGTTGTGTGGGTGAACCTGTGCTAACATACCGACCTTACTTGGACTAATAAACACTTATGATTAAACCCCCTGCAAACATCCGTAACTATAGGAAAGTAATTAAGATATAAATCTAACCGTAGCCTTAAACTCTGAGATCCTACACTCCCTTGTGCAAAGCTATCCTAACGGGGGTTCAGGTTTCTGTCACTCCGGCAACCCCACAATTAGTAGCCAAATACAAAATGCATTCCCCTAGGCCCATAAATGGTGAAGTGTCATGTAGTCAACGCTCACATGACACCACTAGAAGAATAGCACCACAACTTAAATACTAAACCATTGAATAATAACTCAACACAAATCCACTAATAACAACATGACTTCTCCCATGTCCTCAAGAACTAAACGAACTACTCATAAGACATCATATGGATTAAGATCAAAGATGACATGGTAATGGATAACAATCTGAACATAAACAATAATCCAATGGTTCCACTCACAAGCACCAACTACAATAGTAATTAACACCGGGAATGTTTCCCCTAAGAACTAAAGCAATATCCAACACAATTGTTAGAGCAGGACGGAGTGGTGATGATGGTGCTGGTGGAGATGATGGTGTGGATGATGATGATGATCCCGATGAAGCCTAGCTTGATGATGGTGTTGATGGCGACGGTCTCCCTTCTCCGGGAAGGAATTCCCCCGGCAGAAATCTATCTATCGGAGAGATCTTTCTCTCTCGGTGTTTTCCACCCCCAGATGCGGCGAAAATCTATCTGTGGTCGCTCCCCTGGCCTTAGGGTTTCGTAGGGAAGATATAGGCGAAGGGGCAGAGTCGGGAGCCGGGCAGGTGGGCCACACCTGCCCTAGGCATGGCCAAGGAGGGACCCGCGCCTAGGGGGTGTGGGCCCCCTGCAGCCCTTCTTCGCTCCTCCTTCTGGCTTCCTCATTCTTCTGGAAAAATAATATTTTCCCATATTTTTTCTAGTATTTTTCTGATCTTCGCGAAATTGCACCAAAACGCCTTCTTTTCCATCAGAATCCAGACTCTTGCAGTCCATCCTCCAAGAATCAACCAACATGCATAATCAGATGAAAAGCCATAAGTAATACCTCATAATAAGACATATATTAATGGATATAGGTAAATTATGATATAGAGTGGTGATGCAAATTGGGTGTATCAATAAACATGTTGATTGTTCGCCTTTGAAACTACATCTTCTCTCGTGATGATCGTACTTGGTGTAGTGGATTTGGTTCGTGTAATCACCAAAATGACTCGAGGGATGTTGTTTTGAGTGGGAGTTCAAAAGTAGTATGATTAAAGTTGAACACAATTTATCATAAATTAAATCAAAGTGAATTTGTATAGTTGTTGTAGTCATTGGCATCCGTTCACCACCTTACGCTTAGTTTTAATTGAGATAATAGAACTATAGAATTCTGCATAGTTGCTTTACAAACTGGTATCATATTGTTTTGAGTGCCAATCTAAAGTTTAAAAGTCCTATTGCAAACTTTCAGCATACTCTGTGTACTCCGTGAAGTTTAATAATTAGTATTAAATCAAGAGTATCAATTCCAGTGTTAGTATCTAAGTATCATGTTTGCCTCCATGAATCTTGATATTCAAAAGATTGTTTTAATATTAAGGTTATCTAGGGGATGAAAGAAATGTTTCAGAAACCATCATATGTGGAAGATACCGCGATATCTCAAACAATGTTTTGGTTGCAACATGATAAAGTATAATATGGCAAAATTTATGTTCTGATAATTGATGAGTATTTCCAAAGGTTGGAGATGCTGGTCGTCCTAATCCTCCAAAAGGTTTTGGAGAGAAACATTATACTCGTGATTCACCGTTATAAGCTATAGTAGCTTGATCATGAAAATTGTCATGATAAGGATGAATAAAGATGTAGGAAAAATGTTTACTACACTAAAAGATGGATTTCAAAAGAACGCCAAACATTTGATGATGGTGATCTACTTCAAAGTGCAAGTCCAAAGATATTAGTATTTGACTATACACACTTTAGACTATATGTCATGTGTATGATGCCACTATTGATATTGATAGATTCTTTTAAAAGGAAAATGAAATGCTGAAAGAGAATCTTAGAAATATTTGGCAGAAAAGAAAAATACTGGAATTGTCCAGCATAGGTATATAGATGATATACATGTTATGGCTATATTTTTTGCTTATTATACAATGTGGTTCTTTGGTATTGGATACCGAATTTGTTGGTATGAATTGTCATACAGAACAACACAATTCATGAACTATAATAGCCTAAGTAACTAGCAAGAGAATATGTGATGATGTTCATTGAAAATAAATAAAGTGTTGTTGTGTTTCTTGTTGACATCAAAGCTTACCTTCAAGATTTGTTTTAATAATTGTTATTTTGATCAGGTATTATGAGAACAAAAGGTTCTTCAAATAATTTTCGTATTCCATAATAGATGGATCATATACAGGTCTAGTTGGAGAAATCACATCCATAAAACTAATGCTAAAAATGTCGTAAGACAAATGAAAGAAAGATCATTTAAACGCCGTTTAAATTATATTTGAAAGGAAACACGAAGAAACTCCATATTGATGGAATTTTGGAGTCTTTTAATTTTGATCAAATGACACTTGTGAGACTTTCCTAAAGATAATTGAAACTTTGTTCAAAGGACAAAGAAGAATGAACAACTAACTTATTGGAATTTGTACATATTGATATATGTAGTCCATTATGTGTAGTCGTGAGCGATGGATTTCAACTTCATGTGCTTTCCCCAAAAATTTGAGTGAATATATGTGTATATTTACTTAATGAGGAAGAAGTATGAAACATTTGAAAATGTTCAAAGACTTTCAAGATGAAGTGGAAAATCATAGTGACAAGAAAATAAAGAGTTTATGATTGGATCATAAAGGAAGATATTTGAGTTACAAGTTTAGCAAAACACCTAAGATTTGAGAAATCGTTCCATGCATTTACATTTTCCGAAACACCATAGGAGTATGGAGTGTTCGAGCTATATAATGAAAACCTTGTTTGACATGGTAAGATCAAAGGTGTCATTTATAAAACCGCCATTATATTTTAAAGATTAAAGCTTTAGAGACTACCGCTTTTACACTAAAAAGAGCTCTATTGTGATTCATTAAAATGACATCATATAAAGTTATGGTTTAGGATAAAACCCAAGTTGTCCATTCTTAAACATTGCTATGCTAGGCATAAGCAAAATGTTTACAACCAAAGTCGGATGAGCATGTATTTGTAGGTTATTTCGAATAACCGTTGGATATTCCTCCATAACACCAAAGACAAAAGTGTTTGTCACTTAGAACTTCAAGTTTCTTTAGAAGGATTTTTTCGTGAAAAGTTAAGTGGGAGGATAATAGAACTTTGATAAGGTTATTAAACCTTAGCTAATATGTGCTGAGTTGCGCAGCACCGGAAAGTGTCCCAAAGGAAGCAACAATGTTCATGGGTCACGTGCCTCAGAGGTTGTGGTCACAGAGGTCTAAGTTCATATTGAACTGACTAGGTCGGGTAAACAATCAAATACTAAGATTTGAGAGTAAATCATTATTGTTTGACAATAATCAACCGACTACATGCAAAGAAGCGATGATAGGGCCCTGACCGCGTCAAACGGCTTGAAGCCATAAAATCTGTGATAATTCCATACACGAGAAATCAAGTTTTTGAACTTGGAATACCCTCCGGAAAGGTGTAAGACCTATTAGTCGTATTTGGATCTATAAATAGACATGGATGTTTCACATCTATGAAATAGTCGACATGTCAGTAAAAAATTTACGACAACGTTCAAGAAATTGACTATGATAAGATTTAATCTCTCATAGCGATATTTAGTCTAGACGGATTAATGTCGCAACCACTACATATAATTTTGTTATATGATAGTTTAACAAACAAAACAAAGTTATTGTAATAGAATAGTTACCTAGGGCGTGTACATGACACGATCCAAAGGGTTTTGTTAACTCAAAGGATGCTAAAATCTCATGCAAACTTCAATGGTTGAAGTAAGCATCGTGGAGTTGGAATCTTCACCGTGATGAAACTGTTAAAAGAGTTTAATTTCATCGAAGACGATGAAGATGCTTGCATTTGAAAGAAATTAAGTGGTAGCACTGAGACATATTTCTAACACATTATACGAGAGACATATTGTTGATTGGAGATGCTGTATCTTTTATTGACACAGGTTAAGAATTTCATCTCGATGAAAGACTTAGGAAAAACTCGAATATTTGGCATCAATGTCTATATGGATAGATTGAGACGCTAATATGGTTATGCCAAATGTACATAGATGAGATATTGAATGAGTTTAATATGGAAATGACAAGAAAGGTTCTTGTCGCACAGAAATGATTGAATCAAGATTCAAGTGTATTAACACTTGGTAAGTGAGATGAGATCCAAGTGTTTTTTGACACTTGGTGAATGAAATCACAAAGAGTATTTTGATCAATCATACTGTGATATGTACACATCCAGATATGTCATATGTTCTAAATGTTATGAGCATATACCAGAATGAATCATAGGATGATCATTGGACAATAGTAAGGATATTCTTATGATCTTTGGAAGAACTAAGAATATGTTATAAAGAGGTGACAAATAGATGGATAGTTCATTGTAAAGTGTTACATTGATACTAGTTTTGTCACAAAACACAAATTAAGTTTATCTCGATTTAAACTATGGGTGGAACAATGTAATGGAAAGGAGATTCCATAATGGATTTGGATGAGTTCCAAAGTTAATACATTGTGACAGATACTACAACAAAAGGCTAAGTATATGACTGCTATTGTAGCAGCAAAAGAAGGCATTTGTGTCAAACTAGGTGTGGTTCACTGCGGGCTGGTACTATGAAGATAAATTGTATGACAATTGTATCAACATGTTTTAACCCTAAGGAACTAAAGGTATCACCAAAGGACCAAATTTATACAATGTCATCTCATTGGAGAATGAGTTATGCATAGAGACGCAAAGACATGCAAATACACATGACCTGGAAGTGTCTGATCTGAAGATTATGTTTACCACTAGCAATCATGTATATACAACACGAGAAAGCCATAGGTGTTGAATGTGTCATGGTATTGCCGACGAGTACGCCATGGAGGGGTCCTCATAGTGCGTGTTTAGAGACGCGGGGTAAGGCGGAAGGTTGGCGGGTACGAGGTAACACAACTTACCCAGGTTCAGATCCCACGACAGTGGTGGAATCCTACTCCTACTATAAATCACTATAATGGCAATACCCGGATTACAGGGATCGGTTCGCTATGCGCGATATGAGTTGAGATATCTGATGGTTGCCCTAAAGGCTCCTCTAGGTCCAGATTATAAAGACACCATATCCTAGGGTTACAGGGAAGTCCTAGCTGGACATGTCATAGAGTCCTACATGGTATACAACTAATCTAACGTGTCTTGCACTCCAAGGCTCCGGGTACGCTGGTGACTCTACCGTAGCCTCCCTTTATCCGGCATGGGCCTCCCTTCTAGATCTATCTAACCGGGCCGCCCAGCAGGCCATAGGCCTCGCTGCCGACTATGGGCCACCCAGGTTATCCGAATTAGAGAAATGCAATGGTGGTACCCATTTAGCATATCCCCAATAGTAGCCCCCGGAGAATTCTGAGATCTTGCATCGTCTTGCCTCTTCATGTTGAATGCTCCGTCTAGAAGGATGTCGGCAAATCTTCAAGCAATATCTTGTAGTCCTCCCAAGAACCCTACGATGTTCTCCGTCTTTAACACATAAGTCGGAGAACCGCTGAATCTTCCATCGTACTCTTCTCATAGCCAGACGGGATCTTTCCATGCCGGAATATTCAAATGGGACTGTTCATCTGACTATGCCAGTAGAGCGACGTAGACCATAGGTCAGGGCCGCCTCGTAACTCACACATGCAGAGAACATAATCATAGTCATTTTTTCCACGCAAAGGATACAAAACGTTGGCGGCGGCGGTGGGAACGTGTCGAAATTTCCATGCACGCTCACGCACGCGTTGTCCACGCACCAACTGTTCGATCAACTTGCACGAATCTTGATGCCGAGTACTATATATTATAACCATGGTGATTTTTATCTTTTCAAGTCATTCTACCTCGCATCGTCTTCTTCCTCTAGCCAACGTCTCCTCGAGCTCTCCGCGCTGATGACCCACAAGTATAGGGGGTGTATCGCAGTACTTTCGATAATAGGAGTGTCGATCCCAACAAGGAGCAGAAGGTGCTGAACAGTGGTATGGAGCAGGAAATCCGTGCGAATACTTAGCAAACAGATTTTTAGTGGTTTTCTGACAAAGAAACAAAACAAGGAGCAAGTAACAAAAGACAACGAACAAACAAAGCAAGTGGCCCAATCCTTTCTTAGCAAAGGACAAGCCGGTGGAAATACTTATAAGGACCAAACGTTCTCGAGGACACATAAGAATTCTGTCAAGTGCTTTCGCTTCAAATAGCTGAGTACTCTTCTTTGGTGTTTGTAAGTGTTGTGTGGGTGAACCTGTGCTAATGTACCGACCTTACTTGGACTAATACATACTTGTGATTAAACCCCTTGCAAACATATGTAACTACAGGAAAGTAATTAAGATATAAATCTAACCACAACCTTTAACTCTGAGATCCTACACTCCCTTGTGCAAAGGTGTCCTAACGGGGGTTCAGGTTTCTGTCACTCCACCAACCCCACAATTAGTAGCCAAATACACAATGCATTCCCCTAGGCTCATAAATGGTGAAGTATCATGTAGTCGACGTTCACATGACACACCACTAGAAGAATAGCACCACAACTTAAATACTAAACCATTGAATAATAACTCAACACAGATTCACTACTAACAACATGACTTCTCCCATGTCCTCAAGAACTAAATGAACTACTCACAATACATCGTATGGATCAAGATCAAATATGATATGGTAATGGATAACAATCTGAACATAAACAATAATCCAATGGTTCCACTCACATTGGATAGAAAGGAGATGCGAAGATGAGAAATTTACGGTGAAGAAATTAGATGTGAAAAAAAACCTAGCACGATATTTATAGAGGTAAAGGCCCACACACATGCCAACTTCCCCAATAAAATACAGCCCGCACATCTCAACACTTAGTGCCAAATCCAATTTTCTAATGCGCGTAGACCGGCAATTAACCAAATTGTGGTGTCTATATTTCAGGGAATACGGATGCAGTCTGCAACATATACAGGCGTATCTATGATGATTTTTTCCAACGCATACGGAAAGGGTAGCAAAGAATATGTTGCATTATGATGGTTCTTCTTGTAGTGTTCATAGATAGCTCACTATGATGATGCTGCAAGTTTCCACCATGATTAGGCATGACTTAGGCTAGCGGCCCAGGCGTTTCTCTAACACAAAATACAGACTCCATGGACTTACAAGTTCCCTCTTTATTTCACACCGTTGACATCCATAGACAAAAGAGCACGATATCAACTGTGTACAGATACAAGTGCAATGTTGAAAACGTTCCTCGTGACTGCACGGTTCTGTTAATTCCAACATATAGATGCAAACATATACAACTTCGATGGCATAATGGTTCAAGTCTATTAGGGGCAAGGAAATAAAGTGTGCCATCAAGTTCGTGAGAGCTTTACTAACTAGTTTTCACATAACAAAATACTTTTTAATTCGAAAGATAGATGAAACTTGAGAATTTTATTGGAATAGCAAAAGCTACTAGGTAGATATGGTGGACACAAGTGGCAAAAGTTTTGGTTCAAAGTGATTTGGAAACATGAGAAGTATGCCTTCTCAAAACAGGTTTTTGGCTAGCAAGGCTAGGCAGCAAGCAAGAGAGTTGAAAGAAACAAGCAAACATACAAGTAATAAAGCCAAACATGCAATCTTCCTTGAAGACACAAAATAATCTGAAATAGAGAATACTAAGCTTATGAGCCAACAAGAAAGAAAACAAATGATACAAAATACCTGTAAGCTTTTTTTCTCTTTTTCTCTTTCAAAGTAATGCTACTGACCAGAACCAATTTAGATCCACTTGATGATCCCCAAAGTGATGCCTATACTAATCAATAAGATCAATCATATAATAGAGATTGCAAACTAAAATAAGAAGTGCAAAATGTAAGAGATGAGACTTCTCATTAATATTCAATAAAGGCACTCACACCAAGGGATATATAGATAATCAACTAAAGGGGAGATACTTCCACATGCAAGCCAAACTATAAGATAACCTCTCTACCACAGATATGAATCCACTAAAAAAGGTAAAAGATAAAAGATAATGGTGGTGATATCGTGGAACTCCCCCAAGCTTGGAACAAGCCAAGGGGATGCCAAACCTGATGATGAATTACTCCTTCGGTGGTGGTGGTGTTCGCTTGATAAGATATTCCATCAGCTGCTTCAAATCCTCAATATCGAAGGTCAGAGTACGAAGCACCTCCGAATTATGCTCAATGCAGCTCATAATCAACTCGGATCGAGGATCCCAGTCCTTATTATTCTTCCTCCACTCTTCCTTCTTAGAGTGTTGTTTTCCTGCATGGTTAGAACGAGTGTAGAAGGAGGAAGTGTCCGCGGAGCAAGAATATGACGCAGAGGTTTCCCTCCTGTAGACATCCATGCTGTCCTCTTAAGCTTGGTGGGTTTTGCTACCAATCCAATGCTTGCGACGGTAGCACGAGTGTCCGGTTGCTTGTCCTCCTCCTTGTCACCTTCATACCCTACCGGAATCTCCTCCTCCTTGGGGACTTGAGAGGTTCTTCTTCCTCGGTCTTCTTGCCTTTATCATTGGCGGAGATCATGGTGCTCTAAACTTGAGAAGATTTCCTGATAGAAACAGATCGAAACGAAAACATGAAGAGAACACGATGCACGAACCTCGGGGGATCCGGGGGTTATATATTACGAAGTTTCAAGGCATAAGGAAGGTACTGACACAGAAACGAGGCAGAGACAGAGTTCGAGGGTGGAACACCCCCTCCAGGCGCGGCCAGGCTGGGCCCGCGCCTGGGGTGGGTTTATCCACCCCGGACTCCGGTTCCTCCTTTTTTCCGTCTCGTAGTCTTCCTTATGTATTAAAAACATCAAAAATATAAATAGATTGGATTTTACGAACCTTCAGTTTTCACCACTTTTACCTATTCAAAGACGAACTCTGCAGTTTCCTTTTCTCCTTTTCCTGAAAATTTACTTCAAACAAAACCCTTGCACAAACTCAAAGACAACATTAGTGTAAGTAAAAACAATAAACATTTGGGTACACACTTCAACTGAAAGCCCATCAAAACAAAAGCTTCTGTAAGAGGAAAATGCAAATGATGGCAAAAATCTGTCAAAACAGACCAGCAGGTAAAGATTAATTTTTTTCGAAAACCCTCTGTTGCTCAAATCAAAAAGTGCAGAACTGATGAAAATTGGGTAACAACTTGGAGAACAAGCTCAGAAAAATGCAGCTCCATCCGAAGTACTGAGCTTCCTCACGAATTTTTACAATACAACACAAAAAACTTGTCCCAGGACAACCACTTTTCACAACTCCTCTACTTCAGAAAAGTAGTTGGACTTGACACAAAAAACCAAAACAAAAAGGATAAGGAGCGGTTATTACTGAGGTAATAACTTCCAAGACTCTACAAAACTCTTGGGTTATCTCCCAACAAGTACTTCTCTTTAATGCCTTTAAGTTAGGCTTGAGACTTCCAAGGATGCTCACAAAGGATATATATATATATTTGAAGTGAAAGAGAGCATCAAGAAGCAAATAACCAACACATTTGAGTCTAACCCACTTCCTATGCATGGGGGTATCAGGATAAAACGAATTGTCGAAACAAAAAGCCACTAGCATAGGAAGACAAAACAGATGCAACTTCAAAGCTTTCAACATAAAACGGGGAAACTTAACATTATTGGGATGCATAAAACCATGTTTCCCTCTCTCAAAATAACTTTCAGTAGAACTTTGAATAAAGTTGACAATATAGCTGTCACTGGAAACAACTTTATCATCAGAATAAGCATACTTCCAGTCACCAAAAAGAGGTCCAAAGTCATAGATTGGATCAATAGAAGCAAGTTGTTCCACCCTAAAATCTTTATTAGGCAAGGTATTTTCACAAGGAGCTTTAGCAAATTTCGAAAAGTTAAACTCATAAGAATATCCATCAAACTTAGTTAAAACTTTTTCCTCCTTACAATCAATAATGTCTCCACAAGTGTTCAAGAAAGTTCTACCAAAAATGATGGGACAAGTTTTGCTAGCTGCTAAATTAAGCACTATAAAATCAACAGGATACTTGATCTTACCACAGAGAACCTCTACATCTCTTACAATGTCAATGGGGCAAATGGTTTCCTTATTAGCAAGGTGAATAACCACATCAATGTCCTCAAGCTCACAAGGACCAATCTCATGCATAATTTCCCTGTAAAGCTCATAAGGAATATCACTAGAACTAGCACCAATATCACATAAACCGTAATAGCAATGATCACCAATTTTAACAGAAAGCAGAGGAACACTGGCTTTTCTAGCCTTACTAGTATGAGAGATAATATTAGAAGCATCTTCACAGAAAACAATGTGCTCATCCTCTATATTTCCAGTGACAGTGTCTTTCACAATAGCTACCACAGGTTCATCATTCAGTTGCTTATCAGGCTCCACAGTTTTCATTGTACCTTTACTATTTGCACTAATAATCATAGAATACTCCTTTACCTTAGCTGGGAAAGGCATTTTCTCAACAAGAGCAGGCACAATATGATTAGTAGTACAAACTTGAGTACTTCTAACGGGAACATGACTAACAACATCTTTATAAGGAGCATGGTACTTATTCCACTTCTTCTTGGGAATTTCAATATAAGAGGCAAAGGCCTTAAAATAGTTGGAAATACTTTGGGAATCAAGACCAAACTCATTGCTAATATCACGGAAGTCATCAGTTCCCATAAACGATTTAATGCATTCATAATCATAATTTATACCTGACTTTCTTCCTTTGTCATTCTCCCAAGCTTAAGTGTTATCTTGAATACGGTCTAAGAGATCCCATTTAGCTTCTTCCTTCATACGTGTGAATGATCCAGCACAAGAAGAATCTAATAAATCTTTATCATGAAGAGAAATCCTAGCATAAAAGTTATTGAGAATAATATTGTTAGGGAGTTCATGAATAGGACATTTAAGCATTAGTAACTTCAATCTCCCCCAAGCTTGAGCTGTACTCTCTCCATCAAGAGACCAAAAGTTATATATAAGATTTCTATCCTTATGAATCTCACTAGGAGGATAAAATTTAGAGTAAAAGAGAGATGCCATCTCCTCCTATTCCATGGATTGTCCATTCGTCAGTAGCTTATACCATTCTTCAGCTCTCCCTTTCAAGGATATGGAGAGTAACTTCTTATTCACCTGTTTAGTTGTGATACCTGCACACTTAAACAACCCGCATAATTCATGGATAAAAAGCAAGTGATCACCGGGATGGACAGTTCCATCCCCAAAATAATAATTATCCATAACACAATTAACAATACTTGTAGGTATCTTAAAAGGATCTATCTCAATAGGAGGTGGTTCATCTAGTACCCTAGCAGTGGTAGTAGTTTTCCCAAACAGAAAACCAAGTGGGTTATCCATATTGGAAACAAAGTAACAAGCAGTAACAAGAGCAATACTCACAGTAAAAGTTTCCTTTACTAGTTCCACTCTTCAATAACGCTTCACTCCCCGACAACGGCGCCAGAAAATAGTCTTGATGACCCACAAGTATAGGGGGTGTATCGCAGTACTTTAGATAAATAGGAGTGTCGATCCCAACGAGGAGCAGAAGGTGCTGAACAATGGTATGGAGCAGGAAATCCCTATGAATACTTAGCAAACGGATTTTTAGTGGTTTTCTGATAAAGCAACAAAACAAGGAGCAAGTAACAAAAGACAACGAACAAACGGAGCAAGTGGACCAATCCTTTCTTAGCAAAGGACAAGCCGTTGGAAATACTTATAAGGACCAAACGTTCTCGAGGACACATGGGAATTCTGTCAAGTGCTTTCGCTTCAAATAGCTGAGTACTCTTCTTTGGTGTTTGTAAGTGTTGTGTGGGTGAACCTGTGCGAATGTACCGACCTTACTTGGACTAATACATACTTATGATTAAACCCCCTGCAAACATCCGTAACTACAGGAAAGTAATTAAGATATAAATCTAACCATAGCCTTTAAATCTGAGATCCTACACTCCCTTGTGCAAAAGTGTCCTAACGGGGGTTCAGGTTTCTGTCACTCCGGCAACCCCACAATTAGTGGCCAAATACACAATGCATTCCCCTTGGCCCATAAATGGTGAAGTATCATGTAGTCGACGTTCACATGACACCACTAGAAGAATAGCACCACAACTTAAATACTAAACCATTGAATAATAACTCAACACAGATTCGCTACTAACAGCATGACTTCTCCCATGTCCTCAAGAACTAAACGAACTACTCACAATACATCATATGGATCAAGATCAAGGATGGTATGGTAATGGATAATAATCTGAACATAAACAGTAATCCAATGGTTCCACTCAAGCATCAACTACAATAGTAATCAACATCGGGAAAGTTTCCCCTAATGAACTAAGCAATATCCAACACAATTGTTATAGCGGGACAGGGTGGTGATGATGGTGCTGGTGGAGATGATGGTGTGGATGATGATGATGATCCCGATGTAGCCTAGCTTGACGATGGTGTTGATGGTGACGGTCTCCCCTCTCCGAGAAGGAATTCCCCTGGCAGAAATCTGTCTGTCGGAGAGATCTTTCTCTCTCGATGTTTTCCTCCCCCGGAGGCGGTGGAAATCTATCTGTGGTCGCTCCTCGAGGCTTAGGGTTTCATAGGGAATATATAGGCGAAGGGGCGGAGTCGGGAGCCGGGAAGGTGGGCCACACCTGACCTAGGCGCGGCCCAGGGGGGCCCTCGCCTAGGAGGGTGTGGGCCCCTCTTCGCTCCTCCTTCTGCCTTCCTTCGTCTTCTGGGAAAATAATATGTTTCCATATTTTTCTGGTATTTTTCTGATCTTCGCTAAATTGCACCGAAACGCCTTCTTTTCCATCAGAATCCAGACTCCGGCAGTCCATCCTCCAAGAATCATCCAACATGCATAAATAGATGAAAATCCATAAGTAATACCTCATAATAAGACAAATATCAATGAATAGAGGTAAATTATGGTATAGAAAGGTGATGCCAATTGGGCGTATCACGCGCGCACAGAGAAAAACCCTAGCTTTTCTTCAAATCAACAGTCATCTCTCATCCATACCAATGGCTAGCAGCATAAGCACTCTGATGGCGCCCGGTGTTGACGTGGGAGCGCTTCATTGGAAACCCCAAGAGCAAGGTGTGAAGAGCACAACATCAAGTCTTCCCTCAGTAAGAAACCGAGGTTATCGAAATAGTAGGAGGAAGAAAACTTCTCAAAGGTGTTGCAAGCAACGTGGAAACCTGCACAACACAAAATCAAGACTTTGCCCCAACAAACAGTGAGGTTGTCAAGCTCACAGGTTTGCTGTAACAAAGGATTAACTGTATGGTGTGGAAGGTGATGATGGTTTGCAGCAAGTAAACATTAAGAGTGGAAGATGTATCAATGGTAAAGATTGGACCGGGGTCCATAGTTCACTAGAGGTGCTCTCATTAGATAAACAACATGGCATGCAGGGTAAACAAATTACAGCAGGGCAATTGACAGGACTGAGCAAGGCATAACAATGCAATACTAGACAAAAAGATCCTATGAGATTCGATTGGGAAATACAACAATATACATAGACCGCCATCCAACTGCATCTATGACTAGAAGTCCACCTTCAAGTTATCATCTGAACTCTTGGGTTATCTCCCAACAAGTATTTTTCTTTAACGCCTTTAAGTTAGGCACAAGAAGTAAGAAATCAAGTATTTTCAAATGAGGAAGCATTAACTCTCTTGCTCCTACCTTTCTTACCTTTATTCTTTTCTTCAGGGAAAATATGATTGCTTACTAGAGGAGAAAAATGCATAATGCCTTTTCCCACATCTATGATTGCTCCAAGGTGTTTCAGTATGGATCTTCCAATTGTAATCTGTCCTTTGCCTACACATTCAATAACAAGATAATTAGTAGACACCATTTTCCCCGAGATTTTTGTAAACACAACTTAAGATATTCCAATGGGTAATAAAGTGGCACTATTAGTAAGAGATATTTCCTCTCCTCCTTTAGAAAGTCCCCAAAGACTCATAAATATCTTTAGGCATAAGGCAAAATTAAGACATGATATCACAAAGAGCATCAAAAGTTGCACTATTTATAGTGACTTTGATTGTGGGAAACCACTTTGAAGGCTCAGAATTCATTGGAACATAATTATGGTACTCCCTAAGTGTGTGATAGCAACTATTCAAAGCAGCGGTACTGGACTCAAGAGTGTTCAACCTAGCAAAAATATCTATGAAAGAGGAATCAGACTTGCCAGGCGTATTATAAATTATAATCAATTTCTTTATGGCATCAAAAGCTTCATCCTCAGTACATTGAAAAATATCTTTCTCAGCCACAGCATCCAAAGCATATCTATAACAAAGAGCAATATTGTGGTAGAAACTATAAATAACCAAGCTAAGACTCATCTTAGGCTCAGTTTCCCTTTGTAAAGCAGAGATTCTAGACCAAGCTTCTTTGAAACTCTCGTCACTTTTTTGCTTATAAGTAAAGATCTCTTCTATAGGTGTCACAGATATTGGACCAAAACCAGACATGGTAGCAACTAGAGCAGGAACTAATTTTTTTGTGTTTTTTAGAAGAGAAAGCAAACCAAACTAGACTATTTTTTTGGAGTTTTTGATAAAAAGAGGTAAACAAAACCAAACAAAAGAAACTAAGCAAACTAAAAACAAAGTAAAGAGAAAGGTTGAGGAGGACTCCCCTTGTGAAGACGTCCTTAGCCTCCCCGGCAACGGTGCCAGAAAACTTGATGGTGCCCGGTGTTGACGTGGGAGCGCTTCGTTGGAAACCTCAAGAGCAAGGTGTGAAGAGCACATCAGTAAGTCTCCCCTCAGTAAGAAACCGAGGTTATCGAACCAGTAGGAGGAAGGAAACGTCTCAAAGGTGTTGCAAGCAACGTGGAAACCTGCACAACACAAAATCAAGACTTTGCCCCAACGAATAGTGAGTTCTCAAGCTCACCGGTTTGTTGTAACAAAGGATTAACTGTATGGTGTGGAAGGTGATGATGGTTTGCAGCAAGTAAACAGTAACGGTGGAAGATGTATCACTGGTAAAGATTGGACCGGGGTCCATAGTTCACTAAAGGCGCTCTCCTTAGATAAACAAACATGGCATGCTGGGTAAACAAATTACAGCAGGGCAATTGACAGGACTGAGCAAGGCATAACAATGCAATACTAGACAAAAAGATCCTATGAGATTCTATTGGGCAATACAACAATATACATATACCTCCATCCAACTGCATCTATGACTAGAAGTCCACCTTCAGGTTTTCATCCGAACCCCCTCCAGTATTAAGTTGCAAGCAACAGATACCTGCTTTAAGCAAAGTGTGTAAGGTAAACAATCCACTTGTTCCATGAACAAGAGAACATTGTTTTCTCCCTAGTGGCAATAACACATCTACCACCAAAGAGATTTCTGTCACTTCCCTTGGTAAGTAGAGGCATGAACCCACTATCGAGCATAAATACCCCCTATTGGAGTCACTAGCAACTACTTGGCCAAGATATCTATTAACAACGGAGAGCATGCAAGATCACAAACTACACATGCATGATAGAATCAAATAGACAAAACCATTAATCAATCTGACATAGTGATCTCAATATCCATTGGATCTCCGCAAACACAACATGCATGATTACAAATAGATGAGATCTTGATCATGAACGAAGCTCACAAGATCTAGACATGAAAGCACAAGGAGGAGATACAACCATCTAGCTACTACAGGGACCTGTAGTCCAAGGTGGAACTACTCACGCTTCATACCAGAGGCTGGCATGATGAATAAGAAGGCCTCCGGGATGATCTCCCCTCCGGCAGGATGCTGGGAAGAGCTTCAGATCCCCCGATCTAGGGACGATGGTGGCGGCGGCTACAGACAGTTTCATGGAATATTGATTGGGTGTTTAGGGTTTTTGCATTAGGGGGACTTTATAGGCGAAGAGGCGAGGAAGGGGGGGCCACCAGGGCGGCTGCACCCCCCAGGCGCGGCCACCCCTAGGCCGCGCCGCCAGGGGGTGTGGCCCCCTGGTGAGCCTCCTCCATCTCGTATTCTGGCTTCTTGTTGCCCACGGTAAAATATTGACTTTGGCTTTTGTCCCGTCCAATTCCGAGAATATTGATTTTCTACCTTTCTATAACCAAAAACATAAGAAAACAAGCAACTGGCACTGTGGCAACTTGTTAATAGGTTAGTTCCAAAAAACATATAAAAACACCTCAAAGTGTAGACAAAGCAAAGCAAAGTAGATACTAAACAAGCATGGAACATCAAAAATTATTGACACGTTTCCGACGTATCACACTTCGTCCATGGCGGCGTCGGGCTAGGCAGCGGCCAAGTCAACGGGCTCAGTCCACGCCCCGTCGGAGGGCGTGGTGGTGCCGAGTTCTGCGGTGGTAGAATCCGCTGGTGGCGACCATGTTCCGGCGCGGCTAGAACCACTAGAGGAGGAGGCTGACTCCCATAAGGGGAGTTGCGCGGCTCAGACATCACCGAGAACAATATCAAGGAGATGCTCTTCGAGGGGTACCTCCCTGCGATAGAGGGCCTAGTTTGGCGGCCGGCGCCGGCCGGCGAGGTCGTCCCTTCTCCCCTAGCCGGAGAAAAGGTGTACCTCAAAGCCCAACTGGTGTGTGGCGTCTCCCTCCCAATCTTCGACTTCTTCATAGAAGTCCTTAGCCACTTTCGGGTTCAACCTCAGAACCTATCTCCGAATAGCATCCTCGCACTTAGCAACTATGCGGTGCTTTGTGAGGGTTACCTAGGAAGCAGGCCTAGGTTAGATTTGTTTATTTACTTTTTCACCGTGAAGAGGGGAGCCGGAGTGAGCAAGGAGGAGCTTAGGAATTGCGGAACCATTAGCTTCAAGATCCGGCCGAGCCGGTGTTTCCCCAACATCGTAGGCCATGAATCTTGCAAGAATTGGAAGAGGACGTATTTGTACGACCCAGATATCCCTTTGGCTGGCTGAGAAAAAACGTACCCGGACTTTGTCGAGGGAGCTGCCACTAAAGCACCGACATGGAGATCCCAAGCCCTCCTTCCATCCGACGACAAAGCCTCTCACGCTGTAAGGCAGATCGAATGGCTCATAGAGACGGGTTTGACCGGGTTGGACTTAGCCATGTGTTGGTTCATCAGGTGGATCCATTCTCTGCAGCACCGCGTGAAGCTTATGCACGAGTATTCCAAGGATAGGAAGGATAGCCTCTGTATCTCCGAGGACAACTTTTCGAGTGACTCCGTCAAGCTTTGCCTCGAAGACATAGTCAAGGTGAAGGACAGGAAGCATGGCTTCACCATCACCTATGAAATGTTCAAGGGCGGCACGTGCCCAGAGGTACTTATTTATTTTTCGTGTATGACATATACTCCAGTTCTTCCGTCTTGCATTACCTTTGCGTCTAACATTTTGGGATGCACTTAACAACTGAAGAATCTAGACGAAGGTAGCATGGCTGCTCAAGTCTACGATCTGAAGATGAAGGAAGTCACCGTCATGTCCTACGACGAGGTCCCGCTGGCGCGAAAGCGGAAGAGCTCCACCTCTGACGCTGCCGACGGAGGCAAGAGAAAGAATACGGAGGGTGGAGCCTCCAAGAGATCCACCGCCTCCCTGGAGGCGGAGAAAATAAGAATGATTGGTATCCCATTAACCAAAGCACCAACCATTGTATAAGCTCCTTTTCATCCGACATTGTCCTTTACTCATTTTATTCGTGTACTTATATTTTTTGTATGTTTCAGGAAGAAGGCAAGTATGAGTTTGAAGAAGACCTCCAAAACATCAGGGGCTTCTAAAAACATCAAATAAATGTTTGTCCAAGCGTCTCCCGCCATCGCCCCTCCGACCCCGAGCGTCCAACCTACTGCCGCACCAACAAGTTCTCCGACAAAAGTAGCGTCTGAACCTTCCACCATGGAAGTGGACCCAATTCCTTCTTAGGAGGTCCCAGACGAGACGTTGCTGCGGATCCCCACATTTTCGGCGAGCAGGCAACACAGGAAAACACATCCTCTAAAGCGGTTGAAGCTTCGGCTAAGGATGCCACTGGTAGCGGTAAGGCGGTGGTGGAAGGCGTAACTCCTGCCGTAGGCGGAGCAGTTGCACACAAGACGCCAACAGAGCTTCCCAAGATCATCTACCCGCAGCTTACACCGAGTAGCTCGACTCTGGCTCCTGCTGCAGCGTCGACTTCTCCCACGTGCTGTCTTGAGGAGTTGCTCAAACAAGCGGAGATCGTCCGTGTAAACACTCTTTCTTTTAGTAAGATATTCTCCGAGAGCGCCAGAAATCTCAAGATCATCGCACTTGTAAGTTTTATATGCCTTTTGCATTTCATATGTAGTATCCCACTATAGCCCCCGAGGATTTAGACGGAAAACTATAGGTTTTTGGGTCTGAATGCTCTAAGAGTGACTAAGCTAGAAACTTTGCACTGTAGCCCCCAAGTATTTAGTTTGAATGAATTATTCCGACTAGATACTTTTAGAGTAGCATACACAGTGTTTGTAAATTTCAATACTGTAACCCCCAAGCCTCTAGTTGAAATAGAATTAGTTCCGACTAGATGCTTAAAGAAAGACTAAGCATATCATTGAGTTTAAAAAAACTCGTACTGTAGCCCCCAAGCCTCTAGGCGGGTATTTATCCGGCTAGATGCTCCAAGTAGACTAAGTAACTTTGATTTCTTTGCAGAATGAGAATACTTGGAGGAATGCCGCCAATGACAAGTTCCATAAGATGCGTGTAGATATTGAAGCTGAAAAGGGTAAACTGCCTTCTTGAAGGATTTCGCACTCAATCTTGGTCTTGTGCCATTAACTTCCGACTACTCATTGTGCTTTGTCATTTTTCCGACTTACAGAAGCCATCAGCAAGGCCAAGGATATTGTCGAGCAATCCAAGCACATACAAGAGCTGGATAGCAAAAACAAAGTCCTGAAGCAGGAGAGAACGGACTCACTGAAAATGCATGAAGAAGCCCTGGCCGCCATGCAAGAGTCCGTAAACACGGAAATCAACCGCCTTAAGGAGGAAATTGCAGTCCTCAAGGAACATAACAAAGCGGGCGCCAAGAAAATTACTCGCAACCTTGAGGCTTACAAAACCCTCCGAAAGGAACATGATTTCATGGCAGAGACTCTTCAGCAAGCTGAGGATAACATTTTTGGTAAGCCTTCTCCATCTTGTACTTCTTTAAACCAGTTACTCTGAACTTATGTTGTATTGAACTCATGTACTCAGTAATTTGGCCAAAAATGTAGCTCCTATTGGTTTAACCAATAATCCTGTGATGACCCACAAGTATAGGGGGTGTATCGTAGTACTTTTGATAAATAGGAGTGTCGATCCCAACGAGGAGCAGAAGGTGTTGACTAGTGGTATGGAGCAGGAAATCTCTGTAATACTTAGCAAACGGATTTTTAGGGCTTTTATAATAAAGCAAAGAAATAAAGTGCAAGTAATAAAGACAATGAACAATTGAGCATGCACCACTGGATTGTGGTCGCCGCCGGCGGATTCTATCACTACTGATTTGGGAAGCACCAGGCCCTCTGGGGGCACGTGGACGGTGCTTGTCGGCTTCGCCGTAGTATCGCCGAATGCCGCCATGGAGGGAGCAGAGCTGCTGCTGGCCATTGGAAGGAGAGAGGTGGTGACTGGGAGGATTGAAGGGTTAGGGTTTTACGCGAAACGCGCGGAGAGATCGAGGAGGTGCACGCTGGAGGAAGAAGACGATGCAGGAGGAGAATGAGGTGAAAAGTAAAGTTCCACCATAGTTACAATTTATAACCTCCGGCATCAAGATTCGTGCAAAACGATCGAATGGTTGACACGTGGACGACGTGTGCGGGCGCATGCGTGGAATTTTCGTCACGTTCCCAACCGTCTCCGCCAACGGTTTGTATCGCTCGCGCGGGAAAAACGGACATGATTGTGTTCTCTGCATGTGTGAGTTACGAGGCGTCGATGACCTATGTCTATGTCGTCATAGCTGTCACTTGCAGGTGAACCATCACATCGGAATATTCCGGCATGGACGGATCCAGTCCGGCTATGGAACAGTACGATAGAAGATTCAGCAAATATCCGACTTACAAGTTGAAGACGGAGAAAGCCTTGCAGGGTTCTTGGGAGGACTACAAGATATTGCTTTACGATTTGCCAACATCCATCTAGACGGAGCATTCAACCTGAAGAGGAAAGACGGCGCAAGATCTCGGAGTTCTCCGGGGGCTACTGTTGGGGATATTCTATATGGGTATGCTCATAGCATGTCTCCTATCTGGATAACCCGGGTGGCACACAGTTGGTAGCATGGCCCATGGCCTGCTGGGCGGCCCAGTTAGATGGATCCAGAAGGGAGGCTCATGCCGGATAAAGGAAGGCTACAGAGGAGTTACCGACGTACCCGAGCCTTGGAGTGCAAGACACGCTAGACTAGTTGTAAGCAGTGTAGGACTCTATAACCTGTCCGGCTAGGACTTTTCCCTGTAACCCTAGGACCTGGCGACTATATAAGTCGGGCCTATGGGAGACTTTAGGGCAAAATCTCAGATAACCTAGTATCGATTATCATACACCTCGCACAGCGAACCAATCCCTGTAACTCGGCGTATTGCCCTTATAGTGATTTATAGCAGGAGTAGGATTCCACCAACGTTGTGGGATCTGAACCTGGGTAAGCTGTGTTACCTCGTACCCGTCAACCGTCCGCCATACGCCACGTCTCTAAACATGCACTGTGAGGACCCCTCCATGGCGTACTAGTCGGCAATACAACGACAGTTGGCGCCTACCATGGGGAAAGAGGCTCTTCACGCTCTTCAGCGGGCGAGGACCAAGATCTTTGCGGGAATCGGCGAAACCGTATCCATCGGTCGTGTTCTCTTCTCCGGCAACATTCCGATCGTCCCTCCCGACGAGTTCTGGATCCCGGCGAAGACGAACCCCACGCGGTGCTCGATCGTCCCCATCGGAGATATCCACCTCTTCATTGGCGAAACCGACTCGGGCACTAGTTCCCTAGGAGTCAGAGGAGCATCAAGACCCGCACGAACCGCCTACGGGTAGGATACGTTCGCGGAAGGATCAATGTCGGATCTCTCTTTGGAGTTTGCCGGCAAAGATCGGAAAAATTCAAGGCCCACCCAAACCGCCCCTGTGCAGGATATAACAGTGGAAGATCGCTGCAAGTCCGCGGCTTCATCCGTGCGTCTGGACAGCAGAGATCCAAGTTCGTCGGAGTGGTGACCATCTTCGATCTGGCGCGTTGCATTCAGAGAGAGGGCGAAAAACCCCGCGATTACCTTGCCAGGTGGCTCCGTATACGGGTCGATCTGGCGCGTTACCCCAATGATGATGCCATGTATCACTTTGTGGAAGAACTGGACCAAGGTACGCTTCTCCGACATTCTCTAAGGCGGCAGCAAGCTTCAGGATGCCTCACCTTCGAAATCATGGTGAACACCGTCAACAACTACGCGAAGGCCGAGGAGGCATCTCAGACAGCCCTTGCGCTCATTGACGGAGCCCCTCCGGCTCAGCCCCCGCCGCCACTGCCTTCGTCCGCTATCGCCGCAGCTGCACCACCGCCTCTATTCATCATCGCTGATGTTGCACCTCCACCCCCCGTCATCGAGGAAGGCCCGACACCCTCCGACTCCATGATTGACGCGCTCTACGTCGACTTCAACGCAGATTCGGAGGAGATAGACTTTAGCCCGAAGGAGCTAGACTCTGCCATGCAGGAGATGGAGGAGGATTACAAGCGCGACGAGCAGACCAACAACACCGTCACGTCCCGAGAGGTGTTCGTCACCATTGGGACGGTGATGGATGAAGATCAACCCGTACGAGCTCTGCCTACGGCACTGGACAAAGGGAAGGGACCACATGTTGCTGCCGACAATGATCGTGCAAAGGTCATGCCCCCTCCGCCTAACTGAGTGCAACAGCCGTAGTAAATCGGCACCGGTCCAAGCAACAACAACACCGCAGACCCGCCTCCTCCGGCATCTATGTCTGCTGCGGCCAAGTCACCCCAGCTGATAGAGTGATGTACGGCAATATCCTCGTCGAGCCTATAACCGTGGCTCATATTCGTAGTGTGGTCCAGCTTGACGAGAAGCGCCAGCAGCAGCTAGAGGAAGCACAGTCCATCGCGGAGCAAGGCGCAAATCTAGATCGAGATCTGGCCAACACGCAGAAGTCAATAGAGAAAGCTAGAGCAATGGAGGCCGAGTACAAGACTCTGCTGCAACAGCAGAAGGCCAAGAAAGCTCCGGCTTGCGTCATCAACGATCCTGGTGTCCGGTGAGACCTAGGATGGGCTCCCTCGAAGCCGGCACAAGCCAAGACATACATTGACAGTGAAGGCAGGAAAGTGATGCCCACTCCTCTCCTTAACCTCGCCATCGCCAAGACCCTTCTGGAGCAGGATAGATCACCCGAAGCGGTGAACCAGGTCTATGATCTAGTGGCCAAGGCGGTGAAGCAGCAAGAAAAGGCCACCTCTCAGAGGCTTGAGTCTGACCCAGCATTTTGCCAGTCTATCCAGCACAAGCCGCCAAGATACAGATCTCTTATTGATGTCGGGTCATCAGAACGAAGGCGGTGGGATGCGCGCAACAGGAAGGATGCCATCCCCATATCCTCCGACCATGGAGGCAAGTCCCAACCTCGTCGCCCATCGCCATTGCCACCACCCCATTCCCCCGACATCGCGAAGAAACCAAGGCTCACCGTCGTACGGATATATCCCCGCCAAGGCAGAGCGTCATCGTCATCCGCGACAACACGGAGCAGACCTGTCATGACGGAGAACGCAACCAAGGACACAAGAGCAGGTCACGCCATGACCCTCCGCGTCCGACAAGCAACTACGACAAGCGTGAGGCATCGCAGGAGGGTAACAGCAAGAAGGCTAACCCATTGCCACCTCCGCCTCCGTCGCCACCTAGAAACCACCATGGCGGAGGAGGCCCGCGTCGTTCACGCAGCCCATCCCCTGATGGCAAGAAGAAGAAAAGAAGCTCGGAGCCATACGATGCATGCTCGCGTCTGGACAAGATCCACGAGGCCTGGGAAGGACCATACCTGGGACCACGTTGCTTTGGACCTGTGATACGGTCCGCAACTTACCCCAAAGGTTTCCGGATTGACAAGACCATCAAGCCCTATGATGGCACCGCCAAGCGAGCTACATGGTTGCAGGATTATGGCAACGCGGTGGAGATCGCCGGGGGTAACCCCAACGTCGCCGTCAAGTACATCCCATTGATGTTGGCGGGCACGGCCCGTCAATGGATTGATGACTTGCCGGAAAGATCCATCTGCAATTGGTTAGACATGCAAGAAGCATTCACCAAGAACTTCGAGGGTACGTACAAACGTCCCTGCACTGTTGGCGATCTACAACGGTGCGTGCAAGAGAAAAACGAGACATCTCGCGCCTACCTCTCTCGCTGGCTAGATATGAAGAATTACTGCGTAGGAGTGCACGCTTAGACCGCCATGGCCGCCTTCATCGATGGGTTGGAAAGGGGCACGTTGCTCCGACATAAGCTGAAGCGCCTGCAGGACAATCACCAGCTAGATCTTAACCAGATGATTCAGCTGGCTAGTGAGTTCGCGGCTACCGACAACAATGCTCGTGGCTCTCTTCCAGCAACGGCCGTTCCAACTCAAGCTCGGAGGAAAAACAACACAAAGCGGAAGACCCCGCCTGAATAAAAGCAAAACTCCAACATGGTCGCTATGACCTTTGAAGGACGAGGTGATGGCGGACAGGGTGGCCGAGGACGGGGAACTGGTCGTGGGCAGCAGCGAGGTAGTGAAACTACCTCGGCAGCGCTCCGTGTTCCCCAAACCTACGAGGAGTATCGTGATATGCCGTGCCTCGTACACCTTGACGCCAACGGCAAAGCCGCCCACACTAATCGCCATTGCAAGTTCGTCAACGACCTCAAGGAGGACCTGGAGTCCGGCTAGAAGCAAAGTCGGAAGAACAGACCGCGAGGCAAGGGCAAGGGGAAGAAGGAGGAGGAGTCCAAGGATTCAAGCGACATGGATGAGTACGTTGACCCCAAGCACGCCGCCAAGAGCGACGGCAAGGGCAAGAACCCCTTCGAGAAGAAGGCGGCAGTTTTCCACACTTTCCTTGGCACCCCCACCGTCCTACAACAGAAGACCTCCATGAGGATACTGATGGCTACTCTACCCCTAGTTCTCCAGTTCCTGCTCTAGTCAGAGATTCCAATTACTTGGGACAGGAAGGATCACCCATACCTCATCCCTACGGAGAACCAATACGCCATGGTCATTAACCCCCTGATTGACGACAATGAGTTCACCAAATGTATGGTGGATAGTGGAAGCAGCATCAACATCATGTACCTGGATACACTGCAGAAGATGAACTTGACGGAGGAAAACCTAAGGCGGACCAACACCATCTTCCACTGCGTAGTTCCTGGTCGGGAGGCTCGGTCCCTTGGGTGCATCACACTTCAGGTCGCTTTTGGCGATGTCAATAATTACCACCAAGAACGCATGAACTAAGAGGTGGTCTCCTTCAAGAGCGTGTACCACGTCATATTCGGCCGTGACATATTTCACACCTTCATGGCCAAGCCATGCTTCATCTACAACAAGCTCAAGATACCCGGACCAAACGGTGTCATCATCGTATCCGGAAGCTTTACCAAAGCACGAGACTGCGAGATTGGAGAAGCAGCCTATGAAAAAGTTGTCCTCTACAACAAAGAATTCAAGGAGATCCAGAGCAAGATCGATGCCTCGAAGATGGCCGTGTCGAAGAAACAGATTTCTGACTCCGCTCCAGCATTCAAGGCCGCCATCAAGACCAAGCTGGTGGAACTTGTGGTAGGCGATGCCTCCAAGACCACCGCCATTGGGACGAACCTGGACCCTAAATAGGAAAGCGCGCTCATCGAGTTCCTCTGTGAGAACAGGGACATCTTTGCCTGGCAACCTGCCAACATGAAAGGTGTACCTAGGGAACTTGCCGAGCACAGCTTGAATATTGATCCAAAATGTAAACCAGTGAAACAACCTCTATGACGCTTCGGAGATGAGAAGAGACGTGCCATAGGCAAAGAGATAGCTAGATTACTTAAGACTAGTTTTAACTGAGAAGTCCTTCACACCCGATGGGTGGACAATCCTGTACTTGTCCCCAAAAAGGGAACCAAATAATTAAGAATATGTGTTGATTACACCGGCTTGAACAAGGCATGTTCCAAAGATCCGTTTGTATTGCCTCGCATTGACCAAGTCATTAACTCGACATCTTGCTCGGAGCTTTTGTGTTTTCTTGATGCATACTCAGGATACCACCAGATCAAGATGAGGAAGTCAGACCAATTGGCCACTTCGTTCATTACACCCTACATCACGTTTTGCTATGTCATGATGCCCTTTGGGCTGAAAAATGCAGGTGCTACGTACCAGCGGACAATGCAACATTGCCTACATGATCAAATTGGTCGAAACGTTCACGCCTATGTGGACGATATAGCGGTGATGTCTAAAAAAATCAAATAACTTAATCTCCGACTTAAAAGAAACCTTTGATAATCTCCGGAAATACAACATGACGCTTAACCCTAAGAAGTGCATCTTCAGGGTTCCAGCCGGCAAATTGTTGGGCTTTATCGTTTCCCAGCGTGGAATCAAGGTTGTAATATCCGAAAAATATTAAAAAATTAAAATTTGATTGTTATTTTATTTTGTGCATCATCATGCATATTTTATCCGTAAAATTATATTATCAAACCATATTTTGTTTTACTAAATATCCATGTGGTTTTATTAAACCTTTCTCTCATTCTTATTTTAAAAATTAAAACAAATAATATTTTTCCCAGCAAAAGCTTTTCTTGTTTTATAAATAAAATTAGGCTAAAAGGCCGTCTGAAGTTTTGGCCCAAAACTAGCCTCATCTAGTCTACTTTGGACTAGATAAATAGTCCATTCCCCTTCTTTCTCCCCAAACCCTAATCCCAAATCTGAGATATACATCTGTCCAGATTCCTCACTAAACAACCTTCTCCGTTGTTCTCCAGTTCTTTTGCCCCAACAGCTAGCCTCGATCTGGTCTGGTCACCGTCCTTGCTCTCTGCTTATAAGTGAGACCTCACCAAGTAATTCCAATCCTCTTGCAAGAGCAGCCCAAATCCCATCGTGATCTCCTTGTCTTAATTCTTGAGCTAACAGCCTGATCTATTCCCTTGATACAATTAATCTTCACCTGAACCAGCTCCACACTGTCACGGTCTCTTCTCGTTGATCTAATCTGCCTCTCCATCACCAGGTTGCATCCTTACAGATAGCAGAGTAGGTAGCTGCCGCATCCACTCTCACTCGTGCACAGCGGCAGCCAGATCTTTGACCCTGCAGGGCTCCTCTCAACTCCCCATCTAATCAACCAATCAGCAACGTACAACCGGATCACCACCACTCTGCCTTGGCTCTTCACGACAGAAGTTGGGCAGCTCTAAATCTCCACTCCGCTGTCCTCACCTCGGTCGCTGCCCGGGCATGATCCAGGCCAACCGCCGACCAGGCCGCTCCCGCCTCAGACCTGCAGCCCAGCGTACATCGCTGCTACTTCCTGCTCGCCCCGCCCCAGGTCGATGCCAGCGCACGAAGAGCAGCACCACACCTGGTCCCCTTGACGCTCCAAGCGAAAGCCACCTCTGGCTTCGCCTCAAGTGTCGTTCACCAAAGGCTAGCTGGTGCTCGATTTTCCATCTTGGCGGCACACTATTTTGTCTCGTCAATCTGTTGCTTGCTAAATTTTGGTTATCCTATTGCCTTGTTTGATTAGCTAGCTTTGTCCTTGCGAGTCATAGGCATGCTTAGTACTGCTCTCGTACAGGTGGAACATGATACTCGGATATGGTTGGTGATAAGATAAATTAATCTGATGTTGTTGGTTATGGTTTCACCTAATGATAAGTCCCCGGCAGGGACCACCTTTGGGAACTGCTTGAGCCAACCTATGACCCGTTCGTTCTACGATACCAGTTCTGAGTTGATTGCACTAACCAAACGTGGGGCCTCTGGGATCCCCCCTCAACTACCTGCGCTATTCGTATATCCAGAGGGTTACAAAATTGGTTTTCCATTTGGTGCATACGCAGAATATGTCCTCGGACATGGGTGAGTTGATATGTCTTCGGACTTGATGTTTTGGTGGACTGCCATGGCTTGCATTGCATAAAATCGGGATATCGTGTCGGAGGTGGGATGGAGCTCTACAAGTTATCTTCCGATCATCGCCCGTCCGTAGACTCAAACGCCGTGCCACCTGGAGAATCAGCTGTATCTCTTGGGTTGGTAAAACACAGTAGGTGATGCCTCTGGATATGCGCCTAGTAATGGGACAGTTCTTGTTGTGAGATTCGGAAGGCACGCGTGATATGTTGCCTGACGGGTTGAGCATGCGTTTGGGTACAGTAGTGCACCCCTGCACGGTAAATCTTTTCGAGAAGCCGTGTGTCCATGGTTATGGACGCCTCAGGAGTACAGTGTCATGATCATAGACAACGCCACTAATGTTTTGCCTCTAATAATATGAGTAGTAATTAGCCTTATCAACTAAATACCTGCTTAAGTAAAATTGCCACCGTGTGTGTTCCGCTAGAGGACTTCCTCGACTGGTCTTCGAGGGGGAAATCTTCGGATGGGTTATGTTTGGTGTTATATTATTGTTACCGCATAGCGCTCTCTTATCTCACTCTAATAGCCCAAGTTGTAGCGTGTCTCTATAAGTTACATAGTGCAAGATTTGCTGCCGCTGAGCCCACCATACCTATGTAGGCGAGGACCGCCGAATTCTAGTCTCGCCGTGTACTGGCCTCAGTACTGACCGCTCTCTTTCTGTTGTCCTTTGCCCTTTGTTGGCACCCTTTTGGCTTGACAGGTATGTGACTGACGACGTTAGCAAGGTTATACTTCTGGCTTGGCCTGGGTAGGGTTATGGACACCGCTTGGTTATTCTTCAGGACTCTTAGTCCCATTTGTATCTTGTCCTTACTCGGATACCATTCTCGTTTTCTCTTTGAGTTGTGTCTTTTGTATTATTGACTTATTGAGTTGTTGTTGTATATATAAGTTTTTGTGGACTCTGTTGTAAACTACTGTGATGTAACTACTTGTATTCATATGCCACCCACACGAAAGTGTCTGGTGGGCGTCTTTGAATCGCTTCTATGCGGATTTTGTCGGGAAATGCTAAGATCTGCATAGACCCGATTCGGGGGCGTTACAAGTGGTATCAGAGCAAAGGTTCTGATACCCCACCGTCCAAATTTATAGGTTAACCTTGCCAACAGTCGATGTCTAGCGTCAAAACTATTTTGCTACAAATGCGTTGGATAGATCTGATTAGCTCTGATTTTACTCCTTACCTCCATTCTTTCTCCTCTCATATTTGCGTGTTTTAATCTGGTCTCTTACCTACTTCAAGTCTAGGATTCTCGTGTTTGGATATTCCGTCGTACCTTTAGGGTTCCACTTCCTTCCTTTTGCATCGGTGCTGCTACATCTGGATTTCATTCTATCTGATCTCTTTTCAAATGTTTTCCGATGTCTTGCAACTTCTGCAACGACATCATCTACCTGAATCTTTTGTTAATAACGAATGTCAAGATCTTAAGTCTAAATTCTGGGAGTTGGTTGCATGATCCTTCTATTCATGAACAGAGTAATGCCTTGAGTGCGGGATGGAGTCATGACCATACCATTACTCTTATCATTCACTCTTGTTACATTGAAGTGGTAGATCCATGTGACTTCTACTCCTTTCACGGAAGTTAAAGGTGGCCTTATCTTTGATACCTCTACTTTCGCCTTTGCCTCTCCCGAGTGTTCTTCCAAAGAAAGTGAGCAACCAACCCTTGTTGGTGGTGCCGATGATTTCAAGACGGAGTCAGAATTCTTGTTAGTGGTGTCGCGACCATCAACCCTACTCAAGAATATCCAATCATCAATCTCTTCCCCCCGATGTCTTTGCTAGGATCTCGGGACACGATCCTTGTTAGTGGTGTCGAGTTGTAATGTTCGAAAAATATTAAAAAATTAAAATTTGATTGTTATTTTATTTTGTGCATCATCATGCATATTTTATCCGTAAAATTATATTATCAAACCATATTTTGTTTTACTAAATATCCATGTGGTTTTATTAAACCTGTCTCTCATTCTTATTTTAAAAAATAAAACAAATAATATTTCTCCCAGCAAAAGCTTTTCTTGTTTTATAAATAAAATTAGGCTAAAAGGCCGTCTAAAGTTTTGGCCCAAAACTAGCCTCATCTAGTCTACTTTGGACTAGATAAATAGTCCATTCCCCTTCTTTCTCCCCAAACCCTAATCCCAAATCTGAGATATACATCTGTCCAGATTCCTCACTAAACAACCTTCTCCGCCGTTCTCCAGTTCTTTTGCCTCAACAGCTAGCCTCGATCTGGTCTGGTCACCGTCCTTGCTCTCTGCTTATAAGTGAGACCTCACCAAGTAATTCCAATACTTTTGCAAGAGCAGCCCAAATCCCATCGTGATCTCCTTGTCTTAATTCTTGAGCTAACAGCCTGATCTATTCCCTTGATCCAATTAATCTTCACCTGAACCAGCTCCACACTGTCACGGTCTCTTCTTGTTGATCTAATCTGCCTCTCCATCACTAGGTTGCATCCTTACAGATAGCAGAGTAGGTAGCTGCCGCATCGGCTCTCACTCATGCACAGCGGCAGCCAGATCCTTGACCCTGCAGGGCTCCTCTCAGCTCCCCATCTAATCAACCAATCAGCAACGTACAACCGGATCACCACCACTCTGCCTTGGCTCTTCACGACAGAAGCTGGGCAGCTCTAAATCTCCACTCCGCTGTCCTCACCTCGGTCGCCGCCCGGGCATGATCCAGGCCAACCGCCGACCAGGCCGCTCCCACCTCAGACCTGCAGCCCAGCGTACATCGCTGATGCTTCTGCCTCGCCCGCCAGTCGATGCCGGCCTACGAAGAGCGCCACACTGTCCCCTTGACGCTCCAAAGCGGCAGACACCTACGCCGCCTCCAAGTGTCGTTCACGCCAGGCTAGCTGTGTGCTCGATTTTCTATCTTGCGGCACACTATTTTGTCTCGTCAATCTGTTGCTTGCTAAATTTTGGTTTCATGTCCTCGCCGCAGCTGCTTCCGGAGCTATGCATGTCACGTGTTTGACAAAATACCCGCAAGAATTGTGGTACTATCTCCTTTCAATTCAACTTGTCTGATTTGTCGTCCGATGCCGTCACCCTTGGATAAGATCTTCTTTTGGTAACCGCTACTTCAACTATTTTTGCAAAGATAATCTCTTTGCCTCTTCGATCTGAACCGTAAGACCTCTATCCGAGTCGCTATTTTATAAATCGCCATATTAAACTTGTTGCATGTTAATTTATTCATACTTGCATACATGTTTATTTGTTTGGGGGTATTTTGTCGATTCACCTCATAATTAAATATGGAGACCATATACGAGCGAATCTACTCTAATATTGGTTCCACTTAAAATTGAGTAGCGAACCGATGCCATGATTTATCTTGTTAAGTCAACATTTAAATTGCGGGGTAGCTAAATAACTTGAACCTAATAATAAATGTCGGGATCCCGATTCCGCTTAATATTGCTAAGTAGGACCGCATATTGCCATGTCATGCATCATACCATAAACATGCCAGATCTTCCGTCGTATTATTAAATATTGCACCGGATGTTCCTTCTAGTGTTTGCTTCTTCACCGGATAGAACGATGAGTCGATGTGAGATACGACAAGTCTCCGGTTTCTCGACTTTGTGTCACAGGCGAGCATTCTCCCCCTTCTACCTATTTTGCGTTTATAGTCTTTACTTCCTTCCTTTGATCTATTGCTATCCTTATTGACGATGCTATAGTACCGTCCCTTTATTTACCTGCTCCACTATATTGCCTTGGTTATCCTATTGCCTTGTTTGATTAGCTAGCTGTGTCCCTGCGAGTCGTAGGCATGCTTAGTACTGCTCTCGTACATGTGGAACATGATACTCGGATATGGTTGGTGATAAGATAAATTAATCTGATGTTGTTGGTTATGGTTTCACCTAATGATAAGGCCCCCGCAGGGACCACCTTTGGCAACTGCTTGAGCCGACCTAGGACCCGTTCGTTGTACGATACCAGTTCTGAGTTGATTGCACTAACCAAACGTGGGGCCTCTGGGATCCCCCCTCAACTACCGGCGCTATTCGTATATCCAGAGTGTTACAAAATTGGTTTTCCATTTGGTGCATACGCATAATATGTCCTCGGACATGGGTGAGTTGATATGTCGTCGGACTTGATGTTTTGGTGGACTGCCATGGCTTGCATTGCATAAAATCGGGATATCGTGTCGGAGGTGGGATGGAGCTCTACAAGTTATCTTCCGATCATCGCCCGTCCGTAGACTCAAACGCCGTGCCACCTGGAGAATCAGCTGTATCTCTTGTGTTGGTAAAACACAGTAGGTGATGCCTCTGGATATGCGCCTAGTAATGGGACAGTTCTTGTTGTGAGATTCGGAAGGCACGCGTGATATGTTGCCTGACGGGTTGAGCATGCGTTTGGGTACAGTAGTGCACCCCTGCAGGGTAAATCTTTTCGAGAAGCCGTGTGTCCATGGTTATGGACGCCTCAGGAGTACAGTGTCATGATCATAGACAACGCCACTAATGTTTTGCCTCTAATAATATGAGTAGTAATTAGCCTTATCAACTAAATACCTGCTTAAGTAAAATTGCCACCGTGTGTGTTCCGCTAGAGGACTTCCTCGACTGGTCTTCGAGGGGGAAATCTTCGGATGGGTTATGTTTGGTGTTATATTATTGTTACCGCATAGCGCTCTCTTATCTCACTCTAATAGCCCAAGTTGTAGCGTGTCTCTATAAGTTACATAGTGCAAGATTTGCTGCCGCTGAGCCCACCATACCTATGTAGGCGAGGACCGCCGAATTCTAGTCTCGCCGTGTACTGGCCTCAGTACTGACCGCTCTCTTTCTGTTGTCCTTTGCCCTTTGTCGGCACCCTTTTGGCTTGACAGGTATGTGACTGACGACGTTAGCAAGGTTATCCTTCTGGCTTGGCCTGGGCAGGGTTATGGACACCGCTTGGTTATTCTTCAGGACTCTTAGTCCCATTTGTATCTTGTCCTTACTCGGATACCATTCTCGTTTTCTCTTTGAATTGTGTCTTTTGTATTCTTGACTCATTGAGTCGTTGTTGTATATATAAGTTTTTGTGGACTCTGTTGTAAACTACTGTGATGTAACTACTTGTATTCATATCCCACCCACACGAAAGTGTCTGGTGGGCGTCTTTGAATCGCTTCTATGCGGATTTTGTCGGTAAATGCTAAGATCTGCATAGACCCGATTCGAGGGCGTTACAAGTGGTATCAGAGCAAAGGTTTACGATACCCCACTGGTCCAGCCTATAGGTTAACCTTGCCAACAGTCGATGTCTAGCGTCAAAACTATTTTGCTACAAATGCGTTGGATAGATCTGATTAGCTCTGATTTTACTCCTTACCTCCATTCTTTCTCCTCTCATATTTGCGTGTTTTAATATGGTCTCTTACCTACTTCAAGTCTAGGATTCTCGTGTTTGGATATTCCGTCGTACCTTTAGGGTTCCACTTCCTTCCTTTTGCATCGGTGCTGCTACATCTGGATTTCATTCTATCTGATCTCTTTTCAAATGTTTTCCGATGTCTTGCAACTTCTGCAACGACATCATCTACATGAATCTTTTGTTAATAACGAATGTCAAGATCTTAATTCTAAATTCTGGGAGTTGGTTGCATGATCCTTCTATTCATGAACAGAGTAATGCCTTGAGTGCGAGATGGAGTCATGACCATACCATTACTCTTATCATTCGCTCTTGTTACATTGAATTGGTAGATCCATGTGACTTCTACTCCTTTCACGGAAGTTAAAGGTGGCCTTATCTTTGATACCTCTAATTTCGCCTTTGCCTCTCCCGAGTGTTCTTCCAAAGAAAGTGAGCAACCAACCCTTGTTGGTGGTGCCGATGATTTCAAGACGGAGTCAGAATTCTAGTTAGTGGTGTCGCGCCCATCAACCCTACTCGAGAATATCCAATCATCAATCTCTTCCCCCCGGTGTCTTTGCTAGGATCTCGGGACGCGATCCTTGTTAATGGTGTCGAGTTGAAATGTTCGAAAAATATTAAAAAATTAAAATTTGATTGTTATTTTATTTTGTGCATCATCATGCATATTTTATCCGTAAAATTATATTATCAAACCATATTTTGTTTTACTAAATATCCATGTGGTTTTATTAAACCTGTCTCTCATTCTTATTTTAAAAATTAAAACAAATAATATTTCTCCCAGCAAAAGCTTTTCTTGTTTTATAAATAAAATTAGGCTAAAAGGCCGTCTAAAGTTTTGGCCCAAAACTAGCCTCATCTAGTCTACTTTGGACTAGATAAATAGTCCATTCCCCTTCTTTCTCCCCAAACCCTAATCCCAAATCTGAGATATACATCTGTCCAGATTCCTCACTAAACAACCTTCTCCGCCGTTCTCCAGTTCTTTTGCCTCAACAGCTAGCCTCGATGCAGTGCGGTCACCGTCCTTGCTCTCTGCTTATAAGTGAGACCTCACCAAGTAATTCCAATACTTTTGCAAGAGCAGCCCAAATCCCATCGTGATCTCCTTGTCTTAATTCTTGAGCTAACAACCTGATCTATTCCCTTGATCCAATTAATCTTCACCTGAACCAGCTCCACACTGTCACGGTCTCTTCTTGTTGATCTAATCTGCCTCTCCATCACCAGGTTGCATCCTTACATATAGCAAAGTAGGTAGCTGCCGCATCGGCTCTCACTCGTGCACAGCGGCAGCCAGATCTTTGACCCTGCAGTGCTCCTCTCAGCTCCCCATCTAATCAACCAATCAGCAACGTACAACCGGATCACCACCACTCTGCCTTGGCTCTTCACGACAGAAGCTGGGCAGCTCTAAATCTCCACTCCGCTGTCCTCACCTCGGTCGCCGCCCGGGCATGATCCAGGCCAACCGCCGACCAGGCCGCTCCCGCCTCAGACCTGCAGCCCAGCGTACATCGCTGCTACTTCCTGCTCGCCCCGCCCCAGGTCGATGCCAGCGCACGAAGAGCAGCGCCACACCTGGTCCCCTTGACGCTCCGCAAGCAGCAGGCCACCTACCGCTCGCCTCCAAGTGTCGTTCACCAGCAGGCTAGCCAGGTGCTCTGATTTTCCATGCGCCGGCACACTATTTTGTCTCGTCAATTTGTTGCTTGCTAAATTTTGGTTTCATGTACTCGCCGCAGCTGCTTCCGGAGCTATGCATGTCACGTGTTTGACAAAATACCTGTAAGAATTGTGGTACTATCTCCTTTCAATTCAACTTGTCTGATTTGTCGTCCGATGCCATCACCCTTGGACAAGATCTTCTTTTGGTAACCGCTACTTCAACTATTTTTGCAAAGATAATCTCTTTGCCTCTTCGATCCGAACCGTAAGACCTCTATCCGAGTCTCTATTTTATAAATCACCATATTAAACTTGTTGCATGTTAATTCATTCATACTTGCATACATGTTTATTTGTTTGGGGGTATTTTGTCGATTCACCTCATAATTAAATATGGAGACCATATACGGGCGAATCTACTCTAATATTGGTTCCACTTAAAATTGAGTAGCGAACCGATGCCATGATTTATCTTGTTAAGTCAACATTTAAATTGCGGGGTAGCTAAATAACTTGAACCTAATAATAAATGTCGGGATCCCGATTCCGCTTAATATTGCTAAGTAGGACCGCATATTGCCATGTCATGCATCATACCATAAACATGCCGGATCTTCCGTCGTATTATTAAATATTGCACCGGATGTTCCTTCTAGTGTTTGCTTCTTCACCGGATAGAAGGATGAGTCGATGTGAGATACGACAAGCCTCCGGTTTCTCGACTTTGTCTCACAGGCGAGCATTCTCCCCCTTCTACCTATTTTGCGTTTATAGTCTTTACTTCCTTCCTTTGATCTATTGCTATCCTTATTGACGATGCTATAGTACCGTCCCTTTATTTACCTGCTCCACTATATTGCCTTGGTTATCCTATTGCCTTGTTTGATTAGCTAGCTTTGTCCCTGCGAGTCGTAGGCATGCTTAGTACTGCTCTCGTACAGGTGGAACATGATACTCGGATATGGTTGGTGATAAGATAAATTAATCTGATGTTGTTGGTTATGGTTTCACCTAATGATAAGGCCCCAGCAGGGACCACCTTTGGGAACTGCTTGAGCCGACCTAGGACCCGTTCGTTCTACGATACCAGTTCTGAGTTGATTGCACTAACCAAACGTGGGGCCTCTGGGATCCCCCCACAACTACCGTCGCTATTCGTATATCCAGAGGGTTACAAAATTGGTTTTCCATTTGGTGCATACGCATAATATGTCCTCGGACATGGGTGAGTTGATATGTCATCGGACTTGATGTTTTGGTGAACTGCCATGGCTTGCATTGCATAAAATCGGGATATCGTGTCAGAGGTGGGATGGAGCTCTACAAGTTATCTTCCGATCATCGCCCGGCCATAGACTCAAACGTTGTGCCATCTGTAGAATCAGCTGTATCTCTTGTGTGGGTAAAACACAGTAGGTGATGCCTCTGGATATACGCGTAGTTATGGGACAGTTCTTGTTGTGAGATTCAGAAGGCACGCGTGATATGTTGCCTGATGGGTTGAGCATGTGTTTGGGTACAGTAGTGCACCCCTGCAGGGTAAATCTTTTCGAGAAGCCGCGTGTGTCCACGGTTATGGACGCCTCAGGAGTACATTGTCATGATCATAGACAACACCACTAATGGTTTGTCTCTAATAATATGAGTAGTAATTAGCCTTATCAACTAAATACCTGCTTAACTAAAATTGCCACCGTGTGTGTTCCGCTAGAGGACTTTCTCGACTGGTCTTCGAGGGGGAAATCTTCGGATGGGTTATGTTTGGTGTTATATTATTGTTACCGCATAGCTCTCTCTTATCTCACTCTAATAGCCGAAGTTGTAGCGTGTCTCTATAAGTTACATAGTGCAAGCTTTGCTGTCGCTGAGCCCACCATACCTATGTAGGCGAGGACCGCCGAATTCTAGTCTCGCTTGGCCTCAGTACTGACCGCTCTGTTTCTGTTGTCCTTTTCCCTTTGTCGGCACCCTTTTGGCTTGACAGGTATGTGACTGACGATGTTAGCAAGGTTACCCTTCCGGCTTGGCCTGGGCAGGGTTATGGACACCGCTTGGTTATTCTTTAGGACTCTTAGTCCCATTTGTATCTTGTCCGTACTCGGATACCATTCTCGTTTTCTCTTTGAATTGTGTCTTTTGTATTCTTGACTCATTGAGTCGTTTTTGTATATATAAGTTTTTGTGGACTCTGTTGTAAACTACTGTGATGTAACTACTTGTATTCATATCCCACCCACACGAAAGTGTCTGGTGGGCGTCTTTGAATCGCTTCTATGCGGATTTTGGCGGGAAATGCTAAGATCTGCATAGACCCGATTCGGGGGCGTTACAAAGGTCAACCTGGAGAAAATCAAGGCCATCTTAAACATAAATCGTCCGACATGCCTGAAAGACATACAATGGCTAACAGGTTGCGTTGCAGCAGTTAGTCGGTTCGTCAACCGACTTGGAGAGAAGGCTCTGCCGCTGTACAAGTTGCTAAAGAAGGCGGACAAATTCACGTGGACGGACGAAGCAGATGCAACATTGAAGCAGCTCAAGGAGATACTTTTCTCAGCGCCTATCTTTGCATTGCCCGAGCCTGGGGATCCCATGTTAATTTACATCACGGACACCAACCGGGTAATCAGCATCGTCGTCGTGGTAGAGCGGAAAGAACCAGGGCATGAGTACGGAGTTCAACGACCAGTTTACTATGTAAGCGAGGTCTTGACGAAGTCCAAGCAACATTACCCGCACTACAAGAAGATAGCTTATGGAGTGTTCCTTGCTTCTCGGAAGCTAAGGCACTACTTCCAGGAGCATCCTATCATAGTTGTGAGCAAAGCTCCACTGTCCGACATCATCAATAACAGCGACGCTACAGGAAGGGTCGCGAAGTGGGGCATTGAACTTGCCGCCATCGAGATTACCTACAAGAGATGCGACGCTATCAAATCACAAGCTTTGGTGGATTTTATCGCAGATTGGACGGAGATGCCAGATGCTACCCCAATGCCGGAGCCAGAATATTGGGTGATGCACTTTGACGGATCAAATCTACTGAACGGCTCGGGGGCTGGTGTACTGCTGCAGTCACCAACCGGGGAAAAGCTGCACTATGTTCTGCAGATCTACTTTGAGGCTACAAACAACATGGCGGAGTATGAAGCACTCATTCACGGACTACGCGTAGCCAAGGATATTGGCATCAAGCGTATAGTTTGTTGTGGAGATTCTGACTTGGTTGCCTAGCCGGTGGCTGGCACCTGGAACGCGCGGAACCCTATGATGGCGGCATATCGAGACGAAGTGGACGAGATAGCCAAGTGCTTCTTGGGCTACGAGGTCAAGTATGTACCTAGGGATCAAAACGAAGCGGTTGATCTATTGTCTAATCTTGGATCAGGGCGCAAACGAATTCTGCCTGGAGTTTTCCTGGAGCATATACGGACACCATCCGTGAAGGGAGAAGACATAGACAACCGGGATAGAGTTGACCCTTTCGTTCACACAGTGACAAAGGTCCCTCCGACTTGGATAAAACCGTTCATGGAATATCTCGTACACGGAACTTTGCCCGACGACGAAGTCGAAAGACGACAAATAATACATCGAGCAAAGGGCTATACCATAATTAATGGACAAATCTACAAAAGAAGCACCACTGGTGTATACCTTAATTGTGTTTCCCAGCAAGAAGGTATTGAAATCGTATGCGAAATCCATCTCGGATATTGCGGGCATCACGACGCTCCTCGATCGTTGGTCGCTAAAGCCTTTCGGCAAGGATTCTACTGGCTGGACGCTAAGGCGGACGCCGACAAGCTGGTTGAGACATGCATGGGATGCCAGTACTATGCCCGACAACCACATGTTCCTACTGAAGAATTGCGAACAATACCAATAACTTGGCCGTTTGCAGTCTGGGGCGGGACATGGTTGGTCTGTTGCAAACAACACCATGTGGGTTTACACATCTGCTAGTAGCAGTTGATAAATTCACCAAATGGATAGAAGCTAAACCCATTAGAAAGCTTGATGGGGTAACTGCCCTTAGAGCAGCTGGAGCACCGCTACATAGAGCAGCTGGAGCCTGGCCGGAAGAATTTCCATCTGTGCTGGGGAGTTTACGAACTACACCAAACAGATCCACTGGCTACACCCCTTACTTCATGGTATATGGAGCAGAAGCCATCCTGCCTTCCGACATCCTTCACGATGCACCAAGAGTTGCCGCCTACGACGAAGATGACATTGAAGAATCCAGACGCCTAGATGTGGACCTTCTCGAGGAGGAGCGCGTATTGGCATGCCAAATATCCGCCATCTACCAGCAGAAGCTACGCAGCTACCATGGTCGCCGCGTTCGGCATCGCTCATTTAAAGAAGGGGACCTGGTGCTCCGACTTAAGCAGAAGAAGTCACACAAATTATCCCCGCTATGGGAAGGACCGTTCATCATAAGGAAGGCGCTACTCAGTGGGTCTTACTACCTCGTTGACAATTGTGAGCTGAAGGATAGACCCCGCGAGGATCATAAGCGTAAGCGACGTGACCCGGATGATAACTACCCGGAGCTTGATCGGCCATGGAACATAGCACAACTACGTCCTTTCTACACTTAGCATTGTTTATCTATTGTGTACCTCTTATATGATCAATGAAATAAAGCTCTCTGGTTCACTCATATTTCTGAGTCTTTTATCTCCTTTAGTGTTCATTTTTGGATCATATAAAACCTTTATGCACAAGCTTTGCGATTGCATTGTGAAAATTCCGCCTATGGGCGTTAGCTTAAGTTTTCTGGTCTACACGTTCTTTGCTGTTTTTATGTGGATTTTAGAGTAGTGACTTTTGGCACTTATTGTCGGCGATTTTGTTCTTAGGTTATTGATGGTGCCATTGGGCATCATCGCCTGAGCGCATGGTTTTGACAACGAGTCCTCCGACTCACGAAAAGTCAAGCATAAAAACCAGAGTAATGGATAAGCCAGCACTTGCTTAAAAAATATATACATGCTGGAACCAGTTCTTGAGTAGCAGGAAATAACAACCATTGTTTTCCGTTGTAAGTTAACAAGTAGTTTTTTCCACATACAAATTCAAGAGGAAACAAATATTACATATTGTTTTTCATTCCTCTGGGCAGGAGACTTGGACGAAGCGTCATCAGCAGCAGGAGAGTCATCCTCCTCGAAGTCGGCGATGTTGAGGGACTCGGAGGAGCTTTGGTTGCCGCCGTCAATGGTTTTCATGGACACAAAGACGTTAGGGTCACCAACTCGGCGACTCTGGTGTCAAAACCCGCGAGCGATGCCAAGATAGCCTCGAGATCTATTTTTTTGGCCATCGTCGTCCATGTCAGGGATACCGGAGGTCACCGCGTCGATGTCGGCGTTTTCATAGTGCACCTTGACCATTGACAACGCCTTCCTCGCACCAGCCCGTGTACATGAAGCTTTCCAGCTTGCAATACGCTCGGGGGCTCGCGCAAAATCTCCGAGAACTTCGCCACGGAATCCACCGCTTTGATGTTGATCTGGAGGTGCTTGGCTATCTCCTTGGACTGCGTGATGGCGGTGTTGATAAAGTTGCTGGCAAGGACCATGAATTATTTTGGCGTAGGAGGCGACTGGGTCAACCCAATAGGAGTTGTAAATTTCCGAGAAAGGAACACATGATTTTAGTCAAACAAAAGTTCAAAGTATCCAACTTGCAGAAGTACAAGACGGAGAATCACTTACTGAAGATGCTAATCTCAGCCTGCTGGAGAGTTTCCGCCATAGAATCTCGTTCTTGTCAGAGGATCTTGTATGCTTCAAGATTGCGTTGATTCTGCTCATCGGCAGCTTTCTTCTGCTCTTTTAGCATCTCGAACTCCTCCTTCAAGCGGTTCATCTCTTCATTGGCGGAATCCTGCAGGACTTTCATGGAGTCCTCATGCATCTTCAACATATCCTTCCTCTCCTGTTTAAGGATCTTGTTTTCGCTATCAAGTTACTGAATATACTTGGATTGCTCCACAATATCCTTAGCCTTGGAAATGGTTTCTGCAAGTCGGCGAAAGAACAGTACACGGTGAGTACTCGGAGATTGTTGGCACAAAACTAAGTCGGAATACGAAAAAGAAAGGAAAAACAGACGCTTGCTCTTGGTGATTTATTCCTTCAAGAAGGCAGTTTTACCCTTTTCGGCTTCCAAGTCCGCACACATCTTCTAGTACTTCTCGTTGGCCACGCCTCTCCAAGCATTCTCATTCTATTGAAAGAAAATTTAACGCTGTTTAGTCTACTTGGAGCATCTAGCCGGATAAATATCCACCTAGAGGCTTGGGGGCTACAGTGAGAGTTTTTAACTTGGCAATATGGGTCTTTCTTTAAGCATCTAGTCAGAACTGTTTCAGTTTTCAACTAGAAGCTTGGGGGCTACATTATAAAGTTTTTCAACTCAGTCATATGCTCAGTCTTTCTTTATGCATCTAGTCGGAACTAATCCAGTTACAACTAGAGGCTTGGGGGCTACAGTATCGAAATTTACAAACACTATGTATGCTACTCTGAAAGCATCTAGTCGGAATAATTCATTCAAACTATATGCTTGGGGGCTACAGTGAGAAGTTTTCTATCTAAGTCACTCTTGGAGCATTCAGATGCAAATACCTATGGTTTTCCGTATAAATCCTTGGGGGTACAGTGGGATACTCATCTAAAATGTAAAAAGCAAATAAAACTTACAAGTGCGATGATCTTGAGGTTTGTAGCACTCTCAGCAAGCAACTTGCCGAATGATAGACTGTTTCCTTGTAAGATTTCGGCTTGCCGGAGAA
Organism: Avena longiglumis; assembly: GCA_030063025.1. Classification (NCBI taxonomy): domain Eukaryota; kingdom Viridiplantae; phylum Streptophyta; class Magnoliopsida; order Poales; family Poaceae; genus Avena; species Avena longiglumis. Next base: position 441,805,972 of record CP125973.1, on the reverse strand, counting down.
GCTCCTCAAGACCGCATGTTGGAGATGTCGGTGTCGCACCAGGAACCAAAACGGAGCTACCCGGCGTAAGTATCGGGTAGACTATCTACGGAAACTCTATGGTTTTCTTGGGTGCGGAGGCGCCGCCTTCGGCAGACGTACCACTCTCCACCACCGCCTTACCGCTACAGATGGCATCCTTAGCCGGAGCTTCAACCATTTGAGTTGCGGTACTCTCTTGTGTTGCCTGTTCACCGACAATGGCAAGCTCCGCGGAGGCACCTGAGTCCACTTCCATGGCGGAAGGGCCAGGTGCTGTAGGGTTTCGTAGCATGGAAAACAAAAAATTTCTATCGCATGCAAACAAACAAGCCAAGATCTATCTACTAGATTGTAGCAACGAGTCGATGGAATAACTCACCCTCGAAGATTCCAAAGTGTTTAACGAGAGCAGATTCTCGTGGGTGATGTAGTCGTACTCTTCCCGATCTCAAGATCGCGTAGACGATCCTTCCAGGCTGCGTTCGGCGGCGCTCATGATCGGTCACACGTTCGGTACTCGACGAAGACCTTCCTCTCCCTTGTTCCAGCAGGCAGTGGAGGTTGTAGCACCCTCCTCGCGATTCCGGCAGCACAATGGCGTGGTACCGGAAGTAGAGGAAGATCTCATGAGGCTTCGCCTTAAGCGGGCAGTATGGTGGATTTATGAGAGCTCCTCGGCGATCTAGGGTTTAGACACACCAAGGAGGAGGTGATAGAGCCGTGGCTGGGGCTTGGGGCAGCCCAAGTCGGCCGTGGCAACCTAGGAGGCGGCGGCAGGAGGTGGTGGCGCCAAGCTAGGGTTTGGGGCAGGGAACTTGTGTGCTAGGAGGGGCAGCCCTGCCCCTCCCTTTATAGGTGGGAGGTGCGGCCAAGGGGAGGGGAGTCCCTCCCCAACTCGGCTTGGAGGTGGGCCGCCGGTTGGAGGAGGGAACTCCTCCCCAACTCGGTTTCCACCTCTCCTCCTCTTTCCAAAAACTGTCGTTTGACTTTTCAAACTAGACGTTTGACTTTTCAAACTAGGATTTGAATAAACCCTTTATTTTGGACAGCGATGACACTTAGTACATGATGCAATAATTCCAACTTGTAATGACACATTCATGTACCCCTTCCCCTCCGGAGTCTTGGGACATTAGAACCTTCTAGAACATTCCCGATGAAAACACCGGAATCATTCCCCAACTCCGAAACGAGACTTTCCTTATATGAATCTTATTCTCCGGACCATTCCGGAACTCCTCGTAATATCCCGAATCCCATTCGAGACTCCGAACAACATTCGGTCTCTTTATCATCATTCCATAACTACTTAAACAACATCGAATCCTTAAGTGTGTCTCCCTACGGTTCGTGAATTATGCGGACATGATCGAGACACTTCTCCGATAAATAACCAATAGAGGAATCTGGAAATTCATATGGCTCCCACATATTTCTACGATTACTTTGCGATCGAATGAACCACTTACATACGATATCAATTTCCCTTTGTCTCACGATAGTTTACTTATCCGAGGTTATGATCGTTGGTATCTCTGCATACCTAGTTCAACCTCGTTATCGATAAGTACTCTTTTCTCGTTCCCGTGATATGTGATCCCTTGTGAGCCAGTCACATGCTTGCAAGATAATTGGATGACATTTCACCGAGAGGGCCCAGAGTATATCTATCCGTCATATGGATGGACAAATCCCACTCTTGATCCATGTGTTTCAACCAATACTTTCCGAACACTCAATGCCACCTTTATAGCCACCCAGTTACGGTGTGGTGTTTGATGTCATCAAAGCATCCATCCGGTAAAGGTGATATGCATGATCTCATGGTCGAAGGAATTAGATTACTATGTATCAGAAAGCATATAGCAATTGAACTATTAAAATGACTTGATCTTTATGCTATGCTTATCTATAGGAGTATGTCCACCATATCATTCTCCTAACGATATGATCTTGTTGTTGATAACATCTCAATGTTCATGATAGGGAAACCACAATCATTTATCAACCAACAAGCTAGTGATGTATAGAGGCTTTACTAGGGACTTCAATTTAAGTTTACAAATCACACAAGTATTAATGTTTCCTTGTTAATACTTTTATAGCATGAATGTAAACATTTATCATAAACACAAAGATATAATAATAACTACATTTATTATTGCCTCTAGGGCATATCTCCAACAGTCTCCCACTTGCACTAGAGTCATCTAATCTAGATTACATGGTAATATACCGAACACCCATGGCAGTTTGGTGCTGGTCATGTTTTTCCCTCGGGAGAGGTTTAGTCAACGGATCCGCCACATTCAGATCTGTGTGTACTTTGCAAATCTTTATATCCCCATCTTGGATATGTTCTCGAATAGCGTGAAAACGTAGCTTGATGTGCTTCAGCTTCTTGTGTGACCTTGGTTCTTGCGCATTGGCTATGGCGCCCATGTTATCACAGTAGATATACATTGGGTCCAGCGCACTAGGAACCACACCCAGCTCTGTAATGAACTCTTTCATCCATATCGCTTCTTGTGAAGCCTCGAAGCGACCATGTATTCCGATTCAGTTGAAGATCTCGCCACAACGCTTTGCTTTGCACTCCTCCACTAATCGCTGCACCATTCAAAATAAATACGTATCCAGTTGTGATTTAGAATCATCCGTATCGGTTTTCCAACTAGCATCGGTGTAACCATTAACAACGAAATGTTCATCACCTCCATAAGAAAGAACCATATCCTTAGTTCTTCTCAAGTACTTAAGGATGTTTTGATCATTGTCAATGATCCACTCTGGATCACTTTGATATCTGCTAGTTAAACTAACAAAGATATGCAATGTCGGGTCTAGTACATAGCATGGCATACATTAGAGATCCTATGGCTGAGGCATAGGAGTCTTACTCATCCTTTCTCTATCTTACCCGATGTCGGACTTTGAGTTTTACTCAAGGTCGTATTGGGCAACATGGGCAAGAACCCTTTCTTGCTATCTTCCATTCCAAACCTCTTTAGAACTTTGTCCAAATATGTACTTTGTGACAATGATATTTGGCGTTTTGATCTATCTCTATAAATATTTATGCCTAATATGTAAGCTGCTTCGCCAAGATCCTTCATTGAAAAACTATTATTCAAATATTCCTTGACACTATTAAGAAGGTCTACATCATTCCCAATCAACAATATGTCATCCACATATAGTATTAAGAATGCTACAGAGCTCCCACTCACTTTCTTGTAAATACAAGCTTCTCCATAAGTTTGTATAAAACCAAAACTTTTGATCACCTTATCAAAATGTTGATTCCAACTTCGGGATGCTTGCTTCAATCCATAGATGGACCGTTGAAGTTTGCATACCTTGTTAGCATCTTTAGGATCGACAAAACCTTTGGGTTGCATCATATACAACTCTTCATCAATGTCTCCATTGAGGAATGCCGTTTTGACATCCATCTGCCATATCTCATAATCATAATATGCAGCGATCGCTAACATAATCCTCACAGACTTTAGCTTCGCTACTGGTGATAAGGTCTCATCGTAGTCAACTCCTTGAATTTGTCGAAACCCTTTTGCGACAAGTCGAGCTTTATAGATAGTAATATTACCATCAGCATCTGTTTTCTTCTTGAAAATCCATTTGTTCTCGACAGCCTTCCGGCCATCCGGTAAGTCCACAAAGTCCACACTTGGTTTTCGTACATGGATCCAATCTCGGATTTCATGGCTTCTTGCCATTTATTGGAATCTGGGCTCATCATCGCTTCCTCATATGTCTCGGGGTCATCGGTGTTATCCACCAACATGACACTCATAACGGGATCATACCAATCTGGAGTGGTACGAGTTCTCGTTGACCTGCGAGGCTCTATAGCAACTTCAACCGAAGTTTCATGATCATCATCATTAGCTTCCTCTCTAATTGGTGCAGGCACCACAGGAACTTCTTCCGGTGCTGTGCTACTCGCAATTTCGAGAGAAGGTTCGACAACCTCGTCAAGTTCTACTTTCCTTCCAGTCACTTCTTTCGAGAGAAATTCCTTCTCTAGAAAAGATCCATTCTTGGCAACGAAGATTTTGCCTTCGGATCTATGATAGAAGGTATACCCAATAGTTACCTTCGGGTATCCTATGAAGACGCATTTTTCCGCTTTGGGTTCAAGCTTGTCCGGCTGTAACTTCTTTACATAGGCTTCGCATCCCCAAACTTTAAGGAACGACAATCTAGGTTTCTTCCCAAACCATAATTCATACGGTGTCGTTTCAACGGATTTAGACGGTGCCCTATTTAAAGTGAATGCGGTTGTTTCTAATGCATAACCCCAAAATGATAGCGGTAAATCTGTAACTGACATCATAGAACGAACCATATCTAAGAGAGTTCGACTACGACGTTCGGACACACCATTACGCTGTGGTGTTCCCGGTGGTGTCAACTGCGAAAGTATTCCGCATTTCTTCAAATGCTCGCCAAACTCGTAACTTAGATATTCACCTCCACGATCAGAACGTAGAAATTTAATCTTCTTGTTACGTTGATTCTCTACCTCACTTTGAAATTCCTTAAACTTCTCGAAAGTTTCGGACTTATGTTTCATGAAATAGATATACCCATATCTACTCAAGTCATCCATGAAGGTAAGAACATAACGATAACCATCAGCGATGCTACACTCATTGGACCACACACATCGGTATGTATGATTTCCAATAAGTCCGTAGCTCGCTCCATCATACCGTAAAATGGAGTCTTAGTCATTTTACCCATCGACATGCTTCAGATCTATCAAGTGATTCAAATCAAGTGATTCAAGAAGTCCATCGAATGGAGTTTCTTCATATGCTTCACTCCAATGTGACCAAGACGACAGTGCCACATATAGGTCGAGTTATCGCTCGATTTCAAACGTTTAGCCTCAATGTTATTAATATGTGTATTTCCACTATCGAGATTCAACAAGAATAGACCATCTATCAAAGGTGCATGTGCATAAAACATATTACTCTTATAAATCGAACAACCATTATTCTCGGATTTAAACAAGTAACCGTCTCGCAATAAACAAGATCCCGATATAATGTTCATGCTCAACGCAGGCACCAAATAACAATTATTTAAGTATAAAACTAATCCCAATGGTAGATGAAGGGGTAGCGTGCCGACCGCGATCACATCAACCTTTGATCCGTTTCCAACGCGCATCGTCACCTCGTCTTCGCTAGCTTCCGTTTATTCTGCAAAGACTTTCGAGTTACAAATATGAGCAACCGAACCAAGATTAAATACCCAGCACTACTACGGTACTAGTGAGATACACATCAATAACATGTATATCGATATACCTTTCTTCTTGATGTTTCCGTTCTTCAAATCCGCCAAGTACTTTGGGCAATTCCGCTTCATGACCTTCTCCTTGCGTAAAAGCACTCAAGATCGTGCTTAGGTCCAGCCTTGGTCTTCTTCGTTGGCGCGGTAACTTTCTTACCACCCTTCTTGAAGTGTCCCTTCTGCTTAGACTTGCCTTTCTTGAATTTGGTGGTCTTATTGACCAACAACACTTGGTGCTCTTTCTTGATCTCCACTTCTGCAGACTTTAACATAGCAAACAGTTCTGGCAACTGCTTGTTCATGTTCTGCATGTTGTAGTTCATCACAAAGTTCTTGTAACTTGGTGGTAGTTATTAGAGGACATGGTAAATCCCCAAAGCATTAGTAATCACTATACCCAAGCTTTGAAGTTTATTTGCGTGCCCAGACATCTTAAGCACATGCTCACTGATGGAGCTGCCCTCTTCCATCTTGCAGTTAAAGAACTTTTTAGAAGCCTCATAACTTTCAATTGACGCGTGAGTCTCAAAAATCAATTTGAGATCTTCGACAATATCATATGGGTCTGAATTCTCAAACCTTTTCTGAAGCTCCGATTCTAAACCATACAAGATAGCACACTGAACTATGGAGTACTGATTCTTCCGAGCGAGGTAAACATTCTTTACTTCATCGGAAGCATCAACTGCAGGTGGGTCACGAATGTGCATCCAAAGACATAGGTCAAATTACCAGCTGTGAGGACAATCCTCAAATTGCGGAACCAATCCGCGAAGTTGCTTCCATTGTTTTTCAACTTTTCTTTCTCTAGGAACGCATTAAAATTGATGGTAGGGGCTGCCATTGATCTACAACATATTTTCAATAGTTTAGACTAAGTTTATGACAAATTGAGTTCAAATTTAATAAAATTAAACTAGGTGAACTCCCACTCAAAACAACATCCCTCACATTGTTTTAGTGATCACATGAACCAAATCCACTACATCAACACCGATCATCACGAGAGTTGATATAGTTTCAATTGCGAACAATCGACATGTTCATCATATCTTTTATATGATTCATGCTTTACCTTTCGGTGATCCGTGTTCCGAGACCATGTATGTACATGCTAGGCTCGTCAAGAGCAAACCTTAGTTTCCGCATGAGCAAATCTGGCTTGCTCACGTTGTATACACTTGCAGAATCTAACACACCCGATCATCATGTGGTGCTTCGAAACAACAAGCTTTAGCAACGGTGCTAACTAAGGGTGAACACTATATGACTTGAAATTCATGTGCATGATGGATCATCTTATAATGCTACCGTCGTCTACTAAGCAATACAATATGCATAAAGGATTAACATCACATGCAATTCATAATATGTGATATGATATGGCCTTTCTTCTTTGTGCTTCCGATCTCCATCTTCAAGCACGAACATGATCTCCATCATCACCGGCATTGCATCAAGGTCAATGACGCTTCTCCATGGTTGTCGTCCACCAGCTTCAACTATTACAACTACTTTGAATAGGCACGGGTCTTAATAAATTAAAGACAACCATATGGCTCACCGCCGTTGCCAACTTACAATAAGGATCATTGCATACATCAAATATAATCACAATCATGGCCATATCACATCATCAAGACACCCCGCAAAACAAAGTTAGACGCCTCTACTTTCTTTGCATGTTTTACGTGGTTTGGGGCTTTCAATAAGTGTCGTTCTAACTTACGAACAAGAACCACAACATTGATACTAGTATTGTTAATCACCCGTTGTAAATTGGATCTTAACTATGCTAGGAGAAACAGCACCATAAAGCCACTTATGCAATACAAGTTGCATGTCAAGCGTGGAGCAAGTCTCATGAACGATGTCATGTAAGGTTAGCCCGGGCCGCTTCATCCCAACATACCGCAAGATGCAAAGTACACAAGAAGCAATCGACAATAAAAGCATCAACGCCCACAATGACCATTGTGTTCTACTCGTGCAACAGATCTACATATAGACACGGCTCTGATACCACTGTAGGGTTTCGTAGCATGGAAAACAAAAAAATTCTATCGCATGCAAACAAACAAGCCAAGATCTATCTACTATATTGTAGCAACGAGTCGATGGAATAACTCACCCTCGAAGATTCCAAAGTGTTTAACGAGAGCAGATTCTCGTGGGTGATGTAGTCGTACTCTTCCCGATCTCAAGATCGCGTAGACGATCCTTCCCAAGGCTGCGTTAGAAGCCCCGCAGTCGGTCACACGTTCGGTACTCGACGAAGACCTTCCTCTCCCTTGTTCCAGCAGGCAGAGGAGGTTGTAGCACTCTCCTCACGATTCCGGCAGCACAACGGCGTGGTACCGGAAGTAGAGGGAAGATCTCGCAGGGCTTCGCCTTAAGCCGGAGCGAGTATGGTGGATTTATGAGAGAGCTCCTCGGTGATCTAGGGTTTAGACACACCAAGGAGGAGGTGCTAGAGCCGGCGGCTAGGGCTTGGGGCAGCCCAAGTAGGCGGCCAGGGCAACCCTAGGAGGCGGCGACAGCTGCATGAGGTGGTGGCGCCAAGCTAGGGTTTGGGGCAGGGAACTTGTGTGCTAGGAGGGGCAGCCCTGCCCCTCCATTTATAGGTGGGAGGTGAGGCCAAGGGGAGGGGAGTCCCTCCCCAACTCGGCTTGGAGGTGGGCCGCCGGTTGGAGGAGGGAACTCCTCCCCAACTCGGTTTCCACCTCTCCTCCTCTTTCCAAAAACTGCCGTTTGACTTTTCAAACTAGGATTTGAATAAACCCTTTATTTTGGACAGCGACGACACTTAGTACATGATGCAATCATTCCAACTTGTAATGACACATTCATGTACCCCTTCCCCTCCGGAGTGCCGGACATTCCGGAACCTTCTAGAACATTCCCGATGAAAACACCGGAATCATTCCCCAACTCCGAAACGAGACTTTCCTTATATGAATCTTATTCTCCGGACCATTCTGGAACTCCTCGTAATATCCCGAATCCCATTCGAGACTCCGAACAACATTCGGTCTCTTTCTCATCATTCCAAAACTACTTAAACAACGTCGAATCCTTAAGTGTGTCTCCCTACGGTTCGTGAATTATGCGGACATGATCGAGACACTTCTCCGATCAATAACCAATAGAGGAATCTGGAAATTCATATGGCTCCTACATATTTCTACGATTACTTTGCGATCGAATGAACCACTTACATACGATATCAATTTCCCTTTGTCTCACGATAGTTTACTTATCCGAGGTTATGATCGTCGGTATCTCTGCATACCTAGTTCAACCTCGTTATCGGTAAGTACTCTTTTCTCGTTCCCGTGATATGTGATCCCTTGTGATCCAGTCACATGCTTGCAAGCTAATTGGATGACATTTCACCGAGAGGGCCCAAAGTATATCTATCCGTCATATGGATGGACAAATCCCACTCTTGATCCATGTGTTTCAACCAATACTTTCCGAACACTCAATGCCACCTTTATAGCCACCCAGTTACGGTGTGGTGTTTGATGTCATCAAAGCATCCATCCGTTAAAGGTAATATGCATGATCTCATGGTCGAAGGAATTAGATTACTATGTATCAGAAAGCATATAGCAATTGAACTATTAAAATGACTTGATCTTTATGCTACGCTTATCTATAGGAGTATGTCCACCATATCATTCTCCTAACGATATGATCTTGTTGTTGATAACATCTCAATGTTCATGATAGGGAAACCACAATCATTTATCAACCAACAAGCTAGTGATGTATAGAGGCTTTACTAGGGACTTCAATTTAAGTTTACAAATCACACAAGTATTAATGTTTCCTTGTTAATACTTTTATATCATGAATGTAAACATTTATCATAAACACAAAGATATAATAATAACTACATTTATTATTGCCTCTAGGGCATATCCCCAGCAGGTGCATCTTTGGCCTGTGAGCTTGTCGGAGCAGGCGTAGGCTGGACGCTGGGAGTGACAGGGGCGATGGCGGGAGATGCATGGGGATACACGTAACGATGCAACATATCCTTGATATTTCTATAAGCCCCCAAAGTTTTGGAGGTCTTCTTCAAACTAGTAGTGGCCTTCTTCCTGAAACGGGCAAAAAGTATAAGTACATGAATAAGACAAGCAATGGACAATGTAGGAGAGAAAGAGGCTTACACAACAGGGGTGCTTTAGTAAAAGGAATCCCGGCAACCTTTATTTTCTCCGCCTCCAAGGCGGTAGTCTTCTTGGAGGCTCCACCCTCCGTCTTCTTCTTCTTGCCTCCGTCGGCAGCGTCAGAGGTGGAGCTCTTCCGCTTTCGCGCCATCGGGACATCGTCATCGAACACGACAATGACTTCCTTCATCTGCGGGTCATAGATTTGGACAGCCATGTCGTCCTCCTTGAGACTCTTAAGCTATTGAGTGAAATCATAAGGTGTTAGGTGACAAAGGCAAGACGGAAAAACTAGAGCAAATGTCATACACGGATAATAAACAGGTACCTCTGGGCACTTGCCCTCCTCGAACATGTCGTAGGTGATGGTGAAGCCACGCTTCCTATCCTTCACCTTGACGGTGTCCTTGAGGAGGAGCTTGAAGGAGTCGCTGGAGAAGTTGTCCTCAGAGATGCTGAGGCTATCCTTCCTCTCCTTAGAGTACTCGTGCATCAACTTCGTGCGGTGCTGTAGAGGCTAGATCCGCCTGACGAACCAGCACATGGCCAGGTCCAATCCGATCAAACTCGTCTCTACGAACCACTCTATCCGCCTTATAGCGCAGGAAGATCGATGTTGGAGGGAAGGGAGGCCTGGGATCTCCATGTTGAGGCTTCGGCGACACCTCCATCGATGAAGTCTGGATACGTTGCTTCTCGGCCAGCCAGAGGGATATCTAGGCCGTAGAAGTACGTTCGTTGCCAGTTTTTACAAGACTCATGTCCGACAATGTCGGGGAACCGCTGGCCAAGCCGGATCTTAAAGCTAATGGTCCCATAGTTCCTGAGCTCGTCCTTGCCGGCTCTGGCTTCCCGCTTGACGGTGAAGAAGTAAATGAAGAGATCTAGCCTAGGCCTAATCCCTAAGTAACCCTCACAAAGCGCAGCGTAGTTGCTAAGCGCGAGGATGCTATTAGGGGAGAGGTTCTGGGGATATACTCGGTAATGGTTGAGGACAGCTAGGAAGAAATTGGAGATGGGCAGAGAGACGCCGCATACCAGTTGGGCTTTGAGGTACGCCTTCTCTCCAGCTTGGGGAGAAGGGGTGACCTCGCCGGCCGGCACCGCCTGCCAGACGAGCCCCTGCGTCGCAGGGAGGTAGCCCTCGATGAGTAGTTCTTTGATGTCACGGTCCGTAATATCCGAACCACGCCAATCCCCCTTGTGGGAATCGCCTTCCTCTTCCAGCAGATCCAGCGCCACTGGATTATGGTCGCCGCCGACGGATTCTATCACTACTGATTTGGGCAGCACCAGGCCCTCTGGGGGCACGTGGACGGTGCTCGTCGTCTTCGTCGCAGTATCGCCGGATGCCGCCATTGAGGGAGTAGAGCTGCTGATGGCCATTGGAAGGAGAGAGGTGGTGACTGGGAGTATTGAAGGATTAGGGTTTTACGCGAAACGCGCGGAGAGCTCGAGGAGGTGCATGCTGGAGGAAGAAGACGATGCAGGAGGAGAATAAGTTGAAAAGTAAAGTTCCACCGTAGTTACAATTTATAACCTCCGGCATCAAGATTCGTGCAAAATGATTGAATGGTTGACGCGTGGACGACGTGTGCGAGCGCATGCGCGGAAATTTCGCCATGTTCCCAACCGTCACCGCCAACGGTTCATATCGCTCGCGCGGGAAAAACGGACATGATTGCGTTCTCTTCCTGTGTGAGTTACGAGGCGTCGATGACCTATGTCTACGTCGTCATAGCTGTCACTGGCAGGTGAACCATCACATCGGAATATTCCTGCATGGACGGACCTAGTCCAGCTACGGAAGAGTACGATAAAAGATTCAGCAAATCTCCGACTTACAAGTTGAAGACGAAGAAAGCCTTGCAGGGTTCTTGGGAGGACTACAAGATATTGCTTGACGATTTGCCGACATCCATCTAGACGGAGCATTCAACCTGAAGAGGCAAGACGGCGCAAGATCTAGGAGTTCTCTGGGGGCTACTGTTGGGATATGCTATATGGGTATCCTCATAGCATGTCTCCTATCTGGATAACCAGGGTGGCCCACAGTTGGTAGCATGGCCCATGGCCTGCTGGGCGGCCCAGTTAGATGGATCTAGAAGGGAGGCCCATGCCGGATAAAGGAAGGCTACGGAGGAGTCACCAACGTACCCAGAGCCTTGGAGTGCAAGACACGCTAGACTAGTTGTAAGCAGTGTAGGACTCTGTAACCTGTCTGGCTAGGACTTTTCCCTATAACCCTAGGACCTGACGACTATATAAGTCGGGCCTATGGGAGCCTTTAGGGCACAATATCAGACAACCTAGTATCGATTAGCATACACCTGCATAGCGAACCAATCCCTATAACTCGGCGTATTACCCTTATAGTGATTTATAGCAGGAGAAGGATTCCGCCACTGTTATGGGATCTGAACCTGGGTAAGCTGTGTTGCCTCGTACCCGTCAACCGTCCGCCTTCCCCCACGTCTATAAATACGCACTACGACGACCCCTCCATGGCGTACTCGTCGGCAATACCACGACATTACAGCCAATGACGCTACCTCGAAATCTCATGCACCAGAGGAATGAAAACTCTATGTAATATTTGTTTCCTCTATATGTTTTTTATGTATGTAGAAAACAATGGGTTAATCTTAAGGTTGAAAACAATGGCTATAAGTTTCCTGCTACTTAAGAACTAATTCTAGCATGTATATATTTTAAGCAAGTGTTGGCTTATCCATTACTCTAATTTTTATACTTGAATTTTGGTGAGTCGGAAGACCGTTAGTCAGAACTATGCGCTCAGGCGATGATACCCAATGGCACCATCAAAAACCTAAGCACAAAATCGCCAACTTCGAGTTCTGAAAGTCACTACTCAAGAATCCACATAAAAACAACAAAAACGTGTATACCAGAAAATTTAAGCTAACGCCCGTAGGAGGAATTTTCACAAGTGCAAATGCAAAACTTGCGCATAAAGGTTTTATAAGATCCAAAAATGAACACTAAAGGAGGTAAAAGAGTCAAGTATATGAGTGAACCAAAGAGATTTATTTCATTGATCATATAATAGGTACGCAGTAGATAGTAACAATATGCTAAGTGTAAAAAGGATGTAGTTGTGCTATGTTTCATGGTCAATCAAGCTCCGGGTAGTCATCATCCGGGACACGTCGCTTACACTTATGATCCTTGTTTGGTCTATCCTCTAGTTCACGATTGTCAACGAGGTAGTAAGAACCATTGAGTATGATGAATGGTCCTTCCCATGGCGGGGATAATTTGTGTGACTTCTTCTGCTTAAGTCGGAGCACCAGATCCCCCTCTTTAAACAAGCGATGCCGAACGCGACGACTATGGTAGCTGCGTAGCTTCTACTGGTAGATTGCGGATCTTTGGCATGCAAATACGTGCTCTTCCTCGAGAAAGTCCACATCTAGGCGCCTGGATTCTTCAGCGTCATCCTCGTCATAGGCGGCAACTCTTGGTGAATCATGAAGGATGTCAAAAGGAAGAATTGCTTCTTCTCCGTATACCATGAAATAAGGGGTGTAGCCTGTGGATCTGTTGGGAGTAGTTCGTAAACTCCACAAAACATATGGTAACTCCTCCGCCCAGGCTCTAACTGATCTATGTAGCGGTGCCTCTAGACGTGGCTTGATTCCCTACATAATTAATCCATTTGCCGCTCAACTTGCCCATTGGATTGCGGATGCGCCACAGATGCCAAATCAAGTCAGATGACCTTCTCCGAACAATAAACTTCCACTTCTCCGAGTGATAAGTTGCTACCATTGTTGGTGATAATGCTATGTGGGATACCAAATCTGACCACTAGATCCTGGACAAACCTAAGGGCAGTTGCCCCATCAAGCTTTCTAATGGGTTTATCTTCTATCCATTTAGTGAATTTATCAACTGCTACTAGCAGATGCGTAAACCCACAAGGTGTCGTCTGTAATGGACCAACCATGTCTAGCCCCCAGACTGCAAACTACCAAGTTTTTGGTATTGTTCAATCCTTGAGCTGGTACATGCGGTTGTCGGGCATAGTACTGGCATCACATGCCTGTCTCAACCAGCTTGTCGGTGTCTGCCTTTGCGGTTAGCCAGTAGAGTCCTTGCTGGAAGGCTTTGGAGACCAAAGATCGAGGAGCGGCGTGATGCCCGCAATCTCTGAGATGGATCTCACGAAGGATTTCAATACCTTCTTGCTGGGAAACACACTTTAGGTATACACCAGTGGTACTTATTTTATAGAGATGTCCATTTATTATGGTATATCCCTTTGCTCGACGTACTATTTGCCGACTTTCAACCTCGTCGATGGGCAAAGTTCCGTGTACGAGATATTCCATGAATGGTTTTGTCCAAGCCGGAGGGACCTTTGTCACTATGTGAACAAAAGAGTCAACTCTATCCGGGTTCTCGGGGTCCGTTCCCTTCACGGATGGTATCCATAGATGCTCCAGAGAAATGCTAGGTGGAATTTGTTTGCGCCTTGATCCAAGCTTTGACAGTAGATCAGCCGCCTCATTTTCCTCCCTCGGGACATACTTGACTTCGTAGACCAAGAAGCTCTTGGCTATCTCGTCCACTTCGTCTCGATATGCCGACATCATAGGGTTCCGCGTGTTCCAGGTGCCAGCCACCTGCTGGGCAACCAAGTCGGAATCTCCACAGCAAACTATGCGCTTGAGGCCAATATCCTTGGCTACGCGAAGTCCATGAATGAGTGCTTCATATTCCGCCATGTTATTTGTAGCCTCAAAGTGGATCTGTAAAACGTAGTGCAACTTTTCCCCTGTTGGTGACTGTAACAGTACACCAGCCCCCGAGGAGTTGAGTAGCTTTGATCCGTCAAAGTGCATCACCCAGTATTCTGGCTCTGGTATAGGGGTAGCATCTGGCATGTCCGTCCAATCTGCAATAAAATCCTCCAAGACCTGTGATTTGATAGCATCGCGTCTCTTGTAGGTGATCTCGAAGGCAGAAAGCTCAATGCCCCACTTCACGACCCATCTCGTAGCGTCGCTGTTATTGATGATGTCGGATAGTGGAGCCTTGCTCACAACTATGATAGGGTGCTCCGGGAAATAGTGACTTAGCTTCCGAGAAGCAAGGAACACTCCATAAGATAGCTTCTGGTAGTGCAGGTAACGCTGCTGGGACTCTGTCAAGACCTCACTTACATAGTAAACTGGTCGTTGCACTCCATACTCATGCGTTGGTTCTTTCCGCTCCACCACGACTGATATGTTGGAAATGTATCTATAATTTTTGATGTTCCATGCTTGTTTAGTATCTACTTTGCTTTGCTTTGTCTACACTTGGAGGTGTTTTTATATGTTTTCTAGTACTAAGATATTAACAAGTTGCCACAGTGCCAGATGCCTGTTTTCTGCTGTTTTTGGTTCCAGAAAAGCTAGTAAGGAAATATTCTCGGAATTGGACGGGACAAAAGCTAGAGTCAATATTTCACCGAGGAGAACACGCAATCCAGAGGAGAGACGGAGGGGAGCCACAGGGCGGCCGCAACCCCCAGGCGTAGGTCCACCCTAGGCCGCGCCTGGGCAGGGTGTGGGCCCCCTGGCCGCCCTCCAGCCTCGCCTCTTCGCCTATAAGAAGACCCCGATGCCTAAACCCTAAGGACCCGATCAATATTCCACGAAACCGTGTGTAGCCCCCGCCACCATCATCCCTAGATCAGGGGGATCTGAAGCTCTTCCTGGCACCCTGCTAGAGGGGAGATCATCTCGGAGGCCTTCTTCTTCATCATGCCAGCCTCCGGTATGAAGCGTGATTAGTTCCACCTTGGACTACAGGTCAATGTAGTAGCTAGATGGTTGTAGCTCCTCCTTTGTGCTTTCATGTCTAGACCTTGTGAGCTCTGTTCATGATCAAGATCTCATCTGTTTGTAATCATGCATGTTGTGTTTGCGGGGATCCGATGGTGTCGTGGTGGTGGCACGACAGATGCCATGGGTAGGCTTAAGTTGGGGGGCCGAATGGGTGCTTGTGGTCACCGGGGAGGGAGTGCACGGTCGAGCCATGCACGAAGAACAAGAAGAACTCTCCAGACTTAGTGTTTTGATTGATACCCCAAGATTACAAGTGCTCCTTGAGCTGTATGAACTAGGGTTTGCTACACTAGTTCCCTACTTCGTCCCACCTTTCTCTACCACAGCTATGCCCTTTATTATATAGGCGGTGCTAGCTAGCTTATACCCCTTTGGGTTCTAGGGTTTACTGTTTGGATCTTGGTCCCTACAATGTGGGCGGGGTCATGGGCTTGCCCTAAGCCCAATGGCCCAGTCCATAAAGCTTGACAGCTAACGGTCTTCTGCTACGCTTCTTCCTGTTGCTTTTGGCGTCACGCTATAACTTTGTACGTCAGCGTATGCTTTGGGCGTTACCCAGCTCCTTTTGTGTCACCCGAGGTCGCCCTTCTCTTTTTACCATGCTTTACCTGAACCTTACTCGGAAAGGTGCCACACGTCCTACTTGACTCGACCCTTCCTTGGTAGACTCGGCTCGTCGGTTCCTGCAAGAATTACAACTTTGCCATATGCGGGCCGACATATTTTATATGTCGGTCGCTCATGCTTATCTTACCCGGCCGTTCTTACTCGGCCTGGTTCTTTCTTTACTCGGAGCTAACCCAGTTGTGCTATGTTTCACCTCTCGTGACCCTACCGGGGGTTATACCCCCAACATTAGTCCCCGAAGCTGGTGAGGTCTAGCAGTTCAAGTTGTTAGGCGTCTCCAGGTTCCTTTTATGTAATTGGAACTTAGTTTTTGTCTCTATCTGTCGCAATTTTGCACCTTGCCGGGTCTGTCTGACAGTTTCCGGATCCACTCTTTGACTTCTTGGCTCATTTTTGCCTCGAGCCGAGTCATTTTGGCCAATTCCGAGTCATTTTCGGCGTGCTTCAGTCACTGACAGCTGGTAATCATGATTACTTGCCTCAAATTTTGTTCCAAGCTCTGGCGGCATAGTGACGACTTTGCAGTTATTCCCCGTCACTGTGGCAGTCCCATCGGTCTGCGCCCCTTGTCCTTCCTCTCATGACATGGCACATGATTTTTCGTGTATCTTTGGCTACGTGGTGCCTTCTGATCGGCTTACTCGGGCTGGTACACGACCACACGCTGGCCGCACGACACAGATGGATCCCACTACCAGGGTTTTACTGTCTTTAAGTAGGGGTTGGGGGTTTCCACTTCCCCCATGCCCGTTCAGTTTTCCCTTGCCTTTTCTTCTTCTTGCGCCTGCAAAATCGAGCCGCCCCCTTTGCGGTTTCCTCTTCCTCCTGTTCTTGTCTCGCAATCGCCCCTCTTTTCTTTACATTCCACCACGGGTCTGCGCTGTTCCAAACCTCTTCCAACCGCGGAGGAGATTGAATCTGCGAAACTTATGGATGCTCGTGACGACGCTGATGGTGCTGAGAAGCATGAGATTCCCGCAGGCGAGCGCGGCGGCTGGGAAGGCTCGGAGGTCTCCACCGAGGAGTTAGAGTGGCTCTGCTCCACCAGGAGCATTCCGCTGCAAGTGGATTGCCATCTCCCCACCGGTGAGATTTCTCCCAAACCCGACGATAACGAGCGGGTGGTTTTCCTTTCTCACTTTGAGCGCGGTTTCGCTCTTCCAGTGAGCACCTTCTTTTCCTCGTTTCTCTCCACCTTCCATCTGCAAACCCATCATCTTCCTGCCAATGCGATTGGCTCTCTTTCCTGTTTTATCTCTGCTTGCGAGGCTTACCTCGGAATTTGGCCTACAGTTCTTATGTGGGCCAAATATTTTAGATTTAGGGTTCAGGTTGTTCCCCAGCCTGGTTCTCCTCGTGCCGAGAAGAAGCCGACTCGTTGCGGTGCTGCTAGCATCACGCCCAGGAGAGACTCCATCTTTCCTCGGGTTGCTGGGCTTGATTCTTGCAAGAAGTGGCATAGAACCTTTTTCTATGTCAAAAACAGCGGGTCTACCGATAACATCCGGCCCCCCCTTTATCGGATGAGGTCCCCAACAAGAAGCTCTGGCAGCTTGACCCACGCGACCAAGACGCTGCGGTAAATGAGGCTAACGCGATCCTGGAAAGGTTGTTGTCGCCGGATGAAAACTTTCATCTTGCCGACACTGACCTCATGTGCGCCTTCATCTCACGCCGGGTAAACCCCATCCAAGCGAGGAGCCACAATATGTGCTTCATGAGTGGCTACCTTGATCCCACTCGGCACTCCACTAAGGAGCTCACCCATGACTCCATTGCCCGTCGAGTAAGCTCAATCTTTAAATTGAACTTGGCGGATGATTGGGCTTGGAGTTGCCCTCCGTTCAGCCGGGTCAGGCCTGTCCCCTGGGTAAGTTTTCCGAGTCGTTTTCCTTGCCGAGTAGGCTTTAGCTCTTTTGCCACTTTCAGTTTAGTTTTTTGGTTACTCATTATGTTTGTCTTTCATAGAATCTCCTTCACCGGGTTGATGACAGTACTGTCCCTCCCTGTGGTTATAACGGGGATCGCTCCGACTCGGATGAAGTCGAGTATGACCTGGAGTGCTTCATGCCCATCCCGCACACTGCGGCTGCTTTAGCTTCTGGTAAGAGTCGATCTCGCAGTCCCTTACAAGATTGGTCTGACGATGATGAGGATGATGATTGTATGCTTTTGGAGGTATATGCCTTGTGACCTTAGTCTCCCAACTTATCCGAGTAAGCCTGTTATTTACTTATGCAGCTTGCAAGGTACATGACACTCCTCCTCTCGTCGTGGGCGGAGTCGGCAAGATCCCTGTCGCCAAGCCAAAGCGACGCGGAGCCTCCTCCAGCACTCGGCCGGCCAAGAAGAGCAAGCCCACTCCGGCAGATCTTGCTGCCTCTGCTGCTGCCACTCTGGCTGAGACCCGCCAAGCCGCTGGGCACCGGGTCACACGCCAAGTCACCCGCGACCCGGTCGTCACCGGGTAAGTTTTCATATTCCGCTTTCTCCGTTCTTTCTTTTTTGTCGTTGATGTTCTCTTATACATGTCTCGTTTATTTCATCGCTGCACCTTTGTCGGCGAACCAGGCTGCTTCTAGCATTGCCTCACCGCTAACGCATGCGCCTCCTCCAGCTGACTCGGCGGCGCCGAGTCCCGTCCGAGTTGAGGCTCACGCCTCTCAGTGTCAGTCAGACCCGGTGGGTCATTCGGCTAGCGCCCCTGGCGCTGGCCAGGAACAATTTTCTGATCTTGGTGCCAGTGATTCTGGCGCCGAGAAACCTTCCGCCACCAGTTCCTCTAGCATCGGCCCTCAGGCTGATGTGAATGAACAACTTCCTGATCTTGGAGCCAGCAAAACTGCTGAGCCCAGTCAGGCGGCTCCACTTTCTTCTCCAAATCCCCCTACTCGCTCTCCAATTCTGTCAAAGGGCCAGACCCAGCCTAAGGCTTCTGGCTCTGCTCGCCCTTTATCCGGCAAATCCACCTCCTCCAAGCAGACAACGCTAGTCTGCGCTCCGGGTTCTGCCCCTCAGATCCGGCCTCCGACATTGGCGACAATGGTCGCTTCAACGGGTAGGGGGCCGAATCCGCGGCTGCCGGGTCTGGTGATGGATCTAAGGCTGTTACCCTCCATACTTGTGATGCTGCGACCCGTGCCAATGTGGGAACCACCCTGAAAATAGGTCAAGTTCTCACTCGGACACTCAGTGGGAAAAACCTTGGTCATTTGAGCCTTATCTTTGTGGCATGGAATGCGGTGGCGAAAGGGAGGTCAAGACTGTCAAGAAGAAGTCAAGCCCCTAAGGCCGTCTCTGACATGACCCAGGAGGCCATTACTCTAATGGCCCACGCCGACGAAGTGAACGAGGTAAAGTATCTTCTTACTCTTTTGTATTGCTGAGTATTTACTTTATACATATCACCTAGTCCCCGAGGTTACTGCCGAGTAAGGAACTTACTCGGTCGTAAGCTCTCAATAATCACTTAGTCTTTAAAATTTTCACCCCCAGCTTGCATGTTAGAGCTTAGATCCCTAGCCCTCGAGGTTACTGCTGAGTAAGGAACTTACTCAACTATAAGCTCTTAAGCTCTTTCATTTCCTTATGCCAAACTCATATGTTAGAGCTTCGATCCCTAGCCCTCGAGGTTACTGTCGAGTAAGGAACTTTCTTGGCTGTAAGATCTTAAGCTTTTTTATTTCCTTACGCCAAATTCATATGTTAGAGTTGTGATCCCTAGCCCTCGAGGTTACTGTTGAGTAAGGAACTTACTCGGCTGTAATATCTTAAGCTTTTTTAATCCGGCAGGCCGCTTTACTTGACCTTTCCTTACTGTATGTCTTCTTTGTCCATCTCACGCATAACGAGCGCACCAAGGTGCACCAAGCTCTCATCCTGGCGCATCGCAAGCTCGAACTTGCGTATGAGAAACTGCAGACTGACACCCAAGGCCAAGGTAATATCCTTACCCGTCCTTTCTCTATTCGGTCTAATTTTCTTTGGTCCATTTTCTCAAATTTTCTCGCTCTTTTTTCACAGCCTCTGCTCAGTCCACCATCGATGCTCTTCACTCGCAGATCAGCGAGGCCGAGAGTAAGTTTCTTGCCTAACTATTTCGATAGCTGAAGGTTTCTGTTGGTGCTGACAAGTAATTTGTTCCGAATAAGCAGAGAATCACCAAACCGAACTCCAGAAGGAGCGAGATGAGGTGACTCGGCTGAAGAAGCTGATGGCCGAGACGGAGCAGAAGCACTTGGCCGAGGTGAAAGGGCTGAAGGAGGAGCTTGCCGAGAAGAATGAGCATCAGGCCGCCAGCGCCGAGAAAACCAAGAGACTGCTCGACGAGGCTGAGTCATCGGTCGAGTCGGCAAATCTGAACTTTGATGCCCTCTAAGCCAAGGCCAAAACTTGGCATAGCAAACTCGCCGCCATCAACTTCTTTCTCGGTAGTGAGTTCTTACTCTTTTTGCACTGTATAGGTCACTCTGGACTTCTTCCATCTACTTTTGTTATTTTGCTAACTTTCTCTTTTTGCTTGCAGAGAATTTCCTGAGGCCAATACGTTTGCCATCCGAGCCATGAAGAAAGTGAGGGCCGAAGCTGGTGCTCCTGCCGATGGCGAGGTGTCCATGGAGGAGCTTCTCGAAGCGGTGTCCGAACGGGTCAGGACTCTCAAGTCTTGCGGTGTGGACCTGCTTAAGTCGGCTATTCATGCGTTTCGCATGCTTTGGCCAAATGAAGACCCACCTGAACTCATCGAGCCACTTGCTGAGAGATTGCTCCTTACTGAAGTCCGGTGGACCAATTGCGTGACTCGGCCGGCCGAGCTGCAGCGGACAAGGCTCTCTCCTTCGTGCTTTCATGGTACGAGGACATCAACCTTGATGTTCTTGCTCGCATAAGAGGGGATGAAAAATGGCTGAATGACCTGGAGCTGATCAAGAAGCGCCAGGAGCGAGCTTACGCCATGATTGAATATGCCATGGTGCACGCTTGGTGCGACGGGCCCAGCTTCCTCGACCTTGGCGACCCGCTCGTTAAAGTTGCTGATGAAGAGGGTGGCAACAACGAAGCAACCGAGTCAGATGGTACGGATGACTCGGCCACAAATGCCCCTGACTCGGCCGATGCCCCAAGCAATGCTCCTGGCTCCAAGAGTGCTCCTCCGAGTCCTGCTTCTTAGGCTAACAAATACTCGAACTTTGATTAGATCCCCGGTATGTCGGGTACAGATGTAACATATATTGCACTTTAAGTTTGATTATGCGCCTTTTGACAGGATTTATATATTTGCGTTATGATCTAAGTGTGAATCATTCAGGGGCAAGTCCCCGAGTTTCATTTTGTCGTGTCACCTTTCCTTGACTTTGGCCCCTGTCTACCTTTTTTGGTGTTTGACATTAGAGTCTCAAAGTACTAAGGATATAGTTAGCGGGTATGAAAATTGGATCACTTGGCCGAGATTACTTGACACGTAGTATAACGTGACCTGCAAAAAGTTAGGCAAAAATCTAAAGCTGACTCATGTTTCTCCTTTGTACTTATCCGGCGTTTGTGTTTACCCGTCATACATCCTTTTCTCTTGCTTGCCATGAAGCTGTGTTTTTGGACAACAACATAGTCGAAGAGTTGATTTCTTCCGAGTAAACACTACTTGTTCCGAGATAAATTTCGGGTGTCACGCCAGCCGTCATAAAATAATTGAGAGGGAAAACTTAAGGGGTAGTCCCCGAGTCAGTTTTTCAAATCATACCATTTTATTATCAGCACATAGCCGGCACACACGCCCGACATATGAGAGTTCGAGTGATACATGCGTTGCTTCTCCTAAGTATAGAAGGGACGAAGCAACATCACATTCCATGGCCTTTTGGTCTCATCTCCTGACCTGTCTGCCTTGTTCTTTTGCGATTCACGAGCGTCTGTGAGATAATAGGAATCATTGTGCAATGCTTTGCTTACAATGAATGGTCCTTCCCATGGGTGTGATAATTTATGCATTCCCGTTGTGCGTTGCACCAACCTTAGTACCATATCCCCTTCTCGAAAAACACGAGGTTGCACTTTTCGGATATGATAGCGTCGGGGATTTTGTTTTTATATAGCGGATCTGGATAATGCCAGTTCCCTTGCTTCTTCGAGTAAGTCTACTCCATCTTCTCGAGCCTCTTTGACCTCGGCTTGCGAGTATTGACTTATTCTTGGCGAGTCATATTCTATGTCGGCAGGCAAAACTGCTTCTGCCCCATATACGAGGAAAAATGGCGTATAACCCGTTGACCGATTTGGAGTTGTTCTTAGGCTCCATAGCACTAAGGGTAGTTCCTCTACCCAACAACCAGGTGACCTCTGGAGTGATTCCATTAAGCGGGGTTGTATCCCTGACAGAACTAAGCCGTTAGCCCGTTCAACTTGTCCATTTGATTCTAGATGGGCGACTGATGCTACATCGAGTATTATTCGGTGTTTCCCGCAGAAACGAGCAAAAGCTCCTTCGGCAAAGTTCGTGCCATTATCAGTGATTACACTGTGTGGGTAACCATATCTGAGGATTATATCCCTTAAGAATGTGACAGCTGTTTTACCGTCCAACTTTTTGATTGGTTTCACTTCTATCCACTTGGTGAACTTATCAATCATGACCAAAATATGAGTCATGCTTCCCCTTGCTTGTTTGAATGGCCCTACCATGTCTAGGCACCACACTAAAAAAGTCCAAGTGATTGGTATAGTCTTTAATTCAGACGTTGGTAGATGTGACTTGGATGCATAGTGTTGACAACCGCTGCATTTTCCGAC
The DNA here is from genome assembly GCA_030063025.1 of Avena longiglumis. Classification (NCBI taxonomy): domain Eukaryota; kingdom Viridiplantae; phylum Streptophyta; class Magnoliopsida; order Poales; family Poaceae; genus Avena; species Avena longiglumis. The sequence continues at coordinate 441,783,171 of CP125973.1, read as the reverse complement.
TAACTCTTACGCTTGTGCCAATGCGCTTGGCCAATAGAATCCGTGTCGGAATGCCTTGGCTACCAACGCTTTTGATGACGCATGGTGGCCACATTCTCCTTGATGAATATCCAATAAGATCTCTTGGCCTTTCTCTAGGCTGATACAATGTTGCAGTACACTCTTCACACTTCGCTTGTACAATTCCTTATTGATTATGGTGTATGCTTTTGCTCTTCGTACTGTTTGCCTTGCCAATGTTTCATCACTCAGCAAGGTGCCATCTTTTAAATGATCGAATATTGGTTGTGCCCATACTGGTATCAGTGGTTTCGGGTCTGCTTCAGTATCAATGTCCAATGGCTCCGCTGACATATGCTCTGCCAACATGACCTGAGGAGTCCCCGAGTGTGATTCGGCAGCCCCTAACTTGAGCGGATCAGTCCCCGAGTGATTCGAAGCTACCCCTGAGTCGATATCCATTGGTACCACATCTGACTCCTGACTCGTCGGGGTGACCCTGATTGAGTCGGACTCTGGTGACGGCTTGATCGATGGTTTCCTAAGGTGCTCCAGCACTACCCCTGGTGGTATTGCTTGCCGAGATGACCCTAATTTGGATAGTACATCTGATGCCTCATTTTCTGCTCTAGGAACATGATGGAATTCGCATCCGTCAAAGTATCCCGAAACTTGTTGCACATGGAAACGATATAATGCCATGTTTGCGTCCAGCGCATCCCAATGTCCAGACACTTGCTGAATCACCAAATCCGAATTGCCAAAACACATGATCCTTTTGATACCAATTTCGTTGGCTACTTTGATGCCATGGACAAGTGCTTCATACTCGCCAACGTGAGATCATGTTAATCACCAACACCAGGTGGATGCTTTGATGACATCAAACACCACTTCATAACTGGGTGGTTATAAAGATGGCATTAGGTATTCTGAAAGTATGTGTTGAAGCGCATGGATCAAGAGTGGGATTTGTCCATCCATAAGACGGATAGATATACTCTAGGCCCTCTCGGTGGAGTGTCATCCAATTGGCTTGCAAGCATATGAAAAGGTCACAAGGGATATCACATCATAGTACGACTAAAGAGTACTTATCTGTAACGAGGTTGAACTAGGTATAGAGATACCAACGATCAAACCTTGGATAAGTAAAGTATCACACGGCAAAGAGAATTGGTATCGTATGTAAATGGTTCATTCGATCATGAAGTCATTGTTGAAATATGTGGGAGCCATATGGATTTCCATATCCCTCTATTGGTTATTGACCGGAGAGGTGTCTCGATCATGTCTGCATAGTTTGCGAACCGTAGGGAGACACACTTAAGGAATCGATGTTGTTTAAGTATATATGGAATATGAGTTCGAGACTGGATGTTGTTCGGAGTCTCGGATTGGATCCAGGACATCATGAGGAGATCTGTAATGGTCCGGAGAATAAGATTCATATAAGGAAAGTGGTTTTCCGGGGTTTGGAAAAGTTTTGGTGTTTTAACCGGACACTTCTAGAATGTTCTAGAGGAACCACCAGTGGTTCCACCACCCCGGGAGGGGGTCACTTGGGATGTGGCATGCCCTAGGGGCCAGCCACACCAATCCCTAAAGGGCCAGTCGACCAACACTAGTAAAAGGGTCAAATCCTAGTTTGAATAGTCAAATCCTAGTTTGAAAAGTCAAACTCTAGTTTTGGTAAGAGGGAAGACTTGGAGGGAAAGTTCCCAACTCTTCCCCTTGATGGCCAAGTTGGGGGGGGGGAGGGGGGGGGGACATGGATAGGGATGGGAACCCTTGGCCGGCCGCCCCCACCTATATAAGGAGGGGTGGGGGCGCACCCCCACACCCCTTGTCCTTGGCGCCTAACCCTAGCCACCGCCTCTCTTCTCTCTCGTCCATCGCCCTGCTCTGGCTTAGGCGAAGCCCTGTAGATATGTCTCCTCCACCACCACCGCCACCACACCATCATGTTGTTGGGATTACAAGGAGATCTAATACCTCCGCTGCCCTGCTAGAACCGGGAGAGGAAGGTATTTATCGACTCTGTACGTGTGACCTACTATGGAAGCTCCGCCAGAACATGGCGCCAGAAGGATCGTCTACACGATCTTGAGATCGGAAAGTGATCGACTACATCAACCGCGAGAATCTTAATCTCGTTAAACGCTTTGGATCTATGAGGGTTAGTTCTCTACAATCTCGTTGCACTGATCTCATAAATGAGATCTTGGCTTGTCCATAGATTTGATCTTGGTTTTGTGTGTTCTTGTGGTAGATTTTTTTGTTTTACATGTAACGAACCCTACAAGGTCCTCATGTGGTGAACACCTTCCCTGTTCCTTCCTTATGGTTTTTTGGTGGCGCTCGTTTGTTGACCTGTAGAGCGAAAGGCCCCGGTTAGACTCTTGCTGTCGAATCACCCTGTCGTCGTGAGTGACCGCTTTCTCGAGGATGGCCATAAGTTGGTCCAAAGTCCTCGGTTCTACGACAGTGATAAGCACGACGTAGTTCTGGTTGCGGATTCTGTTAGTGAATTCCCACACGATGTCCAGGTTGGAGAGGTCAGGTGTGGTGTTCACTAAGATCCTGAAGCACTTGAGGAAGTCCTTCAACCTCTCCCCTAGGTACTACATGATGTTTTTGAATTCCTCGTAGAGCGTGTTGGCATCATCCTCCATGGAAAAGGCCTACATCAGCCCCTGGATAAAGTCGTCTTAGGTCTTGATCAACCGGGGACCTTGTTCTAAAGCCACTTCAGGGTGTTCTCCTTCAAACATGTTAGCGGAAGGTTCCCCATATGACGCGAGTCGCCTCCCATGATGTTGACATCTTGCATGAATTTCCCCAAGCATGCAATTGGGTCATGCGATCCGTCGTAATCCTCATAATTCCTGGCACGTACCGCCCTAGGAACTTCTACATTGGTCAGATCGTGGGATAATACCTTTTTTACTACTAATTAGTCATGTCTCCTACTCCTCATACTCTTGATCATACCCATACCCGGGGTAGCGGCGACGTTCGCGTTGTCTTTCGTGCCTCCTATCCCGCCGAAGGGCCTCGTCATCGCATTCCTGGTTGAGGTCACGACTGTCGTGGTTGTCCCGATTCCTTACTTCCCTAGTTTTGGGGGCTCCATCCGGGTTAGGGCTAGTGCCTGTATTATCAGTATGGACTAGCGAATCCTACCGTCAGCTGGTCAGAACTTCTTTCCTCCTTAAGCGTCGTGGGGCCTTTTACTTGTGGTGAGCGCGATGCTTAGCTTGTGGATCGCACCAGAGCAAGCTATCGCTGCTATTAGAGCGCACACTGCTACTAGTGAGCGACTGATTGCCCCTGCGGCCCTTCTTGCTGGTTCTGAGGGACGAAGTGCAAGCATTATACTCCTTGATCTACTTCTCCGGGCCTGCTATGGTCTTGGCCGCCAGGTCCTGGGCGGTTTTCAGCTCTACTTCCAAGGCTTCCTTGTCTCCTTCAAAGGCCCCTATGATCCGCCTGTGGAGGTCTTGTATAAGGGCGTAACAATGACTTGATTATCCCCCGCTAGGACCGGTGGTATGGGCTTCGGAACTAGCGAAGCACTCGTAGGAACGAGGTCCCCATGCTGCTTGCAGGTTGTAAGGAGAGACGGTTGCCCATGATGTCCCCGAGCTTTACGACGTGCCCGTTGAGGTGGAGTAGGTTGTTCCTCCCGAGTAACCTGTGCTAGAGCTAGGAGAAGGGTTGGTTATGTAATAATATATAGGTACAAGGCCAGAGTAACCTCTGTAGACGTTGTGGATGGGAGTATCTAGGTAGATCATCATAGGGTCACAGATGTACGGGACCTCAGTGTACCCATAGGCGGGCCCCAAGCAAATAGCATGCGGGAGGCCCGACGGGAGAGGAGAGCGGGGGTTGAAATAGTTGGCCTTCGGTGGCGCGTAGAGCGCTGCGAGGTAGCGACGATACACATGCTTGTACATTTCCTTGATGTTGTAAAAGTAGACCTTGTGAAACATGGACGGGGTGTTCGGGGTGTACTCCCCTTCCATCGTCTCGGTAGAGGTGCGGCCGCCACCTTGTCCCGAAGCCCCTGAGCCATCGACCGGGAGGTCTTTAGCGGCTCCGTCTGATGAAGAGGTAGATCTGATCTGCATGATGTGGCCCCCCTCCCTAGCACGCCAACTGACGAAGGATATTTTTCAATCTCTCTGTAGTATCACTTCCGAGGAATGAAAGAGAGTTTATTTATTCGGCAATCGGCTCGTGTCAATAGTTTTTGGATATCCAAAGACAAATACAAAGATATATGTGTATAATGAGGAGGATTCCCTCAGACTTTATACATAGGGTGATCGAGAGATCATATATAAGTGACTACAAGATGATCTCAGTGGGTGTATAATGACACCCCACGAGAGAGATGAATCTAGGATTTATGACCAAGACTAATGGAGAAGACTTGGGCGATTATGGTGTGTCCTCTTTAGGTGAATGTCCTCAAGTACTTATAGGTGTCAATGGTGGTAGAGTTTTCCTTAACCACGTTAGGTCTTCATATTGTCTTGCACGTAATCTTATCCTCGGTCTCCCTTGTATACGCGTCTGGTCTTCGGGATCTCCATATAGCTGTCTTATAGCCCCACATGTTAGGTCGATTAAGGTTAGGTCGGTTGAGAGCTTCTAAATGCAGACCTCCGGGCCATTAATCATAGAGGTAGGCGTGGACAGGAATCGTGGATTAAGTCCCATGCGATATGTAGACCTAAATCCACCCATCACCAACAAATATTTATGCATAAAAAATTTGGTGTGAGTGAATTTCAAAATGCAATGCAAATATCTACTTTGAGGGAAAAAATAACATGATTGAATGAGTAGGTGAATACAACCAATTAGATACCTATATTAATAGATAATAATATGGTATAACCAGTAGACCGTAGACACACAACCACTATTTTAACATATGCATGGATGAAAACTATAACGACGTGGAAAAGTATCATGTGGATGTGAGATTTAGTTGATGCTGTGAGAGCCCACATGTGAAACGTTAGTTTTTTAATGACGAATGGTAGGTTTTCTCTAAATAAGATAATTATACAAACTTGTTATGGATAGACTAAGAGGATTTGTAGATCGAGGACATGTCTTGTTGATAGCTACACATTACGGAAGTCTTCTTTCAAACAATGAATATTTAATCAAGATCCTTATACACAGTCGCCTAGGCTATAGAAGTGCGACCAGACACAGCCGCCACCCACGCAACACAAATGAAAACCATCCCTGCAAACCCTGCTCATTTGCCTCCACTGCGACGAAATCCCCTCCACCCACTTCATCAGCACCCAAGCGACTGGCAGCAGCCGTAGGAGGCGATGCGAAGAGGAAGGAAAGGATTATGAGAGCAATAACTAATATTCAGGCAATAACATTGTATCATTGTTTCATTAATTAATATTCAAACAATAATACATGGATTGTGTCAATAATGGTTGGTTGGTTCGTTGGTTGACATTCATGCAATGGTATTTGGATTATACTACCAAGAATGGCTGGCTGCTCTTGACAATGTGTTGGTAATGTTATGTTGGTAGACAAGAGTTATTAGTCGATTAAGAGGGAACCTAGCCTTATGGACATGAGTCCTCTTGCCTAGTCCTTTAATTGTATATATGGAGCAAGCACTTTCGTTTTGTTTGTTGGGATACACGATATTATTGTTCATCCAGTTTACATCCATAGTGCGGGTACCATCTATGTCATCCTATATAGATTTATGCATGTAAACTGAATGCTCTTCATGAGTAGGTAGGATCATCCATCCTGCTCAACTACACTTTCATAAAAAACATAAATATAATTTATATACATTTTGAAAAACAACAATCATGCATATCTCATGCCAGCCATCTCACATGGTAATATAATTTTGAAATTAAGAGATCAATCACACAAATTTCATGCAACACACCACACGACATGGTAAAAAGATACAAAAATTGCTACTATAAAGTCAATAAAGCTTACGCTCTGTTTGGATGCATAGAATTGAATTCGGGAAATGAATTAGGTGAGATTTTCAAATCCTGCCAGGAAAGGAAATGGCTAGGAAATGGCCGCCAATTCGAATTCTGATGTTTGGCTGGTTTGGAATTTTCTGTTGGAATCAGAGGGTTCTATCCAATTCCATTTCCTGTTTGGATGTACAAATCATGGAATTGGATTATTTTTGCTTTTGGCTACTTTATACTTGTGCAAATGTATGAATATTCGCATGTTTTCCACACATACTAACATTAAAATAATCTAAATAAGATCACAAGAAAAATTCTAGGTTCCTCGGTGCTCTCTAAGTACTAACATAAGCTAGAGCAAAACATGACATCTCAAAATACTTCTTCGTCAACATTATCTTTTTCCTTTTTCTTCTTTCGTTCTCTTCGATATTGTAAGCAACCAACTTTGTGTTGGAAACATTATGATGCTACAACGCACTCACCAATTGTTCATGAATCTTTTGGAGATATGATATTGAACTTTAAACATCCATACATGATACATATATTTAACTAAACTTTCATACATGAAGCATATTAATATTAAACCACATCCACACTAGGCAAACATCAAACTATAGTCAAAATTAGAATTTTTATATCTCAAATTGGCCTCCGCCGCTACTACTTCTCAGTGGAATCTGCAATCACAAATAAACCTAATCATGGTTTATAGAGGTGAGCCGGCAAACCAGAATCTTGTTTGAAGTGTGAACTGTAAACTTGATTTAACTCTTTAATCTAATGACATGTTCGTGGACTGATCTCTGGTAACTCCATGCTATTTTTTAAATGCTTCTCCAAGTATTCGTGGAGTGCAAACGCAAACTAGCTACCTAGGAGTACCTACGATGTCTTGCATGTATCCACAAGGGACACCGGATCCGATGCCGATCGTGTCTACCTCGCGTTAGGTCGTTCCTTTTTCCATACACAAATGGTAGCAGATGGCTAGAATAGCCGTTCTGGCCTGAACGGCGCCGGCCAAACATCCGCCACCGCCGTCTACCATTCGTTTGCCGCAGATGACCCTCCGCATGCCCGTTACGTGCCTACGACTAGGGTTCGAGGGCAGGAGGGAGGCGGCCAGGGCGAGGCGAAGCATGGGGATGTTCTTGTGGGGAAGATGAAGGCCAAGGGAGAGGAGGAGGGAAGGAGAGCGGACACAGGCCGTCCGCTGGTGCTTCTGGACATGACGAGAACGCCAGTAGAGGCAGGCGTTCTGTTCTCAATCGTACCGCTTCGCTCTCCCGATTTCTGGATGGTTTCCGAGGTGTGCAGGTCCGAATTGGGGTGGGGAGTTTTTGCGTGTGAGCTAGCCCCGCGCGGAATTGGCCCCAAATTCCACGGTTTAATTCCTAGCCAATCCAAACGCTGAAATTAGAGGCCTCAATTTCAATTCCCTGATTCCAGGCCCAATTATGTGCAACCAAACACAGTGTTATTGAATTCTTAACATGGTATCTTTATTGGGTGTGCATTCGTAGCTAAGATGCCAGCGAGTTGTTTAGTTTCTAATAGCCAATAATCCAGGGAGTTGTTTAGTTTCCGCCTCTTGGCCCAGGCGTAAGCAAGCTACGGCCGCTTGGCCTTTGATAGGATTATCCAATCGCCCGCATGAAACCAGGTTCCCACGTCCATTGGGCCTATCTCCATTTGATGTATACTCTCGTGGACGGTGTCCCGAGCGGCCAGCCGGCCGCCTCATGCGCACCATGGACACCTAAAATCATCTCTCAAATATTCAAAATCTTGGCATACGATCATATCAAGAGGCATTGGTAACAAAACTGATTCTACACCTTGCAACTCATACGCCTCGCCTCGTGGGACAGGCTACATGCCACATGGGACACAACACGTCTTTCGTACGCTGGCAGAATGCATACAATTGACCCAAGTTTAAAAGGATTTCACAAACTAAACTTGCGCCGAAACTATTTTACTCCACTAACCCTTTTATGTAGCGCCTAACGGAAAGACTTCACACTACACGGTATAGCGCACATGCCAAAGGCGCTACACCCCTTGCCAGCATGGCACGCGGGACCCAGAGGCCGCTCCGGTAGCGCCTCGGCGTGAGGCGCCTAAAAGATAGGCGCTACACTAATGTTTATATAAGGTGTGCATCTATACTAGATATATCATTCTCTTAGCCTAAATGGTTGAGCTCTTAGGTTTCCAACAGGAGGTCCTGGGTTCAAGTCCAACATCCTCTTATTTATTGTTTTAATTTTTCTGGGTCCTCTTATTTATTGTTTTAATTTTTCTGGGTCCTCTTATTTATTGTTTTAATTTTTCTGGGCTTCATTTTTGTGGAATTTTTTCTCTAAGTCCATAATTAAGTATGGCACAAGATATTGTAAAGTATAGCATCCGAATTCCCAGCGTGTGAAAAAATATGCCACACTACGCCAACCACTTGGATCATCAAAGGAAAAAGAGCAAAGTGATAATACTAAACCCAAAAAATGTCCAGTTCGTTTTACCGGGATGGAAGCATGCAGTGACCACCCCTAAAAGGCCTACATGTCGGCTCATGATATAAATCGTGCAAGTTTTAAAAGGTTTTTTGGTTACACCGTAGCTCTACATATGTCGGAGAACATGTCCTGCACCAAAGCAAAAATTTAACGATTAATTAATTAACTCAAATTACTGATGTAAGATAAGAAAAACAACCTTAGTAAGCAGTGCCACACTACCGATGCACTCAGATATCCCTTCTATTTGACGCTAAAAAATAGGATGAACTTTGTCATTTGAGTTATGGACTTTGAAAAAAGTTCCTGTTTCTTTCGATAGCTCGTGAACGTTTAAGTAAGTCTAACAGCTTAGCTATTAAAAATATAGCCCAGAAAAATTAAAACAAAAAATAGAGTATGTAAGACTTGAACCCAGGACCTCCGGTTAAAAACCAAAGAACTCAACCATCTAGGTTAAGAGAATAATATATCTAGTATAGATGCACACCATAAATAAACATTAGTGTAGCGTCTATCTCTTAGGCGTTACACTTTAGACCGGCCTCTAGGCCCCGTGCGCCACGCTAGCAAGGGGTGTAGCGCCTTTAACATAGGCGCTACACCATGTAGTGTGAAGCCTTTCCATTAGTCGCTACACAAAAGGGTCAGTTGAGTAAAATAGTTTCTGCACAAGTTTAGTTTGTAAAATCCTTTTAAACTTGGGTTAATTTTATGCATTCTGCCTCTGGGACACCGTATTATTCTCTTTCTCCCATACTCCTACCTCTCCAACTAGCCATTTCTCCTTGGTGGGCCCTCTCTCCTCTTTTCTTGGATCTTCTTCATCCTCACTTACAGGTGTCCTTTTTGGCTATCATCCATCAATGGTTGTAGGGGAGCCTTGGCCTTGTATGCTTGATTTTTTCCGTTTCAACATGTTGTGCTTTCTGTCTTATCGTTATTCGATTTTGTTAGCCATCTTGGTCTTCGTGTTGTTTGGTTTTTCGTTCTTCATCATTTGTCCTTGCACCATGTTCTTTGCTAGGATACTTTCCGATTGTCTTTGTAGTCATCGCTCTAGATTCATGTGTGTCTTTACAGTTTTTCTCTCTGTTGGGACTGCTCCGCCTCACGGTACACCGCATTCATTTTCTCTTTCTAGTCATCAAACAAATATTACCCCCGTATTTGTCTCACGATGCGTGCCTTATTCCAGATGGCTCCTAATTTGTTTACACGGTTCACTTTTTTTCACTTTCGCACGTTGATGTATGTAAAATGCATCCACGAATTTTATAGTTTATTATGACAAAATCATTAATAGTTAATAATTTTATTATATTTTATGGAGAAATAGGTTATGGGGTGACCCCTAACTTGACAAACGCAACCATCCACTATAAAAATACTCCATACGCGCCAATTTTCTTGGATGGCAGTAGACAAAACTATATGCAAAAGTTTTTGCCCCGCGGATGAGCATTCACGGTATCACTTTAGGGCGGCGAATACATATACACCATGGCAGACTCGATAACAACACATTTGTGTATCGTGGTAGGTGGCCGGAAATATCGGTGAATTTTAATGCGGCAGAGTGGATGGATGGAGGCATATATTATTGTGCCATGCAATCTAAACGATGTTTACAACGTGTCTACCTTGCTTTGACTAGTCAGTCTTGTCTCATTGACTGGCGTGACCCACTATCGGCGAGGTTGGGCTTTATATCTCCTTCTACGCATATCGCAACCACACTCTCGATCTAGTCTCTACTACGCCCAGTTGTAGCACTCTCCCAGATCTCTCAAGGGAATCATTAGCAACCGGCGGCAATAGTGGCGGGGACACAAATTCGATGGCGCACCAAGTACGTTTATTTTATTTTTTTATTTTATGGTTTTTATTTCTTGATAGTTATAATTAATTTCTCTATTTATCATAAGAAATAACTTGCTAGTTTTTTGTTGCATCCACAAATGTTTTCCTTTCTGCTACAAGGGCGACGGATATAACCTAAAGTCGCGTTGAATTCTTGGGTGTTAATCGTGGACATGGGTTTCTCGGGTGCCACCACACAACCTGATGTGCGAGTTCTTGATTGGATCGATCCTGTAAACATGCCAAATACGCAACTTCCGTTGAAGAGTAAGCGAGGGGACAACGACGACGACAACAGGTACAAGATGCAACTTCCGTTCCGGAAGAATTACATAACAAACCATTGAATAAAGGGAGAAATTCCATGGCTAGGTGGCGCGTGAAGAAATTCCAAGGGTGTGCAGATAGGTAATTTTTTACTACAATGTCTAATAATTATATATAAGCACTATGTTCACCAAAACCAATTGTTTTGATAGTGCAGTGTTTATGTTACCAGTATATTGTGATACACGAGAGAGTGGTCTCGCTAACTGGTGTGCCCCCACTAGATATGCCTACCTGATTAGCCCACTATGTCCTATGGACCTTTAAGCAAGCGAGACTTATAATACTAACCATAGATCTATGTGGTTGCACTTCTATATAATACATGGAACACTCGGAGTACCTTCTATCCATGTTGCGCACCCCACTTCTACTCTGGTTCTTGCAGCACTCACCTCGCTAGTAACCCTAGATCTCCTAGCACTTCCCTCTCTGAGAACCCTATATCTCCCAACACTTCTCTCTCCCTAGTTGTGCCCCAAAATAAGAGTAGAGTATTCCTCCATCATCAAAGTCATCTGGGCCATGCAGATCCACCACGCGGAAGATGGTAGTCAGGACAGCGATGAGATCATCAACACCGTGAAGATCCACCGCATGGAAGATGGTGGTCACGCCAGTGACGCCAACATTGTGAAGATCCACTACGTAGAAGATGATGGTCAGGTCAGTGGTGATGTAGATCTTCCGCACAAAAAAATTGTATTCATAGGATTTTCAATTTGAATGTCATGAACAAACTATTATTTTATCACCGATCTGGGAGTCGGAGAGTGCCAGTCTGCCCCACCTGGAAGCAGAAGCTCCTGAACAACATCTCGACTCCATCGCCAACGGACTTGAAACCCCTCAGGGTGGCCGGCGAGTGGGCGTTGAAGTTGAAGGTGCCAAAGAGGAGGTGACTCTCCGTCGCTGATGAGTTGTAGATCGCTCCGAATAGGACCGTCATCATCGCAAAATCAGTGCCCCCAGTTCCCACAGACAGTGCTAATTGACGAGGTTCGATCTCGTGAATGCCCATTGTTATGGACTTGGGTTTTGAAGAAGATGGGGATGCTGGAGATCGCGGAACGGTTAACAGACAAGCAACGCGGGACACGAGGTTTACCCAGGTTTAGGCCCCCGGAGGGAAAACCCTACTCCTGCTTGTCTGCTCTTGATAACGACGGAACCGAAGGTTACAGGGGTGCGCAGATGCAATCTGGCGTGAAGGTGTGTACGCGAGGGTGGAAGAGATCCTTCTCACCGTACCCTACCGACCTTTATATAAATTGGCAGGTCCCAGGCATAGGTCGAGTCGGTTACAAATTAGGGTTGGTACCCTTTGAAATTATATCTAATCTAGACTTGTCCTCCAAGGATCCAAAGACATCATGGGATTGGGTCACCTGAGATCTTCACGTGCCGCGTGTCTTGATGTGGGCCTTCCTTTGGCTGGACCAGGTATACCAATGTTGTGTACCTGTGGGGTATAACCATGTCAGTAGCTCCCGAGTGTTTAGTCGAATCATAGATTCGGATGAGGACTCTTCAATCTTTCGGGTGTAGTTGAGCCTATTATTTTAAAGAAAAAATGTGTTAGTTCATAGGGATTATTGATGCGTGTGCCTGACTCTCCCGACGGATCAGGGCCAGTTAACTATCATAGGACAAAACAACACGATCTTCATCAAACTCGAGTCCCCGGACTTGAATTCGGAATGATTGCTGGTATGATTCGACCCAGGCCGTTTGAGGTCTTACAGGAGTCAAATCCCAGTGATTTTCAAGTGATACACCCAACGCGTCCATCAGGATTTTTCTTCGTGCCTGTTGACACGGGAGTTTACTGACAGAGCATAGTCAGGTGCGTTACCAGGCCATCAGATGATATCTGTAGGGCTTATCTTTGTGTCGTAGACACAACATCCGAAATTTTATCACCGCGGAAGTGTTTCAGGTGGCCAAGGAGATGGCTTCTCATTTATCTTTGATTTGGGCAAAGTTGCCAAAAAGATTTATTCGTATTTGATCTGAAGGATCGCAGTTGAAGAATTCATAGGATGCCCGGCCACCGCTCCCTATGGGAGTAGCCCCCGAGTGTATGTTCGAGTCGTAGACTTGAGCAGAGACTTTAGTTCAGTTGTTTTCAGCTTAGGTCCGAAGGACACAAATTTTTCGGATGCTCAACCGATCCTTCCTATGGGAGTAGCCCCCGAGTCCATTGTGGAGTCGTAGACTCGACATAGGACTCGAAGATAGTTGCGAGATGTAGTTACCTTAGTCTGTTCTCAGGTGCACGGCCAGCACTCCTGATGGGAGTATCCCCCGAGTAGATTCTCGAATCATAGATTCGAGTAAGTACTTGACTGATAAGTCAAAAATTTCTAGCCTTTGCTGGCTTGATTTTGATGACGTCAGTGCTGACGATTGGTGATTTCAACCATCTGCGGCAGTAGAGATGATGCGACGAGACGCTCATGGGTCCCACCGCCTGACTTGAAGTTGACTGGTCACGCGCAGACATGGCGAAAATTACGACGTCTCCTCGATTTTCGTGCGTAGTGGACGGCGTGATGGCGACGGTTCGTTGCTGTGCTAACACGTGTAGGGTTGGATCTAGCATGCGCTCTAGGGCTTCTGGATCAACGGCTCGTGTGCGTCGTCTTCCTCTTTTAATATCGTGGGTAAGCCATGATTTTCTTTTACCCTTTGCCATTTGCTCATCTTTCTCGGCTTGTGTTTTTTGCAGAAGGAGGCTGCCGATCGTGAGGAGTAGCTCATGGCTGCAGCATCTGCTTGCGAGAAGGAGATGGAGGATAAGCTTATGGTCTTGTGTTTTTCGACCACGTCTTGTCTTTTCTCATTCGAGTGCTTTTCTTCTTTGTTTCAGATGCTTCAGGCATCACGTTTGATCGTGGTGCGCTGGAGCATGGAGAGGTGTTCGCTGATGCTACTGCGACGGTAGAAGATCGCTGCGCCGCTACCGCTGGCTCCTTGGCGAAGGCCAAAGAAGTGCTCACGCGCTTCTACAAGGAGGTCGTCCCTAAGGGTGTTGCCCTTGAATATGTCGACGCCCTTGTGGATGCTCTTTCAGAGGAAGCTCCGACAGCGTATAAGAGCAAGCAGAAGGGCATCGGCGCCTCCATGGGTATGGCGATAGCGATGGCGTACGGAGCTGAGCTATACCTGCCGCACATCACATCCCAGATGCCGACAACTACAGATGGCTCGGAGGTAGCTTTCGCCCTCTTTGCCTCTTGTTGTAAGCGCTATGGGCCTAAGCTCATCGATCTCCTGTCTGATTATGCGGCGAAGCAGCAACAGGAGGCCAAGAGAAGGCAGTATGGATCCGAGGCCACCCCGAATGCGGGTGCTTAGGCCTTTGTAATGTAGATAGTGCAGTTTCTTATTTTGCCTCCTTTGTAACAACTTGCTGATGAACAAGTCCGATTATGCCACGGGGTGGCTTTATTTATGTATATGTGTTTGGCTTTTGAACCGTTGTCCAAAATTGCTTGTGATGTTCATCCTTCCTTGTTTTCCTTTAAGGTCCTTCGGGTGAGATTCTAGTTGTTACCCCGACTGCTCCTGCGCCACGACCATCTTTGGATGATGAGTTGCAGTAGGATTTTCTTCGCGATCATGTCTGCAGCTTGGAAAAGGACATCCTTAGCATTCGAGGCCACACAGATGTGTTGAAGTCGAGGCTGAGCGAGCCACTGCCAGGGATGAGTTCTTGATGGGGGAGTTGCGGCAAGTGGGCAAGCAACTGCAATGTGAGTCTTCGCGAACTGCTGTTCTTTCAGGTGTAGTTCTATATGCTTGCTCATTGCGCGTGTTCTGCAGGTGTGAATATCATTCTGAAAGAAGAGAAGGAGCACGCCGTGATTCGAATGAATTGTTTGACGCAGCAATACCTGGAGGCTGGTGGCTTATTTTGGATGGACCGTGATCGAGCCATCGTCCTTGCGATGGTGCAAGATCGTGCGAACCAGGTTCTTCGGGTGCTGAGACAGGCGAGGTCGTCATTGGCAGCTATCTGGGTTGTCATGTTCCCCTTGGACGCCGCGCCTTCTACCTTCCTGGGTCTTCTTGGTAAATTTTGGACATATGCCGTGTCAAAGAGTTGGTGCAGCATCAGCTTATTGTTGGGGTCAAGGATGCCCTGTCGCTTGTTCGGTTGCATCGTCATGATGTCGATCTTGCGGAGGTGGCGACTGGGCCGCCCCTTCGACAGGATGGAACCGTATGGGACATGCGCCCGCATTATGCGGCTGTTAGGCAGCATGCTGAAGAGATCATAGATCTGTTCGAGCAGCGGGCGAATGTAATGCTCTAGAATAGGTAGATCCTGTAAAGAAAAATTTAATGTAAAATTTGTATTTATTCGAGTGGGCTCGTAGTGCCCTTTGTAAAGTTTATATGTACTAGCACGTGGTGCTTTATTATGTGCATGCCCTTTTCGTTATCCTGGCGTGGTCAGCTACTCAGGTTATATGCATTGTTCTCTGTCGACCGGGTTGTGAGGTGAGGCGTAGCCCCCCGAGCGTATTTTTCGACAAGTAATGTAAGGTGAAAAGATATTTGGGCCAAGTAACTTGGATTTTATTCATATCGTAACGAGGAGGTATATTGTTCGGCTGAGTAGCCTTATTGAAAGTAAAGGGTAACTAGGGGTAGAAGCATCACAGACGTGCGATGTTCCAGGGGTTGGAGTATTTGACTCTTGATGCGATGTCCATGAGGCGGTAGGCGCCACCTAGGATGACTTCTGTGACGATGTAGGATCCTTCCCAGGGTGACTCGAGCTTCTTCGGCCGCTCTTGCTTGAGCCGTAGGACGAGGTATCCTTCGACGAAGGACCTTGGGCGCAGCTGACGGCTGTGATAGTTGCGTAGGCTTTGTTGATAGACCACTGAGCGAGCTGCAGCGATATCGCGTGCCTCGTCGAGTGTGTCGATGGCGTCTTCGAGTGCTGCCGATGATTTGGCTTCGCTGTAAGCAACGACCCGTGGGGCCTTATGGCGTACTTCGGCGGGTAGCACGGCTTCGGCTCCGTGCACCATGATGAAGGGCGTGAAGCCGGTTGAGTTGTTCGGCGTTGTACGCATTCTCCAGAGGACAGAGGGTAGCTCCTCTGCCCAGGCTCCCGCAAGCCTTTCGAGTGGGCATAACAAGCATTTCTTGATGTCGTTGCCTATGAGGCCGTTGTACTTTTTGACCTGTCCGTTGGTCTGCGGGTGCGCCACGGAGGCGTATGATATGTTGATGCCGAGCCGTTGTCCATGATGATGCTGTGTGGCATGCCGAACCTGTAGACAATGGACTCGAAGAACTTGACGGCAGTTTTGCCGCTTTGGTTGGTGACGGGCATGGCCTCGATCCACTTGGTGAACTTGTCGATTGCGACCAGGAGGAAAACGTGACCTGCTTTCAAGGATTTGGGAAGTTTGCCGATCATGTCGAGGCCCCATTGGGCGAAGGGCCAGGCCAATGGTATGGGCCTTAGCTCGGATCCTTGTGCGTGCGGCTTGTCCGCGTACCTCTGACAGGTGTTGCACCTTTGGACAATGTCCTTGGTGTCGTTCATGGCTGTTGGCCAGTAGAATCTAGCTCGTAGAGCATTGGATACTAGGGCGCAGCTGCATGCATGATGGCCGCAGATGTCCTCGTGGATGTCTTGGAGGATGGTTTTGCCGTCGCCGATGGTGACGCACCTTTGGAGCACACCCAAAATGTTGTGCTTGTACAACTCGCCATTGTGGATGGTGAAGGCCTTAGACCAGCAAGATATGCGCCGGGCATCTGTCAGGTCATCGAACAGTTCATTGTTAATCAGGTACCGAAGGTACGACCGTGTCCATGTCTCTTCAGTCGCCATGACCTACATCAGGCTGACCAGATCGGCCTCGGTATCGAGCTTTTCGGGTTCCTCCTGTCCTTCGTATGGTGCATCCCCCGAGTGCTCTGCTTCTTCGGTTGAACCCTTTGGGAATTTTCTCTTGATAGAGGGTACAAAGATTTGTTCGAGGAACACACCTGGTGGCACCCGTGCACAGGTGGAGCCGATGTTGGCGAGTCTATCAGCTTCTTCGTTACTTTCGCTTCCGACGTGCCAAATCTCGCAGCCATCAAAGTCCCCTTCGAGTGGTTGTAGAGCGCGCGGTATGCGACCATTTGGTGCCGTGAGCGTCCCACTCATTCATCGTCTGCTGGACGACAAGGTTCGATTCACCGTAGATGACTAGGCGCGTTGCGCCGCAGATCTTGGCCATCTTCATGCCGTGGATGAGGGCCTCGTATTCGGCCTCGTTGTTGGAGGCGCAAAATTTCATCTGAAGGACGTATTTCATCTTGTCGCCCTGAGGGGACATCAGTATGACGCCGACCCCTACTCCAGCCTCACGCTTGGAGCCGTCGAAGTGCATAGTCCATGATTGCGACATGTCCGGAGTATCCGGAAGCTGGAGTTCCATCCAGTGGACAAGAGAGTCAGGGAGGACCTGAGATTTGATGGCCTTGCACCGTTCATAGATTATATCCAGAGGAGACATCTCGATGCCCACAAGGCTACGCGTTCCGTGGCTTCGGGGTTGTTCAGGATGTTGGACAGTGAGGCGTCATTGACGACCATGATCTGATGCTCCTAGAAGTAGTGGCTCAGCCGACGAGCCGTCATGAACACGTCGTAGGCGAGCTTCTGGTAGTGAGGGTACCTCTGCTTTGTTGGAGTTAATACCTTGCTAAGGTAGTAGATTGGGCATTGGACCCCGTGGGTCTTGCCAACTTCGGGTCGTTCGACCACGAGTACGGTGCTTACCACCTGATGCGTAGTTGCGAGGTATAGCAACAAAGGCTCTCGTTCCTTTGTCGTGACCAGGACAGGTGGGGTGGAGAGCAGCCGCTTGAGGTCCTCAAACGCGTCGTCTGCTTCGATGTCCATTCGAACTTGTCCACCTTGCGCAACAACTAGTAAAATTTTAGGGCCTTCTCACCCATGCGACTGATGAGTCTGCTCAGCGCTTCGATCCGCCTAGATAGCTGTTGGACACCTTTGAGATTCTTCAGCTTCTCCATGGCTAGTATGGCCCTGATTTTTTTCGGATTCGCCTCGATCCCGCGTTGGGAGATGAAGTAGCCGAGTAGTTGGCCGGATGGGACACCGAAGGCGCATTTTTCTGGGTTCAACCGGATGGCCGAGTAGTTGGTCGATCAACGTCTTGGCTTCCCTGGTATTGATTACTATGTCGTCGACATAGACTTGAATGTTAAGACCGGTCTGGTTTTTTAGGCACGCCTGCATGCACCTCTGGTACGTGGCACCTGTGTTCTTCAGCGCGATGGGCATAGTGTTGTAACAGAACACGCCGAACGGCATAATAAACGCCGTTTTTCCTGATTTTCGACATTCAGTCGGATCTGGTTATAGCCTGAGTAGGCATCGAGGAAGGAGAGTTTCTCGCATCCTACAGTCGAATCGATGATCTGATCGATCTGCGGTAGAGGGAAGTGGTCCTTGGGACAGTACTTGTTGAGCGATGTGAAGTCCACGCACATCCGTAGGATATCCGTGTCCTTTTTGGGGACCAACACGGTGTTGTCCAGCCACTCACTCTCCTTGATTTATCCGATGAAGTTGGCGTCGAGCAGTCTATTTACTTCGACTCCAATGGCTTCAGCTCTTGGCTCGGACAGTCGTCGGATTGAATGTTTGACGGGATTTGCATCCGGAAACACATTGACTGCATGCTCGACGAATTCGCTAGGAACTCCTGGCATGTCCGCATGACACCAAGCGAAAATTTCCTAGTGCTCACGGAGGAATTCAATGAACATGCTTTCCTATGTTGGACTGAGGTCATTGGCGATCAATGCCATCTTGGAGGCGTCCGTCGGATGGACCCGCACCTTTTTCGTGTTGACCGTGGAGTCGAACGACATATTAGGTGTGTTTTGCCTGGCGACTGGGGGTGCCCCGTTGTCTGTCGCTTCTCTGAGCCTCGTGAACTCCTCCTGCATGCCGAATGACTTGGAGATTTTGTTGAAGTCTCTGTCGCAGTGGTCAGATAGGGTGAAGCTTCCCTGGACGGTGATGACGCCCCTAGGTCCTGGCATCTTCAGTAGAAGGTACGCGTAGTGCGGTACTGCCAAGAATCTTGCGAATGCCACGCGCCCAAGGATGGCGTGGTACTTTGATGGCCAGTCCACCACTTCGAACTCCAACTGCTCACGCCTGGAGTTTTCGGGATGGCCGAAGATGATGTCGAGCCATATCTTCCCCAGGGGATATACGCCCTTCCCTGGTACTATGCCGTGGAACGTCGTGTCTGATTGCTCCAGGCTACACAGCGGGATCCGCATCGCTGGTGAACATCAGATTGATTCTGATGCCGCCTTCCATGAAGACGCGGCTCATCTCGAACCCCTCGATCTGCGCCCCGAGCACCAGGGCAACATGACCTGGGCGAGGGATCTGGCGTGGATCGAACGTGATGCAGGACTCCGAGCCACTGAGGTACTCATGTAAGGCTGGTGGGGAGATGACCGCCTGGCTGACTTGGCGGGTGATCTTCTTTTGCACCCTGTTTGTTGGGCGCCCCTTCTAGATCATCAAGGCCCCCTTTGGTGTTGGGTACCCTCCTGCGCTGTTGTTTGGCGTTGGCGTGATCCCTGGATTCGATGGTACAACAGGTGGTGGTCGAGGAGCTCCGTGGGCGATGTCACCTGGTACAGGTGCGGGCCCAAATCCAGGGTTCACGATCTGGCGTCGTATTTGGGTGAGACCCTCGCTGAGCTTCTGGAATTCGTGGCAGTCCTTGAGCATATGGATGGCCTTCTTTTTGCCATCTTGTTTGTCAATGTAGAAGTGGATGGTGCAAGGACCAGAAAACTTGTCGTATGCCAAAGGCTCGTCGTCGCAGCTGCGATGTTGCCACGTCTGTGTGGGTCGCCCTCCTTCGCGGTAGTTTCCTCCGCGGTATCCACTACTGCGGTTGCCACCGTTGCGTCGGTCGTCGTATCCAGCCACGACCATGTCGACTCCGTCGTGATTGTCGTAGACGTGCGATCTTCGTTTGCTGCGGCGTTCTCGCCTGCGGCCGTAGTCGTCCTCGTCATCCGAATGCGTTCGGCGGAGGGAATCCTCACCATCTGCCCATCGGTTGGCGATGTCCATGAGGTGGTCGAGTGTCTTGGGATTAACGCGCCCAAGTTCTTCCTTGAAATCTGGGCGCTTGACACCATCCTTGAAGGTGTCGATTGTCCTTTCTTCGGAGATATGTGTGGTTGAATTATTGATATGGGACCAACGTAGTATGTACGAGCGAATGGATTCACCAGTACATTGGGTGCAGGCTCGCAATTCCTTGATCGAGGCTGGCCTCTTGCTGGTGCCCTTGAAGTTGTGGATGAAGCTGTATGCCATCTCCTCCCAGCTTCGGATGGAGCTGGAGGACAGGCTGCTAAGCGAGATCATGGTTGCGCCTGTCAGCTGCAGCTGAAGGCATTATAGGGCGGTGTTCCTATTTCCGCCGTGCAGCTTGACGGATGAGAGGTGGTCGCTCAGCCAGGCTTTTGGGTCCTGTGTACCGTCGAACTTCAGAGTGTTCGAAGGGAGCTTGAAAATTTTCAGCAACCGCGTTCGCTGAACGGATCTGCTGAAGCATCTGGCGCTACACAGCTCCCTATCGTCTTCCTCGTCGGATTCGGTTGAACATGCGCGTTTAGCGCGTGCCTTGTCGATCTTGCGCTGGGTGAGATCGTTCCGAGCGTCGTAGTCGCTACTGCGGCGCTGTGGGGTCCTGCGACGTCGGGGTAGATCATGCTCTTCCTCCTCGGATGAGGGCATAGGGCTGTGGATGAACTTGACCGCAGCTTTTTTCTTCGGCTCCGCGGGATCTTTGACGTGGAGCGCGGCTCCGACGAGTCCGAGACCAGCTAGCATGGACTTGTGCATGGCACTCTTCGGGGCACCCACCGGAGGTGGATGGGACGCAAGATATGTATTGGCTGCCATGATTGCAGCATGCAGTGTTTTTTGCATGACGTTGCCGTTTACGTCCATTGTCATGAAGGACATGTTAAGGGCCCTGGTAACTTCGTATCGCGCGACGGGGTCCATGTGCTCCGTGCGGGAGCGGTGCTTGTTGGCATTGTTGCCATGCGAACTAGAGCCGCCGGCGGCAGAGAGCGCATCTCGTCGCGCGCTAGACTCCAAAGCCGCCTGTTTACGCTTGTCAAGCTCCTCCATCAGCTTCACCTGCCGGTTATGCTCATTGACGAGAAGGAGGTGGTAGGCCATCAGCAGATCCCATGAGGCATTCACAGGTAGGATGATGTTGTCTGTCAGGCTTTGCGTGCTTGGCGCCGTCCTTCCTCGTTGAGGTTGATCTTTTGGTAGGCGTTAGCGTCGCCTTCGTTGGGCCTGAGCGGTGGATCTTCCCGTTTTCCTCCGTTCTCACCTTGTGGGTTGAGAGGGGGTTCGGCGCACTCGAACCTGGTGGCAGGTCCATTTCGTATTGGATGACCACGATGCACAGGTAGCATCCGCGGATGGGGTTGCTGCTGCCGCAGCTTTCGGATCCAGAACCATAGGTTCCTTCATCTGAGGGAGGGTCGCACAGATCTGAGTTGCAACTGTTGATATGTCCAAAACGTATCTACTTTCTCAAACACTTTGCTATTGTTTCTTCTCTAAACTTGTGTGATTTGGATACAACTAACACAAACTGACGCTATTTTAGCAGAATTACCTTGGTGTCTTGTTTTTGTGCAGAAAATGAACTATCAGGAAAAATCCCGGAAAATTTGCCAAAAATTATATTTCACCAGAAGATCCACGGAGCCAGAAGACGAGACGGAGAAGGGGCATGGGGGCCCACACCCCTGCCAGGCACGGGTGGGCCCTGCCCACGCCTAGGGGGTGCGGCCACCCTAGGCACCCCCTCGGCCTCCCTCTACGCCTATAAGTTGCCTTTCGACCTAAAAACTGAGAGGGGGTCGATAGTTTTCCAGAAAGAGTTCCGCTCCACCGCTGCCACCAGAAACCAAGATTCGGATCTAGAAACTCCGTTCTGGCACCCTGCCAGGATGGGGAATTTGGAGAGGATCATCGCCATCGTCATCACCAACGCATCTCCATCAACCACCGATGTTTCCCTCATCCATGAGTGAGTAATCTCCCGCTATAGGCTTGGGGATGGTAGGGATTGGATGAGTTCTATCATGTAATCGAATAAGATTTGTTAGGGCATAGTGCCTAGTATCTCTATTAGTGCTATTTGACTTTGTTGCAACTTGTTGTGCTTAATGCTTGTCACTAGGGCCCGAGTGCCATTTATCTCAGATCTGAACTTATTATTGAATCATTATGATAGTACTGTTTGTGATCTTATCTGCAAGTTGTGTACACATATCATTGTCCGGATCCAAAGGCCCCAAAGTGACAATAATTGGGACAACCGGAGGGGATGGCTGTGGTGTGAGGATCACATGTGTTCACGGAGTGTTAATGCTTTGCTCTGGTGCTCTATTAAAAGGAGCACCTTAATTGCCAGTAGTTCCCTACAGGCCTCGCTGCTACGAGCTGGCTGGACAGAAGATGTTGTGCAGGTTCTCATTGCGAGCACGATGGCTATATTTGGAGCATATGCCTAGGATTGTTTAGTACTTGGATGCTTGTTATTATTTATCTGCAATGCCCTAGATCTTGAAGTTACATGTTTAGACTCGTCCATGCAACGCCCGTCCATCCGTCCCTATGCCTACCTCACTCGAATCCCACTGTTTACTGTTACTGTTACTATTGCTCTTGTTCTACTGATGTTGTTGCTACTACCAAACTGTTTCTACTGATAAACTTATGTGAGCAAGAACTATTTCCAGGTGCAACTGAATTGACAACTCAGTTGTTAAGGCTTGCAAGTATTCTTTGGCTCCCCTTGTGTCGAATCAATAAATTGGGTAATACTACTCGCGAAGACTGTTGCGATCCCCTACACTTGTGGGTCATCAAGACTATTTTCTGGCGCTGTTGCTGGGGAGCATAACTTTATTTGTAAGTTCCCTTGGATCTATTATTGTTCACTGCTACTCCTTTCATCATGGGGAAGTCTCATGATGGAAAGTTCCCTATTTTACCATCCACTACAAGAAGAGGTACAATCCTAAACACCTCTGCTGCTATTGATTCATCGTATGTTCTAACTAAGCTTGTCACACCACCACCACATATACATGCTACACACACTGCTACTACTGCTGAGTCTGAAACTGCTTTTGATACTCATGATGTTACTTCTATTGTGCTTGATATGAGTGGTTCATTAGGTCCTTTTCTAGATGCTACTATGGCTAGTCTAGGAAATACCAAAACTCCTAGTGAAGACACTATTACACCTGTTAGGTCACCTGAGTCTAGTGAGAGTTATGATATTAATGATGGTTACATTGAGTTCACTGATGATTTTGTTGAAGAGTGCCGAAACACACATGGTACTAGTGCTATTAAGAGTCTCCTTGCTAGACGTACGGTTATGCCTAAATTGTCCTCTGATGCTAAGTTTTCCACCTCTCCCTTAGATATTAAAGATAAAGATTATGATTTCTCTCTTGATTTATCTTATTTAGATATTGTTGAGAAAGAACCTTTTTGTGGGACTGAAAATGAGAGTGATGTGGCTCATATGAATGAGCTTTCCACTATGAGTGCTTTATTCTCTGATGATTTTAAGAAGCGCAAGTACTTTGTTACTAAGATATTCCCTTTTTCACTAAAAGGAGAAGCTAGGGCTTGGTTTAATAGATTAACTCCTGGTTCCATTGATAGCCCTGATTGCTTGATTGCTTCTTTCTTCCAGAAATATTTTCCTCCCAGTGCTAGACATACTACTTTGCAGAGACTTCTTGATTTTAAAGAGGGAGACGAAGAGAAATTGCCTGAGTCATGGAAAAGGTTCTGTGCCTTGATTCATGCACATCCTAGATGTCCATTACCTAAGAATGAGCTTCTTGATATTTATTATAATGGACTAACTGATGATTCTAGGACCTACCTAGATAGCTTTGCTGATTTTGTTTTTAGTGATAGGACTCCTACAGATGCTGAAGAATTAATGTCTAAAATAAGCAAAAATTATGATGATTGGACTTCAACTGAGCTGAATGCACCTGAGCCTATTACTCCTGAACCAAAGGTTCCTGAACCAGTTCCAACACCAAAAACAAAGAAGAGGGGAGGTATTGCATTAAATGATGAAGTGATGAAGGAAGATAAGAAGTGTCTAAAGGAGAAAGGTATTAGAGCTAAAGATGTGAAGAATCTACCTCCTATAGAAGAATTATGTGATCCAAGTCTCCACTCATCTACTATTGAGGTACACCCTCTCCAACACTTTGATGAAGGTGATATTCCTTATGGTAAGCCTCCTGATCAATGTTTAGAGAAACTTGATATTTTTATTGTTAAACAAGGTCATTTTAATAAACAAGTTTAGAATCATTCATTGGAAAACTCTAGATCTATCAATGAGTTGAAAGATATTGTGAAAAGAACTTCTAATGATATTAAAATGCTTTGTAAACACTTTCAAATGGTTCAAACCCAACTTGATCAACTTGCTAAGGTACAAAAGGATATGGTAGTTAATGCTTTAGGAGATAAACATGCTTATGGAATTAGAACTAGGAGTGGTATAGCTACTCAAGATCCTTTATATCCTGAAGGACACCCTAAAAGGATTGAGCAGGATTCTCAACAAGGTGAGAGTATTGGTAGTACTCGTA
Organism: Avena longiglumis; assembly: GCA_030063025.1. Classification (NCBI taxonomy): domain Eukaryota; kingdom Viridiplantae; phylum Streptophyta; class Magnoliopsida; order Poales; family Poaceae; genus Avena; species Avena longiglumis. Next base: position 441,758,690 of record CP125973.1, on the reverse strand, counting down.
AGAGAAAGAAAAAGAAACACAAGATAGTTGAGGAACCCCTTGAACCTGATGTAGATCCTAATAGTATATCTGTCTCTGATGCTGAAACTGAGAGTGGTAATGATAAAAATGATGCTCCTGATAAGGAGGAAGTTGAGGAAGAACCTGAGAAGCACACTAAGAACACTAGGTACACTAAGGAAGATTTTATTGCTAATAAACATGGTAAAGAGAGAGAACCTTGGGTGCAGAAACCTATGCCTTTTCCAGGTAAGAAACACAAGTCAAAGGAGGAAGAACACTACAACAAGTTTTGTGAGTGGATGAGCCTTTATTTTTGCAAATTCCTTTGACTGATGCTATTAAGTTGCCTCCTTATTCAAATTATATGAAGGATATTGTCTCTAATAAAAGGAAGATTCCTAATGAGGAGATTTCTACTCTACATGCTAATTATTCCTTCAATGGTAAGGTTCCAAAGAAACTTGGTGATCCAGGTATACCAACTATTCCTTGCTCCATTAAGAATAATTATGTTAGAACTGCTTTATGTGACTTGGGAGCTGGAGTTAGTGTTATGCCTTTTTCTCTCTACAAGAAACTCCAGCTAGAAAAGTTGATACCAACTGATATATCTTTGCAAATGGCTGATAAGTCAACTACTATTCCTGTTGGTATATGTGAGGATGTTCCTGTTCAAGTAGATCATAATTGCATGGTTTTAACTGATTTTGTTATGCTTGAAATGCCCAAAGATGATAATATGTCTATTATTCTTGGGAGACCTTTTCTTAATACTGCAGGTGCTGTCATCAATTGTAATCAAGGAAAAGTAACATTCAATAATAATGACAAAGAGCACACTATCTATTTCCCCAAGAAGGTTGCTAAGAGCTATTTCCTGAATTCCATTGAAAATATTGAGAGCATCAAGGTTGGGGAAATATATTGTCCCATTCCACAAGAAAATTTTGAAACTATTATGATTGGGACCATTGCTATCAAGTATGAGGTAACATAATCACCTTGTGAAATGCAAAGTTTTGTTTCATATAAGATTGTTTTGGTAACAAGACTTGATCAACCTTGTTAACAAAAGGATTTTAATGAACAAAATAATGTTTTCACTGTGGTTATTCTTGCTTTCTTTTACTTTTCTCCTTCCTAGTCTTTGCCTTTATTTTGCTAGATTTGGTTTTGTTAGTTGTTTGTTTGTTTGAGTTTCTTAGAGCTCCTGTAGTTTGGCTTTTGGTTTGATTTTGCTTCTTCTGAAAAAAAAAACTGTTTCTGCGAGAAAATCAATTTTCATACCCTAAAAATTGGCCAAAAATAAAGTTTCCTGAAAAATCCCAGAAAATTTAAAATAATTTTTCCTCGAAAAAAAGGGGCAGAGAGACACCTGAAGTGACCCAGGGGGCCACCACACCCATGGTAGGCGCAGCCTACCTAGGGGTGGCGCATAGGGGGCGTCTGGCCCACCTGGGCCCCTCTAGGCTGCCTCCTCAAAGCCACCTTCTTTCTCGCTCCTGAAAAACACCAGAAAATTTGCTCAAGCTCGAGTTCTTGTTGTTCTTGATTGTGATTCTCGATCTCCTTGTTCAGCCCATCTCAAGTGCTGACTTTTGGAGGGATTGCTCCTTGGTATGTGCCTCCTCCACTTGTCCAATTAGATTTGTGATTGGTAGATTGTATCTTGAGTATTTTGCTGCTATAGGTGTCATGTTGTTTGAGCTTGCATGCTTGTTCTATGCTTAGAAACTTTATTTTGATGCATGTGTAGCCCTCTAGCAAGTTCCTATAGTAGTTGCTCATCATTTATCAACTTAGAAATCACTTGGTTTGATGCTTGTCTTAAATTTCAGAAAAGGGAAGTCATGGACCACCACACATTTGGTGAAATATTTGAGAGTGATGCACCTAGAAGGGCAAGGCTTCCAAGGTAATCTACCAGTACTAGACCCTCATACAATGAGGATCTCATTACTTGTGGCATCCCGCAAAACCACTACTAGAAAATCGCGTTGAATTTGTGCATTGCATCGTCATCATCATGCATTGTTTGCCAAAACTATTTTCGCAACACCCGTTTTGTTTTCTAAAACGCCCCCTATTGATTCAAACATCCAAAACCGGGTCGCCGGAATATTTTATTTTGGCCGCTATCGGTTTGCTTCGGCCCGTTTAAAACAAATACAAAGTTCAATTATTTTCAGTAGGGGCAGACGAACGGGCCAAATAGACCCGATCGACCGCCCCAGGAAAAACTAAAACGGTCCAACCAGCCCACCCTTTATTCCTAAACCTACCCATCTTCCTACCCAACTCTCCCCTCCACCTCACTCCACCCAATCAGGACACGCCACCTCAGCGCCCCTCTCCCCCTCTACCCAATCCTAAACTGCCAACTAGCCCACCCCAATCCCTCACAGCCACTCCCTCTCTCTCCCCACTCACCCCGGTCCCACCTCAAGACACGCCGCTTGCCTGCCAAGACACACAGACGCTTTGGCTCCCTGCCCGTGGGCCCATGGTCACCCCCACCTCCCCTGGCAGCTGGCACCTCCCCAGATCCCCCTCCCCCAGGCCGAGCCTCCCCTGGCCCCGTCCCCACCTGGGCCCACCGCCAGCTCCCCGCGTCCCCTGCCCACCTCCTTCCTCCTCTCCCTTCTCTCCCCTCGCAGGCCCCTTCCCCGCCGCCCCTCGCCGGCGTGCCCCGTCCTTCTGCCGCCCTTGCTGCTGGCGCCTTCTTTCTTCGCCTGAGCCGCCTCAAGGCCTTTCCGCCCGCCCTTTCCCGTCATGGCCTCGCCTCTCCACACGCTCCCTCGGCGCTTGCCGCCCAGCTCCGCCGCCGGACCCGCGCCAGTCCCCTCTAGCCTCGCCGCCTTTCCCGTCTCTCGTGCCCTCTCGGCCAGCGCTTTCGCGCCCAGCTCCTCCGTCGCTTCGCCCTCGCTGCGCCACGCCGTCGCTCCTTCGCCGCTCTCCCTCGCCTTGGCGCAGCCAGCCCCTGCCTTGCTCGCTGCCGCCGTGCAGAGCCGCCCTCCCGTTTCCTCGACCTTCCCGCTGGCGGCGCCGCTCCGCTCCCTCGCCAGCGTCGCCGCGTGCCCGCCCGCTTCTTGTCCGCCGCTCCCTCGATGCGTCCGCCGCGCGCTCGTGACTCCGCCTCCCCGTGGCCGGCCGCCTCTCACCGCCACGCCCCCGCCGGTCAACCGGCCGCCGCCCTGCCATCCGCCTCCGACCATTTGATGTTTGTGTGGCGAAGGTTACATGAGGCCTCGACGACAAGTCCTTCGCTCCGGAACGCCAAGTTCTCCACTTTGAACGCCAAGACCGTACCAAGCCGAAGGTGTCCGAAGAACCTCCGACAGGGAACCCCGGAGCCCCGGCGTCTAGCCCCAAGTTCGTCCCCGATAATCAAGGTGGAACCCAAGACCCCGATGCCCCGATCCGAAGCGCCAAGCACTTCGCCATGGAACAACAAGTACTTGCCGCCCGGACAGGCCTGAGGCCGACGAGTACTCCTTCCCGGATGCGATGCTCGAGAACACGGGCGATAAGGACGTCGAACGCCAGGACCGTCGACATGACCCGGAGACCGCGAATGCGACAAGAACGACACCAAACCAAGTCCTCCCCGCTACCGAGAACGATCCCGCGGAGAACGCTTCCGTCGAACCCTGGACCCTGAGACCGACCCCGAACCCCGGAACCCCAAGACCGTCGAGACCCCTAATGTGTGAACCTCTTCCCGAAAACCCTATTTTATAACATAATATAACCTTGTCGCATATTGAATTGCCATTCATCTTGCATGCATATCTGTGGTTTGGGGGCCTTATGCCGATTCACCTAATAATTAAATATGAGGCCCATATGCGGGCAAATCTAGCCTTATATTGGCCTCATTTAAATTTGTGTAGCGAACCCGGTGCTATCTTTTGCCATGCTAAAACAACATTTAAATTGCGGGGTAGCTAAACAACATGAACCACCTAATTAATTGTCGGGACCCCGGTTCCCCTTAATATGACCTAATTGCATCGCACCTTGCCATGCCATACATCATACCTGCATCATGCCGATCTTCTGCCGTGTATTAAATATTGCATCCGGTGCTTCTTCTAGTGTTTTGCTTCTTCGCGGATAAGGCCGTTGAGTTGATGCGAGTGTCGTCCGTTCTTCGGTTGAACCTTCGGCAATGTTTTCAGGCGAGCATCTCCCCCTTTCTACCTATCTTACTTTTATAGTCTTTATTCCCTCCTGTTGATCTATTGCTATCTGTGTTGCGATGCTTTAGTTACCGTACCTGTGATATCCCGTGCAGCCCTATATTGCCTTGAACACATCCTATTACCTGTTGTTTGGTAGATAGTTGGACTTGCGCGTCGTAGTCGCTTGCTCAAGTGCTGTTCCGTGTCGTCAAATGCCACAGTTGTTGATGTATTGCCGCATGTTGATGATGGAGATGATTCTAGTTTTACTTATTGTTCACTTTAAATCCTGTTTAACAACTAAAATTGAAATAAGCAGAGGCATCGGTGGGTGATAGATAATATTTGGTTTCCGAACGCCCACTTGTGTCCCGTAAGACCCCGAGTACTTGATACCTGTTCCTTGATTTATCGCGCTATCCACATCCGGGAGGTATATGGGACCCCCCTGAGCCAGAGCTTGATTCAATCTTATTTCTTGGGGCCACAAACTAGTTTGAGGTGTTTTTACTATCCTGTACTTATGCCATGCTACTTTCTGTATTTAATTTGTGCGAGGAGCACACTGTAATGTTTAGGATCGGGACACGTTTACGCGGTATCGACAAGCCCAGCCACACTTTCGGGTTCCCAGTCGTTTACCGCCGTCCACCCAAACCTTGAGGCCGTCTGAGTCGGCTAGCTTCTTGGGAATCTACTTAAGGGTGGCCCCGAAATATTTCTGAATCTGTGATTGTTCACCGTGAAAGCCTCGTTGGGTTTGATTTGGTTTTTCGAGGTTGATCGGCGTGTGTTGCTATTGGTGCACCCGCCGGGTAAAACTTTCCGAAAGCCGTGTCATGGATATGGACGACTTGGAGCACGATATCTCGATCATAGACAAGCATAACTAAAGTTTTGCTATAAATTTGACTTATAATGACTAGTAATCAGCCTCACTATAATGGAATGGCTAATTAATACTGCCCACAATTGCTTGTTGGATGTCGCTTGCGACAATTGTAACTGACTAGTAAATCTTGCAACTACAACGGAATGGCTGAATAAAAGTATCAACAACTGCTGGGTTTTGGGTTTTATCTCATGCTATCTGCATGATTAGTAAATGCTGCAACTATCACGGAATGGTTAACTAAAGTGCCCACGCTCACTTTATCGTGACGATTATCTAAACACGACTAGTAAAGTGCCGCAACTATAATCGAATAAGTAAAGCGCCAGCTGTGAGTTCCTCGGTTGACTTCCTCGTTTGGTCTCGAGGGGAAACATCAGGATGGGTTTGTTTGGTGTTAGCCTCGGGTTGGATCCGGATAGGTCATTCTTACCCTCTCTTACCGCTTGGTTGTATCGAGTCTCTATAGGTTGTTTAGTGCATCTTTGCCGCTTCGATCCACCATACCTATGTGGCGAGGACCGCCAATTCTAGCCTCGCTGCATCTTGGCCTCAAGATCGACGCTCCTTTCTTTTTCCTTTGCCTCTGTCGGCACCCTTTGTTTAAGCGGTTTTGAGATCGGCGTCGTTAGCGTGGTTACCCTTCGGCTTTGGCAGGGGGGTTATGGGCGCCATTGGTTATTCTTCAGGCTCTTAGCCCCATTTGCATCTTGTCCGTAGTCGGACGCTCTATCATTTTCAAGGTGATTTGGATCTTTGTATAATATATCGTATTCTTGACTCTTTGAGTCATTTATATATATATCATTACGTGGGTCCCATCGAGGACTGTTGTGTAATGTTATTACTTCGTTTTCCACTCGCACGAAAGTGCCTGGTGGGCACCTTTGAATCGTTTCTATGCGGGTTTGGTGAATTTTTCTCAAACTTGCATAGGTCCGATTCTGAGGGTGTTACATTACTCCGCGATTTGGTGACGAGGGAGATGAAGGGGATGCGCACCCCTCCACCTTTCCTTGCCAAACTTTCTTGCGGGCTGCTGGGATTCTTAATGATTTTATGACCTGGTTCGGAGGGCTGGACTAACAAGTTACATGTACGATGGGAGCGTGCAATATGCTTTGCTCACTAAAACATTTGTGGAGAGCTTTTCTTTTACTAACAGCGTGTTCAAGCCAGCTATGTCTTTCAAAATTTATGGCAGGGCTCATTCTATGACTTTGAAGCAATTTTGTAAGGCCCTGGGGCTTCGTACAGCTGGTTCAGCAAAGAAGATTCTAGCTCTACCCACTTATTTGTTGGAGCTTTACCAAGGAATAACTAATGATGATGACCGCAGATCTCAACGAGGAAAGATAAAGAATATTCAACTCCCAGCCATCAGGTACTTTGCCTACTATCTTGCCACCAGTGTTCTTGGTAGGGAGAACACTAGTAGTATTTCCAACTATCAATTGTCCTTCTTAGCTGCTGCGCTCAACAATGAAGATAAGTATAATATTGGTTCTCTCATTGCTTGTCGCTTAGCTGCTAAGGGGCCCATTTATGGGGGAATTATTGATACTCATATTGATGTTGCCTTGAACATTGCTGTTGATCCACATGATACAGGTTTGGCTCCTCAGAGGCTTGATCTTGTTGCCATGAAGGCGCACCACTTTGTCACCACTAGCTCTACCCTTGAGAACTTGGTTTATAGAATGTTGTTTATTGACGGGGAAGAGAGAGAGATCCCTCTACCCCAAAACACTTTGTTTAGTATTTTTGAGGGACCTTTGTCATGCTCGAAGGCGGAGATGGATGACAAGCTGCGCTCTCTTAACTTCCATGGGCACTATCAGGAGGAAGCACCATCATACGACCCCTCTGTGTATTACACGGGGGAGGCCTCGAGCTCATACCAGGACGAGGGAGCTTCCTCGACATACTATGGAGGTGCATCCTCTTGGACACCATGGGATTGAGCCCCACTTAGGCCAAAAGCCTAAGCTTGGGGGAGGTATACCGACATCACACTCATATATATATCATGTTCGGTCGGTTCTTTGTATATCCATTGTTTCGCTTTCTTTTTAGTTCTTGTTGCTTCCTTCTCAAAAACACAAAAATACCAAAAATATGTTCGTTGTTTCTCTTGGTTTGTTTCTTTGCTTTGGTTTGCCTTAAAAGAAAAAATCCAAAAAGATTTTGCTTTGTTTGCTTATTGTTTGGTTTGATTTTTCTTTGTTTGCTTGTTTCTAAAAAATCAAAAACACCAAACATATTTGTTGTTCTTCTTTGGTTTTGTGAGTTCTTTGCAGGGTTCAGCCGTCCTCAGTGGATTTTGGTTTCATGTTATTATTCAAGTCACACGATTGAAGGGCAATAATGAAGATTAAGACAACTTGAGGAGTGGTAATAGGCTGGTAACAAACTCTATTTTTTTCATTTTTGTACATATACTCATCATTGTGAGCATGCTGAGCCTGTTTGTGTAAGGTGTATGTTATTATGGATGCTTAGTAGTTCTTGCTTGTCTATGATTTTCCAGCTTGCTAATAGTTTGTAGCATGTCTTATGAATGTTTGCTTGCATTGTTTTATTCATACTTTGGTATGATATTGTGGTATCCTCCTCTAACTGTTCATATGAATCGACTTGGCACAAGCTCATGCATGCATATGACTAATCAATAATTAGTAAGCCTCGATGATTTATTTTGCCTTAGAGTTCTTGTATCACGTTCATGCCATAATTAGTCTTGTTTTGTTGCAAGCATATTTATGACAGTTATTGCTCTCTCGATTATCGCTCCCTTTCTATTGCTAGCCTTCACTTGCACTGAGTATGAGCTCTACCTGTGCTTCCAACTCCCTAAAACCATTATTGCCACTGTGTCCACCATACCTACCTATTGGCATCATTTGGTATTTCAGTGCATATTCTATATACCGTGTTTTCTTCCAAAATAAAATGTTTGTCTGTTTTGAGAAAGTTAGTTAGTAAATCTCTCACGAACTTGATGGCACACTTTATTCCTTGCAATTAATAATCATGAACCATTGTGACCTACCCATGAAAGTTATATGCTTGCAAATTATATGTTGGGAATCAGCAGAACCGTGCTGTCACGGGGAACGCTTTCAACACTTTTTGGATATCTCATCCAGTTGATACCTTGCTCTTTTGTTTGCGGATGTCGACGATGTGAAATGAAAGGGGAGCTTGTAAGTTCATGGAGTATATACATTGTGTTAGAGAAACGCCTAGGCCACTAGCCTAAGCCATGCCTAATCATGGTGGAAACTTGCAGCCTCACCATAATGAGCATTTATGAAGCATCCTCAATAAAACACTATACACATAGTAAATAAATAGATCGTTGAGATGCTCATTGTCTGCTTGCCTTGTCATTTTGATAACGGAATCACTCATGTATCATGTGCAAGGGGTGCCCTGTTGGCGGTTCACTAAGATATGCATGTATTTACAATGACAACAACTTTTAGGTAACCAAAGTTGAGTAGCATGCGGTGCGGCCCTCGTACTCAAGGGACTTGGGATTTCCAGTCTATGGTCTGTCAAGCATATGATTCAGAGTGGACCTCACTTTCACCTTAACCACATGAAGATGCCTATGATAGGGGCAATGAGAGATCAAAGCTAATGAGTACCTTCCTTTCAGCATTTGGAAGCCTTTCAAACTTTCCAAACCGTTTTCACAACTTTGTTGAGTCACCACTTATTCTATGAGCACCTTCTTGAGAGCATAGTTGTCATTCTTGTGGTTGTTCCAAAACTTGGTTAATCATGTCATGATTTTGATGCTTGTATCTCAAACATATTTATCTCTAGTCTTCACTTGAACTTCAGAGGTGCCTTGGCATTTATATTGTGCTCTTCAAACAATGGCAAGCGAGATACCACTCTATCATACCTTATTATGAGAATTGCAATGTTGCTTATGTTTATGTTTCATGCTACTTATTATTATTGAGTTGGTTTCTCTTCTTAGCTTGCAATGACTATTGAGTAGACTTAGTTGTATACTCTTTATTATGAATTGTCTAAGCATCTACTCCTGTGCTGAGAATATTTACATCATATGAAGCAAATGTGTTCGTGAAAGTTCTTTTATCGCACTCAGTTTTCAATTGAATTGCTTGAGGACAAGCAATAAGCTAAGCTCGGGGGGAGTTGATACGTCCAAAACGTATCTACTTTCTCGAACACTTTGCTACTGTTTCTTCTCTAAACTTGTGTGATTTGGATACAACTAACATGGACTGGCACCATTTTCAGAAGGATTACCTTGGTGTCTTGTTTTGTGCAGAAAATGAACTATTAGGAAAAATCCTAGAAAATATGCCAAAAATTATATTTCACCAGAAGATCCACGGAGCCAGAAGACGAGACAGAGAAGGGGTCTAGGGGGCCCACACCCCTGCCAGAAGCGGGTGGGCCCTGCCCATGCCTAGCGGGGTGCAGCCACCCCAGGCACCCCCTCGTCCTCCCTCTACACCTATAAGTTGCCTTTCGACCTAAAAACCGAGGGGGGGGGTCGATAGTTTTCCAGAAAGAGTTCCGCTCCGCCGCCGCCACCAGAAACCAAGATTCGGATCTAGAAACTCTGTTCTGGCACCCTGCCAGGATGGGGAATTTGGAGAGGATCATCGCCATCGTCATCACCAACGCATCTCCATCAACCACCGATGTTTCCCTCATCCATGAGTGAGTAATACCCCGCTGTAGGCTTGGGGATGGTAGGGATTGGATGAGTTCTATCATGTAATCGAATAAGAATTGTTAGGGCATAGTGCCTAGTATCTCTATTAGTCCTATTTGACTTTGTTGCAACTTGTTGTGCTTAATGCTTGTCACTAGGGCCCGAGTGCCATTTATCTCAGATCTGAACTTATTATTGAATCATTATGATAGTACTGTTTGTGATCTTATCTGCAAGTTGTGTACACATATCATTGTCCGGATCCAAAGGCCCCAAAGTGACAATAATTGGGACAACCGGAGGGGATGGCTGTGGTGTGAGGATCACATGTGTTCACGGAGTGTTAATGCTTTGCTCGGTGCTCTATTAAAGGAGCACCTTAATTGCCGATAGTTCCCTACAGGCCTCGCTCTGGTAGCTGACGAGAAGATGTTGTGCGAGGTTCTCATTAAAGCACGATGGCTATATTTGGAGCATATGCCTAGGATTGTTTAGTACTTGGATGCTTGTTATTATTTATCTGCAATGCCCTAGATCTTGAAGTTACATGTTTAGACTCGTCCATGCAACGCCCGTCCATCCGTCCCTATGCCTACCTCACTCGAATCCCATTTCTTATTCGTTACTATTGCTCTTGTTCTCATTGTACTCTTGATAAACTTCTGTGAGCAAGAAATATTTCCAGGTGCAGCTGACTTGACAACTCAGTTGTTAAGGCTTGCAAGTATTCTTTGGCTCCCCTTGTGTCGAATCAATAAATTGGGTAATACTACCCGCGAAGACTGTTGCGATCCCTACACTTGTGGGTCATCGGCTGCTGATGCCGTCTAACTCATCTGTCGAGGCGTGTAACGCGCTGACAGGTGGGACCCATGAAGCGGGCCTGATGGATGGTGGTGGTACCCGCTCTAGGAGGCGGAGAGTGTCGGTATGCCCCACCTGTAAGCAGAAGCTCCCGAACAGCATCTCGAGTCTGTCGCCAAAGGACTCGAAATCCCTGAGGGTGGCCGGCGAGTGGGCGGTGAAGTCAAAGGTGCCGAAGAGGAGGTGAATCTCCTTCACTGATGAGTTGTAGATTGCTCCGGATGGGACCGTCACGATCGCACAATCAGCGCCCCCAGTTCCCACAGATGGCGCCAATTGACGAGGTTCGATCTCGTCAATGCCCATTGTTATGGACTTGGGTTTTGGAGAAGATGGGGATGCTGGAGATCGCTGAATGGTTAACATACAAGCAACGCGGGACACGAGGTTTACCAAGGTTCAGGACCTCGAGGGAAAACCATACTCCTACTTGTCTGCTCTTGATTACAGCAGAACCGAAGGTTACAGGGGTGCGCAGATGCAATCTGGCGTGAAGGTGTGTATGCGAGGGTGGAAGAGATCCTTCTAGTCGTATCCTCCTGGCCTTTATATAGATAGGCAGGTCACGGGCATAGGTCAAGTCGGTTACAAATTAGGGTTGGTACCCTTTGAAATTCTATCTACTCTAGACTTGTCCTCCAAGGATCCGAAGACATCATGGGATTGGGTCACCCAAAATCTTCACGGGCTAGTGTCTTGATGTAGGCTTTCCTTGGGCTGGACCAGGTATACCAATGTTGTGTACCCATGGGGTATAACCATGTCACCCGTTCTTTGGGGAATCGAAGGAGGAGGGCTCGATCTTCATCAACAGCAATCAAGCGCTTCACCTCCTCTCCATTAATTTGGAGAAACTTTGATCTAGTATTTCTTGCAAATATCTAGATCCTTGTTTTGATTATTTTGATAATCCTTGTTCTTGTGACAGCTTTTTATCATTACGGGAGCCTCCAATTTGGTTGTGGATGTGTGCCCCGCTAGAGTTGTAAAGGCACCGGTTCCCGCCTTGAAGGGTACCAATAGTGGAGAAGGTGGATCATGCCTTTCATGGGGAGATCCATCGAAGAATACAGTGAGGCCTATTGTGGCGTGGTGGTCTTAGAACCGCCCACCCCTCCAACACAGATGTACTTCCCTTAACAAGGAAGGAACTGCGGTAAAACAAATCCCTGTGTCTTTGCGTGCTCCACTACGGTTTCCTCGCTCATCTCTTTACTGCTTAGTAGATAGGTTTGCATATATGGAAATTCTCGTAGTTGCATATCTAGAGAATTTACTTTGTGTCAAGCCTAAAATTGAAAAATAACTAAAAATTGAGTAGCACCTATTCAGCCCCCCTCTAGGTGCCCATACAATCCATTTCAATTGGTAGAGCCCCGGATCTTATTCAGGCTTAACCGCCTAAGAGAAGTATGGGTTCCAAGGTAGATGGGAGTGATGCTGCAGAAATAGTCACCATGAACGATCTCAAGACGTTGGAAACAACCTTGATTAGTTCTATGGAGGATAAGATGGAAGAGATGTGTCAAATGATAATGCTTCTCTCCACAACCGCAACATCATCTCCATCTGCCTCTGAGGCCACCACTCCGTAATCTAAGGAAAATGGTAACACCGATTCCAAAGAGAACGAGGTGGTTGGTGATGACACTAATAAGAGCTACTCCTCGAAAAAGGAGAGTGGCAAGGAGGGATACACTGAGGTTTCTTATGTGTATTCACCTGATCCACCCATCCCACACCCTCATATACATAATAGAGGTGATCCACCCAAACTTTCAGCATCTACTTTTAACCAATGGCAATTTTTATGAAGCCTCATGTGTGCAGCTCCTCCATTGAGTTATCGAAAATCATATAGAATGGTCTTCATGTTGGAGATCCAAACAAACTAACAAGAAGAGGGGTTGTAGACAGTCAACTCAATGCAATGGCTCTACGGATGATTCAGCTTGGTGTGGGTACCAAAGACATGCCCCACATATAGCATCTCAACACAGCGAACGAAGCTTGGGATGCACTCACTGAGCTCTTCATTTGAAATGAAAGCATGAGAAGAAATAGGTATAATGCTTTGAGTAACCAAGCCGAAGGGTTTTATATGTTGGATGGACAAGATCACGAGGACATGTATAGGCGGCTCAAGTCAATAGACACCACTTTTAGAAATCATGGTGCTTCTCATGTTGATGATGCATGGATCAAGCGAAAGTATGTTAGTGCTCCTATGCCTTTTGAGCCCATGGATTTGAAGAGTCTCCAAGGAAGGAATAACTACCACCTAATGGCATCCAATGAAGTAATGCAAGAAATGGCAACCTTCAAAGTGGCTGCTAAGAATGCCGAAGATGCACGTGCTCGTGCCATTGGAATGCAAAAAGGTGTCAACATGTCCTTGCAGACAAGTGTGGTTGAACAAGATGAAGATGACATAGAAGATATGGACTGTCCCGAGTATGTAAAGAGGGCTCATGGACAATACATGGCTTTCTATGCTAGAAATTTTTGGAAGGATCCAGCCAAATCCAAATCTGAACTAGAACGCAAGAGTGGAGAAAATGGGAGAAGGGAAAACAGTCCCAAGTTAAGAACATGCTTCAATTGTGGAGACCGGCTGCCCTTCGTAGTTGAGTGTCCTTATCAAAGTAGAGAAGATAATGTAGGAAGAATCATTCTCGAAGATAAATCAAAGGCTCCACGAAAGAAGCAACTTGTGAAGAAGAGTGCTCCATTCAAAAAGCAACCAAAGATTGTCTTAGTTGCTCAAGAGGAGTATACATCGGGAAGTGAATATGAGGATCATAACTCTCGAGAGGTGGCTGCTATAGTCACCACGTCTAAACCAACATCTCTCTTCGACTCTCCAAATGAAAACATCATCAACAAGAATGCCACTTGCCTCATGGCAAGAGGTTCCGAGGTATCATCTTCCGGCACTTCTTTTCCTAAGGCTATGATTGACATGGATGATCCTACTAGTCTTAAGGTTAAAGAAGAAATTATTGCTTTGGACTATTTTATCACTAACTTGCAAGGTGAGCACAAAAGACATTTTGAGGCTCTCATGGACTAGCTGGCCCAAAATGAAGTGCTTCTTGAAGAAAAGGGTAGGATTGAAAGGGAGGATGCAATGGAGATTGCATCCCTAAAAATGCTCTAGAAGAAGAGGAAGAGGCTCTTCTTTCTCTTGAAGAGAGACTTGAGTCTATCGAGGAGTCACATGAAGAAGTTGTGACCAAGCTTGTTAAGGAACGTGACAATGCAGTAGCCAAAGCAAAGAAACTAAAGAAAGAAAAGGTTGACTTTAGGGCTGCTCATGCTAGACTCTCCGAGGAATTGGAGAAACTTGACATTGCTCACAAAGCTTTGAAAAGTGAATTCTCTACTCTCAGTGAGTCTCATGATCATCTCCAAATTCGATTAATATTCCTAGCACATCTAAGTCAACATATATTCATGAAGAAAATTCTAGAGTGTAAGATGAGCTTGCCAAAACCTCCACTTCCAAAGGTAAGGGAGTTCTTGATGATATTCTTGGCGAGTAAAGATCAAACCTTGGAAAAGAGGGACCTAGCTATGTTTCCAAGTCCAAGAATAATAAGAACAAGAAAAAGAAGACCAAGAGTGAATGAGCAAAGACAAGCACCATTGAGAAGAACATCACAAAGGACAAAACTGACCATATTGGTTTTGCAGGGTCTAACAATCCTAATTATGAACTATTTTGTGGTTACTATAGTGATGTCTATGCTAAATATGTTGGTAATTTTGATGAATATGTTTCTTGGTCTATTTGGGTTCCAAAGACCCTTGTTACTAACATGAGAGGACCCATTGAAAATGGGTACCTAAAACCAAGAAGTAATTTTCCTCCAGGGCTATGCTTCTGGTGGTTCTAAATGGGTGCTGGACAGTAGGTGCACTAGTCATATGACCGGAAGCAAAGATATCATCACGGAAATGAGACCCAATCATGATCATATTACAGTCTCCTATGGTGATAAGTCTAAATCTGAGGTATTGGGTCTTGGCAAGGTAGTGGTTGCCCACGATATCTCTCTCGTGGACATCATGCTTGTTGAGACCCTCGGTTACAAGTTACTTTATGTTTGTTCCCTTGGTAAGATGGGCTTCGTTGTTTTCATTGATGGTGATTTAGTGGTCCTCTTGTGGAGAAAGTCTCTAAAGGTCGCTTTCGTTGGGTACGTCGAAAATGACCTGTATGTGGTGGACTTTTCAGGGAAAACCACTGCGGGTCCGATGTGCTTATTCGGAAAGGCCGACGTGGACTGGTTATGGCATCGCCGTCTAGCCCATCTCAACATGAGAACTTTGCAAAGTCTTCACAAGGGTGGCCACATCCTTGGACTAAAAGACAATGTTTCCTTTGCCAAATATCGTGTTTGCAGGGCATGTGTTGAAGGCAAGATGCACGACTCTCCCCACAAGAGGAAAACAATTGTTTCCTCAAAGAGGATCTTGAAATTAGTTCATGTGGACTTGTTTGGTACTCCATCTCATGCTAGCCTCGGTGGGAAGAAATATTGCTTGGTGATAGTCGATGATTACTCAAGATACACATGGGTCTATTTTTTCAAGCTAAAGAGTAAGACTCAACAAACTGTCATTGATTTCGCCAATGAGGTCCAGCATCAACACAATGTCCCCATATTGGCAATAAGAAGTGACAACGGCTCTGAGTTCAAGAACTACACTTTAAATGAATTTCTAAGTGAAGAGGGGATAAGACATCAATATTCCGCTGCGTACACCCCTCAACAATATGGTGTATCCAAGAGGAACAACCGTACTTTGATGGATATGGCTAGATCTATGTTGGCTGAATTCAAGTCACCATACAACTTCTGGAATGAAGCCATATCTACCGCATGTAACTCATCAAACCGTCTCTACCTCCGCAAGATTTTGGACAAAACGCCATATGAGATACTTACCGGTAACAAGCCCAACATATCATATTTCCGGGTATTCGGTTGTAAGTGTTTATTTCTTATCAAAGGAGTTCGTTTGTCTAAATTTGAGTCTAAGGCTTTATAAGGTATTTTTGTTGGTTACAGTTCCGAATCCCACACTTATAGAGTCTACAATAAGCTCTTAGGAACTGTTGTAGAATATTGTAGTGTGTAATTTGATGAAAATGATGGCTCCCATGTGGGGCAAGTTGATGTTTGTGATGCAGATGTTGATATACCCCAAGATGCCATAAGAAGAATGTGCGTGGGATTTTTCTGCCCCATTGAGGAACCCCTTGTGGCGGATCGGGAAGGAGAATGCTCCACTCAAGTGGAGCCCTCATCTACACAAGATCAACAAGCTCCTCCTGCTGGAGAAACTAATGCACCAACACCACAACCTCCTGAAGATCATCAGTTTTCTGGGCAACCTGGTAGTCCCAGGCTGGACTATCCGCCCCTCCAAGAGGTGGACTATCCGGCCCTGGAACTCCAACAAGCACCAGGGGCAATCGGGACGAACAAGAAGACGCTGAAAATCCCAGGCCGGATTATCCGGACTCTGCTAGGGGCGGATTATCCGGGCCTGGAACTCCAACTCATGACAGGGGAAACCAGGCAGAGCAAACTGAAGCAGAAACTCCTAGGCCAGATTATCCGGCCCCACCTAGGGGCGGATTATCCGGTCCTACAGCTCCAGAACAGCAGCCTTCTCTTGTTATGAATGTAGAACAAGATCAAGGGCAAGGTTCTTCATCTCAAGCTCATAGTGAAACAAGTTGTTAATGAAGGACAAGCTAGTGGTCAAGACGAGGATCCAAATGTTGAAGAAACTCCTCCAAGAAACAATAAGGAGATTGAATCTCGTCACAAAACTTGTGCTGAATGGAACCTTGAGTTAAGGGGCCATACTCTTGACAAGGTTGTAGGTGATCTAAGAAGAGTGTCCACTAGAAAAGAACTTCCTAGCTTCTGTGATCATCAAGCTCATATATAAATGGTGGAACCAAAGAAGGTCTTTGATGCTCTTGAAGATCCAGATTGGGTGGTTGCAATGCATGAAGAACTGAATAACTTCGAGCGTAACAAAGTATGGAAGCTCGTAGAAATACCCAAAGAGTGCCACAATGTTATCGGCACAAAGTGGATTTTCAAGAACAAGCGCGATGAAAATGGCATAGTTGTAAGGAATAAGGCAAGGCTGGTGGCTCAAGGATTCTCACAAGTGGAAGGCATCGATTTTGGCTAAACCTATGCTCATGTGGCTCGCCTTGAGTCCATCCGTATCCTTTTTGCTTATGCTGCTCATCATAATTTTAAATTATAGAAAATGGATGCTAAGAGTGCATTTATTAATGGTCCTCTATGTGAGACCCTGACACATGGCTGAATAGTATTGATAGAAAACTCATACCAACAAGTTGCAACTTCTTTTCCGGAAGCTCATTTGAAAAGAACTCTAAGGTTAAGTGTGCTTGGCCTAGAGCAATTCTAGGATGGGTGACCGACCGGGAAGTGGAAGCAAGGTGCATGCAGTGAGGACAAAGTGCGCAGAAAAGACTAGTGTTGGTCTGTGGGGTTAGTCTAGAGATCCTATTGAGCTGCCAGAAGTGACAGTCGTCGGTTCGGAGTGACCGAGGGTGTTACACTCTACATGGGAGCTTTTTGTATGCCAACTATATGTACACAATATTATCTTTGGCTCTACTAATTAAGCTTTTAATGATGAATTTTAAAAGCTTATGACTGATAGGTTTGAGATGTCTATGATGGGAGAATTAAGGTTCTTTCTTGGATTCGAGATCAAGAAACTTAGAGAGAGAACCTTCATTAATCAAGCTAAATATCATAGATTCAAGGAGTTTGGCTTGACTACCCTTGCATAGTCACTTGCACTTCCTCATGTATTTGGTTTATATGCGGGCATAGAAATAGGGGGAGTGTGGTCCTACTTGATTGGTCTAACCCTCCCCCCATAATGCCGAAAGCAAGAAAAATCATTTCCCTTAATATCATTTTGTGATATGCGAGTCCTCGATGAGCATTGGTTTTGAACTCAAGATACATCTTCAACACAGAAGTCATGTAGAGACATCTAATTTATAGGCTAAAGACGCTAGATTTCATCTCTATATGGTTGTAAAGACGCCATTACAAAGCGTCGTACGAGCGTCTTCCGATGCACCGTCTCAAATACCAAAAGGAATCATTGTGAGCGTCTCAAAAAATAATATGAGACATTTTCAAAAGTGTGTTTATGGTCATAGAGGCGCTTACCAACACTAAATCTCTTTATTTGGTCTGTGAACAAGATTATTTTGTTTGATATAAAAACTATTTATTGTTCAAATCTTTTTAAACAACTAATACCACTGCACATTCGTATGAATAAAATCAAATTCCAGCAGTCAACTAACAAGAAACACTTGAAAAAAACACCACATTTTAGAAAAAAAAATTATATCATTTGATGGCAACTGTACTTTACAATTGAAATGGTGCATCCTTACAAAGATTTGCATATAGCACCGAATGGTTCACATAATTCCCTTACAGAGATTTTCTTACACGACTGAATAATTCAAAGAATCTTGTATGTAATTTTCTAACTAATGGGAAATAATCTCTTAGATCTTGAAATCATCTTCTATCCAGCTGCAGACTTTCTTTGCTCTCTATAAAATGTTGCTTGAAAAATCTTCGCGAAAGGTATCCTGTAGTGGGAAAGCTACATGAGAAAAAAATCAATCAGCATAGTAATTCAAAATTTGATCACAACTTAATATGTATATGATCTCAGAGTAATTACTGTGTGCAGCAGAAAAAAATATCCTGTAAATTCCAATATGTACTAGATGATTCAAGTGACATACCAAAACCTGATCCTGTATACACAAAAATCCAGAACACTGAGCATTAGTTGCAGTATATTATCCGTAGCTACATTTAAAGCAATTCAAAAATAAAAGTTATCTTTTGTGCAAAATTTACTAAAATAGCCACGACCACGGGTAATAAAGAACGACAGTAATCTGCACCATACAAACAAATATTTCAGAGATCTTGTAGGGGGAGTGGCGGAAGAATAACTACTTGCAAAGATGAATAATAACGAGGTTAAGGGGCAAGGATAAATTGACCGAGACCTGCTAGAAGGAACGATTGATTGATTCCAGCTCTCCAGCACCAATAATCAGTTAATTGACTCGACAGGGAACTCACCAGATTCAATGTTAATCGATCCAAACGGCCAGATTACATTGTTGAGTGGGTCTCAACAGAGACATAGAACTCGGGCTTCCTGAGATGGTCGGAGGGAAGCGCTCGCTGGAGACGGCCATCGCGATCGGATCAGGTGGCGTTGCTGCTGCAGCGGCGGCCCTAGTTTTTCACGGGGTGGGGAATAGATAGGCGAACGTGGGTGGGTGCGTGAGTTTACTTGGGCATTATTTATTAACTTGTTTTTTCCCTAACATTTGGAGTTTGCTGTTTAGACGTTTTGCCCTGCGTCTCAACAAACGTGTTAACATACGGATCTGCTACGGACGTAGGGACGGAAATAATAGCGTCTCGTAGAGAACGTCTTTACATGATATTTTTCTTCGTGGTGTCATGCCATGCGCTCCAACATGGTGGCTTCGGCCACCACCCTCTTCCTTGAGAAGAGTTGGTTCCTATTGGATATTTTTGGATTTTGTTGCATATCTTGTGTTCTTATGGAAAACACACCCAATCTTGGCTTTTAGTTGATTTGTTCTTGCAATTTTGGGTGTGCAGTACCATCTCAGTTTGGTGTTCTAAACCCAAGCCTTTCTCTCATCTCGAGCCATCTATTCTTGCACACAAGTCCCATGTATACTTGTGAGGGTTTTTGTTTGGAGTGCTCTGGCCTGAATCTGTGTTTACAGAAAATTCAGAGAGGGGTTGGACTATCCGCCCCAAGTGTGGGCGGATAATCCACCCTGGGCGGTTTTGTCACTTAAGGGCCAGGGGTCGGGGGAAGGGATCAAACAGAGTAGTCTTTTCTCCCCCCCGTGTCCTGCCTCCAGCCGCCGCCGGAGCCTCCGCCCCTACCTAGAGTCGATTTGACCGCCGGATTCTCTGGTCTCCCCCCGGATCTTCTTCCCATCTCCTCCGGGTATCTTCTCCTCCGAGATTTTCCTCCAATGAGTGAGCATAACTCCCTCATCCATCTTTTGTGTATGGAAATCATTGTTCTTGGTGGAAACTTGTTGTAGAAGATACTATGTGTTTCCCTTGCATGTTAGATTCCGTAGTATTGCAACCCTAGTGTCCGATCTACATGCCATGGTCAATCTGGGCTGAAACCGAAAATTTTCGCAGGTGGTGGATTATCCGCCCCTGGCATGGCTGGATAATCCGGCCTGGAGGTTCACTGCCTGTTTTGGTTTTGTCTCAGATTCCCCTAGTGTGCATCATTGGACCATGGGTTGTTTTCCTACAATATCTGCCATTCCTCTTGGACGTGTGTGTATACTTATCCCCATGCTACCTATCTATTGCTTCTCACAGGTGGTTCCAGTGCTCCCAAGACCTACAAGTGTCGTCCCCGTGCCCGTTATCCCATGCCCTACGAAGACGGTAAGCTTGTTGACGAGACTGAAAACCGTAGGTTGAAAAGAGAGGCTGAATGGATGGCCGAGGCAGCTAGAAAAGCCAAGAAGACCACCTCTCGCAAGGGCAAGGGCAAGCATGCTCGTGTCAACTACAAGGCCATGGACAACATTGAGTTCTCCTCCATTCACCACATTAATTATTATGCTGAGGCTAAAAGTGATGGTTTTTCTAGAGGACAGTATGTTTTGGTGCTCCCACTTCAGGTACATTCATGATGATGTTTATGCTACTCTCAAGATCCGTCCCATGCATCCTCTGAATTTGAATGAGGCTCAATCCAAGGCAAGACTTCGTGAGGCTTTGGAAGTGACTGGTAAAATGGGGCTGCACCATCTTATAACTCTATAGTGCCACTATGACTCCTTTGTTGTGAAGCAGTTTTTCTCTACCCTTGTGATTTGCGGAGATGAGCTTCGCACCATGAAGTGGATGACCGGGACTACTATGATTCATTCAGATTTCAGTACCATTGGTCAGGTCCTCGGATATGCCTTCCATGGGCGTGACACAGCGTCTGTCCATCGCATCATTTCTCCTATCAAGCCTAGCAAGGATACTGCACTTGATCCTTGCCTGACTTCTGATGGTGTTGCTGGTACATTTTATGGTCTATCTCCGTTATATGCAGCTCTTGTTGGTTTGTTCCGTGACAACATTGCTCCAAGTGGGGGCAATAATGATAAGACTCGTGGTCACTTGGTTCCCTTACTTGCTTTTTCTCATGAGTGTGCCACCAATACTGCGTCAGCTATGGGGTACAAGTTGGATGACATGGGTTATATCTATCATGAGATGACTGATGCAATGTTCAACATGATCTCCATCCCTTTTGCTCCTTATATTATGATGCTTATCAAGCACATGCTTCCACATGAGGAGTTTGGTAGCGATTTGGATGGAGTGCACAAGCCCAAGAAGATCTACAACAAGGCACAGAAGACCTCTCACCCTTCCACTGCCCCCGAGTCTTTCATGCGTGATGCACAAGCTAGTGGTTGCCGGCCTGCGGTGTCTCCTATGTCCCTTGAGGTTAAACAGCTCAAATGGTTTCAACGGAACATTTTTAGCATGGGCGTCGACACTCAGAAGGGACAGTATGAGGCCTACTAGCAGCGCCATGAGATGGCTTAGACTCAGCACCCTATTCTCCACCATGTGTCTAGGGCGTCTGTCCGTCCTCCTCCTCCTACTTCTATGGAACCATATGCTCATTAGAACACCTCAGGGATTAACTATGACGAGCTCGAGAGTCACCTATTTCCTGCACCGTCTAGGGCGCCTACTCCTCCAGCTGATGATGATGAGTATGATGAAGAGGAAGGGAACGGGGATGACTACGATGATGAGGAGGACAATTGTAGCATCCCAAAAATATTGAACTTGGATCATCAAACTCTAAGCATCAAAATTAGGGTTAACAAAAACTTTTCTAAATAAAATTATGAATGCATGCATATGAGTATGCATTGAAATTGAAATTCTTTTGAACCACCTTGTTTGTATGTTTCCTTGCTTGTAAAATGTTTCTTAGGTGAAATAAACATCATCTAAAACATTTCCCACACTTTTCCCAAAGACAAGTAAATCAAAACAATTAAAATAAAGGAATGGTCATTTTGACCAATTTAACTCCCATGCCTACTTTGGCTGTCTCAAACTTTCAGAACCTAACAGAAACTTTTCTCGATATTTGCACCCCTTGATTGTACTCATAACAAAGTATCAAGGCCCACTTTGTGATCATCCAGAAACTTTCAAATGCATAGTTTAAATGACAATTCAAAATTGAATCTTTATCATATGGGAAGATCCCACTTTTTCAAATAACCACTCAAACAAGCTCAACTTTCAAAACCCAAGCATCTACAGACTCACCAGCACCAATCTAGCACACCCACCAAAAATCTTTTCAAAATTCAAAACTTGAATTCATACGGCCATTTCATCAAACACTTGGCATACACAAATCAAACAAAATCAAAACACTATTGTGAGCAGTGATTCTTGCCTAACTGGTTCCCTATCTAGCTCACAACCAGCTCAGTAGATCATCTAGCAAGATTAACCAAGCACTAGCACCACTGTGAGCTTGCCAAAACCATAAAAGGTGAACAGCCGAAGCCAACCTTGTCACCCCCATGTCGACAGCAAGCTAGGAGGAGAAACAAGCCTAGCCAGCATGTTTGGGAGGCAGCCCACCGTCCACTCCACTGTCCAGCTCAACGTTGCCGACCATCGACCACATGCACGGACCGCGCCTAGCTCGCCAGCAACCGTTTCGAGCATGTGCCAGAGCGCCACCCTCGACCGAAGCCCACAGACCGCGCGTCGCCCTCTTCGCGTGCATACACGATCACCACTGACCCAGGAGACCGCCAGACATCCCCGTTCGCCGCCCCGTGACGCACATCCACCGCTCGCCGTCGAAGACTCCGCCTCTGCCGCGCAGAGCGTCGCATGTTCCAGACCAACCCGCACCGCCCCACGTCTCGCCACCGTATCATTGAGCATCGCCAGGGAACACCGCACCGTCCCCTACCTTCGCCCATGCCAATAGCCGTTTGTACCATCGCCCCCGACGAGCTCACCATGCGCCCCGACGGTCCCCTCGCTCGACTATAAATAGAGGCCACCCCCGCTCGAATTCTTTACACCATTTCATTCCTCTCTCACCTAGAACCACCCCACCTCAGTCCCGGAGCAAGGCGAGCAGCGCATCGCCGTAATTTCACCGGAGCCCGCCGCCTCTGGAGAAGAAGGGCGCCATTGATTTCGTCCAACCCAGGAGCTGCCGCGACCACCCCTGAGTTCGCCGTCGTCGACTTCGTCGTTCGCCCGCCTTGCCGACCCTCGTCTGCACCCCGGTGAGCCCCCAGCAACCCCCACTGGCCGCGCTAGGTTTCTTTCTCGCCGGCGTTGCCCAACGTCGATGATGACTCCCAGCCGTTGGATTAGAATCAGATCGAACGACCCACATCTTCCCATACCGCTTCGCACCCCTGTCTCACCGATGTGTGGGGACAGCCACTTAAACAGCCCGTGGAAGCGCTACGCTTAGCAGGCCGGCCCGTTAACTTTTCCTGCGCAACCCAGTTATTTGAATTAAACCTTTTTCATTTTATTTCAAACTCACTTCTGTACCCAGTTTCAAAAATCAACCCAGATCGATTAAGTGCACCAAATTGAATGAAACCAATTTTGTTGGAAAGTTCTGGGAATGCTGAATCCAAGCCCGTTGGATTCAAGTCATTTGGATCTATAGATCACCCATGGTAAAAATAACAAGGCAGAAGCTTTTGTGCATTCAAACATTTTTCAAATTTAAACCATAATAGATTTTGAGTTGATTCCAACTCTCAAAAATCACATTTAACCATACCTTTCAGAATATATAAAAACATATAGGTTTACTTACAGAAATAATGGTCAAGTAATAAAAGAATGCTACATAGGCATTTCTAGCCACTTTAATTAATTAAAATAAAAGGGTAAAACCTTATTAAATTGTGACACCCCTTTAAATCATATTCCCATGGACTAAGATATGTGGTGATGACATGTGTTAACATGATCCCATGTTTGGTTTGGAGAATATTAAATCTTAAGTAGTTTTTCAATGAGTAGAAATTACTTTTCTAAAAATAAAAGGAATTAAACCAAGCCCTAATCTTGTAATGTTAGAGATGATGTTAGATCATATATAGGACCCTTGTATGTGATGATTGCAAGTAGTTAAGTATTGTTTGGTGATTGTGTACCTCGTATTTATTTATAGACGATAGTACCGACCAAGGATACGAGGAGGAAGGAGGATTCTACGAAGAAGAAGCCGAGGAGAACTTCAACCACTTCTCTGCACAAGGCAAGCTTTACTAATCAAGTTGACCAATGCAAGCCAATACCTGCAAGCTATTAACCTTGCAAGTTAACACTTGCAATGATGAGAGTAAATAACCTATGCAATGCACTAAGCATGCTTGGTTAGATACATTTGATGATACCCAATCCTAGTTTTACTTGCAAGCTTCTTACTTTATTTCTTTATCAAAGCTCTTACTTAGATTTTACCTAAGTGAATGGTAGATACTAGAAAGATATGTGAAGGTTGCATAAAGAGCATAAAATTTGGCCTAATCTAGATAATCTTGATGTCATCCCAAGGCATGAGATTGAACTTAGCTAAAACTCCACTAGTTTACCACCCCTCATCAGTGCTTACCCCCACCTGTAGATGCTAGTTCTAAGCATAAAACCTGATCAACTTTAGATGGGAATACTTGGTGGAAAAATGGTTATGAAAACCTTGGAATGATGGATCATTCTATTGAAATGTTTTGGACATGTGTTTCCGAACAACTGATGATTTTGGTGATGAAAATGTTGAGGCATGAGCCTTAGCCGTTTATAAAACTGATGGTTGTCTGGATGCGATACCATTCCAATTTTATCGTACAACCACAATACCCGAAGATTGGGTAGGGCTTGACTGGAAACTTATATACCTTAGTATTAGTTCCCTCACGGCCAAGGTCTGAGATGAGGCTACCTTGTGAAGATTGTCCACCTGTGTAGTACCCAAGATGACAGTTGGTCATGGTTGGGAGGCCAAACTCAAAGGAGAGGTGCTTATACTAGGGTGTGTAATTGAAAGGTTAGGATTGATTATCCGCATACTGAGTATGGTGAATTCAGAATTTGTTCCTGATGGATGTATCGAATGTTGTGGTGAAAGTGTACAATCTCTGCAGAGTGTCAAACTATTCGAATAGCTGCGTCCGTGGTTATGGACAGTTGGAGTGGCCATACTGTTCCCCCGTCAGACTTTTCAAAATGACTTGTGAAATGAATTGAGACTTTGACTTGACCACAACAGGGTTGTGATATGAAATACAAGTTCCCATTTAGGTGTTATAAAACTTCAACTAGCATTCCTTGCTCCTTAACGTAGTAGAGATAAATCTGGCTTTTTGCAAAATAACCCTAGAGCCTAGTGTCCCATTATCAAAACCCCCTTTCACTTGTTAGTATTAGTTTGCGAGTACTTAAAGAGTACTCATGGCTTTGTCCCTGGCTATTCCCTTGGCCAGACTATGAAGAGGAGTACCTGGAGGATGGACCCCAGGAAGGTTACGACAACTAGGATCATCTCCCATCGTCAGCATTGCCTGTGACCCCGAAGATGGAGCTTCGCCTATGCTACCGTTATTATTACGTATTCCGCTGCTTGATGTTGTATTAAGAACTGGATCATGAGATTCCTATTTGTGTAAGAACTTATGTACGGTTTGTAATGGATGATGTACTATGGTATCCAATTCTGTTATGTATCGCAAAAATGGTAATCCTGGGATTGCGATGTATGGCATAACAGGCATCTGGGATTAAAAATCCGGGTGTTGACAAGTTGGTATCAGAGCCATCCTGACCATAGGAGACCCTAGTTAGGCTGGACGTTTGAATCAAAAACTTAGTTTCCAAAACCAAAGAAAACAAATATTTACAAAAACTTATTCTCATTCTTATCCCTTTGATTCTTTCATGAAAATTCATGTTCCTCAAAAAATCTTGCAAAATACATAAAATTTTGACACACTTGATCACTCTACTAACTTACTCATCCTATATTCTTATAGATGGACGTGAAGTACAACAAGTTTTATCAGTTGGGGAATGGAGGAGACCTTATCTTTGAGAGGGATTTGGACCAGCTTTCGGAACTTCTGGAGCATCCGCACCTTGAGTTCTTCGGAGCTCAGTTCAATGATCAAGGAGGAGATATGCAGTGGCTAATTGTTGCAAGTCTCCAAGGAAAGATTGAACCTCCCACTGCGGAAGGAATTCAGTTTACCTTAAGAGAGAACAACTGGCTCGATGGACTTGCCAGGGCCATGCAGAAAGCTCTTTCCCGTCTGTGTGGGCAGAGCATCAACCAGATCAAGGGTACTCGCTTTGAGTTTTGCCCAAGGCGTGATGCAAATGGACAACCACTGGAAGCCCCATACCACCCCGAGATGAAGACTCAATTGGACCACCTTAGATTCATGATGTACGATCGTCAGCAATTGTTGTAAAACTGTCGTGACTACTCCAACCACAAATCTGCCATCATCTAGACGAAGGACCAAACCATCGCCATGCTAGCAAAGGATCGCAAGTCTCGCCGCCGTCAGCTCGACAAGAAGGAGCGCATCATTGACCGTCTTTGCCACCGTATCTCATCTCTAGAGGAGACCATCCACGAGAGAGACATGCAGTTGGAAGAAAGGGAGAATGCAGGAGTGGATTGAAGGGTTTGCAGCATAGAAAACAAAAAATTTCCTACGATGGGAACATCTATGTACCAAGATCTATCTACTAGATACAAGCAACGGGTGGATATACATCCATAGAATACATACCCTCGAAGACCGAATAGCGTTAACGAGGTTGTACTCGTGGATGATGTAGACGAACGCTTGCCGATCTCAAGATCGTGATGAAGTCCATCTGGTCCAGCACGATCAAGTCCAGCACCTCAAAGCAGTGGTGCATCCGTGATCGCACACGCGTACGGGTACCCCGACAACCTCCACGCCCTCGCTCCAGCGAAGCAGCGGAAGCAACAAATCCTTCCAGAAAAAGCCACCAGGAACATGTATCTCGCTGATCCGAGACCATGGGGAATTTCTAAAGGGGGGGAGAGAGATCCTTCGCGAGGAGGTGTGCTTTGAGAGGAGGAGAGGGGGGACTTTTATAGGGAAGAGGGGGGCACCCAAGGGGCATGGCGCCCATCCATGGGGATGCCCCCACCTCTTCCACATTCATGTGGGTGGAGCTCCCACTCAAAAATAAAAGCCTCCACTCCCATTAAAAAGCCTCCACTCAAAAATCCACTCACATGCATTAAATTTCCACCAAATTTAATGCAAGCTCTCATTTAAATAAAACTCTTTTATTTATTTATTCAGAATTTTGTTAATTACTTTAATTAACAAACATTCACATAAAACCCCTTACAACATTTCAATTTCACATGCAGAACCAGTTTCAGCAATTTCAACTGAAACTGTTTCGGTGTCTAGTGAAATAAATTCCTGCGCTTTCCTTTTCTTTTTCTGGCATATCATTTGCTCCGAATGGTGTCGGTATCCCTTAAGTGTGTCACCCTACGGTTCGCGAATAATGCGGACATGATCGAGACCCTTCTCCGATCAATAATCAGTAGCGGGACCTGGAGATCCATACTGACTCCCACACATTCAACGATGACTTCTGTGATCGTGTGAACCTTTTAAGCTAGTATGTTAATACCTTTGTTTCACGATATATTACATGTCCGAGATTAGATCATCGATATCTCCATACCTAGTTTGATCTCGTTACCGACATGCACTCTTTTCTCGTTCCCGTTATATAACATTCTAGTGATCAAATCACTTGCTTGCAAGCTAACCAATGTGATATCACCGAGAGGGCCCAGAGTATATCTATCCGTCATCGGGATGAACAAATTCCACTCTTGATCCATGGGTCTCAACATAACACTTTAGTAGTTCTGAATTCATCTTTATAATTACCCAGTTACGGTGTGACGTTTGATGTCATCGAGAAACTCTTCCGGTGTTAGTGATTGACATGATCTTATGGTCTAAGGATTAGGATCACTTCGTAAGTTGTTATAGCAATATAAACTCAATGACTTTGATCGTAATGCTATACTTCGGATGAATGTTCATCACATCATTACACTAATGTTGTGACCTCGTTATTAACAACATCCAATGTCCATGATCAGGAAACTTTGATCATCTTGTTAATCAACGAGCTAGTTTATAAGAGAGGCATAACTAGGAACTTCCTTTTTGTTTATTAAACACATATGTATTAACGTTTCCGTATTAATACAATTATAGCATGCAAAATAAACATTTATCATAAACAAGGAATACGATAATAACCACTTTATTATTGCCTCTCGGGCATATTCCCTTCAGTCTCCCACTTGCACTAGAGACAATAATCTAGTTTGAAAACTTTGTGTATTGAACACCTATGGCTTTCTGGTGTTCCAAATACGCAATTGCAAGTGGTTAACATAATCTACGGATCTGACACTTTCAGGTCCGTGTGTATTTGCATGTCTTTGCGTCTTCACGCATCACTCATTCTCCAATGAGATGGCATTGTATAAATTTGGTCTTTCGGTGAGACCTTTAGTTCCTTGGGGTTAAAACACGTCGATACAATTGTCACACAATATATCTTTAGTGTTAGACCGTTGCGAACCACACCTTAGTTTGATAACAAACTACTTGACACAAATTCCCTCCTTTGCTGCTACTATAGCAGTTATATACTTAGCCTTTTGTTGTAGTATTCATCACAATGTGTTAACTTTGGAACTCTTCCAAATCCATCATGGAATCTCCTTTCCATTACATTGTGACACCCATAGTTTAAATTGAGATAAACTTAATTTGTATCTTGTGACAAAACTAGTATCAATGTAACGCTTTACAATGAACTATTTGTAATTGTTTGTCACCTCTACACAAATATATTCTTAGTTCTTCCAAAAGATCATAAGAATATCCTCACTATCGTCCAATGATCATTTTATGATTCATTCTGGTATATGCTCATAACACTTAGAGCATAGGACATATCTGGATGTGTACATATCATGGTATGATTGATCAAAACATTCTCGTGATTTCACTCATCAAGTGTCAAAGCACTTGAATATTGTTTCACTTATCAAGTGTCGATGCACTTCAATCTTGATTCAATTTCTTTCCATGCGACAAGAACCGTTTCTAGTTGTTTCTATATTGAACTCCTTCAATATCTCATATATGTACGTTTGGCATAAACATATTAGCGTCACAGTCTATCCACTATAGACATTCATGCTAAATATTCGGGTTTTGCCTAAGTCTTTCATCGAAATGAAATTCTTAACCTTTGTCAATAAAAGATACATCATTTCTAATCAACAAGATGTCATCCACATAATGTATTAGAAATGTGTCTCAGCGCTCCCACTTAATTTCTTGCGCATGCAAGCATCTTCATCGTCTCCTGATGAAAACTCCTTTTCATCATGGTGAAGTTTCCAATTCCGCGATTCTTACTTCACCCATTAAAGTTTGCATGCCCTTTTAGCATCCTTTGAATTAACAAAACCCTTGGACCGTGTCATGTACACGTCCTAGGTAACCATTCTATTAGAAGAACTTTGTTTTGTTTATTCATCTACGATGTACCAAATTATATGTAGTGGTTGCTACTTTAATCCGTCCAGACTAAATATCGCTATGAAAGATCAAATCTTGTCATAGTCAACTCCTTGAACATTGTCATAAAATACTTTACGACATGTCGACTATTTCATAGATTTGAAACATCCATGTCTGTTTCTTTATAGATCCAAATACGACCGATAGGTTTTTACACCTTTCCGGAGGGTCTTCCAAGTTCAAAACTTGATTTATCGTGTATGGACTTATCACGGATTTTATGGCTTCAAGCCATTTGACGGAGTGAGGGCCCATCATCGCTTCTTTGTATGTATTCGGTTCATCATTTTCAAACAATAATAATTTACTCTCAAATCTTAGCATTTGATTGTTTAACCGACCTACTTGGTTCAATAGGAACTTAGATCTCCGTGACCACAACCTTTGAGGCACATAAGCTATGAGAATTATGGCAGCCTCCAGAACGATTTCCGGCGCTGCGCAACTCAGCACATTTAGCTAAGGTTCGTTAACCCTATCAAAGTTCTATTGTCCTCCCACTTAACTTTTGCCAAAAATTCCTTTTTCAAGAAACTTCACATTTCAAGCGACAAACCATTTTGTCCTCGGTGTTATGGAGGAATAACCAATTGTTATTCGAAATAACCTACAAAGACATGCTCATCCGACTTTGGTTGTAAACATCTTACTTATGTTTAGCATACCAAAATTTAAGAAAGGACAACTTGGGTTTTACCCCAAACCATAACTCATATGGTGTCATTTCAACGGATCAAGATGGAGCTCTTTTCAGTGTAAAAGCGGTAGTCTCTAAAGCTTTAATCTTTTAAAACATAATGGCAGTTTTATAAATAACACCTTTGACCCAACCATGTGTAACACCCTCAGAATCGGACCTATGCAAGTTTGGGCAAAATTCGCCAAACCCGCATAGAAACGATTCAAAGGTGCCCACCAGGCACTTTCGTGCGGGTGGAAAACGAAGTAATAACATTACACAACAGTCCTCGATGGGACCCACAGAGAGATATATATAATGACTCAAAGAGTCAAGAATACGAATATAATATACAAAGATCCAAATCACCTTGAAAACGATAGAGCGTCCATACGGACAAGATGCAAATGGGGCTAAGAGCCACAAGAATAACCAATGGCGTCCATAACCTGCCTGTGCCAAGCTGGAAGGGTAACCACGCTAACGGCGTCGATCTCAAAACCTGCTTAAACAAAAGGGGTGCCGACAAAGGGCAAAGGAAAAAGAAGGAGCGTCGATCTTGAGGCCGATGCACGGCGAGGCTAGAATTGGCGGTCCTCGCCTACATAGGTATGGTGGATCGGCTTAAAGATGCACTAAACAACCTATAGAGACTCGATACAACTGGCGGTTATCAGAGAGGGGTAAGATAGACCTATCCGGATCCAACCTGAAGCTAACACCAAACAACCCATCCTGGTGTTTCCCCCTCGAGACCAAACGAGGAAGTCAACCGAGGAACTCACACAGTTGGCGCTTTATTTATTCGATTATCGTTGCAGTAATTACTAGTCAGGTATAGATAATCATCCTGATAAAATAAGCAGTGGGCACTTTTAGTTAGTCATTCCGTGATAGTTGCAACAATTACTAATCAGGTACAGATAGCATGAGATAAACCCCAAAACCCAGCAGTTGTTGGTACTTTTATTCAGCCATTCCGTTGTAGTTGCAATATTTACTAGTCAGGTACAAGGGTCGCAAGCGACAACTCAAACAAGCAATTGTGGGCAGTATTAATTAGCCATTCCATTATAGTGAAGCTGATTACTAGTCATTATAGGTCAAATTTATAACAATAAACTTTAGTTATGCTTGTCTATGATCGAGATACTGTGCTCCAAGTCGTCCATATCCGCGGACACGGCTTTCAGAAAGTTTTACCCGGCTGGGGTGCACCAATAGCAACACACGCTCGATCAACCTCGGAAAAACCAAATCAAAACCCAACGAGGCTTTCACGACTGAACAATCACAGGATTCAGAAAAATTTCAGGGGGGCACCCCTTAAGTAGATTCCGCAACGAAGCTAGCTGACTCCGAGACGGCCTCAAGGTTTGTGGGGCCGGCGGTAAACGACTGGGAACCCGAAAGTGTGGCTGGGCTTGTCGATACCACGTAAACGGGTCACAATTCCTAAACAGTACAGTGTGCTCCTCGCACAATCGTAAATAAAGCAGTAAAGCATGGCATAGGTACAGGATCGTAAATAAAACCTCAAACTAGTTTGTGGCCCCAAGAAATAAGACTGAATCAAGCTCTGGCTCAGGGGGGTCCCATATACCTCCCGGATGTGGATAGCGCGATAAATCAAGGAACAGGTATCAAGTACTCGGGGTCTTACGGGACACAAGTGGGCGTTCGGAAACCAAATATTATCTATCACCCACCGATGCCTCTGCTTATTTCAATTTTAGTTGTTAAACAGAAATTAAAGTGACAATAAGTAAAACTAGTATCATCTCCAACAACAACATGCGGCAATACATCATCAATCGGCATATGAACACACATCAGCACTTGAGCAAGCAACTACGACGCGCAAGTCCAACTATCTACCAAACAACAGGTAGTAGGATGTGTCCAAGGCAATATAGGGCTGCAAGGGATTTCACGGGTACGAAAACTAGAGCATCGCAACACAGATAGCAATAGATCAACAGGAAGGAGTAAATTGCTATAAAGTAAGATAGGTAGAAAGGGGGAGATGCTCGCCTGAAAACATTGACGAAGGTTCAACCGAAGATCGGGGCAAAGCTCACATCAACTCAACGGCCTTATCCGCGAAGAAGCAAAACACTAGAATAAACACCGGATGCAAGATTAACACAACGGCAGAAGATCGGCATGATGCATGCATGCTGTATGGCATGGCAAAGATGCGATGCGATTAGGTCATATTAAGCGGAACCGGGGGCCCGACAATTATTCAAGTGGTTCAAGTTATTTAGATCCCCCGCAATTTAAATGTTGTTTTAACAAGGCAAGATAAGATACCGGTTCGCTACACAAGTTTAAATGAGGCCGATATAAGGCTAGATTTTGCCCGCATATGGGCCCCATATTAATTATTAGGTGAATCGGCATAAGGCCCCCAAACCACAGATATGCATGCGAGATGAATGGCAATTTAATATGCGAAGAGGATATATTTCATTTATAAAATATGGTTTGCGGAAAGGGGTTCACACAATAGGGGTCTCGACGATCTTGGGGTTCCGGGGTTCGGGGTTCGGGGTCGGTCTCGGGGTCCAGGGTTCGACGGGATCGACGAGGTTCGACGGAAGCATTCTCGGACTCCGGGGTCGTTCTTGTTGTATCGGGGTCTCGGTCATGTCGAAGGTCGTGGCGTTCAGGGGAAAATTCTCGGTAACGGGGTAGATCTTGGCGTTCCATGATCTTCGGGGTTCGTGTCGACGAAAGTCTACGGACGATCTTGGTAGATGCCTCCCGGTTGACGGTCATGGCGCTTCCGGGAAGTAGGCTTGGCGTTCCCTGACGACAATCATGGATCTTATTATCCGCCTCTGTGTCGGTGTTGAGCTTCACGGCCACCGCCAATTGGTTGTCGAGGTCGGCCTTGGGGTTCCGTGAAGGAGGCCTTCGCGTTCCATGATGAAGATCTTGATACCGGGCCGTCCTTGCCGGGCATACTGCAGATTACCCCGCCACTTGTCGATCTTGTCGGGTTTTGCATCGGGGACCTTGTTCAGTTGATAATCTCAGCAAGGTACTTGACCTCGGTCTTCGGTAGCGGGGCAGCCAAGGTGGACGCAGCACGGTGGAGGTGCTGGGGGTGGCCTGAGGCGCACGGGTACTTGTGTTGGGCGTCATGACGACGAGGGGAGGGGTTGACGCGGGGCAGGGAAGAGCCCGACAGCGGCGGCCTCGACGGAGAAGGAGGGGAACGGGCCCCGGGCGCCGGCGTCGCCTGGACCACGACGCGGCGGGAGCGGCCGAGAGGAGGACCAGGGGCGACGAGCCGGAGATGGGGGGGAAGGTGGTGGTTCAGGCACGCGGTGGCTCGGGGCTTGGGCGAGAGGCGAGAACTTCGCCGCGGCGCGCGGGCGAACGCGGACGGGCGGAGCTCGCGACGGCAGAAGCGCAGAGGACGCGGGCGCGGCGAGGTCCGGGTCGCTGGTTGGTGGAGCTCGCGGATGGCGAGGGTGGAGTGGGCGAGCCGGTGAGGTGGGGCTGCTCACGGGACGCCAGCGCCGGGCGCCTTGGCGGAGGCGCTGGCGCGGGATGCGACGGGCGCTGGCGGCGGCCAAGCGGCGGGGCCGAGGTGCACGCGGAGAGGGGCGGGGAGACCACGGCGAGGGAGCCCGAGGCGGGACGCTGAGGGAGAGGCGCCGGCGTGGTCAGCGGGCTTGAGCGCGGGAGGGGCGTGGCGGCAGCGTGAGCGGCGCCGCTGGGGCGAGGTGGTGCTGGGTCGGGCCATGCGGTGAGGAGGGCGGCGCAGCGGGCTTGCAGAGGGAGGAGGCGCCGGCGAACGCTGGAAGGTGGGCAGAGGGGCGGTGGAGATGGGCGGCGGCGGGGTTGCCGGGCGTGGGAGAGAAGAGGCGAGGAAGGGAGGAGGAAGGTGAGGACGCCACAGCTGGCGTGGGGAGCGCTGGGCCGTGGTGGGACCTGTGGGGCCACGCGGTTGTGGGGGTGGGTGAGAGAAGGGCTGGGACGGTTAGGTAGGGCCAGGTGGGGTGGGACCATGCTGGCAGCGGCAGGAGTGATGCTGGCTGCGCGCGCGTGGTGTGCGTGAGTGTGTTGAGTGTTGTGTTGTGTGGAGAGAGAGAAGGGGGGGTAGGCTAGGTGGCAGTTTAGGATTGGAGGGGGGGAGGGAGAGGGTGAGGTGGCGGCCAACGATTGGAGGGGGTGAGGTGGCCAGGGGGTGTGGGTAGGTTTCTGGGTAGGTTTAGGTTTTGCTGGGGCAGACTAGTTGGACCGATTTAAAAATCTGGGGCGGTCGTTCGGGTCGGGTTGGCCCGTTCGACTGCCCCTACTAAAATAAATAAATATTTTATTTATTGTTAATTGGACCGTTTGCAAAACGGTAGCAACAAAACAAAATAATCCGGAGACCCGGGCTTTGGGGGAATCAAGAGGGCGTTTTAAAAAACAAAACGGGTGTTGCGAAAATAGTTTTAGCAAACAATGCATGACGATGACGATGCAATGCACAAATTCAACGCGATTTTCTAGTAGTGGTTTTGCGGGATGCCACAATTCGACACCACTAACAATGGATCTCGCCCTCGAGATCCGCCTCATGGTACCGGAAGGAAGGTCGGCGTTCTCCGTCTTCTCGCTTTGTGTAGATCCTCGCGACACCACTAACAAGAGTTGTTGTCCGTGATCGTCGAGAGAACACTCCGGGAACAGAAGGTCGAAGGTAGAGGTATCAACAAATAAAGCCACCTCTAACTTCCGTGGACGGAGTAAAATTGCGGACCCACTTATTCGATGTACAAGAGCGAATGATAAGAGTAGTCGGATGGTGATCAGTCCATCGCGCACCCAAACCATTACTCTACACCCGAATAGGCGGATTACGCAATCAACTCTCGGAATTAGACTGAAGATCTCGACGAACGAGGTTCGGAAACACAGGAGTGATGCAGACTCTGCATCGGATCTGGCGGAGATGATGTCGTCGCGTCGGAAAACACTGGACAGCACAAACACGGAACAAAGAATGATACCACAGCAGACGGATTCATCAGGCAGCTTGAACACCGGATGGTAGAACACCGTTATCCAAGAAGGAAGCGAAACCCTGAAGGTACGACGGAAAACCCAACCACGAGAATTCCTGGACTCGAAGAGAGAGAGGAGAGCGGATTCAAAACACGTAGAGGTAAGAGGGGAACAGCAGAGGGGTCAGGAGTAAAATCAGACCTAGTCAGAACTATCCAAACGATTTTGCAAAAATAGTTTTGACACTCTACTTCGGCCGTTAGCTAGGTTATCCTACAGGCTGGACTTGTGGGGTATCGCAACTGCTGAGCTCTGATACCACTCTGTAACACCCTCAGAATCGGACCTATGCAAGTTTGGGCAAAATTCGCCAAACCCGCATAGAAACGATTCAAAGGTGCCCACCAGGCACTTTCGTGCGGTGGAAAGAAGTAATAACATTACACAACAGTCCTCGATGGGACCCACGTAAGATATATATAAATGACTCAAAGAGTCAAGAATACGATATAATATACAATGATCCAAATCACCTTGAAAGATAGAGCGTCCAGCTACGGACAAGATGCAAATGGGGCTAAGAGCCCAAGAATAACCAATGGCGCCCATAACCTGCCTGCCAAGCCGGAAGGGTAACCACGCTAACGGCCGATCTCAAAACCCGCTTAAACAAAAGGTGCCGACAAAGGGCAAAGGAAAAGAAGGAGCGTCGATCGAGGCGAGACACGGCGAGGCTAGAATTCGGTCCTCGCCTACATAGGTATGGTGGATCAAGCGGCAGCGAAAGATGCACTAAACAACCTATAGAGACTCGATACAACTGGCGGTTATCAGAGAGGGGTAAGATAGACCTATCCGGATCCAACCTGAAGCTAACACCAAAAAACCCATCCTGGTGTTTCCCCCTCGAGACCAAACGAGGAAGTCAACCGAGGAACTCACACAGTTGGCAGTTTTATTTATTCAGTTATCGTTGCAGTAATTACTAGTCAGGTATAGATAATCATCCTGATAAAATAAGCAGTGGACACTTTTAGTTAGTCATTCCGTGATAGTTGCAACAATTACTAATCAGGTACAGATAGCAT
This sequence comes from Avena longiglumis, assembly GCA_030063025.1. Taxonomy (NCBI): domain Eukaryota; kingdom Viridiplantae; phylum Streptophyta; class Magnoliopsida; order Poales; family Poaceae; genus Avena; species Avena longiglumis. The sequence continues at coordinate 441,722,376 of CP125973.1, read as the reverse complement.
GAGATAAACCCCAAAACCCAGCAGTTGTTGGTACTTTTATTCAGCCATTCCGTTGTAGTTGCAATATTTACTAGTCAGGTACAAGGGTCGCAAGCGACAACTCAAACAAGCAATTGTGGGCAGTATTAATTAGCCATTCCATTATAGTGAAGCTGATTACTAGTCATTATAGGTCAAATTTATAACAATAAACTTTAGTTATGCTTGTCTATGATCGAGATACTGTGCTCCAAGTCGTCCATATCCATGCTGACACGGCTTTGAGAAAGTTTTACCCGGCCGGGTGCACCAATAGCAACACACTCGATCAACCTCGGAAAACCAAATCAAAACCCAACGAGGCTTTCACGGTGAACAATCACAGATTCAGAAATATTTCAGGGGCCACCCTTAAGTAGATTCCGCGAAGCTAGCTGACTCGAGACGGCCTCAAGGTTTGTGGGGCCAGAAACGATCGGGAACCGAAAGTGTGGCTGGGCTTGTCGATACCACGTAAACGGGTCACAATTCCTAACAAGACAATGTGCTCCTCGCACAATCGTAAATAAAGCGATAAAGCATGGCATAGGCAGGATCGTAAATAAAACCTCAAACTAGTTTGTGGCCCTAGAAATAAGATCGAATCAAGCTCTGGCTCGGGGTCCCATATACCTCCGGATGTGGATAGCGCGATAAATCAAGGAACAGGTATCAAGTACTCGGGGTCTTACGGGACACAAGTGGGCGTTCAGAAACCAAATATTATCTATCACCCACCGATGCCTCTGCTTATTTCAATTTCAGTTGTTAAACAGAAATTAAAGTGACAATAAGTAAAACTAGTATCATCTCCAACAACAACATGCGGCAATACATCATCAACTGTGGCATATGACGACACACATCAGCACTTGAGCAAGCAACTACGACGCGCAAGTCCAACTATCTACCAAACAACAGGTAGTAGGATGTGTCCAAGGCAATATAGGGCTGCAAGGGATTTCACGGGTACGAAAACTAGAGCATCGCAACACAGATAGCAATAGATCAACAGGAAGGAGTAAATTGCTATAAAGTAAGATAGGTAGAAAGGGGGAGATGCTCGCCTGAAAACATTGACGAAGGTTCAACCGAAGATCGGGGCGAAGCTCACATCAACTCAACGGCCTTATCCGCGAAGAAGCAAAACACTAGAATAAACACCGGATGCAAGATTAACACAACGGCAGAAGATCGGCATGATGCATGCATGCTGTATGGCATGGCAAAGATGCGATGCGATTAGGTCATATTAAGCGGAACCGGGGCCCCGACAATTATTCAAGTGGTTCAAGTTATTTAGATCCCCCGCAATTTAAATGTTGTTTTAACAAGGCAAGATAAGATACCGGTTCGCTACACAAGTTTAAATGAGGCCGATATAAGGCTAGATTTTGCCCGCATATGGGCCCCATATTAATTATTAGGTGAATCGGCATAAGGCCCCCAAACCACAGATATGCATGCGAGATGAATGGCAATTTAATATGCAAAGAGGATATATTTCATTTATAAAATATGGTTTGCGGAAAGGGGTTCACACAATAGGGGTCTCGACGATCTTGGGGTTCCGGGGTTCGGGGTTCGGGGTCGGTCTCGGGGTCCAGGGTTCGACGGGATCGACGAGGTTCGACGGAAGCGTTCTCGGACTCCGGGGTCGTTCTTGTTGTATCGGGGTCTCGGTCATGTCGAAGGTCGTGGCGTTCAGGGGAAAATTCTCGATAACGGGGTAGATCTTGGCGTTCCGTGATCTTCGGGGTTCGTGTCGACGAAAGTCTACGGACGATCTTGGTAGATGCCTCCCGGTTGACGGTCATGGCGCTTCCGGGAAGTAGGCTTGGCGTTCCCTGACGACAATCATGGATCTTATTATCCGCCTCTGTGTCGGTGTTGAGCTTCACGGCCACCGCCAATTGGTTGTCGAGGTCGGCCTTGGGGTTCCGTGAAGGAGGCCTTCGCGTTCCATGATGAAGATCTTGATACCGGGCCGTCCTTGCCGGGCATACTGCAGATTACCTCGCCACTTGTCGATCTTGTCGGGTTTTGCATCGGGGACCTTGTTCACTTGACAATCTCAGCAAGGTACTTGACCTCGGTCTTCGGTAGCGGGGCAGCCAAGGTGGACGCAGCACGGCGGAGGTGCTAGGGGTGGCCTGAGGCGCACGGGTACTTGTGTTGGGCGTCATGACGACGAGGGGAGGGGTTGACGCGGGGCAGGGAAGAGCCCGACGGCGGCGGCCTCGACGGAGAAGGAGGGGAACGGGCCCCGGGCGTCGGCGTCGCCTGGACCACGACGCGGCGGAAGCGGCCGAGAGGAGGACCGGGGGCGACGAGCCGGAGATGGAGAGGAAGGCGGTGGTTCAGGGGCGGCACGCGCGGTGGCTCGGGGCTTGGGCGAGAGGCGAGGAACTCGCCGGCGCTGCGGCGGAACGCGGACGGGCGGAGCGGCTCGCGGCAGAGAAGGGCGCAGAGGACGCGCGGCGAGGTCCGGGTTGCTGGTTGGTGGAGCTCACGGACGAGGGTGGAGCAGGCGAGCGGTGAGGTGGGGCTGCTCACGGGACGCCAGCGCGGGCGCGCGGCGGCTCTAGCGAGGCGCCAAAGGGATCATGGACGGCTGGGCGGCGGCCTGGGGCCGAGGTGCACGCGAGGAGGGCAGGAGACCACGGCGAGGAGCCCGAGGCGGGACGAGGTGGCAGGCGGTCAGCCAGGCTTGAGCGGCGGGGAGGGGCGCAGTGCCACAGGAGAGGGCGCCGGGGGCGAGGTGGTGCTGGGGTCGGGGCCATGCGAGCTGAGGGAGGGCCGGGCGCAGCGGGCTTGCAGAGGGAGGAGGCGCCGGCGAACGCTGGAAGGTGGGCAGAGGGGCGGTGGAGATGGGCGGCGGCGGGGTTGCCGGGCGTGGGAAAGAAGAGGCGAGGAAGGGAGGAGGAAGGTGAGGACGCTCGCGCGCGTGCGCGTGGGGAGCGCGTCGGGCCGTGGTGGGACCCAGGGGGGCCACGCGGGTTGTGGGGGTGGGCAGGTGAGAAGGGCTGCGCGCGGGGACGGTTAGGTAGGGCCAGGTGGGGTGGGACCATGCTGGCAGCGGCAGGAGTGATGCTGGCTGCGCGCGCGTGGTGTGCGTGAGTGTGTTGAGTGTTGTGTTGTGTGGAGAGAGAGAAGGGGGGGTAGGCTAGGTGGCAGTTTAGGATTGGAGGGGGGAGAGGGAGAGGGTGAGGTGGCGGCCAACGATTGGAGGGGGTGAGGTGGCCAGGGGGTGTGGGTAGGTTTCTGGGTAGGTTTAGGTTTTGCTGGGGCAGATTAGTTGGACCGATTTAAAATGGGCGGTCGTCGGGTCGGCTGGTTGCTCGATTGCCTACTAAAATAAATAAATATTTTATTTATTTTTAATTGGACCGTTTGCAAAACGGTAGCAACAAAACAAAATAATCCGGAGACCCGGGCTTTGGGGTTTGAATCAAGAGGGCGTTTTAGAAAACAAAACGGGTGTTGCGAAAATAGTTTTAGCAAACAATGCATGACGATGACGATGCAATGCACAAATTCAACGCGATTTTCTAGTAGTGGTTTTGCGGGATGCCACACCATGCCAAAGAAGGTTTCCTTACAAATCTCAAACACTCCATATTCCTATGGTGTTTCGGGAGATGTAAATCTAGGTGTTTTGCTAAACTTGTAACTCAAATAAATCCCTTTTATGATAAAATCATAATTCATTTATTTTTCTTGTTACACTTGTAACTCAAATAAATCCCTTATGATAAAATCATAAACCATTTATTTTCTTGTTACAATGATTTTCACTTCATCTTGAAAGTCTTTGAACGTTTTCAAATATTTCATACTTCTTTCTCATTAAGTGAACATTCACTCAAATTTCCGGAGAAAGCATATGAAGTTGAAACCCATCGCTTACGACTACACATAATGGAATACATACATCGATATGTATAAATTCCAATATTTTAGTCGTTCGTTCTTCTTTGGCCTTTGAAAGAAGTTTTAATTATCCCGAGGAAAGTCTCACAAGCGTCACTTGATCAAATCAAAGACTCTAAAAATCCATGAATATGGAGATTCTTCATGTTTTCTTTCCAATATAATTTAAACGGTGATGTCACTTCGTAAGTGATCTTTCAATCATTTGTCTTGCGACATTTTAGCATTAGGTTTTATGGATGTGATTTCTCCAACTAGATTTGTAAATCATCCATCTTATATGGAATACGATAATTATTTGAATAACCTTTGTTCTCATAATACCTGATTCAAATAACAATTATTAAAACAAATCTTGAAGTCAAGCTTTGATGTCACTGAGAAATACAAACAACGGTTTGTTTGTTTTCGATGAACATCATCACATATTGTCTTGCTAGTTATTTAGGCCATTGTGGTTTATGAATTGCGTCGTTCCGTATGAAATTTCATACCAACCAATTCGGTATCCAATACCCAAGAACCACATTGTTTAACAAGCAAAGAATATAAACATAACATGTATATCATCCATATACCTAAATTGGATATTTCCAATCTTTTCTTTTCTGCCAAATATATTTTATAGATTCTCTTTCAGCATTTCCTTTTTTACTTTTTAAAAGAATCTATCAACACCAAAGTGGCGTCATATACATGACACATAGTCCAAAGCGTGTATATTGAAATAATAATACCTTTGTACTTGCACTTTGAAGTAGATCACCATCATCAAAATGATCGGTATTCTTTCAAAATCCATTCTTTAGTAATCTTTTAGTGTAGTAAACACTTTACATACATCTTCTATTCACTCTTATCATGACGACTTTCATGATCAAGCTACTCTAGCTTATAAAGGCGAATCGTGAGTATAACATTACTTTCCAAAACCCTTTTGGATGATTAGGATGTCTAGCATCTCCAACCTTTGTAAATTCTCATCCAATATGAGAACATATATTATACTCTATCATATTGCAACTAAAACATTGTTTCATATATCGTTATATCTGCCACACATGATGGTTTCTGAAACAATTCTTTCAGCTCCTATATAAACTTGATATTAAAATAATCAAGAATCATGGAGGCAAACATGATACTTAAGATACTAACACTGGAATTGTTACTCTCAATTTAATACCAACTATTAAAGTTCACGGAGTAAATAGAGTTTGCTGAAAGTTTGCAATAGAACTTTAAAATTTGATTGACACTGAACACAATACGATACCAGTTCGTAAAGTATATATCCAGAATTCTATAGTTCTATTATCTCAATTACAACTATGCATAAGGTGGTGAACGAATGACAATGACTACAACAAATTATGCAAATTCACTTTGATTTAATTTATGATAAATTGAGTTCTACTAATCCAAATTAGAAATGAACTCCCACTCAAAAACGACATCCCTCGTGCCTTTTTGGTGATTACATGAACCAAATCCACTACACCAAGTCCGATCATCACGTGAGTCGGTGTAGCTTCAAAGGCGAGCATCAAATGGGCATCATATCTACTATATGACTCATGCTTAACCTTTCGGTCCGTGTTCCGAGGCCATGTCTGTACATGCTAGGCTCTCCAAGTAAGAACCTTAGTATTCGCGTGTGTAACTGTCTTACACCCGAGATATGCTCGTGGATTCAAGTACACCCGATCATCACGTGATGCCTTGAAGCGACGAAACATTGTCGGTGCATACTTAAGGAAGAACACATTTTTATCTTGATATCTAAATGAGGGATCATCTTATTATGCTAATAAAACGCCAAACAAGCAATATAATATGCAATCAAACATCACATGTTTATTTAGTGAAATGATATGGTTACCGCATATGATCTCTATCATGTGCACCGTGGTATGATCACTATCATATCTTTATGTGTGAATCCAAGGTCTATGGATTTTACACGTTATGTGTGTTGTAAGAGTATCATCTCATACTTCTACTTACAACATCACCATATCATAACACTAGCCCAGCAACAATCTAAACTAGACGCCTCTAATTTATCCATTGCAAATTTTACGTGGCTTAGGGCTTTCGAAGATAGAACCGTTCTTACCTACGAACATGAACCACAACGAGGATAACCAAATTGTTGACAACTCTTTGAAAATTAGATATTGACTATAGTAGGAGAGACAGACACCCGCTAGCCACTTATGCAAACTAGTTGCATGTCAAGCGTGGAACAGGTCTCATGTGCGAGGACATGTAAAGTTTGTCCGGGCCGCTTCATCCCACTATGCCACCAATATCCAAAGTACAACTAAGAAGAAATAAAATGATCATCATCTCCCACATACTCATATGTGTACTACCCGTGCAAAGTATCTACGCATAGATCCGGCTCTGATACCACTAAAGGGTTCGCAGCATAGAAAACAAAAAATTTCCTACGATGGGAACATCTATGTACCAAGATCTATCTACTAGATACAAGCAACGGGTGGATATACATCCATAGAATACATACCATCGAAGACCGAATAGCGTTAACGAGGTTGTACTCGTGGATGATGTGATTTAACGCTTGCCGATCTCAAGATCGTGATGAAGTCCATCTGGTCCAGCCGGTCCAGCACGATCAAGTCCAGCACCTCAAAGCAGTGGTGCATCCGTGATCGCACACACGTACAGGTACCCCGACAACCTCCGCGCCCTCGCTCCAGCGAAGTAGTGGAAGCAACAAATCCTTCCAAAAAAAGCCACCGGGAACATGTATCTCGCTGATTCGAGACCATGGGGAAATTCTAAAGGGGGGAGAGAGATCCTTCGGGAGGAGGTGTGCTTTGAGAGGAGGAGAGGGGGGCCTTTTATAGGGGAGAGGGGGGCACCCAAGGGGCATGGCGCCCAGCCATGGGGCTTCCCCCACCTCTTCCACATTCATCTGGGTGGAGCTCCCACTCAAAATGAAAAGCCTCCACTACCATTAAAAAGCCTCCACTCAAAAATCCACTCACATGCATTAAATTTCCACCAAATTTAATGCAAGCTCTCATTTAAATAAAACTCTTTTATTTATTTATTCAGAATTTTGTTAATTACTTTAATTAACAAACATTCACATAAAACCCCTTACAACATTTCAATTTCACATGCGTAACCAGCCAAGAATTTCAACCGAAACAGTTTCGGTGTCTAGTGAAATAAATTTCTGCGCTTTCCTTTACTTTTTCTGGCATATCATTTGCTCCGAATGGTGTCGGTATCCCTTAAGTGTGTCACCCTACGGTTCGCGAATAATGAGGACATGATCGAGACCCTTCTCCGATCAATAATCAGTAGCGGACTGGAGATCCATCTCGACTCCCACACACATTCAACGATGACTTCTGTGATCGTGTGAACCTTTTAAGCTAGTATGTTAATCCCTTTGTTTCACGATATATTACATGTCCGAGATTCGATCATCGGTATCTCCATACCTAGTTTGATCTCGTTACCGACATGCACTCTTTTCTCGTTCCCGTGATATAACATTCTAGTGATCAAATCACTTGCTTGCAAGCTAACCAATGTGATATCACCGAGAGGGCCCAGAGTATATCTATCTGTCATCGGATGAACAAATTCCACTCTTGATCCATGGGTCTCAACATAACACTTTAGTAGTTCTGAATTCATCTTTATAATTACCCAGTTACAGTGTGACGTTTGATGTCATCGAGAAACTCTTACGATGTTAGTGATTGACATGATCTCATGGTCTAAGGATTAGGATCACTTCGTAAGTTGTTATAGCAATATAAACTCAATGACTTTGATTGTAATGCTATACTTCGAATGAATGTTCATCACATCATTACACTAATGTTGTGACCTCGTTATTAACAACATCCAATGTCCATGATCAGGAAACTTTGATCATCTTGTTAATCAACGGGCTAGTTTATAAGAGAGGCATAACTAGGAACTTCCTTTTTTTATTAAATACATATGTATTAACGTTTCCGTATTAATACAATTATAGCATGCAAAATAAACATTTATCATAAACAAGGAATACGATAATAACCACTTTATTATTGCCTCTCGGGCATATTCCCTTCAGTCTCCCACTTGCACTAGAGACAATAATCTAGTTTGAAAACTTTGTGTATTGAACACCTATGGCTTTCTGGTGTTCCAAATACGCAATTGCAAGTGGTTAACATAATCTACGGATCTGACACTTTCAGGTCCGTGTTTATTTGCATGTCTTTGCGTCTTCACGCATCACTCATTCTCCAATGAGATGGCATTGTATAAATTTGGTCTTTAAGTGAGACCTTTAGTTCCTTGGGGTTAAAACACGTCGATACAATTGTCACACAATATATATTTAGTGTTAGCCCGTTGCAAACCACACCTTAGTTTGATAACAAACTACTTGACACAAATTCCCTCCTTTGCTGCTACTATAGCAGTCATATACTTAGCCTTTTGTTGTAGTATTCGTCACAATGTCTTAACTTTGGAACTCTTCCAAATCCATCATGGAATCTCCTTTCCATTACATTGTGACACCCATAGTTTAAATTGAGATAAACTTAATTTGTATCTTGTGACAAAACTAGTATCAATGTAACGCTTTACAATGAACTATTTGTAATTGTTTGTCACCTCTACACAAATATATTCTTAGTTCTTCCAAAAGATCATAAGAATATCCTCACTATCGTCCAATGATCATTTTATGATTCATTCTGGTATATGCTCATAACACTTAGAGCATAGGACATATTTGGATGTGTACATATCATGGTATGATTGATCAAAACATTCTCGTGATTTCACTCATCAAGTGTCAAAGTACTTGAATATTGTTTCACTTATCAAGTGTCGATGCACTTGAATCTTGATTCAATTTCTTTCCATGCGACAAGAACCGTTTCTAGTCGTTTCTATATTGAACTCCTTCAATATCTCATATATGTACGTTTGGCATAAACATATTAGCGTCACAGTCTATCCACTATAGACATTCATGCTAAATATTCGGGTTTTGCCTAAGTCTTTCATCGAAATGAAATTCTTAACCTTTGTCAATAAAAGATACATCATTTCTAATCAACAAGATGTCATCCACATAATGTATTAGAAATGTGTCTCAGCGCTCCCACTTAATTTCTTGCAAATGCAAGCATCTTCATCGTCTCCGGATGAAAACTCCTTTTCATCACGGTGAAGATTCCAACTCCGCGATGCTTACTTCAACCATTGAAGTTTGCATGCCCTTTTAGCATCCTTTGAATTTAACAAAACCCTTTGGACCGTGTCATGTACACGTCCTAGGTAACCATTCTATTAGAAGAACTTTGTTTTGTTTATTCATCTACCATATACCAAATTATATGTAGTGGTTGCTACTTTAATCCGTCCAGACTAAATATCGCTATGAAAGATCAAATCTTGTCATAGTCAACTCCTTGAACATTGTCATAAAATACTTTACGACATGTCGACTATTTCATAGATTTGAAACATCCATGTCTGTTTCTTTATAGATCCAAATACGACCGATAGGTTTTTACACCTTTCCGGAGGGTCTTCCAAGTTCAAAACTTGATTTATCGTGTATGGACTTATCACGGATTTTATGGCTTCAATCCATTTGACGGAGTCAGGGCCCATCATCGCTTCTTTGTATGTATTCGGTTCATCATTTTCAAACAATAATAATTTACTCTCAAATCTTAGCATCTGATTGTTTAACCGACCTACTTGGTTCAATAGGAACTTAGATCTCCGTGACCACAACCTTTGAGGCACATAAGCTATGAGCATTATGGCAGCCTCCAGAACGATTTCCGGCGCTGCGCAACTCAGCACATTTAGCTAAGGTTCGTTAACCTTATCAAAGTTCTATTGTCCTCCCACTTAACTTTTGCCAAAAATTCCTTTTTCAAGAAACTTCACATTTCAAGCGACAAACCCTTTTGTCCTCGGTGTTATGGAGGAATAACCAATTGTTATTCGAAATAACCTACAAAGACATGCTCATCCGACTTTGGTTGTAAACATCTTACTTATGTTTAGCATACCAAAATTTAAGAAAGGACAACTTGGGTTTTACCCCAAACCATAACTCATATGGTGTCATTTCAACGGATCAAGATGGAGCTCTTTTCAGTGTAAAAGTGGTAGTCTCTAAAGATTTAATCTTTTAAAACATAATGGCAGTTTTATAAATAACACCTTTGATCCAACCATGTCAAACAAGGTTTCCTTACAAATCTCAAACACTCCATATTCCTATGGTGTTTCGGGAGATGTAAATCTAGGTGTTTTGCTAAACTTGTAACTCAAATAAATCCCTTTTATGATAAAATCATAATTCATTTATTTTTCTTGTTACACTTGTAACTCAAATAAATCCCTTATGATAAAATCATAAACCATTTATTTTCTTGTTACAATGATTTTCACTTCATCTTGAAAGTCTTTGAAACGTTTTTCAAATATTTCATACTTCTTTCTCATTAAGTGAACATTCACTCAAATTTCCGGAGAAAGCATATGAAGTTGAAACCCATCGCTTACACATAATGGACTACATACATCGATATGTATAAATTCCAATATTTTAGTCGTTCGTTCTTCTTTGGCCTTTGAAAGAAGTTTTAATTATCCCGAGGAAAGTCTCACAAGCGTCACTTGATCAAATCAAAGACTCCAAAAATCCATGAATATGGAGATTCTTCATGTTTTCTTTCCAATATAATTTAAACGGCGATGTCACTTCGTAAGTGATCTTTCAATCATTTGTCTTGCGACATTTTAGCATTAGGTTTTATGGATGTGATTTCTCCAACTAGATTTGTAAATCATCCATCTTATAAGGAATACGATAATTATTTGAACAACCATTGTTCTCATAATACCTGATTCAAATAACAATTATTAAAACAAATCTTGAAGTCAAGCTTTGATGTCACTGAGAAATACAAACAACGGTTTGTTTGTTTTCGATGAACATCATCACATATTGTCTTGCTAGTTATTTAGGCCATTATGGTTTATGAAATGCGTCGTTCCGTATGAAATTTCATACCAACCAATTCGGTATCCAATACCCAAGAACCACATTGTTTAACAAGCAAAGAATATAACCATAACATGTATATCATCCATATACCTAAATTGGATATTTCCAATCTTTTCTTTTCTGCCAAATATATTTTATAGATTCTCTTTCAGCATTTCCTTTTTACTTTTTAAAAGAATCTATCAACACCAAAGTGGCATCATATACATGACACATAGTCCAAAGCGTGTATATTCAAATAATAATACCTTTGTACTTGCACTTTGAAGTAGATCACCATCATCAAAATGATCGGTATTCTTTCAAAATCCATTCTTTAGTAATCTTTTAGTGTAGTAAACACTTTACATACATCTTCTATTCACTCTTATCATGACGACTTTCATGATCAAGCTACTCTAGCTTATAAAGGCGAATCGTGAGTATAACATTACTTTCCAAAACTCTTGTGGATGATTAGGATGTCTAGCATCTCCAACTATTAAAGTTCACAGAGTAAATAGAGTTTGCTAAAAGTTTGCAATAGAACTTTAAACTTTGATTGACATTATACACAATACGATACCAGTTTGTAAAGTATATATCCAGAATTCTATAGTTCTATTATCTCAATTACAACTATGCATAAGGTGGTGAACGAATGCCAATGACTACAACAAATTATGCAAATTCACTTTGATTTAATTTATGATAAATTGAGTTCTACTAATCCAAATTAGAAATGAACTCCCACTCAAAAACGACATCCCTCGTGCCTTTTTGGTGATTACATGAACCAATTCCACTACACCACGTCCGATCATCATGTGAGTCGGTGTAGCTTCAAAGGCGAGCATCAAATGGGCATCATATCTACTATATGACTCATGCTTAACCTTTCGGTCCGTGTTCTGAGGCCATGTCTGTACATGATAGGCTCGCCAAGTAAGAACCTTAGTATTCGCGTGTGTAACTGTCTTACACCCGAGATATGCTCGTGGATTCAAGTACACCCGATCATCACGTGATGCCTTGAAGTGACGAAACATTGTCGGTGCATACTTAAGGAAGAACACATTTCTATCTTGATATATAAATGAGGGATCATCTTATTATGCTAATAAAACGCCAAACAAGCAATATAATATGCAATCAAACATCACATGTTTATTTAGTGAAATGATATGGTTACCGCATATGATCTCTATCATGTGCACCGTGGTATGATCACTATCATATCTTTATGTGTGAATCCAAGGTCTATGGATTTTACACGTTATGTGTGTTGTAAGAGTATCATCTCATACTTCTACTTACAACATCACCATATCATAACACTAGCCCAGCAACAATCTAAACTAGACGCCTCTAATTTATCCATTGCAAATTTTACGTGGCTTAGGGCTTTCGAAGATAGAACCGTTCTTACCTACGAACATGAACCACAACGAGGATAACCAAATTGTTGACAACTCTTTGCAAATTAGATATTGACTATAGTAGGAGAGACAGACACCCGCTAGCCACTTATGCAAACTAGTTGCATGTCAAGCGTGGAACGGGTCTCATGTGCGAGGACATGTAAAGTATGTCCGGGCCACTTCATCCCACTATGCCACCAATATCCAAAGTACAACTAAGAAGCAATAAAATAATCATCATCGCCCACATACTCATATGTGTACTACCCGTGCAAAGTATCTACGCATAGATCCGGCTCTGATACCACTGAAGGGTTCGCAACATAGAAAACAAAAAATTTCCTACGATGGGAACATCTATGTACCAAGATCTATCTACTAGATACAAGCAACGGGTGGATATACATCCATAGAATACATACCCTCGAATACCGAATAGCGTTAACGAGGTTGTACTCGTGGATGATGTAGACGAACGCTTGCCGATCTCAAGATCGTGATGAAGTCCATCTGGTCCAGCCGGTCCAGCACGATCAAGTCCAGCACCTCAAAGCAGTGGTGCATCCGTGATCGCACACACGTACGGGTACCCCGAAAACCTCCGCCTCGCCCAAATAAGCGATGGAAGCAACAAATCCTTCCAGAAAAAGCCACCGGAAACATGTATCTCGCTGATCCGAGACCATGGGGAAATTCTAAAGGGGGAGAGAGATCCTTCGCGAGGAGGTGTGCTTTGAGAGGAGGAGAGGGGGGCCTTTTATAGGGGAGAGGGGAGGCACCCAAGGGGCATGGCGCCCAGCCATGGGGCTGCCCCCACCTCTTCCACATTCATGTGGGTGGAACTCCCACTCAAAATGAAAAGCCTCCACTCCCATTAAAAAGCCTCCACTCAAAAATCCACTCACATGCATTAAATTTCCACCAAATTTAATGCAAGCTCTCATTTAAATAAAACTCTTTTATTTATTTATTCAGAATTTTGTTAATTACTTTAATTAACAAACATTCACATAAAACCCCTTACAACATTTCAATTTCACATGCAGAAACATTTTCAGCAATTTCAACCGAAACAGTTCCGGTGTCTAATGAAATAAATTCCTGCGCTTTCCTTTTCTTTTTTTGGCATATCATTTGCTCCGAATGGTGTCGGTATCCCTTAAGTGTGTCACCCTACGGTTCGCGAATAATGCGGACATGATCGAGACCCTTCTCCGATCAATAATCGAAGCGGACCGAGATCCATCGACTCCCACACATTCAACGATGACTTATGTGATCGTGTGAACCTTTACGCTAGTATCTTAATCCCTTTGTTTCACGATATATTACATGTCCGAGATTCTATCATCGGTATCTCCATACCTAGTTTGATCTCGCAATTCGACATGCACTCTTTTCTCGTTCCCGTGATATAACATTCTAGTGATCAAATCACTTGCTTGCAAGCTAACCAATGTGATATCACCGAGAGGGCCCAGAGTATATCTATCCGTCATCGGGATGAACAAATTCCACTCTTGATCCATGGGTCTCAACATAACACTTTAGTAGTTCTGAAGCCATCTTTATAATCACCCAGTTACGGTGTGACGTTTGATGTCATCGAGAAACTCTTACGGTGTTTGTGATTGACATGATCTCATGGTCTAAGGATTAGGATCACTTCGTAAGTTGTTATAGCAATATAAACTCAATGACTTTGATCATAATGCTATACTTCGGATGAATGTTCATCACATCATTACACTAATGTTGTGACCTCGTTATTAAAAACATCGAATGTCCATGATCAGGGAACTTTGATCATCTTGTTAATCAAGGAGCTAGTTTATAAGAGAGGCATAACTAGGAACTTCCTTTTTGTTTATTAAACACGCATGTATTAACATTTTCGTATTAATACAATTATAGCATGCAAAATAAACATTTATCATAAACAAGGAATACGATAATAACCACTTTATTATTGCCTCTCGGGCATATTCCCTTCAAGGATCTTCGTGGAGACCCCTACTCCTATCTCAGCGATGACGATGATTTTCTGGAGGATCAAGCTATGGACTTATTCACCGATGAGGATGATTTCGCCTTCATCGATGATGATGAGGACGATTGTGGCATCCCGCAAAACCACTACTAGAAAATCACGTTGTTTTTGTGCATTGCATCATCATGACCGCATGCTCATGTCATCATGCCACATTGCATTTGAGCATCGTCATCATCTTGCATTTGCTTGCATAAAACTATTTGCAGAAAAACCTATTTTTATTTCTAAAACGCCCCGTCTTTGTTCAAACGCAACCCCGGGTCTCCGGATTATTTTTGTTTGTCTACTATCGGTTTGCAAACGGTGCATTTAAAATAAATAAAATATTAAATTATTTTAGTGGGGGCAGTCGAACGGGCCGATTCGACCCGAACGACCACCCCCAGGAAATAAAACGGTCCAACCTAGACCCTTTTCTACCCCAACCTAACCTACCCAACCCCTCTCCACCTCACCCCACCCTATAGCAACTTGCCACCTCAACCTTTTCCTTCCCCACCAACCATGCTCGCCACCTCTTCCCACCCTCTCTCACCCTCACCCCACACACACACGCAACACGACGCACAAGACGCCGCCCCACCCCCTGGCCCACCTGCTCCCTGTCCCGCGCGCGTCTCCCTCCTTTCCCCTTCCTCCAGCCGCGCCAGCTCCCGTCCCTCCCCGCCGCGCCGCTCGCCTCCCCTCCGACGCGCCGCTCCACCCCGCGTCCCCGCCCGACCCCCGGGCCCTCCCTTCAGCAAAGCGGCGCCACAGCCTGCAGCCATGGCCCACCTCAAGCGCCTCCTCCTTCCGCCGAGCTCGCCGCCTCGCTGCCCCTCTCCACCTTCCTGCGCCTGCCCCTCTCGCGCGCCTCCTCCTCCTCGCTGCCGCCGCCCTCCTCCCCGAGCCCCGCCTCCGACCGCCTCCCGCCGCCTCAAGCTCCCGCCCGCTGTGTCCTGCTCGCTCCCGCCGCCCGAGCCGCAGGCGCTGGCTGCCCGCCTCCAGCAGCAGCCGCCGGCCGCCCTCCCCCTCAACCGCCCGTCCCCACCTCGAGCTCCCTCCGACCGCGCGCCTCCCGCCCCGCTCTCCTTCCTTCCGCCGCGTCCTGCCTCGCTCGCCACCTTCCCCACCGCCGCACCCCCCGTCGCAGCCGCCTCGCCCCCCCCCGGCCTCCAGCACCTGCCCCAAGCAGGCGCGGCGCCACCCTCGGCCGCGACCCCGAGCACCTCTGTCGCCACCGTGGCTCCTCTCAGGCGCCACCGACCCCGAGCCTGCCCCGGCGCCTCTGCCTCGCCGTCGTTGGCCGTGAGCAGGCCCGACCCCGTCACCCTCCTCGAGCCGAGCCCCATGTCCTCCTGTCGCGGCCCCGAGCTCGTCCTGCGCCACCGACGTGCGTGGCCGCGAGACCCCCTCCGCCGCGCGTTCAAGACCGCCCCGCAACAAGAACGGCCACGTGTACAAGTGACCGCCAAGATCGACACCGAACCCAAGTGGCGCCCTAATCCAAGATCTTCGTCATGGACCCTGATGGTCGAGATTGGACCGAACCCTCGGACGCCAAGATCTCCCTCTCGGACCCGAAGGCGTCAAGACCCCGGTGTCGAGCCCCAAGTTCGCCACCGATGATCAGGAAGGTACCCCAAGATCTTCCCCGACACCGAGGACACCTACACAGAACGACAAGATCGCCACACGGACGCGAACCCCAAGACCCTGAGGCCCCGAACCGAAGACCGATCCGAAGCGCCAAGGCCGTCAACAGGGAATCGACAAGGTCATCGCGGAACTCCAAGGTCTACTTCGAAGTTTGTCGAACGCCGAGATCTTCACTCGGATCCGAGGACACCGAGACCCCGATGCGACAAGTACTTCATCCCGAACGCCATGACCGTCGACATGACCCGAAGACCACGGATGCGACAAGACCTACCTCCGTTATCCGAGAACGATCCCGTCGAACCCTGAACCCTGAGACCGACCCCGAACCCCGGAACCTCAAGTTCGTCGAGGCCCTCTAATGTGTGAACCCCTTCCCGAAACCCTATTTTATAATATTATAAACTTGTCGCATATTAAATTGTCATTCTTGCATGCATCCTTGTCTGTGGTTTGGGGGCCTTATGCCGATTCACCTCATAATTAAATATGGGGCCCATATGCGGGCAAATCTAGTCGTATATTGGCCTCATTTAAATCTGGGTAGCGAACCGGTAACTTATCTTGCCTTGTTAAACAACATTTAAATTGTGGGGTAGCTAAATAACATGAACCATCTAATTAATTGTCGGGACCCCGGTTCCTCTAAATATGACCTAATTGCATCGCATCTTGCCATGTCATACATCCTGCATGCATCATGCCGATCTTCTGCCGTAGTATTAAATAGTGCATCCGGTGTTTGTTCTAGTGTTTTGCTTCTTCGCGGATAAGACCGTTGAGTTAATGTGAGCTTCGCCCCGATCTTCGGTTGAACCTTCGACAATGTTTTCAGGCGAGCATCTCCCCCTTTCTACCTATCTCACTTTTATAGTATTTATTCCCTCTTGTTGATCTATTGCTATCTGTGTCGCGTTGCTCTAGTTTTCGTACCCGAGATATTCCTTGCAGCCTTATATTGCCTTGGACATATCCTATTACCTGTTGTTTGGTAGCTAGTTGGACTTGCGCGTCGTAGTCGCTTGCTCAAGTGTGTTGCGTGTCGTCAAGTGCCACGTTGTGGAACCTTGCCGCATGTTTGATGATGGAGATGATCCGGCTTTACTTATCGCTCACTTTAATTCCTGTTTAATAACTAAAATTGAAGTAAGGAGGCATCGGGTGATAGATAATATTTGGTTTCAACGCCCACTTGTGTCCTGAGGACCCCGAGTACTTGATACATGGTCCTTGATTTATCGCTATCCACATCCGGAGGATTATGGGACCCCTTAGCGAGCTTGATTCAGTCTTATTTCTTGGGGCCACAAACTACTTTGAGGTTTTATTTACTATCCTGTACTTATGCCATGCTACTGCTTTATTTACGATTGTGCGAGGAGCACACTGTACTGTTTAGGATCGGGACACGTTTTCGCGGTGTCGACAAGCCCAGTTTTGGGTTCCTCGTTCACTGGCCCACCCAAACCTCGGGTCCGTCTCGGAGCTAGCTTACTTCGTTGCGGGTGTACTCCAAGGGGTGGCCCCCTGAAATATTTCTGAATCCTGTGATTGCTTTGTCGTGAAAGCCTCGTTGGGTTTTGATTTGGTTTTTCCGAGGTTGATCGAGTGTGTGTTGCTATTTGTGCACCCCGGCCGGGTTAAAACTTTCTGAAAGCCGTGTCCGTGGTTATGGACGACTTGGAGCACAGTATCTCGATCATAGACAAGCATAACTAAAGTAGTGCTATCAATTTGACTTTATAATGACTAGTAATCAGCTTCACTATAATGGAATGGCTAAATAAAACTGCCAACAATTGCTTGTTTGGGTTGTCGCTTGCGACCATTGTACCTGACTAGTAAGTATTGCAACTACAACGGAATGGCTAAATAAAAGTACCAACAACTGCTGGGTTTTGGGTTTATCTCATGCTATCTGTATCTGATTAGTAATTGTTGCAACTACAACGGAATGATTAACTAAAGGGCCCACTGCTTCTTTTATCAGGACGATTATCTATACCTGACTAGTAATTGCCGCAACGATAACCGAATAAGTAAAACTGCCAACGGTGTGAGTTCCTCGGTTGACTTCCTCGATCGGTCTCGAGGGGGAAACGCCAGGATGGGTTTGATTGGTGGTAGTATCAGGTTGGTTCCGAATAGGTCTTTCTTCCCCCTCTCTGTTTGCCGCCAGTTGTACCGAGTCTCTATAGGTTGTTTAGCGCATGCTGCCGCTGCCGCTTCAGTCCACCATACCTATGTAGGCGAGGACCGCCGAATTCTAGTCTCGCCGTGTACTGGCCTCGATCGACGCCTCTTTTCCTTTGCCCTTTGTCGGCACCCCTTTTGTTTAAGCAGGTTTTGAGATCGACGTCGTTAGTAGGGTTACCCTTCCGGCTTGGCCTGGGCAGGGTTATGGACGCCATTGGTTATTCTTCAGGGCTCTTAGCCCCATTTGCATCTTGTCCGTAGTCGGACGCTCCATCGTTTTCAAGGTGATTTGGATCTTTGTATATTATATTTGTATTCTTGACTCTTTGAGTCGCTGTCATATATATCTGTTCTGTGGGTCCCATCGAGGACTGTTGTGTAATGTTATTACTTCGTTTCCACCCGCACGAAAGTGCCTGGTGGGCACCTTCGAATCGTTTCTATGCGGGTTTGGCGGGAATCGCTGAAACTTGCATAGGGTCGATTCTGAGGGTGTTACAACGATGAAGCCACCGATTCCGAGGAGTATTAGCACTTGAGCACTAGCATAGTGAGTAGTATTCGGTCCCACTGTATCGTAGTTCTCAGAATGGTTCTTAAAACCATCTGCTTTCCTTTGTTGTGGTGTGTGTTGTATCGTGTGCTATGAATGAATGAATGAAAAAGCAAGTTGCTAGAAAATCTGAGTCAAACTTTAAAAACTTTTCAAAGACCCCAAAACCTTAGAAATCTCCCTCTTTCTCATGATCTATATCAATCTTTAGATGCCACGTGGAGGAAGTGGTTCATCCCCGGACCCGATGTTTCAGATTCTGAAACTGTTGACTTCTGACCGCGAAGCTGAAAGAGCGGAACGTCAAGCCAACCTAGCCACCCTTCAGCAGATAGCCCAGCTTGCCCACAACAACCAAGGCCACGGAAATCAGGACAACCATGGATCTAAGCTCAAGAATTTCCAGAATACCAACCCACCTGTTTTCACTAAGTCAGAAGAACCCCTAGACGCCGATGATTGGCTGCAAACCATGGAAAATAACCTAGAAGTCACCGGAGTGGAAGCCAACGAGAAAGTTCTGTTCGCCACCCACTATCTAGCCGGAGATGCCAGGGCATGGTGGAACAGTGTTCGCGCAATGACCAGAGGCCAGATGATGACCTGGGAAGAATTCAAGGTCAAGTTTAGCAGAACGCATGTGCCACCGGGTTTGATCAAGAGAATGAGAGACGAGTTCAGAGAGCTGAAGCAAGGAAGGATGACTGTAGCGGAATACCGTGACAAATTCTTGTCATTAGCAAGGTATGCCCCGAATGAGAGCGACACCGAAGCCAAGAAGAAATAAATATTCATGAATGGTCTGCATGACGAGATGCAGACAGTGTTAGTCAATATTCCCTTTGCGGATATTGAAGCCCTTGTCGACTCTGCTATCCAGATGGAAGGAAAGATCAACCAAGCCAATGAGAACCACAAGCGTCGCATGATGCATCAACCAGGAACCCATCAGACCCCAAAGTATCACCCCAACCCATCTCCAGGATTTTCCCCAAGAACCAACAGACCCCCGATGAACCGTCCGACCTATCCCAACCGTGGAAACCCTAGGCCCGTAGGAAATCACAACAACCCCGGCAACGCTAGCAATTTCAATCGTGCCCCACCCAATTTCAACAACAACAATGCTACCGCCAACACCAACCGCCCTAAATGGAAGCAATGTTGTGCCTGTAGCAGCCAAGGACAAGTCGCAAGTGACTTGTTATGATTGTGGAAATAAAGGTCACTATTCCAATGAGTGCCCCAACAAGAAGAATGCTACAGCCCCCAATGCCAATGTCCCAGCTCAGCAGCAGCGTCGTGTTCAGCCAGGGAGAAGATTTGCCCCAGGGAATTCACTCAACCGCAACGGCCGCCGTCTTTTCTCATGCATCTTTGAAGAAGCTCGAGCGCCAGACGTCGTGCTGGGTATGTTTTCTGTTAATTCAGTACTTGCAAGAGTGTTGTTTGATTCTGGTGCATCGCATTCATTTGTCACCGAAGAATTTGCATGCACTAGTAAAATTCAACCAACCAAATTGAAGCATCTTATGATTGTTCAAATTCCCGGATCAACCACCAAGGCTAGGCAAATTTGCAAAGCCGTCCCTATCCGAATCCATGGCATAGATTTGTATGCTAACCTGATAGTACTCAGAACTAAAGGTTTGGAAGTAGTACTAGGAATGGATTGGATGTACAAACATAAAGGATTAATTGACTGTGCCAAGAAAGCCATCACCATGACCAGTACAGTCAGAATATCAGTCGAGCATATATCTGAAACCTTACCTCTCCAATTCAAATGCAACAAGAGTATAGCCCAACCTACCATTGACCAAGTCCGGATAGTCTGTGAATACCCCGATGTATTTCCAGATGTTTTGCCCGGTATGCCCCCAGATCGGGATATCGAGTTTATCATCGAACTAATTCCTGGAACCGGACCCATATCCTAGAGACCCTATAGTATGAACCCGTCAGAGCTTGCATAACTGAAGAAGCAACTGGATTCCATGCTGGAAATTGGATTGATTCAACCAAGTGTGTCACCATGGAGATCACCTGTCTTGTTTGTGGACAAGAAGGATGGAGGTAACCATTTGTGTACGGATTATCGGAAATTGAATGATGTCACCATCAATAAAAAGTACCCCTTTCCAAGATAGAAGATTTGTTTGATCAGTTGACCGATGCTAAAGTGTTTTCTAAGATTGATCTTAGAACTGGCTATCATCAACTCAAAATTCGTGCTGAGGATATTCCAAAGACTGCCTTTACCACCAGATATGGATTGTATGAGTATACAATCATGTCTTTCGGACTAACCAATGCCCCCGCTTATTTCATGAATCTCATGAATAAGATTTTTATGGACTTCCTGGATAAGTTTGCCGTTGTTTTCATCGATGACATTCTGATTTATTTCAAATCAGAAGAAGAACATGAGCTACACCTAAGGACCATTCTTGGAACCCCTAGAGAGCATCAGTTGTATGCAAAGTTTAGCAAATGTGAATTCTGGTTACAGGAGGTAGGATTCCTTGGTCACATTGTATTAGCCGGAGGAATTGCCGTTGACCCTGCCAAAGTGAAAGATGTAGAAGATTAGCAAGCCCCAACCACTCAAACCCAAGTTCGTGCATTTCTCGGATTGGCGGGATATTACCGCAAATTCGTAGAAGGATTCTCTAGTATCGCCCGACCCATGACCCAATTGCTGAAGAAGGACAAGAAGTTTGAATGGACCGACAAATGTGAAGTAAGTTTTCAAGAACTCAAGAGGAGATTGATTTCAGCGCCAATCTTGATCATGCCAGATATCACGAAGCCCTTCGATGTGTATTGTGACGCATCCAAGATTGGTCTCGGATGTGTGCTAATGCAAGAAGGCAAAGTTATATCTTATCTATTGCGACAACTGAAGCAACATGAGCAAAACTACCCAACCCATGACCTCGAACTCGCAGCCGTAGTTCTAGCCCTGAAAACATGGAGGCATTACCTAATGGGAAACCGTTGTGAGATTTATTCGGATCACAAGAGCCTAAAGTATATATTCACTCAGAAGGAGCTGAATATGAGGCAGAGAAGATGGATTGAGCTAATCAAGGATTACGACCTGGACATTCACTATCACCCTGGTAAAGCCAATGTGGTAGCCGATGCCCTTAGCAGATTGCCGTGCCGCTTGAAATCCATGATTTTGAAGGAGCAACCAAGTTTGCACAAAGAGATGGAAGATTTTCGAATGGAATTAGTAAGTGAAGGATTTTTGGCTAGCATAGAACTCCAGCCCACTTTGATCACCGATTAAAGAGGCGGAAGAAATGCTAGTATTGACGGAATCAAGCATCGATCGGTGACAGCAAAGTACCCGGATTCACCGAGGACGAAGAAGGAGTTTTGTGGTACAAAGGACGCCTTTGTGTACCAGCAGATTCTGAGTTGAAAGAAGTTATCTTGAAGGAGGCTCATGATACTCTTTATTCTATCCATCCCGGAGGAACTAAGATGTATCAAGATTTAAAGGCGCAATTTTGGTGGCATAAGATGAAGAGAGAAATCGGAAGCTATATCGCCAAGTGTGATATTTGTCAGCGAGTCAAGGCAGGACATCAAAGACCCACTGGATTGTGGCAACCCTTGCAGATTCCGGAATGGAAATGGGATTCTGTTGGAATGGACTTTATCACTGGACTACCTACTTCTAGTTGGGGAAATGACTCTATCTGGGTCATAGTGGACAGATTGTCCAAAGTCGCCCATTTCTTACCCGTCAAGACCACATATCAGAGTTCGGAACTAGCAGAGTTGTACATCGCTAGAATCGTTAGTTTGCATGGAGTCCCCAAGAACATCGTATCGGATCGAGGAACTCGGTTTACCTCGAGATTCTAGAAGAAAGTCCAAGAAGGTTTAGGAACCCGCTTAGATTTCAGTACCGCTTATCACCCTCAGACCGATTGTAGCATCCCATTTGTCTAACAATTGTAATGCTACTTGGTCTAGTAATATAATGGCTACTTCATATATATAATTGTTGCATCATCATTATATCATGCTCATGTCATCATGCCACCTTGCATTTGAGCATCATATAAAACCCTTTTTGGTTTGGTTCTTCTCTCATATGCATTGTAAATTGTATTTGCCTCTTGATATTGTATTTGGTTCTTGATATATTGTTTAAATGCCCAAGTTGAGTTGGGGGCATATCTTTTATTCAACTCCATCACCTTTCTCTGTCACCACCTTTCTTTGGCTTCATCTAATTCCACCATCCAACTAGATATGAGCATTGCAACTTATTTGGTTTTACCTCTAGCTCATGTGGGTTGGGATGGATCCAATTCTATCTCCACATGCTCTCATATATGCACCATAGTGTTTCCACATTATTGTTTTATGAGAGTCACATGGCCATGCATGCCTTGTGAGTGGAACCTTTCCCTATCTTCCATATGGATTGTTTTGGGGTTATTATCATGTGGGGATATTTTTGGGACTATTAAACATCTAGTGGAATATACACACTAGCAAGTCCCAATTATAATCAAATGTGGTCATCTCCACCTCCTCCACATGGGGCATCCTTTTAATTCTTTTGCTTGGCTTTTATTCCAATTTTGGAATGCCTAATAATAATGCCATGTTAATATTATTGTTCTCATAAAAATAAGCATGGCAGCAATTATTGGCATGGGTCATGCAACCTTCTCCATCTTTGGTCCTCCTTTGGTTTTAATTGTTTTGAGTGGATCATCTTCTCATCTCTCTCCTTCTCTCAATCTTTTCCATCTTGCTATGCTTCCTTGCCATGTGCATCGGGAACCTCACCCTCTCTCCTTCACTCATGCATGATCATGTGAGGTCATATCCTTAAAAACCCCATCTTATCTCTCCTTATCCATCACCATGTGTCCAACAAACACTCCCCTCTCCATCTCTTTTCACCATCATGCTTGATCTTGTAGGTCATCTAAAACCCTAAGCCTCATCTATCCTCTCCCTAACCCGAGACACCACCTCATGATCTACCCCTCTCTTCTAAACCCTAGCACCCCATCTAACCCTAACCCGAGCCCCCTCTAGCTAACCCTAGTTCCCACCCTCTCTCTCTCGGCCTCTCTCCTCTCTCTACCATGCATGCCTCACATGGCTACCCTCTCCCTGGCCCCACACCCCATCTACTCCCTCTCTCTCTCCACCCAACCCTAAGACAAACCCTAGCCCGAGCCTAGCTCCAACCCTAACCCGAGCCTCCCTATCCCTCTCTCCCTGTCGTGCGACCCCACCAGCCGAGCCTGCTGCCTTGCCTCCCCTGGCCCACCTGCATGCTCCCGTGCTTGCCCCTGCCCTGGCCCCAGCTCGATCACGTGAAGGAGGAGGAGGGAAAAGGTGGCCGAAGCCACCTTTATCTCCAACCCACCTCCCCACGGCACCTCCCCTCTTCCGTCCCTATCTACTCCCTCACACGCCTCCTCTGGCCTCTCCCAGATCCGCCCCAGGGCCTTGCCCTCCTCCCTCTCTTCTCCAAGGCCACCATCTACCCCATCGCCCGCCACCGCCAGTAGCTCGTCGCCTTCGTCGATCCAAGAGGCGCAGGCGAGCAGGAGGTGGTCGAGGAGGACAAGGACGCTCCCCTGCATCGCCCTGTACACGCCGTCGCGGAGGAGAAGGACCAGGAGCCCCAGGACCAGCGCCGCCCGAGCCAAACCCTAGCTCCGCCCGGCCTCTGCCTCGACGGCGATCGTCTGCTCCTCTGCTCGATCCGTCCACACCGACCTAACCGCGGTGAGCCAACCTCCCTCCTAGACATCCTTGCAGTCACCGTCGCTTCCTGGTCGCGGCGTACGTTCCGTCGAGCACCCTCTGTGCACCGGCGAGCGCGCGCGTCTGCTCGCTCCCACGTCGCGCAAAGCCCTATCTAGCCGCCCATCCCCTCCCTAGCAACCTCCCCTCACCTACCGCACTGGCTCGCGCCACAGCACGCCAGTCCCTGGGTCGAGCCTCACACAAGGCCTGTCGCGCGCACTGTCGTCAGTAAGTTCAGAGGAGATCTACAGGGGCCTGTGGTAACTTTGCATATAGCCCCCCCTTTTTATTTTTGCCTCAACCCGCGCTCCTAGAGGACCCACTAGTCAGCCTCCGTGGCCACCTTCCAGAAAACCCCCTGGCTCTTTTAATCTCAACCCGCAGTCCCATTGAGCAGCGTGGCAGCTCAAGACCTGCCCATCGGGCGTGTGGGTCCATGAGCATAGGAGCCCACTGTCATCCTCTCTTGGGCATGCTCAGGTGACAGAACCTTTATCATGCTATGCGCCCACTGCCTTTGAGTTAGCGCAAGGCCCACCCGTCAGTGTCTGTGGCTAGATTTGCCTAAGTAATAAAAGGTTTTCTGCATTCCTGTTTTTAATTCAAACTTTTCCAAATTAATTCAAATTCAAATTTCAAATCAGTAATTAAATAACTTTTAAAATACAAATCCGAATTAAACAAATAATATATGTTTTGAGATCAGAAAAATGTGAGGATTTCAAATATGCCATCCAAAATATATTTTGAACACTTTAAATTTCAAGTTGATTAAAATTACAATAAAATGCCCTTTTCTTAATTAATTAATAACTTTTGATTTATAACTCCAAATTTAACAAATGATAGGTCTAAAATGATTAGCTCGACGAGACCTTTCTGTTTATGCATTCCATGATATGAATTGAGGCATGCATCATATAAGTATTGAATAATCAGAACTGTTTATGGGAGTAAAACATGCCTAAATACTTTAACCAAGTGTTTTATTATTGTTTTCTCACCTCACCCATGCCATGCTACTTTAATGCCATGCAAATTGTGCATCATTCATCATGGCATGATTGTTTGCTGGTTGCATTTAATTCATATGCTTGTGCACTTTATTTATGTTGGCCCTTGTTTGTTTGGTTCTTCTTCGAATAGACGCCGAAAGGTGGATATATCAAGAAACCGTGAGCACTACCTGCATCCTTCTCTCGCTTCAACTGAGCCGCTGCAAGCACTACCACATGCTTGCATACATATAGTACCTATTGCCTCTATCTTATTCTTGCATCATTGAGTCGCGATTGCATTAAATTGAATCCCAAGTATTGCATAGCCTTTACTTTTAAACCCCACAAGCTAGTTCCTCCATCCCATGAGCCATTACTACAGGAGTTGTTTGAGCCATGCAGTCGAGAACAACATGTGTAGGGTATGTGAGTGTCGATGGATAACGAGGTACCTAAACAACTTAACCCGAGTAGTATGGGATAACTAATGAAAGTGGCACCGTGAGCAATATCTGCTATTTGGTTTTCATGCTCACTTGTGTCCGTGGGACCCCGAGTACTTGATTCCTGTTCCTTGAATATTCGGCTATCCACATCCGGGAGGATTATGGGACCCCGAGCGAGCTTGATTCATTCTTATTTCTTGGGGCCACAAACTAGTTTGAGGTTTTATTTACTATCCTGTACTTATGCCATGCTTTCTGTTTTATTTAAATTGTGCGAGGTAGCACTGCATCGCTTAGGGAAGCGGAGTGTTTTCCGGTATCGACAAGCCCACCACATTTTCGGGTTCCCATCGTTACAACCATTGACGAAACCTTGAGTCCGATCAAGTCGGCTAACCGTTGCTATGGGTAGCTTAATGGGGTGGCCCCAAATATTTCTGAATCGTGATTGCTTTGTCGTGAATGCCTCGTTGGGTTTTGATTTGGTTTTTCCGAGGTTGATCGAGTGTGTTGCTATTTGTGCACCCTGCAGGTAAAACTTTCAAAAGCCGTGTCCATGTTATGGACGACTTGGAGCACGCTTTCGATCATAGACAAGCATAACTAAAGTACCGCTTTAATTTGACTAAGTAATTGACTAGTAAATAGTGCAACACTCATGGAATGGTTAATAAAACTGCCAACGGATGGGGGGTGTTCGTCCGCTTCCTCGTTGGTAAGCGAGGAGGAGGATGGATCTGTTGATATTACTGTTATAACTGTTGTCATTAATTCACGGACATCCGTCTATCTTTGGTTAGGCGGATGGTTAGCGAGTATCTATAGAATTGTTAGGGTTTATCTTTTGCTGCAATTGCGTCACCCTAGGTTGTGTCCCCTTTAGAGGCATAAAGACTTGCTGAGTACCCCTAGGGTCTCACACGATAAATTATTTGATTCAGATGAACAGGTACACTCACAAGATGGATACTGGGTGGAGGAGACGGACGATGTGGGCAACGATTATTCGGTGTAGAGATTCCGGGAACGGGGATCCGTGAGATATGTCGGCGGGATGTGTTTATTTATGGGGCATCTTATGCCGATTTGATTCTTATCCGTACTCGGATCTTGTTTGCCGCTTCCGCCTGATACTCTGATGTTTGATGTATGAGAAGCTATCCTAAACTATTATATCTATCTAGGATATTTGGATCTTGCCGTATGGCGTTGCAATATTTCTATTTCTTTTAGATGGAATGGCTCTGATGTACTGTTGTATGGTGGCTTGCATACATACTCATTTGTGTATGTAGTTGATCCCTTCGCCGACATTCGCCTGTTCTTGTCCCGATGTTTGGAAGTGGTTGGGACGGCCGAAAGGTCTACTGTGAGTGGCATTTGGGCCCCACCGCATTATTTCAACCATTTCCGCTCATCCAGGCTTGTAACTAGGAGCGTAATTCACCGAGGTAGTTACAATTGGTATCAGAGCCATCCCGCCCTTCAGGGTCTCAGCCAAATGGTCGTTGTCAGTCTAGCAAATATTTTTGGTAGCTATGTATACTAGGGAAAAACAAAACGCGAGAGTAGGACTGCTTCCACTTTTCTTCTTACCCACCCACCCACCCTTTTCTGGTAAGGAAGTGTAACGTTTTCAATCCTCTTCTTAAAAGTTCAAACTAGGATTCACGTGTTCTGGGTTTCCGTAGTACCATAGGTTGTGTGTGTGTGTGTGTGTGTAATTCCTTGTCTATCTGTTGCATCCAACATGTTATCTTTATCGGCCTTTTGGTTATCAACTGTTGGTACATTCCATACCGACAGGCTTTTGCAAACCGACGCGATCTATCGATTCGATTCGTTGTATACCGCCGATCATCTTACTCTTTGTTATCCGATGTTATCTTGTTTGGGGTGTTCGTTTCCGTAGTTACCAATCTTTAGGTTCATCGTGAGAAGAAGGGGTTAGGATATGTGTTCTACTTATTCATGTGCGGAGTAATGATTTGAGTGCGGGATGGAGTCGCGACCATACCACTACTCTTATCATTCGCTTTTGTATATTGAATTGGTAGAGTCACTAATCTTGATTCGTTAAATGTTTTTGCGCATCTACTGGTATTTTAATGCCAAAATTTGCGGAATTTTTTTCTTTGATATATCTATGTACCACACTCCTTTTCAGTCGTGTGCATGCTTAATATCTTCTAGGTGCTTTGAACTTTGTTGATATTTTAATGTCATCTTAGTAAATTGTATCCTTTAATCTTGGTTAATTCCATCTTGGTACTATTTTGGATTATTATTATTCTCCATTATAGTACTGACTTGTGTTTTATATCAATCATAGGATGGCACCACCACGCCGTTCTGATGAGGACATACCACCTGAACTGGGGTCCGTGTTGTCAAGCATCGCCAATGCCTTGGCAGCAATGCAGCAGAACCAGCAGCGTTTTGAAGAAAGTGTTCGGAGGAATGAGTTTGCTCCGCTACCTCCACCTCCCATGCGAGAAGACATCAAAAGCTTCCTGAAGTTCAACCCACGCCAATTTGATGTTTCTGATCAACCACTTGATGCTGATGATTGGTTGCGTGAGATGTCAAGGCTACTGACGACTGCTGATGTTCCTGAGCAAGAATGGGAAAAGTGTGCCACTCACCTTCTGAAGGGAGATGCAGCTCTCTGGTGGGAGAATTACCTGAAGGCAACCGCTTGGTTTTCAGCCTACTTGGGAACAGTTCACTGGAGCGTTCAAAGAGCAGTATCTGTCAGAAATTGTCATGGAGAGGATGAAGGAAGTGTTTCTCAACCTCAAGCAGGGAAATGACAATGTCAATACCTACATCAGGAACTTCATGAACCTTTCTCGTTATGGGGGCGATGAGATCTCTAATGACAACAAGAAGAAAAATAGGTTCCGGCAAGGGCTCAATGCATCGATTAAATATGCAATCACACATGCAAGGCCGGCGTCTTTTCTGGAACTTCAGCATACAGCTCTGCAGGAAGAAGCAAGTAAGCAAGTGTTTGAGGAGTCAAATAAACACAACCGTGATGCAACAAGCTCTTCAGCTATGTCAGCTCCCTCTAAGCGTCGTGTCTGGGTTCCTAACACCCCATCGTCGCTCCCGTCTCCACCAAGACCTGCAAGCTATGCGGCAAGGCCAACAAACTTGCTCACTGCTCCCTGTGGGCTACAACCACTACCTGAGCGCTGGCGAGTCCTGCCACGTTGCTCCACGTCCACCTGGTGCTTTTTTCACTTGTGGAGACACTGGGCATCAGTACTGGAACTGTCCGATGAAAAACAAAGCTCTTCCTCCACCACCTCCAAGATCTGCGGCAAGCTCTCCTATGGTTCGTGCACCACCACCTCGGGCTCTCAACATCAACACCAAGCCCGGGTCTACTGTTGCTCGTGCCAACTGTGTCAACGCCGCTCAAGCTGAGCATACACCTGGAGTTGTGATGGGTATGCTATCCGTTAACTCAGTCCCTGCACGAGTTTTTTTTGATTCTGGTGCATCGCATTCATTTGTTTCTCACAAGTTTGCAAATGAAAATGAGTTATCTATGGATCCTCTCCTTAAGCGGTTAATGGTCCTTTCTCCTGGAGCAACAATGGCAGCTGCTAAAATCAGCCATGGCAATCAAATTGAGATTGGTGGCTCTTCGTTCTCGGCATCCTTAATTGTTCTGGGCAATTCTGACATTGATGTCATCTTGGGCATGGATTGGTTGACAGCAAATGCAGCTGTGATTGATTGTGCTGAACGCTCGGTTTCTCTGAAGATTCCTGAAGGCCATATAGTCTATTCTCCAAGTCTGACTCCTGCTATCCAGCTTTTCTCTTTGGCGGCTCTGAATGATGATGCTATGGAAGCTATTCAGTGTTCCGTGGTCTGAGTTCCCAGATGTCTTTCTGAAGAGTTGCGGTATGCCTCGGATCGTGAGGTTGAGTTTGTAATTGAGCTTGAACTCGAAGCTCCTATCTACAAGCGGCCTTATAAAATGGGTCTCTTGAGTTGGCTGAACTCAAACGTCAGCTTGATGAACAAGAGAAGTTGGGTTTCATTCAACACAGTACTTCTTCTTGGGGTAGCCCAACAATCTTTGTGAAGAAGCGAGACAGGACTGATAGACTTTGTGTTGACTATCGGGCTCTCAATGCTAAAACCATCAAGAATAAATATCCCCTTCCGCGGATTAATGATCTCTTCGATCAACTAGCTGGAGCTGTGGTATTCTCTAAGCTTGACTTGAGAAGTGGTTATCACCAAATCAAAATTCGCAAGGAAGATGTTCCTAAAACAGCTTTCACCACCCGCTATGGCCTGTATGAGTACACGGTCATGTCCTTCGGTCTCACCAACGCACCTTCTACCTTATCGAGGCTTATGAACTCGGTTTTCATGGAGTATCTTGATAAGTTCGTTGTGGTCTATCTGGATGACATCCTAGTCTATTCTAAGTCAAAGGAAGAACATGAAGAAAACCTTCGGTGTGTCCTAAACAAGCTTCGTGAGAACCGCTTGTATGCAAAGTTCTCAAAGTGTGAGTTTTGGCTGCCTCAAGTAACCTATCTTGGTCACGTCATCTCTGCCAAGGGCATTGCAGTCAACCCGGAAACTGTGAAGACGATTGTCGAATGGCTTCCTCCTGTTAATGTCAAAGAAGTGCGGAGTTTCCTTGGTTTGGCTAGTTATTGCCGTCGCTTCATTCAGAACTTTTCGAAGATAGCGAAGCCTCTTACCGATCTCCTCAAGAAAGGCAAGAAATACCTTTGGACTCCTGCATGTCAAGCAAGCTTTGAGACACTCAAAGATAAGCTCACTTCCACACCAGTCTTGGTTCCTCCGGACGCATCTAAGCCTTTCCAGATATTCTGTGACGCCTCTTTGCAAGGATTGGGTGCGGTCCTTATGCAAGAAAAACAAGTTGTTGCTTATGCCTCTCGACAGTTGAAGACGCATGAGATCAACTATCCTACACATGACCTCGAGCTCGCAGCAGTTGTCTTTGCTTTGAAACTATAGAGGCACTACTTGCTTGGCAAACTGCTAGAAATCTTTTCTGATCACAAGAGTCTGAAGTATATCTTCACTCAGCCTGATCTCAACCTTCGGCAGAGGAGGTGGATTGAAGAAATCAATGATTTTGATTTGACCATCAACTACACTCCGGGCAAAGCTAATGTCATGGCCGATGCTCTCAGCCGCAAAGCTTATGTCAACAACCTCATGATGGAAGAACAACAGCCTCTCTTGTGCGAGGAATTCCGTCAGCTCAACCTTGAAATTGTGGAACAAGGGTATCTCCTGAACCTTCTGGCTACTCCTCTCTTGGAAGAAAAGGTTCGCTCCTTTCAGCGTGATCCGTGACACCAAAAAGATCATCTCAAAACTTCAGCTTCCGAAGTATGAGTCCTTCCACGTCTATGATCAAGGCACGCTTTTCTTTGAACACCGGATGTTTGTTCCGAACTACCCGGGTTTGAGAGAGCAAGTTCTCAAGGAGGCGCATGATTATGTTCTTTCTATCCACCCTGGCAGCACAAAGATGTACATGGACTTGAAAACACAATATTGGTGGCCGGGATTGAAACGATATTGTGCCATGTATGTCTCGGAGTGTGATGTCTGCCGCAGAGTGAAAGTTGTCCATCAGAAACCTTACGGTCTTCTACAGCCATTGAAACCCCCGGAATGGAAATGGGAGAAAGTAGAGATGGACTTCATCACTGGTTTTCCAAGGTCGCAGAAGGGCAACAATGCAATCTTTGTTGTCATTGACAGGCTTTCTAAAGTGGCTCACTTCTTCCCCGTCAAGGAAACAATTTCTGGAATTTAGTTGGCTGAGCTCTATATCAACAGAATAGTCTCTCTGTATGGGGTTCCGCTTGAGATCAGTTCATACCGTGGGAGCATCTTCACTTCCAAGTTCTGGGAAAGTTTCCAAAATGCTTTGGGAACAAAATTAAACTTCAGCACAGCTTACCCCCCTCAGTCGCAAGTACAAGTTGAAAGGATCAATCAGATTCTGGAGGATATGCTTCGTGCTTGCGTCATCTCTTTTGGCATGAAGTGGGAAGAATGTCTTCCTTATGCTGAATTCTCTTACAACAACAGCTTCCAGAAAAGTCTAAAGATGGCACCATTTGAGGCTCTCTATGGCCGCAAATGCAGAACTCCGATTGGTTGGTCGGGTGCAGGAGAAAGAATATGGTTTGGCCCTGACATTGTAACTCAAGCGGAGGAGAAGGTGCACATCATTCTTGAAAATCTGAAGATTGCTCAAAGTCGCTAGAAGAGCAATTATGACAGAAAGCACACGGACATGGAGTATGTCTCTGGTGATCTCGTTTACCTTCGTGTCACTCCCATGAAAGGCACACACCGCTTTGGTATCGAAGCAAAGCTGGATCCTAGATACATCGGTCCTTTCAAAATTCGTGGAAGAAGAGGAGAAGTTTCTTATGCTCTTGAGCTCCCGGAAAAACTCAAGGTCCATCATGTTTTCCACATCTCTCAACTCAAGAAGTGCTTCAAGGATCCCGACAGGACCGTGGATCATGAGCTAATCAATCTCCAAGAAGACCTGTCTTATCAAGAACACCCCACAAAAATACTTGAGACCGCAGAAAGAAGGACTCGCAACAAGTCCATCAAGTTCTGCAAGGTGCAGTGGTCGCACCATTCCGTTGATGAAGCCACTTGGGAGCGTGAAGATGAGCTCCGTGCCAACTATCCTACCCTCTTTGAGTCTTCTTCTTCTTCCTAGAATCTCGGGGCGAGATTCCTGTTTAGTGGGGGGAGTTGTAGCATCCCATTTGTCTAACAATTTTAATGCTACTTGGTCTAGTAATATAATGGCTACTTCATATATATAATTGTTGCATCATCATTATATCATGCTCATGTCATCATGCCACCTTGCATTTGAGCATCATATAAAACCCTTTTTGGTTTGGTTCTTCTCTCATATGCATTGTAAATTGTATTTGCCTCTTGATATTGTATTTGGTTCTTGATATATTGTTTAAATGCCCAAGTTGAGTTGGGGGCATATCTTTTATTCAACTCCATCACCTTTCTCTGTCACCACCTTTCTTTGGCTTCATCTAATTCCACCATCCAACTAGATATGAGCATTGCAACTTATTTGGTTTTACCTCTAGCTCATGTGGGTTGGGATGGATCCAATTCTATCTCCACATGCTCTCATATATGCACCATAGTGTTTCCACATTATTGGTTTATGAGAGTCACATGGCCATGCATGCCTTGTGAGAGGAACCTTTCCCTAGCTTACATATGGATTGTTTTGGGGTTATTATCATGTGGGGATATTTTTGGGACTATTAAACATCTAGTGGAATATACACACTAGCAAGTCCCAATTATAATCAAATGTGGTCGTCTCCACCTCCTCCACATGGGGCATCCTTTTAATTCTTTTGCTTGGCTTTTATTCCAATTTTGGAATGCCTAATAATAATGCCATGTTAATATTATTGTTCTCATAAAAATAAGCATGGCAGCAATTATTGGCATGGGTCATGCAACCTTCTCCATCTTTGGTCCTCCTTTGTTTTTAATTGTTTTGAGTGGATCATCTTCTCATCTCTCTCCTTCTCTCAATCTTTTACATCTTGCTATTCTTCCTTGCCATGTGCATCAGGAACCTCACCCTCTCTCCTTCACTCATGCATGATCATGTGAGGTCATATCCTTAAAAACCCCATCTTATCTCTCCTTATCCATCACCATGTGTCCAACAAACACTCCCCTCTCCATCTCTTTTCACCATCATGCTTGATCTTGTAGGTCATCTAAAACCCTAAGCCTCATCTCTCCTCTCCCTAACCCGAGACACCACCTCATGATCTACCCCTCTCTTCTAAACCCTAGCACCCCATCTAACCCTAACCCGAGCCCCCTCTAGCTAACCCTAGTTCCCACCCTCTCTCTCTCGGCCTCTCTCCTCTCTCTACCATGCATGCCCCACATGGCTACCCTCTCCCTGGCCCCACACCCCATCTACTCCCTCTCTCTCTCCACCCAACCCTAAGACAAACCCTAGACCGAGCCTAGCTCCAACCCTAACCCGAGCCTCCCTCTCCCTCTCTCTCTGTCGTGCGACCCCACCAGCCGAGCCTGCTGCCTTGCCTCCCCTAGCCCACCTGCATGCTCCTGTTCTTGCCCCTGCCCTGGCCCCAGCTCGATCACGTGAAGGAGGAGGAGGGAAAAGGTGGCTGAAGCCACCTTTATCTCCAACCCACCTCCCCACGGCACCTCCCCTCTTCCGTCCCTATCTACTCCCTCACACGCCTCCTCTGGCCTCTCCCAGATCCGCCCCAGGGCCTTGCCCTCCTCCCTCTCTTCTCCACGGCCACCATCTACCCCATCGCCGGCCACCGCCAAGATGTCGCTTCGCCGATCCAAGAGGCGCAGCGGCAGGAGGGTCGAGGCGACAAGGACGCCTCCCAGACGCCTCAGACACGCCGTCATGAGGAGAAGGACCAGGAGCCCAGGACAAGGTCTTGCCGAGCCAAACCCTAGCTCCGCCCGGCCTCTGCCTCGACGGCGATCGTCTGCTCCTCTGCTCGATCCGTCCACACCGACCTAACCGCGGTGAGCCAACCTCCCTCCTAGACATCCTTGCAGTCACCGTCGCTTCCTGGTCGCGGCGTACGTTCTGTCGAGCACCCTCTGTGCACGGGCGGAAGGCTCTGCCGCCTCCCACGTCGCGCAAAGCCCTATCTAGCCGCCCATCCCCTCCCTAGCAACCTCCCCTCACCTATCATGGCTCGCGCTCGCAGGCCTGCACGCCAGTCCCGATCGAGCCCAGCGCAGGCCCGCATTGTCGTGCACCGCTCGTCGTCAAGAAGTTCAGAGGAGATCTACAGGGGCCTGTGGTAACTTTGCATATAGCCCCCTTTTATTTTCGCCAACCCGCGCTCCTAGAGGACCCACTAGTCAGCCTCCGTGGCCACCTTCCAAAACCCCTGGCTCTTTTAATCTCAACCCCGGTCCATTGAGCAGCGTGGCAGCCTCGCACCCATCGGGCGTGTGGGTCCGCAGAGCATAGGAGCCCACTGTCATCCTCTGGGCCTGGGCATGCTCATGTGATGAATCCTTTATCTTGCGCCCCACCTTCTTGAGTCAGCGCAAGGCCCACCTCGGTGTTCGTGGCTAGATTTGCCTAAGTAATAAAGGTTTTCAGCATTCTGCTTTTAATTCAAACTTTTCCAAATTAATTCAAATTCAAATTTCAAATCGAATTAAATAACTTTTAAAATACAAATCCGAATTAAACAAATAATATATGTTTTGAGATCAGAAAAATGTGAGGATTTCAAATATGCCATCCAAAATATATTTTGAACACTTTAAATTTCAAGTTGATTAAAATTACAATAAAATGCCCTTTTCTTAATTAATTAATAACTTTTGATTTATAACTCCAAATTTAACAAATGATAGGTCTAAAATGATTAGCTCGACGAGACCTTTCTGTTTATGCATTCCATGATATGAATTGAGGCATGCATCATATAAGTATTGAATAATCAGAACTGTTTATGGGAGTAAAACATGCCTAAATACTTTAACCAAGTGTTTTATTATTGTTTTCTCACCTCACCCATGCCATGCTACTTTAATGCCATGCAAATTGTGCATCATTCATCATGGCATGATTGTTTGCTGGTTGCATTTAATTCATATGCTTGTGCACTTTATTTATGTTGGCCCTTGTTTGTTTGGTTCTTCTTCGAATAGACGCTGAGCAGGGGATATATCAAGAAACCCAGGAGCACTACCCAGATCCTTCTCTCGCTCAATCGAGCCAGCAAGCACTACCACATGCTTGCATACATATAGTACCTATTGCCTCTATCTTATTCTTGCATCATTGAGTCGCGATTGCATTAAATTGAATCCCAAGTATTGCATAGCCTTTACTTTTAAACCCCACCGAAGCTAGTTCCTCCATCCCATGAGCCATTACTACAGGAGTTGTTTGAGCCATGCGAGTCGTAGAACACATGTGTAGGGTATGTGAGTGTCGATGGATAACGAGGTACCTAAACAACTTAACTTTGAGTAGTATGGGATAACTAATGAAAGTGGCACCGTGAGCAATATCGCTATTTGGTTTTTCATGCTCACTTGTGTCCGTAGGACCCCGAGTACTTGATTCTGTTCCTTGAATATTCGCGCTATCCACATCCGGGAGGATTATGGGACCCCCGAGCGAGCTTGATTCATTCTTATTTCTTGGGGCCAAACTAGTTTGAGGTTTTATTTACTATCCTGTACTTATGCCATGCTTTACTGTTTTATTTAAATTGCGAGGTAATCTGATCTGCATTGTTTAGGGAAGCGAGTGTTTTCACGGTATCGACAAGCCCAGTCACATTTTCGGGTTCCCTGCGTACTGACCATTGACGCAAACCTTGAGTCCAGAAAGTCGGCTAACTTCGCTATGGGTAGCTTAATGGGTGGCCCCAAATATTTCTGAATCTGTGATTGCTTTGTCGTGAATGCCTCGTTGGGTTTTGATTTGGTTTTCCGAGGTTGATCGAGTGTGTTGCTATTTGTGCACCCTGCAGGTAAAACTTTCAAAGCCGTGTCCGGTTATGGACGACTTGGAGCATTTCTCGATCATAGACAAGCATAACTAAAGTACCGCTTTAATTTGACTAAGTAATGACTAGTAAATAGTGCAACACTCATGGAATGGTTAATAAAACTGCCAACGGATGGGGGTGTTGTCCGCTTCCTCGTTGGTAGCGAGGAGGATGGATCTGTTGATATTCTTGTTATAACTGTTGTCATTAATTCACGGACATCCGCTCTATCTTTGGTTAGGCGGATGGTTAGAGTATCTATAGAATTGTTAGGGTTTATCTTTTGCTGCAATTGCGTCACCGGTTGTGTCCCTTTAGAGGCATAAAGACTTCTTGAGTACCCTAGGGTCTCACATGATAAATTATTTGATTCGGATGAACAGTACACTCACAAGATGGATCTTGTGGAGGAGACGGACAATGTGGGCAACGATCATTCGGTGTAGAGATTCCGGGAACGGGGATCCGTGAGATCTGTGGGCGGGATGTGTTTATTTATGGGGCATCTTATGCCGATTTGCTTCTTATCCGTACTCGGATCTTGTTTGCCGCTTCCGCCTGATACTCTGATGTTTGATGTATGAGGAGCTATCCTAAACTATTATATCTATCTAGGATATTTGGATCTTGCCGTATGGCGTTGCAATATTTCTATTTCTTTTAGATGGAATGGCTCTGATGTACTGTTGTATGGTGGCTTTCATACATACTCATTTGTGTATGTAGTTGATCCCTTCGCCTGCCGATTACGCCGCCCGTTCTTGTCCCGATGTTTGGAAGTGGTTGGGACGGCCGAAAGGTCTACCTGTGAGTGGCATTTGGGCCCCACCGTACTATTTCAACCATTTCCGCTCATCCAGGCTTGTAACTAGGAGCGTAATTCACCGAGGTAGTTACACCGATGGACAAACGGAGCGAGTAAACCAAATACTCGAAGATATGCTGAGAGCATGTGTGTTAGAATATGGATCCAAGTGGGAATACTGTCTGCCGTTTGCAGAATTTTCATACAACAACAGTTACCAAGCCAGTTTGCAAATGGCCCCATTTGAATTCATGTACGGAAGGAAGTGTCGCACCCCTTTGAACTGGTCGGAAGTAGGAGAGAGTTAGATTTTCGGACCCGACATCCTACGAGAAGCAGAAGAGAAGGTTCACAAGATTCGTGATCACCTCAAGACAGCCCAATCTAGACAAAAGAGTTACGTCGACAAGAGACGTAGAGACCTCGCCTTCAATGTAGGAGACTTTGTTTATCTGAAAGTGTCGCCATTGAAGGGAATGCAGCGTTTCCAACTCAAAGGAAAGTTAGCCCCCAGATATATCGGACCTTTCAAGATTTTGAACCGTCGAGGAGAAGTATCGTATCAATTGGAACTACCCGAAGAGATGTCAGCCGTGCATAATGTGTTCCATGTCTCATTACTTCGCAAGTGTCTCGAAGTCCCCGAGAAGACCGAAGTGTTCAAAAATATCGATCACCGGACCATAGAGATCAACGATGACCTGACCTATCCCGAAGTACCCATCCGTATTTTGGAAGAAGCTTTTCGAACTACCCGAATCCGAATCATCAAGTTTCTCAAGATTTAGTGGAGCAACCACAAGGAAGAGGAAGCTACCTGGGAGCGCGAAGATCACATCAGGACGGAGTTTCCCGATCTCTTCAAATCCTAGGTAATCTTTTCTTCCTTTTTCAAATCTCGGGACGAGATTTTGTTTAAGGGGAGAAGGTTTGTAACATCCCAAAAATATTGAACTTGGATCGTCAAACTCTAAGCATCAAAATTAGGGTTAACAAAAACTTTTCTAAATAAAATTATGAATGCATGCATATGAGTATGCATTGAATTTGAAATTCTTTTGAACCACCTTGTTTGTATGGTTCCTTGCTTGTAAAATGTTTATTAGGTGAAATAAACATCATCTAAAACATTTCCCACACTTTTCCCAAATACAAGTAAATCAAAACAAATAAAATAAAGGAATGGTCATTTTGACCAATTTAACTCCCATGCCTACTTTGGTTGTCTCAAACTTTTAGAACCTAACAGAAACTTTTCTGGATCTTTGCACCCCTTGATTGTACTCATAACAAAGTATCAAGGCCCACTTTGTGATTATCCAGAAACTTTCAAATGCATAGTTTACATGACAATTCAAAATTGAATCTTTATCATATGGGAAGATCCCACTTTTTCAAATAACCACTCAAACAAACTCAACTTTCAAAACCCAAGCATCTGCAGACTCACCAGCACCAATCTAGCACACCCACCAAAAACAAAATTCAAAACTTGAATTCATGCGGCCATTTCATCAAACACTTGGCAGACATAAATCAAACAAAATCAAAACACTATTGTGAGCAGTGATTCTTGCCTTACTGGTTCCCTATCTAGCTCACAACTGTAGGGGTTCGCAGCATAGAAAACAAAAAATTTCCTACGATGGGAACTATGTACCAAGATCTATCTACTAGATACAAACAACGGGCGGATGTATATCCATAGAGAACATACCCTTGAAGACCGACAAAGCTTAACGAGTTCAACTCGTGGTTGATGTAGACGATCTCTTGCCGATCTCAAGATCGAGAGGAAGTCCTAGCGCCGCAAAGCAGCAGCGCATCCGTGCTCGCACACACGTACAAGACACCGGGCAACCTCCGCCTCCTCGCTCCAGTGATGCAGCGGAAGCACAACCCTTTCTTGCCGAATAGCCACCGGGAAGATGTATCTCGCTAGTCCGAGACCATCGGGGATAAATTCTAGAGGGGGAGAGAGATCCTTCACGAGGAGGTGTGAGTGAGAAGTGAGGAGGGGGATCCTTTTATAGGAGGAGGGGGAACCCCAAGGGGGTGGCCGACACATGGGGGCTGCCCCCTTGCCCTCCCCTCTTCATGTGGGTGGACACTCCACTCACAAAATTCCTTTAAATTCCCTCCACTCAAAATGCCACTCAAAAATGACATTAAATTTCCACCAAATTTAATGCAAACTCTCACTAAATAAAACTCTTTTATTTTATTCAGAATTTTGTCAATTACTTTAATGACAAACATTCACAAATAACCCCTGGCTAGAATTCCATTTCACATGCATAACCACTTTATGCAATTTCACCCGAAAACCTGTTTCGGAATCTAGTGAAATAAATTCCTGCGCTTGTTTATTCTTTCGGCATGAAACATTTGCTCCAACTGGATGCCAGTGTCCCTTAAGTGTGTCATCCTACGGTTCGCTAATAATGCGGACATGATCGAGACCCTTCTCCGATCAATAATCAGTAGCGGGACCTGGAGATCCACACTGACTCCCACACATTCAACGATGACTTTTCATGTGATCGTCGGAACCTTTTATGCTTGTATCTTAATCCCTTTGTTTCACATATATTACATGTCTGAGATTCGATCATCGGTATCTCCATACCTAGTTTGATCTCGTTACTGACATGCACTCTTTTCTCGTTCCCGTGATATAACATTCTAGTGATCAAATCACTTGCTTGCAAGCTAACCAATGTGATATCACCGAGAGGGCCCAGAGCATATCTATCCGTCATCGGGATGAACAAATTCCACTCTTGATCCATGATTCTCAACATAACACTTTAGTAGCTTTGAAGCCATCTTTATAATCACCCAGTTACGGAGTGACGTTTGATGTCAACAAGAAACTCTTCTGGTGTTAGTGATTGGCATGATCTCATGGTCTAAGGATTAGGATTACTTCGTAGTTTGTTTATAGCAATATAAACTCAATGACTTTGATCGTAATGCTATACTTCGGATGAATGTTCATCACACCATTACACTAATGTTGTGATCTCGTTATTAACAACATCCAATGTCTATGATCAGGAAACCGAGATCATCTTGTTAATCAACGAACTAGTTTATGATAGAGGCATAAGTAGGAACTTTCTGTTTGTTTATTAAACACACATGTATTAATGTTTCCGTATTAATACAATTATAGCATGCAAAATAAACATCTATCATATACTTGGAATACACATAATAAACATTTTATTATTGCCTCTCAGGGCATATTCCTTGATCTCCCACTTGCACTAGAGACAATAATCTAGTTACATTGTGATGTATCTAACACCCATGGAGTTCGGTGTAGATCATGTTTTGCTCTAGGGAGAGTTTTAGTCAACGGATTCGCTACATTGAGATCCGTATGTACTTTTTATCTTTATATCTCCATCCTTGACATGCTCATGGATGGAGTGAAACCGGCGCTTAATATGCTTGGAATGCTTGTGAGACCTTGGATCTTTGGCATTGGCAATGGCACCATTGTTGTCACAATAGATCACCATTGGGTCCAATGCGTTTGCAACCACACCTAGTTCGGATATGAACTCCTTCATCCAAATTGCTTCGAGCCGCTCAAGCAAAGAACATATTCGGCCTCCGTTGTTGATCCCGCCACCACAGGTTGTTTGGAGCTCCTCCAACTAACCGCTCTGCCATTCATGAGAAATCCGTATCCGAATTGAGACTTAGAGTCATCCGGATCGGTGTCAAAGCTAGCGTCGACATAACACTTAGCGACGAGCTCTTCTTCACCTCCGTATACAAGAAACATATCCTTAGTTCTTCGCAAGTACTTAAGGATATTCTTGATCGCTTTTCAGTGTTCCGAACCTGGATCCGATTGGTACCTACTAGTCAAACTAATAACATGTGCCACATCCAGTCTTGTACATAGCATGGCGTACATTATAGAGCCTATGGTGAAGCATAGGGACCTTGTCCATTATATCTCTTTCTTCCTCAAGCCGGACTTTGAGTCTTACTCAATGTCGCCTTGTGTCATAGGTAAGAACCCCTTCTTACTATCTTCCATTTTAAACTTCTTTAAAATCTTATCAAGGTATGTACTTTGCGATAGCCCTATTAGGCGCCTAGATCTATCTCTATAGATCTGTATGCCTAATATGTATGACGCTTCACCTAGGTCCTTCATTGAAAATTTGTCGTTAGATAACTTTTAACACTGTTTAAAAGATCTATATCATTTCCGATCAATAATATGTCATCCACATATAATATCAGAAATGCCACATTGCTCCCACTCACTTTCTTGTAGATACAAGCTTCTCCATAAGTTTGGACAAATCCAAACTCTTTGATTACCTCATCAAAGCGGAGATTCCAACTTCGTGATGCTTGCTTCAATCCATAGATGGATCGCTGAAGCTTGCACACCTTGTTAGCATCCTTAGGATCGACAAAACCCTTTGGTTGTATCATATACAACTCTTCTTCAATATTACCATTGATAAACGCGGTTTTGACATCCATCTGCCATATCTCATAACGAAATATGCAGCAATTGCTAACATAATCCTAACTGATTTTAGCATCGCTATGGGAGAGAATGTCTCATCGTAGTCAACTCCTTGAATTTTTCGAAACCCCTTTGCGACAAGTCGAGCTTTATAGACGGTTATATTACCATCAGCATCAGTTTTCCTTTTGAAAATCCATTTGTTCTCCACGGCCTTTCATTGTGAGGTAAGTCCACCAAGTTCCAAACTTGATTTTCATACATGGATTCCATCTCGGATTTCATGGCTTCTAACCATTTGTTGGAATCCGGGCTCATCATCGCTTCTTCATACGTCGCAGGATCATCATTTTCATCAACCATGAAATTCATGACAGGATTTCCGTACAGC
Source organism: Avena longiglumis (assembly GCA_030063025.1). Lineage (NCBI taxonomy): Eukaryota > Viridiplantae > Streptophyta > Magnoliopsida > Poales > Poaceae > Avena > Avena longiglumis. The sequence continues at coordinate 441,679,936 of CP125973.1, read as the reverse complement.
TCAGGAGCTGCACGCGTCCTGCTAGACCTGCGAGGTTTGGTAGTACTCTCTTTCGGAGTTTCATGATCATTATCATTAGTTCCCTCTTCAACAGGTGAAGCCAACTCCGGAACAACTTCCGGCGTTGCGCTACTCGCCATACTTTGAAGAGAAGGTTTAATAACATCTTCGAGTTCTACCTTCCGACTACTCACACCTTTCGCGAGAAACTCTTTCTCTAGAAAGGATCCATTCTTGGCAACAAAAACCTTGCCATCGGATCTGTGATAGAAGGAATACCCAATAGTTTCCTTAGGGTATCCTATGAAGACGCATTTTTCCGCTTTGGGTTCGAGTTTATCCAGTTGAAGTTTCTTCACATAAACATCATATCCCCAAACTTTAAGAAATGACAGCTTAGGTTTGTTTCCAAACCACAATTCATACGTTGTCTTTTCAACAGATTTAGATGGTGCCCGATTTAAAGTGAATGCAGCAGTTTCTAGTGCATAGCCCCAAAATGACAATGGCAAGTCTGTCAGAGACATCATAGATCGAACTATATCTAATAAAGTACGATTACGACATTTCGACACACCATTTCGTTGTGGTGTTCCGGCAGGTGTGAGCTGTGAAACAATTCCACACTCTTTCATGTGAGTGCTAAACTCGTAACTTAGATACTTACCTCCACGGTCGGACCGTAGAAATTTGATCTTTCTATTACGATGATTTTCCACTTCATTCTGAAATTCCTTGAACTTTTCAAAGGTTTCAGACTTGTGTTTCATCAAGTAGATATAACCGTATCTACTCAAATCATCCGTGAAAGTAACAAAATAACGATATCCACCTCGCGCCGACACACTCATTGGACCGCATACATCAGAATGTATGATTTCCAATAAATCTGTCGCCCGTTCCATTGAACTGGAAAACGGCGTTCTAGTCATCTTGCCCATAAGGCATGGCTCACATGTATCAAATGATTCATAATCAAGTGATTCCAAAAGTCCATCCGAATGGAGCTTCTTCATGCGTTTAACGCCAATATGACCTAGACGGCAGTGCCACATATATACGGATATATCATCATTTAGTTTAATCCTTTTAGCATCAACATTATGAATATGTGTAACATTATTATCGAGATTCAAAAGAAATAAACCATTCATCATCGGTGCATGACCATAAAAGATTTCATTCATCTAAATGGAACAACCATTGTTCTCGGATTTAAATGAATAACCACTTCGCATCAAACACGATCCAGATACAATGTTCATGCTCAGTTCAGGCACCAGATAACAATTATTCAAGTTTATTACTAATCCCGATGGCAAGTGGAGAGGCAGCGTTCCGACGGCGATCACATCAACGCTTGATCCATTGCCGACACGCATCTTGACCTCACCCCTTGCTAGCGGTCGCTTGTTCCGCAGCCCCTGATTCGAGTTACAAATATTAGCAACTGAACCGGTATCAAATACCTGTGTGCTCTGCGAGCACTAGTCAAGTACACATCAATAGCATGTATATCATATATACCGTTGTTTGCCTTGCCGGCTTTCTTGTCTGCCAAATACTTGAGGCAGTTGCGCTTCGATGTCCCCTTACAATAGTAGCACTCGGATCGACTTAGGTCCAACTCGGGGTTTCTTTTCAGCACGGCAACCGCTTGCCGCCTTACTTCCTTCCGCTTTTCCCTTCTTGTCTTTCTTGAAACTAGTGTTCCTATTGATCATCAACACTTGATGTTCCTTTTGATCTCCACTGCAGTTTTAAGCATTGGCGAAGCTCGGGAGACTTCTTCATGCCTTGCATATTATAGTTCATCACGAAGCTCTTATAGCTAGGTGGCGAGACCGAGAACACGATGTATGCCTAAGTCAATGGGAATCGATATTCCCAAGGACACAAGCTTATCGGCGTAACCCGACATCTTGAGTACATGCTCACTAACGGAGTTGTGCTCTTCCATCATGCAGCTAAAGAACTTTTCTGAAGCTTTGTAGCTCTCTGCAGCAGCATGTGTGTCGAAAATCATTTTCAACTCACCCATTGTATCAAAAGCATTGCCGTTTTCGAAACGCTTTCGAAGTTCCGGCTCTAGCCCATACAATATGCCGCAATGAACTAAGTTGTGGTCCTCCTGACGAGTCTGATAGACATTCTTATCCTCATCAGGGGCATCCTCAAAAGGTGGGGGGCCTAACGGCGCTTCTAGCACATATTGCTTTTGTGCAGCAGAGAGGAGAATCCTCAAATTCATGGCCCATTCGGTAAAGTTGCTACCGTTTGTTGCAAGTTTCTCTTTCTCCATGAACACATTGAAATTAAAAGCAGGTGGTGCCATCTACAACAGAATTTGTAAAGTTTAGACTAAGTGTATGATAGATTGAGTTCAACTAATCCATATTACGAATGAACTCCCACTCAAAAACGACACCCCTCGTGCCTTTTTGGTGATTACATGAACCAAATCAACTACACCAAGTCTGATCATCACGTGAGTCAGTGTAGCTTCAAAGGCGAGCATCAAATGGGCATCATATCTACTATATGACTCATGCTTAACCTTTCGGTACGTGTTCCGAGGCCATGTCTGTACATGCTAGGCTCGCCAAGTTAGAACCTTAGTATTCGCGTGTAACGCTTTTTACACCCGAAATATGGTCGTGGATCCAAGAACACCCGATCATCACGTGATGTCTTGGAGCGACGAAAACATAATCGGTGCATACTAAAGGAAGAACACATTCTTATCTTGATATTTAAAAGAGGGATCATGTTATTATGCTAACAAAGCGCTAAACAAGCAATATAAGATGCTATCAAACATCACATGTTTATTAGTGAAATGATATGGTTCCCGCATATGATCTCTATCATGTGCACCGTGGTATGATCACTATCATACCTATATGTGTAAGTCCAAGGTCTATGTAGATTACACGTTATGTATGTTGTAAAAGTATCATCTCATACTTCTACTTACAACATCACCATATCATAACACTAGCCCAGCAACAATCTAAACTAGACGCCTCTAATTTATCCATTGCAAGTTTTACGTGGCTTAGGGCTTTCGAGATAGAACCGTTCTTACTTACGAACATGAACCACAACGAGGATAACCAAATTGTTGACAACTCGTTGCAAAATAGATATTGACTATAGTAGGAGAGACAGACACCCGCTAGCCACTTATGCAAACTAGTTGCATGTCAAGCGTGGAACATGTCTCATGTGCGAGGACATGTAAAGTTTGTACGGGCCGCTTCATCCCACTATGCCACCAATATCCAAAATTACAACTAAGGAGCAACAACATGATCATCATCGCCCACATACTCATATGTGTACTACCCGTGTAAAGTATCTACGCATAGATCCGGCTCTGATACCACTGTAGGGGTTCGCAGCATAGAAAACAAAAATTTTCCTACGATGGGAACTATGTACCAAGATCTATCTACTAGATACAAACAACGGGCGGATGTATATCCGTAGAGAAAATACCCTTTAAGACCGACAAAGCTTAACGAGTTCAACTCGTGGTTGATGTAGACGATCTCTTGCCGATCTCAAGATCGAGAGGAAGTCCTAGCGCCGCAAAGCAGCAGCGCATCCGTGCTCGCACACACGTACAAGACACCGGGCAACCTATGCCTCCTCTCTCCAGCGATGCAGCGGAAGCACAATCCTTTCTTGACGAATAGCCACCGGGAACATGTATCTCGCTAGTCCGAGACCATGGGGGATAAATTCTAGAGGGGAAGAGAGATCCTTCACGAGGAGGTGTGAGTGAGAAGTGAGGAGGGGGCTCCTTTTATAGGAGGAGGGGGAACCCCAAGGGGGTGGCCGGCACATGGGGGATGCCCCCTTGCCCTCCCCTCTTCATGTGGGTGGACACTCCACTCACAAAATTCCTTTAAATTCCCTCCACTCAAAATCCCACTCAAAAATGCCATTAAATTTCCACCAAATTTAATGCAAACTCTCATTAAATAAAACTCTTTTATTTTATTCAGAATTTTGTCAATTACTTTAATGACAAAAATTCAAAAATAACCCCTTGCTATAATTCCATTTCACATGCATAACCACTTTATGCAATTTCACCCAAAAACCTGTTTCGGAATCTAGTGAAATAAATTCCTGCGCTTGTTTATTCTTTCGGCATGAAACATTTGCTCCAACTGGATGCCAGTGTCCCTTAAGTGTGTCGCCCTACGGTTCATGAATAATGCGGACATGATCGAGACCCTTCTCCGATCAATAATCAGTAGCGGGACCTGGAGATCCATACTGACTCCCACACATTCAACGATGACTTTTCCTGTGATCGTCGGAACCTTTTACGCTTGTATCTTAATCCCTTTGTTTCACGATATATTACATGTCCGAGATTCGATCATCGGTATCTCCATACCTAGTTTGATCTCGTTACTGACATGCACTCTTTTCTCGTTCCCGTGATATAATATTCTAGTGATCAAATCACTTGCTTGCAAGCTAACCAATGTGATATCACCGAGAGGGCCCAGAGCATATTTATCCATCATCGGGATGAACAAATTCCACTCTTGATCCATGATTCTCAACATAACACTTTAGTAGCTTTGAAGCCATCTTTATAATCACCCAGTTACGGAGTGACGTTTGATGTCAACAAGAAACTCTTCCGGTGTTAGTGATTGGCATGATCTCATGGTCTAAGGATTAGGATTACTTCATAGTTTGTTTATAGCAATATAAACTCAATGACTTTGATCGTAATGCTATACTTCGGATGAATGTTCATCACACCATTACACTAATGTTGTGATCTTGTTATTAACAACATCCAATGTCTATGATCAGGAAACCGAGATCATCTTGTTAATCAATGAACTAGTTTATGAGAGAGGCATAACTAGAAACTTTCTGTTTGTTTATTAAAACACACATGTATTAACATTTCCGTATTAATACAATTATAGCATGCAAAATAAACATCTATCATATACTTGGAATACACATAATAAACATTTTATTATTGCCTCTCAGGGCATATTCCCTTCAACAACCAGCTCAGTAGATCATCTAGCAAGATTAACCAAGCACTAGCACCACTGTGAGCTTGCCAAAACCATCAATGGTGAACAGCCGAAGCCAACCTTGTCACCCCCATGTCGACAGCAAGCTAGGAGGAGAAACAAGCCTAGCCAAGATGCGGGAGGCAGCCCACCATCCACCGCCACTCCTCCGCCAGGCCTTAACGTTGCTGCTGTACCACATGCACGGATCGCCACTTTGTTAAGAATCGTCACATCCCAAGATTTTCCAAATCTTGTAATGTGAAAATAAATGAATAAAATAAAACTTTGTTTGATTTTCAGAGCCAGAAGAAACTTTTTGAATGCAATTGGAACTTCAAACCCATTTGGATTTAATAAAAATTAAAGGGATTTAAAAAGATAAACATTTAATAAAAGGAAAAATAAAAACATTAGGAAATACTATTTTGAAACAATTAAATGAAAAGATTATTTTCAAATAAAAGTTTTAAATAAAGAATAATTTATAAAGCCAAATTAAACCTTGGCCAAGCCTTTGAATTAAACATTTTGTTTTGAATAAAAATAACAAAGGTTTTATTTAAATAAATTAATAAGGATTTGATATCCAACTTTATTTAAATAAAAGGTTTTATCATTTTAATTAAAATATCAAACTTATTAAATTATTTTAAATAAGTTTTCTAAGTATTTTATTTTCTTAATTAAAACCTATGGAAGTGTTTTAGCTTTATTTTAGATTTCAAAATATATATCTCAATAGAACAAATCCTATTTGAATTAATCACTAAAGCCCATTTTATTTAATTACTAATGGCCCCTTTAGCAAAAATGTTATTTTGTTTTAAACAAATTTCCAAATATTATATATTTCCCAAATAAAACCTACTATTTTGGTTTTGAAAGTGTTGGAATTCAAATGAAGTTTTTTTTTTAAATAAATCAAACCATATTAAATAAATAAAGGACCCTTTTATTTATTCAATAAAGGGATCTTAAAATGTTATTTTTATTATGATTTTGGTTCATGTTAGTAAACAGAACTAATTTCAAAGTACAAAGTTGAGTGGTTGTTTGAATCAAATTGAGTTTTTTTTTGATTGTTTGAAATTCAAAACAGAAAACAGATATAGAAAAAGAAAAGATTACAGAATAAAAAAAATGGATTTGAACCCAGCCCAGCCGGCCAAGTCCAGGAAGCCCACCAACCAGCCCAGCTCCTTTCCCCGAAGAAAAACGATTCACACGCAGTAACAGACCGCACAGAGACTGACTGGTGGACCTCACTCCCACTCTATTTTCCACTGACCAGCGGACCCCACTTCTCCAGCCCGTCTCCTTCCTCGCGACGACCACGCCGACTGTTTCTGCCGTTGATGCCGCGCGTTAATTCGCAGTAATGCCGCAGTGATTCCACGCAGCAACCTTGCCCTCTTAAGCGCCCACTCTCCCTCTCCATTTCCCCTCAAGCTTCTCCCTCTCTCTGCCCCGAGGCTGCCCAATTCGACTCGACACACTCCCAGCTCCGACCACCGTCTCCGGCCGATTCCGGCCAAACCACATCACCCCGAACCTCCCTGAGCACGCTGACAGCTTCCCCACTCCCAGACGTTTCTCCCTGTGCCCTTCATTCGACCGCGGGCGCCCCAGAACGTCGGCTACGTCAAGCTTCCGAACGCCGCGTCTGTCTTCAATTCCGGCAAGCACTCAGGTAGATTCCGACCGCCCCGTACCTTCTTGTTCATGCACGTGACCTCTCCGTGACCTCCCGCACTTAACCATGCCCCTGTCTTGTCCTAGGACAATCTACAACGTCGCCTTCGACCGTGGACAGAACCACCCGACGCCGTTCTTTACTCCGGCGAGGAATTACCGCAGACCCTGAGCACCCCGTGACCAACCGACCGCGCCCCGAGCATCACCTCATCCTCGCGATCACGGTGAGCCTTCTCACCTTGTACTTTGCTTCCTAGAACTGCCGATAGCCGCAGCCGGACCGTCGCCGCCGCGCGCAGCCGCCGAGCGCCGCCAGAATTTGGCAAGCGTGTTAGTGACCGTTAGATTTAGATCTGACGTTTAGGAAAGAAAGTGAGCGAAGGGGTATCGAGCAACCAGTGCCGTACGATCCCACTTAGATCCAACGATCCAGAGAGATCAATCCGTCCGAACAGGTATCGGCCTATTAAAACATGACGCTTGGCCAGCTAGTGTTTAAAACAGAGTATTGAATCAGATTTAATTGCAAACTTCAAACCCTTGTAACTTTCAAACCACACGTTCAAAAATTACAAATTTTATATCAATGGATTCAGTGGAGCAAGCCCTAGCCAACTGTGGAATTAGTTTAGCCAATAGTATCTGTTAGTTTGCTTAATTTTGCAGATTCTTTTGTGAGCTTGTTTAGAGTATAAAAATTATTTAAAATTGATTTTAAGGTTAAAAATTTTGCAAAATGGTTTGTTGTGACCTTACTGACCCTAGTAACCAACCCATGGTTTTGAAAATGAAATTAGAAAAATTTAGAATGGATTAATTGAATTAGTCTATTTCTAGCTAAATAAAGATAAGGGTTTTATTATGAAAAAGGATTTTAGAATAAAAACCTTGGAAAAATATTTTGATTCAAAGCTACTGAACCAAAACACCAAGACTTGAGAGTTAGAAACTTTTGGTGGGAAACTTAAAGATTTTTTATTTGATAAAACCATTTTCCACCATATAAAATATTGAATGGAAATTTAAAATGGTTTTTGGGCAAAAACCCTCTAACCAATGACTTTGCCATTTTGGTAAATGACCAAATTGGACCTTACAAAGTTTAGAAACCTAGTGGAGACCATCCTTGCAATAGAACCAACCTTTGCATACTTATGCATGACTTAATTTCCTTCTTGTCTTGTGTGTGTGATTTTGTTTGAGTAATGGTGTTTGGAATGTTAGTTGATTTGGTGTTTGCTTGATTGACTTGTAGTGAAATTAGCAAAGTGTGAGACTAGCAAGATCAAGGAGTGAACCCTCATTCACTACCAAAAAGGCAAGTGACACTATCATTCAAAGACCTACGATTTTCATTATACTTAGTGGATTTTGAATCATGCATGAAAAGAATTTCTATACTTATGCTATGCTAGATACTAATAGGATACCCTATACACTCCTTAGTGAAAATATTGTAGTGTACATGCTTGGCCATACTTTATTTTGAAAAGAGATACATGTTGAGATTTTACAAAGGTTGAGAAAAGGGTTTTACATAATAAAACAAGGACTCAATGAACCACCTAGGTGGTGGACACTTTAAGTTTTGGAGAGGGTGGCAACAAAAGGAACCATGTCTATGGGATTCACTTTGTGTTGTGCTCCAAATGAAAACCACCTAGGAAACTTAGAGATTGAACATGTTTCTCCAATTGTGGCTTTCGTGTGCAACCACATGCTATTATGGCTCTGGCTTAGTCAACTACATTAGGAAGACCCATACATTGTCTTTAGTTACCGGACATGGGGATCTGGAATGCTTCATGGGGGCTGAAGACAAGCTAGCAATGATGTATGGGAGGACCTTTTGGAAAGACTTCACACTCTCGATGCCCGGTACTCCATCTTGGTGAGCACTAATCCAGTAGGCCACTGGTGGCAACAAGATGGGATTGTGTCATGTGGGTGAAGTGTACTCCTTCTGCAGAAGTTAATAAACTCTAAGTACTTAGCCGTGTCCCCGGTTATGGACAATACTGAGCAACTAAAGTTTGAACTATGGGAGATCTCGACATTCTAACTTCTAAATAAAAACTTGATGCCCTTGTGTGTCTACCAAGGAATTCAAAGAGATTTGGTTAAGCTTGTTGCACTTGGGGTTACCAAGGTGCTCAAGAGTATGATGTACTTGGGGTTACCAAGGAACTCATGAGTTTGATAAAACTTGTTGCACTTGGGGTTACCAAGGTGCTCAAGGAGTTTTGACAAGGACTTAAACACTTGAGTTTCTACCAAGGAGTTCAAGGAACTTGGAAAAGAAATTTGACAAAGGACTTAAAACCCTTTTTGAAAAGATAGGATAAAATATTGCTTTATGCAAATAAGCCTTAAACTCTACCTAGCAAAATATGCATATAATGATAGGATCCTCTCTTATTATACAAAGAAGTGAAGCTTGCCAATACAATTCAAAATGTATTGACCCTTGTGGTTGTAACTTGTAAATGTTGCAGGTTGATTGTTTTTAAATGAAGATTGTTTGATTGACTAGGACTACAAAGTCTACAACCAACATCTGCCTGTGGCACTTTGAAGATGAAGGACCCATGACTATAGTTATTCCGCTGCAATGTATTGTAATAGCCAAATGAGCTATGTTTGATGTAATAAACTTATGTTATTCCTGGTTATAAATTTATATTATGACCTTTGTATCTTGATATTACGTCTTAACTGTGGATGCTAGCTAATGATCTAGGGACTAGCATTGTAAAACACAGGAGGAATCTACCTTATCAGGTTGGGACCTCTACAGCAACCGTGCCGAGCATGCGCCAGAGCGCCACCCTCGACCGAATCCCACAGACCGCGCGCCGCCCTCGCCGCATGCATACACGATCACCACCGACCCAGGAGACCGCCAGACATCCCCGTTCGCCGCCCCGTGACGCACAGCCACCGCTCGCCGTCGAAGACTCCGCCTCTGCCGCGCAGAGCGTCGCATGTTCCAGACCAACCCGCACCGCCCCACGTCTCGCCACCGTATCGTTGAGCATCGTCAAGGAACACCGCACCGTCCCCTACCTTCGCCCATGCCAATAGCCGTCTGTACCATCGCCCCCGACGAGCTCACCGTGTGCCCCGACGGTCCCCTCGCTCGACTATAAATAGAGGCCACCCCCGCTCTAATTCTTCACACCATTCCACTCCTCTCTCACCCAAAACCACCCCACCTCAGTCCCGGAGCAAGGCGAGCAGCGCATCGCCAGAATTTCACCGGAGCCCACCGCCTCTGGAGAAGAAGGGCACCATCGATTTCATCCACCCCAGGAGCTGCCGCGACCACCCCTGAGTTTGTCGTTGTTGACTTCGTCGTTTGCCCGCCTCGCCGACCCTCGCCTGCACACCGGTGAGCCCCCAGCAACCCCCACGTCGACAATGACTCCCAGCCGTTGGATTAGAATCAGATCGAACGACCCACATCGTCCCATACCGCTTCGCACCCCCCTATCTCACTAACGTGTGGGGACAATCACTTAAACAGCCCGCGGAAGCGCTACGCTTAGCTGGCCGGCCCGTTAACTTTTCCCGCGCAGCCCAGTTATTTAAATTAAACCTTTTCCATTTTATTTCAAACTCACTTCTGTACCGAGTTTCAAAAATCAACCCAGATCGATTCAGTGCACCAAATTGAATGAAACCAATTTTGTTGGAAAGGTCTGGGAATGCTGAATCCAAGCCTGTTGGATTCAAGTCATTTGGATCTATAGATCACCCATGGTAAAAATAACAAGGCAGAAGCTTTTCTACATTCAAACATTTTTCAAATTTAAACCATAATAGCTTTTGAGTTGATTCCAACTCTCAAAAATCACATTTAACCATACCTTTCAAAATATATAAAAACATATAGGTTTACTTACAGAAATAATGGTCAAGTAATAAAAGAATGCTACATAGGCATTTCTAGCCACTTTAATTAATTAAAATAAAAGGGTAAAACCTTATTAAATTGTGACACCGCTTTAAATCATATTCCCATGGACTAAGATATGTGGTGATCACATGTGTCAACATGATCCCATGTTTGGTTTGGAGAATATTAAATCTTAAGTAGTTTTTCAATGAGTAGAAATTACTTTTCTAAAAATAAAAGGAATTAAACCAAGCCCTAATCTTGTAATGTTAGAGATGATGTTAGATCATCTATAGGACCCTTGTGTGTGATGATTGCAAGTAGTTAAGTATTGTTTGGTGATTTTGTACCTCGTATTTATTCATAGACGATAGTACCGACCAAGGTTACGAGGAGGAAGGAGGATTCTACGAAGAAGAAGCCGAGGAGAACTTCAACCACTTCTCTGCACAAGGCAAGCTTTACTAATCAAGTTGACCAATGCAAGCCAATACCTGCAAGCTATTAACCTTGCAAGTGAACACTTGCAATGATGAGAGTAAATAACCTATGCAATGCACTAAGCATGCTTGGTTAGATACATTTGATGATACCCAATCCTAGTTTTACTTGCAAGCTTCTTACTTTATTTATTTATCAAAGCTCTTACTTAGATTTTACCTAAGTGAATGGTAGATACTAGAAATATATGTGAAGGTTGCATAAAGAGCATAAATTTGGCCTAAGCTAGATAATCTTGATGTCATCCCAAGGCATGAGATTGAACTTAGCTAAAACTCCACTAGTTTACCACCCCTCATCAGTGCTTACCCCCACCTGTAGATGCTAGTGCTAAGCATAAAACCTGATCAACTTTAGATGGGAATACTTGGTGGAAAAATGGTTATGAAAACCTTGGAATGATGGATCATTCTATTGAAATGTTTTGGACATGTGTTTCCTAACACCTGATGATTTTGGTGATGAAAATGTTGAGGCATGAGCCTTAGCCCTTTATAAAACTGATGGTTGTCTGGATGCGATACCATTCCAATTTTATCGTACAACCACAATACCCGAAGATTGGGTAGGGCTTGACTTGAAACTTATATACCTTAGTATTAGTTCCCTCACGGCCATGGTCTGAGTTGAGGCTACCTTGTGAAGATTGTCCACTTGTGCAGTACCCAAGATGACAGTTGGTCATGGTTGGGAGGCCAAACTCACAGGAGAGGTGCTTATACTAGGGCGTGTAATTGAAAGGTTAGGATTGATTATCCGCATACTGATTATGGTGAATTCTGGATTTATTCCTAACGGATGTATCGAATGTTGTGGTGAAAGTGTACAATCTCTGTAGAGTGCCAAACTATTCGAATAGCCGCGTTCGCGGTTATGGACTGTTGGAGTGGCCATACTGTTCCCCCGTCAGACTTTTCAAAATGACTTGTGAAATGAATTGAGACTTTGACTTGACCACAACAGGGTTGTGATATGAAATACAAGTTCCCATTTAGGTGTTATAAAACTTCAACTAGCATTCATTGCTCCTTAACGTAGTAGAGATAAATCTGGCTTTTTGCAAAATAACCCTAGAGCCTAGTGTCCCATTATCAAAACCCCCTTTCACTTGTTAGTATTAGTATGCGAGTACTTAAAGAGTACTCATGGCTTTGTCCCTGGCTATTCCCATGGCCAGACTATGAAGAGGAGTACCTGGAGGATGGACCCCAGGAAGGTTACGACAACTAGGATCATCTCCCATTGTCAGCATTGCCTGTGACCCCGAAGATGGAGCTTCGCCTACGCTACCGTTATTATTACGTATTCCGCTGCTTGATGTTGTATTAAGAACTGGATCATGAGATCCCTATTTGTGTAAGAACTTATGTACGATTTGTAATGGATGATGTACTATGGTATCCAATTCTGTTATGTCTCACAAAAATGGTAATCCTAGGATTGCGATGTATGGCATAATAGGCATCTAGGATTAAAAATCCAGGTGTTGACAACGATGAGTGGTCTCTTGGGGCGTTAGCATCGCTCTTCTTCCTTTTTGGCATTTCGATGCTAAAGGGGTAGAAGTAGTTCTATTTAGGTCTCCGTGGATTTGCATGGGTTGGGTGCAAGCATTTGCCTTTTTATCATTCGTTCTCTTTATCGGTTGCTTGTTCCCCTTTAGTGTTGAACTCCTATTTGTGCTTGGTTTTGTATGAGACTATGTCGTGTGTGGAACTATTGTTTATTTGTGAAACTATGGATGTGTGGAATTCTGGAATTATCTATGGTCATATCTATGGAGTTCGGAATTATCTATGGTCATATGGATTTTTGGATTTATATCTATTGATGCATAAATATGGTGGGATGTTTTTGAGGCCTAATATTCTCTCTTATCATATTGGCTATTTCACATCCCGGTGGTATGAAATATCTTTTCCTAACTCATCCTTATTATAGCCGTCAATGTTATGAAATTGGCTTGTTACTTAGTGTGTGCATTTGTATTCAAATGCAAGTTATTGATATGCACACATTTAGGGAGAGTCTCTTTCATTTCTTGAAGATGATGTTAGTAGGTTTTATTGCAAATCCTAGTATTATCATCTAACACCAAAAAGGGGGAGATTGAAAGAACATTTCATGATCTCTAGTGTTTTATGTGTTAGATAACAATATCAAGGATTATTTAATCTGTGTTGAAGTGCTGTAGATCCTCAAAGTGTTTTTGGGGGCGGATAATCCGCCCCTGTCAGGGGCCGAATAATCTGCCAATCCCCCGATCACAAAGAGCAAAAGGGCGTGCCACCCAGAGAGGGGGTGGAATATCTCTCGGATTGTCCGGCAAGGGCCAGAGTTTTGCCTAGGACAGATAATCCGCCCCTCAAGGGGGGCTGATAATCCGCCCCCAGGAGTTTTTGCAAACGTCGCCACGACGCATCATCCAGAGAGGAGGGCGGAGTTTCACCCGGACTTTCCGTCTCTAGGGTGGATTCCCCCAAGGCGGATAGTCCGCCCCTTGAGGGGGGCGGATTATCCGCCCCCCTCGAGGATTTTTCACCAAGTCAAGCTCGGCGCGTCGCACTGTGTGTGTGGGAGGGAGGATTTTGCCCCGCACTTTCCATCCCTGGGTCGGATCTTTTCCCCATGGCGGATAGTCTGCCCCTAGTGGGGGCGGATAATTCGCCCTCAAATTGCTCCAACGGCCAGTTCTGGGCAGGGGGTATTTAAACTCATCTTCCCCCTCCTGCCAGAACTCTTGGTTCATTCAAAAAAGACAAGATTTGCTTCTCAAGTTCCATCCAAGAGATTTCCACCTTCATGCACCAAAAGGCCCCGTTCCTTGGGGAATCGAAGGAGGAGGTCTCGATCTTCATCAACAGCAATCAAGCGCTTCACCTCCTCTCCATTCATTTGGAGAACCTTTGATCTAGTATTTCTTGCAAATATCTAGATCCTTGTTTTTATTATTTTGATAATCCTTGTTCTTGTGAAAGATTGTTGTCATTACGGGAGCCTCCAATTTGGTTGTGGATGTGTGCCCTGCTAGAGTTGTAAAGGCACTGGTTCCCGCCTCGAAGGGTACCAATAGTGGAGAAGGTGGATCAGGCCTTTTGTGGCGAGATCCATCGGAGAATAGGGTGAGGCCTATTATGGCATGGTGGTATTAGAACCGCCCACCCATCCAACGTAGATGTACTTCGCTTAACAAGTAAGGAACTGCGGTAAAACAAATCTCTGTGTCTCTGTGTGCTCCACTACGGTTTCCTCGCTCCACTCTTTACTATTTAGTAGATAGGTTTGCATATAGGGAAATTCTCGTGGTTGCATATCTAAAGAATTTACTTTGTGTCAAGCCTAAAATTCAAAAAGAACTAAAAATTGAGTAGCACCTATTCACCCCACCTCTAGGTGCCCATACGATCCATTTCACCCGTTGCCCACCATTTGTAATGAGGTTCGGTCCAGGTACCTACACTCAATTACCATCCTTCAATCCTTCAAATATGTTAAGTCATTATCCTGCATCACAGGAAAGGGACGTTGCGGGCTCCCACCACTTATAATCACTTGGGATCACAAACATACTTAGTATACAAGATGAAAGGAATAAGATCTAGCTAACTTGCATGTTCCATTACAGGATTTCTGCTTAGCATAGTTTATACGGGGCTTTGAATCACGGACCACATTTGTTCTTGAGTCCTAACTTCCCCGGTATAATGGAATCTCCACCACACGGCTTCACAACCATGTCTCCTAACCATGATTCCATTGCCTGCCAATGCTCATTTAATTTCATTCATAAAATTGTATTTTGCTTTGAATGCAGATAATAAAGTTTTCGAAAGGGTATTTGTAAAATAAAGGACATGTAAGATTGAACTCTCAAACGGTATGCAAGTCTGGTCTCACAATATATATGCAAGGGTGAACTTGCCTTCTGATTGCAGGTGATACAATCAACATCTTATACCATCATAATCTCCAAATGGAAGAATATCATCATCATTCCAGTAAGGACTAATGTTTAAAGATGTTAATATGCTTGGATGCATAATATACGAGATGCAAGCATTCTAATCCCTCGATATAATCCGTGTTGATTTTGTTTATGGATTTATCTTAATGTTGGGTTGGTGATTGTGTTAGGATTTGATTTAACTTTAAGTTTACTTCAACCATAAAACAAAGATTAAGCACTTCAATTTTCTTATTCAAAGTACAAAATCACAATCATTATAACAAGTCATGGTGTGATTACATCTAGTTAAGTATGATTCTTGCTAAGACATTCTTTTAATTGGTTTTAAGGTTTTATGGAAATAGTTCATTCTCACTTTCTTTCTCTTTAGCACAAAGAATAACTTTTGAAGAAAATTCTCTTATGATATTATTTTATTATCAGTTTTCTTTTAATTATGCCAATCTTTGGTTTCAATTAAAACATCTTGGTTGCTTTTAATTTCTTTTAAATTTGTATTTTGATAAAAGTAATTTTAGAGAGAATAATCATTTCATTTTATTATAAGTGAGCATGTTCACCAAACTTCTTTTATCATCCATTTTCTCTTCAAATCTACTACTAGGAATTTGGAAGAAATGCTTTTCACTATCATTATTAAGTGGAAGATAATATTCTAAGAGATTCTTTTATAAGTTCCTTTCAGGTATTTCTTTTTATGTTAGCAAAACATGGCAATGCGTAATTCTTATTGTATTTCAAACAAGTAATTTAGAATGGAAGTTTATTACCAATATCATTCCCAACCATGTCATAATATTTCCAAGCAATTCCCTAATTTATATCCTTTTATAATAATGCTGTTTTTGATTAATCATTAATTTTGTTACTTAAATCATAAAGGTATTTTGTTGGATTTTGGTTAAGTCAAGAAATGAATTGGTGATTTGTTTTCATTTAGGAATACAAAGTTATATTTGATTCCCATTTAAAATTTATGTTGGTTATTTTGAATTTCCTTTTTAATTTCAATTACATAAAGTATATGTAAATGTTTTATTGATTCTTCGATTTTTAATCCATAGAAGTGTTTTATTATGATGTAGATAGATAGATCTTATTTTTGAACATTTTTATATATTATATGTACATTTTATTACCTTTTCTTATTTATGATGTATTTGTTATGATTTTCTAGTGTTTATTTATTTTCTGGATTTTCTAAATGGATAATGTTCCATACACACGTGGACAGAGTGTGTCATTGAAAAGTGGGGTCTAGCTTGATTCAGCTGCCACGTGAGAGGATAAACCATTTTGTACTGATGTAGTTCTAGTCTGAGTCACTGACTAGTGGGACCTCGTCCACGTCAGCTACCAAGTGGAAATGACCAAGTCAAATGGTCAAATGTCCTTCCCTATGATGACGGCGAGTGATGGCGTCATTGATTTACGTCATGCTAGAACGTAAGACTAAATGTGTTCAAGAGAGGATATTATGGCGAGTCTACCGATGTTCATCACGGTCAAAATGATCATCACTATGGGCGACGACGAGAGGTACTGCGAGAGTGCACTCCGACGAGCTATCAGAGACAATGCTACAGGTGGTGCCAGAACACGTGTTTAGTCGCGTTCGACGTGGTTATACACAGTGAGTCTAACGAAAAGGTTTCCAAACCCATGAGAAGCTGAAGGTGTTGGTTAGTAAGTCTAAGAGGTAAAAGATGCAAAAGTTTGGTGTTTTTTGGGTTTATAGTTTGTAGAAAACTAAAATTATTATAAAGTAAATTGCAAGTAAAGTAAATGATCTTTTTAGAGAAAGCCCAATCCTCTATGTAGCAAGAGGGCATGCTCAATTTTTTGTTCTTATATGTGACAAACGTTCCTGAGGGCGGCATGGATTTACTTAGCATAGAGATTTCTACAGCAGCATGTAAGCATCTTATCAAGTTTTATTCTCTTTGAATGGAGTCTAAAATAGGTGCAGCCATATACATGAGAAAGTACATCCCTTATGGTTGGTCCTAAGGCCATTTTAATGAGAAAACAAAGGATTTATTAAGAGATAAAGTCCAATCACAACATAAAGTTCTAAGGTACCCACTATAAAAAAACCTTAATAGAATTCCGAGAATCATGACACAGTTTTTGTCATTACTTCCCTCCTTACTCCATTCATTACACTAAGGTGCAGCCCTATGATACCATATAGGCGAAGTAATATGCAGTCAACGTTCATATTACCATCATAGAACCACATAAACGATTAAACCTTAACCAAATACTCATTTTATACTATATGAAAATCATAGCCAGTTCATCATATTCTCTCAGGAAAATGGGAAACTACTCACGTCAGTGAAACATGATATAGATCATAGGCATATGGATACAACACAATCTGAAATTATAACTTCACCAAAAAATAACAATTTACCAAGCATAATCATGCACAAGGCACTAAAACAATATCTGGGGTTCAATCTGATCACAAACTATGAGGGAAACGACATGGATCTTTGAGATGGAGATGGTGATGGAGAAGCCTCCCCCTACTCCAAGGAGGAGTGGTGATGACGATGGCTTCAATTTCCCCTCTCCGGAGGCCTCAGAGAACAAGGATCTATGCTTACCCAGAGTAGGAGAATACTCTTGCCTCCGCTGCCACCTTTGTAAATCATGGAAAAAATATGGAGTAGGTTTTCGGGCGATACAAAGCCTCCTGTAAAAAGGAGAAGCCGAGGCGACACTCAAGGACCGAACGACCTATGGTCACGCAACCTATAGATGGGTCCACGCCACCACCTGGGCTTGTTTGTACCTCGTGGCTCCCCTCATGTGCTTCCAAGGCCCATTGTCCTTCTCGTGATGAAAAACTTCCATGGTATTTTGCTTGAATTAATTGGTGTCCAGAAGTCCCTGAAACGGAAAAATACAATGGAGGTTTTCTGCCACCCATAAATTAAATACCAAAACAAGGGACTTTGTATGAAAGTCCCACGAATCATGTAAAAATTGCATAAACAATGATATATTAATGCCAATAACAATATAGATTAGTCCTACAAGTGGCTATTATGATGATACAAAATGCAAGTATCAACTCCCCCAAGATTAGACCTTTTCTCGTCCTCGAGCAAATAAGCGAATATATCATGTCATGCGTCAATGAGCTTATGGCTGATAAAAGAAATACGAACATTGTATCATCAACTTATGCATGTTCAATTACCTTAGAAGATTTGTAACTAATACTCATACAAATGAGGGGATCACAAGTATGGCAACTACCCCTTACTTTTTAATAAGACTAACCATTCCATGTTGGACAACTTGAATCATATCCACTTTCATACTAACTTTCAGCAGTAATCATTGCAATTTCCAAGACTTTACAAAATATATAAACTCTCGTAGGATAACCAATTACCGTAAAGAAATAATTATAACAAGATAGACATGAAGTTCAACTTGTTTTGAACACTTTCACCACTTGCATGGTATCAGTTAACAATCTCGTTTCTTAGTGTCCCCAGCATAAACATTATTTATGGATCTTTTAATCACGTTATATGCTTATTCAACCTTTAACTTTGCACTTTCCATGGCTAACCGAATTCTCAGGTTTCCACCTTTGCATTCGCTTTCTATTATGTATTGAAATATCCATAACCCTTAGTTTACCCTTTGTTCAGTAAGCATAACAAGAGTATCTCATGCCCCCTTGTTATAGATATTCCTAACTTTTATCCTACAAAACCACACATATCCTCCAAATTCTAAATCTCAACACGTTTTTCTTTTGAGACTTTTATCATTCCAACTTTAGATTAATTCTTTACTTTTCCAACATACTCAAGTTAATCTGTTTTCGAGGCAAGATGTAACTGAAGCTTCTAAATATGGTGCGCTCATATGCATGAGTGTTATTCATAAATCCTCTATATAATGGAACCATGGATGACACCATACTTTATATTTCATTGACAAACCACTTGAACAAGGAAACCTGATAATGCTCTAAGAGCTTTGCATAAACTAAAATAAACAAATAGATAAAATATAAAAGGAACTCCCAAACCAAAGTCCATAACTGGATGCACATGATAAACTAAAAAGCATAAAAGACTAGGTGGAAATCCCCCGAGCTTGAGTTGTTGTTGTAGGTTCTTCCTCTTATGCATCATTCTACTCATAGTGAGTGTGCCACTCCTTGAGATTCCAGAGATAAGGCTGTAGGGTTCGCAACATAGAAAATAAAAAATTTCCTACGATGTGAACTATGTACCAAGATCTATCTACTAGATACAAACAACATGCGGATGTATATCCGTAGAGAACATAACCTTGAATACTGACAAAGCTTAACGAGTTCGACTCGTGGTTGATGTAGACGATCTCTTGCCGATCTCAAGATCGAGAGGAAGTCCTAGCGTCGCAAATCAGCAATGCATCCGTGCTCGCACACACGTCCGAGGCACCAAGCAACCTCCGCCTCTTCGCTCCAGCGATGCAGCGGAAGCACAACTCTTTCTTGCCAAATAGCCACCGAGAACATGTATCTCGCTAGTCCGAGACCATGGGGGATAAATTCTAGAGGGGGAGAGAGATCCTTCACGAGGAGGTGTGAGTGAGAAGTGAGGAGAGGGGTGCCTTTTATAGGAGGAGGGGAACCCCAAGGGGGTGGCATGCGCATGGGGGCTGCCCCCTTGCCCTCCCCTCTTCATGTGGGTGGACACTCCACTCACAAAAATCCATTCAAATCCCTCCACTCAAAATCCCACTCAAACTTGCTATTAAATTTCCACCAAATTTAATGCAAACTCTCATTAAATAAAACTCTTTTATTTATTCAGAATTTTGTCAATTACTTTAATGACAAACATTCACATATAACCCCTTGCTATAATTCTATTTCACATGCATAACCTCTTTATGCAATTTCACCCGAAAACTTGTTTCGGTATCTAGTGAAATAAATTCCTGCGCTTGTTTATTCTATCGGCATGAAACTTTTGCTTGGATGTCGGTGTCCCTTAAGTGTGTCACCCTACGGTTCGTGAATAATGCGGACATGATCGAGACCCCTCTCGGATCAATAATCATAAGCGGGATCTGGAGACCCATACTAACTCCCATACATTCAACGATTACTTTCTTGTGATCATCGGAACCTTTTACGCTAGTATCTTAATCCCTTTGTTTCGTGATATATTACATGTCCGAGATTCGATCATCGGTATCTCCATACCTAGTTTGATCTCGCTACTGACATGCACTCTTTTCTCGTTCCCGTGATATAACATTCTAGTGATCAAATCACTTGCTTGCAAGCTAACCAATGTGATATCACCGAGAGGGCCCAGAGTATATCTATCCGTCATCAGGATGAACAAATTCCACTCTTGATCCATGGGCCTCAACATAACACTTTATTAGTCCTGAACCCATATTTATAATCACCCTGTTATGGTGTGACATTTGATGTTATCAAGAAACTCTTCCGGTGTTAGTGATTGACATGATCTCATGGTCTAAGGATTAGGATCACTTCGTAAGTTGTTATAGCAATATAAACTCAATGACTTTGATTGTAATGCTATACTTCGGATGAATGTTCATCACATCATTATTCTAATGTTGTGATCCCGTTATTAACAACATCCAATGTCTATGATTAGGAAACCTTGATCATCTTGTTAATCAACGAGCTAGTTTATGAGAGATGCATAACTAGGAACTTTATGTTTCTTTATTAAACACACATGTATTAACGTTTCTGTATTAATACAATTATAGCATGCAAAATAAACATCTATCATATACTTGGAATACACATAATAAACACTTTATTATTGCCTCTCAGGGCATATTCCCTTCAGTCTTCCACTTGCAATAGAGACAATAATCTAGTTACATAGTGATAAATCTAACACCCATTGAGTTCTGGTGTTGATCATGTTTTGCTCTAGGGAGAGTTTTAGTCAACGGATCTGCTACATTGAGATTCATGTGTACTTTACAAATCTTTATATCTCCATCCTTGACATGCTCACGGATGGAGTGAAACTGGCGCTTAATATGCTTGGAATGCTTGTGAGACCTTGGCTCTTTGGCATTGGCAATGGCACCATTGTTGTCACAATAGATCACCATTGGGTCTAACACGTTTGCAACCACTCCTAGTTCGGATATGAACTCCTTCATCCAAACCGCTTCCTGAGCCGCTTCCGAAGCAGCAACATATTCAGCCTTCTTTGTTGATCCCGCCACCACAGGTTGTTTGGAGCTCCTCCAACTAACCGCTCCGCCATTCATGAGAAATACGTATCCGGATTGAGACTTAGATTCATCCGGATCATTGTCAAAGCTTGCGTCAACATAACACTTAGCGACGAGCTCTTCTTATACAAGAAACATATCCTTAGATCCGATTGGTACCTACTAGTCAAACTAATAGCATGTGCCACATCCAGTCTTGTACATAGCATGGTGTACATTATAGAGTATATGGATGAAGCATAGGGGACTTTGTCCCTTATCTCTCTTTCTTCCGCCGTAGCCGGACTTTGAGTCTTACTCAATGTCTTGCCTTGCAACATTGGTAAGAACCCCTTCTTTCTTCCGTCCATTTTAAACTTCTTTAAAATCTTATAAAGGTATGTACTTTGTGATAGCCCTATTAGGCGTATAGATCTATCTCTATAGATCTTTATGCCTAATATGTATGACGCTTCACCTAGGTCCTTCATTGAAAATTTGCTGTTTAGATAACTTTTAACACTGTTTAAAAGATCTATATCATTTCCGATCAATAATATGTCATCCACATATAATATCAGAAATGCCACATTGCTCCCACTCACTTTCTTTTAAATACAAGCTTCTCCATAAGTTTGGACAAATCCAAACTCTTTGATCACCTCATCAAAGCGGAGATTCCAACTTCGTGATGCTTGCTTCAATCCATAGATTGATCGTTGAAGATTGCACACCTTGTTAGCATCCTTAGGATTGACAAAACCCTTTGGTTGTATCATATACAACTCTTCTTCAATATTACCATTGAGAAACGCGGTTTTGACATCCATCTGCCATATCTCATAATCGAAATATGCAGCAATTGCTAACATAATCCTAACTGACTTTAGCATCGCTACGGGGGAGAATGTCTCATCGTAGTCAACTCCTTGAATTTGTCGAAACCCGTTTGCGACAAGTCGAGCTTTATAGACGGTTATATTACCATCAGCATCAGTTTTCCTTTTGAAAACCCATTTGTTCTCCAAGGCCTTTCGGTCGTGAGGTAAGTCCACCAAGTTCCAAACTTGATTTTCATACATGGATTCCATCTCGGATTTCATGGCTTCTAACCATTTGTTGGAATCCGGGCTCATCATCGCTTCTTCATACGTCGCAGGGTCATCATTTTCATCAACCATGAAATTCATGACAGATTTCCGACAATCGGAGCTGACGCCGTCTGCTAGACCTGCGAGGTTTGGTAGTACTCTCTTTCGGAGTTTCATGATCATTATCATTAGTTCCCTCTTCAACAGGTGAAGCCAACTCCGGAACAAATTCCGGCGCTGCGCTACTCGCCATACTTTGAAGAGAAGGTTTAATAACCTCTTCGAGTTCTACCTTCCGACTACTCACACCTTTCGCGAGAAACTCTTTCTCTAGAAAGGATCCATTCTTGGCAACAAAAACCTTGCCATCGGATCTGTGATAGAAGGAATACCCAATAGTTTCCTTAGGGTATCCTATGAAGACGCATTTTTCCGCTTTGGGTTCGAGTTTATCCGGTTGAAGTTTCTTCACATAAACATCGCATCCCCAAACTTTAAGAAATGACAGCTTAGGTTTGTTTCCAAACCACAATTCATACGGTGTCTTTTCAACTGATTTAGATGGTGCCCGATTTAAAGTGAAAGCAGCAGTTTCTAGTGCATAACCCCAAAATGACAATGGAAAGTCCATCAGAGACATCATAGATTGAACCATATCCAATAAAGTACGATTACGACGTTCCGACACACCATTTCTCTGTGCTGTTCTGGCAGGTGTGAGTTGTGAAACAATTCCACACTCTTTCATGTGAGTGCTAAACTCGTAACTTAGATACTCACCTCCACGGTCGGACCGTAGAAATTTGATCTTTCTATTACGATGATTTTCCACTTCATTCTGAAATTCCTTGAACTTTTCAAAGGTTTCAGACTTATGTTTCATCAAGTAGATATAACCGTATCTACTCAAATCATCCATGAAAGTAACAAAATAATGATATCCACCTCGCGCCGACACACTCATTGGACCACATACATCAAAATGTATGATTTCCAATAAATCTGTCGCCCGTTCCATTGAACCAGAAAACTGTTGGAGATATGCCCAAGAGGCAATAATAAAGTGGTTATTATCATATCTTCACACTTATGATAAATGTTTACATACCATGCTATAATTGTATTAACCGGAAACATTAATACTTGTGTGATTTGTAAACTAAAATAATAGTCCCTAGTAAAGCCTCTTGTTAAACTAGCTTGTTGGTTAATATATGATCATGGTTTCCTGATCATGAACATAGAGATGTTATTAACAACAGGATCATATCATTAGGAGAATGATGTGATGGACATACTCCTATAGATAAGCGTAGCATAAAGATCAAGTCATTTCAATAAGTTCAATTGCTATATGCTTTCTGATACATAGTAACCTAATTCCTTCGACCATGAGATCATGCATATCACCTTTGCCGGATGGATTCTTTGATGACATCAAACACCACACCGTAACTGGGTGGCTATAAAGGTGGCATTGAGTGTTCGGAAAGTATTGGTTGAAACACATGGATCAAGAGGGATTTGTCCATCCATATGACGGATAGATATACTCTGGGCTCTCGGTGGAATGTCATCCAATTAGCTTGCAAGCATGTGACTGGCTCACAAGGGATCACATATCACGAACGAGAAAAGAGTACTTATCAAGAACGAGGTTGAACTAGGTATGCAGAGATACCGACGATCATAACCTCGGATAAGTAAACTATCGTGAGACAAAGGGAAATTGGTATCG
Organism: Avena longiglumis; assembly: GCA_030063025.1. Classification (NCBI taxonomy): domain Eukaryota; kingdom Viridiplantae; phylum Streptophyta; class Magnoliopsida; order Poales; family Poaceae; genus Avena; species Avena longiglumis. Next base: position 441,655,740 of record CP125973.1, on the reverse strand, counting down.
TATGTAAGTGGTTCATTCGATTGCAAAGTAATCGTAGAAATATGTGGGAGCCATATGAATTTCCAGATTCCTCTATTGGTTATTGTTCAGAGAAGTGTCTCGATCATGTCCGCATAATTCACGAACCGTAGGGAGACACACTTAAGGATTCGACGTTGTTTGAGTAGTTATGGTATTATGAGAAAGAGACCGAATGTTGTTCGGAGTCTTGGATGGGATCCGGGATATCACGAGGTGATCCGGAATGGTCCGGAGAATAAGATTCATATAAGGAAAGTCCCGTTTCGGAGTTCGGGAATGATTCCGGTATTTTCATCGGGAATGTTCTAGAAGGGTCCGGATTGTCCGGCACTCCGGGGGGAGGGTACATGAGTGTGTCATTGAATGGTTGCATCATGTAATAAGTGTTCTTGCTGTTCCAAAAACATGAAAGTCAAATTGCCAGTTTGAAAGTCAAACGGCTAAAACAGGAAACTGTGGAAAACAGGAAACTGTGGGAAACAGGAAACTGTGGGAAACAAGCAAGAGGAGTTGGAACCAACTTGGAGGAGGAGTCCCACTCCTCCAGGCCGGCGGACAGCCCTAGGCCGAGTTGGGGAGGGACTCCCTCCCTCTCCCTGGTGCGCTTAGCCCCTCCACCTATAAAAGGAGGGGCAGGGCTCCTCCTCTAGACACACAAGTTTCTACCTCTAATCTCAGGTTTAGAGCCGTTTGGTTTAGAGCTTCTAATTGCTTTAGCATGCGGTTTAGAGCCTTCTAATTGGTGTGTATAATCTCTACACCACTAATAGCCCTCTCTCATACTCCACCATACTCGCTCCGGCTTAAGGAAGCCTCGGATCTCCCTCTACTTAGGTACTGCCGTTGTCTGCCGGAATCGCGAGGAGCGCATACAACCTCCGCTCTTTGGAACAAGGAGAGGAAGGTCTTCGCGAGTACCAAACGTGTGACCGATCAAGGAGCGCTGCGGAACGCAGCCGGAAGGATCGTCTACACGATCTTGAGATCGGAAAGAGTACGACTACATCACCCACGAGAATCGCTCTCGTTAATCGCTTTGGAATCTTCGAGTAAGTTATTCCATCGACTCGTTGCTACAATCTAGTAGATAGATCTTGGCTTGTTTGTTTGTATGCGATAGAAAATTTTTGTTTTCCATACTACGAACCCCTACAAAGGGTATCGAGCCGTGTCTATATGTAGATCTGTTGACGAGTAGAACACAATGGTCATTGGCGTTGATGCTTTTATTATCGATTGCTTATTGTGTACTTTGCATCTTGCGGTATGTTGGGATGAATCGCCCGCTAACCTTACATGACATTGTTCATGAGACTTGCTCCACGCTTGACATGCAACTTGTATTGCATAAGTGGCTTTATGGGTGCCTGCTTTCTCCTAGCATAGTTAAGATCCAATTTACAACGGTGATTGAAAATACTAGTATCAATGTTGTGGTTCTTGTTCGTAAGTTAGAACGACACTTTTGAAAGCCCCAAACCACGTAAAATATGCAAAGAAAGTAGAGGTCTAACTTTGTTTTGCGGTGGGTGATGATGTGATATGGCCATGATGGTGATTATATTTGATGTATGCAATGTTCCTTATTGAAAGTTGGCAACCGCGGAGCCATATGGTTGTCTTTAATTTATGTTAAGACCCGCGTGTCTATTCAAAGTAGTTGTAATAGTTGAAGCCGTGAAGACAACCATGGAGTAGCGTCATTGACCTTGATGCAATGCCGTAATGATGGAGATCATGTTCGCTTGAAGATGGAGATCGGAAGCGCAAAGAAGAAAGGCCATATCATATCACATATTATGAATTGCATGTGATGTTAATCCTTTATGCATCTTGTATTGCTTAGTAGACGACGGTAGCATTATAAGATGATCCCTCATGCACATGAATTTCAAGTCATAAAGTGTTCACCCTTAGTTAGCACCTGCTAAAAGCTTGTTGTTTCGAAGCACCACGTGATGATCGGGTGTGTTAGATTCTACAAGTGTATACAACATGAGCAAGCCAGATTTGCTCATGCGGAAACTAAGGTTTGATCTTGACGAGCCTAGCATGTACAGACATGGCCTCAGGAACACAGATTACCGAAAGGTAGAGCATGAGTTATATAGTAGATATGATGAACATATTGATTGTTCGCCATTGAAGCTATATCAACTCTCGTGATGATCGGTTTTGATGTGGTGGATTTGGTTCGTGTGATCACTAAAACAATGTGAGGGATATTGTTTTGAGTGGGAGTTCACCTAGATTAATTTAATTATTAATTAGAACTCAATTTATCATAAACTGAATCAAAGTGAATTTGCATAGTTGTTGTAGTCATTGGCATCCGTTTACCACCTTGCGCTTAGTTATAATTGAGATGATAGAACTATAGAATTCTGGTTAGTTACTTTAACTGGTATCATATTGTTCAAGTGTTAATCTAAAGTTTAAAAGTCCTATTGCAAACTTTCAAGAAGTTCCTAAGTTACTCCATGAAGTTTAATAATTAGTATTAAATCAAGAGTAAAAATTCCAAGTGTTAGTATATAAGTATCATGTTTGTCTCCATGATTCTTGATATTCAAAGGATTCTCCTAATATCGAGGTTATCTAAGGATCCGAAAGAGTTGTTTGAAACCATGATTTGTGGAAGATATTGTGATATCTCAAACGAAGTTTTGGTTGCAACATGATAGAGTATAATATGGCTAAAGTCATGTTCTCATATTTGATGAGAATTTGCAAAAGGTTGGAGACACTAGTTGTCCTAAACCTCCAAAAGTTTTGGAGAGCAACATTATACTCACGATTCACCGTTACAAGCTAATAGTAGCTTGATCATGGATAATTCCATGATAAGGGTGAATATTTGATGTAGGTAAAATATTTACTACACCAAGAGATTACTAAAGAAAGGAATTTGAAAGAACACCAAACATTTGATGATGGTGATCTACTTCAAAGTGCAAGTCCAAAGACATTGGTATTTAACTATACACGCTTTGGACTATGTGTCATATGAATGACTCCACTAATTGATGTTGATAGATTCTTTCAAATGTAAAAGGAAATCTGAAAGAGAATCTCATAAGTATATGGCGTAAAAGAAAAGACTAGAATTATTCGGTTTAAGTATATAGATGATATACATGTTATGGCTATATTCTTTGCTTATTAAACAATGTTGTTCTTAAGTATTTGATACTGAATTTGTTGGTGTGAATCGTCATACGAAACAACACAATTCATGAACTACAATGGCCTAAGTAACTAGCAAAAGAATATGTGATGATGTTCATCGAGAAAAAAATAAAGGGTTATTGTGTTGCTCGTTAAACATCAAAGCTTGCCTTCAAGATTTGTTTTATCAGTATTATGAGAACAAAAGGGTTGTTCAAATAATTGCCGTAATCTATAAAAGATGGATGATTTGCAAATCTCGTTGGAGATATCACATCCATAAAACTAGTGCTAAAGATGTCGAAAGACAAATTGATTGAAAGATCACTTAGGAAGTGACATCGCCGTTTAAATTATATTGGAAAGAAAACATGAAGAAAATCCATATGGATGGAATTTTGGAGTCTATTTGATTTTGATCAAATGACGCTTGTGAAACTTTCCTAGAGATAATTAAAACTTCGTTCATAGGCCAAAAGGGAACGATAGACTAGCTTATTGGAACTTGTACATATTGTTGTATCAATTCCATTATGTATAGTCAAGAGCGATGGATTTCAAATTCATGTGCTTTCTCCGAAAATTTGAGTGAATATATGAATATTTACTTAATAAGGATGAAGTGTGAAACATTTGAAAAGTTCAAGGACTTTCAAGGTGAAGTGCAAAATCATTGTAACAAGAATATAAACAGTTTATGATAAAGATCATAAAGGAAGATATTTGAGTTACAAAGTTTAGCATAATACCTAAGATTTATGGAATCGTTCCGTGGATTTGCATTTCCCGAAACACCATAAGAGTATGGAGCGTTCGAGATATGTAATTAAACCTTGTTTGACATGGTAAGATCAAAGGTATAATTCATAAAACTGCCATTATATTTTAAAGATTAAAAGCTTTAGAGATTACCGTTTTTCCACTGAAAAGATCTCCATCATATTCCGTTGAAATGACACCATATAAAGTTATGGTTTGGGATAAAACCCAAGTAGTCCTTTCTTAAAACATTGGTATGCTATGCATAAGAAAGATGTGTGCAACCAAAGTCGGATGAACCTGTCTTTGTATAAATGTTAAGTATTCCTCCATAAAACACCGGAGACAAAAGTGTTTGTCGCTTAGAACGTCAAGTTTCTTTGAGAAGGAATTTTTCGTGAAAAGTTAAGTGGGAGGACAATAGAACTTTGATAAGGTTAAAAGAACCTTAGCTATATGTGCAGAGTTGCGCAGCGCCGAAAAGTGTTTCGGAGGCAGCAACAATGCTCATGGCTCACGTGCCTCAAAGGTTGTGGTCACGGAGATCTAAGTTCCTATTGAAACAAGTAGATCGGGTAAAACAATCAAATACCAAGATTTGAGGGTTGAATCATTATTTGAGAATAATGAACCGACTACATGCAAAGAAGCGATGATGGGCCCTAACTCCGTCAAATGGCTTGAAGCCATAAAATCCGTGATAGTTCCATACACGAGAAATCAAGTTTTGAACTTGAAGGACCCTCGAGAAAGGTGTAAGACCTTACAGTTGTGTTTGGATCTATAAATAAATAGACATGGATGTTGCACATCTATGAAATAGTCGACATGTTGGGAAAGAGTTCACAACAATGTCCAAAGGTTGACTATGACAAGATCTGATCTTTCATAGCGATATTTAGTCTAGACGGATTAATGTAGCAATCACTACATATAATTTGTTATATGGTAGTTGAATAAACAAAACAAGTTCTTCTAATAGAATCGTTACCTAGGACGTGTGCATGACACGGTCCATAGGGTTTTGTTAATTCAAAGGATGCTAAAAGCATATGCAAACTTCAATGGTTGAAGTGAGCATCGCGGAGTTGGAATCTTCACTATGATGAAACTGTTAAAAGAGTTTAATTTCATCAGAGACAATGAAGATGCTTGTGTTTGCAAGAAATTAAGTGGGGCGCTAAGACATATTTCTAATACATTATGTGGAGGACATATTGTTGATTAGAAAAGATGTATCTTTTATTAACACATATTAAGAATTTCATCCCGATGAAAGACTTAGGCAAAACCCAAATATTTGGCATCAATAGACGCTAATATGGTTGTGCCAGAAGTGCATAGACAAGATATTGAATGAGTTCAATATAGAAACTACAAGAGAGGTTCTTGTCGCACAGAAAGGATTGAATGAGTTCAATGTTGATGATATATATTCAAGTGTATTGACATTTGGTAAAGTGAAACAAATAATCAAGTATAGATTGATACTTGATGTATGAAATCACAAAGAGTATTTATATCAATCATACTGTGATATGTACAAATCCAGATATATCCTATGCTCTAAATGTTGTGAGCATATACCAGAATGATTCGTAAGATGATCATTGGACAATAGTAAGGATATTCTTATGATTTTTTGGAAGAACTAAGAGTATATTATTTGTAGAAGTGACAAATAGATGGTTAGTTCATTGTAAAAGTACTACACTGGTACTAGCTTTGTCACAAAGTACAAATTAAGTTTATCTCAATCTAAACTAAGGGTGGCACAATATAATGGAAAGTGAGTTCCATAAATGGATTTGGATGAGTTCCAAAGTTAAGACATTGTGACAGATACTACAACAAAAGGCTAAGTATATGACTGCTATTTTAGCAGCAAAAGAGGGCATTTGTGTCAAGTAGTTTGTTATCAAACTAGGTGTAGTTCACAGTGGGATAATACTATGAAGATATATTGTGCGACAATATTACCAACATGTTTTAACCCCAAAGAACTAAAGGTCACACCGAAAGACCAAATTTATACAAAGCCATCTCATTAGAGAATGAGTGATGCGTAAAGACGCAAAGACATGCAATTACACACGGACCTGGAAGTGTCAGATCCGGAGATTAGTTGACCACTAGCAATCGTGTACATACAACACCGGAAAGCCATAGGTGTTGAATACACAAAGGTTTGAAACTAGATTATTGACTCTAGTGCAAGTGGGAGACTGTTGGAGATATGCCCAAGAGGCAATAATAAAGTGGTTATTATCATATCTTCACACTTATGATAAATGTTTACATACCATGCTATAATTGTATTAACCGGAAACATTAATACTTGTGTGATTTGTAAACTAAAATAATAGTCCCTAGTAAAGCCTCTTGGTAAACTATCTTGTTGGTTAATATATGATCATGGTTTCCTGATCATGAACATAGAGATGTTATTAACAACAGGATCATATCATTAGGAGAATGATGTGATGGACATACTCCTATAGATAAGCGTAGCATAAAGATCAAGTCATTTCAATAAGTTTAATTGCTATATGCTTTCTGATACATAGTAACCTAATTCCTTCGACCATGAGATCATGCATATCACCTTTGCCGGATGGATGCTTTGATGACATCAAACACCACACCAGAATCGGGTGGCTATAAAGGTGGCATTGAGTGTTCGGAAAGTATTGGTTGAAACACATGGATCAAGAGTGGGATTTGTCCATCCATATGACAGATAGATATACTCTGGGCCCTCTCGGTGGAATGTCATCCAATTAGCTTGCAAGCATGTGACTGGCTCACAAGGGATCACATATCACGGGAACGAGAAAAGAGTACTTATCAGTAACGAGGTTGAACTAGGTATGCAGAAAAACCGACGATCATAACCTCGGATAAGTAAACTATCGTGAGACAAAGGGAAATTGGTATCGTATGTAAGTGGTTCATTCGATTGCAAAGTAATCGTAGAAATATGTGGGAGCCATATGAATTTCCAGATTCCTCTATTGGTTATTGTTCGGAGAAGTGTCTCGATCATGTCCGCATAATTCACGAACCGTAGGGAGACACACTTAAGGATTCGACGTTGTTTGAGTAGTTATGGTATTATGAGAAAGATACCGAATGTTGTTCGGAGTCTTGGATGGGATCCGGGATATCACGAGGTGATCCGGAATGGTCCGGAGAATAAGTCCCGTTTCGGAGTTCGGGAATGATTCCGGTATTTTCATCGGGAATGTTCTAGAAGGGTCCGGATTGTCCGGCACTCCGGGGGGGGAGGGTAAATGAGTGTGTCATTCAATGGTTGCATCATGTACTAAGTGTTCTTGCTGTTCCAAAAACATGAAAGTCAAATTGCCAGTTTGAAAGTCAAACGGCTAAAACAGGAAACTGTGGAAAACAGGAAACTGTGGGAAACAGGAAACTGTGGGAAACAAGCAAGAGGAGTTGGAACCAACTTGGAGGAGGAGTCCCACTCCTCCAGGCCGGCGGCCAGCCCTAGGCCGAGTTGGGGAGGGACTCCCTCCCTCTCCCTGGCGCGCTTAGCCCCTCCACCTATAAAAGGAGGGGCAGGGCTCCTCCTCTAGACACACAAGTTTCTACCTCTAATCTCAGGTTTAGAGTCGTTTGGTTTAGAGCTTCTAATTGCTTTAGCCTGCGGTTTAGAGCCTTCTAATTGGTGTGTCTAATCTCTAGACCACTAATAGCCCTCTCTCATACTCCACCATACTCGCCTGCTTAAGGCCTGCGGGATCTCCCTCTACTTAGGTACCACGGTTGTCTGCGGAATCGCGAGGAGAGTGCTACAACCTCCATTTCTTGGAACAAGGGAGAGGAAGGTCTCGTCGAAAGCACCGAACGTGACCGATCATGGAGAGCTGCTTAACGCAGCGCCGGAAGGATCGTCTACACGATCTTGAGATCGGAAAGAGTACGCTTTGGAATCTTCGAGGGTAAGTTATTCCATCGACTCCTTGCTACAATATAGTAGATAGATCTTGGCTTGTTTTTTTGTATGCGATAGAAAATTTTTGTTTTCCATACAACGAACCCCTACAAAAACGGCACTCTAGTCATCTTGCCCATAAGGCATGGCTCACATGTATCAAATGATTCAAAATCAAGTGATTCTAAAAGTCCATCCGAATGGAGCTTCTTCATGCGTTTAACGCCAATATGACCTAGACGGCAGTGCCACATATATGCAGATATATCATCATTAAGTTTAATCCTTTTAGCATCAACATTATGAATATGTGTAACATTATCATCGAGATCTAATAGAAATAAACCATTCATAATCGGTGCATGACCATAAAAGATTTCATTCATATAAACAACCATTGTTCTCAGATTTAAATGAATAACCACTTCGCATCAAACACGATCCAGATACAATGTTCATGCTCAGTGCAGGCACCAGATAACAATTATTCAAGTTTATTACTAATCCCGACAGCAAGTGGAGAGGTAGCGTTCCGACGGCGATCACATCAACGCTTGATCCATTGCCGACACGCATCTTGACCTCACCCCTTGCTAGCGGTCGCTTGTTCTGCAGCCCCTGATTCGAGTTACAAATATTAGCAACTGAACCGGTATCAAATACTCAAAAGCATCGCGAGCACACTAGTAAAGTACACATCAATAACATGTATATCATATATACCTTTGTTTGCCTTGCCGGCCTTCTTGTTCCGCCAAATACTTGGGGCGCTTGCGAAGGGCGCCCCTTACAATAGTAACACCCGGTATCAGACTTAGGTCCAACTCGGGGTTTCTTTTCAGACACGGCAACTGGCTTGCGGCCCTTACTTCCCTTCCGTTTTCCCTTCTTGTATTTCTTGAAACCAGTGTTCTTATTGATCATCAACACTTGATGTTCCTTTTTGATCTCCTCTTCTGCAGTTTTAAGCATTGACACAAGCTCGGGGAGAGACTTCTTCATGCCTTGCATATAATAGTTCATCAAAAAGCTCTTATAGCTAGGTGGCAGAGACTGTAGAACACGATGGATGCCTAAGTCAATGGGATTCGATATTCCCAAGGACACAAGCTTATCGGCGTAACCCGACATCTTTAGTACATGCTCACTGATGGAGCTGTGCTCTTCCATCATGCAGCTAAAGAACTTTTCTGAAGCATTGTAGCTCTCTACAGCAGAATGTGTGTCGAAAATCATTTTCAACTCACCCATTGTATCAAATGCATTGCCGTTTTCGAAACGCTTTCGAAGTTCTGGCTCTAGCCCATACAATATGCCACAATGAACTAAGTTGTGGTCCTCCTGACGAGTCTGATAGACATTCTTCTCCTTGTCAGGGGCATCCTCAAAAGGTGGGGGGCCTAGCGGCGCTTCTAGCACATATTGCTTTTGTGCAGCAGAGAGGAGAATCCTCAAATTCATGGCCCATTCGGTAAAGTTGCTACCGTTCATTGCAAGTTTCTCTTTCTCCATGAACACATTGAAATTAAAAGCAGGTGGTGCCATCTACAACAGAATTTGTAAAGTTTAGACTAAGTTTATGATAGATTAAGTTCAACTAATCCATATTACAAATGAACTCCCACTCAAAAACGACATCCCTCGTGTCTTTTTGGTGATTACATGAACCAAATCCACTACACCAAGTCCGATCATCACGTGAGTCGGTGTAGTTTCAAAGGCGAGCATCAAATGGGCATCATATCTACTATACGACTCATGCTTAACCTTTCGGTCCGTGTTACGAGGTCATGTCTGTACATGCTAGGCTCGCCAAGTAAGAACCTTAGTATTCGCGTGTGTAACTGTCTTACACCCGAAATATGGTCGTGGATCCAAGAACACCCGATCATCACGTGATGTCTTGGAGCGACGAAAACATAATCGGTGCATACTAAAGGAAGAACACATTCTTATCTTGATATTTAAATGAGGGATCATCTTATTATGCTAATAAAACGCCAAACAAGCAATATAAGATGCTATCAAACATCACATGTTTATTAGTGGAATGATATGGTTTCCGCATATGATCTCTATCATGTGCACCGTGGTATGATCACTATCATACCTTTATGTGTAAGGCCAAGGTCTATGGAACTTACACGTTATATGTGTTGTAAGAGTATCATCTCATACTTCTACTTACAACATCACCATATCATAACACTAGCCCAGCAACGATCTAAACTAGACGCCTCTAATTTATCCATTGCAAGTTTTTACGTGGCTTAGGGCTTTCGAGATAGAACCGTTCATACCTACGAACATGAACCACAACGAGGATAACCAAATTGTTGACAACTCGTTGCAAAACAGATATTGACTATAGTAGGAGAGACAGACACCCGCTAGCCACTTATGCAAACTAGTTGCATGTCAAGCGTGGAACATGTCTCATGTGCGAGGACATGTAAAGTTTGTCCGGGCCGCTTCATCCCACTATGCTACCAATATCCAAAATTATAACTAAGTAGCAACAACATGATCATCATCGCCCACATACTCATATGTGTACTACCCGTGTAAAGCATCTACGCATAGATCTGGCTCTGATACCACTGTAGGGTTCGCAGCATAGAAAACAAAAAAAAATCCTACAATGTGAACTATGTACCAAGATCTATCTACTAGATACAAAAAACGGGCGGATGTATATTCGTAGAGAACATACCCTTGAAGACCGACAAAGCTTAACGAGTTCAACTCGTGGTTGATGTAGACGATCTATTGCCGATCTTAAGATCGAGAGGAGGTCCTAACGCCGCAAATCAGCAGTGCATCCGTGCTCGCACACACGTCCGAGGCACCGAGCAACCTCCGCCTCCTCGCTCCAGCGATGCAGCGGAAGTACAACTCTTTCTTGCCGAATAGCCACCGGTAACATGTATCTCGCTAGTCCGAGACCATGGGGGATAAATTCTAGAGGGGGAGAGAGATCCTTCACGAGGAGATGTGAGTGAGAAGTGAGGAGAGGGGTGCCTTTTATAGGAGGAGGGGAACCCAAGGGGTGGCAGCGCATGGGGGCTGCCCCCTTGCCCTCCCCTCTTCATGTGGGTGGACACTCCACTCACAAAAATCCATTCAAATTCCTCCACTCAAAATCCCACTCAAACTTGCTATTAAATTTCCACCAAATTTAATGCAAACTCTCATTAAATAAAACTCTTTTATCTATTCAGAATTTTGTCAATTACTTTAATGACAAACATTCACATATATCCCCTTGATAGAATTCTATTTCACATGCATAACCTCTTTATGCAATTTCACCCAAAAACATGTTTCGGTATCTAGTGAAATAAATTCCTGCGCTTGTTTATTCTTTCGGCATGAAACTTTTGCTCAAATTGGATGTCGGTGTCCCTTAAGTGTGTCACCCTACGGTTCGTGAATAATGCGGACATGATCGAGACCCCTCTCGGATCAATAATCAGAAGCGGGATCTGGAGACCCATACTGACTCCCACACATTCAACGATGACTTTCTTGTGATCGCCGGAACCTTTTATGCTAGTATCTTAATCCCTTTGTTTCGCGATATATTAAATGTCCGAGATTCGATCATCGGTATCTCCATACCTAGTTTGATCTCGTTACTGACATGCACTCTTTTCTCGTTCCCGTGATATAACATTCTAGTGATCAAATCACTTGCTTGCAAGCTAACCAATGTGGTATCATCGAGAGGGCCCAGAGTATATCTATCCGTCATCGGGATGAAAAAATTCCACTTTCGATCCATGGGCCTCAACATAACACTTTATTAGTCCTGAACCCATCTTTATAATCACCCTGTTACGGTGTGACGTTTGATGTTATCAAGAAACTCTTCCGGTGATAGTGATTGACATGACCTCATGGTCTAAGGATTAGGATCACTTCGTAAGTTGTTATAGCAATATAAACTCAATAACTTTGATCGTAATGCTATACTTCGGATGAATGTTCATCACATCATTACACTAATGTTGTGATCACGTTATTAACAACATCCAATGTCTATGATTAGGAAACCTTGATCATGTTGTTAATCAACGAGCTAGTTTATGAGAGAGGCATAACTAGGAACTTTCTGTTTGTTTATTAAACACACATGTATTAACGTTTCCGTATTAATATAATTATAGCATGCAAAATAAACATCTATCATATACTTGGAATACACATAATAAACACTTTATTATTACCTCTCAAGGCATATTCCCTTCAAAGGCATCCCACTATAGAACGAGATTGGTGGATCATTGAACTTAGTAGTTGGAGCTTCAACAATTTTGTTGAAGCGATCTTCATATTCACAATTCTAGTTCTCCATGTCCCAAACGAGAGCTCGAAACCTGTCAAGCTCTTGGAGCATGTATTCATGCTTTTCCTACAGATCTTTGATCCTTTCTTCATATGCTTCAACCTTCTTCTCCAACTCGAGATTCATGTGGTGATGAGTATCAATGCTACGCTCAAAAATGGTGCCATACATGAGAGTTGTATCTTCCAGGATCTGTAACCTCTCCTCCATGGTGCCTTCAGTCTTGGGAGCTTTCACCTCCTTCAACAACATCACCCCTTCCTTGAAGGTCAAGGTATTCATGGGAGCCACCATGGATTTGAGGTAATGGTTAATGATGACCCACAAGTATAGGGGACCGCAACAGTCTTCGTGGATAGTATTATCCAATTTATTGATTCGACACAAGGAGAGCCAAAGAATACTTGCAAGCCTTAACAACTGAGTTGTTAATTCAGCTGTACCTGGAAATAGTTCTTCTCACATAAGTTTATCAGTAGCAACAGTTTGTAGTAGCAACAGCAATAGTGAAACATGAGCAATAGTAACAGTAAAAGTAAATAGTGGGATTCGAGTGCGGTAGGCATAGGGATGGATGGACGGGCGTTGCATGGACGAGTCTAAACATGTAACTTCAAGATCTAGGGTATTGCAGATAAATAAGAATAAGCATCCAAGTACTAAACAATCCTAGGCATGTGCTCCATATATAGTCATACGTGCTCGCAATGAGAACTTGCACAACATCTTTTGTCCAGCCAGCCCGTGGCATCGGGGCCTCTAGGGAACTAATGGAAATTAAGGTGCTCCTTTTAATAGAGCACTGGAGCAAAGCATTAACACTCCATGAACACATGTGATCCTCACATCACAGCCATCCCCTCCGGTTGTCCCAATTTCTGTCACTTCGGGGCCTTTGGATCCGGACAATGATATTGTAGGGGTTCGTAGCATGGAAAACAAAAAATTTCTATCGCATACAAACAAACAAGCCAAGATCTATCTATTAGATTGTAGCAACGAGTCGATGGAATAACTTACCCTCGAAGATTCCAAAGCGGTTAACGAGCGATTCTCGTGGGTGATGTAGTCATTCTTTCCGATCTCAAGATCGTAGACGATCCTTCCGGCGCGCTGCTGAGCGCCTGCAATCGGTCACACCTGCTCGGCGAAGACCTTCCTCTCCCTTGTTCCAAAGAATGGAGGTTGTAGCACTCTCGCGATTCGCAAAGACTGGCGTGGTACCGGAAGTAGAGGGGAGATCCTGCAGGGCTTCGCCTTAAGCCGGAGCGAGTATGGTGGAGTATGAGAGAGAGCTATTAGTGGTCTAGAGATTAGACACACCAATTAGAAGGCTCTAAACCGAAGGCTAGGGCAATTAGAAGCTCTAAACCAAAACGGCTCTAAACCGGAGATTAGAGGATAGGAACTTGTGTGTCTAGAGGATGAGGCCCTGCCCCTCCTTTTATAGGTGGGAGGGCGGCCAAGGAGGAGTCCCTCCCAAGTCGGCCTTTGGTTGGCTGGCTTGTAGGGACTCCTCCCCAAGTCGGTTCCAACCACCTCTTGCTTGTTTCCCATAGTTTCTGTTTCCCAGTTCTGTTTAGCGTTTGACTTTCAAACTGGCGTTTGACTTTTCAGTTTTGGAACAGCAAGAACACTTAGTACATGATGCAATCATTCAATATGTAATGACACATTCATGTACCTCCCCCTGAGTCTTGGGACAATCCAGAACCTTCTAGAACATTCCGATGAAATCACCTAATCATTCCCGAACTCAAACGAGACTTTCCTTATATGAATCTTATTCTCCGGACCATTCGGATCACCTCGTGATATCCCGGATCCCATCCGAGACTCGAACAACATTCGGTCTCTTTCTCATAATACCATAACTACTCAAACAACGTCGAATCCTTAAGTGTGTCTCCCTACGGTTCGTGAATTATGCGGACATGATCGAGACACTTCTCCGAACAATAACCAATAGAGGAATCGGAAATTCATATGGCTCCACATATTTCTCGATTTTGCGATCGAATGAACCACTTACATACGATACCAATTTCCCTTTGTCTCACGATAGTTTACTTATCCGAGGTTATGATCGTCGGTATCTCTGCATACCTAGTTCAACCTCGCATCGATAAGTACTCTTTTCTCGTTCGTGATATGTGATCCTTGTGATCCGGTCACATGCTTGCAAGCTAATTGGATGACATTCCACCGAGAGGGCCAGAGTATATCTATCCGTCATATGGATGGACAAATCCCACTCTTGATCCATGTGTTTCAACCAATACTTTCCGAACACTCAATGCCACCTTTATAGCCACCCAGTTACGGTGTGGTGTTTGATGTCATCAAAGCATCCATCCGGTAAAGGTGATATGCATGATCTCATGGTCGAAGGAATTAGGTTACTATGTATCAGAAAGCTTATAGCAAATGAACTATATTAAATGACTTGATCTTTATGCTACGCTTAACTATAGGAGTATGTCCATCACATCATTCTCCTAATGATATGACCCTGTTGTTAATAACATCTCTGTGTTCATGATCAGGAAACCATGATCATATATTAACCAACAAGCTAGTTTAACAAGAGGCTTTACTAGGGACTCTTATTTTAGTTTACAAATCACACAAGTATTAATGTTTCCGGTTAATACAATTATAGCATGGTATGTAAACATTTATCATAAGTGTGAAGATATGATAATAACCACTTTATTATTGCCTCTTGGGCATATCTCCAACAGATATGTGTACACAACTTGCAGGTAAGATC
The DNA here is from genome assembly GCA_030063025.1 of Avena longiglumis. Taxonomy (NCBI): domain Eukaryota; kingdom Viridiplantae; phylum Streptophyta; class Magnoliopsida; order Poales; family Poaceae; genus Avena; species Avena longiglumis. Next base: position 441,640,716 of record CP125973.1, on the reverse strand, counting down.
ACAAACAATACTATCATAATGATTCAATAATAAGTTTAGATCTGAGATCATGACACTCGGGCCCTAGTGACAAGCATTAAGCACAACAAGTTACAACAAAGTCAAATAGCACTAATAGAGATACTAGGCACTATGCCCTAACAATCTTATTCGATTACATGATAGAACTCATCCAATCCCTACCATCCCCATAGCCTACAACGGGGGATTAATCACTTATGGATGAGGGAAACATTGATGGTTGATGGAGAGGCGCTGGTGATGACGATGGCGATGATCCTCCCAAAATTCCCCGCCCCGGCAGGGTGCCAGAACGGAGTTTCTGGTTCCGAATCTTGTCTCTGGTGGTGGCAGCGCAGCGGAACTCTTTTCTAGAAAACATCGACCCCCTCGGTTTTTAGGTCAAGGGGTAACTTATAGGCGCAGAGTGAGCCCGAGGGGGTGCCTGGGGTGGCCGCACCCCCTAGGCGTGGGCAGGGCCCACCCGCGTCTGGCTGGGGTGTGGCCCCCCCAGGCCTCCACTCCGTTTCGTCTTCTGGCTCCGTGGATCTTCTGGTGAAATATAATTTTTGGCATATTTCCCGGGATTTTTCCTGATAGTTGATTTTCTGCACAAAAACTAGACACCAAGGTAATTCTGCTGAAAACAGCGTCAGTCTGTCTTAGTTGTATCCAAATCACACAAGTTTAGAGGAGAAACAATAGCAAAAGTGTTCGGGAAAGTAGATATGTTTTGGACGTACAGTTAACCACGCCCTAATTCTTAGTAGCATCACCTCCTATATTGGATCCAGATCTTGCCATGGAAAAAAGTTGAAAGGACAAGAAGAGAAAACAAGATCCACCTCGAAAAGACTTGGTGCAAGATTAGATCTGCAGAGAGGGGTATATATTGATGGTTTTTAGGGTAAGACAAAGAGTTTGAGTCGAAAAGACGCGAAACAGAGTCTCGGAGGGAGAAAGAGGTAGGGTGGTGTAGCCATAGGTGGGGCATGCGCTACCTGGTCTCTTTCCTTCCTTAGGACTCTGTTTCGTCCAATCATTTCGTGATATGGCTTAATTTTCCAAAATAATGACTTTTCCTAGAATCTTACGATATTCCGAGATGGTTACAAACCTCAAAGTTACCTTTATTGATTTCAGAGTTCTGGCAGGGAGTATTTATTTGCGATCACATCCTTGGGACTCTGAAGATTTAACTCCTCCACCTTTCCGATGAAAGTTTGACCCGCAATACAATGTTTAAGACGTTGCCCATTAATCACATGAGTTTCACCTTTCATATCTCCATGAAGTCTCATGGATCGGTACACCTCCTATATCACTAATGGACCCTACCATTTCGATGCCAACTTCCCTATAGAAAACTTGAAATGAGAGTTGAACAATAGTACTTGATCACCTACTTTAAATTCCTTATTTTATTTTCTTGTCATGCCAAATCTTAACGTTTTATTTAAACGGTCTTGCACTCTCATAAGCTTCATTCTGAAGAGAATATGCCCGAGAGGCAATAATAAAGTGGTTATTATCTTAGTCCTTGTTTATGATAAATGTTTATTTATCATGCTATAATTGTGTTAATTGGAAACGTTAATACATGTGTGATTAATAAAAAATAAGAGTTCCTATTTATGCCTCTCAGTTAAACTAGCTCATTGATTAACAAGATGATCAAGGGTTTTCTGATCATGGACATTGGATGTTGTTAATAACGGGGTCACAACATTGGTGGAATGATGCGATGAAAACTCACCCAAAGTATAGTAATACGATCAAAGTCATTATGTTTACATTGCTATAATAAGTCCTATGAAGTAACCCTAATCCTTAGACCATGATATCATGTCAATCACTAACACTAGAAGAGTAACTTGATAACATCAAACTTCACACAGTAACAGGGTGACAATAAAGGTGGGTTCATATACTTCTAAAGTGTTATATAGAGGCTCATGGATCAAGAGTGGAATTTGTCCATCCAAATGACGGAGATATATATTCTAGTCCCTCTCGGTGATATTACATTGATATAGTTTGCAAGCAAGTGATGGGGATCACTAAAATGTTATATCATAGGAACAAGAAAAGAGTACATATCGGTAACGAGACCAAACTAGGTATGGGGATATCAATGATCGAATCTCAGACATGTAAAATATCGCGAGACAAAGGGATTTAGTTACAATGTTAAAGGTTCACATGATCACAAGAAGTCATCGTTGAATGTGTGGGAGTCAGTACGGATCTCTAGGTCCCGCTGTTGATTACTTATCGAAGAGGGGTCTCGATCATGTCTGCATTATTCACAAACCTTAGGGTGACACACTTAAGGGATACCGACACTATTTGGAGCAAATAAGATGTCAGAGAAAGAATATCGAACTTCTGGAATTATTTCAATGAACACCAAAATTGTTTCGTGTGAAACTGCTAAAATTAGTTCTGCATGTGAAATTGAAATGTTACAAGGGGTTTTATGTGAATGTTTGTTAATTAATATAATTAACACAATTCTTAATAAAATAAATAAAAGAGTTTTCTTAAATGAAAGATTACATTAAATTTGGTGAAAATTTAATGGATTTTGAGTGGAGGAAACGGAGGGGCATTTGTGTGAGTGAGAGCTCCACTCACATGAATTAGGAAGAGGTGGGGGCACCCACCTTGGCCGCCAGCCATGGCATGGTGGCTGCCCCCTCTCCTATAAAAGGAGCCCCTCCTCTCACATCTCACACACACCTCCTCGCGAAGGATCTCTCCCCCCTCTAGAATATTTTCTATGGTCTTGGGATCAACGAGATACATGTTCCTGGTGTCTTTTTCTGGAGCAAGGATTTGCTGCTTCTGCAGCTTTGCTAGAGCGAGGGTGCGGAGGTTGCCGTGATACCGGGCGTGTGTGCGATCACGAATGCACCACTGCTTTGTGGTGCTAGACTTGCTGGTGTTGGACCGACTGGACTTCATCACGATCTTGAGACCGGCAAGTGAACGACTACATCATCCACGAGAACCAATCTCGTAACGCTTTGTCGGTCTTTGAGGGTAAGTTCTCTATGGATGTATATCCACCCGTTGCTTGTATCTAGATAGATAGATCTTGGTGCTCAGTTGTTCATATCGTAGGAATTTTTTGTTTTCTATGCTGCGAACCCAACACATTCTTCCATTCATCTAACAAATTCAAGTCAAGAATTATCTTCTCTCTAGCAGTTCTCATTTCAAAGTTAAGTTGCTTAACAACCCACCTAGCTTTATGTTCTAATTCTATTAGGATATGACAAGCTTTACCATAAACCATTTTATAAGGATACATACCCATAGGATTCTTAAAAGCAATTCTATAAGCCCACAAAGCATCATTAGTTTTAGTTGGCCAATCAGACATATACCTATTAACTATTTTTTCCAAGATGAGCTTAATTTCCCTATTACCGTGACCACTAGTTTGAGGGTGATATGGAGATGAAACTCTATTATTAACACCATTGATGAAAGTTTGAGGGTGATATGGGTCTCTTATCCCTCTCTAATAGATGGAAGTTGTATCTTGTCCTCCTTTGTGTTGACAACCATTGGCCCGACTTTGAAAGGTATGAGATTGACGAAGTTAGCAACCCCTTCCGACTTGGCCTGGGAAGGGTTATGGACGCCATGAATTATTCTTTAGGACTCTTAGTGCCATTTGTATTCTTATCTATACTTGCAGTTGTATTGCTTTCAATGTGATTTGGGTCTTTGTAACGCATATTTGTATTATTGACTCGTTTTTATAAATATATATTTCTTGTGGGTTCCGGGGTGAACTAGTGTGTAATGGTACTATTTCATTTTCCACCCACACACAAGTGTTTGGTGGAAGACTTGACGTCTTTGAATCATTTCTATACGGGTTCGGCAAAAATCGCTAAATTTGCATAGAGCCGATTCTAGGGCATTACACTATGATAGAACATGTTTATTTTTTGTCCGCTCAGCCTACCTGATGTTAGTGCAGACGAGGGAGAGGAGAACAACATGGTTGAGAGCACGGTCAACCAATCAGATTTTAATGGAGCTAAAAAGGAATGAACGGCGTTGTGAAATGTCGGTACGATCTAAACTACAAGATCACAAAATTTATTTACACGTAAGTACATATTTAGTCCTCCGCATGTACAAAAATTGGAAAAAATTCTTTACATGTTTAAGCGGCCCAATTTTATATGTTTTCCAATAGCTATTTTGTTGAACAAATTCTGTTTTTTTTTTGCAAGGGTGGCTCTTTTTTTGGATCTTAAAATATTTTGTGAATGTTAGCCACTTAAGCAACTATCTGGACTTTCGAAACCAAATTTATTTTGGAGTTTTGATAGAAACTAAGATAGTATCTTTATGCCACTAATGTCACCTTGCAAAAAAGAATGGGAGAATTTTTGGCGAAGTTTTTTCGCGAAATGAAGGAACACCAAACATGGAGCTATCGAAGAATGGTTAAAATTATAAGCTTGGGGATGCCCAAGAAATCTCTACTGGACCTACACCTTTTTGGTTTGCAAATCTTCTGGCTTTGTTTTTTGAGCACCATAAGAAATTTGCATAAACTTGGAACTTTTGTATCTTACATTTTATGTTAAATTGCACCTCTATGTTTGTTTAAAGGCTATCATCATTAAATTTCAGTTGTAATAATTATAAATTGTGGACAAGTCCTATGAAAATAAAATATCAAATAGTTGCATGAAAAGAAAATGAAAGGGATAAATAGTTACATAAAAGAAATTATGGATGTTCTTACAGTTTGCGTGATGTTTTATTATTCATGAAGTGTTAATGAGTTGTTGCGAGAGTGACTTGAAAATATCATCCTTAATTATCCTAAGCTACTTAAGTGATCCTGGTGAAATGGGAGGATAGAATGATAGATGTTGCGCAAGTTCATGGATACGATATGATGATTTTATTATCAGATCGATGATCTCATACATAAAACATCCTGCTATCACACCATGCATACGTTTTAAACACTACTTGTTCTCAACAACAACAAAACTCTCTTAATTTCAGCACTTTACCTTTTTGTTATTTACTTTCTTGAAATTTAGTTTCAGTTTTAAACCTCTCCAAAACCATTATATTTGTAGATTTAGTTTGTTTAGTGCATAGATAATTAGAATTGCCATACTCTAATTTAAAAGAATAAAATACTTATCTTTCAAATCTTTGTGGAATCAATACTAATACTTATACATTGAGATTTCAGCGACCCTCTACACTTGTGGATATCATCGTGCCATGACTCGACGTAGTGGGCATGATGTCTCTTCCATGAGAAATAATAACCCGCGGAGTGGACCTTTCATATTGCTTCTAATATACATGTACTTACATGACTAGCTTGTATAACTAGTTAGCTACCGTGTTTCTTTTGTAATTGAGCAATGTAATAAGATCATCTAATGCTCTAACCCATGTCTGTGCTAGGCACGCTTGCACGGTTTAGAGTGTTTGGATTGAACTACCTAGCTTCCTTGTTGCTAGCCTGCAAGCTGAAAATATAGGAGCTGCTGATGTTTGAATAAAGCCCAGAGTTTCCATTACAATATAGGAGCTGGTCATGCAGGCCCTGGCTCTGCGCTTCCGCTCCCTTCCCGCCGGCTACGTGGCGACGGCCGTCCAGTAGCTGGTCATGCAGGCACTGGCTGGCGTGCCAATGATCCGCGCCCACTCCCACCCGCCCTGCCCCTCCGCCGCACGCCGCATCTCCGCCAACTGCACGCCACACAAATATCAAAGCTCCGGTAAGGTAAGCATTCATTTATTTCCCTGCAAATCGCCACTCTCCGGTAAGATTCAGGCGAGCGGCGAGGAGCAGGGACGGCGCGGCTTGAGCATTGCCTTGCTTGCTTACCCGTCCGTCGCGTAGCTCGAAGACCACCGCGTCCTCCGAGAACGGCACCGGCCGCACGGCCGCCACCTGTTTGTCGAATTGCGTAGGCGCCATTAGCGTTACCAGTAGATAGAAACAGCGGAAGATGAGAACGACACCGCAGTCTAGGGTGCCGTTAGTGATCTGCGGTGCTGACCTTTTCGTCGCAGCTTCCCCTGAAGCTGCTCGCGTAGTGCGCGTCCGTGCCGCCCAGCGCGGCGCAGCTCTGCTCACCGCCGGTGCTGTCCGGTGCCGTGGCGGATGGTTCCAACGGGTGCCCGTGGCTCGTCCACCTCCATGTTCGGTTGTCCAGGTGCCGCCGGTAGACGTGTCCATCTGACCCGATGACAAACAGATGGGCGCCGTCAAAGCACGGCCCTGGAGCGACTACGAGGGTGACGTCCCGGTGGGGCGTACCGTGCTCCACCCACTCCCACCCGTCCTGCGGGCTGAAATGGTACTCTACAAGACCCCCGTGCTCGGATACCATGAAGATGGACCCGCTGAGGGAGAGAGGGGACGGTCTCATTGCTGTCCCAGGTGATCTTGACAGGACCAGGTGAGGTGATTGGTAGTGCCTGTGCCATAGCTCTGTAATTCTGTTATACTGGTACATGCGGCCGTTGCGGCCAACCGCGAAGATGATATTTCTTCTGAACACCTCCTGATCCACGATGAATGCAATCTTCGTATCGGGAGGGCTGTGGCAGTCCTTCCACTTGAATTTACGTAATGCGACCTGCAAAAAAGTTCAAAAGAACCTCAGTGTGATGCTGATTTCTGCACACAAGTTAAGCAGCTTTGTGTACCTGTATCACGAAACATTATTGTAAAGGAGAAAAAGGAGTGTGTCTTGATATACATCGCAATTAATCTTAAATTGTTTAGGAGCTCATGTATTTAACATGATTGCACATGCAGTCAATCTGAATCATGACTCTTTAGACTTCTAAAATGTACCTGACTTGTGTTTTAAAACTATTGCATTGCCCATATCTACCAAGAATCTGCGGAAAGAGTGGATGGTGCAAGAGAACTAGATCAACTGTGAATAGAAAAGAGAAACTCCTACACTTTCATAAGAAGGTAATGGTACTTTCAATTATCTTCTTTGAAATATCAATCCTGGAATATTTCAGGATATGGAGAAAGAGTAATTTGCTGCATTTCTTGTGACACTGAATTCTGTGTGCGTGTGTTTTGCTCTCCAGCTATAAACTCCTACCAGTGAATCCTTGACTACTTCTGTACTCTAGGTTAATGTGTGATATGATATGAATGTAATTATCCTGAGTAATACATTAATATATTTTCTCTTTTTTTGGCGAGGAAATTAATTGATCTCTCATTCCTGCTCTCTAGCTATAAACTTCTACTAGTGAATTCTTGACTAACTTCTGTACTCTAGGTTAATGTGCGTACGTATACAGGGAATTATCTTGAGTAATTCACTAATATTTTCTCCCATGGAAAAGTATTACTCATTCATGTGCATGACCTTTTCTTTTTTTTGAGGAGCTATGCAGGACTGTAGATAGGAGATAAAACTAATGCGTTTTGCTGATAAAGACGTGTGGATTCAGTCTTTGATAATGCAGTTGCTTGTATAAAAATGGCTCATTGTATTATTTTATCTAATAAGACAAACAATATTCAAATTAAAGCATGTTTGACTTCTACCGTGAATTGTAGCAATCTGCCTCTCTTGTTAACAAAGAAAAGTGCATCATCTGTTGTCACTCTGCGTGATAAACCAGGGATGCCATCCCATGGAGGTCCACTTGCAACCTGTCTTCCCTTCCTCATTGCTGTGCAATTAATCCATGAGAGTTCATCTCCATTTCTTTCTCTAATATGTAAGTTCCCGTGAAGATCGACAAGATACAAGCTGCCATTGTAGTTTCCTAGTGTACCTTTCATGGCTGTAACGTGCTCATGTCTTAGCCATAGCCAAACACCATTGCTGTTTAGATATTCCAAAGTTAATCCATTATCTGTTATGAGGAAAAGTGATCTATCTGCATGCATCACCCGCATATGGAAGTTAAGATAAATGCTTCGTGATAGAAAGTTGTGTGATTCAATTTCATCACTCTCATGACTATGAACATGTAGGTAGTGTTTCTTCTCTTCTTCTTTCCGCCTTCTAGGCAGGGCGTTGCTCAAGGTTGTTGGTTCCGTATCTACAGCAACATTCATCGCTCCGGTAATACAGTTTGTTGGGCCATGCTCTTCAGTGCAATATTCTGCATTCCAACCTTCTGTTTCTGGTGTATCTAGGATTGACCACTCATACTTGTTTGAGACTTTCCTTCTTATGCTATTTTGTTGACCTGGACCAAAATGATCACCTCCCAGACCAGGTAAATGCAGCTCTCCAAGCCTACCATCATCTAGCTGGAATATCAGTCTGCCAACTTGAACCTGTAGACCTTGAACGCTTCTTGCTACTTTTGCATGGACAGGAGACATGTGATTTACCCATAGTCCTCTAATCTTATTGCTTGAAGCCCCACCTTGTTCAGTTGAAAATATAAACAATGTCAATTTAGTTTCTGCATGGAAGCATTAAGATATTTATTGCTGTAGTAAGAACTAAAACATGCTAAAAAAACCTAAGAGTTAAAACAATTGGGATGTGACATTTTCTTCAATGATTTTTGTTACGTCATGAAATGATATAGGTGAAGCTGAGAGTACATCGTGCTTATTGTTGACAAAATAAAAGTACACAACATCATTCAGGGCCATAATGAGGCATTTGACATTAAAAGAACTTTATTTCTGCAGATTCATTTTGCTTGAAGAACTTCATGTGTTGAACTAGCATATTCATAACTAAGGTTTATTTATTCTTTCAGCTCTAAGAACAAATAAATATAACTACACTGAATTTTTCCTCGAAATAGGCTTTCGCCCCGCTTTATAGAATAAAGCCACATCAGCCGAACAGATACAAAGTGGAGGGGAGACCACTGGTACACCTGTTTCTGCTATGAAAAGTTTTGCAAAGTTTTGCAAACTCATGTTTAGTGACCTCAGATGCAAAACAAATAGAGATCTCCATAGTCTAAAGGAGTTTCTACCTGTATATTTTGGGAGCTGGTACTCAAATACTTTTCCTGTGGTTGTCGTAAAAAACATTGAAGTTGCATCATTAGATTCATCCTGTTGAACTTCTGTAATTGAACTAAGTCTTTGACCCTTAGGTGCTCCATGTTTGTCCCACTTCCACTTCCTTCTATGCAAGCGACGCTCCACTAAAAGACCATCCTGCCAATCTATAAATACCTTTAACAATTGAATATATTAAAAATGTTGTTTTAATGGACAACAACTCAACAAGCCCTAGGCTCGTAGCCGTGAAATAATTTTGCTTCAACAGCTAGCAAACTTTATTTCATTGTTTAATTATTTTCAACCTATCTATATATATATTTCTTTTGTGGGAACTTATCTACCATCTATAGTTGATGAAGCTCAAAGTTACTAGTTCATCTTGAATTGTGTAACAGGTGATAACTTGTTTCACTTTTATGATTGACTTGGAATCCTCTTGGTGCTATTCTGCTATTGCATATTCAGCTAAGATTTATAACTATCAGGAACACAGGATATATTGTTCCCAAGTTTAAAAAGTCAACATGGCTTAGCCTGTTTATTGTTTGAAATACACAATATGTAAACTGGTAACCATGAAATATAAAATGTTTCCATATTAGCTTGAATACATTAAATTGCTTATGATAATACAGATTCTTACATACCTTTGTTATCAGAAAAAGTGATACTGAATTAGATCCTAATAGACCATGTAAAGCACTCCCAACAGATGAGCTCAGCGAGACATTTTTTGTTGTTTGTTCACTCCATATATGTTTTTTCCATGATGGCTTCGTTTCTCTATCAAATTCATATAGATCTCCAGTAGAACTGCACTGCATTATCCCATCTTAGTATTGGCATATATAACTACTCAATATCATACAAGTACATCAAATCTTGGACGAACAGCATAAATAAGTATAATATTGACTTGTCTCAGAAGGTTGATATATTTCTTGCTTAACCTATCCTCCTAGCTATATACTTAATTTTAATGCACCGACAGAGCTGTGGGTAGAAACTATGTTAACGAAAGGTAGGAGGAATATGCTTGATGTTCCTTGCATCCCTCTATAATGTAGAAGTTTATCTTTGTTTCAGTCCATTGACCAAGACACGAGCAAACTGAGACTTTATTTGAACCATTTTCCCCTTCTAGGGTAGGTTAAAATGGTACCCTGCTCTTCTCCTTAAGTACAAATGCTAAACATACCTTACTGTGAACACGGTCCCTGGTCTTGCGTTTTCGGCATCAGATATATATGATACATCTGCTCCTGGAGGACGCCCATGGCAATTCCACCTATGCATCAGTAGTATTCAACCATTAGTTTATCCAAGGCCATGGTACTAGTGATAAAAGAAGTTACAGTTTGTTTGATTTCCATATAGTATATGTTACAGGAAGTTTTGCAAATTGTTTGTTTTAATTCAGTTAACCAAATCTTTGTCAAAACTTCAAAAGTAATGTGAGCATATTCTAATCATGAAAATAATATCCAAGGGTCATCAATTTTTTTAACCATGCCATCATTTTGTAGTTAATTACTGAGAACTCAAATTATGTAATGTAACCAATACGTATTTTGACAGAAATTCGTTTTGGATCTCTTTTTTACTTGATTATAACATTTCAGTATCCATAGTTAATGATGTAACCCATATCATTGCCTGGATATACTCAATTAACCTTGTATTAAAATTTTAGAGTCCAAAACAGAGAAATCTAGAATAGAAGTTGAGGCTGCAACCTGTGACTCCAATATTATAAAGGGAAAAAAGGATCTACTTGAGCTCTTGAGTTTTTTAATTACTGTTGTAATATGGGTCGAGCACATAAATACTTTCTATATATTTTCCTTTTACATACTTTTTTATGCGTAAATTCCACTTCTTAAAAAAGAAATTAAAATATCTATATCTGAGATCAAATATGGCGTGTTCACACCAGTTTTGTCTATATATTAGATTAAATGCATTGATCCACTATATTTAAGTCATGCACCAGAAATAGCTGTGAAGATTCAAGAAACCATGGATTTACTGTACTCTTTCACAATTTTGATTGAGTAAAGCATCATATATGAAAGCTTTTGTTACAATTTTCCTTCTGTGGTTTGCATTTGAGTTTGAGCACGATACTACAAGCATGAAAGAGGATGAAGCTCAACACGGATGACTCATACCTTAGAGGCTGAAGTTCTGTGACCTCAAGTAGGGACCCATTCGTGATAGAAAGGAAAAGTTTCCTGATTGAGAAGGAATAAGTTCTTTCAACCACTGTATATTTCTAATTCCAAACTAAACAGATAAATTATTTTTATGCGCAAATTAACCTTGGAAGGAAGTATTATGGTAGAAATTCACCTTCCATTACGCGATACAATCCCATTTCTTATGTGTGTAGCAGGACTTTGTGTCTTTTCTCCAATATTTATGAAATGTTGTTCGTAGCTGAATGTCATCTCAGTCCAGATAGGCTGGGCATGTTCATTTAGCTGTAGCTGTGAAGATGTAGAACTATTAGAGTGAAGGCATAATAGCAACTAAATTGTTTGCAATTGAATTCGTTAAGAAGTCAAATTCACATATGAATATATGATTTACTCTTCGTTACAGCTGGATAGGATAGATGAGCTCATTCTGAATTATGCAGCATCTTCATCTTATATTTCAGATACTTCAGAGATACAAACAGAATGACCTCAAGCCTTTTTAGAAGAAAGAGAAAAAACAGGATAATCTAACCACCATTTCATATTGCATGATATTACAGCTGGCGACAGTCTTCTTGATCATGTTAATGGTGCCGTACTAATGAATACATTCACACTTTCTGCACATTGTTTTAACTTCACCAGCAGGATTTAATTTCGTCCATTTCTCCACTTATACCAATAGGAATGCAACTTTTGTTCCTCTGTTGCATACATTTACATCCGAGTTCTCCTGTATATTTTCCTTCTCTCTCCAAGTCTATCTTTGCTGTCTTTTTTCAACATTGTTATGTTATGAACGCATGGTTGTACTGAAGTCACTCAAACAAGAGTGGAAATAAACCAATTAATGTTCTGTATAGGGGTATAAACTATAATCTACTGTTTTTGTCAGAAAACTGTAAGGGAGTCCCTGACAGTAATTTTCTTAATCAAGATAGAAATACAAAGGGGATTTAAGGAGAGGGGGAACTGTACAGGAGTCTACCCAAGCATGAAGGGGATCAGCAACATCAAAAAGTCACCTTCAATCTGAAAGAAGTGAGGTAGAGCTTCCTTTTGAAAACAGAAGACCGGGCACTTAGACTAAGGGAAACATTGTCAAAGGTTTTAGTATTTCCTTGTCTCAAAATGGACCAAGCAGTGGCAATAAAAGTATCCATGAAGAGAGATTTATTGAAGTTCATCTTGGCAGCGATGGTCATCTCGTTGGTTTCTTCGGCAGTATCCAGGTGCAAGCCAATGCGATGTGAGCAAGACAAACTGAAGAAGCAACTCCAGAAGAGATGATCAGTGGTCTTCTGGGTATTGAAAGAGTACAGAATACAATCGTAGCCGCCTTCAATGTGTATATTCCTTAGGAGCAGCCAAGCGGAACCTTCGTTTTGGAGGTGACCAGATCCACCTGATCGTGTTGGACACTTGAGTACCAGCAAACAGACAAATATAAACTTTGGAAAGAGGAGTAGGAGTCATTGGCCCAGATATGATGTCATAGGTCATTAGCATTTTGATTGGGTCTGTGCTCAGACTTGGGAGAGGCGATGTTTTTCAAACCCTGCTGTTCAAAATTTCAGTAAATTCAGTTAGTGGTTCTCTGAACTTTTAGGTGTTAGTTCTGCTCGACACTTCTTGGTTCAGTTTAGCAGCTAGGTTTTCAGCCAGTTTTCAGCTAGCTATTTTCTAGCTCGTTTCAGTTAGCGTCTAGCTGGGCGAGGACGCAGTCTGTGCGCCTCTGTCCAACATCGTAGGATTTTCATGGAGCATGCCTCGGTCGTGGGATCCAGTAATGGGCTATGCGCCATGACAAACTCTTGAATAAATCGAGAAAGAATCAGAAAAACATCAAGGCAATTATGCAGCGCAAAATCCACTGTCTCTCTCTTTTTTTCGTTTTGCACAAGTTCAAAAACTACATACCAACTGTAGTTTATGTTCTTTGTCTTGCACTAGTTCAGAAACTATAGGGGGGAGGGTGAGGTGAAATAAATCCCTGAGGTCCTGGATAGACAAAGCCTGACGTACATATATCAGCTTATCAATGGCGAAGGAATGAAGCCTGGGGAAGCGGAGATGAAGCTTGGGCTTTGGCCCTAACCAACGATCGCTCTAGAATCCCACAGAATTGCCCTTCTAACTGAGCAGTAAGATATCTCTCCACTAGAAGGGTGGAACTGGATGGGGTGGGAGAAATCGTTCTAGTAAATCTAGACAAGTTGACCCAAGGGAGATCACGGTTGTTGTACAACTTACGAAGATACTGTTCCATTGAGGAGTTCAACAGTTCAAGTAAGATACTGGGGTTCTCTATACGAGAGACAGTAAGAGTAGTATGAGCAAGAAGATTATAACCTTAAGTCTGAATAAGCTAGAAGTACTGCCTGTTAGACTATGGGGATGAAGCTTACCTGATAGAGGATTCCAGCCTCTGACAGAGCAAGGATGGTTGTATTCACAATGAAAGTTGCTGTTGCATACCCAGCAGATGTTGGAAGTTCATGAGGAGCAATCACCCACATCACCCCGTTCCAGAACCTCTCGTATATTGATCCACTTTGTCCTGTCACCCACACGGACGATTCTGACATTCTTGCCAAGGAAATTCTTTTCCTTGTGTGCAGGACTGGATCAGTGTCCTTCTCTTGATTAGAAATGGAAGAACGGCCATGTTTCCTTTCTGGTTGCTTGATTGAGCCTACCTTTGTGCAGGTACCGTTGATGCAGGACATCAGATTGAAAGGCATACTTATTTCCACCCAGGTATTACTCTGCTCCTGGTACTCCCAAAACTTATCTGTCTTCTGCTTGAACTCTGCTTCTCGACTTGGGTTAGGATGTGGAGGGCACCATGAATGGGCAGACACCATGAGAAGACATGCTAAAGAACACAAAAACCACGAGAGGAATCTGTAAGTTTGACCACCCCTGGCCATCTTGTAGATCTTATCCTCTGTGTTGGTGCATGCCAGCGCCAGAGGTGTACTCTATAGCTGATCCTCGGAGAAGACGAAGTCTGGACGGCTGGAAGCTAGATATCATGAGCCCTTTCTGAAGCAAGAGATATCATGAGCTTCTCTTGGAAGGACCCCTCTTTGTACTTGTTTGTCCAGCAGTTTGAAGTAGAGAAGGTATGCAGTACAAATAAATATTGCAGGGGAGGTACTGATATCTCGGTGTGAGCTATCAACTGCCATCCGATGAAGGCCATAAAGTCATTAGTATAGTGCCTTGGTGGTTTGCTTTCCTTTTCAATAATGCTTTTCGTCTGTAACTTTCTCGCCCGTCGTTGTTAATACCACGCAAAATTAATATTTGTACAGTAGATAGTTGTTGCACCTTCACAACTCCCACACATTTTTCAGCACTGCTAGTGCTAACCTTTTAGTAATTAACTTTATATGCCTATAATGTAGGGGAAAAGAAGAAACGGGAGGGGGAATCTTGAATATTTCTATTGGACAAGTTTGTGGAATCTGATGTCCAATTCATTGGATGGAATAAAGCTATAGCTTTATTATATTTGTGCTGAAATCGTCCTTTTCTCCTGCTGCCTGTGAAGTTGATGGTTGCTTAGGAGTTCAGATGTCCATGTGCAACTTGCCAACGCTAACTACCGCCGGTGACTGCAGGGTCTTGAGAAAGGTGAAAGGAGCTCTGTTTGCTGATATCAGACTGCATAATTTTCTTCATGCTGCTTGTCATCTCTTGCTGAATGGAATATTAGGACCTGATTGATTGATCACCCCAAATCGGCTAATATTTTGTGGTCTGCAGGAGGTAAGTGCAACGAGAGTTCTGTGTCGCTTTTGACTTACTGTTTAAATTAAGCGTTCTGTTTTTCCATCATTGGTGGCAAGGAAGTTCTTAATTCACTCGCAATAAACAATAGCTTAATTCACTCGCAATAAACAATATCTTAGTCTAGGATCTTTCCATCTTTTATTTACCTGGTAATTTGTGCAGTCACGCAAGTAAGTGCCTGTCTCCTCTAAACTATAGTACTACTCAGAATGTGCCGAGCCTGTTGACTTCTGATTGGCTCTCCGGTCTCCAGTGTTTTCCTCCCCAAGAGCCCATCGTTAGGTACTTTCACCAAAACACCATCCTATCCTATGGTTAACATGTAGTATTTTAGTTACAATCCTCTATGTTTGTTTGTTCTTTCCCCCTTTTTTTTTCAGAGTAGCCTTGTATGTTATTCATTGGAAAAGCTAAGGCCTATTCGTTATTGGCAAGACGTAAAGTTTTAGCTTGCTGCAAAATCATTATGTGGTAATGAGTTCCATGCTTGATATGTTGGTCGTAACCTTGGACTAAACGATCCATGCTTAATAACTGAGTAAACATGGTGCAGACAAGCAAGACGGATGCCTCAGCTTGCGTTGCACGGTGTCCAAAGGTGCAATATTTCTTTCATGAATCTATCCTTGCTGCTGACAATGAACTGGTAGGACAGTTTTTTGCTGGACCATCTTGCCATAAATCATATAGGTATTCTATGCACATAGTGCAGCGAGGGTTAGTTTCTGCCTACTACGCAATTAGAATTTGCTAGCTGTGGTCCTTCCATGAATTCCTCAAGTGCAATCTTTCACAAGTTTATGACTAGAGCACGAAGGGTCTGTCGCATTAGAATTGGGTTCGTGTGTATTGCTAATTTAGGGATATATGTTCTTTCAGATGTGATGTATACTCAAGAACCCAATTCTTGTGTACTACTAGAGTAGGTTACTTGGAAATCAAGATCTCAAGTAGCATTCAGGTCTACAACAATATCCTAGTGAGCTACTAGTTCAGAGTCCTGATTAAGTATGCGCTGAGACGATTGGTCCAGGAACGAATCCAAGCAGGGGGGAAGCGTGTAGTGCCATCCTAGATTCAGATAGCAACTTGAACTAATAAATAGGATTTGGATTAATACTACAATTTAAAAACACATATGGGAGAATCATGGGCACGTCCTGAATAACAACCCTCCCCAGACAAAGGAGATTATTTACATGAAACATGGATAATTGTTTTGCATGTTGTCAAATTGCTTATAGAGTCTGACGTCAATTTCTCGATAGAAACCGCGCAAATACGTCCAGTGACCAAACGATGGCGTACACTTACCGTCTAAGACCACATAAATACTGATCCATTGTGGAACATTGACTGTTTGACTGGCTTCAAACTTGACTTGGATATTTCCTCTACCAAAATGGCACGGCACAGCATATGCCCTCAAAATTGAAACCCAGGATTTCACATGAATTTCACCAAAAAAAAGGAACATAACGATTAGTAAGTTATGGAAGACACTGACTGCCACGATCCAAACAATAGAGTATGCTACTGTGTGGAATCTTTGGGTGTCAAAGCGCTGGCCCCAGTTGGCCTCTCGGCAGATCCATGGAATCTCAACTTCCAACTAGAGAATCTTAATATTCAATCACTTGATTATTACTCAGTAGAGCCTGGAACCCTACCGCCTTGCAAGATTCCGTCCTGCTCCAAAACCGACGACTTAAGAGCATCTCCACTCGTCCCCCTCATACGGTGTCCGGTGTGACCCAATTTTGGGCCGTATGGGAGGCCCCTGTTGGCCTCTCTGTGCGACGCATAGAAGAAATGCATGTAGACATCGTCAAGTTCTTGTAGCCGGAGGTGCTCCGACAGGAAAACTTGGCAGAAGATGTCCCACCCGTAAGGCTCGCCGGTGGTCCGGTAAGCCGGCCCGTGGGGTATCGGCGGCCGCGGAAGCTCCTCGGGCTCGGGCAGAGGACTAGACCAACCCAGCTCGTTGGTGTTGGCTCTGTTGGAGTCGTCGGAGCACTCGGAGTCGGTGTGGTTAGGTCCAGGGAGAGGCGGAAATGGGTGCCACGGATCTTCTGCGGGCGGTGGGAGAGGTGGAGGAGCACGGCGGCCAGGCATGGTTGTGTGCCGGCCCTACTGGCAGCAACACCGCCGGTCGCCAACCTAGATGTAGAGGGAGAGGGTGCGAGGTCTGGCCATGGTGTAGATCTGCAATGGTGATAAGCCACCACGCCTACATATAACGAGAAAATGACGGAAAGCCGAGGTGAGAAGCGGTGAAAGGGCATGGCGGGAAAACGCGTGGCCGGCGACCGGACGGCGCTCGGGAGACGAGTCGTCTATCTCACTATCAGGACTGGCCCACATCGTTTTCAGTTCCATCCAAGACCGCCACGTTGGGTTTGGCTTGAGGGCGCCGGATGGCAAACCGGGCCGGCATGGAAATAATTTTGGGGGGCGGGCTGGACGCGATTTTAAGCGTCGGCATCCCGGTAGCCCTTTAGGAGGGCTTTAGGACCCCTAGTAGTGGAGATGCTCTGAGAGCTGCAATAATTGTCTGTGATTAAAGAAGTGTCCCTCGCAAATAATTGTATGTAGTACCCCATAGGTCGATGGAACGTCAACACCTAATAAACATGGGCGTTGCCTGCGACGTATCACGCGCCGAGCTACACCATGGAATCTGTATCAAGCTTTTGCAGCCTCCGCTCGTTTTCTCTCTTTCTTTTGGAGATCAGGTTATGCGGCGTCAAAAGCAATTACAAGCCTAGTTTTCATTTCAAATGATGAATTTCATGTCTAGTTTAGTTGGTATGGAGGAAAGTGGTAGGTCGGGTTTGGTGACCAGCCAAAGTTCCATCGATCGGGTGCGTCTCTTTCCCCATGACCTTTTCTCCCCATGGTTCTACGAGGATAAAAGAGCCGTGGTGCTCCGTCGATGATAAGATTGATCTCCTGCGTGATCACATCCATCGGGTACGTGGAAGGCATCGTCGGCATGTATCAAAGGGAAAAAGAACGTGCTTTTGCCGAGATAAGACGGCGACGATAGAACATCATTCGCGTCACATTGGGGAGCGACACCGATTTGGAGTGTGACAAAAGAGCGGACGCGAGTTAACGAGCCTTCCAGGCCGATGAACGATTTTTTACCTCCTACTCCCTCCATTTCAGAATATAAGATGCTTTAGACTTTATTTTACTCCCTCAATTCAAAATATAAAAAAAAATCCAACAGAGGCCAACATTAGTCTTTTCTGTACACTTGGTCTGTAAGATTAGTCTAGAAATTCTATTGAGCTGTCAGGAGTGACAACCGCTGCTCCGATGCCGGGTGTTACAGATTCCGGAGCCAGATTCACTACACAAAAGCTAAAATCTAAACCAAAGGGGTCCCAAACGGACACAGATTCCTGGAATGCAACCGACTTTTCAAGTGCAAAACAAAAGTTAGTTCCACCCTAGATTTCATTGCGTTGCGTCGAGCCAAAACTGATTATTTACTTGCAATGCCACCGGAAAGCTGACCGGTTTACTTCCTTCTTTCTCCAACCCCCCGCACGCCTCTTTCTTTCCCACCATACGCCCAAGAAAGCGCAGAGGCCAGGCTAGGGTTGCCCTCACCGGCCTATGTCGGTAGCCTCTAGCAGTACTCTGGCCGGGAATCTAGCCACACCAGTCCCTGCTCCTCTTCACATGCTAGATCGTCCTGCATGTCAACCCAACGCCAAGCTCTAGACCCAGCCTCCGCCACCTCCATAGCTTTGCCAATCACGCCGCCACTTGCAAGAACTATGCCTAAGGCCGGTCGGCTGGAGATCGACTATGCCGACTTGAGGGATGGATTTCCCTTCCTATCTCCCATCCTCTCTCTCTGTTACATCTCCTTCCACCACTGAAAGGACATTTATTGTCATAATCACTTTTGGTGTTCGTTAACAACAAGTAGATCTTTTTACAGTTTGTCACTATCAACAGGTTGGTATTATGATAAGTGAAAAGTACCCTCACCCTTTGGAAAGATTCCTGCAAGAGTGACATAGTTCTGGAAATTCTAGATCGGAGTCTCTGGTCGTCTCCGGTGTGGTCCGGAGTTTCCGGATGTGTCCCCGGTGGAGGCTTCAGAATCATGGCTGGGACATTCTGTATGGGGGTGCGGAGCAAGGTCCGGAGGTTTCTTCGGAATCTCTGGTCTCGGCTCAGACCGGAGTCTCTGGTGCTGGAGGACCGGAGTCTCCGGCCCTGCTGGGTCATACCTGGCCCTGGTCATTCAAAAGGGTCGTCCGGAGGCTAGACCGGAGATAGACCGAAATCTCCGGTGTACAGACCGGAGTCTCCGGTCTGGTTCTTCTCCAACGGTCAGAAAACGGTTCGTGGAAGGGCCTACCTATAAATAGGGACCCTTATCCCCTTCCTCCAGTTGCTCGAGCTGCTCAAGAGCACAAACTCCATTAGAGGCACCAAATCTACAAGATCTCTCTATCCAACCATCCAAAGTCATTGATCTTTGGAGAATCGAAGGAGGAGGCCTTGATCTACAGCTTCACCAAGAGAGATCTTCATTTCCCCCTCATTCACTTGAGGGCCCCCAAGCTCTAGTGTTTCTTTAGAAACCCTAACTTTGATTTGGTTCTTACAAGCTTGTCTTTGATTGTTTTGACAGCTTGCTTGTATTTGGGAGCCTCCAATTAAGTTGTGGATGTGTGTCCCGAACTTGTTGTAAAGGTGTCAGCTTCCACCTCGAAGGTTGCCGATATAGTGAAAGGTGAATCGATCCCTTGGGGTGAGGTTCATCGGAGAACAAGGGAGGCCTCTCGTGGCATTGGTGGTTTGAAACCACCCCCTCTCCAAATGTAGACGTACTTCCCCTCAAAAGGAAGGAACTACGGGAAACAAATCCTTGTGTCTCCGTGTCCACCACTTTGGTTACTTATATCCTTTATCGCACTTTACTTACTTGTTCTTGCTTAGTGTTGTGATAGTTGTTGCTTGGTTGACATATAGGTAAATTCACCTTAGTTGCATAATCTAGAGAATTTACCTTTCTTGTCAAACCCTAAATTGAAAAGGAAGAAAATTTGAAGTAGCACCTATTCACCCCCCCCCCCTCTAGGTGCCCATACGATCATTTCAATTGGTATCAGAGCCTCGGCTCTTTATTCGGGCTTTACCGACTAAGAGAATATGGGTAGCCATGATGGGGAAGGTGGTGGTGAGCACACCACAGTGACCATGGAAGATCTCAAAAACTTGGAAACAAGATTGAGCTCTTCCTTGGTCAACGAAGTCAAGAAAATGCTTGAGCAACTTCTTAAAGACAAAGATGGCTCATCATCTCCCTCTCCTCAGGAGGAGCCGCCATCCGTTTTACCTAAAGGGAATGCTCCGGTATCCCCCGAGGGTATGATGGTGGGGGGCAAACAAGACAACACTAATTCCTCCACACAAAATGATGGTGGGAAGGGTGAGCATCGTGATTCATGGTACTCTCCCAACCCTCCAATCCCTCACCCTCATGTATACAATAGAGGTGACCCACCTAAGCTTGAAGCATCTACTACTTTTGCTCAATGGAAATCTCTAATGAAAACTCATGTGCGCGGCTCTTGCATTGAACTATGGAACATCATCGAACATGGACTCTTTATTGGGGATCCAAACAACTTGACAAGAAGAGAAGTTGTCAATAGTCAACTCAATGTCACTGCTTTGCACATGATTCAACAAGGATTGGGTACAAAGGATTACCCACACATTGAGCACCTCAGCATTGCCAGGGAAGCTTGAGATGCACTCACGGTGTTGTTTGTTGGGAATGAGAGCATGAGGAGGAACCGGTATGATGCTCTAAGCAATGAAGACGAAGGCTTCTACATGATGGAAGGTGAAAATCATGAAGACATGTACCGTAGGCTCAAGACCACCGCCACCGCTTTTAGAAATGTGGGTGCCTCACATGTGGATGATGCTTGGATAAAAAGGAAATATGTGAGTGCACTCATGCCCTTTGAGCCCACTGACTTGAAGAGCCTACAAGGAAGACACAACTACCATCTCATGACCTCCAATGAAGTTATGCAAGAGATGGCATCGTTCAAGGTTGCCTCCAAGAATGCCAAAGATGCCCGTGCTCGTGCCCTTGGTATGAGCAATGTTGTCAATGTTGCTTTGAAGGCCAAAGTTGTGGGACATGGAGATGAAGATGATAGTGATGAGGTCTCTCCATGGACCACCCCGATGATGTCAAGATTGCTCATAGTCAATATATGGCCTTCTATGCAAAGAACTTTTGGAAGAACCCCGCCAAGGCCAAGATGGAAATGCAACGAAGAAGCAACCCAAATGGGAAAAGAGAAAACACCACTAGATTGAGAACTTGCTTCAACTGTGGTGACCGCTATCACTTTGTGGCGAGTTGCCCCTGTGATAAGAGAGAAGATCATGGGGGTAAGCTTGTGTTGAAGAAAACTCCCAAAGCACCTTACAAGAAACCATTCATCAAGAAGAATCCCATCAACAAGAAGTCGGGAGAAATTGTCTTGATCACTCATGAAGAATACTCCTCCGACAATGAAGATCATGAAGATGAGGAAGAGGAAACATCTAGTGATGTGGCTGCTCTAGACACTACTTCTACTCCGACATTCTCACTCTTCGATTCTCCAAATGAGGACACTCCCATCAAGAACGTCACTTGCCTTATGGCAAGGGGAACGGAGGTATCCTCATCATCTCACTCTACTCCCTTAGTTAATAATGAAAGTGATGATGAGATGTCTCTTGATGTAAAAAGGGAATTAATTGCTTTCGATGAGTTTGTGACTAACTTAAAAGGGGAGGCCAAGATACATTTTGGGAACATCTTAGATCAACTTTCACACACACAAGAGCCTCTAGATGTAAGATGTAAACTTGGGAATGAACACATGATTGAGCTAGAGGCCTTAAACAATGCTCTAGAAGAAGAACAAGAGACTAGGATGTCCCTTGAACTAAAACTTGAAGGGCTTGATGAGGCCAATGACATTATTGTTAATAAACTCATCAAAGAACGTGATCATGCTATTGCTAAATGCAAAAGAGCTAAAAAGGACAAGATTGAGTTTGGTGTGGTTCATGAAAAACTTCGTAAAGACTACAATGTCTACCTTGTGCAGCAGTTCTACGCCACAGTGGTATTTGGATCTGATCAAGACAGGACCATGACTTGGATGTCTGGCACCACCCGCTGCAAAGCAACATTCCATGACTTTGCCAATGTCATCTTTGAGACCTTTCATGGCGTATCCACTCCAGTTGGGCTACGCATGCACTCTGCGGCTCTTGGTGAGAACAAGATGAAGCTTGTGTTAGATGTATATATCTGTATTTTGTATTCCCCCATATGTTAGGGGGCTTCCTGCATATTTGCCCTGTACCTGTACTATATATTGTGACCTTTGGCCCCAGAGGAATACATGTTGCATATTCCTGACATGGTATCAGAGCTAGGTTAGACAAATTTTCTGCAACATCGTCACAGCCGTGACCGTCCCTGTCGTCGACGGTCTTGCCGTCGTCGCCGCCGCCGGTTGCCGCCTTGTTCTTGGCCGTCCTTGCCGGTTTTCTTTTGTTTCGAGATCGGTCTGCACCAATCCGCTCCGTCCTCGTTTCGTCCTCGTTTGGCTCGATCTTGCTATATAGATCGGATCGACCCTCACGAACGGTGAAGCCCTGCAGATTGATTCGACGCGGTCCTCACCCTGGCGCCGACGCGGATCAGGCGTGTTGGCGATCCTCTGGCGCCCAGTGCGTGACGCGGATCGCTCATCCCACCGCCGCCCTCTCACATGCGTGACGCGTGACGGGACTGCCACCGCCCCACGCGCCACCTGCCGCCAGACTACACGCTGCCCACGCGGCTCGGCTGTACTCCCGCCAGGCGGCGCTGCGTCTGGCGTGGGTCTGCCTCCCGCGTGGCTGACGCCCGCTAGCTCGCCTAGTCCGTCTGCCTCCGCTGAAGACACACGGGGAGCCAGCTCGCGTGATGCGCCTCTGTCCCACGTGCCTCTGTCCCTGATCCTGACGCGACGCGTGCTCCAAGATCGCTTCTTCCTCGCTCGCCTTGGTGCTGCTTTCATCGCCATGTGCCGATTGCCGCTTGCCTTCCACCTGCCTCGCCACGCTGGTTGTCGTCTGCTTCGTCAGATCAATTAGATCTGGTTGTAGATCTGATCAAAAAAAAAAGAGAGAGAGAGAGAGATGTCTTCTTCATCGGGTTATGTTGCGATTCCTCGCTGCCCGGTGGTCTTTGATGGCACGAATTATCCTGATTTTGCTGCCTTTATGCGCGTTCACATGCGCGGTCTCCGTCTTTGGGGTGTGCTCTCCGGCGAGGTCTCCTGTCCGCCGTGTCCCCCTGCTCCTGTGGCTCCTATTTCGCCGACACCGATTGTTCTTGGTTGGCCGACGCTCAGAGGCCAAGGATGCCGCCAGAGTGCGGATGATAATGTCTTTGCTTATGACCGAAGTTCAAGGGTACTCTTCCGATCTCGAGGCCTACCGACACGCTCATTGCTTACACTCGGTGGGTTGATGAGGATGCTCGTCTTTGCTGTTCTCACCTCCGGTTACGCCTCGATGTCTTCTTGAGTTCATGAGTCTCCTACTTGTTGCCGGTGGGCTCATCTTCGTCGGCCTTATCACCGTCTGGGATGCCCTTTACTGTCTGTGGTTCGCCAGAGCATGCTCTCCAAACAGGTGATTCTACTATTGATGAGTTCTATACTGAGTCTCGCTATTTGGCGTCAGCTTGACTCTCTCCGTACTGCTGTTTGTGTGACATGCTCGTGTTGCCAGATTGTGCGCTCGGATTTGGAGTTTCACCGCATCTATGAGTTTTCATCTCGGCCCGCCAGAGTTTGAGCCCCGGCGTGCTCAGCTGAATGCTCGTGGTCGTGTTCCGCTCTCTGAGGTGTTGTCTGAGCTTCGGGCTGAGGAGACCCGTCTTCGTGGTGCTGGTCTTCTCGCGGTTCCATCCGTGCTTGCTACTCGTGGTCCTCCTATGCCGTCTAGTCCCTCGACTCAGCCGCGGTCCCCTATGCCGCCGCCGCCGCCGATATTACCCACTCCTCCAGGTCAGGGTCAGGGTCAGGGTCAGCTTCAGCAGCCTCTGGGTCAGAGTCAGCACCAGCAGGCTCGTGGTCAGGGTCGTCGTGGTTCCCTTCGTCACTGCTCTTATTGCAACAGGGATGGCCACACTTGGGCCACCTGTTATACACGGGACCCCAGTCTCCGTCAAGAGATCGTGCTCGTGGTCACCGGCTCCTTCCGGTCTTCACGGTTTCTCTCCGATCGGACATTATCGGAGTCTTCGCGGTCCGCTTGCTCTGAGGCTCTTCTTCGACGGCACCGCTGGTTACGGATCGCTTCTTGCAAGCTTGCGACCACCACCTTCTACACCGTCAGTGCGTCTCCATGGTATCCGGATTCGAGCTTCCTTTCATATGACCTATGAGTCTTCTTTTCTGCGCTCTTCGTTCTCTCCTTCTTGGTCCGTGTTTTTACTGATGGTACCTCTTCCGCTTTCTAGTCGGGCACCCTTTCTACTTCTTTTCTGTTCCTGATATTTCTCATGTCCCTCTTCTTAAGATGAATCATTCTCTGCTAGCCACCATCGACTCTGGTTGTCGCGTCATTCTTGATCTCGATTCTTGTGTTGTCCAGACCGTCGCACACAGCCTGGTTGGAGCCCTCGCAATGTGACTCTTCAGGACTTTGGGAGTTAGGCGGCTTCGTGTTCCTTCCGCCACTTCATCCGCCAGTTCTTCTCCGGTCGCCGCCACCAGCTCATTTGAAGTGGCATCATCGTCTTGGTCACCTGTGACTCTACTTTGTCGTCATTAGTTCATCGTGGTCTTCGGGGTGCGGCTCGGAGATGGGTCTTTGCATTGTCGGTGTGAGGTTGGGTAAGCAGATTGACTTCCTATCCTACTAGCGCCATTCGTATCTCAGCGACCTTTTGATTTAGTTCATTCCGATGTTTGGGGTCGGCTCCTTCGCTCGAAGGGGCCATCGCTACTATATTTTATTCATCGATGATTTTTCTCGTTACACTTGGTTGTATTTTATGCGCTCGAGTGAGGTGCTCTCCATATATCAGCGTTTTGCCATGGTCACTCAATATTCTACCCCCATCCGTGTGTTTCGTCTTGATTCTGTGGTGAGTATATCTCCCGGATGTTGCGAGGTGTTCTTGGCCGAGGCACCCTTGCTCGATTCTCTTGTCTGGCGCACATGCCCGAATGGCGTTCTTGGCGTAAGCATCGCCATCTTCTTGAGACCACTCGCTATGATGATTGCTTCTTCTTCCGCCGCATTTCGGGCCGAGGTCATCCACTACGGCTTATCTCATCAATATTCAGCCCTCTGCTGCTTTGCAGGGCGGTATCCCTCTTGAGCGCCTATCTGGACAGTCTCCATACTACTCCATGCTTCGCTTGTTTGGTTGTGTTTGCTATGTTCTCCTTGCTCCTCGCGAACGCATCAAACTGACCGCTCAGTCTGTTGAGTGTGTCTTCCTTGGATACAGTGATGAGCATAAGGGCTATCGCTGTTGGGACCCTGTTGGTCGTCGGATGCATATCTCTTGTGATGTTACTTTTGATGAGACGCGTCCTTTTTATCCTCGTCCCACCGCTGGCACTTACCCGGTGGACGATATCTCTTTTCTTCTCTTTCCCGACACACCTCCTTCTACACCTATTGTGTCTTCTTCAGGATCTCCTCCCCCTGATTTCTCTTCTTCGACGCCGTCCTCCTCTGCTCCGTCTAGTTCTCCTAGTTCTCCTCGTTCTCCGGAGTCTTACTCTACTCTTCCTCTTCTTCATCGCTGCTCTCGTCGTCTTCCTCTCGATGATCTTCCATCTACTGCCCTGTTCACTGTCGTCGTGCTCTGACCGTTACTCTCCTAGTCGGTATGGTCTTTCGTTGCCTCTGAGCCGACTTCTTATCGAGATCTTGAGCATCATCCTGAATGGCGGTGGCCATGGCTGAGGAGATTGTTGCGCTTGAGCGCACTGGCACCTGGGAACTTGTTTCTCCCCCTCCCGGTGTTCGTCCTATCACATGTAAGTGGGTCTATAAGATTAAGACTCGCTCTGATGGATCTCTTGAGCGCTATAAAGCGCGTCTTGTGGCTCGTGGTTTTCAGCAGGAGCATGGTCGTGACTATGATGAGACCTTTGCTCTGTGGCTCATATGACCACCGTATGCATTTCTTCTTGCTTCGCTTACATTGCGTCCTGATGCGTGTCCCAGCTTGATGTTCAGAATGCTTTTCTCAATGGTGAGTTGAGTGAGGAGGTTTATATGCAGCCTCCTCCTGGGTATTCTGTTCCCGAGGGGATGGTTTGTCGTCTTCGCCGTTCTCTTTATGGTCTCAAACAGGCCCCTCGTGCTTGGTTTGAGCGCTTTATACGTAGTATTGCTGCTGGTTTCTCCCTAGTGCTCATGATCCAGCGTTGTTTGTTCACACTTCCTCGTGGACGACTCCTTCTTCTCTATGTTGATGATATGATCATTACTGGTGATGATCCTGAGTATATCGCCTTTGTTAAGGCTCGTCTTCGTGATCAGTTTCTTATGACTGATCTTGGTCCTCTTCGATACTTTCTTGGGATTGAGGTCTCCTCCACTTCTGATGGCTTTTACATCTCTCAGGAAAAGTATATCCAGGATCTTCTTGCTCGTGCTGCTCTTGGGGATGAGCGCACTGTTGAGACCCCTATGGAGCTTAATTTTAAGCTTCAACTCACTGATGGTGCTCCTCTTTCTGATCCGACGCGTTATCTGTTGGGAATATGCCCTAGAGGCAATCATGGATGATGAGATTTCCCATTGTATTCATAAAGTTATTAAGTAGTCCTTGTATAAACATCTGATGTGTATCATTGAATATGTGATTCAGTTGTGGAACTATGCATTCATGTTGTTTGTACTAAATATCCTTGGTCATTGAGGTTGTGCTGGACACACAACTTAGACCAATGTGAAAGTTGGCTTGATGACTCGGTTCCACTTGGCATGGGCATGGAGATGCTATTCCAACTTACACAGACTAGGCTAAAGAGTTTAGCGAGTCGGATTGACCCATATTGAGGTACAACGAACTAAGCTGTCATTTGTATATCTCAATCAATGTAATCCTTAGACCTGAGGTTGTTGCATAGTCCGAGTTGAGGATCACCGACTTAGGTTACAAACGCTGATCCAGAATCGGGCGCTTATAAAGGCGAGGTTCGGGTCGAGAATCAAGCTGCGTGATGTGAATAACCAAGATGGGATTTTGCCCCTCCACTCGGAAAGATATTCTCTGGGCCCTCTCGTGAGATATGATTCGGAAAGCATGGCCATGCACGACTCGGTTAAGTGTTAACCGAGGCGATCGGCTAAGAGTTAGTCGGGTGAATCACTTATCTCGGATCGAGAAGAGAGTTGGACTATTTAAGGGATGACATATATTCGCCTATAGTCTGACAAGGTATATCGTGAGGCAAAAGGGACTCAGACGTAAGTCGCATTGGAAAGCCAAGTCGTCATGACTCTTTGGTACTTGGGAATCGGCATGTTCTGCTAGGAGCCGATGCCGATTGATCGATTGTGAGTTGGACTCTAATCGTGTCCAAGTAACCATGAGCTCTGGTCACACACTTAAGAGCGGGAGCAGGTTCGGATTGGATCCGAATCATATAATCTGGTTGGGTTGGACCTAAACCAGATTAGGACTAAGTTAGTGAGTTGGACTCACGGTGACTAGTTTTATATGGGCTTTAGTGAATGGGTCGCGCGAGCAGAGCCCACGTTCACTCCCTATATATAGTGGAGCACGAACCCGTAAAGGTCAATCGTTGTTCGGTTAGGTCATTCCATGTTGGAAACCCTAGCTCCACAGTCCGGCCAGAATTGAACCTAGCGATCGCCATGGCGCTCCTCCTTGTAATGGTGGATACCAACAGAGGTGTTGTGCGATCGGCACCGTGACGATCGGATCGTGAGGATGCCTCGCATCAATCGACGCTACATCGCAGAATCCGCGCGTCTAGTGGTAACCTCGTGGCCTTCTACCTCAGCTAGGTCTTGGGATCACCACGTTAGAGGAAAAAGTTTTGTTTTATCTCTGCGTGGCCCAACATTATCGTCATCTTGTTGGGAGTCTTGTTTATCTTGCTGTCACTCGTCCTGACATCTATTATCCTGTTCATATTCTGAGTCAGTTTGTTTCTGCTCCCACCACTGTTCACTATAGTCATCTTCTCCGTGTTCTTCGTTATCTTCGTGGTACGATCACTCGTCGCCTTTTCTTTCCTCGTTCCCTCCAGCTCCGGTGCTATTCGGACGCTCATGGCGAGTGATCCTTCGGATCGTCGTTCCCTTTACGCTTCTTGTGTGTTTCTTGGTGGTTCGCTCATTGCTTGGAAGCGAAGAAACAAACATGTTTCCCATTCGAGTGTTGAGGCTGAGTTGCGTGCTATGGCCTTGTTGATCGCTGAGTGACCTGGTTACGGTGGTTACTATGGATTTTGGGGTCTTCATTACCACACCCGCCTGGTTTTGTCGTGAAGACAGGTGCTATTAGTGTTGCACGTGATCCGGTCAAGCATGAGCTTACCAAACATATTGGTGTTGATGCTTTCTATACACGTGCTCAGGTGCAGGCTCAGGTTGTTGCGCTTCAGTATGTGCCTTCAGATTTACAGTTGGCGGATTTCTTCACGAAGGCACAGACCAGAGCGCATCATGCTTTCTTACTCTCCAAACTCAGTGTTGTGGATCCACCATGAGTTTGAGGGGGGGGTGTTAGATGTATATATCTGTATTTTGTATTCCCCCATATGTTAGGGGGCTTCCTGCATATTTGCCCTGTACCTGTACTATATATTGTGGCCTTTGGCCCCAGAGGAATACATGTTGCATATTCCTGACAGCTTGCACCTCTGTATTCCAGCGAGGGTGTTGTAGAGGGGTCCAAGGGACTCAAGACTCTCTACAACCTAATGTTGAGGATATTCCGTCATACCATCGCACCAAGTGCTGGGAATGACGATGCTATTAGGGGAGGGCTAGTCAACCTTCTTTATCACACCCACCAGACCTACAATGCTGGCCCAGAGGCAGATGCTGAACCTATTGATGTGATGGATTTTATTTTTGAGGATATGTTCCATGCTATTCTTTACAAGAAGTTTCCTCCATATGCACCTTTGGTTATGAGGCTCATCAACTCCAAGGAGCATAATTCTCCACTTGGCATTGCACCACATCTCACTGAGCACGCATTGGTCTCACTACAGCAGAAGGGGCGTATGGGGCCTGCTCCTAGGCATCGCTATGACAATGATGATGAGGAGATTGAGACTGAGAGGTCACCCTCTCCACCTAGAGTTTGGAGGAAGAATGTCTCCAATGCACCTATGCCTTCCATGACTAGGGACTATGTTCATGAGAAGGTCAAGAAGGCCACTTTTTGGGAGAGGACTCTGTGCTACATGAATGTTGACATCCGCAAGCAACAGCATGTCTCCTACCAAAGCAACAGCGTATTGAGAAGCTCCTCAAGGAAATCAAGGCACAGGGCGAAACGGTTGATGAGGAAGGAGAGGGCAAGTACAATGATGAGCATGGTGCTCAGGAGTCTATAGAGTCAGATCATACTCTCTCTTTCGGGGCATGGAATGCCCAGCAGGACAGCCTTGTTGACTGGAAAACATTCTCCGATATCACCTCTGGATACGGGTACCAGGGTACCTCCTCTTCTCGCCCTCACGGCAAAGGGCCTACGGTCCCTGATGATGATGATGATGACTTTGTTGAGGATGAGGATGCCGAGGATGACGAGGATGGTGATAAATACTGAGTTGTTGGGGAGCTAGTTTAGGACTTTTCCCTTTTTCGGCATTTAGATGCTAAAGGGGGAGAAGACATTCTCATCGATTTGCATGGGTTTGGGCTTTGGATTTGCTATTATCTGCCTTCATTTTCCATATTCGAACCTTGAACTTCATGTGTGTTATTTGGCGTTTTATGTGTGTGACTATGTACTTATGCACTATCTATTGTAACTCATGTGAGATCTGTGTGTGCTATCAGTGATACTATCTACCTTGCATGATTTACTTGTTTACCTTATTGCACATAGTCAGGGGGAGCCCCATTCAATTTATTCCATGCAAAATCACTTGTTGTCATCGAACACCAAAAAGGGGGAGATTGAAAGGACATTTATTGTCATAATCACTTTTGGTGTTCGTTAACAAGTAGATCTTTTTACAGTTTGTAACTGTCCACAGGTTGGTATTATGATAAGTGAAAAGTACCCTCACCCTTTGGAAATATTCCTGCAAGAGTGACATGGTTCTGGAAATTCCAGACCGGAGTCTCCGGTCTGGTCTCCGGTGTGGTCCGGAGTTTTCGGATGTGTCCCCGGTGGAGGCTTCAGAATCATGGCTGGGACATTCTGTATGGGGTGCGGAGCAAGGTCCGGAGGTTTCTCCGGAATCTCCGGTCTTGGCTCAGACCGGAGTCTCCAACCCTGCTGGGTCATACCTGGCCCTGGTCATTCAGAAGGGCGGTCCGGAGGCTCGACCGGAGACAGACCGGAATCTCCGGTATAGACCGGAGTCTCCGGTCTGGTTCTTCTCCAACGGTCAGAAAATGGTTCGTGGAAGGGCCTGCCTATAAATAGGGACCCTTATCCCCTTCCCCCAGTTGCTCAAGCTGCTCAAGAACACAAACTCCATTAGAGCCACCAAATCTACAAGATCTCTCCATCCAACCATCCAAAGTCATTGATCTTTGGAGAATCGAAGGAGGAGGCCTTGATCTACAACTTCACCAAGAGAGATCTTCATTTCCCCCTCATTCACTTGAGCCCCCCCAAGCTCTAGTGTTTCTTTAGAAACCCTAACTTTGATTTGGTTCTTACAAGCTTGTCTTTGATTGTTTTGACAGCTTGCTTGTATTTGGGAGCCTCCAATTAAGTTGTGGATGTGTGTCCCGAACTTGTTGTAAAGGTGCCGGATTACACCTCGAAGGTTGCCGATATAGTGGAAGGTGAATCGATCCCCTTGGGGCGAGGTTCATCGGAGAACAAGGGAGGCCTCTCGTGCCATTGGTGGTTTGAAATCACCCCCTCTCCAAACGTAGACGTACTTCCCCTCAAAAGGAAGGAACTATAGGAAACAAATCCTTGTGTCTCTGCGTCCACCACTTTGGTTACTTCTATCCTTTACCGCATTTTACTTACTTGTTCTTGCTTAGTGTTGTGATAGTTGTTGCTTGGTTGACATATAGGTAAATTCACCTTAGTTGCATAATTTAGAGAATTTACCTTTCTTGTCAAACCCTAAATTGAAAAAGAAGAAAATTTGAAGTAGCACCTATTCACCCCCCTCTAGGTGCCCATACGATCCTTTCAACCACCCTCTGATGCCATGTATGGCATGGAAAAATTTTCCTTTTTTCTGCCATCGATTCCTTGCTATTTGTATGTATAGTTGGTCTTCAAAAAATTTCGGTGCAACATAGCAGCGACTATTGTGTAGCTAGACCGTGCAATGGTCTAGATAGAACATTGTTTGAGTTTGCTTGCAAGGTGATTGTATAAATGCTTGCAGGAAAAATTAAAAAATGTGTTTTGTGTTTAGTGCAGATGTTGTGTTTCGTGCGACAACAAGCTAGGATAATTATGTGCATGGTAGCCATGTTTTTTGTGTAAGGCATATTTCTTTTGATATAATTTTATGATACAACTTTCTATTTCTATTATCTATATGTATAAATATAAAAAGATGAAAAACGAGATGTTCCCAAAATGGTCATTTGCACTCCTACTAGTGTACAAATTGTTTTTTAGCTATCAATTGACATATGAATTCTCTTAGAGCATCAGGGACATTAGAGATATTTTCTATAAAATCTACAGTTCACGGTTGTTTCAATCAAGTAGATTTCTCACAGTTGTCAGCTCTTTCCCCACAGCTGATTTTTATTAATCTACACCTCAACTAAACACACCCTACAAATCTAGGTGCAAAAGTCAAGGCACACGGATAACTACATATTGTTAGAAAAAACTTTGCCAAGACTCTAACGGGGAAGATTGGTGAGGTGGTCATGTTAGAGACGGAATCCCAAACAGGTGACGTTGAGAAGTTAAGAAATTTAGGTGGTTATAGGAGAAACTCAATGTTAAGTGTGTATTAAAATTGTTAGAAATCGATATGTAAACAAGATAGAACACAAGCAAATGATTTGACTATCCTTTATTCCATTGATGATCTCAGTATATATAGAAGGGGAAGGGACGCGAGTGAAGAGACACGTACGTACGAGGGGGTGCAAGATAGTCGGTTGCCATATTGCAACCGACATAGGAAAAATACATGGGAGGATTATCCCTTTAATTAATCTAATCTATTAATTAAATCCTAACACTCCCCCTAATCCTTCCATGTCCTTGTGATTGATCATCATTGGAACCATCTCCTCCAAAAATCCTGTGGGAAAAATACAAGGAGTAGTGTGTATGATATGTTGCTAAAACTCCTTTAAACCCAGTGGAAAAATAAGGAGAAAATGGTGCAATATATAATGGTTAGATATGATGTTAAAACTCCTTCAAACCCAGTGGGAAAATAAGGAGAAAATGATACAGCATATAATGATTATTGCCTCCGTGTTAACTCCATATGAGAAAAACCTTGTAAAAGGGAAAAACCCATAGAGTTTAGAGGACAATATATATGTCATGTATACTTTACTAAAAACCCCGGTGGGGAAAATAAAATATGACATACGATCTTGTGTTGATATTACCTCATTAAAAACCTTGATGAGAACCTGGATAGTAAACTCATAAAGGGAAAAAGAGTGTAATATGGTGCTTTGAATAGGATTAGTCCAGAGTGATATTCCCCCTGATTCTTGCAAATCCTGAAGCCGTCGAATACCAATTTCATGAAAACATTTCTAGAATGTTAAAGTTGGTAGAGACTTCGTGAATAGATCTGCGATGTTATTATCGCATGATTTGACTCGCAAGACATCTATTTCCCGAATCTTCTGGAGTTCATGGAGATAAAACAATTTAGAAGCAATATGCTTAGTGATATTTCTCTCGATGTATCCTATTTGCATCTATGCAACACAAGCAACATTATCTGTGTAGATAATGGTCGATGATTCAAGAGAACCAATACCACATGACTCATGTATGTGGTTTATTACTTTGTAAAGCTACACATGTCAATGTGGCTTTGTATTTCAGAATGATTGGTAGGTGTAGTCACCGAAGTCTATTTCGAAGACACAATGGAGTGACACTTCTACCATGTAGGTACACATTATGGGGATCATTCAAGTAGCCAACATCAGTATATTCTCATGATATTGGAGTTTAGATTTCTCTGAAATTACATGAACATGTCAAATTATGTGTGGTGCTTTGGAGATATCGAAAGATATTTTTGATTCCCAACCAATTGTGTTGGTAGGTCCAATGGCACTGGTATATGGAACTTCAAGTCCCAACATCCCTTCTATATCATCCCGTGGTTTGAGTGAATCTTTCTCTACGTCTAGAGATCAAACAACCGGCATGGGAGATGGATATGACTTGTCCATAGTAAGTTTATCCAATATTTTTTTCTGACACGGCCAACTTGGTGAACCATAATACTTGAGTGAAGGTGCACGAGTATTAGTCATAAGCACTAATTGGTTTTAGCCAAATCCTTTATCTCAAATTCCGTCATTTAGATGATCACGTGCTTCGTCATTGCAGGAGTAATCCTTGTGCATGACAAACACGCATGGGTAATCATCATTGTAGGAGTAATCCTTGTGTATAAGGAACTCACTACGTCGGTTGTACCAAAATATACGAAAACAATAAGCCATGTAATGACTTATTGATTTTTCAATGCATGTTGCATTGATATTTCGATTTGG
Organism: Avena longiglumis; assembly: GCA_030063025.1. Taxonomy (NCBI): domain Eukaryota; kingdom Viridiplantae; phylum Streptophyta; class Magnoliopsida; order Poales; family Poaceae; genus Avena; species Avena longiglumis. The sequence goes on along the minus strand of CP125973.1, from coordinate 441,606,702 downwards.
ATAGAGATTCCATCAGGAACCATACATGTCCAAATATAGTGATCCACACGAAATGTAGTCACTACATCTATCAACTGCATAGATAGATGATTTTGCACTGCCAATGATATAATTATCGGAAAATTTTGAGGATTCAAATCCTGTCTGGAGAGTAGATCTCGGATCTCTGCGAAAACCCAACCTTATGCTAGAAGCCTTGCGTTCTCACCACCTTGTCGTTCTGATTCCTTTTTTGGAAGAGAACATATGGAATCCCATGTATAGGGAATTCATTTGGAAGAGTGAGGCTAATTCTTCTTGGATTGCATCATTTGTTTGTTTCAGTCCGAGCGAGTGGTTTGCACTCTGCCATGGCCATGGTCTTTGGATATGAATCATTATGAAGGATGTTTGCAATAATACAAGAGAAATGTTTGTCGACAATTGTAGGCTTTTGTAATATGATTCTCCAGAATCGATATTGGTGGAGGAAATCTCATGCACCCATGATGACTCTTCGTGATTTCCCAATACGCGTGAGTCCGGGTGTTCCGATGTCCCAACCAATGTGTGCAAACTGAAGCTGGGGTTGTGGAGGTTTCCCTTCCACTGGTGTATACTACCCATAAGGTGTTTTATTAACGTAAGGTTGATTTGCATTTACTGATTTTGAGGATATCTCCTCGATTTTCTTTGTTGCTTTCAGAAAGCTAGATCCTGGTTAGAGGTCGTACTACTCCTCTTCTTTTCAGGTACGGGAAGTTGAGTGGTTTTTATTGGCGCCTCCACTCTTTCGGGCGTATTTCTAGACAGACTAAAGGATTTTGTAACACCTCTGAGATCGGTAAATGAATATGATAGGTTATTTGCAATGGGTTGCAAGTATTTGAATTCCAAACGTACAGTCCAAATTCTTAAATACGTGGATATAAGGTGAAACGTGGAGTCCCAATTGATTTCCTGGTATTCTGCGTGGTATATGAAGTCGCCCCCTAATGCCTGGAAACAATCCATCCTTTAATATATAGAAAATTAGCATACTGGGCTATAAATATATCCCCAACGAGGGGTTCAAGGTACATGTTGATCGACGGAGACCTGTACCCCACATAGATCCTTAGTCTGTGGGTCCAATGATGTACGCTGCGGTGATGAGATCGGTACGCGTGAAGCGCATCTGAACTTACGCAGATAGGAAATGCTTGAAGGATTTCCACGTATCAATTGCAGAGGGGAAGTACTGTTATATGCAGCTAGTAAGTCAGCAGCGTGTAAAACTGCATGACTTCAACGTAAAGTTGGTAGTGCATTTCATCGACAAAAGTCATGCAATGAGTTTGATCCTCTTATTCAGGGATTCAACCAAAACATTATGAGTGTGGATGTATGAGATAGAGTGCTGAACTTCAATCCGCATGGCCATGCAATATTCATCGAAGGCACATGAGAAGAATTCTGCAATATTTTCCTTGCGAATTTATCAAATTCTACTTTCTCGATAATGGGCCTGTAACTTGATTGCTTTCCTCATTATCATAATAAATGCATGGTTTCATGTGGACAGAAAACACATGTATGAGCATCTCAAATCGAAGAAGAGCACTTTGGTGATTACCTTTGAGGTCTTCGATTCTCTGTCGATCTTACCAATTAAGAGTAGATGTATGTCTCTCTACTTCTTTATTCTTGATTTCCTTGTAAAAGAGGCAAAGACACAGGGACTTCCACGGTCAATTTTCTTACTACCTTTTGACTGTTCTTTCCAATCAGAAATCGTTCAGATATGGAGCGTGCTGATAACGTGTTAGAAATCGAGACATAAACAAGATAGAACACAAGCAAATGATTCGACTATCATTTATTCCATTGATGATCTCAGTATATATACAAGGGAAAGGGAGGGGGTGCGAGATAGTCGGTTGCCATATTACAACCGACATAGGAAAAATACATAAAAGGATTATCCCTTTAATTAATCTAATCTATTAATTAAATCCTAACAAAAATATGCCTTGTCTATGTTTTGAGGTGGCTAGTGCGAGCTGTAAGGTAAGTATGCAAAGATTCCCCGCTTCTCACCTTCATGGCTTTTTGATATTTCTCATAAGAATGTAAAATATCATGAGAGGTGACAAGATTTTTTTGGGCAGAGTGCTCCATTAGGGAGGTAGACACATAATTGGACAATGAAGAACCATCGTGAAAAGGCGCAAAACTCTAATATATTTTGTAGGATGTTAGAGGATTCACTCCACATGAATTTTTCATGTAAAGGTCATGTGGATAAAAATGAACAAGGCCGAAGACCACCAAAATTTTGCAAGCATTGCATCTCTTTATATGGCATATTCTCTACGCTTCAACAAGTGTTGAGTTATCAAGAGGGGCAGCCAAATTAACCAAACTATTGCATTCATGCTAATTGGTGAAACATTTTAGGATTTTTTCGATTTCATTATGTATTTTGATTTTAACATCATGACGGCTTTACTAGTGGGGAATTTGCAGTTAATATTTGCTCTAGCAAAGATAAATGACTCGTGGTAGTCTCTCACGAGTGTAACTGACATACATCTAATTCCAAATTTAAAGATATTATACTTAGTGTGGCGCTACGTGCATGTTATGATGGCAATTCCAACAGGACCTGTGTAATCAATTTCACCACTGTATTCAATTTACTTTGGTAAATTAGTTCAGAATTATATAAATAGTGCTAAGTACTATATGTCATACTAAGTCACTCAATTTGGCAACATAGAAATACACCAAATTAAGCAACTTAGTATAAGGTTGTATTACAAAAAATATATCACAGGAACTTTAGAGTTTATATTTTCTTTTTTTTAGAAGAATATATTTTTCAATGATATAATTTTTGTATTATGTATTTAAATTATATAGGTCAAATTGATAACCTAGATACACACGATCGTAAACCAAAACGGAATGTTGGAGTATAATACTCCAGGTTGATTTTTATGCAGTACAAAATTCTTTTTGTAAAAACCTGATGGAGGCAAAGTTCGCAAAGCAGAGTACCCCCAGATAGTCAGGTTACGCACGAACACCACCATTGTAACAAGCCCATACATAATCAAGACAAGCAAACTAACTATCACAGATTAAACCATACTTGATGCAAGTACAAAGTGCAAGTAAACTCAACCAAAACAGAACGATCCAAAACGATATTCCCACGAAACTTGATTGACTGATAAATGATGTACACGAGACCAGATCAAGTCCAGCAAGAATTACAGTCTAGAACAGCCCTCACAACGCACAAGACAGACAGTGAAAAAGGTTGGTTACTGGCCAGCTGGTGTGGTGGTGATGATGTCAGAATCGCCTGAAATTAAACACAAGATAACATGATCACAAACCTATTTGTAGTATCAGAACATGATCAGGTAACACAATGGATGATGGAGCTGAAACCTACCCGGGTCTAAGATACTCAAACAGCAGACACGGAAGTATTTACCACAGGCCGTTCCCAAATCAACATTGTCTGGAAATGAAACAAAATGCAGTTGTCAGTACATTTTGCTGATCTAATAACGGAATTGAGTAAGATGCTGACTGCATTGCCATATTTTGCATAACTGCAAGCTCTTTACTGCTGCAGAATATCTTTGCACTTTTAGCAAAGTACTTCCATGACAAGGGAGCGAGGTAGGAGAACAATGATATTAGCAGGAATGGGAAGCACAACCTCCATGAACAAATTGTTTGGAACTGATTATGAACTAAGAATGGTAACTTACTTCCATGGTAGTGGTGGACAGTGATCTTTGCCAACATAGCATAGTACTCGATCTCAGACTTCCGAAGTGGAGGGCAGTTGTTAGCAATGATCACTAGCTTCGCTGTAAATAACACAAACACATTATTTTATATCAGAAGGTCAACCACAAAATGACAAGGACAAAATGAATGTAGTGCCAGGTCAAACAGAAGAAACACTACCACACTTATAATTGCAACATTTCAAGCTTCAAAATGCAACTAACAAGAAGGATACAGGAATAAATAACAAAACCATGGTCTTGCATCCAAATAGGATTGCAGAAACATATAAAGAAAATTCACGTCCTTGGTAAGGCGCCATCCAAGCATGTATAAAAACTACTCTGGTCTATATGAATAGTCAAAACAGACAGTATCCCCATTTCTGGTAATAAACAGTGAGATAACACTGACCATCATAAATCAGAAAGTGGGGAGAATTATTATGGCATTGACTCATACACAATGGCCACAGAATACTAGTTCCACCAGTAATCAGTTTTTTCAATGCATATTCAATTAAAAAGCTCCATCCTTAAGAGCCGAAATGTAAATTGCTAGTTAAAGAACCAGGCAAGGTCAAAGAAAGTTCAAATGGTACAAAAAATGACTAAGTAGAGAGATAAATAAGCTGAAAAAGGCTACAACAGCAAATGTGTCCAAAGGCTAGAGGGATCAGAATCCTGGCTTGGTTTCTCTGGAGAGAAATATAGCGCTCAGCATGTTCACTGTCGATCATCTGGGGAAAGGATCATCATATCCCTTAAACAAAGTGGGACATAAAACAAACACAAAGACTAATTACTCTTAGCACGAAATATTCTCATTTCTGCTATTAAACAGTGGCATGACACAGGCTCCACTTGCAGAGGATTAGTATGGCATTGACTCACGCAATGACCATATGATTAGATCCACTGGCAATCAGCTTTCAACACCTAATAGGCATACAAACATTACAAAACAAATCCATTGGTGGCAAAAAAAATGTACAGATCATGAACCACAAAGCAATGTTAGTTCTAGTTGGCTAAATTAAAAGAGTCATTACAAAAGTATGAGCTACATAGCAAAATCAATTAAAGCAGAACTACAAAAAGCAGAAACAATAAAGAACAAACGCAGTGTACAAAAACTGGGAGGATCAGAGTCCTGGCTTGGTTTCTCCGAAGAGAAATATAGCGCTCAGTATGTTCAGTGTCGATCATCTGGGGAAAGGATCATCATATCCCTTAAACCAAGTGGCACATTAAAATATACACAAAGACTAATTACTCGCACCAAAATATTATTGTTTCTGCTATTAAACAGTGGCATAACACAGGCTTAAGTTGCAGAGCATTGACTCACACCATGACAATTTGATTAGATCCACTGGTAATCAGTTTTCAACACCTAATGGGCATACGAAAATTACAAAACAAATCCATTGGTGGAAAACATAAACATACAGATCATGAACCACAAAGCAATGTTAGTTCTCAGTAGGCAAAATTAAAGAGTCATTATGAAAGCCTGAGCTACATGGCAAAATCAATTAAAGAACAAATACAAAAAGCACAAACAATAACAAACAAAAGCATGTACAGCAACTGGGAGGATCAGAGTCCTGGCTTGGTTTCTCCGAAGAGAAATTATAGCGCTCAGTATGTTCATTGTCGATCATCTGGGGAAAGGATCATCATATCCACCAAACAAGGCAGTACATCAAGAAATAGTGCTAGGATACGCCCTAAGAAAACCACCATGTCTGCTCAGTATAAAGTACTACATCCGACTAAGTATGTTAAACATTAATTATCACCTACATGGCCTAAATATGTATCAACTGGGAAAGTATCACCCTACTCCAAGTTCATACCATTATCCATACATAATGTATAATCTAGAGAACAAAAACTTAAAAACCTTACGATGACACTATAAATACATATTAAATCCGTATGCTTACGATGTAAGCCACCATCAGCTACTGTGCACGGCAGTGACACCATACTAGTAGAATAACAACGGTGAAGCTAATAACTATAGCATCGACTCATACACAGCGGCAATGAGATCCGTTGGTAATCAGTTTTTGCGATGCGCAAGAACGAACTACAGCATCCATTCATCGTAAGCCAAAGCTCAAACCACATCGACATGACTAGTTCCTCCTAAGTTGAACTAAACACGATATAACGTACAACTCGTACAGCCTATTGCACATAAAACACATATCGTATACAACACAGATCGTCTGAGCTAGGCAAGGCAGGTTGGGTTCTTACACTTGGAGTTCCTGAGGGTCCTGAGGACGGTCTTGTAGCCGAGCGTGTACTTCCCGCTCTTCATGACAAGCTGCAGCTTGTTATTGATGTTGTCCCCGGACTTCTTCTGCACAATCACAACAAAAACAAAGGGAATTAGTAAATCAGCAAGAACAAACAACACGAGCAATCGGTAAAAAAAACAGTGAAATGCTGGATCTGGCTAACGGGCTAAATTGCAGAAGAGCGCCGCAGAAGATCGGCATAATTATGGGGACGTGAGGGGAAGGGGGTCATTACCGCCTTCTTCGTGGAGGCCACCATGGTTGCTACCCGAGGAGAAGAGGCGGCGTCGCTAGGGTTGGAGGCTGCGGCGACGGCGGCGGCTTCTACTCGGGGATGTCTGCAAGGTGGAGGAGTCAGTTGCGCTAGGGTTTGATTATATAGACTCGGGGAGGTAAGGGTTTTTGCCCGGCATGGGCTTTAGTGAGTTTGGGCACCGGGTTGTCAATGGGCTTATTGGGCCAATTTGTTTGAAGACAGGTATTTTCGGCTTCTTTCGCCAAAGTTTATTTAAACTGTTATTTCAGCAAAGTTGAGAAGGGAAGGACATTTGCGGTACTCCCGGTGTATATCTAGTTATTTTAGCTCCTTATTTGTTACTTAAGTTTTCAAAATATAGAATCTATTACAGATGAACTGAAACACGCTTTCTCTACGAACGAACGAATATACCACGTGGCAAGGTGATTCAGAGCATTGCACGTAATCCAAAAAAGATTAGGAAACGTAAATTTTGTAACTTAGAGTATCTCGTTGGCTGTTCCCAAACCGAAATCCGGAGTTAAAAACCGTCGGATTAATATAACTTTCATCTTAGAAATGGCCGAATTTATACTTGCGTTTTCAGATGACGTTTTCAAACAGACGTTTTTTCGGCAAATTTAACAATATTTCACCACAAATCGGCTCAAATTCACATAAACATAATTTTGATCACATAGTTTGGCACGAGACGGCGACGAGTCTGACACGAGACGACGAGCATGGCGATGATTCGCGTCGAGTTTCGCCTGCCAGGCCCATGCACCGCCGGTCAGGCCCGGGTGTGGGGATAGGAGAGACAGAAGGTGGGCGTGTGGGAGGAGAGAGAACGTTTTCCTCACTCGGACGTGGGTCACATGGCGAGATTTGCTACATCTGGTGTTATTAGACGATTCCCATTGTGTTGGGTTTGGCTTGGAAACGCCGGATAAAAAACGCACAATTCTGAACAAAATTGGGCGAAATACGCCTATCCAGATGTAAAAGTCGCCAAAAATGGCCTCCTGGGAACACTAGTGGAGATGGTCTTAAAAGAAGTACTAGCTAAGTGCCCGTGTATTGCTACGGAGCACGACAAAAAAATAATCAACTCATAGTACATTTACTCTAAACAGTTATTTAGAAAGATGCATTGTCACTCTGCTTTGTTATGACACACATTTATCTACTTGAATTTAGATAAACCTTTGCTGCAAGATGTACCTATAACCTCCAGCGACGAATGTTGCCCCACTTTCATGTTTCACGTTTCTTATGATTTGTTTTATAACTCTAACCACTTCTTTTTAGAAAATGGTGTTTTTATTACTTATAGTAATGTTTACACCCGTTCTTTGTATAATTAAGATACACACAGCCGCTAACCCTAACCACTTGAGTCAGATATTTCAATTTGTTCTGCCATCTTCACGTATCCTGCTCAATAGCCGAATTCGCCCGGTGACCCTTATTAGTATCCTCTGGACTCATGTCTCTTGGTTTCACAACATCGCCCTACTCTTCCTTCTCGCCGTTCATTGTCATGAGGTTTTCTGTTTAATGAAACAACTGTTGGCGAATAGCAAGAGAGCAAATATGACACTGGTTCGGTTGAACCAAAACAGTGAGATGGGAGGTTTAAGGTTTTCTTCATAGAATTTCTAGTTGTTCCTTTTCTCACATGTGTTCCCTGGTAGAAACCCCATGCGAACGATCAACATGGCCGCCCTCCATAGCAAGGCAAGGCCTAAAGGCGAGGTCTCTGCTAAGACATACATACAACAATGTATACCTTACGTCATGGCGGTGGTTCCTTTTCTCGGCATGGTCCACGCTCCGGTGATACTCCGTAGACACGCGTGCCAGCGGCAGCTCTTGGCTTCGTCGGGGTAGCGGCGCAAGTCATTTATGGGCTCCTCGTTGACGACCAGTTGTTCTTCCTCTTGTGTGTTGGGTGGCCACGGAAGTAATCGATCAGGATTTTGGAGCATATCGAGGCAGATTTGCACATCCCTCGTTGAAACATAATTAGCAAATCGAGCCTGAGGACAACACGGGGTATTGGTCTTGATGCTAGCCTGGGTCTGCTTTGGTGATGGGTCGACCTGGCGACATGCGTGACAACGTCGAGTAACCGTGTTGCATGTGCGGGATCGGCGGTGGCAACTAAGTCTAGGATTTTTTTGTTTAGAGCAACACACAAATTTCATTAATATAAAATCAAGTTACATGAACGGCAACATACGTGAAAAAAAAAAGACAGACCGGAATAAACTGATTATCCTGAAAATGCAGATAAAATCCTAAAAAATCGAGAAATACAAAACGATCTCTAGAATTTTCCGCAACTACCCTAGCCAGCGGCCGCCGCCCAACACCAGCGCCGCCAAGGCGGACGCCGGAAGAGACGCCGAACCTCCACCATTGCAAGATCCAAAATTGCACCATCACCAACGAGGCTTTGTTGGTCAATGAACAGGCTTGCCGCACGCAGCGAGGCACATGTCGGTGTGGCACGTCGACTGGGGGACGTCCCCGTGCTGTCTTGGACCAAGATCTGTCGCATCCCATCGATAAAATCAAAGAAGAACGGCAAATCCACCACCTCCATACCAACATCCTTGTTCTAGAAGAACCACCTCGCCCCCGCCGCCAACGTCGTCGCGGATAACAACGAACGTCGGCGACACACCGAGAAACTGTTCTTGTCAAATCTGAAGAACAACGAGAAGACCAAGATGTCGATCTGAAGGACCGATCAGCACACCTTGCCATCAACTCCGAGACGCCGTCTCGAATGTCGTCGTCGGTGTGGGAGTAGAGTTGAGGCGGACTTATTCCCATGGACGCCGCTCCCACCACCCGAACGGTGCACCAAAGAAGACAAAACCTAACCCTAACTACTAGGCCGGAACGGAGGAACGAGCCCCCTTCCTCCTGCCGCCGTCGGAGCGGCAGGCGGAGGGACCAAGGCCAACGCCCTGGCCGGATGAGATCGGGAGGACTTCTTCGTCGCCGCCGCCCGCTCGCGAGAGCTAAGTCCAGGATTGTGATGCAGGCCAGGTGCTATCAAATCATAGGAAGGTAATACTGACAAATTGCTTTTCGTGCGGACGATTAGAGGTAACCATAGTACTACTCGCAAAGATATAACAAGGAAAGGATGTGGCTCCTGGATGCTACACACCCCCATATCTAAAAAAATAAAATAACTAAAAAAAGTTTTAAAAATTAAACTTTTTTGGAAATCAAAGATGACCAGATATGCTACTTGTATAAAAATATTTCTCTAGGAAATTACTTTGAAATGCCCCATGACTAGGTTGTTGGGCCACGTAGAGATAAAACAAAACTTTTTCCTCTAACACGGTGATCCCAAGATCTAGCTGAGATAGAAGGCCACGAGGATTACCACTAGACACGCAGTTGCGGATTACTGATGAAGCGCGTCAGTTGAATGTAGCGCAGTCCTCAAGATCCGATCCGATCATGATCGTCTTGGTACTGATTGTACAACACCTCTGCTGGTATCCACACGTACAAGGAGGAGCACCAGCAGTGAACTGCTAGGTTCGGTATGACGGCTGGACTGCTGTGGAGCTAGGGTTTCCAACGCATGAAATGACCTAATTGATCAACCCTCATGGGTTTCTACGCCCCACTATATATAGGGAGCGAACGTGGGCTCCACTTACTCGTGTCCCATTTACTAAAGCCCATATAATATTAGTCACCGTGAGTCCGACTCACCGACTCAGTCCAAATCCGGCTCGAATCCAACCCAACCAGATTTCCGACTCAGATCTAATCCGAATCTTGCTTCCGCTCTTAAGTGTGTGACCCTGCAGGCTCATGGCTATTTGGACACGATTGGCGTTCGACTCTTAATCGATCAGTGGGTAGTGGCTCCTAGCAGAACGTGCCGACTCCCAAGTACCAAAGAGTCTTGGCAACATGCCTTTCCAATGTGACTTGCGTCCGAGTCCCTTTTGCCTCATGATATACCTTGTCAGACTATAGGCGAATAACTGTCATCCCTTAAATAGTCTGACTCTCTTCTCGATCCGAGATAAGTGATTCATCCGACAAACGCTTAGTCGATCGCCTCGGTTAACACTTAACCGAGTCGTGCATGGCCATGATTTTTGAATCATATCATCCGAGAGGGCCCAGAGAATATCTCTCCTAGTGGAGGGGCAAAATCCCATATTGGTTATTCACATCACGCAGCTTGATTCTCGGTCGCCCAGATTATGGTCAACGTTTGACAGAACCTAAGTCGGTGATCCTCAACTCGGACTGTGCAACAACCTCAGGTCTAAGGATTACATTGATTGAGATATATAAATGACAACTTGTGTCATTGTACCTGAATATGGGTCAATTCGACTCGCTAAAATCTTTAGTTGAATCTGTATAAGTCGTAATAGCATCACCATGCCCATGACAAGTGGAACCGAGTCATCAAGCCGACTTTCACATTGGTCTAAGTTGTGTGTCCAACACAACCTCAATGACCAAGGATGTTTAGTATAAACAACATGAATGTATAGTTCCACAACTGAATCACATATTCAATGATACACATCAGATGTTTATACAAGGACAACTTAATATCTTTATGAATACAATGGGAAATATCATCATACATGATTGCCTCTAGGGCATATTCCCAACAGTCTCCCACTTGCACTAGAGTCAATATCTTCTGACATCACATGTCTAGGCATCTAATGCCCATAGCTCTTAGGTGCGCCTCATGCTTTGGCTGTGGCAACGACTTTGTCAACGGATCCGTAATATTTGCATCTGTGTGTACCTTGCATAACTTGATATCACACTGATCCACAAACTTGTGAATCAGGTGGTACCGCATGAGTATGTGTTTATTCTTCTGGTGTTGTCTAGGTTCCTTGGCTTGTGCAATAGCACCATTGTTGTCACAATACACATCTAACGGATTGGACGAGCCCTGAACCACACCTAGATCCATGAGGAAATTCCTCATCCAAACAGCTTCATTTGCTGCCTCCGAGGCGGCAATATACTCAAACTCTGTTGTAGATGCAGACACAGTCTCTTGCCTGGAACTCTTCCAGCTCACAACACTCCATTTATAACAAACACGTATCCGGATTGCGAACGAGAATCATCAGAATCGGTAAGATAACTCACATTCGTGTAACCCTTTACACCGAGTTCATCTTCACCTCCATAAACCAAAAACATATCCTTAGTCCTTTTCAAGTACTTTAGGATATTTTTAGCCGTTGCCCAGTGGATCTCTCCAGTGTCATCCTGGTATCTACTCACGACACTTAGACCATAGGAAACATCCGGCCTAGTACAAATCATGGCATACATGATGGATCCAACTGCAGAAGCATACGGAATCACACTCATCTGACTTCGCTCATCAGTTGTCGAAGGACACTGAGTCTTGCTAAGTTTTAGGCCATGTGACATCGGTAAGAACCCCTTCTTAGACAATTCCAGTTGAATTTCTTCAACACTTTGTCCAAATAAGTACTCTAACTCAATCCAATGAGCCTCCTTGATCTATCTATATAGATCCGTATTCCAAGAATATATGTTGCCTCACCCAAGTCTTTCATTGAGAAACTCCTTTCCAATGATTCCTTGGTTTCTTGCAACATCTGGACATCATTTCCAATCAATAATATGTCATCCACATATAAGATTAGAAAGTTTACTTTGCTCTCGCTAAACTTCTTGTATAAACAAGAATCATGATCACTCTTGATGAATCCAAACGATTTGACTACCTCATCAAAGAGAATATTCTAACTCTGGGATGCTTGCTTCAACCCATAAATGGATTTCTGAAGTTTTCACACCTTGTCAGCATTAGCCGGATCGATAAAACCCTCGGGCTGTATCATATACACGTCCTCGGTTAAATTTCTGTTAAGGAAAGCCGTTTTGACATCCATCTGCCATATTTCATAGTCGAAATAGGTTGCTATAGCTAACATGATCCGAACTGATTTAAGCATCGCTACGGGCGAGAAGGTCTCGTCGTAATCAACTCCTTGAACTTGTCGGAACCCCTTCGCACAATACATGCTTTATAGACGGAAACAGTTCCATCCATGTCAGTTTTCTTCTTAAAGACCCATTTGCACTCGACAGGTCTTGCACCGTCTGGCAGATCAACCAAGTTCCAAACTTGATTTTCATCCATGGACTTTAACTCGGATCTCATGGCTCCAAGCCATGACTAGGAATCAGATCCCACCATCGCTTCTGAATAATTTGTCGGCTCGTCATTGTCTAACAGCAACACATCTCGAACATTTCGTAATCTTGTCGATCTTTGTATTACAGGTGCCGATGTCGGCTCAGCTACCACGACCGGCTCAACCTCCAAGGTTTTTGCCGACTCGCTACTAGCCAGTTCCTCTCGAATTTCTTCGAGCTGCACCGTTCTCCAACTGACTCCCCGACTGAGAAACTCTTTCTCAAGGAAGACACCGTTCCGAGTGACAAACACTTTGTCCTCTTCTCGGTTGTAGAAGTAGTAACCCAAGGTTTCCCTCGGATACCCCACAAAAATACACTTATCCGACTTGGTCGTAAGCTTGTCTGACTGAAGTCGCTTGAAAAATGCTTCACAACCCCAAATCTTAAGAAAAGACAAACTCGGATTTATGCCTATCCACATATCATGCGGTGTCTTCTCTACCGACTTTGATGGTACTCTGTTTAGTGTGAACGCCACTATTTGTAGACAATAACCCCAAAATGACAAAGGCAGATCTGTCCGACTCATCATTGATCGTACCATGTCCAACAAGGTTCGATTTCGCCTTTCCGAGACACCATTCCTCTGTGGCGTTCCTGGCGGAGTAAGTTGTGGAACTATTCGACAACCTTTCAGATGGTCATCAAACTCATGGCCCATGTACTCGCCTCCTCGGTCTGACCGAAGAAACTTTATTTTCTTGCCAAGTTGATTTTGTACTTTATTCTAGAATTCTTTGAACTTTTGAAAGGCTTCCGACTTATGTTTCATCAAGTAGATATATCCATACCGACTTAAATCATCAGTGAAGGATAATGAAGTACTCATAACCACCTCTGGCTGTCGTGCTCACTGGTCCACATACATCACTATGTACTAGTCCCAACAAGTCGGATGCCCTTTCACAACTCTTTGCAAAAGGTGTCTTGGTCATTTTGTCGAGTAGGCAAGATTCGCATGTCTCGAATGACTCCAAGTCGAACGAAGTTAGGAGTCCATCATCATGGAGATTCTTCATGTGTTTATAACTTATATGACCAAGCCGACAGTGCCAAAACTAAGTCATATTCAGACCATTTGGTTTAAACCTTTTAACATTTATGTTATAAACTGACTCACCATCAAGATTCAAAATAAATAAATCGTCCTGGACGGGTGCAAAGCCGTGAAACATATCACTCAAATATAAAGAACAACCATTATTCTTGATATTAGACTCATAGCCTTGCCTCATCAAACATGAAGCAGAAATAATGTTTCAACTGAGCACTGGAACATAATAACAATTATTCAGTTCCATAATGAATTCGGAAGGTAAATGAAGTTGCACCATGCCGACTTCCAACGCAGCGACTCTCGCTTTGCTTCCGACTCGAATATCAACCTCGCCTCTTGCTACGCTCCTAGTTCTTACCAGTCTCTGCAACGAGTTGCAGATGTGAATAGCCGATCCAGTATCATATACTCAAGAAATATTTTAGGTGCATCGGCAAGATAAATGTCTATAACATGGCAAACAAGTGTACCTGAGTCAGAAGTCATACCTCCACTCTTGGCTTTGTCGGCCAAATACTTTCTGCAGTGCCTCTTCCAGTGCCCATCCGCCTTGCAATAGAAGCAAGTGGATCCGGCTGAAGGAGATGGCTTAGTCCCTGAAGAAGCGCTTGGGACCGGGTCCTGAGCCTTGCCTCCTGACTTAGCCTTCTTCTTAGTCCAAGAACTCTTCTTGAACTTAGCCTTATTCTGCACCATCAACACTTGACTGGAACCCTTCTTGAGATCCTCTTCTTTCTGCTTGAGCATCCCATGCAATTCAATGAGCTTCTTATCCATACCATGCATGTGGTAGTTCGATATGAACTGGCCATACGCACTAGTAAGAGAGTTCAGAATTATGCCTGTAGCGAACTCTTCGCTAATGGGGTAGCCAAGTGATGGTGGCTCAGTTGACTGTTGAGCTTCGTTGGAAGACCCCAAGCAGAAGGTATGATGAGCACAACAACAAGTTTTCCCTCAGTAAGAAACCAAGGTTATCGAACCAGTAGAAGGAAGGAAATGACTCAAAGGTGTTGCTAGCAACTTGGAAACCTGCACAACACAAACTCAAGACTTTGCCCCAACAAACAGTGAGATTATCAATCTCACCGGTTTGCTGAAAACAAAGGATTAACTGTATGGTGTGGAAGGTAATAGTGATTTGCGAAAGTTGATATGATGGAAGATGTATCAATGGTAAAGATTGGACCGGGGTCCATAGTTTACTAGAGGTGCTCTCCTTAAGATAAACAAACATGGCATGCTGGGTAAACAAATTACATCAGGGCAATTGACAGGACAGAGCAAGGCATAACAATGCAATACTAGACATTCATGATCCTATAAGTTTTGACTGGGCAATACAACAAGATACATAGACCGACATCCAACTGCATCTATGACTAGTAATCCACCTTCAGGTTATTATCCAAACCCCCTGCAGTATTAAGTTGCAAGCAATAGATCACTGCTTTAAGCAAAGTGTGTAAGGTAAACAATCCACTTATTCCATGAACAAGAGACCGTTGTTTTCTCCCTAGTAGCAATAGCACATCTACAACCTTAGAGATTTCTATCACTTCCCCAGATTAAATAGAGGCATGAACCCACTATCGAGCATAAATACTCCCTCTTGGAGTCACTAACATCTACTTGGCCAAGATAGCTACTAGAAACGGAGAGCATGCAAGATCACAAACAACACAGATATGATAGAATCAATAAGACAAAACCATTAATCAATCTAACATAGTAATCTCAATATCCATTGGATCCCTGCAAACAACATGCATGATTACAAAAATAGATGATCTTGATCATGAACGAAGCTCACAAGATCTAAACATGGTAGCACAAAGGAGGAGATACGACCATCTAGCTACAACATGGACCCGTAGTCCAGGGTGGAACTACTCACGCATCATACCGGAGGCTGGTATGGTGATGAAGAAGGCCTCTAGGATGATCTCCCCTCCGGCAGGGTGCTAGGAAGAGCTTCAGATCCCCCTGATCTAGGGCCGATGGTGGCGGCGGCTACAGAATGTTTCGTGGAAGATTGATCGGGTACTTAGGGTTTTGGTATCGAGGGCTTCTTATAGGCGAATAGGCAAGGCAGGAGGGCACCCGGGGCGGCCGCACCCCCCAGGTGCGGGCCAGGGCTGGCCGTGTGGCCAGGGGCTATGGCCCCCTGGTGGCTCCCCTCCGTCTCGTCTTCTGGCTTCGTGTTCCCACGGTAAAATATTGACTTTGACTTTTGTCCTGTCCAATTTTGAGAATATTGATTTTCTGCCTTTTCTGGAACGAAAAACAGAAGAAAACATGCAACTGGCACTGTGGCATCTTATTAATAGGTTAGTCCAGAAACATATAAAAATATCTCGAAGTGTAGACAAAGCAAAGTAGATACTAAACAAGCATGGAACATCAAAAATTATAGATACGTTTACAACATATCAAGCATCCCCAAGATTAACTCTTGCTCGTCCTCGAGTAGGTAAGTGATAAAAAGAATAATTTTTTAGGTGACATGCACCATCAAAATCAAGATCAAATCATTTGCAAGCATTGAAAGCTGGGATAAAAGAACTCTAAACATGAGCATGAAAGAAGAAGTTATAACAATAAGACAAAGTAACTATGCATGCAACATGAAAGGTTACAAACAAAGATTCATGAATAACATGCATTGAAAAGCGTTTGTTTGTTTCACATATAGAAAACATAGCATAGTGGCATTCAGCATGTCCCTCATGGAGTAGAAAATAGATGCATAGGACACCTTCAAAGTTCATAAGAGTGACTAGATACAAATAGTTCAAGAACAAGGAATATCAACAATATGAATCAATCAATAAGTCTTGGGACAATGCACATAGAACTAAGAATAGCAACTATGCTCTCTTAATTGGTGCCTAAGGATAGAAGGTGGAGACTCAATATAATGGTGGAAGAAAGTTCCTTCATAAAGGGAAGCAGGGATTTCAAGTCTCAAAAAGAGCTTCCAAAAATTATGGTATTTGTTAGCTTTCAGCCCTCATTGCCCATATCATAAGCATCTTGAAGTGATTAAGGTTAAAGTGAACGAACTATGGAGTATATGCTTGACAAAATATAAGTTGGCAATCTCATGTCCCTTGAATACGAGGGCCGCTCCTCATGCTACTCAAGTTTAGTTATTGCAAGTTCTTGTCATAGTAAGTACATGTGTATCATAGAGAACCGCCAACGGGGTACCCATTGCACATGATACATGAGCTATCCCATAATCAAAATGACAAGGCAAGCAGACAATGAGCATCTCAGCAATCTTTTTATTTACCATGGGAATATGGTGCTTTTTCTCTATTTCCTCTTTTGTCATCTTTTTTTCCTTTTTCTCAATCTCTTTTTCTATTTCTTTTTTATAAGAAGAATGCTTCATAGATTTCTCACTATGGTGATGCTGCAAGTTTCTACCATGATTAGACATGGCTTAGGCTAGCGGCCCAGGTGTTTATCTAACACACATACATAACTCCATGGACTTACAAGCTCCCCTTTCATTTCACACCGACGACATCCATAAACAAAAGAGCATGATATTGATGCAGCGTTGAGTTGATGTAGGAGCTCTTCGTTGGGAACCCCAAGAGCAAGGTGTGAAGCAGCACAACAGCAAGTTTTCCCTCAGTAAGAAACCGAGGTTATCGAACTAGTAGGAGGAAGGAAACATCACACAGGTGTTGCAAGCAACGCGGAGGCCTGCACAACACAAACTCAAGAGTTCTCCCCAATGAATCAGTGAGGTTGTCAAGCTCACTGGTTTGCTGTAACAAAGTATTAAACGTATGGTGTGGAAGGTAATGGTTTGCAGCAAGTAAACAAGTAATAGTGGAAGATGTATCAATGGTAAAAATTGGACCGGGGTCCATAGTTCACTGGAGGTGCTCTCCTTAGATAAACAACATGGCATGAAGGGTAAAAAAATTACAGCGGGGCAATTGACAGGAACTGAGCAAGGCATAACAATGCAATTACTAGTAAGAAAGATACTATGAGATTCGATTGGGCAATACAACAAGATACATAGACCGCCATCCAACTGCATCTATGACTAGAAGTCCACCTTCAGGTTAACATCCGAACCCCCTCCAGTATTAAGTTGCAAGCAACAGACAACTGTTTTAAGCAAAGTGCGTAAGGTAAACACTCCACATGTTCCATGAACAAGAGACTGTTGTTTTCTCCCTAGTAGCAATAACACATCTACAACCAAAGAGATTTCTGTCACTTCCCTTGGAAACTAGAGGCATGAACCCACTATCGAGCATAAATACCCCCTCTTGGAGTCACTAGAACTACTTGGCCAAGATAGCTACTAACAACGGAGAGCATGCAAGATCACAAACAACAGATATGATAGAATCATAAAGACAAAACCATTAATCAAACCAACATAATAATCTCAATATCCATCAGATCCCCGCAAATGCAGCATTCATGATTACAAATAGATTAGATCTTGATCATGAACGGAGCTCACAAGATCTATACATGAAAGCACAAGGAGGAGATACAACCATCTAGCTACTACATGGACCCATAGTCCAAGGTGGAACTACTCACTCATCATACCGGAGAGAAGGCCTCCGGGATGATCTCCCCTCCGGCAGGGTGCCGGGAAGAACTTCAGATCCCCCCGATCTAGGGACGATGGTGGCGGCGGCTACAGAAGTTTTCATGGAATATTGATCGGGTACTTAGGGTTTATGCATCAGGGGCTTCTTAGAGTCGAAGGGGGAGGCCGAGGCGGTGGCCAGGGGCACTACACCCTGCCTAGGCGCAGGGCAGGGCCCACCCACGCCTAGGGGTGTGTGGCTGCCCTGGAACACCTCTCCGTCTCCCTTCTAGACTTCTTGTTCCCCAAGGAAAGTTATTGACTTTGACGTTTGTCTCGTCCAATTCCGAGAATATTTCCTTACTAGCTTTTCTGGAACCAAAAACAGCAGAAAACATGCAACTGGCACTGTGGAAACTTGTTAATAGGTTAGTACCAGAAAACATGTAAAAAGCACCTCAAAGTGTAGACAAAGCAAAGCATCAAAAATTATAGATACGTTTCCAACGTATCAAGCATCCCCAAGCTTAACTCCTGCTCGTCCTCGAGTAGGTAAGTGATAAAAAGAATAATTTTTGAGGTGACATGCACCTTCACAATGAAGATCAAACCATTTGCAAGCATTGAAAGCTGGGATCAAAGAACTCTAAACATGTGCATGAAAGATGGAGTTCTAACAATAGGACATAGTAACTATGCATGCAACATGAAAGGCTACAAACAAAGATCATGAATAACCTGCATTAAAAACGTTTGTTTGTTTCACATACAGAAAACATGGCATAGTGGCAATCAGCTTGTCCCTCATAGAGTAGCAAATAGATGCATAGGACACCTTCAAAGTTCACAAGTGTGACTAGAAACAAATAGCACAAGAACAGGTAATATCACAATATGCATCAATCAATAAGTTTTGGGACACTACACACAAAATGACAACTATGCTCTCTTATTGGTGCCTAAAGGTAGAAGGTGGAGACTCAATAGCGGTGGAAGAAAGGCCTTTTATAAAGGAAGCAGGGATTTCAAGTTTCAAAAAGAGATTCCAAAATTATGGTACTTGTTAGCTTTCAGCCCTCATTGCCCCTATCATAAGCATCCTAAAGTGATTAAGGTTAAAGTGAACAAAGATGGAGTATATGCTTGACGAAGTATAAGTTTGAAATCTCAAGTCCCTTGAATACGAGGGCCACACCTCATGCCACTCAACTTTAGTCACCTTTAAGTTCTTGTCATTGTAAGTATTTGCATATCATAGAGAACCGCCAACGGGTACCCCTTGCACATGGTACATGAGCTTTCCCATAACCAAAATGACAAGGCAAGTAGATAATGAGCATCTCAACAATATTTTTATTTACCATATGCATAGCTTTTTATTGAGGATGCTTCATAGATAGCTCACTATGGTGATGCTGCAAGTTTCCACCATGATTAGGCATGGCTTAGGCTAGCGGCCCAGACGTTTCTCTAACACATAATACAAACTCCATGGACTTACAAGTTCCCTCTTTATTTCACACCGGTGACATCCATAGACAAAAGAGCATGATACCAACTGAGTACAAAGTACAAGTGCAATGTTGAAAACGTTCCCCGTGACAGCACGGTTCTGCTAATTCTAGTGTATAAGTGCAAGCATATATAACATAGATGACACAATGGTTCAATTTTATTAGGGGCAAAGAATATAAAGTGTGCCATCAAGTTCGTGAGGGCTTTAATCACTAAGTTTTCACATAACAAAATAGTTTTAAATTGGAAGATAGCTGAAAACAAGAATATACTTGGAATGGTGTAACACACCATGCATAGGAGTTTATAGTGGACACTTTGGAATAACTTGGTTTCTTGGGAGTTGGAAGCATGAGTAGAACTTACTCATACAAGTGGAGGCTAGCAAAAGACTGGGAGCAACCAAATAAGAGAGCAATAATGGTCATAATCATACAGTGCAACAAAGCATTACTAATTAAAGCATAGAAGGAGAGAGCTATGGTGACTTGTTCATAGTCATAACATGGTGTGAGCATGTGCCAAGTCAACCCAAGCAAAGCATCAAAGGAGAATACCACAATACTATGCTTTTGCATGCTAAAACAATGCATAATTTCTTCAAGGCACACTAAGCAATCCCAATTGTTTGGGACAAGACATGCTAAAGCAATAATCACTAAGCATAAGGTCAAAACAACACCTAGCGTGTCATGCTAAAGTCTAAGTCACAGTCAATGCAAGCTCCTCTTGCACTTTCAAGCAAGAACTTACTACTCCTTTCCAACACCAAGCAACTTATTTGCAAAACAACACAGCGAGAACGGGGTCCAAACTACTTTATTCAAGCAAACTAAACAACCTAAGCAAATCAAACAAAAAATAAGATGCTCCAAGAACAACACAATTGTGCATGAAACAATAAAAATGAAGTGTCTAGACAGACCTGAACTTTTTATTGATGAAGAAGGGGATGCCTTGGGCATCCCCAAGCTTTGACGCTTGTACCTCTTGTATATTTCTTGGGATGACACCGGGGTGGCATCTCCAAGCTTGAGCTTTTGTCCATTCTTCATCTCATTACATCATTCTTTATCTACACCTGAAATTTTTTCTTCATACAAAACTTTACACAATCTTCATTAGCAACATTAGTTTATTCAAAAGATATTAGACCTCTGGAAAAGCTTTGGAACAACAAGGATTTTCACTAAAAACACAAGCTACTGTATCAACTCCTTCAAAAATCTCAATTCACCTAAAGAGAACTCAAAAAGGAATCAATAAGAAGCAAATGCAAATAATGGCAGAAATTTGTCAAAACAGACCAGCAGGTAGAAACCGATTTTTTCGAACATATTGTGTTTCTCAAATCAAAAAGTGTTGAACTAACTAAAGTTAGCTAACATACCGGGGGATTTATTCGTAAATTTTGAGCTCAGTACGAGTTACAGAGACCCCTCACGAATTTGTTTGGTGGAGGACAAAAATATGTTTCGGGACAACAACTCCCCAAATCTTACTTCCCTCTCATTAGAGGTCATTCTTGGCACAAAAAGCAAACAAAAAGGATAAGGAGAGGTCATTACTGAATTAATAAATTCTAAGACTCAAGGAAACTTTTGGGTTATCTCCCAACAAGTACTTTTCTTTAACGCCTTTAAGTTAGGCTTGATAGCTTGAGAAGATGCCCACATAACACTACTAGGAAAATGGCTGTAGGTAATCCGCACATCCGTGGCTCACATGGTTGAAGTGCCCTACGGATAAAATAGACGTGGCTCACTTGTGGTTAGTGCCCTACTAGTAACTAAAACAACCGCGGTGCACATGGAGTATGTGCGCTACAGATATGTATGGGTCAGGGGCCTGCCAGCCGCATGCCACATACCCGTAGCGCACATAGTACGGTTGTGGCAAGTTTTGTGACGCACTATGCCATGTGCTCCACGGATGTGTAAACTTAGTAGTAGGGCATCTTGCCCATGTGCCCTACGGCTAAGTATCCTGCACCAACTCCACCCCCCTTGGATCGCCTTTTTAGGCTTTGCAAAAAATAAAATAAAATGAAAAACACTTCAAAAAATAAAATTCTTTCATATTTAGGTAGGTAATGTGTTATAGTTTGTAGGAAAATTAACAAATAATAATTTCGACTTTTTCTGCAAAAAAAGTCATGCCATGGTAAAATGACCATAACTTTTGCATACGATATCGAAAAAAATCGTATAATATACCAAAATGACGAGAACGAGATTCCGCATCTTCTCGTAACAAGCTCCAGTCGTTTAGCGATTATTTAGATTTTAAAAATTCGAAAAAAGTAAAAAGTTACGGTCAAAAGACTATTTTTTTCTGCAGAAAAAAAGATGGCAACTTACCCGTAGCGCAGCACTACCTAGTGCGCTACGAGTAAGTTGGGCGGGATTCAAAATTTGAATCCCCATCCTGCCCACCTACCACTTTTCTTTTCCATCCCCTTCTCTCCTTTTCCTTTTCCTCCCTTTTCCTTTTCCTTTTCCTCCTTCTCCTTTCCTTCTTCTTATTATCCTCCTCCTCCTTCTCCTTCTCATTTTCCTCCTCCTCCTCCTCCTCCTCCTCCTGCTCCTCCTCCTTCTCTTTATCCTTCTCCTCCTCTTCCTCCTCCTTGCAGTGAAGATGGTGACGGCGGCCTCCTCCGTGTAGTGACGACGACGATGGCGGGCTCCTTCTTATCCTCCTCCTCTTCCTCCTCCTCCTTGCAGTTCCGACGACGACGAGGCCTCCTCTTATTCTCCTCCTCTTCTTCTCCTCTTCTTCTCCTCCTCTTCCTCCTCTTCTTATCCTCCTCCTCCTTGCAATTCCGACGACGACGAGGCCTCTCTGACAAGGTGACGATGACAAGGCGACGACGACGAGGCGACGACGACGAGGCGAGGACGACCTGCACCAACGAGCGATGGCACTGACAGCAAGATCCAGATCTGCCGTTTTTTTTTGAATTTTTTAATTTGTATCTGTGGCGCATAGCACGTAGTGCACCACGGTTATCGTTTCATACGCGTGGAGCACAACACATAGTGCGCCACAGTTATCGTTTCATACGCGTGGAGCACAACACTAACTTTTAGCCGTAGCGCGAGGATAGTGGCGCACTGCTAGTGCGCCACGGATGGCCTTTTCAGGTGCGCCACGAATGGCCTTTTTCCTAGTAGTGTAAGAATTATGAATTAAAGTCAAATAGAGCATCAAGAAGCAAATTCAAAACACATTTAAGTCTAACCCACTTCCTATGCATAGGAATATTGTACAAAAATAAATTCACAAAGAACAAAGTGACAGGCATAGGAAGATGAAATAAGAGCAACTTCAAAACTTTCAGCACATAGAGAGGTGTTTCAGTACCATGAAAACTTCTACAACCATACTTTCCTCTCTCATAATTTTCAGTAGCATCATGAATAAACTCAACAATATAGCTATCACATAAAGCATTCTTTTCATGATCTACAAACACATAATTTCTATCAAGCTAAAAAACAATGGGATTAAACCTCCACAGGTTTTATCCAAAGTAGATATTTCAAAAGGATCCACAGGAACATAACATTCATCCTCCTTTGGTAAGCATGGGGGACAATCAAATAATGTAAGGGATAAAGAGTTACTCTCATTAGAAGGTAGGCGTGGATAGATCCACTCTTCCTCCTTTTGTTCATCACTCTCCCCTCTTTTTCATCTAATGAGCTTCCGGTTTCAACAATTTCTTCGTCCATAGGCTCCTACAAGGCATTAATCTCTTCCATTTGTGGAAAACGCCTATTAAAATATTCAAGAATATAGCTATTTTCTTCCTTGTAATTGTCAAAGAAAAATTTAAGTATCTCAAAAACCTCATGTTTAGAAGGTGCATCATCAGTATTTTCAAGTAAACTGGCAAGTTCAAATGCACCCTTGAAGGCAATAAATTCTTCAATTTGTTCTACATCATCAAAATCATAATTTCCTCTAACATAATGTGGCATCCCGCAAAACCACTACTAGAAAATCGCGTTGTTTTTGTGCATTGCATCATCATGACCGCATGCTCATGTCATCATGCCACATTGCATTTGAGCATCGTCACCATCTTGCATTTGCTTGCATAAAACTATTTGCAGAAAAACCTATTTTTATTTCTAAAACGCCCCGTCTTTGTTCAAACGCAACCCCGGGTCTCCGGATTATTTTTGTTTGTCTACTATCGGTTTGCAAACGGTGCATTTAAAATAAATAAAATATTAAATTATTTTAGTGGGGGCAGTCGAACGGGCCGATTCGACCCGAACGACCACCCCCAGGAAATAAAACGGTCCAACCTAGACCCTTTTCTACCCCAACCTAACCTACCCAACCCCTCTCCACCTCACCCCACCCTATAGCAACTTGCCACCTCAACCTTTTCCTTCCCCCAGCCAACCATGCTCTGCCACCTCTTCCCACCCCCTCTCTCACCCCTCACCCCACCCACACACCCAACCCGACGCCCACGCCTGCTGCCCCACCCCTGCCCACCTGCTCCCTCATGGCGTCTCCCTCCTTTCCCCTTCCTCCACCGCCAGCCTCCCCTCCCTCCTCCTGGCCTCCGACTCCGCTCCACCTTGGGCCCCCACTGACCCCAATGGCGCCCTCTGCAGAAGCGGTGCCACCAGCCCGCAGCCTCCTCCTTCCGCCGGAGCTCGCCTCCATGCCCCTCGCCACCTCCCGTCGGCCGCGTCCCTCCTCCCACGCGCCTCCTCCTCCTCCGACGCCGCCCGCCTCCTCCTCCCGAGCCCGCCTCCACCGCCTCCGTCGCCCCTCAAGCTCCCGGCCGCGTCACGTCTGCCTCGCTCCCGCCTCGGCCCTCACGGCCGCCTCCCTCA
The DNA here is from genome assembly GCA_030063025.1 of Avena longiglumis. Classification (NCBI taxonomy): domain Eukaryota; kingdom Viridiplantae; phylum Streptophyta; class Magnoliopsida; order Poales; family Poaceae; genus Avena; species Avena longiglumis. The sequence continues at coordinate 441,582,108 of CP125973.1, read as the reverse complement.
ACCGCCCGTCCCGCCTCGAGCTTCCTCCGACTGCGCGCCCCGCCTCCTTCCTCTGCCCCGCCTCGCTCGCGCCACCTTCCCCACCGCCGCTTCAGCCTGGCCGCCTCGCCTCCAGACTTCGGCACCTTGCAAGGCGCCACCCTCGACCGCGACCGACAGGCACCTCTGCGCCACCGTGGCTCCTCTCAGCGCCACTGACCCGAGCCTGCCGGCGCCTCGCCGTCGTTGGCGTGAGCAGGCCGACCCGTCACCCTCCTCGAGCCGAGCCCCATGTCCTCCCCGCGGCCCCCGAAGCTCCCGCCGCCCGGCGTGGCCGCGAGACCCCTCATGCGGCGTTCAAGACCGCCCCGCAACAAGAACGGCCACGTGTACAAGTGACCGCCAAGATCGACACCGAACCCAAGTGGCGCCCTAATCCAAGATCTTCGTCATGGACCCTGATGGTCGAGATTGGACCGAACCCTCGGACGCCAAGATCTCCCTCTCGGACCCGAAGGCGTCAAGACCCCGGTGTCGAGCCCCAAGTTCGCCATCGATGATCAGGAAGGTACCCCAAGATCTTCCCCGACACCGAGGACACCTACACGGAACGACAAGATCGCCACACGGACGCGAACCCCAAGACCCTGAGGCCCCGAACCGAAGACCGATCCGAAGCGCCAAGGCCGTCAACAGGGAATCGACAAGGTCATCGCGGAACTCCAAGGTCTACTTCGAAGTTTGTCGAACGCCGAGATCTTCACTCGGATCCGAGGACACCGAGACCCCGATGCGACAAGTACTTCATCCCGAACGCCATGACCGTCGACATGACCCGAAGACCACGGATGCGACAAGACCTACCTCCGTTATCCGAGAACGATCCCGTCGAACCCTGAACCCTGAGACCGACCCCGAACCCCGGAACCTCAAGATCTGCCGAACCCTAATGTGTGAACCCCTTCCCGAAACCCTATTTTATAATATAATAAACTTGTCGCATATTAAATTGTCATTCTTGCATGCATCGTTGTCTGTGGTTTGGGGGCCTTATGCCGATTCACCTCATAATTAAATATGGGGCCCATATGCGGGCAAATCTAGTCGTATATTGGCCTCATTTAAATCTGGGTAGCGAACCGGTAACTTATCTTGCCTTGTTAAACAACATTTAAATTGTGGGGTAGCTAAATAACATGAACCATCTAATTAATTGCCGGGACCCCGATTCCGCTTAATATGACCTAATTGCATCGCATCTTGCCATGTCATACATCCTGCATGCATCATGCCGATCTTCTGTCGTAGTATTAAATAGTGCATCCGGTATTTGTTCTAGTGTTTTGCTTCTTCGCGGATAAGGCCGTTGAGTTAATGTGAGCTTCGCCCCGATCTTCGGTTGAACCTTCGACAATGTTTTCAGGCGAGCATCTCCCCCTTTCTACCTATCTTACTTTTATAGTATTTATTCCCTCCTGTTGATCTATTGCTATCTGTGTCGCGTTGCTCTAGTTTTCGTACCCGAGATATTCCTTGCAGCCTTATATTGCCCTGGAGATATCCTATTACCTGTTGTTTGGTAGCTAGTTGGACTTGCGCGTCATAGTCGCTTGCTCAAGTGCTGTTGCGTCGTCAAGTGCCACAGTTGTGGAACCTTGCTGCATGTTTGATGATGGAGATGATCCTGGCTTTACTTATCGTTCACTTTAATTCCTGTTTAATAACTAAAATTGAAGTAAGCAGAGGCATCGGTGGGTGATAGATAATATTTGGTTTCCGAATGCCCACTTGTGTCCCGTAGGACCCCGAGTACTTGATACCTGTTCCTTGATTTATCGCGCTATCCACATCCGGGAGGATTATGGGACCCTTAGCGAGCTTGATTCGGTCTTATTTCTTGGGGCCACAAACTAGTTTGAGGTTTTATTTACTATCTGTACTTATGCCATGCTACTCGCTTTATTTACGATTGCGAGGAGCACCTTTGCACTGTTTAGGATCGGGACACGTTTCGATTGTTAACAAGCCGATTTGGGTTCCGTTTTGGTGTCCACCCAAACCTCGGGTGGCCAGAAATATTTCTGAATCTGTGGTTGCTTGGTGTACAAGGTGAAATATTTGAATCCTGTGATTGCTTTGTCGTGAAAGCCTCGTTGGGTTTTGATTTGGTTTCCGAGGTTGATCGAGTGTGTGTTGCTATTTGTGCACCCGCCGGGTTAAAACTTTCTGAAAGTGTCCGCGTTATGGACGACTTGGAGCCTGATTCTCGATCATAGACAAGCATAACTAAAGTAGTGCTATCAATTTGACTTTATACTGACTAGTAATCAGCTTCACTATAATGGAATGGCTAAATAAAACTGCCAACAATTGCTTGTTTGGGTTGTCGCTTGCGACCATTGTACCTGACTAGTAAGTATTGCAACTACAACGGAATGGCTAAATAAAAGTACCAACAACTGCTGGGTTTTGGGTTTATCTCATGCTATCTGTATCTGATTAGTAATTGTTGCAACTACAACGGAATGATTAACTAAAGGGCCTTGCTTCTTTTATCGACGATTATCTATACCGACTAGTAATTGCCGCAACGATAACCGAATAAGTAAGCGCCAGCGTGTGAGTTCCTCGGTTGACTTCCTCGATCGGTCTCGAGGGAAACGCCAGATGGGTTTGATTGGTGGTAGTATCGTTGGTTCGAATAGGTCTTTCTTCCCCTCTCTGCTTGCCGCGGTTGTACCGAGTCTCTATAGGTTGTTTAGCGCATCTTCTGCCGCTTGATCCACCATACCTATGTAGGCGAGGACCGCGAATTCTAGTCTCGCCGTGTCTGGCCTCGATCGACGCTCCTCTTTTCCTTTGCCCTTTGTCGGCACCCCTTTTGTTTAAGAAGGTTTTGAGATCGACGTCGTTAGTAGGGTTACCCTTTCGGCTTGGCCTGGGCAGGGTTATGGATGCCATTGGTTATTCTTCAGGGCTCTTAGCCCCATTTGCATCTTGTCCATAGTCGGACGCTCCATCGTTTTCAAGGTGATTTGGATCTTTGTATATTATATTTGTATTCTTGACTCTTTGAGTCATTTGTCATATATATACGTGGGTCCCATCGAGGACCTGCGTGTAATGTTATTACGTTTCCACCCGCACGAAAGTGCTGTGGGCACCTTGAATCGTTTCTATGCGGGTTTGGCGTGAATCGCTGAAACTTGCATAGGTCGATTCTCGAGGGTGTTACAGTGGTATCGAGCTTTCAGCGATACCCCACAAGTCCAGCCTGTAGGATAACCTAGCTAACGGCCGAAGTAGAGTGTCGAAGACTACTTTGGAAAAACGGTTGGCTAGATCTGGTTAGGTCTGATTTTACTCCTTACCCCTCTGCTATTCTCCTCTTACCTCTACGTGTTTTGAATCCGCTCTCGTCCCTTTCTTCGAGTCCAGGAATTCTCGTGGTTGGGTTCCGTCGTACCTTCAGGGTTTCGCTTCCTCCTTTGGTAACGGTGTTTCTACATCTGGTCTTCATGCTAACCGAGGAATCCTTCGTCTGGTGGACTTCTCTTTGATCCTTCTAGTGCCTTCCGGTGTTTTCCGACGCGACGACATCATCTACGCCAGATCCGATGCAGAGTATGCATCACTCCTTTGTTCCGAACCTCGCTTGTCGAGATCTTCAGTCTGTTTCCGAGAGTTGGTTGCATAGTCCGCCTATTCGTGTGCCGAGTAATGGTTTGAGTGCGGGATGGAGTAGCTACCATACCACTACTCTTATCATTCGCTCTTGTACATCGAATCAGTGGATCCAGCAGTTTTACTCCGTCCACGGAATTTAGGGGTGGCTTTATCTGTTGATGCCTCTACCTTCGACCTTTTGTTTCCGGAGTGTTCTCTCGACGATCAAGGACAACGACCTCTTGTTAGTGGTGTCGCGAAGATCTACACGGAGCGAGAAGACGCAGATCGCCGACCTTCCTTCCGGTACCATGAGGCGGATCTCGAGGGCGAGATCCATTGTTAGTGGTGTCGAATTGTGGCATCCCGCAAAACCACTACTAGAAAATCGCGTTGTTTTTGTGCATTGCATCATCATGACCGCATGCTCATGTCATCATGCCACATTGCATTTGAGCATCGTCATCATCTTGCATTTGCTTGCATAAAACTATTTGCAGAAAAACCTATTTTTATTTCTAAAACGCCCCGTCTTTGTTCAAACGCAACCCCGGGTCTCCGGATTATTTTTGTTTGTCTACTATCGGTTTGCAAACGGTGCATTTAAAATAAATAAAATATTAAATTATTTTAGTGGGGGCAGTCGAACGGGCCGATTCGACCCGAACGACCACCCCCAGGAAATAAAACGGTCCAACCTAGACCCTTTTCTACCCCAACCTAACCTACCCAACCCCTCTCCACCTCACCCCACCCTATAGCAACTTGCCACCTCAACCTTTTCCTTCCCCCAGCCAACCATGCTCTGCCACCTCTTCCCACCCCCTCTCTCACCCCTCAGCCCACACACACACGCAACACGACGCACACACGCACGCTGCAGCCGGCCCCACCCCCTGGCCCACCTGCTCCCTGTCCCGCGCGCGTCTCCCTCCTTTCCCCTTCCTCCAGCCGCGCCAGCTCCCGTCCCTCCCTTTCGCCTCCTCCGACGCCGCTCCACCCAGCGTCCTGACCCCAGCCGGCGCCCCTCTGCAGCGGCAGCCCCGCCTGCAGCCATGACCCACCCAGCGCCTCCTTCCGCCGGAGCTCGCTGCCCGCCTCTGCAGCCCCTCGCCACCTCCCGTCGGCCCCGCCCCCTCCTCCATGGCCTCCTCCTACGCTCAGCGCCGCCTGCCCTCCTTCCCCGAGCCTCGCCGCCGCCTCAAGCTCCCGCCCGTCGTCTGCCTCGCTCCCCTGGCCGCCCGCGCCGCCAAGGCCCGCCGCCTCAGCAGCAGCTGCCGCCTCCCTCAACCGCCTGCCCCTCGATCTCCCTCCGACTGCCCCGCCTCGCCCGCTCTCCTCCCTTCCGCCGCGTCCTGCCTCGCTCGCCACCTTCCCCACCCGCACCCCAGCCGCCTCGCCCCCTCGGCTCCACCTTCCCCAAGCAGGCCCTGCACGCGCCACCCGGTCGCGACCGAGCACCTCTATCGCCACCGTGGCTCCTCTCAGGCGCCACCGACCCCGAGCCTGCCCCGGCGCCTCTGCCTCGCCGTCGTTGGCCGTGAGCAGGCCCGACCCCGTCACCCTCCTTGAGCCGAGCCCCATGTCCTCCTGCCGCGGCCCCGAGCTCGTCTTGCGCCGCCGCCGTGCGTGGCCGCGAGACCCCCTCCGCCGCGCGTTCAAGACCGCCCCGCAACAAGAACGGCCACGTGTACAAGTGACCGCCAAGATCGACACCGAACCCAAGTGGCGCCCTAATCCAAGATCTTCGTCATGGACCCTGATGGTCGAGATTGGACCGAACCCTCGGACGCCAAGATCTCCCTCTCGGACCCGAAGGCGTCAAGACCCCGGTGTCGAGCCCCAAGTTCGCCACCGATGATCAGGAAGGTACCCCAAGATCTTCCCCGACACCGAGGACACCTACACAGAACGACAAGATCGCCACACGGACGCGAACCCCAAGACCGAGGCGAATCAAGACCGATCCAAGCGCCAAGGCCAACAGGAATCGACAAGGTCATCGCGAACTCCAAGGTCTGCCGAAGTTTGTCGACGCCGAGATCTTCACTCGGATCCGAGGACACCGAGACCCGATCGACAAGTACTTCATCGAACGCCATGACCGTCGACATGACCAAGACCACGGATGCGACAAGACCTACCTCCGTTATCCGAGAACGATCCCGTCGAACCCTGGGCCCTGAGACCGAACCCCGGAACACCAAGTTCGTCGAGACCCTCTAATGTGTGAACCCTTCCGAAACCCTATTTTATAATATAATAAACTTGTCGCATATTAAATTGTCATTCTTGCATGCATCCTTGTCTGTGGTTTGGGGGCCTTATGCCGATTCACCTCATAATTAAATATGGGGCCCATATGCGGGCAAATCTAGTCGTATATTGGCCTCATTTAAATCTGGGTAGCGAACCGGTAACTTATCTTGCCTTGTTAAACAACATTTAAATTGTGGGGTAGCTAAATAACATGAACCATCTAATTAATTGTCGGGACCCCGGTTCCGCTTAATATGACCTAATTGCATCGCATCTTGCCATGTCATACATCCTGCATGCATCATGCCGATCTTCTGCCGTAGTATTAAGTAGTGCATCCGGTGTTTGTTCTAGTGTTTTGCTTCTTCGCGGATAAGGCCGTTGAGTTAATGTGAGCTTCGCCCCGATCTTCGGTTGAACCTTCGACAATGTTTTCAGGCGAGCATCTCCCCCTTTCTACCTATCTCACTTTTATAGTATTTATTCCCTCCTGTTGATCTATTGCTATCTGTGTCGCGTTGCTCTAGTTTTCGCATCAGATATTCCTTGCAGCCTTATATTGCCTTGGACATATCCTATTACCTGTTGTTTGGTAGCTAGTTGGACTTGCGCGTCGTAGTCGCTTGCTCAAGTGCTGTTGCGTGTCGTCAAGTGCCACAGTTGTGGAACCTTGTCGCATGTTTGATGATGGAGATGATCCTGGCTTTACTTATCGTTCACTTTAATTCCTGTTTAATAACTAAAATTGAAGTAAGCAGAGGCATCGGTGGGTGATAGATAATATTTGGTTTCGAGCGCCCACGTGTCCGTAGGACCCCGAGTACTTGATACATGTTCCTTGATTTATCGCGCTATCCACATCCGGGAGGATTATGGCACCCCCCTTAGCCAGAGCTTGATTCAGTCTTATTTCTTGGGGCCACAAACTAGTTTGAGGTTTTATTTACTATCCTGTACTTATGCCATGCTACTGCTTTATTTACGATTGTGCGAGGAGCACACTGTACTGTTTAGGATCGGGACACGTTTTCGCGGTGTCGACAAGCCCAGTTGTGGCATCCCGCAAAACCACTACTAGGAAATCGCGTTGATTTTGTGCATTGCATCGTCATCATCATGCACTGTTTGCATAAAACTATTTCGCAAAGCCCGTTTGTTTTCTGAAACGCCCCGACTTTTATTCAAACGCCAAACCCCGGAGGTTCCGGATATTTTGTTTGTCCAAAACTAGCTATAAACTATTTGAAAATAAATAAAAATTATAATTATTTTTGGTGGGGCAGACGAATGGTCCGAACCGACCGAACGACCGCCCCAGAAGAAAACTAATCGGTCCGCTCTAATCCTATTCCTACCTAAAACCCTACCCACACCCCCACTCCACCTCACCCCCTCCAATCACTGCTTGCCACCTCACCTCCTCCCTCTCCCTCAACCACTCAGCACCTGCCACATCATCCCTCAACCCTCCCCACCTAATCTCTCTCCTCTCCCCACTCAGCTCCACCTCCCACTACACACGCACAGTAGACACGCCCCTCCCCACCTGCCGCTGACTTCCCTGGCCCACGCGCCCACCCCACCGCACGCTACACGCACACACCCGCCCTGTCCCCGCGTGGACCCCACCCCAGACACGCTTCCCACGCGCCAGTCCCCCCGTCCCCAACCTCACGCACGCGGCCTCCCTTCCCAGCCTTTTCTCCCCGCCGCCTCCTTCGCTGCTGGCCAGCAGCCGCCCAGCGGACCCCTCTTCGACCCGCCTCCACCGCGCCAGCCCCGCCAACCGCTGCCGGGCGCCCCACCCAGCGTCTGCGCCGCGCAGCCGCCCAGCTCCTCCGCCCGCATGAGCCGCCTCTCCGGCCAGTTCACGGACCTCGCTCCGCCCGCCTGGCCCGCTCCGCTCGGTCTCCCTCAGCCGCCTCGAGCTCCCATGTGGCGCCCGCCTGCCGCCTCGGCCGGGCGCACCGCTTCGCCTCGTCGACCTCCTGCCTCCGTTCGTCCCAGCACGTGGCTCCGCCTCGGCGCTTCGCCTCGAGCCCCTCCGGGCGGTCCTCCCCAGCCGGGCGACCCTCCTCGTCCCAGGCTTCGCCGCCTGCCTCGCCCTCGCCGTTCCAGCTCATGGCGTCGCCCGCCCTCGGCCGACGCCTTCCCCTGCTCAAGCGACCTCCGTTTCCTCCGGCCGCGTCTCCGAGCCCGACCCCGCCAAGCCCCGGCCTCCGCCTCGTCGCTTGGGTCAACCGCTTCGCCGTGGAAGGCCCTGGCCTTGCGCCTTCCATCGCCTTTGCTCGCTGTGGCCAGCACCTTTTTCTCGCCTCGTCGTTGTTGCCGTGTAGCAGTAAGGTGGCATGTCCCGCAAGGTGTTTGGGAGATGCCCTCTTGGGACCTGACGGTAGTGTGGGTTAATCAGGAGCCGTCCTGGTCGAGTTCGCTTCCAAAGACCGGCTTGCCAAGTTCGCCCACGAGACCATCTGACGCTCGAGAACCGAGCCATCCGAAGAGCTCCATTGCCGCATGAGATACCAAGTCCGGCGATTGGATCCTACATGAAGGACTACTCCGAGGATCGCTGACACTGGACCCCCAGGAGCTCCTTCCCGGATCCGAAGCCCCAACCAAGCTCGCCGTCCCGGACGCCAAGATCACCGACCTGGCACGACAAGTCCTCCTTCCTGCACCGATGTCGACGACGTCGCACGCCAAGTTCTTCGACCCCGGCCAACAAGATTGTCCACTGACAAGGTCTACTACCGGATTCGAAGACTGATTCCGGCGCGCCCGAACCCTGTCGAACACCAAGAACCTCGGAATCGCCAAGATCTACTTCACGGACTCGAGCACCCCGGACCCGAAGACCACACGCGACAAGATCTGCGCCCCGACGCTGACACAAGTTCTGCCCCGGACACCGAGACCCCGATGCGACAAGATCTAACCCCGGAGTTCGAGAACGACCCCGTCAGAACCCTGAGACCGACCCCGACCCCCCGGATCCCCAAGATCGTCGAGACCCCTAATGTGTGAACCCCTTATCCGAGAACCCTATTTTATAATATAATAACAATTGATGCATATTGAAATGTCATACTTGCATGCATAACCATGTGGTTTGGGGGCCTTATGCCGATTCACCTAATAATTAAATATGGGGCCCATATGCGGACAAATCTAGCCTTATATTGGCCTCATTTAAACATGTGTAGCGCACCGGTTCCATCTGTTGTCTTGCTAAACAACATTTAATTTGCAGGGTAATTAGATAACTTGAACAATATAATCAGTTGTCGGGACCCCGGTTCCGCTTAATCTTGACCTAATTGCATCGCATCCTTGCCATGCCATGCATCATACATGCACCATGCCGATCTTCTGCCGATCTTAAATATTGCATCCGGTGTTTCTTCTAGTGTTTTGCTTCTTCGCGGATCAGGCCGTTGAGTTGATGTGAGTTTCGCCCCGATCTTCGGTTGAACCCTTCGGCAATGTTTTCAGGCGAGCATCTCCCTCTTTCTACCTATCTTACTTTTATAGTATTTATTCCCTCCGGTTGATCTATTGCTATCTGTGTTGCGATGCTTTAGTTTTCCAGATTCGATATCCCTGACCTTATATTGCCTTGGACACACCCTATTACCTGTTGTTTGGTAGATAGTTGGACTTGTGCGCCGTAGTTGCTTGCTCAAGTGCTGATGTGTGTCGTCATATGCCACAGTTGCTGATGTATTGCCGCATGTTGATGTTGGAGATGATTCTAGTTTTACTTATCGCCACTTTAATTTCTGTTTAACAACTAAAATTGAATAAGCAGAGGCATCGGTGGGTGATAGAAAATATTTGGTTTCCGAACGCCCACTTGTGTCCCGTAAGACCCCGAGTACTTGATACCTGTTCCTTGATTTTTGCGCGCTATCCACAACCGGGAGGTATATGAGACCCCCCTGAGCCAGAGCTTGATTCAGTCTTATTTCTTGGGGCCACAAACTAGTTTGAGGTTTTATTTACGATCCTGTACTTATGCCATGCTACTTTCTGTATTTAAATTGTGCGAGGAGCACACTGCATCGCTTAGGTAAGCGGATTGATTACGCGGTATCGACAAGCCCAGCCACACTTCGGGTTCCCGATCGCCATGACCATTGTCGCAAACCTTGAGGCCGTCTCGAGCTTGCTTACTGCGGATTCTACTTAAGGGTGGCCCCGAAATATTTCTGAATCTGTGATTGTTCATCGTGAAAGCCTCGTTGGGTTTTGATTTGGTTTTTCCGAGGTTGATCGGCGTGTGTTGCTATTGGTGCACCCGGCGGGTAAAACTTTAAAAGCCGTGTCCATGGATATGGACGACTTGGAGCACGATATCTCGATCATAGACAAGCATAACTAAAGTTTATCGCTATAAATTTGACTTATAATGACTAGTAATCAGCTTCACTATAATGGAATGGCTAATTAATACTGCCCACAATGCTTGTTTGGTTGTCGCCATACAATTGTATCGACTAGTAAGTATTGCAACTACAACGAAATGGCTGAATAAAAGTACCAACAAGCTGGGGTTTATGGGTTATTTCATGTTAAGCATATCGGACTAGTAAGTCTTGCCACTATAACGGAATGGTTAACTAAAAGTGCCCACCGCTTACTTTATCGACGGTTATCTAAATCGACTAGTAAAGTGCCACAACTATAAGCGAATAAGTAAACGCCAACGGTGTGAGTTCCTCGGTTGACTTCCTCGTTTGGTCTCGAGGGGAAACACCAGATGGGTTTGTTTGGTGTTAGCTTGTGTTGGATCCGGATAGGCTCTTCTTACCCCTCTCGAAAACCGCCATTGTATCAGTCTCTATAGGTTGTTTAGTGCATGCCTTTGCCGCTTGATCCACCATACCCATGTAGGCGAGGACGCGAATTCTAGCCTCGCCGTGTCTTGGCCTCAAGATCGACGCTCCTTCTTTTTCCTTTGCCCTTTGTCGCACCCCTTTTGTTTAAGCAGGTTTTGAGATCGACGCCGTTAGCGGGGTTACCCTTCCGCTTGGCACAGGTGGTTATGGACGCCATTGGTTATTCTTCAGGGCTCTTAGCCCCATTTGCATCTTGTCCGTAGCTGGACGCTCTATCGTTTTCAAAGTGATTTGAATCTTGTATATTATATCTGTCTTCTTGACTCTTTGAGTCGCTGTTATATATATCTGTTCTGTGGGTCCCATCGAGGACTGTTGTGTAATGTTATTACTTCGTTTTCCACCCGCACGAAAGTGCCTGGTGGGCACCTTTGAATCGTTTCTATGCGGGTTTGGCGAATTTTGCTCAAACTTGCATAGGTCCGATTCTGAGGGTGTTACACCAGTTTTGGGTTCCCAGTCGTTCACAGCCGTCCACCCAAACCTCGGGTCCGTCTCGGAGCTAGCTTACTTCGTTGCGGGTGTACTCCAAGGGGTGGCCCCCTGAAATATTTCTGAATCCTGTGATTGCTTTGTCGTGAAAGCCTCGTTGGGTTTTGATTTGGTTTTTCCGAGGTTGATCGAGTGTGTGTTGCTATTTGTGCACCCCGGCCGGGTTAAAACTTTCTGAAAGCCGTGTCCGCGGTTATGGACGACTTGGAGCACAGTATCTCGATCATAGACAAGCATAACTAAAGTAGTGCTATCAATTTGACTTTATACTGACTAGTAATCAGCTTCACTATAATGGAATGGCTAAATAAAACTGCCAACAATTGCTTGTTTGGGTTGTCGCTTGCGACCATTGTACCTGACTAGTAAGTATTGCAACTACAACGGAATGGCTAAATAAAAGTACCAACAACTGCTGGGTTTTGGGTTTATCTCATGCTATCTGTATCTGATTAGTAATTGTTGCAACTACAACGGAATGATTAACTAAAGGGCCCACTGCTTCTTTTATCAGGACGATTATCTATACCTGACTAGTAATTGCCAACGCGATAACCGAATAAGTAAACGCCAGCGGTGTGAGTTCCTCGGTTGACTTCCTCGATCGGTCTCGAGGGGGAAACGCCAGGATGGGTTTGATTGGTGGTAGTATCAGGTTGGTTCCGAATAGGTCTTTCTTCCCCCTCTCTGTTTGCCGCCAGTTGTACCGAGTCTCTATAGGTTGTTTAGCGCATCTTTGCCGCCGCTTGATCCACCATACCTATGTAGGCGAGGACCGCCGAATTCTAGTCTCGCCGTGTACTGGCCTCAGTACTGACGCTCCTCTTTTCCTTTGCCCTTTGTCGGCACCCCTTTTGTTTAAGAAGGTTTTGAGATCGACGTCGTTAGTAGGGTTACCCTTCCGGCTTGGCCTGGGCAGGGTGATGGACGCCATTGGTTATTCTTCAGGGCTCTTAGCCCCATTTGCATCTTGTCCGTAGTCGGATGCTCCATCATTTTCAAGGTGATTTGGATCTTTGTATATTATATTTGTATTCTTGACTCTTTGAGTCGCTGTCATATATATCTGTTCTGTGGGTCCGATCGAGGACTATTGTGTAATGTTATTACTTCGTTTGCACCCGCACGAAAGTGCCTGGTGGGCACCTTCGAATCGTTTCTATGCGGGTTTGGCGGGAATCGCTGAAACTTGCATAGGGTCGATTCTGAGGGTGTTACACATAAGAAGATATGGTAACATTATCATTATACTCACATTGAAAGGGTAGGTGTTTATACCTCCTGTAGCAACTAGATTTATCAAAGAAATAAGTAACATTATAAGTAGAGCACACGTCTCTAGAAATAGTATTCAACTTATCAATTTGTTCCCATACGTGTTTCCCTTTTTGTGACAAACGATGTTCCTTATAATAATACTTTTGTTCATCCGTGAACCCACCTTGCCAATAAGAACTAGTTTCAAAGAAACCATCCATTGATAGAAACCATGGCAAAGCAAGGCAAAGACAGACCAACAACTAGAGCAGGAACTAATTTTTGTGTGTTTTTGAATAAAGAAAGCAAACCAAATTAAACTATTTTTTTGGGTTTTTTGAAAAGAGGCAAACAAAACCAAGCAAAAGAAACAAAGTAAAGAGAGAGGAAGTGGAGGACTCCCCTAGTGAAGACGTCCTTAGCCTCCCCGACAACGGATCCAGAAAGCTTGATGCAGCGTAGAATTGATGTAGGAGCTCTTCGTTGGGAACCCCAAGAGAAAGGTGTGAAGCAGCAAGTTTTCCCTCAGTAAGAAACTGAGGTTATCGAACTAGTAGGAGGAAGCAAATGTCACACAGGTGTTGCAAGCAACGCGGAGACCTGCACAACACAAACTCAAGACTTTGCCCCAACTAATAGTGAGGTTGTCAATCTCACCTATTGCTGTCACAAAGGATTAAACGTATTGTGTGGAAGGTAATTGTTTGCAGCAAGTAAACAAGTAACAGTGGAAGATGTATCAATGGTAAAAATTGGACTGGGTACATAGTTCACTAAAGGTGCTCTCCTTAGATAAACAACATGGCATGATGGGTAAACAAATTACAGCAGGGCAATTGACAGGAACTGAGCAAGGCATAACAATGAAATTACTAGTCAAAAAGATCCTATGAGATTCGATTGGGTAATATAACAATGTACAAGTGCAATGTTGAATGCGTTCCCCATGACAGCATGGTTCTGCTAATTCCAACGTATAAGTGTAAGAATATACAACATAGATGACACAATGATTCAAGTTTATTAGGGGCAAGAAAAATAAAGTGTGCCATCAAGTTTGTGAGAGCTTTAATCACTAAGTTTTCACATAACAAAATATTTTTTAATTGGAAGATAGATGAAAACAAGAATATACTTGGAATGGTGTAACACACCATGCATAGGAATTTATAGTGGACACTTTAGAATAACTTGGTTTCTTGGTAGTTGGATGCAAGAGTAGAGCTTACTCATACAAGTGGAGACTAGCAAAAAGACTGGAAGCGACCAACTAAGAGAGCAATAACGGTCATAATCATGCAAAACGACAAAACATTACTAATCAAAGCATAAATTGGTACTACAAGTCAAGGACTAAATGATCATAGAGGCTATGGTGACTGGTTCATAGTCATAACATGGTGTGAAATTGTGCCAAGCGTTGGGGATATGCTATATGGGTATCCTAATAGCATGTCTCTTATCCGACTAACCCGGGTGGCCCATAGTCGGTAGCATGGCCTATGGCCTGCTGGGCGGCCCAGTTAGGTGGATCCAGAAGGGAGGCCCATGCCGGATAAAGGAAGGCTACGGTGGAGTCACCAGCGTACCCGGAGCCTTGGAGTGCAAGATACACAAGACTAGCGATAGACGGTGTAGGACTCTGTAACCTGTCCAGCTAGGACTTTTCCCTGTAACCCTAGGAACTAGCGACTATGTAAGTCGGGCCTATGGGAGCCTTTAGGGCACGATCATAGATAACTTCAGACAACCTCGCACAGCGAACCTATCTCTGTAACTTTCGATCTTATAGTGATTTATAGCGGAGTAGGATTCCGCCACCGTGGGATCTCGAACACGGTAAGCCGTGTTACCTCGTACTTCAACCGTCCGCCTTACCCCACGTCTAAACACGCCGAGAGGACCCTCCATGGCGTGCTAAATCGGCAATACCACGACGGTTGGCACCCACCGTGCAAGAGGCGCCCGGGCTCTTCGAGGCGAGGACCAAGATCTTCGCGGGAATCAGCGAAACCGTGGACATTGGGCGCGTTCTCTTCTCCGGCAACATTCCAATCGTCCCTCCTGACGAGTTCTGGATCCCGGCGAACACTAACCCTACGCGGTGTTCAATCGTTCCTATCGGAGACATCCACCTCTTCATTGGCGAAACTGACTCGGGCACTAGTTCCCTAGGAGTCGGAGGAGCATCAAGACCCACACGGACCGCCTACGGGCAGGATACGATCGCGGAAGGATCAATGTCGGATCTCTCTTCGGAGTTTGCCGACAAAGATCGGAAAACATCAAGACCCGCACGGACCGCCTACGGGCTGGACACGTTCGTGGAAGGATCGATGTCGGATCTCTCTTCGGAGTTTGCCGGCAAAGATCGGAACAATTCAAGGCCCACCCAAACCGCACCTGTGCAGGATATAAAGGTGGAAGATCACTGCAAATCCGCCGGCTTCGTCCATGTGTCTAGACATCATAGATCCAAGTTCGTCGGTGTGGTTACCATCTTCGATCTAGCGCGTTGCGTTCAGAGAGAAGGCGAAGACCCCCGCGACTACCTCGCCAGGTGGCTCCGTATACGAGCCGATCTGGACCACTACCCCAATGATGATGCTATTTATCACTTCGTGGAAGGATTGGACCGTGGCACGCTTCTCCGACATTCTCTAAGACGGCAGCAGGCATCAGGACGCCTTACTTTTTAAGGCATGGGCATGGTGAAAAAAAAAAAAAAGTCAAAGCGGGGGGGCGGCGCGCGGCATCGCTGGTGCAGCTCCCTCTCGTGGCAGCCACACCAGCCACCGCCACCACCGCCTCCGGCCGCCATCGTCGTAGCAGCACCACCACCTCCAGTCATTGTCGAGGTCGTTGCACCTCCACCGCCCGTCATTGAGGAAGTCCTGGCACCCTCCGACTCTTTCATTGACGCGCTTTATGCTGATTTCAGTGCAGATTCAGAGGAGATAGACTTCAGTCCAAAAGAGCTAGACTCCTCTATGCAGGAGATGGAGGAGGAGTACTCGCGCGACGAGCAAGCTAACAACGCCGTCGCATCCCGGGGGGTGTTCGTCACCATTGGGACGGTGATGGATGAAGATCAACCCGGACGAGCTCCGCCTACGACGCTGGAAAAGGAGAAGGGGCCACTTATTGCTGCTGACGATGATCGCGCAAAGGTCATGCCTCCTCCGCCTAACCTAGTGCAGCAGCCGCTGGAACTCGGCACCGGACCGAGCAACAACAACACCGCACACTTGCCGCCTCCAGCATCCACGTTGGCAACAGCCCATGTTACTCCAGCCGATAGAGTGATGTACGTCAATCTCCTTGTCGAGCCACTGACCATCGCTCATATCCAAAACGTGTCTCAGCTTGACGAGAAGCGTCGGCAGCTTCTAGAGGAGGCGCAAGCCATCGCGGAGCAAGGCGCTAAACTAGATCGAGATCTGGTCAACACTCAGAAGTCCATAGAGAAATCTAGAGCAATGGAGGCCTAGTACAAGACTTTGCTACACCAGCAGAAGGCTAAGAAAGCTCCGGATCGCGTCGTCAACGATCCTGGTGTTCGGCGCAACCTAGGATGGGCTCCCTCGAGGCCGGCACAGGCCAAGCCATACATTGACAGTGAAGGCAAGCAGGTGATTCCCACCCCACTCCTTAACCTCGCCGTCGCCAAGACCATTCTGGAGCAGGATAGATCGCCTGAGGCAGTAGAACAGGTCTATGACCTAGTGTCCAAGGCGGTAAAGCAGCAGGAAAAGTCCACCTCTCAGAGGCTTGAGTCTGACCCAGCGCTCTGCTGATCTAGCCAGTACAAACCGCCAAGGGACAGATCTCCTCAGGATGTCGGGTCACGGACGGGTTCATCAGAACAAAGATGGAGGGATGCACGCAACATGAAGGATGCTATCCCCACATCCTCCGACCACGGAGAAAAAGCCCGACCTCGTCACCCATCGCCACCTCCCCGATCCCCCCGACGTCAGGAAGACCACAGGGCTCACCATCGTACGGATATGCCCCCACCAAAGCAGTGCGGCATCGTCATCTGTGACAACGCGACACAGACCCGTCACGATGAAGAGCGCCACCAAGGACACAAGAGCAGGTCACACCATGACCCTCCACGCCCGACAAGCAACCGTGACAGGCGTGAGGCGTCACAGGAGGGTAACAGCAAGAAGGCTGACCCACCGCCACCTCCGCCTTCGTCGCCACCAAGCAGTCACCATGGCAGAAGAGGCCCGCGTCGTTCACGCAGCCCATCCCCTGTTGACAACAAGAAGAAGAACCCAGAGCCGTACGATGCATGTTCGCGGATCGATAAGATCCACGAGGCTCGGGAAGGACCATACCTGGGACCACGTTGCTTTGGACCTGCAATATGGTCCGCAACTTACCCCAAAGGTTTCCAGATTGACAAGACCATCAAGCCCTATGACGGCACCGCCAAGCCAGCCACATGGTTGCAGGACTACGTCAACACGGTGGATATTGTCGGAGGCAACCCCAACGTCGCCGTCAAGTACCTCCCGTTAATGTTGGTGGGCACGACCCATCAATGGATCGACGACTTGCCGGAGAAATCTATCTACAACTGGCTGGACATGCAAGAAGCGTTCACCAAGAACTTTGAGGGTACATACAAGCGTCCCTGCACTGTGGGCGATCTACAGCGGTGCGTGCAAGAGAAATACGAGACATCTCACGCCTACCTCTCCCGCTGGCTGGATATGAAAAATTCCTGCGCAGGAGTGCATGCTCAGACCGCCATGGCCGCCTTCATCGATGGGTTGGAAGGGGGCACGTTGCTCCGACATAAGCTGAAGCGCTTGCAGGACAATCACCAGCTTGACTTGAACCAGATGATTCAGCTGGCTAGTGAGTTCGCAGCTGCCGACGACGATGCACGTGGCTCATTGCCGGCAACGTCCGTTCCAACTCAAGCTCGGAGGAACAACAGTACAAAGCGGAAAACCGCTGCAGAAGAAAAGCAATCTACCGACATGGTTGCTATGACCTTTGCAGGACGAGGAGAAGGCGGACAACGTGGCCGAGGAAGGGGAGCTGGCCGCGGGCAGCAACGAGGAAGTCAAACCACCTCGGCGCCGCTCCGCGTTCCCCAAACCTACGAGGAGTACCGCGATATGACGTGCCTCGTACACCTCGACACCAATGGCAAGGACACCCATACCAATCGACACTGCAAGTTCGTCAACGACCTCAAGGAAGACCCAGAGTCTGGCTACAAGCAAAGTCGGAAGAACAGACCGCGAGGCAAGGGCAAGGGGAAGAAGAAGGAGGAGGAGTCCAAGGATTCAAGTGACATGGACGAGGACGTTGACCCCAAGCACGCCGCCAAGAGCGACGACAAGGGCAAGAACCCCTTCGCCAAGAAGGCCCCAGTCTACCACACTTTCCTTGGCACCCCCACCGTCCGACAACAGAAGACCTCTCTAAGGATCCTGATGGCCACTCTCCCCGGTTCCCAAAGACTACTGGCCTGGGAGGTTCCAATAACTTGGGACAGGACGGACCACCCAGAGCTTGTGCCCACGGAGAACCAGTACGCCATGGTCATCAACCCATTGATTGACGGCGTGGAGTTCACCAAGTGCATGGTGGATAGTGGAAGCAGCATCAACATCATGTACCTGGATACACTGCAGAAGATGAACTTGATGGAGGCAAACCTAAGGCGGACCAACACCGTTTTCCACGGCGTAGTTCCTGGTCGGGAGGCTCGGTCCCTTGGGTGTATTACACTTCAGGTAGCCTTTGGCGATGTTAATAATTACCGCCAAGAGCGCATGACCTTTGAAGTGGTCCCCTTCAAGAGCGTGTACCACGTCATATTCAGCCGCGACATATTCCAAACGTTCATGGCCAAGCCATGCTTCGTCTACAACAAGCTCAAGATACCCGGACCAAACGGTGTCATCACCGTATCCGGAAGCTTTACCAAGGCAAGGGACTGCGAGATCAATGAAGCAGCCGTGTCGGCATCTCACAAATGAAGAATTCAAAGAGATCTAGAGCAAGGTCAATGACTCAGAGATGCCCGTGTCGAAGAAGCAGATCTCCGACTCCGCTACTGCGTTCAAGGCCGCCATCGAAACCAAGCCGGTGGAACTTATGGTAGGCGATGCCTCCAAGACCGTCGCCATTGGGACGAACCTGGATCCCAAATAGGAAAGCGCGCTCGTCGAGTTCCTCCGTGAGAATAGGGACATCTTTTCCTAGCAACCTGCCGACATGAAAGGTGTACCTAGGGAACTTGCCGAGCACAACTTAAACATAGATCCAAAATGTAAACCAGTGAAACAACCTCTACGACTCTTCGGAGATGAGAAGAGACGCGCCATTGGCAAAGAGATAGCTAGGTTACTTAAGGCTGGGTTTATCCGAGAAGTCCTTCACACCCGATGGGTGGCCAATCCGTACTTGTCCCCAAAAAGGGAACTAATGAATTAAGAATGTGCGTTGATTACACCGGCTTGAACAAAGCATGTCCCAAAGATCCGTTTGCTTTGCCTCGCATTGACCAAGTCATTGACTCGACGGCTGGCTCGGAACTTTTGTGTTTTCTCGATGCATACTCAGGATACCACCAGATCAAAATGAGGAAGTCAGACCAATTGGCCACTTTGTTCACTACCCCATACGACACGTTTTGCTATGTTACGATGCCCTTTGGGCTGAAAAACGCAGGTGCTACTTACCAACGAACAATGCAACGTTGCCTCCACGACCAAATTGGTCGGAACGTTCACGCCTATGTGGACGATATTGTGGTGATGTCTAAAAAGTCAAAAGACTTAATCTCCGACTTAAAAGAAACCTTTGATAATCTCCGGAAATACAACATGATGCTCAACCCCAAGAAGTGCGTCTTCGGGGTTCCAGCCGGCAAATTGTTGGGTTTCATCGTTTCCCAACGTGGAATCGAGGTCAACCCGGAGAAAATAAAGGCCATCTTAAACATAAACCGTCCGACATGCCTAAAGGACATTCAACGACTAACAGGTTGTGTTGCAGCAGTTAGTCGGTTTGTCAGCCGACTTGGAGAGAAGGCTTTGCCGCTATACAAGTTGCTGAAGAAGGCGGACAAATTCACGTGGACAGACGAAGCAGATGCAGCATTGAAGCATCTCAAGGAGATTCTTTCCTCAGCGCCCATCCTTGCAGCACCCGAGCCTGGTGAGCCCCTGTTAATTTACATGGCGGCAACCAACCGGGTTATCAGCATTGTCGTCGTCGTAGAGCGGAAGGAACCAGGCTATGAGCATGGAGTTCAACGACCAGTTTACTACGTAAGCGAGGTCTTGACGGAGTCCAAGCAGCGTTACCCGCACTACCAAAAGATAGCTTATGGAGTATTCCTCGCTTCTCGGAAGCTGAGGCATTACTTTCAGGATCACCCAATCACAGTGGTGAGCAAGACTCCACTGTCCGACATTATCAATAATAGCGACGCTACAAGAAGGGTTGCGAAGTGGGGCATTGAACTTGCCGCCTTCGAGATCACCTACAAGAGGCACGACGCTATCAAGTCACAAGCCTTGGCGGATTTTATTGCAGATTGGACAGAGATGCAGATGCTACTCCGTTGCCAGAACCAAAATACTGGGTGATGCACTTTGATGGATCAAATTTGCTCAACGGCTCGGGGGCTAGTGTATTGCTACAGTCACCAAAAGGAGACAAGCTACACTACGTTCTGCAAATCCACTTCGAGGCTACAAACAACATGGCGGAATATGAAGCACTCATTCACGGACTACGTGTAGCCAAAGATATTGGAATCAAGCGCATAGTTTGCTGTGGAGATTCCGACTTGGTTGCCCAGCAGGTGGCTGGCACCTGGAATGCGCGGAACCCTATGATGGCGGCATATCGAGACGAAGTGGACAAGATATCCAAGAGTTTCTTGGGCTACAAAGTCAAGTATGTGCCTAGAGAGCAAAACGAGGCGGCTAATCTGCTATCTAAGCTTGGATCAGGGTGCAAGCAAATTCCTCCAGGAGTTTTCCTAGAGCATCTACGCACACCATCCGTGAAGGGTGCCGACATCGACAACCCGGATAGAGCTGACTCTTTCATCAACATGGTGACAAAGATCCCTCCGGCTTGAACAAAACCGTTCATGGAGTATCTCGAACACGGAACTTTGCCCGACGACATAGTCGAAAGACGGCAAATAGTACGACGAGCAAAGGGTTATACCATAATCAATGGGCAACTCTATAAAAGGAGCACTACTGGTGTATACTTAAAGTGTGTTTCCCAGCTAGAAGGTATGGAAATCCCGCGCGAGATCCATCTCGGAGATTGCGGGCATCACGCCGCTCCCCGATCATTGGTCACGAAAGCCTTCCGGCAAGGATTCTACTGGCTGACCGCGAAGGCGGACGCCGACAAGCTGGTTGAGACATGCACGGGATGCCAGTATTATGCCCGACAACCACATGTTCCTGCTGAAGAATTGCCAACAATACCAATAACTTGGCCGTTTGCAGTCTGTGGGCTAGACATGGTGGGACCGTTACAGACGGCACCATGTGGATTTACGCATCTGCTTGTAGAAGTTGACAAATTCACCAAATGGATAGAAGCTAAACCCATTAGAAAGCTTGATGGGGCAACTGCCCTCAGGTTTGTCCGGGATCTAGTGGTGAGATTTGGTCTCCCACATAGCATCATCACCGACAACGGAAGCAACTTGTCACTCGGAGAAGTGGAGGCCTATTGCTGGGACAAAGGCATACGACTTGACCTTGCATCTGTGGCACACCCACAATCCAATGGTCAGGTTGAGCGAGCCAATGGATTAATTATGCAGGGAATCAAGCCACGTCTTGAGGCACCGCTACATAGAGCAGCTGGAGCCTGGGTGGAAGAATTACCATCTGTGCTGTGGAGTCTATGAACTACACCCAACAGATCCACCGGCTACACCCCTTACTTCATGGTATACGAAGCAGAAGCCATCTTACCTTCCGAAATCCTCCACGATGCACCAAGAGTTGCTGCCTACGATGAAGATGACGCTGAAGAATCCCGACGCCTAGATGTGGACCTTCTCGAGGAGGAGCACGTTTTGGCATGCCAAAGATCCGCCATCTACCAGCAGAAGCTATGCAGCTACCATAGTCGCCGTGTTCGGCATCGCTCGTTTAAAGAGGGGGATTTGGTGCTCCGACTTAAGCAGAAGAATTCGCACAAATTATCCCCGCCATGGGAAGGACCGTTCATCATAAGCAAGGCGCTGCTCAATGGGTATTACTACCCTGTTGACAATCGTGAACTCAAGGATAGACCCAACGAGGATCATAAGCGTAAGCGACGTGAACCGGATGATGACTACCCGGAGCTTGATCGGCCATGGAACATAGCATAACTACGTCCTTTTTACACTTCACATTTTTTATCTAATTGTGTACATTTATATGATCAATGAAATAAAGCTCTTTGGTTCACTCATATTTCTGAGTCTTTTACCTCCTTTAGTGTTCATTTTTGGATCATGTAAAACCTTTATGCACAAGCTTTGTGTTTGCACTTGTGAAAATTCCGCCTACGGGCGTTAGCTTAAGTTTTCTGGTCTACACGTTCTTTGTCGTTTTTATGTGGATACTAGAGTAGTGACTTTTGGCACTTGTTGTCGGCGATTTTGTGCTCGGGTTATTGACTGTGCCATTGGGCATCATCACCTAAGCGCATGGTTCCGACAACGAGTCTTCCGACTCACGAAAAGTCAAGCATAAGAACCAAAGTAATGGATAAACCAGCACTTGCTTAAAAAATATATACATGCTGGCAATTAGTTCTTAAGTAGCAGGACATAACAACCATTGTTTTCCGCCTTAAGTTACAACACCAAGTTTTCCCCGTGCACACACCGAAGGTGAAACAAAGATTACAAAGTATTTTTCATTCTTTGGGCGCATGAGACTTGGAAGCAGCATCGTCACCAGCCGGAGAATCACCCTCAACGTCGGCGCTGTGATGAGCATCATCACCAGCCGGAGGAATCTTGGTTGACGCTGTCGATGGTGTTCCTGGGCACGAAAACGTCGACGTCCACCAACTCGGCAACTCTGGTGTCATAACCCGCGAGTGATGAAAAGATGGCTTCGTGATCAATCTCCTTGCCATCATCATCCACGTCGGGGTTACCATAGGTCACCGTGTCGATGTCGACATCTTCGTAGTGTGCCTTCACCATTGACAGCGCCATCCTTGCGCTAGCCCGTGCACATGAAGCTTTCCAGCTCGTGACACGCTCGGGGGCTCGGCGCAGAATCTCCGAGTACTTCGTCATGGAGTCCGAGGCCTTGATGTATATCTGGAGGGGCTTGGCAATATCCTTGGCTTGGGTGATGGCGGTGTTGATGAAGTTGCCGGCAAGAACCATGCATTCCTTGTCTGAAGGAGGCGAGCGGGTTAAACCCATAGGAGCTGAAGATTCCGACAAGGAGCACATGAGTTCAATAAATTCTAAGTATCCAGACTATAGAAATACAAGGCGGAGGAAACTTACTAAAGATGCTGGCCTTGGCCTGCCAAAGGGTGTCCGCCAAGGATTCCTTCTCTTGTTGGAGGAGCTTAAACGCCTCGCTATGGCGATGGTTTTGCTCATCAGTAGCTTGCTTCTGATCCTTTAATATCGCAAGCTCCTCCTTCAAGCGATTGATTTCCGCGGTGGCGGAATCCTGCAGGGCTTTCATGGAATCCTCGTGCATCTTCAGCATCTCTTCCCTCTCGTTCTTAAGGATTTTGTTCTCGCTGTCCAGCTGCTGGATGTGCTTGGACTGCTCGACAATATCCATGGCCTTGGCGACATGTTCTGCAAGTCGGAGAAAATAAAGTACACAGTGAGTACTCGGAGATTATGGGCACAAAAGTAAGACAGAAATTCGCAAAAAAGAAAACAGACTCTTGTTTTTGATGATCTGTTCCTTCAAGATGGCAGTTTTACCCTTTTCGACTTCAAGATCTGCGCGCATCTTCTGGTACTTGTCGTTGGCCATGCCCCTCCGAGCATTCTCGTTCTATGGAAAAAAGTACAAATTTAAACCGTTGTTTAGTCTGCTTGGAGCAACTAGTCGGAAAATTTCCACCTAGGCGCTCGGGGGCTACATCAAGAGTTTTTTAACTTAGCAATATGCTTAGCTTTTCTTTAAGCATCTAGTCGGAGCTAACTCAGTTCTCGATTAGAAGCTTGGGGGCTACAGTATAAAGTTTTCAACTCGAAATCTGCTTAGCTTTTCTTTAAGCATCTAGTCGGAACTAATTCAGTTACAACTAGAGGCTTGGGGGCTATAGTATTGAAAATTATGAACACTGTGTATGCTACTTTTAAAATATCTAGTCGAAATAGTTTGTTCCATCTAAATGCTTGGGGGGCTATAGTGGGAGTTTTTTCTAACTTAGTCACTCTTAGAGCATATAGATGCAAAACCTATGGTTTTCCGTCTACATCCTCGGGGGCTACAGTGGGATACTCATATGAAATGCAAAAGGCAAAGTGTTACAAGTGCAATAATCTTGAGGTTTGTAGCACTCTCGGCTAGAAGCTTACCGAAGGAAATGCTATTTCCTCGCAAGATATCCGCTTATCGGAGTAGCTCCTCAAGACCGCACGTCGGAGATGACGGTACTCCCCCAGGAACTAGAGTTGTGTTACTCGGCGTGAGCGCCGGGTAAACTATCTTCGGAAACTCAAAAGGTTTCTGGGGAGTAGGGGCACCGCCTTCGGCAGAGGTACCAGCTCCCACCACCGCCTTGCCGCTACCGATGGCATCCTTAGCCGGAGCTTCAGTCATTTGTAGAGAAGCGCTCTCCTGCGTCGCCTGCTCGCCGACAACAGCGAGTTTTCCAAATTTTGAAATGTGAAAAATAAATAAACAAAATAATTTTTTTGTTGAAATTTAGGGTGAGAAGAAACTTTTTGATTCCAATTGGAAACATCAAAACCTATTTTGATCAAATAAAATCCTAAAGGGATTTAAAAAGATAAACAATTCATAAATAAAGTTAAAATAGTTGGAATCACTATTTTTGGATCTTTTAATAAAAAGATTTGGTTTTCAAAAGAAAAGGAAGAATTATAAATAAGAATTATTTTATAGAGCCAAATTAAATCTTGGCCAAGCTTTTGAAATAAAATATTTCTATTTGATAAAAAGAGTAAAGGATTATTTAAATAAAATAATTAGAATTTATTAATATCCAATTTTATTTAAGTAAAGAGTTTTCCATTTTAAATAAACACTAAAACTTGTTAAAGTATTTTAAATAAAAATTCCAAGTGTTTTATATTTTCAAATGAAACCTACTGAAAAGGTTTTGATATTATTAAGTTTTCAAATAGAGTTTTAAAAATAAATTAAATCCTATTTGTATTAAAGACTAAGGTCTGTTTATTTAATTATTAATAAATCTTAAAGGAATAAAAGAATTATTTTATTTATGGACTTTGGAATATGTTGTTAAACAAAATTAAAATCAATACAAAGTTTGGTGGTGGTTTGAATTGATTTGGTGTTTGAATTATTTGTTTGAAAATCAAAACAGAAATTCAAATTGGAAAAAAGAAAAAGCTTTCAGTATAAAAAAATGAAACAAGTGGCAGCCCAGCAGGCCCAGCAACTAGCCCACCTACTCACCTCGACTTGAACCGTTTTCCACTGAGCAACTCACCCATAGAGACGCTGACGATTGGACCCCACTCCCACTTCCTCCACCTCGCTGACAGACAGACCCCACGCCACCTCATCGTCGTCTTCACCGCGACCGTTCCCCCTTGCCGTTGCTGCCTTTGATTGCGGCGATGAATACGAGTTACTGCCTGAGTTATTCCTTGCTGTGATCACGCGTACATAAACACCCACGCCTCCTCTATCTTTCCCCCCAAACTCCAGCCACTCTCAGCCACCAGGCTGCCCCAGTTTTCTTTTGCACCGCCATTGTCACCGGCGAGCTCCACCTCCAATTCCGGCCATACCTCACCGCGCCTCGCCTCCCTCTGCACGCGAGCCTACTCCCCATCGGCAGGCGCACCTGCCCATAACTCCAGCTCTCTCCCACGCGCTCTAGAAGCTCGGCTTCATCAACATCAGAGCGCCACCGTCTTTGGCCGTTTCTCCGGTGAGTCCCCCTGGTAAGCCCAGACCGCCCCGAGCCCTCTCAATGATACTCCCGTACTCCCCATGCTCGTACGCATCTAACGCCCCCTCCCGTTTGCCTTAGGGCGACCTGCAGCCTCGCCCCCGACAACCTCCAGAGACAACCGATGCCACTGCACACTTCGGCGAGCAATCACCGCCGTTCCTGTGCGCCCCTTGGACAGCTGCGACCACCTCGAGCTTCACCTCGACCACACGAGCACGGTGAGCTACTTTCCTCCTTTCCTTGCGTCCTGTATCGTCGGCTCTGCCGTAGCCAGAGCGTGCGCCGCCGCTAGCGCCGCCAGGCAATGGTCAAACGCACCGTGTCAGTTAGATCGTTATCCAGTGGCTGTGATTAGATCCTAAACCGAAGGGGTATGTGTGCATCTGAGCCGTGTGATTTAAGTGAAATCCTGCGGTCCAGAGAGTCTGATCCGCACGAAGAGGCACCGGCCAATAAGATCGAGCCACGTGGACAAGGTTTTGTTAAAAAACAGAAAATATAATCTATTTGAATTGCAAATTTTTAAAATTCATAACTTTAGTTATACACGTCCAAATTTTGCAAATTTTATATCAATGGATTCAGCAGAACAAGTACTTTGCAACCATGCACTTTGTTTAATGTTTTGCTTCTGGAAAATTGGTTAAAATTGCAGAAACTTGTGTAGGCTTATTTTGAATATAAAAATTATTCTAGATATATTTTTAATATGAAATCTTTGAAAAATGGTTTGTTTTGAACCTACTGACCATATGAACCAACTTATGAATTTAAAAATGTGTTTTGTGAAGTTAAGGAATAAATATTTGAATTAGCACATTTCTAGTCAAATAAAAATATTGATTATGATTTAGAAATGATTTTTGAGTGGAACCTTTGGGAAATGATTTGATTCAAACCTTTTGACCCTAAACACCAAGTGGGGTTGGGACTGGCTTGCTGCGCGCGGTGTGTGCGTTGGTGCTGTGTGGGTGTGTGTGTTAGGCGGGTGGGGCAGGGAAGGTGAGAGAGAGAGGGAGGGGTGAGGGTGACGTGGCGTGGAGGGATTGGAGGGTGGGAGTGGGTCAGCTGAGGTGGCAGGTTACCATTGGAGGGAGTGAGGTGGAGGGGTGGGTTGGGTAGGATAGTGGGTAGTTTTAGGATTAGATGGGGCAGATAGGTGGACCGTTTTATGTTCTGGGGGTGGTCGTTCGGGTCGGTCGGCCCGTTCGACTGCCCCCACTAAAATAAATATAAGTTTTATTTATTTCAAACAAAACTTTTGCACACCGATTTCGGGCAAACCAAAATATTCCGGGGACCGGGTTTTGAGGTTTGAATAAAGAGGGGCGTCTAGAAAACAACACGGGCTTTGCAAACATAGTTTTGGCAAACAATGCATGATGATGACGATGCGATGCACAAATTCAACGCGATTTTCTAGTAGTGGTTTTGCGGGATGCCACAATTCGACACCACTAACAATGGATCTCGCTTTCGAGATCCGCCTCATGGTACCGGAAGGAAGGCCGGTGATCTGCTACTTCGCGCTTCGTGTAGATCCTCGCGACACCACTAACAAGAGGTCGTTGTCCGTGATCGTCGAGAGAACACTCCGTGGACAAAAGGGCGAAGGTAGAGGTATCAACAAATGAGGCCACCCCTAACTTCCGTGGACGGAGTAAAACTGCTGGATCCACTGATTCGATGTACGAGAGCGAATGATAAGAGTAGTCGGATGGTGATCAGTCCATCGCGCACCCAAACCATTACTCTGCACACGAATAGGCGGATTATGCAACCAACTCTCGGAATTAGACTGAAGATCTCGACAAGCGAGGTTCGGAACAATGGGGTGATGCAGACTCTGCATCGGATCCGGCGTGGATGATGATGTCGTCGCGTCGGAAAACACCGGAAGGCACAAACAAAGAACAAAGAATGGTAACACCGTAGACGGATTCATCAGGCAGCTTGAACACCAGATGTAGCAACACCGTTATCAAAGAAGGAAGCGAAACCCTGAAGGTACGACGGAAACCCAACCACGAGAATTCCTGGACTCGAAGAGAGAGAAGAGAGCGGATTCAAAACACGTAGAGAGAAGAGGGGAACAGCAGAGGGGAAGGAGTAAAATTAGACCTATCCAGAACTATCCAACCGATTTTGCAAAATAATTTTGACACTCTACTCCGGCCGTTAGCTAGGTTATCCTACAGGCTGGACTTGTGGGGTATCGCAATCGCCGAGCTCGATACCACTCAGAACACCTCAGATCGGACCTATGCAAGTTTGGGCAAAATTCACCAAACCCGCATAGAAACGATTCAAAGGTGCCACCAGCACTTTGCGGTGGAAACGAAGTAATAACATTACACAACAGTCCTCGATGGGACCCATAACAGATATATATATATAACGACTCAAAGAGTCAAGAATACAGATATAATATACAAAGATCCAAATCACCTTGAAATGATCGAGTCCACTACGGACAAGAGGCAAATGGGGCTAAGAGCTGAAGAATAACCAATGGCGTCCATAACTGCCCAGGCCAAGCCGAAGGGTAACCCCGCTAATGACGCCGATCTCAAAACCTGCTTAAACAAAGGGGTGCCGACAAAGGGCAAAGCGTAAAAACAAAGAAGGAGCGTCGATCGAGGCCAAGACAGCGAGGCTAGAATTCGGCGGTCCTCGCCTACATAGGTATGGTGGACTGAAGCGGCAGCGGCAGCATGCACTAAACAACCTATAGAGACTCGATACAACTGGCGGTTATCAGAGGGGGGGGGGGAAGAATGACCTATCCGGATCCAACCTGAAGCTAACACCAAACAAACCCATCCTGGTGTTTCCCCCTCGAGACCAAACGAGGAAGTCAACCGAGGAACTCACACCGTTGGCAGTTTTATTTATTCCGTTATAGTTGCGGTACTTTACTAGTCAGGTTTAGATGATCGTCCTGATAAAGTAAGCAGTGGGCACTTTTAGTTAATCATTCCGTTATAGTGGCAGCAATTACTAATCAGATATGAATAGCATGAGATAAACCCAAAACCCAGCAGTTGTTGGTACTTTTATTCAGCCATTTCGTTGTAGTTGCAATACTTACTAGTCAGATACAATTGTCGCAAGCGACAACCAAACAAGCAATTGTGGGCAGTATTAATTAGCCATTCCATTATAGTGAAACTGATTACTAGTCATTATAAGGCAAATTTATAGCAGTAAACTTTAGTTATGCTTGTCTATGATCGAGATATCATGCTCCAAGTCGTCCATATCCATGGACACGGCTTTCAGAAAGTTTTACCGGACGGGTGCACCAATAGCAACACACTCGATCAGCCTCGGAAAACCAAATCAAACCCAACGAGGCTTTCACATGAACAATCACAGGATTCAGAAATATTTCAGGGGCCACCCTTGGAGTACACAAGAAGTAAGCTAGCTCAGACGGACCCCAAAGTTTGTGGGGCGGTAAATCCAGCAGATCCCCAAACGGGATGCCGATACCACGTAACGGTCACAAGTCCTAACAAGATGCGAAGCAGCGTACCTCGCACAATCGTAAATAAAGCAATAGCATGGCATAAGTACAGGATCGTAAATAAAACCTCAAACTAGTTTGTGGCCCCAAGAAATAAGATGAATCAAGCTCGCCTCGGGGGTCCCATATACCTCCCGGATGTGGATAGCGCGATAAATCAAGGAACAGGTATCAAGTACTCGGGGTCTTACGGGACACAAGTGGGCGTTCGGAAACCAAATATTATCTATCACCCACCGATGCCTCTGCTTATTCCAATTTTAGTTGTTAAACAGAAATTAAAGTGACGATAAGTAAAACTAGGATCATCTCCATCAACATCATGCGGCAATACATCAACAACTGTGGCATTAGACGACACGCAACAGCACTTGAGCAAGCGACTACGACGCGCAAGTCCAACTATCTACCAAACAACAGGTAATGGGATGTGTCCAAGGCAATATAGGGCTGCACGGTATATCATGTGCACGAAACTAAAGCATCGCAACGCAGATAGCAATAGATCAACAGGAGGAAATAAAGACTATAAAAGTAAGATAGGTAGAAAAGGGGGAGATGCTCGCCTGAAAACATTGCCGAAGGTTTTCCCCCGAAGATCGGGGCGAAGCTCACATCAACTCAACGGCCTGATCCGCGAAGAACCAAATCACTAGAAGAAACACCGGATGCACTATTTAATACAACGGCAGAAGATCGGCATGATGCATGTATGATGAATGACATGGCAAGGTGCGGTGCAATTAGGTCATATTAGGCGGAACCGGGGTCCCGACGATATTTAGGTTCATGTTGTTTAGCTACCCCGCAAATTCGATGTTGTTTACATGGCAAAAGATAAGATACCGGTTCGCTACTCAAGTTTAAATGAGGCCAATATAAGACTAGATTTTCCCGCATATGGGCCCCATATTTAATTATTAGGTGAATCAGCATAAGGCCCCCAAACCACATGATATGCAAGCGAGATGACAATTGAATATGCAACAAGTTGTTATGTTATAAAATAGGGTTTCGGGAAGGGTTCACACATTTAAGGGGCCTCGACGAACTTGGGGTTCCGGGGGTTCGGGGTTCGAGGTCGGTCTCGGGGTCCAGGGTTCGACGGATTCGGGATCCGGTCTCGGCGGCTCGTTCTCGGATGCAGAGGTAGGTCTTGTCGCATCCGGGTTCTCGGTGGTCTCGGCGTCCGAAAAGGGTACTTGGTTCGGTGTCGGGGCGCATCGGCTTCTTCCGGGTCGGTGCCGTTCTTGTCGTCGTGCAGAACCTGTCGGGTCCGTGCTTCAGATTCCGGAAGGCGATCTTGCCGCTCCGGGCCGAAGTCCTTGGGGTTTCCTCCTTATACACCGGTGGCGAACTTGGCGTCCCTATTGGCGACCTTGGGGTTTGTCGGGTGTCGGGCTCGGGTGTGGCGACGATGATTCCATGTAGGAGACTCCCGTGCATGGCGGAGTTCTCGGTAGCGATGAAGGTCTTGTTTCGGGTTCGGCGAGATTGGCCTTCGGGGTCTCGGACGCCGGGATCGGCTTCGAATCGGGGCGTCGGGTACTCGAGTCCTTGAGGAAGATCTTGTTTGGTTCCCTGTCGTTAGCGTCGCGGTACTTGTTTCGTTCCTTGATGACGGTTTGGATTGGCACCGATACACGCTCGCAGGGAAACAACAAGGCCAAAAACTGGCCAGCTGCACTGCAGATGACAGCAGCACACGAGGCTCGAGCTAGCTCGGCGCAACCACCGACGACGGAACGGGGCGGGCTGCAGCGGGGACGAGCCCGAGGCGGGCAGCAGCGCGGGCAGACGACGGGCGGCCCGGGCGTGGAGGCCGGAGAGCGAGGAGGCAGGCGGGCGCTGGAGGTCGAGGTCGAGGCAGGGCGGCGCCGCGGGCTGGGGAGGAGGCGGGAGCGGAGGTTGGTGGCGGAGGCGGCGCAGAACGGCGGTGGAGGGAACTGTGGCGGCGGCGGAGCTTGGAGGCCACGGGGTGGAGGTGCTCGGGTCGGAGGTGGCGAAACAGGCGGTGCGGCGGGGGTAGCTGCGGCGGCGAGGCGTGGAGGTGGCGTGCGGGACGCGCGCGGGGCTCGCAGGCGGGGCGTGGGAGGAGGTGTGCGCGCGGGCGAACTCCGCGGACGCTGGCTCGGGCGGGGCTGCCGGCGAGGGGGTTGCCGAGGCAGAGGGAGGAGGGCGAGGAGCGACGGAGGCGCGTGGCGGTGACGGGCGGAGGTGAGGCGCGGTGGAGAGAGGGGGGTCGGGCGGACTGGTCGCGGCGTCGCCGGAGTGAGGCCGGCGAGCGGAGAAGAGGGGGAGGGAGGGGCCGGCGGGCTTGAGGGCAGGGAGCGAGCGAGACGCGCCAGAGGGAGAGGAGAGGGGAGGCGCCTTGTAGGTGGGGGACGGGTGGGGCCCAGAGCGCGGGCTGGGAAGGGCATTACAAGGCATGCACGTCTTGGGAGAGTGGGACCAGGGGGGGGGGGGTGGGGCCACGGTCGAGAGGGGTTGGGACTGCTTGCTGCAAGGTGCAGTCTTTGTGTGGGTGTGTGTGTTAGACGGGTGGGGCAGGGAAGGTGAGAGAGAGAGGTAGGGGTGAGGGTGACGTGGCGTGGAGGGATTGGAGGGTGGGAGTGGGTCAGCTGAGGTGGCAGGTTACCATTGGAGGGAGTGAGGTGGAGGGGTGGGTTGGGTAGGATAGTGGGTAGTTTTAGGATTAGATGGGGCAGATAGGTGGACCGTTTTATGTTCTGGGGGTGGTCGTTCGGGTCGGTCGGCCCGTTCGACTGCCCCCACTAAAATAAATATAAGTTTTATTTATTTCAAACAAAACTTTTGCACACCGATTTCGGGCAAACCAAAATATTCCGGGGACCGGGTTTTGAGGTTTGAATAAAGAGGGGCGTCTAGAAAACAACACGGGCTTTGCAAACATAGTTTTGGCAAACAATGCATGATGATGACGATGCGATGCACAAATTCAACGCGATTTTCTAGTAGTGGTTTTGCGGGATGCCACATAAGGCCTGAAGCTATGGAAGATCTCGACATTCCAATTTCTCAAAGTAAAACTTGATGGTGTCAACAAGGGATTAGAAGCACTTGGAACTTTCCAAGGAGTTCAAAAAGATTGTCAAAAGATCAAAACTATTTTGAAATGATAGGATAAAATTATATTGCTTTTTGCAAATGAGCCTAAACCCTACTTAGCCAAATATGCATGTATTGATAGGATCCACTTATTTCTACATAGTAGTGAAACTTGCCAATACAATTCAAATGTATTGACCCTTGTGGCTGCAACTTATTATGTTGCAGGTTTGTTTGAAGTTAGTGAAGTGTGTTGAATAGGATTACAAGTCTACAACCAACATGATTGCCTGTGGCACTTTGAAGATGAAGGACTCTATGCTATATAGTTATTCTGCTGCATTGTAATGAGATAGCCAAATGAGCTATGTAAGATGTAATGAATTATTTTATTCCTGGTTATAAAGTTGTATTATGACCTTTGTTTCTTGATATTACATCTTAACTGTGGATGCTAGCTATTGATCCAGGGACTAGCATTGTAAACATAGGGATCTCTACCTTATTAAAGGTTGGGATCTCTACAACGCCAGAATCCACTTCCATGGCGGAAGGGCCTGGTGCCTCCTGGGCTTGAGAGCTTGACGGAGCAGAGGAGGGCTTGACGGCAGGAGTAGCAGGGGCGATGGCGGGTGAGGAGTCGCGATGCAGCATGTCCTTGATATTTCTAGAAGCCCCCAAAGTTTTGGAGGACTTCTTGAGGCTGGTCGTGGCTTTCTTCCTGAAACGTGCAAAGTGCATAAGTACAGGAACACGACTGATAAATAAACAATGTCGGAGAATGAGAGGCTTACACTAGGGGGGCGCTTTGGCAAAAATCTCGATGGCTTTTCTCTTTTTCGCCTCCAGGGCGGCGGTAGTCTTCTTGGAGGCTCCACCCTCCGTCTTCTTCTTCTTGCCTCCGTCAGCAGCGTCAGAGGTGGAGCCCTTCCGCTTTCGCGCCAACGGGACATCATTGTCGGACACGACCGTGACTTCCTTCATCTTTGGATCATAGATTTGGGCAGCCAGGTTGCCCTCATCTAGATCGCTAAGCTGTTAAGTGAGAAATCACCGTGTTAGACAAGATGGAATTGGCAAGACGGAAAAACTGGAGCATATGTCGTACACGGAAAATAAATACTTACCTTTGGGCACTTGCCTTCTACGAACATGTCGTAGGTGATGGTGAAGCCACGCTTCTTATCCTTCACCTTGACGATGTCCTTTAGGCGGAGCTTGACGGAGTCGCTCGAGAAGTTATCCACGGAGATCCGGAGGGTATCCCTTCAATCACTGGTGTACTCGTGCATGAACTTCGCGCGGTGCTGCAGAGGTTGGATTCGCATGATGAACCAGCACACGGCTAGGTCCAAGCCGGTCAAACCCGTCTCTACGAACCATTCGATCCGCCTTATTGCGCGAGAAGCGTCGAGGTCGGAGGGAAGGGAGGCATGGGATCTCCATGTAGAAACTTCAGCGGCGGCTCCATCCACGAAGTCCGGGTACGTCACTTCTCGCCCCGCCAAAGGAATGTCGGGGTGAGAAGTACGCCTCCCGATTCTTGCAGGACTCATGGCCGACGATGTCGGGGAACGGCCGGCCAGGTCGAATCTTGAAGCTTATGGTGCCGCAGTTCCTAAGCTCCTCCCTACTATGTCCGGCTTCACGTTTGACGGTGAAGAAGTACACGAACAAGTCTAACCTAGGCCTTATCCCTAGGTAACCCTCACAAAGTGCCGCGAAGTTGCTAAGTACTAAGATGCTATTGGGGGAGAGGTTGTGGGGTTGGACCTTGTAGTGGTTCAAGACGGAGAGAAAGAAGTGGGAGATGGGCAAGGAAACGCCGCGTACCAGATGAGCCTTGAGGTACACCTTTTCTCCGACTTGGGGAGAAGGTGTCACCTCGCCGGCCGGCGCCGCCCGCCAGGCGAGCCCCTCCGTCGCGGGGAGGTAGCCTTCGGCGACCATCTCCTGGATGTCGCGATCGGCGATATCTGAGCCGCGCCAGTCGCCCTTGTGCGAGTCTGGCTCTTCTTCTAGTGGTTCCAGCGCCGCCAGATTGTGGTCGCCGCCGGTGGTCTCGATCACCGCCGATGCAGGGATGACCAAGCCCTCTGGAGGCACGACGACGTAGCTCGCCGGTTTTGCCGTGGCTTCGCTCGAAGCCACCATCGATGGGGAGGAGCTGCTGTTGGCCATGGGGTGTTGGAAGGGTGCGACTGACGCAGATGGAAGCTAGGGTTTTCGAGGTTTCTCGCGGAGAGCTCGAGGAGGCGTGCGGCTAGAGGAAGAAGACGATGACGCGAGAGAATGAGGTAAAAATTAGCAAGTGTCCCACGGTTACTATTTATCATACTCTGCGTGAAGATTCGTGCAGCTAATCGGACGGTTGCCGCATAGACGATGTGTTCGTGAATGTGCGCGGTAATTTTGCCACGTCTCCAACCGCCGCCGCCAACGGTTCGTATCGCTCGCGCGGGAAAATCGGATATGATTGCGTTCTCTGCATGTGTGAGTTACGAGGCGTCGCTGACCTAAGCCTACGTCGTCATAACTAACATGGGTAGATGAGCCGTCGCATCGAAGATTCCGCCATGGACGGATTTAATCCGACTACTGAAGAGTACGATGGAAGATTCAGCATTTCTCCGGCTTACGAATCAAAGACGGAGAAAACCTTGCAGGGTTCTTTGGGAGGACTACAAGATATTGCTTGACGATTTGCCGACATCCATCTAGATGGAGCATTCCATGTGAAGAGGCAAGATGGCGCAAGATCTCGGAGTTCTCTAGGGGCTACTATTGGGGATATGCTATATGGGTATCCTAATAGCATGTCTCTTATCCGACTAACCCGGGTGGCCCATAGTCGGTAGCATGGCCTATGCCCTGCTGGGCGGACCAGTTAGGTGGATCCAGAAGGGAGGCCCATGCCGGATAGAGGAAGACTACGATGGAGTCACCAGCGTACCCGAAGCCTTGGAGTGCAAGATACACAAGACTAGCGATAGACGGTGTAGTACTCTGTAACTTGTCCGGCTAGGACTTTTCCCTATAACCCTAGGAAATGGCGACTATAAGAGTCGGGCCTATGGGAGCCTTTAGGGCACGATCATAGATAACTTCAGACAACCTCGCACAGCGAACCTATCTCTATAACTTGGCGTATCGCCCTTATAGTGATTTATAGCAGGAGTAGGATTCCGCCACCATCGTGGGATCTGAACCTGGGTAAGCTGTGTTACCTCATACCCGTCAACTGTCCGCCTTACCCCACGTCTATAAACACGCACTGAGAGGACCCCTCCATGGCGTACTCGTCGGCAATACCACGACACCAAGTCAACGCAAACAAGGCATCAAAGGAGAATACCACAATAGTATGCTTTTGTATGCTAAAACAACGCATGATTCTTTCAAGGCACATTAAGCAATCCTAATTGTTTGGAACAAGTCATGCTACATCAATAATCACTAAGCATAAGGTCAAAACAACATCTAGAATGACATGATAAAGTCTAAGTCACAGTCAAAGCAAGCTCCTCTTGCACTATTCAAGCAAGAACTTTCTACTCCTCTACAACACCAATCAACTTATTTGAAACAACACATCAAGAACGGGGGTCCAAACTACTTTATTCAAGCAAACTAAGCAAACAAAAACCAAAAACGAAAACTAAGATGCCCCAAGAACAACACAACAATGCATGAAACAATAAAAACAACATAGCAAGAACGGGCATCCCCAAGCTTTGACGCTTGTACCTCTTGAATATTTCTGGGGTGGCATCCCCAAGCTTGAGATTTTGTCCATTCTTCATCTCATTACATCATTCCTACTTTACACCTGCAAATTTTCCTTCATACAAAACTTCACACAATCTTCATTACCAACATTAGTGTATTCAAAAGATAATAGACCGTTGGGGTTTAGTTTTAAAACAACAAAACTTTCACTAAAAACACAAGATACTGTATAAATTCCCTCAAAAAGCTCAATTTCCCAAAAAGAACCAAAAAAGGAATCAATAAGAAGCAAATGCAAATAATGGCAGAAATCTGTCAAAACGGACCAGCAGGTAGAAACCGATTTTTTCAAAGACCTTATGTTGCTCAAATAAAACAGTGTTGAACTATCGAAAGTTATCTAACAACCTGGAGGATTTGTTCAGAAAATTACAGCTCAATCCGACTTACAGATATTTTATACGAATTTTTACAGTGGAGCACAAACATTTGTTTCGGGACAACAACTCCCCAAATCTTACTTCTCTCTCATTAGAGGTTATTATTGGCAAAAAAGCAAATAAAAAGGATAAGGAGCGAATATTACAGAGGTAATAACTTCTAAGACTCAAAACGTTTCGGTTATCTCCCAATAAGAACTTTTCTTTAATGCCTTTAAGTTAGGCACAAGAAAGATGCTCACAAAAGAATTATGAATTGAAGTAAAAGAGAGCATCAAGAAGCAAATTCAAAACACGTTTAAGTCTAACCCACTTCCTATGCATAGGAATCTTGTAAAGAAACAAGTCATGAAAGCACAAAGCAACAAGCATAGGAAAGCAAAACAAGTGCAACTTCAAGATCCATAAAGAGGGGAAACTTAATATTGTTGAGATACATAAGACCATGTTTCCCTCTCTCATAATAACTTTTTAGTAGCATCATGAATAAAATTAACAATATAACTATCACATAAAACATTCTTATCATGAGCCACATGCATAAAATGATTATTACTCTCCACATAAGCATAGTCATTCTTATTAATTGTAGTAGGAGAAAATTCAACAAAATAGCTATCATTATTATTCTCATCACCATAATCATCAAATATAGGAGGCATATTGTAATCACAATTAATTTTCTCCTCAATAGTAGGTGGGCTAAAAATATCATATTCATCATTGTAATCATCATACATTGGAGGTATAGTATCATTATAAGCAATAGAATAGCTACCTTCCAAAGCTGAGCTAAAAAGGTCATTTTCATAAAAAATAGCTTCCCCGAGCTTAAACATTTCCATAGCATTAGCAATAATGGTGTTCAAAGAATTCATACTAATAACATTTCTATTAGCATGCAAATAAAGCTCCAAAGGTTTTTAATTTTCTCTTCAAACACTTCATGTCCTAACTCAAGATAAATACTATAGAGCTCTCTAATTTTTTTTGTGTTTTCAATAAATAGAGGCAAAAAAACAAGGCAAAAGAATCTAAGCAAAACAAAAACAAAGTAAAGATAAAGGTTGTGAAGGACTCCACTTGTGAAGCCGTCCTTAGCCTCCCCGGCAACGGCGTCAGAAAACCTTGATGGTGGCTCGGTGGACTGTTGAGCTTCGTTGGAAGACCCCAAGCGGAAGGTATGATGAGTGTCGTGGGAATGGTCACGGCAGATGCTGCAATCGGCAGCGAATAGTAGAACGAGGGGCAAGGGCGGCCAGCCATCTGTGGTGCGAGAGGAGGGCGGAGACACAGAGTTTTACCCAGGTTCGGCCCCCTGGAGGGTAAAGACCTACTCCTGCTAGATTTTATTATGAAGGTGGTACAATGGGCGAGCTCGGCGGCTAGGCGGCGAGTCGCTTGGATGTATGATGGAACGTATCTCTACACGCCCCGCAGGGAGGTTTATATAGGCTCACCTCCCCTAGGGTTTACATATCTCAATCGAATCAGTTAAGGCTTCGGTACTTGTTTAACCTAATCCGACTGGGCCTATCTACTCGCCTGGGCCTTCAACTTCCAGTCGCTTGGATCCACGCCGGGCCTTGATCCATTTGCCGTCTCGCAGGCCCACTCGCCAGTTCCTGGGCCAGTCGGAAATGTCCTGCTGGGTATACCCCGGTAGGTACATCCCCATCAGTAGTCCCCGAGGCCGTCATTGATTGGGCGTAGGTGTCTGCTGGCAGTCGGAGTATACGGCTTCAGAGTAGACATCTAGTCGAATCGTCGGTGGGATCCTGTATAAAGGAAAAAACTAGTCATCCTGATCGCAGCTTTGGCGAGTCGAGTCGGCGAAACACTGTCATAGTGATCGGGTCGGCGAGCCGAGTGGCTGAAGTTGGACCGTTGAACGTGGTCAAACTAGCCGTCGGGGTAACCCAACGGTAACTTTTGGCGTAATCACCGCGTAGTAACGGCTCCCTGATTTGGCGGGTAACAACCGCTATATAAGGGGAATGACAGGCGATCAGAGAACCACCTTCTCGCCATTTCCTCCGATTGCACGCACTTTCGCCTCCCTTCGCATCACGATCCAGCCGACCCGAAATCCTCCGACCCCCCACAAATCCTTCTGCCATGGCCCTCTCCACCGAACCTTGGGGTAGATCTAAGTGTACGAGGGCGCAGCTTCCTTTGAGGAGGCGGGATCCTGTAGCCATCCGCTGGCGCATCCTCGCGCGAGAGGTGACCCCGAACCCGCGCGAGGGGGAATTCATCTGCTTCACCAGCCATCTAGAACGGGGGCTAGGATTCCCCACGTCCCTGTTCTTCCGGCGCTTTTGCTCCTACTGCGGTATCCAACCGTCGGACCTGGGTCCACACAGCATCGAGCAGCTCGCCATCTTCGTGGCGTTCTGCGAATGCTACTTGGGCTGCCGGCCCTACTTCAATCTATGGCAAGATCTGTTCCACGGACGGATCAGCCGCGAGGAAGCGGGCGGCCCAATGCTTGCCGCGGGCGGCCTAACATTCCAGCTGAAGTCGAAGGCTTCATTCTTTGACTTGATGCTTCCCGCCAAGGCGGCGAGCAACTGGAAGAAGTCTTGGTTCTACGTTGCCGAGGCGACCCCAGAGGGCGAGACGGCGATCCCACGGTACTCCGCCAACCGGTCCGAACCGCGCCGGCTTCAAGTCGGCAAGCTCCCCAGCGACCAGCGGATGGTCGTGGACGAAATGCTTCAAACCATCCGCGGTCTGAAGAAGAAGGGCCTCCAGACGATCAACTTATACAACTGATGGCTCGGGCGGCGGCTCGTCCCTCTGGCTCGGCGCAAACACTACATGTACAAGTACACGGGCCGGGAGGATTTGACGAAGTCCTGCCTCGCCGAGTGGAAGCTTGAGGACTACACCCCAGCACTGAAGAAGATCACCCAGGCGGTGTACCTGGACGCAAAGGCTGGGGCCGCCCCCTACACCGCAAAGCATCCAGCCCCAACGGTAAGTCACCTCGCATCATTCGCAGTCGCAGTTTTTGCAGTCGCGGTCGGTCTAATTTCATTTTGTGTTCATCGCAGCTATTCCAAGTGGTGGAAGGATGGCTCCCGCCTTCTGACGACGAGAATTCGAGCTCGTCTGTCCAGGACATGGGCGAGTCGCCTCCCGCCAAGGGTGATACCGGGAGCGACGAGAGCAACGGCGATGACGAGTCCGAGGAGGAGGTCGCCCCGCTGGTCCGCAAGACCCGCGGGCAGCGTCAGCGTGAGCTTGAGGCGAGTAAGAGCCTTGAGCGTCATGATGACGATGAGGAACTTCCGGAGACCACCTCGCGCCGCCAGGCTACTCCGTCGAAGAAGAATAAGAAGGAGAAGGAGGCAAAGGCTCCTCCGAAGAAGAAGACGAAGACGGCAAAGCCAGCCTCGCTACCGCACTCGGCGAGCAGCTCCGACGCCCCCAGCCCGGCCAAGGACGAGGCGCCGCCGGCGGCAGCCGCGCTGGACACGGCCACTGTCGAGGTGCCACTGGCCTCGATGCCTCCGCCATTCGCCCCAGTTTCTGGGCTAGGGGCCGCTCCGGCCGCGGCGACTTCACCTCGCAGGGAAGCCCCTGCTGAAGATGTCCGAGAGGCTCCCGTTGCAGCCTCGACCACGAAGAAGCCGTCCGTGTCTTGGGCACGCGACGTCCTAGAGATGGGCCTCAGCCGCCGACTGGGCCCCGAACTGGAGAAGCCGGCCAGCATCCGCATGGGTCTACGCTTCATTACGGTCGCCAAGTGAGTTCGCTCACCTACTTTTGTCTTTCATAGCAGCTTGAA
The DNA here is from genome assembly GCA_030063025.1 of Avena longiglumis. Lineage (NCBI taxonomy): Eukaryota > Viridiplantae > Streptophyta > Magnoliopsida > Poales > Poaceae > Avena > Avena longiglumis. Next base: position 441,541,824 of record CP125973.1, on the reverse strand, counting down.
TTATTTTGCTCACACGATCGATTTACAGGACCGGAGCGAAGAAGATAGGCCACCCGACCGTGTCTAAGGTTCCACCCGTTGTCAGCGAAGAGGATCCTTACCGCAAGAGGAAGGCGGACGAAGTCGTCGTTCCTGCGGATGGCGCCAAGAAGGCCAAGGGCGACGATGTCGTCACGATCTCCGACGACACGGCGGTCGCGCCGAATGAACCCGCAATGGAGGTGGCCGTACCCACGAAGGAGGGTGCTCCCTCGCCTGGGGTGACCGAGCCGGTCTCCTTTGGTGCCGGTGCCTCCATCGCCACGTTCCCGCGCTTCATGACCAAGGCGGCTGCGGTGGGACCTCGCCTCGAGCTGCACTGGTTCGCCCGACGAGGTCGAGCAGCGTAGTGGGCACACGCCGGCCCTCCTCGCATCTGTGGATGCGATACAACTTCACGGCATGCTTGGCGCAGCTATCCAGGTATGTCCAGTCCCGAGGATCGTGTCGCAGTGATGCGATTCTTTTATTGTCATGCTGTTATTTTCGCGTCCAGTCCCCGAGTGCGCACTCGCTGAATTTCAGCAGGTGGGCACTTAGGATTTTTTGATTGCCAGTCCCTGAGTGCGCACTCGCTGAATTTCAGCGGGTGGGCACTTAGGGTTTTTTGATTGCCAGTCCCCGAGTGCACACTCGCTGAATTTCAGCGGGTGGGCACTTAGGATTTTTTGATTGCCAGTCTCCGAGTGCGTACTTGCTGAATTTCAGCGGGTGGGCACTTAGGATTTCGCTTTGGTTAACTGTTTGAATTGTGTGCAGGGGCTGCAACGTGAGTCAGCTGACCGATTGGCAGCGAAACACCGCGCGGAGAAGGAACTGGCCACCGTCCAAGAGGCGAATAAGGGGCTTCAGGCAGTTGCCGCGAAGGCAGAAGAGGCTCGCCAGAGACTTGTTCCCGCGGGTGAGTTGGCAACGGCTCAATCGGCGTTGAGCTCGGCTGAGAAGCGGATCGCCGAGCTCGAGCGCGAGCTGAGGGAGGCGAAGGAGGAGGCGAGTTCGGCGGATGGTCGAGCCAAGGCCGCCGTTATAGCCGCCGCGGAAGAGCGTAAAGTTTCTGACGCCCTTGTTGTTGGGCTTCAGGACGACTATACTTCTCTTCAAAGCTTCATCACGGATCTCTCCCGTCCCTTGATTGGTGAGTTTGTCTGCCCTTGCCTATTGCATGTGTCTTTTCGTACTATCCGATGTATTCACTGTTATCTTCTTTCCGCAGGTCGCATCCTTGATAGCGCGGAAGAGGCGAGCTCGTTCGACGCGCGGCAATGTGTGGCCACGCTCGTCGACTCGGCGACGTTGTCGGCGACATGCATCCAAGCCTACCTCCAGGAGATATCACCCACGGAAGTAATTCCCAGCGATCTCGTCGAGGTGTGGAAGTACTTGGAGAAGGCGCCGTCGGTCGTTGAGTTCATGACGCGATCGGCGTTCCGGCGTGGAGCGGCGACGGCGCTTAGCCTTGGGCTTGCTCATTTTCCAGAAGATTTCGATCTAGACGATGTGACGAGTGGCTACCCGTCGTCGACTGGCGAGGTGGATGTGGCGCCCCGCAAAAACCACTACTAGAAAATCGCTGTTGTTTTTATTCTATGCATCATCATGACATCATCATTGCATCTATTTGCCTAAAACTATTTTCTAAAAATCCTATTTTGTTTTCTAGACATTCCCTCTTCCATTCAAACCAAACCCATATCTGTCTAGATCTTTTATTTCACCTAAAAACTATTTATAAAAGGTTTTATAATTGAAACTAAATAAAAATAATAAAACTATTTTTGTTCCAGGGAGGCAGTCCAGCCAGTCAACCGGGCCAGACTACCTACCACCCGGCCCAACACACCCAGCAAACCCTAGACCTTATCCTAACCCTACATCTAACCAAACCCTAGACTCTACACCCCACCCACTGCCCCTGCCGCCGCCAGGAGCCAACCCACACGGCCACACCACCACACCTACACCGACCCTGGCCTCTGTCACGCTCCTTTCGTCCTGCGTCGAGTGACCCTGGCCCATCCCCGCAGCCGACCCCACCACTCCGCGATCCCCAATCCTGAACCACGCACTCCCTCTCGTGTTCGGCTTCCCTCGACCCTGCACGCGCTGCCTCCATCGCTCTCTCCTCTCCGTCCCGGCACCCGCGCCTCTCACCTGTGTTGCCTCTCCCGCGATCCCCTCGGCCGCTGGCCCTTGCCGCAGTCGCCGGCTGCGCTCGCGCTCACGCCGCACTCTCAGGCGCTCGCCTCCTCCGCCAGGAGCCCCTGCCGACGTTGCTGGTCGGGCCCCCTGTCGCCAAGATCTTCCTCGCCCAGCTCAAGCCGCCGCCGGTGGCCTCGTCTTTCTCCCCTCGCCGGCGTCACCTCGTTCCTCTGTCGTTGTGCCTCTACCCGAGCCCAGATCGTCGTTTCGGCTGCGACCAGCCCATTGGTACTCCGTCATTCACCGGTTCCTCGAGCACCTCTCAGGCGCCACCCTCATCTCCCTGGCGACCATATCCCACCGCACCTAGCCAAGCCACCGTCGGTGCCCAGAGCCGACCTTCCCCTCCCGGTCGTGTCCCCATCGCCGAGCTCGCCTCTGCCGGCTGCCTCGCCCCTTCCCCTGTGCTTGCCGATGACCGCCGGGCTGGCCGGCCGTGCGCAGCGCCTCCGGCCTCTCCTCTTCGACCGCCGACCCGAGCCACTCCATGGCCACCTCCCTCGCCCTGCAGACGCTGCTGCCTCTCCGTCGCTCCGCTCCGTCGACCCTGGGGACCCTCTCATGCCCAGCGGATAGAGCCAGCCTAGCATGCCCTGGTGTTCTGCAGGTTCACCATCAGACAAGGCCCCTTTTGATTGTGCGGTGGTGTGCTAATGATGTAGAGGTGATGGCATGGTATTGCCTAACAAATCAGTGTGTCAAGGAGCGGCGCGATGATAACAAGATGGTGGTTTTGGGAGCCGCGTTCTCGACTACATCCTCCCGGCGTACAAGGATGAGAAGTTGGACAAGTATCCCTGCCAAGATCGCTGACCCAAGTTCTCCATCGACCCTTGAAACCCGGAACCACAAGGACGTTGACATGGATCTGAAGCCCGATGTCAAGATCGCCTTCCCGGATGCCACGACCGTCTTCACATAATTAAATACCGATCTCGAAGGCCGATCCGAAGACCGAACCCGTACCCCCGGACCCCAAGATCGTCGAGTTCTCCATGTGTGACCCCTCCGAGCCCCAAGTTCGCCGAACCCCAAAGTGTGACCCTCTTTTCCGTGACCTATATTTTATAAATAATATTACTTGTTGCATATAAAATTGCCATGGTTGCATACATATTGTCATGTGGTTTGGGGGCCTTATGCCGATTCACCATATAATTAAATATGGAGACCACATACGGACAAATCTAGCCATATATTGGTCCCATTTAAATTTGTGTAGCGAACCGGTGCTATCTTTTGCCATGTTAAGACAACAATTAAATTGTGGGGTATCTGAACAACATAAGTCACCTAATTAAATGTCGGGACCCCGGTTCCGCTTAATATGGCCTAATTGCATTGCACCTTTGCCATGTCATACATCATACATGCATCATGCCCGATCTTCTGTCGTAGTATTAAATAGTGCATCCGGTGCTTATTCTAGTGTTTTGGTTCTTCGCGGATAAGGCCGATGAGTTGATGCGAGAGTCGACCCGATCTTCGGATGAACCTTCGGCAATGTTTTCAGGCGAGCATCCCTTCCCCTTCTACCTATTTTGCATTTATAGTCTTTATTCCCTCCTGTTGATCTATTGCTATCTGTGTTGCGATGCTCTAGATTTCGTGCCCGTGATATCCCTTGCAGCCTTATATTGCCTTGGACACATCCTATTACCTGTTGTTTGGTAGATAGCTGGACTTGCGCGTCGTAGTCGCTTGCTCAAGTGTTGTTGCGTGTCGTCAAGTACCACAGTTGTTGGAGTATTGCCGCATGTTTAATGTTGGAGATGATCATGACTTTAATTATTGTTTAATAACTAAAATTGAAAGTAGGTAAATGCAGAGGCACAGGTGGGCAATAGATGTTATTTGGTTGTTAACCGTCCACTTGTGTTCCGTAGGACCCCGAGTTCTTGACACCTGTTCCGAGATCGAGCGCGCTAACCACAGGTGGGGTGTATGGGCACCCCCATCGATTAGTACCTGATTTCAAAGTATTGTACCGGGGGCCACAATTAGTTTGGGGCTTTATTACTATCCTGTACTTATGCCATGCTTTAATGCTTAATTTAAATTGTGCGAAGTACTGCACCTGTACTGTTTAGGTAAGCGGAGTGTTTTTGCGGTATCGACAAGCCCAGTCTCATTTTCGGGTTCCCGGTCGTTTACAGCCACTGACGCAAACCCTGAGTCCGTCTCGGAGACCGGCCGACTTCGTATGGTAGCTTAGTGGGTGGCCCCATGTACTTGCTTTGGTCCGGGAAGCGTCATGACTTAGGCCCCGCCGACATACCGATGGGTGTATGTTAACCGATCCGCAAAAGGGTCAAGTGCGTGGATACTTTGGTGCACCCTGCAGGTTAAATCTTTTCGAACCGTGTCGCATGGTTATGGACGACTTGGAGCACAGTTCTCGATCATAGACAACTATAACTAAAGTTTACTATTATAATTTGACTTGTATCCGATGTGACTAGTAATCAGCTCCACTACAACGGAATGGCTAAATAAAAGTACCAACAACTGCTGGGTTTGGGATATCTCATGTTATTTGTATCTGACTAGTAAGTGTTGCAACTACAACGGAATGGTTAACTAAAAGTTCCCACTACTTATTATATCAGGATGACTATATATACCTTACTAGTAATTGCTGCAACGATAACCGAATAAATAAAACTGCCAACGGTGTGAGTTCCTCGGTTGACTTCCTCGTTTGGTCTCGAGGGGGAAATACCAGGATGGGTATGTTTGGTGGTAGTATCAGGATGGTTCCGAATAGGTCTTTCTTACCCCTCTCTGATGGCCGCTAGTTGTATCGAGTCTCTATAGGTTGTTTAGTGCATGCTGTGCTGCCGCTTCAGTCCACCATACCTATGTAGGCGAGGACCGCCGAATTCTAGTCTCGCCGTGTACTGGCCTCAGTACTGACCGCTCTCTCTTTTTCCTTTGCCCTTTGTCGGCACCCCTTTTGTTTAAGTAGGTTTTGAGATCGACGTCGTTAGCAGGGTTACCCTTCCGGCTTGGCCTGGGCAGGGTTATGGACGCCATTGGTTATTCTTCAGGGCTCTTAGCTCAATTTGCATCTTGTCCGTACTCGGACGCTGTATTGTTTTCAAGGTGATCGGATCTTTGTCTCAGAATCTGTATTCTTGACTCTTTGAGTCGCTGTTGTATATATCTGTTCTGTGGGTTCCATCGTGGACTATTGTGTAATGATATTACTTCATTTTCCACCCGCACGAAAGTGCCTGGTGGGCACCTTTGAATCGTTTCTATGCGGGTTTAGCGGGTTTCGCTAAAACTTGCATAGGGCCGATTCTGAGGGTGTTACAGAGTGGTATCAGAGCTCAGCAGTTGCGATACCCCACAAGTCTAGCCTGTAGGATAACCTAGCTAACGGTCGAAGTAGAGTGTCAAAACTATTTTTGAAAAATCGGTTGGATAGTTCTGATTAGGTCTGATTTTACTCCTTACCCCTCTGCTGCTCTCCTCTCACCTCTGCGTGTTTTGAATCCGCTCTCTTCTCTCTCTTCGAGTCCGTGATTTCGTGGTTGGGTTCCATCGCACTTCGTGGTTTTGCTTCCTCCTTTAGTAACGGTGTTGCTACATCGGTCTTCGTGCTATCCAAGGAATCCTTAATACGCCCCGTGGACTTCTTTGTTCCTTCTCGTTTTCCGGTGTTTTCCGACGTGACATCATCTCACGCGGATCCGATGCTGAGTGCATCACTCCTTTGTTCTCAAGCTCGATTGTCGAGATCTTCACCGATTCGAGAATGGTTGCACGCTTTTCATCGATTGTGAGTAATAGTTTGGGTGCGTGATGGATGGCCCCATGCCGACTACTCACTCTATTCGCTTTTGTACATTGAAGTGGATGAGAATGCATCGGTTCTCTCTTTCTATCGGAGTTAGAGGTGGCTTTATTTGTTGATACCTCTACCTTCGACCTTTTGTTCGGAGTGTTCCCGATTTATCACGGACAATAACCTCTTGTTAGTGGTGTCGCGAGGATCTACACGATGCGAGAAGATTCAGATCGCCGCCCTTCTTCCCGGTACCATGAGGCGGATCTCGAGGGCGAGATCCATTGTTAGTGGTGTCGAATTATGGCGCCCCGCAAAAACCACTACTAGAAAATCGCTGTTGTTTTTATTCTATGCATCATCATGAAATCATCATTGCATCTATTTGCCTAAAACTATTTTCTAAAAATCCTATTTTGTTTTCTAGAAATTCCCTCTTCCATTCAAACCAAACCCTATATCTGTCTAGATCTTTTATTTCACCTAAAAACTATTTATAAAAGGTTTTATAATTAAAACTAAATAAAAATAATAAAACTATTTTTGTTCCAGGAGGCGACCCTACCAACCGGGCCGACACCTACCACCCGACCCAACACACCCAGCAAACCCTAGACCTTATCCTAGTCCTACATCTAACCAAACCCTAGACTCTACACCCCACCCCAACTCTGTAACACCCTCAGAATCGGCCCTATGCAAGTTTTAGCGAAACCCGCCAAACCCGCATAGAAACGATTCAAAGGTGCCCACCAGGCACTTTCGTGCGGGTGGAAAACGAAGTAATATCATTACACAATAGTCCACGATGGAACCCACGTAATGTATATACAACAATGACTCAAAGAGTCAAGAATACAGATTTACAGACAAAGATCCATCACCTTGAAAAATACAGCGTCCGAGTACGGACAAGATGCAAATTAAGCTAAGAGCCTCAAGAATAACCAATGGCGTCCATAACCCCTGCCAAGCCGGAAGGGTAACCCTACTAACGACGTCGATCTCAAAACCTGCTTAAACAAAAGGGGTGCCGACAAAGGGCAAAGGAAAAAGAGAGAGCGGTCAGTACTGAGGCCAGTACACGGCGAGACTAGAATTCAGCGGTCCTCGCCTACATAGGTATGGTGGACTGAAGCGGCAGCGCAGCATGCACTAAACAACCTATAGAAACTCGATACAACTAGTGGATATCAGAGAGGGGTAAGAAAGACCTATTCGGAACCATCCTGATACTACCACCAAACATACCCATCCTGGTATTTCCCCCTCGAGACCAAACGAGGAAGTCAACCGAGGAACTCACACCGTTGGCAGTTTTATTTATTCGGTTATCGTTGCAGCAATTACTAGTAAGGTATATATAGTCATCCTGATATAATAAGTAGTGGGCACTTTTAGTTAACCATTCCGTTGTAGTTGCAACACTTACTAGTCAGATACAAATAACATGAGATATCCCAAACCCAGCAGTTGTTGGTACTTTTATTTAGCCATTCCGTTGTAGTGGAGCTGATTACTAGTCACATCGGATACAAGTAAAATTATAACAGTAAACTTTAGTTATAGTTGTCTATGATCGAGAACTGTCTAAGTCGTCCATAACCGGACACGGCTTTCGAAAAGATTTAACCTAGGGTGCACCAAAGTATCCACACGCACTTCAACCCTTTTGCCGATCGTTAACATACACCCATCGGTATGTCGGCGGGCCTAAGTCATGACGCTTCCCAGACCCAAAGCAAGTACATGGGGCCACCCCACTAAGCTACCCAAGAACGGTCGGCTGGTCTCCGACGGACTCGTGGTTTGCGCGATGGTCAGAAACGCATCGAACCCGAAAATGAGACGGGCTTGTCGATACCGAAAACACTCCGCTTACCTAAACAGTACAAGTGCAAGATTGCACAATTTAAATTAAGCAAGAAAGCATGGCATAAGTACAGGATAGTAATAAAGCCCCAAACTAATTGTGGCCCCGTACAATACTTTGAAATCAGGTACTAATCGATGGGGTGCCCATACACCCACCCGTGGTTAGCGCTCGATCTCGAACAGTGTCAAGAACTCGGGTCCTACGGAACACAAGTGGACGGTTAACAACCAAATAACATCTATTGCCCACCTGTGCCTCTGCATTTACCTACTTTCAATTTTAGTTATTAAACAATAATTAAAGTCATGATCATCTCCAACATTAAACATGCGGCAATACTCCAACAACTGTGGTACTTGACGACACGCAACAGCACTTGAGCAAGTTATCACGACGCAAGTCCAGCTATCTACCAAAAAACAGGTAATAGGATGTGTCCAAGGCAATATAAGGCTGCAAGGGATATCACGGGCACGAAATCTAGAGCATCGCAACACAGATAGCAATAGATCAACATGAGGGAATAAAGAATATAAATGCAAAATAGGTAGAAGGGGAAGGGATGCTCGCCTGAAAACATTGCCGAAGGTTCATCCGAAGATCGGGTCGACTCTCGCATCAACTCATCGGCCTTATCCGCGAAGAACCAAAACACTAGAATAAGCACCGGATGCACTATTTAATACTACGACAGAAGATCGGGCATGATGCATGTATGATGTATGACATGGCAAAGGTGCAATGCAATTAGGCCATATTAAGCGGAACCGGGGTCCCGACATTTAATTAGGTGACTTATGTTGTTCAGATACCCCACAATTTAATTGTTGTCTTAACATGGCAAAAGATAGCACCGGTTCGCTACACAAATTTAAATGGGACCAATATATGGCTAGATTTGTCCGTATGTGGTCTCCATATTTAATTATATGGTGAATCGGCATAAGGCCCCCAAACCACATGACAATATGTATGCAACCATGGCAATTTTATATGCAACAAGTAATATTATTTATAAAATATAGGTCACGGAAAAGATGGTCACACTTTGGGGTTCGGCGAACTTGGGGCTCGGAGGGGTCACACATGGAGAACTCGACGATCTTGGGCTCCGGGGGTACGGGTTCGGTCTTCGGATCGGCCGTCGGGATCGGTCTTTAATTCCGTGAAGACGGTCGTGGCATCCGGGAAGGCGATCTTGACATCGGGCTTCAGATCCATGTCAACGTCCTTGTGGTTCCGGGTTTCAAGGGCCGATGGAGAACTTGGGTCAGCGATCTTGGCAGGGATACTTGTCCAACTTCTCATCCTTGTACGCCGGGAGGATGTAGTCGAGAACGCGGCTCCCAAAACCACCATCTTGTTATCATCGCGCCGCGCCTTGACACACTGATTTGTTAGGCAATACCATGCCATCACCTCCACATCATTAGCACACCACCGCACAATCAAAAGGGGCCTTGTCTGATGGTGAACCTGCAGAACACCAGGGCATGCTAGGCTGGCTCTATCCGCTGGGCACGAGAGGGTCCCCAGGGTCGACGGAGCGGAGGGTGGACATGGCAGAGCAGCTCCGGGGAGGAATCTCGCGGGGCAGAGCGACGGAGAGGCAGCAGCGTCTGCAGGGCGAGGGAGGTGGCCATGGCGTGGGCTCGGGGCGGCGGCCGAAGAGGAGAGGCCGGAGGCGCTGAGCACGGCCGGCCAGCCCGACGGTCACCGGCAAGCACAGGGGAAGGGGCGAGGCAGCCGGCAGAGGCGAGCTCGGCGATGGGGCCACGACCGGGAGGGGAAGGTCGGCTCTGGGCACCGACGGTGGCTTGGCTAGGTGCGGTGGGAGATGGTCGCCAGGGAGATGAGGGGGTGAGCGCCCGGCGGCCAGAGGTGCTCGGGAACCGGCACAGGCGGACGGAGTACCGGCTGGCCTCGCAGCAACGAATGCGATGCGGGCTCGGGTAGAGGTACAACGGCAGAGGAACGAGGTGAGGACTTGGCACGTTAGTTTGAGCGCATCACTCCTGCCTGGCCCGTTGGGTCAGTCGCGTGGCGAGTTCTGGGCATGCTCTCATACTTGGCGTTTTCCCGAGCCGCTGAATCGGTCGCTCCCCCGAGCGTGGTACGTGGCCGCTCGAGTCGCTATGTCGAGGATGCGGAGGATCGTGGTCGCCAGAGAAGCGGCGCTTGTCTTGGCTCATAGAGCCAGTCGGGCTAGGCGACTCCAATGGGGCTTCGGGTAGGCGTTTTTCGTGGACGATGCAAAACCTGAGATGACCCAGTGCTCTTGCATCGCACTACTTAGCCGTGCCGATCGCTTTACCAAAGGTTGACTTCTGCGGTTAGCTTGATGCTGTTATTACGAGTGCGAGTGGCACAAGACACGGAGAGTAGGCGCAATTTGCGGTAACCGGTTCTTTTTATTTCATAGTGACTGGAGAGTACATATGTGGAGTTCTAGGAATAAAACTTCCGTAGGAGGTTTACATTCCATGGTCGCTTGACGTCAAGTTTGCCGTCCCCGCGGATGTCGATGAGGTAGTAGGCGTCGTTGCCGAGTACACGCCCAATGGCGAATGGTCCCTCCCATGGGGGGGGGAAGCTTGTGCATACCCTTCTTGTCCTGGATGAGGCGCAGCACCAGGTCGCCTTCTTGGAAGGTGCGAGTTTTCACCCGCCGGCTGTGGTAGCGGCGGAGTCCTTGTTGGTAGATGGCGGTGCGCGAGCCAGGTCGCGTTCGCCGAGTTGATCGACTCCATCCTGTCGCGAAGTTCGCTCGCAGCCTCCGTAGTGGACGACCCGCGCGAAGTCGTGCTCAAGGTCGGTGGGCATCGCCGGCGCGCATACACCATGAAGAAGGGGTGAGTCCTGTCGACTGCTGACCGAGGTGCGGATGCCCGGATGACGGAGGGTAGCTCTCGACCCAGCACCGGGCGCTCGATTGGTACTTGGAGTCGCGCTTCAGCCGTGGAGGATGCTTTGATTGGCCTGTTCCGCCCGCCGTTGATTCGGTGGGCGACTAACGCGAGGTCGAGCCGAATGTGGTGTTCTTCGTAGAATTCGGCCATGGCTCCTTTGGCGAAGTTGGTGCCGTTGTCCGTGATGATGCTATTTGGGAACCCGTAGCGATATATGAGCTCGCGTAGGAACTTAGTGGCGGTCTTCCGTCGCATTTCGACTGGCTTGGCCTCCACCCACTTTGTGAATTTGTCGACTGCGACCAGGAGGTGGGTGTAGCCGGAAGGGGCCTTTTTGAAGGGGCCTAAAATATCCATGCCCCATACGGCGAATGGCCAGGTGATGGGGATTGTCTTCAGCGCCGAGCTCGCACGGCGCTGGTTGGCGATTGCACCCGGCGCACCGCTGGACAATGTCGACGGCGTCGGCGTGTGCGGTGGGCCAGTAGAATTCATGCCGCATAGCCTTGGCGACTAGAGAGCGGGCGCCGACGTGGTGGCCGCAGTCGCCGGAGTGGATGTCGTGGAGGATCTTGCGTCCTTCGGCGGGTTGGACGTAGCGTTGGAACACGCCGGTGACGCTGCGCTTGTGGAGCTCGCCGTCGATGATGGTGTAGGACTTGCATCGGCGTGCGATCATCCTCGCGTCCGTCTCATTTGCCGGCAAGGTGCCGACCTCTAGATAGGCGACGTAGGGCTTGGTCCAGTCGTCTGGCTCGGTGACGAGTGCGACCAGGGCTGCGTCCGGCTGTAGCGGGACTCCAATGTCGATCTCCCTCGGGGGGGAGACTGATGGCTTGGTGATCGTGTCGAGGAAGACGCCGGCGGGTGGTGCGAGTCGAGCCGACCCGATGCGAGAGAGTGCGTCGGCCTCCTCGTTCTTTCGCCTGTCAATCCACTCGACGGAGTAGCCTGCGAAGTGTCCGCCCAACTTGTCCACTGCTTGGCGGTATGCCTCCATGGTGGGGGAGACGGTGTCGCAGGTGCCGGCGACTTGCCCAGCGACGAGGTCGGAGTCTCCGTAGCAGCGTAGGCGGTTGACGTTCATCTCCCTGGCAGCTCGCATGCCATGGAGTAAGGCCTCGTACTCGGCCATGTTGTTGGTGCAGGGTGTGAAGTCGAGGCAGAGGACGTAGCGGAGCTTGTCGCCCTTAGGTGAAGTTAGCACGATCCCTGCGCCTGCGCCGTCCACGTTCTTGGAGCCGTCGAAGTGCAGGCTCCAGTAGTGGAGGTATGACAGCTTCTCTGGCTGCTGGGCCTCTTCCTAGTCGACGATGAAGTCCGCTAGGGCCTGCGACTTGATCGCTTTTCGTGGCTCGTATTTGATGTTGTGGACGCCGATCTCGACGGCCCACTTGGCGACCCTCCCGGTCGCCTCGCGGTTGCGGATGATTTCCTGCAACGGTGGTGAGGAAACGACCGTTATCGGGTGCTCCTGGAAGTAGTGCGGCAGCGTGCTCAAGACCGCGATACCAGCTTCGGTATCAGGTATCCGGCGCGACTTGGTGAGGACTCCGATGTAGTACACCGTCGCCAGATCGGGCGCTCCTTTCCTTCCTCCGGTCGCTCGACGACCATGACGGCGCTGACGACGCGCTCGGAAGCCACGACGTAAACCAGCATGGGTTCTTTGTCGGCGGGGGCGGCGAGTAGTGGTGCGGCGAGCAACACCTTCTTGAGGTCGCGAAGCGCGTCATCCGCCTCCTTGTCCCACTGGAAGGTGGGATTCTTGCGCATCAGGCGGTATAGGGGCATCGCCTTTTCACCCAGGCGGGGGATGAAGCGACTGAGAGCCGCTACTCGCCCGGCCAGCTTCTGGACGTCGCGCAGGCACTCGGGTTTGCCGAGTCGGGCGACCGTGTCGATCTTGGTGGGGTTCGCCTCGATCCCTCGCTTGGAGCAGCGTACCCATGAGTTGTCTGCTGGTACACCGAAGGTGCATTTGCCTGGGTTAAGCTTTATCTTGTATTTTCTCAAATTGGCGAACGTTTCCGCCAGGTCGGCGAGTAGGTCACCCTGGCGAGCGGACTTCACGACCACGTCATCGATGTAGACGTGGATGTTGCGGCCAATTTGGCTTGCGAGGCACTCTTGCATGCACCGCTGGTAGGTCGCCCCGGCGTTTTTGAGGCCGAAGGTCATGGCGGTGTAGCAGAAGGCTCCGAATGGCGTGATGAACGCCGTCTTCTCCTCGTCCTCGATAGCCATTTTGATCTGGTTGTACCCAGAGTAGGCGTCGAGGAAACATAGCGACTCCGAGCCCGCGGTGGAATCGATTATTTGGTCGATCCGCAGGAGGATGAACTACTCCTTTGGGCAGGCGCTGTTCAAGTTTGTGTAGTCGATACACATTCTCCAGGTCCCGTTCTTCTTCTCGACCAGGACTGGGTTTGCCAGCCACTTGGAGTACTTGATTGGTCGGATGAAGCCTGCAGCGAGTAGACGCTACACCTCTTCGGCGATGGCTCGGCGGCGCTCTTCATTGAAGGGCCGCAGTGACTGTTTGACAGGTCGCACTTTGGGGTCGGCGTTTAGCTCGTGCTCAGCGAGCTCCCTAGGGACACCAGGCATGTCAGAGGGCTTCCATGCGAAGATGTCCCTGTTCTCACGGAGGAACTCGATGAGCGCGCCTTCCTAGGCTGGGCTCATGCCCGTCCCGATCGTCACCGTCTGGCTGGAGTCGCCTGGGACCAGCTCGACGGTGTGGGTGTGCGTCGTTGCCTCGAAGATTGAGGTGTTTGCGCCCTCCGAGTTGGGCTTCTTGAGTATGGTGGGGTCGTAGTTGTTGACCCCTCTCGCGTACTTGGCGAGCTCATCGGCGTGGTTGGTTTCTGCCGCGATGACGACATCGGCGAGTTCAGCTCCTTTGGCCTCGCATTCGGCGGCCATGTCGGGGTCGCCATTGATAGTGATGTTGCCGCACGGCCCGGGGAGCTTCATCGCGTTGTACGCGTAGTGTGGCGCTGCCATGAACTTGGCGAATGCCTGGCGCCCCAGGACGCAGTGGTAGGGGCTGTTGAAGGGCACCAGCTCGAAGACGATCCGCTCGGTGCAGAAGTTTGCTGGTGTGCCGAAGGTGACTGGCAGCGTGACCTTGCCGATCGGGTACGCCTTCCGACCGGGGACGATGCCATGGAACGTGGTGTGGGTTGTCTCGATCATCGACTGCGGGAGCCGCAGCCGCCTAAAGGTGTCCAGGTACAGGATGTTGATGGAGCTGCCGCCGTCCATCAATGTCTTGGGGAGCCAGTAGTCGCCGACCTTAGGCTTGACTGTAACACCCTCAGAATCGGACCTATGCAAGTTTGAGCAAAATTCGCCAAACCCGCATAGAAACGATTCAAAGGTGCCCACCAGGCACTTTCGTGCGGGTGGAAAACGAAGTAATAACATTACACAACAATCCTCGATGGGACCCACAGAACAGATATATAACAGCGACTCCATGAGTCAAGATTACAGATATAATATACAAAGATCCAAATCACCTTGAAAACGATAGAGCGTCCGACTACGGACAAGATGCAAATGGGGCTAAGAGCCCTGAAGAATAACCAATGGCGTCCATAACCCCGCCTGTGCCAAGCCGGAAGGGTAACCGCTAACAAATACCGATCTCAAAACCTTAAACAAAAGGGTGCCGACAAAGGGCAAAGGAAAAAAGAAGAGGCGTCGATCGAGGCCAAGACACGGCGAGGCTAGAATTCGGCGGTCCTCGCCTACATAGGTATGGTGGACTGAGCGGCAGCGGCAGCATGCACTAAACAGCCTATAGAGACTCGATACAACGGGCGTTATCAGAGAGGGATAAGAAAGACCTATTCGGGACCAACCTGATGCTAACACCAAACAAACCCATCCTGATGTTTCCCCCTCGACACCGATCGAGGAAGTCAACCGAGGAACTCACACAGTTGGCAGTTTTACTTATTCCGTTATCGTTGCATCATTTACTAGTCAGGTTTAGATAACGTCCTGATACAATAAGCAGTGGGCACTTTTAGTTAACCATTCCGTGATAGTTGCAACTCTTACTAGACAGATACAATTAGCATGAGCTAAACCAAAACCCAGCAGTTGTTGATATTTTTTATTCAGCCATTCCGTTGTAATTGCAATACTTACTAGTCAGGTACAATGGTCGCAAGCGACGCTCCAAACAAGCAATTGTGGGCAGTATTATTTAGCCATTCCATTATAGTGAAGCTGATTACTAGTCATTATAAAGTCAAATTTATAGCAATAAACTTTAGTTATGCTTGTCTATGGTCGAGATCATGCTCCAAGTCGTCCATATCCGCGACACGGCTTTGAAAGTTTTACCCGCCGGGTGCACCAATAGCAACACACGCCGATCAACCTCGAAAAACCAAAACAAAACCCAACGAGGCTTTCACGACGAACAATCACAGATTCAGAAATATTTCAGGGGCCACCCTTAAAGTAGAACCATAGCAACGGCCGGCTCCGAGACGGACTTAAGGTTGTGGGGACGGCTGTGAACGACTGGGAACCCGAAAGTGTGGCTGGGCTTGTCGACACCGCGGAATCGTGACACGATCCTAAACAGTACAGTGTGCTCCTCGCACAATCGTAAATACATAAGTAGCATGGCATAAGTACAGGATCGTAATAAAACCTCAAACTAGTTTGTGGCCCCAAGAAATAAGACTGAATCAAGCTCTGGCTCAGGGGGGTCCCATATACCTCCCGGATGTGGATAGCGCGATAAAACAAGGAACACGTATCAGGTACTCGGGGTCCTACGGGACACAAGTGGGCGTTCGGAAACCAAATATTTTCTATCACCCACCGATGCCTCTGCTTACTTCAATTTTAGTTGTTAAACAAGAATTAAAGTGAACGATAAGTAACACTATGATCATCTCCAACATCAACATGCGGCAATACGTCAACAACTGTGGCATTTGACAACACGCAACAGCACTTGAGCAAGCGGCTACGACGCGCGAGTCCAACTATCTAACAAACAACAGGTAATAGGATGTGTCCAAGGCAATATAGGGCTGCAAGGGATATCACGGGTACGAATACTAGAGCATCGCAACACAGATAGCAATAGATCAACAGGAAGGAGTAAATTACTATAAAAGTAAGATAGGTAGAAAGGGGGAGATGCTCGCCTGAAAACATTGTCGAAGGTTCAACCGAAGATCGGGGCGAAGCTCACATCAACTCAACGGCCTTATCCGCGAAGAAGCAAAACACTAGAATAAACACCGGATGCAATATTTAATACACGGCAGAAGATCGGCATGATGCATGCATGATGTAGGACATGGCAAAAGTGCGATGCAATTAGGTCATATTAAGCGGAACCGGGGTCCCGACAGTTAGATATATGGTTCTAGTTGTTTAGAACCCCCCCGCAATTTAAATGTTGTTTAACATGGCAGGAGATAGCACCTGGTTCGCTACACAAATTTAAATGAGGCCAATATAAGGCTACATTTGCCCGCATATGGACCCCATATGTAATTATTAGGTGATTCGGCATAAGGCCCCCAAACCACATGATTATGCATGCAAGTATGACAATTATGCGACAAGTTGTTATTATGTTATAAAATAGGGTTCTCGGAGAAGAGGTTCACACATTAAGGTTCAGCGATCTTGGGTTCCGGGGTTCGGGGTCGGTCTCAGGGTCCAGGGTTCGACGGAAACGTTCTCGGACTCCGGGATCGTTCTCGAATTACAGGGGTTGATGGGGATACGCCTACTGGGGTATACTCAGCAGGACGTTTCCGACTGGCCCAAGGGCTGGCGAGTGGGCCTGCAGAGCGGCGAGTGGATCGAAGCCCAGCAAGGTACCAAGCGACTGGAAGCTGAAGGCCCAAAGTAGTAGATAGGCCCCGGACTAGGTTAAACTATTACAAGTCAGAATCAATCGGTTGAGATATGTAAACCCTAGGGGAGGTGAGCCTATATAAACCTCCCTATGGGGTGAGTAGAGACACGTTCCCTCATACACCCAAGCGACTCGCCGCCTAGCCGCCGAGCTCGCCCATTGTAAACACCTCCATAATACAATCTAGCAGGAGTAGGTCTTTACCCTCCGGGGGGACGAACCTAGGTAAAACCCTGTGTCTTTGCCCTCATCTCGCACCGCAGATGGCTGGCCGCCCTTGCCCCTCGTTCTACTACTCGCTGCCGATCGCAACATCTGCCGTGACCATTCCCACGATAGTGGCGCCCACCGTGGGGCCTGGCCGGTCTGGCCGGTGTTCTGCGGCGAGATCCAATCTGCCCATCAACGAGACGGTCGCCACCGGCCGCATGATAGCGATCGGCGAGATGCTCCAGATCTTGCCGAGCAGCTACGTCCCGGCGGCGCGACCCGTCACGCACAGCGTGATCCTGCCAATCGGCACGATCAGCCTCTTCGTCGGCCTCACCGACATCATCGTCTCGGAGAACTCGGCTCGCATCCGCGAGTCGCCGCCACGCGATCGGCTCTCCGAGAGCCAGGTTCGCACGATCCACCTCCTTGCCTCCGAGTACAACTCGGCCCACAGCAACGTGGCCGGGAACTCAGCGGCCGCAGAAGATGCGGCCCTCACCGATGACGCCGACTCGGCGACCCCGGCGTCACTCGCCGGATCCATCACCGCGGCCTCATCTGCGGGCTCCATCGCCCAGGTCTCCAACGCGGGAGACTTCGAGGACCCCTCCATCCTCGGGATCTTCGAATTCGACTCCGGGTCGGAGAACTCCGCCGACCTCCGCGACGGCGCCAATCGCCACGCCGCGACTTACATGGCCACCGGCACTCTCCCACCGGAGGATCCTTTCTCCACCCCGATCCCTCCTAACGCCACGACAACGGAGGTCGAGGAGCTCCGCTTGAAACTGGCGGAGGCGGTATGCAAAGAGCAGGCCGAGCGCGAAAAATTTCACCTCGAGCAGGTGACGGCGCAGGAGCTGTCACGCTACCACCAGCAGCGGATCAGGTCACGCTTGAACCCCACCGTTCAAGGGCGTGCCCTGAACTTCGACGATGAAAACGACCCGGCCCGCATAGCCGAGCGCGACGCGAGAACGCGCCACCAGAGGAAGCGCCCCGCCAGATCGACGGCGATGGGTGCCCCACCACCACCCAACCGCACCTCCTGTGGACCAGCCGCGGATAGTTGTCTCCTCACGGAGCGAGACGCAACGGCCTCCCACCGTTCTCCACCCGATGGACAACCTCGTGGCCGAGGCAGCAGCCGATAGCATCACGGCCACCGCGACGGCGCCTTTTACGATCCAAGACGTCAAGGCCTCGCTTGCGAAGGCCGTGGAGCAGCAAAGAGTGGGCGCCGACCGCAAGGTCGAGTATACTGCTCCTCGGAAGCGTAGCGGCCTCTAGCGGCCGCCCGCGGCAAACACCCTCAACGCCCGCCACGAGCCACCGCAGCTCCAACACCGACCAACGCCGCACTTCCACCAACGATCGGCCGGCAACCAACTTCGCCGCTAACGGACAACCCATCGACGCCGCACCCACATCATCAACAACCAAAGCTGCGACGCCAGACGACGACTTGCGGCACACCCTAACTAATCGCCGATGGCGAACCTATGGGGTCGCCAATGACTGGCCTAAGTGCTTCGGACCAATGATCCGAGGCGAGAAGTACCCGCCAAACTTAAAGGCGCCAAAGGAGATAGAAAAATACGACTCCTCGTATGACCCCGCAGTCTGGCTCGACACATACCTCATGGCAATGGGGATCGCAGGTGACACCGACTTACTCGCCGCCCGCTACCTCCCACTGATGATGGAGGGGACGTGCAGGCAGTGGATCAACACTCTCCCCCAGGACAGTATCAACTCCTGGGAGGAGATGCGCGACGCCTTCGTCAGGCACTTCGAGTGCTCCTACACCCGCGCCACCACCATTGAGGACCTGGAACGATGCGTCCAGGGACCCCGCGAGTCGACCCGCAACTGGGTACAACGGTGGCAAGAGCTCTGGTACAACGCGGTCGGCATCCACCCGGACACCGCGATCCATTGCTTCAAGACCTCGTGCCGCTACGAGCCTCTAGTCGCCAAGCTCAAGCGACACTCTCGCACACTCGACAACATCCCCGACCTCCTCGAGATCGCCAAACGGTATGCCGAGGATGATCCAAACCAGGAAACCGACGACGAGTCAGGAGGGCAACGCCGCACGGGCGGCAACGACAGCGGACGCCGAACCGACCTACGCTACAGCGGCACCCACCTCACTGGCAAACGCCGCAACGACGGGCGAGTCGACTTCGTCGCCAACGCTGGGCACGCACAGCGCGAGCCCAAGAGCTACCGCCGCGACGGAGGGCAACGGCGCGATGGCGGCAATTACAAGAACAAGCCAAGGTTCGATCCCGCGGCCCTCCTTAACCAACCATGTGCGTTCCATAGCAGGGAAGGGAAGCCCGCAACACACACCACCGCCGACTGCCACACCCTCAGGGAAATCGAGAAGGCACGACAGGCGCGGGAGGACACAGACAACGACCCGCCAAATGGCGGAAAATTCGGCAAAGTAGCCGGCTCGCTCCACACCTTCACAGGCTTCAACACGAAGCGCGAAAAGAAGGTCATCGCCCGCGCCGTCGCCGTCCATACGGTGGCCCAAACAGACGTCCCCCAGTTCCTGAACTGGTCGGAACAGCCCATCACCTGGAGCCGGCAAGACCACTCGCCACGCATCGAGTACCCAGGACGAGTCGCCTTGGTGGTCAAGCCCAAGGTTGGCGATCATCGCTCCCAAGACACTGGCGACGGCGGCAGCTCCATCAACATCCTCTACCTCGACACCTTCAGCGGTTGCGGCTCCCGCAATGATCGAGACAACCCACACCACGTTCCACGGCATCGCCCCGGTCGGAAGGCGACGATCGGCAAAGTCACGCTACCGTCACTTTCGCATTCGCAAACTTCCGACCGGCGGATCATCTTCGAGCTGGTGCCCTTCGACAGCCCTTACCATCTGCCTGGGCGCCAGCGTCGCTAAATTCATGGCAGCGCCCACTACGCTGCATAATGCGATGAAGCTCCCCGGGCCGTGCGGCGTCATCACCATCAACGGCGACCCCGACATGGCCGCCGAATGCGAGGCCAAAGGAGCCGAACTCGCCGACGCCGTCATCGCGGCAGAGACTAATCACGCCGACGAGCTCGCCAAATACGCAAGCGGGGTCAACAATGACGACCCCACAATACTCAAGAAGCCCAACTCAGAGGGCGCAAACACCTCAACCTTTGAGGCCACGACGCACACTCGCACCGTCGAGCTGGTCCCAGGCGACTCCAGCCAGACGGTGACGATCGGGACAGGCATGAGCCCAGCATAGGAAGGCGCGCTCATCGAGTTCCTCCGTGAGAACAGGGACATCTTCGCATGGAAACCCTCCGACATGCCCGGTGTCCCTAGGGAGCTCGCTGAGCACAAATTAAATGCCGACCCCAAAGTGCGACCCGTCAAGCAGTCGCTACGTCCCTTCAATGAAGAACGCCGTCGAGCAATCGCCGAGGAAGTGCAGCGTTTACACGGCTTCATCCGCCAATCAAATACTCAAGTGGTGGCAAACCCAGTCCCGGTCGAGAAGAAAACGGACCGGAGAATGTGTATCGACTACACAAACCTGAACAGCGCCTGCCCAAAGGAGCAGTTCGTCCTCCCGCGGATCGATCAGATAATCGATTCAACCGCCGGTTCGGAGTCGCTATGTTTCCTCGACGCCTACTCCGGGTACAACCAGATCAAAATGGCTGTCGAGGATGAGGAGAAGACGGTGTTCATCACGCCATTCGGAGCCTTCTGCTACACCGCCATGACCTTCGGCCTCAAGAACGCCGGGGCAACCTACCAGCGGTGCATGCAGGAATGCCTCGCGAGCCAAATTGGCCGCAACATCCACGTCTACATCGACGACGTGGTCGTGAAATCCGCTCGCCAAGGCGACCTACTCGCCGACCTGGCGGAAACCTTCGCCAATCTGCGAAGGTACAAGATAAAGCTCAACCCAGTAAGTGCACCTTGTGTACCCGCGGACAACCATCGGGTACGCTGCTCCAAACGAGGGATCGAGGAAACCCAACAAAGATCGACACGACGCCTCGCCGCAAAACCCGAGTGCTCGCGTGACGCCCGAAGCCGGGCGAGTAGCGGCTCGCCGCTTCATCCCCCGCTGGCGAAAAGGCGATGCCCCTATACCGCTGATGCGCAAGAACCCCACCTTCCAGGGACAAGGAGGCGGACAACACGCCCGCGACCTCAAAAAAAGTGCTCGCCCGACCACTACTCCGCCCGCCCGACAAAGAACCTATGCTGGTTTACGTCCAAGGCGTCCGAGCGTCGTTAAGCTGCAGTGATGGTCGCCGAACGATCAGGAAGGAAAGGAGCTCCGGTTCAGCGGCCGTGTACTACAGCGAGGTCCTCACCGAAGTCGCGCCAGCCGTACCCAGCATACCAAAAGCTAGTATACACGGTTTCGTGGCTCGCCGCGCTCCGACTATTTGTGAGCACCCGGTCACGGTCGTCTCCTCGCCACCGCAAGACATCATCCGCAATCGCGAGGCGACGGGTCGCCAAGTGGGCCGTCGAGATCGGCGTCCACAACATTAAATACGAGCCACGAAGGGCGATTAAGTCGCAGGCACTGGCAGACTTCATCGCCGACTGGGAGGAGGCCCAGCAGCCAGAGAAGCTGCCATACCTCCATTACTGGAGCCTGCACTTCGACGGATCCAAGAACGCGGACGGTGCAGGAGCAGGGATAGTGTTGACTTCACCAAAGGGCGACAAGCTCCGCTACATCCTCCGCCTCGAATTCACGCCCTGCACCAACAACATGGCTGAATACGAGGCCCTACTCCACGGCATGCGAGCCGCCAAGGAGATGAACGTCAATCGCCTTCGATGCTACGGAGATTCCGACCTCGTCGCAGGGCAAGTCGCCGGCACTGCGACGCCATCTCCCTACCATGGCGGCGCATCGCCAAGAGGTGGACAAGCTGGGCGGCCACTTCATCGCTACTCACGAGTGGATCGACAGGAGAAAACGAGGAGGCCGACGCCTCTCTCGTGATCGGGTCCGACTCGCACCACCCGCCGGCGTGTTCCTCGACACAATCTCCAAACCATCAGTCTCTCCCCCGAGGGAGATCGACATCGGAGTCCCACTCCAACCAGAGGCAGCCTTGGTCGCACTCATCACCGAGCCAGACGACTGGACCAAGCCCTACATCGCCTACCTGGAAACCGGCACCCTGCCAGCAGACGAGACAAACGCTCGAATGATCGCTCGCCGATGCAAGTCTTACACCATCATCGACGGCGAGCTACACAAGCGCAGCGTCACCGGCGTGTTCCAACGTTGCGTCCAACCGGCTGAAGGACGCAAAATCCTCCACGACATCCACTCAGGCGACTGCGGCCACCACGCCGCCGCTCGCTCCCTGGTCGCCAAGGCTATGCGACACGGCTTCTACTGGCCCACCGCACACGCCGACGCTGTCGACATCGTCCAGCGATGCGCCGGGTGCCAGAAGTACGCCAACCAGACGCGCGTACCGAGCTCGGCGCTCAAAACGATCCCCATCACTTGGCCATTCGCCGTATGGGGCATGGACATGGTAGGCCCCTTCAAGAAAGCCCTCCGCTACACCCACCTTCTAGTCGCCACGACAAATTCACCAAGTGGGTGGAGGCCAAGCCAGTCCGGAAATGCGACGGAAGACCTCCACTAAATTCCCACGCGAGCTCATATATCGCCACGGGTTCCCAAACAAGATCATCACGGACAACGGCACAAACTTCGCCAAGGGAGCAATGGCCGAATTTTGCGAAGAGCACCACATCCGCTCGATCTCGGCCGCACCCGAATCCAACGGCCAGCGGAACGAGCCAACCAAAGCATCCTCCAAGCCCGAAGCCGCGACAAGTACCACTCGAGCGCACCGGATGCTGGGTCAAGAGCTGCCTCCGTCATCCGGGAATCCGCACCTCGGTTAACAGTCGACGGGATTCACCCTTCTTCATGGTCTACGGCGCCAGCCATGCCCACCGACCTCGAACACGACTCGCTGGTCGTCCACTATACGGAGGTCAAACGAGCTGGCCCGCCAAGATGGGCTCGACCAGCTCGACGAAGCACGCGACCGCCGATCGCAGACCGCCATTTACCGCAAGGACTCGCCGCTACCACAGCCGACGGTGAAAACCCGCACCTTCCAGTGAAGGCGACTGGTGTTACGCCTCATCCAGACAAGAAGGGCATGCACAAGCTCTCCTCCGTGGAAGGCCCGTTCGCTTATCGGGCGCCAGACCGCAACGACGCCTACTACCTCATCGACGTCATGGGACGGCGAGCTCGACGTCAGCGACCATGGAATGTAAACCTCCTCCGGAAGTTCTACTCCTAGAACCCCACATGTACTCTCCAATGCCACGAAATAAAAGAAACGGTTACCGCAAATTGCGCCTACTTCCATGACTTGTGCCACTCAGACTCGTAATAACAGTATGCTAAATACAGAAGTCAACCTTGGTACAGCGATCGGCACGCTAAGTAGCGTGTAAGAGCACCGAATCACCTGTGTCTTGCATCGCCCACGAAAAACGCCAAACCGAGCCCCATTGAGTCGCTTAGCCCGACTGGTTTTACGAACCAAGACAACTGCCCTCGCTTCACAATGACCTTGGTCCCCGCATCCTCGGCATAGCGACTCGAACGGCTAAGTACCACGCCGGGACTGAAAACCAGTTCGTCGCGAGCGTCGTGGAAAACGCCAAGTAAGAGAGCATACCCAGACTTCACGACTGACCCTCCGGGCCAGGCAGGAGTGACGCGCCACACCAACGCCAAGTCCTCAACCACCCTCGAGTCGCCTAGAACTACCAAGTACCACGCCGGGACTCGGCCACCACCCCGTCAGACACGGGAAAACGGTAAAGCATGAGCACTCAAGGGAGTCGCTTGCGACCGGCTCTCCGAGCTCAAGTAGTCGACTAAACTAACAAAACACATGATAACAACAAACATAATATACGAGGTGAACCCCACAAAAGGGCGGACGCGCCGGGACTCGGCCCAAAATCAATCCAAAACACACAAACAAATAGCAAAATGGACACGACGTCCCATTCAATCGCATATTGCATTGTCTTATATTACAAATTATGCCCGCGTGGCAAAACCGCTAACACATCCAGCAAACTACCTATTCTGCAGCTTGACGACGACTCGCTGTAATCCCGGCGCCACGGATGAACGCTGTACGGGTTTGACGGATACGTCGTCAGCTCACCCGCCATCGCCGAGCTTAAAAGGTTGCTCGACCTTGAAATCACGATGCGGCGGCTCGTTTCTCGCGACGACCGCTTCTTCGGTAGGGGAGGTCGCCCATCGCCTGCACACGCCCGAGTACACCGGCACGCCTCGCAACTTGAGAACCTCGACAGGTCCACCGCGCCGACGTTAAGGATACCCACTCACATCGCCGAGGTCGAATCCTCGGGAAGTGGGCGAGTCCAAGGCTCATTGCCGACGCCCACGCCAAACGCCGACCGCGTCATGAACTCAACGATCGGGCGCGCTTTCTCCAAATACTCCCACACCTCAACGAGGTCACTGAATAACCTCCGGGCGACATTTCTTGAAGGTAGGCGCGATGCATCGCCGATAGCGTAGCCGAGTCGACGAGCATGCTTACGCATCGCCGCTGCGAAGCTCGCTTCTTGGCTACCAATAACGCGACCTAGAAGGAGACAATGATGAGTGCGACGGACACCGCAACCCCCCAACTAACGGAAAGGGAAGATGCACTCACCAAGCAACGGGCGGGCGAGCCCCGTGATGAAGCACTGAAGCGACGTGTGGTCGTCCTGAAGCCTAGCAATAAGGACTTCCGACACCTTGCGATCCTCCTCCGCTGCAATGGCGGCCTTAGCCCGCCTGCCCGCCGAGCTAGCTTCTTCTCGCCTCCCGCAGCTCAAGGCCGAGGTCGGCGACCGCTGTTCAGCGCCAGAGCAGATCGCGCCGCCAACTCACCAGGGACAAGCTCGGCGAGCTTCCTCGCAGCAACTGAAGCTCTTTGTTCGCCTCCGGATGGTGGTCGCTCCTTCTCAAAGACGCTGTTGCGCCGCTCCGCCGACTCGTGCAGACCTGCATATCATCAAAAAGTCAAGAAAACGACCTTCCTAAGTGCCCACCCGCTGAAATTCAGCGAGTGCGCACTCGGGGACTGGCGATCAAGAAATTCCCAAGTGCCCACCCCGCTAAAATTTAGCGCGTGCGCACTCGGGAACTGGATAAGAAAGTAAAAGACGAGAAAATAATAAGAATCACGCCGCTGCAGCACCGACCGATCTCGGGACCGGATATACCGGATGGCTGCGCCAAGCATGCCATGAAGTTGCATTGCGCCCACGGATGCGAGTAACGCTGGCGCAGCTCACGACGCTGGTCGACTTCAGCATCGACGGTCCTCGAACGAGGCTCGGGATGCGCCGCCGCCGCTTTGGTCACGAGCGAGGAAGGTGGCGATAGAGGCACACGCCCAAAGGAAGTCGCCTCCGCTCTGTGCAAGGAACGCCCTCAGAGACGCTGCTGCCTCCACCACGGGCCGGCCGGGCGACCGCCGTGTCGCCGAGACAAAGGACGATGTCGCCGCCTTTGGCCTTCTTATCGCCATCCGCCGAGGCAACGACCTCGTCCGCCTTCCTCTTACGGAAGGATCCTCCTCGCTAGCGGAGGGTACCGCCACGGTCGGGTGGCCCATCCTTTTCACTCCCGCCCGCACATCGGTCGAATCAAGAAAAGACAATCAAACAGCTATAGAAAATAGAGAAGGCCAATGCACTCACTTGGCAACCGGGATGAAGCGTAGCCTGTGCGAAGGCCGCCGGTTTTTCCTCGGGGCCAGTTGGCGATCGAGCCCTAGTTCCATGACGTCGCTGCCCAAGACACGGACGACTTCTTCGTCGTCGCCGAGGCTGCGGCGCCCTGGGATACCTTCGGCAGGGCTTCTTCGTGAATCGAGCCGCCACGCCGAGCCTCCTTGCGGGCCGCCCAATCGGAACCTCCTTGCGAGGCGGTCGCCGCTGGAGCCTTCCCTAGCCTGTAGGCTGGCGCGAATGGCGGGGCATCGAGGCCAGCGGCACTTCCACGATGGCGATCTAGCGGTTGTCGCTGGGCCGCCGTCACCGCCGAGCTGTGAGCATCGAGCTGCCGTCGAGCGCGCGGCGAGGCCATATTCGCGGCTTCGCTTTCCTCCTCGGGGGCCTCGCCTCCTTTTCTTCTTCTTCTTCGGCGAGTATTGGCGGCGCGAGGTGGTCTCGGAGCTCGTCATCATCATGACGCCGAGGCTCCGCCGCTTCGATTTCGCCGACGTTCGGGTCTTTCGGACCAGCGGGCAATTTCCTCTTCGGACTCGCTCGCTGTCCTCGTTGTCGCGCGGTGGCGATTCGCTTGTATCTGGGCGGATGGCCCCGGCTCACATCGGGCGGTGGAGCCACCTTCCACCACTTGGAACAGCCGCGATGAATACGAAACAAAGTCGAATTACCGCGATCGCATACGCGATCGCGAACAAGATAAAGAAATTACCGTCGGAGCCGGACGCTCATGTGTAGGGGACCCGCCCAGATCCGCAGACACCGCTGGGTGATCTTCTTCAACGCCGAGATAGTCCTCCAGCTTCCACTGCCGAGGCAGGCTTTCCGAGTCTCCCGCCCGTAATCTTGATACATGTAATGGTCGCTGGCGGCGGAACGAGCCGCCCAAGCCAACAATTGTACAAGTTTATCGTCTGAGCCTTCTTCTTCGCACCACGGATGGCCTGGAGCATCTCGCCGACGACCATCCGCTGGTCGCCGGAAGCTTGCCGACCGGAGATGGCGTGGTTTCGAACAGTTGGCCGAGTACCGCGATCGCCGCCGCCCTCCGGAGTCGCCTCGGTCACGTAGAACCATGACTTCTTCCAGCCGCTGCTTTGGCCGGCAGACGATCGAAGAAGGAAGCTTTGGACTTGAGCTGAACGCGCCGCCACGGCTAGCATTGTCGCCGCCTTCTCGCCGATCCGTCTGGAATGGATCTTGCCACAAGGGAAAGTAGGCGGCAGCCCAGCACTCGCAACGCCATGAAGATGGCGAGCTGCTCGATGCCGTGGGGACCAGATCCGAGGGCTGGATCTCAGTAGGCGCAAAAACGCCGAAGAACAAAGACGGGGAAACCCTAACCCCGCCGAGATGATGGTGAAATGTTAACTCTCTCTCGCGGGTTTGGGGTCGCTTTCCGGCGGGATACGCCAACAGCCAGCTTCAGGATTCCGGCCTCCCGAAGGAGGCCACCGCGCCTGCACTTGGACCTGCCCCATGGTTCGTGGAGAAGGGCCATAGCCGAGGTTGGTTGGAGGTCGAGGATTTCGGGTCGATTGGATCAAGAAGCAAAGGAAAGAGAATGCGTGCACTCGGAAGAAGTGGTGGGCAATTGGCTCTACGATTGCCTGCCATTCCCCTTATATAGCGGGAGTTACCCGCCAAACCAGGGGGCCGTTACCGCGCGATGATTATGCCAAAAGTTACCGTTGAGCTACCTTAACGGCTAGTTTGACCACGCCGACGGTCCAACTCAGCCACTGCTCGCTAGGTCACCGCGATCGCTGCCCTGCTGGCTCGACTCGCCCAAGACGCGACTCGGTTCACCGGATTTTCCTTCATACAGGAGCCCGCCGACGATTCGACCGATGCCTACTTTGAAGTCAGATACTCATCGCCAGCAGCCACTTACGCCTAATCAACGACGGCCTCGGGGACTATCGATGGGGATACACCCACCGGGTATACTCAGCAGACGCTTCCGACCGCCCAAGGGTGGCAGTGGGCCGCAGAGCGGCGAGTGGATCAAGCCCAGCAAGGTACCAAGCGATCGGAAGCTGAAGGCCCAAAGTAGTAGATAGGCCCAATCGGACTAGGTTAAACTATTATCAAGTCAGAATCAATCGGTTGAGATATGTAAACCCTAGGGAGGTGAGCCTATATAAACCTCCCTATGGGGTGAGTAGAGACACGTTCCCTCATACACCCAAGCGACTCAGCCTAGCCGAGCTCGCCCATTGTAAACACCTCCATAATACAATCTAGCAGGAGTAGGTCTTTACCCTCCGGGGGGCCGAACCTGGGTAAAACCCTGTGTCTTTGCCCTCATCTCGCACCGCAGATGGCTGGCCGCCCTTGCCCCTCGTTCTACTACTCGCTGCCGATCGCAGCATCTGCCGTGACCATTCCCACGACAGGGGTAGATCTTGTCGCATCCGTGAAGGAGGACTTGGTTCGGCGTCGGGGCGTAGCGGGTCCGCCCATGGTCGGTGCCGATCTTGTCGTCGTGCAGATCTTGGCGGGTCCCACAAGGTCGAGCTTGCCGTTGAGAGGGTCTTGTCGGGCCCGTGTATCGGGTCGGTCTTGGCGTTCCGGCCATCTTCGGTCCTCGGATCCGAGAGGGTTCGGGGTCTTGACGGGGTTCGTGCGCGCCGGGATCGGTCTTCGGGTTCGGGATGGATCTTGCGGTTTCCATGCGGACGTTCTTGGCGTTCCATAGTGAAGAACTTGCGCGAAGTCGCCGGCATCGGGTCTTGTTGCCTTGAACCCGGGACTTGGCGCTCACGGTCTTCGGCCCCATGAAGCAGATCTTGGCCTTCGCTTTGCGTCCTGGTACCTCTCTTGGTGGGTTTCTTCCATTCGCCGCTTGTCGCTCCGGTCACCTCTTGTCAAGCAGCACCACACTTGAAGAAGACGCGAGGCGACGGGCAGGTGCAGCCTTGGCGGCAGGCGGCGGGCTCGGATCGGGCGACAAAGACGCAGGCACGCGAGCCAGCAGCTCGCAGTGGCGCGGGGTCGGCAGATGGAGGGCTGCGGGCGACGCGCCAAGGTCCCGCGCGAGCAGGTTGGCGACAGAGATGTTGGGGCTGTTGGCGGCGGGACTCGCCATGACGGAGGGAAGGCGACGGGTCAGCGACGGCGGCGGAGGAGACGGCGACAGGC
Organism: Avena longiglumis; assembly: GCA_030063025.1. NCBI lineage: Eukaryota > Viridiplantae > Streptophyta > Magnoliopsida > Poales > Poaceae > Avena > Avena longiglumis. Next base: position 441,512,931 of record CP125973.1, on the reverse strand, counting down.
GCTTATGTGGCGGCCTTCGAGCGAGGCAGGCGGGCTTGAGCGGCGGCTCGAGTCGCCGGGCGGGCGGGCGAACGCGCGAGGACGGGCGGAGGAGGCGGTGAGGCGCAGGCGGCGGCGCCTTCGAGGCAGGGCGGGCGCGGGGCGTGGCGGCCTGAGCGGGGCCGGGTCGGGGCGGACTCACTGGCGAGGCGGAGCTCCGCCAAAGGCAACGCCGGCCTGGTCGGGAAGGCGCGGCGCGGGTCGCCGGGAGGAGCGAGGCCAGGCGGCGGGACAGCTCATGAGGAGCGGGGAACGCCGGAGAGAGGGAGGGAGAGGTGGAGAGGAGAGGGGCACGCTGGCGAGGAGGAGGGTGCACGCGGGGAAGGGAGAAGGTGGCAGCGGCGAGCCGAGGGAGGCGGCGGCGGAGGTGGGCGAAGGAGAGAGGCGGTGGGAGCTCTGTGGCGGAGCGGTGGGCCGCGCGGGAGGCCGGAGCGGAGGGGTAGCGGTGGTGAGGCGGGTGTGAGCGGGACAAGGGAGGCCGGAGAGGGAGGAGAGGAGCACGCCGGCGAGGGAGGCGACGCGTGGAGGGAGCGAGAGGAAGAGGGAGGCCGGGTCAGGCCAGGTGTGGGGTCCATGAGGGATCCCGAGGGAGGGCTTGTCGGGAGCGGGGCGGGAGCTGGTTAGTGGAGAGTGGTTCCCAGGCGGCAGTGTGCGTGCGTGTGTGGGTGGACTGTGGGGGTGGGTTTAGAGAGAGAGGGAGTTGGGGGTGATGTGGCGGCGTGTGAGTGGGTGAGGGAGAGGGAGGAGGTGAGGTGGCGTGCTGCTACTGGATGGGGTGATGTGGAGGGTTGGGCTGGGTAGGTAGTTTGGTAGGCTTAGGATTTAGAGGGGCTGGTTTGGGGTGGACCGATTTAGTTTTCTAGGGGTGGTCGTTCGGGTCGGGTCGGCCCGTTCGACTGCCCCCACTAAAATAGTAAATATTTTTATTTGTTTTACAAACACCGTTTGCAAATCGATATCAGACACACAAAAATAATCCGGAGACCCGGGATTTGATATTTGATTAAAGATGGGGCGTTTTAGAAAACAAAACGGGCTTTGCGAAATAGTTTTAAGCAAACAATGCATGATGATGACGATGCAATGCACAAATTCAACGCGATTTTCTAGTAGTGGTTTTGCGGGATGCCACAATTCGACACCACTAACAATGGATCTCGCCCTCGAGATCCGCCTCACGGTACCGGAAGGAAGGTCGGCGTTCTCCGTCTTCTCGCTTTGTGTAGATCCTCGCGACACCACTAACAAGAGGTCGTTGTCCGTGATCGTCGAGCGGACACTCCGGAAAACAAAAGGTCGAAGGTAGAGGTATCAACAAATAAAGCCACCTCTAGCTCCGATGGGAAAAGGGAACCGATGCATTCTCATCCACCTCAATGTACAAAAGCGAATAGAAGGGGTAGTCGGCATGGGGGCCAATCCATCACGCACCCAAACTATTACTCTGCACCATCAGTAGAAAAGAGTGCAACCATTCTCGGAATCAGGCTGAAGATCTCGACAAACGAGGGCCGGAACAAAGGAGGGATTGACATTCTCATAAAATCTGATGTAGAAGACTTCGTCGCGTCGGAAAACACTGTAGACGGATTCATCAGGCAGCTGGAACACCGGATGGCAGAACACCGTTATCAAAGGAGGAAGCGAAACCCTGAAGGTACGACGGATACCCAACCACGAGAAATCCTGGACTCGAAGAGAGAGAAGAGAGCGGATTCAAAACACGTCGAGATAAGAGGAGAATAGCAGAGGGGTAAGGGGTAAAATCAGACCTACCCAGAACTATCCAACCGATTTTCAAAAATAGTTTTGACACTCTACTTCGGCCGTTAGCTAGGTTATCCTACAGGCTGGACTTGTGGGGTATCGCAACTGCTGAGCTCTGATACCACTCAGAACACCCTCGATCGGACCTATGCAAGTTTGAGCAAAATTTGCCAAACCCATAGAAACGATTCAAAGGTGCCCACCAGCACTTTATGCGGGTGGAAAACGAAGTAATAACATTACACAACAATCCTCGATGGGACCCACAGAACAGATATATAACAGCGACTCCATGAGTCAAGATTACAGATATAATATACAAAGATCCAAATCACCTTGAAAACGATAGAGCGTCCGACTACGGACAAGATGCAAATGGGGCTAAGAGCCCTGAAGAATAACCAATGGCGTCCATAACCCTGCCCAGGCCAAGCTGGAAGGGTAACCCTGCTAACGGCGTCGATCTCAAAACCTGCTTAAACAAAAGGGGTGCCGACAAAGGGCAAAGGAAAAAAAGAAGAGGAGCGTCGATCGAGGGGCGACACGGCGAGGCTAGAATTCGGCGGTCCTCGCCTACATAGGTATGGTGGACTGAGCGGCAGCGGCAGCATGCACTAAACAGCCTATAGAGACTCGATACAACGGGCGTTATCAGAGAGGGATAAGAAAGACCTATTCGGGACCAACCTGATGCTAACACCAAACAAACCCATCCTGATGTTTCCCCCTCGACACCGATCGAGGAAGTCAACCGAGGAACTCACACAGTTGGCAGTTTTACTTATTCCGTTATCGTTGCAGCATTTACTAGTCAGGTTTAGATAACGTCCTGATACAATAAGCAGTGGGAACTTTTAGTTAACCATTCCGTGATAGTTGCAACTCTTACTAGACAGATACAATTAGCATGAGATAAACCAAAACCCAGCAGTTGTTGATACTTTTTATTCAGCCATTCCGTTGTAATTGCAATACTTACTAGTTAGGTACAATGGTCGCAAGCGACGCTCCAAACAAGCAATTGTGGGCAGTATTATTTAGCCATTCCATTATAGTGAAGCTGATTACTAGTCATTATAAAGTCAAATTTATAGCAATAAACTTTAGTTATGCTTGTCTATGGTCGAGATACTGTGCTCCAAGTCGTCCATATCCGCGGACACGGCTTTCAGAAAGTTTTACCCGACCGGGGTGCACCAATAGCAACACACGCTCGATCAACCTCGGAAAAACCAAAACAAAACCCAACGAGGCTTTCACGACTGAACAATCACAGGATTCAGAAATATTTCAGGGGGCCACCCCTTAAAGTAGAACCCGCAACGAAGCCGGCCGGCTCCGAGACGGACTTAAGGTTGTGGGGACGGCTGTGAACGACTGGGAACCCGAAAGTGTGGCTGGGCTTGTCGACACCGCGGAATCGTGCCACGATCCTAAACAGTACAGTGTGCTCCTCGCACAATCGTAAATACATAAGTAGCATGGCATAAGTACAGGATAGTAATAAAACCTCAAACTAGTTTGTGGCCCCAAGAAATAAGACTGAATCAAGCTCTGGCTCAGGGGGGTCCCATATACCTCCCGGATGTGGATAGCGCGATAAAACAAGGAACATGTATCAGGTACTCGGGGTCCTACGGGACACAAGTGGGCGTTCGGAAACCAAATATTTTCTATCACCCACCGATGCCTCTCCTTACTTCAATTTTAGTTGTTAAACAAGAATTAAAGTGAACGATAAGTAACACTATGATCATCTCCAACATCAACATGCGGCAATACATCAACCACTGTGGCATTTGACAACACGCAACAGCACTTGAGCAAGCGGCTACGACGCGCGAGTCCAACTATCTAACAAACAACAGGTAATAGGATGTGTCCAAGGCAATATAGGGCTGCAAGGGATATCACGGGTACGAATACTAGAGCATCGCAACACAGATAGCAATAGATCAACAGGAAGGAGTAAATTACTATAAAAGTAAGATAGGTAGAAAGGGGGAGATGCTCGCCTGAAAACATTGTCGAAGGTTCAACCGAAGATCGGGGCGAAGCTCACATCAACTCAACGGTCTTATCCGCGAAGAAGCAAAACACTAGAATAAACACCGGATGCAATATTTAATACACGACAGAAGATCGGCATGATGCATGCATGATGTAGGACATGGCAAAAGTGCGATGCAATTAGGTCATATTAAGCGGAACCGGGGTCCCGACAGTTAGATATATGGTTCTAGTTGTTTAGAACCCCCCCGCAATTTAAATGTTGTTTAACATGGCAGGAGATAGCACCTGGTTCGCTACACAAATTTAAATGAGGCCAATATAAGGCTACATTTGCCCGCATATGGACCCCATATGTAATTATTAGGTGATTCGGCATAAGGCCCCCAAACCACATGATTATGCATGCAAGTATGACAATTATGCGACAAGTTGTTATTATGTTATAAAATAGGGTTCTCGGAGAAGAGGTTCACACATTAAGGTTCGGCGATCTTGGGTTCCGGGGTTCGGGGTTGGTCTCAGGGTCCAGGGTTTGACGGAAACGTTCTCGGACTCCGGGATCGTTCTCGAATTACAGGGGTAGATCTTGTCGCATCCGTGAAGGAGGACTTGGTTCGGCGTCGGGGCGTAGCGGGTCCGCCCATGGTCGGTGCCGATCTTGTCGTCGTGCAGATCTTGGCGGGTCCCACAGGGTCGAGCTTGCCGTTGAGGGTCTTGTCGGGCCCGTGTATCGGGTCGGTCTTGGCGTTCCGGCCATCTTCGGTCCTCGGATCCGAGAGGGTTCGGGGTCTTGACGGGGTTCGTGCGCGCCGGGATCGGTCTTCGGGTTCGGGATGGATCTTGCGGTTTCCATGCGGACGTTCTTGGCGTTCCATAGTGAAGAACTTGCGTGCGAAGTCGTCGGCATCGGGGTCTTGTTGCCTTGAACCCGGGGACTTGGCGTTCACGGTCTTCGGCCCCATGAAGCAGATCTTGGCCTTTCGGCTTTGCGTCCTCGGGTACCCTCGCTCTTGGTGGGGTTTCTTCCATTCGCCCTCGCTTGTCGCTCCGGTCACCTCTTGTCAAGCAGCACCACACTTGAAGAAGACGCGAGGCAGACGGCAGAGGTGCAGCCTTGGCGACGGAGGCGGGCGGCCGGGCTCGGATCGGGGCGACAGCAGCCACGCTGTGAGCCAGCGGCTTCAGCTGCGGCGTGGTCGCAGATGGAGGGCTGCGCGGGCGACGCGTAGGGCCAGCGAGCGGAGGTTGGCGGCGGAGATCTTGGGGCTCGCTGGCGGCGGGACTCGCGCCATGACGGAGGAAGGCGAGGTCAGCGACGGAGGCGCGGAGGAGACGGCGACGCTGGCGGTGGCGGCTGCCGGAGGCCGGGCGAGGCGGGCTTGAGCGGCGGCGCTGCTCGAGTCGCCGGGCGGGCCGGCGCATGGGACGGGCGAAGGAGGCGGTGAGGCGGCAGGGCGGCGCATGGCCGGCCGGCGCGAAGCGGCGGCTTCGGCGCTGGCGGCTGAGGCGGTCGGGACGCGGGACTACTGGCGAGGCGGGCGCTCGCCAGGGCAACGCCGACACAGTGGTCGGGAAGGCGGCCGGCGGTCGCCGGGGAGGAGGCGGGCGGGCGGGACGGCTCATGAGCGGGCGGGAACGCCGGAGAGAGGGAGGGAGAGGTGGAGAGGAGAGGGGCACGCTGGCGAGGAGGAGGGTGCACGCGGGGAAGGGAGAAGGTGGCAGCGGCGAGCCGAGGGGAGGGGGCGTGCGGCCGGAGGTGGGCGAGCGCGCGGAGAGAGGCGGCGGTGGGAGCTCTGCGCGGGCGCGGAGCGGCGGTGGGCCGCGCGGGAGGCCGGAGCGGAGGGGTAGCGGTGGTGAGGGCGAGCGGTGGCGAGCGGGACGGCGCGGGAGGCCGGAGAGAGGGAGGGAGAGGGAGCACGCCGGCGAGGGGAGGCGCACGCGGTGGAGGGAGCGAGAGGAAGAGGGAGGCCGGGGTCAGGGGGCCAGGGTGGGGTCCGCGGGAGGGATCCCGAGGGAGGGCTTGTCGGGAGCGGGGCGGGAGCTGGTTAGTGGAGAGTGGGTCCCAGGCGGCAGTGTGCGTGCGTGTGTGGGTGGACTGTGGGGGTGGGTTTAGAGAGAGAGGGAGTTGGGGGTGATGTGGCGGCGTGTGAGTGGGTGAGGGAGAGGGAGGAGGTGAGGTGGCGTGCTGCTACTGGCTGGGGTGATGTGGAGGGTTGGGCTGGGTAGGTAGTTTGGTAGGCTTAGGATTTCGAGGGGCTGGTTTGGGGTGGACCGATTTAGTTTTCTGGGGGTGGTCATTCGGGTCGGGTCGGCCCGTTCGACTGCCCCCACTAAAATAGTAAATATTTTTATTTGTTTTACAAACACCATTTGCAAATCGATATGAGACACACAAAAATAATCCGAAGACCCGGGATTTGATATTTGATTAAAGATGGGGCGTTTTAGAAAACAAAACGGGCTTTGCGAAATAGTTTTAAGCAAACAATGCATGATGATGACGATGCAATGCACAAATTCAACGCGATTTTCTAGTAGTGGTTTTGCGGGATGCCACATTGACCACCAGGGCGACTCGGCCTGGGTACTCGATGCGTGGCGAGTGGTCCTGGCGGCTCCAGGTGATGGGCTGCTCCGACCAGTTGAGGAACTGGGGAACGTCCACCTGAGCCACCGCGTTGACGGCGACGGCGCGGGTGATGACCTTCTTCTCGCGCTTTGTATTGAAGCCAGTGAAGGTATGGAGCGAGCCGGCCACTTTGACGAATTTTCCGCCGTTTGGCGGGTCGTTGTCGGGGTCCTCCCGTGCTCGCCGTGCCTTCTCGATCTCCCTGAGGGTGTGGCAGTCGGCGGTTGTGTGCGTTGCGGGCTTCCCTTCCCTGCTATGAAACGCACAAGGTTGGTTAAGGAGGGCCGCGAGGTCGAACCTTGGCTCGGCCTTGTAGTTTCCGCCGTCGCGGCGTTGTCCTCCGTCGTGGCGGAAGCTCTTGGGCTCGCGTTGTGCGTGCCCGGCGTTGGCGACGAAGTCGACTCACCCGTCACTGCGGCGCTTGCCGGTGAGGCGAGTGTTGCTGTAGCGTAGGTCGGACCTTCGTCCGCTGTCGTTGCCGCTCGTGCGGCGTTGACCTCCCGATTCATCGTCGGTTTCCTAGTTTGGATCTTCCTCCGCGTACCGTTTGGCGATCTCGAGGAGGTCCGGTATGTTGTCGAGTGTGCGAGAGTGTCGCTTGAGCTTGGCGACCAGAGGATCGTAGCGGCACGAGGTTTTGAAGCAATGGATCGCGGTGTCTGGGTGGATGCCGACCGCGTTGTACCAGAGTTCTTGCCACCGTTGGACCCACTTGCGGGTCAACTCGCGGGGTCCCTGGACGCATCGCTCCAGGTCCTCGATGGTGGTGGCGCGGGTGTAGGAGCACTCGAAGTGCCTGACGAAGGAGTCGCGCATCTCCTCCCAGGAGTCAATACTATCCTGGGGAGGGTGTTGATCCACTGCCTGCACGTCCCCTCCATCATCAGGAGGTAACGGCAGGCAGGTCGGTGTGGCCTGCGATCCCCATCGCCATGAGGTATGTATCGAGCCAGACGTCGGGGTCGTACGAGGGGTCGTACTTTTCTATCTCCTTCGGCGCCTTGAAGTTTGGCGGGTACTTCTCGCCTCGGATCATTGGTCCAAAGCACTTGGGGCCGAGTCGACTGAGCGACCCCATGGGCTCGCTGTCACGGCGATTGGTTAGGGTGTGTCGCAGGTCGTCGGGCTGGCGTGCGCGCCAGCTTTGGTTGTTGATGATGTGGGTGCGGGCGTCGATGGGTTGACCGTTGGCGGCGACAAAGTTGGTCGCTGGCCTGGGGTCGTTGGTGGAGAGTGCCTCGTTCGCGGGTCGGTGCTGGAGCTGCAGTGGCTCTGGTGGTGGACAGTTGAGGGTGTTTGCCGCCATTGGGCGGCCGCTCGAGGCCGCTCTGATTCCCGAAGAACGCGAGTACACTCGACCCTGCGAGTCGGCGCCTGCGTTTTGTTGCTCGACGGCCTTTGCGAGCAGGGCCCTGACGTACTGGATTTGTAGGGCACCGTCGCCGGTGGCCGTGATGTTGTCGGCTACTGCTCGGCCCGCCACGAGGTTGTCCATCGGGATGGAGAATAGTGGGAGGCCGTTGGCGTCTCGCTCCCGTGAGGAGACTACTATCCGCGGCTGGTCCCTGGGGGGTGTGCGGTTGGGTGGAGGTGGGACGCCCATCGCCGTCGACCCCGGCGGGGGCGAGCGCTTCCTCCTGGTGGCGCGTTCTCGCAGATCGCGCGCTCGGCCACGCGGGCCGGGTCGTTTTCGTCGTTGAAGTTCAGGGCACGCCCCTGGACGGTGGGGTTCACGCGCGACCTGATCCGCTGCTGGTGGTAGCACGATAGCTCCTGCGCCGTCACCTGCTCGAGGCGAAATTTTTCGGCTTGCTCTTCTTGCCTCGCCCGCCAGCCAGCGGAGTTCCTCGACCTCCGTTGCCGTGGCATTAGGAGGGATCGGGGTGGAGAAGGGATCCTCCAGCGGTTCGGTGCCGGTCGCCATGTAGGTCGCGGCGTGGCGACCGGTTCCGTCGCGGAGGTCGGCGGAATTTTCCGACTCGGAGTCGAAGTCGGAGATCCCGAGGATGGAGGGGTCCTCGAAGTCTCCCATGTTGGAGACCTGGGTGATGGAGCCCGCGGGTGAAGCTGTGGTGATGGATCCGGTGAGTGACGCCGGGGTCGCCGAGTCGGCGTCGTCGTTGAGGGCCGCGTCTTCTGCGGCCGCTGAGTTTTCGGCCACGTTGCTGTGGGCCAAGTTGTACTTGGAGGCGAGGCGATGGATCGTGCGGATCTGGCCCTCGGAGATCCGATCGCGTGGCGGCGACTCGCGGATGCGAGCCGAGTCCTCCGAGACGATGACGTCGATGAGGCCGACGAAGAGGCTGATCGTGCCGACCGGCAGGATCACGCTGTGTGTGACGGGTCGCCGCCGGGATGTAGCTGCTCGGCAAGATTTGGAGCATCTCGCCGATCGTTATCATGTGACCGGTGGCGACCGTCTCGTTGATGGGCAGATTGGATCTCGCCGCAGAACACCGGCCAGACCGGCCAGGCCCCACGGTGGGCGCCACTATCGTGGGAATGGTCACGGAAGATGCTGCAATCAGCAGCAAATAGTAGAACGAGGGGCAAGGGCGGCCAGCCATCTGCGGTGCGAGATGAGGGTGGAGACACAGGGTTTTACCCAGGTTTGGCCCCCCGGAGGGTAAAGACCTACTCCTGCTAGATTGTATTATGAAGGTGGTACAATGGGCGAGCTCGGCGGCTAGGCGGCGAGTCGCTTGGATGTATGATGGAACGTATCTCTACACGCCCCGCAGGGAGGTTTATATAGGCTCACCTCCCCTAGGGTTTACATATCTCAACCGAATCAGTTAAGGCTTCGGTACATGTTTAACCTAATCCGCCTGGGCCTATCTACTCGCCTGGGCCTTCAACTTCCAGTCGCTTGGATCCACGCCGGGCCTTGATCCATTCGCCGTCTCGCAGGCCCACTCGCCAGTTCCTGGGCCAGTCGGAAACGTCCTGCTGGGTATTACCCCGGTAGGTACATCCCCATCAATGAGCACAACAACAAGTTTTCCCTCAGTAAGAAACCAAGGTTATCGAACCAGTAGGAGAAGGAAACGACTCAAAGGTGTTGATAGCAACTTGGAAACCTGCACAACACAAACTCAAGACTTTTTCCCAACGAACATCGAGGTTGTCAATCTCACCGGTTTGCTAAAAACAAAGGATTAACTGTATGGTGTGGAAGGTAATAGTGGTTTGCAGAAAGTAAATAGTAACAGTGGAAGATTTATTAATGGTAAAGATTGGACCGGGGTCCATAGTTTACTAGAGGTGCTCTCCTTAAGATAAACAAACATGGCATGCTGGGTAAACAAATTACATCAGGGCAATTGACAGGACAGAGCAAGGCATAACAATGCAATACTAGAAATTCATGATCCTATGAGATTCGATTGGGCAATAAAACAGGATACAAAGACCGCCATCCAATTACATCTATGGCTAGTAATCCACCTTTAGGTTATCATTCAAACCCCCTCCAAAGTTGCAAGCAACAAATCATTGCTTTAAGCAAAGTGTGTAAGGTAAATAATCCACTTGTTCCATGTATAAGATACCGTTGTTTTCTCCCTAGTAGCAATATCACATCTACAACCTTAGAGATTTCTGTCACTTCCCTAATTAAATAGAGGCATGAAGCCACTATCGAGCATAAATACTCCCTCTTGGAGTCACTAGCATCAACTTGGCCAAGTTAGCTACTAGAAACGGAGAGCATGCAAGACCACAAACAACACAGACATGATAGAATCAATAAGACAAAACTATTAATCAATCTGACATAGTAATCTCAATATCCATCGGATCCCCGCAAACACAACATGCATGATTACAAATAGATGATCTTGATCATGAACGGAGCTCACAAGATCTAAACATGTGAAATGGATCGTATGGGCACCTATAGGCGGGGTGAATAGGTGCTACTCAATTTTTTAGTTCTTTTTCAATTTTATGCTTGACATAAAGTAAATTCTCTAGATATGCAACTACAAGAATTTCCCTATATGCAAACCTAGCAACTAAGCATGTAAAGAGAGGAGCGAGGAAACCGTAGTGGAGCACGCGGAGACACAGGGATTTGTTTTACCGCAGTTCCTTCCTTGTTAGGGAAAGTACATATGCGTTGGAGGGGTGGGCGGTTCTAAGACCACCACGCCACAATAGGCCTCACCCTATTCTCCGATGGATCTCGCCACGAAAGGCCTGATCCACCTTCTCCGCTATCGGTACCCTTCGAGGCGGGAACCGGTGCCTTTACAACTCTATCGGGGCACACACCCACAACTGAATTGGGGGCTCCCCAAATGACAACAATATGTCACAAGAACAAGGTTTATCAATATAAACAAAAGCAAGGATCTAGATATTTGCAAGAAATACTGGATCGGTGATTCTCCAAATGAATGGAGAGAATATGAAGCGCTTGATTGCAGCAGTTGAAGATCGAGTTCTCCTCCTTCGATTCCCCAAGGGATGAGGCCTTTGGGTGGATGAAGGTGGATCTCTCTTGGATGAAGGTTGAAGGGGAAGGCTGGCTTAAATACCCCCTGTCCAGATCTTGCCATTGGAGAATTTTGGGGGCGTATTATCCGCCACCCACTAGGGGCGGACTATCCTCCCTGGGGAAAAAATCTGCCCCCAGGACGGAAACTTCGGGGGAAAATCCGCCCCCCATATAGAAGGTGACGCCGGTCTAGACTTGGAGAAAATCCACGAGGGGGTGGATTATCCGCCCCCCTCAAGGGGCGGACTATCCGCCCTGGGGGAAAAATCCGCCCCCAGTACGGAAACTCTGGTGGAAAATCCGCCCCCCATATAGAAGGTCGTGCCGAACTTGACTTGGAGACAATCCTGGGGGCGGACTATCCGGCCCCTGTAGGGGCGGATTATCCGACAAGGCCGGAAAATCCGTCAGATACTAAGGTTGCGCCCTTATGAGTTTGGGGAGGGGCGGATTATCCGCCCCCCCCAAAAATAGTTTCTGTTTCCTTTTCAAGTTAGAGATCTGCAGCACTTCAACACACATTAAATAATCCTTGATATTGTTATCTAACACACAAAACACTAGGGATTTTAAAATGTTCTTTCAATCTCCCCCTTTTTGGTGTTAGATGACAATACTAGGATTTGCAATAAAACCTACTAACCGCACCTTAAGGAAATGAAAGAGGCTCCCCCTAAATGTGTGCATATTTATAATTTGCATTTGAATACAAATGCACACACTAAATAGCAAGCCAATTTCATAACAAAGACAATTAAAACAAGGCGAGTTAGAAAACAAAGTCATACCACCGGGATGTGAAAATAGCCAATGTGAATAATGAGATTATAAGGCCTCAAGCACATCCCACAATATTGATGCAATCAATAGATAATTTCATAATTCCATCTGCCATCAATACAATACCATACTCCATAGATAAATCCAGAATTCCATAAGAGTAGTTGCACAAGATAAATCCAGAATTCTAGAGATCCATACATGAGCACAAAGTAACACACGACAAAGTCTTATACAAACCAAGCACATAAAGTTCAACGCTAAAAGGGAACAAGCAAGCAAATAAAACGAATGAAAAAGAGGCAAGTGCTTGCGCCCGACTCATGCAAATACGTGACCTAATAGAACTACTTCTCCCCCTTTGGCATTGAAACGCCAAAAAGGAAGAAGAGCGATGCTAGCGCCCCAGAGGATCACTCCTCCTCGTCCTCGTCCTCATCGTAGTCATCCCCGTCCCCTTCCTCGTAATCATACTCATCATCATCATCATCATCATCATCATCATCAACTAGAGGAGTAGGCATCCTTGGTGGTGGAGGAAACAGGTGACTCTCGAGCTCTCCATAGTTGATCCCAGAATTGTTCCACTGAGCATATGGCTCTAGAGCTATAGGAGCTGGTGGATGGCCAGTTGCACCAAACACATGGTGAAGAATGAGCTGCTGGGTGTGGGCCATCACATGGCTCCTCCGGTACTCCTCATACTGGCCCTTGTGAGTATCTATGCCCATGCAAAGAATGTGTCGCTGAAACCAATTGAGTTGCTTGACCTCACGTGCCATTGGGGACACAGCGGGACGACGACCACTAGCCCTTGCATCACGCGTGAAGGACTCAGGGGCAGTGGAAGGGTGAGAGGTCTTCTGAGCCTTGTTGTAGATCTTCTTTGGCTTGTGAACACCATCCAAACTAGTGCCAAAGTCCTCATGTGGCAGCATGTGCTTGATGAGCATCATAATAAAAGGAGCATATGGGATGGAGAGCCGGTTGAGCATCGCATCAGTCATCTCATGATATATATAGTCCATAACATCTAACTTATAACCTATAGACGAACCAGCATTTATGGCACACCCGTGAGCAAAGGCAAGCAAGGGAACCAGGTGACCGTGGATCTTATCATTGTTTCCCCCACTTGGAGAGATGTTGTCCCGAAACATGCCAACAAGAGAGGCATACAGAGGAGAAAGGCCAAAAAACGTACCAGCAATGCCATCAGATGTCAAACATGGAGCAAGAACAGTGTCCTTGGATGGCCTGAGCGGAGAAATGATGCGGTGGCCAGAAGCTGTGTCACGACCATGAAAAGCATACCCAAGTACCTGACCAAAGGTGCGGAAGTCTTACTGAATCATTGTTGTCCCGGTCATCCGCTTCATGGTGCAAAGCTCATCTCCGCAGATCACAAGTGTTGAGAAAAACTGCTTCACCACCGAGGAGTCATAGTGGCACTGAAGTGTCATAAGGTGATGCAGCCCCATCTTATTAGTCACATCCAAGGCTTCACGAAGCCTTGCCTTGGTTTGAGCCTCAGGCATATCCAGAGGATGCATATGTATAATCTTGAGAAGGACATACACATCATCATGAATGGACCGAAAATGAGAGCACCAAAACACAGAATCCTCCGGAGAACCATCACTGTCAGCATTGGCATAATAATCGGTTTGGTGAATTGAGGAGTACTCAACACTGTCCATGGCCTTGTAGTTGGGCCGTGACTACTTGCCCTTGCCCTTGCCCTTGCGAGATGCAACCCTCTTGGCTTTCTTTGCTGCCCCAGCCATCTTTTCAGACTCTCTTGCCAACCTGCGGACCTCAGTTTTGTCAATAAACTTACCCTCTGAAGTGGGCTTGAGATAATGGGCACGGAGACGACGCTTGTAGGTCTTAGGAGCACGTGAACCACCTCTGAAAATCATGAGAGAGGTAGCATGGGGATAAGCACACACAAGTCTAAGAGGAATATTAGAAATAGTAGGGAAACAATCCATGGGCCAGAGATGTGCATTTGTGAAAATCTGAACCAAACCAGAATGGACAATGAGTCTCCAGGCTAGATTATCCGGACCTGGCAGGGGCGGATAATCCGCCCCCTGCAAAAAATTTCTGGTTCGGCCCAGATTCACCAACGCAAAACAGATCGGGTACTAGGGTTGCAATACTACTGATTCTAACAAACAGGGGAAACACAAAGTATCCTCTACAACGAGATTTCCACCAAAAACAATGAATCTCATACAAAAGAGATGGATGAGGGAGTTACCCTCACTCATTGGAGGAAAAGCTCGGAGGAGAAGATACCCGGAGGCGAGGGGAAGAAGATTCGGGGAGGGCCCAGAGAATCCGGTGGTCGAATCGACTCCGTGGAAGGGCGGAGGCTCCGACGGCGGCTTGGGGACGAGCACGGGTTGGGGGAGGATTGGCTGCTCTGTTTGATCCCTTCCTCCCTGACCCTACCCTTAAGAGGCAGATTTCGCCCGGGCGGATAATTCGCCCCCACTTGGGGCGGATAGTCCGCCCCCTTCTAAAATTCTCTCAACACGGATTCAGGCCGGAGCACTCCTTCCAAAACCCCTCGAAAGTGTATGAAGGACTTGTGTGCAAGAATAGATGGTTCAAGGAGGTAAAAAGGCTTGGGTTTAGAGCAATAAACTGAGATGGTACTACACACCCAAAGTTGCAAGAACAAATCAACCAAAATCCAAAATTGGGTGTGTTTTCCATAAGAACAAAAGATATGCAAGAAAATCCAAATAAAGCTATTAGAAACCAACTCTTCTCAAGGAAGAGGGTGGTGGCTGAAGCCACTATGTTGGAGAGCATGGCATGACACCGCGAAGATGTATCTTGAGTTCAAAACCAATGCTCATCGATTACCCACATATCACAAAATGATATTAAGGGAAATGATTTTTCTTGCTTTCAGCATTATGGGGGGAGGGTTAGCCCAATCAATTAGGACCACACTCCCCCTATGTATATGCCTGCATCTAAGAAAAATACATGAAGAAGAGTAAGTGAGTATGCAAGGGTAGTCAAGCCAAGCTCCTTGAATCTATGATATTTAGCTCATTCCTCAAATAACAAAATCTTGCTTCATCAAGAGGCTTTGTGAAGATATCAGCAAGTTGGTTCTTCGTGCTCACAAAAGATAGTGTATCGCCACGAGAAACATGATCCTGAATGAAATGATTGCGAATCTCAATATGTTTTGTTCTTGTATGATGTACCGGATTGTAAGCAATTTTGATAGCACTTTCATTGTCACGTAAAAGAGGCACTTTGTCACAATTGACACCATATTCCTTTAAAGTTTTCCTCATCCATAATAATTGTGTAATAGCACTTGTAGTAGCAACATATTCAGCTTCGGCGGTTGAGAGTGATATGCAATTTTGTTTCTTTGAAGACCAACACACTAGAGACCTGCCCAAGAATTGGCATGCACCAGAAGTTGATTTTTGATCATCTTTGTCACCAGCCCAATCTGAATCAGTGTAACCACATAGAGAGAAACTGGAGCCTTTGGGATACCACAAACCAAAATTTGGGGAATGAACCAAATATCTGAAGATTCTCTTGACCGCCACTAAGTGGCTTTATTTAGGAGCGGCTTGGTACCTTGCACACACTCCTACACTCAACACGATATCGGGCCTAGATGCGCAAAGGTAAAGGAGAGAGCCGATCATGGATCGGTATACCTTTTGGTCCACGTCTTTACCCTTTGGATTAAGCTCAAGATGACACTTAGTTTGCATTGGAGTAGCAATGCCATCGATATCCGTCATCTTGAACCTCTGGAGCATGTATTGGATGTACTTAGCTTGATTAATGAAAGTTCCCTCTCTAAGTTGTTTGATCTCGAAGACAAGAAAGAACCTCAATTCTCCCATCATAGACATCTCAAACCTGTCAGTCATAAGCTTTGAAAATTCATCATTAAAATCTTGGTTAGTAGAGCCAAAGATAATGTCGTCTACATATAGTTGGCATACAAAAAGCTCCCCATTAACCTTATTAGTAAAAAGAGTGGGATCGAGTTGCCCAACTTCGAATCCACGGTCTAACAAAAGCTCTTTAAGGTGCTCATACCACACACGTGGGGCTTGTTTAAGGCCATAGAGCGCCTTATCGAGTTTGTAGACATCGTTCGGAAATTTGGGATCCTCAAATCCCAGGGGTTGCTTGACGTATACCAACTCATGTAGTGGGCCATTAAGAAAAGCACTCTTAACATCCATTTGCTGTAATTTAAAATTATGACGAGCGACATTGGAAAGAAGTATACAGATAGACTCAAGATGATCCAAAGGAGCATAAGTTTCACCGAAATCAATGCCTTCCACTTGAGAGAATCCTTGAGCCACTAGCCTTGCTTTATTCCTTACAACAATGCCATTTTCATCTTGTTTGTTCTTGAAAATCCACTTGGTGTCGATAACATTGCGGCATTCTTTAGGTTTCTCTACGAGCTTCCAAACCTTGTTGTTCTCGAAGTTATTGAGTTCTTCATGCATTGCAACCACCCAATCGGGATATTCAAGAGCATCAAAGACCTTCTTTGGTTCAACCATTGAAATGTGATCTTGATGATCACAGAAGCTAGCAAGTTCTCTTCTAGTAGACACTCTTCTTCATAGATCACCGACAACCTTGTCAAGAGTGTGGCCCCTTAACTCAAGGTTCCGATCAGCGCGAGCTTTACGACAAGCCTCAATTTCCTTGTTGTTTCTAGAAGGAGTTGATTTAGCATTTGGATCCTTATCTTGGCCACTAACTTGACCTTGATTCTGACCTGAGCTTGAAATAGGCGACTGTTGTTATTTAGGTTCTTCAGGGCCGAACAATTCGCTCCGGGGTGGGGCGGACAATCCGCCCCTGGGTGTTGCGGCTGCAGTTTCTTCTTCCTGGGTGTCCCTGGCAGAACTTGGAGTTCCAGGGCCGGATAATCCGCCCCTTAGGGCCGGAGAATCCGGCCTGGAATTTTCTTGGCAATTTTGTTCTTCTTGAAGTCCACTAGAGCGAGTTGGAGTGCCAGGGGCAGACTGTCCGGCCCTTGGAGAGGGAGGATAGTCCGGCCTGGGACTATCATTTTTCCTAGAAGACTGATGATCTTCAGCAGGTTGAGGTGTTGGTGCAGAGGTTTCTCCAGCAGTAGGGGCTTGTTGATCTTGTGTAGATGAGGTCTCCACTTGAGTGGAGCATTGTCCTTCCTGATCCGCCACAAGGGGTTCCTAAATGGGGAGGAAAAATCCCACTCCCATTCTTCTTATGGCATCTTGGGGTATTTCAGCATGTGCATCACAAACATCAACTTGCCCCACATGGGAGCCATCATTTTCATCGAATTCCACACTACAAGATTCCACAACAATTCCAGAGAGCTTGTTGTAGACTCTATAAGTGTGGGATTCGGCACCGTAACCAACAAAAATACCTTCTAAAGACTTAGACCCAAATTTAGACAAACGGACACCTTTGATAAGAAAGAAACACTTACAACCGAATACCCGGAAGTACGAAATGTTGGGATTGTTACCGGTGAGTATTTCATATGGAGTCTTGTCCAAGATCTTGCGGAGGTAGAGCCGATTTGATGAGTGACAAGCGGTGGATATGGATTCAACCCAAAAGTTGTAAGGATACTTGAATTTAGCCAACATCGATCTAGCCATATCCATCAAAGTGCGGTTCTTCCTCTCGGCTACACCATTTTTTTGAGGGGTGTACGCAGCAGAATATTGATGTCTTATCACCTCTTCACTTAGAAACTCATTCAATATGTAGTTCTTGAACTCGGAGCCGTTGTCACTTCTTATTACCAAAATGGGAACATTGTGTTGACGCTGAACCTCATTGGCGAAATCAATGACCGTTTGTTGAGTCTCACTCTTTAGCTTGAAGAAATAGACCCATGTGTATCTTGAGTAATCATCGACTATCCCCAAGCAATATTTCTTTCCACCGAGACTGGCATGAGATGGAGGAACAAACAAGTCCACATGAAGTAATTCCAAGATTCTCTTTTAAGAAACAATGGTTTTCCTCTTGTGGGGAGAGTCATGCATTTTGCCTTCAACACAAGCCCCGCAAACACGAACTTTGGCAAAGGAAACATTGTCTTTTAGTCCAAGGATGTGTCCACCCTTGTCAAGACTTTGCAAAGTTCTCATGTTGACATGGGCTCAACGGCGATGCCATAGCCAGCCCACGTCGGCCTTTCCGAATAAGCATATCGGACCCGAAGTGGTTTTCCCCGAAAAGTCCACCACATACAGGTCATTTTCAACGTACCCAACAAAAACGACCTTTAGAGCCTTGATCCATAAGAGTACCACCAAATCATCATCAATGAAAACAACAAAGCCCATCTTACCAAGGGCACGAACAGAAAGTAAGTTGTAACCGAGGGTCTCAACAAGCATGATGTCCACGAGAGAGATATCATGGGCGAACACAACCTTACCAAGACCCAATACCTGAGATTTAGACTTATCACCACAGGAGACTGTAATATTATCATGATTGGGTCGCATCTCCATGATGATCTCCTTTCTTCCGGTCATATAACTAGTGCATCCACTATCAAGCACCCATTTGGACCCACCAGAAGCATAGCCCTGCAAGAGAATTACTTCTTGGTTTTAGGTACCCATTTTTTAATGGGCCCTCTCATGTTAGTAACAAGGGTCTTTGGAACCCAAATAGACCAAGCAACATATTCATCAAAAGTACCAACATAATAAGCATACACATCGCCATAATAATCACAAAAGAGTTCATAATTTGGATTGTGAGACCCTACAAAACCAATATGATTAGTTTTGTCTTTTGTGACATTCTTTTTAGTGGTGTTTGTCTTTGATTGTTCACCCTTGGTCTTCTTCTTCTTGGACTTGGTGACATATCCAAGTCCCTCTTTTCCAATATTTGAACTTTGCTTGCCAAGTATCTCATCAAGTACACCCTTATCTTTGGGAGTGGTGTCATTGACAAGCTCATCTTCCACACTAGAATTTTATTTGTGAATATATGTTGATTTAAATGTGCTAGGAACATCATACTCGGTCAATCGAATTTGGAGCTGATCATGCGACTCATTGAGAATAGATAATTAACTTTTCAAAGCCTTGTGAGCGACGTCAAGTTTCTCCAATTCCTCAGAGAGTCTAGCATGAGCAGCCCCAAAGTCAAACTTTTCTTTCTTTAACTTCTTTGCTTTGGCTACTGCATTGTCACGTTCCTTAACAAGCTTTGTCACCATTTCTTCATGTGACTCCTCAATAGACTCAAGCCTCTATTCAAGAGAAGCCCGGGCCTCTTCTTCTTCTTCTAGAGCATTTTTTAAGGACGCAATTTCCATTGCATCCTCCCTTTCAATCCTGCCCTTTTCTTCAAGAAGCACTTCATTTTGGGCCAGCTGGTCCATAAGAGCCTCAAAATGTATTTTGTGCTCACCTTGCAAGTTAGTGAAGAAATAGTCCAAAGCAATAATCTCTTCTTTAACCTTAAGACTAGTAGGATCATCCATGTCAATCATAGCCTTAGGAAAAGAAGTGTTAGAAGTTAATACCTCGGAGCCTCTTGCCTGAGACAAGTAGCATTCTTGTTGATGACGTTTTCATTCTGAGAATCGAAGAGAGATGTTGGTGTAGATGTGGTGACTATAGCAGCCACCTCTCGAGAGCTATCATCCTCGTCTTCATCTTCACTTCCCGAAGAATATTCTTCTTGAGCCACTAGAACAATCTTTGGTTGCTTCTTGAAAGGAGCATTCTTCTTTACAAATTGTTTCTTGCATGGAGCCTTTGATTTTTCCTTGATAATGAGTCTTCCTCCATTATCTTCCCTACTATGATACGGACACTCGGCTACAAAGTGCATCCGGTCTCCATAGTTGAAACAAGTTCTCATTTTGGGACCGTTTTCCTTTCTTCCATATGTTCCACTCTTGCGTTCTAGTTCAGATTTGGCCTTGGCTGGATCCTTCCAAAAGTTTCTAGCATAGAAGGCCATGTATTTTCCATGAATTATTTTTATATCCTTGGGACAGTCCATATCTTCTATGTCATCTTCATCATGATCAGCCACACTTGTCTTCAAGGCCACGTTGACTCCCTTTTGCATCCCCGTGGCTCGTGCACGAGCATCTTTGGCATTCTTGGCAGCCACTTTGAAAGCTGCCATCTCTTGCATTACCTCATTGGATGTGTGTAACACCCTCGGATCTGCCCTACGCAAGTTTTAGCGATTCCCGCCAAACCCGCATAGAAACGATCCAAAGGCGCCCACCAGGCACTTGCGTGCGGGTGGAAAACGAAGTAATATCATTACACAATAGTCCACGACGGAACCCACAGAACATATATACAACAGCGACTCAATGAGTCAAGAATACAAATATACAGTACAAAGATTCAAATTACCTTGAAAACGATACAGCGTCCGAGTATGGACAAGATGCAAATTGAGCTAAGAGCCCCAAAGAATAACCAATGGCGTCCATAACCCTGCCCAGGCCAAGTCGGAAGGGTAACCCTGCTAATGACGTCGATCTCAAAACCTGCTAAAAACAAAAGGGGTGCCGACAAAGGGCAAAGGAAATAGAGAGCGGTCAGTACTGAGGCCAGTACACGGCGAGACTAGAATTCGGCGGTCCTCGCCTACATAGGTATGGTGGACTGAAGCGGCAGCGCAACATGCACTAAAAAAACTATAGAGACTCGATATAACTGTCGGCTATCAGAGAGCGATAAGAAAGACCTATTCGGAACCAACCTGATACTACCACCAAACATACCCATCCTGGTATTTCCCCCTCAAGACCAAACGAGGAACTCACACAGTTGGCAGTTTTATTTATTCAGTTATCGTTGCAGCAATTACTAGTCAGGTATAGATAGCCATCCTGATATAATAAGCAGTGGGAACTTTTAGTTAACCATTCCGTTGTAGTTGCAACACTTACTGGTCAGATACAATTAGCATAAGACATCCCAAACCCAGCAGTTGTTGGTACTTTTGTTTAGCCATTTCGTTGTAGTGAAGCTGATTACTAGTCATATTGGATACAAGTCAAATTATAACAGTAAACTTTAGTTATAGTTGTCTATGATCGAGAACTATGCTCCAAGTCGTCCATAACCGCGGACACGGCTTCTCGAAAAGATTTAACCCTGCAGGGGTGCACCAAAGTTTCCACACGCACCTACACCCTTGTTGTCAGATCAGGTAGGTACAAGTTCACAAAACATACACCCAACAGTATGTCGACGGGGATTCGGACACGGCATTTCCCAGACCCAAAGCAAGCACATGGGGGCCACCCCACTAAGCTACCCATAACGAAGTCAGCCGGTCTCCGAGATGGACCCAGAGGTTTGTGACAAGATAGTAATAAATCCCCAAACTACTTTGTGGACCCCGGTACAGTACTTTGAAATCAGGTACTAATTGATGGGGGTGCCCACACACCGCACCTGTGGTTAGTGCGCTCGATCTCGGAACAGGTGTCAAGAACTCAGGGTTCTACGGGACACCAGTGAGCGGTTAAAAACCAAATATTGTCTATTACCCACCGGTGCCTCTGCATTATTTACCTACTTTCAATTTTTGTTATTAAACGATAATTAAAGCCATGATCATCTCCAACATTAAACATGCGGTATGACTCCAACTGCTGTGGAAGATCGACGGCGCGACGCATCACCTACGCAAGCAACTACGACTCGCAGGGCAGACTATCTACCAAACAACAGGTAATAGGATGTGTCCATCGCAATATAAGGGATGCAGGGAAGTTTAACGGGATACGAAAGCTATAACATCGCAACACAGATAGCAATAGATCAATAGGAGGAAGTAAAGACTAGAAATGTAAAATAGGTAGAAAGAGGGAGAATGCTCGCCTGAAAAACATTGTCGAAGATTCATCCGAAGATCGGGTCGACACTCGCATCAACTCAACGGCCTAATCCGTGAAGAAGCAAGATACTAGCAGAAACATCGAATGCACTATTTAATACTACGACAAAATATCGGGCATGATGCATGTATGATGCATGACATGGCAAAGATGCGATGCAATTAGGCAATATTAAGCGAGACCGAAGGTCCCGATAATTAAATATATGGTTCTAGT
Source organism: Avena longiglumis (assembly GCA_030063025.1). Lineage (NCBI taxonomy): Eukaryota > Viridiplantae > Streptophyta > Magnoliopsida > Poales > Poaceae > Avena > Avena longiglumis. The sequence goes on along the minus strand of CP125973.1, from coordinate 441,491,055 downwards.
TGTTTAGATACCCGGCAATTTAAAAGTTGTCTTAACAAAGAAAACATGTCATCGGTTCGCTACACAAATTTAATTGGGACCAATATTAGAATAGAAAAGCCCGCATATGCGCTCCATATTTAATTATGAGGTGAATCGGCATAATGCCCCCCAAATGACAATGTATGTATGCAAGAATGTATAATTAAATGCAACACGTAGATATCATATTATAAAAATATGGGGCTCGGAAAAAGGGTCACACATCGGTCGAAGGTCTTGGCCGCCGAGGTTCGACGGGGTTCGGGTTCGGTCTCGACGGAATGAATACCTTGGCGTCCCGGATCGGTCTTCGGTTCCCGGGAACGATCTTGCGGTATGATGTCGGGGTCTTCGAGGAGCGTCTTGTACATTTTTCGGCATCACGCCGGTCTCGGGGCCTCGGAACTTGAACCGCTAGAAGATCTTGTAGGTCCTGTTCGGCAACAGTAGTGTTTGTCTAGCCCAGGGGCACACTAGTACTCGAAGCACACACTAGTACTCGAAGCACACACGTACAGAACATTAGAGGGCAGAACCGGATGTCCTGTACAGGCCAGGGAGGAGGAGGCTTCTCGGGGACATGCGCGGGCAAAGCGGGGCGTTTTAGGGGAAGAAGCTGGGGGCGACGGCCGGCAGAGGAGGGGCCGACCCGGGGCTGCTGCGACAGGGATGAGGACGAGAAGGATGAGGCAGACGACGGAGAGGGGCGACGGCCGGCAGCGGAGCCCTCATGCTCGTAGGGGTGTCGGGGAGACGAGCCTTCAAGGGGAAAGGCGGGCCGGCGGGCGTCGGTGCGCAGGGCGACAGCGGCGGTCCACGAGGAAGGGATGGCGCTCGCGGGCCCGACGAGGAGGGCGGTGGCGGGGCGGAGACGACCAAGCGACGGCGGATCCTGCTGCAGGGAGGCAAGGCGGCGGGCATGGAGGTGCGACCGCAGCACGGATCGAAGCAGGCGCGGTGGCAGGGTCCGCACGGTGACAGTGGAAGAGGCGACGGCCGGCGACGGTCGCAGACCAAGGTGGCATCATGGAGGGAGGGTCCTAGCAGCGGCCGGAGAGGAAGGCGTGGTAGAGAGGGGGGTCACGGGCGGCGCTGCTCGCGGAAGGCGCGGGTGGGGAAGATGGGGTGTCGAGGGAGAGGTGAGGGAAACGCGGGTCGAGGACGTCGGTCTAAGGAAGCGAGCGACAGGGGAGGTTGTCGGGGAGTGGGCCAGGGAGAGGAGCGGGGTGTGTCACGCGTTTGTGTGGGTCGGTTCTGGTGACAGGGATGTGTGTGTTTGGTGTTGTGGTATGGGATGGGGTGGTGCGGCTGCAGCGAGGCGTGAGCATGCGCTGGCGGCTGGTTGGGTGCCTGGCGGCGGGTGGAAGGGTGCTGGGGTAGGCTAGGGTTTCCAGATAGGTTAGGGTTTGCAAGGTGGGGTGGTAGGTGGCTGTCGGTTGGGCCTTTTGGGCCTGGCCGGTGGCTACCTCCTCCAGGGTTTATAAAATAGGGTTTTATATTATAATATATTTATTTTGTTTTGTTTAAATCAAAAGAGTTGCAACTATGTTGTAGACAAAATAAAATATTCGGATAGACCAGGTTTTGATTTGAATAAAGAGAGGGGTATTTTAGAAAACAAAGAGAGGCTTTTAGAGAAATATTTTTTAGTTTAACAGATGCATGATGCATGATGATGCACAAAGTAGTAAACAATCAATCGATTTCTAGTATTGGTTTTACCCGGGGTGCCACAATGTCATTAGGTGATAGTTATGCCTTCCTTGGAGATTCTTCAAATCTGTGGGCTCAAATGGCATGAGAGCAGTGACATACTTGCGTTTGATCCAAGCATCATAAACATGAGAGGCACCATGATTTATGAAAGTGGTGGCTATTGACTTGAGCCTCCTACACATGTCCTCATGATCTTCTCCATCCATCATATAGAATCCTTCAGCTTCATTACTCAAAGCATCATATCTATTTCTTCTCATGCTTTCATTTCCAATGAACATCTCGGTGAGGGCATCCCAAGCTTCCTTAGCTGTGTTGAGATGCTGAATGTGTGGCATGTATTTCTCACCCACACCAAGCTGAATCATGTGTAGAGCCGTAGCATTGAGTTGACTGTCAACAACCTCTCTTCTTGTTAGGTTGTGGGGATCTCCAACTTGAAGACCATTCTCTATGATTTTCCACAACTCAATGGAGGAGCTGCACACATGAGACTTCATCAAAAATTGCCATTGATTAAAAGTAGATGATGAAAGTTTGGGTGGATCACCCCTATTATGTATATGTGGATGTGGGATAGGTGAATCAGGAGAATACACATGAGAAACCTCATTGTATCCTTCCTTACCACTATCCTTTTTCGAGGAGGATCTCTTGCTAGTGCCATCACCAATCACTTTGTTATCTTTGGAATCGGTTTTACCAGTTTCCTTGGATTTCGGAGTGGTAGCCTCTGAGGCAGATGGAGGTGATGATGCGGATGTGGAGAGACACATTATCATTTGACGCATATCTTCCATCTTAGCCTCCATATACCTAATCAAGGTTGTTTCCAATATCTTGAGATCGTTCATGGTGACTACCTCCGGAGCATCACTCCCATCTCACTTGGAACCCATACTTATCTTAGGAGGTTAAGCCTGAATTAAGAGCCGGGGATCTGATACCAATTGAAATGGATCGTATGGTCACCTAGAGGGGGGAGGGGGTGAATAGGTGCTACTCAATTTTTAGTTATTTTTGAATTTTAGGCTTGACATAAAGTAAATTCTCTAGATATGCAACTACGAGAATTTCCCTATATGCAAACCTAGATACTAAGCACGTAAAGAGAGGAGCGAGGAAACCGTAGTGGAGCACGCGGAGACACATGGATTTGTTTTACCGTAGTTCCTTCCTTGTTAGGGAAAGTACATCTACGTTGGAGGGGTGGGCGGTTCTAAGACCACCACGCCACAATAGGCCTTACCCTATTCTCCGATGGATCTCGCCACGAAAGGCCTGATCCACCTTCTCCACTATCGGTACCCTTCGAGGCAGGAACATGTACCTTTACAACTCTACCGGGGCACAAACCCACAACTGAATTGGGGGATCCCGTAATGACAACAAGCTGTCACAAGAATCTAGATATTTGCAAGAAATACTAGATCGGTGATTCTCCAAATGAATGGAGAGGAGATGAAGCGCTTGATTGCAGTAGTTGAAGATTGAGTTCTCCTCCTTCGATTCCCCAAGGGACGGGGCCTTTGGGTGGATGAAGGTGGATCTCTCTTGGATGAAGGTTGAAGAACAGATTTTGACTTTTTTGAATGAATCAAGAATTCTGGCAGGAGGGGGAAGACTGGCTTAAATACCCCCTGCCCAGATCTTGCTGTTGGAGAAGTTTGCGGGCGGATTATCCGCCCCCACTAGGGGCGAACTATCCGCCCTGGGGAAAAAATCCGCCCCATGACGAAAACTCCACGGGAAAATCCGCCCCCCATACAGAAGGTGACGCTAGTCTGGACTTGGAAAAAATCCACGAGGGGGCGGATTATCCGTCCTAGGGGGAAAATCCTCCCCAGGACGGAAACTCGATGGTCGCGCCGAACTTGACTTGGAGACAACCCTGGGAGGGGGGGACTATTCGGCCCTTGTAGGGGTGAAATATCTGGCAAGGCCAGAAAATCCGTCAGATACTCCTCCCCCCTTGTGAGGGTTGTGCCCTTCTGAGTTTGGGGAGGGGGCGGATAATCCGCCCCCCATAAATAGTTTCCGTTTCCTTTTCAAGTTAGAGATCTGCGGCACTTCAACACACATTAAATAATCCTTGATATTGTTATCTAACACACAAAACACTAGGGATTATGAAATGTTCTTTCAACATGGTAGCACAAAGAAGGAGATACAACCATCTAGATACTACATGGACCCGTAGTCCAAGGTGGAACTACTCACGCATCAACTCGGAGGCTGGCATAGTGATGAAGAAGGCCTCCGGGATGTTCTCCCCTCCGGCAGGGTGCCAGGAAGAGCTTCAGACCCCCCATATAGGGACGATGGTGGTGGCGGCTACATACTGTTTCGTGGAAGATTTATCGGGTACTTAGGGTTTTGGTATCAGGGGCTTCTTATAGGCGAAGAGGCGAGGCAGGGGCACCCGGGGCGGCCGCACCCCCACAGGCGCGGGCCAGGGCTGGTCGCGTGGCCAGGGGGTGTGCCCCCTGGTGGCTCCTGTCTCATCTTATGGCTCCGTGTTCCCCACGATAAAATATTGACTTTGGCTTTTGTCCCATCCAATTATGAGAATATTGATTTTTTGCCTTTTCTGGAACCAAAAACAGAAAAAACATGCAACTGACACCGTGGCATCTTGTTAATAGGTTAGTCCAGAAAATATATAAAAATACCTCAAAGTGTAGACAAAGCAAAGCAAAGTAGATACTAAATAAGCATGAAACATAAAAAATTATAGATACGTTTACGACGTATCACCAAGCCTCTCCAGAGACTGCATGTAACTGATACGTCCAATTTGCATCACCATTCTATATCATAATTTGCCTCTATTCATTGATATATTTCATATTAAGAGGTGTTACTTATGCCTTTTCATATGTTTTTCCATGTTGGATGATTCTTGGAGGATGAACTGCCGGAGTTAGGATTCTGATGGAAAAAGAGGTGTTTCGATGCAATTTCACGAAGATCAGAAAAATAGCAGAAAAATTACCGAAAATCATATTTTTCCAGAAGACGAAGGAAGCCAGAAGGGGAGGTGGAGATGGGCCACAGGGGGCCCACCCCCAGGCGCGTGCCACCCTTAGGCCACGCCTACAGGGGGTTTGGCCCACCTGGACCACCTCTGGCTCCGCCCTCTCGCCTATATCTTCCCCTCGAAACCCTAAAACACAGGAAGCGACCACAAAAAGATTTCGCCGCCTCTGCGGGGTGGAAAACACCGAGAGAAAGACCTCTCCGGCAGACATATTTCTTCCAGGGAAATTCCTTCCCGAAGAGAGGAGATTGTCTCCATCAACACCATCATCAAGCCAGACTTCATCGGGATCATCGTCATCATCCACACCATCATCTCCACCAGCACCATCATCACCACTCCATCCCGCTGTAACAATTGTGTTGAATACTTGCATAATTCTCAGGGGAAACTTTCCCGGTGTTGATTACTATTGTAGTTGATGCTTGTGAGTGGAACCATTGGATTATTGTTTATGTTCATATTGTTATCCGTCACCATATCATCTTTGATCTTGATCCATATGATGTCTTGTGAGTAGTTAGTTTAGTTCTTGAGGACATGGGAGAAGTCATGTTGTTAGTAGTGGATTTGTGTTGAGATATTATTCAATGGTTTAGTATTTAAGTTGTGGTGCTATTCTTCTAGTGGTGTCATGTGAACATCGACTACATGATACTTCACCATTTATGGGCCTAGGGGAATGCATTGTGTATTTGGCTACTAATTGTGGGGTTGTTGGAGTGACAGAAACCTGACCCCCCGTTAGGACACCATTGCACAAGGGAGTGTAGGATCTCAGAGTTTAAGGTTGTGGTTAGGTTTATATCTTAATTGCTTTCCTGTAGTTGCGGATGCTTGCAGGGGGTTTAATCACAAGTATGTATTAGTCCAATTAAGGTCGGTACATTAGCACAGGTTCACCCACACAACACTTACAACACAAAAGAAGACTACTCAGCTATTTGAAGTGAAAGCACTTGACAGTATTCCCATGTGTCCTCGAGAACATTTGGTCCTTATAAGTATTTCCACCGGCTTGTACTTTTCTAAGAAAGGATTGGGCCACTTGCTGCAATTGTTCGTTGTCTTTATTACTTGCACTTTGTTTCTTTGCTTTATTATAAAACCCCTAAAAATCCGTTTGCTAAGTATTTACAGAGATTTCCTGCTCCATACCACTAGTCAACACCTTTTGCTCCTCATTGGGATCGACACTCCTATTTATCAAAAGTACTACGATATACCCCTATACTTGTGGGTCAAGACTATTTTCTGGCGCCGTTGCCGGGGAGTGAAGTGCTATTGAAGAGTGGAACTGGTAAAGGAAACTTCTACTGTGAGTATTGTTTTTAATTTTTGTTTGTTACTTTGTTTCCAATATGGATAACCCACTTGGTTTTCTGTTTGGGAAAACTACTACCACTATTAGGGTAGTAGATAAACCACCACCACTTGTTGAGATAGATCCTTTTAAGATACCTACAAGTATTATTGATCGTGTTATGGATAATTATTATTTAGGGGATGGAACTGTCCACCCTGGTGATCATTTGCTTTTTATCCATGAATTATGCAGGTTGTTTAAGTGTGCAGGTATCACAACTGAACATGTGAAGAAGAAGTTACTCTCTATATCCTTGAAAGGGAGAGCTGAAGAATGGTATAAGCTGCTTAAGAATGGGCAATCAATGGAATGGGAGGAAATAGTACCTCTCTTTTATTCTAAATTCTACCCTCCCAATGAGATTCATAAGGATAGAAATCTGATATATAACTTTTGGCCTCGTGATGGAGAGAGTACAGCTCAAGCTTAGGGGAGATTGAAGTTACTAATGCTTAAATGTCCTATTCATGAACTCCCTAACAATATTATTATCAATAACTTTTATACTAGTCTTTATCTCCATGATAAGGATTTACTAGATGCTTCTTGTGCTGGATCATTCACACATATGAAGGAAGAAGCTAAATGGAATCTCCTAGACCGTATTCAAGAGAACACTAAAGCTTGGGAAAATGACAAAGGGATAAAGTCAGGTATAAATTATGATTATGAATGCATAAAATCTTTTATGGGAACTGATGACTTCCGTGATATTAGTAATGAGTATGGTCTTGATTCTCAAGTTCTTGCAAAATGTTTAAAGGCCTTTGCCTCTTATATTGAAATTTCCAAAAAAGAGCGGGACAAGTACCATGCTCCTTATAAAGACATTGTTACCCATGTTCCTGCTAGTATAGAAGTTTGTACTGTTGATCCTATTTTGCCTGAACCTTATGTTGAGAAAATCCCTTTTCCTGCTAAGGTAAAGGAACATTCTATCATAGCTAATGTGGTTAGCAAAAGTACAAAGAAAACTGTGGAACCCGATGAGCAAATAAATATTAAACATGTGGTAGCTATTGTGAAAGATCTTGTCACTAAAAATATAGAGGATGAGCACATTGTCTTCTATGAAGACGCTTATAATATTGTCTCTCATCCTAGAAAAGCTGGAAAATCTAGTGTCCCTATGCTTTCTGTTAGAATTGGTGATCATTGCTATTATGGTTTATGTGATATTGGTGCTAGTTCTAGTTCTATTCCTTATGAGCTTTACAGGGAAATTATGCATGAAATTGGTCCTTGTGAGCTTGAGGACATTGATGTGGTTATTCACCTTGCTAATAGAGAGACAGTCTATCCCATTGGCATTGTAATAGATGTGGAGGTTCTTTGTGGTAAGATTAAATATCCTGCTGATTTTCTAGTACTTGGTTCTAAAGCTAGTAAAACCTATCCTGTTATCTTTGGTAGATCCTTCTTGAATACTTGTGGGGCTATCATAGATTGTAGGAAGGAAAAAGTTTTGACTAAGTTTGATGGAGAGTCTTATGAGTTTAATTTTTCCAAATTTGCTAAAACTCCTTATGAAAATGAACTGCCTAATGAGGATTTCAGGGTTGAACAACTTTCTGCTATTTCTCTTGCTGCTAACAATGCCTTGCAGCAGTTTATGGAAGATCATGAAAGCGATGTCTTCATGAAGGAAAGAAATGAGATTAACGAGGTTTTCCTTCGTCGACCTGAGTTACTTAAGCATAATCTACCTATGGAATATTTGGGTACCACATTACCACCTAAAGGGGACCCTGTTTTCGAATTAAAACCTTTACCTGATGATCTTAAATATGCTCATCTTGATGATAAGAAAGTATATCCTGTTATTATTAGTTCTAAACTTTCAGGAAGGTAAGAAGAGAGGTTATTGGAAATACTAAAGACACACCGAGGAGCTATGTGTTATACTCTTGATGATTTAAAAGGGATTTCTCCTACTATATGTCAGCATGCTATTAATATAGAACCTAATGCAAAACTAGTTGTTGAGCACCAACGCCGTCTAAATCCTAAGATGAAGGATGTGGTAATAAATGAGGTATTAAAACTCCTTGATGCTGGTATTATTTACCCTAATGCTGATAGCCAATGGGTTAGCCCCATTCATTGTGTTCCAAAGAAAGGGGGAATTACTGTTGTGCCTAATGAAAATAATGATCTTATACCCCAAAGAGTAGTGGTTGGGAATAGGATGTGCATTTATTTTAGAAAGGTTAATAAAGTTACTAAGAAAGATCATTATCCTTTGCCCTTTATTGATCAAATGCTAGAAAGGCTATCTAAAAAGACCCACTTCTACTTTCTTGATGGTTATTCTGGGTTCTCTCAAATCGCTCTAAAAGCGCAAGACCAAGAGAAAACCACTTTCACTTGTCCTTATGGAACTTATGCTTATAGGCGTATGCCTTTTGGTTTATGTAATGCCCCTGCTACCTTTCAGAGATGTATGTCCGCTATCTTTCATGGTTTTTGCGAAGAAATTGTGGAGGTTTTCATGGATGATTTCTCCGTCTATGGAACTTCTTTTGATAATTGTTTGCATAACCTTGATAAAGTTTTGTAGAGATATGAACAAACCAACCTTGTTATAAATTGGTAAAAATGCCATTTCATGGTTAATGAAGGGATTGTTCTTGGACACAAAATTTCTGAAAGAGGCATTGACGTTGACAGAGCTAAAATTGAAGCAATTGAGAAGATGCCTTGCCCTAGGGATATAAAAGGTATTCGTAGTATCCTTGGTCATGCTGGTTTCTATAGGAGGTTTATTAAAGATTTCTCCAAAATTTCAAAGCCCCTTACCAATCTTCTTCAAAAAGATATACCTTTTGTTTTTGATGATGATTGTAAGGAAGCTTTTGAAACTTTGAAGAAATCTTTGACTAATGCTCCTATTGTTCAACCACCTGATTGGATTTTACCTTTTGAAATTATGTGTGATGCTAGTGATTTTGCTGTGGGTGTTGTTCTTGGGCAAGGTGTTGATAAGAAGTTGAATGTTATTCATTATGCTAGCAAGACTCTAGATGCTGCTCAAAAGAATTATGCTACTACTGAAAATGAGTTCTTAGATATAATCTTTGCCTGTGATAAGTTTAGACCTTATATTGTTGATTCAAAGGTTACTATTCATACTGATCATGCTGCTATTAAGTACCTTATGACATAGAAAGACGCTAAGCCTAGGCTTATTAGACGAGTGTTGCTTTTACAAGAGTTTGATCTACATATTGTAGATAGGAAAGGTACTGAAAACCCTGTTGCTGACAATTTATCTCGTTTGGAAAACATTTCTTTTGACCCTTTGCCTATTAATGATAGTTTTCCAAATGAACAGTTGGCTGCAATAAGGGTAAGCCCGCATGAGAGTCCTTGGTATGTTGATTATGCTAACTTTATTGTTTCCAAGTATTTGCCTCCAACCTTTACAGCCTAGCAAAGAAGAAAATTCTTTAATGATCTAAGGCATTATTTTTCCCACATTTATATAAAGAAGGAGTAGATGGTATTATGCGAAGATGTGTTCCAGAATTTGAACAACAAGAGATATTGAGAAAATGTCATGGCAGTGCTTATGGAGGACATCATGCTGGTGATAGGACTGCACAAAAGGTTTTACAATCTGGATTTTATTGGCCTACCCTTTTCAAAGATGCAAGGAAGTTTGTCTTATCATGTGATGAATGACAAAGAGTTGGTAACATTTCTAGACGCAATGAAATGCCTATGAATTATTCTCTTGTTATTGAACCTTTTGATTGTTGGGGATTTGACTTTATGGGTCCTTTTCCTCCTTCAAAAGGGTATACTCACATTCTTGTTGCTTTTGACTATGTTAGAAAGTGGGTAGAGGCCATACCTACAAATAGCGTTGATGGTAAGACCTCTTTAAAAATGCATAAAGATGTTATTTTTCCTAGGTTTGGTGTGCCTAGATATCTCATGACTGATGGAGGCTCTCATTTTATTCATGGTGGTTTTAGGAAAACTCTCGCTAAATATGATGTTAACCATAGAATTGGTTCATCTTATCACCCCCAAACCAGTGGGAAAGTAGAACTTTCCAATAGGAAAATTAGATCTATCTTGCAGAAGACTGTTAATAGATCTAGGAAAAATTGGGCTAAAAAGTTGAATGACGCTTTATAGGCTTATAGAACTGCTTATAAAAATCTGATGGGGATGTCTCCTTACAAAATGGTCTATGGGAAAGCTTGTCACTTGCCTTTAGAATTAGAACACAAAGCTTATTGGGTAGTGAAAGAACTGAATAGAGATTTTAAATTTGCCGGTGAGAAAAGATTGCTTGACTTGAGCACTTTAATTGAGTGGAGAAGTGAAGCTTATGAAAACGCTAGACTCTTTAACCAAAAAGTAAAAAGATGGCATGATAGGATAATTCTCAAAAGGGAGTTCCATGTTGGTGAGAAAGTTCTTTTGTATAGGTCTCATCTCAGATTTTTTGCAGGGAAACTACTCTCAAAATGGGAAGGGCCTTTTTTATTAAGGAAGTATATCGTTCAGATGCTATCAAAATATCTTCTTTAAAGGATGACACAACACAGGTGGAGAATGGTCAAAGACTAAAACATTATATTTCTGGAGATTCTTATAACGAAGATGTTGATATTATTCAAATGGTGACTCCGGAAGAATTTATCAGAAACCAAACACTAGAATCTGCAGAGTCCGTCTTTGAATAGGTAAAAGTAGTGAAAACAGAAGGTTCGTAAAAACCCTATCTTTTTATATTTTTGATGTTTTTATTACATATGGAAGGTTATGAAACGAAACAGAGGAGGAAACGGAGGCAAGGGTGGCCCGCGCCTAGAGGGGGTGTGAGCCCCCTGAGCTCCGTCTCTGCCTCGTTTTCGCACCAGTACCTTCCTTATGCTTTGAAACTTCGTAATATATACCCCCCTCGGATCCCCCGAGGTTCGTGTATCGTGTTCTCGTCGTGTTTTCGTTTCGATCTGTTTCTGTCAGGAAATCTTCTCAAAGTTTAGAGCACTATGGTCTCCACCAACGACAAAGGCAGGAAGACCGAGGAAGATGATCCGCAAAACCCCAAGGAGGAGGATATTTTGGTAGGGGATGAATAAGACATGAAGGAGGACGAGCATCCAGACACCCGCGCTACCGTCGCAAGCATTGGAGTGATGGCAAATCCTACCAAGATTAGAAGGACAACACGAATGTCTACAGGAGGTAAACCTCCACGTCTTATCTTCGTTCCACGGTCACCTCCTCCACGTACCAAGAATCCCTTCCATACTCTTATACATGAGCAACAATACCAACAGGTGCCCAAAGGGAACTTGCCCTCGGTTTGGGATCTGCCTCGCTCTAACCATGCAGGGAAGGAACACACTAAGAAGGAAGAGTGGGGAAAGAATAGCAAGGACTGGGACTCTCGGTCCGATATGATCATGAACCGCATTGAGCAAAATTTGGAGTTGATTCGTACTCTGACCTTCGAGATTGAGGATTTGAGGAAACTAATTGAGGAGCTTATCAAGAGAACACCACCACCGAAGGAGTAATTCGTCATCAGGTTTGGCATCCCCTTGGCATGTTCCAAGCTTGGGGGAGTGCCGCGGTATCACATCATTATCTTTTATCTTTTACCTTTTTAGTAGATTCATATCTTTGGTAGAGAAGTTATCTTATAGGTTGGTTTGCATGTGAAAGTTTCTCTCCTTTAGTTTCTATGTATCCCTTGGTGTGAGTGCCTTTATGGAATATTAATGAGAAGTTTCATCTTTTAATTTTTGCACTTCTTATTTTAGTTTGCAATCTCTATTATATGATTGATCTTGTTGATCAGTATTGGTATCACTTTGGGAGCATCAAGTAGATCTAAATTGGTTTTGGCAAACCGAGCTCTAGTCAGTAGCAACACTTTTTGAGGTTTAAAAGGAAAAGAGAAAAAGCTTACAGGTATTTTGTATCATTTATTTTCTTTCTTGATTGGCTCATAAGCTTAGTATTCTTTATTTAAGATCTTTTGTGTCTTCAAGTAAGATTTCATTTTTGGATTTATCACTTGTAGGTTTGCTTGTTTCCTTCAACTCTTTTGCTTGCTAGCCAAAAACCTGTTTTGAGAAGGCATACTTCTCATGCATCCAACCCCTTTGAACCAAAACTATGGCATTTGTGTCCACCATATCTACCTATTAGCATTATTGCTATTCCAAGCAAATTCTCAAGCTTCATCTATCTTTCAAATTAAAAATTATTTTGTTATGTGAACACTAGTTAGTAAATCTCTCACGAACTTGATGGCACACCTTATTTTCTTGCCCCTAATAAACTTGAACCATTGTGTCATCGAAGTTGTATATGCTTGCATCTATACGTTGGGATTAGTAGTACCGTGTTGTCACAGGGAATGCTTTCAACACTTATGGATACATATCCGGTTGATATCATGCTCTTTTGTTTGCGGATGTCGTTGGTGTGAAATAAAAGAGGAGCTTGTAAGTCCATGGAGTTATGTATGTGTGTTAGATAAACGCCTGGGTCGTTAGCCTAAGCCATGCCTAATCATGGTGGAAACTTGCAGCATAACCATAGTGAGCAATCTGTGAAGCATTCTCAATAAAAACCTATGCAAATAGCAAATAAAAAGATCGTCGAGATGCTCACTGTCTGCTTGCCTTGTCATTTTGATTATGGGATAGCTCCTTTATCATGTGCAAGGGGTACCCTGTTGGAGGTTCTTTATGATACACATGTACTTACAATGACAAGAACTTACCGGTAACTAAAGTTGAGTAGCATCAGGAGCGGCCCTCGTACTCAAGGGACATGAGATTGCCAACTTATATTTCGTCAAGCATATACTCCATCCTTGTTCACTTTAACCTTAATCACCTCAAGATGCTTATGATAGGGGCAATGAGGGCTCAAAGCTAGTAAGTACCATAATCTTTTGGAAGCTCTTTATGAACTTGAAATCCCGGTTTCCCTCTATGAAGGTCCTTTCTCCTATTTCTAAGTTGAGTCAGTAAACCTATTTCCTCTCTATCTCCAGCAAGAATTTGAGTTGTTGTGTTTCAAGCATTCATATGATGATTTATTCAATCATGTTCTTTATCTTCCTTGTTTGCACAAGACTCTTATCTATTGAGCATTACTTTGAAAGCCATCTTTGTGAAAAACCTTTTATGTTTGAGCAAATAGTTCTCTTGTGAGAAGAATTCTACAAAAGCTTTTTGCGAAATTTTTTGCCAGCTATTCTCTGACCAAGAACAAAGTTTGCCAATTCCAATTATGATTTATATTTATGCATCTCTATTGTGACTCCTATACTTGTTGCAAGCTAAGTTATATAATGGTGAGTTGCTTTATTCTATGAGTTGTGTAATGGTAAGTGTGATGCTTCTTGTCCGTATTCTTTTATCGACACTTCACTCCATAAACCTGTGGGCATGTTTACTGAGCTTAGTTTTCGCTTGGGGACAAGCGAAGGTCTAAGCTTGGGGGGAGTTGATACGTCCAATTTTCATCACCATTCTATATCATAATTTGCCTCTATTCATTGTATTAAGAGGTGTTACTTATGTATTTTCATCTGTTTTTGCATGTTGGATGATTCTTGGAGGATGAACTGCCAGAGTCCGAATTCTGATGGAAAAAGAGGTGTTTCGATGTAATTTCACGAAGATTAGAAAAATACCAGAAAAATTACAAAAAATCATATTTTTCCAAAAGACGAAGGAAGCCAGAAGGGGATGCGGAGATGGGCCACATGGGGCCCACACCCCCCAGGCGCGGGCCACCCCTAGGCCACGCCTGCAGGGGGTGTGGCCCACCTCTAGATCCACCCTCTGGCCTATATCTTCCCCTTGAAACCCTAAAACACAGGGAGCAGCCACAGAAATATTCCGCCACCTCTGCGGGGCGGAAAACACCGAGAGATAAAGAGCTCTTCGGCAGACATATTTCTGCTGGGGAAATTCCTTCCCAGAGAGGGGAGATCGTCGCCATCAACACCATCATCAAGCTAGACTTCATTGGGATCATCATCATCATCATCCACACCATCATCTCCACTAGCACCATCATCACCACTCCATCCCACTGTAACAATTGTGTTGAATACTTGCATAGTTCTTAGGGGAAACTTTCCCTGTGTTGATTACTATTGTAGTTGATGCTTGTGAGTGGAACCATTGGATTATTGTTTATGTTCAGATTGTTATCCATCACCATATCATATTTGATCTTGATCCATATGATGTCTTGTGAGTAGTTCGTTTAGTTCTTGAGGACATGGGAGAAGTCATGTTGTTAGTATTGGATTTGTGTTGAGATATTATTTAATGGTTTAGTATTTAAGTTGTGGTGCTATTCTTCTAGTCGTGTCATGTGAACATCGACTACATGATACTTCACCATTTATGGGCCTAGGGGAATGCATTGTGTATTTGGATACTAATTGTGGGGTTGCCGGAGTGACAGAAACCTGAACCCCCGTTAGGAAACCATTGCACAAGGGAGCGTAGGATCTTAGAGTTTAAGGTTGTGGTTAGGTTTATATCTTAATTGCTTTCCTGTAGTTGTGGATGCTTGCAGGGGGTTTAATCACAAGTATGTATTAGTCCAAGTAAGGTCGGTACATTAGCATAGGTTCACCCACACAACACTGACAACACCAAATAAGACTACTCAGCTATTTGAAGCGAAAGCACTTGACAGTATTCCCATGTGTCCTCGAGAACGTTTGGTCCTCATAAGTATTTCCACCGGCTTGTCCTTTGCTAAGAAAGGATTGAGCCACTTGCTTCAATTGTTCGTTGTCTTTATTACTTGCACTTTGTTTCTTTGCTTAATCAGAAAACCCCTAAAAATCCGTTTGCTAAGTATTTATAGAGATTTCCTACTCCATACACTAGTCAACACCTTCTGCTCCTTGTTGGGATCGACACTCCTATTTATTGAAAGTACTATGATATACCCCCTATACTTGTGGGTCATCAGTAATCAACCATTTTGATCACATGCGGACTCACTGGATCACTATCCTTAAGCTTGCAACTCAGCAAAGCCTGAGAGACTTGATACCTCTCAGTCTTAGCCTGAGCCTGGAACATACTTTTGAGGCTTTCGATCATATAGTAGGCCTCAACATTCTCGAACTGCTTTTGCAAGTCCGGGTCCATGTGAGCAAGCATAAGACATCTAATATCCATGGACTCATCCTTAGCCCATGGTAGGCATTGGTGGCAGCGACAGTCGCATTCTCATTCGGCTCATCTGGAAGTGGGTTGTCTAGGACATGGTCCTTCTTTTCTTGTTTGAGAACAATTCTCAGATTTCGATACCAGTTGGTAAAATTAGCGTCGTTCCATTTATCTTTCTTAATAATGGTTTTCAAAGCAAAACCGGATATCTGGGAGTGACTGTTACTAGGTGCCATGATCACAACAAAAAGTATGCAAAACACTTAAGACATGTATTCATAAAAGATCAAGCATATTAAACACTTTAATATTTTATGCTCCCACTAAAACCAACACACCTCCAATGGTTACTTAGTGATTCAGGATCCTAGATAAGCAAGTCGGCTAGTGAGCTTTAGAATCACCGCTAGCCGCCAAGTGATCTAGATAGACAACTCCTTGTCAATCATATCTCATACGACTCCTGTTGGTTGGGTGGCATCACATGCCCCGGCTCCCGTCCGACTTTTACCCGAGTCCCACAACCGTTGTGATAGACCCGTCTAGCTTACCGAGTGTTTTCGTTGTAAGAGTCCGACTCGAACCCACCTAGTCAAAAAGAATTGGCAGCACCTCAATTTTATGAGCCCACTACCAAAAATGTCCGACTTGTGATGGTGCAAACACTGGAGGGAAAACCGACTAGACCTTCTTTGAGGGATTAAATTTTACCGACTATCTAATAGAGGTAAAACAGAGACATAACAATTACACAAAATAAAGTAATTATAATATGAAATGGTATGGCTCTCTTCATGGTGATCTCCATCTCCATAAAGCCTATAATCCGACTCGTTCCAACTCTTGTCACTTGCCATCTTACTCCATGTCGCCGACATGTACATCAACTTGCATGCCATCCAGGTTAGCTTAGTAAAGTAAATTACATAGAGAATCTGACACGCATGTCATTATACAATAAAATGACAGCACCTAGGCTCCTGCCGGCTGACAAAACCATGATTCACAGATCACGTATGGACTACACACATACATCACATGCACATAAAGATACCATTCACAACTTCCTGCAAAAAATAAGTTATGCAAAGATACGTTATCTACCGGCGTTGTGAAATTTGCAACGGCATCTAAGGCTTACAGTATGGAGTAGCCGCCCGCTTAGCGGATAGCGGCGGGATCGAAGGCGGCGACAATTTTTTCCGAAAACGTAGATCTCATCTACAATCCGGACATGGATTTCGACCATTGTTTCTATTCGATCAAACTCTTTGATCTGAGATCACCGCTTTTGGATTTACGTGTCACAGTCTACCCTGATGGCGGAAGACGATCGGTAGGGATATGTCGTTCCACGACCTCAATGGTATGATCACGGAAATTAGATCTACCATTCCCCGAGTAGAGTTGATCCAATCAACATCGTACAAAACCGATCTATCTCATAGATCGACCACCAAAACAGCAAATAGATCGAATCTACAGCCAACCACATATCACATATGCGAAATCTCGAGCCTAAAACTAGAAGCTATCGCTCTGATACCACTATTTGGCCACATAGAGATAAAACAAAACCTTTTCCTTTAACGCGGTGATCCCAAGATCTAGCTGAGGTAGAAGGCCACGAGGATTACCACTAGACACGCAGTTGCGGATTAATGATGAAGCACGTTAGTTGAATGCAATGCAGTCCTCAAGATCCGATCCGATCATGATCGTACTGGTGCTGATCGTATAATACCTCTGCTGGTATCCACACGTACAAGGAGGAGCACCGGCGGCAAACTGCTAGGTTCGATACGACGGCTGGACTGCTATGGATCTAGGGTTTCCAACGCATGAAATGACCTAACCAATCAACCCTCCTGGGTTTCTGCGCCCCACTATATATTGAGAGAACGTGAGCTCCCCTCACTCGTGGCCCATTCACTAAAGCCCATATAATATTAGTCACCGTGAGTCTGACTCACTGAATCAGTCCAAATCCGGCTCGGGTCCAACCCAACCAGATTTCTGACTCAGATCTAATCCGAATCTTGCTCCCGCTCTTAAGTGTGTGACCCCGCAATCAATCAGTCGGTGGAGAGGATTGGAGTCCGACTCTCAATCGATCAGTCGGTAGCGGCTCCTAGCAGAACGTGCTGACTCCCAAGTACCAAAGAGTCTTGACGACATGCCTTTCCAATGCGACTTGCGTCCGAGTCCCTTTTGCCTCATGATATACCTTGTCAGACTATAAGAGAATAACTGTCATCCCTTAAATAGTCCGACTCTCTTCTCGATCCGAGATAAGTGATTCATCCGACTAACTCTTAGTCGATCGCCTCGGTTAACACTTAACAGAGTCATACATGGCCATGTTTTTTAAATCATATCATCCGAGAGGGCCCAGAGAATATCTCTTCTAGTGGAGGGGCAAAATCCCATATTGGTTATTCACATCACGCAGCTTGATTCTCGACCGATTCAACTCGCCTTTATAATCGCCCGATTTGATCAGCGTTTGACAGAACCTAAGTTGGTGATCCTCAACTCGGACTGTGAAACAACCTCAGGTCTGAGGATTACATTGATTGAGATATACAAATGACAACTTGTTCGTTGTACCTCAATATGGGTCAATCCGACTCGCTAAAATCTTTAGCCGAATCTGTGTAAGTCGGAATAGCATCACCATGCCCTTGACAAGTGGAACCGAGTCATCAAGCCAACTTTCATATTGGTCTAAGTTGTGTGTCCAGCACAACCTCAGTGACCAGGGATGTTTAGTATAAACAACATGAATGCATAGTTCCACAACTGAATCATATATTCAATGATACACATCAGATATTTATACAAGGACAATTTAATATATTTATGAATACAATGGGAAATATTATCATACATGATTTCCTCTAGGGCATATTCCCAACACAGGTACTATTCACCTTTGATTCGTCATATTTTTATTTTTTTGTCCTGAAGACCATGCGAATCATTTTCTTTCCAAATATTTTTATACAAGGAGCATACCTGGTCATCTTTGATTTCTAAAAAAGTTTGAATTTTTTTAACTTTTTTTTCATATGGGGGTGTGTAGCATCCGAAAGCCAAAAGTCCGCGTTAGGAAAGGAACTGCTATTTTCCTAGGTGATAAGAAATAGCAAAGATATGATTCGATTTATTTGATCCAGAATTAGCGTGGGAAACCTAGTACGAAAAAATCCATCCCCTATTTTTCTTTTATTTCTTGTAATTGTTGTAACCCTTAATTTTTGGACATAATAGACTTCCCTAAGTGTTGATTACCGCAAATTTGGAAGCATACAGATGGTTGATGATTGTGTTTAATGGTTCAGATTGTTCCAATGTTTGACTCTAAAATAAGCCACTAACTTGGATTTAATTAAGGATGGCAATTTTACCCATGGGTATAGTTACCCGCGGGTATCGTACCCAGATGGGTATGGCATGAGCACACTTTTATATCTATGGGTAATATCCATACCTTACCCATTAAGTCATGGGTACGGACACGAGTATAGACTTGCATCCATGGGTATATCCATACCATGTCCGTTTAAACTGACATGCCAAACTTATCTATAGAGTTTAAACCTATGCAGCCGAGAAGCCTACAGACGAGTATGAGATTATGGCTTCTAAACTTTAATTTGATACTTTCATGTACCCGTCTACTATTAGTAAGTAGAGATTATTGTCTTTTTTTGTATATGTTATTGATAAAAGTAAAATTTTGAATAACTTGTATACTATTGGATACTAGTTGAATGCCCGTGCGTTGCTACGGCCCTTCTATTTTTTTCTTCGTCACACATATAAACAAAAATCTACTTACATATTCATGTATACAGAAAACAGTACAACATAGTATTCTAGAAACATAATATATAAGTGGCTTGCAACTCATAATATAATACTCTTCTCTTCCTCTCGTCTTCCATGATCTAGCCCCTTTGCTTGTTGTCGAGTTTCTTCTAGACTCCAACGGTTGACCAACTAAATAGTATGTAAATGTCGCACAGTTCATGTGTCAATTTCAACCACAAAAACACAACACTCTTCACTTCCTAGTTTTGCACCTTGCTTTGTTGTTGATGTTTTTCTACCCGCTCGACACTTTAGGAATTCCTTGTCAACGGTTTTGCCTTAAGTTCTGCAAGGATCTATGCTTACCATGTGGCATTGCTAAAATAACTATTTTGCCATTACAAACAATCAGAAAAGAGTTACCAAATTCTAATATAGTTATGGAAAGAGACATAACTTTTGCTAAGTCCAGTCAACAGTTTTCATTTGCATGTGGGGTTCAAAATTTTGAAATGAGAAATCATGATTATCATCATATAGATAGATAATCTACCAAAAAGGCTATCTGGTCAACTAAGAATACATAATTTTATCTGTAATACATGCAATTATAAAGTTTAACATCCTTAGACCTTACTTTTAGGGAATATATGTAAATCTTTGTTGGACAATCAAAATATAAAGACAAAATATACGACACTGAACACAAATATA
Organism: Avena longiglumis; assembly: GCA_030063025.1. Lineage (NCBI taxonomy): Eukaryota > Viridiplantae > Streptophyta > Magnoliopsida > Poales > Poaceae > Avena > Avena longiglumis. The sequence goes on along the minus strand of CP125973.1, from coordinate 441,471,197 downwards.
CATAATAAAATACAAAAGAAAAAAGATCAGAGAAAACAACAAATGAACATGATCAGTATCACCAGACTGTTTTATGACACCATCTTGTCACTAGTGCAGAGCCCCCCTTTAACTCCGGTTGGGAGGGCCCTCTAACAGCGGTTCCCCAACCGCTGTTGAGGGTTCGGTGTTAGAGGGGGGCCCCTTTAACACCGGTTCTTATACGAACCGGTGTTAAAGGGGCCCCTCTAACATACGAACCGTGTTAAAGGTGGCGCACGTGGCTGCCGCAGGCCCTCCCCTTTAACACGGTTCATATGAACCGGTGTTAAAGGTTCTTCTGCCAGGCGGAAAACGGCCTAAATCTACTGCGGAACCACGCCTGCCCGTTGGGCGATTTACGGGAGGGGAGCGAGGAAATCGATCGAGGCGGTATACTTATAAATCGTCATCGGTACATACAGTACATGAATAATTAAACAACTATTATTATACACAAACATCGTCATCGGCACATACATCGTCATCGGCACATACATCGTCATCGTTCATTTTGGTGGATATCTAAAGAGTTCTCCGCCAGCGTGACCTCATCAAGTATGAACCCGCCAATTCCTCTTGAATGGCTCGTATGCGTTCAAATGGTAGGAGTTGGTCCGCATCCGCTCGATCTGAATATATATGAAGAATGGGTCAATATATATATAAGAATCAAACTCAACACAATTGATGGTAATAAAATAATATTGTGGACTTTGTTTACTTACTCTAAGTTGTTCTAGTGCGGCTGCCTGTCGCACATATCGTGTTTCGAATGAATTGGCAAACATAGTACCCACATAAGTTATTGCCGTGTCCTGATGCGCGCACTTTACGAGAATAGAGTTCAATCAAAATAATAATCAATAAAGCATGATATAATGGAATTGGAAGCTAGCTAGTATTACTTACATTTTGGTCTACAAATTTTAGTTCTTCGACCATTCACCCACGGCCCTGCCCGTGAACATTTTCAAACCCGTCCGACAAAGAAAATGGATAAAGGAGTAATTAATTACTTATTGTCACGAAAGTTGCCGATCTAGTGCGATAATATGATTGAAATTACCTCGGAGCATCTCTCTAAAGTCTGCCCATAGCTCTTTTCTTTTAAACGAGTCCATGACAAGGACTTTTCTGAGTCGGGTTGAATGACTAGCGAATAAAGTGGAACCTACGCACGCATAACTCATCATCAGTTACACTTAACATCGAGTAAGCCGAAACAGAATGTGTACAAGAGAGAGGGTAATAGTACTCACGAGAAGTTGTAAGGCAATAGTATTTCCCTTTTGGTTTGTTGTCTCAGTAAAGACTTTAGCAAGTAATCTTCTGTTTGCCCGGGTTTGTCTCTTACCACTTCTTCATGAACTCTATTTGGGTCAACGAACCCAATGTCAAAAGGGCCTCCTTTCATGCATTCCATAACCTTTTTCCTGCATAATAGTATATACATATATGGTGAGCATATATATATACATGCAATTAATGAAGTGAATGAGATGAGATAAAAATTACAGAAATAGTACTTACACACAATAAAGGCTGATGGCAGATTTGTCGAGTTCCTTCTGATTGAATAGAAAATGCAAGTCTTGAATGTTGAAGTCGATCGCGTCGTCTCCGCACAAGAAAATCTGATCTCTTATATGTGCCGTGATCCATTCTTCTTTTCTCGTCTTGCAGAAATGAAGGTACCACTTGTGCAATTTTCGCATCTTTGTTGGTAGATTCTTGAGCTCCTCTTTCTTGACTAGATTCTTCCCATACTTCCATGGCTGTATGGGGTTGACATCGCATTTGGGCAAGTTGTCTCCCATGACGTTCAAGTATGCAATGTAAGTCATCCCCATCTCATTGGCCTTTCTTTGTAGCTCTGCCTCGTAATCATCTACGGAGGAGCGTCCGCTTGTCAAACATTTGAGCGCGGGCGCATGATTGGTTTTCCTGCTCTCCGAGCATGGGAACTGTTTTCAGGGGTGCCTCACGATCGCTACTTTCGTCTCCCACGGCGCCTTGCATCCGCCTTCAAAATCTGGCGCGTAGTCCGGCACAAGTGGGGTTTCAGGTTTCAAAGATTTTTGTAAAACTTCTCCACCACCGGATCTATTTTCTCCTTTGGCTCGGCCCGTCTAGGTGCAAAGAATTTCTTGACCTGTTCTCCGAGATCCTATTGGTCTCCTCGTCGCTGCGATTCCACGGTAAAACCGGCAATGGCTTGGCGGAAGGCTGCGGACGTAGTTTTTGAACTCTTTGGCGACGGTTTCCTGCGGAATTTCTTTGTGGTGCTATTGATGCTCCTCGTGGCAGTGCTCTTCCGCTTCGCTGAGGAGATGGCTGAAGCACGGAGATGGCCGACGGGCGGAGATGGCTGCAGCAGAGATGGTGACGGGCGGAGATGGCTGCAGCATGAGAGATGGCCGACGGGCAGATGGCTGCCAGAGCAGAGATAGCTGAAGCGGCTCAGGCTGGACCTGCGGAGGCAGCGGGGTGCAGTGACCTCAATTTGGAAGCACAATGTGTTCCTTATTCCAAAGAATGGTTGTTTTCACTGCAAATTTGAGTTGAGTTTCCCCTTCACCTGTAGCATGGTCAAGCTGTGCTTCCTCATATTCCTTCACAACCTCATCCACCCCGACAATAGCATAGCCATCTGGAATCGGTCGGCGGTGGTAAGTTCCACCAGCTACGGAGGTAAGGCATAGCCGACCACCTTAATGGATAAGCCCATTAATCTCACATGCAGCTCAGCGTGTTTGCTCTCCGTGATCTCATCAACGGGGTATCGAGGACCCGTCATTTCAAGCGTTGGTTGCACGTTCTCCGTGGAAGCCACACTGCTTTTCGCAGATGCGGGCGGGCAGCTTCCAATGAGCTCTTCATGCCGCTGAGATGGGCCGGTAGCTTGATGGTTTCATTGTGCATTCACTTGCGTCTGCAGCGCCGCAAGTGCATGTTCTATCTGTGTCATCCGCTCTGTACGCTCTTTTTCTTTTCTGCCGCGCCATCTGTAAGAGTCGCTCCAGTCGGCAAACCCATCCTTCCACGTCATACCCCCTATGCCTTGTGCATGTCCAGGGTGTTCTTTTTTACCGATGGCGCGTGTGAGCTGGTCATTCTCTCTGTCGGGATGGAAGGTCCTGGCGGATGTTTCCTCATATGCCGTGATGAGTTCAGTGACGGGTTTGGCAAGGATGGTTGGGAAGATACACTGTCGTGGGAATGGTCACGGCAGACGCTGCAATCGGCAGCGAGTAGTAGAACGAGGGGCAAGGGCGGCCAGCCATCTGCGGGGCGAGATGAGGGCAAAGACACAGGGTTTACCCAGGTTCGGCCCCCCGAAGGGTAAAGACCTACTCCTGCTAGATTGTATTAGGGAGGTGTTACAATGGGCGAACTCGGCGGCTAGGCGGCGAGTCGCTTAGGTGTATGAGGGAACGTGTCTCTACTCCCCCCATAGGGAGGTTTATATAGGCTCACCCCCCCTAGGGTTTACATATCCCAACCGATTCGGTTCTGACTTGAGTCGTTTAACCCAATCCGTGGGCCTATCTACCGCTTTGGGCCTTGACTTCCGATCGCTCGGTACCTTCTTGGGCTTCAATCCACTCGCCGTTCTGCAGGCCCACTCGCCAGCCACAGGGCGATCGGAAGCGTCTGAGTATACCCGGTGGCGTATCCCCATCAAGAGTCCCCGAGGCCGTCGTCGATTGGGCGTGGTGGCTCTGGCAATGGAGTATCTGACGAGTAGGCATCGGTCGAATCGTCGGCGGGCTCCTGTATGAAGAAGAAAATCCGGTGAACCAAGTCGCGTTTTAGGCGAGTCGAGTCGGCGGAACGCGGTCGTGGTGATTGACCTAGCGAGCCGAATGACTGGAGTTGGACCGTCAGGTGTGGTCAAACTAGCCGTTGAGGTAATCCAACGGTAACTTTTGGCGTAATCATCGCGCGGTAACGGCCCCCTGATTTGGCGGGTAACTCCCGCTATATAAGAGGAATGGTAGGCAATCGCAGAGCCAACTGCCCACCACTTCTTCCGAGTGCGCGCATTTTCCTTCCTTTGCTCCGCGATCCAATCGACCCAAAATCCTCCGATCTCCAACCAACCTCTCGGCCATGGCCCTTTCCACCGAACCATGGGGCAGGTCCAAGTGCACAAGGGCGCAGCTGGCCTCTTTCGAGGAGGCTGGAATCCTGCGAGCCGGCTGTTGGCGATCCTCAGCCGGAGAAACGACCCCAAACCCGAGAGGGAATTGTCTGTTCACCGGTCATCTCGGCGGGGCTAGGGTTTCCCACGTCTTTGTTCTTTCGGCGCTTTTGCGCCCACTACGGGATCCAGCCTTCAGATCTGGGTCCCCACAGCATGAGCGTCGCCATCTTCGTGGCGTTCTGCGAGTGCTACTGGGCTGCCGGCCCTACTTTCCCTTGTGGCAGATCATTCCATGGACGGATCAGCCGCGAGGATCTGGCGGCCAATGCTAGCCGCGCGGCTTGACGCGTTCAGCTCAAGTCCAAGCTTCTTTCTTCGATCGATGCTACCCGCCAAGGCAGCGGCGGAAGAAGTCATGGTTCTACGTGGCGGCGACCCTGGAGGGGCAGTGGCGATCCCGGTACTCGGCCAATCGTTCGAGCCACGCCATCTCCAAGTCGGCAAGCTCCCGACGACCAGCGGATGATGGTCGTTGAGATGCTCCAGGCCATCCGTGGTCCGAAAAGAAGGGCCTTGACGATAAACTTGTACAATTGCTGGCTTGGCGGCGGCTCGTTCCACTCGCCCAACGCGACCACTACATGTATCAAGATTACGGGCGGGAGACTCGACGAAGGCCTGCCTCGACGAGTGGAAGCCGGAGGATTATCTCCCAGCGTTGAAGAAGATCACCAGGCGGTGTACTGGATGCACAGCGGGTCGCCCTACACCTGAAGCGTCCGGCTCAACGGTAATTTCTTTACCTTGTTCGCGATCGCAGCTGCGATCGCGGTAATTCTGATTCTGTTTTGTATTCATTGCAGCTATTCCAAGTGGTGGAAGGGTGGCTCCCACCTTCTGATGATGAGAGCCCGGGGCCATCCGCCCAGGACATAGGCGAATCGCCACCCGTGAGGGGCAATGAGGACGACGAGGTCGAGTCCGAAGAGGAAATCGCCCCGCTGGTCCGAAAAAACCGCAACGTCGCCAAATCAAGCGGCGAAGCCTCGAGCGTCATGAGGACGACGACGAGCTCAAAGAAACCACCTCGCGCCGCCAGGCCACTCCTTCGAAGAAGAAGAAGAAGGAAAAGGAAGCGAGGGCCCCCCCGAAGAGGAAAACGAAGCCGTCAAGGATGGCCTCGCCGCCGCACTCGACGAGCAGCTCCGATGCTCCCAGCTCGGCTGGTGACGGCGCGCCCCCAGCGACAACCGCGCTAGACACGCCGACCGTGGAAGTGCCGCTGGCCTCGATGCCTCCGCCATTCGCGCGGTTTGGGCTAGGAAAGGCTGCGGCGACTTCGCCTCGCAGGGAGGTTCCGAGTGTGGCGGTCTCGCCCCGCAAGGAGGCTCCGGCCGCAGCGGCTCCAATTCGCGAGGAAGCCCCCGCCGAGGGTGTCCCAGAGGCGCCAGCCGCGGCCTCAACGACGAAGAAGCCGTCCGTGTCTTGGGCACGCGACGTCCTGGAACTGGGGCTCAGTCGCCAACTGGGCCCCGAACTGGAAAAACCGGCCGGCCTTCGTACAGGGCTACGTTTCATCCCAGTCGCCAAGTGAGTGCGTTCACCCTTCCCTACTTTTCATAACTATTTCGATTGTCTTTATTGATTCGATTGATATGCAGGACCGGAGTGAAAAAGATGGGCCACCCGACCGTGGCTCAGGTACCCTCCGCCGCTAGCGAGGAGGATCCTTCCCGTAAGAGGAAAGCGGACGAGGTCGTCGCCTCAGCGGAGGGCAGCAAGAAGGCCAAGGGCGACGACATCGTCACTGTCTCTGACGACACGGCGGTCGCACCGGCCGGACCCGCGGTGGAAGCAACCGCGTCTACGAAGGAGGGCGTTTCCTTGCCTAGACCGGAGGAAGCGACTTCCTTTGGAGCGGGTGCCTCGATCGCTACCTTTCCCCGCCGTGACCAAAGGCGGCCACGGCGAAGGGCTGCGCCCGAGCCTTGCTCCGTGGACGCCGATGCTGAAGTCGACCAGCGTCGCGGCTGCGCCGCGCTGCGTCCGTGGACGCAATACAACTCCATGGCATGCTTGGTGCAGCCATCCAGGTACCTCCAGTCCCCGAGGATCAGGTCGGTGCTTTGCAGCGGCTTGATTCTTATAATTTCTGGTCTTTTACTTTCGCATCCAGTCCCCGAGTGCGCACGCGCTAAATTTTAGCGGGTGGGCACTTAGGAATTTTCTTGATCGCCAGTCCCCAAGTGCACACGCGCTAAATTTAGCGGGTGGGCACTTAGGAATTTCTTGATCGCCAGTCCCCGAGTGCGCACGCGCTAAATTTAGCGGGTGGGCACTTAGGAATTTCGTTTTTACTGACTTTTTTGATGATATGTAGGGTCTGCAGCTTGAGTCGGCGGACCGATTGTATGAACAGCGTCTGAGAAGGAGCCACCATCCAAGAGGCGAACAAAGAGCTTCATTGTTGCTGAAGGCGAAGGAAGCTCGCCAGAGCTTGTCCCTCTGGTGAGTTGGTGGCGGCGCGATCTGCAGGTCTGCTGAACAATGGTCGCCGACCTCGAGCGCGAACTGCGGGAGGCGAGAGAAGAAGCAAGCTCGGCGGACGGGCGAGCTAAGGCCGCCATTGCGGCCGCGGAGGAGGACCGCAAGGTGTTGGAAGTCCTTATTGCTGGGCTTCAGGACGGCCACACGTCGCTTCAGTGCTTCATCACGGGACTCCCCCGCCCGTTGCTTGGTGAGTGCATCTTCCCTTTCTGTTAATTGTAGTTTTTGTGGTGTCCGTAGTACTCATCATTGTCTCCTTCTCGCAGGTCGCGTTATTGGTAGCCAAGAAGAAGCGAGCTCGCTTGACGCGAGGCAGTGCGTAAGCATGCTCGTCGACTCGGCGACGCTGTCGGCGACGTGCATCCGCGCCTACCTTCAAGAAATATCGCCCACAGAGGTTATTCCCAGCGACCTTGTTGAGGTGTGGGAATATTTAGAGAAGGCGCCCGCGGTCGTCGAATTCATGACGCGGTCGGCGTTTCGGCGTGGAGCGTCGACAGCACTGAGTCTCGGACTCGCCCACTTCCCCGAAGATTTCGACGTTGACGATGTGACGAGTGGGTATCCATCGTCGACCGGGCGCGGATCTGTCCGAGGTTCTCAAGTTGCAGAGCGCTTGCCAAGTACTGAGCGTCTGGGCGATGGGCGATCTCCTTCCCTATCAGGAGACGGTCGTCGCGCCGAACGACCCCGAGCCGCTGCATCGTGACTTCAAGGTCGAGCAGCCTTTTCGCGCGGCGATGGCTGGTGAACTGACGACGTATCCATCAAACCCGTACACCGCGTTCATCCGTAATCACCGTGATGCTGGCGAGTCGTCATCCAAGCCTGCAGAGTAGGGTAGTTTGCCTTTGAAGTGTTAGCAGCAGTTCTGCCATGCGGCATATTTTGTAACATAAGACAATGCAGTATGCGATTGAATGGGACGTCGTATCCATTTTGCTATTCGTTTGTGTGATTTGGATTGATTTTGAACGAGTCCCCGAGCGCGTCCGCCCTTTGTGGGGTTTACCAGATATGGTGTGTTGTTATCATGTGTTCTGTTGATTTGGTCGACTCGCCTGAGCTCGAGAGGTCGCAAGGCGACTCCCTTGAGTGCTCTGTACTTTACCGTTTTCCCGTACGCGGACGGGGTCGGGTGGCCGAGTCCCCGAGCGTGGTACTTGGTAGTTCTAGGCGCGACTCGAGGGTGGTTGAGGACTTAGCGCGTTGTCGTGAGCGCGTCACTCCTGCCTGGCCCGTGGGGTCAGTCGCGTGGCGAGTCCTGGGCATGCTCTCTTACTTGAGTTTTCCTGACCGATCGCGATTTAACCGTATTCAGAGCGTGGTACTTAGCCGCTCGAGTCGCTAAGCCGAGGATGCGGAGGACCAAGGTCGCTGTGAGGAGCGAGGGCGCTTGTCTTGGCTCGAAGCCAGTCGAGCTAGGCGACTCCAATGGGGCTCGGGTTGGCGTTTTCGTGGACGATGCAAGACCTGTGATTCAAGGTTCTTACACCGCACTACTTAGCCGTGCCGATCGCTGTACCAAAGGTTGACTTCGCATTTTAGCATCGCTGTTATTACGAAAAGGAGTGGCACAAGTCATGGAGAGTAGGCTAATTTGCGGTAACGCTTTTTATTTCATAGCGATGGAGAGTACATGTGTGGGGTTCTAGGAGAACTTCCGAGGAGGTTTACATTCCATGGTCGCTGATCGCCGAGCTCGCCGTCCCGCGACGTCGATGAGGTAGTAGGCATCGTTGCCGAGTACGCGCCCGATAGCGAACGGGCCCTCCCACGGAGGGGAGAGCTTGTGCATGCCCTTCTTGTCCTGGATGAGGCGTAACACCAGGTCGCCTTCCTGGAAGGTGCGGGTTTTCACCCGTCTACCGTGGTAGCGGTGAGTCCTTGTTGGTAGATGGCGGTGCGTGACCGAGCGAGGTCGCGGCTTCGCCGAGCTGGTCGAGCCCATCTTGGCGGGCCAGCTGCTTTGCGCCTCCAGATAATGGACGACCCGCGCGAGTCGTGTTCGAGGTCGGTGGGCATGGCCGCGCCGTAGACCATGAAGAAGGGGTGAATCCGTTAACCGAGGTGCGGATTCCCGATAACGGAGGGCAACTCTTCGACCCAGCACCCAGGTGCGCCGAGTGGTACTTTGGAGTCGCTTGGCCGTGGAGGATGCTTTGGTTGGCCTGCCCGCTGGCCGTTGATTCCGGGTGGGCGACTGACGCGAGATCGAGCCGGATGTGGTGCTCTTCGCAGAATTCGGCCATTGCTCCCTTGGCAAAGTTTGTGCCGTTGTCCGTGATGATACTATTTGGGAACCCGTAGCGATATATGAGCTCGCGTAGGAATTTAGTGGCGGTCTTCCCGTCGCATTTCCGGACTGGTTTGGCCTCCACCCACTTGGTGAATTTGTCGACGGCGACTAGCAAGTGGGTGTAGCCGGAGGGGGCTTTCTTGAAGGGGCCCACCATGTCCATGCCCCATACGGCGAATGGCCAAGTGATGGGGATCGTTTTGAGCGCTGAGCTCGCACGCCGCTTGATTGGCGTATTGCACCGGCGCATCGCTGGACGATGTCGACAGCGTCGGGCGCGTGGGCCAGAGAAGCCGTGTCGCATAGCCTTGGCGATCAGGAGAAGCGGCGGCAGGCCGCAGTCACCTGAGTGAATGTCGTGGAGGATTTTGCGTCCTTCAGCCGGTTGGACGCAACGTTGGAACACGCCGGTGACGCTGCGCTTGTGTAGCTCGCCGTCGATGATGGTGTAAGACTTGCATCGGCGAGCGATCATTCGAGCGTCTGTCTCGTCTGCTGGCAGGGTGCCGGCTTCCAGGTAGGCGATGTAGGGCTTGGTCCAGTCGTCTGGCTCGGCGATGAGTGCGACCAAGGCTGCCTCTGGTTGGAGTGGGACTCCGATGTCGATCTCCCTCGGGGGAGAGACTGATGGTTTGGAGATTGTGTCGAGGAACACGCCGGCGGGTGGTGCGAGTCGAGCCGACCCGATGCGAGAGAGGGCGTCGGCCTCCTCGTTTTTTCGCCTGTCGATCCACTCGACAGAGTAGCGGTGAAGTGGCCGCCAACTTGTCCACCTCTTGGCGGCACGCCATGGTAGGGGAGATGGCGTCGCAGGTGCCGCGACTTGCCCCGCGACGAGGTCGGAATCTCCGTAGCATCAAGGCGATTGACGTTCATCTCCTTGGCGGCTCGCATGTCCGGAGTAGGGCCTCGATTCAGCCATGTTGTTGGTGCAGGCGTGAATTGAGGCGGAGGATGTAGCGGAGCTTGTCGCCTTTGGTGAAGTCAACACTATCCCCGCCTACACCGTCTGCGTTCTTGGAGCCGTCGGGCGTGCTCCAGAATGGAGGTACAGCGGCTTCTCTGCTGGCTCCTCCCGCCGGGCGATGAAGTCCGCGGTTCGCGACTTAATCGCCCTTCGTGGCTCGTATTTAATGTTGTGGACGCCAATCTCGACGGCCCACTTGTCGACCCGTCCGGTCGCCTCGCGGTTGCGGATGATGTCTTGCAATGGCGCTGAGGAGACGACCGTGACCGGGTGCTCCTGGAAGTAGTGCGGCAGGCGCCGCCGAGCCCTGAAGACCGCGTATACTAGCTTTTGGTACTGTGGGTACCGCTGGCGCGACTCGGTGAGGACCTCGCTGATGTAGTACACCGGACGCTGAACCGGGTGCTCCTTTCCTTCCTCTGGTCATTCGACGACCATCACAGCACTGACGATGCGCTCGGATGCCGCGACGTAAACCAGCATAGGTTCTTTGTCGGCGAGAGCGGTGAGTAATGGTGCGGCGAGTAGCACTTTTTTGAGGTCGCGGAGCGCGTGGTCCGCCTCCTTGTCCCACTGGAAGGTGGGGTTCTTGCGCATCAGGCGGTATAGGGGCATCGCCGCCAGCGGGGATGAAGCGATCGAGAGCCGCTACCGCCCGCCAGCTTCGACGCCACGCAGCACTCGGGTTTGCCGAGCCGGGCGATCGTGTCGATCTTTGTTGGGTTCGCCTCGATCCCTCGTTTGGAGACGACGTACCCCAGTAGTTGTCCGGCGGGTACACCGAAGGTGCACTTGCCTGGGTTGATCTTTATATTGTACCTTCGCAGATTGGCGAAGGTTTCCGCCAGGTCGGCGAGTAGGTCGCCTTGGCTAGCGGATTTCACGACCACGTCGTCGATGTAGACGTGGATGTTGCGGCCAATTTGGCTCGCGAGGCATTCTTGCATGCACCGCTGGTAGGTTGCCCTGGCGTTCTTGAGGCCGAAGGTCATGGCGGTAGCGAAGGGCTCGAATGGCGTGATGAACGCCGTTTTCCTCGCCTTCGACAGCCATTTTGATCTGGTTGTACCCGGAGTAGGCGTCGAGGAAACATAGCGACTCCGAACCCGCGGTTGAATCGATTATCTGATCGATCCGCGGGAGGACGAATCGCCTTTGGGCAAAGCGCGCTCGTTTGTGTGTAGTCGATACACATTCTCGTGTCCCGCTTTTTTCTCGACCAGGACTGGGTTTGCCAGCCACTTGAGTATTTGATTGGCGGATGAAGCCGCAGCAGTAAACGCTGCACTTCCTCGGCGATTGCTCGACGGCGTTCTTCATTGAAGGGCCGAGCGATCGCTGATGGTCGCACTTTGGGGTCGGCGTTTAATTTGTGCTCAGCGAGCTCCCTAGGGACACCGGCATGTCGGAGGGTTTCCATGCGAAGATGTCCCTGCTCACGGAGGAACTCCGATGGCGTGCCTTCCTATGCTGGGCTCATGCTCGTCCCGATCGTCACCGTCTGCTGGAGTCGCTGGGACCAGCTCGACGGCGTGTCGTCGTGGCCTCAAAGGTTGAGGTGTTTGCGCCTCGAGTTTGGCTTCTTGAGTATTGTGGGGTCATCATTGTTGACCCCGCCGCGATTTGGCGAGCTCGGCGTGATTAGTCTCGCCGCGATGACGGCCGGCGAAGTTCGGCCCTTTGGCTCGCATTCGCGCGTCGGGTCGCCGTTGATGGTGATGACGCCGCATGGCCCGGAGCTTCATCGCGTTATGCGGCAGAGGGGCGCCATGAATTTAGCGAACGCCGCCCAGTGACGCAGCGGTAGGGCTGTCAAGGGCACCAGCTCAAGACGATCCGCTCGTGCGGAAGTTTGCCGGAGTACCGAAAGTGACGGGCAGCGTGACTTTGCCGATCGGGTACGCCTTCCGACCGGGGACGATGCCGTGGAACGTGGTGTGGGTTGTCTCGATCATCGACTGCGGGAGCCGCAACCGCCTGAAGGTGTCGAGGTAGAGGATGTTGATGGAGCTGCCGCCGTCCATCAGTGTCTTGGGGAGCCAGTAGTCGCCAACCTTGGGCTTGACCACCAAGGCGACTCGTCCTGGGTACTCGATGCGTGGCGAGTGGTCTTGCCGGCTCCAGGTGATGGGCTGTTCCGACCAGTTCAGGAACTGGGGGACGTCTGTTTGGGCCACCGTATGGACGGCGACGGCGCGGGCGATGACCTTCTTTTCGCGCTTCGTGTTGAAGCCTGTGAAGGTGTGGAGCGAGCCGGCTACTTTGCCGAATTTTCCGCCATTTGGCGGGTCGTTGTCTGTGTCCTCCCGCGCTTGCCGTGCCTTCGATTTCCGAGGGTGTGGCGTCGGCTGTGGTGTGTGTTGCGGGCTTCCTTCCTGCTATGGAACGCATGGTTGGTTAAGGAGGGCCGGGATCGAACCTTGGCTTGTTCTTGTAATTGCCGCCATCGCGCCGTTGCCCTCCGTCCGGGCGGTAGCTCTTGGGCTCGCGTTATGCGTGCCCGGCGTTAGCGACAGTCGACTCGCCCGTCGCGGGCGCTTGCTGTGAGGCGGGTGCCGCTGTAGCGAGGTCGGTTCGGCGTCCGCTGTCGTTGCCGCCTGCGGGCGCGTTGCCCTCGACTCGTTGTCGGTTCCTGGTTTGGATCTTCCTCGGCGCATCGTTTGGCGATCTCGAGGAGGTCGGGATGTTGTCGAGTGTCGGGAGTGTCGCTTGAGCTTGGCGACTAGAGGATCGTAACGGCACGAGGTCTTGAAGCAATGGATCGCGGTGTCCGGGTGGATGCCGACCGCGTTGTACCAAAGCTCTTGCCACCGTTGGACCCAGCTATGGTCGACTCTGGGGTCCCCGGACGCATCGTTCAAGTCCTCAATGGTGGTGGCGCGGTGTAGGAGCACTCAAGTGCCCGACGGCGTCGCAGATTTCCTCCCGTGAGTCGACATCGCCCGGGAGAGTGTTGATCCACCGCTGCACGCCCCTCCATCATCAGTGGGAGGTAGCGGGCGGCGAGTAGGTCGGTGTGACCCGCGATCCCTATTGCCATGAGGTATGTGTCGAGCCAGACTGTGGGGTCGTACGAGGAGTCGTATTTTTCTATCTCCTTTGGCGCCTTGAAGTTTGGCGGGTACTTCTCGCCTCGGATCATTGGTCCGGCACTTAGGCCCAATCGAGCGACCCCATAGGTTCGCCATCGCGGCGATTAGTTAGGTGTGCCGCAGTCGCCGGGCTGGCGTGCGCCAGCTTTGGTTGTTGATGATGTGGGTGCGGCGTCGATGGGTTGTCCGTTAGCGGTGACGAAGTTGGTCGCCGCCGGGGATCGCAGGAGAGTGCGCATTCGCTGGTCGGTGTTGGAGCTGCAGTGGCTCTGGTGGCGGCGTTGAGGGTGTTTGCCGCGGGCGGCCGCTAGAGGCCGCCCGCTTCCCGAGGAACGCGAGTATACTCGACCTGCGAGTCGGCGCCGCTGCTGCTCCACGGCCTTCGCAAGCAGGGCCTTGACGTCATCGGATCTAAGGCGCCGCCGCCGGTGGCCGTGATGCTATCGGCTGCTCGCCTGCCACGAGGTTGTCCATCGGGTGGAGAACAGTGGAGGCGTTGCGCCTCGCTCCGTGAGGAGACGACTATTCGCTGGTCCTCGGAGGTGCGGTTGGGTGGTGGTGGGGCACCCATCGCCGTCGATCTGGCGGGGCCGGGCGCTTCCCGGTAGCGCTGCTCGCAGATCGCGCGCTCGGCTATGCGAGCCGGGTCGTTCTCGTCGTCGAAGTTCAGGGCACGCCCTTGAACGGTGGGGTTCAAACGTGACCTGATCCGCTGCTGGTGGTAGCGTGACAGCTCCTGCGCCGTCACCTGCTCGAGGCGGAATTTTTCGCGCTCGGCCTGCTCCTTGCGTACCGCCTCCGCCAGTTTCAAGCGGAGTTCCTCGACCTCCGTTGCCGTGGCGTTAGGAGGGATTGGGGTGGAGAAAGGATCCTCCGGCGGATCGGTGCCGGTGGCCATGTAAGCCGCGGCGTGGCGACTGGCTCCTTCGCGGAGGTCGGCGGAGTTCTCCGACCCGGAGTCGAATTCGAAGATTCCGAGGATGGAGGGGTCCTCGAGGTCTCCCGCGTTGGAGACCTGGGCGATGGAGCCCGCTGATGAAGCCGCGGCGATGGATCCGGTGAGCGACGCCGGGGTCGCCGAGTCGGCGTCGTCGGTGAGGGTCGCATCTTCTGCGGCCGTTGAATTCCCGGCCATGTTGCTGTGGGCCGAGTTGTACTCGGAGGCAAGGCGGTGGATCGTGCGAACCTGGCTCTCGGAGAGCCGATCGCGTGGCGGCTACTCGCGGATGCGAGCCGAGTCCTCCGAGACGATGACGTCGGTGAGGCCGACGAAGAGGCTGATCGTGCCGATTGGCAGGATCACGCTGTGCGTGACGGGTCGCGCCGCTGGGACGTAGCTGCTCGGCAAGATCTGGAGCATCTCGCCGATCGCTATCATGCGGCCGGTGGCGACCGTCTCGTTGATGGGCAGATTGGATCTCGCCGCAGAACACCGGCCAGACCGGCCAGGCCCCACGGTGGGCGCCACTGTCGTGGGAATGGTCACGGCAGACGCTGCAATCGGCAGCGAGTAGTAGAACGAGGGGCAAGGGCGGCCAGCCATCTGCGGGGCGAGATGAGGGCAAAGACACAGGGTTTACCCAGGTTCGGCCCCCCGGAGGGTAAAGACCTACTCCTGCTAGATTGTATTAGGGAGGTGTTACAATGGGCGAACTCGGCGGCTAGGCGGCGAGTCGCTTAGGTGTATGAGGGAACGTGTCTCTACTCCCCCCATAGGGAGGTTTATATAGGCTCACCCCCCTAGGGTTTACATATCCCAACCGATTCGGTTACAGCTTCAGTAGTCGTTTAACCCAATCCGACTGGGCCTATCTACTCGCCTGGGCCTTCAGCTTCCAGTCGCTCGGTACCTTGTTGGGCTTCAATCCACTCGCCGTTCTGCAGGCCCACTCGCCAGCCACAGGGCGGTCGGAAGCGTCCTTGAGTATACCCCAAGAGGCGTATCCCCATCATACACAATCTGTTTTCGGGTCCAACCTTGCCCGATTCCGTAGAACCAAGTCTTTGCACGTGGGTCCCACCCATCTGCAGGGTGTGATCCTCTCTCGTGAGGCCTCTCAGCTTCCTCCCACTTAGGACTCGAGATATGTAGCCACGACCCGTCCTCTGGTGATATTCCTTCTTGGCATTAAGCGTATTGGTTTCGACCTCTTTTTAGCTATAGCACTTTTTTATATGTCTCAAATTCGGCTGAGGTCTTATCTTCGCATAATATCGTCTTGAAATCTGAGTCTCATGAGCTTTGACAAATTTGTTCAATTTTGTCTTCCGATTCTTGGAAAGCCTCAGCCATCTTATTTAGAGTCCACTCTTTGACCTTTTTCTTTATAACTGGTTGTTTTCATCCTCCTCTGGCGGAAGGGTGAAATTTACCAACAACAATTCCAAAGCGTTTCTTTGGATCTCATCGACAAAGGTACCGTCGCCCTTCTTTGGCTTATTCCAATATTCAATTATGATTGGGATTTGGTCCCTAACAAGAACTCGACGACGTATAAATTTGTCTGCGGCCTTCTTGGGCTCCATCGGCCTGCCATCAACACGGACTGCTTCGATCGTGAACTTTGCACGATCTTTCAACCGCTGGCTCGCGCCTCGTTTGCTCTTTTTCGTAGAAGAAGATGGTTGCTGGCTGGTCGATCCAGAGGGCTAAAAGAAGAAAGAAGCGTTAATTAATACATGTAGAATAAGATTGTTGGTGGAAGTCAGCTGAGGCTTAATCAATGCATATACCTCGCCGGACTTTGTAACCATTAAATTGCGTTCACCGGAGTCTTCATCTTCTCCATGACTAGTACTTGATATGTCGTCGTCATGTCCCTCCAAGTTCAGATATTGTGAGGTGTCCTCATCAATAATGTTCTCCATTATTTCTTCTTCTTCAAGGTTTCTACTAAGTGGATCCATAGTTTCTAAAACAATAATATTATCTAGAGTAAGAGTGTAAACATTCAAGTGGACTTGGATTCATACACAAATATACATATTATTCATACCAAAATACACAAATAAATACACAAATGAGTCAGAGGTCCAATTTGTATACAAGTTTTAATCTATGCATGTAGTACAATTTATCGAGCAAACAAGTTTTAATCAGGATGAGTCAGCAATCACACACGTGGCGGAACACGTGGCGCTCACCGTGGGGTGACGTTGGTCTCGTCGAGGCGGCGGTGCTCGTCGGACGGATCTGGCGGTCTCGTCGGGCGGTGCTAGCGGCAGCTTGTCGGGCGGCGGCGGCGTCGGCGTTGAGGCGTGGCCTCGAGCTCCGAGCGGCGGCGAGACGCTCTGCAGGGAAGAGCGAGATGGTCGTGGCTCCTCGAATAGGCTTGCGCCTGCTATATTAATATAGCAATCACAAGATACAACGACAATGTTCCGGGTTTGTCCCTCGCTCAACAACACTGGCATGAAGCGCCTCTGTCGCCGCCGCTCTTCCTCTCCCTTCCTTGCCGCCGCATCTCCCTCTTAACCGCGGTTCCCACCTCCGGCGTCACCCGCACCCCATCGAACTCCCTGCATCCACCCCTCCGCCGACCCACCCCGCCGCCTCCCTATATAGTTGCCCGTGCGGCGAGCCCGCGGCCTCCCTCCGCCGGCCGTCCGCCTCGCCTGCATTTACCTCTCCTGCCGCCACTCGATGAGCTCGGCTGGGCGGCGCCGCGCTTGCCTCGCCTCCGGCGCTCGTCCTCGGCGCCCCAACCTCCGCCGGGGGCCCTCACACCTCCTTGCGGCCTGGCCGCCACCGGGGCGGCGGCGCCGCCTCACCTTCCCGGCGACGCTAAGCCCGACCACGGCCTCGCCAACCTTGCGCCCTCGCCAGCTGCGAGTCCACGGCCCTCAGCGCCACCGGCTCCCACCGCCACCGCCCGGCGCCCTCAGCGCCGCCCGGCTCCACCACCGCCACCGCCTCCAGCGCCGCCCGCTCCACCACCGCCACCGCGCGCCCTCAGCGCCACCGCCCTCCACGCCCTCTGCGAGGTCGACCCGACACTGATGCGCTGCGCCCGTCGTCGTCTCCCGTCGGCCTCCTCCTCAGTACCCGGCGACCTTGACCCGCCGTCGTGTGGAGACATAGAGGGAGGAAGGATGCGGGAAGAGAGGTCGGGCGGCGGACCTCGAGCTCCGGGCGGGCGGGCGGGGCGGCGGGGAGCTCAGCGGCGGCGGCGGGCGGCGGGGCGGCGAGACGGAGATCGATCGCTCTGGGGAAGAAAGGAAGGGAAGGAAGGTGAAATACACCCCTTTAACACCGGTTCGTGGTGGAACCGGTGTTAAAGGGGCGCATTTATTACCCCCTTTAACACCGGTTCGTCTGGAACCGTGTTAAAGGGTGTTTCCGCAGATATTACCCTTTAACACCGGTTCGTGGCTGGAACCGGTGTTAAAGAAGTCTTGTGAACGATATAAATGTCCCCTTTAACACCGGCTCCTGCCGAACCGGTGTTAAAGGGGGCATTATTTCATGCATTAAAGGGCTTTTAATTCAAAAATATGATATGAAATTTAGAAAATTCATATCTTTTTCATTTCAACTCGAGAAAAATATGAATAATATATCATAATTTTCAGAAAAATAATATCTATCCATTCATGTAAATCATTTTATATTTACTTTACATGAATTTTTTAAAATAAATAAACACTTATTTCATGCATTAAAGGGCTTTTTAATTCAAAAATATGATATGAATTTAGAAAATTCATATCTTTTTCGTTCAACTCAGAAAAATATGAATAATATATCATAATTTTGAAAAATAATATCTAACCATTCATGTAAATGATTTTATATTTACTTTACATGAAATTTTTTAAAATAAATAAACACTTATTTCATGCATTAAAGGGGCTTTTTTAATTCAAAAAATATGATATGAATTTAGAAAATTCATATCTTTTTCATTTCAACTCAGAAAAATATGAATAATATATCATAATTTTCAGAAAAATAATATCTATCCATTCATGTAAATGATTTTTATTAGATCAAATCATATTTTAATGCCGCATCTTTTGTATTAACATTTTTGAATTGATTGGATATTTAAATGTCGCATCTTTTGTATACACTTGAGTCTCACCAAGCCTCTCTCAACTTGCATTGTTTTTTGATCAATGTGTTGGTGGTTTTTTGAATTAGCCATTTGGTGGTTGCTTCACAAAACCGTCCGTTTTTTATGCTTGGAAAATGAAAAATGCCTTTTTGGTGCGATAAAAAGGAAAACTCCTCTTGCAAACTATGCCTTGATTCTAGCCATAACATTGGTCATTTGACCCGAATGAGATAGGTCATTTTGAGACAGTTACATAAAGCTGAACTGGAACTGAAAATTAAGATACATAAAAGAACTGAAAATTAAGATACATAAAAGAACTGAAAATTAAGATACATGGCCAGATTAAGTAACAATCGGTAACTGAACTGAAAATTAAGATACATAAAAGAACTGAAAATTAAGATACATGGCCAGATTAAGTAACAATCGGCCGAACTTGTTTCGGAATGTTGGAGTGATTCACCATGCTCCGCCTACACCTGTAATACTGCCATCGTAGTCGTCGTGCCTTGCCGTCATCGTTGTCGTCGGGGTCACCGTAATTGAACCTCTGGAGAGTGCGCATGGGCTGGACTTGAGGGTAGCGTGGGATGGACTTGAGGGTAGCGCAGACGGGGTTAGAGTCGGCGGCGGTGTCATAGGCCATGACGCTGGAGGAGAGTCCGACCGCGCCACCATAGCCGACGCCGGCCTCGTTGAAGTTAGGAGGAGGTGGTCCGTCCTCCTCGTGCTGGCGCCCTCTCATGCCGATCCACGAAGAAGGCTTCCCAAGTAGAGAAATAGTCGGGATGCCATCTGGGATTCCTCCGCTGCTCCGGCGTGAGCTCGAAGTAGTAGTGGTTCGTGATGGCCATCCGGCGCGCCACACCTAGAGGGACAGGAGGAACCGGCACACCTCCGACGCTCAGCATCCAGCCGACGGGGACACAGTAGCCCGGCGGGCAGGGGTAGTTCGAGGCGCAAAGCGCCTCCGCCTCCCTGGGGGTTAGTGCTACGGTGGAAGCCATGGGAAAGAGTGATGAAGTTGCAGATATGAGTCTAGAGATGTGCAATGACAATGGAGGCCAACCCCTACATATATATATAGTGAACTAGCGGGAAGAACTGGAGGGAAGAACTGGCGGGAAGAAAAATGGCGGGAAGAAAAATGGCGGGAAAAAATGGCGGGATGAACCTTTAGTCCCGGTTGGAGACACCAAAACCGGGACTAAAGATGAACCTTTAGTCCCGGTTGGAGACACCAACCGGGACAAAACACGAGTCAGCACTAATAATAGGGGTGAGTGCATGTCGACATTATGTCGTGCGGCGTGTACCTTGTCCCGGATGGTGTCACCAACCGAGACTAAAGATGAACCTTTAGTCCCGGTTGGAGACACCAACCGGGACTAATAATAGGGGTGAGTGTCGACATTATTTTGTAAGTGTCAACACTATGTCGAGCTGCTTGTACTATAAATAGGCATCCTTGTGAGTCCAGTCCTCCAGCCAGTTTGAGGCAGGGACACCACTACGACCAGTTTCAGGGAGATGCCGACGGAGCCCAGTCCTCCGGCATCTCCGAGAAACTGGTCATAGAGGCACTCCCTAATATGTGAAATTAGTTAGCTCCCTGGTGTATTGATCTAGTTAGAGAAGTTACAAAGCTGCAAGATGGTTTCGAGGCAGGGACACCACTACGGCCAGTTTCGGAGATGCCGAGCCGATCCTCTGGCATCTCCGAAACTGGTCATAGAGGAACTCCTAATATGTGAAATTAGTTAGCTCCCTGGTGTATTGATCTAGTTAGAGAAGTTACAAAGCTGCAAGATGGTTTCGAGAGCAGGGACACCACTACGGCAGTTTCGGGGAGATGCCGACGGAGCCTAGTCCTCCCAAGCATCTCCAAGAAACTGTCATAGAGGCACTCCTAATATGTGACCGCTGCGTTTGGAGATCAGATCTTAATGGTAAGTACGAATCGGGACAACTTCTTCTCATAGTCGGTCCATCCACAAAACATGACTAACACTCAAGACATGTATTAATATTAAAAACATGAACTAGAGTTACATAATATGAGCATGAACTTCTTGGCATATGCCCTTCCTTATGATCGCTTGGACGTAACCATGGAGCATCTTCTTTACTTAACGGAATGCTTGGGTCAGTTTTCCTTTGTGAAGGCGGAATTTCATCAAACTTATTATAATCTTCGACATGTACATCTTGTCCTCGATTCCCACGATGTTTCTTTTCCCTGAAAGAACTATGTGACGCTTTGGCTCATCATATGATGTATTCGTTTGCATATTTTTTCTTTTTTTGGTGCGGAGGACATGTCCTTCACATAGAAAACCGAGCCACATCATTGGGTAGGACGAAAGGTTCGTCTAAGTTCTTCATAAGATTGTTGAGATCCACCGTTGTCATTCCGTATTTCTTGTCTACCTCAACCCCTCCTCCCGTTAGCTTGACCCATTTGCATCGAAACAAGGGGACCTTAAAATTAGGTCCATAGTCAAGTTCCCATATCTCCTCTATGAACCCATAATACGTGGTCTTTTGCCCATTGTCTTCTGCATCAAGCGGACACCACTATTTTGGTTGGTGCTCTTTTATCTTGGCCTATCGTGTAAAATGTATTCCCATTTATCTCGTACCCTTGGAAAGTACATACATCGAAGACGGTGTCACAGCCAACAAGTACTGCTGATCCCCAACAGTGGTGTTATTCATGAGAAGTCTTTGCAGCCAGCCACAAAAACTCGCCATGTGTTCACTTATAATCCATTCATCAGACTGTCCCGGGTGTTTGAGGCGTATTAAATTCTTGTGTTCATTGATATACGGGGCAACCAAGATAGATCTTTGTAAAACCGTGTAGTGTGCTTGATTGAGAGAATGCCCGTCCCTACATATCATTGCTTTACATCCTAGGGTGCCTTTTCCACGCAGTCTCCCTCATGTCGTGATTCGGAACACCAATCGCCTTAAGGTCGGAATAAAATCAACACAGAACTCAATGACCTCCTCATTACATAGCCCTTGGAGATGCTTCCTTCGGCCTAGCGGTTATGAACATATTTCTTTAAGACTCCCATGTACCTCTCAAAGGGAACATATTGTGTAGAAATACAGGACCGAGAATGGCAATCTCTTCTACTAGGTGAACCAGGAGATGCGTCATAATATTGAAGAAGGATGGTGGGAACACCAACTCAAAGTCGACAAGACATTGGGCCACATCTGTTTGTAACCTGGTAGGCTTTCGGATCGATTACCTTACGAGATATTGCATTGAGGAATGCACATAGCTTCACAATGGGTACTCGAACATTTTCAGGTAGAAGCCCCCTCAATGCAATCGGAAACAATTGTGTCATAATCACGTGGCAGTCATGAGACTTCAGGTTTTGGAATTTTTTCTCTGCCATATTTATTATTCCCTTTATATTCGACGAGTAGCCAGACGGGATCTTGATACTGCTCAGACATTCAAAAAAGATTTCCTTCTCTCCTTTGGTAAGAGCGTAGCTGGCAGGAGTTAAGTGGCATCGTTTACCCTTCTCGTTCTCAGGATGCATAGGCTCTTCAGGGGCTTTCAGACGTTCTGGTCTCGTGCTTCCGGTGTATCTTTTGTCTTCCCATACACTCCTAGAAAGCCTAGCAGGTTCACGCAAACATTCTTCGTCACGTGCATCACGTCGATTGAAGAGCGGACCTCTAAGACTTTCCAATAGGGTAGGTCCCAAAATATAGATTGCTTCTTCCACATGGGCGTGTCCGGCATCGTCATTCGAACAGATAGACGCGGGACCTTTTCCAAAGATTACTTCTAGGTCCTTGACCATACCAAATACCTCCTCACCGATGCAGACGAGGCTTCCTCCGGTTACGCCAGACGTTTGAAATACTTGCCTTTCTTTCTTCTTTGGATGCGAGTTCGGAAGAAATCGGCGATACCCTAGGTACACAACCTTCTTACATTTATCCAAATATACACTTTCGATCATCTAAACAGTGTGTGCATGCATTGTATCCCTTGTTTGTGCCCTGAAATGTTACTAAGAGCAGGCCAATCATTGATGGTTCTGAAAAGCAATGCTCGTAGGTCAAATGGCTCCCCTTTGTGCTCATCCCACATACGTACACCTGGTTTGGCCCACACTGTAAAAGTTCTTCAACTAATGGCCTTAGGTACACATCAATGTCGTTGCCGGGTTGCCTCGGGCCTTGGATGAGCACGGCATCATAATGAACTTCCTCTTCATACACAACCAAGGAGGAAGGTTATAGATACATAGGGTCACAGGCCAGTCTGTGTTGCAGCTCTGCTCACCAAAAGGATTCATGCCGTACGTACTTAGACCAAACCTTAAGTTCCTTGCGTCACGTGCAAAGTCCGGGTACTCTCGCCGACTTTTCTCCACTTGTGACCCATCGGTGAGTGTCTCAACATCGCGTCTTTCTTACGGTCTTCCATGTGCCATCGCAACAACTTGGCATGCTCTTTATTTCGAAGAGGCGTTTTAACCGTGGTATTATAGGAGCATACCACATAACCTTGGCGGGAACCTTCTTCCTAGGGGCCTCGCCTCAACATCGCCAGATCGTCTCGTCGATCTTATACTGATGCACGGTGCACCGGACATGCATCCAAATTCTCGTACTTCTCACCGTGGTAGAGGATGCGTCATTAATGCAGCATGTATCTTACGCACGTCTAATCCTAGAGGGCGCATAACCTTCTTTGCTTGGTATGTCTTGTCGGGCAACTCATTATTTCTTGGAAGAAGATTCTTCATTTTACCAACAACTTTGAAAATCTGTATCGGTCACACCATTCTGCCTTCCATTGCAGCAAATCCGATGTGGCACCTAGCTTTTGTGGCCATCTTCGCAAGTTGGATACAACAATGTTTTGTGATCCTTTAACATCTGCTCCAGATCTCCTTCTCCTTTTCAGTTTCACATTCTTCCTTTGCATCGTAATGGCCCGACCAAGATCGTCATCGGGGCCCATCTGCTCCCTCTTGATCTTCATTATCTACCTCCGTTGCATTATCATCATATTCAGGATACATATTATGATAGTTTTCATCATCCTCTTCTTCTTCGTTGTCTTCCATCACAACCCCTTTTTCTCCGTGCTTGGTCCAACAATTATAGCTGGGCATGAAACCAGATCGAAGCAGGTGGGCGTGAATGGTTCTGGTATTTGAGTAGTCTTTCTTGTTTTGACAGTGAACACACGGACAGCACATAAAACCATTGTGACCACGGTTTGCATTAGCCACAACGATGAAATTTTGGAGGCCCGTAATGTACTCGGAAGTGCGGCGGTCACCGTACATCCATTGCCGATTCATCTGCATTAATATGTAGTATATATCAAAAAATAATAGGGAGATGACCATTTATATATATAGTACATCAATGACACATGAAACTATAGTTGCCAACCTCGACCGAGACGGAAAGAGCAACAAGAAAGCTTATTTTGAGCTCTCGGGCATTTCACCGAACACCTCTAGTGCATATGAAAAAAACACAAACTAGCACTCTTCACACCCTCTTGCTAGGCTCCAAAATGTGAAAGAATGGAAGAGTGGGGTGTGTGTGGGCTGGGGTGGTGTCTTATATAGCCCCTTTAACACGGTTCGTGCCACGAACCGGTGTTAAAGAAAGTGAACCATCAGTGCGGGACCTTTAACACCGGTTCGTGCCATGAACCGGTGTTAAAGGGGGGGCTCCTTTAATGTCGCAGAGGCCACGCTGGTACGGCCCTCCCTTTAACACCGGTTCGTAGAAGAACCGGTGTTAAAGCCCATTTTCGGGATCAACAAAAGCCCTCGTTTCCACTAGTGTGTAGTTATGACACCAACGTGCTCATTTAATGTTATACAAGAGATATAGTAGGGGAAATGAGAGATCACATGTAACAACACTACAATAAACTTGCAAAGGTTGTCAAATACAATAGTGAATAACACTTGCTTGGAAAAATTCCTTCCATTATTTCCAAAACCAATTTCTGCAATTGCCACCCGATTTCACATTAAAAATGCATTATTATTAAGCTTCAGGCTTCCTGGGTCAGCAAAAATAAGGAGAGCACAATCTACCTCAATTTCACCCATCAACAATAGCAAAAATAAAAAAATAAGAACATATATTTACTTGGCAAATAAAATCACCTCACATGGAACACATAACCCATGAGTTTGTACCTTTTTTCTAAGCATATACAAAAGTAAGAAAGGCTGGAAGAGAAATAACAAGTATGTGAGCACACTACTGTAAATTTCCCAATAATGAAGCCTTTTTTTAGCCCTTTCTCTGTTGGCATCAATTTACCATATAAGACACGTGCATTTTGAAAAAACGTTATTTATAACAAGTATGTGAGCACACTACTGTAAATTTCCCAATAATGAAGCCTTTCTTTTAACCCTTTCTCTGTTGGCATCAATTTACCATATAAGACACGTGCATTTTGAAAGAACATTATTTAGCTTATATATTCAAGCCAACTACATCAAGAATCTCTTTTCTCGATCAGTAAGAGGGAACCTGAAACTCACATGTTTTTACAATATTTATTTAATGTTGGTCACGTAGTCATTTCACCGATCAAGGGTAATTAGAAGAATGCATAGCTGCGAGAGATGCACCAAGGAAGATGCTTTGCTAAAATAATATTGCATAATTTCAATCCATTGATGCCAAAAGTCATAAATAAAATATGCAGTCCACAATTCTCATAGAAAAATACCACAGTTCCTCGACTTCGGCAATAGTTCCAATCATAGATAAGAGCTTTAAAAATGATGGCTATTAGCTACTCCGACAATATGGTATGCAATAAAAACTCCCCATTCCATTAAAAGAGGCTTCCTTTTAGCTTAGATGCTAAGGTTAATCAATGCAACAAGGTGCATTTGGTAGAATCAGATACAAAATCATCGTCAAATAATGCATCACTTTTGCACATTCGTCCTTGTAGAACAACCCTCTATTTTTTTAAACAATTCCTGAAAAGAACATGTAATTTATTAACTATAACCTATCTTCCTTCATGAATTGAAAAAGTAGGAATGATAAAAAATCACTATGAACAACCAGTCCGAAAATCAAAGTAATTAACACGAATGTGGAGTCAGGAGGTTGATATATATAGTGACCCGCTCGCTCTACGAGATCAGGAGGATGATTTACATTAAAAATGGGGAGGGGGTGAGATGGCATGGCAATGCAAGAACAGAAATTCTTATTTCGTTCAAATATGCATCTTGGGTGAACGATTAGTTAATAAAAAATGGACGTTTTTTTTGGCAGTACAATACTTAGCAAGCAAAGCTACCAATGTCAGTCACCACTTCAATCAAAATAAACACTTACTTCTCTTGACGGGGAAACATGTCGGTAATATGGAATTGTCTTGGCCCCTAATCACTGATCTAGCCATGAACGCGTGCGAGAGGTGACACCTGCTATGTCGCCGGGAGGGGGTCATCGGCGCCCAATCTACTACGCGATGCATTGGAACGACCGCCACTTGGCGGTGTCGGCGCTTATGCACTCGAAGGCTGATTCTAGGCCGAGGTCGAGCACCGGTTAGGAGTGCATGACATCCCGCCACGAGCGTCAGCACGACATGATGCAGTGTCATGGAATGGATCCACGAGATTGGACCTGTCCCTCCTCTGGCACTGCTCGCTCCTCGCTAGGATGAGACGTTGATTAACCAAATCAAAAAAAATAGACTCTTATGTTTAGATGTTGATTAACCAACTATCACACATGAAATGTTGCACAAGAGGGGGCCAAAGGGAGAAAATGTCTTCTACCCTGTGCCTTTTTCCCTATAAATTTAACACTAACAAAAAGTCGAATTTGGGGGAAAATTCCCTAGGTGCAACTTTAAATTACAAACAATATCATTGCTAACGTATGACTGCATCCTCAACAACACAAAAAATATGAAGTTGCAAACTCTAGAAAGAGTAAACTGTTTATTTTAAACTCATTTGGATGACCAGTCAATACAGAGGACATCAGGCACCAATAAGCACATCCTCGGAACAAAAAATTGAGTGCATATTTAACACAAGGATGCCATATAGAACACAAGTATCAGACATATGGAATTCTTTGGCCTTGTTAATCCGAGTTGGCCAACAATTAGTTTGCAGTTTGCATAAAGAACACGAACATTAAAAAGTTAACATGTTGTAGACAGTGGAAGGGTCACCCATCCCGACTCTACGTCATGTAAAGTAGAAGCGTCACCTATGAAGTTAGATTTTGATAGGCACAAACTTTTGTAACACCAAAGGCTTCTTTCTAATAAATTTTAATACAGCGGTGGGCAATGCCCAGTAATATATTTAGCCTACTGGTAAAAATAAATAATGGAAAATTGGAGGCCTTTCACCAAGAAAATATCCATGGAGGATGGAAATTGAGTTGGCTTCGTTCAGTATATAAAATTATTAGTCCAGCAAGGAAATACAAGAAAATGTATAGAACCCTAATAATATTAGAGCTAACATGAATCCCTCTATAATATTATTATAAGGTACATACTTGCTAGCACATCCCTTCTTCCTTGAAAGTAGAAAGAAGCTCATCAGGGGCCCAACAATTAAAGGCATGTAAAATGCATCAACATACATACTTTAGAAATGTTGTTCTGAATAGGAGTGCCTGTCTGTTAGTAGTAGACACCTTCATATTATAAAGTATTATTTAAGAACACACAAGTTACCTGAAAATAATGCAGAATAAGTGTTATAATCAGAGCTATGCAATTCCAAACGATGGTAGTAAATGGGTATTTTTTTTAGAAACCAAGCAGCAGTTTCACATACACTTGATGGATTTTTAATACGTTGGGCCTCTCATCAATCGCCATAGAGCCAGGGAATTCCTAGGAGGAAAGTATCGATCTATTAAGGCTATGTCATAGCTTGTGCATCACATCGTTTGGTAATTTCTATCTGCGTTGATTAAAAAAATAAAGAATTAGACCATGCAAGATATTCTGGGGCATGTATGGTCTCACATACTGAGAGAGATTCAGAAATAAAGTATGCAAACATAAAAAAACAGACATATGGATAAGATGATGTTGAAGATTTTTGGGCATCTTCATGCATTATTCAATGGGGAGGGAGAGACCTTATCACCGACATACTGGATAACTTCAAGGTAGGGAATACTTTACATAATTCTGATAGCCAGCTCCCTGGCATGCTTAGAGGGCCTAATACCGCTGAAAGAACACCACCCTTTATTAGATAAATGGAAATTCTAGAACAGTACGCTCTCTTATAGAAAAATGAAATTAGACAGGGTAAAGTACATACAAACTGGTCGATCTGCGATTGATCGGATCTTTAAATAGCTCAGCTGACAAATTTCTTATAGGGCCTTCACAGTCGTAGACATAAACATCATCAGAAGTCACATAAGGAACATGTTCTGAAAGTGATAGCATCCAATATTTCAATATACACACTAATCGTGTATGGAAGAGCGGCAGGAAGCAAATGCCAGGGTCACCTCATCGCCAACAAAATGAATAGACAAGACAGAACTGAATTAACCGACCAAAATATGTAACACCGACATAGTTGAGATGTGGAAGGGAGAGATTAGAGAGAAGGCAGCCGGAAACGAGGGCCATTGGAAGGAGTAGTAGTACCGATTCACCAGAACATATACGCCGAAAGGTGGTAGCTGTAGATGAGCCAGTTCAGCAGCATCTCGCCTGGTGCGGCTTGAACCTTGGGATGGTATGGCGCGGCGTTCCTAAAATGGGGATACAGCTGCAACAACCTGTACGAGGTATAACGCGGCTGTGGAGGGGGAGGTAGCGTGCTTTACAGCAGACGGTAGGATTAAGGGATACATCCGCGGCGACCTTCAAATGAGGCGCGAGAGGCGGCGGAAGATGGAGCTAGCGCGGGGAAGAGAGGCCATGCTGAACGAGGGGAGGAACCCTAGCGCCGCCTAACCTTTCACCGCGAGAGGAGAGAAATAGTTGGGATGGCTCGAGGGCTCTCCGCGGTGGCACTACACAGTAAATTTGACGCCCACGAGATTCGACGGTGTAGATTCTTGGGCTGTCTTGGGAGAGCGATTTGATGGACCAGATATTCCCAATGTTTGATGTTTGAGGACGACTTACGATCACCAACTTTCATTTAATAGTAAAGATACCTGTCGGGTACCCAATGGGTACCGGTACCGGATAAAGGTATGGGTAAGTTTTTTTACCAATTGGCTACACGGGTATGGGTATGGTACGGTATTGCTCTACCCTGCCCATACCCTACCCATTGCCATCCTTAGATTTAATACTCCAGTAAAGATAGGGTTCAAGTTTGGTGGGACGGCGCTCAGGTGATGGCGACGGTGTTTCTTCCAATAAGGTTTCCCGGCTTTAGCTCCATTTCAACGACGATGTCGAGGAGCTTGTGGAAGTGGTTTGGTCCTCGAGGACTTCTTTTGGCTGTGGGGATCTTCGGATCGTCAAGGAGCTCCATAGACAGTTTAACCTTCTTCTTCGTCTTTAGGATGGATGTGGTCTTTTTGACGTGTGTACTACTGAAACTTTGCCGTGCGTGTCTTCTTGTTGTTGTGCCGTGTGTTTTTTCTTGACCTTGTGTTTTTCTATGTCATGTACTCAATCTTTGCCGAGTTTTTTTTTTCACGTAATACTCGGCAAAGCCTTTCTTTGCCATGTTCCACGCCGCTGGACACAGCGTAAAGGACCAAAGACAAGGCAATGCCGATTTTTCCCATAGTGGCGGGAGTAAAAGATTAACATAATTTTTTTTCATAAAAGAAAGGGGTATTATATACCCCACCTCATGGTGAAGAAAATAGTAATGAACACATTCATAAACATTTTCAATCAGCACAGGAGTAACAAACATGTAGAAAGACAAAATGAACACCTCAAAGTTCTAAAGGAAAAACAAATTCTGAAGAAGAAGGACGCTGGCTACCATAACTTCGGGGATGGTCGCGCGCCACCAGCCGATTTGCTTCTCACAGCAGGCCTTCGGTCCAACGCTCGTCCGCGACATAGATATGGAGGAGCGAGAATCCGGGTCCGCAGCCCCGGATTGAGTGACGACGCAGCTGGTGGTGGACGGATCTTCTGCTCGCGTTCCATTTTTTTCCTCTGGACTTCCTCCATCCAATTGGAAGTTACATCATCCGCGACGATCTTGTCCATGCCTGGTTCCGGAGTGGTCGAGCCGATGAACGCGACGACAACGGTGATGTCGTCTTGCTTCCCGCCGCGCGGTGCACTGGCGCGACGCTTCCTTAGGGCGACGCTGTACGGCGAGTCCTTGGCTCCGCTCAGGGACATCTCGTAGGCGGTGCCGGCGATGATGTCCGCCATGTTCTTGGGCGAGAAGCCCAGCGCGGTGCCCATCCGCACGACGCGCTCCAGCTCCGCGTCGAACATGTTGTCGAACAGCCCGTTCGTGGCCACCACCACGATGTCGCCCTCCCTCACCGGCGTCTCGCCCACCTTCGCCTGGGTGATGCTGCTGCCGCCCTTGGCGGCGAGCTGGAAAGGGCAGCTGCAGCGGCTGTACTGCGGCTTCGAGCGGTGCACGACCGCGCTGTTAGGGCTGGCCTTGGCGACACACGCCGAAACCAGCCCTTCGGCGACAAACGCCGCTGCCCTCTCTCTCTCCCGCACAGACTGAGGTAGAAGAGGAGCTAATGGAGACAGTAGGATTTTTCCCGACCGGCGCACGCACGCCGCCGTGGACGCTCATACGCCCTAGTCTTTTTCACTTTCAGCTGGCTTAATCGGCTTACAAGCAGTACAGGGAGAGCTTTATAGGCAGAGCAACACATACGACGCTCTTGCCCTCGCACACGACGCGCTCTAACGCATCCACGATCCGCTCGTTCCGGCCGCACGCACAACACGAACATACGACGTTTGAAGCGGCAACGCCAACAACTCTAAACGGCCCTCCCTACTGCATGCTACTGACCAAAACTAACTCACGTGACACACACGACCTGACCAGGAACACATCCAGGATAAGATTATTCCTAACACGCGCCGCCGCGGAGCACGGCGAAGCCGCTGTCGCCCAGGTTGGCCCACCTGAGCTTGTCGCCGACGAGGGAGATAACCAGCGCCGTGGACCCCCCGGGCGTGTCCGACACGACCGCTCCGTAGTAGGCCTTGTCGAGCAACGTGTAGGGGCAGATGGGCTCGCCGGGCGCCGTCGCCAGCGCCTCCCTGCGGGCGATCCTCATCAGGGTCCGAGAAAACGCGCCCGCGTCCACGCCTAGCGCGCTGTAGCCGCTGACGCCGTCCGCCACGCCGATGACTCCGCGAGGGGCGGGAACCCCGAAGTGCGCATCGTGGTCGCTGTCCGCCACGTAGCACGACGCCCAGTCCAACCTCAGAGCCCTCCCCTCCCGCTCGTATGGCATCTCGTCGAGTTCCGTGCTCTGGTGGTCGTGATCCTTCGAGATAGGCGGCGGCGGCAGCACGGAGGCGACGAAGCCGTCCAAGTCTTGGCCCTCGATAGGAGGCGAGACAACTCGGTAGCCGAGGCGGAACGCAGCGCGGAGGGCGTTGGGGGTTCGTTTGTCGATCTCGCTCAGGGTTTGCTGGATCTCCTCTAGGTTGTCCATGACGTGCACCATAATCGTCGCCATGATGGTGGGAGATCTCTCGTCAATCAATCTTTTAGGGCGACGTAGAGTTCAGAGGCGGCTGGTATTTAAGGACGGAGCGATTGGAGTTCTAGTTCGATTCTCGTCAGAGTCGGAGATGACTGACGACCGGCCACAGGTGCGTATCGGTTTCGGAAATCTTTCACGCCTTCTTTTGGTTTCTCTGCTTCCATGTTAACGGGCCCAGTAACTTAAAATTTTCAGCCTTTTTTTTTGCTTTGGATATATGTCTGTTTTACGGTATAATCGTCATCATGGATTGTCTCTTGTTCTCTCCGTACCCTTTGTTTCGATCCTTTTTCTCAGGCGGGCAATAATGGTGACCATGGGGACACGACCGACGGGAAAGCGCAACCGGGAATCGACCGTGGTGAGTTTCCTCTCCGCGGGTAGAGGAAAACTCATTTGGTGGCGTTTCAAAAAAAAAAAGAGTACTGCACGTTAAACAATGGCCCGTTGGCAAGGTTTGGAGCCAAGATGGACTTGTCCAAGTTAGCCGCTATAAGGGTGGAAAGTGGACAATGTATAGGATGGAAGTACAAAAATAAAGTGCACGAATCTTGGAGAAACAAAGGTCGTTGGATAAGACAGGGACCCTTGGAGAAACAAAGGTCGTTGGATAAGACAGGGACCCTTGGAGAAACAAAAGTCGTTGGATAAGACAGGGACCCCAACGACGTCGTAGAATCACTGCGTCCATTTGTAGGCAAATGTGAGTCGGATGAAATACTAGATTGGACGAACGAAAAAAAAGAGAAATTCACAAACTAGCACCTCTGAATCTGATCACCATGCATGCACGGGATATATATTAGGACGCGACTACACCCAGGTTGACCTGAATTTAGCGTACAACTAGGTCGATCCGAATACTTTTTACGGAAACCCCGCCTTTCCGTTTTCGTGCGCAGGAAACATGGTCGGACACGGCGCGAGAACCGAGTCCACTCCCCCACCGGTCGCGCCGCCGCCTCTATTATCTACCATCCCCTTCCTGGAGCACACCCTCCATTGCTTCCATCCCCCCATTGACCCAAATCCTGGAGCACACACTCCATTGCTTCCACCCCCACCCCCTATTGACAAAGCAAAGAAGTAAGATCTGGAATTAAGGAGTCTAGGAGGAGAAAGAAACGAACTTGAGGATCTTCTTCCACCTTATTTCTTCTCCACCTCGAGATCCCGATTCCCCCACTATAACTTCCGGTCAAGAAATCTTCTACCAGGAAAAAGGAGTACGCCCACAGGAAAAAGTAAGTTCTATCTTCCCCCTCCCCTTGGTAAAATAGTTACAGTTCATTGTTCATACTATCACCCTGTGTAGTTTGCATCTTCTCTATCATCCCATTCCATATTTTCAGCGAATCACAAAAAAACAGATTGAACCAACATCTGTGTTTAGAACTTCCATCCAAAACAAATGCTCTAACAGTGTTTGGAACTGGATGTAAGAAAAACTCCTAGATTGAAAAACTAGATGGAAAAAACTAAGTTTACTTGAAGCAGGATAAACATGTGCCTTTTGTGTATATATCTACCATCAGATGAAAACATTCATATTTGATAGCATCTTAGAAACTTCCAGCATAAGTGAAAAAAGCAATCACAGCAGGTAAAAAGAAAAGAGCATTCATGCTAGATGTATCGATCTTGGGAGATGCAAAAAACATTCCATCAGCAAAAACGAGATGGAAGACCGCTGATTTAAGAGCATCTCCACTCGCCTATCCAGGACGCCGATCCGGACGCCGAATTTAGGTCCGGACGACGAAAATCGTCCCAGTTGCGTACCCAGGAACATGTTTTCATCTGGATTTAGGCGAACTTTGGTCCGGGCTTCCTAGGTCGTACCCAGGATCCCGGGTACGACCTGAGAACGCCGGACGCAGCGAAACGGGCGTGTGCCAGCTCTGTCGGTGTAACATCCCAGCATTAGAGCTTAGAAATAAGTTGAACCCAGATGTGTGCATTGCATTCATGCATCAGAAAATCCGGAGAATTTTCACGCAAAACTAAAGAAGCTATAGGGGATCGAGATCTCTCTTGCTCTGATGAAAACATCAGGGCAAGTGCGATGGATTTCGACATGACCTCTATTGTACTTTCGTGTTTGAGGGGAAGGAAATGCAAATTTGAATATTCAATTGGTGAATTTGAATTCTAAAAGAATTTGAAATGGAATAATAATTGGAAACAAAATTGTAATAGAAAATAAGAGGTGAACTCTTATTTATAAACAAGGTATAATCTTTTATTCAAATAAAAAAGATAGTGGAAATTTAAATAAAATGAAATGAGTAAATGAGTAATGTAATATGATATTACAATAATGAAATAATAAACAAGAATTGATAAAGAATAATCTTATTTACATTACAATTTATAAGTCTGAATAAGTGAGGAAAAAGGAATACTTTATTACATTGAATATTTTATAAGTTACAAATAATAAATACACATTACAATAAGTGAATACTACTACAATGTTTCAAAAGAGAAAATGAATTACAATAATGAAATAAACAAGAGATAATATTACGAGATACAGATTACAAGTAGAAAAGAAAATTAAACTTTATTATACAATATTACATTGTCAATTACATTATTCAAGTTAAAGAGATTTACAAGAATAATAAAAGAAGTCCTAAACTAAATCTTCGTCTTTTGATGGTTTCTTCCTGATCTTGTATACCTGAAAAAAAAATTCAAAATAACACAAAACAAAAGTTAAAAGGAAAAAGAGAAGGTTAGTTTGGTTAGTGCTCTCAGAGGATAACAGTGAGATGCACTGTTTATTTTCATCACAGAGCAGTAATTAGAGGAAAGTTTCATCAAATCATAGTATCTGTTCTTAATCAGATCAGTGCCTCAGTACCACCTCATTGGCATTAAAATTATGGGGCAAGTTTCACCATAGAAGTAGAAGTAGAAGAGTAAAAATCAAGATATTTTGCCTTGCACTGGTCTAGAACAGTGCAAGTAGTTCACACATACATGCAAGTATGTGGTGCTGTCAACACAGGAGGAAACCAGGACAGGAGATAAGTATCAGCCGAAGCAAAAAGAGGACACTTTGCTGAACACTTGCTACAACACTCAGAACAGCAAGAAACCATCACCATCTTACCATTAGTTCTCATCAGATTCATATTAGCATATCCTTACACCACCAACCAAACCACTAACCAGATTCCATCACACCCTTAGCTCTTGTTGCTCCCTGGAGCCATCCAAGAGCTAGGACAAGGAGGAAATCAAGGCAAGGCAGCAGCTCCAGGAAAAGAAATCCAGGCCACAACTGTAGAAGAAACTGGACATGGGAATAAGGAGGAGCAGGACATGGGAAAATCTAAGGGAGCAGATCCATATTAGCAGAATCACAAGATCAACAAGTAACCACAAGTTACAGTCAAGCTTCAGCAATCACAACAGGTTGATATACCACTAGCTCATGCAACATCTGTTCTTGTCCTTTTATTTCTAGGCATGGAGTTGTATGGGCGAGAGGGCTCTCAGACTAGGTAGTAATTCTACACCAGTATCATCATTGAGCTAGGATTGTAAACTGTAGCATCTGTTCTTATTACCACTAGTTTCTCAGACTATGCACTTATGAAGACCATTGATCTAACAACTTGAAACCTTCTCCTCTTGTTTCCTCCGTTACCTTGACGTGTTTCATGTTTGTCATCTTAGAGTTGTTTCTGAACACTCCATCCATGAGTTGACCATGAGATGCTCGGTTTGTTGTTTAGTGTGCTCCCTCTTATTTTTAGAGTGACCCTGTTTATTTCTTCCTCTGTCTCTTTTCCTACCTTTAGAATCTCGGGTCGATATTGTCATAAGGGGGATAGAGATGTAACACCCCACTTTTAGTTAATATTGTATTAGGGTTTTGATTGTGCATTCATGAGCATCATCCTTTAAATTGTGCATTGAAGAAACATAATGCCAAATCCTAAACCCTAGTTTCCTCCTTATCCTCTCTAATAAATTCTAATGGTTTTGAAATATTTTGAAAACCACCAAAATTATTGGAGCCCAAATTGTATAGAAGGGCCCCTCAGTATTTTATTTGTTTTGTAAACCTTCTGGTAATTTTGAAATACCCTAAAACAGATTTGAATTGAAATTACAAAATAGAATTGGAAAACAGAAAATGAAAACAGAATTGGGAAAAAGGTTTTGCTAATAAAACTGACCTGAGAGGAGCCCAGCCCGCAGCCCATCTCCCCTCTTCTCTATTTGCTGCTCCCAGCGCAGCCAGCAACCTCTGCCGTGGTCCAGCTAAGGCCCAAGCGTAGCCCACCAGCCCAGTACCCCTTCAGCGTGTCTCTCCTTTCTTCCTCCTCGCTCACGGCCGAGCAAGCAGCTGCCTGGCGCAGCCACCGCCATCCACCGCTACCGCGATGCGCGCCCGCGCCACGATGCTCGCCGCCGCTCTCGGACGAGGATAAGATCCCCTAGTTGCCCTGCCTCTCCCTTATCTTCTCCCTTCCTCGTGCTCTCTCCCTCTCTGCCGCAAGATTCGAACCCTAGTCGACGTGCGCCGTCGTGCGCCTCAGTCTAGACCTCCTCGAGCCTATCAGAGGATCCTAGGAGGTTCGCTATGCTCTGATAGGTACCCTCGCTGAAGGACGCACCTGCAGGAGCTCAGAATCGAGCTAATCGAGCCTCGGTTCCGAAGTCCGGTCGTCGCTTGCCGTCGTCCTATCCGTCGCTATCGAGATCCTCCAGCCAAATTGACCCCTTTCCAGCAACCGCGGTGAGCTCCTGGTGCTCACGCACCCCTCTACTCCCTCCCTCTCCCTCTGTATCTCACTCCCGTTGTGGTTCCGCGTGCTACGCCGCTTGCCGTTGTTGGAGCCACTGTTCCGGCGACCGTTTCATAGCGGCGCCGCTCCTAAACGACTCCTCGCACTCGCCCGCGTCCGACGCACCCACTCACGCTGTCTCGCGAGCCCCCTGATGCCGTCCCCGTCGACCATCTGGGAGCTCCCCGTCGGGATGACGTCATGCCGACGTCATCGTGACGCCAGCGCCTGTGGTCAGCCCAGTCAAACCCGAGGTGGGTTCCACCCTGCTCACGAGGAGGCTGAGGTGGCCTAGGGCCCCTCTGTCAGCCGCTGTGGGTAGTTTCTGCCGAGTGTAAAAAGGTTTTCTATTTAGTTTAATAATTTATTAATTTTTTAAATATTGTAAAATCAATAACTAATTAATTATAAGCCAGAAAAATACAAATAATATATCAAAATGTTCAGAAAAATGAAACCTAGCTATTTAAGCTATCATCATGCATTGATCAACAACTAAAATGACAAGTTTAATTAGAGAACAAAATCAACCCCTCTCATGTGTTTCCGGAGTTTTCCCGAGTTAGGGTTTGCGCCCCTGGGAACCCCGATTAAATTGTCGAGCATATCTTAGGGTTTCAATTTAGTGCAATTTAACTTGTCATATCATCATCATTGCTTGAGCATTTCATCGATGCCATGTGTGATTGTTTCCCTCTCTTTCCGGTGTTTGGTTCTTCCTGGTGGAATACGATATCGAGATCAAGATCGAAGCCCGAGGATAACACCATCGAAGATCGAAGATCGATGAACAATACTTGACCAACTATAATCAAGTCAAGTACAAGGCTCTCGAAGCTCTGCTTCCTGATTATCAACAGGCAAAGGCAAGCATAGCCCCACCATGATATAATCCTATGATTCCGAAAGCACTTCAATTCCTGCCATGATGCATTCGATTCTACTGTGATCTTTTATCGATAGATAGAGTATCCTATCTATTGCATACTCCCTTTGAGCTTATATTACCTGATCCACTGCTCCTAGCATAACTAGGTTTGGCTTGTGTGCACTGCTAGAGCTTACATATGTGTCCTTCTTAGCCATGCATAGCTGTTGAGTCTGGTCCATCCAGATGATGTATCAGATGCAGAGAATCTAGTATGACAGGAGAACGTGATGAGATGACATCAGAGGTGATATTTGATTAAACATGCTAAGGCTTGTATGGGAGGCCACGGTGGGATGTGGTTTTTCTAGTCCCATGTTGGCTACCCTTAGGACCCTACGTTCTTGCCTCTTGAACCAAGACGAGCGTACAACCACACGGGGTAAATGGGGACCCCTCGATCAACTAACTTGCCTAGGCTGGTCCATGAGTCCATAGTTAGCGGTTTGGCATCTGCATATTTGGATGGGTTGAAGCTGGTGCATCATACAGGGCGTGAACAAGGAGGAAGGAGGCTCCGGGAGTACTCCCGATCCTTGGACATAGAGATATGGGCTAATGGAACCCTTTCTTGGAGACTCATGGATTAGGCGAAAGCAAGGTAAAATGGTCGTGTCCAACCACACCCTCTGCCAGCACACCAAGGAAGTGTGTCAAGTGGCGCTAAGAGTCGATTGGTACATGTGGGTAAAGTTGTACACCCCTACAGGGTAATAGTCTTTCGGAAAGCCATGTCCATGGTTATGGACGACTTGGGAATGGACGGGAGATCATAGAGAACTTGAACGTAATCGTAAAACTTGGTAACTAATGTTTGTTAAGGATGCTTCCTCATGGGTACGAGGGGGTGATCCTAGTTCAGGAGATGATGATGATTTGGTGGATATCAAAATATGATGATTAATATTTCGGAGATGTCGCTCTCTTATCCCCTTTTAAAATACTCTGACTAGACGAGCTTCTTCTCCCTATATTGTTTTATAAACAAAAGATGGCTTTATGCAAAACAACTCCACCATCCATAAGTCTTGCGGAGTACACCATGTACTCATCCTTGCTTTGTTTATACTTTTGGCAGAGTAAGTGTTCACTTAAAGACGAGTTCCGTTCTACATCGACATCGATGAGTAGCTTGGGGTTCCAGCCAGTAGCCTGGAATCTATGGGCTGGGACGTCATCATTATGCTTCATGCCTCTTAGGTGTGGCATCCCGCAAAACCACTACTAGAAAATCGCGTTGAATTTGTGCATTGCATCGCCATCATCATGCATTGTTGGCCAAAAACTATGTTTGCAAATCCCGTTTTATTTTTCTAAGACGCCCCATCTCCATTCAAATGTCAAACACCGGTCTCCGGACTATTTTGTTTTGTTGCTATCGGGTTTCAAACGGCCCATTTCAACTAAATAAAATATTTATTTATTTTTGGGCAGAATGAACGGGCCAACCCGACCCGAACGACCGCCCCAGAAAAACTAAAACGGTCCATCTATTCCGCCCCCCTAATCCTAGAGCTACCTAAAAACCTACCCCCCCCCCCTGGCCACATCACTCCCTCCTATCATCTCCCGCCACCTCACCCCTCCCCAAACCCCCACCAACCACACTCTGACACCTAGACTAACCACCTCCCTCTCTCTTCCTCCCCTCAGCCAACCAACACACCCCACGCAGCCGGCTACACCCCCACACAAACGCCACACACACACAGCTAACACACGCCTCCCCACCCACCACGCGTCTTCCCTATGACGCGCGGGACCCACCAGCGCGCACGCACCCAGTAGAACCGCCCCTGGCCCGTTCCTGTCGGTCCCCAACCCACTCACCCACCGCCCGACCCCACCTGGGTCCCACCACGACCTGTCCCCGCGCCCTCCCCTCTCCTCTCTCCTCCCGTTCTTCCCCACCGCACGCGACTGCCCCGCCTCCACTGTTCTTCTCCTTCGCACGCCACCACCGGCGAGCCGCCCTCCGCCCTCCGCCTCAATCGCCCCAACCCGCCCGCCTGGCGCCGCCGCCTCCATCGCTTCCCCGCGTCCCCGTCTTCTCCGGCGCGCCACCACGCTCCGACCCGAGCAGCTCTCCGCCTCGCCTCCATCTCCCTCCTCCCCAGTAGCTCGCCCGCCTCCGAGCCGCTCCCCGCGCCGCCTCCCCTCGAACTGCCTCGCCAACCACCGCCAGCCCCGCCGAGCCCGCACGCCCCACGCGACCACCCCACGCCCCTCGCGACTGGCTGCCGCCGGAGGCCCGCTGCCTCCCGTCGCCACAGACCCGCCCGCTCGCAGCGCGCCGTTTCGCTCGCGCTTACCTTCGCCTGCTCCGCGTCTTCCGCTGCCGCTTGCGCCGGCGCCCGCAAGGCCGCTTCTTCCTCCCGCCGGCTCCACACCGCCTCACCGCCCTGTTTCACCGCTGCCTTCGCTCCGGTCCTCCGCTTCGCTGGTTCGCCAGCTGCCGGTCTCTGCGTCGAGCCGCCGGGTGGGGCTCGAGCCGGCTCGTCGGCGCCGACCGGCCTTCGTCCCATGACCTCGCCGTCGTGTTCCTCCGGCCGATCCCGCCTGCGCCCCTCCGCTGCCTCCGGGACGCCGCCTCCTCTGCAGCCGCCTCCGCCGAGCGCCGTTCCTCTCGCCGCGGCCCGCGCCCTCCTGCTTCTCCTCCGTGCGTTGCCTTCTGGGACAGCACCTCCGTGTTGGTTTCTAGCGAGATATGTGGTGCACGTAGAGACCCGACCCCGACCCCGTACGCAAGTGCATCGGTTCCATTTTGTTTGTCGTCAAGATCTCCTTCATGGAACGCTGAGTGCTCCTTTCCGGAATCCGAAGGCCGAACTCGAAGACCGCCAAGATCTACTGACGCCGAGAACGACAGTCGGTACCCTAAGGCACCGCGACCCCGGCGCGTCAAGTACTTCGACCCGAGGCCCCGCGGCGACAAGTACCTCTGCCCGGACGCAACAGGATCGACCTCACCGACGCCATGATCTCCCTCACAGAATCCGAAGCGCGGACCCGCCAAGACCCTCGCAACGGCAAGATCGACCCCGTGGGACCCGCCAAGTTCTTCTCGACGACAAGATCATCGACATAGAACCCGAAGGACACATGGGCGACAAGGACTCCCTCGAGGACGCCGAGTGCTTCACCCCGGACACCGAGACCCCGGATGCGCCAAGATCTGCCCCTTTCCGAGAACGATCCCGCCGTGCCCGAACCGTCGAACCCTGGACCCTGAGACCGACCCCGAACCCCGGAACCCCAAGACCGTCGAGACCCCTCAATGTGTGACCCCTTTTCTTCGGACCCTATTTTTTATAACATAATAACAACTTGATTACATATTAAATTGTCATCTTGCATGCATCTTATCTGTGGTTTGGGGGCCTTATGCCGAATTCACCTAATAATTAAATATGGGGCCCATATGCGGGCAAATCTAGTCTCATATTGGCCTCATTTAAACATGTGTAGCGAACCCGATGATATCTTCTACCATGTTAAACAACATTTAAATTGCGGGGGTTCTAAATAACTTGAACCACCTAATTAATTGTCGGGACCCCGGTTCCACTTAATATGACCTAATTGCATCGCACCTTTACCATGCCATCCATCATACATGCATCATGCCGATCTTCTGCCGTGTATTAAATATTGCATCCGTGTTTCTTCTAGTGTTTTGCTTCTTCGGATAAGGCCGTTGAGTTGATGTGAGCTTCGATCCTCGGGAAAACCTTCGACAATGTTTTCAAAGCAGCATCTCCTCATCTACCTATCTTACTTTTATAGTCTTTATTCCCTCCTGTTGAACTATTGCTATCTGTGTTGCGATGCTCTAGTTTCCGTACCCGATATATCCCCTGCAGCCTTATATTGCCTTGGACACACCCTATTACCTGTTGTTTGGTAGATAGTTGGACTTGCGCGTCGTAGTTGCTTGCTCAAGTGCTGATGTGTGTCGCCATATGCCACAGTTGCTGATGTATTGCCGCATGCTGATGTTGGAGATGAATTCTAGTTTTACTTATTGTTCATTTTATTTTCTGTTTAACAACTAAAATTGAATAAGCAGAGGCATCGGTGGGTGATAGATAATATTTGGTTTTCCGAACGCCCACTTGTGTCCCGTAAGACCCCGAGTACTTGATACCTGTTCCTTGATTTTGCGCGCTATCCACATCCGGGAGGTATATGGGACCCCCCTGAGCCAGAGCTTGATTCCGTCTTATTTCTTGGGGCCACAAACTAGTTTGAGGTTTTATTTACGATCCTGTACTTATGCCATGTTTTATCGCTTTATGACAGCGAGGTGCATTAATCGCATCGCTTAGGTAAACGGATGTTTTCAGATCGGCAGGTCCCGATTGGGGACCTGTCGTTACTGCCATCGACGTAAACCTTGAGTCCGTCTCGAGCTTGCTTACTCGCTTGGGTATACTCCAAGGGTGGCCCTGAAATATTTCTGAATCTGTGATTGTTCACCGTGAAAGCCTCGTTGGGTTTTGATTTGGTTTTTCCGAGGTTGATCGGCGTGTGTTGCTATTGGTGCACCCGCCGGTAAAACTTTCTGAAAGCCGTGTCCGCGGATATGGACGACTTGGAGCACAGTATCTCGATCATAGACAAGCATAACTAAAGTTTACTGTTATAAATTTGACTTATAATGACTAGTAATCAGCTTCACTATAACGGAATGGCTAATTAATACTGCCCACCATTGCTTGTTTGGTTGTCGCTTGCGACAAATGTATCTGACTAGTAAGTATTGCAACTACAACGAATTGGCTGAACAAAAGTACCAACAACTACTGGGTTTTGGGTTTATCTCATGCTATCTGTACCTGATTAGTAATTGTTGCAACTATAACGGAATGGTGAATTAAAAGTGCCCACTGCTTACTTTATCAGGACGATTATCTAAACCTGACTAGTAAGTGCCGCAACTATAACTGAATAAGTAAAACTGCCAACTGTGTGAGTTCCTCGGTTGACTTCCTCGTTTGGTCTCGAGGGGGAAACATCAGGATGGGTTTGTTTGGTGCTAGCCTCAGGTTGGATCCGGTTAGGTCATTCTTACCCCTCTCTGATTACCGTCAGTTGAATCGAGTCTCTATAGGTTGTTTAGTGCATGCTGCCGCTGCCGCTCAGTCCACCATACCTATGTAGGCGAGGACCGCCGAATTCTAGCCTCGCCGTGTCTTCGCCTCGATCGACGCCTTCTTTGTTTTCTGCTTTGCCCTTTGTCGGCACCCCTTTGTCAAGGTTTTTTTGAGATCGACGCCGTTAGGTGGTTACCCTTCCGCTTGGCTCAGGCAGGGTTATGGACGCCATTGGTTATTCTTCAGGGCTCTTAGCCCCATTTGCATCTTGTCCGTAGCTGGACGCTCTATCGTTTTCAAGGTGATTTGGATCTTTGTACCGTATATCTGTATTCTTGACTCTTTGAGTCGCTGTTGTATATATCTGTTCTGTGGGTCCCATCGAGGACTGTTGTGTAATGTTATTACTTCGTTTTCCACCCGCACGAAAGTGCCGGGTGGGCACCTTTGAATCGTTTCTATGCGGGTTTGGTGAATTTTGCCTGAACTTGCATAGGTCCGATTCTGAGGGTGTTACATTA
This sequence comes from Avena longiglumis, assembly GCA_030063025.1. Classification (NCBI taxonomy): domain Eukaryota; kingdom Viridiplantae; phylum Streptophyta; class Magnoliopsida; order Poales; family Poaceae; genus Avena; species Avena longiglumis. The sequence continues at coordinate 441,428,991 of CP125973.1, read as the reverse complement.
GGCCATTTGTTAAGTTTGCTATACTTAACAGCATAATTTGCCTTCCGTTGTTTGATGTTTGTGGTCAGTGACCTCTGCTTGTAATACTTTGGTTCTCTGCTCAGTTATGAGCTTGCTGTAATAATTTTTGTGTCGTAGGGTCACTGCTGTGTTATCGATTCTTCACTGGATATCCTCGAGCTCAAGGTTAAGCTTATGTCAGACGGAGGTCTGGGATTTGTTTAGTCCTGATCCCGGGGGTGTCACAGCACCCTTGGTAGTCATATCTTAATTCTTAGCCAATCTGTTTAAAACAACATATTGAGCTATCCAAGTATGCCACTATAGCTTCAGACTTTTGCATCACTAGCTATAAGCCATATCTCACTATTATACCACTCAGGTTACATCATAGTAGTATTTTCAGCAGCATTTATATGCTAATTAAGATTCACCACTGTGCACACTCAAAATTGAGGCACCACAGTGACATCTTGCCACATCATTTTCCTAACAACTGCTCTAGGAATCAGGTATGTAGATTGTTTCATTGTAGAAAAGTTCTATAAAACAGATCCTTTCTTAAAACCTCAAGCAAGAATCCATTCATGATTTGCTTCTACAAAGCTTAAGCCTCAATTTAGGATATCATTGGCTAGAGAAAGTCCAAACTTCTAACCAGCAATGTTATAGTATGGATATATATATATATATATATATATATGTTCTAGTTCATGTGCATCCTCCAAGGAGGTACCACATCAGCCAGAATAGTTGCAAAGAAGCCAAGCACAACACTAAGTAATCTGCAAGCCTTAGGAAATTCTTCAAATCATTCCCCTAGCTAATTAACTAGAAGTCATTAAGTGTACCACTGTCATTACTGACAGGAAAGTGTATATACTTTCACCGACATAATAATATACTAAGCCGGACAGATTTACTGTCATGTATATAGTTAAACATCCAACTATTAAACATAACTAGAAAGTATGCCTTAGTATAGTATAGCCATTTGTACTCACTTTCACATCTTACATATATACACTGATTGGGGATGGCATCAAACATGAATTTACCAAACTAATATGTGTTGCTGTCCAAAATATACACTTCACTTCATCAAGTGATAAACCATAGAAACCAAGAGTATGACAAGTTAAGGCAACCAACATAACTAACCTGACACTAGAATAAATTATAGGAGGTTAGGAGGGGTCACTATAACTATATCCTTCTCATATTCCCAAATTGATGATCATGGGATCATTTCATTATAGTTTTTTATAAACATAGGCTCGGGCATGTGGATGCTTAAGTAAACCCCAACACCAAAATCCATAGTCTAATTAACATACCACCATAGCACTTATTTAAATAACATATCCTGGTATTTAACTTGGCATAGCCAACATCAGGGGTACAGATTTAGGAAACACCTGCAAATAATTTCACAGTACCAACATCACACAAGAATAAAAGCATTTACTGTCATGTTTGACAGTTATAGAAATTCAGTACTACATTATACAAGCATTAATTCATCAAAACATAGTAAGGGATCATTGAACTGAATAAGATTAAGGCACATATACCACTGACATCACCACCATTATACTTAGCTAAAGTTCACATGCTCAAAACAGATCATGAGAAAATCACTAACCATCATTGATCACCAAAAAATAAGAAGAGGAACTTAACTTGTGTGGAACAGTAAGAGAAAGAGAGAGGAGTTTGAAAGGTTGAGGGGTACCTACCTGGGATGAGTCTAAGTTTGCAGACGAGGAAGCAGAGAGGTCGACGACGAGGGTATCGGCATGGTGGGGACCGAGGCGCCTGCACCGCGCCGAGCCATCTCACCAACGGAAGTGGCACACGGAGAACATCATGGCCAAGCAACAACACCGCCAGAATCGATAGCCTCCATGCCAGGGCAGAGCTAGGGTTTTCAACCGAGTGTGCACGAGAGGCAGGGAGGAACAAATCGAACAAGGGGAGGTTGTAGATCATAGCACGACAGACCAAAGCCCCATCTTACCGGCGCGGGAGAGGGCGGGAGCAGTCGGAGCCAAACGATGGCACGACGACGCCCAAGAGGTCGTGGGCGTGCGTGGTGTACTCAGGTGCGAGAAGGAAGAGAGGGCCCTGGGGTGGGATGTGTTAACCCCAAGTCGAACTGGGTCGGCCTGTTGGGCCAAGCCCAACTTAGTCTGTTGGACCAGATCTATTTACACCCAATTGGGCCACAACCCAACTACTTGCCACTATTAAATTATTTTCCCATTAAATAAACTCTATAAAATAATTCCAATACATATGAAGTTATATAAAATCCTAAAAATACATATGATATATAAAAATCATCACAAAAATAATATCCACCTAAGAAAAATATAATCTTACTTATTCAAGTTAAATAAAATGCAAATAAATATTAACATCACTAAAGCCTAAGTGAAATTTCATAAAATAAGGAAAAATCCTAAAAATAAATAAAAATCATTTTTGTGTATAAAAATAAATATACTATTTTATAAAAATACTAGCCTATTTTTTTATAAATAAAATATGAAGTAAATATTCAAAGACATTTAATCCTTGATGGAATTTTATAAACATAAGAATAATACTTAAAATTAAATAAAAATCATTTTTAAAGTCTTGAAAAAAATATTACACTAGAAAATTATTAAATATAATATTAGAAAGGTTTTAATATTTTAAAGTAATAAATCCCTATATATTATCTATTTTGAAAATTCTTTAAAAATGTTTCTTAAATAAGAAATAATTATATTTCTTTAGAAATATCAAAACCTTAAAATCTAATTACTAAAGTTTTAAACCATAACTAAGATTTATAATAAAACTTAAGCATAAATCATTAACTTTATAATACTCTTTTAAACCCTAAACCAAAAATTCAAAACCACAATCTTTAAGACAATTTTATATATCATTCACTTATATGAAGAGGGAATGATCTTAACATCTAAATCATAATTAACATGACTTTAAAACTAACACCTTAACAACACCATCCAAATTATACTTTCTTTGATAGTTGCATGTTATTTTCATAATAGCAAAACAAATTTAATCTAATCATTCACTTGAATTTAAAGTGAACAATCCCACACTTTAATCATACTTATCATAAATCCAAAACTTGAGAATAATTAAAACAAATTACACCTTAAGTTTATTTACCCTTTTAAAGTTAACTTTAGTCTCAAGGCTTATAAACATTATGTCTAATAAACTACTTATGTTTTTATAGTTAACTTTGGTCTATTCCAATTAATACATAAAGCATCTCAAGTCCAAACTAATCAATCACAAACCAAAAGACATTGAACACATCCTATTAACAATAAAGATTGTTTAAACCTTAGGAAGGAAATATTTTCTTCAAATGTTATTCTTTTTGCCACTTCAAACAATAATATCATAAAAAATTCTTCAACTCTTAACAACTAAAACCAAGGAATTTTATCTTAGTCACCAAATGACAATTAAACATAATCACATTACTTTATACTTTACATGTATATTTAGAATTAATATCACTTAAGTTACTTATAAATGTCATTACTTATAAAGTAAAATTTGAAGATAAACCAACTCTTAAAAGAATCACCTAAATCCACTTCACTCAAAGCATTGGGGATTCACTTTGGGAGTTTTACAAAATGCATATCATTACTTATGCATAACTGCATCTTGCTTCTTTAAACATTAGTCCTTACCAGACCAATGATGCTGATTTCAGATATTGGATCTTATATTGTCTCGAAGACCGTGAGTGCATAATCTTGCAATCACAAAAGGCAAGTTCACACTTGCTCGTGTCCTTTGATTATTTTCTGTAACGTATTTTGCAAATCCAGTGTTGTCATCACCTGCATTTGAAAAAGGTCAAAAAACACTATTTTCATAATAATTTGATTATAGGTTATTTACCATGAGGTAATAACCTACTATGAAAGTTCCGGTGGTAAAGGAACATATTATCTAGGACTTAACAACCAATGTCGCCAGTGATTCTTGCCCCGTATATCACGCGTTAATCATGATATTTGCAATGGGACAGAGAAGTCAGCTGTATCTTCTTCCTCTCGCATGTAGCCGGATGTGCAGGTCGTGGCTGTTATCACTCGTAGGGTGCATATTAATTGGTAATTCGTAGAGGATATGCAGCATATGGGTGGGAACCCTCAACGTTCCATGATAGTTCTGGCATCTACGGTCTATAAAAACCATTGCCGTAATTCAATGTGTGGGCATGGTGTACACCAAGGAGGCATGCGGGGTCGCGAAGGGGGCAGTGATTGGCTTGGATCTTAGACTGGGCCCCATACCAAGGAAGTATGGACAAGGTCATGTATTGGTTGTGAGACAAGGCTAAGATCTCTCATGGGTAAAGTAACACACCTCTGTAGAGTGTAAGAACTGTAACTTGTTACTCCCTGTTCCGGGAAGGAGCTGCGAACGCGGCGGGAAAGGAACTCCATGAAAGTTCTGGTAAACCCGTGCAGGATTACAAACATAGTTTTTCAGAATAAAATCAACCTTTGAAGAAATGTTTACGAAAACTTGCATTGCCTACGAACTATGGTCTGTGGCTATAGAGATAGTGCATCAAACACTCCTTTTCTAGTGAACTTGCTGAGTACGCTCGTACTCAACATATCTTATTAACCCTTGCTAGATTCTGAAGCCAGTACATACGACGTCTACATCACGATATGCTCCAGGAATCATCACTAGAAGCTAAAACTCTTCAATAAAGTCAACATATACATCAACTCAACAGAAGGCGAAGTTACTGATTAGATAGGAACATAATCTCTAGCCATAGAACCTATTTTTGTAGGGTATTGCGATAGCAGCAATGCAGACCATTAGTTAAGATACTAGTCTTAATAGTATGATAGTTTTTGAGTTATTTATTTCTGATTCTTCTTTGTAAGAAGTTTCTTTATCTCTCTTTAACCTAGAGTGTTCTCTGAATCTTGTGTAAAGAGTTGAGTTGTAACCTATAGTAATGTCTTGGACCTGCTGTGTTTTTGTTGTAGCACTCTGAGGGATGTAATACTAGTGAATGGTGTTTCATTGGTGTTATGTCAACGACTATAGTGTACTACATCATGCAGTGGTACGCTGGGTCACCGCAGTCGGCGAGAGAAGGCTGAACTCCCGCCACTTGGCTGAGCTCCCGCCTTTCTTCCCCATTTACCTACCGCCACTCCGCCGAGCTCTCGCCCACCATGCCGCCCAAGAGCTTCGTCCAACCCAGATTGACCCTCGGCGAGGATCCGACGGAGAAGAAGGTGAGGAAGCCGAGAGCTCCGCTGAAGAAGCCGGAGGACATGTCCTCCGCTGATTGGGAGAAGAAGGAGCAGGCCAGGAAGATCGCGTTGGAGGAACGGAAGGGCAGAAAGGAGAGGGCGAAGCTCTGGCAAGAACAAGAGAAGGCGGCGATGGAAGAGAAGGCGATCATGAGGGTGAAACATGCAAAGACGACGAGGTTGGAGTTGATGGTGGCGCCGTACCCACCCCACTGGGGAAGCCAGGAAGGCGTCGGCTCGCCTGCCGAATTCTCGCCGATCTCTTCGGCCGACTTCCAGGAGAGCCAGGCGACTGCTCGGCAGAGATACTCCACGTCCCCCAAGTTCGACGGTGGGTTCAAACCCAACGTGGTCTTCCCCTGCCCGGCGCTGCGCCCTCCTTCGGCCTTCAACGTGGACATCAACCTCCCCTACTCCACCTCTCGGGCGTATGCAGGCCCCGCGCTGCACCGCGGACCACTGCCTTTCGGCAGAAGCTCGGCGCAAGGAACCTACGGCGAGGCCGACGCGCACAACATGTTCTGCGGAATGCCGGTCCAACCACCCCTCCTTATTCACGGAAGAACAGACCTTGGCCAACACCGAGCACGACATCGAGTCTCAGAATTTCGCCGACATCGACGCCGAGGATACACAAGCTGAGCCGACACAGGCAGAGGACGCCGAGGGTGAAGCCATGATGCTGGCGAAAGGCAAGAAGGGGAAGAAGAAGCCGGGCACTTCGGCGGACGCTCGAATCAAGTGGACCATGGCCGAGGACACCTGTCTTGCCGAATCTTGGAAAACGGTGAGCATGGATCCGATCACCGGTGCCAACCAGAATTCCGACAACTATTGGAGATGCATGAAGCTAGCGTTCGATGAGCGTAGAATTTGCGACCTGAAGTATCACAAAATTCACTTGGAGCGTGGGGAGAAGGCTATTACCAACCATTGAGCGATCATCTAGACTGCATGCAACAAGTGGCACAGCTGCGTGGAATAGGTGGAACGCACACAAGCCAGTGGGGAAAACATGGACAACAAGGTATTCGTGAACACTAGCTTCGTCGTACACTCGCTTCCATTTTGACACACTTGACACACTTCCATTTTGCAGATTCGTCGTGCACTTGCTTTGTTTCGTGAGGACATGAAGACGGAGTTCAAGTTCCATCATGTATTCAAGGGGATCGAGAGCTGTGAAAAATGGCACTCGCTTGAGCCTCTACAACCTGGAGTCCCCTCTAGATGCTGCCTGCGAAGGAAGGCCAGAGATCGGCCAGAAAAAGGCGAAGATGCTCAAAGCCGCCGGTCCTCCCACCGAGCGTCTCCAAGCTTCGATCGAGAAATGCATCGCCGACACGAGGGCGAACGCCAATAAGAGGGCCGATAAGACCGACAAGCGCTGGAAGTAGCTGATCGAGACGCAAGGGGAAAAGGTTGCCCTCCTCAAGGCCAACTACGCCGAGAAGAAGCGGAACACGGATCTGAAGTTCTTGATGGGCGGCGAGGACACGTCGAACATGAGCTCGCCGGTCAAGGCCTGGTACATGGCGCAATGCCAGGCCATCCTCCAGGGCGAGATCATGCCTTCCCCTTCCTCTGCGCCGGACGCCCCTACGCCGAATGCCCCCACGTCGAGCTCTGCTTCCACCTCCTACAACCAGTCAGCGTCCGCCAGCGAGACGGCCGACCACGCCGCGTCAACCATGCCGCAGGAGCCCATCCCCATCGACGACTGAGAGATGGCCGAGTTATTTTCCCGGTTGTGTAATAATATACCACCAAATTTTGTCGAACACCTTGTGGCCAAGCTCTCGCCGGCGGGAACAATAAAAAATCAAATATGTCGCCTTTTTCTATTCGCCTAGGATCTCGGACTGGGTACGCGAGTGGGAAACTCGGCATACCCATGCCGAAATCAAGTTTCGTCCGGACAAAAAAAGGTCCGGATTTCGGAATGGGTTCACCCCAACAAGTGGAGATGCTCTAACATAGAACAGTACTGGAACATATAAGAGTGCTGGAACATTTTTGCCACATCTATCCCATTGTCATCTGCAGTAATGTCTCCTTTTTTAGCTTGACTGTCACATGCCTCTGCCCTTATAAAAACAGGAAAATGTGTTGATGTAATAGAAATAATAGAAGAAAACAAATTTTCTGATGTAATGTGTTTTTTTGCTATTTTTATAGGGTGTCACTGAATGACTAAAGGGTTTGCTTATTGGTTTGGGGAGCTAGATCTCAACCAACCACCGGGAGACAATTCTTTGCATGATGACGAAGGAACATCTACAAGACCATCTGGGCCTTCTGGAACTACATGGTGCCATCTGGACCTTATGGGGCTGGAACTTCTACATCTGGTGCTTCATAGGAAAAAAACTAAGTCAGGTGCATGAACTTCGTTAGGACTGCCATCTGGACCTTTAGAGGCAGGGAGGGGCACTCACTCGGGTGCACGGACATGTGTTACATTGTCTAGTGAGGATAGTGGTAGCGACGGTGAGGTCTAGTCTACACCAGATGGGTTTGTTCCTATAACTCCACATGTTGGGATGAAGTTTGACTCTGACGTAGCAGCGCTTGTGCATTACAATCAGTATGCAAAGCATGTTGGTTTTTCTGTTAGGATTGATTCGTCTAGGAGATCTTCTAAAGATGGTAAGAGAGACAAATGTGTGTATGTCTGCAACAAGACAGGTAAAAACAATGAGGAGTCCCCTACACCGGTAAAATAGCGGAACAGGACTATCACGAAACTAACAGACTTTAAAGCAAAAAATGCATGTCAAGAAGAATGGCGCTAAATGGGAAGTGACCCAGTTTGTTGAAGAGCACACGCATGAGGTGATCCATAAATTTGCTCTCAAGAAGTACCTCAGATCCCACAATAAGATTCCTAGGGAAGAAAAAATATTTATTGACTTTCTTCATGAGGTGAACCTCAGCGCCGGAAGAATTATGGAGATCATGGGTGAGGTTTATGGTAGCAATAAAAATGTGCCTTACAATACTAAGTCAGTGAGCAACTACATGACTAGTATTGGTGACCCGCAACAAGTGAAATGCGTCCCTGAGTTGTTGGCCTATTTCAAAGAAATCCAGAAAGAAAACCCCAAATTCTTATACACTTTCCGTCTTGATGAAGAGGACATGGTTGAGAACCTCTTTTGGGTTGATGGTGCTGCAAGAAAGTGTACAACTTCTATAATGATTGTATTTTGTTCGATACTAAATTTATGACGAACAAGTACAACATGCCATGTGTGCCGTTCATTGGGATCAACAGATATAACCAGTAGATTCAGTTGTGTTGTGGCTTTATTAGGCATGAGAGGATTGCAAACTTTGTGTGGTTGTTTGAGGCGTTCCTAGAAGCTATGGATGGATTGCATCCCCTGAACATCATTACTGACCAGTATGCCGGTGTGAGAAGTGCTAATCGCGATGTTGGTGTACACTATTCACAGAAATTGTAGATGGCACATCATGCAAAAATTTCAGGAGAAACTGGGTCCATTTGTTGCAAAACGTGAAGATTTGAGGATTGAGTTCAATGATGTGATTGACCACAATGTTACTATTGAAGAATTTGAGCTAAGGTGGTCAGAAATGATTCAGAAGCATGGGGTTGCGGATCACCGCATTTCCTTGACCTTTATGACCCGAGGACAGCTTATTTCCAGGACAAATTTTTCCCATTCTTGCAAACTACTGCTAGAAGTGAGGGATTTAATGCGGTTCTCAAGAAATATGTTGATCCGCATTCTAGCCTTCTTCGTTTCTTTAAGCAATACTTGAAATTGCAAGAGAAGATAGAAGTTGCTGAAGATGCATATGAGTTTGTAGGCGAGGACAAAACAATGAGAGTTTGGTCTGATTTTTCCATGGAGAAACAGATGTTACAGACTTACACTCTACCTATATACAACATTTTTTAGCTAGAGCTTCGTAAGATAACATCCTACAATGCCCGGGTTTGTAGTGATAATCCTAATAGGTTTGAAGTTTTTCCAGTTTAGGGATCTATGTTTTGTATGGGAGGAGAAGTTACTTTCTTTGACGTTGATCCCAAAAACAAATTTTACAATTGTCGATGCTGCAAATTTAATAGGGATGGGATTTTATGCTGCCATGTGATGAAAGTTATGAGCTACCTAGGCATGGTGATTGAAGTTCCAAAGTAGTACATCCTAGCAAGGTGGTCAGTGCCACCTCCTGATATTGTTGTACCAGATGTGGAGACACAGGTGAAGCCTGTAGATTGCAAGCTGTCTAGGAAAGTTATGTGGTTGCTATTCTATGGCAACCTATGCAATAATTTTTCCAACCTAGCTATAGGTCTAGCATCTTCGGAGAATACAATTGAGATTGCTAAAAGGCACATGAAGGAGATGGAGAAAGAAATGACTTAACTTAAAAGAAATGTTGCAGAAGTTGCAAAGAGGAAGAAGAGAAGCAAATCTGTAGCAAGTCCCGACTTGGAATCTGTTGACGAAAACCGTAATTCTGCTCGTCATGAAATTTCAAGAGACCCCCTGTGGTGATAACTAAAGGGAGGCCAAGTTTTAAAAGGAATAAAAGTGGGTTACAATTGAAGAAACCTCGCCCGACAAAATTCAGTGCATGCAATCAGACGGATCACAATGCACACAACTGTCCTGTTAGGATGGCAAATCCTGAGAAATTTCCTTTAGTAGGTCTGTTTTATTAGTTTTTGTGTTTTTGGAAAATATGGACGTGTAATTTCTTGGTACTATATATATTTTGTCTGTTTTTTAGTTACTTGAAAAAGTAAAGTGTGTTATTTGGTACTACAAAAAAGGTTGGTATCTTGTCTGACAGATGAAACTTATAAGTTTTAAGATACTAGTTAACACATGAAGTGAGCATATGTACACATGGGGGTTTGTTATCTGAAAATTTTACCTATGGAAGTGCTACTTAAACAAATAGTGATCACGACGCTTTATTGTTCACAAAGCGAATCAACTGATCTGTGAATAGTATTCTAATTCTGGTTAGATCTTTTTGCATGAAAGATGCGGTTGTCCTTCCATGTTTCTCTTTCAGATTTTGGAGAGTGAAGAATCCACAGTCATACCTTGGATGAGAAAAAAAGATGATAAAATCTCTATTAAAATCTTGCAAATGCTTGCACTGAAATAAAGGAAAAATTCACATAAGAGAGATGTATGTAGAAAAAAGAGAGAGGAAAACTAACCCATTGGTCTTCTTTGGGATTTCGATTATTTCAATTGGCCAATCAGCAATATCCACTTTTCAATCTGCGTACTCCTTGCCCTACATGAAATTTATATTTTCAATAAGCAAGTGGCAAGACTCCATCAATAATGTGCGGCCTTAGCTTGTGAGAGAATCAATGACCTCAAATCTTTCTGCTTTTATGTTTAGAACAACCAACCAGTAGTGTCCGGATGAATCTTTCGATAACTGAGGGAACTTCTCTAAGGTGGGAAAACAGATCTGCAGATGTGTCACAAAAAGGAAAGTGAACATTCAGAAATGTGATTTAACATAATTAAAATAAAAAGGACAAACAAAATAAAAAAGGCTTGTGCATTTGCTTGTTATACAAGTGTGAAAAATAAAAAAGTACTCACTATTTCCTTGTGGTCGAGCCTGTTTCTAGGGATTCTTTGGAAGCATCTTTTGACATCTTTTAGATGATACCGACAATAGATTAGGTACTTCTAAGAAAACAAAAAAGGAAGATGTTAGAAATTTATAACTACATGTTCTTCAATGTGAATTTAAAAAAAGTTTAAAAAGAGAAACCTACCGCTACGCGTAGCGACATGATGTACGTTTTGTGTTTTGATTATCCAATGCGATTACGTGGATTCCCACCTCGGTGATTGTGTTTACCAGTTTGTGGCCTGGTTTCACTGAATTTGCGAGGTGTCCAAGATTTGCGAATAAAATTCCATCATCGAATATAATGCCCTTATTTTCCATGGACCCAGTCCCTGAACCATGATGAATTACCATATTGTAAAAATCTTCCTGTGATTTGCTGGCATTGTAGTTCTTCTGTGTTTCGAGGTTTATGAATGGTGATCTTTTGAATCTCACCTTCTTCACAACCCTCTTGTCGAGCTCAAGTGGCACAGGTGTAATGCTTGCAGCTGACTCATATCTTCTATTGTTGTCTGCGTTCACTTGATTACTTTGTGGCTATCTCGTATCCTATGTTTCCTCTAGCTGGTTATCCTCTTCTTGTGTGTCCATGTCAAATGTAGGGGGATCAGAGGCTCGCTTCAATGCTTCTTCAAACCTCTGTCTCCGCTTCTCCGACTATGTGCTGCTATCAAAGTTTAGTTTCCTATTCATCAAGTCTTCTGCTGCAGAGCTTGGCACATTGGTTGACTGTATTGTTAGTGCAGACCCTTCGATGTTCAGCATTATTGACCTTGTAATTCTTTTGTGGTGTTCTATTTGATGGGCTTCCTTGAGAAGAAGATACTTTCCTTGGCGAATATACTTGAACTGTGGGTTGGGGTGATAGTTTAAGTTCTCCCCATGCAACAAATCTTGTTCTGTATCTGCTTGGTGAAGGTGAGGCATCTCCCTGAATTTTTGTTCTGATTTGTGAGGCAAAATTTACTGTTTTCCTTTTTAATGACGCTGGTTTTGGTGTTACGAACTCTGAAATTATGTTCTTCAATTCCTGCCTTGCACTACCTTCATCCATATTTGAGAAGACATCTGGAATAGGGTCTTGCTTCATCGTTTTTAGACTTCTGGTGTTGCATTCTGCCTCTTCTTGCGCACCTTTGTGATACTCAAGGTCGAAGAATTCAGGTGTTTCGAATACTGGATGTTGCGTACTCACATCCTTGGGGTCTATCCTCATGAAGTCCAGGAACTTCTTCCCGTGAATATCCGAATTATTAGATCTGTAACTATCCCGACTTCGGCCCTCATCGAGTTCTTCAAGTTTGTCTGAATTCTCAATTGGGGTCTGATAATTTTGGCACAAGTTGGCCAAAACATCTGGAAGTATTTCCCTCGGAGGTGCCTCTATGTGCAACTTGTTGCAGACAGAAGTTTCTTGGCTTGTAACTATTTTTATTGGCTGGTGTGCTTGAACGTCTTGAGGTTCCTCCCGTGTACCATGAACTGGGAGAACCACCATTGTGGGTGTCGGTTCTTTTGTATCTAATACAATGTTCTGAATTGGTGTAATTAGGGCGTTCTCGTATTGCTCGGTTCTTTCTTTCTCTGTATCTCCATCCAATGTAGCTTTGTGTTGTTCAGCAACCTCATGATTTTCTATAGTAGTTACATCTCTCTTGTAGGTTTGAGCTACAGGATAGGTGAAAGGACATTTATTGTCATAATCACTTTTGGTGTTTGTTAACAACAAGTATATCATTTTATAGTTTGTTACTGTCCATAGGTTGTTATAATGATAAGTGAAAAGTACTCTCACACTATGAAGATATTCCTGCAAGATTGACACAGTTCTGGAAATTCCAGACCGGAGTCTCTGGTCTGGACCGGAGTTTCCGCAGGAGTCCCCGATGGAGGCATTGAGGAACCTGGCTGGGACATTCTGTATGGGGGTCCGGAGCCATGTCCGGAGACTACTCTAGAGTCTCTGGTGTGGGCCTTAGACCGGAGTCTCCGGGTCTGCTAGACCGGAGTCTCCGGCCCAATTGGCTCATGACTAGGCCTGGTTAATCAGAAGGCTGGTCCGGAGATGGACCGGGATCTCTGGTGTAGACCGGAGTCTCCGGTCTGACTTTTCTCCAACGGTGAGAAAATGGTTCGTGGAGGGGGCTGCTTATAAATAGGGACCCTTATACCCTTCCTCTAGCTGCTCGACCTTCTCAAGAACACAAACTCCATTAGAGCCACCAAATCAATAAGATCTCTTCATCCAACCATCCAAAGTCATTGATCTTTGGAGAATCGAAGGAGGAGGCCTTGATCTACAACTTCACCAAGAGAGATCTTCATTTCCCCCTCATTCACTTGAGGGCCCCCATGCTCTAGTGTTTCTTTGGAAACCCTAGCTTTTGATTTGGTTCTTACAGGCTTGTCTTTGATTGTTTTGACAACTTGCTTGTATTTGGGAGCCTCCAATTTGGTTGTGGATGTGTGCCCCGAACTCGTTGTAAAGGTGTCGGCTTCCACCTCAAAGGTTGCCGATATAGTGGAAGGTGAATCGAACCCTTTGGGGAGAGGTTCATCGGAGAACAAGGGAGGCCTCTCGTGGCGTTGGTGGTTTGAAACCACCCCCTCTCCAAACGTAGACGTACTTCCCCTCAAAAGGAAGGAACTACGGGAAACAAATCCTTATGTCTCCGTGTCCACCACTTTTGTTACTTCTATCCTTTACCGCACTTTACTTACTTGTTCTTGTTTAGTGTTGTGCTAGTTTGTGCTTGTTTGACATATAGGTAAATTCACCCTAGTTGCATAATCTAGAGAATTTACCTTTCTTGTCAAACCCTAACTTGAAAAAGAAGAAAATTTGAAGTAGCACCTATTCACCCCCCTCTAGGTGCCCATACGATCCTTTCAATAGGTCTTCTCATCATTGTCACCCAGCAGAAACTTCCTCCCCTCCAAAAAATCGGTTGATCTGTTCCTTTCATCCTCTTTGTCCTGCTGTGGCACTGGTAAGCTTAGTTGCGCTACCTCATCGTCAAGTGACACACTTATCTCCTTTACCTCTTCCTCTTAGACCACCTTGCAATCCTCCTCTTGTCTGTTGTATTCCACAAATGGTTCTGGACTTTGGCAGAGTATTGGTGTCGCTTCGTTTCTCCTTCCCTTATTAAACCTTTGCTTCCTTCTCTTTGCATACTTCCTTGGCCTGAATTAAAGCTGCTTTACAAGCATCTGCAAGCCTGATTCAAAATCCTGGCAAGCTTTCTGGACTACTTGTTTGTATCTCTCCCTTTCCTGTATTGTATTATAAAAAGGATGCTCAAAAATCTGTATCTGCAACCTGGGCATGCAAGGAAAAAGCATTGGTTATTTAGAAAAGAGAAAACCCACCATTGAGGTGCAACCTCGAAGTGCATTTTCTAGGATGAACATGTTGATTTTTCTTTGTTTGAGGATGCTTCCTTCCATTTATTCTTCATAAGTTTCTCCGTGTGCGTCCTCATCTGCTTGTTCAGAAGCTTTATTGCTGCTTGTTCCTTCTTCTCTTTTAAATGGAACATCTTCTTCTTCGTGTGTTTGTTTGCATAGTTCCTCATCTTATTGACCTCTATTGCTAAGTACCAAAGGGCTAATTAAAAATGCTACCACCCCATTTTTCAAAAATAGTAGACCACCTTACATGGACAATCTCCCAACTGAGGTATCTCAAACCTTTCTGTCCACCCCTGGCGAAAAAGACAAGTTCCTGCATAATCGGTAGGAAGTGAGTCCGATTTGAACTACATGTGCATTATACGATGCCCATGATTTTTTGCAAAAATGATTTTACACTCACAATATGCTATTTCTTCATTGATCCAATGCAAGTTTAGCGAGTCTCTGCCCCTAGCTAAGAACCTTCGTGTCCGCCGTTTTGACCATAGTTTGAAATGGGCATAAAAATTCAAAAACGGTCTAAACTATGTGAAACCTTCGCGTGGCGTCATGTTATATGACATAGTTCCAAGGAAAAATATCAAACTTTGTAAATTGATTGCGTCTCGAAAAAACCTTCTCAGAAATGACCTATCATGTCTGAGGTTTCATGGCTTTTGGGTCAAATGACCAATGTTATGGCAAGAATCAGAGCATAGTTTGCGATAATGTGCTCATATTGTGCATACATGTGCATCTTGGGATGGCGAACAATGTTGCAGGAGGAAGTTTTCCTTTTCGATGCACGGAAAATCCATTTTCCATTTTCCGAGCGTAAAAAACGAGGCGTTTTGTGAAGCAACCACCAAATGACAGTTTTAGAATGCTACCACCCCATTTTTCAAAAATATTATACCACCTTACATGGACAGTGTCCCAACCGGGGTATCTCAAACCTTTCCATCCATCCCTGGCAAAAAAGACAAATTCCTGCCGAATCGGTAGGAAGTGGGTCCGATTTGAACTACATGTACATTATATGATGCCCATGATTTTTTGCAAAAATGATTTTTAGACTCACAATATGCTATTTCTTCAGATATCCAATGCAAGTTTAGTGAGTCTCAGCCCCTAGCTAAGAACCTTCATGTCCGCCGTTTTGACCATAGTTTGAAATAGGCATAAAAAAATTCAAAAAACGGTCCGAACTATGTGAAACCTTCGCATGGCGTCATGTTATGTGACATAGTTCCAAGGAAAAATATCAAACTTGGTAAATTGACAGCGTCTCGAAAAAACCTTCTCAGAAATGACCTATCATGTCTGAGGTTTCATGGCTTTCGGGTCAAATGACCAATGTTATGGCTAGAATCATGGCATAGTTTGTGATAATGTGCCCATATTGTGCAAGCGTGTGCATCTTGGGATGGCGAACAATGTTGCAGGAGGAAGTTTTCCTTTTCGACAGACGGAAAATCCATTTTCCATTTTCCGAGCATAAAAAATGAGGCGTTTTGTGAAGCAACCACCAAATGACAGTTTTAGAATGCTACCACCCCATTTTTCAAAAATAGTATACCACCTTACATGGACAATGTCCCAACCGGGGTATCTCAAACCTTTCCATCCACCCCTGGCAAAAAAGACAAATTCCTGCCGAATAGGTAGGAAGTGGGTCCGATTTGAACTACGGGTACAATATATGATGCCCATGATTTTTTGCAAAAATGATTTTTAGACTCACAATATGCTATTTATTCAGCGATCCAATGCAAGTTTAGCGAGTCTCAACCCTTAGCTAAGAACCTTCGTGTCCGCCGTTTTGAGCATAGTTTGAAACGGGCATAAAAAATTCAAAAAACGGTCCGAACTATGTGAAACCTTCGCGTGGTGTCATGTTATGTGACATAGTTCCAAGGAAAAATATCAAACTTGGTAAATTGACTGCGTCTCGAAAAAACCATCTCAGAAATGACCTATCATGTATAAGGTTTCATGGCTTTCGGGTCAAATGACCAATGTTATGGCTAGAATCATGGCATAGTTTGTGATAATGTGCCTATATTATGCACACATGTGCATCTTGGGATGGCGACCAATGTTGCAGGAGGAAGTTTTCCTTTTCGAAGCACGGAAAATCCATTTTCCATTTTCCGAGCGCAAAAAACAGGGCGTTTTGTGAAGCAACCACCAAATGACAGTTTTAGAATGCTACCACCCCATTTTTCAAAAATAGTATACCACCTTACATGGACAATGTCCCAACCGGGGTATCTCAAACCTTTCCATCCACCCCTGGCAAAAAAGACAAATTCCTACCGAATCGGTAGGAAGTGGGTCCGATTTGAACTACGGGTACAATATATGATGCCCATGATTTTTTGCAAATATGATTTTTAGACTCACAATATGCTATTTTTTTCAGAGATGCAATGCAAGTTTAGCGAGTCTGAGCCCCTAGCTAAGAACCTTCGTGTCCGTTGTTTTGACCATAGTTTGAAACGAGCATAAAGAATTCAAAAACGGTCTGAACTATGTGAAACCTTCGCGTGGCGTCATGTTATGTGACATAGTTCCAAGGAAAAATCTAAAACTTGGTAAATTGATTGCGTCTCGAAAAAACCTTCTCAGAAATGACCTATCATGTATGAGGTTTCATGGATTTCGGGTCAAATGACCAATCTTATGGCTAGAATCAGGGCATAGTTTGTGATAATGTGCACACATGTGCATATTGGGATGGCGAACAATGTTGCAGGAGGAAGTTTTCCATTTCATCGCATGGAAAATCTGAAAAGGATAGAGATGTCGCCTAGAGGGGGGGTGAATAAGCAATTTCAAAACTATTACGGTTTTGGCTTGATAGAATGCGGAATTAAACTAACGTTTATTTGACAAGCACAAAACCTAAATACACTAGGCTCAACTAAGTGCACCAATAACAAGTTAAGCTAAGCAAGATAGCACAAGATAATTATACCACAAGTGATAAGCAAGATATAAGTACTTCAAGCTCGATGGCTATCACAAGGAAAGTAAGCTCGGGTATAGAGATAACCGAGGCACGCGGAGACGAAGATGTATTCCCGTGTTCCCTTACAAGTAAGGTATGTCACGTTAGAGAGGTGTGGGATTCCACGAAGGATTTCCTAATGCCACAAAGGCTCACATTCTTCTCCAAGTCTATCCCACGAAGGAATAGGCCCTTTCCTTATGGCTAGCTTTTCCTCCACTCCGGAGATGGCAAGCTCCACAACCACTTCACAAGCTCGACGAAGGAGAAGCCCGTGTCTCTTCACAATCTTCCACGAAGAGGACATCGCAGCACCAAACACCAAGCCAACTAGGAGGTCACCCTCCAAGAGTAACAAGCTCACGGTCTCTCACTCGAAAAAATCATAATGGAGAGCTCAACACTTATGCAAGAATGCAAAGCAATAACACCAAGGGTGCTCAAATCCTTCACTCTCAAATCCCACCAAAGTAACAAGTGCTAGGGAGGAATTAGAGAGGAAGAACAATGGTGTAAATCAACAAATGACTCCAAGATCTAGATCCAATGGGTTCCCCACACTTAGAGGAGGAATTGATTGGTGGGTATTGTAGATATAGATCTCCTCTTCCAAAGCCCTCAAAAAGATGCAAGAATCATAGGAGGGAAGGGGGAGGAAGCAAGATCAAGAGGTTCAACAATGGAGGTCAATTTAATGGCCAAGAACACTTGGAAACGTTGGGGGAAGAACCACCTTTTATAGGGGAAAGCAAATATGAGCGTTAGGAGATAACTGTGCGAATCCGATTGAAAGTTCGGTTGGACCGGCTCCAGAACCGGATGGTCCGTTTCTTAGCCCGGAAAAACAGAATCCAACCAGGTTTGGTTACTGACCCCAGCCTCGGTTAGACTCGGAGTAACAAAACCGAGAATCCCGATTTAAGATCCGGTTTTCCGGTCCTGGCACCGGACCACCCGGTCTAGGAGCAGGTTGAACCGAATCCACAACCGGGATGAAACATGCTTCACGAAAAACGCAATAAATTTTTCATTCGGACTCCGATTTCGATGATCGTGGGGTTGTTTTGACAAGGAAAAAAAGATATACAACATTGTGCAGAGAAACATCATATCCCATTAAAGGAGGATAGAACCAAATGAAGAAAGGTAAGAAGCCTCCCTAAATAAGAACCGATAAAACCTTCAAACTCGAAAACTCCATAGAAGATGCATACGAATTCCGTTTTTGATGAACTTGGGCTTGTTGAAGACCTAGCAACAATCTCAAGAACCTCACATGGAGAAACACCAAGAATAAACAAAATAGGAAGATGCAAAGTATGCAAAGGATTGATCTCCCTATGACGATGTGATTAAGTTACACAACCGAAAGCCCCTCTTGATAGTGCGGTTATCTATCCTATAACCCGGTCTCCCAACAACCACCTCGAGACCAGTAAAAGGAAAACCTAGCAAGGCCATACCTTTGCCTTGCGCATGTCGCTTGATCTTGATGACAACGCTTCAAGCTCCACCCAAGCCGGAATGCAACACTTGATCATTGTTGGTTCGTGAAGACTCCTAATTTTCTCCCCATACACCACTATGGGATAGCTTCATTAATACATGTCTTCACATGTCCATTATCACCAATATGGACGGAAAGCTTCAAGCAAATGATCTTCTCGAGATGCTTATCTTGAACTTGCCCTTCTCAACCTTGATGACGATCACCACTTGATGTCATCCTCTCATGGGATATATAATTGTCACATCCCAAAATTCTCCAAATTTTGAAATGTGAAAAATAAACAAACAAAATAAACAACTGTTGAAATTTAGGGTGAAAAGAAACTTTTTGCTTCTAAATGGAAACATCAAGCCCTACCTGAACAAAATTTGAATAAGAAAACAACAAACAGATATTCCAAGATCAAATGCATTCATAAATGGAAAGAATCTTGAATTTTAAAGCACTTGGAAAAGTTAAACCAAAACCCTAAACCCTAAAGAGAGAAATCATTCCCAAATCACTCTAAGACTATGGATTTGATCCATATAAAAATTCAGCAACAAACATTTATAAATGATCAAAAGTAATAAAAAAGAATATTACAAAACCATGGAAATTGGTTTCACTCAATTTGAAGCCATGAATAAAACTTATGAATTTAATAAGATAAAAGGAAATAATTTCCAAAGCTAATAAAGATCCTAGCTAAAATCCATACCAAATTGTGAACAAAGTAATCCTAAAAGGATTTAAAAAGATAAACAAATATAGAATAAAATTATACAAAGTGGAATCAACATATTTCGAACTATAAATAAAAAGATATGGATTTTATAAGATAAAGAAAGAAATAAATAAAAAATAATTGCAAAGACAATTTAAATCTTGAATTTAATCCATAAGAAAATGGAATAAAAGATTAATAAATAAAATAAAATAATAAAGGATTATTTGAATAAAATTTATATGGGCTTGAACCATATTCAATTTTATTTGAATAAAGACAAAACCCTCACTTAAATAAATTATTAAACCATAAGAAAATATTTGAATATTTCCAAATTGGGTCAACTAATCAACTCTTAAATGATTTAAAACCCATTGAAAAGGCTTGGTAAAATTTGAATTCAAAATGAAACTTGAATCAAATTGGTTTGAATGAAATCAGAAATCAGAAATGGAAAAAGAAAAAGAAACAGAAAAAATAGAAACAGATCCAACCCAACTAACCTACCCAGCCCCAACCCAACAGCAGGCTCAGCAGCGAGCCCACCCGGGAAACACACCCTCTTCCCAGATATTTTCTCACCGCGCGTAACCCCAACCCCTCTCACTGACCGCGTGACCCCATTTCCAAGTCATCATCGTCTCCACCCCGCTGAACCTTCCCCCCAATTCCCCTCGCCGTTTCTGGCCATTGATGACTCATTTCAATTCACGTTAATGCCGCGATTAATCCTCCCCGTGACCACGCCCTATTAAGCGCCTCCCTTCCCTCTTCGTTTCCCCTCAAACCCATGTACCAGTGAGCCCCTAGGCTGCACAAATTTGTGCTCAAAACACCGCTGTCTCCGGTGAGCTCCCACGATGATTCCGGTGAACCCAGACCGCCCCCTGCCCCTAGCTTCCACTAACTTACTCCCCATTGCCGTGTGCACCTTCCAGCACTCTTCGCTTACTCGCTGGCGCCCGGAACATCGGCAACAACTTCGCCCGTGTGTCGCCGTTGTCTGCTTCAACTCCGACGAGTTCTCCCCGTAAGTCCTGATCGCGCCTCTCCCTCTCATTTTGTCAACACCCGGATTTTTAATCTTAGATGCCTGTTATGCCATACATCGCAATCCCATGATTACCATTTTTGCGAGACATAACAGAATTGGATACCACGGTACATCATCCATTACAAACCATACATAAGTTCTTACACAAATAAGGATCTCATGATCTAGTTCTTAATACAACTCAAGCAACGGAAATACGTAATAATAACGGTAGCGTAGGCAAAGCTCCATCTTCGAGGTTACAGGCAATGCTGACGATGGGAGATGATCCTAGTTGTCGTAACCTTCCTGGGGTCCATCATCCTGGTGTAGGGGTTCGTAGCATGGAAAACAAAAAATATCTACCGCATACAAACAAACAAGCCAAGATCTATCTACTATATTGTAGCAACGAGTCGATAGAGGAACTCACCCTCGAAGATTCCAAAGCGGTTAACGAGAGCAGATTCTCGTGGGTGATGTAGTCGTACACTTGCCGATCTCAAGATCGCGTAGACGATCCTACCGGTGTTGCATTATGGCAGCGCTCCCGCAGTCGGTCACACATTCGGTACTCGATGAAGACCTTCCTCTCCCTTGTTCCAGCAGGCAGCGGAGGTTGTAGCACTCTCCTCGCGATTCCGGCAGCACGACGGCGTGGTACCGGAAGTAGAGGGAAGATCTCGCAGGGCTTCGCCTTATGCCTAAGCGAGTATGTTGTATTAGGGTTTCCCGGAAAACTAGGGTTTAGAGATCCGGGATGAGGAGGAAGTGTCGGCGGCGGCTAAGGCGACAGCGACGGACCGTGGCGTGGCCATGGCGGCGGCTCGTGGAGAGGGCTTGGAACTTGTGTTGTTTGGGCAGCCCTCCCCCTCTATTTATGAGAGGGAGGGGCATCCTTGGGAGTGGTGGGTTTGAATCCAAACCCAAACCCAAGTTGGATTGAGAGAAGGACTTGTTTCTTCTCCCACTAGGAAACCATTGTTCCAGTTTGACTTTTCAAACTTCCCATTTGACTTTCAATTTAGAGCTTTATTTCTCTCTTGCATATGCCAACACCAAGTGACCTTGGACATGATCCAATCATTCCACTTGCCCATGACACATTCATGGACCATTCTCCTCCGGTGAGCCTTCTAGACCCTTCTAGAACCTCTCCGATGAAATTATCGGAAACTTTCCCGAACTCCGAAATAGGACTTTCCTTATATGAATCTTATTCTCCGGACCATTCCGGATCTCCTAGTGATATCCCGGATCCCATCCGAGACTCCGAACAACATTCGGTCTCTTACTAATCATTCCATAACTACTCAACAACATCGAATCCTTAAGTGTGTCTCCCTACGGTTCGTGAATTATGCGGACATGACCGAGACACTTCTCCGATCAATAACCAATAGAGGAATCTAGAAATTCATATGGCTCCCACATATTTATACGATTACTTTGCGATTGAATGAACCACTTACATATGATACCAATTTCCCTTTGTCTCACGATAGTTTACTTATCCGAGGTTTTGATCGTTGGTATCTCTGCATACCTAGTTCAACCTCATTACCGATAAGTACTCTTTTCTCGTTCCCGTGGTATGTGATCCCTTGTAAAACAGTCACATGCTTGCAAGATAATTGGATGACATTCCACCGAGAGGGCCCAGAGTATATCTATCTGTCATATGGATGGAAAAATCTCACTCTTGATCCATGTGCCTCAACCCATACTTTATGAACACTCAATGCCACCTTTATATCCACCTAGTTACGGTGTGGAGTTTGATGTCATCAAAGAATCCTTACAGTGATGGTGATTAACATGATCTCATGGTCGAAGGAATTAGGTTACTATGTATCAGAAAGCTTATAGCAAATGAACTATATTAAATGACTTGATCTTTATGCTACGCTTAACTATAGGAGTATGTCCATCACATCATTCTCCTAATGATATGACCCTGTTGTTAATAACATCTCTATGTTCATGATCAGGAAACCATGATCATATATTAACCAACAAGCTAGTTTAACATGAGGCTTTACTAGGGACTCTTTTATGTTTACAAATCACACAAGTATTAATGTTTCCGGTTAATACAATTATAGCATGGTATGTAAACATTTATCATAAGTATGAAGATATGATAATAACCACTTTATTATTGCCTCTTGGGCATATCTCCAACAGTCTCCCACTTGCACTAGAGTCAATAATCTAGTTTCAAACCTTTGTGTATTCAACACCTATGGCTTTCGGTGTCGTATGTACACGATTGCTAGTGGTCAATCGATCTCCGGATCGACACTTCCGTGTCCGTGTGTAATTGCATGTCTTTGCGTCTCTACGCATCACTCATTCTCTAATGAGATGGCTTCGTACAAATTTGGTCCTTTGGTGTGACCTTTAGTTCTTTGGGATTAAAACATGTTGATAATATTGTCGTACAATATATCTTCATAGTATTATCCCTGCTGTGAACTACACTTAGTTTGATAACAAACTACTTGACACAAATGCCCTCTTTTGCTGCTATAACAACAGTTATATACTTAGCCTTTTGTTGTAGTATCTGTCACAATGTCTCAACTTTGGAACTCATCCAAATCCATTATGGAACTTACTTTCCATCATATTGTGCCACCCTTAGTTTAGATTGAGATAAACTTAATTTGTACTTTGTGACAAAACTAGTACCAATGTAATTCATTTACAATGAACTAACCATCTATTTGTCACTTCTACAAAATAATATATTCTTATTTCTTTTAAAGATCATAAGAATATCTTTACTATTGTCCAATAATCATCTTATGAATCATTCTGGTATACGCTCGTAACATTTAGAGCATAGGACATATCTGGATTTGTACACATCACAACATGATTGAAAAAATACTCTTTGTGATTTTATGCATCAAGTATCAATCTATACTTGAATCTTTGTTTCACTTACCAAGTGTCAATACACTTGAATATATCATCAATATTGAACTCATTCAATCCTTTCTGTGCGACAAGAACCTTTCTTGTAGTTTCTATATTGAACTCATTCAATATCTCATCTATGTACTTCTGGCACAACCATATTGGCGTCTATTGATGCCAAATATTTGGGTTTTGCCTAAGTCTTTCATCGAGATGAAATTCTTATCCTGTGTTAATAAAAGATACATTATTTCCAATCAACAATATGTCTTCCACATAATGTATTAGAAACATGTCTTAGCGCTCCCACTTAATTTATTGCAAATGCAAGCATCTTCATCGTTTCCGATGAAATTAAACTCTTTTAACAGTTCCATCATAGTGAAGATTCCAACTCCGCGATGCTTATTTCAACCATTGAAGTTTGCATATGCTTTTAGCATCCTTTGAATTAACAAAACCCTTTGGACCGTGTTATGCACACGTCCTAGGTAACAATTCTATTAGAAGAACTTTGTTTTGTTTATTCAACTATCACATAACAAAATTATATGTAGTGGTTGCTACATTAATCCGTCTAGACTAAATATCGCTTAATGAAAGATCAGATCTTGTCATAGTCAACTCTTTGAACATTGTCATGAACTCTTTCCCGACATGTCGATAATTTCATAGATGTGAAACATCCATGTCTATTTCTTTATAGATCCAAACACGACTGTAAGGTCTTACACCTTTATCGAGGGTCCTTCAAGTTCAAAGCTTGATTTCTCATGTATGGAACTATCACGGATTTTATGGCTTCAAGCCATTTTATGGAGTCAGGGCCCATCATCGCTTCTTTGCATGTAGTCGGATCATTATTGTCAAATAATGATTTAACTCTCAAATCTTGGTATTTGATGGTTTACCCGACCTACTTGTTTCAATAGAAACTTAGATCTCCGTGACCACAACCTTTGAGGCACGTGAGCCATGAGCATTGTTCTCGCCCGAACACTTTTCAAGGCGCAAAACTTTGCACATATAGCTAAGGTTCCTTTAACCTTATCAAAGTTTTATTGTCCTCCCACTTAACTTTTCACAAAAAATTCCTTCTCAAAGAAACTTGACGTTCTAAGCGACAAACATTTTTGCCTTTGGTGTTATGGAGGAATACTCAACGATTATTCAAAATAACATACAAAGATATGTTCATCCGACTTTGGTTGCAAACATCTTTCTTATGCATAGCATACCAATATTTAAGAAAGGACAACTTGGGTTATATCCCAAACCATAACTTTATATGGTGTCAATTCAACGGATTATGATGGAGCTCTTTTCAGTGGAAAAACGGTAGTCTCCCAAGCTTTTAATCTTTAAAATATAATGGCAGTTTTATGAATTACACCTTTGATCTTACCATGTCAAACAAGGTTTAATTACATATCTCGAACGCTCCATACTCTTATGGTGTTTCGGGAAATGCAAATCCACGGAACGATTCCTTAAATCTTAGGTATTATGCTAAACTTGTAACTCAAATATCTTCCTTTATGATCTTATCATAAACTATTTATATTCTTGTTACAATGATTTTGCACTTCAACTTGAAAGTCTTTGAACTTTTCAAATGTTTCATACTTCATCCTTATTAAGTAAATATTCATATATTCACTCAAATTTTCGGAGAAAGCATATGAAGTTGAAATCCATCGCTCTTGACTACACATAATGGACTTCGTACAACAATATGTACAATTTCCAATAAGCTAGTCATTCGTTCCCTTTTTGGCCTATGAACGAAGTTTTAATTATCTCTAGGAAAGTTTCACAAGCGTCATTTGATCAAAAATCAAAAGACTCCAAAGTTCCATCCACATGGAGTTTTTTCATGTTTTCTTTCCAATATAATTCAAACGGCATTGTCACTTCCTAAGTGATCTTTCAATCAATTTTGTCTTTTGACATTTTTAGCACTAGTTTTATGGATGTGATTTCTCTAACGAGATTTGTGAATCATCCATCTTTTATTGGATTACGGCAATTATTTGATCAACCCTTTTGTTCTCATAATACCTGATAAAACAAATCTTGAAGGCAAGCTTTGATGTTTAACAAGCAGCACGATAACCCTTTATTTGTTCTCGATGAACATCATCACATATTCTTTTGCTAGTTACTTAGGCCATTGTAGTTCATGAATTGTGTTGTTTCGTATGACGATTCACACCAACAAATTCAGTATCAAATACTTAAGAACCACATTGTTTAATAAGCAAAGAATATAGCCATAACATGTATATCATCTATATACTTAAGCTGAACAATTCTAGTCTTTTCTTTTCTGCCATATATTTATGAGATTCTCTTTCAGTATTTCCCTTTCTGTTTGAAAGAATCTATCAACATCAATAGTGGAGCCATAAACATGACACACAGTCCAAAGCATGTATAGTTAAATACCAATGTCTTTGGACTTGCACTTTGAAGTAGATCACCATCATCAAATGTTTGGTGTTCTT
The DNA here is from genome assembly GCA_030063025.1 of Avena longiglumis. Classification (NCBI taxonomy): domain Eukaryota; kingdom Viridiplantae; phylum Streptophyta; class Magnoliopsida; order Poales; family Poaceae; genus Avena; species Avena longiglumis. The sequence continues at coordinate 441,402,916 of CP125973.1, read as the reverse complement.
TCAAATTCCTTTCTTTAGTAATCTCTTGGTGTAGTAAACATTTTACCTACATTAAATATTCACCCTTATCATGGGATTATCCATGATCAAGCTACTTTTAGCTTATAACGGTGAATCGCGAGTATAATGTTGCTCTCCAAATCCTTTTGGAGGATTAGGACAACTAGTGTCTCCAGCCTTTTGCAAATTCTCATCAAATATGAGAGCATGACTTTTGCCATATTATACTCTATCATGTTGCAACCAAAACTTCATTTCAGATATCACAATATCTTCCACACATCATGTTTTCTGAAACAACTCTTTCAGATCCTAGATAACCTTGATATTAAGACAATCCTTTGAATATCAAGAATCATGGAGACAAACATGATACTCATACACTAACACTTGGAATTGTCACTCTTGTTTTAATACCAATTATTAAACTTCATGGAGTAACCGGAACTTTACTGAAAGTTTGCAATAGGACTTTTAAACTTTAGATTAACACTTCAAAAACAATACGATACCAGTTCGTAAAGTAACTAACCAGAATTCTATAGTTCTATCATCTCAATTATAACTAAGCGCAAGGTGGTAAACGGATGACAATGACTACAACAATTATGCAAATTCACTTTGATTTAATTTATGATAAATAGTGTTTAACTTTTAATCATATTGCCGTTGAACTCCCACTCAAAACAATATCCCTCACATTGTTTTAGTGATCACACGAACCAAATCCACCACATCAAAACCGATCATCACGAGAGTTGATGTAGCTTCAATGGCGAACAATCAACATATTCATCATATCTACTATATGACTCATGCTTTACCTTTCGGTGATCCGTGTTCCGAGACCATGTCTGTACATGCTAGGCTCGTCAAGATCAAACCTTAGCTTCCGCATGAGAAAATCTGGCTTGCTCACGTTGTATACACTCACAGAATCTAACACACCCGATCATCACGTGGTGCTTCGAAACAACGAGCTTTAGCAACGGTGCTTACTAAGGATGAACACTTTAAAAATTGAAATTGTGTGCTTGAGGGATCATCTTATAATGCTACCGTCGTGAACTAAGCAATACAAGATGCATAAAAGGATTAACATCACATGCAATTCATAATATGTGATATGATATGGCCTTTCTTCTTGTGCTTCCGATCTCCATCTTCAAGCACGAACATGATCTCCATCATCACCGGCATTGCATCAAGGTCAATGACGTCGCTCCATGGTTGTCGTACACCAGCTTCAATTATTACAACTACTTTGAATAGACACGCGGGTCTTAACAGAATTTAAATACAACCATATGGCTCCTGCCGGTTGCCAACTTACAATAAGTAACATTGCATACATCAAATATAATCACAATCATGGCCATATCACATCACAGCACACCCCTGCAAAAACAAAGTTAGACGCCTCTAATTTTCTTTGCATGTTTTACGTGGTTTGGGGCTTTCAATAAGTGTCGTTCTAACTTATGAACAAGAACCACAACATTGATACTAGTATTGTCAATCACCCATTGTAAATTGAATCTTAACTATGTTGGGAGAAACATGCACCCGCAAAGCCACTTATGCAATACAAGTTGCATGTCAAGTGTGGAGCAAGTCTCATGAACGATGTCATGTAAGGTTAGCCCGGGCCGCTTCATCCCACCATCCCGCAAGATGCAAAGTACACAAGAAGCAATCGACAACAAAAGCATCAACACCCACAATGACCATTGTGTTCTACTCGTGCAACAGATCTACATATAGACACGGCTCTGATACCACTATAGGGGTTCGTAGCATGGAAAACAAAAAATTTCTACCGCATACAAACAAACAAGCCAAGATCTATCTACTAGATTGTAGCAACGAGTCGATAGAGGAACTCACCCTCGAAGATTCCAAAGCGGTTAACGAGAGCAGATTCTCGTGGGTGATGTAGTCGTACACTTGCCGATCTCAAGATCGCGTAGACGATCCTTCCGGCGCTGCGTTCTGGCAGCGCTCCCGCAGTCGGTCACACGTTCGGTACTCGATGAAGACCTTCCTCTCCCTTGTTCCAGCAGGCAGCGGAGGTTGTAGCACTCTCCTCGTGATTCCGGCAGCACGACGGCGTGGTACCGGAAGTAGAGGGGAGATCTCGCAGGGCTTCGCCTTAAGCCGAAGCGAGTATGTTGGATTAGGGTTTCCCGGAAAACTAGGGTTTAGAGATCCAGGAGGAGGAGGAAGTGTCGGCGGCGGCTAAGGCGGTAGCGACGGGCGGCCATGTGGCAAGCATGGCGGCGGCTCATGGAGAGGGCTTGGAACTTGTGTTGTTTGGCGCAGCCCTCCCCCTCTATTTATGAGAGGGAGGGGCAGCCTTGGGAGGGGTGGGTTTGAATCCAAACCCAAACCCAAGTTGGATTGAGAAAAGGACTTGTTTCTTCTCCCACTAGGAAACCATTGTTCCAGTTTGACTTTTCAAACTTCCCATTTGACTTTCAATTTAGAGCTTTATTTCTCTCTTGCATATGCCAACACCAAGTGACCTTGGACATGATCCAATCATTCCACTTACCCATGACACATTCATGGACCATTCTCCTATCGGACCGGTGAACCTTCTAGACCCTTCTAGAACCTCTCCGATGAAATTATCGGAAACTTTCCCGAACTTCGAAATAGGACTTTCCTTATATGAATCTTATTCTCTGGACCATTTCGGATCTCCTCGTGATATCCCGGATCCCATCCGAGACTCCGAACAACATTCGGTCTCTTACTAATCATTCCATAACTACTCAACAACATCGAATCCTTAAGTGTGTCTCCCTACGGTTCGTGAATTATGCGGACATGACCGAGACACTTCTCCGATCAATAACCAATAGAGGAATCTGGAAATTCATATGGCTCCCACATATTTCTACGATTACTTTGCGATCGAATGAACCACTTACATACGATACCAATTTCCCTTTGTCTCACGATAGTTTACTTATTCGAGGTTTTGATCGTCGGTATCTCTGCATACCTAGTTCAACCTCGTTACCGATAAGTACTCTTTTATCGTTCCCGTGGTATGTGATCCCTTGTGAACCAGTCACATGCTTGCAAGATAATTGGATGACATTCCACCGAGAGGGCCCAGAGTATATCTATCTGTCATATGGATGGACAAATCCCACTCTTGATCCATGTGCCTCAACCCATACTTTCCGAACACTCAATGCCACCTTTATATCCACCCAGTTACGGTGTGGTGTTTGATGTCATCAAAGCATCCTTCCGGTGATGGTGATTAACATGATCTCATGGTCGAAGGAATTAGGTTACTATGTATCAGAAAGCTTATAGAAAATGAACTATATAAAATGACTTGATCTTTATGCTACGCTTAACTATAGGAGTATGTCCATCACATCATTCTCCTAATGATATGACCCTGTTGTTAATAACATCTCTATGTTCATGATCAGGAAACCATGATCATATATTAACCAACAAGCTAGTTTAACAAGAGGCTTTACTAGGGACTCTTTTATGTTTACAAATCACACAAGTATTAATGTTTCCGGTTAATACAATTATAGCATGGTATGTAAACATTTATCATAAATATGAAGATATGATAATAACCACTTTATTATTGCCTCTTGGGCATATCTCCAACACCTGGTACTCCTCTTCATAGTCTGGCCACGGGAATAGCCAGGGACAAAGCCATGAGTACTCTTTAAGTACTCGCAAACTAGTACTAACAAGTGAAGGGTTCTTTTTGTAATAGGACACTAAGATCTAGGGTTGTTTTGCAAAAAGCCAGATTTATCTCTACTAAGTTCAGAAGCAAGAAAAGCTAGTTGAAATTTTATAACACCTAAGTGGGAACTTGTATTTCATATCACAACTCTGTTGTGGTCAAGTCAAAATCTCCATTCATTTCACAAGTCATTTTGAAAACATCTGACGGGGGAACAGTATGGCCACTCCAACTATCCATAACCGCGGACGCAGCTATTCAAATACTTTGACACTGCAGAGATTGTACACTTTCACCACAACATTCGATACATCCGTCAGGAACAAATCCTGAATTCACCATACTCAGTATGCGGATAATCAATCCTAACCTTTCAATTACACGCCCTAGTATAGGCACCTCTCCTGTGAGTTTGGCCTCCCAACCATGACCAACTATCATCTTGGGTACTGCACAGGTGGACAATCTTCACAAGGTAGCCTCAGCTCAGACCTTGGCCGTGAGGGAACCCATACTAAGGTATATAAGTTTCCAGTCAATACCTACCCAATTTTCGGGTATTGTGGTTGTACGGTAAAATTGGAATGGTATCGCATCCAGACAACCATCAGTTTTATAAAGGGCTAAGGCTCATGCCTCAACATTTTCATCATCAAAATCATCTGGTGTTCGGAAACACATGTCAAAACATCTCAGTAGAATGACTCATCATTCTAAGGTTTTCATAACCATTTTCCACCAAGTATTCCCATCTAAAGTTGATCAAGTTTTTTGCTTAGCACTAGCATCTACAAGTGGGGGTGAGTACTAATGAGGGGTGGTAAACAAGTGGAGTTTAACTAGGTTCAATCTCATGCCTTAGGATGACATCAAGATTATCTAGCTTAGGCCAAATTTAATGCTCTTTATGCAACCTTCAATTATCTTTCTAGTATCTATAATTTACTCCAGTAAACTCTAAGTAATTGCTTTGATAAAGAAATAAAGTAGAAAGCTTGCAAGTAAAACTAGGATTGGGTTATCAAGTGAGTATGATCACATATCTCCTTGGCTTCTTCTTCGTAGTATCCTCCTTCCTCCTCGTATCCTTGGTCGGTACTAGTGTGTATGAATAAATACGAGGTACACAATCACCAAACAATACTTAACTACTTTCAATCATCACACAAAAGGGTTCTATAGCTGATCTAGCATCATCACTAACATTACAAGATTAAAGCATTTGTCTTATTTATTTATTTTTAGAAAAGTAATTTCTACTCATTGAAAAACTACTTAAGATTTAATATTCTCCAAACCAAACATGGGATCATGTTGACACATGTCATCACCACATATTTCAGTACATGGGAATGTGATTTAAAGTGGTGTCACAATTTAATTAGGTTTAACCTTTTTATTTTAAATAATTAAAGTGACTATAAATGCCTATGTGGCATTCTTTTATTACTTGAACATTATTTATATAAGTAAACCCATATGTTTTTATATATTCTGAAAGGTATGATCAAATGTGATTTTTGAGAGTTGGAATTAACTCAAAATATATTATGGTTGAAATTTGAAAAATGTTTGAATGTAGAAAAGCTTCTGACTTGTTATTTTTACCAAGGTTGATCTATAGATCCAAATGATTTGAATCCTACGGAATTGGATTAAGCATTTCAATATCTTTCTAAAAAATTGGTTTCATTCAATTTGGTTCACTGAATCGAGCTGGGTTGATTTTTGAAACTGGGTACAGAACTAAGTTTAAATATAAACAGAAAAAGTTAAGATCAAACGAGTGGGCTGCGCGGGAAAGGTTATTGGGCCGGCCCGGTGTCACTCCGCAGCGCGGGGCGCAACTGATAGGGGGGTCTACTGCTCAGTGACTCTTTAAACGTGAAGCGGTACAGGGTGATGTGGTGCATTGGATTAGAATGAAGATCGACGGCTGAGGGTCGTCGTCGACGATGAACAGGTCACCGGCGAGCTCGAACCCTAGCAGCACAGTGGGGGTGCATAGGGGGCATACCGGGGCTCCAGTGACGACGGCGAGGCGGGCAAACGACAAAGTCGATGACGGCGAACTCAGGGGTGGTCGCGGCAGCTCCGGGGGTGGTTGAAATAAACGGCTCCTCTTCTCCTCTGAAGCGGCGATCTCCGGCCAAATTCCGGTGATGCGCTGCTCGCCTTGCTCCGGCTAAGGGGTGGAATGATCAGTGAGGTGAGGGGAGTGAGATGGTGTGAAGAAATCGAGCGGGGGTCGTCTCCTTTTATAGGCTCGACGGCGAGACCAAGAGGGATGGGCAGGCGACGGTGGCGATACGGCTATGGGTGGCTAGAGGCATGGACGAGGTTGGCGATTGACGGGCGGTCTCCTGGAGATGCTCTAAGGTTTAAATGCGCGTGTAGGTGCGGTGTCAAATGGTCGGGAATGTGCAGTGCTCTGCACGGCAGAGGCGGCGTCTTCGACGGCGAGCGGTGGCTGTGAGGCATGGGGCGACGAACGGGGGTTTCTGCGGGGTTGCTGGGGAAGTGGTGATCACGCGTGCACGCGGCGAGGGCGGCACGCGGTCTGTGGTCGTATGTCGAGGGTGGCGCTCAGGCGCACTCTCGGCATGCTCGCAGAGAAGCTTGGCAAGGCTTGGGCGTTTGGTCCAGTGGCTGGCAGGGTTCGAGCGCTGGACAGGGGGTGGCGGTGGACGGTGGCCTGTGTCGTAGACAGGGTGTTTAGGCTTGGTGCTTGCTCTGGCTAGCTAGCCATGGTCGGCTGGCAAGGGTTCCTTCGGGTTGGCATGGCATGGTGCAAAGGGTAGGGGATAGGGGTGGTCAAGGCACTGGTTGTCACTGGGGGAGACAAGTGTGATCAATGGTGAACAATGCTTAGCCAAATTACTGCTCAAAACAGTGAAGTTTGGCCAGTTTGATTTGTTGTCTCCAAGTGTTTGATGAAATGGCCGCAAGAACTTAAGTTTAGAATTTTGAAAAGATTTTTGGTGGGTGTGATAGGCATGTGTTGAGGGTTCTGTGGATGCTTGGGTTTTGAAAATTGAGCTTGTTTGAGTGGTTTTTGAAATAGTGGGACCTTCCCATATGAAATAGATTCAATTTTAAACTGTCATTTAAACTAAGCATTTAAATGTTTTTGGATGATCACAAGGTGGGCCTTGGTACCTTGTTATGAGTACTATCAGGGGTGCAAAGATCCATACATGTTTCTATTAAGTTCTGAAAGTTAGAGATAGACAAAGTAGGCATGGGAGTTAATTTGGCCAAAGTGACCATTCACTTAATTTATTTGTTTTGACTTGTTTGTCTTTGGGAAAAGTTTTGGGATTGTTTGGATGATGTTTATTTCACCTAAGAATCATTTTACAAGCAAAGAAACATAGAACCATGTCAATTCAAAAGAATCCAAACTTTAATACACACACATATGAATGCTTTCATATTTTTAATTGGAAAAGTTTTTGTTAACCCTAAATTTGATGATTAGAGTTTGATGATCCAAGTTTAATATTTTTGGGATGTTACACATTGACGCTCTCGCACTCTACTCTTCCTTGCGCATCTAACGTCGTCCCCCTCTTGACTTCGTGTGCCTCGTAGCGTCGCCTCCGACAACGATCGTGCGTGCCCGACGCCAGGAGCATCTCCGGCGAGCAATCAACGTCGACTCCGTGCGCCCCTGTCCATCCTACTGCCACCTTGAGCATCTACTCGCCACGGCGAACCCGGTGAGCCCCTATTTTCCCTTCCTTGCTTCCTGTATTCACTGGAACGCCACTGCCCGAGCGCCGTCACCGCGCGCCATTGATACGTCAGAAACGTATCTATAATTTTTGATGCTCCATGCTTGTTTTGTATCTACTTTGCTTTGCTTTATCTACACTTTGAGGTGTTTTTATATCTTTTCTGGAACTAACCTATTAAGAAGTTGCCACAGTGCCAGTTGCCTATTTTCTTCTGTTTTTGCTTCTAGAAAGGCAGAAGATCAATATTATCAGAATTGGACGGGACAAAAGCCAAAGTTATTATTTTTCCTGGAGCAACACAGAACCACGAAGTAGAGCCGGAGGGGGGCCACTGGGTGGCTGCACCCCCTAGGCGCGGGTAAGCCCTGGGGGCGCCCACAGGGGGTGTGGGCCCCCTGGACCCCCCACCGACCTTGATTCATGCGCCTATAAGAAGCATCTAAACCAAAAACCCTAGGGAATCCAGAAGAAATCCACGAAAACCTCTGCTGCTCTACCGCCACCGAAGGGGAGATTCGGGGGACAGAAAGTCTCTGTTCCGGCACCTTGCCGGGATGGGGAAGTGCCCCCGAAGCCATATCCATCGATCTCCATCGCCATCTTCATCACCATTGCTGATTCCCATGCTGAGGAGGGAGTAGTTCTTCCTTAGGGCTAAGGGCTCTACCGGTAGCTATGTGTTCATCTCTCTCTCTCTATGCATGATCTTGTGGTCATGAGCTTTGTAATCAAGTAGATCTACCTTGCTACTCAAGTGCTTCATTAGATCTCTGCTCTCCCCATGTGTGTGAAAGTGACAGCGTGCACACCATGGTGGCACTTAGGTTTGAGTCTACATAAATACTCTTTGTGCTTTAATAGATCTATGCTTTTCCCCATGTGTGTGAAAGTGACAGCGTGCATACCATGTGTGGCACTTTGTCTAGATTGAATATTTGTTATGAGTTATATATGGATTTGGATGTTTCTATGAAATTGTGGTGTTTGTTGGAACCATCTAGCGCTCAAGGTGATAGTGTGGGGTTATCTAGATTGGGGAAGGCGGACTTTGAGGAGTGCTGTTATAGCCCTACCGATGATTAGAGTGTCCAACCGAAGAGTAGTTAAGAGTAGTATCATTAATAGAAGATATTTATATGAGAGAGTGTTCACTAGTGAAAGTATGATCCCTAGGACTTGTTTCTAAACATTGAAACACCGTTTGCTACTAGATCTGTTGCATGTTTGCTTGCTTCCTTCTTGTTGCCTTTAATCTTTACCTCACCGTCGAGCTATTTTTTGGCACCGTTACCACTTGTATTTCACTATGTCTTCGCCGAACTAGTGCACCTGTATTGGGTGTGTTGGGGACACAAGAGACTTCTTGTATCTTGATTGCAGGATTGCTTGAGAGGGAATACCTTTGACCACTTCCTCCCTGAGTTCGATAAACCTTGGGTAATCCACTTAAGGGAAACTTGCTGCTCTTCTACAAACCTCTGCACTTGGAGGCCCAACAACTGTCTACAAGAATAGAAGTGCGTAGATATCAAGCTCTTTTCTGGCGCCGTTGCCGGAGAGGAAAGGTAAAGAGCACTCACACACCTTACCCCACGGCAACAGTAAGCCAGAAAGCTCTTTTCTGGCGCTGTTGCCGGGGAGGTAAGGTAAAAGGTACTCACATCCTCCGGTGTGAGTGCTCAAAGTTATTTCGTTTAGATTCTGTAATTTTGTCTTTTTGTTTCTTGTTTTCACTAGTTAGGCTTAATGGAAAACAACAAAAAAACTAGAGAGCTTTTTAGTATTTTTCCTAAGTTAGAATTTGAGTGGTTTGAAAAGAAAATTAAAAAACCTATGGAACTTTCTTTGCATGCTAATAGCAATGTTATTAGTATGAATTTCTTGAACAACATTGTTAGTAATGGTATGGAAACTTCTAAGCTTGGGGAAGATAGTTTTTATGAGAAAGATCTTTTTAGTTCCCCAGCTTTAGGAAAGAAAATTTGCTCTTATGATACTTTATCTCCCATATGTGGTAATTCTAATGATACTTGTGATATTTTAAATCCACATACTGAAAGTGTCCCTTTTAAAATAACTATTGAAATTGTTGAACGTGTTATGAATAACTGCTATTTTTGAGATGGAACTGTCCATCCTAGTGATCATTTACTCTTTATACATGAATTATGCGAGTTGTTCAAGTGTGCAGGTATTTCAATGGACCAAGTTAAGAGGAAGCTATTCCCTTTCTCACTTAGGGACAAAGCAAGGGAGTGGTATGAGCTACTAGATGATCCTCATCATTTGGAGTGGAAGGAAATTGAATCTCTCTTTTATTCTAAATTTTATCCTCCTCATGAAATTCATAAAGATAGGAATTATATTTATAATTTTCATCCTCATGAGGGAGAAAGTATTGCCCAATCTTGGGGGAGATTGAATTCATTAATGCTCAAATGTCCCATTCATGATCTCCCCAGTAATGTTGTTATCAATAATTTTTATGCAAGGCATTTAGGACATTACAAGGACTATCTAGATACCTATTCAGAGGGATCCTTCACAAGTAAGAAGGTCAAAGCTAAGTGGGATCTTCTTGAAACAATTCAGAGCAATACCGAAGATTGGGATAACGACAAAGGTAAAGAACCAGGTATAAACTATGAGTATGATTGCATTAAGTCTTTCGCTGGAACTGCTGATTCTCAAGAGCTTAGTGCTAAATATGGTCTTGATCCTCAAATTCTTGTTAGATACTATAGAGCCTTTGCTTCCCATATTAATTCTTCGAAAGAAAAATGGGACATGTATCATGAACCTTTTAAAGATAGTTGCATGGAAAATGAAAATGTTATTAATGATTGCAATAAACATGCTCAAACTTCTGAAAGTACTATTTCTTATAAGCATGTTAATTTTTGGTATGCATAGACCTTGTGAGAAGAATCAAATAGAATAAGAATATTGTATCACCCACTGGAATGAAAAAACTAGAAAGTGGTATAAGGCTCTAGATGATCTTGGTAAAAGATTTTGTGCCCTCTATCCTTTTATTTGTGAACTTTGCTTTGAAGTGGGTCATTTTAATTTTCAATGCTCATGCCATATGAGTACTGCAAGCTTGTGTTGTGATAACGCGATCACTGATAATCAACATGATGAACTTACAATGTTTTTGGGGTGTGAAGAGTTATCAAGAAAAACTTCTTTGGTAGACACGAGTGCTTTTAGTATGAATTGCGTCCTACATGGGTGTCATCTTTATTGTGTTGATAATTTCCACGCGAATACTTACATACAAAATCTTATAAAAGATGATATCTTACCAAAATATGATAGGACTGATATGAGTTTTGATCTTATTAATGAAAAGGAGGAATCCTCCAAAGTTTCTTCAATTGTCTCTAACAATAAACCAGGGTATGTGGAGAAGCTTCCTTTCAAGCCTCTCACTCCTAAAGAGGAGAAGAATAAGAGGAGTAAAAAGAGAGAGGAAACATTATCTTCCTCTAAGCATGTTGCTCCTATCATAGTTTTTGCTGATGAGTCTGAACTAGATGATGTCCCTATGCCTGTGACCTATATTAGTGATCATGATTGGGAAAAGCACACTACTTTTGATATTGAAAATCTCTTTGGCATCGATTCTGAAAATGATAATATTAATAATTGTTGTGCTATTAGTTCTATCCATGTTTCTTCCAATGATGATATGTTTACAAATGAACACACTTGGGAAGATAGCTATTCTATTGCTTATGATGATACCAAAACTCCAATATGATGATTACAATGATGAATATGATATTTTCAGTCCACCTAATATTGAGGAGAAAACTAATTATGATTACAAAATGCCTCCTATATTTTATGATTATGGTGATGAGAATAATAGTGATAGCTATTTTGTTGAATTTGCTCCCACTACAATTAATAAGAATGCCTATGCTTATGTGGAGAGTAATAATCATTATATGCATGTGGCTCATGATAACAATGTTTTATGTGATATTTATATTGTCAACTTTATTCAAAGTGCTACTGAAAGTTATTATGAGAGAGGGAAACAAGGTTTTATGCATCTCAATAATATTAAGTTTCCCCTCTTTATGTTGAAAATTTTGAAGTTGCACTTGTTTTTCTTTCCTATGCTTGTTGCTTTGTGCTTTCATGACTTGTTTCTTTACAAGATTCCTATGCATAGGAAGTGGGTTAGACTTAATTGTTCTTTGAATTTGCTTCTTGATGCTCTCTTTTAAATCAATTCATATTTCTTATGTGAGCATCTTCTCAAACTATCAAGCCTAACTTAAAGGCGTTAAAGAAAAGTACTTGTTGGGAGATAACCCAAGAGTTTTATTGAGTCTTGGAAGTTATTACTTCTGTAATGACCTCTCTTTATCCTTTTTGTTTGCTTTTTGTGCCAAGAATAACCTCTAATGAGAGGGAAGTAAGATTTGGGGAGTTGCTGTCCCGAAACAGATTTCTGTCCTCCACCATAAAAATTCGCGAGGACTCTCTGTAACTCGGATTGAACTGAAAATTTAAGAATATATCCCCCAATATGTTAGATAAATTTCGTTAGTTCAACACCTTTTGATTTGAGCAACATAAGGTCTTCGAAAATATCGGTTTCTACCTTCTGGTATGTTTTGACAGATTTCTGCCATTATTTGCATTTGCTTCTTATTTATTCCTTTTGGGTTCTTTTTTGGAAATTGAGCTTTTTGAAGGAGTTGCTACAGTAGATTGTGTCTTTAGTGAAAGTTTTGCTGTTTTTAAACTAAACCCAAAGGTCTATTATCTTTTGAATACACTAATGTTGCTAATGAAGATTGTGTGAAGTTTTGTATGAAGTAAAATTTGCAGGTGTAGAGAAAGAATGATGTAATGAAATGAAGAATGGACAAAAGCTCAAGCTTGGGGATGCCACCCCGTGTCACCCCAAGAAATATCCAAGAGGTACAAGCGTCAAATCTTGGGGATGCCCAAGGCATCCCCTTCTTCATCAATAAAAATCTCAGGTCTTTCTAGACACTTCGTTTTTATTGTTTCATACATTGTTGTGCTGTTTTTGGAGCGTCTTAGTTTTCGTTTTTGGTTTTAGTTTGCTTGAGTAAGTTGGTTGGTTACACCACACTTCTTTTGGAGAGAGACACACTCTGTTTCCATTGCCTAGAACACTCTAGTTTTCACTCTTGTTGTTTTGTGAGTGTTCACTTTTGCTAGCACTGCGTTTAGCCTTAGTTTTCTTGTGCTTTCAGCTTAGAACTTTTTAGTTCTTCTTTGTGGATTTGTGAGACAAGATCACGTGATCTTTATTGATTAGAATATCTTTGTGAGTTGTTTCAAATAAGTTGTTTGGTGTTGGAAAAGAGTAGAAAGCTTCATGCTTAAGTGGTACAAAAGGGATCTTGTTTTGACTATGACTTAGACTTTACCATGCCATGTTAGATGTTGATTTGACCTTATGCTTAGTGATTATTGTTGTAGCATGACTTCTTCCAAACAATTAGGATTGCTTAGTGTGCCTTGAAGAAATTATGTGTTGTTTTAGCATGCAAAAGCATAATATTGTGGTATTCTCCTTTGATGCTTTTCTTGGGTTGACTTGGCACATGCTCACACCATGTTATGACTCTCACAAGTCACCATTAGCCTCTATGATCATTTAGTCCTTGACTTGTAGTACCACTCTTTGCTTTGATTAGTATGCTTTGTTGCTCTGCATGATTATGGCCATTATTGCTCTCTTAGTTGGTTGCTCCCAGTCTTTTGCTAACCTCCACTTGTATGAGTAAGTTCTACTCATGCCTCCAACTCCCAAGAAACCAAGTTTTTCCAAAGTGTCCACTATAAACTCCTATGCATGGTGTGTTACACTATTCCAAGTATATTCTTGTTTTCAGCTATCTTCCAATTAAAAACTATTTTGTTATGTGAAAACTTAGTGATTAAAGCCCTCACAAACTTGATGGAACACTTTATATTCTTTGCCCCTAATAAAATTGAACCATTGTGACAACTTTGTTGTATATGATTGCACTTATACATTGAAATTAGCAAAACCGTGCTGTCACGGGGAACGTTTTCAACATTGCACTTGTACTTTGTACTCAGTTGATATCACACTCTTTTGTCTATGGATGTCACCGGTGTGAAATAAAGAGGGAACTTGTAAGTCCATGGAGTTTGTATTATGTGTTAGAGAGACGCCTGGGCCACTAGCCTAAGACATGCCTAATCATGGTGGAAACTTGTAGCATCACCATAATGAGCTATATATGAAGCATCCTCAATAAAAAGCTATGGATATGGTAAATAAAAATATCGCTGGGATGCTCATTGTCTACTTGCCTTGTCATTTTGGTTATAGGAAAGCTCTTGTACCATGTGCAAGGGGTACCCGTTGGCGGTTCTCAATGATATGCAAATACTTACAATGACAAGAACTTACCTGTGCCCAAAGTTGAGTATGCATGAGGTGTGACCCTCATATTCAAGGGACTTGAGATTGCCAACTTATACTTCGTCAAGCATATACTCCATCTTTGCCAATTTAACCTTAACCACTTCAAGATGCTTATGATAGGGGCAATGAGGGCTGAAAGCTAACAAGTACCATAATTTTTGGAAGCTCTTTTTGGAACTTGTAATCCCTGCTTCCTTTACAAAAAGGCCTCTATTCCACCATTATTGAGTCTCCACCTTCTACTTTTAGGCACCATTAAGAGAGCATAGTTGTCATTCTATGTGTAGTGTTCCAAAGCTTATTGATTGATGCATATTGTGATATTACTTGTTCTTGTGCTATTTGTTTCTAGTCACCCTTGTGACCTATGAAGGTGTTATATGCATATATTTGCTACTCTATGAGGGACAAGTTGATTGCCACTGTGCTATGTTTTCTGTATGTGAAACAAACAAAAGTTTTTCAATGCATGTTATTCATGATCTTTGTTTGTAGCTTGCCATGTTGCACGCATAGTTACTATGTCCTATTGTTAGAACTCCATCTTTCATGCACATGTTTAGAGTTCTTTGATCCCAACTTTCAGTGCTTGCAAATGGTTTGATCTTGGTTTTGATGGTGCATGTCACCTAAAAAATTATTCTTTTTGTCGAAGACGAGCAGGAGTTAAGCTTGGGGATGCTTGATATGTCGGAAACGTATCTATAATTTTTTATGCTCCATGCTTGTTTTGTATCTACTTTGCTTTGCTTTCTCTACACTTTGAGGTGTTTTTATATCTTTTCTGGAACTAACCTATTAATAAGTTGCCACAGTGCCAGTTGCCTATTTTCTTCTATTTTTGGTTCCAGAAAGTCAGAAAATCAATATTCTCGAAATTGGACGGGACAAAAGCCAAAGTTATTATTTTCCCGGAGCAACACGGAACCACGAAGTAGAGCCGGAGGGGGGCCACAGGGTGGCCGCACCCCCTAGTCGCGGGCAAGCCCTAGGGGCGCCCACATGGGATGTAGGCCCCCTGGACCCCCATCGACCTTGATTCCTGCGCCTATAAGAAGCATCCGACCCAAAAACCCTAGGGAATCCAGAAGAAATCCACGAAAACCTCTGCTGCTCTACCGCCACCGAATGGGAGATCGGGGGACAGAAAGTCTCTATTCCGGTACCTTGCCGGGACGGGGAAGTGCCCCCAGATCCATCTCCATTGATCTCCATCGCCATCTTCATCACCATTGTTGATTCCCATGATGAGGAGGGGTTAGTTCTTCCTCAGGGCTAAGGGCTCTACCGGTAGCTATGTGTTCATCTCTCTCTATGCATGATCTTGTGGTCATGAGCTTTGTAATCAAGTAGATCTATGTTTCTACTCAAGTGCTTCATTATATCTCTGCTCTCCCCATGTGTGTGAAAGTGACAACGTGCACACCATGGTGGCACTTAGGTTTGAGTATACATAAATACTCTTTGTGCTTTAGTAGATCTATGCTTTTCCCCACGTGTGTGAAAGTGACAGCGTGCATACCGTGTGTGGCACTTTTGCTAGATTGAATATTTGTTATGAGTTATATATGGAGTTGGATGTTTCTATGAAATTGTGGTGTTTGTTGGAACCATCTAGCGCTCAAGGTGATAGTGTGGGGTTATCTAGATTGGGGAAGGCGGACTTTGAGGAGTGCTGTTATAGCCCTACCGATGATTAGAGTGTCCAACCGAAGAGTAGTTAAGAGTAGTATCATTAATAGAATATATTTATATGAGAGAGTGTTCACTAGTGAAAGTATGATCCCTAGGCCTTGTTTCTAAACATTGAAACACCGTTTGCTACTAGATCTGTTGCATGTTTGCTTGCTTCCTTCTTGTTGCCTTTAATCTTTACCTCACCGTCAAGCTCTTTTCTGGCACCGTTACCACTTGTATTTTACTATCTCTTCGCCGAACTAGTGCACCTGTATTGGGTATGTTGGGGACACAAGAGACTTCTTGTATCTTGATTGCAGGATTGCTTGAGAGGGAATACCTTTGACCACTTCCTCCCTGAGTTCGATAAACCTTGGGTAATCCACTTAAGGGAAACTTGCTGCTCTTCTACAAACTTCTGCACTTGGAGGCCCAACAACTGTCTACAAGAATAGAAGTGCGTAGACATCAGCCATCGCCAGCACCACCAGTTTTTGGCCAGAGCATTTTGTCCGTTGGATCTAGATCGTAGAGATAGGATAGAATCATTAAACAAAGCGGTATCGTGCATTCTGTGTCATGCGACGCCACTTAAATCCTACGGCCTGTGTTTATCGATCCATGCAAAACGGTATAGATCAATAGGAAACAGACACGTGGCCAGACTCTGGTTTTAAAAACTAGAATTAGATCTATTAGATGTTTGATTTTTAAAAATTCATAACTTTTGATCTGAATGTCCAAAATTTACAAATTTTATATCATTGGATTCAGAAAAATGAAACATTTTGCAACTATGGCCTAAGTTTAGTATTTTGCCTCTGAAAAATTAGGTGTTTTTGCAGAAACATTATTAAGACTATTTTGGTTATAAAAATTGTTCTAAAAATGATTTTTGGGTGAAAACTTTTGAAAATGGTTTGATTTGAACCCTCTGACCCTAAAAACTAATATTTTTAATTTAAAAATATATTTGGTTAACACTAGAAAATTATTACTTTGAATAAAAGCATTTCTAGTAAAACAAAAATGATTTAAAAGGGCCATTTTCACTAACTTGGTTTCAAAGGTTTTGCCACTTTTATAACTGAACATTAGGTGTTTTGAAATGTTTAGAACCTTGTTAGAAACTACTTTTCCAATAAAACAACATTTTGCATGCTTGCATGCATTGTTTTGTTTTCATTATTTTATGTGGTGAATTGTTTGAAAGCTAGTTTTGAATGTGTGTTTTGCTTGATTGAATTGTAGTGAACTTTGAAGAGTTTGACAATTGCAAGATCAAGGAGTGTACCTAGATTTGTACAAAAAGGCAAGTGATACTTTGTTCATCAAAAGTCCTATCTTTTCAATATTGCATTAGTGATATTTTTGTAGTATGCATGATAGGACTATCTTTTATATAAAGCTATGCTATAGTAGATCCTATAAAATATATCTTGGTAGGATTCTTCCTTAGTCAAAATACAAGTTTTTATAGTATGCTTAGCCTAGCTAAAAGATTTGAAGGGTGGAATATGCATGCTATGATATTATGCAAAGTCAATGACTATGTTTTTGATTAATAAAACAACTAAGTGAATGAAACACCTGGGTGGAATGGTAATTGCTTGGAAGGGTTTGTGTTGAGTGGTTACACAATGCCCATATCTATGGTCTACCTTGTGTATCTCACTTGTGGATTGCCACCCAGGAACAAAGAGATTTTAGATGTTTTGTGTTGAGAAGCTTCTAGTGCAGCCACATGGCAATATGAGCTCTGCCTTGATCATATAGGTTGCAATAACTTAGCCAGATGGACAGAAGGTGGTAGTTATGATAGGATGGAACGTGTCCATTTGGTCTAAGGGAAGGCTTCTAAAAGATCTCGTCTCGATGCATGTCGAGTCTTGTGGGGAAAGTGCACCACCTCTCGAGAGGGTAAAACCTAAGTACTTAGCCGTGTCCCTAGACAATTTGAGCATCAAAGGCATTGAAGCAATCAAGGATCTCCTCATCCCAATTTCTCTAAGTTAAAACTTGTTGGGTAAACAAGGGAAACACCTGGAGGGAATCCAGTGTGCCATTGTGTGATGAAAGGTTTTGTCAAAGAGAGAAACTATTTTCAAAGGATAGGGAAAACTTTTTTTATGCAAAGGCAAGCCAAAACTCCACTTAGCCAAATATTCATGTAGATGATAGATTCTCCATATCAATATAAAATCACTTGCCAATACAATTCAAATGTATCGACCCTTGTGGCTATAACTTATTATGTTGCAGGTTTGTTTGATGTTAGTGAAGTTTGTTGAGTAGGGATTACAAGTCTACAACTGTAGGGTTCGCAGCATAGAAAACAAAAAAAATTCCTACGATGGGAACAACTATGTACCAAGATCTATCTACTAGATACAAACAACGGGAGGATGTATATCCGTAGAGAACATACCCTTGAAGACCGACAGAGCTTAACGAGTTAAACTCGTGGTTGATGTAGACGATCTCTTGCTGATCTCAAGATCAAGAGGAAGTCCTTAGCACCACAACTTAGTGGTGCATCCGTGCTCGCACACATGTCCGAGGCACAGAGCAACCTCCGCCTCCTCGCTCTAGCGAGGCAGCGGAAGCACAACTATTTCTTGCCAAATAGCCATCGGGAACATGTATCTCGCTAGTCCGAGACCATGGGGGATAAATTCTAGAGGGGGAGAGAGATCCTTCACGAGGAGGTGTGAGTGAGAAGTGAGGAGGGGGTGCCTTTTATAGGAGAGGGGGGACCCTAAGGGGGTGGCCGACGCATGGGGGATGCACCTTGCCCTCCCCTCATTCATGTGGGTGGACACTCCACTCACAAAAATCCTTTCAATTCCCTCCACTCAAATTCCCATTAAATTTCCACCAAATTTAATGCAAACTCTCATTAAATAAAACTGCTTTTATTTATTCAGATTTTTCTCAATTACTTTAATGACAAACATTCACATATAAACCCTTGCTAGTATTTCATTTCACATGCAAAAAACACTTTCTGCAATTTCACCCAAAAACTTGTTTCGGTATCTAGTGAAATAAATTCCTGCGCTTGTTATTCTTTTCGGCATGATACTTTTGCTCCAATTGGATGTCGTGTCTCTTAAGTGTGTCACCCTACAGTTCGCGAATAATGCGGACATGATCGAGACCCTCTCAGATCAATAATCAGAAGCGGGATCCGAGACCCATCGACTCCCACACATTCAACGATGACTTTCTTGTGATCGTCGGAACCTTTTATGCTAGTATCTTAATCCCTTTGTTTCACGATATATTACATGTCCGAGATTCAATCATTGGTATCTCCATACCTAGTTTGATCTCGTTACTGACATGCACTCTTTTCTCGTTCCCGTGATATAACATTCTAGTGATCAAATCACTTGCTTTAACCAATGTGATATCATCGAGAGGGCCCAAAGTATATCTATCCGTCATCGGGATGAACAAATTCCACTCTCGATCCATGGGCCTCAACATAACAATTTATTAGTTCTAAACCCATCTTTATAATCACCATGTTACAGTGTGACGTTTAATGTTATCAAGAAACTCTTCCAGTGTTAGTGATTGACATGATCTTATGGTCTAAGGATTAGGATCACTTCGTAAGTTGTTATAGCAATATAAACTCAATGACTTTGATCGTAATGCTATACTTCGGATGAATGTTCATCACACCATTACACTAATTTTGTGATCTCGTTATTAACAACATCCAATCTCCATGATCAGGAAACCTTGATCATCTTGTTAATCAACGAGCTAGTTTATGAGAGAGGTATAACTAGGAACTTTCTGTTTGTTTATTAAACACACATGCATTAATGTTATCGTATTAATACAATTATAGCATGCAAAATAAACATCTATCATATACTTGGAATATACATAATAAAAACTTTATTATTTCCTCTCAGGGCATATTCCCTTTAGTATCCCACTTGCACTAGAGACAATAATCTAGTTACATAGTTATGAATCTAACACCCATGGAGTTCTGGTGTTGATCATATTTTGCTCTAGGGAAAGTTTTAGTCAACGGATCTGCTACATTGAGATCCGTGTGTACTTTACAAATCTTGATATCTCCATCCTTGACATGCTCGCGGATGGAGTGAAACCGGCGCTTAATATACTTGGAATTCTTGTGAGACCTTGGTTCTTTCGCATTGGCAATGGCACCATTGTTGTCACAATAGATCACCATTGGGTCCAACGTGCTCGCAACCACACCTAGTTCGGATATGAACTCCTTCATCCAAACCGCTTCCTGAGCCGCTTCCGAAGCAGCCACATATTTGGACTCCGTTGTTGATCCCGCCACCACAGGTTGTTTGGAACTCCTCCAACTAACCGCTCCGCCATTCATGAGAAATATGTATCCGGATTGAGACTTAGAGTCATCCAGATCGGTGTCAAAGCTTCCGTCAACATAACACTTAGCGACGATCTCTTCTTCACCTCCGTACACAAGAAACATATCCTTAGTTCTTCGCAAGTACTTAAGGATATTCTTGACCGCTATCCAGTGTTCCGAACCTGGATCCGATTGGTACCTACTAGTCAAACTAATAGCATGTTCCACATCCAGTCTTGTACATAGCATGGCGTACATTATAGAGCCTATGGCTGAAGCATAGGGGACTTTGTCCATTATCTCTCTTTCTTCCGCCGTAGCCGGACTTTGATTCTTACTCAATGTCTTGCCTTGCAACATAGGTAAGAACCCCGTGTTACTTCCATCCATTTTAAACTTCTTTAAAATCTTATCAAGGTATGTACTTTGCGATAACCCTATTAGGCGCCTAGATCTATCTCTATAGATCTTTATGCTTAATATGTATGACGCTTCACCTAGGTCCTTCATTGAAAATTTGCTGTTTAGATAACTTTTAGCACTGTTTAAAAGATCTATATCATTTCCGATCAATAATATGTCATCCACATATAATATCAGAAATGCCACATGCTCCCACTCACTTTCTTGTAAATAGAAGCCTCTCCATAAGTTTGGACAAATCCAAACTCTTTGATCACCTCATCAAAGCGGAGATTTCAACTTTGTGATGCTTGCTTCAGTCCATAGATGAATCGCTGAAGCTTTCACACCTTGTTAGCATCCTTAGGATCGACAAAACCCTTTAGATGTATCATATACAACTCTTCTTCAAATATTACCATTGAGAAACGCGGTTTTGACATCCATCTACCATATCTCATAATCGAAATATACAGCAATTGCTAACATAATCCTAACTGACTTTAGCATCGCTAACGGAGAGAATGTCTCATCGTAGTCAACTCCTTGAATTTTTCGAAACCCCTTTGTGACAAGTCGAGCTTTATAGACGGTTACATTACCATCAACATCAGTTTTCCTTTTGAAAATCCATTTATTCTCCACGGCATTTCGGTCGTGAGGTAAGTCCACCAAGTTCCAAACTTGATTTTCATACATGGATTCCATCTCGGATTTCATGGCTTCTAACCATTTGTTGGAATCCGGGCTCATCATCGCTTCTTAATACGTCGCAGGGTCATGAATTTCATCAACCATGAAATTCATAACAGGGTTTCCATATAGCTCGGGAGCCGCACGCGTCTTGCTAGACCTGCGAAGTTCGGTAGTACTCTCTTTTGGAGTTTCATGATCATTAGCATTATTTCCCTCTTCAACTTGTGAAGCCAACTCCGGAACGACTTCCGGTGCTGCGCTACTCGCCATACTTTGAAGAGAAGGTTCAATAACCACTTCGAGTTCTACCTTCCGACTACTCACACCTTTCGCGAGAAACTCTTTCTCTAGAAAGGATCCATTCTTGGCAACAAAAACCTTGCCCTCGGATCGGTGATAGAAGGAATACCCATAGTTTCCTTAGGGTATCCTGTGAAGACACATTTTTCCGCTTTGGGTTCGAGTTTATCCGGTTGAAATTTCTTCACATAAACATCGCATCCCCAAACTTTAAGAAATGACAACATAGGTTTGTTTCCAAACCACAATTCATACGGTGTCTTTTCAACGGATTTAGATGGTGCCCGATTTAAAGTGAATGCAGCAGTTTCTAGTGCATAACCCCAAAATGATAACGGCAAGTCCGTCAGAGACATCATAGATCGAACCATATCCAATAAAGTACGTTACGACATTCCGACACACCATTTCGCTGTGGTGTTCCGGCAGGTGTGAGTTGTGAAACAATTCCACACTCTTTCATATGAGTGCTAAACTCGTAACTTAGATACTCACCTCCACGCTCGGACTGTAGAAATTTGATCTTTCTATTACGATGATTTTCCACTTCAT
This sequence comes from Avena longiglumis, assembly GCA_030063025.1. Taxonomy (NCBI): domain Eukaryota; kingdom Viridiplantae; phylum Streptophyta; class Magnoliopsida; order Poales; family Poaceae; genus Avena; species Avena longiglumis. The sequence goes on along the minus strand of CP125973.1, from coordinate 441,380,987 downwards.
TCTGAGATTCCTTGAACTTTTCAAAGGTTTTATACTTGTGTTTCATCAAGTATATATAACCGTATCTACTCAAATTATCCGTGAAAGTAACAAAATAATGATATCCACCTCGCGCCGACACATTCATTGGACCACATACATCAGAATGTATGATTTCCAATAAATCTGTCGCCAGTTCCATTGAAACGGAAAACGGCGTTCTAGTCATCTTATCCATAAGGCATGGCTCACATGTATCAAATGATTCAAAATCAAGTGATTCCAAAAGTCCATCCGAATGGAGCTTCTTCATGCGTTTAACGCCAATATGACCTAGACAGCAGTGCCACATATATGCGGATATATCATCATTAAGTTTAATCCTTTTAGCATCAACATTATGAATATGTGTAACAATATTATCGAGATCCAATAGAAATAAACCATTCATCATCGGTGCATGACCATAAAAGATTTCATTCATATAAATAGAACAACCATTGTTCTCGGATTTAAATGAATAACCACTTCGCATCAAACACGATCCAGATACAATGTTCATGCTCAGTGCTGGCACCAGATAATAATTATTCAAGTTTATTACTAATCCCGACGGCAAGTGGAGAGGCAGCGTTCCGACGGCGATCACATCAACGCTTGATCCATTGCCGACACGCATCTTGACCTCACCCCTTGCTAGCGGTCGCTTGTTCTGCAGTCCTTGATTCGAGTTACAAATATTAGCAATTGAACCGGTATCAAATACCCAGGTGCTACTGCGAGCACTAGTCAAGTACACATCAATAACATGTATATCATATATACCTTTGTTTGCCTTGCCGGCCTTCTTGACTGCCAAATACTTGGGGCAGTTGTGCTTCCAGTGGCCAGTCCCCTTACAATAGTAGCACTCGGTGTCAGACTTAGGGCCAACTCGGGGTTTCTTTTCAGGCACGGCAACCGGCTTGCCGCCCTTACTTCCCTTCCGTTTATCCTTCTTGTCTTTCTTCAAACCAGTGTTCTTATTGATCATCAACACTTGATGTTCCTTCTTGATCTCCACTTCTGCAGTTTTAAGCATTGACATAAGCTCGGGGAGAGACTTCTTCATGCCTTGCATATTATAGTTCATCACGAAGCTCTTATAGCTAGGTGGCAGATACTGCAGAACACGATGAATGCCTAAGTCAATGGGAATCGATATTCCCAAGGACACAAGCTTATCGGCGTAACACGACATCTTGAGTACATGCTCACTTACGGAGCTGTGCTCTTCCATCATGCAACTAAAGAACTTTTCTGATAGATTTAGTTCAACTAATACACTTTACGAATGATCTCCCTCTCAAAAACGACACCCCTCGTGCCTTTTTGGTGATTACATGAACCAAAATCCACTACACCAAGTCCGATCATCACGTGAGTCGGTGTAGCTTCAAAGGCGAGCATCAAATGGGCATCATATCTACTATATGACTCATGCTTAACCTTTCAGTTCGTGTTTCGAGGCCATGTCTGTACATGCTAGGCTCGCCAAGTAAGAACCTTAGTATTCGCGTGTGTAACTGTCTTACACCCGAAATATGGTCGTGGATCCAAGAACACCCGATCCTCACGTGATGTCTTGGAGCGACGAAAACATAATCGGTGCATACTAAAGGAAGAACACATTCTTATCTTGGTATTTAAATAAGGGATCATCTTATTATGCTAATAAAACGCCAAACAAGCAATATAATATGCTATCAAACATCACATGTTTATAAGTGAAATGATATGGTTCCCGCATATGATCTCTATCATACCTCTATGTGTAAGGACAAGGTCTATGGAGCTTACACGTTATGCGTGTTGTAAGAGTATCATCTCATACTTCTACTTACAACATCACCATATCATAACACTAGCCCAGCAACAATCTAAACTAGACGCCTCTAATTTATCCATTGCAAGTTTTACGTGGCTTAGGGCTTTCGAATATAGAACCGTTCTTACCTACGAACATGAACCACAAAGAGGATAACCAAATTGCTGACAACTTGTTGCAAATTATATATTGACTATAGTAGGAGAGACAGACACCCGCTAGCCACTTATGCAAACTAGTTGCATGTCAAGCGTGTAACATGTCTCATGTGCGAGGACATGTAAAGTTTGTCCGGGCCGCTTCATCCCACTATGCCACCAATATCCAAAATACAACTAAGAAGCAATAACATGATCATCATCGCCCACATACTCATATGTGTACTACCTGTGTAAAGCATCTACGCATAGATCCGGCTCTGATACCACTGTAGGGTTCGCATCATAGAAAACAAAAAATTTCCTACGATGGGATAATACCCTTGAATACCGACAAATCTTAACGAGTTAAACTCGTGGTTGATGTAGACGATCTCTTTACGATCTCAATATCGAGAGGAAGTCCTTAGCACCGCAACTTAGCGGTGCATCCATGCTCGCACACACGTTCGAGGCACCAAGCAACCTCTGCCCCCTCGCTCCAGCAATGCAGCGAAAGCACAACTCTTTCTTGCCGAATAGCCACCGGGAACATGTATCTCGCTAGTCCGAGACCATAGGGGATACATTTTAGAGGGGGAGAGAGATCCTTCACGAGGAGGTGTGAGTGAGAAGTGAGGAGGGGTGCCTTTTATAGGAGAGGGGAGGGGACCCCAAGGGGGTGGCCGGCGCATGGGGGCTGCCCCCTTGCCCTCCCCTCATTCATGTGGGTGGACACTCCACTCACAAAAATCCTTTCAATTCCCTCCACTCAAAATCCCATTAAATTTCCACCAAATTTAATGCAAACTCTCATTAAATAAAACTGCTTTTATTTTTCAATTACTTTAATGACATACATTCACATATAACCCCTTGCTAGTATTTCATTTCACATGCAAAAAACACTTTCTGCAATTTTAATCGAAAACATGTTTCGGTATCTAGTGAAATAAATTCTTGCGCTTGTTATTCTTTCCGGCATGAAACTTTTGCTCCAATTGGATGTCGTGTCTCTTAAGTGTGTCACCCTACAGTTCGCGAATAATGCGGACATGATCGAGACCCTCTCAGATCAATAATCAGAAGCGGGATCCGGAGACCCATACTGACTCCCACACATTCAACGATGACTTTCTTGTGATCGTCGGAACCTTTTATGCTAGTATCTTAATCCCTTTGTTTCACGATATATTACATGTCCGAGATTCAATCATTGGTATCTCCATACCTAGTTTGATCTCGTTACTGACATGCACTCTTTTCTCGTTCCCGTGATATAACATTCTAGTGATCAAATCACTTGCTTTAACCAATGTGATATCATCGAGAGGGCCCAAAGTATATCTATCCATCATCGGGATGAACAAATTCCACTCTCGATCCATGGGCCTCAACATAACACTTTATTAGTTCTGAACCCATCTTTATAATCACCATGTTACGGTGTGACGTTTGATGTTATTAAGAAACTCTTCCGGTGTTAGTGATTGACATGATCTCATGGTCCAAGGACTAGGATCACTTTGTAAGTTGTTATAGCAATATAAACTCAATGACTTTGATCGTAATGCTATACTTCGGATGAATGTTCATCACACCATTAAACTAATGTTGTGATCTCGTTATTAACAACATCCAATGTCTATGATCAGGAAACCTTGATCATCTTGTTAATCAACGAGCTAGTTTATGAGAGAAGCATAACTAGGAACATTCTGTTTGTTTATTAAATACACATGTATTAACGTTTCCGTATTAATACAATTATAGCATGCAAAATAAATATCTATCATATACTTGGAATATACATAATAAACACTTTATTATTGCCTATCAGGGCATATTCCCTTAAACAACCAACATGATTTCCTGTGGCACTTGAAGATGAAGGACTCCATGCTATATAGTTACATTTGCTGCATTGTAATAAGACAGCCAAATGAGCTATGTAAGGTGTAATGAATTATTTTATTCCTGGTTATAAGTTGTAATATGACCTTTGTTTCTTAATATTACATCTTGAACTGTGGATGCTAGCTATTCGATCCAGGGACTAGCATTGTAAACACAGAGATCTCTACCTTATCAGGTTGAGACCTCTACAATAATACTAGTAAACTACGTGTTCTTTACACGCTAGTATCTTACCTTATTATGGTATAATAATAGAACACCACAATTAAGTTGGGTACAACACTTGCTCGACCTGCAAATAAATATTTCTCAGGAACTTAGAATAGCAACTACTCTCTTCATTCAGAAATATAAGACGTTTTAGCTTTGTGAATTAAATTATCTAGACGTCTTTTCATGTATAGGTTCGTAGAGGTTCAGAGTGAACCTATACACGAAAAAAAGTTTAGATGCATTCATTTCACAAAGCTAAAATGTCTTATATTTCTAAACATAGGGATTACTTTGGAAAACTTTGACTTCGCATGACCGTTGAACTTTACAATTTCGCTTTTGTACAATTCACAATTGTTATGAGATAATGAACATATGATCTCCATGAACATTGGTTTGAGCCTCCATTCGTCAATATGTATAAGTTTCATCTATTCTTTTTTATACTTCCCAAATTTATGTTTAACTATCATAATTTATAGTTGTGTATGAAACGACCGGAAAGAGTTGTTCCCTTAACATGTTATCTATTAATACTATTTACCATCGCATGGAATATCGTATGACACAAAAGTGTTTTCACCGGTCGGAAGAATGTTCATATCATGCGATTACACAATGCCTCCATCGGCTAGAATCTATTACATTATAGATGGTTTGCATCGCCAATAACGTTATACATGGACCTAATATTTGATTCGTAGTGATAACCTAATCTGCAATGTGACTGTCATGCAATGAACATGTTTCTTGAATTTGCAATAGTTAGTTGTAATTTATGAATCCATAAATGTATTACCCCTCTGTCTTAAAATAGATGTCGAGATTTTGTTTAAATTTGGATATTATTATATACTAAATAATGTAGATACATCTAAATTTGGACAAATCTGTGACATCTAGTTTTAAACACAGGGGGTACATATATTCGTACCAAACCAGATGATAATGGTCTTATGTTAGGAGGCACATGATAAAAAAAACTTGTAGAAATTAACCTTGTAGAATTTCGATGTTATCATGAAAGAATTATATTGTTAGTATATTCCATGAAAGAACCCCGGTTTCATATTTTCACAATTATACATCTTTAGGGGATTTTTAGCCTAAAAATAGCTTCACATATTTTACTAAAGTATTCGTGCAAAATACAATGATTGAAGTTAGTTACATGTTGGAGACTACAGATTTCCAATACGCTGTACTTCATATTAATATATGGGGTGAGTACTTTATGCTAAAAATAATATTTTCTTTGTCTCAAAGTAGATGTCGTAAATTTAATATGTATATACATCTAAATATAGACAAATTTCTAACATCTATTTTGACGGTTAAAATAATTAAAGTTAGTTAAATGTTAGAGACTACATATTACCGATGTATTTTATTTATGTACAGATCAGACGTTAGGTCCTGTTATAATGATAAATTTACATGTTAGAGACTACTCCCTCCATCCCATATTATGTTACGCATAATTTTACATGCAAGTCAAATTTTATAAAAATTGACTAAGAATATACAAAATAATATATATATGTATGATATAAAATGTATATATTATAAAATACATTTCAAGACAATTATAATAATATTAATTTAGTTCATATAAGTTTATAGTTGAATCAAACTACCTGGTCAAACATTGTATAGTTTGACTCTGACAAAATTTTATATGCAACCTAAATTAGGACGGAGTGAGTACAAATTTCGGTTATGTTCTACTTCCTATGTTTTGGAGTGAACCTACGCACTAAAAAAATCTAGATACACTCATGTCACAAAACTAAAACAACTTATATTTTAAAATGGAGGGAGTACTATTTAAATTTCCTCTCTTCCTCTTTCTAAGCATTTTTTCTAATCGGCATCGGCAGAATTATTTGTCACCCAAGTGGACTTGAACACGTTGATTATACAACATCTATTCAGATGAATGAATGATCTAGTGTATAGGCTCACTATAGACTTGTTAAAATGTTCACATCTAGTGGTGGCTACTGATCTCTAGACCATGGAGGCAGTATTTTAATGATTTAGTGCATAGGCTCACCGTCGATTGAATTTGAGTCGAAGCACGCACATGGATGGGCCTACAAACCTGAATACCATATGACAGATGGTGCAGGTGGAGCTTTTCTGCGATGTAGTGGACTCTTCCCGATTCTCAAGACCCCACACTCTCGCGAGTACGAAGGGTCGCGAATCCACACGCTCACAACCGTTAGATCGAATGAGATCTGGTGTGATGAACGATAGATAGAAGGTCCAACATGCAAATCAACGGCTTAGATTTCTATAAAGGTGCATTGGCGGGAACACCGTAGAACTGAGTGGTAAATCTAAATTTGAAAACTCATGTATATATAGTGGTATAGATATCTTCATTTTTAAGCATGCCCATGGAAAGATACCTGTCCCATATAGAAAACGCAAAGGCACATATATAATGGGTTAGTTCATGATGAATAATTGACAAGGCTTACCATATCACAAGACCATGTGGTACATTCCTTATGCTTCATGTGTTGACCAACTTTAAATCACTCTTCACTCTTTGTATTGGTCAACCAAATATCTTCTCGTGCTCCATCTTAATATCTTGAGGTACATAAGAAACTCTTTATTTGATTACATGCTCTAAATCTTAGTCAACCATAACTCAACTAATGAGGCTATCATGACACCGACTTAGAGCCATATCTTGAATTCTTCTATTGAGATCACACTCTCAAGATCTTGATCATATCATATTCTTCTCTTCAACTCGATGATTTTGATGCCAATACTCAAGGTATATCTTTATCTTGATGGCATCCGTACTTGAATCCAACACATGGACTACAAGCACGACCTATGGAATATCCCTCCATATAAAACTCAGTGAAAACATTAGTCCATAGGAATTGTCAATAATCACCAAAACCACATATAGGGGCAATTACCCTTTCAATCTCCCCCATTTTGGTAATTGATGACAACCACAACAAGAGGGTTTATATAATAAATATTAGAATCAAGTATGCAGCTTATCCGAAAATAAGTTGTATACAAGAGGTTGTATTTGATATGGTTAAGTAACACAAAGATAGTAGCCCATATCAAAATCGATTATACTCACATAAACTACAACTAATGCAGGAGATGTGAGTAGAACCAACATATATAGAACAAACTCCCCCACAATATATGCACGTGTGATGATCTTAAATTTCATTGCATACATTGTCAAGCATAACCTTTGGAAGAGTTTCCACTATATATACAACCATGCAAAACATAATAAATATGAAATGCATGAAAGGCAAACACTTAACAAACCAATCTTAAGTAGAAAACCATTTCCCTTAAAACCCTCTAAACTTCTCCCCCATTGACAACAAGTGCCAAAATGGATAACAAGGTTAGAAGGACAATATAGTATGAGTTCCTACACAAAGTGTGCATTACTCGTAATATGAGTGAAATCACATGCACATATCCAATGACGAACACTTGGAGGGAAATCAAACTATATTGAGGATCAAGAATTTCTAAAAGGATAACAAGGTTAAGGATCTTCAAGAGATGAAGAAAGCAATCGAAAGATCCAAATAATCAAATGGACAAATAGTGCTCTAAGTGAAATAGGGAAGCTTCCCAAGATTCGTGTATAAATTAGTTGTTTCATTTGAATACAATATGCACAAACATGAAATCATCACTCCCTCTATTAAGAGACCGTAAAACTGAGCTACCTATGGCCTCGCTCAGCGATTTGGTACGCACAGCCATTACATCCTATTGCTGAACGATCCAGATTGCTCGGTCTTGAAGCCAACGTCTCGACTGTCGGGTTTATGGCCTCGATTTTCTTGACCGAAATCCTCCGGGCCGCTGCTCCGGAGATCGGGGTGACCTGTTGTAAATCGGGCTGAAATGTGAACCACCCAGCCCATACTGCGACCACTACGGTCCACGAGCCCATACTACGAGCACCTTAAACGGAGGCGCCATAATGACGGGATGAATGTCGACTGTCTTCTATTTGTAACCCTCCGTGGTAAGTGCAGCTGCTGGCTCCTCATATACGATGCGCACATATATGATTCAGGGGTTGTCCTGCTCGTAGCTGAGATTGCTATGTTGGAACTGCTCACAAGGTTGTGCGTGACCTCCATCTGCGACAATGGCTTCTGGGAAGGTACGTTTGTTTATGCTTCCATTTTTACTCCTTGTTCTTCAGGGTGAGGGTGCAATTCGTCCAGCAGTTTCAACTCAGCAAGGAATAATTGGTTAATTGATCTAAACTTCTTCTCTGATGTCATGGATGAACTCCTTCTACAAGCTTCTGAGCTTCCCTTTCCTTTCTCTCTAGACTTTGAGGCCACCCATGTGGAGAAAAAGTGTACATGGCCGAGTTCACGGAGCAGGCAGCCCAGATCTATAATGAAATTGTCGAATTCATGGAGAAAGTGGCAAAGACGGATGTATTGTTGAGCTCACAGTCGATGATCGTTACTCATTTTTTAATTTACCTTTAATCTCCCGAGAAAAACTATTTTATTTGCAAGGTTTAAGGAGAGGCAAATGAACACAAGATTCTTTACACCACTGGGTTGATATATTCCCATAAAAATAAATGAAACAAGATGAAGTAGCACGACAAGCTATTTGCACACTTCACCGTCTTTTGTTTTGATATCCTCACTGGGTGCTAATTTTTTGGAATAGTCAAAATAGTGGTTAATATTCTCAGTAGTAGCGGAGCGTGACCAAAATCAAAGAGGGGGCAAAAAAAATATGCCCACCAAATCAAGTCTTCACACTAATTTTGCCGCGCAATTTCATTAGTAACATCAAGAGATGGTTGTCAAGATTAAAAATGCACTTGATTTCTTGATCTACATGGGAATTTCCATAGAAATTAAGAGAGATGAAATAATTCTTTTAGGCCAAAATCACCCATGGCCAGCAGAGATTTATTTTTTACTTAGTAATTGGCACACTAAGAGCTTTGTAATTATTTTTGTAATAAAAAAGGAAGGCCCAAACAAACTAAAGAAAAAAAAGGCCTAAGCTAGCCAACGAAAAACGGACTAGCAGATAACTATTCCTCCTTCTTCCTCAACTGCACGAGACGAAAAAAGCTTTCAATCTGTGCTCTCATGGCGTCCTCGCGAGATATTCTCCACACTGCACATGGAAATCCACTCTGCTCGCCCGGAGCCTTGCCTGACATGGTAGAACGTTTTGCGCTTACGGAAGGGGGGTCGTAGCCCAGTATTGCCTCCAAGGCACTCCACCAATGATTCTCAAACTGATTTCCTACAGGTCAAAATTTTCTTTTGATTAAACTAAAGCACTACCTATAAAAATATTGAGATGTGAAGGATTATTTTTTTTGAGCATAAGTCCAGATGTAAATGTCACAGTGCCATTCGATCTCTACTTATTATTAAGGAAAAGCAGGAATTTTTCTTAGAATAATCATGAGTTGCGACTAATGTGGTTACCTATTACTTATTATTATCGGTGCAACTTGCAAAGTTAGGTTAATGGACAACACAAAGTTGTGAATGGATCAAGTGACATATAATTTGTATGATCACAAAAACATTGTAATTTGAGTTTTATCATTTTCTTTAAAAAATATGAAAATGTCCAACTTTTTATATGTCCTATCTAAAAATTTCTTCAAATATGCACGGGCGCAGCAACGCCCGCTTTTATGGTCTAGTATTATTTAGAACACAACCAAAATACAAAGTTTAGATATAAACCAATACACTTGTCAAGACAAGCTTAAGTCCAAAAGAAACCAAATATGAGATATGAGTGCGTGAAGATGCAATAAAAGTAAACCAAGCACTCATAAATCAAGACCTTACCAAAACCCATTAAAAATCAAGAGGATAAGAATGATGGTCGGAAAAGAGCGAGCATACCAAGGCGAGAGATTAACACTCTCGTGTACATAAGTTTCTAAGTGAAAAAAACATGAGAATAATCCACAAAGAAACATCCACACATAAGAGGTTAATAAAAAAATACATGATATCCAAGCGGAAGTCATAAGATATACCAAAAAGGATATTTTGCTTAATTGCATATATATGGCCCATGGCTCTATTTTATCTTATGGTATATCAATGAACTTCACCAAAGAAAAAGAAAAATCTCCAAACCATCACAACTAACACTAAGGGAACTAATGCTAGTTGGGATATTTTGAGAAAGGCAACAAGTATCAAAAGGAATGATTCAACGCAATTTCAACAATATTGCACATGAGAGTACCTTGAGGAGTTGGTATCCAATAAATTTCTAGAAGGCATATTTGGAATTGGTGAATCATGAACATGATTTTATATACTCCCCATTATATGGATCATCTCAAATTACTCACATAAGCAATAAGGATACATAAGTATTTCAAAGATAATTGCAAGAATCGAACATTTACAAACAAATAAATTCATGCCAAGATGCAACCTACAAGAGATTGGATAGAAGTATAGTATGCATAAATAAGATACTTGTTACCGAGATAGCAATGGTATGATGTAGTAGATAAGAATTTTTAGATCATCCTAGCTTGGCTCCAATTATCATATGGTGACAATACTTTCCTTATAGACGAGATAAGCATCCATTGCATCTCCAACATACCTAAAACAACATTCAAGTACATCTTGGTCCCAAAATTTATTGGGTCCAAAGTGGTTAAAATAACCAGAACACATAGGATATACTCCATAAAAATATGTGCATATTTAGAGATGAAATTTGAATTTCATGCACATCTTAGCCGTTTAAGGATTTGATGGAGTATACCCTATATATTGGATCAAAGAAAGCAAAACATGGTATAAGATATACATTTAGTAAACATGCATGCGCGAGACTTTCAAGATCCAATGAACATATAATTTGGAAAAATCACCAAAATATTCAAGAAGGCATGCAAGGTGTGATAAAACACATTTATTGTCCAAACTATATCAAATAATCAAATCAACACAAGATTTGTTCAACAAAGTTCAACAAAATGAACCGAGAAAAAACTATTAAGCATGAAAGATGAAAATAAAAACACAAATGCTCAAAGATTTATCTCATTCAAGAAAATAAAATAGAGAATAAAGAATGAGATAACAAACTCCCTAAAGAGCAAGGTTTCAACAAATAAACCAAACCCTTAACACTTTTCACAATGGCACAAGGTTCCGAGAAGAAAAGGTTTGTCTTCCACTAAAACACATTTGATAATAATCAAAAACATCATCAAAGAGATGTTCAAAAGCCAAGGAAGACAATGGGATCCACACCAAAATTTTGGAAAGAAAGTAAGGCAATAAGAGGTTAACTCCAAAGTGAAGATGATCCACAAATGCTACCACACACAAGTATATCAATTATCAAAGAGAATGAGTGTATTGGAATAGATTTCCGGTGGTATATTGGACGGATATTAAAGATAAATCTTCACAATAAAAAGCATAGGATATAAATAAAAAGATTAAGAACTATGCAAAGATAGATATTCTTGATAGCTTCAACTAGTCACACAATCATGCAAAGCAATGATTAGAATAACTTGAAGCAAATGGTATCCCAAATAAGATATAGAGATATGTATTTGAGAAAGACCACACCAAGAATTTCTTACTCAAATAAAGACCAAGAAGACGAGCAATAAAAGCTTCTAACAAAAATAGGACCATGTTTGAGCCAACATGCCACCTAGAAACAAGATAATCAACAATATCAACTCTAAGTGGCACTACCTCATATATTCACATTTCCTAGGATTGTGATATGCAAAAGAAGCATATTACTCCCCCATAATATGATATTCATTTTTTCTTAATAAGAGGCAAAACAACCTCAACTAGAGATAATTAATGGACATTTAGAATTTGAATTTCTCATGAGTATGATACACCACATAGTGACTAGATAAGTTTGCAATATCAATACTAAGTGGTAGTACTCATGTACACACATTTTAAGGTTTGAGATATGCTCGAGGCATGTCACTCCCCCAAAATGGGATGTTCCATTAACCACTCGAAAAGAGCCGAATAAGATACCATCAAGATGCATTAGAGGCTCAAAATAAAACACACGAGTAAATGATGTGCCAAACACCTAGACATACTTGAATACACAAAATAATCAAGCATGAGGCACACCAAATACAAACACATACTTGGTACAAAACCAAAACATGTAAAGGGGCAAGTAACTTACAATATAAATGAGTCAAATACAAGTTACCGCGAAGAGGCACATTGGATATAAGATAGGGAAATGATAATCCTTATAACTTGGCCTGATCAAATATAATATATGACCCTTAATTCTTCAAGAGTTAGCCAAGTATCCAATGCCCTCCACAAACACCTATTGATCAAGTTTGAGCTTGGTGGTCCCCAACCAAGTTGGGTCCTAAGAGGTTAGTCACAATAGGCTTGGCAACCCAAATGGTTATTTTCTTGGCACCACTTTGAGTTCCAACAAACTTGGAAAACACATTGCCATCCTTATCCTTTTTAAGATAATAATCATCATCAACAATGATAGGGTTAGATAAGGTACCGTTTGAACATGAAGAGGCAAAGTGCCCCTTCACACGACATATGTAGCAGCAAGTGCTCCCCTTTCTCTTCTTCATTGATTTCTTGGCTTGGGGAGCATTATCTTGATTATTCTTTGGAAGTGGCCTAACTTCAACTTGGGCTTGACCTTGAACTTATGGCCGCTTCCCTTGTTGCTTCTCACTCAAGTGCTTTTTCTTCAATGGACAAGATCTTACATGATGTCCTTCAAACTTGCACTTGAAGCAAATAATCTTGGCCAAATTCTTGACTTGGTCTTGGCCCTTCTTCTTGTTGCTCTTGGACTTGTTCTTTTTATTGGAGTTGAATCCAAGTCCACTTTTATCATTAGGGTATTTTTGCACACTCAAGATATTATCGAGTGTGGATTTCCCTTCATGACTCTTTTCCAAGTCATTCCTTAAGGAAGTGACTTGGGCCTTGAGATCTTTTATTTCCTCTATATGGTTAGTATAAATACAAGTACTAGAGGAAGTAGAAGCTTCATTGTTAGAGAAACAAGGCAAATCAATTAATCCAACACAAGGTTTATCAATAGTATGGCTAGATGGATTACTAGGACTAGCACATGGCAAAATAGCATTTTGAGTAGAAGTTGTGCTAATGTCCAAAAGAGGCTCATAAGATGTTATCTTAGTAATACTTGCCTCACAAGATAACTTTAACCCATCATGGGAGATTAGAAGATCATTATGATAGCCCGAGAGCTTTTCATGACTTTCTTCCAATTTCCTATACTTGCTAGTTAGCAACTCAAGTTGAGATATTAGCTCAACACTCTCCTTTAGGGTAGATGCTTCACAAGAAGTAGAGTTAGTATCACAAGCATCATTAATGCAATTTTCCTTTTCAAGCTCATAAGATTCAATTTTTTGTGTGAGGAGACTATTAGTGTTTGTAACATCCCAAAAATATCAAACTTAGATCATCAAAACACTAATCATCAATCTTAGGGCTAACAAAAACTTTTCTAAGTAAACCCATGAATGCATGCATATGTAAATGCATGGATTTTTAATTTATTTAAAAACCACCTTGTTTGTGTGATCCATTGCTTGTAAAATGTTTCTTATGTGAAATAAACATCATCTAAAACATTTCCCACACTTTTCCTAAAGACAAGTAAATCAAAACAAATATATTAAGTGAATGGTCATTTTGACCAATTTAACTCCTATGCCTACTTTGGTTGTCTCAAACTTTCAAAACCTAATAGAAACTTTTCTAGATCTTTGCACCCCTTGAATGTACTCATAACAAAGTATCAAGGCCCACTTTGTGATCATCCAGAAACTTTCAAATGCATAGTTTAAATGACAATTCAAAATTGAATCTTCTTCATATGGGAAGATCCCACTTTTTCAAAACCCACTCAAACAAGCTCAATTTTCAAAACCCAAGCATCTGCAGACTCACCAGCACCAATCTAGCAAACCCACCAAAATTCATTTCAAAATTCAAAACTTGATTTCATGCGGCCATTTCATCAAACAGGTTGTAGACACAAATCAAACAAAACATCAAACACTATAGTGTGCAGTGATTCTTGCATAACTTGTTCCCTAGTTAGCTCACACACACCTCAGTAGATCATCTAGAAAGATTAGCCCAACACTAGCACCCCTGTGAGCTTGCCATTGCCATTAATGGTGAACAGCCGAGCACCCCCATGTCACCCCATTGTGGACAGCAAGCTAGGAGCAGCAGCAAGCCTAGCCAGCATGTCTGGGAGGCAGCCCACCGTCCACCGCCACTGCCTGTCCCAGCCGCGAGCGTTGCCAAGCCCTGGACCACGCGCACAAGCCGCGCCCAGACCATGCCGAGCGTGCGCCAGAGCGCCACCCTCGACCAGCATCCACAGACCGCGCGCCGCCCTCACCGCGTGCACACACGATCACCACCGACCCAGGAGACCGCCAGACATCCCCGTTTGCCGCCCCGTGCCATACAGCCACCGCCCGCCGTCGAAGACGCCGCCTCTGCCGCGCAGAGCACCGGCCGTTCCAGACCAAACCACACCGCCCCATGCCTCGCGACCATGTCGTTGAGCATCGCCAGGAGACACAGCACCGTCCCCTACCCTTGCCCATGCCTTTAGCCGCCTGTAACGTCGCCCCCGACGAGCTCACCGTGCGCCCCGACGGTCCCCTCGCTCGACTATAAATAGAGGCCACCCCCGCACGATTTCTTCACACCATCTCACTCCCCTCTCCTCACTGATCGTGCCACACCATTCTTAGAGCAAGCCGAGCACCACCTCACCGGAATTTGACTGGAGCCTGCCGCTGCCGGAGAAGAAGGGAGCCAGCGATTGGAGCCGCCCCAAGAGAAGCCACCAGTACCAGGAGGTTCGCCGTCGTCGACTTTGTCGTTCGCCCGCCTCGCTGACCCTCGCCCGTACCCCGGTGAGCCCCCAGCACCCCTCACTGGCCGCGCTAGGTTTCATTCTCGCCGGAGCTATCTCGTGTCGACGATGACCCTCAGCCGTTAGATTAGAACTAGATCGAACGATCCACGTTGCCCCATACCGCTTCGCCCAGCCCCGTGTCACTGACGAGTGGGGACACCCACTTAAGCAGCCATGGAGCCTGTGCTTGTGAGGCCCGTTAGAATTTCCCGCGCAGCCCAGCAATTTAAATTAAAACTTTTCTATTTCTTTTCAAACACACTTCAGCACCCAACTTCAAAAATCAACCCAGATTGATTCAGTGCACCAAATTGGATGAAACCAATTTTGTTGGAAAGATCTGTGAATGCTTAATCCAAGCCCGTTGGATTCAAGTCATTTGGATCTGTAGATCACCCATAGCAAAAATAACAAGGCAGAAGCTTTTCTGCATTCAAACATTTTTCAAATTTAAACCATAAAAGCTTTTGAGTTGACTCCAACTCTCAAAAATCACATTTAACCATACCTTTCAGAATATATAAAAATATAGGTTTACTTGCAGAAATAATGTTCAAGTAATAAAAGAATGCTACATAAGCATTTCTAGCCACTTTAATTAATTAAAATAAAAGGGTAAAACCTTATTAAATTGTGACACCACTTTAAATCACATTCCCATGGACTACAATATGTGGTGATGACATGTGTCAACATGATCCCATATTTGGTTTGGAGAATATTAAATCTTAAGTAGTTTTCAATGAGTAGAAATTACTTTTCTAAAAATAAAAGAGATTAAGTCAAGCCTTAATCTTGTAATGTTAGGGATGATGCTAGATCATCCATAGGACCCTTGTGTGTGATGATTGCAAGTAGTTAAGTATTATTTGGTGATTGTGTACCTCGTATTTATTCATAGACGCTAGTACCGACCAAGGATACTACGAGGAGGAAGGAGGATACTACGAAGAGGAAGCCGAGGAGAACTTCAACCACTACTCTGCACAAGGCAAGCTAGTAACTAAGCAAGCTTACATTGACATTGATGCAAGCTAACCCTTGCAAGATACCCTACTGATGCCACAAACTCATACCTGTGATCCTACCTACTTGTTAAACCAATCCTAGTTTTATAGCAAGCTTCTTACTTTATTTCTTTATCAAAGCTTACTTAGAGGCTACCTAAGAGTTTGGTAGATACTAGACAGTTGTGCTGAAGGTTGCATAAAGAGCATAAAATTTGCCCTAAGCTAGAAACCTTGATATCAGCCTAAGATATAAGGTTGTACTTAGTTGAAACCCCACTAGTTACCACCCCTCATTAGTACTACCCCCACCTGTAGATGCTAGTGCTAAGCATAAAACTTGATCAACTTTTAGATGGGAATACTTGGTGGAAAAATGGTTATGAAAACCTTGGAATGATGGATCATTCTATTGAAATGTTTTGGACATGTGTTTCCAAACACTTGATGATTCTGGTGATAAAAATGTTGAGGCAGGAGCCTTAGCCCTTTTTAAAACTGATGGTTGCCTGGATGCGATACCATTCCAATTTTATCATACAACCACAATACCCGAATATTGGGTAGGGCTTGACTGGAATCTTATATCCCTTAGTATTAGTTCCCTCCCGGCCAAGGTCTGAGCTGAGGCTACCTTGTGAAGATTGTCCACCTATGCAGTACACAAGATGACAGTGGTCATGGTTGGGAGGCCAAACTCACAGGAGAGGTGCTTATACTAGGGCGTGTAATTGAAAGGTTAGGATTGATTATCCGCATACTGAGTATGGTGAATTCAGGATTTGTTCCTGACGGATGTATCGAATGTTGTGGTGAAAGTGTACAATCTCTGCAGAGTGTCAAACTATTCGAATAGCCGCGTCCGCGGTTATGGACAGTTGGAGTGGCCATACTGTTCCCCCGTCAGACTTTTCAAAATTACTTGTGAAATGAAGTGAGACTTTGACTTGAACACAACGGAGTTGTGACCTGGATTACAAGATCCCATTTAGGAGTTATAAAATTGTGACTAGCTTTGGAACCTAGTAGAGATAAACCTGGCTTTTTGCAAAACAACCCTAGAGCCTAGTGTCCTATTATCCAAAAACCCCTTTACCTGTTAGTATTAGTTTGCGAGTACTTAAAGAGTACTCATGGCTTTGTCCCTGGCTATTCCCATGGCCAGACTATGAAGAGGAGTACCTAGAAGACGGACCCCAGGAAGGTTACGACAACTAGGATCATCTCCCATCGTCAGCATTGCCTGTGACCCCGAAGATGGAGCTTCGCCTACGCTACCATTATTATTACGTATTCCGCTGCTTGATGTTGTATTAAGAACTGGATCATGAGATCCCTATTTGTGTAAGAACTTTGTATCGTTTGTAATGGATGATGTACTATGGTATCCAATTCTGTTATGTCTCGCAAAAATGGTAATCCTGGGATTGCGATGTATGGCATAAGAGGCATCTAGGATTGAAAAATCCGGGTGTTGACAAGTTGGTATCAGAGCCATCCTGGCCATAGGAGACCCTAGTTAGGTTGGACGTTGAACCCAAAAACTTAGTTTCAAAAACCAAAGAAAACAAATATTTACGAAAAATTATTCTCATTCTTACCTCTTTAATTCTTTAATAAAACTCATGTTCCTCAAAAACTCTTGCAAAATAGATAAAATTTTGACACACTTGATCACTCTGCTAATCTACTCATCCTCTATTTTAATAGATGGATGTGAAGTACAGCAAGTTTTACCAACTTGGGAATGGAGGAGACCTTATCTTTGAGAGGGATCTGGATCAGCTTTCGGAACTTCTGGAGCGTCCGCACCCCGAGTTCTTCGGAGCTCAGCTCAATGATCAAGGAGGAGAAGATCTGCAGTGGCTAATTGTTGCAAGTCTCCGAGGAAAGATTGAACCTCCCACTGCGGAGGGAATTCAGTTTACCTTGAGGGAAAACAACTGGCTCGATGGACTTGCCAGAGCAATGCAGGAAGCTCTTTCCCGTCTGTGTGGGCAGAGCATCAATCAGATCAAGGGTACTCGCTTTGAGTTTTGCCCAAGGCGTGATGCAAATGGACAACCACTAGAAGCCCCATACCACCCCGAGCTGAAGACTCAATTGGACCACCTTAGCTTCATGATGTATGATCGTCAGCAGGAGTTGGACAACTGCCGTGACTATTGCAACCACAAGTCGGCCATCATCAAGACGAAGGACCAGACCATCGCCATGCTAGCAAAGGATCATAAGTCTCGCCGCCGTCAGCTCGACAAGAAGGAGCGCATTATTGCCCGTCTTCGCCATCGCATCTCATCTATGGAAGAGACCATCCACGAGAGAGACATGCAGTTAGAGGAAAGGGAGAATGCCGGAGAGGATCTTCGTGGAGACCCTTACTCCTATCTCAGCGATGACGATGATTTTCTGGAGGATTAGGCCATGGACTTCTTCACTGATGAGGATGATTTTGCCTTCATCGATGATGCTGAAGATGATGAAGCCACAGACTCCGAGGAGTAGTAGCACTGAGCACTAGCGTAGTGAGTAGTAGTCGGTCCCACTGTATCGTAGTTTCCAGAATGGTTCTTAAAACCATCTGTTTTTCTTTGTTGTGGTGTGTGTTGTACTGTGTGCTATGAGTGAATGAATGAAAAAGCAAGTTGCTAGAAAAACCTGAGTCAAACTCGAAAAACTTTTCAAAAACCCAAAACCTTAGCAATTTCCCTCTTTTCTCATAATCTATATCAATCTTCAGATGCCACATGGAGGAAGTGGTTCAGCCCCGGACCCGATGTTGCAGATCCTGCAAATGTTGACTTCTGACCATGGCTGAAAGAGCGAACGTCAACCTAGCCACTCTGCAACAGATAGCCCAGCTAGCCCACAACAACCAAGGCCATGGAAATCAGGACAACCATGGTTCTAAGCTCAAGAATTTCCAGAATACCAACCCACCCGTTTTCACCAAGTCAGAAGAACCCCTAGACGCCGATGATTGGCTGCAAACCATGGAAAATAACTTAGAAGTAGCAGGAGTGGAAGCCAATGAGAAAGTCCTATTCGCCACCCATTATCTAGCCGGAGATGCCAGGGCATGGTGGAACAGTGTTCGTGCAATGACCGGAGGCCAAATGATGACCTGGGAGGAATTCAAGGTCAAGTTTCGCAGAACCCATGTGCCACCAGGTTTGATCAAGAGAATGAGAGACGAGTTCAGAGAGATAAAACAAGGAAGGATGATTGTAGTGGAATACCGTGACAAATTTTTGTCATTAGCTAGGTATGCCCCGGATGAGATAGACACCGAAGCCAAGAAGAAAGAAAGATTCCTGAATGGTCTGCATGACGAGATGCAGACAGTGTTAGTCAATATCCCTTTTGCTGATATTGAAGCCCTTGTCGACTCTGCTATCTAGATGGAAGGAAAGATCAACCAGGCCAATGAGAACCGCAAGCGTCGCATGATGCATCAACCAGGAACCCATTAGACCCCAAAGTATCGCCCCAATGCATCTCCAGGATTTGCCCCCAGAACCAACAGACCCCCTATGACCCGTCCGGCCTATCCCAACCGTGGAAACCCTAGACCCGGAGGAAATCACAACAACCCCGGTAACCCTAGCAATTTCACCCGTGCCCCACCCAAGTTCAACACCAACAATGCTACCGCCAACCCCAATACTGCCCCGAGGACTGGAAGCAATGCTGTGCCTGTCACAGCTAAGGACAAGTCACAAGTGACCTGTTATGACTGTGGAAATAAAGGCCACTATTCTAACGAGTGCCCCAACAAGAAGAATGCTACAGCCCCCAACGCCAATGTCCCAGCTCAGCAGCAGCGTCGTGTCCATCCAGGGAGAAGATTTGCCCCAGGAAATTAACTCAACCGCAATGGCCGTCTTTTTCTCATGCATGCTGAAGAAGCTCAGGAAGCGCCAGACGTCGTGCTGGGTATGTTTTCTGTTAATTCAGTACTTGCAAGAGTGTTGTTTGATTCTGGTGCATCACATTCATTTGGCACCGAAGAATTTGCCTGCACTAGTAAAATTCAACCAACCAAATTGAAGCACGTGATGATTGTACAAATTCCCGGATCAACCACCAAGGCTAGGCAAATTTGCAAAGCCGTCCCTATCCGAATCCATGGCATAGATTTTTATGCTAACCTAATAGTACTCGGAACTAAAGGTTTGGAAGTAGTACTAGGAATGGATTGGATGTCCAAACATAAAGGATTGATTGACTGTGCCAAGAAAGCCATCACCATGACCAGATCTGGAATATCAGTCGAGCATATATCTGAAACCTTACCTCGCCAATTCAAGTGTAACAAGAGTCTAGCCCAACCTACCATTGACCAAGTTCGGATAGTCTGCGAATACCCCGATGTATTTCCAGATGTTTTGCCCGGTATGCCCCCAAATAGGGATATCGAGTTTATCATTGAACTAATCCCCGGAACAGGACCCATAGCCCAGAGACCCTATAGTATGAACCCGTCAAAACTAGAAGAACTGAAGAAGCAACTGGATTCCATGTTGGAAATCAGATTGATTCAACCAAGTGCGTCCCCATGTAGATCACCTGTCTTGTTTGTGGACAAGAAGGATGAGGTAACCGTTTGTGTACGGATTATCGGAAGTTGAATGATGTCACCATCAAAAACAAGTACCCCTTTCCCAAGATAGAAGATTTGTTTGATCAGTTGACCGGTGCCCAAGTGTTTTCTAAGATTGATCTTAGGACTGGCTATCATCAACTCAAAATTCGTGCAGAGGATATTCCAAAGACTGCCTTTACCACCAGATATGGATTGTATGAGTATACAGTCATGTATTTTGGATTAACCAATGCCCCCGCTTATTTCATGAACCTCATGAATAAGATTTTTATGGACTTCCTGGATAAGTTTGTCGTTGTTTTCATCGATGACATTCTGATTTATTCCAAATCAGAAGAAGAACATGAGATACACCTAAGGACCATTCTTGG
Source organism: Avena longiglumis (assembly GCA_030063025.1). Lineage (NCBI taxonomy): Eukaryota > Viridiplantae > Streptophyta > Magnoliopsida > Poales > Poaceae > Avena > Avena longiglumis. The sequence continues at coordinate 441,359,877 of CP125973.1, read as the reverse complement.
AACCCTTAGAGAGCATCAGTTGTATGCCAAGTTCAGCAAATGTGAATTTTGGTTACAGGAAGTAGGATTCCTCGGTCACATTGTATCAGCCGGAGGAATTGCCGTTGACCCTGCCAAAGTGAAAGATGTAGAAGATTGGCAAGCCCCAACCAGTCAAACCCAAGTTCGTGCTTTTCTCGGATTGGCGGGATATTACCGCAAATTCGTAGAAGGATTCTCGAGTATCGCCCGACCCATGACCCAATTGCTGAAGAAGGACAAGAAGTTTGAATGGACAGACAAATGTGAAGCGAGTTTTCAAGAACTCAAAAGGAGATTGATTTCAGCCCCAACCTTGATCATGCCGGATATCACGAAGCCCTTCGATGTGTATTGTGACGCATCCAAGATTGGTCTCGGATGTGTGCTAATGCAAGAAGGCAAGGTTATATCTTATCTATCGCGACAATTGAAGCAACATGAACAAAATTACCCAACCCATGACCTCGAACTCGCAGCCGTAGTTCTAGCCCTGAAGACATGGAGACATTACCTTATGGGAAATCGTTGTGAGATTTATTCGGATCACAAGAGCCTAAAGTATATATTCACTTAGAAGGAGATGAATATGAGGCAGAGAAGATGGATTGAGCTAATCAAGGATTACGACCTGGACATTCACTATCACCCTGGTAAAGCCAACGTGGTAGTCGATGCCCTTATCAGATTGCCGTGCCGCTTGAACTCCATGATTTTGAAGGAGCAACCAAGTTTGCACAAAGAGATGGAAGATTTTAGAATGGAATTAGTAAGTGAAGGATTTTTGGCTAGCATAGAACTTCAGCCCACTTTGATCGGTCAGATTAAAGAGGCGTAGAAAGGAAATGCTAGTATCAACGGAATCAAGCGTCGCATGGGTATAGGCAAAGTACCCGGATTCACCGAGGACGAAGAAGGAGTTCTGCGATACAAAGGACGCCTTTGTGTACCATCAGATTCTGAGTTGAAAGAAGTTATCTTGAAGGAGGCTCATGATACTCTTTATTCTATCCATCCCGGAGGAACTAAGATGTATCAAGATTTGAAGGAGCAATTTTGGTGGCATAAGATGAAGAGAGAAATCGGAAGCTATATCGCCAAGTGTGATATATGTCAGCGAGTCAAGGCCGGACATCAAAGACCCGCTGGATTGTTGCAACCTTTGCAAATTACGGAATGGAAATGGGATTCAGTAGGAATGGACTTTATCACTAGACTACGTACTTCTAGTAGGGGAAATGACTCTATTTGGGTCATAGTGGACAGATTGTCCAAAGTCGCCCATTTCTTGCCCGTTAAAACCACCTATCAGAGTTCGAAGCTAGAAGAGTTGTACATCGCTAGAATCGTTAGTTTGCATGGAGTCCCTAAGAATATAGTATCGGATCGAGGAACTCAGTTTACCTCGAGATTCTAGAAGAAAGTCCAAGAAGGTTTAGGAACCCGCCTAGATTTCAGTACCGCGTATCACCCTCAGACCAATGGACAAACGGAGCGAGTAAACCAAATACTCGAAGATATGCTTAGAGCATGTGTATTAGAATATGGATCCAAGTGGGAAGACTGTTTGCCGTTTGCAGAATTTTCTTACAACAATAGTAATCAAGCCAGTTTGCAAATGGCCCCATTTGAATTCATGTACGGAAGAAAGTGCCGCACCCCTTTGAACTGGTCGGAAGTAGGAGAGAGTCAGATCTTCGGACCCGACATCCTACGAGAAGCAGAAGAGAAGGTTCACAAGATTCGTGAGCACCACAAGACAGCCCAATCCCGACAGAAGAGTTACGCCGACAAGAGATGTCGAGACCTCGCCTTCAACATCAGAGATTTTGTTTATCTGAAAGTGTCGCCATTGAAGGGAATCCAGCGTTTCCAACTCAAAGGAAAGTTAGCCCCCAGATATATCGGACCTTCCAAAATTTTGAACCGTCGAGGAGAAGTATCATATCAATTGGAACTACCTGAAGAGATGTCAGCTGTGCACAATGTGTTCCATATCTCGTTACTTCGCAAGTGTCTCGAAGTCCCCGAGAAGACCGAAGTGTTCAAGAATATCGATCACCGGACCATAGAGATCAACGATGACCTAACCTATCCCGAAGTACCCATCCGCATTTTGGAAGAAGCCTTTCGAACTACCAGAACCCGAAGCATCAAGTTTCTCAAGATTCAGTGGAGCAACCACACAGAAGAGGAAGCTACCTGGGAACGCGAAGATCACATCAGGACGGAGTTCCCAGATCTCTTCAAACCCAAGGTAATCTTTTCGTCCTTTTTCAAATCTCGGGACGAGATTTTGTTTAAGGGGGGAAGGTTTGTAACATCCCAAAAATATCAAACTTAGATCATCAAAACACTAATCATCAAGCTTAGGGCTAACAAAAACTTTTCTAAGTAAACCCATGAATGCATGCATATGTAAATGCATGGATTTTTAATTTCTTTAAAAACCACCTTGTTTGTGTGATCCATTGCTTGTAAAATGTTTCTTAGGTGAAATAGACATCATCTAAAACATTTCCCAAACTTTTCCTAAAGACAAGTAAATCAAAACAAATATATTAAGTGAATGGTCATTTTGACCAATTTAACTACCATGCCTACTTTGGCTGTCTCAAACTTTCAAAACCTAACAGAAACTTTTCTGGATCTTTGCACCCCTTGAATGTACTCATAACAAAGTATCAAGGCCCACTTTGTGATCATCCAGAAACTTTCAAATGCATAGTTTACATGACAATTCAAAATTGAATCTTCTTCATATGGGAAGATCCCACTTTTTCAAAACCCACTCAAACAAGATCAATTTTCAAAACCCACTCAAACAAGATCAATTTTCAAAACCCAAGCATCTTCAGACTCACCAGCACCAATCTAGCAAACCCACCAAAATTCATTTCAAAATTCAAAACTTGATTTCATGCGGCCATTTCATCAAACAGGTTGCAGACACAAATCAAACAAAACATCAAACACTATAGTGTGCAGTGGTTCTTGCCTAACTTGTTCCCTAGTTAGCTCACACACACCTCAGTAGATCATCTAGAAAGATTAGCCCAACACTAGCACCCTTGTGAGCTTGCCATTGCCATTAATGGTGAACAGCCTAGCACCCCCATGTCACCCCAGTGTGGACAGCAAGCTAGGAGCAGCAGCAAGCCTAGCCAGCATGTCTGGGAGGCAGCCCACCGTCCACCGCCACTGCCTGTCCCAGCCTCAAGCGTTGCCAAGCCCTACCACGCGCACAAGTCACGCCCTGACCATGCCGAGCGTGTGCCAGAGCGCCATCCTCGACCAGCATCCACAGACCGCGCGCCGCCCTCACCGCATGCACACACGATCACCACCGACCCAGGAGACCGCCAGACATCCCCGTTTGCCGCCCCGTGCCATACAGCCACCGCCCGCCGTCGAAGACGCCGCCTCTGCCGCACAGAGCACCGCCCGTTCCAGACCAAACCACACCGCCCCATGCCTCGCGACCATGTCGTTGAGCATCGCCAGGAGACACAGCACCGTCCCCTACCCTTGCCCATGCCTTTAGCCGCCTGTAACGTCGCCCCCGACGAGCTCACCGTGCGCCCCGACGGTCCCCTCGCTCGACTATAAATAGAGGCCACCCCCGCACGATTTCTTCACACCATCTCACTCCCCTCTCCTCACTGATCGTGCCACACCATTCTTAGAGCAAGCCGAGCACCACCTCGCCGGAATTTCACTGGAGCCTGCCGCTGCCGGAGAAGAAGGGAGCCAGCGATTGGAGCCGCCCCAGGAGAAGCCACCAGTACCAGGAGGTTCGCCGTCGTCGACTACGTCGTTCGCCTCGACCCCTGCACTCCCGGTGAGCCCCCAGCACCCCTCACTGGCCGCGCTAGGTTTCATTCTCGCCGGAGTTGTCTCGCGTCGACGATGACCCTCAGTCGTTAGATTAGAACTAGATCGAACGATCCATGTTGCCCCATACCGCTTCGCCCAGCCCCGTGTCACTGACGAGTGGGGACACCCACTTAAGCAGCCCGCGGGAGCCCTGTGCTTAGCAGGCCGGCCCGTTAGAATTTCCCGCTCAGCCCAGCAATTCAAATTAAAACTTTTCTATTTCTTTTCAAACACACTTCAGCACCCAACTTCAAAAATCAACCCAGATCAATTCAGTGCACCAAATTGGATGAAACCAATTTTGTTGGAAAGATCTGTGAATGCTTAATCCAAGCCCGTTGGATTCAAGTCATTTGGATCTGTAGATCATCCATAGCAAAAATAACAAGGCAGAAGCTTTTCTGCATTCAAACATTTTTCAAATTTAAACCATAAAAGCTTTTGAGTTGATTCCAACTCTCAAAAATCACATTTAACCATACCTTTCAGAATATATAAAAATATAGGTTTACTTGCAGAAATAATGTTCAAGTAATAAAAGAATGCTACATAAGCATTTCTAGCCACTTTAATTAATTAAAATAAAAGGGTAAAACCTTATTAAATTGTGACACCACTTTAAATCACATTCCCATGGACTACAATATGTGGTGATGACATGTGTCGACATGATCCCATATTTGGTTTGGAGAATATTAAATCTTAAGTAGTTTTTAATGAGTAGAAATTACTTTTCTAAAAATAAAAGAGATTAAGTCAAGCCTTAATCTTGTAATTTTAGGGATGATGCTAGATCTGTTGGAGATATGCCCAAGAGGCAATAATAAAGTGGTTATTATCATATCATCACACTTATGATAAATGTTTACATACCATGCTATAATTGTATTAACCGAAAACATTAATACTTGTGTGATTTGTAAACTAAAATAAGAGTCCCTAGTAAAGCCTCTTGTTAAACTAGCTTCTTGGTTAATATACGATCATGGTTTCCTGATCATGAACATAGAGATGTTATTAACAACAGGATCATATCATTAGGAGAATGATGTGATGGACATACTCCTATAGATAAGCGTAGCATAAAGATCAAGTCATTTTAAATAGTTCAATTGCTATATGCTTTCTGATACATAGTAACCTAATTCCTTCGACCATGAGATCATGCATATCACCTTTGCCGGATGGATGCTTTGATGACATCAAACACCACACCGTAACTGGGTGGCTATAAAGGTGGCATTGAGTGTTCGGAAAGTATTGGTTGAAACACATGGATCAAGAGTGGGATTTGTCCATCCATATGACGGATAGATATACTCTGGGCCCTCTCAGTGGAATGTCATCCAATTAGCTTGCAAGCATGTGACTGGCTCACAAGGGATCACATATCACGGTAACGAGAAAAGAGTACTTATCGGTAATGAGGTTGAACTAGGTATGCAGAGATACCGACGATCATAACCTCGGATAAGTAAACTATCGTGAGACAAAGGGAAATTGGTATCGTGTGTAAGTGGTTCATTCGATCGCAAAGTAATTGTAGAAATATGTGGGAGCCATATGAATTTCCAGATTCCTCTATTGGTTATTGTTCGGAGAAGTGTCTCGATCATGTCCGCATAATTCACGAACCGTAGGGAGACACACTTAAGGATTCGACGTTGTTTGAGTAGTTATGGTATTATGAGAAAGAGACCGAATGTTGTTCGGAGTCTCGGATGGGATCCGGGATATCACGAGGTGATCCGGAATAGTCCGGAGAATAAGATTCATATAAGGAAAGTCCCGTTTCGGAGTTCGGAAATGATTCCGGTGTTTTCATCAGGAATGTTCTAGAAGGTTCCGGAATGTCCGACACTCCGGGGGGAAGGGGTACATGAATGTGTCATTACATATTGGAATGATTGCATCATGTACTAAGTGTTCTTGCTGTTCCAAATAAAGGATTAAATTGAATCCTAAAACTGAAAAGTCAAATTGCCAGTTTGAAAGTCAAACGGCTAAAACAGGAAACTGTGGGAAACAAGCAAGAGGAGGTTGAAACCAACTTGGAGGAGGAGTCCCTCCTCTCCAAGCCGGAGCTCCACCCAAGGACGACTTGGGGAGGGACTCCCTCCCCTTGGCCGCCCCACCCACCTATAAAAGGAGGGGCAGGGCCTCCTCCTCTAGACACACAAGTTCCTATCCTCTAATCTCTGGTTTAGAGCCGTTTTGGTTTAGAGCTTCTAATTGCTCTAGCCTTCGGTTTAGAGCCTTCTAATTGGTGTGTCTAAACCCTAGACCACTAATAGCTCTCTCTCATACTCCACCATACTCGCCGGCTTAAGGCGAAGCCTCATGATCTCCTCTACTTCCGATACCACGTTGTCAGCCGGAATCGTGAGGAGAGTGCTACAACCTCCGCTGTTGGTACAAGGAGAGGAAGGTCTTCTTCGAAATTTAACGTGTGACCGATCAGGAAGCGCCGAACGCAGCCTTGGAAGGATCGCTCACACGATCTTGAGATCGGAAAGAGTACGACTACATCACCCACGAGAATCTGCTCTCGTTAACCGCTTTGGAATCTTTGAGGGTAAGTTATTCCATCGACTCATTGCTACAATCTAGTAGATAGATCTTGGCTTGTTTGTTTGTATGCGATAGAAATTTTTTGTTTTCCATGCTACGAACCCCTACAGTGGTATCAGAGTCGTGTCTATATGTAGATCTGTTGCACGAGTAGAACACAATGGTCATTGTGGGCGTTGATGCTTTTATTGTCGATTGCTTCTTGTGTACTTTGCATCTTGCGGTATGTTGGGATGAAGCGGCCCGGGCTAACCTTACATGACATCGTTCATGAGACTTGTTGCACGCTCGACATGCAACTTGTATTGCATAAGTGGCTTTGCGGGTGCCTGTTTCTCCTAGCATAGTTAAGATCCAATTTACAATGGGTTATTAACAATACTAGTATCAATGTTGTGGTTCATGTTCGTAAGTTAGAATGACACTTATTGAAAGCCCCAAACCACGTAAAATATGCAAAGAAAGTAGAGGCGTCTAACTTTGTTTTGCAGGGGTGTGCATTGATGTGATATGGCCATGATTGTGATTATATATGATGTATGCAATGTTCCTTATTGTAAGTCGGCAACCGGCAGGAGCCATATGGTTGTCTTTAATTTCTGTTAAGACCCCGTGTCTATTCAAAGTAGTTGTAATAGTTGAAGCCGGTGGACGACAACCATGGAGAAGCATCATTGACCTTGATGCAATGTCGGTGATGATGGAGATCATGTCCGTGCTTGAAGATGGAGATCGGAAGCACAAAGAAGAAAGGCCATATCATATCACATATTATGAATTGCATGTGATGTTTATCCTTTATGCATCTTGTATTGCTTAGTAGACGACGGTAGCATTATAAGATGATCCCTCATGCACATGAATTTCAAGTCATAAAGTGTTCACCCTTAGTTAGCACCGTTGCTAAAGCTTGTTGTTTCGAAGCACCACGTGATGATCAGGTGTGTTAGATTCTACAAGTGTATACAACGTGAGCAAGCCAGATTTGCTCATGCGGAAACTATGGTTTGATCTTGACGAGCCTAGCATGTACAGACATGGCCTCAGGAACACAGATTACCGAAAGGTAGAGCATGAGTCATATAGTAGATATGATGAACATGTTGATTGTTCGCCATTGAAGCTATATCAACTCTCGTGATGATCGTTTTTGATGTGGTGGATTTGGTTCGTGTGATCACTAAAACAATGTGAGGGATATTGTTTTGAGTGGGAGTTCACCTAGATTAATTTAATTATTAATTAGAACTCAATTTATCATAAACTAAATCAAAGTGAATTTGCATAGTTGTTGTAGTCATTGGCATCCGTTTACCACCTTGCGCTTAGTTATAATTGAGATGATAGAACTATAGAATTCTGGTTAGTTACTTTACGAACTGGTATCGTATTGTTTTGAAGTGTTAATCTAAAGTTTAAAAGTCCTATTGCAAACTTTCAGTAAAGTTCCAGTTACTCCATGAAGTTTAATAATTGGTATTAAAACAAGAGTGACAATTCCAAGTGTTAGTGTATAAGTATCATGTTTGTCTCCATGATTCTTGATATTCAAAGGATTGTCTTAATATCAAGGTTATCTAGGATCTGAAAGAGTTGTTTCAGAAACAATGATGTGTGGAAGATATTGTGATATCTGAAACGAAGTTTTGGTTGCAACATGACAGAGTATAATATGGCAAAAGTCATGTTCTCATATTTGATGAGAATTTGCAAAAGGTTGGAGACACTAGTTGTCCTAAACCTCCAAAAGTTTTTTTTTGGGAGAGCAACATTATACTCACGATTCACCGTTACAAGCTAAAAGTAGCTTGATCATGGATAATTCCATGATAAGGGTGAATATTTTATGTAGGTAAAATATTTACTACACCAAGAGATTACTAAAGAAAGGAATTTGAAAGAACACCAAACATTTGATGATGGTGATCTACTTCAAAGTGCAAGTCCAAAGACATTGGTATTTAATTATACACGCTTTGGACTATATGTCATATGTATGACTCCACTATTGATGTTGATAGATTCTTTCAAACAGAAAAGGAAATACTGAAAGAGAATCTCATAAATATATGGCAGAAAGGAAAAGACTAGAATTGTTCAGCTTAAGTATATAGATGATATACATGTTATGGCTATATTCTTTGCTTATTAAACAATGTGGTTCTCAAGTATTTGATACTGAATTTGTTGGTGTGAATCGTCATACGAAACAACACAATTCATGAACTACAATGGCCTAAGTAACTAGCAAAAGAATATGTGATGATGTTCATCGAGAACAAATAAAGGGTTATTGTGTTGCTCGTTAAACATCAAAGCTTGCTTTCAAAGATTTGTTTTATCAGGTATTATGAGAACAAAAGGGTTGTTCAAATAATTGCCGTAATCCATAAAAGATGGATTCGCAAATCTCGTGGGAGACATCACATCCATAAAACTAGTGCTAAAGATGTCGAAAGACAAATTGATTGAAAGATCACTTAGGAAGTAATATCGCCGTTTAAATTATATTGGAAAGAAAACATGAAGAAACTCCATGTGGATGGAATTTTGGAGTCTTTTGATTTTCTGATCACATGACGCTTGTGAAACTTTCCTAGAGATAATTAAAACTTCGTTCATAGGCCAAAAGGGAACGAATGACTAGCCTATTGGAACTTGTACATATTGTTGTACGAAGTCAATTATGTGTAGTCAAGAGCGATGGATTTCAACTTCATATGCTTTCTCCGAAAATTTGAGTGAATATATGAATATTTACTTAATAAGGATGAAGTATGAAACATTTGAAAAGTTCAAAGACTTTCAAGATGAAGTGCAAGATCATTGTAACAAGAATATAAATAGTTTATGATAAAATCATAAAGGAAGATATTTGAGTTACAAGTTTAGCATAATACCTAAGATTTAAGGAATCGTTCCGTGGATTTGCATGTCCCGAAACACCATAAGAGTATGGAGCATTCGAGATATGTAACTAAACCTTGTTTGACATGGTAAAGTCAAAGGTATAATTCATAAAACTGCCATTATATTTTAAAGATTAAAAGCTTTAGAGATTACCGTTTTTCCACTGAAAAGAGCTCCATCATAATCCGTTGAAATGACACCATATGTTATGGTTTGGGATAAAACCCAAGTTGTCCTTTCTTAAAACATTGGTATGCTTTGCATAAGAAAGATGTTTGCAACCAAAGTTGGATGAACCTGTCTTTGTATGATTATTTCGAATAACTGTTGAGTATTCCTCCATAACACCAGAGACAAAAGTGTTTGTCGCTTAGAACGTCAAGTTTCTTAGAGACGGAATTTTTCGTGAAAAGTTAAGTGGGAGGACAAAAGAACTTTGATAAGGTTAAAAGAACCTTAGCTATATGTGCAAAGTTGCGCAGCGCCGAAAAGTGTTCCGAAGGCAGCAACAATGCTCATGGCTCACGTGCCTCAAAGGTTGTGGTCACAGAGATCTAAGTTCCTATTGAAACAAGTAGGTCGGGTAAACAATCAAATACCAAGATTTGAGAGTTAAATCATTATTTGAAAATAATGAATCGACTACATGCAAAGAAGCGATGATGGTCCCTTACTCCGTCTAATGGCTTGAAGCCATAAAATCCGTGATAGTTCCATACACGAAAAATCAAGTTTTGAACTTGAAGGACCCTCAAGAAAGGTGTAAGACCTTACAGTTGTGTTTGGATCTATAAATAACTAGACATGGATGTTGCACATCTATGAAATAGTCGATATGTTGGGAAAGAGTTCACAACAATGTTCAAAGGTTGACTATGACAAGATCTGATCTTTCATAGTAATATTTAGTCTAGACGGATTAGTGTAGCAACCACTACATATAATTTTGTTATATGGTAGTTGAATAAACAAAACAAGTTCTTCTAATAGAATTGTTACCTAGGACATGTGAATAACATGGTCCATAAGGGTTTTTGTTAATTCAAAGGATGCTAAAAGCATATGCAAACTTCAATGGTTGAAGTAAGCATAGCGGAGTTGGAATCTTCACTATGATGAAACTGTTAAAGAGTTTAATTTCATCAGAGACAATGAAGATGCTTGCATTTGCAAGAAATTAAGTGGGAGCGCTAAGACATGTTTCTAATACATTATGTGGAAGACATATTGTTGATTGGAAATAATGTATCTTTTATTAACACAGGAGAAGAATTTCATCTCGATGAAAGACTTAGGCATAACCCAAATAATTTGGCATCAATAGACACCAATATGGTTGTGCCAGAAGTACATAGATGAGATATTGAATGAGTTCAATATAGAAACTACAAGAAAGGTTCTTGTCGCATAGAAACGATTGAATATGTTCAATATTGATGATATATTCAAGTGTATTGACACTTGGTAAGTGAAACAAAGAGTCAAGTATAGATTTATACTTGATGTATGAAATCACAAAGAGTAATTATATCAATCATACTGTGATATGTACAAATCCAGATATGTCCTATGCTCTAAATGTTATGAGTATATACCAGAATGATTCATAAGATGATCATTGGACAATAGTAAGGATATTCTTATGATCTTTTGGAAGAACTAAGAGTATATTATTTGTAGAAGTGACAAATAGATGGTTAGTTCATTGTAAAAGTACTACATTGATACTAGTTTTGTCACAAAGTACAAATTAAGTTTATCTCAATCTAAACTAAGGGTGGCACAATATAATGGAAAGTGAGTTCCATAATGGATTTGGATGAGTTCCAAAGTTAAGACATTGTGATAGATACTACAACAAAAGGCTAAGTAAATGACTGCTACTATAGCAGCAAAAGAGGGCATTTGTGTCAAGTAGTTTGTTATCAAACTAGGTGTAGTTCACAGTGGGATAATACTATGAAGATATATTGTACGACAATATTATCAACATGTTTTAACCCCAAAGAACTAAAGGTCACACCAAAGGACCAAATTAGTACGAAGCCATCTTATTAGAGAATGAGTGATGCGTAGAGACGCAAAGACATGCAATTACACACGGACCTGGAAGTGTCAGATCCGAGATCGTGACCACTAGCAATCGTGGTACATACAACACGGAAAGCCATAGGTGTTGAATACACAAAGGTTTGAAACTAGATTATTGACTCTAGTGCAAGTGGGAGACTGTTGGAGATATGCCCAAGAGGCAATAATAAAGTGGTTATTATCATATCTTCACACTTATGATAAATGTTTACATACCATGCTATAATTGTATTAACCGGAAACATTAATACTTGTGTGATTTGTAAACTAAAATAAGAGTCCCTAGTAAAGCCTCTTGTTAAACTAGCTTGTTGGTTAATATATGATCATGGTTTCCTGATCATGAACATAGAGATGTTATTAACAACATGATCATATCATTAGGAGAATGATGTGATGGACATACTCCTATAGATAAGCGTAGCATAAAGATCAAGTCATTTTAAATAGTTCAATTGCTATATGCTTTCTGATACATAGTAACCTAATTCCTTCGACCATGAGATCATGCATATCACCTTTACCAGATGGATGCTTTGATGACATCAAACACCACACCATAACTGGGTGGCTATAAAGGTGGCATTGAGTGTTCAGAAAGTATTGGTTGAAACACATGGATCAAGAGTGGGATTTGTCCATCCATATGACGGATAGATATACTCTGGGCCCTCTCGGTGGAATGTCATCCAATTAGCTTGCAAGCATGTGACTGGCTCACAAGGGATCACATATCATGGTAACGAGAAAAGAGTACTTATCGGTAACGAGGTTGAACTAGGTATGCAGAGATACCGACGATCATAACCTCGGATAAGTAAACTATCGTGAGACAAAGGGAAATTGGTATCGTGTGTAAGTGGTTCATTCGATCGCAAAGTAATCGTAGAAATATGTGGGAGCCATATGAATTTCCATATTCCTCTATTGGTTATTGTTCGGAGAAGTGTCTCGATCATGTCCGCATAATTCACGAACCGTAGGGAGACACACTTAAGGATTCGACGTTGTTTGAGTAGTTATGGTATTATGAGAAAGAGACCGAATGTTGTTCGAGTCTCGGATGGGATCCGGATATCACGAGGTGATCCGAATAGTCCGGAGAATAAGATTCATATAAGGAAAGTCCTGCTTCGGAGTTCGGAAATGATTCCGTGTTTTCATCAGAATGTTCTAGAAGGTTCGGAATGTCCAAGACTCCGGGGAGGGGGTACATGAATGTGTCATTACATATTGGAATGATTGCATCATGTACTAAGTGTTCTTGCTGTTCCAAATAAAGGATTAAATTGAATCCTAAAACTGAAAAGTCAAATTGCCAGTTTGAAAGTCAAACGGCTAAAACAGGAAACTGTGGGAAACAAGCAAGAGGAGGTTGAAACCAACTTGGAGGAGGAGTCCTCCTCTCCAAGCGGCGTACACCAGGACGACTTGGGAGGGACTCCTCCCTTGGCCGCCCTCCCACCTATAAAAGGAGGGCAGGGCCTCCTCCTCTAGACACACAAGTTCCTATCCTCTAATCTCCGGTTTAGAGCCGCTTTGGTTTAGAGCTTCTAATTTCTCTAGCCTTGGTTTAGAGCCTTCTAATTGGTGTGTCTAAACCCTAGACCACTAATAGCTCTCTCATACTCCACCATACTCGCTTAAGGCGAAGCCTGGGATCTCCCTCTACTTCGGTACCACGCCAGTTGTCTTTGGAATCGCGAGGAGAGTGCTACAAGCTCCATTGCTTTGGAACAAGGGAGAGGAAGGTCTTCGTCGAAAACCGAACGCATGACGATTGTGGAAGCGCTGCCGGAACGCATCGCCGGAAGGATCGTCTACACGATCTTGAGATTGGAAAGAGTACGACTACATCACCCACGAGAATCTGCTCTCGTTAACCGCTTTGGAATCTTCGAGGGTAAGTTATTCCATCGACTCGTTGCTACAATCTAGTAGATAGATCTTGGCTTGTTTGTTTGTATGCGATAGAAAATTTTTGTTTTCCATGCTACGAACCCCTACAAGATCATCCATAGGACCCTTGTGTGTGATGATTGCAAGTAGTTAAGTATTGTTTGGTGATTGTGTACCTCGTATTTATTCATAGACGCTAGTACCGACCAAGGATACTACGAGGAGGAAGGAGGATACTACGAAGAGGAAGCCGAGGAGAACTTCAACCACTGCTCTGCACAAGGCAAGCTAGTAACTATGCAAGCTTACATTGACATTGATGCAAGCTAACCCTTGCAAGATACCCTACTGATGCCACAAACCCATACCTGTGATCCTACCTACTTGTTAAACCAATCCTAGTTTTATAGCAAGCTTCTTACTTTATTTATTTATCAAAGCTTACTTAGAGGCTACCTAAGAATTTGGTAGATACTAGACAGTTGTGCTGAAGTTTGCATAAAGAGCATAAAATTTGGCCTAAGCTAGAAACCTTGATATCAGCCTAAGATATAAGGTTGTACTTAGTTGAAACCCCACTAGTTACCACCCCTCATTAGTACTACCCCCACCTGTAGATGCTAGTGCTAAGCATAAAACTTGATCGACTTTTAGATGGGAATACTTGGTGGAAAAATGGTTATGAAATCCTTGGAATGATGGATCATTCTATTGAAATGTTTTGGACATGTGTTTCCAAACACTTGGTGATTCTGGTGATAAAAATATTGAGGCAGGAGCCTTAGCCCTTTTTAAAACTGATGGTTGCCTGGATGCGATACCATTCCAATTTTATCGTACAACCACAATACCCGAATATTGGGTAGGGCTTGACTGGAAACTTATATCCCTTAGTATTAGTTCCCTCCCGGCCAAGGTCTGAGCTGAGGCTACCTTGTGAAGATTGTCCACCTGTGCAGTACCCAAGATGACAGTGGTCATGGTTGGGAGGCCAAACTCACAGGAGAGGTGCTTATACTAGGGCGTGTAATTGAAAGGTTAGGATTGATTATCCGCATACTGAGTATGGTGAATTCAGGATTTGTTCCTGACGGATGTATCGAATGTTGTGGTGAAAGTGTACAATCTCTGCAGAGTGTCAAACTATTCGAATAGCCGCGTCCGCGGTTATGGACAGTTGGAGTGGCCATACTGTTCCCCCGTCAGACTTTTCAAAATGACTTGTGAAATGAAGTGAGACTTTGACTTGAACACAACAGAGTTGTGACCTGGATTACAAGATCCCATTTAGGAGTTATAAAATTGTGACTAGCTTTGGAACCTAGTAGAGATAAACCTGGATTTTTGCAAAACAACCCTAGAGCCTAGTGTCCTATTATCCAAAAACCCCTTTACCTGTTAGTATTAGTTTGCGAGTACTTAAAGAGTACTCATGGCTTTTACCCTGGATATTCCCATGGCCAGACTATGAAGAGGAGTACCTGGAAGATGGACCCCAGGAAGGTTACGACAACTAGGATCATCTCCCATCGTCAAGATTGCTCGTGACCTCAAGATGGAGCTTCGCCTACGCTACCGTTATTATTACGTATTCTGCTGCTTGATGTTGTATTAAGAACTGGATCATGAGATCCCTATTTGTGTAAGAAATTTGTATCGTTTGTAATGGATGATGTACTATGGTATCCAATTCTGTTATGTCTCGCAAAAATGGTAATCCTGGGATTGCGATGTATGGCATAACAGGCATCTAGGATTGAAAAATCCGGGTGTTGACAGTGTTCTTCTCCTCGGCAAGCTCTTGCTTAAGGAGATTGAATCTCCGACTCTCATCATCAAGTTGGGAATCTAACTCCTCTATGGTTCTCGTTTGTTTAGTTATGGTGTCCATAACGTGTTTGAGACAAGTAACGACCTTATTATTACCACCAAGAGAGGTACACAAAAAAAGTCAACTCAAGCAAGAGAGCACTAGTATCCTCATCAATGTCATCATCACTATCATCATTATCATTTCTATTATCTTTAGACGACATATTGGGATCCAAAGTAGGATATACCTTTGATCCTCTTGCCATAAGGCACATGTGAGCACGGGAGGATCAAGATGAGGATTTTCTTGAACCTTCATTCATGATCATGTCTTTCTCCATAGAATGTTTTATTTCCTCTACATTGTTAGATAAATAACTAGAGGAAATGGAAGCATTTTGTTCATGGGAATAAGGCAAATCAAGCATATCATCTACACTAGTACTCAAATAATTTCTAGAAAATATGCAAGGACTAGCAACACAAGGGGATATAGCATCATTGTTGCAAGAAGTGCTTAAGTCCAAACTCTCTACACCATTATCATTCATAGAACGAGAATAGTTGGTGTAAAGAGAAACACTACCAGCATCACATATGATTTTTCCACTCACCATGACATTGATGCGTGAACCCAGTATTGACGTGGGACGCTTCGTTGGAAACCCCAAGAGCAAGGTGTGATGAGCACAACAGCAAGTTTCCATCAGTAAAGACCGAGGTTATCGAACCAGAAGGAGGAAGGAAACGTCTCAAAGGTGTTGCAAGCAACATGGAAACCTACACAACACAAACTCAAGACTTCGCCCCAACAAATCAGTGAGGTTGTCAAGCTCACCGGTTTGATGTAACAAAGGATTAACTATATGGTGTGGAAGGTGATGAATGGTTTGCAGCAAGTAAACAGTGGAAGATGTATCAATGGTAAAGATTGGACCGGGGTCCATAGTTCACTAGAGGTGCTCTCCTTAGATAAACAACATGGAATGAAGGGTAAACAAATTATAGCAGGGCAATTGACAGGAACTGAGCAAGGCATAACAATGCAACACCAAACAAAAAGATCCTATGAGATTCGATTGGGCAATACAACAATATACATAGACTGCCATCCAACTGCATCTATGACTAGTAGTCCACCTTCACGTTATCATCCGAACCCTCTCCAGTATTAAGTTGCAAGCAACAGATAACTGCTTTAAGCAAAGTGTGTAAGGTAAACAATCCACTTGTTCCATGAACAAGAGACCGTTGTTTTCTCCCTAGTGGCAACATCACATCTACAACTGAAGAGATTTCTATCACTTCCCTTAGAAACTATAGGCATGAACCCACTATCGAGCATAAATACCCCCTCTTGGAGTCACTAGCAACTACTTGGCCAAGATATCTACAAACAACGGAGAGAATGCAAGATCACAAACAACACAGACATGATAGAATCAAATAGACAAAACCATTAATCAATCTGACATAGTAGTCTCAATATCCATCGGATCCCCGCAAACACAACATGCATGATTACAAATAGATTAGATCTTGATCATGAACGGAGCTCACAAGATCTATACATGAAAGCACAAGGAGGATATACAACCATCTAGCTACTACATGGACCCGTAGTCCAAGGTGGAACTACTCACGCTTATACCGGAGAAGAAGGCCTCCGGGATGATCTCCCCTCCGGCAGGGTGTTTGTTGTGGGAATGGCCATGGCAAATGCTGCAATAGGCAGCGTGTAGTAGAACGAGGGGCAAGGGCGGCCAGCCATCTGCGGTGCGAGATGAGGGCGGAGACACAGGGTTTTACCCAGGTTTTGCCCCCGGAGGGTAAAGACCTACTCTTGCTAGATTGTATTGATGAGAGAATACAAGGGTGAGCTCGACGACTAGGCGGAGAGTCGCAGGGGATGTATGATGGAACGTGTTCTCTATGCGTACCCTAGGGATGTTTATATAGACTCACCTCGCTAGGGTTTACAGATCTACAACCAAATTAGTTAAGGATTCGGAGGGTGTTTGACCTAATCCGACTAGGCCTAGCTATGCTTCTGGGCCTTTAACTTCCAGTCGCCTGGCTCCTTGTTGGGTCTTGATACAGTCGTCGTCCTGCAGGCCCACTCGCTGGCATCTTGGGCTAGTAGGAAACGTCCTGCTGGGTATACCCCACTCGGCATATCCCCATCAGTAGTCCCCGAGTCCATCGCTGATTTGTCGTAGGTTTTCGTTGGCAGTCGGAGTATACGGGTCCAATTTGGACGCCCATTCAAATTGGCGGTGGACTCCCTGAATGAAAGAGGGAACTTGTTATCTTAGTCGCAATAATGGCGACCAATCGAATCGCAGCACGGCGAATGTGTCGGCGAGTAGTCGAATCACTGCTATGGTGATCAGGTCGGCGAGTAGTCGAATCGCAGCCACGGCAATCAGGTCGGCGAGTAGTCAAATCGCAGCTAGGGCGATCAGGTCGGCGAATGGTCGAATCGCTGAAGCTAGTGAGTCGAGTAGACGAATTTGGACCGTCAGTGTTGGTCAAACTAGCTGTTGGGTAATCCAACGGTAATATCGGCGTAATCACCGCACGGTAACGGCTCCCAAAAATGGCGGGTAGCAACCGCTATTTAAGGAGAGTGACGGGCGAGGAGCGATCATTCCCCACACTTCCTCCGATCTCGCGCATCTCCCAGTGTTCCATTCCTCCGTAGCGACCAGAGAAACCCAGAGTGATTCGTAACCCTAGATCCTCCGACCGATGGCGCCTTCGAAGGAACCATGGGGGAGATCCAAGTGCACGAACGTGCTGCTGAAGTCATTCGAGGAGGCAGGGATCCTCCGCGCCGAGAGGTGGCGCATCCCTGCGGCCGGAGAGGTGGTGCCAGATCTGCGCGAGGGATAATTTATCTGCTTCACCAGCCACCTGGAGAGGGGGCTCAGATTCCCCACCTCCATCTTATTTCGCTGCTTCTGCGCGTTTTACGGCATCTAGCCATCAGACCTAGGGCCGCATAGCATCTAGCACTCACCATCATCGTGGCGTTTTGCGAGTGCTACGGCAAGATCTGTTCCACGGGAGGATCGGACGCGAGGAGACGGGCGGCCCGATGCTAGCCGTGGGCGGCCTCACCTTCCAGCTGAAGTCAAAGGCCTCCTTCTTCGACCTGATGCTGCCAAACAAGGCGACGAAAGAGTGGAAGAACCATTGGTTCTACATGACCGATTCGTCGCCAGATAATGAGGTGGCGCTCCCGATGTATTCCGCCGACCGGCCCGAGCCGCGTCGGCTTCAAGTCGCCAAGCTTCTGCACGACCAGCGGATGGTGGTCGACGAAATGCTGCTGACCATTTCGCAACTTGAAGAAGAAGGGCCTCCAGACCATCAACCTGTATAATTGCTGGCTTGGGCGGCGTCTAGTGCCTCTGGGCAGTCGCGCCCACTGGATGTACCAGTACACGGGAAAGGATGACCCAACGAAGTCTTGCACCACCGAGTGGAGGATTAGTGATTACACTTTGGCCCTGAAGAAAATCACCGACACGGAATACCTTGACGCGAATGCCAGGGTTCCCCTATATACCGCAAAGAGCAAGGCTCCACCAGTAAGTTCTCACTTCCTTGTACGTTTCGCAGTCGCAGATATGCAGTCGCGGTTTTTGCTAATCGCATTTATCTTTGCAGTTGTTCCAAGTGGTGGAAGGTTGGATCCCACCCGCTGATGACGAAAACTCGAACGAGTCCATCGAGGACAATAGCGAGTCCTCGTCCGATAAGGGCAACGTCAGAGATGACGATGACGACGACGACAATGAAGATGATGACGAGGCCATGGAGGTGCCATACCCACTGCCCGTAAGACCCATGGGTAGCAACAACGCGAGCTCGAGGCCAGCAAGAGCCTCGAGGCTCACGACGGGGCAACGACAAGATACCCGAGCACACTTCACGGAGCGTGGCCACGCCGTCGAAGAATAAATTTCCTCAGAAGAAGAAGAAGCCGGCTAAGGCTGTGTCACCGCCTCGGTCCGTGAGTAGCTCCAAAGCTACCAGCGCGGCCAAAGAAGCTGTGGCATCCCGCAAAACCACTACTAGAAAATCGCGTTGTTTTTGTGCATTGCATCATCATGACCGCATGCTCATGTCATCATGCCACATTGCATTTGAGCATCGTCATCATCTTGCATTTGCTTGCATAAAACTATTTGCGGAAAAACCTGTTCTTGTTTTCTAAACGCCCCGTCTATGTTCCAAACGCAAAACTCGGGGCTCCGGATTATTTTGTTTTGTCTGCTATCGGTTTGCAAAAGTCTGTTTGAAACAAATAAAATATTTAATTATTTTTAGTAGGGCAGTCGAACGGGTCGATTCGACCCAGTCGACCACCCCCGGTATTAATCGGTCCACCTAAACCAGCCCCCTCTAATTCCTAAAACTACCCAAACCTATCCTACCCACCAACCGCAGCTCGCCACCTCACCCTCTCCCACAATTCCTACCCACCCCACCACCTCATCAATCCTCCTCTTTCCTCCCCTCTCTCTCTTTCTCACACTCCCCACTCCTACCCCCCTCACTTACCCCGCGGGTCCACCCCAGACCCCACCAGTCGGCCTCCCACCCCTGGCCCCGCAGCCCCCTCCCCCCTCTCTCCACCGGCCCACCTGGACCGGTCCACCTCTCCCCGACCCCACCCCTGGTCCCACCCGACATCCCCGCCCCTGACCCCGCTCTCTCCTCTCCCTCTCCCTCTCCCTCTCGCTCGCCGTCGCCGCGCCCTCCTCCATCCTTCGCCGGCCGGTGCCCTCTTCACCGCGGCCGCCGCCTCCGGCCCTCCATCGCCCCTCGCCCGCTCGAGCCCGCCACCACCGGCCGGGCTCCGCTCCTCCGGCTCCGCCCAGGGCTCGCCTCCCGCCCGCCGCCTCACCCTTCTCCACCTCGCTGCTCAAGCCAGCTCCCGCCCCTTCCCTCTCGCCAGCTCCCGCGTGACCTGCGTCGCCTCGCTCGTACCGCATCCTCTACGAGCTCCTGTGAACATTCGTAGGGAGACAACACAAGATCAACACCGACCCGGCCAAGCCCGATGAAACAACGGCACCGTACCCGAGTCCGATGACCGAGGCCCCGAAGGCATCTCCTTCTTGGAACGTGAAGGCAATGCCGCTCGAGTACGCCTTCCCGGACCCGATGACACGAAGCTCCCCTTTCCGGACCCCTCGAAACGCCAAGTTCGCCTCATGAACCCGAAGACGCCAAGGTCGCCGACGCAGCACGCCAAGTACATGCCAAGTACTTCACCCCGGATGAGACAAGTACTACTTCCCGGTACGCGGACCGACAAGATCTTCGCGACGACAAGATCGACACCGACCAGGGCGAGTCCGATGCGCCCCCGACGCCACACCGAGTCCTTCTTCCCGGAACGCCAAGCTCTTCATCTCGTATCCGACCTTCGAAGACCGATCCGTCGAACCCTGAACCCTGTCGAACCCCGAACCCCCCGGAACCCCAAGTTCGTTGAGACCCCCTAATGTGTGACCCTTACCCGAGAACCCTATTTTATAAATTGCCAACTAGATAAATTGATGCATATTTAATTTTCATACTTGCATGCATATTTGTGTGGTTTGGGGGCCTTATGCCGATTCACCTCATAATTAAATATGGGGCCCATATGCAGGCAAATCCAGTCTCATATCGGCCTCATTTAAACTTGTGTAGCGAACCGGTGATATATTCTGCCTTGTTAAACAACATTTAAATTGCGGGTTAGATAAACAACATGAACCACCTAAATATTATCGGGACCCCGGTTCCGCTTAATATGACCTAATTGCATCGCATCTTTGCCATGCCATACATCATACATGCATCATGCCCGGTCTTCTGCCGTAATCTTAAACATTGCATCCGGTGTTTATTCTAGTGTTTTGCTTCTTCGCGGATAAGGCCGTTGAGTTGATGTGAGATTCGCCCCGATCTCCGGATGAACCTTCGACAATGTTTTCAGGCGAGAATCTCCCCCTTTCTACCTATCTTACTTTTATAGTATTTATTCCCTCCTGTTGATCTCTTGCTATCTGTGTTGCGATGCTCTAGTTTTCGTACCCGTGATATCCCTTGCAGCCTTATATTGCCCTGGACACCTCCTATTACCTGTTGTTTGGTAGATAGTTGGACTTGCGCGTCGTAGTCGCTTGCTCAAGTGCTGTTGCGTGTCGTCAAGTGCCACAGTTGTTGGAGTATTGCCGTATGTTTGATGTTGGAGATGATCATGGCTTTACTTATCGTTCACTTTATTTACTGTTTAACAACTAAAATTGAAGTAAGTAAGCAGAGGCACAGGTGGGCAATAGATGTTATTTGGTTGTTAACCGTCCACTTGTGTCCCGTAGGACCCCGAGTGCTTGATACCTGTTCCTTGATTTATCGCGCTATCCACATCCGGGAGGATTATGGGACCCCCCTGAGCCAGAGCTTGATTCATTCTTATTTCTTGGGGCCACAAACTAGTTTGAGGTTTTATTTACTATCCTGTACTTATGCCATGCTTTACTGCTTTATTTAAATTGTGCGATGGATAGCACCTGTACTGTTTAGGATCGTGGCACGATTCCGCGGTATCGACAAGCCCAGTTTTGGGTTCCCAGTCGTTCTGACCGTCCCCACAACCTTAAGTCCGTCTCGAGCCGGACGCTTCGTTATGGACTACTTTAAGGGTGTCCCCGAAATATTTCTGAATCCTGTGATTGCTTTGTCATGAAGGCCTCGTTGTTTTGATTTGGTTTTTCCGAGGTTGATCGAGTGTGTGTTATTTGTGCACCCCGGGTAAAACTTTCGAAAGCCGTGTCATGGTTATGGACGACTTGGAGCACAATATCTCGATCATAGACAACTATAACTAAAGTAGTGCTATAAATTTGACTTTATAATGACTAGTAATCAGCTTCACTATAATGGAATGGCTAAATAATACTGCCAACAATTGCTTGTTTGGGGTCGCTTGCGACCATTGTACCTGACTAGTAAGTATTGCAACTACAACGGAATGGCTAAATAAAAGTACCAACAACTGTTGGGTTTTGGGTTATCTCATGCTAATTGTATCTGACTAGTAAGTGTTGCAACTACAACGGAATGGTTAACTAAAAGTGCCCACTGCTTATTTTATCAGGATGACTATCAATACTTGACTAGTAATTGCTGCAACGATAACCGAATAAATAAAACTGCCAACTGTGTGCGTTCCTCGGTTGACTTCCTCGTTTGGTCTCGAGGGGAGACATCAGGATGGATTTGCTTGATGGTAGTATCAGGTTGGTTCCGAATAGGTCTTTCTTACCCCTCTCGGATAGCCGCCAGTTGTATCGAGTCTCTATAGGTTGTTTGGTGCATGCTGCCGCTGCCGCTTCAGTCCACCATACCTGTGTAGGCGAGGACCGCCGAATTCTAGTCTCGCCGTGTACTGGCCTCAGTACTGACGCTCCTCTTTTTCCTTTGCCCCTTGTCGGCACCCCTTTTGTTTAAGCAGGTTTTGAGATCGACGTCGTTAGCAGGGTTACCCTTCCGGCTTGGCCTGGGCAGGGTTATGGACGCCATTGGTTATTCTTCAGGGCTCTTAGCCCCATTTGCATCTTGTCCGTAGTCGGACGCTGACTCGTCTTCAAGGTGATTTGGATCTTTGTATTGTATATCTGTATTTTTGACTCATGGAGTCGTGTTGTATATATATATCTGTTCTGTGGGTCCCATCGAGGACTGTTGTGTAATGTTATTACTTCGTTTTCCACCCGCACGAAAGTGCCTGGTGGGCACCTTTGAATCGTTTCTATGCGGGTTTGGCGGGAATCGCTGAAACTTGCATAGGGTCGATTCTGAGGGTGTTACAGAGTGGTATCAGAGCTCAGCAGTTGCGATACCCCACAAGTCCAGCCTGTAGGATAACCTAGCTAACGGCCGAAGTAGAGTGTCAAAACTATTTTTGCAAAATCGGTTGGATAGTTCTGGTTAGGTCTGCTTTTACTCCTTACCCCTCTGCTATTCTCCTCTTATCTCTACGTGTTTTGAATCCGCTCTCTTCTCTTTCTTCGAGTCCAGGAATTCTCGTGGTTGGGTTTCCGTCGTACCTTCAGGGTTTCGCTTCCTCCTCTGATAACGGTGTTCTACCATCCGGTGTTCATGCTGCCTGAGGAATCCGTCTACTGTGGTACCATTCTTTGTTCCTTGCTTGTGCCTTCCGGTGCTATCTGACGCGACGACATCATCTACGCCAGATCCGATGCAGAGTCTGCGTCACTCCTTGTTCTGAACCTCGTTTGTCGAGATCTTCAGTCTGAATTCCGAGAGTTGGTTGCATAATCCGCCTATTCGTGTGCAGAGTAATGGTTTGAGTGCGGGATGGAGTAGCTACCATACCACTACTCTTATCATTCGCCCTTGTACATTGAATTGGTGAATTAATGTGATTTCACTCATTCCACAGAAGATTAGAAGTGGCCTTTATCTTTTGATACCTCTACCCCCGTCCTTTGTTTCTCCGGAGTGTTCTCTCAATGGACGTGAGACCCGACCATTGTTGGTGGTGTCGCCAATTTCAAGATGAAGAAGAAACCCTCGTTAGTGGTGTCGCGAGGATCTACACGATGCGAGAACATTCAGATCGCCGATCTTCCTGCCGGTACCATGAGGCGGATCTCGAGGGCGAGATCAATTGTTAGTGGTGTCGAATTGTGGCATCCCGCAAAACCACTACTAGAAAATCGCGTTGTTTTTGTGCATTGCATCATCATGACCGCATGCTCATTTCATCATGCCACCTTGCATTTGAGCATCGTCATCATCTTGCATTTGCATGCATAAAACTATTTGCGGAAAAACCTGTTCTTGTTTTCTAAACGCCCCGTCTATGTTCCAAACGCAAAACCCGGGGCTCCGGATTATTTTGTTTTGTCTGCTATCGGTTTGCAAAAGTCTGTTTGAAACAAATAAAATATTTAATTATTTTTAGTGGGGCAGTCGAACGGGTCGATTCGACCCAGTCGACCACCCCCGGTATTAATCGGTCCACCTAAACCAGCCCCCTCTAATTCCTAAAACTACCCAAACCTATCCTACCCACCAACCGCAGCTCGCCACCTCACCCTCTCCCCCAATTCCTACCCACCCCGCCACCTCATCAATCCTCCTCTGTTCCCCCCCTCTCTCTCTTTCTCACACTCCCCACTCCTACCCCCCTCACTTACCCCGCGGGTCCACCCCAGACCCCACCTGTCGGCCTCCCACCCCTGGCCCCGCAGCCCCCACTCCCCACCCTCTCTCCAGCCGACCCCACCCTGGACCCGGTCCACCTCTCCCCCAGCCGACCCCACGCCCTGGGTCCCACCCGACAGCCCCTGCCCCGCAACCCCGCTCTCTCTCCTTCTCCTCTCTCCTCCCTCCCCGCTCGCTCCCGTGCGCCGCCCCGAGCCTCCTCCCTCCTTCGGCCGCCGGCGCGCCCCCTCTTCACCGCCGACCGCCTCGCCTCCTCCGGCCGCCGCGGCCGCCCCCTCCATCGGCCCCGCTCGAGCCCGCCACCACCTCGCTGGCTCCGCCTCCGCGCCAGCCAGCTCAGCCTCCGCCCGCGTCTCACCTACCTCCACCTCGCCCGCCATGGCCAGCGCCTGACCTCCGGCCTCCACCCCGCCCTCCTCGCCCCGCGCCTCGCCTCCGTCGGCCTCGCCTCGTCGCCGCTGCCGCCCGGCTGCCTCGCCGTGTCGCCGCCCGACCTCCCCATCGCCTCCACGCTGCGTCTCGCCCGAGCCGCCTGCTCGTCGCCGCCTCCTCCGGCGAGCTCCCTCCGCCACCAGCGCCGCGTCCCCTCCGCTCTGCTCCTTCGCCGCGGTCTGCCCCGCCGTCGCCTCAGGCCGAAGGCACCGCAGTAGCGGGCCCTGTCGGCCCCGCCCTCACGCCGTCGATGCCGGCAGCGAGCCCGCCGCCCGAGACCGTCCTCCTCCGGCCCGAGTTTCCTCCTGCTCAAGCACGTCCCCGTCCCCGTCCCCGTGCCGTCGACGTGACCCTGCGTCGCCTCTGTCAAGTACCGCGCATCCTCTACGAGCTCCTGTGAACATTCGTAGGGAGACAACACAAGATCAACACCGACCCGGCCAAGCCCGATGAAACAACGGCACCGTACCCGAGTCCGATGACCGAGGCCCCGAAGGCATCTCCTTCTTGGAACGTGAAGGCAATGCCGCTCGAGTACACCTTCTCGGACCCGATGACACGAAGCTCCCCTTTCCGGACCCCTCGAAACGCCAAGTTCGCCTCATGAACCCGAAGACGCCAAGGTCGCCGACGCAGCACGCCAAGTACATGCCAAGTACTTCACCCCGGATGAGACAAGTACTACTTCCCGGTACGCGGACCGACAAGATTTTCGCGACGACAAGATCGACACCGACCAGGGTGAGTCCGATGCGCCCCCGACGCCACACCGAGTCCTTCTTCCTGGAACGCCAAGCTCTTCATATCGTATCCGACCTTCGAAGACCGATCCGTCGAACCCTGAACCCTGTCGAACCCCGAACACCCCGGAACCCCAAGTTCGTTGAGACCCCCTAATGTGTGACCCTTACCCGAGAACCCTATTTTATAAATTGCCAACTAGATAAATTGATGCATATTTAATTTTCATACTTGCATGCATATTTGTGTGGTTTGGGGGCCTTATGCCGATTCACCTCATAATTAAATATGGGGCCCATATGCAGGCAAATCCAGTCTCATATCGGCCTCATTTAAACTTGTGTAGCGAACCGGTGATATATTCTGCCTTGTTAAACAACATTTAAATTGCGGGTTAGCTAAACAACATGAACCACCTAAATATTATCGGGACCCCGGTTCCGCTTAATATGACCTAATTGCATCGCATCTTTGCCATGCCATACATCATACATGCATCATGCCCGGTCTTCTGCCGTAATCTTAAACATTGCATCCGGTGTTTATTCTAGTGTTTTGCTTCTTCGCGGATAAGGCCGTTGAGTTGATGTGAGCTTCGCCCCGATCTCCGGATGAACCTTCGACAATGTTTTCAGGCGAGCATCTCCCCCTTTATACCTATCTTACTTGTATAGTATTTATTCTCTCCTGTTGATCTCTTGCTATCTGTGTTGCGATGCTCTAGTTTTCGTACCCGTGATATCCCTTGTAGCCTTATATTGCCCTGAACACCTCCTATTACCTGTTGTTTGGTAGATAGTTGGACTTGCGCATCGTAGTCGCTTGCTCAAGTGTTGTTGCGTGTCGTCAAGTGCCACAGTTGTTGGAGTATTGCCGTATGTTTGATGTTGGAGATGATCATGGCTTTACTTATCGTTCACTTTATTTACTGTTTAACAACTAAAATTGAAGTAAGTAAGCAGAGGCACGGGTGGGCAATAGATGTTATTTGGTTGTTAATCGTCCACTTGTGTCCCGTAGGACCCCGAGTGCTTGATACCTGTTCCTTGATTTATCGCGCTATCCACATCCGGGAGGATTATGGGACCCCCCTGAGCCAGAGCTTGATTCATTCTTATTTCTTGGGGCCACAAACTAGTTTGAGGTTTTATTTACTATCCTGTACTTATGCCATGCTTTACTGCTTTATTTAAATTGTGCGATGGATAGCACCTGTACTGTTTAGGATCGTGGCACGATTCCGCGGTATCGACAAGCCCAGTTTTGGGTTCCCAGTCGTTTACAGCCGTCCCCACAACCTTAAGTCCGTCTCGGAGCCGGCCGGCTTCGTTGCGGGTCTACTTTAAGGGGTGTCCCCCTGAAATATTTCTGAATCCTGTGATTGCTTTGTCATGAAGGCCTCGTTGGGTTTTGATTTGGTTTTTCCGAGGTTGATCGAGTGTGTGTTGCTATTTGTGCACCCCGGCCGGGTAAAACTTTCTGAAAGCCGTGTCCGCGGTTATGGACGACTTGGAGCACAGTATCTCGATCATAGACAACTATAACTAAAGTAGTGCTATAAATTTGACTTTATAATGACTAGTAATCAGCTTCACTATAATGGAATGGCTAAATAATACTGCCAACAATTGCTTGTTTGGGGTCGCTTGCGACCATTGTACCTGACTAGTAAGTATTGCAACTACAACGGAATGGCTAAATAAAAGTACCAACAACTGTTGGGTTTTGGGTTATCTCATGCTAATTGTATCTGACTAGTAAGTGTTGCAACTACAACGGAATGGTTAACTAAAAGTGCCCACTGCTTATTTTATCAGGATGACTATCAATACTTGACTAGTAATTGCTGCAACGATAACCGAATAAATAAAACTGCCAACTGTGTGCGTTCCTCGGTTGACTTCCTCGTTTGGTCTCGAGGGGAGACATCAGGATGGGTTTGCTTGATGGTAGTATCAGGTTGGTTCCGAATAGGTCTTTCTTACCCCTCTCTGATAGCCGCCAGTTGTATCGAGTCTCTATAGGTTGTTTGGTGCATGCTGCCGCTGCCGCTTCAGTCCACCATACCTGTGTAGGCGAGGACCGCCGAATTCTAGTCTCGCCGTGTACTGGCCTCAGTACTGACGCTCCTCTTTTTCCTTTGCCCCTTGTCGGCACCCCTTTTGTTTAAGCAGGTTTTGAGATCGACGTCGTTAGCAGGGTTACCCTTCCGGCTTGGCCTGGGCAGGGTTATGGACGCCATTGGTTATTCTTCAGGGCTCTTAGCCCCATTTGCATCTTGTCCGTAGTCGGACGCTGACTCGTCTTCAAGGTGATTTGGATCTTTGTATTGTATATCTGTATTTTTGACTCATGGAGTCGTGTTGTATATATATCTGTTCTGTGGGTCCCATCGAGGACTGTTGTGTAATGTTATTACTTCGTTTTCCACCCGCACGAAAGTGCCTGGTGGGCACCATTGAATCGTTTCTATGCGGGTTTGGCGGGAATCGCTGAAACTTGCATAGGGTCGATTCTGAGGGTGTTACAGAAGCTGAGGCCAGTCTGCCGGCGTGGGCGACTGCGGAAACCGACACAACCGTGGTGGAGGGTGAAGTCTCGTTGGCGTCGCTGCCACTGCCCTTCACCGCAGTCACCGGACTCGGTGCCACTCCATCCACGGGTGCCTCGCCACCAAGAGAAGCGCCTGCGGCGATTGCCGCGGATCCTCCTGATGTGGCCTCGTCCTCGAAGAATCCCTCGGTGTCTTGGGCCCAGAGCGTGTTCGAGACTGGCCTCAGTCGGAAGCTAGGGCCGGAGTTGGAGAAGCCGGCGAGCATTCGCATCGGCCTTCGTTTTATCCCAGTCGCCAAGTGAGTATCTTTTAGAGTTGAGCATCTGATTTACTTTTGTCCGTCAAACTCGCTGATGTCACTGTGTTGCAGGACTGGTGTGAAGAAGATAGGTAACCCCTCGGTGGCCAAGGTCCCATTGGGTGCCACGGGGGCGCAAGTCGGTCCCTCGAAGAAGAGGAAGAGCGACGAGGTCATGGCGCCCGTTGAGGATGCGAAGAAGGGAAAGGGCGACGGGGTCATCACAATTTCAGACGAGCCAGTGGTCAACCCAAGTGAAGCTCCGACTGGAGCAGATGCGGCCACAAAGTCCATGGCGGACGCAGAGTCGCAGCGGGTGGAGCCCGCGGTGTCGGTCGGGGCAACAGGCCCAACCTCAAGTGACGTGGGAGGGGCGGTGGCAACGTTCCCTCGCTTCGTAGCGAGGGCCTCTACGGCGAGTGCTTCAGCGCCATCGGGCCAGGTGCCCGAAATCGTCGTCTCGGAGGTCGACCAACATCGCGGGCGCACTCCTCTTATGCTCCCGTCGGTGGACGCGGTCGAGCTCCACAGCATGTTAGGTGCAGCCATCCTGGTATGTCCAGTCCCCGAGGATCTAGTCGCTGAATTTCAGCGGTCGGATCCTTATTGATTTACCTGTCCAGTCCCCGAGTGGCTAGTACCTGAATTTTAGCGGCTAGGCACTTAGGAATTTCTTCATTGTCCAGTCCCCGAGTGGCTAGTCGCTGAATTTCAGAGGCTAGGCACTTAGGAATTTCTTCGTTGTCCAGTCTGTGAGTGGCTAATTTGACATGGTTCTATAGGGGCTTCAGCGCGAGTCGGCGGAGCGACTGGCTTCCAGGGAGCGTCTGGAGAAGGAGCTCCACGCCGTCCAAATGACGAACGAGCAGCTTCGGGCGACTGCTGGTAAGTGTTTGTTATGCTTGTTGACAAAGGTTTCGTTTGCTGATTTCGTACTCACGGTTTTGTTGACGTAGAGGGTCATGCGGCCGCGGTGGAGAAGGCTCGTGAGGGTATGGTCCCTGCGAGTGACCTGACGGCTGCTCAGTCGTCCTTGAGCGCCACGAAGAAGCGAGTCGTCGACCTGGAGCGGGAGCTCAAGGATGCGAAGGCGGAGGCGACCTCGGCGGATTAGAGGGCCATGGCAGCCATTGCTGCTGCTGCCGAGGAGCAGAAGGTATCGGATGCGCTCGTCGCCGGGCTGTAGGATGACCTCTCTGGTCTGCAGGATTTCGTCACGGGGATCAGCCGTCCTTTGATTGGTGAGCTCCTTGTTCTTTCGAGTGACTAGCGAGTCCCCAAGCATGCGGGTAGACTTTGTTTTGTTGGAGCCTTTCTGACTGTGTACTCTTGCTTTGCAGGGAAGATTCTTAACGACGCAGCCAAGGCGCAACCGTATGACGCGCGGCAGTGTGTCACTACGTTGGTGGACTTTGCCGCTCTGTCGGTGACTTGCATCCGCGCGTACCTTCAGGAGATTTCGCCGACGGAGGTTATCCCCAGCGAGCTGACTGAGGTCTGGAAGTATCTGGAGAGGGCTCCAGCGGTTTTGGAGTTCATGTCATGGTCGGCTTTTCGCCGTGGGGCGGCGACTGCGCTGAGCCTTGGGCTTGCGCACTTCCTCGACGACTTCGATCTCGATGATGTCACCAGTGGCTACCCTTCTTCCACGGGCGCAGTCGATATTTCTGACATGCTGAAGCTCACCGACCGGGCCGCGGTCTACTCCGACCGGGTGTTGGCGATGGGCAACTTCCTGCCGTATCAGGAAATAATCGTCGCCTCGAACGACGAGGAGTCGACGAAGCGTGACTTCAAGGTGGATCATCCCTTCCGATTGGCGATGGCGGGCACGTTGATGACGTATCTGTCGAACCCGTGGGTGCCTTTCATCCGCGTCCGTGGAGGTGGTGGCGAGTCGTCGTCGAAGCCTGCGGAGTAGGAGAGTTTGCCAAGTGGCATTAGTTGTAAAGGAAAAATGTGTCTGCCCTTGTAAGCGAACAAATTTTGTTGCCATAAGGAATGCATGGATGCTTTTGTCAGTGTTTGGTTTGATTGTGAGTTGTTAAGTTGTCTGAGTCCCCGAGCGCATCCACCCTTTAGTGGGGTTTACCTCGTTTTTATGTGTATGTTTGTTTTTATACTGTTAGTCAGTTGAGGTCGACTCGTCGTGGCTTCAAAAGCCAGTCAAGTGGCGACCCCAAGGGGTGCTCTATACTTAGCCGTTTTCTCGGGCGCGAACAGGGTCGGATGGTCGAGTCCCCGAGCGTGGTACTTGGCCGTTCTAGTCACATGCTCGAGGTAGGTGAGGACGAGGCGCGTTGTATTAAGCATGTCTCTCCACCTGATCCGTAGGATCAGTCGCGTGGCGAGTCCAGGACGCGCTCTCGTACTTGGCGTTTTCCCTAGTCACTCGGGTTTGGACTAGCGTCAGTCCCCGAGCGTGGTACTTAGCCGTTCGAGTCGCTGCGCCAAGGATGTGGAGGACTGGGTCACTGTTGGAAGTGAATGCGGTCGTCTTGGCTCGGAAAGCCAGTCGAGCGGGGCGACTCCGTTGGGGCTCCGGGTTGGCTTTTTCGTGGACGATACGAGGCCCGAAATTCTTCGGTGCCCTCGTATCGCACTACTTGGCCGTACCAGTTGCGTGACCAAGGGTTGACTTCCACGAGTAGCGTAGCACTGTTATTACGAGTGCGAGTGGCACAAGGTACGGAGAGTGGACGCAATTTGTGCGAATCGATCTTCTTTATTTCATAGCGGGTAGAGGGTACATGTTTGGAGTTCTAGAATTAGAACTTCCGTAGGAGTTTTACATTCCACGGCCACTTGACGTCAAGTTTTGTGGCATCCCGCAAAACCACTACTAGAAAATCGCGTTGAATTTGTGCATTGCATCGTCATCATCATGCATTGTTTGCCAAAACTATTTTCGCAAACCCCGTTTTGTTTTCCAAAACGCCCCGAATTTTATTCAAACGCCAAACCCCCGGATGTTTCGGATATTTTGTTTGTCTAAAACTAGTTATAAAAGCTATTTAAAAATAAATAAAATATTAAATTAATTTTAATAGGGGCAGTCGAACGGGCCGATTGACCCGATCGACCACCCCAGAAAAATATAAACGGTCCGCCCCTTTTTTCTAAACCCACCAACTATCCTACCCACACCCCCTGGCCACCTCACTCCCTCCAATAGCCTGCCGCCACCTTACCCTCTCCTCTTCCCCCCACCAACCATAAACTGCCACGTCCTCCCTCACCCCTCTCTCTCTCTCAGCTCTCTCTATCCCTCACCCACTCTCTGCCCCACACGCACACAGCGCGCGCACACAACCCACCAAACACCCCACCTCCTCTCTCCCTGCCACCGGGCCCCACCCCGCGTGGGCCCCTACCACCCGACCCACCTGGACAGCCTGGACCCGGTCCACCCTTCCCCAGACCGCCCCACCCTGGCCCCGCAGCACCACCCCCACGCGCCTGCCTCCCTCTCTCTTCCTTCCCTCCTCCTCGCACCCGACGTTCCCCTCTCTGGCTACCCCTCATCCGGCGCCGCCCAGTGCCCGTGCTCGCCCGCGACCCCATGGCCGCCGGCGCCCCGGCTCCTCCTTCCCCCCAACCTTCCGCCGCGTCGCCGCTGCCCTCTTCCCCGCCGCGGCCGACCCCGAGCCCCCTCCCGCGGCCGCAAGCTTCTCCTCCACCGAACCAGGCCACCGCTCCCCGTCGCCCTCGCCCGCCAGGCCCGCCGGCTTCGCCCCGTGTCGCCGCCCCGGCGAGCTCTGCCGCGCTCCCCGTCGCCTAAGCCCCGCCCCGCCTCTTCTCCCTCCAGCTGCTGCGCCCGTCCGCTGGCGCCCCTCCGGCTCCTGCGGCCAAGCCGCCCGACGCCGTGCCTCGTCGTCGACCCTCACCTCGCAGCTTCACGAGAACCCCTCCCGAGCCTGCCAGGTCCCCCTCCTCGCGTCGCCTCGGCAAGGTCGCCCCAACCCCACCCATGGTCGCCGCCAAGCTCGTGTCGCCTTTCCTCGTCAGCCTCCTTGCGCCCGCGCCTGGCCACCGTTGTCCTGGCAGGCCCAACCTCGTGTGTCCTCCTGCAGTGGCCGAGTACCCCAGCCGTGTGTATGTTTGGAAGCTCTCGTTTTCTGTCAGGCACCGTTCTGCTGCTAAGAGCTCCTGTAGTTATGTTTGTCTCGCAGCATTGTTTCCATCTTCCGTCATGTACAAGTTGGTGTCTCTCGGAATCGCAAGATCTTCTTTTAGGGACGCCCCCGACAAGTTGCACAAGACCCTTGAACTCGACACCCGCGCATCGACAAGATCTTCTTCACGGAGCTTATGTCCGAGACCGCGAACCCACAGGGACTTCATCCTAGAATGCGAAGACCTCGTTCTCGGACCAAAGGCCCTGAGTTCTTAAATCCACGGATCCGATGGTCGAACCGAAGACCGATCCCGGGCCCGATCCAGACCACATGGGGCGACAAGTACTCCGTCATGTACCCGTTTGGAGCAGACCGAAGGCGGCAGATCGACAAGTACTTCTCCCAGATCCGATGTCGAGGACGGGACGCCAAGGTCGCCCATGCAAATACGACAAGTGCTTCACCCCGAACGCCAAGACCGTCCCGGCTCGAGGACTCGACAAGATCTGTGCGGGCCCGACAAGACCTTCGCAACGACAAGATCTACCCCCCGCTATCCGAGAACGATCCCGACGAACCCTGGACCCTGAGACCGACCCCAAACCCCGGAACCCCAAGTTCGTCGAGACCCCCTAATGTGTGAACCTTTCTCCCGAACCCTATTTTATCAATGATATCAACTTGTTGCATTTAATCATTCATCTCGCATGCACATCTGTGGTTTGGGGGCCTTATGCCGATTCACCTCTAATTAAATATGGGGCCCATATGCGGGCAAATCTAGCCTCATATTGGCCTCATTTAAATTGTGTAGCGAACCGGTACTATCTTCTGCCATGTTATAACAACAATTAAATTGTGGGGTTCTAAATAACATGAACCATCTAATTAAATTGTCGGGACCCCGGTTCCGCTTAACATGACCTAATTGCATCGCACCTTGCCATGCCATGCATCATACATGCATCATGCCGATCTTCCGTTGAATTAAATATTGCATCCGGTGTTTCTTCTAGTGTTTTGCTTCTTCATGGATAAGGCCGTTGAGTTGATGTGAGCTCCGCCCGATCTTGGATGAACCCTTCGACAATGTTTTCGGTAGCATCTCCCCTTTCTACCTATCTTACTTTTATAGTATTTATTCCTCCTGTTGATCTATTGCTATACGTGTTGCGATGCTTTAGTTTCCGCACTGTGATATACCGTGCAGCCCTATATTGCCTTGGACACATCCCATTACATGTTGTTTGGTAGATAGTTGGACTTGCCGTCGTAGTCGCTTGCTCAAGTGTTGTTGCATGATGTCAAGTGCCACGATTGTTGATGTATTGCCGCATGTTGTTGGAGATGATTCTAGATTTACTTATCGTCACTTTAATTTCTGTTTAACAACTAAAATTGAAATAAGCGAGGCATCGGTGGGTGATAGATAATATTTGGTTTCAACGCCCACTTGTGTCCCGTAAGACCCGAGTACTTGATACATTCCTTGATTTATCGCGCTATCCACATCCGGGAGGTATATGGGACCCCCGAGCGAGCTTGATTCGGTCTTATTTCTTGGGGCCACAAACTAGTTTGAGGTTTTATTTACGATCCTGTACTTATGCCATGCTACTACGTATTTAAATTGTGCGAGGAGCACCTGCATCTTTATTTAGGATCGGGACACGATTTCGCGGTGTCGACAAGCCCAGCCACACTTTCGGGTTCCCAGTCGTTCACAGCCGTATACCCAAACCTTGAGCCCGTCTCGGAGTCAGCTGGCTTCGTTGCGGGATCTACTTAAGGGGTGGCCCCCTGAAATATTTCTGAATCCTGTGATTGTTTAGTCGTGAAAGCCTCGTTGGGTTTTGATTTGGTTTTTCCGAGGTTGATCGAGCGTGTGTTGCTATTGGTGCACCCCGGCCGGGTAAAACTTTCTGAAAGCCGTGTCCGCGGATATGGACGACTTGGAGCACAGTATCTCGATCATAGACAAGCATAACTAAAGTTTATTGCTATAAATTTGACTTTATAATGACGAGTAATCAGCTTCACTATAATGGAATGGCTAATTAATACTGCCCACAATTGCTTGTTTGGAGTGTCGCTTGCGACCATTGTACCTGACTAGTAAGTATTGCAACTACAACGAAATGGCTGAATAAAAGTACCAACAACTGCTGGGTTTTGGGTTTATCTCATGCTATCTGTACCTGATTAGTAATTGTTGCAACTATCACGGAATGGTTAACTAAAAGTGCCCACTGCTTATTTTATCAGGATGACTATGTATACCTGACTAGTAATTGCTGCAACGATAACTGAATAAATAAAACTGGCAACTGTGTGAGTTCCTCGGTTGACTTCCTCGTTTGGTCTCGAGAGGGAAACACCAGGATGGGTTTGTTTGGTGTTAGCCTCAGGTTGGATCCGGATAGGTCTTTCTTACCCCTCTCTGATTGCCGTCAGTTGTATCGAGTCTCTGTAGGTTGTTTAGTGCATGCTGCCTTGCCGCTTGATCCACCATACCTATGTAGGCGAGGACCGCCGAATTCTAGCCTCGCTGTCTTGGCCTCGATCGACGCCTCTTTTTCCTTGGCCTTTGTCGGCACCCCTTTGTTTAAGCAGGTTTTGAGATCGACGCCGTTAGGGTTACCCTTCCTGGCCCGGCAGGGTTATGGATGCCATTGGTTATTCTTCAGGCTCTTAGCCCCATTTGCATCTTGTCCGTAGTGGACGCCTATCGCTTTAAAGGTGAATTGGATCTTTGTATATTATATACGTATTCTTGACTCTTGAGTCGTGTTATATATATCTGCTGTGGGTCCCATCGAGGACTGTTGTGTAATGTTATTACTGCTTTTCCACCCGCACGAAAGTGCTGGTGGCACCTTTGAATCGTTTCTATGCGGGTTTGGTGAATTTTGCCCAAACTTGCATAGGTCCGATTCTGAGGGTGTTACAGAGTGGTATCAGAGCACAGCAGTTGCGATACCCCACAAGTCCAGCCTGTAGGATAACCTAGCTAACGGCCGAAGTAGAGAGTCAAAACTATTTTGCAAAAATCGGTTGGATAGTTCTGATTAGGTCTGACTTTACTCCTTACCCCTGTGCTGTTCCCCTCTTACCCCTACGTGTTTTGAATCCGCTCTCGTCTCTTTCTTCGAGTCCAGGAATTCTCGTGGTTGGGTTTCCGTCGTACCTTTAGGGTTTCGCTTCCTCCTTTGGTAACGGTGTTCTACCATCCGGTGTTCAAGCTGCCTGATGAATCCGTCTATGGTGGTATCATTCTTTGTTCCTTGTTTGTGCTTTCCGGTGTTTTCCGACGCGACGACATCATCTACGCCAGATCCGTTGCAGAGTCTGCATCGCTCCTTTGTTTCCGAACCTCGAGAGTCGAGATCTTCAGTCTGATCCCGAGAATGGTTGCACGCTTTTCCACTGATTGTGTAGAGTAATGGTTTGGGTGCGTGATGGATTGGCCCCCATGCCGACTACCCCTTATATTCGCTTTTGTACATTGAAGTGGACGAGAATGCATCGGTTCCCCTTTCCGGAAGCTAGAGGTGGATTTATTTGTGGGTACCTCTACTTTCGACCTTTTTGTTACCGGAGAGTTCTCTCGACGATCACGGACAACAACCCTCGTTAGTGGTGTCGCGAGGATCTACACGAAGCGAGAAGACGCAGACCGCCGACCTTCCTTCCGGTACCATGAGGCGGATCTCGAGGGCGAGATCCATTGTTAGTGGTGTCGAATTGTGGCATCCCGCAAAACCACTACAAGAAAATCGCGTTGAATTTGTGCATTGCATCGTCATCATCATGCATTGTTTGCCAAAACTATTTTCGCAAACCCCGTTTTGTTTTCCAAAACGCCCCGACTTTTATTCAAACGCCAAACCCCCGGATGTTTCGGATATTTTGTTTGTCTAAAACTAGTTATAAAAGCTATTTAAAAATAAATAAAATATTAAATTAATTTTAATAGGGGCAGTCGAACGGGCCGATTGACCCGATCGACCACCCCAGAAAAATATAAACGGTCCGCCCCTTTTTTCTAAACCCACCAACTATCCTACCCACACCCCCTGGCCACCTCACTCCCTCCAATAGCCTGCCGCCACCTCACCCTCTCCTCTTCCCCCCACCAACCATAAACTGCCACGTCCTCCCTCACCCCTCTCTCTCTCTCAGCTCTCTCTATCCCTCACCCACTCTCTGCCCCACACGCACACAGCGCGCGCACACAACCCACCAAACACCCCACCTCCTCTCCCTGCCACTGCCCCACCCGCGTGGCCCCTACCACCGACCCACTTGGACAGCTGACCCGGTCCACCCTTCCCAGACCCCCACCTGGCCCCGAGCACCACCCCACGCTTGCCTCCTCTCTCTTCCTTCCCTCCTCCTCTACTGACGTTCCCTCTCGGCTACCCCTCATCCGGCGCCGCCCGTGTGCTTCGCCATGACCCCATGGCCGGCTCCTCCTTCCCCCAACCTTCCGCGTCGCCTGCCCTCTTCCATGTGGCCGACCGAGCCCTCCCGCCGCAGCTTCTCCTCCACCGAACCAGGCCACCGCTCCCGTCGCCCCTCGCCAGCCCGCCCGGCCGCCCGTGTCGCCTTGGCCCGCCAGCGCTCCCGTCGCCCAAGCCCCGCCCGCCTCTTCTCCCTCCGGTACGCCTGGTCGCTGGCGCCCTCCGGCCGCCCTGCGGCCAAGCCGCCGCCCCGACGCCGTCTGCCTCGCCGTACCGACCCTCACCTCGCAGCAGCTTCACGAGAACCCTGCCTCCGAGCCGCCGCTGCCAGGTCCCCCTCCTCGCGTCGCCTCGGCAAGGTCGCCCCAACCCCACCCATGGTCGCCGCCAAGCTCGTGTCGCCTGTCCTCGTCAGCCTCCTTGCGCCCGCGCCTGGCCACCGTTGTCCTGGCAGGCCCAACCTCGTGTGTCCTCCTGCAGTGGCCGAGTACCCCAGCTGTGTGTATGTTTGGAAGCTCTCGTTTTCTGTCAGGCACCGTTCTGCTGCTAAGAGCTCCTGTAGTTATGTTTGTCTCGCAGCATTGTTTCCATCTTCCGTCATGTACAAGTTGGTGTCTCTCGGAATCGCAAGATCTTCTTTTAGGGACGCCCCCGACAAGTTGCACAAGACCCTTGAACTCGACACCCGCGCATCGACAAGATCTTCTTCACGGAGCTTATGTCCGAGACCGCGAACCCACAGGGACTTCATCCTAGAATGCGAAGACCTCGTTCTCGGACCAAAGGCCCTGAGTTCTTCGTCACGGATCCGATGGTCGAACCCCCCGAAGACCGATCCCGGAGCCCGATCTGTAGACCACATGGGACGACAAGTACTCCGTCATGTACCCGTTTGGAGCAGACCCGAAGACGGCAGATGCGACAAGTACTTCTCCCCAGATCCGATGCCGAGGACCCGGACGCCAAGGTCGCCCATGCAAATACGACAAGTGCTTCACCCCGAACGCCAAGACCGTCCCGGCTCGAGGACTCGACAAGATCTGTGCGGGCCCGACAAGACCTTCGCAACGACAAGATCTACCCCCCGCTATCCGAGAACGATCCCGACGAACCCTGGACCCTGAGACCGACCCCAAACCCCGGAACCCCAAGTTCGTCGAGACCCCCTAATGTGTGAACCTTTCTCCCGAACCCTATTTTATCAATGATATCAACTTGTTGCATTTAATCATTCATCTCGCATGCACATCTGTGGTTTGGGGGCCTTATGCCGATTCACCTCTAATTAAATATGGGGCCCATATGCGGGCAAATCTAGCCTCATATTGGCCTCATTTAAATTGTGTAGCGAACCGGTACTATCTTCTGCCATGTTATAACAACAATTAAATTGTGGGGTTCTAAATAACATGAACCATCTAATTAAATTGTCGGGACCCCGGTTCCGCTTAACATGACCTAATTGCATCGCACCTTGCCATGCCATGCATCATACATGCATCATGCCGATCTTCTGCCGTTGAATTAAATATTGCATCCGGTGTTTCTTCTAGTGTTTTGCTTCTTCGCGGATAAGGCCGTTGAGTTGATGTGAGCTCCGCCCCGATCTTCGGATGAACCCTTCGACAATGTTTTCAGGCGAGCATCTCCCCCTTTCTACCTATCTTACTTTTATAGTATTTATTCCCTCCTGTTGATCTATTGCTATCTGTGTTGCGATGCTTTAGTTTCCGTACCTGTGATATACCGTGCAGCCCTATATTGCCTTGGACACATCCCATTACATGTTGTTTGGTAGATAGTTGGACTTGCGCGTCGTAGTCGCTTGCTCAAGTGTTGTTGCATGATGTCAAGTGCCACAGTTGTTGATGTATTGCCGCATGTTGTTGGAGATGATTCTAGATTTACTTATCGTCACTTTAATTTCTGTTTAACAACTAAAATTGAAATAAGCAGAGGCATCGGTGGGTGATAGATAATATTTGGTTTCCGAACGCCCACTTGTGTCCCGTAAGACCCCGAGTACTTGATACTGTTTCCTTGATTTATCGCTATCCACATCCGGGAGGTATATGGGACCCCCGAGTTGCTTGATTCAGTCTTATTTCTTGGGGCCACAAACTAGTTTGAGGTTTTATTTACGATCTGCATTTATGCCATGCTACTTTCTGTATTTAAATTGTGCGAGGAGCACCTTTGTCTTGTTAGGATTGGGACACGATTCCGCGGTGTCGACAAGCCCAGCCACACTTTCGGTTCCCGATCGTTCACACCGTATACCCAAACCTTGAGCCCGTCTCGAGTCACCGCTTCGCTATGATCTACTTAAGGGTGGCCCCTGAAATATTTCTGAATCCTGTGATTGTTTACCGTGAAAGCCTCGTTGGGTTTTGATTTGGTTTTTCCGAGGTTGATCGGCGTGTGTTGCTATTGGTGCACCCGGCCGGTAAAACTTTCAAAGCCGTGTCCATGGATATGGACGACTTGGAGCACGATATCTCATAGACAAGCATAACTAAAGTTTATTGCTATAAATTTGACTTTATAATGACTAGTAATCAGCTTCACTATAATGGAATGGCTAATTAATACGCCAACAATTGCTTGTTTGGAGTGTCGCTATGCCATTGTACCTGACTAGTAAGTATTGCAACTACAACGAAATGGCTGAATAAAAGTACCAACAACTGCTGGGTTTTGGGTTTATCTCATGCTATCTATACCTGATTAGTAATTGTTGCAACTATCACGAAATGGCCAACTAAAAGTGCCCACTGCCTATTTTATCAGGATGAATATCTATATCTGACTAGTAATTACTGCAACGATAACTGAATAAATAAAACTGCCAACTGCGTGAGTTCCTCGGTTGACTTCCTCGTTTGGTCTCGAGGGGGAAACACCAGGATGGGTTTGTTTGGTGTTAGCCTCGGGTTGGATCCGGATAGGTCTTTCTTACCCCTCTCGATTGCCGTCGGTTGTATCGAGTCTCTAGGTTGTTTAGTGCATCTGCCGCCGCCGATCCACCATACCTATGTAGGCGAGACCGCCAATTCTAGCCTCGCTGTCTTGGCCTCGATCGACGCTCCTTTTTCCTTGGCCTTTGTCGGCACCCTTTGTTTAAGCAGGTTTTGAGATCGGCGCGTAGCAGGGTTACCCTTCCGGCTTGGCCTGGGCAGGGTTATGGATGCCATTGGTTATTCTTCAGGGCTCTTAGCCCCATTTGCATCTTGTCCGTAGCTGGACGCTCTATCGTTTTAAAGGTGAATTGGATCTTTGTATATTATATCTGTATTCTTGACTCTTGAGTCGCTGTTATATATATCTGTTCTGTGGGTCCCATCGAGGACTGTTGTGTAATGTTATTACTTCGTTTTCCACCCGCACGAAAGTGCCTGGTGGGCACCTTTGAATCGTTTCTATGCGGGTTTGGTGAATTTTGCCCAAACTTGCATAGGTCCGATCGAGGTGTTCAGAGTGGTATCGAGCACGGTTGCGATACCCACAAATCCGGCCTGTAGGATAACCTAGCTAACGCAAGTAGTAGAGTCAAAACTATTTTGCAAAAATCGGTTGGATAGTTACGATTAGGTGCGACTTTACTCCTTACCCTGTGCTGTTCCCCTCTTACCCTCGTGTTTTGAATCCGCTTTCGTCTCTTTCTTCGAGTCCAGGAATTCTCGTGGTTGGGTTTCCGTCGTACCTTCAGGGTTTCGCTTCCTTCTTTGATAACGGTGTTCTACCATCCGGTGTTCAAGCTGCCTGATGAATCCGTCTATGGTGGTATCATTCTTTGTTCTTTGGTTGTGCCTTCTGGTGTTTTCGAGCGGCGACATCATCTACGAGATCCGCTGATGCGCATCGCTCCTTTGTTTCGAACCTCGAGTGAGATCTTGATCGATCCGAGAATGGTTGCACTTTTCCACTGATTGTGTAGAGTAATGGTTTGGAGTGCGTGATGGATTGGCCCCATGCGACTACCCTTATATTCGCTTTTGTACATTGAAGTGGGCGAGAATGCATCGGTTCCCTTTAGGAAGCTAGAGGTGGATTTATTTGTGGGTACCTCTACTTTCGACCTTTTGTTGGAGAGTTCTCTCGGCGATCACGGACAACAACCCTCGTTAGTGGTGTCGCGAGGATCTACGAAGCGAGAAAAGCAGAACCGCCGACCTTCCTTCCGGTACCATGAGGCGGATCTCGGCGAGATCCATTGTTAGTGGTGTCGAATTGTGGCATCCATAAAACCACTACAAGAAAATCGCGTTGAATTTGTGCATTGCATCGTCATCATCATGCATTGTTTGCCAAAACTATTTTCGCAAACCGTTTGTTTTCCAAAAGCATGACTTTTTATTCAAGCGCCAAACCCCGGATGTTTGATATTTTGTTTGTCTAAAACTAGTTATAAAAGCTATTTAAAATAAATAAAATATTAAATTAATTTTAATAGGGGCGATCGAGCGGGCGATTGACCCGATCGACCACCCCAGAAAAATATAAACGGTCCGCCCCTTTTTCTAAACCTACCAACTATCCTACCCACACCCCCCGGCCACCTCACTCCCCCCAATCAACTGCCGCCACCTCACCCTCTCCTCTCCCCCCACCAACCATAAGCGCCCGTCCTCCTCACCCCTCTCTCTCTCTCGGCTCTCTCTCACCCACTCTCTGCCCCACTTGCCAGTAGCCACAACCCACCAAACCCCCCTCCTCTCCTGCCACGGGCCCCACCAGCGTGGGCCCTACCACCCGACCCACTTGGACCTGACCCGTCCACCCTTCCCAGACCGCCCCACCTGGCCCAGCACCACCCACGCCTGCCTCCCTCTCTTCCTTCCTCCTCCCTCTTTTGACGTTCCCTCTCTGCTACCCCTCATCCGCGCCGATTGCCCGTGCTTGCCCGCGACCCCATGGCCGCGGCTCCTCCTTCCCCAACCTTCCAGCTGTCTTGCCCTCTTCCTTGGCTGCCGACCCAGCCCCCTCCATGCAAGCTTCTCCTCCACGAACCAGGCCACCGCTCCCGTCGCCCCTCGCCTTGCCCGCCCGGTGCCAGCGCCGCCGCCGCTCTCAGCGCTCCCGTCGCCCAAGCCCGCCCGCCTCTTCTCCCTCCGCGCCCTCGCCTTGTCGCGGCCGGCGCCCTCCGGCCGCCTGCGCCAAGCGCCGCCAGCGTACGCCTCGCCGTCTGGCCCTCACCTCGAGCGGCTTCACGAGACCCTGCCTCCGAGCCGCGCTGCCAGTCCCCTCCTCGCGCCTCGGCAAGTCGCTAACCCCACCCATGGTCGCCGCCAAGCTCGTGTCGCCTTTCCTCGTCAGCCTCCTTGCGCCCGCGCCTGGCCACCGTTGTCCTGGCAGGCCCAACCTCGTGTGTCCTCCTGCAGTGGCCGAGTACCCCAGCCGTGTGTATGTTTGGAAGCTCTCGTTTCGTGAGGCACCGTTACTGCTAAGAGCTCTGTAGTTATGTTTGTCTCAGCATTGTTTCCATCTTCCGTCATGTACAAGTTGGTGTCTCTCGAATCGCAAGATCTTCTTTTAGGGACGCCCCCGACAAGTTGCACAAGACCCTTGAACTCGACACCCGCGCATCGACAAGATCTTCTTCACGGAGCTTATGTCCGAGACCGCGAACCCACAGGGACTTCATCCTAGAATGCGAAGACCTCGTTCTCGGACCAAAGGCCCTGAGTTCTTCGTCACGGATCCGATGGTCGAACCCCCCGAAGACCGATCCCGGAGCCCGATCCGTAGACCACATGGGACGACAAGTACTC
Source organism: Avena longiglumis (assembly GCA_030063025.1). Classification (NCBI taxonomy): domain Eukaryota; kingdom Viridiplantae; phylum Streptophyta; class Magnoliopsida; order Poales; family Poaceae; genus Avena; species Avena longiglumis. The sequence goes on along the minus strand of CP125973.1, from coordinate 441,317,062 downwards.
CGTCATGTACCCGTTTGGAGCAGACCCGAAGACGGCAGATGCGACAAGTACTTCTCCCCAGATCCGATGTCGAGGACCCGGACGCCAAGGTCGCCCATGCAAATACGACAAGTGCTTCACCCCGAACGCCAAGACCGTCCCGGCTCGAGGACTCGACAAGATCTGTGCGGGCCCGACAAGACCTTCGCAACGACAAGATCTACCCCCCGCTATCCGAGAACGATCCCGACGAACCCTGGACCCTGAGACCGACCCCAAACCCCGGAACCCCAAGTTCGTCGAGACCCCCTAATGTGTGAACCTTTCTCCCGAACCCTATTTTATCAATGATATCAACTTGTTGCATTTAATCATTCATCTCGCATGCACATCTGTGGTTTGGGGGCCTTATGCCGATTCACCTCTAATTAAATATGGGGCCCATATGCGGGCAAATCTAGCCTCATATTGGCCTCATTTAAATTGTGTAGCGAACCGGTACTATCTTCTGCCATGTTATAACAACAATTAAATTGTGGGGTTCTAAATAACATGAACCATCTAATTAAATTGTCGGGACCCCGGTTCCGCTTAACATGACCTAATTGCATCGCACCTTGCCATGCCATGCATCATACATGCATCATGCCGATCTTCTACCGTTGAATTAAATATTGCATCCGGTGTTTCTTCTAGTGTTTTGCTTCTTCGCGGATAAGGCCGTTGAGTTGATGTGAGCTCCGCCCCGATCTTCGGATGAACCCTTCGACAATGTTTTCAGGCGAGCATCTCCCCCTTTCTACCTATCTTACTTTTATAGTATTTATTCCCTCCTGTTGATCTATTGCTATCTGTGTTGCGATGCTTTAGTTTCCGTACCTGTGATATACCGTGCAGCCCTATATTGCCTTGGACACATCCCATTACATGTTGTTTGGTAGATAGTTGGACTTGCGCGTCGTAGTCGCTTGCTCAAGTGTTGTTGCATGATGTCAAGTGCCACAGTTGTTGATGTATTGCCGCATGTTGTTGGAGATGATTCTAGATTTACTTATCGTCACTTTAATTTCTGTTTAACAACTAAAATTGAAATAAGCAGAGGCATCGGTGGGTGATAGATAATATTTGGTTTCCGAACGCCCACTTGTGTCCCGTAAGACCCCGAGTACTTGATACCTGTTCCTTGATTTATCGCGCTATCCACATCCGGGAGGTATATGGGACCCCACGAGCGAGCTTGATTCATCTTATTTCTTGGGGCCACAAACTAGTTTGAGGTTTTATTTACGATCTGTACTTATGCCATGCTACTTTCGTATTTAAATTGTGCGAGGAGCACACTTTATCTTTGTTAGGATTGGGACACGATTCATGGGTGTCGACAAGCCCAGCCACACTTCGGGTTCCCGATCGTTCCTGCCAGATACCCAAACCTTGAGCCCGTCTCGGTCGGTCACCGTTGCGGGATCTACTTAAGGGTGGCCCCTGAAATATTTCTGAATCTGTGATTGTTCACCGTGAAAGCCTCGTTGGGTTTTGATTTGGTTTTCGAGGTTGATCGGCGTGTGTTGCTATTGGTGCACCCGGCGGTAAAACTTTCTGAAAGCCGTGTCCGCGGATATGGACGACTTGGAGCACAGTATCTCGATCATAGACAAGCATAACTAAAGTTTATTGCTATAAATTTGACTTTATAATGACTAGTAATCAGCTTCACTATAATGGAATGGCTAATTAATACTGCCAACAATTGCTTGTTTGGAGTGTCGCTTGCGGCCATTGTACCTGACTAGTAAGTATTGCAACTACAACGAAATGGCTGAATAAAAGTACCAAGAACTGCTGGGTTTTGGGTTTATCTCATGCTATCTGTACCTGATTAGTAATTGTTGCAACTATCACGGAATGGTTAACTAAAAGTGCCCACTGCTTATTTTATCAGGATGACTATCTATACCTGACTAGTAATTGCTGCAACGATAACTGAATAAATAAAACTGCCAACTGTGTGAGTTCCTCGGTTGACTTCCTCGTTTGGTCTCGAGGGGGAAACACCAGGATGGGTTTGTTTGGTGTTAGCCTCAGGTTGGATCCGGATAGGTCTTTGTTACCCCTCTCTGATTGCCGTCAGTTGTATCGAGTCTCTGTAGGTTGTTTAGTGCATGCTGCCGCTGCCGCTTCAGTCCACCATACCTATGTAGGCGAGGACCGCCGAATTCTAGCCTCGCCGTGTACTGGCCTCAGTACTGACGCTCCTCTTTTTCCTTGGCCTTTGTCGGCACCCCTTTTGTTTAAGCAGGTTTTGAGATCGACGCCGTTAGCAGTGTTACCCTTCCGGCTTGGCCTGGGCAGGGTTATGGACGCCATTGGTTATTCTTCAGGGATCTTAGCCCCATTTGCATCTTGTCCGTAGCTGGACGCTCTATCGTTTTAAAGGTGAATTGGATCTTTGTATATTATATATGTATTCTTGACTCTTGAGTCGCTGTTATATATATCTGTTATGTGGGTCCCATCGAGGACTGTTGTGTAATGTTATTACTTCGTTTTCCACCCGCACGAAAGTGCCTGGTGGGCACCTTTGAATCGTTTCTATGCGGGTTTGGTGAATTTTGCCCAAACTTGCATAGGTACGATTCTAAGGGTGTTACAAGTTTTCCGTCGCCTCGAATGTCGATGAGGTAGTAGGCATCATTGCCCAGGACTCGCCCGATGGCGAATGGTCCCTCCCAACGGGGAGAGAGCTTGTGCATGCCCTTCTTGTCCTGGATTAGTCGCAGGACCAGGTCGCCTTCCTGGAAGGTGCGAGTCCGGACTCGCCGGCTATGGTAGCGGCGAATTCCTTGCTGGTAGATGGCGGTGTGGGAGCGAGCTAGGTCGCGTGCTTCGTCGAGATGGTCGACCCCGTCCTGGCGTGCGAGCTCGTTGTCGGCCTCCGCGTAGTTAGCCACCCGAGGTGAGTCATGCTCGAGGTTGGTCGACATGACGGCCTTGGCATCGTACACCATGAAGAAGGGGGTGAACCCTGTCGACCTGTTGATGGAGGTGCGGATGCCCCAGATGACGGAGGGGAGCTCTTCGACCTAGCATCCCGGAGTTCGCTCGAGGGGAACTTGCGATCGGCTTGTGCCATGGAGGATGCTCGGTTGGCGTTCCTTTGGCCGTTGGACTCCGGGTGGGCGAATGAGGCGAGGTCGAGTCGTATGTTGTGCTCCTCGTAGAATTCGGCCATGGATCCTTTGGCGAAGTTGGTGCCGTTATCCGTGATGATGATGTGCGGGAACCCATAGCGATAAATGAGCTCGCATAGGAACTTGGTGGCGGTTTTCCCGTAGCACTTGCAGACTGTCTTGGCTTCCACCCACTTTGTGAATTTGTCGACTACAACTAGGAGGTGGGTGAAGCTGGAGGGGGCCTTCTTGAAGGGGCCCACCATGTCCATGCCCCACACGGCGAATGGCCAGGTGATGGGGATGGTATTGAGCGCCAAGCTTGGGACGTGAGTCTGGTTGGCGTACTTCTGGCATCTGACGCAGCGTTGGACAATGTCGACCGCGTCGGCATGTGCAGTGAGCGAGTAGAAGACATGTCGCATGGCCTTGGCGACCAGGGATCAAGGGCCAGCATGGTGGCCACAGTCGCCAGCATGGATATCTTGGAGGATTTTGTGACCCTCCACGGGTTATACGCAGCGTTGGAACACGCCGGTCACGCTGCGCTTGTGGAGCTCGCCGTTGATGATGACGAAGGACTTGCAACGACGTACTATCATGAGGGCCTCCATCTCGTCCGTGGGTAGGGTCCCCCCCTAGGCGACGTATGGCGCGGTCCAGTTGCTTGGCTCCGCGACTATGGCGACCATGGCCGGTTCTGGTTGCAGCGGAATTCAGATGTCGGGGGAGAGACGGACGGCTTGTTGATGGTGTCGAGGAAGACACCGGCGGGTGGCGCGAGTCGAGCCGACCCAATGCGAGAGAGGGCGTCGGCCTCTTCGTTCTTGCACCAGTCGATCCATTCGACAGAGTAGCCGACGAAATGGCCTCCCAGATGGTCCACTGCTTGGTGGTATGCCGCCATGGTGGGGGAGACTGCATCGTAGGTACCGACGACTTGCCTGGCGACGAGGTCAGAGTCGCCGTAGCAGCGCAAACGGTCGGCCATGTTGTTGGTGCAGGGGGTGAAGTCGAGGTACAATACGTAGCGTAGCTTGTCGCCCTTTGGGCATGTGGGGACGATCCCTGCCGCTGCGCCGTCTGCGTTCTTGGAACCATCAAAGTGTAGCGACTAGTAGTGGAGGTATGGCAGCTTCTCCGTCTGTTGCGCCTCCTCCAGTCAGCGAGGAAGTCCACCAGGGCCTGCGACTTGATTGCCTTGCACGGCTCGTACCTGATGTTGTGGACTCCGATCTCCATGGACCACTTGGCGACTCGCCCGGTCACCTCGCGGTTGCGGATGATGTCCTGCAATGGCGTGGAGGAGACGACCGTGATTGGGTGCTCTTGGAAGTAGTGCGGCAGTCGCTGCTTGGATCGGAAGACCGCATATACCAATTTCTGGTACTGCGGGTAGCGTTGGCGCGACTCGGTGAGGACTTCGCTGATGTAGTAGACAAGTCGCTGCACCAGGCATTCCTTTCCTTCTTCTGGTCGCTCGACGACCATGACGACGCTGACGACTCGCTCGGAAGCCGCGACATAGACGAGCATGGGCTCCTTGTCGACGGGGGAGGCGAGTAGCGGGGCCACGAGTAGCACTTCCTTGAGTGCGTGGAGCGCATTGTCTGCCTCCTTGTCCCACTGGAACGTGGGTTTGCTGAGCCGGGCGATCGTGTTGATCTTGGTGGGGTTCGCCTCGATCCCTCGTTTGGAGACGACGTACCCCAACAGTTGTCCAGTAGGTACACCGAAGGTGCACTTTCCTGGGTTTAGTTTGATCTTGTACCTCTGCAGATTTGCGAAGGTTTCAACCAGGTCGGCGAGTAGATCGCTCTAGCGGGTGGACTTCACTACCACGCCGTCGATGTAGACATGGATGTTGCGGCCAATTTGGCTCGCAAGGCACTCCTGCATGCACCTCTGGTAGGTCGCCCCGGTGTTCTTGAGGCCGAAGGTCATGGCGGTGTAGCAGAATGCTCCGAATGGCGTGATGAACACCGTCTTCTCCTCGTTCTCGACAACCATTTTGATCTGGTTGTAACCAGAGTAGGCGTCAAGGAAACACAGCGACTCCGAACCCGCGGTCGAGTCGATGATTTGATCGATCCGTGGGAGGACAAACTTCTCTTTGGGGCAGACGTTGTTGAGGTTTGTGTAATCGAAACACATTCTCTAGTCCACTTGGAGTATTTGATTGGCCGTATGAAGCCTGCAGCGAGTAGACGCTGCACCTCCTCGACGATTGCTCGGTGGCGCTCTTCATTGAAGGGCCGTAGTGACTGCTTGATGGGTCGCGCTTTGGGGTCGGTGTTGAGTTTGTGCTCCACGAGTTCCCTCGGGACACCAGGCATGTCGAATGGCTTCCATGCAAAGATGTCGCGATTCTCACGGAGGAACTCGGTGAGCGCGCCTTCCTATGCTGGGCTCATGCCCATTCCGATCGTCACCGTCTGGCTGGAGTCGCCTGGGACTAGCTCGACGGAGAGCATGTGTGTGGTTGCCTCGAAGGCGGTTGAGCCGCCACCCTCCGAGTTGGGCTTGTTGAGTATTATGGGGTCTTCATTGTTGACCCCGCTCGTGTACTTGGCGAGCTCCTCCGCGTGGTTGGCTTCTGCGGCTATGATGGCATCGGTGAGCTCGGCGCCCTTGGACTCACACTCTGCGGCCATGTCGGGGTTGTAGGGTTCGCAGCATAGAAAACAAAAAATTTGCTACGATGGGAACAACTATGTACCAAGATCTATCTACTAGATACAAACAACGGGCGGATGTATATCCGTAGAGAACATACCCTTGAAGACCGACAAAGCTTAACGAGTCCAAACTCGTGGTTGATGTAGATGATCTCTTGCCGATCTCAAGATCGAGAGGAAGTCCTAAGCGCCAAAACAGCGCATCCATGCTCGCACACACGTTCGAGGCACCGAGCAACCTCCGCCTCCTCGCTCCAGTGATGCAGCGGAAGCACAACTCTTTCTTGCCGAATAGCCACCGGGAACATGTATCTCGCTAGTCCGAGACCATGGGGAATAAATTCTAGAGGGGGAGAGAGATCCTTCACGAGGAGGTGTGGTGTGAGAGGAGAGGGGGGCCTTTTATAGGGGAGAGGGGGGGCACCCAAGGGGCATGGCGCCCAGCCATGGGGCTGCCCCCACCTCTTCCACATTCATGTGGGTGGAGCTCCCACTCAAAAATGAAAAGCCTCCACTCATAAATCCACTCACATGCATTAAATTTCCACCAAATTTAATGCAAGCTCTCATTTAAATAAAACTCTTTTATTTATTTATTCAGAATTTTGTTAATTACTTTAATTAACAAACATTCACATAAAACCCCTTGCTAGTATTCCATTTCACATGCAGAACCAGTTTCAGCAATTTCAACCGAAACAGTTTCGGTGTCTAGTGAAATAAATTCATGCGCTTTCTTTTTCTTTTCGGCATGAAACTTTTGCTCCAAATGGATGTCGGTGTCTCTTAAGTGTGTCACCCTACGGTTCGCGAATAATGCGGACATGATCTAGACCCCTCTCGGATCAATAATCAGAAGCGGGATCTGGAGACCCATACTGACTCCCACACATTCAACGATGACTTTCTTGTGATCGTCGGAACCTTTTACGCTAGTATCTTAATCCTTTTGTTTCGCGATATATTACATGTCCGAGATTCGATCATCGGTATCTCCATACCTAGTTTGATCTCGTTACCGACATGCACTCTTTTCTCGTTCGTGATATAACATTCTAGTGATCAAATCACTTGCTTGCAAGCTAACCAATGTGATATCACCGAGAGCCCAGTATATCTATCTCACATCGGGATGAACAAATTCCACTCTCGATCCATGGGCCTCAACATAACACTTTAGTAGTTACGAATCCATCTTTATAATCACCTATTACGGTGTGTTTGATGTTATCAAGAAACTCTTAGGTGTTAGTGATTGACATGATCTCATGGTCTAAGGATTAGGATCACTTAAGATGTTATAGCAATATAAACTCAATGACTTTGATCGTAATGCTATACTTGGATGAATGTTCATCACACCATTACACTAATGTTGTGACCTCGTTATTAACAACATCCAATGTCCATGATCGAAACCTATGATCATCTTGTTAATCAACGAGCTAGTTTATAAGAGAGGCATAACTAGGAACTTTCTTTTGTTTATTAAACACACATGTATTAACGTTTCCGTATTAATACAATTATAGCATGCAAAATAAACATTTATCATAAATAAGGAATACGATAATAACCACTTTATTATTGCCTCTGGGCATATTCCTTGATCTCCCACTTGCACTAGAGACAATAATCTAGTTTGAAAACTTTGTGTATTGAACACCTATGGCTTTCTGGTGTTTCAAATACGCAATTGCAAGTGGTTGACATAATCTACGGAGCTGACGCTTCAGGTCCGTGTGTATTTGCATGTCTTTGCGTCTCCACGCATCACTCATTCTCCAATGAGATGGCATTGTATAAATTTGGTCTTTCGGTGAGACCTTTAGTTCCTTGGGGTTAAAACACGTCGATACTATTGTCATACAATATATCTTTAGTGTTATCCCGTTGCGAACCACACCTTAGTTTGATAACAAACTACTTGACACAAATTCCCTCCTTTGCTGCTACTATAGCAGTCATATACTTAGCCTTTTGTTGTAGTATTCGTCACAATGTCTTAAACTTTGGAACTCTTCCAAATCCATCATGGAATCTTCTTTCCATTACATTGTGCCACCCATAGTTTAAATTGAGATAAACTTAATTTGTATCTTGTGACAAAACTAGTATCAATGTAACACTTTACAATGAACTATTTGTAATTGTTTGTCATCTCTACACAAATATATTCTTAGTTCTTCCAAAAGATCATAAGAATATCCTCACTATCGTCCAATGATCATTTTATGATTCATTCTGGTATATGCTCATAACACTTAGAGCATAGGACATATCTGGATGTGTACATATCATGGTATGATTGATCAAAACATTCTCGTGATTGCACTCATCAAGTGTCAAAGCACTTGAATCTTGTTTCACTTATCAAGTGTCGATACACTTGAATCTTGATTCAATTTCTTTCCATGCAACAAGAACTGTTTCTTGTCGTTTCTATATTGAACTCCTTCAATATCTCATATATGTACGTTTGGCATAAACATATTAGCGTTACAGTCTATCCACTATAGACATTCATGCTAAATATTCGGGTTTTGCCTAAGTCTTTCATCGAAATGAAATTCTTAACCTTTGTCAATAAAAGATACATCATTTCTAATCAACAAGATGTCCTTCACATAATGTATTAGAAATATGTCTCAGCGCTCCCACTTAATTTCTTGAAAATGCAAGCATCTTCATCGTCTCCAGATGAAAAACTCATTTTTCATCATGGTGAAGATTCCAACTCCGCGATGCTTACTTCAACAATTGAAGTTTGCATGCCCTTTTAGCATCCTTTGAAATTAACAAAACCCTTTGGACCATGTCATGTACACGTCCTAGGTAACCATTCTATTAGAAGAACTTTGTTTTGTTTATTCATCTACCATATACCAAATTATATGTAGTGGTTGCTACTTTAATCCGTCCAGACTAAATATCGCTATGAAAGATCAAATCTTGTCATTGTCAACTCCTTGAACATTGTCATAAAATACTTTACGACATGTCGAATATTTCATAGATGTGAGACATCCATGCATTTCTTTATAGATCCAAATACGAATCGATAGGTTTTACACCTTTAGGAGGGTCTTCCAAGTTCAAAACTTGATTTCTCATATATGGAACTATCACGGTTTTTATGGCTTCAAGCCATTTGACGGAGTCAGGGCCCATCATCGCTTCTTTGTATGTATTCGGTTCATCATTATCAAACAATAATGATTTACTCTCAAATCTTAGCATTTGATTGTTTAACCGACCTACTTGGTTCAATAGGAACTTAGATCTCCGTGACCACAACCTTTGAGGCACATAAGCTATGAGCATTATGGCAGCCTCCAGAACCATTTCCGGCGCTGCGCAACTCAGCACATTTAGCTAAGGTTCGTTAACCTTATCAAAGTTCTATTGTCCTCCCACTTAACATTTATGAAAAATTCCTTCTTCAAGAAACTTTACATTTCAAGCGACAAACCCTTTTGTCCTCGGCGTTATGGAGGAATAACCAATTGTTATTCGAAATAACCTACAAAGACATGCTCATCCGACTTTGGTTGTAAACATCTTACTTATGTTTAGTATACCAAAATTTAAGAAATGACAACTTGGGTTTTACCCCAAACCATAACTTCCATGGTGTCATTTCAACGGATCTAGATGGAGCTCTTTTCAGTGTAAAAGCGGTAGTCTCTAAAGCTTTAATCTTTTAAAACATAATGGCAGTTTTATAAATAACACCTTTGATCCAACCATGTCTCACAAGGTTTCATTACAAATCTCAAACACTCCATACTCCTATGGTGTTTCGGGATATGTAAATCTAGGTGTTTTGCTAAACTTGCAACTCAAATAAATCCCTTTATGATAAAATCATAATTCATTTATTTTTCTTGTTACACTTGTAACTCAAATAAATCCCTTACGATAAAATCATAAACCATTTATTTTCTTGTCACAATGATTTTCACTTCATCTTGAAAGTCTTTGAAACATTTTTCAAATATTTCATACTTCTTTCTCATTAAGTGAACATTCACTCAAATTTTCAGAGAAAGCATATGAAGTTGAAACCCATCGCTTACGACTATACATAATGGACTACATACATCGATATGTATAAATTCCAATAATTTAGTCGTTCGTTCTTCTTTGGCCTTTGAACGAAGTTTTAATTATCACGTGGAAAGTCTCACAAGCGTCACTTGATCAAATCAAAGACTCCAAAAATCCATGAATATGGAGATTCTTCATGTTTTCTTTCCAATATAATTTAAACAGCGATGTCACTTCATAAGTGATCTTTCAATCATTTGTCTTGCAACATTTTAGCATTAGGTTTTATGGATGTGATTTCTTCAACTAGATTTGTAAATCATTCATCTTATATGGAATACGGTAATTATTTGAACAACCTTCATTCTCATAATACCTGATTTAAATAACAATTATTAAAACAAATCTTGAAGTCAAGCTTTGATGTCAACGAGAAATACAAACAACGGTTTGTTTGTTTTCGATGAACATCATCACATATTATCTTGCTAGTTACTTAGGCCATTGTGGTTCATGAATTGCGTCATTCTGTATGAAATTTCATACCAACCAATTCGGTATCCAATACCCAAGAACCACATTGTTTAACAAGCAAAGAATACAACCATAACATGTATATCATATATATACCTAAATTGGATATTTCCAATCTTTTCTTTTCTGCCAAATATATTTTATAGATTCTCTTTCAGCATTTCCTTTTTCTTTTAAAAGAATCTATCAACATCAAAAGTGGCGCCATATACATGACACATAGTCCAAAGCGTGTATATTCAAATAATAATACCTTTGGACTTGCACTTTGAAGTAGATCACCATCATCAAAATGATCGCTATTCTTTCAAAATCCATTCTTTAGTAATCTTTTAGTGTAGTAAACACTTTACATACATATTCTATTCATCCTTATCATGACGACTTTCATGATCAAGCCAATTTAGCTTATAAAGGAGAATCGTGAGTATAACATTACTTTCCAAAACCCTTTTGGATGATTAGGATGTCTAGCATCTCCTAACCTTCGTAAATTCTCATCCAATATGAGAACATATATTATAATCTATCATATTGCAACCAAAACATTGTTTTAGATATCGTTATATCTGCCACACATGATGGTTTCTGAAACAATTCTTTCAGCTCCTAGATAATCTTGATATTAAAACAATCAAGAATCATGGAGGCAAACATGATACTTAAGATACTAACACTGGAATTGTTACTCTCGATTTAATACCAATTATTAAATTTCACGGAGTAAATAGAATTTTGCTGAAAGTTTGCAATAGGACTTTAAACTTTAGGTTGACACTCAACACAATACGATACCAGTTCGTAAAGTATATATCCAGAATTCTATAGTTCTATTATCTCAATTACAACTATGCATAAGGTGGTGAACGAATGCCAATGACTACAACAAATTATGCAAATTCACTTTGATTTAATTTATGATAAATTGAGTTCTACTAATCCAAATTAGAAATGAACTCCCACTCAAAAACGACATCCCTCGTGTCTTTTTGGTGATTACATGAACCAAATCCACTACACCAAGTCCGATCATCACGTGAGTCGGTATAGCTTCAAAGCGAGCATCCATATGGTCATCATATCAAAACATATGACTCATGCTTAACCTTTCGGTCCGTGTTCGAGGCCATGTGCGTACATGCTAGGCTCACAAGTAAGAACCTTAGTATTGGCGTGTAACTGTCTTACACCGAGATATGCTCGTGGATTCAAGTACACCCGATCATCACGTGATGTCTTGAGCGGCGAAACATTGTGGTGCATACTTAAGGAAGAACACATTTTATCTTGATATCTAAATGAGGGATCATCTTATTTTGCTAATAAAACGCCAAACAAGCAATATAAGATGCTATCAAACATCACATGTTTATTAGTGGAATGATATGGTTCTCGCATATGATCTCTATCATGTGCACCGTGGTATGATCACTATCATACCTTTATGTGTAAATCCAAGGTCTATGGAGTTTACACGTTATGTATGTTGTAAGAGTATCATCTTATACTTCTACTTACAACATCACCATATCATAACACTAGCCCAGCAACAATCTAAACTAGACGCCTCTAATTTATCCATTGCAAATTTTACGTGGCTTAGGGCTTTCGAAGATAGAACCGTTCTTACCTACGAACATGAACCACAACAAGGATAACCAAATTGTTGACAACTCGTTGCAAATTAGATATTGACTATAGTAGGAGAGACAGACACCCGCTAGCCACTTATGCAAAACTAGTTGCATGTCAAGCGTGGAACAGGTCTCATGCGAGGACATGTAAAGTTTGTCCGGGCGCTTCATCCCACTATGCCACCAATATCCAAAGTACAACTAAGAAGCAATAAAATGATCATCATCGCCCACATAATCATATGTGTACTACCGTGCAAAGTATCTACGCATAGATCCGGCTCGATACCACTTTGTAGGGTTCGCATAGAAAACAAAAATTTGCTACGATGGGAACAACTATGTACCAAGATCTATCTACTAGATACAAACAACGGGCGGATGTATATCCGTAGAGAACATACCCTTGAAGACCGACAAAGCTTAGCTTAACGAGTCCAAACTCGTGGTTGATGTACGATCTCTTGCCGATCTCAAGATCGAGAGGAAGTCCTAAGCCGCAAAAGCAGCGCATCCGTGCTCGCACACGCTCGAGGCACCGAGCAACCTCCGCCTCCTCGCTCCAGCGATGCAGCGGAAGCACAACTCTTTCTTGCCGAATATCCACGGTAACATGTATCTCGCTAGTCCGAGACCATGGGGAATAAATTCTAGAGGGAGAGAGATCCTTCACGAGGAGGTGTGGTGTGAGAGGAGGAGGGGGCCTTTATAGGGGAGGGGGCACCCAAGGGCATGGCGCCCATGGGGCTGCCCCACCTCTTCCACATTCATGTGGGTGGAGCTCCCACTCAAAATGAAAAGCCTCCACTCCCATTAAAAAGCCTCCACTCATAAATCCACTCACATGCATTAAATTTCCACCAAATTTAATGCAAGCTCTCATTTAAATAAAACTCTTTTATTTATTTATTCAGAATTTTGTTAATTACTTTAATTAACAAACATTCACATAAAACCCCTTGCTAGTATTCCATTTCACATGCAGAACCAGTTTCAGCAATTTCAACCGAAACAGTTTCGGTGTCTAGTGAAATAAATTCCTGCGCTTTCTTTTTCTTTTCGGCATGAAACTTTTGCTCCAAATGGATGTCGGTGTCTCTTAAGTGTGTCACCCTACGGTTCGCGAATAATGCGGACATGATCGAGACCCCTCTCAGATCAATAATCAGAAGCGGGATCTGGAGACCCATCTCGACTCCACACATTCAACGATGACTTTCTTGTGATCGTCGGAACCTTTTACGCTAGTATCTTAATCCTTTTGTTTCGCGATATATTACATGTCCGAGATTCGATCATCGGTATCTCCATACCTAGTTTGATCTCGTTACCGACATGCACTCTTTTCTTGTTCCCGTGATATAACATTCTAGTGATCAAATCACTTGCTTGCAAGCTAACCAATGTGATATCACCGAGAGGGCCCAGAGTATATCTATCCGTCATCGGGATGAACAAATTCCACTCTCGATCCATGGGCCTCAACATAACACCTTAGTAGTTCTGAATCCATCTTTATAATCACCCTGTTACGGTGTGACGTTTGATGTTATCAAGAAACTCTTCCGGTGTTAGTGATTGACATGATCTCATGGTCTAAGGATTAGGATCACTTCGTAAGATGTTATAGCAATATAAACTCAATGACTTTGATCGTAATGCTATACTTCGGATGAATGTTCACCACACCATTACACTAATGTTGTGACCTCGTTATTAACAACATCCAATGTCCATGATCAGGAAACCTATGATCATCTTGTTAATCAACGAGCTAGTTTATAAGAGAGGCATAACTAGGAACTTTCTTTTGTTTATTAAACACACATGTATTAACGTTTCCGTATTAATACAATTATAGCATGCAAAATAAACATTTATCATAAATAAGGAATACGATAATAACCACTTTATTATTGCCTCTCGGGCATATTCCCTTCAGGGGTCGCCGTGGACAGTGATGATGTCGTACGGCAAACGCCCGCCGCCCCAAGACGCAGTGGTAGGGGTTGTTGAAGGGCACCAGCTCGAAGACGATCTGCTTGGTGTGGAAGTTCGCTGGAGTGCCGAAGGTGACTAGAAGCATCATCTTGCTGATCGGGTACGCCTTTTGACCGGGGACGATGCCGTGGAAGGTGGTGTAGGTCGTCTGGATCATTGACTGCGGGAGCCACAGTCGCCTGAACGTGTCCTGGTAGAGAATGTTGATGGAGATTCCACCGTCCATCAGCGTCTTGGGGAGCCACTAGTCTCCCACCTTGGGCTTGACCACCAAGGCGACTCACCTCGTATATTAGATCTGTGGCGAGTGGTCCTCTCGACTCCAGGTGATCCGCTGCTCGGACCAGTTGAGGAAGAATGGGACGTCGACCTAGGACACCGCGTTGACAGCGACGGTGCGGGCGATGACCTTCTTTTAGCGCTTGGTGCTGAACCCGGTGAAGGTGTGGAGCGACCCCACGTCGTTGCCGAATGCCCTGCCATTTGGTGGGTGGTTGTTGGGGTCCTCCCGTGCGCGCTGTGCCTTCTCGATGTCCTTTAGGGAGTGGCAGTCGGCGGTCGTGTGCGTGGTGGGCTTCCCCTCCCTACTGTGGAACACACATGGCTGGTTGAGGAGAGCTGCGGGGTTGAACCTTGGCTTCGCATTGTAGTTGCCGCTGTCGTGGCGCTGGCCTCTGTCGCGGCAGAAGCTCTTGGGATCGCGTGGCATGTAGCCAGCGTTGGCGAAGAAGTCGACTTGCCCATCACCATGGCGCTTGCCGGTGAGGCGAGTGTTGCTGTAGCGTAGCTCGGGTCGTCTCCCGTTGCCGTGGCCGCTTGGGCGGCGGTTTCCACCCGACTCTTTGTCGGTTTCTTGATTCGGGTCCTCCTCCACATATCGCTTGGCAATTTCAAGGAGGTCTGGGATGTTGTCGAGTGTCTTGTACACCCGCTTGATCTTGGAGACCAGGGGCTCGTAGCGGCACGAGGTCTTGAAGCAGTGAATCGCGGTGTCTGGGTGGATGCCAGCCGCGTTGAACCATAGGTCCTGCCAGCGCTGGACCCAGCTGCGGGTCGACTCGAGGGGTCCCCGGACGCATCGCTCCAGTTCCTCGATGGTGGTGGCACGGGTGTAGGATCCCTCGAAATGTCTGACGAAGGCGTCGTGCATATCCTCCCAGGAGTCGATGCTGTCCGCGGGGAGGGTGTTGATCCATTGTCGGCTCGCTCCCTCCATCATCAGGGGAAGGTAGCGAGCGGCGAGTAGGTCGGTGTGGCCGGCGATTCCCATCGCCATGAGGTATGTGTCCAGCCACACGGACGGGTCGTACGAGGGGTCGTACTTCTCGATCTCCTTCGGCGTTTTGAAGTTTGCCGGGTATATTTCGCCTCGGATCATTGGTCTGAAGCATTGAGGGCCGACTCGGCTGAGCGAGCCTTTTGCGGTTCGTGAGGGTGTGCCTCAAGTCGTCGGGCTAGCGTGCACGCCAGCTTTGATTGTTGATGATGTGGGTCCGCGCGTCGACCGGCTGCCCATTGGCGTTGACCAGGTTGTTCGTTAGTCACGGGTCGTTGGTGGAGAGTGACGCGTGCGGGGGTCGGGGTTG
Source organism: Avena longiglumis (assembly GCA_030063025.1). Taxonomy (NCBI): domain Eukaryota; kingdom Viridiplantae; phylum Streptophyta; class Magnoliopsida; order Poales; family Poaceae; genus Avena; species Avena longiglumis. The sequence continues at coordinate 441,301,430 of CP125973.1, read as the reverse complement.
GAGCTGCAGAGGATCAGGTGGTGGGAAGTTGAGAGTGTTTGCCATCATCGGGCGGCCGCTCGAGGCCGTCCTGCTTCCTGACGAGCGGGAGTAGACGCGTCCCCGTGAATCTGCTCCCGCATCTTGTTGCTCAACGGCCTTGGCGAGTAAGGCCCTGGCGTACTAGATATGCAGGGCGCCTTCCCCGGTCACGTTCATGTTGTCGACCGCGGCTCGACTCACGATGACGTTGTCCATCAGAGTGGAGAACAACGAGAGGCCGTTCGCGTCCTGCTCTTGCAGGGAGATCATGATCCTCGGTTGGTTTGGAGAGGCGTGCGACCGGGTGGCAGTGGGGGAGCACCATTCGCTGATGCGCCTGGTGGTGGTCGAGTGCCTCCTCCTGGCGGCGCATTCTCGTAGATCACGTGATCGGCTACGCGGGCCGGGTCGCTCTCGTCGTCGAAGTTCAGGGCGCGAACCTGAACGGTGGGGTTCATGCGTGACCTGATGCGGAGTTGGTGGTAGCGCGAGAGCTCCTACGCTGTTACCTGCTCGAGGCGAAATTTCTCGCGCTCGGCTTGTTTCTTGCGGACCGCCTCCTCTAGTCGCAGGCGGAGTTCTTCGACCTCTGTCGCCCTCACGGTCGGCGGGATCGGCATGGAGAAGGGGTCTGGCGGGGCATCCATGCCGCTCTCCATGTAGGTCATGACGTAGCGACCGGATCCGTCATGGAGATCGCCGGAGTTTTCCGACCCAGAGTCAGAGTCGAAGATCCAAAGGATGGAAGGATCCTCTAAGTCCCCCACGTTGGAGACCTAGGTGATGGAGCCCGCGGGTGACGCGACGATGATGGATCCGGCGACTGATGCCGGGGTCGCCGATTCAGCGTCGTCGTTGAGGGTCGCGTCGTCCGCAGCCATGTTGGTCTCGGCCACTTTGCTCTTGGCCGAGTCATACTCGGAGGTGAAGTGGTGGATGGTGCGGACCTGACTCTTAGAGAGTCGATCGCGCGGTGGCGACTCGCGGATGCAAGCCGAGTCCTCCGAGATGATGACGTTGGTGAAGCCGACAAAGAGGATGATCGTGCCGACCGGCATGATCACGATGTGCGTGACGGGGTGTGCCGCCGTGACGTAGCTGCTTGGCAAGATCTGGAGGATCTCGCCGATCGCGATCATGCGGCCGGTGGCGATCATCTCGTTGATTGGCAGATTGGATCTCGCCGTAGAACACCAGCCTGACCGGCCATGCCCCATGGTGGGCACCGATGTCATGGGAATGGCCACGGCAGATGCTGCAATCGGCAGCGAGTAGTAGAACGAGGGGCAAGGGCGGCCAGCCATCTGCAGTGCAAGATGAGGGTGGAGACATAGGGTTTTACCCAGGTTCGTCCCCCCAGAGGGTAAAGACCTACTTCTTCTAGATTGTATTGATGAGAGATTACAAGGGCGAGCTCGACGACTAGGTGGCGAGTCACAGGGGATGTATGATGGATTGTGTCCTCTATGAGTACCCTAGGGAGGTTTATCTAGACTCACCTCGCTAGGGTTTACAGATCTACAACCGAATTAGTTCAGGATTCAGAGGGTGTTTGACCTAATCAGACTGGGCCTAGCTATGCTTCTGGGCCTTCAACTTCGAGTCGCCTGGCTCCTTGTTGGTTCTTGATCGAGTCGCCGTCCTGCAGGCCCATTCGCTGGAAGCTTGGGCCAGTAGGAAACGTCCTTCAAGGTATACCCCACTCGGCATATCCCCATCAGTGTCGGGAAGAACTTCAGAACCCCCCGATCTAGGGACGATGGTGGCGGCGGCTATAGAAGGTTTCTTGGAGTTTTGATCGGGTGCCTAGGGTTTTTTTAAGGGGGCTTCTTATAGGCGAAGAGGCGAGTCAGGGGGGGCCACCAGGGGGCACACCCTGCCCAGGCGCGGGCTGGGACCACCCGCGCCTAGGGGGTCTGGCCGCCCTGTGGCGCCCCTCCGTCTCGTCTTCTGGATTCGTGTCCCCGACGGTAAAATATTGACTTTGGCTTTTGTCCCGTCCAATTCCGAGAATATTGATTTTCTGCCTTTCTAGAACCAAAAACAGAAGAAAACAGGCAACTGCCACTGTGGCAACTTGTTAATAGGTTAGTTCCAGAAAAGATATAAAAACGCCTCAAAGCGTAGACAAAGCAAAGCAAAGTAGATACTAAACAAGCATGGAGCATCAAAAATTATAGATACGTTTCCGACGTATCAGACATTACCTTGTGACTTGTCACATGTAAGTGAAGTGGGAAGAGCTGAAATCTCATCGCGGCCGGAGGTGGAAGCAACTTCGAGATCTTCATGATGTGAGGGATAAGAGAGCTCCTTGGAGATACCACCGACCCTTTGAGAAATGGACCCACCAAATATTTCTTTAATCTTGGTCCACATCTCATGAGACGACTTGCTCTTTACAATCGTCAAGAACAATTTAACGGTGGGGCTGAAAGAGAAAATAAGCTCATTCGATACTTGAGTTTCGAGATGTAGATTTTTCTCGTCCTAAAGAGATAGATTTGAGGATACATCGGAGGAGAAAAACCTACATCTAGAAATTGCTCAATATTTGGACACAAGGTCTGAAGATTACAAAGCAAGCAATTTCTCCATAGAGCATAATTTGTGCCATCAAAGATAATTGTGTCATTGTGCACTATACTGTAACACCCTCAGAATCGGCCCTATGCAAGTTTTAGCGAAACCCGCCAAACCCGCATAGAAACAATTCAAAGGTGCCCACCAGGCACTTTCGTGCGGGTGGAAAACGAAGTAATAACATTACACAACAGTCCTCGATGGGACCCACAGAACAGAGATATATACAACACGACTCCATGAGTCAAGAATACAGATATACAGAGCAAAGATCCAAATCACCTTGAAAACAATAGAGCGTCCAGCTACGGACAAGATGCAAATGGGGCTAAGAGCCCTGAAGAATAACCAATGGCATCCATAACCCTGCCCAGGCCAAGCCGGAAGGGTAACCCTGCTAACGGCGTCGATCCCAAAACCTGCTTGAACAAAAGGGGTGCCGACAAAGGGCAAAAGAAAAAGAGGAGCGTCAGTACTGAGGCCAGTACACGGCGAGGCTAGAATTCGGCGGTCCTCGCCTACATAGGTATGGTGGACTGAAGCGGCAACGGCAGCATGCACTAAACAACCTATAGAGACTCGATGTCACTGACGGCTATCGGAGAGGGGTAAGAAAGACCTATCCGGAACCAGCCTGATACTAACACCAATCAATCCCATCCTGGTATTCCCCCTCGAGACCAAACGAGGAAGTCAACCGAGGAACTCACACAGTTGGAAGTTTTATTCATTCAGTTATCGTTGCAGCAATTACTAGTCAGGTTTAGATAATCATCCTGATAAAATAAGCAGTGGGCACTTTTAGTTGACCATTCCGTGATAGTTGCAACACTTACTAGTCAGATACAATTAGCATGAGATAACCCCAAAACCCAGCAGTTGTTGGTACTTTTACTTAGCCATTCCGTTGTAGTGAAGCTGATTACTAGTCATATCGGATACAAGTCAATTTATAACAATAAACTTTAGTTATAGTTGTCTATGATCGAGACCTGTGCTCCAAGTCGTCCATAACCGCGGACACGGCTTCTCGAAAAGATTTAACCCTGCAGGGGTGCACCAAAGTATCCACAAGCACTTCGACCCTTTTTGCCAGATCAGTTAACATACACCCATCGGTATGTCGGCGGGGCCTAAGTCATGACGTTCCCAGACCCAAAGCAAGCACGGGGGGCCACCCCACTAAGTACACCCGCAACAAAGTCGGCCGGTCTCCGAGACGGACTTAGGGGTTCAGGCTGGTAAACGACAAAGAAATCCCAAAATGGGATGTCGATACATGAAATCACTCCGCTTCCTAAACAGTACAGTGTGCTCCTCGCACAATCATAAATAAAGAAGTAAAGCATGGCATAAGTACATGTTAGTAAATAAAACCTTAAACTAGTTTGTGGCCCCCAGTACAATACTTTGAAATCAGGTACTAATCAATGGGGGGCCCATATCTCCCCACCTGTGGTTAGCGCGCTCGATCTCGGAACAGGTGTCAAGAACTCGCGGTCCTACGGGACACAAGTGGGCGGTCGGAAACCAAATATTATCTATCACCCACCGATGCCTCTGCTTACTTACTTCAATTTTAGTTGTTAAACAATAATTAGATTAAACGATAATTAAAGCCATGATCATCTCCAACATTGAACATGCGGCACTTCTCCAACAACTGTGGTACTTGACGACACGCAACAACACTTGAGCAAGCGACTACGACGCGCGGGTCCAACTATCTACCAAACAACAGGTAATAGGATGTGTCCAAGGCTATATATGGCTGCAAGGGATATCACGGGTACGAAAACTAGAGCATCGCAACACAGATAGCAAAAGATCAACAGGCGGGAATAAATACTAGAAAAGTAAGATAGGTAGAAAGGGGGAGATGCTCGCCTGGAAAACATTGCCTAAGGTTCAACCGAAGATCGGGTCGACACTCGCATCAACTCAACGGCCTTATCCGCGAAGAAGCAAACCACTAGAAGAAACACCGGATGCAATATTTAATGCTACGGCAAAAGATCGGGCATGATACATGTATGATGTATGGCATGGCAAAGGTGCGATGCAATTAGGTCATATTAAGCGGAACCGGGGTCCCGACAATTAATTAGATGGTTCATGTTATTTAGAACCCCCGCAATTTAAATGTTGTCTTAACATGGCAAAAGATCGCACCGGTTCGCTACACAAATTTAAATGAGGCCAATATAAGGCTAGATTTACCCGCATATGGGCCCCATATTTAATTATATGGTGAATCGGCATAAGGCCCCCAAACCACACAATATGCATGCGAGATGAATGATTAATATGCAACAGGTTTTATGTTTAGCATTTATAAAAATAGGGGTTCGGATAAGGGTCACACATTGAGGGGTCTCGGCGAACTTGGTGTCCGGAGGGTTCGGGGTTCGGTCTCGGGGTTCGGATCTGGGGTTCGGTCTCGACGGGATCGTTCTCGGATCACGGAAGTAGATCTTGTTGCATCCGGGAAGCAGGACTTGGGTCGGTGTCGGGGGCGCATCGGATTCTTCCGGGTTGGTGTCGTTCTTATCGTCGCGAAGATCTTGTCGGGTCTGCGCTTCGGATTCCGTGAGGCGATCTTGACGCTCCGTGTCGAAGTCCTTGAGGTTTTCTCCTTATTCACCTGTGGCGAACTTGGAAACGGCGTCAGGGTCCTCGGCATCAGACCCGGGAAGAAGTACTTGGCGACATACTTCCATGTTGCTGTTCTTTTCGACGGGATCGGGGCTTGGGTCCAGGCCTTGGCGTCCATGAAGGGGACCTTGGTGCTCCGTGTAGAAGATCTTGTTCGGTCCGCTGTCGTTGGCGTTGTGGTACTTTTTGGGGCACCGATCCGGTAAAACACCGAGAGCTAGGATTCAAGTGGATCTCCTGCAGCAGGGCCAAACAAACATGCTCGTCTGACGGACAAGGAGACGATCTTGGGGCCTGCACGGCTAGGGGGGGAGCTCGCACGCGCGGCCCAGACAAAGGGGACCAGGACGCCGGCGACACGAGGAAGCAGAGAGAGGCAGCGCCCGCGGGAGAGGCGGGAGGCGCATGACACGCGTCGGCGAGGCAAAGGTAGGGCCGGTGGAGGAGGCGGGGCGCTGCCGGAGGCGGGGACGCGGCGCCGCAAGCGGTGGGGAGGCGAGCGGGTTGAGGTCGGAGAAGACGAGGCCGGGGCACGCGCGCGATGGAGCTTGGCGACGGGGGGGACGGCAAGGCGCGTCGGCCGGAGAGGGCGACGGCGCGGTGGAGACCGACGCGGCGGCGAGGCGAGGGGGTCGGCCCGCGGGGAGGCGCACGGGGAGCCGGAGCGGGGTAGGCGGAGCGGCGGGCGTCTGGGGGCAAGCTCGAGCCGGCGTGGCTCGAGGCAGAGGGTGGAGAAGGAGGGGAACGCCGCGGCGGTGGATCCTGGAGGCGCGCTGGTGGCGGGGTCGCGAAGGAGGAGGAGAAGAGAGCCGCGAGCACGCGGACAACGAACGGGCGGCGGACGTCGGGTCAAGGCCGGGGCGGCGTGAGGCGCCTGGTGGGGGCAGGCGAGGAGCTCTTGGCGGTGACGGTGGGTGGAGGCGGTGGCGAGGACGCAGGGGGCAGTGAGGCGGCGGCGCCATGCGCCAGGGCAGAGGAGTGCGAAAAGGCTTATGGGAGGAGGACGACGCGGGGGCTGAGAGAGAGAGATGGTGGGGAGAGGAGAGAGGAAGTGGCGGGGCCGGTGGGACCGGGGAAGCAGGGGGTCACGCGGGTGGAGGGAGTGGACCAGGTCCAGGGGGAGGTGGGATCCGGGGGGAGATGGGCGCGGTGGGGCCCAGGGCGGGGTGAGGGAGAGTGGGCTGGAGGGAGAGTTGGGTGGTGAGGTGGCTTTGTTTGATTGGGTGGGAAAATGGGGCAGGGTGACGTGTCGACCAGGGATTGGAGGGGGTGAGGTGGAGAGGGGCTGGGTAGGTTAGGTTGGGTAGTTTTAGGATTTCGGGCGAACCGTTTTATTCTGGGGGTGGTCGTCCAGGTCGAATCGGCCCGTCCGACTGCCCCCACTAAAATAATTTAATATTTTATTTGTTTAAAACAAAGCTTCTGCAAACCGATAGCAGACAAAACAAAATAATCCGGAGACCCGGGTTTTGCGTTTGAATAAGGACGGGGCGTTTAGAAAACACAAACAGGTTTTTCCGAATTAGTTTTATGCAAGCAAATGCAAGATGATGACGATGCTCAAATGCAATGTGGCATGATGACATGAGCATGCGGTCATGATGATGCAATGCACAAAAACAACGCGATTTTCTAGTAGTGGTTTTGCGGGATGCCACAACTATACTACTAGCCGACATATTTACACTCTAGGCGGTGAAGCCTAAACAAGGAGAGACCTTGCTCTGAAACCAATTGAAAGGATATAGATGTCGCCTAGAGGGGGGTGAATAGGCAATTTCAAAACTGTTACGGTTTTGGCTTGATAGAATGCGGAATTAAACTAACGTTTATTTTACAAGCACAAAACCTAAATACACTAGGCTCAACTAAGTGTACCAACAACAAGTTAAGCTAAGCAAGATGGCACAAGCTAAATATACCACAAGTGATAAGCAAGATATAAGTACTTCAAGCTTGATGGCTATCACAAGGAAAGTAAGCTCGGGTATATAGATAACCGAGGCACGCGGAGACGAAGATGTATTCCCGTGTTCCCTTACAAGTAAGGTACGTCACGTTGGAGAGGTGTGGGATTCCAAAAAGTATTTCCCAACGCCATGAAGGCTCACCTTCTTCTCCGATTCTATCCCACGAAGGAATAGGCCCTTTCCTTATGGCTAGCTTTTCCTCCACTCCGAAGATGGCAAGCTTCACGAAGGAGAAGCCCGAGTCTCTTCACAATCTTCCACAAAGAGGACACAGCGGCACCAACCACCAAGCCAACTAGGAGGTCACCCTTCAAGAGTAACAAGCTCACTATCTCTCACTCGAACAAATCACAATGGAGAGCTCAACACTTATGCAAGAATGCAAAGCAAGAACACCAAGGGTGCTCAAATCCTTCACTCTCAAATCCCACCAAAGCAACAAGTGCTAGGGAGGAATTAGAGAGGAAGAACAATGGTGGAAATCAACAAATGACTCCAAGATCTAGATCCAATGCGTTCCCCTCACTTAGAGGAGGAAATGATTGGTGGGGATTGTAGATCTAGATATCCTCTTTCAAAGCCCTCAAAAAGATGCAAGAATCATAGGAGGGAAGGGGGAGGAAGCAAACTCAAGAGGTTCCACAATGGAGGTCAATTTCGTGGCCAAGAACACTTGGAAACGTTGGGGGAAGAACCCCCTTTTATAGGGGAAAGAAAATATGACCATTAGGAGATAACTGTGTGGATCCGATTGAAAGTTCGGTTGGACCGGCTCCAGAACTGGATGGTCCAGTACTCAGCCCGGAAAACCGAACTCCAACCAGGTTTGGTTACTGAACCGGGCCTCGGTTAGACTCGGAGTAACAAAACCGAAAATCCCATTTTAAGATCTGGTTTTCCGGTCCTGGCTGAAGGGTTTCGCGGCATAGTAAATCAAAATTTTCTACGGAGCGAACAGAGGGAAAGCCAAGATCTAATCTAGGAGATGCAAACAACGAGAGAGATTGGATTAAATCTTCATACCCTTGAAGATTCACACAGCGGAACGTTCGTCGGAACGTGGGTGATGTAGTCGTACTCGCTTCTCCTCAACGCGATCCGATCCGATCTAGCACCACAAGTGGCGGTGCCTCCGTGAGATGCACACGTGCAGCACCTCGACGTCTCCTCCTTCCTCGGACCAGCGAGTATGGTGGAGAGATAGATTGGATCTACAACACGACGGCGTGGTGTATATGGTGGAGAATTTCACTGCAGGCTTCGCCACAAACAGTGGGAGGGAGAGAGGAAGGTAGCAAGGCTGCTAGGGCTTGGAGGAAGGTGTAGTAGGGGAGGCGCACCACCCTCTATATATAGAGGGGGCAGCCTTGCCCTCCTCCAAGCCTATCTCTAGTTTAAACAATTTAAACTCTCCCTTATCTAGAAATCCTATCTCTAGTTTAAACGATTTAAACTCTCCCTTATCTAGAAATCCTATCTCTAGTTTAAACGAGTTTAAACTTATCTAGGATCGGCTGGGCCCTATGGGGCCTTGTGCCCCTGGACCAATGCAGCCAGGACACTCCCTCATAGGCCCATGCCCCTCCCGAAGGTGGGGCCACGTTGGTCCCTTCCGAAGGTTCTAGAAGCTTCGGTACAATACCGATTAACCCGAAACAATTCGAACTCCAAAACTGCACCGCCTTATATGAATCTTATTCTCGGACCATTCAAACCTCTCGTGATATCCCGGATCCCATCCGAGACTCGAACAAAAAATCATAAACCAATTATCCAATCTATCCTAGCGCCAAGACACGTTATGTGTGACCTCGGGTTCGAGAATATGCGACATGATCTTCTATCAATAATCAATGGGTGCAGGCACCCATATTGACTCCCACACATTCATCGATGATCATATCGGATGAACCACGATGCCGGATTCAATCAATCCCATATATATATATTCCTTCGCTCGCGATATTTTACTTGCCCGAGATTCGATCGCTTGCCGTCATACCTAGTTCAATCTCGCTCACGAAGTACTTTACTCGTTCCGTAATCCAATATCACTTTGTGATTAACTCCTTAACCACATGCTTGCAAGCGGTGTTGATATCGACACGAGTGGGCCCGAAGTATATCTCTCCGACTTGGGAGGGACAAATTCCATCTCGATACATACAACCCAACAGATACTTTCCGATCACCTGAGAGACACCTTTATGATCACCCTCTCATAGGATGACGTTTGATGACCTCAAAGCTTTCTTCCGGTACCAGGGAGTTGCATTATCTCATGGTCTAAGGAATACAATATTGGACATAGGAAAAGCTTCGCAAAGATGAACACGATGAAACGATATAATTGCTTCGCTTAGTTTGGGTCTGTCCATCATATCATTCTCCCAATGATATGATCTCATTATCAATTGACAACTCATGTCTATGGTTAGGAAACCTTAACCATCATTGATCAATGAGCTAGTCCATAGAGGCGTACTAGTGACACGGTGTTGTTTACAAACCACACAAGTATTAAAGTTTCCGCTTAATACAATTCTAGCATGGAACATAGACTTTATCATGAACAAGAATTATAATAATAACATCTTTATTATTGCCTCTAGGGCATAATTCCAACAGTCTCCCACTTGCACTAGAGTCAATAATCTAGTTTACATCTGGCAACAATCTCACACCCATGGCACTGAGGTGTTGATCATGTTTTACACGTGGAAGAGGTTTAGTCAGTGGATCTGCGACATTCAGATCCGTATGTACTTTGCTAATCTTCAGATCTCCATCTGCTATATAATCTCGGATTATATGAAACTTGCGATTGATATGCTTGGTCTTTGGATGATATCTTGGTTCCTTAGCGAGTGCTATGGCCGGTGTTGTCACACATATCTCCAAAGGGGTCCAATGCACTTGAACCACGCCAAGCTCAAGGATGAAGTTTCTTATCCAAACTCCTTCACTTGACGCTCGCAGCAGCCATGTATTCCGCTTTCATCAGAGATCCCGCGATCACGCTTTGCTTGCGCCTTCTCCACCAGCCTCCTCCATTCAAAATATACACGTATCCTCGTGAGATTTAGAATCATCCTTGTCGGTGTCGAAACTAGCCGACGTAACCTTTACGACAAGTTGTTCATCACCCCATAGACTAAGAACATTTCTTTAGTTCTATTTAGGTACTTTAGGATGTTCTTCACGGCTGTCCAAAGGTTCCACTCGGATCACTTTGATATCTCGTCAAACTAAGAGCATTAGACACATCCGGTCTAGTACACAAGATGGCATACATGATGGAACCTATGGCCGAGGCATAAGGCACTTTGCTCATAGCTTCCCTATCATTTACCGTAATGGACACCGAGCCTTGCTCAATATCTTACCCGACAACATAGGCACCGAACCTTTCTTTGCCTTATCCATTACGAACCTTTTCGAACTTTGTCTAGGTATGTACCGCTTAAAGCTATCATGCGTCTTTGTCTATCTCTATAGATTTTGATGCCCAATATATAAGCAGCTTCACCTAGGTCTTTCATTGAAAAACACTTGTTCAAATAACTCTTCACATCGTTAAGCATGTTCATGTCATTTCCGATAATCAATATGTCATCCACATATAGTACCAGAAACGTCACTGAGCTCCCACTCACTTTCTTGTAGATACAAGCTTCGTAGCAATTTGGAACAAATCCAAAGCTCTTGATCACTTGATCAAAACGAAGGTTCCAACTCCGAGATGCTTGCTTCAGTCCATAAATGGAACGCTGAAGTTTGCATACTTTACTAGCATCCTTAGGATCGACAAAACCTTTGGGTTGCATCATATACAACTCTTCATCAATGTTCCCATTGAGGAAAGCAGTCTTGACATCCATCTGCCATATTTCATAATCATGAAACGCAGCAATTGCTAATAAAATCCGAATGGACTTAAACATCGCTACGGGAGAGAAAGTCTCATCGTAGTCAACACCTTAAACTTGTCGAAAACCTTTTGCGACAAGCCGTGCTTTATAGACGGTAACATTACCATCCGCGTCCGTTTTCTTCTTGAATATCCATTTGTACTCAACGGCCTTTCGGTCGCTAGGAGGATCCACCAAAGTCCATACTTGGTTTTCGCTCATGGATCCCAATTTGGATTTCATGGCTTCCAGCCATTTCTCAGAGTCTGGGGTCATCATCGCTTCCTCATAGTTCGTAGGTTCACTGTCTTCTACTAACAAGACAACAAGACAGGTTGCTGCACCACTCAGAGGGGCACGCGACCTTGTCGACTGCGACGCTCAAGAGCAAGATCGTCCAAGCTTCATGATCCTTGTCATTAGCTTCCTCTATTGTTGGTGCAGCGCACTGGAACAATTTCAGTGCGCTACTCTCCAATTCAAGAGAAGGTTCAATAACCTCGCCTAGCTCTACTTTCCTCCCACTCACTTCTTTCGAGAGAAACTCCTTCTCAAGAAAGGAACTGTTTCTTGCGACAAACACTTTGCCTTCTTACGTGATAGAAGGTATACCCAATGGTTTCCTTAGGGTATCCTATGAAGACGCATTTCTCCGCTTTGGGTTCGAGCTTGTCCGCATCAACTTCTTGACGAAGCTTCAGATCCCCAAACTTTAAGAAACGACAACTTAGCTTTAGCACCAAACCACGCTTCATACGGTGTCGTCTCAACGGATTTAGATGGAGCCCTATTTAAAGTGAATGCAGCGGTTTCTAATGCATAACCCCAAAATGATAACGGCAAATCAAGAAGAGACATCATTGATCGGACCATATCTAATAGGGTTCGATTCCGGCTCAGACACACCATTGCTGTGGTGTTCCGGTGGCGTGAGTTGTGAAACGATTCCACTTGCTTTAAGATGCGTGAGAAAATCATAACTCAAATATTCACCTCCACGATCGGATCGTAGAAACTTAATCTTTCATACGATGGTTCTCCACTTCATTCTGAAATTCCTTGAACTTTTCAAATGTTTCAGATTTATGTTTCATTAAATAGATATACCCATATCTACTTAAGTCATCGGTAAAAGTGAGGATATAGCGATATCCACAAGGCCGAAACACTCATCGGTCCGCATACATCGGTACGTATGATTTCCAACAAGTCCGTTGCTCGCTCCATCATACCGGAGAACTGGGTTTTGATCATCTTGCCCATGAGGCATGGTTCACATGTGTCAAATGATTCAAAATCAAGAGACTCCAAAAGTCCATCAGAATGGAGTTTCTTCATGCGCTTTACACCAATATGACCTAGACGACAGTGCCACAAATAAGTAGTATTATCACTATCTACTTTGCATCTCTTAGCCTCAATGTTATGGATGTGTGTTTCATCCCTTTCGAGATTTAGAAGAAATAAACCATTCACAAGAGGTGCATGACCATAAAAGATGTTACTCATATAAATAGAACAACCATTATTCTCCGATTTAAATGAATAACCGTCTTGCAATAAACATGATCCGAAAATAATGTTCATGCTCAACGCAGGCACATAATAACATTTATTAAGGTTTAAAACTAATCCCGAAGGTAAAACTAAGGAGAGCGTGCCGACGGCCATCACATCAAATCTTGATCCGTTGCCAACGCGCATCGTCACCTCATCCCTCGCAAGCCGCTATCTATTCCGTAGCTCCTGTTTCGAGTTACAAATATTAGCAACTGAACCGGTATCAAATACCCAGGCACTACAACGAGGGCTAGTAAGGAAAACATCAATAACATGTATATCAAATATACCTTTGATGGTGCCAGCCTTCTTGTCCGCTAAGTACTTCGGACTTGCGCCCAAAGTGACCCTTGTCCTTGCAATAGAAGCACTCAAAGGTCCGCTTAGGACTGCACTGAGCTTCTTCTCGCCAGGGCAAGGCTTGCCGCCACCCTTCTTGAAGAGCTTCTTTGCTCCTTACCTTTCTTAAAGGAGGGCTTGTTGACCATCAACACATGATTATCCTTCTTGATGTCCACTTCCGCAGCCTTGACTTTGCGAAGAGCTCGTGATCGATTGGAACCAATCTGATTATGAGTCACTACAAAACTTTTGTAGCCGGGAGGAGTGATTGCAACCTGTCGTCAATCTTGAGCTCCTCCGAATCGTGCATTCCAGCTTGCTCACAAGCTGAGTGTAGCCCGACATTTTTATGGCGTGCTCACTAACGGAACTCCCTTCCTCCATCTTGCGCTTAAAGAACTTCTCGAGATCTCATATCTCTCGAACGGGCTTGAGTCTGAAACATGGTTTTCAGCTCTCGAGAATCTCAAAGGGCCCGGATAGGTTTCAAAACGATTTTGAAGCTCGGTTCCATAGCAAACAACATGGTGCTCTTAATCACACCATAATCATCTTTGCGCGATCGACAGCTTTTTCTCATCACCGCGCGATTGCGTTAGGGGGTCACCTAACGCTTACCAAGGACATAGTCCTTTGTCCGCCGCAGTAATGATTCTTAGATTGCGGAACCAATTGGTGAAGTTAGACCCATTGTTTCTAAGCTTTTCCTTCTCAGCAAAAATGTTGAAGTTGAATTTGGATTTGGCCATGTGATCTACAGTATTTGCAAGTACAATTTAGACTATGTTCATGATAAATAGTTCAACTTAATCAAATTACTAGATGAACTCCCACTAAATTCAACATCCCTCAAGTTGTTTAGTGAACACGATCCAAATTCACCACACCTGATCCGATCATCACGAGAAGAGATGTGGTTTCAATGGTGGACAACAAGGTGTCGATCATATCATTCATATGACTCATGCTTAACCTTTCGGTTCTTGTGTTCCGAGGCCATGTCTGTACATGCTAGGCTCGTCAAGCTAGACCCAAGTATTTCTGCGTGTGCAAAACTGGCTTGCACCCGTTGTATGTGAGTGTAGAGTCTATAGCACCCGATCATCACGTGATGCTTGGACACGACGAACTTTCGCAACGGTGCATACTTGGGGAGAACACAGTTTTTATCTTGATCTTTAAGTGAGGAATCATCTTATAATGCTACCGTCGATCTAAGCATAATAAGATACATAAAGGATAAACATCACATGCATATAACTTTATGTGACATGGTATAGCCAATCCTCAAGAATGATCTCCATCTTGTGCTCCAAGCATGATCTCCATCACTCCACCATGATTGCCTCCACCACGAATAGCAACTACAACTATTGCTAACTACTTAGCGATAAAGTAAAGCTATTACATGGCGTATAAGAAGTTGACTCAGGTCATACACAATTATAAAGACAACCATATATTCTCGCCGGTTGTGTACTCATCGACATGCAAGTCGTGAAACATTACAAAACATGATCATCGCATACAATATACACATCACATCTTGGGCCATACCATATCACGAAAACACTCCTGCAAAAACAAGTTAGACGCCTCTACTTTGTTGTTGCATGTTTTACGTGGCTTATGGGAGTAGATGCTAAGAACGATTCTTACTACGGAAAGCCACAACGGTGATATTATGGTTGCCAAACTCCGTGTTAATCCCATGACAACTATAGTGAGAGAACCGACATCCACCAGCCGCATGTGGTACAATCCACACGCCAAGTGCGGAGCCGGTCTCGAACGACGTTGCGTATAAGGTTGGCCTGGACCGCTTCAATCTCACTATCCCGCCATAAGAAGAACACAAACAAGAGGCTTGCAACAGAAAACATCAACGCCGCAACAACCATGTTATGCTCTACTCGTGAAACACATCTACGCATAGATCTAGCTCGATACCATCAAGGGTTTCGGCATAGTAAATCAAAATTTTCTACGAGCTAACAGAGGGAAAGCCAAGATCTAATCTAGGAGATGCAAACAACGAGAGAGATTGGATTAGATCTTCATACCCTTGAAGATTTGCACAGCGAACGCTCGGAACGTGGGTGATGTAGTCGCATCGCTTCTCCTCAACGCGATCCGATCCGATCTAGCACCACAAGTGGCGGTGCCTCCGTGAGATGCACACGCAGCACCGACGTCTCCTCCTTCCTCGGACCAGAGAGTATGGTGGAGAGATAGATTGGATCTACAACACGACGGCGTGGTGTATATGGTGGAGAATTTCTGCTGCAGGGCTTCGCCTACAAACAGTCGGGAGGGAGAGAGGAAGGTAGCAAGGCTGCTAGGGCTTGGAGGAAGGTGTGTAGGGGAGGGGGCGCACCACCCCTCTATATATAGAGGGGGCGGCCAGCCCTTGCCCCTCCTCCAAGCCTATCTCTAGTTTAAACAATTTAAACTCTCCCTTATCTAGAAATCCTATCTCTAGTTTAAACGATTTAAACTCTCCCTTATCTAGAAATCCTATCTCTAGTTTAAACGAGTTTAAACTTATCTAGGATCGGCTGGGCCCTATGGGGCCTTGTGCCCCTGGCCCAATGCGGCCAGGACACTCCCTCATAGGCCCATGCCCCCTCCCGGAAGGTGGGGCCACGTTGGTCCCCTTCCAGAAGGTTCTAGAAGCTTCCGGTACAATACCGATTAACCCGGAACAATTCCGAACTCCAAAAACTGCACTGCCTTATATGAATCTTATTCTCCGAACCATTCCGGAACCTCTCGTGATATCCCGGATCCCATCCGAGACTCCGAACAAAAATTCATAAACCAATTATCCAATCTATCCTAGCGTCAAGACACGTTAAGTGTGACCGCGGGTTCGAGAATATGCGTACATGATCTTCTATCAATAATCAACAGGGTCAGGCACCCATATTGACTCCACACATTCATCGATGATCATATCGGATGAACCACGATGCCAGGATTCAATCAATCCCATATATATATTCCTTCGTCTCGCGATATTTTACTTGCGAGATTCGATCGCTTGCATCGTCATACCTAGTTCAATCTCGCTCACAGCAAGTACTTTACTCGTTCCGTAATCCAATATCACTTTGTGATTAACTCCTTAACCACATGCTTGCAAGCGGTGTTGATATCGACACGAAAGTGGGCCCAAGTATATCTCTCCGACTTGGGAGGGACAAATTCCATCTCGATACATACAACCCAATGATACTTTCCGATCACCTGAGAGACACCTTTATGATCACCCTCTCATAGGATGACGTTTTATGACCTCAAAGCTTTCTTCCAGTACCAGGGAGTTGCATTATCTCATGGTCTAAGGAATACAATATTTGACATAGGAAAAGCTTCGCAAAGATGAACACGATGAAACGATCTAATTGCTTCGCTTAGTTTGGGTCTGTCCATCATATCATTATCCCAATGATATGATCTCATTATCAATTGACAACTCATGTCTATGGTTAGGAAACCTTAACCATCATTGATCAATGAGCTAGTCCATAGAGGCGTACTAGGGACACGGTGTTGTTTACAAACCACACAAGTATTAAAGTTTCCGCTTAATACAATTCTAGCATGGAACATAAACTTTATCATGAACAAGAATTATAATAATAACATCTTTATTATTGCCTCTAGGGCATAATTCCAACAGTGGAACCGGACCACCCGGTCTTGGAGCCGGTTGAACCGAATCCACAATCGGGATGAAACATGCTTCACGAAAAACGCAATAACTTTTGCATCCGGATTCTGATTTTGATGATGTTGGGATTTTTTTGACGAGGACAACAAGCTCTACAAGATTGTTCAGAGAAACATCATATCCCAACAAAGGAGGATAGAACCAAATGAAGAAAGGTAAGAAGCCTCCCTAAATAAGAACCGATAAAATCTTCAAACTCGAAAACGCCATAGAAGATGCATACGAATTCCGTTTTCGATGAACTTGGGCTTGTTGAAGAGCTAGCAACAAGCTCAAGAACCTCACATGGAGAAACACCAAGAAGCAACAAAATAGGAAGATGCAAAGGATTGAGCTCCCTATGACGATGTGATCAAGTTACACAACCAAAAGCCCCTCTTGATAGTGCGGCTATCTATCCTATAACCCGGTCTCCCAACAACCACCTTGAGACCGGTAAAAGGAAAACCTAGCAAGGCCATACCTTTTCCTTACACATCCCGCTTGATCTTGATGACAACGCTTCAAGATCCACCCAAGCCGGAATGCAACACTTGATCATTGTTGCTTCGTGAAGACTCCTAATTTGCTCCCCCATACACCACTATGGGATAGCTTCATTAATACATGTCTTCACATGTCCATTGTCACCAATATGGACGGCAAGCTTCAAGCAAATTATCTTCTCGAGATGATTATCTTGAACTTGCCCTTCTCAACCTTGATGACGATCACCACTTGATGTCATCCTCTCATAGGATATATAATATCTTCATTTTTGAAGCATGCCCATAGAAAGATACATGTTCCATATAGAAAACGCAAAGGCACATATATAATGGGTTAGTTCATGATGCATAATTGGCAAGGCTTACCATACCACAAGACCATGTGGTACATCCATTATGCTTCATGTGTTGACCAACTTGAAATCACTCTTCACTCTTTGTATTGGTCAACCAAGTATCTTCTCGTGCTCCATCTTAATATCTTGAGGTACATAAGGAACTCTTCATTTGATTACATGCTCTAAATCTTAGTCAACCATAGCTCAACTAATGAGGCTATCATGACACCGACTTAGAGCCATATCTTGAATTCTTCTATTGAGATCACACTCTCAAGATCTTGATCATAACATATTCTTCTCTTCAACTCGATGATTTTTATGTCAATACTCAAGGTATATCTTTACCTTCATGGCATCCATACTTGAATCCAACAAATGGACTACAAGCATGACCTATGTAATATTCCTTCATATAAAACTCAGTGAAAACATTAGTCCATAGGGATTGTCATTAATCACCAAAACTACACATAGGGGCAATTACCCTTTCAAAAGCCGTTTTCCATTTTCCGAGCGCCAAAAAACTGAGAGTTTTGTGAAGCAACCACCAAATATATAATTCAAAATTCTATCACCCTATTTTTCACCTTACATGGACAATGTCCCAACCAGGAGAGCTCAAAACTTCCCGTCCACCCCTGGTGAAAAAAACAAATTCCTATCGAATCGGTAGGAAGTGAGTCAAATTTGAACTACAGGTGCATGATTTGATGCTCATATTTTTTTGCAAAAAAATATTTTTAGGTTACAATATGATGTTTTATTAGAGATCCATGAACAATTTAGCAATGCACAACACCAAAAACTTTAATTCAAAACCCTAGTTTCACAAGCATATTTTAAATTATAATATTATCCCTACTATGGACTAATGCAGAACTAGTAAATAAGCAATTTTTAAATAATAAAAAGTTGATAATTAACATCCAAAGATGATATACTAAATGTTATAAAAATTTAGATACAAAAATCAATTCTTTTCAATAATTTATGAATACGATATAAAAAATAAAAAACAGAAATAAAGAAAGAAAACTATCATAACCGGACCAGCCGAGCCTAGGTAACCAAAAAAAAAAATAACGCAAGAATTATTTGAGGCCTCTGTCAGGGAAAGGCCCGAGCCCAGTCGACGAGCTCTATATTCATAAACACCTAAGGCGTAGATATACTCAACCAGATATAGTACCGGGTTGGTTAGTGGAGCGACGGTAGTAGTTCACTACGCAACACGTATTTGTTAATAATGTGTCTGTCTAGTCATGACTCATATATTGACACGTGGATCTGACGTATAGACAAAAACTGAAACATAGATACTACACGTAGCTGAAAAAACGATGACATGTCCGTTTAGTCATTTTAAATTTATCCTAGTTTAGACTTTATGACGATTTTAAATTGTCGTAGTCGCCTATAAATAAGTTGTAGCCTATGTTTGCCAAATTATGATGATTTTGCCTAGAAAAACTATGATGTTTTAGCCAAATCGTCTAAATTTTTTAGGATTTTGACCTCTCCAAACGACTTACGACCATCTGGTATGAAATCGCCATAGAACTATGACGATTTTAGTCATGATCACTTATTCATGGTCACTTATAGAAGGTCGTAGAATATTAGATTTCTTATAGTGATGCCACATGGCAGCGGTCGCCACGGCAAAGGCCATTTGCCGTGTGTTTTCAAAAAAGACATGACAAAGTCTTTGTCGTGTGTCTTATGCGTAGACACGACAAAGTAAAGTGAGATGGCGGTTTCCGTGGAGATGAATGTGTTTATTATTTGCGTGTGACTATTCTTTGCCGTGTGTCTCGTCAAAAAGTACACGTCAAAGAGGCTGTCTTTTCAAAAATAAATTTGAAAAAAAATCAATTTTGTTTTAAACCTTTTAAATTATTTTTGACTCGTTAATCTTATATAGGATATTTTTATCCTAGGTATGTTTAATATTAGGTCAAATTGCACTTATAATCAAACTTCCCCTTGTCACCCATCCTAACACTACTTTATCTCTAGCACGTTTAACTTATTCGTTCCTTCTGAATGAGCTTTCGAGAAACAAATCATACCTTGTCGATAATACTTTCATATAAATCGTATTAACTCTTGGACCATGATGTCATATATCTCAGTTTTAGAATCCAAACAATTATTTAAATATACAATAATGAATAAGTAATAATAATCTTCAATACAAATAAAAAGCAAAATGATTTTATTTTATTGTCTTTTTCATTTAATAAGGAATAATTCATATATTTAAATCCACAAATCGGAATTGGACACATAAAAAGTCTAAATCGATCAGAACAATGAGAGGAATCCAAATACGACATCCATATAATCTTGAAAAAAATGGGGTGGTATCATTTTGAATTAGTCATTTGGTGGTTGCTTCATAAAATCCCTTTTTTGTGCTTCGAAAATGGAAAATGGCTTTTTGGTATAACGAAAAAGAAAACTTTTTTCTGCAATATTGTTCTCCATCCCATGATGCACATGCATGCACAATATGTATATATTATCATAAAATATACCTTGATTCTAGCCACAACATTGGTCATTTGACCCGAAAGTCAGGAAACCTCGAATGAGATAGGTCATTTTATGAAGGTTCTTTTGAAACATAATCAATATACCAAGTTTGATATTTTGTCCTCCAACTATTTCACATAATATGACACCACGCGAAGGTTTTGCATTGTTTCAATCATTTTTAAATTTTTTATGCCTCTTTTAAACTATAGACAAACTTTTTCGAACGACGGGTATGGAGATTCTTTGCTTGGAGTTGAGCCTCTCTAAACTTGCATTGGATCTCTAATGAAATAGCATATTGTGAACCCAAAAATTATTTTTGTAAAAAATCATGACTATCAGATCATGTACCTGTAGTTCATATCTGATCCACTTCCTACCGATTCGGCAAGAATTTGTCTTTTTCACCGGGGTGGACGGAAAGGTTTGATATCCCCCTATTGGGACATTGTCCATTTAATCCGGTCTAGTATTTTTGAAAAATAGGGTGGTAGCATTTTTAATTAGCCATTTGGTGGTTGCTCCACAAAATCCCCCGTTTTTATGCTTAGAAAATGGAAAATGACTTTTTGGTGCGACGAAATAGAAAACTTCCTCCTGCAACATTGTTCTCCATCTCATGATACACATGCATATACAATATAGGCACATTATCACAAACTATGCCTTGATTCTAGCCATAACATTGGTTATTTGACCCGAAAGCCAGGAAACCTCGAGTGAGATATGTCATTTTGTGAAGGTTTTTTGAGACATATTCAATATACCAAGTTTGATATTTTCCTTCCAAATATGTCACATAATATGACACCACGGCAAAGGTTTTACATTATTTCGATCGTTTTTTAATTTTTTTATGCCTCTTTTAAACTATCGACAAACTTTGTCGAAGGGCGGGTATGAAGATTCTTAGCTCGGAGCTGAGCCTCTCTAAACTTACATTGGATCTCTGATGAAATAACATATTGTGGATCATGTACCTGTAGTTCATATCTGACTCATTTTCTGCCGATTCGGCAGGAATTTGTCTTTTTTCACGTGGGATGGATGGAAATATTTGAGATTCCCCTATTGGAACATTGTCCATTTAAGGTGGTCTAGTATTTTTGAAAAATGGGGTGATAGAATTTTGAATTAGCTATTTGGTGGTTGCTTAACAAAATCACCTGTTTTTACGCTTGGAAAATGAAAAATGACTTTTTGTTGCGACAAAACGGAAAACTTCCTTTTACAACATTATTTGCCATCCCATGATGCACATGCATGCATAATATGAGCGCATTATCACAAAATATGTCTTAATTTTAGCCATAACATTGCTCATTTTGAAAGCTAGGAAAACTCGAATGAGACAGGTCATTTTGTGAAGGTTTTTTTGAGACATATTCAATACACCAAGTTTGATATTTTTCTTTCAACTATGTCACATAATATGACACCATGCGAAGGTTCACATCATTTTTATTATTTTTGAATTTTTACGTATGTTTTAAACTATGGTCAAAGCGGCGAACATGAATATTCTTATTCAACATAAATATCTAATATTTGAGTTTATATAGATAGATCTTATTTTTCTGTAAATTATGATATATTATTTATATTTTTCTGAATTAGAATGATTTTTTTATGATTTTCCTAAAAGTAATATGATAAAAGAGAAAAAAGAAAAAAACTTTGTCGTGTATTCTGCGGAATACACACGGCAAAGGGCCGACAAGGGCACACGGCAAAGAGGCCACCGTCTGCAGCCGTTAGCTCCTACCCATCAAGTGGACATGTGGGGTCACAGGTCTCACCTCGTTGTCGTGACGATACCTCGTGTGCCGCTGTCGATTTTGCCGAGTGTTTTTTCTTTACCGTGTTTCTTTGTTTGTCTTTATCGTGTATATTTTTTTGCTATGTTGTTTTTTAAAAATTTGCCGTGTTCGTGTACTTTACCGTGTGTTTTCTGGGTTACACACCGCAAAGACAAACTTTCCATGTTCCGGTCTATTTGACACACGACAAAGCCGTATCTACACGAGAGCGATATATGTTTCCCATAGTGATTACTGTCGCACTACGCAATGTGCAACGAACGACCCAACAAATCATCTTGTGATCTCGTGGACTAAAAACTACACCTCCCAAGATGATGGTGAAACAATCTCACTAGCTAGCCAGCTGCGCGGCAGTCAGCACCCGAAATGAAGGTATCCTTCTGCTTGGGCGACGCCGGCTTGGCTGCCACGGCAACAACAGAGGCAGGGGTGTCGCCGGTGCCAGCGAACCACGGGCACTGGAGCGCCACGCCCGCCCGCAAACGCTTGGCGGGGTCGCATGCGAGGAGCCCTCCAGAACCTCGAACCCGTCCCGTGACAGGCGCTCCTCGGGGAACAGCTCGTGCAGCCGCGGGTTGCTGTGGGCGCCGCCGAGTACGCGGAAGATGCTGAGGAGCTGGTCGGCCGAGTTCTGGCGCCTGAACAGCGGCTCGCCGGCGAGAAGCTCCGCCATGACACACCCGAGGGACCAGGCGTCCACGAGCTCGTCATAGTCCGGCTTGCCCAGGAGCACCTCCGGAGCCATGTACCGGAGCGTGCCGGCCTGGACGCGCGACGGCGTCTCATTCATGGACACGGCCAGCCGAGGTCGCATATCTTCACCACCACGTGGCGGCGGCCCTGACCCTCTCGGACGCCTAGAAGAATGTTCCCGGGCTTGATGTCCCGGTGAACGATGCGCCGCTCGTGCATCCTCCCGGCGCCGCCCAGAAGCTGCTGTATCACGCGGCGCGTCTCCTCCTCCGTGACCGGCTTCCCGCGTCGGCGCAGGACGTGGGCGAGGCTCAGGCCGACGTGGGTGAGCTGGGGAGGAGGGACTTGAGCGCGACGTCAATGCCGGTGGCGTGGTGGCGCACTTTGATGACGACGCCGAAGCCACCCTTACCTAGCACGCGCGTGAGCTCGAACGCAACGATTCTACCAGGTCGTTGGGGTTCCTGTCTTATCCAACGACCTCCGTTGTTTTAAGATTCGTGCATACTATTTTGCACTTTGATCCTGCACATTGTTCACTTTCCAACCCTTATAGCAGCCAACTTGGACATGTCCATCTCGTTTCTCCCGATCTGGTCGCCTCCCTCTCCTCCTCGTCAACACCTCCTCCTCCTCCTCCTCTGGCCGCAGGAAGTGGACATCGGGCCCAGGACTCCCTCTACCGCCACGCCGTCGACCCGATCTAGCCAACCCGAGGCCTTCTCCACCCTGCCGAGCTCTTGGGAGAGGAACCCAGGTGGCTCCGACCGGGATCCGGGTGGAGCTGTTCCCCTCCGGCCACACGAAGAGCTCGCCGTTCATGGCCACCGTCAACTACCTCGGCTCTCATCTGACCATGGAGGGTTAGATCAGAATCCTCCATGGATATGAGATGAACTACGTATCAGAATCCTCCGGCCACACGATTTGCTTCCATGTTCTATTGATGAAACATGATGGATTTGAGGACGGGATTCCTAATGTTCCCAGGATGCAAACTAATTGTTCGTGAACCGATTGTTAACTGGTAAGGAAATCTGTACTAATTCTAGAAAGGAATGAGTTTAGGCAAAAACTGAAGGTTTGGTATAGAAAACTGGCAGGGACTGTGCCATGACAAATCGTTTTACTCGGAGATGTTCTCTGCAAAATAAAAGTACCAATCTTGATGCCAATAGGACAAATGAACCGCAGGTGATAAGACCGTGACCCTCACGTATATGTAGTGTTGCATTTTCGACTCGTAGTCGTCGGTGCTCCCGACACGCCTCCTCTTACAGGAGCCGGCGGCGTGGTCCTGGATCATGGCGTGAATGGCGTCTTCGGTAGCGGCAGCTTGGACGGCGGCCATGGGATGTTGGTTGGTGCCAGCGGGCAGAGGTGGCCGCGACTATGTATGTGCCAGGGATGGCACCTCCCGACCGATCCTGATGAAGTTTTCGTGGCACGCGGCAACTCATGGATGCCACTGTTTGAATCGGACTCGGACGGGAATGAGGACGCGCGGACTTCGATCCTGATTCATACTCCGAGCTGAATCAATCAATATAAGCTGAGGAAATTCCACTCTTTCTTGATCGCCCGCCTCCCTGTTCTGCATACATCCACCAGCTTGAGAGCCCTAGATCTGCAAGCTCGCCCTTCGCCGCCATGGCCGCGCCCGCGCAGAGCCCGCTCCGCCGGTGGAAGCGCTTCTTCGCCACCTTCGACTCCGTCGACGGCGCCATCGAGGCCTCCGACCCCGTCCTGCCACGCTGGGAGTTCCGGGGCTTCAGGGGGGACATCTTCGAAATGCTCGCAGCGTCGCCGGCAGCGACCACGCGGGCGGAGCGTCTCGCCTCGTGCTCGGCGACATGATGGCGGAGTCCTCGAGACGCCAGCAGATCCGGCGATGCCTACGGTGCTTGCCACCACCGACCTCGCCAAGTCGCTCCCGCGCTGCGGAAGCAGTCGAGTCGCGTCCGGTCTCGCCCGGCATCGTGAGCGGGTGGAGGGCGTCGATGCAGGACGACCTCGCCAAGGTCAGAGAGGCGATGCACAAGCTGGAAAACGTGGCGCAGCCCAAGGAGGTGCTCGGCGACCAGCAACCATCTACCGAGGACCCTATGACCAGGCAAACTTCCAAGATCCCCAAACTATCGACCAAGAAGGCGGCAACCAGGTAGACGGACAAAACGGTTCGTCCCCGTCGTCCCCCGCGGGCGACGCGGGCGACTCCCCAGCCCCTCTCCGAGCGCCCCCTCTTCCTACCCCCTTCCCCCGCCGCCGCTGGAGCGGTCCGCCGGGCAAAGCCCGCGCGGTTCCGGCGGCGGCGGACCTTCCTCTTCCCGCATGCGAGGCGGCGGTCCCTCGTCTTGGCGGTGCTTCCCGGGCTGCGAGGTCCGGCGGTTGGGCTATGGCGATGGCGGCGGCGAGTGCTGGGCGCAGGACGGCAGGCGGCAGGCGGAGGTTGGGCGGCGCCGGCCTGCCCATTCGGCCCAGATCTGGGCCCTTTTGGGCCCAATCCGGATCAGGGCACTGGGTCTGTTCAAATCTGGATGCTCTGTACATGGTGGTGAGATGGTTTGTTACGGGTTGCGGCGCGGCGGCGGCTGTTGCGGCGTGGCTGCGGGCTTCTGAGCTCGTCTGAGCGGCCGGACCCTATTGGGATTGGTTTGCCTGGCTTTACGGGCCTGCTAGGCCCGGCCGGATCCAAATGGGACTGGTGTGCCCGCGGCTGCGTCCGGTCGACTACCGCCTAGCGGTGGAGGTAGTTCCCTCCCGCAGGCCATGGCACTGCTGGCCTCATTTCAAGTTCGTTTCGCCTCTATCGTGCAGACCTCGTGACGCTATCCGCGGTGAGACAATGATGGCGACTTCGTAATCGTAGTGGCGCATGCTCGTGGACGGCAAGTTGGGTGGTATCGAGGCCTCGTCCTCGTAGGGCTTCTAGGCATCAGATCGACCGAGGGTTGTGGATAGGGTTTTTTCGGGAGAAATCCTTGTCGGCTCGCTCGACACCGACGCGGTGCCGCTCTCGGGTGGCACCTTTCCTTCCTGAAGGGCGTCGTGGCTACCCTTCATCCACCTCCCTCTAGGTGCCGGGGGAAACCCTAGGACCAGTCTCTGGTCCGGGCAACAGTGCTATCGCCGTCCTTCTTAAAGGTGTTGCTTGGTGCGTGGTGATTCTGTGTTAGCAGCCGTGGTGGTACTTATCCGGAGGGCGCAGCGGTTGTGGGTCACTGTCGTTTAGTTGATCCGCCCCTGTATCCATTTTCTTTCTTCTTTTCTTTCTTTTGTTTGGGTGTGTGTTTGCTGCTGCCCCAGCAATATCTTGTACTGTCGGTTTGATTGCTATATAATCTATAGCGGGGCGAAAACCTATTTCGAGGAGGAAGGCGGCAACCATCGTGCACAACGATCGTGTCAAGACGGCGAAGATCGCAGCACCGCCCCCGCTGCGCAAGAAGACGGCGGAAGTCACCAAGAAGGCGTCTGATCCTGCCGTCGGCGTTGTCCGCAGCGACCACCGTGCCGAGCTCTGCTCCGACGAGAGGATGGAGGCCGCAAAGCGCAAGTTCCGGAATGCCTACAAAGAAGCAGAGGACGCGAAGCGACAGCGTCGGACACAGCGAGTCGTGGAGTCGCCGGAGATGCTGAAGCAGCGGCAGAAGACGAGCCCCGTCCCGAGGGAGAGGAGCCGAGCGACGTGCGGCAGCTCCATGGTCAGGAAAAGCTTCTCCGTCAGGAGGCTGGCTTCGTAGAGTTTAGGGCTGAGAGCCTTCTAGCAGAGTTTCGATTCCAAATAGCTCAGCTCAAAGCTGTAACATGGTTGCAATTATTAACTAGCAGAAATTGTTTGCCTGCTCTGTAATTGTGAACTAATATTCTGTGATGCTAATAAAATTCTTGATCTCTAACGTATTCTGTACTAGTCGCATTCGAATTTCTGTGACATCCGAAACCATTTACCTATTCGAGATTGCCGAGGAAGAAGTGGGAGTGTTGGTGTGATGCCACGAAAATGTGGGCATGGGTAAGAGCATCTGCGCTCGGTTACTCGGACGCCGATTGGTACGCTAAATTTTGGTCCGAACGATCAAAAATCGGTTCAGTCGCGTACTTAGAAATCTGTTTTCGTTCGGATTTGGACCAACTTTGGTCCGGACTACTCAGGCGTACTCAGGTTTTCGGTACGCCCTAGGCAGCGAACTCAGCGAGAAAAGACAAAGCGACGCGTGGAACCGCTGAGTCAGCGACGGAAGCCGAGTCGTCGTTATCCTGGGAACCACGCAGCGACCGCCGGACATTAACTGTCCGTCGCGTCGGCCACGCGTCGCTGAATTGCCGCGCCACCGCCGTCGCCTCGGCTCTCGCGACGAAACGGCGGGCACTAACTTTCCGATGTTTTCCCTTTTCCCGCCCTTGCCGCTACACCCCTCCCGCCCTCGCCGCCCACCTCAGCCTATATAAGCCGTACCCCTCGCCGAAATTCCTCACACTCTCTCACAGCTCCCCAGCCCACCAGTCCGAAACACCGGCGAACACCCTCACTCTCCCCTCCCCACTTAACCATGGCCGAGCAGTATCCCGGCGACGGTGCGGAGGCGAACGGCTTCGGCCGACGCACCCTCTAGGCTTGGGAGGCGCGCCTGCTCTACGCGGCCGGCTATATGGTGCCGCCGGACATGCGGAACCCTCCGGGGTGGATGTTGGAATTATGCCCTAGAGGCAATAATAAAGATGTTACTATTATAATTCTTGTTCATGATAAAGTTTATATTCCATGCTAGAATTGTATTAAGCGAAAACTTTAATACTTGTGTGGTTTGTGAACAACACCGTGTCCCTGGTACGCCTTTAAGGACT
Organism: Avena longiglumis; assembly: GCA_030063025.1. NCBI lineage: Eukaryota > Viridiplantae > Streptophyta > Magnoliopsida > Poales > Poaceae > Avena > Avena longiglumis. The sequence continues at coordinate 441,273,918 of CP125973.1, read as the reverse complement.
AGCTCATTGATCAATGATGGTTAAGGTTTCCTAACCATAGACATGAGTTGTCAATTGATAATGAGATCATATCATTGGGAGAATGATATGATGGACAGACCCAAACTAAGCGAAGCAATTAGATCGTTTCATCGTGTTCATCTTTGCGAAGCTTTTCTTATGTCAAATATTGTATTCCTTAGACCATGAGATAACGCAACTCCCTGGTACCGGAAGAAAGCTTTGAGATCATCAAACGTCATCCTATAAGAGGGTGATCATAAAGGTGTCTCTCAGGTGATCGGAAAGTATCTGTTGGGTTGTATGTATCGAGATGGAATTTGTCCCTCCCAAGTCGAAGAGATATACTTCGGGCCCACTCGGTAATCGATATCAACACCGCTTGCAAGCATGTGGTTAAGGAGTTAATCACAAAGTGATATCGGATTACGGAACGAGTAAAGTACTTGTTGTGAACGAGATTGAACTAGGTATGACGGTACCGACGATCGAATCTCGGGCAAGTAAAATATCGCGAGACGAAGGGAATATATATATGGGATTGTTTGAATCCTGACATTGTGGTTCATCCGATATGATCATCGATGAATGTGTGGGAGTCAATATGGGTGCCTGACCCGCTGTTGATTATTGATAGAAGATCATGTGCGCATATTCTCGAACCGCAGGGTCACACATAACGTATCGACGCTAGGATAGATTGGATAATTGGTTTATGAATTTTTGTTCGGAGTCTCGGATGGGATCCGGGATATCACGAGAGGTTCCGGAATGGTCTGGAGAATAAGATTCATATAAGGCAGTGCAGTTTTTGGAGTTCGGAATTGTTCCGGGTTAATCGGTATTGTACCGGAAGCTTCTAGAACCTTCCGGAAGGGGACCAACGTAGCCCCACCTTCCGGGAGGGGGCATGGGCCTATGAGGGAGTGTCCTGGCCGCATTGGTCCAGGGGCACAAGTCCCCATAGGGCCCAGCCGATCCTAGATAAGTTTAAACTCGTTTAAACTAGAGATAGGATTTCTAGATAAGGGAGAGTTTAAATTGTTTAAACTAGAGATAGGCTTGGAGGAGGGGCAAGGGCTGGCCGCCCCCCTCTATATATAGAGGGGTGGTGCGCCCCCTCCCCACACACCTTCCTCCAAGCCCTAGCTGCCTTGCTACCTTCCTCTCTCCCTCCCGACTGTTTGTAGGCGAAGCCCTGCAGCAGAAATTCTCCACCATATACACCACGCCGTCGTGTTGTAGATCCAATCTATCTCTCCACCATACTCGCTGGTCCGAGGAAGGAGGAGACGTCGAGGTGCTGCACGTGTGCATCTCACGGAGGCACCGCCACTTGTGGTGCTAGATCAGATCGGATCGCGAGGAGGAGAAGCGAGTACGACTACATCACCCACGTTCGACGAACGTTCCGCTGTGCGAATCTTCAAGGGTATGAAGATCTAATCCAATCTCTCTCATTGATTGCATCTTCTAGATTAGATCTTGGTTTTCCCTCTGTTCGCATCCGTAGAAAATTTTGATTTACTATGCCGCGAAACCCTTCAGTGGTATCAGAGCTAGATATATGCGTAGATGTGTTTCACGAGTAGAACGCAACATGGTTGTTGCGGGCGTTGATGTTTTCTGTTGCAAGCCTCTTGTTTGTGTTCTTCTTATGACGCGGGATAGTGAGATTGAAGCGGTCCAGGACAACCTTACGCGACGTCGTTCGCGAGACCGGCTCCGCACTTGACGTGTGGCTTGTTCCACACATGCGGCTGGTGGATCTCAGTTTCTCTTACTATAGTTGTCATGGGATTAACACCGGAGTTTGGCAACCATAATATCACCGTTGTGGCTTTCCGTAGGTAAGAATCGTTCTTAGCATCTACTCCCATAAGCCACGTAAAACATGCAACAACAAAGTAGAGGCGTCTAACTTGTTTTTGCAGGGAGTGTTTTCTGTGATATGGTATGGCCCAAGATGTGATGTGTATAATGTATCACGATGATCATGTTTTGTAATGTTTCACGACTTGCATGTCGATGAGTACAACCGGCGAGAGCCATATGGTTGTCTTTATAATTGTGTATGACCTGAGTCAACTTCTTATCGCCATGTAATAGCTTTACTTTATCGCTAAGTAGTTAGCAATAGTTGTAGTTGCTATTCGTGGTGGAGGCAATCATGGTGGAGTGATGGAGATCATGCGAACGCACAAGATGGAGATCATTCTTGAGGATTGGCTATACCATGTCACATAAAGTTATATGCATGTGATGTTTATCCTTTTATGTATCTTATTATGCTTAGATCGCGACGGTAGCATTATAAGATGATTCCTCACTTAAAGATCAAGATAAAAACTGTGTTCTCCCCAAGTATGCACCGTTGCGAAAGTTCGTCGTGTCCAAGCATCACGTGATGATCGGGTGCTATAGACTCTACGCTCACATACAACGGGTGCAAGCCAGTTTTGCACACGCGTAAATACTTGGGTCTAACTTGACGAGCCTAGCATGTACAGACATGGCCTCGGAACACAAGAACCGAAAGGTTAAGCATGAGTCATATGAATGATATGATCGACACTTCGTTGTCCACCATTGAAACCACATCTCTTCTCGTGATGATCGGATTAGGTGTGGTGAATTTGGATCGTGTTCACTAAACAACTTGATGGATGTTGAATTTAGTGGGAGTTCATCTAGTAATTTGATTAAGTTGAACTATTTATCATGAACATAGTCTAAATTGTACTTGCAAATCTGTAGATCCAATGGCCAAGTCCAACTTCAACTTCAACGTTTTCTTTGAGAAAGAAAAGCTTAGGAACAATGGGTCTAACTTCACCAATTGGTTCCAATCTAAGAATCATTCATGCGGGACAAAAGGACTATGTCCTTGGGAAGCGTTAGGTGACCCCTTGCAAGCTGCGGTGATGAGAAAGTTGTCTATCGATCGCACAAAGATGATTATGGTGTGATTAAGAGCACCATGTTGTTTGCTATGGAACCGAGCTTCAAAATCGTTTTGAAACCTATCCGGGCCCTTTGAGATTCTCGAGGCTGAAAACCATGTTTGAGACTCAAGCCCGTTCGAGATCTGAGATCTCGAGAAGTTCTTTAAGCGCAAGATGGAGGAAGGAGTTCCGTTAGTGAGCACGCCATAAAGATGTCGGGCTACACTCAACGCCTTGAGCAAGCTGGAATGCACGATTCGGAGGAGCTCAAGATTGACAGGTTGCAATCACTCCTCCCGGCTACAAAAGTTTTGTAGTGACTCATAATCAGATTGGTTCCACTGATACGATCACCGAGCTCTTCGCAAAGCTGAAGGCTACGGAAGTGGACATCAAGAAGGATAATCATGTGTTGATGGTCAACAAGCCCTCCTTTAAGAAAGGTAAGGAGCAAAGAAGCCCTTCAAGAAGGCGGCAAGCAATGCCCTCGCTGAAGAAGCTCAGTGCGGTCCTAAGCCGGACCGAGTGCTTCTATTGCAAGGACAGGGGTCCTTTGGGCAACTATCCAAAGTACTTAGCGGACAAGAAGGCTGGCACCATCAAAGGTATATTTGATATACATGTTATTGATGTTTTCCTTACTAGCCCTCGTTGTAGTGCACAGGTATTTGATACGGTTGTTGCTAATATTTTGTAACTCGAAGCAGAGCTACGGAATGACGGCGGCTTGCGAGGGATGAGGTGACGATGCGTTGGCAGCGGATCAAGAGTTGATGTGATGGCCGTCGACGCTCTCCTTAGTTTTACCTTCGGGATTAGTTTTAAACCTTAATAAATGTTATTATGTGCTGCGTTGAGCATGAACATCATTTCGGATCGTGTTTATTGCAAGACGGTTATTCATTTAAATCGGAGAATAATGGTTGTTCTATTTATATGAGTAACATCTTTTATGGTCATGCACCTCTTGTGAATGGTTTATTTCTTCTAAATCTCGAAAGGGATGAAACACACATCCATAACATTAAGGCTAAGATATGCAAAGTAGATAGTGATAATACTACTTATTTGTGTACTTTGTCGTCTAGGTCATATTGGTGTAAAGCGCATGAAGAAACTCCATTCGATGGACTTTTGGAGTCTCTTGATTTTGAATCATTTGACACATGCGAACCATGACTCATGGGCAAGATGATCAAAACCCGTTCTCCGTATGATGGAGCGAGCAACGGACTTGTTGGAAATCATACATACCGATGTATGCGGACCGATGAGTGTTTCGGCGGTGGATATCGCTATTTCCTCACTTTTACCGATGACTTAAGTAGATATGGGTATATCTATTTAATGAAACATAAATCTGAAACATTTGAAAAGTTCAAGGAATTTCAGAATGAAGTGGAGAACCATCGTATGTAAAGATTAAGTTTCTACGATCCGATCGTGGAGGTGAATATTTGAGTTATGATTTTCTCACACATATTAAAGCAAGTGGAATCGTTTCACAACTCCATACGGAACACCACAGCGCAATGGTGTGTGCGAGCAGGAATCGAACCCTATTAGATATGGTCCGATCAATGATGTCTCTTACTGATTTGCCGTTATCATTTTGGGGTTATGCATTAGAAACCGCTGCATTCACTTTAAATAGGGCTCCATCTAAATCCGTTGAGACGACACCGTATGAACTGTGGTTTGGTGCTAAACCTAAGTTGTCGTTTCTTAAAGAGAAAATGAGGAGTACTCGGGTGCAAAAGCAGGTGGATAGATTTCTGGGTTTTATCACCACACCTACTAAACCTAAATCCAAACACAAAGGCCAAGCTAGTTCTATTCGCTAAGCCTTGAGAGAAGCCGACCTTTTGGGGATGCGAAGCTTACGTCAAGAAGTTGATGTCGGACAAGCTCGAACCCAAAGCGGAGAAATGCGTCTTCATAGGATACCTAAGGAAACTATTGGGTATACCTTCTATCACAGAACCGAAGGCAAAGTGTTTGTCGCAAAGAACGGTTCCTTTCTTGAGAAGGAGTTTCTCTCGAAAGAAGTGAGTGGGAGGAAAGTAGAGCTAGACGAGGTTATTGAACCTTCTCTTGAATTGGAGAGTAGCGCAGCACCTAAAATTGTTCCAGTGCCGCCTGCACCAACAATAGAGGAAGCTAATGACAAGGATCATGAAGCTTGGACGATCTTGCTCTTGAGCGTCGCAGTCGACAAGGTCGCGTGCCCTCCCGAGTGGTACGGCAACCCTGTCTTGATTGTCTTGTTGGTAGAAGGCGGTGAACCTCGAACTATGAGGAAGCGATGATGAGCCCAGACTCGAGAAATGGCTGGAAGCCATGAAATCCAATTGGGATCCATGAGCGAAAACCAAGTATGGACTTTGGTGGACCCTCCTAGCGACCGAAGGCCGTTGAGTGCAAATGGATTTTCAAGAAGAAAGCGGACGCGGATGGTAATGTTACCGTCTATAAAGCACGGCTTGTCGCAAAGGTTTTCGACAAGTTCAAGGTGTTGACTACGATGAGACTTTCTCTCCGTAGCGATGTTTAAGTCCATTCGGATTTTATTAGCAATTGCTGCGTTTCATGATTATGAAATATGGCGGATGGATGTCAAGCGCTTTCCTCAATGGCAACATTGATGAAGAGTTGTATATGATGCAAGAAGGTTTTGTCGATCCTAAGGATGCTAGTAAAGTATGCAAACTTCAGCGTTCCATTTATGGTGAAGCAAGCATCTCGGAGTTGGAACCTTCGTTTTGATCAAGTGATCAAGAGCTTTGGATTTGTTCCAAATTGCTCTGAGCTTGTATCTACAAGAAAGTGAGTGGGAGCTCGGTGGCGTTTACGGTACTATATGTGGATGACATATTGATTATTGGAAATGACATCAACATGCTTAACGATGTGAAGAGTTATTTGAAGAAGTGTTTTTCAATGAAAGACCTAGGTGAAGCTGCTTATATATTGGGCATCAAAATCTATAGAGATAGACAAAGACGCACGATAGCTTTAAGCGAGTACATACCTAGACAAAGTTACGAAAAGGTTCGAATGGATAAGGCAAAGAAAGGTCCGATGCCTATGTTGTCGGGTAAGATATTGAGCAAGGCTCGGTGTCGATTCTGATGTAAATGATAGGAAGCTATGAGCAAAGTGCCTTATGCCTCGGCCATAGGTTCCATCATGTATGCCATGTTGTGTACTAGACCGGATGTGTCCAATGCTCTTAGTTTGACGAGATATCAAAGTGATCCGAGTGGAACCTTTGGACAGCCGTGAAGAACATCCTAAAGTACCAAAATAGGACTAAAGAAATGTTCTTAGTCTATGGGGGTCATGAACAGCTTGTCGTAAAAGGTTACGTTGATGCTAGTTTTGACACCGACAAGGATGATTCCAAATCTCAGACAGGATACATTTATATTTTGAATGGAGGAGCTGTGAGCTGGAGAAGCTGCAAGCAAAGCGTGATCGCGGGATCTCTGATGAGAAGCGGAATACATGGCTGCCGCAGCGTCAAGTGAAGGAGTTTGGATCAGAAACTTCATCACTGAGCTTGGCGTGGTTCCAAGTGCATTGGACCCATTGGAGATATTGTGTGACAACACTGGCGCCATAGCACTTGCTAAGGAACCAAGATATCATCCGAAGACCAAGCATATCAACCGCAAGTTTCATATAATCCGAGATTATATAGCAGATGGAGATCTGAAGATTAGCAAAGTACATACGGTTACGAATGTCGCAGATCCATTGACTAAACCTCTTCCACGTGTAAAACATGATCAACACCTCGATTGCCATGGGTGTGAGATTGTTGCCGATGTAAACTAGATTATTGACTCTAGTGCAAGTGGGAGACTGTTGGAATTATGCCCTAGAGGCAGTAATAAAGATGTTATTATTATAATTCTTGTTCATGATAAAGTTTATATTCCATGCTAGAATTGTATTAAGCGGAAACTTTAATACTTGTGTGGTTTGTGAACAACACCGTGTCCCTAATGCGCCTCTAAGGACTAGCTCATTGATCAATGATGGTTAAGGTTTCCTAACCATAGACATGAGTTGTCAATTGATAATGAGATCATATCATTGGGATAATGATATGATGGAAAGACCCAAACTAAGCGAAGCAATTAGATCGTTTCATCGTGTTCATCTTTGCGAAGCTTTTCCTATGTCAAATATTGTATTCCTTAGACCATGAGATAATGCAACTCCACGGTACCGAAGAAAGCTTTGAGGTCATCAAACGTCATCCTATGAGAGGGTGATCATAAAGGTGTCTCTCGGTGATCGGAAAGTATGTTGGGTTGTATGTATCGAGATGGAATTTGTCCCTCCCAAGTCGGAGAGATATACTTGGGCCCACTCGTGTCGATATCAACACCGCTTGCAAGCATGTGGTTAAGGAGTTAATCACAAAGTGATATCGGATTACGGACAGTAAAGTACTTGTTGTGAACGAGATTGAACTAGGTATGATGCATCGACGATCGAATCTCGGCAAGTAAAATATCGCGAGACGAAGGGAATATATATATGGGATTGTTTGAATCTGACATCGTGGTTCATCCGATATGATCATCGATGAATGTGTCGGAGTCAATATGGGTGCCTGACCCCGTTGATTATTGATAGAAGATCATGTCGCATATTCTCGAACCCGCAGGTCACACACTTAACGATCTCGACGCTAGGATAGATTGGATAATTGGTTTATGAATTTTTGTTCGAGTCTCGGATGGGATCCGGGATATCACGAGAGGTTCGAATGGTCCGGAGAATAAGATTCATATAAGGCAGTTTTTTGGAGTTCGAATTGTTCCGGGTTAATCGGTATTGTACCGGAAGCTTCTAGAACCTTCCGGAAGGGGACCAACGTGGCCCCACCTTCCGGGAGGGGGCATGGGCCTATGAGGGAGTGTCCTGGCGCATTGGGCCAGGGGCACAAGGCCCCATAGGGCCCAGCCGATCCTAGATAAGTTTAAACTCGTTAAACTAGAGATAGGATTTCTAGATAAGGAGAGTTTAAATTGTTTAAACTAGAGATAGGCTTGGAGGAGGGCAAGGGCTGGCCGCCTCTATATATAGAGGGTGGTGCCCCTCCCCCCCCACACACCTTCCTCCAAGCCCTAGCTGCCTTGCTACCTTCCTCTCTCCTCCCGTGCTTGTAGGCGAAGCCTGCAGAAATTCTCCACCATATACACCACGCCGTCGTGTTGTAGATCCAATCTATCTCTCCACCATACTCGCTGGTCATGGAAGGAGGAGACGCCGAGGTGCTGCGTGTGCATCTCACGGAGGCACCGCCACTTGTGGTGCTAGATCGGATCGGATCGCGAGGAGGAGAAGCGAGTACGACTACATCACCCACGCCCGTTTAACGCTCACCGCGAATCTTCAAGGGTATGAAGATCTAATCCAATCTCTCTCGTTGATTGCATCTCCTAGATTAGATCTTGGCTTTCCCTCTGTTCGCATCCGTAGAAAATTTTGATTTACTATGCCGCGAAACCCTTCAGTGGAATCTTAGCGTCGGCGGCATACCTATCCCGCCGGTGCCGACACCGGAAGAACTGCCTTTCGAGATCCAGGAGTTCATCGGCGCCATGGATGACCCCTCCGCCACCGAGAGCCCCGACAACCTCCTGTACTGGGAGACGTTCTTCGCCGAACGCCGCGCCCAGGAGCTCACCCGCCACGAGGAGCCGCCGAATGAGTCGCCACCGAAGAGCAACAACGCGGCCGGCCGCCGGCATTTTTGGAGCGTGCCAGGCCGGACGCTCAAGGCGGTGCTGGAGCACACCTACGCCAGCGACCAGGTCGGGGCAGCGCCCTTCGGCGAACTGGATGCCGAGGAGGATGGCCAACATGAGCTCCTCCTCTGCCTCGGCCTCCCACTCCTCTGGCTCCACGCCGCTTCGTACGCCGACTGGGCCTTCGTCGGGGCTGCGCCCAGTCAAGCGCGAGGCGGGTCTCGCCAGTGCGCTCGTCGTGTATCATCATCGGCGAGCCACGCGTGCCAGCGATGTCGGCTTCAACTGGCCACCTTCGCCTTCTCCGCCCGAAGACTAAGCCGGCTGATGGATCGGCGGCGCCCGAAGACTATGCCTTAAGGATGGCGTTGGATCAGTCGCTCCGCGACTCGGCGCCGCAGCCGCCGTTGGTGGAGCCCTTCTCGTCGGACATCCTGGAATGGTCCAGGGCGGACTGGGAGAAGACGGAGCGGCAGCGCGTCCACCGCCTGCAGCAGCAGGCCGAGAAGCAGGCGGCCCGGAGATGGGCGTTGTCCGGGCACGTGCTCGTCGACCAGGGCGCCCCGCTCTTCGTCCTCGATGACGACGAGGAGGACGGCCCTTCTTACCAGCCGTGGAGGTGCGGCGACCCCGGCCAGGGGAGCTCCCGCCCGCCCCAGCCGCCGAGCGACGACGACGACATCGGCGGCGAGGATGATGGCAGGGCCGATCCCGGCTACACGGCGTTCTACAGCAACTTCGGCATGTAGAACGGCGATGGCGTCGAGCGGCGGCCTTTTTAATGTTTTTTAGCTTATTATCTATTACGTTAGTTTAAATTCAATGTAATCCTCCTATATTCGTTCATCTTTAATGAAATACGCCTGAATTTGCCAAATTCGACTGAAATTTAGTCAAACGTGAGAACTCAGCATGGGAACGCGAGTGAAAAACTCGGCGTATCCAGACCGAAAACTTGTTTCGTCCGGCCAAAAAAAATCCGAATTTCGGCATGGTTCGTCCAGTGAGTGGAGATGCTCTAAGGTAACACAACTGTAAACAGGTTCAGAACTCATAAAACCTTGTCGATGAGTACTAATCACGACAACAAACCGTGTTACAGTAACATCTCAAGCGAACCAAAGGTAATATGGCGAGATTTATCTGACACTGCCCTACCCTGCTGCACTCAACACTTCACAAAAAGGATTTGCTGAACATTTCTCTTTCCTCAAGGAAAAGAATGAGTACCAGCTATAGTGAATTCACTCAATTCTACAAGCTACCCTGCAAAATCTTGCCTCCGCCGAAGTCGGCATCAAGCTGCCTTTCCTTGCTGCCTCTCACGGTCTCACAGTCACCACTCTATGCCTTGTACGTATCATCCAAGCTTTGCTCTTGCTCCCCTCTAGTCATCCACATGTAAATCTTACAAACTTATGCAATTTCTTGTGGTGCTTTTGGAAAGCTAGAAATGACAGTCTTTGGCTGGAAAAACCGAATCCCCTCCCACGTGTTTGCTGTCACTCCCAGGCGAATTCAGTTCATTCTGCTAGAGTTTCAATTCAAGACCCCTCGTCCTTTGTAGGTACAACAATCTTCTCCGAATTGGCATCTTAATCCAGGTGGAATGGAACACAACCAGCAGCACTACGGTCAGTTGTACATCTCGGGCCTTGTCCCCTTTAGCTTCTTCAGCCCTGCAGGCTCAAGCCTTTGGGCTGCTCCTCATCATCACCAAGCTAGTTGAAGTTCTTTATGTTGGATATAAGTGATCTGCAGTGATCTAAAGGTTGTTGTGATCAATCTAAATTAAATTAATGATGATTAAGGGGTTGTTTAATAACAGCCATTGGATGCCCTGATCAGGGGCATCCTGACCATCCATCCAAAGGTGCTGGTTCCCCTAGTATAAGTGCTATAAATAGGGGACCTGCGGTTAGGGTTGAATATAGCTGTTCATTCAGTTGTTTCTCTCTCTCTTACTTTCCTCAGCTCACTGATCAAGCAAGCACCTAAAGCACTAGAAAAAACCACTCACTGTTGAAGATCAAGAGCATCAGGAGAAGAAAAATTAAGAGGCCATGCCTGGACCTCCAGATCAAGATACACACCTATGATCTTATCTTTTGTGGCTTAATCTTGAGCTAGATGATCCTCAGGAATTTAACACTTCAACTCAGGAACCTCAGTTCTTCATCAAGTTCTCAATATTGGGCATCCGCAGAGGCAGCAAGTGACATCATTTTCTTCCGTACTGCAAGGCCGGAAGATGGTGGGACTGCCCATGGAGCATAAAAAATGGTTTGACCTGTTGAAGCAATCAATTTTTTTGTCCATATTTGAAGAAAATAGTCAAACTGTCTAAGAACAAGAATGTACATTGTCAACTGAACTTTTACATCCTAGAAACAGTAGGCAGAAATTGTCATTGCGAGTTCAGTTTTTAAAACAAATAGCATGAACGCATCTCACAACCAAGTCCACGCAACTTATCAGAGTTATATGAAACGAAATTTGTGAGCACGGGGCTAGCCTGGGAGAAGAGAGAAAAGAAATTTATTATGTCCCAGAGAAGGGAAATTTCTTCTTCCAGTTTAAAAAGAAGAAAAGGCACCCCCTAGACTCCCCCTATATACCAGTAGTATTTTCAGTCATCAAGAATTTCTGGACGCAGGACGTTGGGCCCCGAATCTGAACTCAAAATTTCTGGTTCTTAAATCCCTTATATTTCCTAGACTCGACACAAAGATGTGTTGGTTCAGACATCACAATCGGCCAGATATATTCTGCCTGGCACTTCGCGGATGAGGATAAAGGTGAACTATGCATTATGTTAATGTCAAGACGACAGGTGTAACCAGAAAATAATCTAGAGAATGAGCACGGTCGGCGTCATGTAAATTTACAAGCTTTTAGTCAGCCTTAGCCAATCACTAGATGAACCCAGCATGCTCCGTTGCGCCACTCTCTGCTAATGACGTTTAAATTCTGTGAAAGGTACGTTTGTTTGCTGGAGTATATATATGGTTTCATATTCGATTAAATTCAGTAGCATAGGCTCTTGGTTTCTGGATATATGATTTTGTATTCGATTCGCTGTGTCCTGGGCTTTATTCATATTACCATACTTATATAGACAAATCATAGTAATAAATCTCGTATTTAAAATCCAAGTGATGATTTTAAATAGGCTTTAGCAAGCACACTAATTGATTTAACTCACACTAAACTCTTCGAGGCAATTCCTGGAGCACGTCACGTGAACGTCATATTCGAATTGATGGGATCGGCACATAGAAATTTTCTAAAGAAGTAAACTCGTTCGAATCACCTCACAGAAGAACTGGGTGGCCAAAGTACTATTTCATCACATAACAGACTTCGGTGGTGGAACGGCTATTGCATATTATTGTTGGAGAGGAGTGAGAACAGTATTCATCTATGGCAACCAATGCACACATTGTTCCTTTAGGTTGCCTCTTTTTCGCATCACAAGTTTCCTAGCACTTACACATTCTGTGCCTGGTCCACCATTCCTAACCAGTAGTCTTGATTGTAAGCAAGCAATTGAAGAATTCAAAAGATAACTAACTTAGATTTTTTTCCCTTGTGGCTCAAAAGATTCTACAACAAACAAAAATGATCTTACATTTTTTTAGCACACAAGAACCAGAGCTACCAGACATATTTGGTTCCATAACATGACCCTCAAATGGATTCTAAGGAATTTTCTGAAATTCTGCACAATTTCTGTGAGAAGGATTCAACCAAATGACATAACAAATTGGTATCTCTCCTGCGACAGGTATTTGGGAAGTTCAAAATAATTCCTAGGCAAATATTAATTTTAGGTGCCGCTTTTTATATGATTTAGCTAATCTACGTCATGATTAATAAGTTCCTAGACAGGCCTACTCGACTGCCTTATGCCATATAGTTGTTGTTTTGTCCTCATTTATGTACTTAAGCTAATTCACTGACACCATTTTCAGGCATGCATATAGATCACTATAAACTAGATTATCTTCTTAGCGGTACTTAATTCTCTTGATTTGTTAGACTGGATGACTTATTGATCGGAGGGGATATTTTAATATAGGCTTTGGGAGGTTCAAAAGGGTCAGCTAGTATTGGAAATTCAGAAACCAGAATCAAAATTTGGCCATCTGCAAGATGGTAATTCAGAATAAAAAACTGAAGGAACTATCAAAGATGTTGCAAATCCCCACACGCTAGCCTAAAAAAACATCAATAAGAAATCGATGGCATGTATGTATGGAATAACTAAACTGCCATACAATTGAGGTGGACAACATGCAAGAGTTAAAATCATATCTCTAATGTGAACTTGGATCAACTTTTCATAAAACATGAATAAAGTGAGCATTCTCAACATTTTTAGACTCTATTACCTGACAACCTAAACAAAGATGGTCTTAGTATAAAACATATCTCTTGTTCAAAGTTCACATTAGAGCACAGTTCTCTAGGTAACAATACAACACCAAGGGGGCGTAGCTAACTTAAGAAATTAAGTAATTGAGTTTTACAGAAAATAATTGAAGAACCGTGAAATGTAATCTTTAGTGAATTCATCCCAAAGAATTCTTATGCATATATGGATATGTAAGAATGTGTTGTTCGAGTAGGCATGGTCATGCCTGAGCTATGACTTGACACCATGATGTCTACGCACTTCTATTCTTATAGACAGTTGTTGGGACTCCAAGTGCAGAGGTTTGTAGAACAGCAGCAAGTTTCCCTTAAGTGGATTACCTAAGGTTTATTGAACTCAGGGAGGAAGTGGTCAAAGGTATTCCCTCTCAAGCAATCCTGCAATTAAGATACAAGAAGTCTCTTGTGTCCCCAACACACCCAATATAGGTGCACTAGTTCGGCGAAGAGATAGTGAAATACAAGTGGTAACGGTGCTAGAAAATAGCTTGATGGTGAGGTAAAGACTAAAGCAAGCAAACATGCAACAGATCTAGATGCAAACGGTGTTTCAATGTTTAGAAACAAGGCCTAGGGATCATACTTTCACTAGTGAACACTCTCTCATATAAATATCCTCTCTTCATGATACTACTCTTAACTACTCTCTGGTTGGATACTCTAATCCATGGTAGGGCTATAACAGCACACCTCAAAGTCCGCCTTCCCCAATCTAGATAACCCCATACTGTCACCTTGAGCACTAGATGGTTCTAACAAACACCACAATTTCATAGAGACATCCAACTCCAAATATAACTTATAACAAATATTCAATCTAGCCAAAGTGCCACACACGGTATGCCCGCTGTCAATTTCGCACACGTGGGAAAAAACATAGATCTATTAAAGCACAAGGAGTATTTATGTAGACTCAAGCCTAAGTGCCACCATGGTGTGCACGCTGTCACTTTCACACACATGGGGAGCAGAGATCTAATGAAGCACTTGAGTAGCAAGGTAGATCTACTTGATTACAGAGCTCATGACTACAAGATTATGCATAGAGAGAGAGAGATAAACACATAGCTACCGGTAGGGCCTTAGCCCTGAGGAAGAACTACTCCCTCCTCATCATGGGAATCAGCAACGGTGATGAAGATGGCGATGAAGATCAATGGAGATGGCTCCAGGGGCACTTCCCCGTCCTGGCAGGGTGCCGGAACAGAGACTTTCTGTCCCCCGAATCTCCCCTTCGGTGGCGGCGGCGCTGCGAAGGTTTTCGTGGATTTCTTCTGGACGATTTAGGGTTTTCTCCCCGGGGCTTCTTATAGGCGCAGGAGGCAAGGTCAATGGAGGTCCAGGGGGCCCACACCCCCTGTGGGCGCGGCCTAGGGTGGGCCCGCGCCCACCTAGGGTGTGGCCACCCCCCTTTCCTCCTCCGTCTCGTCTTCGATTTTTCGTATCGCTCAGGTAAAAATATGAACTTTGTCTTTTGTCCCGTCCAATTCCGAGAATATTCATTCTTTAGCTTTCTGAAACCAAAAACAGCAGAAAACAGGCAACTGGCACTATGACATCTTGTCAATAGGTTAGTTCCAGAAAGTGTATAAAAATACCTCAAAGTGAAGACAAAACAAAGCAAAGTAGATACTAAACAAGCATGGAGCATCAAAAATTATAGATACGTTTCTGATGTATCAAGCATTCCCAAGCTTAACTCCTGCTCGTCCTCGGGTAGGTAAGTGATAAAAAGAATAATTTTTGAGGCGACATGCACCCTCACAATAAAGATCTAACCATTTGCAAGCATTGAAAGCCGGGATCAAAGAACTCTAAACATGTGCACGAAAGATGAAGTTCTAACAATAGGACATAGTAACTATGCATGCAACATGAAAGGCTACAAACAAAGATCATGAATAACATGCATTGAAAAAATTTGTTTGTTTCACATACATAAAACAAAGCATAGTGGCAATCAGCTTGTCCCTCATAGAGTAGCAAATATATGCATAAGACACCTTCAAAGTTCACAAGGGTGACTAGAAACAAATAGCACAAGAACAAGTAATATCATAATATGCATAAATCAATAAGTTTTGGGACACTGCACACAGAATGACAACTATGCTCTCTTAATGGTGCCTAAAGGTAGAAGGTGGAGACTCAAATAATAGTGGAAGAAATGCCCTTCACAAAGGGAAGCGGGGATTTCAAGTTTCAAAAAGAGCTTTCAAAAATTATGGTACTTGTTAGCTTTCAGCCCTCATTTCCCCTATCATAAGCATCTTAAAGTGATTAAGGTTAAAGTGAACAAACTATGGAGTATATGCTTGACAAAGTATAAGTTGGAAATCTCAAGTCCCTTGAATACGAGGGCCACACCTCATGCTACTCAACTTCAGTCACCTGTAAGTTCTTGTCATTGTAAGTATTTGCATATCATAGAGAACCGCCAACGGGTACCCCTTGCACATGGTACAGGAGCTATCCCATAACCAAAATGACAAGGCAAGCAGACAATGGGCATCTTAGCGATCTTTTTATTTACTATATGCATAGCTTTTTATTGAGGATGCTTCATAAATAGCTCACTATGGTGATGCTGCAAGTTTGCACCATGATTAGACATGTCTTAGGCTAGCGGCCCACACGTTTTTCTAACACAAAATACATAATCCATGGACTTATAAGCTCCCTATTTATTTCACACCGGTGAGATCCATAGACAAAATAGCATGATATCAACTGAGTATAAAGTACAAGTGCAATGTTGAAAACGTTCCTCGTGACAGCACGGTTCTGCTAATTCCAATGTATAAGTGTAAGCATATACAACATAGATGATACAATGGTTCATGTTTATTAGGGGCAAAGAATATAAAGTGTGCCATCAAGTTTGTGAGGGCTTTAATCACTAAGTTTTCACATGACAAAATATTTTTTAATTGGAAGATAGCTGAAAACAAGAATATACTTGAAATGGTGTAACACACCATGCATAGGAATTTATAGTGGACACTTTGGAATAACTTGGTTTCTTGGGAGTTGGAAGCATGAGTAGAGCTTACTCATACAAGTGGAGGCTAGCAAAAGACTGGGAGCAACCAACTAAGAGAGCAATAATGGTCATAATCATGCAGAGCAACAAAACATTACTAATCAAAGCATAGAGTGGTACTACAAGTCAAGTACTAAATGATCATAGAGGATATGGTGACTTGTTCATAGTCATAACATGGTGTGAGCATGTGCCAAGTCAACCCAAACAAAGCATCAAAGGAGAATACCATAATACTATGCTTTTATATGCTAAAACAACGCATGATTCCTTCAAGGCACATTAAGAAATCCTAATTGTTTGGAACAAGTCATGCTAAAACAATAATCACTAAGCATAAGGTCAAAACAACACCTAGCATGTCATGCTAAAGTCTAAGTCACATACAAAACAAGCTCCCTTTTGTACCACTTAAGCATGAAACTTTCTACTCTTTTCCAACACCAAACAACTTATTTGAAATAACTCACAAAGATAATAATCAATAAATATCAGTGAGCTTGTATCACAAATCCACAAAGAATAAATAAAAAGTTCTAAGGTAAAAGCACAAGAAAACTAAGGCTGAACGCAGTGCTAGCAAAAGTGAACACCCACAAAACAATAAGAGTGGAAACTAGAGTGTTCTAGGCAATGGAAATAGAGTGTGTGTCTCTCCAAAAGAAGTGTGGTGTAACCAACCAACTTACTCAAGCAAACTAAACAAACTAAGAAAAGCAAACAAAAACTAAGACGCTCCAAGAACAACACAACTTGGCATGAAACCATAAAAACGAAGTGTCTAGAAAGACCTAAGATTTTTATTGATGAAGAAGGGGATGCCTTGGTCATCCCCAAGCTTTGACGCTTGTACCTCTTGGATATTTCTTGGGGTGACACGGGGTGGCATCCCTAAGGTTGAGGTTTTATCCATTATTCATCTCATTACATCATTCTTTCTCTACACCTGAAATTTTTCCTTCATACAAAACTTCACACAATCTTCATTAGCAACATTAGTGTATTCAAAAGATAATAGAACTTTAGGCAAAGCTTTGGAATAGCAAGACTTTTCATTAAAAACATAAGCTACTGTAGTAACTCCTTCAAAAAGCTCAATTCCCCAAAAGATAACTCAAGAAGGAATTAATAAGAAGCAAATGCAAATAATGGCAGAAATCTATCAAAACAGACCAGCAGGTAGAAATCGTTTTCTTCGAAGACCTTTTGTTGCTCAAATCAAAAAGTATTCAACTAATGAAAGTTATCTAACATACTGGGGGATTTATTCGTAAATTTTGAGCTCAATCCGAGTTACAGAGACTCCTCACGGATTTTTATGGTGGAGGACATAAATCTGTTTCGGGACAGCAACTCCACAAATCTTACTTCCCTCTCATTAGAGGTCATTCTTGGCACAAAAAAGCAAACAAAAAGGATAAGGAGAGTTCATTACAGAAGTCATAACTTCCAAGCCTCAAGAAAACTCTTGGGTTATCTCCCAACAAGTACTTTTCTTTAACGCTTTTAAGTTAGGCTTGATAGCTTGAGAAGATGCTCACATAAGAAATATGAATTGAAGCAAAAGAGAGCATCAAGAAGAAAATTCAGAACACATTTAAGTCTAACCCACTTCCTATGCATAGGAATCTTGTAAAGAAACAATTCATGAAAGCACAAAGCAACAAGCATAGGAAAACAAAACAAGTGCAACTTCAAGATTTTCAACATAAAAGGGGGGAACTTAATATTTTTGAGATGCATAAAACCATGTTTCCCTCTCTCATAATAATTTTCAGTAGAATCATGAACAAAATTAAAAATATAACTATCACATAAAACATTTTATCATGAGCCACATGCATAAAATGATTATTACTCTCCACATAAGCATAGTCATTCTTATTAATTATAGAGGGAGCAAATTCAACAAAATAGCTATATAGGAGGCATATTGTAATCACAATAAATTTTCTCCTCGATAGTAGGTGGACTAAAAATATCACACTCATCATTGTAATCATCATATATTGGAGGTTTGGTATCATCATAAGCAATACCGTAGCTATCTTCCAAAGTTGGGGGACTAAAACGATCATTTTCATCAAAACTAGCTTCCCCAAGCTTAGACTTTTCTATAGCATTGGCAATAATGGTGTCCAAAGAATTCATACTAATAACATTACTATTAGCATGCGAATGAGGTTCCATAGGTTTTTTAATTTTCTCTTCAGACACTTTATGTCCTAACTCAAGATAAATGCTATAGATATCTTTAATTTTGTTGTTGTTTTCTATTAAGCTAACTAGTGAAAACAAGAAACAAAAAGACAAAATTGCAAAATCTAAAGGAAATAACTTCGAGCACTAACACCAGAGGATGTGAGTAACTTTTACCTTACCTCCCCGGCAACGGCGCCAGAAAAGAGCTTGATGTCTACGCACTTCTATTTTTGTAGATAGTTGTTGGGCCTCCAAAGGAAGAGGTTTGTAGAACAGCAGCAAGTTTCCCTTAAGTGCATTACCTAAGGTTTATCGAACTCAGGGAGGAAGTGGTCAAAGGAATTCCCTCTCAAGCAACCCTGCAATCAAGATACAAGAAGTCTCTTGTGTCTCCAACACACCCAATATAGATGCACTAGTTCGGCGAAGACATAGTGAAATACAAGTGGTAGCGGTGCCAAAAAATAGCTCGACGGTGAGGTAAATACTAAAGCAAGCAAACATACAACAGATCTAGATGCAAACGGTGTTTCAATGTTTAGAAACAAGGCCTAGGGATCATACTTTCACTAGTGAACACTCTCTCATATAAATATCCTCTCTTCATGATACTACTCTTAACTACGCTCTGGTTGGACACTCTAATCCATGGTAGGGCTATAACAGCACACCTCAAAGTCCGCCTTCCCCAATCTAGATAACCCCACACTGTCACCTTGAGCACTAGATGGTTCCAACAAACACCACAATTTCATAGAGACATCCAACTCCAAATATAACTCATAACAAATATTCAATCTAGCCAAAGTGCCACACACGGTATGCCTGCTGTCACTTTCGTACACGTGGGGAAAAGCATAGATCTATTCAAGCACAAGGAGTATTTATGTAGACTCAAGCCTAAGTGCCACCATGGTGTGCACGCTGTCACTTTCACACACATGGGGAGAGCAGGGATCTAATGAAGCACTTGAGTAGCAAGGTAGATCTACTTAATTACAAAGCTCATGACCACAAGATCATGCATAGAGAGAGAGATGAACACATAGCTACCGATAGAGCCCTTAGCCCTGAGGAAGAACTACTCCCTCCTCATCATGGGAATCAACAATGGTGATGAAGATGGCGATGGAGATCGATGGAGATGGCTCCAGGGGCACTTTCCTGTCCCGGCAGGGTGCCGGAATAGAGACTTTCTGTCCCCCGAATATTCCCTTCGGTGGCGGCGGCGCTACGGAGGTTTTCGTGGATTTCTTCTGGACGATTTAGGGTTTTCTCCCCGGGGGATTATTATAGGCGCAGGAGGCAAGGTCGGTGGAGGTCTAGTGGGCCCACACCCCCTGTGGGCGCGGCCTAGGGTGGGCCCGTGCCCACCTAGGGTGTGGCCACCCTGGTTTCCTCCTCCGTCTCGTCTTCGATTTTTCGTATCGCTCAGGTAAAAATATGAACTTTGTCTTTTGTCCCATCCAATTTCGAGAATATTCATTTTTTAGCTTTCTGAAACCAAAAACAGCAGAAAACAGGCAACTGGCACTGTGGCATCTTGTCAATAGGTTAGTTCTAGAAAGTGTATAAAAATACCTTAAAGTGAAGACAAACCAAAGCAAAGTAGATACTAAACAAGCATGGATCATCAAAAATTATAGTACGTTTTCGACGTATCACACCACCATCAAAATACATATTTTGGAGACTGAAAATTGTTACAACTTCAGCTTGCGATTGTTGTGTCACAATATCACTTCAAACAAATATCACATAAATGATAAATCTACATAGATTTTTTTCTAGAAAGATATTCTTAAATACTATCTGAAAACAACAAATCTTATATTCCCATTGTTAAGCCATGAGATTCTAGATGTTGTTGTTTCTTAAGCTGCTAACTTGGGCCTGAGCTCCCTTGTAGAACCTACAATAAATCTGGAGAAGGGTCATGAACATGAGAGTGGCAACATGTCACCTTGTAAGTTGAAATATACTTGACTTGCGACTACAACGTGTCTACATTCTGCCCAGCTTGTTGGCATATTCTACAGGAAATAGCAATGTAATGATCTGACTGCATGGAGTACCGCAAACAGGTAGGTAGATAAAATAATATAAACATTTAAAAAACTATGGATTGTGCTGCAAACAAGTAGGTAAATAAGATGCCGCAAAACATCTGTTCAATTCATAAACACCTCAAAGGTGGTTCTTTATCTCAAGAATGTACTACTTCCATTCCATAATATAAGCCTTTTTAGCAAACTAAAACAACTTACTAAAAAGGCTTACATTGGGGAACAAAGGGAGTAGCAGTAAGGATCTTACTGGCACTGGACAAACACAGAAAAAAGAACTACGATGGTGTAGAGCTGGTGAGTTTCAAATGTCTTTAAAGAAACTAATATATGATTGATGTGATAAAAAAGAATAGTTATTAATCCTATATATTAAGAAGCATAGCCACATAATTTTATAGCAGCCGGATTGAAATTAGTTAACATAGACCTTTTGCAATTAACAGAGAGCTACCATACAACCAAGTTCATACACAACGATGCATGACACACTATTTAATTCAGCAATTTTGCCCTTTCAAACAAAATGTACCTGTTGCAAAATTTAAAATACTCATTAGAGTTTACTCGTATAAAAGAATTTATCAATATGTTATAATTTACACAAACATGCTTATGCTTGCAATAACTGAATTAACCTCATGAGATTATATATAGTAGTCTTTTGGCCTATAACTTTTAGAGCCCCAATTGAATGTCCACACATCAAGGATCAGTTCTTCAGATTCAAGCTCCAAGATTTGCTCGTTCAGCGGTAGCAGTTCATTATGAGCCTCCATCGACAATGGTAGCTGGAAATGGGCTGCTGGAGATGGGTTGGCGACATACTTGCGGACAAAGGCGTGATCTAGGGATTGTGTTTGCCAAAGATCCTTCCACAAGAGGACACCGTCTCCTGCGTGAACTTTACAGGTGGTTACTCCTCTGAACACATCCCTGAGATTTGCGATGTCGCGCTACCAGAAAGAGCCACTGGTTAGACAGGAGTGGGGAATATGATCTTGATAGTGTCGGTATCAAACAAGCTAAACCCACAGCGTGTCTTGTCGCTGATAGAACTTGTGCAAAAATCTAAGAATGAGGCCTTGGTTTTTAACACGGAGATTGAGGATCCCCAATCCACTTTCTTTGGCTGGCACACCATCTCCCAGGAGGCCAGGGATTAGCATTTCTCCTCACCACTAGCAAACTTGTGCCAAAGACACGTCGAGCTCTATCACAGAATTCAAAAATATTCAGAGGGATTTTTAGAGTACACATAGCAAAATGATGACTTGGGTGACAGCCACATTAACATAGGCCAATCTCCCTCCATAGGTAAGCCTATGGAGGGACGTGGATCACTCCAAACCCTGTGGGGGTTGGTTCCATGTGGGGTTAATACCCTGGCCACCGAACAAGGCCTAAATTGTGTAGCGGTCAGATAAAGATCTTCACCACTTGTTAGGCTAGAATTAAACAGCGCCTGGGTTCATTCATGTTTGGGGTAAATCTATACAAAAAAAAGGTCTAGATTTTTTTTTTCATAAACCTAAAACATCTTATATTTTAAAACAGAGGAAGTAGAAGGGAATACATCAGTGAGAATCCGGTGGAGGACATGGAGGTGATAAAAGGTGAAGTTGTGGCCGTTAAGGAAGCAACTGCCCAACAAGCAGGATGTGTCCTAGCTCTGAGGCCGTCGCCACTATCCAGCCAACTCTGGAGCGCCGATATCAGGATGAGGTTTAGGTAGTTCGTGACACTCTGAAATTCCGAAGGAGAGGTTATTCGTGACACTCTGAAATTCCCAAGAAGCTTTTTTAGCGGTTCAATTTAAACCGCTGCTACTTGAGGCTCTATGGAACAGAGGTTTTTTGCATGTATAGGAAGGCAGCGTTTTTACTCAGCACGGCGCTGTACCCAGGGGAGAAGAGAGGCGGCGTCTACTGCCTGATGGAGATGAAGAGTGCTTTGTGCATACAGAACCAAAATGAAATTAACGATCACGGGCATTTTAATCTATGTTAGCACTAAATGCGAGCAACTGAAGAAATGCACCAGGATACATGCAAAAGGATTCAGACAAAATGGTAAAGACTGGAATATAGCATAGCCAAATCTAACCAAGGATTTACACAAAATGGTAAGAATATAAGTACTACTCAGGTTCCCTGGCTCAGCCGAATCGGAATCCCATAACCAAATTTAACCTAATGACAAGGCGTTTCAAAAGTGCTGAGCCAGGTACAGTGAGAAAGCGCGTTCAGTCGGCCAAAGGACATAGCAGCCAAATCAATAGCAGAAAACAAAATGAAAGCAAAACTCGAATTGTTTCTCAATTCTCGTCGACAAATTGCCAACTGCTATACTAGTACATGCTTCTCTTAAGAACTACTGCAGTTATCTTACTCTCCGGCGGTCATGCCAAACCCAAATTTGTAATCTTTCCTCCAGTGATCAACCTGCACAAAATTGTAGATTAACATTAGCCTCTCAACAAAAAAATTCATACGAGGTATACTTATTATGTCTAACTGGTGACCCTTCTCAAAATTTGTGTACCAGGACATATTATTGAAAGTTACATCTTATAACCCTAATATACTGTATGCATATAGCCATAAGGGGAATGTCAAAAAGGGTAGGCAGTATATCAATAACAGGTCCTTGCATGGAATAACATAAGAGGTGATGTAAGCTGACCTCTGCAGAAAGAACGAAATTGAGGCCAGGGGTCAATCTCTCCTCCAAAAGAGCAGAAACTACGCCATTGGTATCAAACTTTCCCCTCAAACGAGACTGCAATGTTGAGCAACAGTGCATACTCGAGTTAGCTTTTCACATGTAACTCAAAAATGAACTAATCGAAAACCCAAAAATAATTCAACAGGAAAATATTTTAGAAGAAAGCAGCAATTATGTAACAGTTCCAACTTTGTTAGCATGCACAGTGGAGAAACAATGTTAGAACAAAAAATGTTAAGCAACAATTTCAATGATATTTTTAAAGAAAAATTAGAATGCAATGTTGAGCAACAATGTAATTCAAGATTAGTAGTTCAATAAGCCATAAATTTCTGGTTATGTTTATACTCTAAATATCTTGCTATCAAACATGAAAACTCTCATGGTATACCAGCCTCGGGAAATAATCATAATCAAACTTGCTGTTACATCTTTTGGCATATGATTGTACATGAAATCCAATACATGGGAAACAATGGTGTCAAACCAAACTAGCAATGCATATGGCATACCTGTCTCAGCATATAATCATAACCAACACTTGCTGTTACATCTTTTGACAAATGATTGTACATGAAATCAGAAGCAAGGGAAACCTGCATAAAGAAGAGCTTATCAATATGAAGAAGATAATAACAGAAAAAAGTTTCAAAATGCTATGACAGAAACTTAACCTTTTCAGATACTTTCTGAACATAACTCAGTGAAACAACTCCAGTGCTTGCAATTTGTCCAGTTGCAACCTGAAGATAGTAGTGACATGCCTCTATCAGATAGCAAATACACAATATTATAGTTTTCAATTTGTTGTGCATCCAACCATCCACCATCAGACATCAGTTCCGATAAAGTAACATCAACAGCAGTTCTATATTACATCTTGTGGCAAAATTGAGTACAATGTTGGGCAACAATGTAACATGGCATCTCAGTCTGGTCAAAACTCAAAAGGATGAGCAGGACAAAAGGATGAGCAGGCAAAAAACTGATCTACTGACTATACGATTTTTTGAATGCAGTTTCAGACCATACTACATGGCATTCAATAGTAATACATCTGGTTTGTAAGAGCAATAAATTGCTAATATCGGTTTAACAGATACAAACACTTACCATTTTCTTTGTGTCATATCTAGCAACAAAACCAACTCCTGATTTCCTTTGTTGTCCAAGCCAAAAAGCTTCAGTTCCCAAGGAGAGGTTCTTCGTGACACTCTGAAATTCCCAAGAAAAATATGTTCACTTCTGATCTAAGTACCAAAATGATAGAACATTACAGATTCGCTGGATATACCATCTCAATTCCGTTTCTCTCTCTAAACTCTTCAGTTGTATGTTAAACTGAAGACAGCATGAGAAAAACAGCCTTCTCTCTATGATTATTCCATCTTCCAGTCTATTATAAATAAACTAATAGGGAAAACACTTCTTCCTCTACTGCGTAACTAAAGACTTGAACGATAGTTCCATAGTTACTGTACCAATTGATTAAGTTGCATTAGGCTTTGAAACCTGTTTGGTTCTGTTTAATATGAATTCCAAGCTTCTTTGAGAAGGGAAGGTTTGAGCAGTCGAAAAAAGTAAGATCTTTGTGTTCTATTGACTTATTTCATAAGTCTTGATTGTCTACTGGTGCAAACAAGTAACACACCCACATTTGAGCCTAGTTACTGTGAGCAATCAGCATACGCTTCAGAAAAGATAAAAAGAAAAAAGTGGAAAATGTTAGGGAGTAGTAGATGAACAACTTTTTTTTGTGAATCAAGGAGCTTTACTATTTACTCGTAGCTATTACAATCGTTCTCAAGAACAGTAGCTAAGAACTGTGGTATATAGTTCAACCACATTCTCACTCTACAAATTTTAGTAGCTATACTATGGAGAGTGGAGATTTGGTGCACATGGGCAACAGTGAAACCGTTTTAAAAAAACGAGAAGCATATTTCTGAGTTCTAAGAAAGTGCAGTAAAGTGCTCCCATTTACATAAATTGGTGCATCATCTACAAAACATACCTGGATATAGTTTGCTCCATAGAAGCCATTATTCCCAAATTGCAATTGGGATCTAAAATCTTTTCCCTGGAATTAATGACACAGGAGCATCAGATGAATGAGGTAAAACACCAAAATAATCAAATATGGTATTAGAAATTAAGAACCTAACAACCAAATATTAGAGTTGGTATCTATAGGTTTTCTTGTGCTAATCATGTAAGACTACTTTAACTTAGAAACAATGAATGCATCAATGACATTGTTTTACTATAGAAAGTATAGACCATTCAGAAGAATCCTACAACAAAATAGATCAGGGCTCCTGCTTCCCTATGGGACAACATCGCAGGGTCAGCTATTCATGTGTAACTTGTGTCACCATTAGCATGCACCTCAAAAGGCATCTCCGATAGACCAAATTCGTCAGAGAAAATTGTGGAAGCAGAAATCTCAGAAGCAAACAAGTTTGATAAAAACAAGTCTTTTTTTAGCTAGATTCCAAGTTCAAATGAAAAGAACACTGGTTTGAGATATAAGCCCACAACAGCAATCTCGGAGCAATAGAATGCTGCATTTTTAATAACAGAACAATGTGGGACATATGGTATCATAATTCCTTGTTTGACAGAAAGTAGCATGGGTGCTGCCAGTCAGATAAGATAAATAAAAACAATGACTTGCAAAATCAAGAAATAGTAAAAAAGAGACTGACCTTAAAATCAACACTACCCATGCCTTGGGAATAATGAGGCTCGTTT
This sequence comes from Avena longiglumis, assembly GCA_030063025.1. Classification (NCBI taxonomy): domain Eukaryota; kingdom Viridiplantae; phylum Streptophyta; class Magnoliopsida; order Poales; family Poaceae; genus Avena; species Avena longiglumis. The sequence goes on along the minus strand of CP125973.1, from coordinate 441,247,976 downwards.
GTCAACTGCCAAATCAGAAGCATTGTTAGATTTAAAGAGGTATGACATTCAGCGGGAGCAAGCTCATGTTTAACCAAATCAGTCACCTGGGCATTTATTTTTAGGCAAATATAGTCTGCGGGATCATACTTGACACGCGCATTCAACCTTCCGTCACGCGACAACCTACCGATGAGCATCAACTAAGTAGAGAAACACAATTATTAGAGCATCAACTAAGTAGAGAAACACAATTATTAGATAAAAAAACATATAAAAGAACGGAAATCGCATGAATTTAACCTGATAGAGTATTACCTTGGAATCAATAAAGTTGGCACCAAAGTCATAGCTTGTGGTGGGGACCTTGACGACATCAGCCCCCTGTGTAGGGATCTCCATGTTTCCCATAGACAGACTGGTACAATCACGCAACAGAATCGTAAGAGTGCAGCCAGATTGCTAGCAGTTTTACAGGAAAATAAACGACGGGCATCAGGCAGGGTACCTATGGCTGATAGAGAAGTTCTGGCTGATTCCCTTGCTCAGATCGAAGCGGAATCCCTCAAAAAGCTCGGGTTTTAGCGACACTGTAACAAACAACAGGAAGATCGCAGCATCAAGAATCGACTCGATTAGATTGGCGGTGATGCCACAGACAAGGGAAGGGAGAGGGGGCGATTCGCTCTTACTGTAGGCCTCGCGCTGGATCTCTTCGTAGGGGAAAGGCACGCCGAGGTTGAGGTAGTCCACCTTCTCGTCCTCCTCCGCCGCCTTTTCCCCTTCCGGGGGTGTCAACGGCGGCGGGACCTCCACCGGGTAGGTAGGAGGTGGCGGGTAGGCCGGGGTTGGAGCAGGAGAAGGAGGAGGAGGAGGAGGGGCATCGTGGCTGACAGAGGAGCCCATGGCGGAGCGGAAGGCGAAGGCCGAGGCGGCGAGAGGTGATCGGTGCGGGGTTTGATTTGGGGTTGGGTAGGTTTCGTGAGTATTTGGCTGCGCCGTCGACAGGGGAGAGAACAGGGAGGTGGGGTTTTAGGGAGGGTTTTCTGCTGCTGCACGGAGGGCAGACTCGGTGGCTAGATCTGCCTTGAGATTCGTGCAACCGGGTCTGTTTACACCACGTTATGCTTCACCATCTTGTGCTTCAAGAATTCAGGAAACGTCGATGCACCGAGTCTTCGGCTACTCTTAGAATTGGAAACGGACTGGATAATGCCCTCATCGCTCCTATTCCTTTTCGTTTTCAGGTATACTTTGGTTAGAATCGTGCCAGCTCGTACTAACCATTGTGCCCCATATGGACACGCACACACGAGGGCTATATAAGTCAGTTGTATACTTTTACTTTTGGAATTTTCACATTAATATCAGCATAATTTTTTAAAAATAATAGGGAGTAAAGCACCCGCCTCTGATTCAAGTAATGCACACAGGCTAAGTTTTGAAACATGTATCAACCAGCGAAAAATAAAAGTAACATAAAGCCATCCATTCTCAAGCCTATTAGTCATCATCCAGCAGCCTAGAAAAATAAATCTTGTGCGACCGTTAAGTATGCCCAAAAAAATATAATCTCTCCTTTCCAAAATATAAGATGCTTTACACTTTTTTTGTAAAATATATGTCTATAGATATCTTTTAGTGTGCATGTTTACTACAGGTATATATGATACCATATAAATATTGTTTGCTCCCACGACCTAGGGCGTGTTTGGTAGCCTGCAGTTTCTCCGGACAGACTAAGTTGGGTAGAAATTTGCCTATTTGATTGCCTGTAGTATCTCCATGTTATGGCCAACACGAGTATTAAAGCCGCCCATAGCCAGGCCTAGGAACAACGATTGATTCATCCGTTTACAACGGGCCTAAATTGGGTGAGCGCACTGCTGCAGGAACGCGCGCAAAGCTGACTTTTTCCTCCCCTTTCTCTCTCCTCTCTAAATATCGACGATGGGATTCCATTCTGACCATTGGCTTCGAGGTTGGTGAACTGCATCTCCTCAGATTTATGGTCTGAAGCTTTTTTATGCTTGTTTGTTCAGATTCGTCACACACAAGCAACCGCTCAAAGTGTCTTTTGAGGAGTAGCTTGATCTTGTTGTTATCTATGTTTTTCGTTTGCAAGTTTTGCATTTTGATGAAGGTATAGAGATTTCTTTGTAGATGGTACAGTTCTCTACATGTCCGTGAGGAAGATGATCTCCTTCTCTCTCCTTACTCAAGCATGCTCCCAATATTCCTCTTTCAATCAATACAAATATGCCCCGAATTGAGTCGAGTTGTATATGCAAAAGATGCGCATCAATGATGGGGTTCCATTCTGACCACCGGCTTTAAGGTTGGTGAACTATATCTCCTTAGATTCATGGTCAAATTTGAAGCTTTTTTGTGCTTGTATGTTTTCGTCGCACACAAGAAACCGCTCAAAGTGTTATTTGAGAAGTGGCTTGATCTTGTTGTTCCTTACGATTTCGTGTTTGCAAGTTTTGCATTTTGATACAGGTATAGAGATCTCTATATAGATGGTAGTGTTCTCTCTACATGTACATAAGGAATATGTGGTTGAAAATGAGGTTCAGGAATAAGTCGTCGCCGTCCATCGCCGTCACCGGTAGTTGCCAGTAAGTGCAGGTGCCCGCCGCACTCCATCGCTGATAGTTGCCATTAAGTGCAGGTGCCCGCCACACTCCATTACTGTTGCAGCCCTCCAGCAAGAAGAATAAGATCACCACTAATGATTGTCTTAGTGTGTGTGTGTCAATGTGACAGTGAAACATGTGCATGCAATCAAACACCCGAATTTCGTATCTATCCTCATGCAAAAAAATCTCTATGCAAGCTACCAAACGGAATGTGAAAGGTGGCTCAGCGCCTGTATGTGTGTGGCAGTGCTGGCCGTGGACATGTCTCGGTGAGCCCCAAAATCCATGCAGGCTACCAAACACCCCCCTAGTGAAACTGCACGTCATTATCGAAGTTTGTGACCTCCTCCTCACTATTGCTTGAGGGTCAATAAGAAGAGCATAGATGGAGGGATCAATGCCAAGTACTTGTTTTAAAATAAAAGATGTTTTAGCCTTTTTTTATAAAATGCACGTATCTAAATGCTTTTAGTGTTTTCCTATAAAAAATGTGTCTTTTAATGTATAGATTCGGAGCAAAATAGTCAATCTACACACTGAAAGACGTCTAGATATATATATTTTGGAAAAGGCTAAAACATCTTGTATTTTAGAACAAAATGAGTACTTAAAAGACACCTACACCCTAAGTGGGATTTAGTGTTGAAGGTTGTCTTAGATTTGTTTAGTATAGATGGATGTATCTAAACATTTTTTTATAACTAGAATATTTGTATCTAAACAAATCTATGACAACTAATTTGAGATAGAGAAAATATAAGAAATATGCTAATTTTTATACTCATATTGATCACTGGCTGGTCATAGTTTTCGACTTATGACCTTTTTTGACAAAAACAATTGATCAAATACTAAGAACAACCAATGATCTTTTATTTTTTTAATTATGACTAAAATAAATGGTTAAAATAGATTATTATAGAGTCTATGATGAAAATTTTAGTCACGGATAATATCACATGTCCAAGTCAACAAAACCGACATGACAGAGTTCTGTGATCAAACCAACTAGACATAGATAAAATTCAGTCAGATACAGTTCAGCCTTCTACATGAGGTGAGCCCAATTGCTTTTTTTTTTATTTTAAGCGCTTTGGCCTTTTCAATGTCCATTTTTTGGGCCTTAGTGTTTTAAGTGTCTATTTTTTGTACCTTGGTCACAATAAATTTCATCTTTGGGCATTTATCTTTTTGCAATCCTTTTAATTTTATTTCGAGCCTTTTGCATTCATCTTTGGGCAATACATTTCAGAGGTATGCTGAAAATGATATACTACCTCCATCTTAAAATAGATGTCGCAAATTCAAATTTGAATGAATCTACACATTATTTAATATATAAATTTATCTAAATTTTAAAACATTCAACATCTAATTTAAGACAGAGGGAGTACAAGTTATTGATTAATTTCTTTTACCGGGTGTATGCACATTTGTCAAGCCTAGTAAAATTGCTAACCCACCAGCAATAATTTGTAGCGGAGACTAGTCTAGCAGAAGTGCTAGCCAAAAATCCAACAATTTATATTTATGATGTGTATATAAACTTTGATAAGAAATTTATATTCATGAACCATAATTATGTGGTTATAAGTGTGTGATGAGTCCGATGACCCAATAGGCTAAACCGAAAGGTTTACCTAGGAGAAAAACTTTTTTTTGAGAATTAACACAGAAGCATCCATTACAAGATGGTCCAGAATAATGGTCGGAGCAACTCCTACCCACACATTACACACCTTATTATTGCAGCCTAACTTAGCTAACAAATGTGTCACTTCATTTGCAGAACGTCGCACCGCTTGTACCCTGTGATCGACAAATTCTTTTAGCAGAGCCTTTATTTTCTCGACCAAAACTCTGTTTATCCCGATCATCCCTTACTAGTTTAGCGACCACCCTGGTATTGTCTGTCTCCAACACCAGTTTCTGAACTTGATTCTCACGCGCTAGGCAGATTCCCCTTCGACATGCTAGTAACTCCGCAGTTTCCGTGTCAGCGACATGGGAGAAAAAATGGGTCTCTCCACACACGAAATCCCCATGATGGTTCCTCACGACCACACCTCCCCCTCCGTTGCCATCAGCAGTACGAAAAGCACCATCGACATTTGCCTTAATCCAGCCGATCTTTGTATAGATCTAGTGCTCTCTGGGAGGCGCACATTTAGGTAGATAGGCGTCTTCAAAGCCATCCACTCCTCGACCGACTCCTTTGTTCTCATAGCTATAGCCAGTGGTGCCTCGAGTCTAGCAGAATCCTGTGCTTCATTTCGCGCTAGCCAGATCTTATAAATCAATAACGTGAAGAACCAAGCCACGTGATCTGCACATGCTTTCCTAATCCAACCTAGCAGCCAACCTTTTAACTCTGAATGATGAGCAAGTTTTTTTTGGCGGGGAAGGAGCAGTAAAACCTGTGATCTCTGCCAGATAGGACCAAGCAGAGATAGAGTGAGGACAAACCCAAAAGCAAGTCAATTTTCCAGGCACCTGCGCCTCCCAAATTGCCAACCTTCCTTTATGCTCAGAGCTACACCCTAAAGATTCAGCGGTGCCTCGAGCCAGCTTCTTCCTCTCGACCTCAAGATGGTACACTGACTTTACTGAGAACAGTCCATTCTTTGTGTGATTCCATGCAAGGACATCAAATGACCCTGCCCGCCCCACTGGGATATTCAAGATATCATGCATATCTGGTTCGGAAAGAAAGAGACGGAGCTTGTATTCATTCCATCCCTGACAATCCTCTAGTAGGAACTCACAAACCCGATTAGGAGGGTCTTCTAGAAGCCACCCAGAGGTTGTTGGGCACTAGGTCTTGGAATCCATTTATCCTCCCAGACTTTGACCCTTGTCCCATCCCAATCCTCCATATCAAGCCCTCCTTCAGAAAGTCCCGCCTGTGAATAATTCTGTGCCATGTGAATGATGCACGTTTCGGACAGGAAGCCTGAAATCTAGATCCTTGAAGTATCTCGCCTTTAGCACCTTTGCACACAAAGAGCCGGGATCAGTAAGGATCTTACACCCTTGTTTTGCAAGAAAAGCTTGATTCAAACATTCAAAATCTCTAAATCCCAATCCTCCTCTGGCCTTGCTCCTACACATATGATCCCACGCGATCCGGTGGACTTTTAGTTTACCATCCGCGTCTCCCCACCAGAAGGTGGACGACACCAAGCTTAATTTTTTGCATTGATTCTTATTCAGTTGAAAGCAACTCATTGCATAGGCCGGAACCGCTTGGAGAACAAATTTTACTAAGATGCTTCTCCCTTCTTTTGACATGCCCTGACCTTTCAAGCCTTTTACTTTCCCCCATGAGCAATGAGTTAAATATTTGAAAGTGCCCTCTTTTTATCACCCCACCACTGTGGGCAGTTGATGACTGCAAGTGCATAGATCGGTTGTAGCTAGTTTCGAAATAAAGATATCGATCCCACAGGGAGCACGAGTCTGAAGTCTAGGAATTCTTGAAATAAATATTGAAAATAGAATTGCTAAATAAAGTTCTAAGTGAAAAGATAAAATTCGAGTATTGCGTAAAAAGGTGTTTTGGGGTTTTTGGTATAAGAGAGCAATGAATAAAGTAAACAAAACTGAATACAAAAAATAAGTATCGCGTATGTAAAAGACGGATACACCACTAGCATTATAAAGGGGCTAAGGTAAGATTATTATCATGAACATTTTTAACTATGTATGTGTGAGAGGAACTTTGTATTTGGACAAAGAGGCAGCAACCACTACTCAAATCAACATCATAACCATAGACAACAATCAACATCAATTGAATTACTGTGCTATTAAGGGACATAATTCCGCAGGACGTATCTCATGGCATGGATAGTGTTTTGTGAGTTTCTTCGATTTTCAAGTTGATATGTAAGGGGTGCCAATAGCTTTACAGTCACTGTAAGTGCTAACATCCCTCCGTCTACCAATAAGTAGTTCCCTTCATTAAGTCCCCACAAGAGGCAAATATTGAGAGGTTGGCTTCTCCCAACATCAAGATGAAGACAATCTAACATATGGTCACAACAATGAATATCATAATAAACTTTCTCGTATTTCAATCTCATGCTAGGGTTTCTCCATCTCCCCAAGAATTAATGATCTACTCAGACATAGAGGCGAACATCATCATGGCAATAATAATGGAAACGATTATCGATGAATAGTACTTGTATAAATCCACAACTAGTGCAAGAATTACAACAGGATCTATATGAGATGGATGGAGGTGATGGTGGTGATGAAGATGCAGCGGTTGATGAAGATGGAGATCGATGCCTTGGCCTCCCATATCTGCTTAGGGCGAATATGGATCCCTAGGGCAAAGTTCCCCCTACAGATGCCTTCCGGAGGTTAGGTTTTGGCGATTTTTGGATGTTCTATATGTCATCTCTTCGAACCAGTTGCACAAGGTAAAACTATTTGAGGAGCTGGAGGCGACGCCAACTAAACGGCCGTAACTATAAGGCGGCGACCCGTACAGTTGGTCGTCAACTCTTCTGCCTCTTTTGCTTTCTTCGGTTTTCTTCTGATATTATTATTATTTTCCAAATAAGCAATTTATGTAGTTTTTGGCTCCTTTTCTCTCCAATACAACTGCTCCAAGAATTGTGTCCATTGGATCCATCATATGATCTGATCCTGGTGAAAATAAACATAAAAAGTGCGTGCGGACGCTATAAAATACCAAGATCCTACATATACAATGCAAAATAACAATCTAAAATATGATGCAAATATGCACTCATCAACTTCCCCAAGCTTAGACTCTTGCTTGTCCCGAGCAAGTTTAACTTAATGGATGTGATCCTCATATTCATAAAGTTGAGTCGATAAAATAAATGAGGCAGTTGCAGCACGTGTTTATCATAAAGGATACATATATATAATTTCACGAATAGTACCTTACTTGAACCATCCGAATAATATTAGCCGGCTTCCATACCTTAGCAATTAATAGTTCATAAAATATTATTCTCAACATGATGTAAAAGTATCCGGTTGAATTGAATGAGTTAGCAAGTGTTTTTAGGATCGACATATTCGCTTGGAATTCAAAATCTCAAACGTCTCTTTGTCTTACTACAATATAGTGGTATATTCTACTTGCTCTTTGCACATTCGCTCTTTTTCTTCATCTTTCTTTTTCTATATATATTTGTTCTCACACTTTTGTTTAAGTGCTGTGCAAAGAAGCTAGCCATATATTCTACTTCATGTAGGAATTTCAAAGTTTAACGATCTCAATTACCAAATTCCAAATATATATGAAGCATCTTTATAACTTGAGTATTCTACCTCAACTTGTTCTCACTCTATTTGATAGCACTTATAATTTCTCCTTTGTTCAAGGTTTTTCTTTTTCATATTAATTAATTAGATAATCTCTCCTTTTTTTAAATCAAACCATTGACCTACAACATATTGATCAAATTATCTTTATTTGTTCCGTTAATACCAATGGTGTGGAACACTCCTATTGCTATCATCAAGTGCAAGTAAAATCATACTCAAGCCATTCATATATCCAATAAGACAAACTCAAACTCAATAATGCTCCATATATTATAATAAACTCAGAATTTCATAAGAGGGATCAACTATTCCTGAAGGGAATCTAATGATGCAAACTTTATTTATGAGCTCGAACTAATGCAAAATTAGAATAGGAATAAAAACTTGTAAGATAGATTACAAGGTCTTAAAGATCTCCCCAAGCTTGAAATCAAGCCAGGCGGGATCAAATAATCCCTCGCGGTTATTTGATACCATGTTTTATTGAAGTCACTCTGGCGCTATGGCATGTAAAACCATGGTGCGTAGCTTCTTGTTGGTATCCTTCAGAGCGGTGATGCGGCTGTAGCACCCGCGCAAATCAGATTGCAGAGTATCCACCCTATCTGCGATCTTAGTCACCATCGGGAGAAGATCATCCTTCTCCTCTATCTCCTTGAGGCGGTGACAGACTTCCACGCGATGGAGTAGCTCCTGCTTCTGATATACTTCTAGTGTCCGCACATCCTTTGTCCTGGGGACAACTTTTTTTTCTCATCCATTATTGATGGATCGATAAAGTAGAAGCTACTCCTCCACTCCTATTGAGGCTTCACCCTCATACGAGCGCCAGTGGCAAGCCTCGAGCAGGGCAACGCCGATTCTTTGCTAGCACCTGCATCAATGTTAGGTTTTTCCTTACGCTTGTGTGGCCTCGGATCTATAGTGATGAACTTAACCGTCTGCACACGCCCTTTTCCGTGCGTCTTGTGTCCTTCTCTCTCTTCTTAAGTCCTTTTCATCGCCTCCCAATCAATCCCCGAGGGATCATAGACGTCGCGGCAGATGTAAACGTCGCTCCAACCTTCATCGGGGTCACTGTTATAGAAGCTTGGCTCGACGTACTCTTTGTACCTCGGGCTAAACCTCTCCACCTCCTCATCGCCGTCCTCCATCAATGGGCTGCTAGAAAGGTCCCTAGGAGCCAGGGCGGATCTACACCCCGGGCAACCCGGGCCATGGCCCGGGGTGTAGAAAATTTTTCCAGCTATATATTAGTACAAATGCAATATTTTTTTAAGAATTTAGCATAATTTTAACACACAATATGATCTTGGCCCGGGGTTTGATGAAATTCTGGATCTGCCACTGCTAGGAGCAATGAGCCCCATAGGTTTTCCACGACCTGGGACGTGATAGCGCGTAGATGGATTTGTTCCTGGTGATTTGTGATTAGAGAGAGGCACAATTGCAGTATAGAAGAGGGGTCAGAGGTCGGTAAAACTCGCGAGAAACCCCAAATTATCGTCCAAGAAAACAATCCAAACTGATTAAAAAACGAAATCGCGGATTTGGATGAGTCATGCGCCATAACAACCAGCTATACAGTCGCGGCATGTATAGTTGGTCCCGGGCAGGTAATTCCAAATATCTCGAGCCTAGGTCGGTTAGATTACCGACTAAGAACCAACAAAAGCGTTTTTTAATGGGTAAAAACGAAAGCGGGTCGAAAGTACTGAAGCCTTGATGACCAACTATATGACGGGAGAATTTTCTCCTACCGTATAGTTACGGCCGTATAGATATAGTACCCCGAAAATTATTTCAAAAGGGATGCATAAGCTTTGACGACCAACTATACGGCGGGAGAAATTTCTTCGGCCGTATAGTTGCAGCCGTATAGATACTGCATCTCGAAAATTATTTTGCAAGGGGGGTACAGAATGTTAACGACCAACTATACGGCGGGAGATTTTCCTCCGGCCGTATAGTTGCGACCGTATAGTTGCAGAAACCCCTCAAAAACTTCAGAAAACCAAGAGAAATTCAAAGGAAAAAAAATTAGAAGTAGAAACTGTGAAAACAAAGAACTTATTTGAGTTAGAAAACGTACCTTCCCCTTACCATTTATTTAATCGGGAGCGACAAGCTCTTCCAAAAATAAGGACTTCTTCTTGGGAGGATTTGACCTTAGCTCATATAATAATTCTTGAAAACAAAAATCACTAGGACTAAAAATGTCACATCCCAAATTTTAGATTTGGTTCTGCATATCATTCATACCAATTGCATCATACTCTTCCATGCAAAACCATCGATTGAAAAGATTCGGCAAAACACTATTTTCTAAACCCTACTCTATTTTACTACGAGGCTCCTGCGGGAGGTTTTAGTAGGACTTGTGTTGTCCACCCTTGTAGCCTAGTGGTTTCTCTCATCCCTTGACCCTAGGTTGTTCCCCTCGATTTTACAAAAATTTAAGAACAAGAATCGTCCAATTCGGAGCTCGTACGGAAAAGTCACGGAGGTTTTACTAATTGCAAAAAAAGGGAAAAATGAAGGATAAAAAAAAGGGACGCCTGACTTTGGGCACAACCGCCAAGCCAGCCGCGCCGCCCGCTGGCGGATTGTATCCGCCACCGCCGACCGTGTCCGGTAGGGACCCACGTGAGCCCCGCCACCTCCCTCTCCCCCACGTGCCCGGACCCCACGCGCCTCGATCCCCGCGCCCGCCGCCACCACGGGACCCGCACCCGCCGCCGCTGCCAGTGAGCGCCGCCCGCCGCCACCAGCTCGCCGCGCGCGCGCCGCCCGCCACTCGCGCCGCCGCGCGCGCCGCTGCCACGCCGCCGCTGCGCCGCGCGCGCCGCCCGCGCCGCTGCGCCGCCGCCGGCGCCGCTGCCCGCTATCCTTGACCATCTCCCCTCTCCGCAGACTCACGCCGCTGCCCGCCAACCGCCGTCGTTCCGAGCCGCCGGAGCACCACCGCCGGTAAGCCGCCGCCACCTTTCCTCGGCCATCGGATCTAAGATCTGCGGCCCAGATCGACCGGAGACCGCGCGGTTGACTAGTCAACGGCCAGACAACCCGCGCTGAGTCAGCAGGGAATATTCCCAGAATATTCCCTTTTGATTTAAATCGTTTTAGAAATAGCAGATTTTCGTAGAAACTTGTAAATTGCGTAGAAATTAAACCGCTGGACCAAAAATTGCAAATAAAATATGTGTACGTTCAGTGAGTCGTGTAGAATCTTGCTGTACCATTATTTCACACTTTTGCAGCAAGATTTAGTACAGTTTAATCAAATGAGTTAATAGAATTTTTGGAGTAATTAATTCGTAGAAAAAGATCTGTAACTCCAAAAATTGCATATAATATGTCCCTGGATTCAGTAGGACGAGGGGAATCTCATCATGAATTAAAAGGATAGGCTTATAGTAAAAACTTCTGCAGAAACTGTCTAGTGGCTTTCTGCAGTGTTTTAATTACTCCGGGAGTTTTATAATTCCTTTTTGAGTAATTCCAATTGGTACTGTTTCTAAATAGCAATGCCTATACTGTAGAATTTTCCCAAGATTTAAAAAACAGTATACTACCGGTAGTGAATTATTTGGGTTCTAGTTCTAGTTTTGAGTATTATATTTTGTATAATAGTTTTCCTTGCGCTAAAACTATTTTCTATGCATGCAATCAGTAACTTTATTGAATAGGATTATGTGGTGCAGCTGTAGCACTAATCCACTTGTCATGCATGCATTCATACATCATCCTTGTTGCATATGATTGTGGATTGTTTGTTTATGAATGCAATTGTATCGTGTAGATTGTGACGAGTGCAACGCTTGCTCGTGTGTGGATTGTTCTTCCGACCGCTACAACCAAGGCAAGTAGATGCTATTTTGTTCATGATATTGTCCTACTATTTTCTATGCATTGTCGTGTATTTTGTAGACGCATGTGTAGGATGATACTATCGCTATGCTATGTCCTATTATGTGGTAGGGCCTTCCTTGTAGATGAACCACCGTTGGTAGATGTGCTTAGCCATGCTATGTTGAACGAGGGCTGGGTTACATCACTCAGACTTGTTTCTAAAAGTATTGGTTTGTGAAAACTAAAACAACTTAATCAATGAATCTCCTGGGTGTGATGGTATTGATAATTTTTGGTGGTTTCATTGCGGAAAGGCACCCAGGTATCTAGAGAAATTGATTGGCTTCTTTATTTGGTAGCTTACGTGTACAACCATGTGCCAATAATGAAATGGGCGGTTGGTTGGACTTAGTAGGTTGTGGTAACCCGAACCCGCGTATCCAGAGATTTAGAATTTTGGTAGGTTGGACCGGTGCGCATCGGGATTGGGGAGCTACTTCCCGAACAGTCTCTTCTTGGACTTCTCCCTATCATCACCCAAAATGAGAGTGATGGTATGAGCTGGGCTGGCCAAGTCACATGGGTAAAGTGTACTAACCCCTGCAGGGTGTATAATCTAATCGATTAGCTGTGTCCCCGGTTATGGACATCTGAGTTGCTTGATATTTATTCCATGACATGTTTCTCGCTCATTCTAATTTCATAATTGCCTTAATATTGTTGGGTTAACTTAATTGGGATCTTTTCAAAGAAAATCAAAAACTGTTCATGAAAGTAGGACAAAGGTATTTGCAAATGCAAGCCAGACATAGCTCCACTTGCCAAATATGCATGTAGATGTTAGTACTATTGTCTCCATTACTAGCTCTACTTGTCATACATTCCATGTATTGACCCTTCGGGGCTGCTACGTTTCATGTTGCAGGTTATTCCGGTTCTGAGTAATCGATATAGGCCACGGTACTCCACTCGGCACTTGTTCACTTGTGGGCAATTTGAAGAATGGAGGATTTACCTTATTTATGTTGCTACCTGAATAATTTGAGCTAGCCTTGAGCTAAGCTTTTATTGTAATAATGGTACTCTGGATCTTCGTTATTTATGATACACGGATATTTTGCTATGTTATTCATCTTATTCTATTGTGGGACAATGAACCGATCCAGGGATTGGCATGTCACATAGAAGCCACAGTCTTTTCAGAACCGCGGTGTTACAAGATGGTATCAGAGCCCGTGTGTCGACTGTAGGATCGTGACCTAGGATTGGATTAGGAAGCCATAGAATTACTAATATTAACTCTGTCCTTCATCTTATGCCTTTCACTCTCGTAAATTCTTATCATATGCTATTCTCACACTTTCCTCTTTAATTGATAGATGGGAGAAGTCAGGACTGAGTATGCCACCATGGAGTCACCAAGGCCCTTTGCAAGACAGTTAGCACAACTCTCGCAGACATTGGGATTGCCACTGCCCATGTTCAAGGGAAGAAGGCTGTACACCTATGGATATGGTGAGGATGCATGGGAGATCACCACCTTCATCTTCAGGGATGCCGCCTTGCCAAATCCTGTGCATCTGATCTACACCAAGACATACTGCAATCGGGACTTGGAATTAACTTGGCCATACATGAAGCCTGTCTCTTGGTGCCATCATGTCCGACACCTCGCCACAGATTCACCCTACCGTGACTATGGGAGGCGTGATGAAGATGGGCACATTGTGGTTACCCCGGGCGACAGGAACAACATGCCGCCCCGTCGGAGGCACATAGAGGACATGGAAAGGGAGAATGGAGCTCTAGCTGAGAAAGTGATGATGATAAAGATTGCAGACTTTGCTAGCAATGGTATGGTGGTCCAAGGACAGGAGATTGACACCTTGTATGAAGCTGTGGGAGTTCTGGAGAATGTCCTGATAGCCAAAGATGCAACCATAGCTCATCTTCATGGAACTGTGCAGGAGAACACCCAGAACATACAACAGTTGCAAGGGACCGTGCAGGAAAGGGATCAAACTATTGAAGCTATGACAGCCCAAATTGCCGCCCTCCAAGCACAGCTGAATCCACCCTCTGATGATAACAATGGAGAAGATGGCAAAAATGGGGATGATGATGACAGTGGAAACGATGATGATGATGAGGACGAGGATGATGATGATGGAGACGATGATGGTGGAGGAGATGAAGTTGTAGCAGTTGCAGCTGAGAGTGAAGAAGAAGAGGAGGATCCAGAAGAGGTGGAGTTTGAGATTTCAAGTGATGATTCAGGAGAAGTGTACACTCCGCCGCCATGGTTGAACCGTGGACCGAAGCGCCAACGCATGAGTGCAAGGACCTACCGCAACCTCTTCAAGAAGTAGATAGAAGTCCACCAATTAGTCCTCGTTAGGTAAATTCGTTAGGATTAGTCTCGATCGATGTGAAACTTAATTACTGTTAGTTTAAGAGTGTTTAGTTGCTTATTTGTGTACTCCAATATCCCAGGAATTATTTGTGCGAATTTTATGAAAGAGTTATGGCAAGTTTGGTTACTATCTGTGTTATTTTCATTTAGTTTTCTGCGATACAACAAGATCTTGTAGACGATTTTTCATATTTTTCTGGTAACTGGGAAAAATATGAAAAAATAGGGCTGGTGCGAAACTCTCTGTAATGTATGTGCAAAAATCAGCTAAATTTTCTGACGAGTTTAAGTCAGGTAGAAAAATTCGTGAACGCTGCTGGACTGTTCTAGCAGATTGCTGTTTTTGTTGCTTTGATGATCAACTGTTTAGTTAACCATTGCCAACTCTTGCAAAACTATTTCAGTAGGTATATACTTTTAGGATAACCCCTGGGATGTTGCTGGATCACTTGTTTGTTGATGTGTTGCTTGCTTGTGATTGTCTGACATTGCTTGTTGTTGTTTGATCATAATGCATGGGCAGAATCCTATTATCGTAGTTGATTCTCTCTAACCTTACCTGTGCTGAACCGCAGATGCCTCCCCGCTGTCAACCCACTGAGTTGGAGCAGCTCATGGCAGCTCAGGCACAGCTGACCCAAGTTATGACTCAGTTCATGGAAGCTCAGAACAACAACAACAACAATGGAAACAACCAGCCTCAGGGAGATGCTCTCACCAGATTTCTGAGGCTAAGACCAAATAAGTTCTCTACTGCAACGGAACCAATGGTTGCTCTCGACTGGTTGCGTTCAGTCAACAAGGATCTGGTAACTGTTGGATGCACTGATGCTGAGAAGGTGAGGTTTGCCGCTCACCTACTAGAGGGACCAGCCGCTTCTTGGTGGGACACATTTCAGATCACCCACCCGCTGGACACTGTGACTTGGGCAATGTTTGAGGAAGGTTTCATGACCAACCACGTGTCTTCAGGAGTTCTGAGCCTGAAGAGGAAGGAGTTCCGCAACTTGCGCCAAACCAACCGCACTGTGGCTGAGTACATTGAGGAGTTCAACAACCTGTCCTGTTATGCACCTGAGGATGTTGACACTGATGCGAAAAGGAGGGAGAGATTCCTGGATGGCCTTAGTGATGAGCTTTCCGAGCAGCTACTGGTGGTTTATTGCCCCACTTTCCAGGAACTTATGGACAAGGCCAGGATCTTGGAAGGGAAGCACAAACAGGTGGAGAACCGCAAGAGAAAGAGCAATAATCACCACTCTGGTTCACATCACAAGTCTCGCACTTCATATGATGGGTACTCCAAGCATGGAGGGAGTGACTATGGGAGCCATGATCGCAACCGCCATTGGGGCGATGGGCATCGCCATGAAAACCACAAGATAAACCACCACATTCACAAGGGAGGACACTCTCACCACTCTGGAGGACACGGCGGACATGACCGCAACCGTGATCGCAGCTTTGTGAAGAAGGATCTGAGTGAGGTGACATGCTTCAAGTGTAAACAGAAGGGACACTATGCTGACAACTATCCGGAGAGGAAAGGACTGAAGCCAACCAACAACGAGAAGGCCACAGTGAACCACATGAATGTGGAGGAGATTCCAGATGAGCCTGACCTTGTGATTGGTAAGTTCCCAATCAACACTCACCCATCTTTCATACTTTTCGATACTGGTGCATCTCATTCATTCATATCAAGGGCATTTGTGGATAAGTATAAGTTACCTACTGAGTCTATGAAAGGGTCTATTAGAGTGAGTTCACCTGGAGGAGATATGATAGCTAGCGCGGGATGCCGCGACTTAACTGTGAGGATTGGAACACACAACTTCAGTGCACATTTGGTAGTGTTGGAATCACAGGGGTTAGACGTTATTCTGGGTATGGATTGGATGTCTATGCATGAGGGACACATAGATTGTGCACTGCGAGCTGTTTCACTCAAAACCCCGGATGGTAAGAGAATTAGGTTCAAGTCGGCAGTGCGACCAGGAAGGTGTAAGCTGAATTCTCTTAAAGGGGTTAGCATGGAAACTGTGCCAGTGATTAGGGATTACCCCGACGTGTTTCCGAAAGAGCTGCCAGGAATGCCACCCGACAGGGAAGTGGAGTTTCTTATCGACCTGATGCCGGGAACAGGATCTATAGCAAAGAGACCATACAAGATGGATGTGGATGAGCTGAAGGAATTGAAGAAGCAGCTGAAGGAGCAGTTGGACAAGGGATTCATTCAACCTAGCTCGTCGTCATGGGGAGCACCTGTTCTGTTTGTGGAGAAGAAAGACAGCAGCAAGAGATTAGTGGTGGACTATCGCTCGCTGAATGAAGTGACTATCAAGAACAAATACCCCCTGCCGAACATAAATGATTTGTTTGATCAACTGGAAGGAGCAAAGGTGTTCAGCAAGATTGATCTGCGATCAGGCTACTTCCAATTGAAGATCCGAGAGGAGGACATACCAAAAACCGCCTTCACCACTAGGTATGGTTTATATGAGTATACAGTTATGTCTTTTGGACTAACGAATGCCCCGTCATATTTCATGACCATGATGAACAAGGTATTTATGGAGTACTTGGACAAGTTCGTGGTGGTGTTTATTGATGACATACTGATATATTCCAAGGATGATGCTGAGCATGAGAAACATCTACGACTGATTATGGAGAAGCCGAGGGAACACAAGCTGTATGCCAAATTCAGCAAGTGTGAATTCTGGCTCAACACTGTTGGATTTCTTGGACACGTGGTGTCAGGAGAAGGAGTCGCTGTTGATCCAAGCAAAGTGACTGCAGTGACAGAATGGGAAGCACCCAAGAATGCTGGAGAGATACGAAGCTTTTTGGGACTTGCTGGATATTACAGGAGGTTCATTGAAAACTTCTCCAAGATTGCTAAGCCGATGACAGAACTTCTGAAGAAGGAGAGGAAGTTTGAATGGTCAGACGTATGTGAAGCCAGCTTTCAGGAACTGAAGCGTCGACTAGTGACCGCACCCGTTCTATGTTTACCAGATCTTCAGATGGATTTCCAAGTGTACTGTGATGCTTCTCGACAGGGACTTGGGAGTGTGCTGATGCAAGATGGGAGAGTAGTGTCATATGCCTCGCGACAACTCAAACACCATGAGCGGAATTACCCCACACACGACTTGGAGTTTGAAATGGATCGTATGGGCACCTAGAGGGGGGGGGTGAATAGGTGCTAACCAATTTTTAATACTTTTTCAATTTTAGGCTTGACACAAAGTAAATTCTCTAGATATGCAACTACGAGAATTTTCCTATATGTAGACCTAACTACTAAGCACGTAAAAGAGGAGCGAGGAAACCGTAGTGGAGCACGCGGAGACACAGGGATTTGTTTTACCGCAGTTCCTTCCTTGTTAAGGGAAGTACATCTGCGTTGGAGGGGTGGGCGGTTCTAAGACCACCACGCCACAATAGGCCTCACCCTATTCTCCGATGGATCTCGCCACGAGAGGCCTGATCCACCTTCTCCACTATTGGATCCCTTCGAGGCGGGAACCGGTGCCTTTTACAACACTATCGGGGCACACACCTACAACCGAATTGGGGGCTCCCGGGATGACAACAAGCTGCCACGAGAACAAGGTTTATCAATATAAACAAAAACGAGGATCTAGATATTTGCAAGAAATACTAGATCGTAGGTTCTCCAAATGAATGGAGAGGAGATGAAGCGCTTGATTGCTGATGATGAAGATCGAGTTCTCCTCCTTTGATTCCCCAAGGGATGGGGCCTTTGGGTGGATCTAGGTGGAGCACTCTTGTATGAAGCTTTCGATCGACCGTTTTTCGAGATGAATCAAGAGTTACGGCGGAGGGGAAGGCTGGCTTAAATACCCCTCCCGGATCTGGCGTTGCACACAACTTTGGGGCGGATTATCCGCCTCGAAAACTCCGCCCAAGGCGGATTCTCGGGAAACTCCGCCTCTCCGGGCTTGCCTTGGTGAAACTTGGAGAAGATCTTGGGGCGGATAATCCGCCCGAGGCGGATTATCCGGCCCGAAAGTCCGGCCAAAACTCCGCCCCTCTGGGGCTTGCGCTTGGCGATGGCGGGAGGGCGGATTATCCGCCCGAGGCGGATTATCGGGCGGAGAATCCGCCAACATTCCGCCCTTCGGGACTTGCGCTGCCAGAAGGTAGGCGGATTATCCGCTCGGTGGGCCGGATTATCCGCCCCCAAAGGCAGAGTTCTTTTCCCTTTATTCTCAAATAGAGCTGCAACACTTCAACACACATTAAATGATCCTTGGTATTGTTATCTAACACACAAAACACTAGGGATTAAGAAATGTTCTTTCAGAGTTAGCGTCAGTGGTTCATGCGCTCAAGGTATGGAGGCATTGTTTAATTGGAAAACACTATGATGTATACACCGACCACAAGAGCCTGAAGTACATATTTACGCAGAAGGAACTGAATATGAGGCAAAGAAGATGGTTGGAGCTTATCAAGGATTATGATATGAATCTGCAATACCACCCAGGGAAGGCCAATGTGGTAGCAGATGCTCTGAGCCGAAAGGTTTATGCCAATGGACTGACAGTTGGGGAATTGCCTGAGGATTTGTGCAAGCAATTCAAGGACCTTAGACTGGAGGTAGTGTCTGAAGGATACTTGGCAGCAATGGAAGTCCAACCAATGCTACAGGACAGAATCAGGAAGGCTCAAGTGGGGGACAAATAGATAGATGAAATAAGGGAAAAGATGAAGGAGGATCGAGCAAGGGAATTCCGCGAAGATGAGCAAGGAACCTTGTGGTATGGAGATCGTTTGTCTGTTCCCAACGATCCCGAGATAAGGAAGTTGATCCTGCAGGAAGCTCATGACTCGCCGTATTCCATACATTCGGGCAATACGAAGATGTATATGGACCTAAAGGACAGATTCTGGTGGAACAACATGAAGGGAGACATCGCAGAGCATATTGCCCTATGTGATGTATGTAGCCGAGTAAAAGTGGAACACCAGAAGCCGGCAGGACTGCTACAACCATTGCCCGTACCGGATTAGAAGTGGGATAGAGTGGGAATGGACTTTATCACAGGATTGCCCAGGACTAGGTCAGGATATGACTTCATTTGGGTAGTGGTCGACCATTTGACCAAGGTAGCCCACTTTATACCGGTGAAGACGACCTATACGAGTGCAAAGTTGGCCAAGATCTATATGGACAGAATTGTGTGCCTACATGGAGTTCCCAAGAGTATAGTATCTGATAGAGGCACCCAATTTACCTCGCACTTCTGGCGCCAGCTGCACGAGTCACTCGGTACTAGATTGGAGTTTAGCACAGCGTTCACCCGCAGACTGATGGACAGACCGAGAGGGTGAATCAGATTTTGGAGGACATGCTGAGAGCTTGCGCTTTGGCTCATGGCTCTAGTTGGGATGAGAATTTGCCGTATGCTGAGTTTTCCTACAACAATAGCTATCAAACCAGCATCAAGACGTCACTGTTTGACGTACTGTACGGGAAACGGTGCCGGACACCATTGCTATGGGATGGAGTAGGAGAACGTCAGTTGTTTGGACCTGATTTGATCAAGGACGCTGAGGAGAAGGTCGCCTTGATTAGGGACAGGCTGAAGGTAGCACAATCAAGGCAGAAGAGCAATGCCGACGCCAAGCGCAAGGAAGTGGTGTATGAGATAGGTGATAGAGCATACCTCAGAGTGTCGCCACTTCGTGGAATGAAGAGATTTGGAATTAAGGGTAAGCTGGCACCTCGATTTATTGGACCGTATCGGGTATTAGCACGCAAAGGAGAAGTTGCTTATCAGTTGGAGTTGCCAGAGGCTCTGTCCGCTGTTCACAATGTGTTCCACGTGTCACAGCTGAAGAAGTGCCATCCGGAGATGGTAGATACACCATTGAGAGACACTGTACCGCTAGAGGAGGTTCAGCTTGAGAACGACTTGACCTATGAGGAGAAACCGGTCAAGATTCTGGAGATAGCGGAGAGAATTACCCGTACCAAGACAATCAAGTTTTGCAATGTACAGTGGAGCCACCACACCGAAGAGGAAGCCACTTGGGAGCGTGAGGATGACATCCGAGAGGACTACCCACACATATTTGCTAGCCGCGCCAAATCTCGGGGACGAGATTCATCTTAAGGGGGTTAGTATTGTCACATCCCAAATTTTAGATTTGGTTCTGCATATCATTCATACCAATTGCATCATACTCTTCCATGCAAAACCATCGATTGAAAAGATTCGGCAAAACACTATTTTCTAAACCCTACTCTATTTTACTACGAGGCTCCTACGGGAGGTTTTAGTAGGACTTGTGTTGTCCACCCTTGTAGCCTAGTGGTTTCTCTTATCCCTTGACCCTAGGTTGTTCCCCTCGATTTTACAAAAATTTAGGAACAAGAATCGCCCAATTCGGAGCTCGTACGGAAAAGTTACGGAGGTTTTACTAATTGCAAAAAAAGGGAAAAAGGAAGGATAAAAAGGCGCCCATCTTTGGGCAGCCGGCCAGCACCGCCCTTGGCGGATTGTATCCGCCGCCGCCGACCGTGTCCGGTAGGACCCACGTGGGGCCCACAGCCGCCGCCCGCCTCCCTCTCCCCACGTGCGACCCCACGCCTCGATCCCGCGCCCGCCACCACGGACCCGCACCCGCCGCCGCCCGTCGCCTCGCGCCGCCACCCGCTGCCCGCCACGCGCCACGCCGCAGCCTGCGCCGCCACTCCGCTGCCCGCCCGTCGTCGCGCGCCCGTACCACGCCGCGCCTCGCCACACCGCCGCTTCGGCGCGCCGCGCGCCGCCTCGCGCTGCCGCGTTGACCGCGCCGCCGTCCTGACCGTCTCCTCTCCGTCAGACCCGCTGAACCGCCGTGTTCGCCGCCGCCGTTAAAGTCGCCGGAGCACCACCGCCGGTAAGCTGCCGCCGCCGCCTTTCCTCGGCCGTCGGATCTAAGATCTGCGGCCCAGATCGACCGAAGACCGCGCGGTTGACTAGTCAACGGCCAGTCAACCCGCGCTGAGTCTGCGCTGTGAATATTCCCTTTTGATTTAAATCATTTTAGAAATAGCAGATTTTCGTAGAAACTTGTAAATTGCGTAGAAATTAAACCGCTGGACCAAAAATTGCAAATAAAATATGTGTAGGTTCAATGAGTCGTGTAGAATCTTGTTGTACCATTGTTTCACACTTTTGCAGCAAGATTTAGTACAGTTTAATCAAATGAGTTAATGGCCTTTTGGAGTAATTAATTCGTAGAAACAGATCTGTAACTCCAAAAATTGCGTATAATATGTCCCTGGATTCAGTAGGACGAGAGGAATCTCATCGTGAATTAAAAGGATAGGCTTACAGTAAAAACTTCTACAGAAACTGTCTAGTGGCTTTCTGTAGTGTTTTAATTACTCCGGGAGTTTTATAATTCCTTTTTGAGTAATTCCAATTGGTACTGTTTCTAAATAGCAATGCCTATACTGTAGAATTTTTACAAGATTTTACAAATAGTATACTACCGGTAGTGAATTATTTGGGTTCTAGTTCTAGTTTTGAGTATTATATTTTGCATAATAGTTTTCGTTGCGCTAAAACTATTTTCTATGCATGCAATCAATAGCTTTATTGAATAGGATTATGTGGTGCAGCTGTAGCACCAATCCACTTGTCATGCATGCATTCATACATCATCCTTGTTGCATATGATTATGGATTGTTTGTTTATGAATGCAATTGTATCGTGTAGATTGTGATGAGTGCAACGCTTGATCGTGTGTGGATTGTTCTTAAGACCGCTACAACCAAGGCAAGTAGATGCTATTTTGTTCATGATATTGTCCTACTATTTTCTATGCATTGTCGTGTATTTGGTAGACGTATGTGTAGGATGATACTATCGCTATGCTATGTCCTATTATGTGGTAGGGCCTTCCTTGTAGATGAACCACCGTTGGTAGATGTGCTTAGCCATGCTATGCTGAACGAGGGCTGGGTTACATCACTGAGACTTGTTTCTAAAATTATTGGTTTGTGATAACTAAAACAACTTAATCAATGAATCTCCTGGGTGTGATGGTATTGATAATTTTTGGTGGTTTCATTGCGGAAAGGCACCCAGGTATTTAGAGAAATTGATTGGCTTCTTTATTTGGTAGCTTACGTGTACAACCATGTGCCAATAATGAAATGGGAGGTTGGTTGGACTTAGTAGGTTGTGATAACCCGAACCCGCGTATCCAGAGATGTAGAATTTTGGTAGGTTGGACGGTCTTGGCGTCGGGATTGGGGAGCTACTTCGACAGTCTCTTCTTGGACTTCTACCTATCATCACCCAAAATGAGAGTGATGGTGCAATGGCTGGCCAAGTCACATGGGTAAAGTGTACTAACCCCTGCAGGGTGTATAATCTAATCGATTAGCCGTGTCCCCGGTTATGGACATCTGAGTTGCTTGATATTGATTCCATGACATGTTTCTCGCTCATTCTAATTTCATAATTGCCTTAATATTGTTGGGTTAACTTAATTGGGATCTTTTAAAAGAAAATCAAAAACTGTTCATGAAAGTAGGACAAAGGTATTTGCAAATGCAAGCCAGACACAACTCCACTTGCCAAATATGCATGTAGATGTTAGTACTATTGTCTCCATTACTAGCTCTACTTGCCATACATTCCATGTATTGACCCTTCGGGGCTGCTACGTTTCATGTTGCAGGTTATTCCGATTCTGAGTAATCGATATAGGCCACGGTACTCCACTCGGCACTTGTTCACTTGTGGGCGATTTGAAGAATGGAGGATCTACCTTATTTATGTTGCTACCTGAATAATTTGAGCTAGCCTTGAGCTAAGCTTTTATTGTAATAATGGTACTCTGGATCTTCGTTATTTATGATACACGGATATTTTGCTATGTTATTCATCTTATTCTATTATGGGCCAATGAACCGATCCAGGGATTGGCATGTCACATAGAAGCCACGGTCTTTTCAGAACCGCGGTGTTACAAAAAATCCTCTCAATAAGATCAATGTATTGCTGGGTAAATATAGATGATGCATCTACTATATTTGCTTCTTGTCTCTGCATAATATGCAACTCAAATTCTTGAAGTAAAATGATCCAACAGATCAGTCTTGGCTTATGAAACTTCCTCTCGAGGAGTTCTTTTAAACCATCACGGTTCGTATAAACTCTTACTTTTGCATCATCAATATAAGAACGAAACTTATCATAAGAGAAAAATACAACAAAGAGTTCTCTTTCTTCCTTAGGATAATTCTTTTAAGCACTATTGAGAGTTCTACTAGCATGATGTATAATATTAAATCTGTGACCTATGTGTTGTCCCAAAGTTACTCCTACAACATCATCACTAGCTTCACATATTAAATCAAAAGTCATATCCCATATAGGTGGTTTAATGATGGGAGCACGAGATAAAGCATATTTAAGTTTATCAAAGGCAATAAGGCACTTATCATCAAAATTGAACCTTACTCCTTTTGCAACAGATTAGTCAAAGGTTTAGAAATTCCAGAAAAAATCCTAATGAACCTTCTATAAAAGCCTATATGACCAAGAAAACTTCTTATACCTTTTATGTCCCTTGGTTGTGGCATTCTCTCTATTGCTTCTACTTTAGCGCTGTCTACCTCATACTTTGTGTCCAAGGACTATGCCTTCTTTGACCATAAAGTGGCACTTCTCCCAGTTTAGAACAAGACTGGTCTCTTCACAAAGCTGCAAAATTCTATTGAGATTATCCAAGCAACTAGTAAACGAAGTTCCATAGATGGAAAAATCATCCATAAATACTTCCATTATCATTTCTATAAATTTTGCAAATATAGCAGTCATGCATCTTTGAAAAGTAGCTGAAGCATTACATAGACCAAAAGGCATACGTAGGTAAGCATGTAAACCATAAGGACTAATAAAAGTTGTTTTAAGTTGGTCTTCAAGATGAACAACTATTTGGGAAAAACCAGAGTATCCGTCCAAGTAGCAAAAATGAGTGTGGTTTGCTAACCTCTCTAAAGTTTGATCTATGAACGGTAAAGGATAGTGATCTTTCGTTGTTTCCTTATTCAATTTCCTAAAATCTATGCACATCCTATGTCCAACAATAGTTCTAGTAGGTATAAATTAATTGTTTTTATTAGGAACAACAGTAATGTCGCCTTTCTTAGGAACACAATGAACATGACTTACACATTCACTTTCCTTTATAGAATAAATTATACCTACATCAAGTAGGTATACTATTTCTTTTCTTACCACTTCCTTAATTTCAGGCGTTAGTCTTCTATTAAATTCTACAATTGGTTTAGCACCTTCCTCAATGAATATTCGATGGACGACTATCATGGGACTAATACCCTTCAAGTCGTCCATTGAGTACCCAAAGGCTTTGCGGTGTTCCTTTAGTACCTTCATGAGTTCTGCTTCTTCTTTTTCTCCTGAAAGTTTAGCACTAATAATAACATGGAATTTATTAGTATCATCTAAGAATCTATACTTAAGATTATCTGGTAGAGTTTTTAATTCTAGGGGTGGTAATTCTTCATCCCCTCTCTTTTCTGGATCTTCAAAAGCTTTATCAGTTGGAGGTTCTAAAATGTGAAATGAATCAAATTCACTTTCTAGTTCTTCTAAAGTTCTGTCCTCCATAATTATTTCTTCACAATTTGAGTCTTCATTTATTTCTTCTTCTTGATTACTTAAGAAAAGAGCTTCCATCTCTTCAATAGTTTTCTCTTTCTCTTCTTCTTGTATGAATAGAGATTTGTCTTTAAATTTGGAAAAGTGGAATTATTTTTCCGCTTTCCCAAGCTTAAGGGATACAACCTCCTTTTTTAAGTCAACTGTGGCACCTATATCACTCAAAAAAATTCTTCCAAATATGATTGGGCAAAGAGTGTCAATTGGCATATCAATAACTACAAAATCAATAGGGAAATTTTTATTGCCAATTGTAACAGTTGCATCTTCAACTACTCCCATAGGAATTTTAAGATTTTTATTGGCTAGCATGATTGTCATATCAGTATTTTCTATTGTAGCCGGTGCTATATCTTCTTTTATTTCTAAAAAAAATCATAAGATATAACATTAACTTTGGTGCCAAGATCACATAAACCATAATGCGAGGTTTCTTTAAATATGCAGGGAAGAATAGGCTTACCTACATCTTTTACCTTAATTTTACCTTCAACCAATATAGAAGTCTCTTCATCAAGTTTAACTATGTTACAATGTGCATACATAGCCATGATTGCTTCCTTGGTTACCTCTTTATCTTTGGTTTCATCCAGATGTTCTTCAATTATTGGCACACTTTCCTATTTTTTCTCCTCCTATACTACCTTGACCTGTTCATATTCCAAAATATGCTTCTGCACAGTGTTAGGAAAAGGTATCTCATAAATTGGTTCTAGGGAGGCCAATGTTGCTTTAGCTTCTCTTTTATTTTCAGGTTCAGGTGGTGGATCATACTTGACCGAACCCTCTTTTGGAGTTTCAATGTGTTCTGTAAAATCTTTAACAACTCGCAACACAAGATCTGAATCTAAATAAAGCTCTTTAGATAATTCATTAACATGACCCTTTTTATTATAGTCATGAATACATTCATGTTCTATTTCTATGCCTCCTTCACTTCCTAGACCAAAATTTCATGAAACTCTATGATCGCTGATTCTATTAAGTAAAGCCCAAGCTTTAGTTATAGGTAAATCCATAAAAACTCCTCTCGCGTAAGAGTCTAGTTTAATTTTATTAGTTTCAATTAAACCGCCATAAAAGATATGCAATAAATACCATTCTGGCAAATCATGATGAGGACATTGACTAAGTAAATCTTTAAATCTTATATAAGATATTACTAGTCCTTCATTGGGACGGTTCCTTCAAGTCATTATAAGACGCCTGATTCCAAAAGATTTTGATAATGGATAATATTTAGATAGAAATTCGCTAGCTAAATTATCCCAATTAGTAGTGGCTTCTGAGGGTAGAGATCTATACCATGAGAGAACTGTACTTGTCAAGGTTTGACTAAAAAGTTTAACCCTTACCTCATCGGCGGTATACCCCATTAATTGAAACGTGCCACATATATCTATGAAACATGCAATATGCTCATATGGATCAGGATCTTCTTCATCTCCAGTAAATTGCTTCTTGTTTAAAATACCAAGTAGTAGAGGATTTATTCCAAACCCCTTGTCTTCTTGTTGGAGTTGTCTCTTTTATAAATATCATAAGGCTTCCCAAAGTGGTTGAGTGGGTTAGCACTAGTCATATGCTCAAACTCCATCATATTTGTGGAAACCTGTAATTCAAAACAGAACTTAACAAAACTAGAGTAAATAAGTAAAAACTAAAAGACTTATAGCGCTTAGTTCCCCGGCAACAACGCCAAAAAATATCTTGATGACTGCAAGTGCACAGATTGGTTGTAGCTAGTTTCGAAATAAAGATATCGATCCACAGGGAGCAGGAGTCTGAAGTCTAGGAATTCTTGAAATAAATACTGAAAATAGAATTGCTAAATAAAGTTCTAAGTGACAAGATAAAATGCGAGTATTGCGTAAAAAGGCGTTTTGGGGGTTTTGGGTATAAGAGAGCAATGAATAAAGTAAACAAAATTGAATACAGAAAATAAATATTGTGTATGTAAAAGATATTTGAAACTTCAGTGGGGAAAAACGTTCTCAGGGATTAGCAGATACACCACTAGCATTATAAAGGGTCTAAGGTAAAGATTATTATCATGAACATTCTCAACTATGTATGTGTGGGAGGAACTTCGTATTTGGACAAAGAGGCAGCAACCACTGCTCAAATCATCCTCATAATCACAGCAGACAGCAATCAATATCAATTGAATTACTATGGTATTAAGGGACATAATCCCGCAGGACGTATCCCATGGCATGGATAGTGTTTTGTGAGTTTCCTCGATTCCCAAGTTGATACATAAGGGGTGCCAACAACTTTATAATCACTGTAAGTGCTAACATCCCTCCGTATACCAATAAGGAGTTCCCTCCATCAAGTCCCCACAAGAGGAAAATATCGAGAGTCCGACTTCTTCCAACATCAAGATGAAGACAATCTAACACATGGTCACAACAATGAATATCACAATAAACTTATCTTATTTCAATCTCATGCTAGGGTTTCTCTATCTCCCCAAGAACTAATTATCTACTCAGACATGGAGGGAAACAACATCATGGCAATAATAATGGAAACGATTATCGATGAATAGTACTTGTATAAATCCACAACTAGTGCAAGAATTACAACAAGATCTAGATGAGATGGATGGAGGTGATGGTGGTGATGAAGATGCAGCGGTTGATGAAGATGGAGATTGATGACTTGGCCTCCCATATATACTTAGGGCAAAGATGGATCCCTAGGGCAAGTTCCCCCTCCAGATGCCTTCCGGAGGTTAGGTTTCGGTGATTTCTGGATGTTCTGTATATGTCGTCTCTCCGAACGAGTTGCAAGGGTTGAAACTATTTAAGGAGGCGGAGGCGGCGACAACTCTATGTTGGAACTATACGGCAGCGACCCGTATAGTTGGTCGTCAACTCTTCTGCCTTCTTTGCTTGCTTCGGGTTATCTTCTGGTATTATTAATATTTCTCAAATAAGCAATTTACGTAGTTTTTGGCACATTTTATCTCCAGTACAACTGCTCCAAGAATTGTTCCCATTGGATCCATCATCTGATCTGATCCTGGTGAAATAAACATAAAAGTGCGTGCGAACGCCGTAAAATACCAAGAGCCTACATCTACAATGCAAAATAAAAATCTAAAACATGATGGAAATATGCACTCATCAGCAGTCCCAAGTAGCGTTCGAAAAGAGCTTCACACTCAATTCTGATATTTTGTTTCAATGCCCCCTTAAGATCATCCTTATAGCCCGAACCGAAGAAGATTGATGATTTTTGGAGGT
Source organism: Avena longiglumis (assembly GCA_030063025.1). NCBI lineage: Eukaryota > Viridiplantae > Streptophyta > Magnoliopsida > Poales > Poaceae > Avena > Avena longiglumis. The sequence continues at coordinate 441,219,798 of CP125973.1, read as the reverse complement.
TCACCCTTTGGCCGGAGCTCACTTCATAGTCATAGAAAGTTTGCATGCTCTGAAATGAAGCTTCAAGAAACATGACACTATCATCAGCAAATAGAAGATGAGTTATGTGGGGTCCTGCGGCTCCAAGATTCACTCCGCGAACTTCATTCTCTGCTTGTGCCTCCTTCAACAATGCTGAAAAGCCCTCTACACACAGAAGAAACAGATAAGGGCTAATCAGATCCCCTTGGCGCAGCCCCTTGAAGGAGTGAAAGATTCAGAATGCCCCCTATTTAGCTTGAACGAAAACCTCATTGTAGTAACACACCTCATGACCAACCCACTGTCGGGAGATACCCAACTTGAGCATCATCTTTTCTAGAAAGACCCACTCGATTCTGTCGTATGCCTTCATCATATCGATTTTAACCGCGCAAAGAGGGGTCTTTCTCTTCCTTGTTTGAATAGCATGGGTGCACTCATAAGCGACAAACACGTTATATGTTATTAACCTTCCGCCCACAAAAGCGCTTTGCTCTTCAGAATTTATAATAGGAAGGATCATCTTCAAGCGATTGGCTACCACTTTCAAAGCCAATTTATAAAGGACATTACACAGGCTGATCGGACGAAACTGGGTCATCAAGTCTGGCGAATTTACCTTCGGAATTAGTACCAGCACCATGTCGTTGAAATCCGGGGGTCTGTCCCCTCCTGCTAGAAACTCAAGGACAACATTGCACACTCCACTTTGGATAATGGTCCAATGCCTTTGGTAGAAAATGGTCGGGAGACCATCCGGTCCAGGAGATTTCGTTGGCCCATTTGAAACAACGCCTTAGTTATTCCTTGGTTTGAAACTATTAATGTCAACATTTCGTTCATTACTAGAGTGACAAAGCCCGAAATTCTGTTTAGGATACTGTCCATATCAGAAGCACCCTCGGACGTATATATATGTTGGTAGAAAGTCCGTGCCATCGACCACATACCAATGTCCGTATCACATCGGCCCCCATCATCTCGCCACAAGAATTTAACTGTATTTTTATGTCTCTGGTAAGACGCTCGGTTCTGAAAATATTTAGTGTTTTTGTCACCTGCTTTGAGCCACTCTTTTCTGGACCTTTGCTTATACATTATCTCTTCCCTCTCGTATAACTCATGAAGTTGCATCTCTATACCTCTAACTTCATCATTTGATCCTGAAACCAACACATGCACTTTTGCTTCCTCCAAGCCACCCCTCAGCCTCTTTATCTCTCTGTGAACTGAGCCGAAAGTGTGAAAACTCCATTTTTGGAGATCGCCCGAGACATCTTTGAGTATTTTCCAGAGTGCATGAAACCCCGAGCCATGAAAACCAGTGTTTTTCCAGGCCTCAACGACGGTCTCCTCGTACAAATCATGTCTTATCCACATATCCTCAAACATAAAGCCTCGCTTGCTAGCCTAATATTGGACACACGGTTCTGTTGCCAACTTAATCAGAATTGCAAAGTGATTAGATTCTTTCGATGGAATATTTTCAACACTGGTCCAAGGGAATGATACATCTAGAACATATCTACTTTCTCGAACAGTTTTGCTATTGTTTCTCCTCTAAACTTGTGTGATTTGGATACAACTAACACGGACTGACGCCGTTTTCAGCAGAATTACCTTGGTGTCTTGTTTTTTTTGCAGAAAATCAACTATCAGGAAAAATCCTGGAAAATATGCCAAAAATTATATTTCACCAGAAGACCCACATAGCCAAAAAGACGAGACGGAGAAGGGGCCTGGGGGGCCCACACCCCTATCAGGTGTGGGCCCACCTCTGGCCGCACCTAGGGGGTGCAGCCACCCCAGGCACCCCCTCGGCCTCCCTCTGCGCCTATAAGTTGCCTCTCGACCTAAAAATCGAGGGGGTGTTCGATAGTTTTTCAGAAAGAGTTCCGCTCCGCCGCCACCACCAGAAACCAAGATTCGGATCCAGAAACTCCGTTCTGGCACCCTGCCGGGACAGGGAATTTGGAGAGGATCATCGCCATCGTCATCACCAACGCATCTCCATCAACCATCGATGTTTCCCTCATCCATGATTGAGTAATCCCCCGTTGTAGGCTTGGGGATGGTAGGGATTGGATGAGTTCTATCATGTAATCGAATAAGATTGTTAGGGCATAGTGCCTAGTATCTCTATTAGTGCTATTTGACTTTGTTGCAACTTGTTGTGCTTAATGCTTGTCACTAGGGCCCGAGTGCAATGATCTCATATCTGAACTTATTATTGAATCATTATGATAGTATTGTTTGTGGTCTTATCTACAAATTGTGTACACATATCATTGTCCGGATACAAAGGCCCCGAAGTGAAAATAATTGGGACAACCAGAGGGGATGGTTGTGGTGTGAGGATCACATGTGTTCATGGAGTGTTAATGCTTTGCTCCGGTGCTCTATTAAAAGGAGCACCTTAATTGCCAGTAGTTCTCTAGAGGCCCCGCTGCCACGAGCTGGATGGACAGAAGATGTTGTGCAAGTTCTCATTGTGAGCACGTATGACTATATATGGAGCACATGCCTAGGATTGTTTAGTACTTGGATGCTTGTTATTATTTATCTGCAATGCCCTAGATCTTGAAGTTACATGTTTAGACTTGTCCATGCAACGCCCGTCCATCCATCCCTATGCCTACCGCACTCGAATTCCTTTATTCTTGTTACTATTGCTCACATTACATTGTTCTTTGTTGCTTTGTTGTTGCTATTATCAAACTGTTGCTGCTGGTAAACTTCTGTGAGCAAGAACTATTTCCAGGTGTAACTGAATTGACAACTTAGTTGTTAAGGCTTGCAAATATTCTTTGGATCCCCTTGTGTCGAATCAATAAATTGGGTAACACTACCCGCGAAGACTGTTGCGATCCCCTACACTTGTGGGTCATCAAGACTATTTTCTGGCGCTCTTGCCGGGGAGCATAGCTTTATTTATAAGTTCACTTGGATCTACTATTGTTCACTGTTATTCCGTTCATCATGGGTAAGTCTCATGATGGAAAGTTTCCTATTTTACCATCCACTACAAAAATAGGTACAGTCCTAAACACCTCTGTTGCTCTTGATTCACCGTCTGTTATAAATATGCTTGTCACACCACCACCACATATTCATGCTACACACACTGCTGCTACTGCTGAATCTGAAACTGCTTTTGATGCTCATGATGTTACTTCTACTATTCTTGATGCGAGTGGTTCATTAGGTCCTTTTCTAGATGCTACTATGGCTAGTCTAGAAAATACCAAAACTCCTAGTGAAGAAACTGTTACACCTATTAGCTCACCTGAGTCTAGAGAAAGTTATGATATTAATGATGGTTACATCGAGTTCACTGATGAATTTGTTGAAGAGTGCCAAAACACACATGGTACTAGTGCTATTAAGAGTGTCCTTGCTAGACGTACTATTATGCCTAAACTGTCCTTTGATTCTATGTTTGCCACCTCTCCCATAGATATTAGAGATAAAGATTATGATTTCTCTCTTGATTTATCCTATTTGGACATTGTTGAGAAAGAACCTTTTTATGGGACTAAAAATGAGAGTGTTGTGGATCATATTAATGATATTTCTGCTATGAGTGCTTTGTTCTCTGATGATTTTAAGATGCGCAAGTATTTTGTTACTAAGATCTTCCCTTTTTTCACTAAAAGGAGAAGCTAGGGATTGGTTTAATAGATTACCTCCTGGTTCCATTGATAGCCCTGATTGCTTCTTTCTTCCAGAAATATTTTCCTCCCAGTGCTAGACATGCTGGTTTGCAGAGACTTTTTGATTTTAAACAGGGAGAAGAAGAGAAATTCCCTGAGTCATGGACAAGGTTCTGTGCCTTGATTCATGCACATCCTGGATGTCCATTGCCTAAGAATGAGCTTCTTGATATTTATTATAATGGACTAACTGATGATTCTAGGACATACCTAGATAGATTTGCTAATTGTGTTTTCAGGAAAAGAACTCCTACATATGCTGAAGAATTAATGGCTAAGATAAGCAAGAATTATGATGATTGGACTTCAACTGAGCTAAATACACCTGGGCCTATTACTCCTGAACCAATTGTGCCTGAACTAGATCCAACACCAACACCAAAGAAGAGGGGATTTATTGCATTAAATGATAAAGTGATGAAAGAATCTAATAAATGTCTTAAGGAGAAAGGTATTAGAGCTGAAGACGTGAAGAATCTACCTACTATAGAAGAATTATGTAAGCCAATTCCCCACTCATCTACTATTGAGGTACATCATCTCCAACACTTTGATGAAGGTGATATTCCTTATGGTAAGCCTCCCGATAAAATGTTTAGAGGAACTTGACATCTTTATTGTTAAACAAGGTAATTTTAATAAACAAGTTCAGAATCATTTATTGGAAAACTCTAGATCTATCAATGATTTGAAAGATATTGTGGAAAGAACTTCTAATGATATTAAAATGCTTTGTAAACACTTTCAAATGGTTCAAACCCAACTTGATTAACTTGCTAAGGTACAAAAAGATATGCTAGTTAATGCCTCAGGAGATAAACATGCTTATGGAATTAGAACTAGGAGTGGCATAGCTACTCAAGATCCTTTATATCCTGAAGGACACCCTAAAATAATTGAGCAAGATTCTCAACAAGGTGAAAGTAGTGGTAGTCCTCGTAAGAGAAAGAAAAAGAAACATAAGGTAGTTGATGAACCACTTGAACCTGCTGTAGATCCTAATAGTATATCTTTCTCTGATGCTGAAACTGAGAGTGGTAATAATAATGATTCTCCTGATAAGGAGGAAGTTGAGGAAGGACCTGAGAAGCACACTAAGAACACTAGGTACACTAAGGAAGATTTTATTGCTAAGAAACATGGTAGTGAGAGAGAACCTTGGGTGCAGAAACCTATGCCTTTTCCAAGTAGGAAACACAAGTCAAAGGAGGAAGAACACTACAACAAGTTCTGTGAGTGGATGAAACCTTTATTTTTGTAAATTCATTTGACTGATGCTATTAAATTGCCTCCTTATTCAAAGTATATGAAGGATATTGTCTCTAATAAAAGGAAGATTTCTAATGAGGAAATTTCTACTTTGCTTGCTAATTGTTCCTTCAATGGTAAGGTTCCAAAGAAACTTGGTGATCCAGGTATACCAACTATTCCTTGATCTATTAAGAATAATTATGTTAGAACTGCTTTATGTGATTTGGGAGCTGGAGTTAGTGTTATGCCTTTTTCTCTCTACAAGAGACTCCAGCTAGAAAAGTTGATACCAACTGATATATCTTTGCAAATGTATGATAAGTCAACTACTATTCCTATTGGTATATGTGAGGATGTTCCTATTCAAGTGGCTCATAATTGCTTGGTTTTAACTGATTTTGTTGTGCTTGAGATGCCTGAAGATGATAATATGTCTATTATTCTTGGGAGACCTTTTCTTAATACTGCAGGTGCTGTTATTAATTGCAATCAAGGAAAAATAACATTCAATATTGATGACAAAGAGCACACTGTTTATTTCCCCAAGAAGGTTGTTAAGAGCTATTGCTTGAATCCCATTGAAAATATTGAGAGCATCAAGGTTGGAGAAATATATTGTCCTATTCCACTAGAAAATTTTGAAACTATTATGATTGGGACCATTGCTATCAAGTATGAGGTAACATAATCACCTTGTGGAATGCAAAGTTTTGTTTCATATAAGATTGTTTTGGTAACAATACTTGATCAACCTTGTTAACAAAAGGATTTTAATGAACAAAGCAATGTTTTCACTATGGTTATACTTGCTTTCTTTTACTTTTTCTCTTTCCTAGTCTTTGCCTTTCTTTTGCTAGCTTTGGTTTTGCTAGTTGTTTGCTTGTTAGAGTGTCTTAGAACTTCTGTAGTTTGGATTTTTGTTTGCTTTTGATTCTTCTGAAAAAAACTGTTTCTGCGAGAAAATCAATTTTCATACCCTGAAAATTGGCCTAAAATAAAGTTTCCCGAAAAACTCCAGAAAATTCAAAATAATTTTTTCCTCGAAAAAAGGGGCAGAGGGACACCTGAAGTGACCCAGGGAGCCACCCCAGGCCACCACACCCATGGTAGGCACGGCCTACCTGTGGGTGGCGCCTAGGGGGGTATGGCCCACCTGGGCCCCTTCAAGGTGCCCCCTCACATCCATCTCCTTTCTCTCTCCCGAAAACACCGGAAAACTTTCTCAAACTCGAGTTCTTGCTGTTCTTGCTCGCGATTTTCGATCTCCTTGCTCAGCCCATCTTTGCTGCTGATTTTTGGAGGGATTGCTCCTTGGTATGTGCCTCCTCCACTTGTCCAATTAGATCTGTGATTGGTAGATTGTATCTTGAGTATTTTTCTGCTATAGGTGACAGGTTGTGTGAGCTTGCATGCTTGTTATATGATTAGAGATTTCATTTTGATGCATGTGTAGTCCTCTAGCAAGTTCCTATAGTAGTTTCTCATCATTTATCAACTTGGAAATCACTTGGTTTGATGTTTGTCTAAAAATTTCTGCAAGGAAGATGAGTGCTTATACACTGAATCAATATGACTTGATGGTGCCTGAGCCAATGAAGGTTCATCGTGAGAAAGGAGTCTTCCCTTACATATATCCATGCCATGAATTTATGAGAACCGCGGGAATCTTCCAGGATTTCCAAACTTTGATTGTCAATGCAGGGTTGGAACACTTTGTTGAAGGTGAACCATTTCAATTTGTTAAGTTAACCATGGATTTTGTGCAGGACTTTTGGTTTACTTGGTCTACATCTAATCCCATGGTCCACTACAAAATATACAATATACCTGTCGACCTGCCTTTTGCTGATTTCTGTGTAGCAATTAGAGTACCTCAGTGGGGATCTTGTGAGAAGATCAAGGAGAGGCCCAAGTCACTTATGGATTTATATGCTGAGATTTGCCAAGGTTTCGACTTCTCAAAGGAAAGTGGTAAAATTCGGAACATTCAGTTCCTAGCCATTAGATATTTTGCCAATTTCATTACCAAGTGTGTTCTTGCTAGAAAGTTATCTTCTTTTGATCTAGCTTTTATTGCAGCGGCTCTAAATAGGAATAGATCTTATAGCCTGGGTGCTTTGATAGCTCACCGTCTCACCACCAACCGCGAGAAGGGTGGAATTTGTGGAGGTCTTATTGCTTGTAGGTTGCTAGCTTTCCATGGTTTAGAGCCTCACCATTCAGATTATCGGTTCCCCATAGAGAGGCTTGATCTTGAATCCATGATTCAGCATGGTTTTGTTTCCTTGGGAGCTAATGTGATAAGTTTACCGTTTGAATTATCTTTTGCCCAGCAAGGTTGGAGAAAGGGTAGGACTGGGAAAATAGTTTATTTGCCTGCACCTGTTTTTTTAACTTTGATAACAGGCAAGGATGGTCGCTCATGGAGGAGGAGGTTAACACATATATGGTGGAGCTCTCCCAGCAAGAGGAGAATGTTGGAGAGGATGCCGAAGATGATTCATTTCAGCCCTCCAACTTGGGAGAGTCTTCATACCAGCATTCCTCATTTGATTGGGGCGCGTCTTCTTCTTCATCGCAAGCGCCTGACTATGATCATTCCTATGATGACCCACCAGCTTGGGGTTACTACACGCGCTATTGAGCCCCACTTTGGCCAAAAGCCTAAGCTTGGGGGGAGGTATACCGACATCACACTCATCTATATATCATGTTTGGTCGGTTCTTTGTATATCCGTTGTTTCGCTTTCTTTTTGGTTCTTGTTGCTTCTTTCTCAAAAACACAAAAATACAAAAATATTTTCGTTATTTCTCTTGCTTTGTTTGCTTCTTGTTTGGTTTGCCTTTTCTTTGTTTGGTTTTGCTTTGTTTGATTCTTGTTTGGTTTGCCTTTTCTTTGTTTGGTTTTGCTTTGTTTGCTTTCTTTAAAGAATCGAAAACACCAAAAAATATTTGTTGTCCTTCTTTGGTTTTGTGAGTTCTTTGCAGGGTTCAGCCGTCCTTAGTGGATTTTAGGTTTCATGTTATTATTCAAGTCACACAAGTGAAGGGCAATAATGAAGATTAAGACGACTTGAGGTGTGGTAAGAGGCTGGTAACAAACTCTATTTGTTTCATTTTTGTACATATACTCATCATTGTGAGCATGCCTAGTCTGTTCATTGTAAGGCGTATGTTACTGATGGATGCTTAGTAGTTCTTGCTTGTCTATGATTAGCTCTAGCTTACTAATAGTTTGTAGCATGTCATGTGAATGTTTGCTTGCATTGTTTTATTCATATTTTGATATTGTGGTATCCTCCTCTATAAGTTTCATGTGAATCCACTTGGCACATGCTCACGCATGCATATGACTAATCAATAGTCAGTAACCTCGATGATTTATTTTGTCTCAGTACTTATATCACTTTCATGCCATAATTAGTCATGTTTTGTTGCAAGCATGATTATGACAATTATTGCTCTCTCGTTTGTCGCTCCCTATCTATTGCTAGCCTTCACTTGCACTAAGTATGAACTCTACCTGTGCTTCCAACTCCCCAAAACCAATATTGCCAAGTGTGTCCACCATACCTACCTATTAGCATTGTTTGCTATTTCAGTGCATATTCTATATGCCTTGTTTTCTTCCAAATAAAATGTTTGTCTGTTTTGAGAAAGTTAATTAGTAAAGCTCTCATGAACTTGATGGCACACTTTATTCCTTGCACTTAATAATCTTGAACCATTGTGACCTGTCCATGAAAGTTATATGCTTGCAAATTATATGCTGGGAGTCAGCAGAACCATGCTGCCACGGGGAACGCTTTCAACACTTTTTGGATATCCTATCCAGTTGATACTTTGCTCTTTTGTTTCCGGATGTCGACGATATGAAATAAAAGGGGAGCTTGTGAGTTCATGGAGTATATATATGTGTTAGAGAAACGCCTGGGCCGCTAGCCTAATCCATGCCTAATCATGGTAGAAACTTGCAGCATCACCATAATGAGCATTCTATGAAGCAACCTCAATAAAAAGCTATGCACATAGTAAATACAAAGATCGCTGAGATGCTCATTGTCTGCCTGCCTTGTCATTTTGATCACGGGATAGCTCCTGTATCATGTGCAAGGGGTACCCCGTTGGTAGTTCTCTATGATATGCATGTATGTAGAATGACAAGAACTTACAGGTAACCAATTTTTAGTAGCATGCGGAGCGGCCCTCGTACTCAAAGGACATGGGATTTCTAGTTTATGGTCTGTCAAGCATATAACTCATATTGGACCTCACTTTCACCTTAACCACATGAAGATGCCTATGATAGGGGCAATGAGAGCTCAAAGCTAATGAGTACCTTCCTTTCAGAATTAGTAAGCCTTTCAACGTTTCAAAACCGTTTTCACTTCCTTGTTGAGTCACCACGTATTCTATGAGCACCTTCTTGAGAGCATAGTTGCCATTCTTGTGTTTGTCTCATAACTTGGTTAATTATGTCATGACTTTGATGCTTCTATCTCTGATATCTTTATCTATAGTCTTCACTTGAACTTCAGAGGTGCCTTGGCATTTATATTGTGCTTTACAAACCAAGGCAAGCGAGATACCACTCTATCATACCTTACTATGAGCATTGCAATGTTGCTTATGTTTATGTTTCATCCTACTTATTATTATTGAGTTGGTTTCTCTTCATTGCTTGCAATTACTATTGAGTAGACTTGGTTGCATACTTCTTATTATGAATGGTTTAAGCATCTACTCCTGTGCTGAGAATATATACATCATATGAAGCAAATGTGTTTGTGAAAGTTCTTTTATCGCACTCAGTTATTAACTGAATTGCTTGAGGACAAGCAATAAGATAAGCTTGGGGAGAGTTGATATGTCCAAAACATATCTACTTTCTCGAACACTTTTGCTATTGTTTCTAAACTTGTGTGATTTGGATACAACTAACACAGACTAACGTTGTTTTCAGCAGAATTACCTTGGTATCTTGTTTTTGTGTAGAAAATCAACTATTAGGAAAAATCCCGGAAAATATGCCAAAAATTATATTTCACCAGAAGACCCACGGAGCCAGAAGACGAGACGGAGAAGGGGCTTGGGGGGCCCACACCCCTGCCAGGCGCGGGCCCACCTCTGGCCGCGCCTAGGGGGGTGCAGCCACCCTAGGCACCCCCTCGGCCTTCCTCTGCGCCTATAAGTTTCCTCTCGGCCTAAAAACCAAGGGGGGATTCGATAGTTTTCTAGAAAGAGTTCCGCTCCGCCGTCACCACCAGAAACCAAGATTCGGATCCAGAAACTCCGTTCTGGCACCCTGCCGGGACGCATAATTTGGAGAGGATCATCGCCATCGTCATCACCAACGCATCTCCATCAACCATCGATGTTTCCTCATCCATGAGTGAGTAATACCCCATTGTAGGCTTGGGGATGGTAGGGATTGGATGAGTTCTATCATGTAATCGAATAAGATTGTTAGGGCATAGGGCCTAGTATCTCTATTAGTGCTATTTGACTTTGTTGCAACTTGTTGTGCTTAATGCTTGTCACTAGGGACCGAGTGCCATGATCTCAGATCTGAACTTATTATTGAATTATTATGATAGTATTGTTTGTGGTCTTATATGCAAGTTGTGTACACATATCATTGTCCGAATCCAAAGGCCCCGAAGTGACAATAATTGGGACAACCGGAGGGGATGGCTGTGGTGTGAGGATCACATGTGTTCATGGAGTGTTAATGCTTTGCTTCGGTGCTCTATTAAAAGGAGCACCTTAATTGCCAGTAGTTCCCTAGAGGCCCCGCTGCCACAGGCTGGCTGGACAGAAGATGTTGTGCAAGTTCTCATTGCGAGCACATATGCCTATATATGGAGCACATGCCTAGGATTATTTAGTACTTGGATGCTTGTTATTATTTATGTGCAATGACCTAGATCTTGAAGTTACATGTTTAGACTTGTCCATGCAACGTTCGTCCATCCATCCCTATGCCTACTGTGGCATCCCGCAAAACCACTACTAGAAAATCGCGTTGAATTTGTGCATTGCATCGTCATCATCATGCATTGTTTGCCAAAACTATGTTTGCAAAACCCGTGTTGTTTTCTAAACGCCCCTCTTTATTCAAACCTCAAAACCGGGTTCCCGGAATATTTTGTTTTGGCATGGCGGTTTTGCAAACGGTCCAATTAAACAAATAAAATTTATTTTATTTTAGCGGGTAATCGAACGGGCCGTCCCGAACGACCACCCCGATTTTAAACAAGCGGTCCACCGCCAGCCCTACCTAAATCCTAGAGCTACCCAGTTTTCTACCCACCCCGGCCTCCACCTCACCCCAGCCCACTCGAGGCCGCCACCTCACCCTCCTCTTCCCTCTAGCCTATCCCTGCACGACACCTAGGCCACCCCTCTCTCTCCTCACCCCTCTCCCCAGCTCACACTCCTTCCACCACGCAAGACACGCGACACCTTGACGCTCACGTGGCCCACGCCCACGCTGGGACCCGCCTCCGACCTGTCCCGGCCCCTGTTCATCCTCTTCCCAGCGTGGCCTCCTCCCACTGGCTCGCTCGGCAGCTCGCGCCCCCTCTCGCTCGCCTCCCGAGCCCGGCCAAGACCGACGAGCTGCATGAGCTCGCCTGCCCCGACCCCCGAACCCGCCAGGCTCTCTCCTCTCTCCCCGACCTCCAGCGCCTCCACCGCCACGGCGGCTTGCCCCGCCCGCCGGTTCCCACCTCCATCGCCTCCCTCGCGTCCCCGCCTCCGTCGCGCAACCGCCCAGAGCCCGCCTCCTCCACCCTCCTCTGCCCTCCTCAGACGCCAAGCAGCCCCGCCAACCGCCCCCTTTGCCCTCACCTCACCGCTGGCGTCCAGCGCGTGCCCGCCTCCCAGCGTTCGCCTCCCCGCATAAGCCCCCTCCGCCATGCCTACCTCAACCGCCTCCTCGCCCTCCTCCACCAGCCAACCAACGCCTGCCTCCGCCCCACCTCCGCCGTCGCCGCCGCCCTAGCGACGCCGGCTGTAACCCGTCGCTGACGACCCGAAGCTCGCCCCTCCAGCGCTGCCGCGCTGGCAGCTGGACCTCCGCGAGCCGGCCCGCCAGATCGCCTGGCTTAGCCCGAGCCCCGCCGCTTACCGAGCCCTCCCGCTGCCACCGTCTCGGCGGTCTCGCCATCAGCAGCTGCCTCGCCTCCCCGCCGCCATCCCCTACCTCGCCGCCTCCAGCGCGTCCCGGCCCGCCTAAGCCCGTCCGGCTCCGCCCGCCGCGAACCCCGCGTGCCCCAACGCCGCCGCCCAGATCCTCCCGCGTTCCGCAGCAAACCCCAACCTCCGTGGACCGACGCCGAGAACCGAGCCCGACAAGCAAACCCAGATGGCCTCGAGACCGTTCCGGCGAAGAACGATCCAGAACCGTCCCGAAGACCTCGGCTTGACTCCAAGATCTGCCTCCGGACATCGAGCCCACAAGATCTTCCGTACACATGGACCGCAAGTTCGACTCCGAGGATGACCGACGCTAAGATCGCCCACGGATTGTTGAAGACCGATCCGGCGCTTGGAACCCGAACTCGCCAAGATCTTCGCCGGGACCCGAATCCAGATCGCCTTCCGGAACACCGAGTACACGACATGAACCGGACACCGAGTCCGCGAGAACCCCGATGCGACAAGTGCTTCCCCGAACGCCATGACCGACAACGTGACCAAGACCGGATGCGCCAAGACCTACCCCGAGTCCGAACGACCCAGAACCACGACCCCGAGACCGGACTGGACCCTATCGAACCCGAACCGGAACCCAAGATCGTCGAGCCCCTACGATGTGTGACCCCTTTCCCGAACCCTATTTTATAACATATCAATTTGTTGCACATTAAATTGTCATTCCCGCATGCATAGCATTGGTTTGGGGGCCTTATGCCGATTCACCTAATAATTAAATATGGGGCCCATATGTGGGCAAATCTAGTCTCATATTGGCCTCATTTAAACATGTGTAGCGAACCGGTTCCATCTGTTGCATTGTTAAACAACATTTAATATGCGGGGTAATTAAATAACTTGAACAATATAATTAATTGTCGGGACCCCTGGTTCCTCTTAATATGACCTAATTGCATCGCACCTTGCCATGCCATGCATCATACATGCATCATGCCGATCTTCTGCCGTTGTATTAAATATTGCATCCGGTGTTTCTTCTAGTGTTTTGGTTCTTCGCGGATAAGGCCGTTGAGTTGTTGTGAGCTTCGCCCCGATCTTCGGTTGAACCCTTCGGCAATGTTTTCAGGCGAGCATCTCCCCCTTTCTACCTATCTTACTTTCTAGTATTTACTTCCCTCTTGTTGATCTTTGCTATCTGCGTTGCGATGCTCTAGTTTTCGTACCCGTGATATCCCTTGCAGCCATATATAGCCTTGGACACCTCCTATTACCTGTTGTTTGGTAGATAGTTGGACCCGCGTGTCGTAGCCGCTTGATCAAGTGTTTTGCTTGTCGTCAAGTACCACCTTTGTTGGAGAATTGCCGCATGTTGATGTTGGAGATGATCAGGGTTTAATTATTGTATCACTTTAATTCCTGTTTAACAACTAAAATTGAACTAAGCAGAGGCATCGGTGGGTGATAGGTAAGATTTGGTTTCCGACCGCCCACTTGTGTCCCGTAGGACCCGAGTTCTTGACACCTGTTCCGAGATCGAGCGCGCTAACCACAGGTGGGGAGATATGGGCCCCCCATTGATAATTACCTGATTTCAAAGTATTGTACTGGGGGCCACAAGTAGTTTGGGGCTTTATTACTATCCTGTACTTATGCCATGCTTTACTGCTTTATTTACGATTGTGCGAGGTACTACACACTGTACTGTTTTGGAAGCGGAATGTTTTCGCGGTGTCGACAGTCCCCGATTGGGGACCTGCTGTCGTTCACAGCCATTGTCGCAAACCCTGAGTCCGTCTCGGAGACCGGCCGACTTCGTTGGTGTACTTAGTGGGTGGCCCCTGCTTGCTTTGGTGCGGGAACGTCGTGACCTAGGCCCCGCCGACATACCGATGGGTGTATGTTAACGATCCGCAAAAGGGTGAAGTGCTGTGGATACTTTGGTGCACCCTGCAGGTTAATCTTTTCGAGAAGCCGTGTCCGTTATGGACGACTTGGAGCCTGATGTTCGATCATAGACAACTATAACTAAAGTTCTGTTTTAAATTAACTTGTTTCCGATATGATTAGTAATCAGCTTCACTACAACGGAATGGCTAAGTAAAAGTATCAACAACTGCTGGGGTTTGTGGTTATCTCATGATCATTGTACCTGACTAGTAAGTACTGCCACCATGACGGAATGAATAACTAAACATGCCCACTGCTTACTTTATCAGGACGATTATCTAAACCTGACTAGTAATTGCTGCAACGATCACTGAATAAGTAAAACTGCCAACTGCGTGAGTTCCTCGGTTGACTTCCTCGTTTGGTCTCGAGGGGGAAACACCAGGATGGGTTTGTTTGGTGATAGCTTCAGGTTGGATCCGGTTAGGCCATTCTTACCCCTCTCTAATATCCGCTAGTTGAATCGAGTCTCTATAGGTTGTTTAGTGCATGCTGCCGCTGCCGCTCAGTCCACCATACCTATGTAGGCGAGGACCGCCGAATTCTAGCCTCGGTGTCTTGGCCTCGATCGACGCTCCTTCTTTTTCCTTTGCCCTTTGTCGGCACCCCTTTTGTTTAAGCAGGTTTTGAGATCGACGTTAGCGGGTTACCCTTCCGGCTTGGCACAGGCAGGGTTATGGGCGCCATTGGTTATTCTTCGGGCTCTTAGCCCCATTTGCATCTTGTCCGTAGTCGGACGCCCATCGCTTTCAAGGTGATTTGGATCTTTGTACCGTATATTTGTATTCTTGACTCTTTGAGTCATTGTATGTATATATCTGTGGGTCCCATCGAGGACTGTTGTGTAATGTTATTACTTTGCTTTCCACCCTTGCGAAAGTGCTGGTGGGCACCTTGAATCGTTTCTATGCGAGTTTGGCGAGTTTTGCTAAAACTTGCATAGGGCCGATTCGAGGGTGTTCTGAGTGGTATCGAGCCCAGTTGCGATACCCCACAAGTCCACTGCCTAGAGGATAACCTAGCTAACGGCCGAAGTAGAGTGTCGAACTATTTTTGAAAATCGGTTGGATAGTTACGATTAGGTCTGATTTTACTCCTTACCCTCTGCTATTCCTCTTATCTCGGCGTGTTTTGAATCGCTCTCTCCTTCCTCTTGAGTCCGAGATTTCGTGGTTGGGTTCCGTCGTACCTTTAGGGTTTCGCTTCCTTCTTTGATAATGGTGCTCTACCACCCGGTGTTCAAGCTGCCTGATGAATCCGTCTACGGTGTTACCATTCCTTGTTCCTTGATTGAGCCTTCCGGTGTATCCGACGCGACGACATCATCTACATCAGATCCGATGCAGAGTCTGCATCACCCCTTTGTTTCCGAACCTCGCTCGTCGAGATCTTCAGTCTGAATCTTGAGGGTTGGTTGCATAATCTGTCTATTCGTGTACATAGTAATGCTTTGAGTGCGGGATGGAGTCGCGACCATACCACTACTCTTATCATTTGCTTTGTATATAGAATGGTGGATCGTTGCAATTTTACTCCTTCCATGGAAGTTAGAGGTGGTCTTACCTTTAACTACGTCCGTTGTTTATCCGGAGTGCTCTCTTGACGAACCGGGATCAACGACCTCTTGTTAGTGGTGTCGCGAAGATCTACACGAAGCGAGAAGACGCAGATCGCCGACCTTCCTTCCGGTATCATGAGGCGGATCTCGAGGGCGAGATCCCTTGTTAGTGGTGTCGAATTGTGGCATCCCGCAAAACCACTACTAGAAAATCGCGTTGAATTTGTGCATTGCATCGTCATCATCATGCATTGTTTGCCAAAACTATGTTTGCAAAACCCGTGTTGTTTTCTAAACGCCCCTCTTTATTCAAACCTCAAAACCGGGTTCCCGGAATATTTTGTTTTGGCATGCGGTTTGCAAACAGTCCAATTAAACAAATAAAAATTTATTTTATTTTAGCGGGGCGTCGAACGGCCGTCCGGCCGAACGACCACCCCCAGTTTTAAACAAACGGTCCACCGGCCAGCCCTACCTAAATCCTAGAGCTACCCAGTTTTCTACCCACCCCCACCCCCCCCCCCACCCCCGCCCCCCACAGGCCGCCACCTCACCCCCCCTCTTCCTCTAGCCTATCCCTGCCTGACACCTCGGCCACCCCCTCTCTCTCTCCTCACCCCCTCTCCCCAGCCAGCTCACACACTCCTTCCACCACGCAGACACGCCAAGACACCTCAGACGCCTGCGTGGCCAGGCCCCACGGACCCGCCTCCTGACCCCTCCCCCCTGTTCATCCTCTTCCCAGCGTGGCCTCCTCCCCGCCTGCTCGCTGGCAGCTCGCGCCTCCGTTCCTGCCTCGCCTCCCGAGCCAGCCGCACCCTGGAGCTGCTGAGCTCTCCTCGCCCCCGACTGAACCTTGGCTCTCTCCTCTCTCGCCAGCGACCTCCCGCGCCTCCCAGCACCCACCGCCGCCGCCGCCGGCGGCTAACGCCCTGCCCCGCCGCCGGTTCCCACCTCCATCGCCTCCCTCGCGTCCCCGCCTCCGTCGCGCAACCGCCCAGAGCCCGCCTCCTCCCCCCTCCCCTGCCGCCTCCTCGCAAAGCCCCGCCAACCGCCTTGGCCCCCTTGCCCTCACTCACTGCGTCCCAGCGTGCCCCGCCTCCTCAGCGTGCTCCGCCTCCCCATAAGCCCTCCGCGCCATGCCTACCTCAACCGCCTCCCTCGCCCTCCTCCACCCGAAGCCAACGCTGCCGCCGTCTCCGCCCCCGCTCCTAGCGACGCGGCCGCCCTAGCGGCGAGCCGCTGCAGCCCGCTGGCTCAGCGCTGCGACTGCCGCTCCATGACGCGCTGCTTAGCCAGCTCGCCCCCGAGCCCGCCTCGCCGCCAGCCCGCTGCCACCGTCTCCGCCGTCCTCGCCACCGCAGCTGCCTCGGCCTCCCGCCGCGCCATCCCCTACCTCGCCGCCTCCAGGCAGCGCCAAGCCCCGGCCGCTCCGCCTCGTCCGCGAACCGTCGAGGCCCCAACGCGCCGCCTCGGATCCTCCCGCGTTCCGCAGCAAACCCCAACCTCCGTGGACCGACGAGAACCGAGCCCGACACCGCAAACAGATGGCCTCGCGAGACCGTTCCCGGGCAAGAACGATCCAGAACCGTCCCGAAGACCTCCGGCTTGGACTCCAAGATCGCCTCCGGACATCGAGCCCACAAGATCTTCCGTACATGGACCGCAAGTTCGACTCGAGGATGACCGACGCTAAGATCGCCCCACGGATTGTTGAAGACCGATCCGGCGCTTGGAACCCGAACCCTCGCCAAGATCTTCATCGGGACCCGAATCAGATCGCCTTCCGGAACACCGAGTACACGACATGAACCGGACACCGAGTCCGCCGAGAACCCCGATGCGACAAGTGCCGTCCCGAACGCCATGACCGACAACGTGACCGAAGACCGGATGCGCCAAGACCTACCGAGTCCGAACGACCGGCGTAACCACGGACCCCGAGACCGGACCACGACCCTATCGAACCGAACCGGAACCCAAGATCGTCGAGCCCCCTCTGATGTGTGACCCCTTTTTCCCGAACCCTATTTTATAACATATCAATTTGTTGCACATTAAATTGTCATTCCCGCATGCATAGCATTGGTTTGGGGGCCTTATGCCGATTCACCTAATAATTAAATATGGGGCCCATATGTGGGCAAATCTAGTCTCATATTGGCCTCATTTAAACATGTGTATCGAACCGGTTCCATCTGTTGCATTGTTAAACAACATTTAATATGCGGGGTAATTAAATAACTTGAACAATATAATTAATTGTCGGGACCCCTGGTTCCGCTTAATATGACCTAATTGCATCGCACCTTGCCATGCCATGCATCATACATGCATCATGCCGATCTTCTGCCGTTGTATTAAATATTGCATCCGGTGTTTCTTCTAGTGTTTTGGTTCTTCGCGGATAAGGCCGTTGAGTTGTTGTGAGCTTCGCCCCGATCTTCGGTTGAACCCTTCGGCAATGTTTTCAGGCGAGCATCTCCCCCTTTCTACCTATCTTACTTTCTAGTATTTACTTCCCTCTTGTTGATCTTTGCTATCTGCGTTGCGATGCTCTAGTTTTCGTACCCGTGATATCCCTTGCAGCCATATATAGCCTTGGACACCTCCTATTACCTGTTGTTTGGTAGATAGTTGGACCCGCGTGTCGTAGCCGCTTGCTCAAGTGTTTTGCTTGTCGTCAAGTACCACCTTTGTTGGAGAATTGCCGCATGTTGATGTTGGAGATGATCAGGGTTTAATTATTGTATCACTTTAATTCCTGTTTAACAACTAAAATTGAACTAAGCGAGGCATCGGTGGGTGATAGGTAAGATTTGGTTTCGATCGCCACTTGTGTCCGTGGGACCCGAGTTCTTGACACTGTTCGAGATCGCGCTATCCACAGGTGGGGAGATATGGGCCCCCCATTGATAATTACCTGATTTCAAAGTATTGTACTGGGGGCCACAAGTAGTTTGGGGCTTTATTACTATCCTGTACTTATGCCATGCTTTACTGCTTTATTTACGATTGTGCGAGGTACTACACTTCGCATCTGTTGGAAGCGGAATGTTTCGGTGTCGTGATCCCGATTGGGGACCTTGTCGATTCACAGCACCATTGTCGCAAACCACGAGTCCGTCTCGGAGACCGCCGACTTTGTTCGGTGTACTTAGTGGGGTGGCCCCGAGTGCTTGCTTTGTGCAGGAACGTCGTGACCTAGGCCCCGCCGACATACCGATGGGTGTATGTTAACCGATCCGCAAAAGGGTGAAGTGCTGTGGATACTTTGGTGCACCCTGCAGGTTAATCTTTTCGAGAAGCCGTGTCCGCGGTTATGGACGACTTGGAGCACAGTGTCTGATCATAGACAACTATAACTAAAGTTACTGTTTTAAATTAACTTGTTTCCGATATGATTAGTAATCAGCTTCACTACAACGGAATGGCTAAGTAAAAGTATCAACAACTGCTGGGGTTTGTGGTTATCTCATGATCATTGTACCTGACTAGTAAGTACTGCCACCATGACGGAATGAATAACTAAACATGCCCACTGCTTACTTTATCAGGACGATTATCTAAACCTGACTAGTAATTGCTGCAACGATCACTGAATAAGTAAAACTGCCAACTGCGTGAGTTCCTCGGTTGACTTCCTCGTTTGGTCTCGAGGGGGAAACACCAGGATGGGTTTGTTTGGTGATAGCTTCAGGTTGGATCCGGTTAGGCCATTCTTACCCCTCTCTGATATCCGCTAGTTGAATCGAGTCTCTATAGGTTGTTTAGTGCATCTTTGCCGCTCGATCCACCATACCTATGTAGGCGAGGACCGCGAATTCTAGCCTCGCCGTGTCTTGGCCTCGATCGACGCTCCTTCTTTTCCTTTGCCCTTTGTCGGCACCCCTTTTGTTTAAGGGTTTTGAGATCGACGCCGTTAGCGGGGTTACCCTTCCGCTTGGCACAGGGTTATGGGCGCCATTGGTTATTCTTGGGCTCTTAGCCCCATTTGCATCTTGTCCGTAGTCGGACGCCCCATCGTTTTCAAGGTGATTTGGATCTTTGTACCGTATATTTGTATTCTTGACTCTTTGAGTCATTGTATGTATATATGCATTACGTGGGTCCCATCGAGGACTGTTGTGTAATGTTATTACTTTGCTTTCCACCCGCACGAAAGTGCCTGGTGGGCACCTTCGAATCGTTTCTATGCGAGTTTGGCGAGTTTTGCTAAAACTTGCATAGGGCCGATTCTGAGGGTGTTACACCTACCGCACTCGAATCCCACTGTTTACTGTTACTGTTACCATTGCTCCTGTTCTGCAGTTGTTGTTGCTTTGCTGTTGCTACTATCAAACTGTTGCTACTGATAAACTTGTGTGAGCAAGAACTATTTCCAGGTGTAGTTGAATTGACAACTCAGTTGTTAAGGCTTGCAAGTATTCTTTGGCTCCCCTTGTGTCGAATCAATAAATTGGGTAATACTACCCGCGAAGACTGTTGCGATCCCCTACACTTGTGGGTCATCAGGGAACAAATTCAAAAACGCTACATTTCCAATAGCTCTGTCCAACCTCGCTTGGACATTGGCTGGGCCCTCTCTCTTATTGTCCCAAGTGTATGGGTAGCCCGAGAAGCCGAGGTCCGTCAGACGGAAGTCCGTCAGAAAATTGCAGAATAGATTCATTTGAACCTTGTTTCGCTCATTCTGCCCTAGCTGTTCCTCCTGAGATGTTATCTCATTAAAATCCCTGGCACAGATCCATGGCAGATCATCCTGAGCACACAAATATCTCAGAGCATTCCATGTTTTCTCTCCGAGTTCAGTCCGAGGCTCTCCATACACCCCCGTAAATATCCAAGAACCTTGTCCTATTGTTATCTTGGCATCAATGAAATATTGGCACCAGGGACACACCGAGACCTCAAAACCATCCCTCCACCACAACGCCAAGCCATCTCCCTTTCCTTTCCCGTCAACAAAAACTCCATGCCTAAACCCCAAGCTCCATTGTATTATCTCCATGGTTTTTATTTCCTGCTTAGTCTCACAGAGGAAGACCACTCCCGGGTTGTAGGATCTAATAAGATCCCGTAGCTCGCCCACAGCCGAGGCAAACCCTAAACCTCGGCTGTTATGGGCCAACAAATTCATTGTCCCCGGCGGCCCTTCTTAGCAGGGGCCGCCGATGTGGAGTTATATTGTTCCAATCTGTTAAACATAGAGCCAACTTGATCTGCCCCTTCTCTCGGGTTCTCTTGTAGGTGGGTAAAAACCGAGGCGGTGTGCTGATGTTTACCTTCGCTCCCATCAGTTTTAGAAACGCCACCTTGCCCCTCCTTTACTTTCCAGACTTGCTTTGTACATCTTTTCCTGTTTTTTGGCGACAGACGATCCTGTCATCCGGTACGCTCTCCCTAGTGGGAGTTGAGCTGGAAGATTTACTATCCTTGATCTTCTGACAAAAGTACCCCCCCTCGATTTTTTTTCCTGACCTGCTGCATCCTTTCCTTTCCCACTTACATATGCCTGCTGAGGATTAACCGGGCTGGACACCTCCTTATCCTTTCCACGGTGCTCCCTCCCACCAGTGTGGCATGAGCCTGAGTCTACTTGGTCGCGGAACAAACCCCGTTTGGGGGGGGGGAGGGGAGGGGTAAGTCACGAATTTGCACCCCCTTCCTCCTAGCCCCTGAAAGTGCCTCTAAATCATAGGACCTGCTGCTTCCACTAAATTGTGACACCGAAGGCCTATGCCTCGGTGCCGGTTTACTTCTTCTTCTCGAGGAGGCACGAAGCCACTCTCCCCATTGCCGAACCTCCTCTTTAACAACTTGACACCCTCCTTCAAAATGAAACAACATCCCACACTCAAAGCAAAAGTGCGGGATATTCTCATACTTGATATTAAACCACTTCCCCTCCTTATCATCATTTGATTCTTTCAGATTAACTCCATGGAGCAAGGGTTTGTGGATCAGTATCTCAACCCTAATGCGGAGTTATTCACCCCACGCGAGAGTTTCATCATACACATCCACCGCCAGATACTTTCCCACCCGGTTACCGATCAATTTCCTATACACTCTATTTATCATATCCAATGGAAGGTAGAAAACTCGGATCTACACAGCAATACGATGGAAGTTCAAATCCGAGGGACGAACCTTGCCATCATAATCCTCCAAAGAACCGCACTAAAATCAAACTGCTACGCCCCATTGTGGATCGCATGGTTCCAATCTCCTTCTGAACCGAAGCAGACGACAAAACGATTATCTCCAATGTCTCAAAACTGAGCTTCTTGGTGCGAACCCCACGCCCTCTACATCGCCCTCTCAAGGGATCCAATGAAAAATTTCCGGGTGGAAAGCACCTTACCCATAGCAGCCCACTTCGGCCTAGGCATGTGATCTGATCTGCCCTTGTTGATCACCAGCCCCGACGCCTCCTTACCCGTAAGAATGAGATCTTTGAGCTTCAAGGACAAGGAGGCCGAAATATCATCTAATCCCTTGGACGGGGACACGGAAGGAGGTCTAGATCGAACCTCCACATCAACTAGCCTGGCATCCAAGGAAGTCATCCCTTGCTAACTCCCCTACACCACACTGCAGTGTACGCAAGGAGTCCCACCCAGAAACCAGACGGCCTGATCATGCGCGCAGTCACAGACAACCCCGCCACCGGTGAGAATAACCGTCCCCGAGAGAGAAACCCTAGATCCTCGATAATCGCCTCCCGATCGCCCCTAGCGTAACTCCTGCTCGTGGTGGGCCCACTTTCACTGACCCATGCCTCTAGCCGCCTTCCTTAATTACTGGGTTTTGGGGGTCTAGTAAACTACCACTCAAATCTAGGAGAAAAAATATTGGGCAGTTTTCTCGGGCACCGAATATTTCTTCGACTCTGGCAACACCTCGCCCTTCCTTTGGCTAAATCATGTTTTGCCCTGTTTTTTAAAAGGCAATAGTCGTCCCTGGGGAATGGAATTTCCATCCCCCGGGTCCCCAGCCTTCCGATCTGTCCAGATCGATGGCCAGATCTGTTTTTCGTCCTTTTATCCCTCTTTTGCTATAAATGATTCCACTTTTGTTACACATAGTCTCGCTTTTGATACATGTAGCAAAAACGGTTTGGCCTAGAAAATAGAAAACAGTCTGGACCTTGCCGGAGATTTCGACGGAGACCTCGCCGGCGATCGCGTAGCAAAAAATTTGTGCTAATGTAGCATATCCGACCTCGCCAGAGGCTTTCGCCGGTAGACCTCGCCGGAGTTTCGCCGGAAACTATGTAGCAAAAGAATTGTGCTAATGTAGCGAAACTGAAGAACAATTGTAGCAAAAAATTTGTATTAGTGTTGCAAAAAGATGACTTCGTCTGAGAATCGCCGGAACACCCGTCAGAAATTTAGCCAGAATTTGTAAGAAAATATTGTAGCATTTGGAGAACATTGATGTAGCAGAAATGAAACAAGTACATAGCAAATCATAAACGTGTATGTATCAAAATCATCTCCCAACTCCGTCCTAGGTAGAAAAACCCGTTGTCATTGGTAGAAACGCCGTCGACCCAAGGTAGCATTACCAGTTACCATATGTAGCAACCCTGGACGCCGTACGTAGCAACATAGGCCTCCGCATGTAGCAACGGTGCTCGACGCATGGAGCAACATCGGCCTCCGGGGTAGCAATGGTGGTCATCGCAGGGAGCAGAAACATACACTAATGGTTGCAGGGGGAGGTCAGTTGTGGAGCATGGCGGTGACTCCAGCGACATCTTCCCTGATGGGACCCCTGAATCCGGCGATTCGTGCTAAAACTCGCGGGCGTAGGCGACTCCGGTGAGGCATGCTGGAACTCCTGCGCCTAGGCGACCTTGGAGGCGGTGATTCCGGCAAGGCCTCGGTAGGGAAGGTGGAAGCAGCAGTTGTGGTTGAACAAGGAGGTGGAGTACCTCACACCTCGTCGTCGTCCATGGGAGTCGAAGCCAGCCGACGACATGGAGTGTTTGTTCATGCCCATCCATGATAGCACGCGGGAATAAGGAGGTGGGGTCATGACGGAGCCGAAAGATCCCTGGCGGCGCACGCGGGCATGGAGCGACGATGCGAGGAGCTAGGCGTGAGCGGCGACGGGAGGAGCTGGGTGTGAGGGGCGGTGCGTGTGGGAATGAACGAGCGACGGAGGTTTGCTTCGGGAGAAAAAAAGGAAGAGAACGGGAATAGATAAACCATCGTAGTGGGGCCCGCTAGGTAGCGGTGGCTGCCCAGCAGGACACGACCTGGAGGATGGAAGTGTATTATCCCTGAGAGAGGGAATCATTTTCCTTTTTTTAATCAAGTGCTGCAATTTTGTATTAAGTCGTAACTAAGTCCAAAGCTTATTATCGCAGCCTTATTTTGCCATAAGATGTGTAACTTCATTCGCCGCATCGCTGGCAGCGTGAACTCATCACAACCTTGAAGGAGGGTGTTTCTGTCAAAATTATGTCCTGTTTGACAGTAAACAAAGACTTCATCCATTACGGAGAGGAACAAAAATATCTCAGAAATTGGGTCGTTAGGATATACATGAAACGAGAAATACTAGGCCTCCTTTGATTCATAGGATTGTCTCAGGAATTCTATAGGTTTTAGATCCTATGGATTTTCCCTTTGGATAGTGTTTGATTCATAAGATTGTATTCTTTTGGAATTTTTCCATAAGAATTGAGTAGTGTATTTTTATAGGAAAATTTCTTATGCACGTAGGATTTCATTGGACATGGCAACTCAATCGGTCCTATACAATTCATATCCATATCCCTTTGTGTGTCCTACCCCAAAAATCAAAGGATGCCTAAGTATCAATCGTGAATTTGGATTTTACACTTTAACTCAAGAACAGTGCAAACAATTGAAAAAAAAAGACAGTGAAAATCCATGTTTGTTTGCACCAAAACTAGAGACAGCCTACTCGACAGAAATTGTTGCAAAGAAAGCCAGTAAAAAATACGGGTTAGCCCTTGAATCCAATGGGTGCTTACCGGAATTTGAGTCCTGAGCTTATCCCTTTTGCACATGTCGGCATGTATCCAACCGAGAACAAGCACGTTGCCGTGCAGGCGTACGTGTCTGCTCCACTCACACGCGTCGAGCGGTGGCGCTCGCGGGTCACCGGCCGCCACCGCTCTCAAGCCCGCGCCCTTCCAGACGTCTCTCTCGTCGCGGGTCACCGCTCGCCGGCTTATTAAGCTCTCTCGTCGTGCTACTTCTGCTCTCGCACTGTCGCACAGCCAAACAAGACACGTCTGTTCTGACCGAACAACGTACTAGCATCTTCTCACGCTACCACGAAACACCACCACCACAAGAGAATCAAGATCAGCTACCAAGGCAGCCATGGCATCCGAGCAGAATCGCCGCGAGGAGCGCGCGCAGGCCGCGGCGCAGAAGGCGGCGGACGAGCTTGCCGCGGCCAGGCGGGACATGCACGAGCCTAGCAGCCCCGGACGGCGGACCGGCATCTTCAGCAGCGTGCAGGAGAGTGCGCGCTCCCTGCTGGGCGCCGTTCGCGACACCTTCTCCGGCAGCGTCCGGGACACGCCTACTGCCTACGATAGCCACTCAGCTGGTGCCATGGACAGCGCCGGGGAGAAACTCGGCGAGTATGGCGGCTACGCCTCCCAGAAGGCCGAGGAAGGGAAGGAGAGCGCGAGCGACATGGCGGAGGCCGCCAAGAGGAAGGCCGCGGAGACCAAGGACGCGGCAGCGGAGAGGGCCGCGGAGACCAAGGACGCGGCGGCTGAGAGGGCCAGGGAGATAGCGGACGCCGCCGCGAAGACCAAGGACGCGGCGGCGGAGAAGACGAAGGAGACGGCGGACGCCGCCATGAGGAAGACCATGGAGACCAAGGACGCGGCGGCGGAGAAGACAAAGGAGACGGCGGACGCGGCGGCTGACAAGGCGAGGGGCGCCAAGGACGTGGCGTGGGAGACGGCAGAGCAAGCCAAGGAGTACATGGTAGACATGAAGGAGAACGCCCGGCAAGCGCTGGCCGGCGACGCCAAGGAAAGGAAGGGCGAGACGTACGAGTCGGCGTGGCAGCAGGGCGAGGAGGTGCGGCGGCGAGCGGTGGAGAAGGCTGAGGAGGAGCAGCGGCGCACGCGCCAGCCGTCGGAAGAGGAAAGGTAATGGAGTCGCTAGGGCTTGGTGGTTCAAGATTTTCGCGTTCAGCTGAATTAATGTAGGATTCCAATGAACTTGGCAATTTGCAGGTCGAAGTCGGCCACGGAGAACATCTTCGGGGCAGCGCAGGGGTTGACCCAGGCGTTCAAGGAGAAAATGACGATGCCGACGGACGTGATCGAGCAGAAGCTGGCCGAGGCGCGCGGCGGCGGCGGCGGCATGAAGGGAACGGGCGCGGGGAGGGATGATGCAGACGAGGAGGACGATGTGATGACGCGCGTGAAGGCGGCGGACCAGATGACCGGGACGGGGTTCAACGACGTGGGGAAGATGGGCGAGGAAGGCACCGGCATGAAGGCAGCGCTGAGGGCCGCCGACGACGACGAGGACGTGACGCTGCGGGTGAAGGCGGCGGATCACATGACAGGGCAGATGTTCAACGACGTAGGGAAGATGGGCGAGGAGGGCACGGGGATGGCACCGGCGAGGCGCGCCGCGCGGAAGGACGCCTGAGAGTGAGCGGCGTGCCGGCCGCTGCACCTGCAGCCTGTCTCGTGCGGTGCTTTTGTATGCGATGTCGCGCGTCACTCCGTCTGTTAGCTCGAGAGATCGTGTCGTGCGTGCCGTCCTGTAAATCCTTTCCCAATGTACTTCTGTTTCCAAGGAATAAATTAGGCTGGGTCAACTTCGCGCGACATGTTGGTATATGACCATCATTCGACATATCGAGACGCGCTGATGCAGACCTTCAAATTACACCTTCGGAATATGTAAGAAGAAATTTGGGATGTACGTTGACACTGTTTTATAACCCTTTTGCTAACTCTCGATTAGGTGAGAAATAAAGTAGAGCTCGATCGATGGTTTAGAGCCCTGGTTCCGCTCGATTAGTTTCTTTTTCAGCTTGCAGCAGGTCATGGAGGGCCTGTAAAAGGGTTGAGCCTTCTCTTTAGGGCATCTTCACCGGGCCGGACGAAAGGCTCCGGACTTCCGAGCGTGTCCGTCGATTCACATTGACTGCCATCGATGACGAGAGGCGTGTCCGTCGATTCACACTGACTGCCATCGATGACGACGACGAGCACGCTATCGATGACGACGACGAGCACGCTGACTGATTGGACACTTTAATGCCGTCTCTTTGGCGTCCGCGTGGCATCCGATGCTGGTCCTGTTTAACTGGCCGTCCGAGGCCATCTTCTCACCACAGACCACCATCTTCTCCCTTTTGTTCTTCACTATCTGTAGCTAGTCATGGCCGGCGGCGTTAGATCGAGGGGAGGGCGCGGTGGCCGTGGACGTCGAGGGAGGTGTGGAGGACGCGGTCAAATCACCACGCCACCACGTTCTCCCTCAACGCCGTCGTCGCTCGAAGATTTCGACCCAGGTATCCAGTTTACCGTGGTCATCCACCTCGGCATGCCGCGTGACAGGCTGCCCCTGCCCCGCGGGTTCGTGACACTGATCAGCGACACGCCGTCCCCGCTTGTCATGCTACGAGCAAATGGCTTCAGGACCAGCAGGTATCCGGTCGATTTGCGGTTCGATCACCTCGTTCAAATGTACCTCGGCAACGGCTAGCAGTGCTTCGCCCGCTCGCACCAGATCAAAGCGGGAAACATCATTGTCTTCAAGTATGACAGCGAAGTAAAGTTTGGCGTCAGCGTCTTCGACCACACCATGTGCCGTCACTGCTACCACTCCGACATCTCCGACTAGTAGGCTAGGATGTACACAGGCGTATATGATGTATCAATGTAGGCATTAACCATTTGCAATGAAAATCTTTATTCAACCGGCAAAATATATTACAAACAAGAGTACAACGGTTCGCCTACGGGTCGATCGACATTGGCCATTCTAGCTAGGCGCCGCCTACGGGTCGGCAAGACCCCATTTTACGCTGAGAGCGGTAGATCACTTCCTGCGTCTACATCTCTTCTTCGGCTTTAGGGAGGCGGGCACGCATGTACGCGTCGTCAGGATTAGCTCGCAATGTTTCACGGATGTCATCACGCACTTCCATGAGCGCTAGACGCCGGCGGTGCTTCGGCAGAAAGACGCGCTTCATCACCTTGAACGAGAAACGCTCGCCGGTGGTCCTGTTGTAGTCGTAGTGAGAGCGGCGAGCGCGACTCCAGTGGCATATGGAATATATGCAGGCGCCCCGGAATCGGAGAAGGCTCCACGTCCGGTGCCACCGACGGGTTCGGCCACCACGAGGGCAGCGGGCGGCCGGGCACTGCTTCTCTAGGGTTGCCACGGAGCTCGTCGGGACGACGACGGCAGCCAGGCATGTTTTTTTTCTGTGGGGTGGTACGGGCCTGATCCAAGATATCTCGGTGACCCTCCCCTTTTTATGGCTGCGACTGGACACAGGAGGAAACATCCAGAACTGGCGAGAAGCGGCGGGGAAGAGATGCGGGAGACTGCGTGGCGGCGGGAAGACACTGGAAATACACCGACGTTGGCGCTGACCAAGCATGGACAGATGGGTCGCACCGCTGGGCGCGATCGACCGGACAGGCCAGACCCCCTCCCCATATCGACTGCGGCCCAACACAAGCGGACAGCAACTGACCGTTTGGGACGACTGATGGGTTAGCCCGGTGGAGATGCCCTTAGGGTAACAACGGTTTTGAGGTTTCTAATGTCGAGAAGGACCAAAGTCCATGTTGTAATATATTTTTTTAAGATTTTTTACTTGATGTTTATTTTTGAAATTTATCATGGCGCTTGGTCATTTTTGTGATGTTCGATTGAAGTAGCGATAATTTTTTTTATATTCTTATATCGTTCCTAACCTAGACGCCGGCTCAAGCGAAGCAATCTCTGCCCAAGCAGGCCGCCGCCGGAGGGTGGGGACCCCGGGATCCAGCAGTTAGGATTGGTCTAATGTTTCCTTGGGCCACTACTTCCATGGAGAGGAGAAGACTGCTCCGCATTGAAATAATTTTCCCATATTCTTCTTACATCTCGGCGTTGCTCCAACCTGTGGCGTCAGGGGGAGGGACACGTTGAAAGAACAATGTGGGCCCCCATGTGTGGTTTTGGTAATTAATGACAATCTCTATGGACTAATGCTTGTATCAAGTTGTATTTGTAGGAATTGTCCATAGGCAATGCTTGAACCATATGTTGGATTCAAGGTTTGGAGAAGAAGAAAGTGAAGAGGATCAAGTGGTGACCAAGGTGTTCAAAGAGTGATCCACAGATTGGTCATGTGAGAGTTAAAACTATGAAGATCTCATGCTTAAAGCTTGCCAACCTCGGTGATCATGGATCGATGAAGACAAGGTAAAAGTAAAGGTTTCCCCATGTTGTATGGGGGAGTAACTTGCAAGTCTTCATCAAGCAAGTGCGTGCAAGAGCAATCAAGAAAGGTGTTCCATCTTGAGAAGGACAAGACCGTCTACATCATAATCAAGTGGAATATGCGCAAGGCAAAGGTATGATCTTGATAGGGTTTCTTTCTTACCGGTCTTGGGATGTTAGTTGGGGAGACCGGTTTATAGGGTAGATAACCGTACTATCAAGAGGGGCTCTCAAGTGAGTAACTCGATCATATCGTTCAGAGAGAGCTCAAACCTTTGCATACTTTGCATCATCCTTTCTCGGTTGTTATTTGGATCTTATCCATGTGAGGTTCTAGAGCTTGTGGTAATATTCATAACAAGCCCTAGTTCATCAAAAACGGATTTCCCTTTTATATCATATTGCGTTTTTGATCTTTGAGGTTTTCCGATTTCTCACCAAGAGAGGTATCTCACTTTATAATACATGAAATGTTCTCTCTTGGTGGTATCCAGTATTTTCACTTTTTGTTGGGTACCTCTTGTTGTCCTCTTTCCAACAAAATTGGTTTCGGGTCAATCGGAGTTTCCAAACTCTAGATATCGCCATTTGAAGTTTGCCTCTTATTTGGTCCAGACCGGAGTCTCCGGTCTGCGTGGACCGGAGTCTCCAGTGTGGTCCGGAGTTTCCGGAACTGTCTCCGGTGGTGACTTTAGAATCAGGGCTGGGACATACTGTATGGGGGTCCGGAGCCAGGTCCGGAGGCTACCCCGAAGTCTCCGGTGTTGGCTCAGTCCGGAGTCTCCGGTGTTGGAAGACCGGAGTCTCCGGTCTTGTTGGTTCGTGGCTGGTCCAGGTCATTCAGACGGGCGGTCCGGAGGCTAGTCCGGAGGTTGGGCCGGAATCTCCTGTGTAGACCGGAGTCTCCGGTCTAACTTTTCCCCAATGGGCAGAAAACAGTCAGAAATCTGTGGGCCTATAAAAAGGGGCCCTTCTTCCCCAATGCAACAGCTCAAGTTTTTATAGGCTTTCTCCTCCATTCTTGACCCTCTTGAGCTTGCTCCCCCTTTAATCCCTCCCTTGATTCCTGCATATACTTTCGGGATTTGAAAGAGGAGATCTAGATCTACAATCCCACCAATCCATCTCTCCTCTAAGTGAGGGGAACATCTAGGGATCTAGATCTTGGAGTCTTTTGTGGATTTCTTCCTTTGTTCTTCCTCTCTTATTCCCCAAAAGATTTTGTAGCTTTGGTGGAATTTGGGAGAGAAGGATTTGAGCACTACTTGTGTTCTTTCCATTGCATTTGGTGCATCGGTTTGAGTTCTCCCGGGAGGATTTGGTGAGTGAAAGTTGAGAAGATTTTTACTCTTGGGTTCTTGGAACCCTAGAAGGTTTGTTGGTGTTGCAGGTTGTGGCCTTCGTGGCATTTGCTATGATCCTCCAATTAAGTTGTGGAGAAGTGCCCCAACCTTGTGAGAGGTTCCGGTTTGCCACCGACAAGTGCACCGATAGTGGAAGCGTGGATCGATCCCGTTGGGGTGAGATTCACCGGAGAATAAGGGAGGCCTTTTGTGGCGTTGGTGGTTTGATACCACCCCCTCTCCAAACGATACGTACTCCATGTTGGGAGGAACTCGATAAAATATTGTCGTCCCCATGTGCCTCGGTTATCTCTATACCCGAGCTCTTTACTTATGAACTTTACATTGTGATAGCCTTCGTGCTTGAAGTAATATATATATATATATCTTGCTATCACTTTGTTGCCTGTATTGCTTAGCGTAAGTTGTTGGTGCACATAGGTGAACCTTAGTTGTTCTAGGTTGTGCTTAACAAAGTAAACACTAGTTTTATTCCGCCTTTGTGGAGCCACTCTAGGAAAAGTTTTAGTTGCCTATTCACCCCCCTCTAGGCGACATCTGTATCCTTTCAATTGGTATCAGATCCCGGTCTCTCATTTTAGGCTTCACCGCCTTGAGAGTAAAGATGTCGGCTAGGGGATTAGTGCACAAGGACATGCTCACATTCGATGGCACAAATTATGATGTTTGGAAAATTCGCATGCTTAATTTATTTCGGGAAATTCACCCAATTATCGAGGGATATCTATATGTGGGTTTCTATTCTCCTATGGATACCTAAAACGAATCTTTAGAGGAGAAGTTGAACTCTCATATAGATGCTCTAGCTACTAAAATTCTTTTGCATGTTGTGAGCAATGTAGTTCTTTCTTCTATCATGCCTTATTCAAGCGCTCGTGAGATATGGACCAAGCTTCAAGATATAGAAAGTCCAACATTTTTTAGGATGATTGTGTTGCTTCCACTTCCGGTCGAGATGAGTTCGCATCCTCTACCACTTCACCAACATGTGACTTTTCACAAGGTAATGATATGGTGAGTGGTGATAGAAATTGCAATTTGAATAGTGTGCTTACTATTTGTAATCCTTCATCTCTATCTAGTTGCAATGATCTATACTTGGACCCTAACACTTCTAGCACTACAAACTTCCTACATGCTTGTGTTAATAGTCCTTGCATATCATGTACAAATGACTTGAATAAATCTCATGATGATATGCTTGTGTTGTCTTGTTGCCATGATAAAAATGCTTCTATTTCCTCTAGTGCTTGTGTTGCTAACCATGTAAAGGAAACCGAATATTATATGTACCAATACAAGGTCTTGAATAGAGCTACAAGTGCAATCTCATCATCACCTTCCTCCGGTTCTCACATATGCCTTATGGCTAAGGGAACAAAGGTAACCTTTTTGGATCCCATTGTATCTCATGATGATGATGATGATGAGGTTGAAAATGATAATGATGATTATCGAGGTAACTATGATATTACCTCTATTAAGAAAATGGGAGAGGTTGTCTATAGTGCTCTCTTAAAACATAAAATTGCTTCCTCCAACTTTCTTGAAATCTTGAATTATGCTATAGAAGGCAATGATCTTATTGAGGAGCAAGAAAACTTAATTGATGAACAATTTGGGCGTGAGCGTAATTATGCTAATGAAATTGCTCAACTAAATGACTCCCTTGAAGAAGAACAAACCACCAAAGAATCTCTTGAGGAGACTTTCACTCTAGAATTATCTAGATTAAAAGAATACCATGATAGAGAACTTGTGGTGGCAAACTCCTTCAAGTTTAAAAATGATGAACTTGAAGTTGCTTATGCTAAACTTGTTGAGAATTTTAAGCATCTTGATAATGGCTCTCGGGTTGTTAAGTGGGAGCTCATCAAACTCACCGAGTCACATGAGCAACTTAAAGCTTCATATTCAAAAGAGCTTGCCAAGTTGCCCTCACCTCTCGCTAATAATGATGATGCTTGTTCTACTAACTCTATTTCTTCTGAAGCATCTATTTTGGAGGAGAATGTTGAGCTAAAGGCTCAGCTTGCGTTGCTAACTAGCAACTATGGGAAATTAGAAGAAAGTCATGTTAAGCTCTCAAGCTCGCATGAGGATCTTCTAGTCTCCCATGGTAGGATAAAGTTAGCTCTTGAGGCCATCGTGTCAAGGGTAACATCTAGTGGGCCTCATGTGCCCCAACCTTGTGAGAGGTTCCGGTTTGCCACCGACAGGTGCACGGATAGTGGAAGCGTGGATCGATCCCGTTGGGGTGAGATTCACCGGAGAATAAGGGAGGCCTTTTGTGGCATTGGTGGTTTGATACCACCCCCTCTCCAAACGAGACGTACTCCATTTTGGGAGGAACTCGGTAAAATATCGTCGTCCCCGTGTGCCTCGGTTATCTCTATACCCGAGCTCTTTACTTATGCACTTTACATTGTGATAGTCTTTGTGCTTGAAGTAATATATATCTTGCTATCACTTTGTTGCTTGTATTGCTTAGCATAAGTTGTTGGTGCACATAGGTGAACCTTAGTTGTTCTAGGTTGTGCTTAACAAAGTAAACACTAGTTTTATTCTGCCTTTGTTGAGCCACTCTAGGAAAAGTTTTAATCGCTTATTCACCCCCCTCTAGGCGACATCTGTATCCTTTCACACGTTGCCCAGTCTTCTTGTCAGTCTTTCGATCCGGTGAGATTCATGTCTAGTGGTTGACGTTCGCCACTCTCGCGGGTGGCGGTCGCGTCGGCTGCTGTAGTAGTGTTTGACATATTGCAAATGTCCCCGTGGAAGACGGCATGTGACATGGTTTGTCTTCTTCAACTATGTATGATGAAGACAGCAGGCGACATCGTTTCCCTTTTTGACTACGTCGAATGGGAACAATGGTGTTGGGATCTGGTGATTACGGGAAATATCCTCGGCCGACGTGGCACAAAGTCTCGGTCAAGTGACGACTCGGTTCGTCGGCTCGAAAATCATCTTCGTATACGATGACACTCTCTTAGATCTAGATATGGCAGTTGTTCCTTTTTTTTGGTGCTACCATGGTGATGATAGAGGACGATAGACAACGGTTCGGCGAGGCACAAGTTTCTCTAAGTTTAAAATTATAATTTTACTTGTGGAGTTCTTTGTGCAAAGTTACTTGACAAGTATGTTTATCTTAGGTGTTGATCGTATATATAATCTCTAGATTGTCTAATATAATATATAGTTACTTAAAAAATACTCTAATCCAATATAATCCTTTTGTATGAATGTTGTTTCCATGTATCACGTGTTGTCTCCAAGTGGATGATGGCGGTTTTGTATCGACCCCTATTTGAAAGTGGTTGGCGGTGGGACTTTTTTTGTATGCAATTGCACATAGAAATGCAGTTGCGACATATAATTGTGTAATTGCGCATGTGTGTAATTGTGATATAAATTTTTTTCTATGCAATTGCGAGGATATGTGTGCAATTGCATATGGTGCACAATTTTGAATCTTACATATAATGATAGGGGTTAACCTCATGGGTGGCCCGATCTTCACAGATTTTATGATCAAATCGATGGAAAAAATGAGGTAAAGGAAAGAAGGTAGCGGACGCGAACAAACAATTAGCGAAGAATACAATGAATACACGTAAACACAACACGATACATGATCTATTGCTATCTCCAACGGCCACCAGTCCGATAAAATCCTTACAAGGAAAAATCAGTCAACGTGCTCCTGTCAAATACACATCGAAGATGAAAGAACACCTTGAAGAGGATCTTGATAACTTTACTAGAGCCAACTCAAAGTAAAGACCTTGTACAATTATTGATGCTCAAAGGCACAATCCATAGAGGTGGGTGATGATAGGGTCCCCTTATGAAGGGGAGGAGACATAACTAGAAGTGATCCATCTTAGGGGTCTTTAGTCTATCATCTATGTCTAAGGGATACATGAGGGGTGGGGGCTCTATATATAGACTAGCCACTAAACAAGGGGTAGTTCGAGGATAAAATAGGCAAAAGGTAGGTAAAGGAAATTCCAAGGCAACAAACCCAGATCCACACAGACGGATATTTTCGGCGGTAAGTCCAGCAAAGCCGGATCTGGCGCTGGATCGTTAAGGCGGTCACCGGTTTATTCTGGTCTTCAGCGGAATGGTATGCCGAGGGCATTCTCGGAGGGCGTTGGGGTCCGCCGGTTCTGGCGCCGGAATGAGCGTGGCATTTTTGGTGGCAGGTTCGGCAACATGGGATTGCCCGCCGAAATTTCCTTCTTCTTCCGTCTCCTCTTCCAAGCCTCCATCTTGTCATGCTTGAGGTTCCGGGCTTCCTCCCTTGTCTCCGTACTTGTCAGCGTGAACCTATCATGGTAATAGGAAAGATTATGAAGTAGTATACCATTCAATAAGGTAGAAAGTGAACTCGTGTAGAGGATAGGATTCACCTTTGGAGTCCATGATGACTTGGCATAAGTTGGGGACCTCGATATGGTAACGACCATAGGTTGGGCCGTATCAGCTCCCCCTTCAGAAAGAGTCGTTCTTGACTCTAAACGCCCATCACCATGTAGAGGAGGTCGGGAGACATTCTTGGTCCTGGGGTTGACCATATAGTCATCCTCGAGACGATTTATGTGGCAAATCTTCAATATTCTTTCACTTTTTATGAAGCCTACAAAGCTCACAACAAAATTGAAGCAACACTCAAAGAGTAGCCAATTCATGAAGATTATATCATGAGTTATCAAGTAGAAGAAAGTCACCTTAGGATGTAGAGATAGCTCGTAGAAGTGCATCCATAGATAACTCTCTACATTTCTTCTTGTCAACTCATGGTTGGTAGAGGTTGACGTGTATGCTTTTGTACATTCACACAACAAAGACCAAGCAAAATATTTTCGCGTGTGATAGAGGAGCATGTCATTTGTGGCATGTCCATTCTTGTTCACAACACTGTTAGCACAGTACATGTATAGCAAATGGAATGCATATACAAGGTCAATGTGTATGGAAATTGTTTGAACATCATCCAAATGTGGAAACTCAAAATCTCCATAATTTTTTTTAGTGTGGCAATCAAAGCATTGGACTGAAATTTTGATCAATATCTTTGATGCAATAATAGGAGAATTCGGCGAAAACACATGAGGAAGGATATGCAAAACAACGTCATTAAGTGTGCAAACCAACCATTAGAAAGAGAAATTGTTCAACATGTTGGATGTCACACAAAAATCATCAAAAGAAAATATCATGGACATATGAGTATCACAAGTAGAAGCAGAAACAACATGCTTGCAAACAAACCATAAAAAAAGAACAATTTATCCTTACTTTTGTTGCAACAACATTACGAGATACTTGGAATCTCTCATGATAATATATGCTCATAATGGAATTATGGCTGCATAAAAAAACATCGAAAAGAGAATTTTTTAAACATTTTTAGTGCAATATGCAAAGCATCAATGTTCAATATCAAAGAAACACGATTGTCACAAGGTGAAAGAATGCCATCAACATGCTTGCAAGCAAACCATAGGAAAGAGCAATTTTTCAACATGAAAGTTGCAAACAATGCAAAAGGTATTAGAGCCGGGTTCAATCTAGAACTCACATTGGGGATGCTCTCAAGAGCTCCTTTTGTCAACTCGTGCTCAATCAAAGGTGACATTATAGTGCGGGTACCTACACATATCATACAAAAAAAGGAAGAATGTGTATGCATAGTAGATAAACACATCATCCATCATAATGTATATTTTCTTGTGCACATCACCATTAGTGTCCATCAAGTATAATTTATATGCATGGTGAATATGCAAGTGAGGAACATGCTTATCATAGCAATTATTAAATTTTCCAAAACTTGAGAAAGCTATGGGGGCAATCTCATAATAAACCATATGATAAGTATTGTTGCAAGAAAAACAAGTGAAAGAAAAATTATTCAACTTATTGCAACTAACAGGAGAAAATGAAGAATTTCATGACAAGGCATGTTCGAAGCAATATCATTGTTTCCAACAAACATAGGGAAAGAGCAATTGTTCATCAAGTTTGTCGCAACACATCAAGCATTTCTATCATCATTGCAAGCAAAATATCCGAACGAGAAAATGTTCATCAGATTGCAAGCAATGGACGGATACATGAAACGTTCATAGCATGTCATGTGTCTGGCAACATCATCACAACCAAATAATTTCACATAATTGTCGGGGGGATCAACCCCGGGTAGGGTAATCAGACAGGATGCATGGGAAAGGTAACTGCTAGCTGGCTGGATCGTTCCAGCTGGATCGTACTATCCGGATGTAAAAACTCAAAAGCAAGCCAGGAAGAAGGCCAGATGCAGATCAAACCGGAAAACCAGACAACTGGATAAAAAGAAACACCAGAACGCCTAGCCGGCTGGATTATACCGGCCGGATAGAGCCAGACGGGCCAAGGCAGCTAGCCGGCTAGGAGGGCATAGCCAGACAACCAAACCAGAAAGACAAGATCATCAGCTAGACGGTCCAGACAGGGAGAGTACTAGATGATGTATGGTACAGCGGGAAGTACGCCTAGGACGACGGACAAGACCGAAAGGAGACTTGGACACTCGGCCCATACCAAAGACGTTACCGATGATGGTTGTAGCACTGGTCAGTAGGTGGTACTATGCATAACTACCCGCACGACAACCACTATAGCCTGCGTGGCTCGGCATGGGCTTGACTGTGGGTACACGCCCGCCATACCGGCCACTGTAGATGACCTAACTGGCTGGGGCCCGCCTATGGGACCCGCCAGTCGGCCAGGTCGTTGCCCCTGCCGCCTCGGCCTATATAAGGGGCGACAGGGGCAACATAGCAAGGGTTGGTCTCTCGCTCTCTTATAGCTAGGACATATACAACTCAAGGATCCCTTGTAGCTCATCGTGTTCATCCAGATAGGCAGATCGACAGGAGTAGGGGTGTTACCTTACCACGAGGGCCCCGAACCTGGGTAATTCTTGTGTCCCCGACGCTTGCTCGTGCCCAATCCCACCTATGGATGCCGTCGCTCACTTCCTTGCTCGCTCCCGTACCACAAACTAGCCTTCTTAGGCACTATTGTTCCCATAACAACGACAGTTGGCGCCCACCATGGGGCCAGATGGCGGCGACCGGAGTGACGTTCCGCACGGGACCTCATCCTTCGTCTGGCGAGCGTGTGGCTTCCGGCCTCATGATCACGTTGGGAAAATTCGACTATGTCATCGACAATGCTCGCTGCTTCGCTGGCTCCAGTTTCCCGGCAGGTGGCTCCGTCGTGCTATTCGGCGATCTTCCCGTCTATGTCGCCACCGTGCTGGAGGATTTCCCTCGGGAGATCGTCTCCTGCGCCGGGTCGCTCCCCGCAGCCGGCAGTGCACTCACCGCGCCCCATAGCGCGCAGGTGATGATGATCCACTCCAGTCATGGTCGCCGTCCCGCCCTCGAGCGCAACATCGACCTAGGCGGCACGTCCACTCTGCTGCATGAGAAAGGCGTGGTGGAAGAGTTCATCGATGAACTCCTTGAGCCGGTTGATCTTAGAGAGAACCCGGAAGAGGCAGTGGCAAAGATCGAGGCTGCGCGAGAGCGTTTGCTTCAGCAGGCTCAGGGCTTGGCTTCCACCAAGTACCAGATGGAGAGCAACATCTGCGAGTACCACTGCACCCACGGCCTCACCCTGGCTAATTAAGATCCTAGCCGGATGGGCTCCATGCAGCGCCACGAAGGAGAGCTGGACGCTCGTTTCGAGCAAGAAGTCGAACCGGGTCCCCACACGTACTTCCCACCGCCCGTGTATGACACCGCGGTCAAGAATGTCCGGGCGGAGCGAGCCATCGCGGAGGATTTGCCTCACCTGGAGGGGAAGGACAAGATGCAACAGTTCCAACAGATGCAGCACCTGGTGTGCGTGTCTGACGAGCAGACCGAGGCCACCTGGATCGCCTTCGAGGCAGGAGCCGGCTCCAGAGGGAACCGTTTGGGTGGAAGCAGTCGGGGAGGACCTCACTAGACCGAGTACTCCGTGTCTCCAGGCCAGCACTCCCCGCGCTCCAAGCATCGCCAGTCCGGCAGCAGCCAACCCCGCGGCGACCAAGGCGCCACGATCCATCCGCCTCCGGCTGGACAGAACCTCCCTCCACCCCTCCCTCATCCCGCCTCGCTGGACGGGTAGGAGCGCCCAATCCAGTTGAGACGGATGCGCGTGACCGAATCGACCTCCTGACGCAAGCTCGCCTCACGGAGGAGGAAGACGCAACCTGCCCATTGTGTTTCGGGCCACGCATCCAGAAGGAGCCGTTCCCCGACAAATTCTCCCTGCCTCGGGACACCCCCAAGTACGATAGCAGCATGAAGCCGGAAGATTGGCTGACCGACTATGTCACAGCAGTCGGAATTTCCCACGGCAACAAGCACGTGGCGATTCGCTACATCCCCATCATGCTGACTGGCTCGACAAGAACTTGGCTCAACAGCCTCGCGCCCAACAACAACAACGCCTGGCCTGACTTCGAGAAGGTCTTCATCCGGAACTTCAACGACACCTACAAGCGCTCGGGCAGACCCCGTTATTTTTCTCTGTGTGTCCATAGAGACCGCGAGTTGGATCACGAGTATCTCGCTCGCTGGACCGAGCTACGCAACTCCTGCAAATGGGTGGTGGAGAACCAGGCAATCGACTTCTTCATCGAAGGGTGCCGACAAGGCACGATGCTACGCCACCGGCTGCTATGCGACGAGCCCAAGACCATGATGGAGCTGATGACCATCACAGACCAGTATGCCACCGCGGATGCAACAATGAGGAAGCCCCTCCGGGTGAATGCAGAAGGACGGCCGGTGCCCACCGAGCTGGCTTGAGAGAAGCAAGCTGGCCAAGGTGGAGATGCCAGATCGTCCAGGCGGCACGAAAGCGACAACCGCTACCAATGCAAGTGTCCGGTTGAGCAGCCGAGCCCACGCTAGAGACAAGTCAACGCGGTGCAAGGCGCACCGGCCGGAAATGACAAGAGGCAGAAGAACGCCTTCATCTTCGAGCAGTTGTTTGATGGGCCGTGCAAGTACCACAACAGTGCCTTCAAGACGGCTACGAACACCACTCAGCAGTGCAGCTGGACCAGGCAGATCAAGGAGCAGGCTGGCTTGCCTCCTCTCCCCCACCCCCTCCCGGCGGACCCGCACCACCGGATAGATCAGCTAGCAACAACCATGGCAACAGGGCCTACCCTCAATAGCACAACTACCATATCTTTGAGGCCGACCCGATCGACAACCGCAGCCGGAAGCAGCGCACCGCGAAGGTGAATGCTGGCATTCCCCCGGTCCCCCTACGCCTCAACTGGTCCGAGACTCCCATCACCTGGAGCCAAGAGGATCAGCCGTATCTGCTCCCGAATCCCAGGGGCTATGTGATGGTTCTAGACCCTCTTCTCATCTCCGATGCACGCACCTGCCGATTCTCGCGCATGCTGGTGGATAGTGGGAGCAGCCTCAACCTGCTCTACCAGTCGTCCATGGAGAAACTAGGCATCCGGGAGTGTGATCTGCAGCCCTCTACCACTATGTTCCATGGCGTCGCGCCTGGGCCACCGTGCGTCCCATTAGGCAAGATCCGGCTGGATGTCATATTCGGCTCGGAAGAAAAATTCCAGTGCGAGCCAATCTGGTTCGAGGTGGTCAACCTTGCCAGCACCTACCATGTCCTCCTTGGGCACCCTGCCCTCGCAAAGTTCATGGCGGTCCCCCACTACGCATTCCTCAAGATGAAGTTGCCAGGGCCGAATGGTGTGATCACCGTGGCCGGCTGCTTCAGGTGGTCCATGGCATGCGCGGAGGAAGGTGCCAAGATAGCCGAGGCCCTTCTCATCACCGAAGAGAAGCGCGAGATGATGCACAACATTGCCATGTTGCAGCAGGAGGCGCCGACTGGCTTAAAGACAGATGGGAGCATGGCGTTCCAACCGTCCAAAGACACCAGGCTGATCCCGCTCGACCCGGCTGACCCCTCCAAGTGCGTCACCATTGGTGCCGGCTTGGATAGCAAATAGGAAAGCGTGCTCGTCGACTTCCTCCGTGAGAATCGGGACATCTTTGCATGGTCTCCCAAAGACATGTCGGGTGTGCCGAGGGAGTTCGCCGAGCACTCGCTTCATGTACGTCCTAACGCCAAGCCGGTCAAGCAGCCCCTCCGCCACTTCGTGGAGGACAAGAGGAAGGTCATCGACGATGAGATCGCTCGGCTACTTGCTGCCGGCTTCATCATGTAAGTGTACCACTCGGACTGGCTGGCCAACCCACTCCTGGTGTTGAAGAAGAACAAGACTTGGTGCATGTGTATCGACTACATGAGCCTAAACAAGGCCTGCCTGAATGACCCTTTCGCTTTGCCCCATATTGATCAAGTGATTGACTCTATGACCGGCTGCGATCTGCTATCCTTCCTTGATTGTTATTCCGGCTAAATCCGGCTGACCAACTGAAAACATCGTTCATCACCCCGTACGGGGCTTACTGCTATGTAACCATGCCATTCGGCCTGAATAATGCAGGTGCTACCTATCAGCGTTGCATGCAGAAATGCTTGCACTCAGAGACCGTCCAGAATGTGCACGCGTACGTGGATGATGTCATCATCAAGACAAAGGAGAAGCAGACCCTTCTGGAGGACCTCAGCGATACATTTGCGAACCTTTGCCAGTACCAGATCAAGCTGAACCCGGAGAAGTGCATGCTTGGCGTACCAGCCGAACAACTCCTCGGCTTTCTCGCGCCGAGCCGAGGGATCGAGGCCAATCCGGAGAAGATTGCGGCCATCAAGAGGATTCAACCGCCTAAGAGCCTGCTCGGCGTCCGGAAGTTCACCGGCTATTTGGCCTCCTTAGACGATTCGTCAGCCGGCTCGGGGAGAAGGCCCTGCCACTGTACCAACTAATGAAGAAGACAGACAGGTTCACCTGGACCGCGCAGCAGGATGCCGCGTTCCACTACCTCAAGAGCATGCTATCCACATCGCCGGTTCTCGCCATGCCGGTTGAGAAGGAGCCGATGTTGCTATATATAGCCGCGATCAACCGGGTCGTAAGCATCGTCCTATCGGTGGAGCGCCATGAGGAAGGCAAGGCCGAGCCGGTTCAGCGACCAGTTTACTACCTCAGCGAGGTACTCTCCCTCTCCAAGCAGAACTACCCCCACTACCAGAAGATGTGCTACGGCGTGTACCTGGCCTGCAAGAAGATCAAGCACTACTCCTAGGAGCACCCGATCACCATGGTGTCCATCGTGCCATTGGGAGAAATCTCCGGCAATAAGGACGCCACGGGCCGGTTAGCAAAATGGGCCATCGAGATAGCCGCCTACTGCATCCGATACGAGCCAAGAATCACCATCAAGTCTCAAGCGGTGGCGGATTTCTTCGTCGACTGGTCGGAAAACCAATACCTGCCGCTGGCTCCTGATTCCGACTACTGGAAGCTGCACTTCGATGGCTCAAAGATGCACGGGGGATTGGGAGCTGGCATCGTGCTCACCTCGCCCAAGGGAGACCGGCTGGAGTACGTGCTGCAGATCCACTTCACCGCGTCGAACAACGTCACCGAGTACGAGGCCCTCGCGCATGGGCTCCGGCTCGCGAAAGACATCGGCATCCGCTGGATCCTTTGCTTTGGCGACTCGGATCTGGTGGTGCAGCAAGTATCCGGCGAGTGAGATGCCCAGGACACCAACATGGCCTTGTACCGGTTCCACATCCAACTGCTCAGTGCCGGCTTCGAGGGATGTGAATTCCATCACGTTCCCTGCGCCAACAACGAGGCGGCCGACGCGCTCGCGCGAGTAGGATCCACCAGAGCAGCCATCCCGCCTGGAGTATGAGCACCTCCGCAGGCCCAGCATCACCCCCTCTCCGGAATTCGAGTCCATTATCTGGGTAGCAGACCGGGGGCTGCCGGCTCGAAAGAGCCGGGACCCGCCGTTGTGTCCTCCGTCTCGAAAGACCTGAGGGCTGCCTCCTCCTCAGGCAAGCCATCGTCGAGCAAGGTGAAGGGATCGGGGGCTGCCGACTCAGGCATTCCACCCGGCCGACCCCCAGACAAGCTCCAGATCGTTCCGGCCAGTGTCTTCACTATCCGGGAATTGCCATCCTGGGCCCAGCCCTTCATGAACTACCTCCTCAACGACGAGCTTCCGGATGAAGAGGTGGAGGCAAGGCATATCCGGCGCCGCACACACGTACACCACAATCAACAAAGAGATGTACAAGCACAACATCGCATGCGTTTTCCTGCGGTGCGTCGACGCGGATACCGGTTACCGGCTGTTGAAGGAAATCCCCCAGGGGAAGTGTGACCACCATGCCTCCTCTCACGCCCTGGTGACAAAGGTGATGTGCCACGGATTCTACTGGCCCATCGCCTCTGAGGACGCAGACCAGCTGGTTCGCGTGTGCAACATGTGCAGCGGTTTGACTGGCTAAGGCACATGCCGACTTCCGCACTCAGGACCATACCGATCACGTGGCCCTTTGCTGTTTGGGGGCTGGACATGGTCGGCCCCTTCAAGCGAGCCCAATCTGGCATGACCCACCTGCTGGTGGCGGTGGACAAGTTCACCAAGTGGATCGAGGCGAAGCCAATCCGGAAGTTGGACGGTGCCACGGTCGTCACCTTCTTCCGCGTCATCATCATCCGGTTCGGGTGTCCCCACAGCATCATCACTGACAACGACACGAACTTCGCAAAGGGGGCCTTCACATGGTTCTGCCACAGCAAGGGGATCCGGCTGGACCTCGCATCCATCGCACACCCGCAGTCCAACGGGCAGGTGGAAAGGGCAAATGGCCTGGTGTTAGCCAAAATCAAGCCCCGGCTGATCGAGACATTGGAGCGATCACTCGGCTATTGGATCAAGGAGCTACCGGCTGTGCTGTGGAGCCTCCGCACCACTGTGTACATATCAACCGGCTTCACCCCGTTCTTCCTCACCTTCGTCTTAGAGGCGGTCCTCGCGGCGGACATCAAATTTGACTCATCCCGCAAGCTCCTTTACACGGAGAAGGAGAACCCGGAGGCGATGGAGGATAGCGTGGACCTCCTCAAGGAGGCCCACGAGATGGCCCTGTGCAGATCGGCCATCTACCAGCAAAAGCTACGCTGGTATCACTCCAACTGCATCCGGCCTGCCGTGTTCCGCGAAGGTTTCCTAGTGCTCCGGTTGATACAAGACACGAAGGACAGGAACAAGTTGTCTCCTCCATGAGAGGACCCCTTCATCATCAGCAAGGCATTGCACAATAACTCCTAATACCTCATCGACGCCCAACAGCCGCGCAAGAACAAGATGGACAAGTCAGACGAGGAAACGGAGCGGTCGTGGAATGCAGACCTGCTCCGACAGTTTTACACTTAGTCAAAAAATTAGTGTATGTATCTAGAACCCTGAATGAGTGAAAGATGTGGAACCCCGGCTGACGCTCGAGGGATCCTTGCCAAATATTCTGTTGTTTGTTTTCGATTAAAACCTGCAACATTTTTCCGGCTTCCGTCGACCCCCAGCCGCGGGGGCTCGCCGATTGGCCCAACCTGCTAATTCTGTAAGCTAACTAAGTAGTGTGCGTTGATGCCACAAGCCCACTCTTCATCTCAGCTACATACCGCAACCCGGCTAGCAAGAGCAAAAGCCCGAAGGCATCCCACATGAAAAACGGTGAAAGATGCGATAGATCAGACATTCCGGCCATGTGCCTAGTTGGTATTTTCCGGCTACTAAGCCCCTAGTACTGTGCAGAAATGTATTGTCAGCTCCCTTTGGTTCCGGCTCCGGACCGCAACCCGGCTGTATGAAAAGGTGCATTGTAAACAACATTACGCACGAGAAAGTTACTAAGTGTTCAGAAAAGCACGAGCTAGTTTTTGAAAAGAGAAATTTTAGTCGAACAGTAAAAAGACATGCAATATAACAACATATTGATAAGAAATCATTTTCGTGTGTTTCTTTTTGCACAAACTACACCGAGCCGCAAATCAAAGACAGAGAAGATTCGAAGCACCTACCTACGGT
The DNA here is from genome assembly GCA_030063025.1 of Avena longiglumis. Lineage (NCBI taxonomy): Eukaryota > Viridiplantae > Streptophyta > Magnoliopsida > Poales > Poaceae > Avena > Avena longiglumis. Next base: position 441,175,263 of record CP125973.1, on the reverse strand, counting down.
AGCCACTCCGAATCTCGGGGGTTACACCCAGCGGGTGCGCTAGCGCGCCCCCACTGGAAGCATGTGGCGTCCGGCTGAAGGGTGTACCAGCCGGACGAAGAAAGACGAGGCCAGACGGAAAGCAAGGCGGCAAGATCCCTCGGGCAGGGGCACAACTTCTCCTGTCCGACTAACACCATTAGTCGGGCACGCCAGATAGTGCCGGGCAGAAAGAAAGAAAAAGAGATAGATAGAAAGATAGAAAGAAAGAAATACGGAAAGAAAGGAAGAAAGAAGGAAAGATAAGATAAGGAAAATAATAGAGAAAAAGGCCCAAGATACGGTCGCATAAGTGTAGCCGGATTGGAGTGCAGTCTCCCCAATCCGGCTAAGCAAGTCGCACTCGGAAAGATAAGGTGAAAGACAAGAGTTTTTTGTAAGATTCGAAACACCTGGCTACTCTAGCTATTCTGAATCTCGGGGGCTACACCCAGTGGGTGCGCGGACGCGCCCCCACTGGAAGAATGTAGCGCCTGTCTAGCAGATGCTAGCCGGCCAGAGCAAGCCGGTAGAGTTCTACCAAGTCAGAAGCGCAAGGTGAAAGTAAAACACAAGGGAAAAGGGGCTCGTGGACAAGTAAGTCACGAGCGACAATTTTTCAAGCAAAAGCCAAAATAAAGCCGACTGGAGTGGACCAGTCGGAAAAGCTAGCCAGTCAAAGCACAATAGTAAATGGGTGCACGAAGACAAAACCCGACCAGATAGTAATTAAATGGCGGGGGACGAAGCCCCCGCAGATCCGAAGTCTCCAAGCACAAGTACGAAAGGCAGAGTCCTGAAAACCAAAAACTATGTACAATTCCACCTGGCATGCCGGGGTCTCCTCCTTCACGCCACTGGCCCCTTGTTGTGAGGAGCCGAGCCGGCCCTGGCCGACATGTCGCCGAGCTTGATGGCGAGGGCGCCCATGGTCTCCGGCAGAAGCTCCCCCAGGAAGATGAGGTCGTGGATGCCAGCGCCAGCCTTGCGCAGGTTGGCGGCGTCCTCCCCAAGCTACGCCACCAGATCCCGAACGCTGGCCTTCTCACCCGGTGCAACCTGCTGCACCCGGTCATAAACTCAACCTGCTGGCCTTCTCACCCAGCGCAACCTGCTGCACCCTCCTTGTCAGAGTCAACGTCCTCCACAACCACCGTCTCCTTGCCGACACGCGAGCCCCCCGCACCCACTGAAGAGCCCCCGCCCAGATTGGAGGTCGCATCCGACTGACTTGCCGCACACACAAGCGCGATGGGAGTCGGGTGGATCACGACCACCGGCTCTGGCGGGGCATGGTTTCAGTCGGCGGCGGGGGGGGGGGGGGTGGCGTCGAGGGGAAAGCCGGCTGGATCGAAGGATCACGAGGCGGCAAGGCTGTCGCGCTGTGAGCCGGGCTTGCGGCGAAAGAGAGAAGAGAACTGCGAAAGAAGAGCAAGATCAAGGCAAGAACTAGAACAAGCGCAAGAAAGGCCAGAAGAACAAGTTAAGGAGATCGAAAAACTCACCCCTGCACTACAGGAGTGGCTCTCTTCCGGCCACCTGTGGTCCGACCGGGGCGTGGAGGAACGTCCACGCTGCATCGCTTTGCGGCCAGATCGTCTGTCGCGGGAGCGCTGCTGGATCTCCCCTCGCCGGCACGTTTCCGCGCTGGCTCGGGAGGTGCAGGTACTTCACTCTCCTCGGGCACGAGGCCACGCTGGTCTTCCACCGCTTTGTCATTCCGACTGGGGAAGAAGCCCTCCTCGCCGTCCGAGCCCTCGCTGCCGGTCCAGCGCAGGCGCGACTCGGGGAGGTCGACGGTGAAGACCTTGAGGGGCTCCTTGCCCTCCTCCCGGATGATACAGGGAAAAATCTGCAAATGAAGACGCAAGTCAGAACCGAATCAATCAACGATGCTGGATGAAGCAAGAGCAAGAGAAGGTAAGAAAAAGCGGCAAGTTAAAATCACCCGGGGAGCGCGGTTCTCGCGGGTGTAGGGGGCAAGACCGAAGCTCCAGTCGGACTTGATCTTCTCCTTCGTGATCATCCACACCCACTCATAGAGGATGGCGAAGGAGGGATCATGGCGGGAGAGCCGGGTCGGGTCGAGGCGCTCGGAGTAGTAGCACATCTTGTGCGCTCGTTGCTGGAGGGGCATCATCAGCCGTCTAGCCCAGCTGAGCGTCACGTCGACGCCAGTCAGGCCGGACGTGACCAACGCCCTCATTCGGCGTAGAAGCTCATCTGACTCCGTCTTGGAGCCGAAAGTCTTCTGCTCCCAGTTCGCTCGGGTGGATTCCATGTCCTAGAAGGCTGGGAGGTTGAGGTGGTCGTCGGCACCCAAGTTACGCACGTTAAAATACGTCTGCTGCCACAACTTGATCGTGTCATGTAGCCGGAAGTTGGGGTAGATGGTTTGAGCGCGGTAGTAGATGGAGGCGCCACCGCAGGGCACGAGCGGCCCCTTGGCGTATTGCACCTACGGCTGGATGAGGAATAACCGGCAAAAGAGCCCGAGATCTAGCTAGATCCTGAGGTAGCACTCGCGGAATGCTACGAAATGGTCCAGAATGCCGATTGCATTTGGGCCGAGGTGGTGGAGGTGGAGATCGAAGTGGGCGAGGATGGAAAGTAGGAAGGCGCTGGACGGGAAGGCCAGGCCACACGCGAGATGTGCGAGGAAAATGATGCGCTCGCCGGCTTGCGGAATCGGCGAGATTTCTCCGGCCGAGGCTTGGCGCACCCCAACCTCGCCGACAGTCGGCAGGAGGCGCGACCGTCGGTACTTCTCGACCTGCGCCTCCGTGACGGAGGAACCGCACCACGCGCCACGGATCTCAGCCATCTCGACGGTGGCGGGGCGCGACGCAGAAGGAGGAAGAGGATAAGGCGAAGGGGGAGCGGCCGAGGAGTGGTGGTTTCCTGTTGCTCCGGCAAGAAAGAGGCAGTCGGCACTAGCGGAGCGGAGCCGGCGCGAGCTCGTCGGTGGCGCAGGGGCAGAGCAACAGCAAGATGCAGAGAGGCGCGGCATCGACGACGAGAAGAAATGAGGCATATGGCAAGTAAGGGGGCGGCGGGGAGACGCGAGCGCTACTTAAAAATGCCAGGGAGGCAAACTGCCGGTTCGCCACGTGGCAGCGCCCCATAGACCCAACCACGTGGAGTCGCCCTGGTGGTCAAGCCCAAGGTGGGAGACTACTGGCTCCCCAAGACATTGATGGACGGCGGCAGCTCCATCAACATCCTGTACCTGGACACCTTCAGGCGACTGTGGCTCCCGCAGTCGATGGTTGCGACGACCTACACCATGTTCCACGGCATCGTACCCGGTCGGAAGGGGTATCCGATCGGCAAGGTCACGCTGCCGGTCACCTTCGGCACACCGGAAAACTTCCGCACCGAGCGGATCGTCTTCGAGCTGGTACCCTTCGACAACCCTTACCACTGCGTCTTGGGGCGCCATGCATTCGCTAAGTTCATGGCGGCGCCCCACTACGCGTACAACGTGATGAAGCTCCCCGGGCCGCGCGGCGTCATCACCATCCACGGTGACCCCGACATGGCCGCCGAGTGCGAGGCCAAAGGAGCCAAACTCGCCGACGCCGTCATCGCGACAGAGGCCAACCACGCCGACGAGCTCTCCAAGTACGCGAGCGGGGTCAACAACGACGACCCCACCATACTCAAGAAGCCCAACTCGGAGGGCGGAAACACCTCAGCCTTCGAGGCAATGACGCATACCCGCACCGTCGAGCTGGTCCCAAGCGACTCCAGCCAGACGGTGATGATCGGGACGGGCATGAGCCCAGCATAGGAAGGCGCGCTCATCGGGTTCCTCCGTGAGAACAGGGACATCTTCGCATGGAAGCCCTCCGACATGCCTGGTGTCCCGAAACTCGCTGAGCACAAACTCAACGCCGACCCGAAAGTGCGAGCCATCGCCGAGGAGGTGCAGCGTCTACTCACTGCAGGCTTCATCCAGCCAATCAAATACTCCAAGTGGCTGGCAAACCCAGTCCTGGTCGAGAAGAAAAATGGGACCTGGAGGATGTGTATCGATTACACAAACTTAAACAACGCCTGCCCAAAGGAGCAATTCGTCCTCTCGCGGATCGACCAAATAATCGATTCCACCGCAGGCTCAGAGTCGCTGTGTTTCCTTGACGCCTACTCTGGGTACAACTAGATCAAAATGGTTGTTGAGGACAAAGAAAAGACGGTGTTCATCACGCCATTCAGAGCCTTCTGCTACACCGCCATGACCTTCGGCCTCAAGAACGCCGGGGCAACCTACCAGCGGTGTATGCAGGAGTGCCTTGCAAGACAAATTGGCTGCAATATCCACGTCTACATCAACGACGTGGTAGTGAAGTCCGCTCGCCAGAGCGACCTACTCGCTGACCTGGCGGAAACATTCGCCAACCTGTGGAAATACAAGATAAAGCTAAACCCAGGCAAATGCACCTTGATTGTACCAAAGGCAGCATCGGGTACGTCGTCTCCAAGCGCGGGATCGAGGCGAACCCCACCAAGATCGACACGATCGCTCGACTCGGTAAACCCGAGTGCCTACGCGATGTCCAGAAGCTGGCCGGGCGAGTCGCGGCTCTCAGTCGCTTCATCCCCTGATTGGGCGAAAAGGCGATGCCCCTATACCGCCTGATGCGCAAGAACCCCCCTTCCAGTGGGACAAGGAGGCGGACGACGCGCTCCGCGACCTCAAGAAGGTGCTACTCGCAGCACCGTTACTCGCCGCCTCGTCGACAAGGAACCCATACTGGTCTACATCACTGCTTCCGAGCGCGTCGTCAGCGCCGTCATGGTCGTCGAGCGACCAGAGGAAGGAAAGGAGCGCCCAGTACATTGACCAGTGTACTATATCAGCGAGGTCCTCACCGAGTCGCGCCAGCGATACCCGCAATACCAGAAACTGGTATACACGGTCTTCAGAGCACAGCGGCGACTGCCTCACTACTTCCAGGAGCACCCGATAACGGTCGTCTCCTCAACACCGTTGCAGGATATAATCCGCAACCGTGAGGCGACCGGGCGAGTCGCCAAATGGGCCGTCGAAATAGGCGTCCACAACATCAAGTATGAGCCGCGCAAAGCGATCAAGTCGCAGGCTCTCGCGGACTTCATCGCCGACTGGGAAGAGGCCCAGCAGCCAGGAAAACTGCCATACCTCCATTATTGGAGTCTGCACTTTGACGGCTCCAAGAACACAGACGGTGCAGGAGCAGGGATCGTGCTGACCTCCCAGAAGGGCGACAAGATCCGCTACGTCCTCTGCCTCGACTTCACTCCCTGCACCAACAACATGGCCGAGTACGAGGCACTACTCCACGACATGCGAGCTGCCAAGGAGATGAATGTCAACCGCTTACACTGCTACGAAGACTCTGACCTCACCGCTGGCACCTGTGACGCTGTCTCCCCCACCATGATGGCATACCGCTAAGCAGTGGACAAGCTGGGTGGACACTTCGCGGGCTACTCTGTCGAATGGATTGACAGGCGGAAGAACGAGGAGGCCGACGCACTCTCCCGCATCGGCTCGGCTCGCCTCGCACCACCGGCGGCATCTTCCTCGACACCATCACCAAGCCTTCCGTCTCTCCCCCAAGGGAGATCGACATCGGAATCCCGCTGCAACCAGAGGCAGCCCTGGTCGCCCTCATCGCCGAGCCAGCCGACTGGACCACGCCGTACATGGCCTACCTGGAGGGAGGCACCCTGCCAACAGACGAAACAGACGCCTGGATGATAGCACGTCGCTGCAAATCCTTCGTCATCATCGACGGCGAGCTCCACAAGCGCAACGTGACCGGCGTATTCCAACGCTGCGTCCAACCCGCCTAAGGACGCAAAATCCTCCACGGCATCCACTCCGGCGACTGTGGCCACCACGCCGGCGCCCGCTCTCTGGTCGCAAAGGCTATGCGACACGGTTTCTACTGGCCTACCGCACACGCATACGCTGTCGACATTGTCCAGCGGTGCGCCGGGTGCCAGAAGTACGCCAACCAGACCCACGTTCCGAGCTCGACGCTCAAGACAATCCCCATCACCTGGCCGTTCTACGTATGGGGTATGGACATGGTAGGCCCTTTCAAAAAGGCCCCCTCCGGCTTCACTCACCTCCTAGTCGCGTTCGACAAATTCACAAAGTGGGTGGAGGCCAAGCCAGTCCGGAAATGCGACGGGAAGACCGCCACCAAGTTCCTACGCGATCTCATATATCGCTACGGGTTCCCAAACAGCATCATCACGGACAACGACACCAACTTCGCCAAAGGAGCCATGGCCTAGTTCTGTGAAGAACATCACATCCGACTCGACCTCGCCTCGGTCACTCACCCGGAGTCCAACGGCCAGGCGGAACGGGCCAACCAGAGCATCCTCCATGGCCTGAATCCACGGCTCCAAGTACCACTCGAGCGCACAGCCGGGTGCTGGGTCGAGGAGCTACCCTCCGTCAGCTGGGGCATCCGCACCTCTGTCAACAGGTCGACAGGATTCACACCCTTCTTCATGGTGTATGGTGCCGAGGCAGTCATGCCCACCGACCTAGAGCACGACTCGCCAAGGGTTGTCCACTACACGGAGGCTGCAAACGAACTCGCACGCCAGGATGGAGTCAATCAACTCGACGAGGCACGTGACCTAGCTTGCTCCCGAACTGCCATCTACCAGCAAGGACTCCACCGCTACCATAGCCGGTGAGTGAGGACTCGCACTTTCCAGGAAGGCGACCTGGTGCTACGCCTCATCCAGGACAAGAAGGGCATGCACCAGCTCTCCCCCCGTGGGAGGGACCATTCGCCATCGGGCGAGTACTCGGCAACGACGCCTACTACCTCACCGACGTCCACGGAGACGGGAAACTCGACGTCAAGCGACCGTGGAATGTAAACCTCCTATGGAAGTTCTACTCCTAGAACTCCATACATGTACCCTCCACCTGCTATGAAATAAAACTTATTGGCCACCGCAAATTGCGTCTACTCTCCGTGTCTTGTGCCACTCACACTCGTAATAACAACGTCAAGCTAACTGCAGAAGTCAACCTCTGGTACAGCGACCGGCACGGCCAAGTAGTGCGTCACGAGGGCACTGGGTTACCCCAGGACTCGTAACGTCCACGAAAAACGCCTACCCGGAGCCCCATTGGAGTCGCCTAGCTCGACTGGCTTAACGAGCCAAGACAGCTGCCTTCGCTCCTCACAGCGACCATGATCCTCCGCATCCTCGACACAGCGACTCGAACGGCCAAGTACCACGCTCGGGGACTGACGACCTGTCAAGCACGAGCGACTAGGGAAAAACGCCAAGTATGAGAGCGTGCCCAGGACTCGCCATGCGACTGACCCTATGAGTCAGGCAGGAGTGATGCGCTTACTCTAACGCGCTCAGTCCTCACCCACCCTAGAGCCGCGACTAGAACCACCAAGTACCACGCTCGGGGACTCGGCCACCCGACCTCGTTCGCGCAAGGGAAAATGGTCAAGTAAAGAGCACTCATGGGAGTCGCCCTGCGACTGGCTTTCCAAGCTCGGGCGAGTCGACCTCAATAACAAAACAACTGACAAAATGTTCAAAACCACAAACACATAACAAAACGAGGTAAACCCCATAAAAAGGGCGGACGCGCTTGGGGACTCGTCCAATCAGCAATCAAAATCGCAAGACAATTCACAAAATAACACGAGATTCCATTACAGCAGAACAAAGTTGTTCCAAAATACAAGTCAAGCCCAATGGCCAATTGCTACTAACGCCCCAGGGCACAATGTTTCTATTCTGCAGGCTTCGACATCGACTCGCCGCCATCCCTGCGGTTGCGAATGAAGGGCGTGTATTGGTTCGACGGGTACGTCGTAAACTCACCCGCCATCGCCGCACGAAACGGCTGCTCGACCTTGAAGTCCCGATGCGGCGGCTCGGGATCGTTGGGCGCGACAGTTGTCTCCTGATAAGGGAGGAGGTCGCCCATCGCCCAGACGCGATCGGAGTATACTGCGGCCCGGTCCGTCAGCTTCAGCACCTCGGCGATCTCCACCGAGACCGTCGGCGAGGGGTAACCACTCGTCACGTCTTCAAGGTCGAAGTCCTCCGGGAAGTGGGCAAGCCCAAGGCTAAGCGCCGCCCGCTACGGAATGCCGCCATTTAACTCGACGACTGACGGCGCCTTCTCCAGATACCGCCATACCTCGACGAGGTCGCTGGGAATCACTTCCGTGGGCGACATCTCTTGAAGATACGCTCGAATGCAAGTCGCAAACAACGTGGCCAAGTCGACCAGAGTGGTCACACACTGCTGCGCGTCATACGACTGCGCCTCCTCCGAGCTGTCAATAATCCGACCTGCGGACAAGGGTCGGCAGTAAGCACAACGACGATTTCATAATGTAGCTATTACAGGTAGAGACAGGAAAATTTACCAATTAAAGGACGACAGAGGCCCGTGATGAAGCTTTGAAGCGAGGAGAAGTCGTTCTGCAGCCCAGCAACAAGGGCGTCAGAGACCTTCCGCTCTTCAGCGGCAGCCGTAATAGCAGCTCTGGCTCGGCCATGCGCTGAGCTCGCCTCCGCCTTTGCTTCCCTGAGCTCGCGCTCAAGATCAGCGATCCGCTTCTCAGCCGTACTCAAAGCAGACTGAGCCGCCGTCAGTTCACCCGCCGGAACAAGGCCCTGGCGGACCTCCTCCGCCTTGGCAGCGAGTGCTTGGAGTCCCTTGTTTGTTTCTTGGACGGCCACAAGTTCCTTCTCCACGCGACACTTCGCAGCAAGCCGATCGGCTGATTCACGCTGCAAGCCCTGCAAACAAATCAAACTATCAAACACAATAAAATCCTAAGTGCCCACCCGCTAAAATTCAGCGACCAGGCACTCGGGGACTGGATGCTACGAAAAACATTAACAGATTCCGACCACTAAAAATCAGTGGCCCGATCCTCGGGGATTGGACATACCTGGATGGCTGCGCCCAGCATGCCATGAAGCTGTAGTGCGTCCACAGATGCAAGCAGAGCTGGAGTGTGTCCGCGGCGCTGATCAACCTCCGTCTCAACGACCCCAGGCACCTGGCTCGTCGGCATCACGCCACTCGCTATGGCTGCTTTGGCCATGAAACGGGGGAAGGTAGCAGCAGATGCCCCAGCGCCACTAGGAGTCGACTCGGTCACCCCGGGCGAGGAAACAGCCTCCTTGCTCTTTGTAGCTACCTCCGCCGCGGTCGGAGGATCACTCGGAGCAACGGCCGTGTCGTCAGAGACCGTGACGACTTCATCGCCCTTCGCCCTCTTAGCGCTGTCTGCGGGAGCGGCGGCTTCATCAGCTTTTCTCTTCTGCGAGGGGTCCTCCATGGCGACGACTGGCGGAACCTTGGCCACGGAAGGGTGGCCGATCTTTTTAACTCTAGTCCTGCGAATTGACTATATGAGCATAGTGGTCCGATTACAACGAAAGGCAAGCAGATGAACGAAACTTACATGGCGACTGGTATGAACCGTAGTCCCGTGCGGATGCTGGCCGGCTTCTCCAATTCGGGGCCCAGTTTCCGACTGAGGCCCATCTCCGAAACATCATGTGCCCAAGACACGGAAGGCCTCTTCGACGACGAGGCTGGGCAGAGCCTCGACGACGCGTCGGCAAGAGCTCTCGGAGGTGAAGCCGCGGTGAGCAGCCCCAACCCGAGACCGGGCGAATAGGGGTGGAAGCGAGGTACCTCATCCAGGCGGCAGCGCATCCGTCTTCTTGTTGTCTGATGCTTCATCCTTGGCCAAGCTGGTGGCGTCGGAACTACTTGCCGAACGAGGCGGAGATGCCTGTTTCGCCGGCTTCGTCTTTCTCTTTGGTGGAGCTTTCACTTCCTTCTTCTTCTTCTTCTTTTTCGACGGTGTAGCCTCACGACATGAGGTGTGCTCGGGAAGCTCGTCGTTATCGTCATCGTCATGACGTTTGAGGCTTCTACTCGCCTCGAGCTCGCGCTGATGTTGCCCGCGAGTTTTGCGAACCATCGGGGCGGCGTCTTCCCTGGGCTCGTCATCATCGTCTTCGTCATCACTCGCGTCGCTCCCGACGCCGCCCTTGGCAGGAGGCGACTCGCCCCCGTCCTGGACGGACGAGCTCGAGTTCTCGTTGTCCGCGGGTGGGATCCACCCTTCCACCACTTGGAATAACTGCAGCAGGCACGAGACAATATCAATATAACCGCGAAAGCATCAACTTCGACTGCGAATGGTAGTGAAAACAGCGACTTACCGTCGGAGATGGATGCTTCGCGGTGTAGGGGGCGACCCCAGCCTTCGCGTCCATATATGCTGCCTGGGTGATCTTCTTCAGCGCCAGGACGTAGTCTTTGAGTTTCCACTCGGCGAGGCAGGATTTTGTCGAGTCTTCCCTGCCCATGTACTCGTACATGTAATGGTCGCGGCGGGCCAGGGGAACGAGTCGCCGCCCGAGCCAGCAGTTGTAAAAGTTGATGGTTTGGAGGCCCTTCTTCTTTAGGCCGCGGATGGTTTGAAGCATCTCGTCCACAACCATCCGCTGGTCTAGTGGGAGCTTGCCGACCTGGAGTCGGCGCGGTTCGGGCCGGTCGACGGAGTACCTTGGGATCGCTACCTCGCCGTCTGGAGTAGCCTCGGTGATGTAGAACCAGGACTTCTTCCACTCGCTTGCCGCCTTGGCAGGCAAAATCAGGTCGAAGAAGGAGGTCTTCGACTTCAACTGAAATGTCAGGCCACCCGCTGCCGGCATTGGGCCGCCTGATTCTTCGCGACTGATCCTCCTGTGGAACAGATCTTGCAATAGGGGGAAGTAGGGCACATTTCGCAGTAACGCCACGAAAATGGCGAGCTGCTCGATCTTTGTGGGCCCAGTCCGACGGCTGATTCTGAGAAGGCGCAGGTTACGGGAAGAAGAGAGACGTGGGAAACCCCAGCCCCCAATCCAGGTGGCTGGTGAAGCAAATAAATTCTCCCTCGCACGGGTCCGGAGTCACCTCTCCGGCCGCGGGGATGCGCCACCGGCCGACGCGCAGGATCCCGGCCTCCTCGAAGGATGCCAGTAGCGCCCTGGTGCACTTGGACCTTCCCCATGGTTCGGTGGGGGGGGGGGGCATTGGCTGAAAGGTTCACGGAGGTCGAGGCTTTCTGGATCGATTGGATCGCGATGCAGGGGAAAACGGAGATGGGCGAAATCGGAGGAAAGACGAAGGAGTGTTTTCCCGATCGCCTGCCATTTCCCTTATATAGCGGTTGCTACCCGCCAATTTCGGGAGCCGTTACTACGCGGTGATTACGCCAAAGTTACCGTTGGATTGCCCCAATGGCTAGTTTGACCTCATATGACGGTCCAACTTCATCCATTCAACTCGCTGACCCGATCACTACAACAGTGACTGAACATTCGCCGACCCGCTCGCCGAGCTGAGACCCAACTGACCGCTATCATTGCGACTAGAATAACTGGTTTTTTCCTTTATTCAGGAGTCCACCGCCGATTTGACTGGGCGTCCGCATTGGACCCGTATACTCTGACTGCCAACGAACACCTGCGACCAATCAACGACGGCCTCGGGGACTACTGATGGGGATATGCCTACCGGGGTATACCCAGTAGGCGTTCCGACCGCCCAGAACGGCGAGTGGGTCGCAGACGGCGATCGATCAAGACCTGGCGTAGATTCAAGCGACTGGAAGCTGAAGGCCTAGGAGAGTAGATAGGCCCAGTCGGATTAGGTAAAACGATTGCCGAAACCTTAACTGATTCGGTTGAGATCTATAAACCCTAGGGGGGCGAGTCTATATAAACCTCCCTAGAGGGCGTGTAGAAGATATGTTCCATCATCCACCCAAGCGACTCGCTGCCTAGCCGCCGAGCTCGCCCCATTGTACTCTCATCATAATACAATCCAGCAGGAGTAGGTCTTTACCCTCCGGGGGGCCGAACCTGGGTAAAACCCTGTGTCTCCGTCCTCATCTCGCACCGCAGATGGCTGGCCGCCCTTGCCCCATGTTCTACTACTCGCTGCCGAGTGCAGCATCTGCCGTGGTCATTCCCACGACATACGTGGGGTAAGGCGGACGGTTGATGGGTACGAGGTAACACATCTTACCCAGGTTCAGATCCCACAACGGTGGCGGAATCCTACTCCTGCTATAAATCACTATAATGGCAATACAACGAGTTACAGAGATTAGGTTCGCTGTGCGAGGTGACTAGAAAGTCTAAGTTATCGTGCCCTAAAGGCTCCCATAGGCCCGACTTATATAGTCGCCAGATCCTAGGGTTACAGGGAAAAGTCCTAGCCGGACAGGTTACAGAGTTCTACACCGTCTATTACTAGTCTTGTGTATCTTGCACTCCAAGGCTTCGGGTACGCTGGTGACTCCACCGTAGCCTTCCTTTATCCAGCATGGGCCTCCCTTCTATATCCACCTAACTGGGCTGCCCAGCAGGCCACAGGCCATGCTACCGACTATGGGACACCCGGGTTAGTCGGATAAGAGACATGCTATGAGGATACCCATATAGCATATCCCCAACAGTAGCCCCCGGAGGACTCCGAGATCTTGCGCCGTCTTGCCTCTCCCCATGGAATGCTCCATCTAGATGGATGTCGGCAAATCGTGAAGCAACATCTTGTTGTCCTCCCAAAGAACCCTGCAAAGGTTTATCCGTCTTCTATTAGTAAGTCGGAGAATTGCTAAATCTTCCATCGTACGCTCCTGTTGTCGGATTAAATCCGTCCATGTCGGAATCTTCAATGGGACGGCTCATCTACCATGTCAGTTATGGCGACGTAGGCTGTAGGTCAGCGACGCCTCGTAAGTCACACATGCAGAGAACGTAATCATATCCGATTTTCCCGCGCGAGCGATACGAACCGTTGGCTGCGACGGTTGGAGACGTGGCGAAATTACCGCGCACGTTCACGAATACGTCGTCTACGCGGCAACCGTTCGATTAGCTGCACGAATCTTGACGCAGAGTAAGATAAATAGTAACCGTGGGACACTTGCCACTTTTTCACCCCATTCTCTCGCGTCATCATCTTCCTCCTCCAGCCGCGCGCCTCCTCGAGCTCTCCGCGAAAACCTCGAGAAACCCTAGTCTCGCTCTCTGCACCAGTCGCGTTCTCTTCCTCCTCCATGGCTAGCAGCAGCTCATCCCCGTCAATGGCGGCGCCGAGCGAAGCCACGGCGAAGCCGGCGAGCTCCGTCGTCGTGCCCCCAGAGGGCCTAGTCATCCCCGCATCGGCGGTGATTGAAACCACCGGCGGCGACCACAATCTGGCGGCGCTGGAGCCCCTGGAAGAGGAGCCAGACTCGCACAAAGGCGACTGGCGCGGCTCGGACATCATCGGCCGCGACATCCAAGAGATGGTTGCTGAGGGTTACCTCCCCGCGACGGAGGGGCTCGCCTGGCGGGCGGCGCCGGCCAGCGAGGTGACCCCTTCTCCCTAAGCCGGAGAGAAGGTGTACCTCAAGGCACAATTGGTACGCAGCGTTTCTCTGCCCATCTCTCACTTCTTCCTGTCCGTCTTGAATCACTTCAAGGTCCAACCCCATAACCTCTCCCCCAATAGTATCTTAGTGCTTAGCAACTTCGTGTCACTTTGTGAGGGTTACCTAGGGATTAGGCCTAGGTTAGACTTGTTTGTATACTTCTTCAGCGTCAAACGTGAAGCCGGACAAAGTAGGGAGGAGCTTAGGAACTGCGGCACCATAATCTTCAAGATCCATCCTGGCCGGCGGTTCCCCGACATCGTCGGCCACGAGTTGTGCAAAAATTGGCAGAGGACGTACTTCTACGGCCCCGACATTCCTTTGGCGGGCCGAGAAGTAACGTACCCGGACTTCGTGGATGGAGCCACCGCCGAAGTCTCTACATGGCGGTCCCATGCCTCCCTTCCCTCCGACCTCGACGCTTCTCGTGCAATAAGGCGGATCGAGTGGTTCGTAGAGACGGGTCTAACCGGATTGGACCTAGCCATGTGCTGGTTCATCAGGCGGATTCAATCTCTGCAGCACCGCACGAAGTATATGCACGAGTACACCGGCGACCAAAGGGATACCCTCCGGATCTCCGAGGACAACTTCTCGAGCGACTCCGTCAAGTTCCGCCTCAAGGACATCGTCAAGGTGAAGGATAAGAAGCATGGCTTCACCCTCACCTACGACATGTTCATAGACGGAAAGTGCCCAAAGGTAGACATTTATTTTCCGTATATGACATTGTTCCAGTTTTTCCGTCTTGCTAATACCACCTTGTCTAACACGATGATTTCTCGCTTAACAGCTTAGCAATCTAGAGGAGGGCAACCTGGCTGCCCAAATCTATGATCCAAAGATGAAGGAGGTCACGGTCGTGTCCGATGACGATGCCCCGTTGGCGCGAAAGCGGAAGAGCTCCACCTCTGACGCTGCCGATGGAGGTAAGAAGAAGAGGACGGAGGGTGGAGCCTCCAAAAAGAGTACTGCCACCCTGGAGGCGGAAAAGAATAAAGGCACCGGGTGTTTGCCAAAGCGCCCCCCCTAGTGTAAGCCTCTCATTCTCCGACATTGTCTATTTATCTGTCTTGATCCTGTACTTATGCATTTTGCACGTTTCAGGAAGAAAGCCACAACCAGCCTCAAGAAGTCCTCCAAGACTCTTGGGGCTTCTAGAAATATCAAAGATATGCTGCATCGCGACTCCTCTCCTGCCATCGCCCCTGCCACTCCTGCCGTCAAGCCCTCCTCTGCTCCGACAAGCTCCCTAGTCCAGGAGGCACCAGGCCCTTCGGCCATGGACGTGGACTCTGGCGCTTCTACCGAACTAGCTGTCGTCGGCGAACAGGCGACGCAGGAGAGTGCTGCTCTTCAAATGGCTGAAGCTCCGGCTAAGGATGCCATCGGTAGCAGCAAGGCGGTGATGGGAGCTGGTACCTCTGCCGAAGGCGGCGCCTCTGCTCCCCAGAAACCCTTCGAGTTGCCGAAGATTATTTACCCGGTACTTACGCCGGGTAACACAACTATGGTTCCTGGAGGAGTGCCGTCATCTCCGACGTGCGGTCTTGAGGAGCTACTCCGTCAAGCAGACATCTTGCGAGGAAATAGCATTTCCTTTGGCAAGCTGCTGGCCGAGAGCGCTACAAACCTCAAGATCATCGCACTTGTAAGTTTTACTTTATCTTTTGCATTTCGTATGAGTATCCCACTGTAGCCCCCGAGGATGTAGACGGAAAACCATTGGTTTTGCATCTATATGCTCTAAGAGTGACTAAGTTAGAAAAAACTCTCACTGTAGCCCCCAAGAATTTAGGTGGAATGAATTATTCCGACTAGATGCTTTAAGAGTAGCATACACAGTGTTCATAAGTTTAAGTGTTGTAGCCCCCAAGCCTCTAGTTGTAACTAAAATAGTTCTGACTAGATGTTTAAAGAAAAGCTAAGCGTTTTCCGAGTTAAAACTTTACACTATAGCCCCCAAGCCTCTAGTTGAGAACTGAATTAGCTCCGACTAGATGCTTAAAGAAAAGCTAAGCATATTGCAAAGTTAAAAACTCTCGCTGTAGCCCCCGAGCATCTAGGTGGAAAATTTCCGACTAGAAGCTCCAAGCAGACTAAACAACATTTTGACTTTGTATTTGTTTCCATAGAACGAGAATGCTCGGAGGGGCATGGCCAACGACAAGTATCAGAAGATGCGCGCAGATCTTGAAGCCGAAAAGGGTAAAACTGCCATCTTGAAGGAACAAATCATCAAAAACAAGAGACTGTTTTTCTTTTTGCGCATTTCCGTCTTACTTTTGTGCCCATAATCTCCGAGTACTCAATGTGCACTTTGTTTTCTCCGACTTGCAGAGCATGTTCCCAAGGCCAAGGATATTGTCGAGCAGTCCAAGCACATTCAGCAGCTGGACAGTGAGAACAAAATCCTTAAGAAGGAGAGGGAAGAAATGCTGAAGATGCACGAGGATTCCATGAAAGCCCTGCAAGACTCCGCCTCCGCAGAGATCAATCGCTTGAAGGAGGAGCTTGCGATCCTAAAGGATCAGAAGAAAGCTGCCGATGAGCAAAACCTTCGCCATAGCGAGGCGTTTAAGCTCCTCCAACAAGAGAAGGAATCCTTGGCGGACGTCGTCTGGCAGGCTAAGGCCAACATCTTCAGTAAGTGTCCTCCTCCTTGTAGTTCTGTAGTCTGGATACTTAGAATTTATTGAAATCATGCAATGCTTGTCGGAATTTTCAGTGCCCATGGGTTTAACCCGCTCGCCTCCTTCGGACAAGTAATGCATGGAAACTTCATCAACACCGCCATCGCCCAAGCCAAGGAGATTGCCAAGCCCCTCCAAATTTATATCAAGGCCTCGGACTCCATGGTGAAGTACTCGGAGATCCTGCGCCGAGCCCCCGAGCGTGTCGCGAGCTGGAAAGCTTCATGCGCACGAGCTGGCGCAAGGATGGCGTTGTCCATGGTGAAGGCACACTCTGAAGGTGCCGGCATCGACACGGTGACATCTGGTATCCCCGACGTGGATGATGACGGCAAGGAGATCGATCACGAAGCCATCCTGTCATCACTCGCGGGTTATGACACCAGGGTTGCCGAGTTGGTAGATGTTGACGTCTTCGTGCCCAGGAACTTTCTTGAACACGCCAACCCTGATTCCTCCGAGTCTCATCACAGCGCTGACACTGAGGGTGATTCTCCGGCTGGTGATGATGCGGCCTCCAAGTCCCCTGCACCCAAAGAGTGAAAACACTTTGTAATTCTTGTTTCACTCTTGACGTGTGCATTGAAAAAACTTGGTGATGTAATCTTAAGGCAGAAAACAGTGGTTGTCGTATCCTGCTACTTAAGAATTAATTCCTACTATGTATATATTTTTTTAAGCAAGTGCTGGCTTATCCATTACTTTGGTTTTTATGCTTGACTTTTGGTGAGTTGGAAGACTCGTTGTCGGAACCATGCGCTTAGGTGATGATGCCCAATGGCACCGTCAATAACCTTAGCACAAAATCGCCGACAATAAGTGCCAAAAGTCACTACTCCAGAATCCACATAAAAACAACAAAGGACGTGTAGACCAGAAAACTTAAGCTAACGCCTGTAGGCGGAATTTTCACAAGCGCAATCGCAAGACTTGTGCATAAAGGTTTATATGATCCAAAAATGAACACTAAAGGAGGTAAAAGACTCAACAATATGAGTGAACCAAAGAGCTTTATTTCATTGATCATATAAGAGGTACACGATTAGATAAAAAGTGCTAAGTGTAGAAAGGACGTAGTTGTGCTATGTTCCATGGCCGATCAAGCTCCGGGTACTCATCATCCGGGTCAAGTCGCTTACGCTTATGATCCTCGTTGGGTCTATCCTTGAGTTAACGATTGTCGACAAGGTAGTAAGACCCATTGAGCAGCACCTTGCTTATGATGAACGGTCCTTCCCATGGCGGGGATAGTTTGTGTGACTTCTTCTGCTTAAGTTGGAGCAGTAAATCTCCCTCTTTAAACGAGCGATGCCGACCACGGCGACTATGGTAGATGCGTAGCTTCTGCTGGTAGATGGCGGATCTTTGGCATGCCAAAACGCGCTCCTCCTCGAGAAGGTCCAAATCTAGGCGTCTAAGTTCTTCAGCGTCATATTTGTCGTAGGCGACAACTCTTGGTGCATCGTGGAGGATGTCGGAAGGTAGGATGGCTTCTGCTCCATATACCATGAAATAGGGGGTGTAGCCGGTGGATCTGTTGGGTGTAGTTCGTAAACTCCATAGTACAGATGGCAATTCTTCCGCCCAGGATCCAGCTGCTCTATGTAGCGGTGTCTCAAGACGTGGCTTGATTCCCTGCATAATTAATGCATTGGCTCGCTCAACTTGACCATTGGATTGTGGGTGCGCCACAGATGCAAGATCAAGTCGGATGCCTTTGCCCCAGCAATAGGCCTCCACTTCTCCGAGGGACAAGTTGCTTCCATTGTCGGTGATGATGCTATGTGGGAGACCAAATCTCACCACTAGATCCCGGACAAACCTGAGGGCAGTTGCCCCATCAAGCTTTCTAATGGGTTTAGCTTCTATCCATTTGGTGAATTTGTCAACTGCTACAAGCAGGTGCGTAAACCCACATGGTGCTGTTTGTAACGGTCCCACCATGTCTATCCCCCAGACTGCAAACGGCCAAGTTATTGGTATTGTTCGCAATTCTTCAGCAGGAACATGTGGTTGTCAGGCATAATACTGGCATCCTGTGCATGTCTCAACCAGCTTATCGACGTCCGCCTTCGCGGTCAGCCATTAGAATCCTTGCCGGAAGGCTTTCGCGACCAACGATCCAGGAGCGGCGTGATGCCCGCAATCTCTGAGATGGATTTCGCGTAGGATTTCCATACCTTCTAGCCGGGAAACGCACTTTAGGTATACACCAGTAGTGCTCCTCTTGTAGAGTTGCCCATTGATTATGGTATAACCCTTTGCTCGTCGTACTATTTGCCGTTGTTCGACTTCATCGTCGGGCAAAGTTTCGTGTTCGAGATATTCCATGAACAGTTTTGTCCAAGCCAGAGGGATCTTTGTCACCATGTTGCCGAAAGAGTCAGCTCTATCCAGGTTGTCGATGTCGACGCCCTTCACGGATGGTGTGCGTAGATGCTCTAGGAAAACTCCTGGCGGAATTTGCTTGCGCCTTGATCCAAGTTTAGACAGTAGATTAGCCGCCTCGTTTTGCTCCCTAGGCACATACTTGACTTCGTAGTCCAAGAAGCTATTCGCTATCTCGTCCACTTCGTCGCGATATGCCGCCATCATAGGGTTCCGCGCATTCCAGGTGCCAGCCACCTGCTGGGCAACCAAGTCGGAATCTCCACAGCAAACTATGCGCTTGATGCCAATATCCTTGGCTACACGCAGTCCATGAATGAGTGCTTCATACTCCACCATGTTGTTTGTAGCCTCGAAGTGGATCTGCAGAACGTACTGCAGCTTGTCTCCTTTTGGTGACTGTAGTAGTACACCAGCCCCCGAGCCGTTGAGCAACTTTGATCCGTCAAAGTGCATCACCAAGTACTCTGGTTCTGGCAGTGGAGTAGCATCCGACATCTCCGTCCAATCTGCAATAAAATCCACCAAGGCTTGTGACTTGATAGCGTCGCGTCTTTTGTAGGTGATCTCGAAGGCGGCAAGTTCAATGCCCCACTTAGCGACCCTTCCTGTAGCATCGCTGTTGTTGATAATGTCGGACAGTGGAGTCTTGCTCACTACTGTGATTGGGTGCTCCTGAAAGTAATGCCTCAGCTTCTGAGAAGCGAGGAATACTCCATAAGCTATCTTTTGGTAGTGCGGGTAACACTGCTTGGATTCCATCAAGACCTCGCTTACATAGTAAACTGGTTGTTGAACTCCGTGCTCGTAGCCTGGTTCCTTCCGCTCTACCACGATGACGATGCTAATAACCCAGTTGGTTGCAGCTCTGACAATGAGTGCAAGCGCTGTCTGAGCTGCTGCTTCAGCCTCCGCGTAGTTGTTGACGGTTTTCACCATGCCTTCGAAGGTAAGGCGTCTGACGCCTGTTGCTGACTTAGAGAATGTCGGAGGAGCGTGCCATGGTCCAGTCCTTCCACAAAGTGATAGATAGCATCATCATTGGGGTAGTGGGCCAGATTGGCTCGTATACGGAGCCACCTGGCCAGGTAATCGCGGGGATTTTCGCCCTCTATCTGGACGTAGCACGCCAGATCGAAGATGGTAACCACGCCGACGAATTTGGATCTCTGCTGTCCAGACACACGGACGAAGCCGGCAGATTTGCAGTGATCTTCCACCTTTATATCCTGCACAGGGGCGGTTTGGGTGGGTCTTGAATATTTCCGGTATTTGCCGGCAAACTTCGAGGAGAGATCCGACATCGATCCTTCCACGAACGTATCCTGTCCATAGGCGGTCCGTGCGGGTCTTGGTGCTCCTCCGACTCCCCGGGAACTAGTGCCCGAGTCGGTTTCGCCGATGAAGACGTGGATGTCTCTGATAGGAACGATTGAACACCGCGTAGGGTTCGTCTTCGCCGGGATCCAAAATTCGTCGGGGGGGACGATCGGAACGTTGCCGGAGAAGAGAATGCGACCGATGGCTACGATTTCGCCGATTCCCACGAAGATCTTGGTCCTCGCCCGCTGAAGAGCCTGAAGCGCCTCTTGCCCCACGGTGGGTGCCAACTGTCGTGGTATTGCCGAAGAGTACGCCATGGAGGGGTCCTCACAGTGCGTTTTTAGAGACATGGGGTAAGGCGGACGGTTTACGGGTATGAGGTAACACAGCTTACCCAGGTTCAGATCCCACAACGGTGGCGGAATCCTACTCCTGCTATAAATCACTATAATGGCAATACGCCGAGTTACAGAGATTAGGTTCGTTGTGCGAGGTGACTAGAAAGTCTAAGTTATCGTGCCCTAAAGGCTCCCATAGGCCCGACTTATATAGTCGCCAGATCCTAGGGTTACAGGGAAAAGTCCTAGCCGGACAGGTTACAGAGTTCTACACCGTCTATTACTAGTCTTGTGTATCTTGCACTCCAAGGCTCCGTGTACGCCGGTGACTCCACCGTAGCCTTCCTTTATCCGGCATGGGCCTCCCTTCTGTATCCACCTAACTGGGCCGCCCAGCAGGCCACAAGCCATGCTACCGACTATGGGCCACCCGGGTTAGTCGGATAAGAGACATGATATGAGGATACCCATATAGCATATCCCCAACAGAGCCCTTAGGGGCCTCTCCTCAGAACGATCCCCCTAGTGCTCCTTATAAAGGGGAGCCCAGGGGACAAAGCTTGTTACCCACGCTTGGCATCTATATAGCATATTCCTGGGATCTTATTTGATGCTCAGCATATGCCTTGGCATCTTTGGAGATGCCAGGGCATATTCTCTAGCATCTTCTTGATCCCAAGAGCATATTCCCTGTGCCCATGTGCTAGTCTGAGCGATGGGTCCCAAGACTGATATGGTCCTTCTGGAGTCTGTCTGGCTCAATGGCGTGCCCTTGTGGAGGTTGGGGTGCATTTGGAGACAATTAAGAAGGCGTGTGGAGTGATATACCTTGGCCCAAGTGCCCAAAGAGAAGAAAAACGTCGGCCCATGCATTGACTGATTCAGCCTAGGAGAAGAAGAGGCCCAAGTGGAGAGGTGCCAGCCCAGCCGGGTCCTGGCTTGAGTCAGCCCAGACCGGGCCGAACTGCAGCCCAGCCGGGTCTGCTGGATGGTTCGGCTGCAGTGACTTCGTGGTGGGCCGACGTAGCCTGTGTCGGCCCACCTGGGTTTTCTTGGCGGCCCGAGGATGTATGCCGGTGCCGGGCTGGTGCTGAAGAAAGCCCCGTGGTGGGCCATATTGCCCTTACCGGACCACTCGCGGGAGGAGCTTGCGGGCGATAGGAACCTCGGCCCGTGGTGGGCCGCTACGGATGAGGCCGACCCACGCGGGGTTCTGTGTCGACAGGGTGCTGGCTTGGCAACGAGGGGTGGCGAGGTAGCGCGGGAGTCGGGGGAAGGCGCGGGAAGGAGATGACGTTGGCGGGAGATGTGCTGGCGACGTTGGCGGGATGGAGGAGACTGTTTGGTGGGTTGACTCGGAAGGAGAAAAGCGATGGAGCCCTTCTCCTGTGGGCCGACGTGCTGGGACTCGGCCCAAGTGCGTTTATCTCGGCCCGATTATCCTTTATTCGGCCAAAGAAGCCCAGATTCGGCTTAGGAGGATCCCGTCAAGGCCAGGTTTTGTTTATCTCGGCCCAGGCCGAGTTTGCCTTGTCGTTTATGTGTTTCTTCTTCTATTTCTTCATGTTATTTATATTTAACGATTCTCCTACTTCCTATTATGCAGATGACATAACTCTGGGGGTACCTGGGGTCATATCCCCGACACATAAGATCAAGTCATTTAAAATAGTTCACTTTCTATAAGCTTTCAGATTAACCTAAATCCTTCGACCATGAGGTCATGTTAATCATCGTCCCCGGATGGCTGCTTTGATGACATTAAACAACACTTCATAACTGGGTGGTTATAAAGGTGGCATTGAGTGTTCAGAAAGTATGTGTTGGGGCACATGGATCAAGAGTGGGATTTGTCCATCCATATGACGGATAAATATACTCTGGGCCCTCTTGGTGGAATGTCATCCAATTAGCTTGCAAGCATGTGACTGGCGCACAAGTGATCACATATCACAGGAATGAGTACATAGTACTTATCGGTAACGAGGTTGAACTAGGTATGCAAAGATATCGACGATCAAACCTCACATAAGTAAAGTATCGTGAGGCAGAGGGAAATTGGTATCATATGTAAATGGTTCATTCGATCATGGAGTAATCGTAGAAATATGTGGGAGCCATATGAATTTCCAGATTCCTCTATTGGTTATTGATCGGAGAAGAGTCTCGGTCATGTCTGCATATTTCACGAACCATAGGGAGACACACTTAAGGATTCGATGTTGTTTAGTAGATATGGAATGTGAGTAAAGAGACCGAATGTTGTTTGGAGTCTCGGATGGGATCCGAGATATCATGAGGAGATCCGGAATGGTCTGGAAAATAAGATTCATATAAGGAAATTTCAATTCCGGATTTGGGAATGGTTTCGGTGTTTTCACAGGAATGTTCTAGAAGGGTCTAGAAGGTCCACCGATCTGGAGTGGGAAGGGTACATGGATGTGACATACCAATGTGGAATGGTTGCATCATGTACTAGGTCACTTGGTTGGGCAATTGGAAGAGAGAAATCAAACTCTAGTTTGAAAGTCAAACGCTAATTTGAAGAAGTCAAATCGCAACATGGTTTTCGAGTTAGGTGGGTTTACACATGGGCTGGGAACACCCTTGGATGCCCCCACCTATATAAGGAGGGGTGGGGGTGTACCCCAAGGTATCCCTCTTGCCCTAGGCGCCCAAGACCCGCTGCCCCCCAAGACGCCGACGCCGTAGATCCCCTCTAAACCGCCGCTGCCGTCTATCCTAAACCCTAGCCGCCGACTACCCTCTTCCCTCGGTGTCTAAACCCTAGCCCTGAGGCTCTCTCTACTCCACCATACCCGCTCCGGATTAGGCAAAGCCCTGTGGGATTTCCCCTCTACTTCCGTCACCACGCCATCGTGCTGCCGAAATAGCAAGGAGAGAGATACAACCTTCGCTCCCCGCTGGAACAAGGGAGATGAATCTCTTCATCGAGTACCGTACGTGTGACTGACTGCCGGAGCGACCAGAAGGATCATCTACGCGATTTTGAGATTAGCAAGTGTCGTGGTATTGCCAACGCGTACGCCATGGAGGGGTCCTTAGAGACGTGGGGTAAGGCAGAAGGTTGACGGGTACGAGGTAACACAGCTTACCTAGGTTCGGATCCCACGATGGTGACGGAATCCTACTCTTGCTATAAATCACTATAATGGCAATACGCCGAGTTACAGGGATTGGTTCGCTGTGCATGGTATGAGTTGAGTTATGCCCTAAAGGCTCCTTTAGGTCCGACTTATATAGTCGCCAGATCCTAGGGTTACAGGCAAAGTACTAGCTAGATAGGTTACAGAGTCCTACACGATACACAACTAGTCTAACGTGTCTTGCACTCCAAGGCTCCGGGTACGCTGGTGACTAAACTGTAGCCTTCCTTTATCCGGCACGGGCCTCCCTTCTAGATCCATCTAACTGGGCCGCCCAGCAGGCCATAGGCCCTGCTACCGAATATGGTCCACCCGGGTTATCCGGATTAGAGACATGCAATGGTGACACCCATTTAGCATATCCCCAATAGTAGCCCCCGGAGAACTCCGAGATCTTGCGCCGTCTTGCCTCTTTTCAGATTAAATGCTCTGTCTAGATGGATGTAGGCAAATCGGCAAGAAATATCTTGTAGTCCTCCCAAGAACCCTACAATGCTCTCCGTCTTCAACATGTAAGTCGGAGAACTGCTGAATCTTCCATCGTACTCTTCTCGTAGCCAGACTGGATCCATGCATGCCATAATCTTCAGATGGGATGGTTCACCTGCCTATGTCAGTAGAGCAGGGTAGACCATAGGTCAGTGATGCCTCGTAACTCACACATGCATAGAACCCAATCATAGTCGTTTTTCCCACACGAAGGATACGAAACATTGGCGGCGGCGGTGGGAACATGGAGAAATTTCCGCACATGCACACGCACGCGCTGTCCACGCAGCAACCGTTCGATCAACTTGCACAAATATTGATGCCAAGTACTATAAATTATAACCGTGGCGATTTTTATCCTTTCATCGCATTCTTCCTCGCATCGTCTTCTTCCTCCAGCAAACGCCTCCTCGAGCTCTTCGCACGCACATAGGAAAAACCCTAGCTTTTCCATCCAATCACACAGCCAACTTTCCTTTGCCCAAATGGCAAGCAGCAGCACTGCTCCATCCATGGCGGTGTCGGGCGAGGCCACAGCCAAGCCGATAAGCTCCGTCCATGTTCCGTCGGAGGGCGTGGTAGTGCGGCGCTCCACGGTGGTGGAAACCACCGACGGTGACCATGTTCCAGCTGGGCTAGAACTGCTGGAAGAGGAGGCCGATTCCCACAAGGGGGAATGGCGCGGCTCCGATATTACCGAAGGCGATCTCAAGAAGATGCTCGCCGAGGGGTACCTCCCCGCGACGGAGGGGCTGGTTTGGCGGGCAGCGCCGGCCAGCGAGGTTGTCCCTTCTCCCTCAGCCAGAGAAAAGGTGTACCTCAAAGCCCAACTGGTACGCGACGTCTCCCTCCCAATCTCCAACTTCTTCATAGAGGTCCTTAGCCACTACCGGGTTCAACCTCAGAACCTTTCTCCGAATAGCATCCTCGCGCTTAGCAACTACGTGGCGCTTTGTGAGGGTTACCTAGGAATCAGGCCTAGGCTAGATCTATTTATATATTTCTTCACCGTCAAGAGGGAAGCCGGAGTGAGCAAGGACGATCTTAGGAATTGTGGAACTATTAGTGTCAAGACCCGGCCTGGCCAGCGTTTCCCCGACATCATAGGCCACGAGTCCTACAATAACTGGTAGAGGACGTATTTCTATGGCCCAGATATCCCTCTGGCTGGCCGAGAAAGAATGTACCCGGACTTTGTCGATGGAGCCGCCGCTGAAGCCCCAACATGGAGATCCCAATCCCTCCTTACCTTCGAGAACGAAGCCTCCTGCGCTGTAAGGCGGATCGAGTGGATCGTAGAGATGGGTCTGACCGGGTTGGACCTAGCCATGTGCTGGTTCATCAAGCGGATTCAGCTTTTGCAGCACCGCGTGAAGCTGATGCATGAATATTCCAAGGATAGGAAGGATAGCCTCCGCATCTCCGAGGACAAATTTTCGAGTGACCCCGTGAAGCTTCGCCTGAAGGACACAGTCAAGGTGAAGGACATTAAGCATGGATTCACCATCACCTATGACATGTTCGAAGGCGGCACATGCCTAGAGGTAATTGTTTATTTTTTGTGTATGACATATACTCAAGTTCTTCCGTCTTGCCTTAACCATTGCATCCAAGACTTTGGGATTCACTTAACAGCAGAAAAGTCTGGACGAAGGTAGCATGGCTATCCAAGTCTATGACCCCAAGATGAAGGAAGTCACCGTCGTGTCCGACGACGATGTCACGCTGGCGCGAAAGCGAAGGAGCTCCACCTTTGACGCTGCCGACGAAGGCAAGAAAAAGAAGACGGAGGGTGGAGCCTCCAAGAAGTCCACCGCGTACCTAGAGGCGGAGAAAAGAATAATGATTGATATCCCGTTGACCAAAGTACCAACCGTTGTGTAAGCTTCTTAACATCCGACATTGTCTCTTGCTGGTCTTGTTCCTGTACTTATACTTTTGCATGTTTCAGGAAGAAGGCCAGTATGAGTTTGAAGAAGACCTCCAAAACATCGGGGGCTTCTAAAAACATCAAATAAATGTTTAGTCAGTCCTCTCCCGCCATTGCCCCTCCGACTCCGAGCATCCAGCCTGCTACCGCGACGACAAGCTCTCCAACGAAGGTAACGTCTGAACCTTCTGCCATGGAAGTGGATCCAACTCCTTCTCAGGGGATCCCCGATGTTGCCGCGGAGCTTGCCATTATTTGTGAGCAGGCGACTCAAGAAAGCACGTCCTCCAAAGTGGCTAAAGCTCCGGCTAAGGATGCCACTGGTAAAGCAATGGTGGAAGGTGGAACTTCTATCGTAGGCGGAGCTGTTGCACCCAAGACGCCAGCAGAGCTTCCAAAAATCGTCTACTCGGTGCTTACACCGAGTAGCTTAGCTCTGGCTCCTGGTGCAGCACCGACTTCTCCCACATGTGGTCTTGAGGAGCTGCTCAAGCAGGCGGATATCCTGCACGAAAATAGCCTTGCTTCCACATGTGGTCGTGAGCGCCACCAACCTCAAGATCATTGCACTTGTAAGTTTTATATGTATTTTTGCATTTCATATGTAGTATTCCACTGTAGCCCCCAAGGATTTAGACGGAAAACCATAGGTCTTTTGTGTCTGAATGCTCTGAGAGTGACTAAGCTAGAAACTTCGCACTGTAGCCCCCCAAGTATGTAGTTTGAATGAATTATTCCAACTAGATACTTTTAGAGTAGCATACACAATGTTTGTAAATTTCAATACTGTAGCCCCCAAGCCTCTAGTTGAAACATAATTAGTTCCGACTACCTCTAGTTAAAAACTCGTACTGTAGCCCCCAAGCATCTAGGCGGATATTTATCCGGCTAGATGCTCCAAGTAGACTAAGTAATATTGATCTTTTTCACAGAATGAGAATGCTCAGAGAGGTGTCGCCAACGACAAGTTCCACAAGATGCGTGCTGACCTTGAACCTGAAAAGGGTAAAACTACCTTCTTGAAGGATCAAATCACCAAGAGCAAGAGTCTATTTTTCTTTTCAATTTCGCACTCAATCTTGGTCTTGCGCCATTAACCTCCGACTACTCATCGTGAGCTATCATTTCTCTGACATGCAGAAGCTATTGCCAAGGCGAAGGATATTGTCGAGCAATGCAATCACATATAGCTGCAGGATAGCGAGAACAAAATCCTCAAGCAGGAGAGGGTTGAATCGTTGAAGATGCATGAATATGCTATGAAGGCCGTGCAGGAGTCCGCCAACACGGAGATCAACCGGATGAAGGAGGAAATTACAATCCTCAAGGAGCAGAACAAAGCTGCCGCCGAGCAGAATACACGTGACCTTGAGGCTTACAAGGTCCTCCGACAAGAACGGGAGTCCATGGCGGAGATGCTTCAACAAGATGAGGCTAGCATATTTGGTAAGCAATCTCCGTCTTGTACTTCTGTGAGCCAGGTACTCTGACCTTTTGTTATGTTTAAACTTATGTACTCCATTGCTTGGCCGGAAATGCAGCTCCTATTGGTTTAACCAATAATCCTGCTCCGCCAAAGGAATGCATGGTTCTTGTCGGCAACTTCATCAGCACCACCATCACGCAAGCAAAAGAAATTGCCAAGCCCCTGAACATCAACATCAAAGCGGTAGATTCTGTCATGAAGTACTCGGAGATCCTGCGCCAAGCCCCCGAGCGTATCGTAAGCTGGAAAGCTTCATGTACCCGGGCTCGTGCAAGGATGTGCTGGCAATGGTCAAGGCTCACTATGAAAATGCCGACATCGACACGGTGACCTCTGGTCTGCCCGACATAGACGATGACGGCCAGAAGATCAATCACGGAGCTATCTGGTCATCGCTCGCCGGCTACGACACTAGGGTTGCCAAGTTGGTAGATGCAAACACGTTTGTGCATCTTGAGGTCATTGACGCCGACCATTCCAGCTCCTCCGAGTCCCTCAAGACCATCGACTTCGTTGATGACCAAGACGACTCTCCTGCTGACGACGATGTTACCTCAAAGTATCCTGCGCTAGAGGAATAAAAAACACTTATGTAATATTTGTTTCCTCTGGGTGTATGTATGCGGAAAAACTACGGGTTTAACCTTAAGGCGGAAAACAATAGCTATATGTTTCCTGCTACTTAAGTACTAGTTCCAGCATGTATATATTTTTTAAGCAAGTGCTAGCTTATCCATTACTCTGGTTTTTATGCTTGACTTTTCGTGATTCGTAAGACTCGTAGTCGGAACTATGCGCTCAGGTGATGATGCCCAATGGCACCATCAAAAACCTAAGCACAAAATCGCCGACTCCGAGTGCTGAAAGTCAATACTCCAGAATCCACATAGAAACAACAAAGAACGTGTAGACCAGAAAACTTAAGCTAACGCCCGTAGGCGGAATTTTCACAAGTGAAAATGCAAAACTTGTGCATAAAGGTTTTATATGATCCAAAAATGAACACTAAAGTAGGTAAAAGGCTCAAGCATATGAGTGTACCAAAGATCTTTATTTCATTGATCATATAAGAGGTAGACAGTAGATAAAAACTATGCTAAGTGTAAAAAGGACGTAGATGTGCTATGTTCCATGGCCGATCAAGCTCCGGGTAGTCATCATCCAGGTCACGTCGCTTACGCTCATGATCCTCATTTGGTATATCCTCTAGTTCACGATTGTCAACAACGTAGTAAGACCCATTGAGTAGCACCTTGCTAATGATGAACGGTCCTTCCCATGGCAGGGATAATTTGTGTGAATTCTTCTGATTAAGACGCAGCACCAGATCCCCCTCTTTAAATGAGTGATGCCTAACACGGCGAATATGGTAGCTACGTAGCTTCTGTTGGTAGATGGCAGATCTTTGGCATGCCAATACCCGCTCTTCCCTAAGAAGGTCCACATCTAGGCGCCTGGATTCTTCACCATCATCTTCGTCGTAGGCGGCAACTCTTGGTGAATCGTGAAGGATGTCGGAAGGCAAGATGGCTTCTACTCCATATACCATGAAATAAGGGGTGTAGCCAGTGGATCTGTTGAGTGTAGTTCGCAAACTCCACAGAACAGATGGTAATTCCTCCGCCCAGGCTCCGACTTCTCTATGCAGTGGTGCCTCTAGACGTGGATTGATTCCGTGCAGAATTAATCCATTGGCTCGCTCAACTTGCTAATTGGACAGTGGATGTGCCACAGATGCCAAGTTAAGTCAGATGCCCTTCTCCCAACAATAGGCTTCCACTTCTCCGAGTGACAAGTTGCTGCCGTTGTCGGTGATAATGCTATGTGGGAGACCAAATCTCACCACTAGATCTCGGACAAACCTAAGGACAGTTGCCCCATCAAGCTTTCTAATGGGTTTAGCTTCTATCCATTTGGTGAATTTATCAAATGCTACTAGAAGATGCGTAAACCCACATGGTGCCGTCTGTAATGGACCAACCATGTCTAGCCCTAGACTGCAAACGGCCAAGTTATTGGTATTGTTCACAACTCTTGAGCTGATACATGTTGTCAGGCATAGTACTGGCATGCCATGCATGTCTCAACCAGCTTGTCGGCGTCCGCCTTCGCGGTCAACCAGTAGAATCCTTGCCGAAAAGATTTGGAGACCAATGATCGAGGAGCAACGTGATGTCCGTAATCTCCAAGATGGATCTCACGAAGGATTTCAATACCTTCTTGTTGGGAAACACACTTTAGGTATACACAAGTGGTGCTTATTTTATAGAGCTGTCCATTGATTATGGTGTAGCCCTTCGCTCGACGTACTATTTGCCGACTTTCGACTTCATCGATGGGAA
The DNA here is from genome assembly GCA_030063025.1 of Avena longiglumis. Lineage (NCBI taxonomy): Eukaryota > Viridiplantae > Streptophyta > Magnoliopsida > Poales > Poaceae > Avena > Avena longiglumis. Next base: position 441,145,596 of record CP125973.1, on the reverse strand, counting down.
AAGTTCCGTGTACGAGATACTCCATGAATAGTTTTGTCCAAGCCAGAGGGACCTTTGTTACTGTATGAAAAAATGTGTCAACTCTATCCGGGTTCTCGGGGTCCGATCCCTTCACGGATGGTGTCCGTAGATGCTCTAGGAAAACACCAGGAGGAATGGGTTTGCGCCCTAATCCAAAATTTGAGAGTAGATCAGCCGCCTCATTTTCCTCCCTCTTGACATACTTGACTTCGTAGCCCTCAAAGCACTTGGCTATATCGTCTACTTTGTCTCGATATGCCGCCATCATAGGGTTCCACGCGTTCTAGGTGCCAGCCACCTGCTGGGCAACCAAGTCGGAATCTCCACAGCAAACTATGCTCTTGATGCCAATATCCTTGGCTACGCGAAGTCCATGAATGAGTGCTTCATATTCCGCCTTGTTATTTGTAGCCTCGAAGTGGATCTGCAAAATGTAGTGTAGCTTTTACCCTGTTGGTGACTATAGCAGTACACCGGCCCCCGTGCCGTTGAGTAGTTCGATCTGTCAAAGTGCATCACCCAGTATTCTGGCTCTGGTACAAGGGTAGCATCCGGCATCTCTGTCCAATCTGCAATAAAATCCGCTAAGACCTGTGATTTGGTAGCATCGCGTCTCTTGTAGGTGATCTCGAAGGCGGCAAGCTCAATGCCCCACTTCACAACCCTTTCTGTAGCGTCGCTGTTATTGATGATGTCGGACAGTGGAGCTTTGCTTACAACTATGATAGGGTGCTCCTGGAAATAGTGCGTTAGCTTCCGAGAAGCAAGGAACACTCCATAAGCTAGCTTTTGGTAGTGCGGGTAATGTTGCTTGGACTCCATCAAGACCTCGCTTACAGAGTAAACTGGCCATTGTACTACGTGCTCATGCGTTGGTTCTTTCCGCTCCACCATGACGACGATGCTGATTACCCGGTTGGTGGCCGCCATGTAGATCAACATAGGCTCCATAGGCTCGGGTGCTGCAAGCACATGTGCAAAGGAGAGTATCTCCTTTAGCTTCTTAAGTTCAGCGTCTGCTTCGTCCGTCCGTGTAAATTTGTCCGCCTTCTTCAGCAACTTTTACACCGGCAGAGCCTTCTCTCCAAGTCGGCTGAAGAACTGGCTTACTGCTGCAACGCAGCCTGTTAGTCGTTGGATGTCCTTCAGGCATGTCAAACGGTTTATGTTTAGGATCGCTTTGATTTTCTCCGGTTTGACCTCGATTCCACGCTGGGAAATGATGAAGCCCAACAATTTGCCGGCTGGAACCCCGAAAACGCACTTCTTTGGGTTAAGCATCATGTTGTATTTCCGGAGATTATCAAAGGTTTCTTTTAAGTCAGAGATTAAGTCGTTTGACTTTTTAGACATCACCGCTATATCGTCCACGTAAGCGTGAACATTCCGACCAATTTGATCGTGTAGGCAATGCTGCATAGTCCGCTGGTACATAGCACCTGCATTTTTTAGCCCAAAGGGTGCCGTAGGGTGTGGTGAACAAAGTGGCCAATTGGTCCGACTTCCTCATTTTTATCTGGTGGTATCCTGAGTATGCATCGAGAAAACATAGAAGTTCCGAGCAAGCCGTCGAGTTAATTACTTGGTCAATGCGAGGCAAAGAAAACGGATCTTTCAGACACGCTTTGTTCAAGCCGGTGTAATCAACGCACATTTTTAATTCTTTGGTTCCCTTTTTGGGGAAAGTACAGGATTCGCCACCCATTGGGTGTGAAGGACTTCTTGGATAAAACTAGCCTTAAGTAACCTAGCTATCTCTTTGTTTCACCAGTTTGCATTTTGGATCAATATTCAAGCTATGCTCGACAAGTTCCCTAGGTACACCTTTCATGTCGGTAGGTTGCCAGGCAAATGTGTCCCTATTCTCACAGAGGAACTTGACGAGCGCGCTTTTCTATTTAGGGTCCCGGTTCGTCCCAATGGCGGTGGTCTTGGAGGAATCGCCTACCACAAGTTCCACTGACTTGGTCTCGTTGGCGGCCTTGAAGGCGGGATCGGAGTCAGAAATCTTTTTCTTCGATGCCGGATCTCCGTCGCATCGACCTTTCTCTAGATCTCCTTGAACTCTTCGCTGTAGAGGACAGCTTCTGCAAAGGCTGCTTCTCCAATCTCGCAGTCCCTTGCCTTTGTAAAGCTTCCGGATATGGTGATGACACCATTTGGTCCGGGTATCTTGAGCTTGTTGTAGACGAAGCATGGCTTGGACATGAAGGCGTGGAATATGTCGCGTCCGAATATGACGTGGTACACGCTCTTGAAGGGGACCACTTCAAAGATCATGCGTTCTTGGCGGTAATTGTTAACATCACCAAAAGCGACTGGAAGCGTGATGCACCCAAGGGACCGAGCCTCCTGGCCAGGAACTACGCCATGGAACAAGGTGCTGGTCCGCCTTAGGTTGGTCTCCATCAAGTTCATCTTGTGCAGTGTATCTAGGTACATGATGTTGATGCTGCTTCCACTGTCCACCATGTATTTGGTGAACTCATTGCCGTCAATCAAAGGGTTGATGACCATGGCATATTGGTTCTCCGTTGGGATGAGGTCTGGGTGATCCTTCCTGTCCCAAGTGATTGGAAATTCTAACCAGCGCAGGTAGTGGGGAACTAGGGGTAGGGTGGCCATCATTATCCTCATCGACGTTTTCTGTGCCTGGACAGTAGGGGTGCCAAGGAAAGTGTGGTAGACGGCGGCCTTCTTCTTGAAGGGGTTCTTGCCTTTGCCATCGCCCTTGTCAGTGTGCTTGGAGTCAACGTCCTCGTCCATGTCACTTGAATCCTTGGACTCCTCTTCCTTCTTCTTCCCTTTTCCCTTGCCTCACGGTCTGTTTTTCCGGCTTTGTTTGTAGCCGGACTCCGGGTCTTCCTTGAGGTCATTGACGAACTTGTAATGGCGATTAGTGTGAGTGTTTTTTCTGTTGGCGTCGAGGTGTACAAGGCATGGCATATCACGATACTCCTGGTACGTTTGGGGAACGGGGAGCGCTGCCGGGATAGTTTTACTACCTCGCTGCTGCCCACGACCAGCCCCCCATCCTCGGCCACGATGTCCGCCATCACCTCTTCCTGCAAACGTCATGGCGACTATGTCAGAGGTTTTCTTTTATTCTAGCGGGCTCTTCCTCTTAGTGTTGTTGTTCCTCTTAGCTTGGGTTGGAATGGCTATTGCCGGCAAGGAGCCGTGAGCATCGTCGGCGGCAGCCGTGAACTCATCGGCTAATTGTATCATCTGGTTGAGATTGATCCTGTGATTGTCCTACAGATGCTTCAACTTATGTCGGAGCAACGTACATTTTTCCAATCCATCAATGTAGGCAGCCATGGCGGTCTGATCGTGCACTCCTGCACAGGAATTCTTCGTATCCAGCCAGCGGGAGAGGTAGGCTCGAGATGTCTCGTCTTTATCTTGCACGCACCGCTGTAGATTGCCAACAGTGCAATGACGTTTATACATACCCTCGAAATTTTTGGTGAAGGCTTCTTGCATGTCCAACCAGTTGCAGATGGACTTTTCCTGCAAGTCATCAATCCATTGGCGGGCGGTGCCCGTCAACATCAGTGGGAGGTACTTGACGACAACGTTGGGGTTACCCCCGACGATCTCCACCACGTTGCCGTAATCCTGCAACCATGTGGCTATTTGGCGGTGCTGTCATAGGGATTGATCGTCTTGTCAATCCAGAAACCCTTGGGGTAAGTTGCGGTACATATTATAGGTCCAAAGCAACGTGATCCCATGTACTGTCCTTCCCGGGCCCAGTGAATCTTGTCCAGGTGTGATCGTGCATCGTATGACTCCGGGCTTGTTCTTTTCTTCTTGCCACCAGGGGATGGGCTGCATGAACGACATGGGCCTCCTCCGCCATGGTGGATGCTAGGTGGCGATAGAGGCGGAGGTGGCGATGGGTTAGTCTTCTTGATGTTACCCTCCTGTGACGCCTCACATCTGTCGCGGTTGCTTGTCGGATGCGGAGGGTCATGGCATGACCTGCTCTTGTGTCCTTGATTGCCATTGCGCTCTCCATCATGGTGGGGCTGCTCCGCATTGTCTCTAATGACGATGCCGCCCCGAGGGCATCTTGGAGGAGGCATGCTCGTACGATGGTGAGCCTTTGGGTCTTCGCGATGTCAGGGAGATCGGGGTGGTGGGGATGGGCGACGAGAATGAGCCTTGCCCCCGTGGTCGAAGGATATGCGGATAGCATCCTTCCTGTTGCATGCATCCCTCCGTCTTTGCTCTGATGAACCCGTCTGGGACCCGACATCATGAGGAGATCTCTCCCTTGATGGCTTAGGATTGCTAGACTGGCAATATAGTGGGTCAGACTCAAGCCTCTGAGAGGTGTCCTTTTACTGCTATTTGACCGCCTTCGCTACGAGGTCATAGACCTGTTCCACAGCTGCGGCTGATCTATCTTGCTCCAGTAGGGTCTTGGCGACGTCTAAGTTGAGGATAGGAGTGGGCATGACCTGCCTGCCCTTCCTGTCAATATATGGCTTGGCTTGTTGCGGCTTCGGGGGAGCCCATCCTAGATTGCATCGTAAACCAGGATCGTTGATGACGCGAGCTGGAGCTTTCCTAGCCTTCTGCTACTTGAGCAGAGTCTTGTACTCGACCTCCATTGCTCTAGCTTTCTCGATTGACTTTTGCGCCTTGGACAGATCTTGATCTAGCTTTGTGCCTTGCTCCGTGATGGCCTGCGCTTCCTCCAGCAGCTGCTGGTGCTTCTTCTCAAGGTGGACTACGTTCCGTATATGAGCCATAGTCATGGGTTCGACGAGCAAATTGCCGTACATCACCCTATCAGCTGGGGTGATTTGGGCAGCCACAGACGTAGATGCCGATGGCGGCGGATTTGCGGTGTTGAGGTTACTCGGACCGACATTGAGTTCCTGCAGCTGCTGCACTGGGTTAGGCGGAGGGGGCATGGCCTTTGCGCGATCATTGTCAGCAGCGTCAGGTGGTCCCTTCCTCTTTTCCAGTGCTTTAGGCGGAGCTTGTTCGGGTTGGTATTCTTCCATCACACTCCCAATGGTGACAAACACCTCTCGAGATGTGATGTCCTTGTCGGCCTGCTCCTCGCGCTTGATGTCCTCCTCCATCTCCTGCATATCAGAGTCGAGCTCCTACGGGTTGATATCCATCTCCTCCGAGTCCACGCTGATGTCGGCGTAGAGTGCGTACAAAATGGAGTCTGAGGGTGCGGGGGCTTCCTCGACGACGGAAGAAGATGCTGAGGCTGCAGGGACGTTGACTGGAGGCGGTGGTGGCGGTGGCTGATGTGGCGGGGTGCCGGGTACGGCTGCGAGCGCTGCCTGAGCTTCTGCTTCAGCAACCGCATAGTTATTGACGGTGTTAACCATGCCCTCGAAAGTGAGGCGTCCCGAGGCCTGTTGCCGCCTTAGCGTATGCCGAAGAAGTGTATCGCGGTCCAACCCTTCCTCAAAGTGATAAATAGCATCACCATTGGGGTAATGTTTCAGATCGGCCCGTATACGGAGCCACCTGGCTAGGTAATCGCGGTGGTTTTAACCCTCTCTCTGATCGAAGATGGTCACCATGCCGACGAACTGGGATCTCTGCTTTCAAGACGCGCGGGTGAAGCCGGAGGATTTGCAGTGATCTTCCTCCATTATATCCTGCACATGGGCGGTTTGGGTGGGCCTTGAATTTTTCCGATCTAAGCTGGCAAACTACAAAGAGAGATACGACTTCGATCCTTCCACGAATGTATCATGCCCGTAGGTGGTCCGTGCGGGTCTTGATGGTCCTCCGGCTTCCAGGGAACTAGTGCCTGAGTCGGTTTCGCCAATGAATAGGTGGATGTCCACGATTGGGACGATCGAGCAGCTGGTAGGGTTCTTCTTCTCTGGGATCCGGAATTCGTTGGGAGGAACGATCTGAATATTGCCGGAGAAGATAACACGGCCGATGGCTACGGTTTCTCCAATTCCCGCGAAGAGCTTTGACCTCGCCCGTTGTAGAGCCTGAAGCGCCTCTTACCCCACGGTGGGCGCCAACTGTCATGGTATTGCCGATGAGTACGCCATGGAGGGGTCCTCACAGTGCGTGTTTAGAGACGTGGGGTAAGGCAGAAGGTTAGCGGGTATGAGGTAACACAGCTTACCCAGGTTCAGATCCCACGACGGTGGCGGAATCGTACTCCTGCTATAAATCACTATAATGGCAACACGCCGAGTTACATGGATTGGTTCGCTGTGCAAGGTATGAGTTGTGTTATGACCTAAATGCTCCTCTAAGTCCATCTTATATAGTCGCCAGATCCTAGGGTTACATGCAAATTCCTATCCGGACAGGTTACAGAGTCCTACATGATACACAACTAGTATAACGTGTCTTGCACTCCAAGGCTCTGGGTATGCTGGTGACTAAACCGTAGCCTTACTTTATCCGGCATGGGCCTCCCTTCTGGATCCATCTAACTGGGCTGCCCAGTAGGCCATAGGCCCTGCTACCGACTATGGGCCACCCGGGTTATCCGGATTAGAGACATGCAATGGTGACACCCATTTAGCATATCCCCAACAGCAAGTGAACGACTACATCACCCACGAGAATCCGATCTCGTTAACCGCTTTCGATCTTCGAGGGTTAGTACTCTATGAACTCGTTGCACCGATCTAGTAGATAGATCTTGGCTTGATCGTAGATTAGATCTTGATTTGTGTGTTCATGTGGTGGATTTTTTTGTTTTCCATGCTACGAACCCCTATAGTGGTATCAGAACCATTTCTGTGAGTAGATCTGTTGCACGAGTAGAAAACAATGGTCATTGTGGGCGTTGATGCTTTTGTTGTCAATTGCTTCTTGTGTACTTTGCATCTTGCAGGATGGTGGGATGAAGCGGCCCGGGCTAACCTTACATGACATCGTTCATGCGACTTTCTCCACGCTCAACATGCAACTTGTATTTCATAAGTGGATTTGCGGGTGTTTGTCTCTCCCAACATAGTGAAGATTCAATTTACAATGGGCGATTGACAATACTGGTATCAACATTGTGGTTCATGTTCGTAAGTTAGAACGGTTCTTATGCAAAAGACCTAGCCACGTAAAACATGCAAAGAAAGATTAGAGGCGTCTAACTTGTTTTTGCAGGGCTTATGTTGTGATGTGATATGGCCATGATTGTGATTATATGTGATGTATGCAATGATCCTTATTGTAAGTTGGCAACCGGCATGAGCCATATGGTTGTCTTTTAATTTCGTTTAAGACCTGCTTGTCTATTCATCAAAGTAGTTGTAATAGTTACTATTGGTGGAGGACAACCATGAAGCAGCGCCATGGACCTTGACGCCACTCCGGTGATGATGGAGATCATGTTCGTGCTTGAAGATGGAGATCAGAAGCACAAGAAGAAATGCCATATCATATCACATATTATGAATTGCATGTGATGTTAATCCTTTTATGCATCTTGTATTGATTAGATCGCGACGATAGCATTATAAGATGATCCCTCTCACAAAATATCAAGTAATAAAGTTTTCATCCTTAGTTAGCATCATTACCAAGACTCGTCATTTCGAAGCACCACGTGATGATCGGGTGTGATAGAATCAACATGTGCATACAACGGGAGCAAGCCAGATTTCCTCATGCAGAATCTAAGGTTAATCTTGATGAGCCTAGCATGTACAGACATGGTATCGGAACACGAATCACCGAATGGTAAAGCATGAGTCATAGATATGATGAACATGTTGATTGTTCTCCTTTGAAACTACATCATCTCTCATGATGATCGTACTTGGTGTAGTGGATTTGGTTCGTGTAATCACTAAAACAATGTGAGGGATATTGTTTTGAGTGGGAGTTCAAATAATAATATGATTAAAAGTTGAACACTATTTAGCATAAATTAAGTGAAAGTGAATTTTCATAGTTGTTGTAGTCATTGGCATCCGTTTACCACCTTGCGCTTAGTTTTAATTGAGATAATAGAACTATAGAATTCTGGATAGAAACTTTACAAATTGGTATTGTATTGTTTTCAAGTGTTAATATAAAGTTTAAAAGTCATATTGCAAACTTTCAGCAAGTTCCGTTTACTCCGTGAAGTTTGATAATTAGTATTAAAATAAGATTAACAATTCCAGTGTTAGTACATAGGTATCATGATTGTCTCCATGATTCTTGATATTCAAAAGACTGTTTTAATATCAAGGTTATGTAGGAGCTGAAAGAGTTTTTCAGAAACCATCATGTGTGGAAGATATTGGGATATCTGGAACGAATTTTTGGTTACAACATGATGGAGTATAATATGGCAATATTTATGTTCTCACATTCGATGAGAATTTACAAAAGGTTGGAGAACCTAGTTGTCCTAACCCTCCAAAAGGTTTTGGAGAGCAACATTATACTCGCGATCCACCGTTATAAGCTAAAGTATCTTGATCATTGAAATTACCATGATAAGAGTGAATATATGATGTAGATAAAATGTTTACTACACTGAAAGATTACTAAAGAATGGAATTTGAAAGAACACCAAACATTTAATGATGGTGATCTACTTCAAAGTGCAAGTCCAAAGACATTGGTATTTAACTATACATGCTTTGGACTATGTGTCATGTGTATGGCGCCACTATTGATGTTGATAGATTCTTTTGAAAGAAAAGGAAATACTGAAAGAGAAATCTAAGAAATATTTGGCAGAAAAGAAAGGACTTGAATTTTTCAGCTTAGGTATATAGATGATATACATGTTATGGTTATATTCTTTGCTTGTTAAACAATGTAGTTCTTGAGTATTTGATAATGAATTTGTTGGTATGAATTGTTATTCAAAACAACACAATTCATGAACTACAATGGCCTAAGTAACTAGCAAAATAATATGTGATGATATTCATAAAAAATACAGAAGTTATTGTGTTTCTCATTGATATCAAAACTTGCCTTCAAGATTTGTTTTAATCAGGTATTATGAGAACAAAAGGTTGTTCAAATAATTTTCTTATTCCATAATAGATGGATGATATACAAGTCTAGTTGGAGAAATCACATCCATAAAACTGATGCTAAAAATGTCGAAAGACAATTGATTGAAATATCACTTAGGAAGTGAAATCATCGTTTAAATTATAATGGAAAGAAAAAATTTAGAAACTCCATGATTGATGGAATTTTGGAGTCTTTTGATTTCGATCAAATGATATTTGTGAAACTTTCCTAGAGATAATTAAACTTCGGTCATACGCCAAAAGGGAACGCATGACTAGCTTATTGGAATATGTACATATTGTTGTATGAAGCCCATTATGTGTAGTCGAGAGCGATGGATTTCAACTTCATATGCTTTCTCCAAAAATTTGAGTGAATATATGTATATTTACTTAATAAGGATTAAGTATGAAACATTTGAAGAAGTTCAAAGACTTTCAAGATGAAGTGTAAAATCAATGTAACAAGAAAATAAAGAATTTATGATAAGATCATAAAGGAAGAAATTTTAAGTTACAAAGTTTAGCAAAACACCTAAGATTCTAGGAATCGTTCCATGTATTTGCATTTCCCGAAAACACCATAAGAGTATGGAGTGTTCGAGATATGTAATGAAACCTTGTTTGACATGGTAAGATCAAAGGTGTAATATATAAAACTGTCATTATATTTTAAAAGATTAAAAGCTTTAGAGACTACCGCTTTTACACTGAAAAGAGCTCCATCATGATCCAGTGAAATGACACCATATAAAGTTATGGTTTGGGGTAAAACCCAAGTTTTTCTTTCTTAAACATTGGAATGCTAGACATAAGTAAATGTGTACAACCAAAGTCGGATGAGCGTGTCTTTGTAGATTATTTCGAATAACTGTTGGGTATTCCTCCATAACACCGACGACAAGAGTGTTTGTCGCTTAGAACGTAAAGTTTCTTAAGAAGGATTTTTTCGTGAAAAGTTAAGTGGGAGGACAATAGAACTTTGATAAGTTTAAAAGAACCTTAGCTATATGTGCTGAGTTGCGCAGCACCGGAAAGCGGTCCGGAGGCAGCAACAATGCTCATGGCTCACGTGCCTCAAAGGTTGTAGACACGGAGGTCTAAGTTCCTATTGACAAGAAGGTCGGGTAAACAATCAAATACTAAGATTTGAGAGTAATGTTGGTTAACAATGATAAACCCACTATAAGCAAAGAAGCGATGATGGGACTGACTCCGTCAGATGGCTTTAAGCCTTAAAATCTATGATAGTTCCATACATGAGAAATCAAGTTTTGAACTTGGAAGACCCTCTAAAAAGGTGTAAAAAACTTATCAGTCGTATTTGGATCAATAAAGAAATATAAATGGATGTTTCACATCTATGAAATAGTCGACAAGTTTGGAATGAGTTCACGATAATATGCAAACACTTGACTATGACAAGATTTGATCATTCATAGCGATATTTAGTCTAGACGGATTAATGTAGCAACAACTACATATAATTTTGTTATGTGGTAGTTGAATAAAAAAAACAAGTTATTCCAATAGAATATTTACCTAGGACATGTACATGACACGATCCAAAAGGTTTTGTTAATTCAGATGATGCTAAAAGCGTATGCAAACCTCAATGGTTGATGTAAGCATCACGGAGTTGGAATCTTCACCGTGATGAAACTATTAAAAGAGTTTAATTTCATTAGAGATGATGAAGATTCTTGCGCTTGTAAGAAATTAAGTGGGAGTGCTAAGACATATTTCTAATACATTTGTGGAGCACATCTTGTTGATTGGAAATGATGTATCTTTTATTAACACAAGTTAAGAATTTAATCTCGATGAAAGACTTAGGAAAAAACCAAATATTTTGGCATCAATATCTATATGGATAGTTTGAGACACCAATATGGTTGTGCCAAATGTACATAGATGAGATATTGAATAAGTTCAATATGGAAATGACAAGAAAGGTTTTTTCCACACAAAAAGGATTAAATCTAAATTCAAGTGTATCGACACTTGGTATAAGTGAAACAAAGATTCAAGTATTTTTGATACTTGATGATTGAAATCACAAAGATATTTTATCAATCAAACTGTGATATGTACGCATCCAGATATGTCCTATACTCTAAATGTTATGAGCATATGCCAGAATTATTCATAGGATGATCATTAGAAAATAGTAAGGATATTCTTATGATCTTTTAAAAGAACTAAGAATATGTTATTTATGTAGAGGTGACAAATAGGTAGATAGTTCATTGTAAAAAGTTACATTGAGACTAGTTTTGTCACGAAGTACAAAATAAATTTATCTCAATCTAAACTAAGGGTGGCACAATATGATGGAAAGTAAGTTCCATAATGTATTTGGATGAGTTCCAAAGTTAAGACATTGTCACAAATACTACAAAAAAATGCTAAGTATGACTGCTATTATGGCATCAAAAGAGGGCATTTGTGTCAAGTAGTTTGTTATCAAACTAGGTGTGGTTCACAGTGGCTAGCACTATGAAGATATATTGTATGACAATATTATCAACATGTTTTAACCCCAGGGAACTAAAGGTCTCACCAAAGGACCCAATTTATACAAATACATCTCATTAGTGTCACATTCCAAAATTTTCCAAATTTTGAAATGTGAAAAATAAACAAACAAAAGAAACCAATGTTGAAATTTAGGGGGAAAAGAAACTTTTGCTTCTAAATGGAACATCAAAACCTTACTTGGACAAAATTTGAATGAAAAAGCAAAAAACAAATTTTCAAACAAATCAAATGCATTCATGCTTGGAATGTATCTTGAATTGAACACTTGGAAAAGTTAAACCAAAAACTTAAACCCTAATAAAAGGAATCATCTTCAAGATCACCTTAAGACTATGGCTTTGTTCCATATAAAAAGTTAGCAAAAACATTTCTAAATGACCAATAATGGTAAACAAAAATATTATAAAACCATGGTAATTGGTTTCACTCCAGTTGGAGCCATGGATAAAAACTTATGATTTTAATAAGATAAAAGAAAATATTCCAAGGTTAACAAAGGTCCTAGAAAAAACCAACACCAAATTGTGAACAAAGTAATCCTAAAAGGATTTAAAAAGATAAATAAATATTAAATAAAATTATACAAATTGGAATCACTATTTTTGGAGCTATAAATAAAAAGATATGAAATTTATAAGATAAAGAAAGAATTAAATAAATAAGAATTATTACAAAGATAATTTAAACCTTGGCTTAAATCCATAAGTAAATGGAATAAAAGTAATTTAAATAATATAAAAGAATAAAATATTATTTAAATAAAATTATATGGGCTTATGAACCATATTCAAATTTTATTTAAATAAATTCCAAAGAGCATCACTTAATTTTAAATGAATATAAATTGATAAAAAATATATTTGAATTGGACTATTTAATACACTAATAATTGGTATAAAATCTACTAAAAAGGTTGGTGACGGTTTGAATTCAAATTGAGGTTTGAATCAAATGTATTGAATAAAACCAGAAAACAGAAAAAGAAAAAGAAAACCACTAGAAAAAAAAGAGGAAAACCCTACCAGCACCCCCAGCCCAACCCAGGCCCAGCAACCCAACAACTGCCCACCCGGGCCACCTCTCTCTCCCCCACAGATTTTATTTTCTTACCCGCTACTCCCCGCACCCACCCACTGTTAGGAGGACCCCACCTCCACGTCACCATCGTCATCAACCCCGCGACCACGTCGCGATCCCCTCCTCGCCGTTTCTGGTCAAAATTCAATCGCGTTCGCTTAACTGCCGCAATAATATTTCCCCTCGAGCACGCCCTCTTAACCACCTCCCCCTCCTCTCTGTTTACCCTCAAGTTCCACACACACTACAAGGAAAAGGGCTATAGGTAATCCACACATCCGTGGCTCACGTGGTTAAAGTGCCCCACGGGTAAAACAGGCATGGCTTACCAGAGGGCAATGCTCTACTAGTAACTAGAACAACCGGGGTGCATGTTGTCTTAGTGCGCAAAAGATATGTTTGGGCCAGGGGCCTCCTGGCCACATGCCACATACCCGTAGCGCACATGGGGTAAGTGCGCTACGGTTGTTAGGGATAGACGTAGCGCACATGAGGCAAGTGCGCTACGCCTAGGTTAATCCCCCTCTGCTCCGTAAATGGGCAAACACATCCATGGCGCACTCCTATCATGTGCGCCACAGTTGTTATTAATGCCTGTGGCGCACTGGGGCCATGTGTGCCATGGATGTGTCGACCATTTTTTTGGAAGCTCCACTTTATGCACATGTGACTATCCACCACCCACACTGCACTTTCCCCTCCTTCTTCCTCCTTAGATCTAATCGAGATCCTCCTCCTTCCCACCTCAATTTCTCCATTCATTCACCATTTTTAGCATGTAGAACTTGCCTTGGATGTTACATACATATTAGAGTAAGCTCTCCTTCCGGACACGCCATCCTCTCAGTCTATCTCGTGCGCACCTCTCCTTTCCATCTTCTCGATCGGTCTCTCATCTTGGTAAGTTGTCCAGATAAGGATGTGTTCATGTGTATATGGATGATATGCTCATATGTATGTAGAGGATCGATGCTCATGTGTGTATGGATAGGATCGATGCTCATGTGTGTCTATATGGAGAGGATCGATGCTCATGCATGTGTATATGGAGAGGATCGATGCTCATGCATGTGTGTATGGAGAGGATGATATGTTCATGTGTATGGATCAGTCTCTCTTGTGTTTGTGTGTGAATGAGTTTCCATTTGTTTTGCCAAAATGTTGATTCATTTCCATTTTGGCAAGACATTGGCATTTCGCAAAGGTCCTTATTTAAGGATAGGTCATGCCGAAATTTTCTATCGACCATTGCATGGGTGCATTGATTATGTGGTTCTAATAAACTTCTAATTGTACCATGTACACCGCTTAGGCAAAAATGATCCTCATAATGAGCGAAGGCATTGTGGCTGGATTTTTACTTTTGTGATGTAATATAAGTGTGGAAGATCCTAAAAAAATCAGATACATTGAAATGTGCGACGGCTGACATGATACGAAATAACAAGACGGAGATAAGATGTCCGTACAGAAGATGCAAACTCAAATGGTTGATCGACCTAGATTCCGGGCATCTGCAGGCGCACCTGCTCCGCCATGGTTTCATGGATGGATACACTCGTTGGATAAGCGATGACGAAGACGATGGAGACGGTGAAGGTGGGCAACATGACGATGATCATCACGACGAGGATGAGCGAGATGATGAAGAGTCTCCTGGAGATGGTGAAGGTGAAGAATCAGACCAGGATGATGATGATCTAGATGCCGGAGGAGCAGGCGATGATGGAACACCGTCGGGCTAGGTGCAGGACCCTTATGTGCAAGAGCTACTTCTCAAGCAGATGAGTGACACCAGGGTTGCCGCTAGAGAGAAAGCCAAGCTTGTGCAACTTGAGAAAGACGCGGTTACTCCATTGTATGAAGGATGTAGGCCCGATGATATCCGGTTGAAACGCTCAAGGCTATGGAGATGAAGGCAAAACACAAATTGAGCGACACAAGCTTCGACGATATGATGGCATTCTAGCACGATCGTCTCCTAGAGGGGAACACGCGTCCAACTAGTATCGAGGACACCAAGAAAATCGTCTGTCCTCTCGATCTACCGCATGTTAGATACCACATATGCATCAATGATTGCATCATTTATCGGGGCGAGGACACGGAGAAAACCACATGTCCGGTGTGCGGCGTGATTTGATACAAGAAAGGGAACAAAGCACCTCGAAAAGTGGTATGGTACTTTCCTATCACTCCTCGTCTGCAGCGCTATTTCGCGGACCCTAAGGAAGCGAAGCTCATGCGATGGTATGCAGAAAGGAAGAAGCCAGGAGATGATGATGACCCCGGAAAAGGACGAGCTGCTGACGCACCCTTCAGTTGCTAGCCAGTGGAAATCATTGGACCTCGAATTCCTAGAATTCGGTGGAGATTCGAGGAACATCGGTCTTGGTGCGAGCACCGATGGACTCAATCTTTTCGGTAGCCAGAGCAGCACGCACAACACTTGGCCCGTGTTTGTATGGATGTACAACCTCCCTCCATGGTTGTGCATGAAGAAGAAGTACATACAAATGAGTATGCTAATTCAAGGGCCGAAACAACCTGATACCGACATCAATATGTATCTCGGGATGTTGAAAGAGGAGCTAGCCACGTTATGGGAATCTGGAGCCAATACTTACGACGTCGTCGCACAAGATTATTTCACTATGAGAGACGCGTTGGTCACTACGGTGCAAGGCTATCCATGTTGCGGGTATATCTCGGGGCAGATTATCCAAGGATTCTCCGCATGCGTTAGGTTCATGGATAACACAAGATATCTCCAACTAGAGAAAGATCCAGGGTCTTCGAAAAATGTTTTCATGGCGCACGGGAGGTGGCTCGGCAAGAATGATCCATGGAGAAAACGTGGAGATCTGTTCAATGGAAAATCCGAGACCCGAGGAATCCCAGAGCAGAGGAGCAGTGAAGAAGTGGAAGAATTGCTAAAACACTGGAAAGATTGTCCTAAGCCTAGAAAGAAGCGAAAGAGGCAGCAAGACAAGCCGCTGCTGAAGGTATGGAAAACAAGGTCTGTTTTCTGGGAGTTTCCATACCGGAAGTTTCTCCGCACGCCTCATAGCCTTGACATCATGCATATCACGAAAAAGTGTGCGAGAGTCTGGTCGCCACCATAATCAACATGCCAGATAGGACGAAAGATGGTCCAAAAGAAAGGCATGACCTGATATTCATGGGCATCCGGAAGGAGCTTCACGGAGGACGCACTACTCCTGATGATCAGGAAGATGACGATGATCAGGAGTCAAAGGTGACACAAGGTCATCAGAAGGGTAAAAAGTTCAAGAAGAACGGATATTACTGCCCTCCTTCTTGCTTCACTCTAAGCCAGGATGAGATCAGACAGTTTTTCAAGTGCCTTCTAGGAGTCAAATTTCCTTATGGCTACGCGGGCAAGATAAGCAGATACCTAGACGAGGCAAAGCAGAGGTTCAGTGGCATGAAGTCTCACAACTGTGCCGTGCTAATGACGTAGGTACTTCCGGTTGCACTAAGAGGGATAATGGACGAGCACGTCCATGAAACGTTGTTTGGCCTCTACAAGTTTTTCGACGTCATCTCTAGAAAGTCGATTGGCGTGAATCAGCTCGGGAGGCTACATGAGGAGATCGTGCTGATACTATGCAAGAATGAGGTATACTTCCCTCCCGTATTCTTCGACATTAGGGTTTAGGACGACAAAGACTTTGATGATCAGTTCTTCAACACTCAGTTGAACAACAAAGACCTAGCTGGTGGCCCCACAAATAAACCCACTGTCACCAAGCGTCTGTTTGGTTCTCAGGAGACGCCTCCAGCTTGCGCCTTCACCGAGCCAGCTGATACAACCAACCGACCCTTTATTCTAAGCCCTGACACACTATATAGGTGGCCGGTGCTCAGATTGTGCTGCCTGCCCGCTCTCCAAAAGGAAAAAAAGGCCAGGAAAAGAAAATGTAGCAGCTCGAGCCAGCCGGTGGCGTCAACTGCGAACCCGATTAGGTTTCGGGACGGGCCACCAAGAACAGAGAGTATTATGTGGAGGATTCATGTGGCGGGTGAGCCCATGATACCTAAGAATTTGTGGAGGATCGCCAGTTCAGAACTGAAGAGTGTGCATGACGGTGTGCTGACGGTAAGAGACGCCTTCTGGCGGAGAAAGATCCTTCGCACCTGGTATTCTTGGTTAAGGTGCCACTAGGCTTGGGCTTCGTCGACAATGTCCCCGCGGATATATTCTTCCTGCGGTTTGACGACATCTTTAATATGTTCCACCTATACCTGTTGCACTATACCATGGTCCGCCTGTTTTCTCTCAGCCAGGCCATGCAGATCATTAGAGAGAACACACCGGGCATCGCTATAGTGGACCCCTACTACATGCATGACGGCTTCTTGGGAAGCGTCGTTGAACAACATTTCGTGGCCTCATACCTAAAAAGAATCTTCGTGGCGAACAAGACAAAGGAATACATTCTTGTGCCTCACTTTCCCGAGTAAGTCATTATTCACTCGCCACCATCGATTGGCTTTATTAGATTATCATCATTCTTTTTCCAACACATTCCAATTGAATTTTTTTGCGCAGAGATGAACACTGCATGCTCATCTCCTTATCGCCAAAGAATTCGCATGCCACGTATTTCAACTCGGGGAGTCCAGAAAAGAAGAAAAACTACGACAAGATCAAGGAAGTTCTGGATGATGCTCTCACTTGCTATGCCTCGACGGAAGGCACCACCTTCGTGCGTAAGAAGGTCAAGTTTAGTAGGCATGTCTTCAACCACATAATGGAGTTCCCCTGCGTGAAGCAGCCGGAAGGCAGTAAGAAGGAAGCCTACTGCACACTCCATCACATGAGGGCGTTCCTACTATACCAGCATAATTCTACACGGCCAGATCATCTCAAACAGTCGGCCGAAGCCAAGGCCAAGATCACTGATTCAGATATTAGACAAGAGATGTATCGCATCCAGCAGCAGTTTGGGGCAATCATCTTTCATGATGTCATGACTTCGGGTAGGGGGGGTCTTCTCTGAAGGAAATCTCCCGAATAACTGTGACATAGAAGATCGCCTAGAGATAAAAGGTGACTATAGGAAGTTCATGACGAGATAAGGCGTCCTCCCGTTCCCTAGGCCGATCCAGAAGTCTTGATGTTGGCCTAGTTGTAGTTCCAAACTATGTGTGTGTGGACAAGTGTACATGCTACTACTTATCTTATTAGGTTTATGAATCATCGCTTACTTCTTTTTCTTATTATTATTATATATGAATCAATGCTTGGTTTTTTTGCTTACTCTTTGGTCCTTTGCTCACTTTGGTCCTTGTTTTTCCTTATTTTAGTATTTATATGCGAATGCCGATGATTGAAATGTCGTGGCACACTATATATATGTGAATGTGATACTACAGGATCGTTAGCCTTGTGCTATGCACAAGTCCAGGTCTTGTGCATCCTACTTGGCTTACAGTTCCATCATAGCATATTCCTGTGTCCAACAACCTAGTTATATATGAGGCATTCTTTTTGAGTTACTTTGGTCTTTTTCGAGAATGCCGATGATTGAAATGTCATGGCACACTATATATGTGAATGTGCTGCGACGGGATTATCTGCCTTGTGCGATGCACAAGTCCAGGTGTTGTGCATCCTACTTGGCGGACTGTTCCGTCGTAGCATATTCCTGTGTCCAACGACCTAGTTATATATGAGGCATTCTTTTTGAGTTACTTTGTTCTTTTTCGAGAATGCTGATGATTGAAATGTCGTGGCACACTATATATGTGAATATGCTGCGACGGGATTGTACGCCTTGTGCTATGCATAAGTCCAGGTGTTGTGCATCCTACTTGGCATACAGTTCCATCGTAGCATATTCCTGTGTCCAACAACCTAGTTATATATGAGGCATGCTTTTTGAGTTACTTTGGTCTTTTTGAGTTGGGAGTACTTTCTATAAGTGTATCTTCATATGCGACTTTAATTATACATGTTTTTTCAATCACCGGTTAATTATTATTGCCTACTTGTAGATGACGTGGCACGTCGTGTACAAGGGACGGGTTCTCGGGGTCTACGATGATTGGGAAGACTACCGGAGACAGGTGCACCATTTCAGCGGCAATAGCTACAAAGGGTACAATACTATGGCAGAGGCGGAAGCTAGATACACATGCTATCTAGCGGGAGTTAGGACGAGGAATCGGATGAAGACCTACACCTTCGTCACAGTGATGCTTATCGTCTTTGGTTGTTTATCCCGCGCTTGTTTCTAGCTTGTTTAGATGTCTAGGCAAGCTTCCGAGCTCTAACTTGTTCGAGACACATGTATTCGCATGTCACCAACTACTTTATAACTTGATCGAAACAATGTAACTTATACTATGTATTCATGTATGGGACTTATCTATATGTATTTGTTTCAATCTTGTTTTGCAAATTGTGTATTTATATATATAACTGTATATCTTATATCTGTGTGTGTATATCTGCCTGTAATATTGTATATAATCTGTATTGTATATCATTTGCCTCAGAAATTAAAAAAAAACAAAAAAGATGCCCGTGGCGCACATGGCATGGCTTTAGTGGCGCACTGCAACTAAAGCGCACATGCCAGCAATTAGTGGTGCACTGCCATGTGCGCCACAGGAAACAATACCCGTAGCGCACCTGCCTTCCTAGCCGTGGCGCACTGGCAGGTGCGCTACTACTATCTCGAGATACCCGTAGCACACCAGGCAGTGCGGGTAAGAGATAGCCGCAGCACGAGGCTAGTGGCGCACCACTAGTGCGCCACGGATGCCCTTTTCAGGTGCGCCACGCTGGCCCTTTTCCTAGTAGGGACACTGAGAGCCCCCAGGCTACCAGCAATTCGACTTGCGCCGCCACAGCACTGGCGGTCTCCGGCGAGAAATCCAGTGAGCACTGACCTCCCCACGCTCTCTGGTTCACACGTCCTTGATCACCATCACCTTGCACTTATTTTGATACTCTCCGTTTGTCCGTGGACGCCCTATAGGCTTGCCTCCGTCCTTACCTGCAAGCAGCCGACAGAGCGCGCAACTCCGGCGAGAGATTAACGACGACTCCGTGCGCCCCTTGCCCTCTAGTAAGTTTCCCCGCTACCCTTGTACTCGTCTGCATCTCCCCGATGCCTTAATTTTCTTGCGTGCGCCCCAAGTGCTCGACTCTGTCGATATCTGCGACCACCGACGCTGACGCAAACTCCGACAAGGAACCCCAGCCCAATCTGTGCGCCCCTGCTTCAACCAAGACCACCCCGAGCTCACCTCGCCATGGCGACCCTGGTAATGCCCTTTACCCCCTCCCTTGCACCTAGAATCACCGGAATGCCACCCACCCGCTGCGCCGCCGCCGCGCACCGTCGACAGCGCCACCCATCTTTGGTTAGTGCACCTTGATCTGTAGGATCTAGATCTAAGGGCTATGATAGATCACTTAAACGAACGTGTATCAATCCATCTAAGCCGCACGTTTTAATTAGATCCAACGTCCCACGATGTTGATCCTGCCGAAGCGGTATCGACCAATAGAAACACGCCGCGTGGCAGAGAGTTTGATTTAAAATCCAGGAAATTATCTATTAGATGTTTAAACTTGTAAAATCAATAACTTTTGATCTGTTTTTCCAAAAATTACAAATTGTATATCAATGGATTCCGAAAAATGAGACCTTTGCACCTATGGCCTTACTTTGGTCTTTTGATTCGGAAAATTAGAGTTTTATGCAGAGACATGTTTAGGTCTATTTTGAGTATAAAAATTGTTCTAAAAATTAATTTTGAGTGAAACCTTTTACAAATGGTTTTGTTTTGCACCCTCTGACCATAAACACAAACATTTGAAATCAAAAATATATTTTGTTAGCACTATAAAATATTCCTATGAATAAAAGCATTTCTAGTAAAATAAAAATGATTTAAATGACTTATTTTCACTAACTTGGTTTTAAATGAATTTCCGCATTTATAAAAGACCAGTAAGTGTTTTGAAATTTTTAGAACCTTGGTAGAAACAACTTTTTCAATAAAACAACCTTTTGCATACTTGCATGCATTTCTTGTTTACTTGTTTTATTATTTTTTTTGTTTGAGTGCTAGTTTTGAATGTGTGTTTGCTTGATTGTGATGTAGTGAACTTTGAGGAAGTGTGACATTTGCAAGATCAAGGAGAGTACCTAGATTCTCTACTAAAAAGGCAAGTGATACTTTGGTCATCAAAATTCCCATCTTTTCGTGATATTTTTTGTAGTATGCATGATAGGACTATTTTGTGTAATTCTATGCTATGCTATGGTAGATCCTACAGAATATATCTTGGTAGGAATTTCCCTAAGTTAAGAGACATGTTATGCTAGCATGCTTAGCCTAGCTATTAGAAATCAAGCGTGGGAATTCATGTTATGATACTATGGAGAAGTTATGCCTATGTGTTTTTGACTAAGAAAACAACTTGTTAATGAAACATATGGGTGGAATGGTAATTGCATGGATGGATTTTTGTTGAGTGTTTACCCAGGGCCCATTTCTATGGTTTACCCTGGTGTATCTCACTTGTGGATGGCCACCTAGGAAAAAGAGATTTGAGATGTTTAGTGTTGAGAAGCTTCTAGTGCAACCACATGGCATATGGGCTCTGCCTTGACCAACTAGGTTGCAAGAACTCAGGCGGATAGACAGAAGGTTGTAGTGATGATAGGATGCAAGAACATTGGTGATCTGAGGGATTGCTTATGAAAAGTCTCGTCTCGATGCATGTCGATTCTTGTGGGGAAAGTGCACCACCTCTCGAGAGGATAAAACCTAAGTACTTAGCCATGTCCCTTGTAATGGCAATTTTGAGCATCAAAGACATTGAAATGATCAAGAATCTCCTCATCCCAATTTCTCTAAATTAAAACTTGTTTGGTGAACAAGGGTAGAACCTAGTGTGTATCCAGTGTGCCATGTTTGATGAAGAGTTTTGAAAAAGAGAAAAACTATTTTACAAAGGACAGGGAAAACTTATTTTATGCAAAGGCCAGCCAAAACTCCACTTATCCATATATTCATGTAGATGCTAGATTCTCTATATCAAAATGATATCACTTGCCAATACAATTCAAATGTATTGACCCTTGTGGCTGTAACTTATCATGTTGCAGGTTTGTTTGATGTTAGTGAAGTTTGTTGAGTAGGTATTACAAGTCTACAACCAACATGTTTGCATGTGGAATATGAAGATGAAGGACTCCATGCCTTATAGTTATATGTACTCCTTTGTAATAAGATAGCCATATGAGCTATGTAAGTTGTAATGAACTATTTTATTCCTGGTTATGAGTTGTAATATGACCTTTGTTTCTGGATATTACATCTTAAACAGTGGGTGCTAGCTAATAGATCCAGGGACTAGCACTGTAAACATAGGGATCTCTACCTTATCAGGTTGGGACTTCTACAGATGGTATCAGAGCACTGTGTTGCCTGTAGGTTTGTAACCCTAGGATTTGGATAACCCCTTAGAAAAAATAGGAGTTGTATTTATACTAAACTTATTTACAAACAATCTTGTAAACTATTTCCTCAGCATTTTTTTTGATTCTACATCTCTCCCTTTTCTACTTGATGGACAAAAACTTCAACATGAGCAAGGACTTCAACATCACCAATGACTTCAGCTTAAACATCTCAAAGGACTTCAGCTTCACCTTCACTAAGGACTTCAACTTGGACATCACTAAGGACTCCAAGTGAGATAAGAATAATACTCAAGACTTGGAGACTAAGGAAAGTCAACTCATGAGGAAACATTATAGATATCACCTTTGAGCCTTGTGACCAAGATGCAAGAATTTCTTCCAAGGATACCATGATCTTGTTCATGAAGTAACAACTAAGAAGATGGAATGATCTCAAGTGAACCCCATAGTTGGACCACCAAACTAGTGTTTAGTTTAAATAGATTTATTGATCATACCAACCTATGTGGTATAGCAAAAATATTTTGTTTGCCTAAGTTATGCTTGAACCTCGTTGTTTGAGTGGAATGCATGATTGTGATTGCTTGTACATTGCTTTGTGTGAATTGTTGTGTGTGAGTAGAATTCTCTCCCTAGAAATCTTTTATCTGTTCTAATCCCATCCCAACCCAAACAGATGACTTCTCCAAGAGACCACAACTCCAACATCAAGGATGGTGACAGCAACAACCTCGATATGCACATCACTGTACAACTGCTAGCAACCCAAGCTAAGTTGAATCAAGTGACAACCCAATTTTTAGCCAATAACCACAACAACACTGAGTTAGACCCAACCATGCTAAAGTTCCTAGGATCCCAATCCCAATTGTTGCAAAGTATGACCAATCATATGATCACCATGAGAAGCAACCGTTCCCGAAGAGATTGTGACAACAATGATTTCAAGGATGATCTTGTGGGAAGAGCTCAAGCCTTCAAAATATGTGGAGACATAGGACACACCTAAAGAGCATATTGACTAGTGCCCAAATTGTGATGGAAGTCATCCAGCTAGACATTGCCCCACATCTCAAGTTACCTGTTTCCTGTGTAAAGGAAATGATCATGTCACTTTCCAATGCCACATCTATCCTATAGTTCAACAGATGAAGCATCAAGCTAAGGATGGAAAACATCAAGTCTTTGGAAACATCCATGAAGGTACAACTTCCACCAAGAATGATGAAGACAAAGTCAAATCTTAGTATGCACCTCCATACAAGGTAACAACTTTGGTGAACAAAATAGGAAACGTGGACGTTATACTAGGAACCGTTCTAAGAACCGAGGAAGTTTTCCTACATTTGTGGTGAAGTATGAAGAACTTGAACTAAGAGACCTCCCAGATTTGAAGAGACCCAAAAAGAAGAAGGGCCAAGGAAACAAACAAGAGATAGTGATACCAAGGATAAAGAGAGATATTAGCCAGGTAATGTGCTAAAATTGCAAAGAGTTAGGCCATTATGCGTATGATTGTCCAAAAAAGGAGAAGAGCGAGACAAGCAAATTTGGAAAGGACCTCAACCTTGTAACATGTTTTAAATGTGGTGATAAGGTACACTATGCAAACAACTATCCGGAGAGGATTCATCAAGGCACCAAGTAAGCCAAGATGCGATCTAGTTAAAATCCTTTTAAGGGTGGTAGTACCCTAGATGTCCTAAAAACAACTTGTAGTTTCTATCCTTCCCGAATTTCGGGACGAGATTCCTTTTAAGGGTGGTAGTCTGTCACATCCCAAAATTTTCCAAAATTTGAAATGTGAAAAATAAACAAACAAAAGAAACCAATGTTGAAATTTAGGGGGAAAAGAAACTTTTGTTTCTAAATGGAAACATCAAAACCTTACTTGGACAAAATTTGAATGAAAAATCAACAAACAAATTTTCAAACAAATCAAATGCATTCATGCTTGGAATGTATCTTGAATTGAACACATGGAAAAGTTAAACCAAAAACTTAAACCCTAATAAAAGGAATCATCTTCAAGATCACCTTAAGACTATGGCTTTGTTCCATATAAAAATTTAGTAACAACATTTCTAAATGACCAATAATGGTAAACAAAAATATTATAAAACCATGGGAATTGGTTTCTCCATTTAGATCCATGGATAAAAACTTATGATTTTAATAAGATAAAAGAAAATATTCCAAGGTTAATAAAGATCCTAGCATAAAACCAACACCAAATTGTGAACAAAGTAATCCTAAAAGGATTTAAAAAGATAAATAAATATTAAATAAAATTATACAAATTGGAATCACTATTTTTGGAGATATAAATAAAAAGATATGAAATTTATAAGATAAAGAAAGAATTAAATAAATATGAATTATTGCAAAGATAATTTAAACCTTGGCTTAAATCCATAAGTAAATGGAATAAAAGTATTTTAAATAATATAAAAGAATAAAGATTATTTAAGTAAAATTATATGGGCTTATGAACCATATTCAAATTTTATTTAAATAAATGCCAAAGCGCATCACTTTAATTTTAAATGAATATAAATTGATAAAAAATATTTGAATTGGACTATTTAATACACTAATGATTGGTATAAAATCTACTAAAAAGGTTGGTGAAGGTTTGAATTCAAATTGAGGTTTGAATCAAATGTTTTGAATAAAACTAGAAAACAGAAAAAGGAAAAGAAAACACTAGAAAAAAGAGAGGAAAACCCTACCAGCACCCCCAGCCCAACCCAAGCCTAGCCCACCCGGGCCACCTCTCTCTCCCCAGCAGATTTTCTTTTCTTACCCGCTACTCCCTGCACCCACCCACTGTCAGGACGACCCCACCTCCATGTCACCATCGTCATCAACCTCACGACCATGCCGCGATCCCCTCCTCGCCGTTTCTGGTCAAAATTCAATCGCGTTAATTCGCTTAACTACCGCAGTAATATTTACCCTCGACCATGCCCTCTTAACCACCTCCCCCTCTTCTCTGTTTCCCCTCAAGTTCCACACACCGAGAGCCCCCAGGCTGCCAGCAATTCGATTCGCGCCGACGCAGCACTGACGGTCTCCGGCGAGAAATCCGGTGAGCCCTGACCTCGCCACGCTCTCTGGTTCACACGTCCTTGATCTCCATCACCTTGCGCTTCTCCTGATACTCTCCATTTGTCCACGGACGCCCTATAGGCTCACCTCCGTCCTCATCTGCAAGCAGCCGACGGAGCGCGCAACTCCGGCAAGAGATTAACGACGACTCCGTGCGCCCCTTGCCCTCTGGTAGGTTTCCCCGCGACCCTTGTACTCGTGCGCATATCCCTGATGCCTTGATTTTCTTGCGTGCGCCCCAGGTGCTTGACTATGTCGATCTCTGCGACCACCAACACCGACGCAAACTCCGACGAGGAACCCCAGCCCAATTTGTGCGCCCCTGCTTCAACCAAGAGCACCCCCGATCTCACCTCGCCACGGCGACCCTGGTAACGCCCTGTACCCCCTCCCTTTCCCCCTAGAATCATCGGAACGCCACCCACCCGACGTGCCACCGCCGCGCACCGTCGACAGCGCTGCCCATCTTTGGTCAATGCACCTTGATTCGTAGGATCTAGATCTAAGGGCTACGATAGATCACTTAAACGAAGGGGTATCAATTTATGTGAGCCACACATTTTACTTAGATCCAATGGCCCACGATATTGTAACTGCCTAAGTGGTATCGACCAATAGAAACACGCGTGTGGCAGAGAGTTTGATATAAAATCCAGGAAATTATCTATTAGATGTTTAAACTTGTAAAATCAATAAATTTTGATCTGTTTGTCCAAAAATTACAAATTTTATATCAATGGATTCATAAAAATGAGCCCTTTTAACCTATGGCCTTACTTTGGTCTTTTGCTTCTGAAAAAATAGATTTTTATGCAGAGACATGTTTAGGGCTATTTTGAGTGTAAAAATTGTTCTAAAAATTATTTTTGAGTGAAACCTTTTACAAATGGTTTTGTTTTGAACCCTCCAACAATAAAAACTAACATTTGAAATCAAAAGCTTATTTTGTTAGAACTAGAAAATATTGCTTTGAATAAAAGCATTTCTAGTAAAACAAAAATGATTTAAATGACTTATTTTCACTAACTTGGTTTTAAATGAATTTCCACTTTTATAAAAGACCAGAGGTGTTTTTAAATGTTTATAACCTTGTTAGAAACAAAAATTTCAATAAAAAAACCTTTTGCATGCTTGCATGCATTTATTGTTTACTTTCTTTTTTGAGTGCTAGTTTTGAATGTGTGATTTGCTCGATTGTGATGTAGTGAACTTTGAGGAAGTGTAACATTTGCAAGATCAAGGAGAGTACCTAGATTCTCTACTAAAAGGCAAGTGAAACTTTGTTCATCAAAAGTCCTATCTTTTCAATATTGCATTAGTGATATTTTTGAAGTATGCACGATAGAACTATTTCGTGTAATTCCATGCTATGCTATGGTAGATCCTATAGAATATATCTTGGTAGGAATTTACCTAAGTTAAGAGACATGTTATGCTAGCATTCTTAGCCTAGATATTAGAAATGAAGGGTGGGAATTCATGTTATGATATTATGGAAAAGTTATGCCTATGTGTTTTTTACTAAGAAAACAACTTGTTAATGAAACACCTGGGTGGAATGGTAATTGCATGGATGGATTTTTGTTGAGTGTTTACCCAGGGCCCATTTCTATGGTTTACCCTGGTGTATCTCACTTGTGGATGGCCACCCAGGAACAAAGAGATTTGAGATGTTTAGTGTTGAGAAGTGTAACATCCAAAAAATCATGATTTCAAAGTTTGCATATCATTCATAATCATTTTAGGATCAATTTCAAATAATATTTCAAAAACAGAAGCATTTGTTGTCTATTATTTTATGTAAGCAAGGCAACGGCCTTATTGCTACTCTCTAATATGAGAATACTTGTTTTAACCAGAAAAGATTTGAACATAGTTTTGATTGATGGTTCCAAAGCTTGGTCAAAGTTTTCAAAACAAAGTATGAATTCAAAACCATTCATATGCCTAATATAAATAAATAATTAAAGCTTGATTTATTTCTAAAATCCAATGGGCCAATGTATTTTTGAGTGAACAACATTGTTTTATAGACAAATATGTGAAAGGACCACTTTACAAAAATTCAGAACAAGTTTGAATTCAAACCCATATGAAAAGCATTTGAAAATGATTTCAGATAATCAAAATAGAAATGGAAAAGAATAAAAGAAAACAGAAAAGGTCGGCGCCACCAAACAGGATCAGCACCCAAAACAGCCCACGAGCCCACCCGGGAACCTCCCCCTTTACTCTCTTTTTCTCACTCTGCCCGCGCGCACCCACTCGTTGATGCCCCGGACCCACTTGCCCCGTCACCCTTCGTCCCCAAATCCCGTGACGACCAGCTCGCCACTGCAGTTTCTTCCCCATTCAAACCCGACGAAATCGCGCTTGATTGCCATTGATTCGCCAAATAAATTCCTCCCCCGCTCTGGCTATTTAAACCTCTCCCTCTCCGCGTCATTTTCCCCCACTCAGCACCACCAGAGCGCCGCCAGGCTACCAGTATTGAGCTTCACACCGCCGCTGTTCCGACGAGCTCTGCCGAGCTATTGTGGTGAGCACCGAGCACCCCCCTATCTCTGGTTCACGCACCTGTGTTCGCCAGGTTCCTGCGCACATGTTGATGCTTTCCATTTGTTTCTGTGTGGCCTAGGTCGTCGCCTTCGTCTTCGAATGAGAGAAACCAACGACGAGACGTACTCCGGCGAGCGATTCTGCTTGTGTCCATGCAGCTCCGCCCCAACCGCGACCACATTGAGCATCTCCATGTCTTCGCGACCTCGGTAAGCACCAACGCACCTCCCCTGCACCTCTGGCCTCGTCGGTGTGTCACCGCCAGAGGCTTCGCCGCCGCCAGCGCCATTCGCACCGCTAGATCTTGGTCAGATAGGTCTGATCCATTGGATCTAGATCCAAAGGCCATGATTAGATTTTAGTTGAAGCGGTACAAACAGATCTGGGCCGTGCATCGTTAGTTAGATCCTACGGTCCGTGAGCGTGATCCGGCCGAACCGGTATGCACCAATCAGAAGCTGCCGCGTGGCTAGGTTTTAGTTTTAAAATTTGAATTTAGATCTATTAGTTATTTAAACTTGTAAATTCAATAACTTTTGATCTGTTTATCCAAAAATTACACATAATATACCATTGGAATCACAAAAAGAAATCCTACACATCTATGGGCTTGGTTTTGTATTTTGCCTCTGCTAAAATAGAATTTTAAGCAGAGATATTTGTAGGCACATTGTGTGTATAAAAATTATTTGGAAAATGTTTTAAAGGCCAAATTAAGTTTATTTGGTGTATAATTGTTTTGTTTATTGTTCAGTACTGTTTACTTGTCTTGTTTGGTTTATAAAAATCATCACATGGCATTTGCATGCATTCATATATTTTTGCGTGTTTATGTGATATGTGAATTTGGTGCTATCATTTTATGTGTAGATTTTGGTGCTAGTGGTGATTGTGACTGTGAGGATTGTTGTTACTCCCCCAACTACCAAGGAAAGTGGTAATTCATACTTTTGTCCCAATATTTTGACTATGCATTAGAAATATTTTGTATAGGACTTGCATGATAATTTTTGCTAAGTATCTATATGATATGCTTGGGAAATCCTAGTAGTTGTAGAACTGTTAGAATTTTCTCTAACTTAAGATACTTGCAATTGACATGCTTAGTATAGCTAGTAGCAACCAAGGGTGGTTTATATACACATGCTATGGAAAATATTTCTAAGTCTTGGACTTATGTTTTGCTTAATAAAACAACTAAGTGAATGAAACACTTGGGTGGAATGGTAATTGCTTGGTGGATTTTGGTTGAGTGGTTACCATGGCCCATTTTCCAATGGTCTACCCTGTGTATCTCACTTGTGGATTGCCACCCAGGAACAAAGGGATTTGAGATGCCAAATGTAAAGAAGCTTCTAGTGCAGCCACATGGAATTATGGGCTCTGCCTGGATCATATAGGTTGCAATAACTTAGCCAAATGGACAGTTCGTGGTAGGGGATGATAGGTTTGGAGCGCGTCCATTTTGGTATAAGGGAAGGCTTCTGAAAGGTCCTGTCTTTATGAAAATCAAGTCTTGTGGGTAAAGTGCACCACGTCTGCAGAAGGAAGAAACTAAGTACTTAGCCGTGTCCCCGGTAATGGACAATTTGAGCATCAAGACATGGAAGCTATCAAGAATCTTATCATCCCAATTTATAAGATAAAACTTGTGGTTGAACAAGGGTGAAGGTTCACCAATGTCTATTGGTGGTTCCTTGGGAGTTTTTGCCAAACAAAAACTTAGTGTTTTCAACTGATAGGTAAAACCTATTTTTGAGCAAAGCAAGCCTAAGCTACACTGAGATAAATTCATGTAGAAGCTAGATACTTTTATTCTACTAAGGTATCACTTGCCAATACTATTCCAATGTATTGACCCACTATGGCTGTAACTTGTGATGTTGTAGGTTACTCTGATGAGGATTAGGGTTATGAGTCTACACTCAACATGCTTGCCTGTGGCACATGAAGATGAAGACTTTTATTTATATTGTTAAGTTATACTCTTGTACTAGCCTATGGCTATGGAGTTGTAAAAGACTATGTTATCTCTGGAATGACGATGTAATAATGACCTTTGTTTCTGTGTACTTCATCTTAAACTGTGGATGCTAGCAATTGATCCAGGGACTAGCATTGCAATCACAGGGACCTTTACCTTTATAAAGGCGGGGTCTTACAGATGGTATCAGAGCACTGTGTTGCCTGTAGGATTATGACCCTAGGATTGGATTAGAAACCACTAAGGAAAAAATTTCAACATTTTGAAAGATTTCCACACTTGTCTTTTTCTTCTCGTAAACTTTTCTAATATTCTTTCTCATCTCTATTTGTAGATGAACTCCATCAACGAAGCCGTAAGTAAGGGTCCACTCATGACCATTACTTTGCATTGTGAGACTGAATTTTCCAAGGCCCTCAAGAACCTTATGGTTACCATGGGGATGCATGGTGCATTTGTGTACAAAGGATTCCCTGTGATGGATAAAGGAGAAGAGTACTGGTGGGTGCAACTTCACTTGTACAAAAACAAGGAAGACAACCATAAGGAGTCAGGATTCTGCATGGTCACCAACTCAGAAATGCACACAACATTCTTTGACTCTGCAAGAAATGCATATTGGAATGCTATCAAGGAGATTGGTGATAGATTCAAGTGCATAATGCTCAACACCCAAAATGACCTTAGAGAACAAAAGAAGCGTACCCAGGACTTAGAGGCTGCTAACCAACGTCTAAGAGAAGACATTATAGATTTGGCAATGGAATCATGTGATCAAGATCGACAGATTGCCTCTAGGGATGCCCTGATAGCTAACTTGGCAAGTGAGTGGGTATTCTAATGTACTCCGTTAGTTGGACCACCACACTTATCATTTTTACTTCCAAAAATTTGTCTAAGTTATGTTGAACCTTTGATGTTTGTATTGGATTTGTGTATGCCATGACTTGTGTGATTGTTGCAAAAGATGTGCTTGTGATATTTTGTCTTGTGATTTTCTCTATTTGATGTTGATTCTAACTTTTATCTATCTTATAAAAATAGATGCCTAATGTTATTATCAACACGGACGAGGAGTTCAAGGGAACTCGTCTCATTGAGCTCACTAGTGTGCTCAACCTTCCACTTCCTAGCATCATGACACTTCCACTCACCAAGTTTGAGAGGAAGGACCTTTGGGGTTTCAGAGTCACCCAGCCCGGACGCCAGACAAAGCCAACCACGGAGACCATCACTTTCAAGCTGATGCATGACGACAAGGAGAAAGGCCTAGATGTAGTCATGCAGGAGTTACTTGGGCGCCTGGTAGGGAGACACTCCACCGAGCTTAGAGATATTTACTTTCACACCTTCGGGAGACACAACAAGGAGGGTGAGGCCATAGAGTACGAGGATGCTGCTAGAGAGATGATGGAGCCAATTTGTCTGTACCTCCAGGACCTATCATGCTTAGCAATGATGAGCTCCAGGTTCAGCTTCGTGAGAAGGACAAGCTCTTCACGGAGCAAGACGAGATAGTCAAGGAAATGGAGGCCAAGTTTGAAAGACAGGAACAAGAAGATCCGGGAGATGAAGGAAGAGCTTGAGGCCAAGGACTTTAAGCTTGAGCATCAGCATGGAGTGATCGAGAGGCTTCGCTCCTAGAAGAGGGCTCTTAGGGCCAAGATAGTGGCCTTGACTACTAGTGTTGATGAGTACAAGACCTCCATGGAGAATGCAGGTCTTACCCTCGTTGACATAGAGATTGATGCGGAGGAGTAGTGTAGACTACTCGATTATCTTTCATACTTTTGATAATTGAGTCGCAATGACTATCCAACATGTGGGTGGCTTGCTATGGTGTGTTTGCATTTCCAAACTTGTTGTTTATGTCATTCAAACTCTACGTTATTTTGATACTTGGTTATTGTGATTGTCTATGTGATGTATTGTGCATGTTAAGCATCTATGGATATCTCATTCTTATCCTTATGAAAAACACAGATGCCTCCTCGACGTGCCAACCCCAACCCAAACAACAACAACAATGTCACTCCCGAGATGCAACAGTTGATGACAGCACAGGCACAACTGATGCAGATGATGACCACTTTCATGCAGAGCCAGAATCAGAATAACAACAACAACAATAACAATAAAAACAACAACAACAACCAGAATAATCCGCCAGGATTTGACATGCTCACCAGATTTCTAAGACTGAGGCCTGCAAAGTTCTCATGAACCACTGATCAAATGGTGGCCAATGATTGGCTACGTTCAGTGAACAAGGATTTGGTGACTGTCGACTAAACTGACGATGAGAAGGTCAGGTTTGCAGCACATCTGCTGGAAGGGCCAGCAGCAACC
Source organism: Avena longiglumis (assembly GCA_030063025.1). Lineage (NCBI taxonomy): Eukaryota > Viridiplantae > Streptophyta > Magnoliopsida > Poales > Poaceae > Avena > Avena longiglumis. The sequence goes on along the minus strand of CP125973.1, from coordinate 441,113,503 downwards.
TGGTGGGACAACTTTTAGATCACCACCCCCATTGAGGATGTGACATGGGCTATCTTTGAGGATGGATTCCGTACAGCTCACATATCATCCGGAGTGATGAATTTGAAGAAGAAGGAGTTCCACAACCTGAAACAGCGTCACTGCAGCGTGGCCAAGTATATTGAGGAGTTCAACAATCTGGCGCGTTATGCACCGGATGAAGTTGTTACTGATGCCAAGAGAAAGGTGTTGCCTGCCAAAACCCACCGGCGAGCAGCGACTGACAACACGAAGAGCCGGGAGGCTCCCAGGACTGCTGGTGGGCCCTGGTCCCTCGGGCGACGGCCCGCAAAAGCTCCGGCACACGTCCTGGCTTGGTTCGAGGGCGTGCCACCTGACCTATACCTGGTCAGGAAGGTGAAGGATTGCTCCGATTGATTTCCTGCATGATAAACAAGTATACGTAAAATTCGAGCCGTGATCGGCTCCCAGGTTTCCCTGTAAATCGGCTCTTAAAGCCGATTGCCCCATGGTTCTGCGTTAGATTTACGATAACATGGGGTTTTGCTTGATCACTACAAGTTAAATCGATCTACGATAGTTTAACGTTTTCACCACGTAACTGGAATGTCCTACGCGTAATTGAGCCTAGTACGTACAAAAGAGGAAGAATATCAACCCTAGAGGAGGCCTAATAACCAACATAAAGCCAATTACCGGAACATCCTCTCTAGAACGAATAAACCACATCCTTATGCATTACCGGATCGTTCAACCCGTTTGTAAGGCCTGATTACGTAGATATTAAACTAAACCTTGACGAACAAGGTACAACTATAACAGATCGAATCGACTAAATAAAGATCAAGCAAGGTGCTACCCTTGCACTTTGGGACACGGTGCAAGGGTAGCGAGATAGCTAGAGGTAGCATAACTTCGACGATAATAATGAAACAGTGCCGATGCTAGCCTCAAACAATCTATGATAATGGTATTACTCGCCATCAACAACGCTTCAGTACGAGTAAAACCGGGTAGCGAAATAAGTAGATACTGCCTAGATTGCAAGATGCGATCTAGGCAGCATGGCACTTACCCGAAAGAAACCCTAAGAACAAGGGGTGGCGATGCGCCGAGATTGTGTTTGTCGTGAACGTGGTTGTTGTCTTCTTTCAATAACCCTAGGTACATATTTATAGTCCGGAGACTCTCTACTTTTGGAATAACTCTACAATTCTATCTTTACCTAAACATAAACGGAACCTGAACAAACACGAATCCTACTATGATACAAGATACACGGGCAATTCAGCCCAAATCTACGCACTAGGCCGATCCAACAACACATTGAATAATGTATCCTCCAAGCCCATCTTGATCACGGCCCATCCCCGCCTTTGGCCAAAATATGGTGATAACACATGCCCCCTGGTTTTGGCAATGATAATTCCAAAACCACTCTGTGCGTTTTTTTCCTCTTCTTCTCCTCCCTTTTTTTTATCGGGTCGCGTCGATGCACGCGTGGCAAAGACCAATCACGCTACCCCTTCATCATGATGCCCTATCTTCTCAACTCGCTGTAGCGTGATTTGACGATTTTGGCAAGGTAACTGGGAAACCGCCATGGCATTGAACCGTCATCCACTATTCCCTTATTTAAATCAGCTGAACAGTTCGCCGTCCCCATCTTCCTCCAGCTTGCGGAAAACCCTCTCCCATCGCCGGAAAACCCTCTTTCGCCATGGCCTCCTCTGCTTCCTCCGATGTGTCCTCCCACGCCCAACTCGATTAGCAACCGAGAGCCAACGCCAGAGCATCCACCTCACGGGCGGCAGACACTCGCCCCACAATGGTGGGACGAGAGGGGTTGGGACTTTGCTGTCTGGTCGGAGGATGACGCCTCCATGACCGACGGCGAGGAGGACTTGCAGTTCCTCGCCGATGGGGAACTGGAGGCGGACAGTGCTGATGACGCTATGTCCTGGGACGGCGCCGACTCCTCCGAAGAAGAAGAGGAGGAGGAGGAGGACACCTTCTCCGAAGAAGAAGAGGAGGAGGAGGACACCTCCACCGAAGGAGAAGAGGAGGAGGAGGAGGACACCTCCTCCGAAGAGTACCAGCCGGTGAAGTACTTCCGCACCGGGTCCAGCGAGGACGACGACGACGAGGACGAGGAGGCCCCTGCTGACTTCTTCGGTGACAGCAGTGAAGATGACACCGGTAGCAGTGCTGAGGATAGCGCACAAGGCGATGGCGGCAGCAGCGACGACGACCTCGGCCTTGATTAGGAATCAGTAGTAGTAGCCGTAGTAGTGGCATCCTCTTTTGTAATCTATCAGTTGTTTGTAAGCCATCCGCTTTTGAATGAATGAATGAAAAAGCCATTTCCCACAGATTGTATTTCCGCCCAAATCTTGTTGATAACACAAATAAGTCGATTTTCCAGGAGCCGATAGCAACGCATCGGCTTTCACTTGGTCATGTTCCCACAGTCAATCAAACTACAACTCAAAGAGCCGACGCACATCGGCTTTCCCCAAGTTGTTGACAAGGTCAACTCAGCCGCATATTTAGGCAAACCCAAACAGCCACCTCCTAGCCCCAAACGGTAACCTGCGGCTCTCTTCAAAAAGGGCGGCCTAGATCCCCAACCGCCTATCGACCAGATCGAGCTCATAGCCACAAGAACCTCCGCTTCTTACCCCAAGCAGATCCATCTCCGCCGCCAACCAGATGGCGTAATCGTCCAACACTAATCCAGAGGTCTCCGTCAAGGTACGCCTACCCTTCGTAGTCCGAACGCATTGTAAGAACTTGATGGCGAACATCCGAGTTAATGCCTTTATTCGCTATTAAATTTTCTAGGTTTCGACATCCTCGCCGCATCCTTCTCTCCCAAATTCCTCTGTCTTGGTCCTCGCATGATTCCAGTCCCGCCCATCGATTTCTTGTGAAGCAAATAGAATCCCTTCAAGCCAAGACTTAGATCTGAACTCTTGGGCCGACTGCTTATGCAGCCTGGCCTAATCCCCCTGATCATTGGGTTTCTTGGTTCAGTAGAGTAGCTAGAGCTTACCAATCCCAATGGGAAACTTTGGGAATAGCCGATGCCTTGCATCTATCGTTGTCTCCTCTTGAGAAACACGAGAATCTTCTCAAAACCATCGGCTACTTCTGGTCTGATGCTCTGAATTGTTTTATGTTTGGCCATGGCCCTATGTCACCAACCTTACTAGACGTGGTGATGATTACCGGTCTGGATGTCACATCGCCCAGCCCTTCTGCTTTCAAACTGACCACAGTCCCCTACAAACTGTCCTCCAAAACAGATACTGCAGGTTGGGGTGCTTATCTCCACCGTCATATGAAAACAAAGGGCCCTGTTTCAGAGAAAGAACATACAGCCTTCCTCAACTTCTGGCTAGAGCATTTCATCTTCTGTGGCCCTTCCCTGGCTCCCACCAAGAACTATCTCTCCTTGGCCTACGAACTAGCCAAAGGTACTCAACTTGGCGTCGGCAAACTGTTCCTTGGAGAGGTCTATCGATATCTCCAGTTGATGTCTGTCAAGCTGTTTTCAGGCATAGCAATCAGAACAGGTGGACCTTGGTGGTTCATCCAGCTGTGGGCTCAGCTGTACTTCCAAAACCGTATCCCAGACTTTCCCCTTCTGGCGAGCTGTTCCTTCCCCGATGTTAAAGGGAAGCAAATCCGATGCACCAGCTATGGCCAAGCTTTGTATCGACTGCCAGGCAGCAAACTGACCCCTCAAGAGGCGTCAAAATGGTTCAGTATCTTCTTCCAAGGCCTGGACAACCCCAACTTCTTCCCCTATATGGAAGAAGCAGAACATTTCGAAAATCCACTCTCCTTCAGGCTGGACAATTTTGCCGATGACACTAGCACTCGACAACTCTTTTCCACCGTTATTCGTCCCTGTTTCCTTCCAGTTGGCATGAGCACATCTAACCGGATAATCAAACCCGGTATAATTCTACCAACCAATCGTGGTGGCTCGTCAATTTGGCCTCGGGCAAGTAGCTCCTCACTTTTCCCTTCATCATCTTACGGAGTGTGAGCCAACCTGCTCGATCCTCTCACCAAATGAGGTGTTACTCCTTCTTTGATGCTCGACCATCCCTATTCGAAATAACCTCACGCTCGCTGGCCAACCGACGGCCGAGGACTGGTGGACGATGTGGAAAACCCACGTTTTCAGGAAAGCTCTGGGACCGCTCCTGAAACAACTTGATGCCAATTACGACGCTTCCGTGGAACAGGTACTACTACTTGCAAATTTTCTTGATGCAGCTTGCAATTGATCCTCTTACTAATCCATTTCTCCCTTTGCAGCAACAAAATGGCCCTGAGCCTACACACAGTGACGGCTCCCCCTTCGAGTTCTTTCCACCAGCTCCTGTGGTTCTTTTCTGCAAAAACTCGCCACCTCTAAGAAAGGTCATAATGCAGAAACAGCCGATAACACCTCAATCGGCCTCTAAAAAGCAAGGAACTTCGACACCAGCTGCCCCGCGAGTTCCAACTAGGACAAGGACGATCACGAGGAATGTGGCTGCCAGGAAAACCTTGAGGCGCCGGAGTCCTTCTCCAGAAAGCTCGCATGTAAGCTAACCCATCTTTTTAGTTAATCCTCCTTACTCTTCACTATGGCAGACGCGTTCCTGTTTAACATCCTTCCTTTCTCTTGCAGGCTTCCATTGAAGATTCTTCTCACGAGGACGAACATCCCGATGAAGGAGAATCGAGCCCAACGGATTCTGAGAGGACCATCACCCCGAGCCAGCCGTATGTGCCACCATCGGCTTCTAAGAAACGGTCTGTTCCTGAGCCTGCTGCCCCCCGAGCACCAGTCGAGGCTGGGCCAGTATCGGGTCCCAAAAGAGCTCGTCAAGGACCCCCGATCTCTCCATCGAGCCAAGAGATTCAGGCCACTGATGTTTCTAGTGGGAAGGCCGGGGCCGTGCTGACGCCGGATCTGGGGATCTCCGAAGGTATAGATGAAACGGCTAACAATCTGGCCAAGCCTCCAGCGACCACGCACAAACCGATGGTCTCTTCATCGGCTATCCCTTCGATAGGAGAGGTATGTTTTAAGTTTCTCCTTGGCCCGGTCTTGTATGTTTAGACGCAAACTGACGCTCCTAGCTGCCAGAGTTGTGATCTTTCAGGCTTGCTGTCGTTCGACCCTGAATCCATCGAACCAACTCCATCTGCTGCCCATGCTGATCCGCAAACCAGGGTTGCTCCACCTCAATTCCAGCGTCTTAGAACCTTGCTGTCCTCCTCAATCGAGGAGTTGATCGAGGGTTACGAGGAAGTGAAGAGCGCTCGCCGAGATTCAAGATCATCTTCCAGAACACCGCAAGTGAAGCTTTTGTCGTGCCAATCTATCCTTTTCGCCACGGTGCAGCTAGCCCGTGAAAGGATCCATCTGTACACCCAACTTCCATCGAAAGCCGATATTGCGGAAAGATGTCGCAGCTTAATGAGAAAAAGGCGCTCGACGCTAAAATCGACACCTCCTTCAAGACCGCCGAGCTCGCATCCTTGAAACAGAGCTGGAAGATCTTGAGGAGAAGGTCCGGTGACTAAACAGCTCATCCGTGACAAGGAAGAATCCATAGCCCGCTCCCAACACGAGGCGGAAGGCCTCAAAGCTCAATCAAGACCGACCGGCAGTATACGTGCTCGAGCAAGCAGCTAGTGACGGGCAGGGATGAAGATGACGAAGCCGAGATCGCCGAGGTGGATCGTATCCGTGTTGACGCCTTCCACGCCTTCGAGGCATTCTTCAGTAGTTCGTATGTGTAAACTGGCATCCGTTTGGAATGTGTGTGGACCACTAAAGCCGATGACCGTGCATTGGCTGCATATTTTCTTCTCTACCGGCCCCCCTACATTTTTACTGTTCGATATCTCCCGTGCTTTTGTACCCTATCCATTTAGGTGCCCCCCGAGCCGAATCTTTTAAGTAATTTGAAGATATCGGCTCTCCAGTCGTCCGCTTCCTGGAACTGTACCTGAACGTCGGCACATCCTAGCCCATTCTAGCTCATCAGCGGACGTAAACCTGTACCCTAGCTTTCCGTCACTTGTCAAATCGACGCTAAACACAGGGCAAACGGTGGGTGAGGACAACAAAAATAATTTGGGCCGATCGCTTGAATCGGCCCCCTTTTTGCTTGGATCTGTCAAGGATGGTTTACACCTTATTATTTTACAGTGGCAGAGCATCTCTCTGCTACGACTACATGAACTACTTGTCGTATGATCGCTGCTTTTTATTTTTTGTGGCCGATCGCAGGGATCGGCCGTGCCACGGGTGATCGTGGGCTCTTCTACTCTGTAAGGCCAGTGGATAAGACCAGCCTCACCCCGTTTTTTGTAGCTTCAATACGTTCGCAGCCGTCTAGGTTGATTCCAGAGATCGGCTCTTGGTCTTCTGCCTCCCAGACGTTCATGCCAGCTATGGAGATCTCGATAGAATCGTCTGCGTGGATGACTTCGACCTCGTCTCCATCCCACTGGATCAGGCACTGATGCATTGTGGACGGGATGCAGCAATTAGCGTGAATCCAATCCCTTCCTAGCAAGTCAGTGTACGTGCTCTTGCTGTCCACGACGAAGAATGACGTGGGTACGGTTTTCCTGCCCACTGTCAAGTCCACGTTCAGTACACCTTGTGTTCCCGAAGACTGACCGTTGAAGTCGCTCAGCGTGACGTTGGTTTTGATCAGATCTGCAGGGGAGCGTCCCAAACGTCGTAGCATGGAGTATGGCATGATATTGATCGCCGCCCGTGTCCACCAACATCTTGCCGACAGTTGCCCATTGATGTAACCTCGCAGTGTGGCTTTCGATGTTTGTAACCCTTCTCACGTGGCTTCTCAAAGATAACCGCCGTGGGCGCGATCAAATTGTGCCACGAGTAGCTCATCGGTTCTTGGCGCGCAGAATTCTGACGGGAGCACGAACACCATGTTTGTGCTAGCCGATGTCTTCACATCGGCTCTTAACGGTTTGGGGCGCCACTCTTTCCTGGTCGGGCGGTCTTCCGTTTCCACATCCTGTCTCACTTTGACGGCCAGATCAGGCCGTGCTTTCTTCAAAGCGTGGAGATACTGCGCTTCAGCTTCCTCTAGGTTACGGAGCCGCTGCACTCTACGCTTCTGGGTATGTCTGAGTCCGTCGGGGCACCACCTTGGACGGTGACACCTTTCTTTGACCTTGTCATCCTCCGGCTCCTCGAGGTCTCCTGCTCGAGCGGACTCCTTGTGTCGGCTCTGGGACGGAAAAGGCCCTAGGCGTTTGAATACTGACACTGGCCTCGTGTCCTCTTTCTGCTGGTTGCATTCCGGCGTTGTCATCGTAGGCAATCGGCTCATTCCGTGCCCCAAGCAATACTTGAAGAAAGGACAATCCCAATGCCTAGCTGCGCCTTCCTTCTCTTTCGACGGCCCCCTAGCAAGGTGCTCATATTTTCCGTCGTCTCTGTCGTGCTGGCGACGTTGGTCATACTGGCGCTCATATTTGTTAAGGAGATGCGTGGAATGTGGCTTCTGATATCGCACTCTCCTCACTTGTTCCTCTGTTAAGTACCGCCTGTCATTGTGGCTGGGCCGGTCGCATGGACTAGCCTCCTTTCTTTCCTTGCCCCGGGAGCGACCACCGTTCTTTTTGTACGTGTCATGGTGGTATCCAGACCCTGCCATGTTAACGCCGAACGAGAAATCCAGTCTACGCCATGAGCGCTCGAGTTCTACCATGTTGACGCCGGAAATGGGTTTGTGTCCACTTTCATGGCGAATCGTCCAAGGATCGACGACCTTGTTCTATCGCCATTTGGATTTGGCGGCAAGCTCCTTGCACTCGTTGGTGGTGTGAGTGAACGAATGATGCCACTTGCAGGTATGGTCTCCTGCTCATCTCCTCGAGCCGTAGGGATTTTGTGGCCTTCGGGTAATCTCACCGCTTCTCCTTCAAGAAGAGATCGAATATCCGCCAGCTTTGCTCACATCGAAGTCGAACCCTTTCGCAGGCCCTTGCTGTTTCACCCATTTGCAGGCCACAGGATCTGCCCCCCGAGCCCATTCAGCTATGGCCACCTCCTGGTCCTGCGTCGGATCTTCTTCTTCTGCATCGACCAGGCTTATCGGACGTTTGAATTTGTCTTGGTACAACTCAGGGTGGCGCTGCTCATACATCGTCAGTTTCTGGGCCATGTGCGCCAATGAGTTGTATTCTACCTGGAACGCCAAGTCCTTGATGGGTGCTGCGAGACCCAACACTGCCAGCTCGACGGCTTCCTTCTCAGTTAAACGAGCCGAGTAACATCGGTTCTTAACAGTCCCGTTACTGGATGTACTCCAGCCTCGCTTCGCCGCACCGCGCCAGTCCGCAATGCCACCTCAAGAGCCTTTGAATGGTACGGATGTGGAACTGCTCTTCCAGCTTGCTTCGGTATGAATTGAATCAGGTGGCGGAGGTGTACCACCCAAAGGCCGGTCCCGAGATTGCGCAAAGAATCTTACGCCAGATCGATCCGATGTCAAATCATGCCTAATTGGGCTGTATCGCTTATATGCTCGATCGAGCTTGACCCTTCCGACCGCTGAATCTTGAGAACTCGGGAGCTTATACTTAGGTGGCAGCGAATCGATCAAACTCGTTGGGGTACGGCTTTGAATAGCCGATTGTCCTTCTCTTCGCACGGTTTAACCGTCCCTCGTGATGGTGCCGATTTGCTCCAATCGCTTGAGCTGTAGGGGCTAGATTTTCATGACTTGCTCCAAAGGCATACTTGGCTAGCCACGCCTGTTTGTCGTCCATCCCAGCCATCGCTGCCCGGACACGCCTGCCGAAGATCCCGCCCAAGGGTTCCCGCCAGAAACTCCGCGTTGCAATCTGTTTGGTGCGTGTCGTTATTGCAATCCGCACGAGGCGCATATATATCCGTGTGGGATCTCCTTAGGTGGCTCGAATAGGAATTGGCAATCGCCTGGTCGCCTCCGCCTTGTAGACGACGAAGCCGCTGCCCCGGTTCGGAGCGCAAGTGTGAACGGATCTGCGGCCTGGTGCGAGTGGTCTTTCCCTGGTGAGTCCCTAAAGTAGGTCCCGACGGGAGTCGATGCTTCATGATCTCTGGACTACGCGACCACGACCGAAAGCGCTCACCAGCTCTCGAATGGCGGTGCAAAGAATGAGCCACCATGTAGTTGACTTCGTCAGAGAGCCCCAGTGCGCTCCTCGGAAGGAATGCATGATCCACCTCATTAAGAGCGCCGGGAGAACCCTTTCCACCGATGCCATGCGACGGGTCCTCTCAAAAGAGCTGATGAGGTCTTCCTCGAAGAGGTCCTTGATCTCGTCGTACTTGGCCTTGTGCTCGCCAGGCAGATCGTCGTAAGCGACTGGTCTGTTCTCCATCGCAGCGTCGGGTGTCGATGTAGACGTTGTTGAATGTCCCATCGGGCGTGCCAGAATGTGTTGCCTGCCAAAACCCACCGGCGAGCAGCGACTGACAACACGAAGAGAGCCGGAGGCTCCAGTGACTGCCGGTGGCCTCGGTCCTCGGGCGACGGCAAAAGCTCCAGACACGCCCCGGCTTGGTTCGAGGTGCCACCTGACCTATACCTGGTCGAAGGTGAAGGATTGCTCCGATTGATTTCCTGCATGATAAACAAGTATCGTAAAATTCGAGCCGTGATCGGCTCCTGTGTTTCTCGTAATCGGCTCTAAAGCCGATTGCCCCATGGTTCTGCGTTAGATTTACGATAACATGGGGTTTTGCTTGATCACTACAAGTTAAATCGATCTACGATAGTTTAACGTTTTCACCACGAATCGAACGCCCCACGCGTAATTGAGCCTAGTACGTACAAAAGAGGAAGAATATCAACCCTAGAGAAGGCCTAATAACCAACATAAAGCCAATTACCGGAACATCCTCTCTAGAACGAATAAACCACATCCTTATGCATTACCGGATCGTTCAACCCGTTTGTAAGGCCTGATTACGTAGATATTAAACTAAACCTTGACGAACAAGGCACAACTATAACAGATCGAATCGACTAAATAAAGATCAAGCAAGGTGCTACCCTTGCACTTTGGGACACGGTGCAAGGGTAGCGAGATAGCTAGAGGTAGCATAACTTCGATGATAATGAAACAGTTCCGATGCTAGCCTCAAACAATCTATGATAATGGTATTACTCGCCATCAACAACGCTTCAGTACGAGTAAAACCGGTAGCGAAATAGATATCGCCTAGATCGCAAGATGCGATCTAGGCAGCATGGCACTTACCCGAAAGAAACCCTAAGAACAAGGGGTGGCGATGCGCCGAGATTGTGTTTGTCGTGAACGTGGTTGTTGTCTTCTTTCAATAACCCTAGGTACATATTTATAGTCCGGAGACTCTCTACTTTTGGAATAACTCTACAATTCTATCTTTACCTAAACATAAACGGAACCTGAACAAACACGAATCCTACTATGATACAAGATACACGGGCAATTCAGCCCAAATCTACGCACTAGGCCGATCCAACAACACATTGAATAATGTATCCTCCAAGCCCATCTTGATCACGGCCCATCCCCGCCTCTGGCCAAAATATGGTGATAACAAAAGGATAAATTCCTCGAAGGACTGAATGATGAACTGAACCTGCAGCTATCTGTTGCCTATGTCCCAACCTACCAATCACATTGTGACAAGGCTACCATCTTGGAAAATAAGATGAAACAGGTTGAGAGCAGGAAGAGGAAGCACAGCTTTGATAAGCACAGCTCGAGATCGTCTCACAAGCGTTCCCATCATGATGACAGTGGGAGTTCTGGATCCCACAAACATGGAAAGTACAACAACCACCACAGTCACAACCGCCATCATGACAACAAGAATCACCGTAGTCATGATAATGACAAGTACAAGAACCACAAGAGTGGACACAAGAGTCACCACAGTGGAAGTGGAAGTCAGCCTGCCAAGAGAGATATCATTCAGGTTGAATGCTTCAAGTGTAAGAAGATGGGACACTATGCAAATGAGTGCCCAGAGAAGAAGGTTGAAGGAACCACCAAGCCCAACCCTTTCCAGAAGGGACAAGTGAACCACATCAATGTGGAAGAGATATATGAGGAATCTGATGCTGTGGCTTGTAAGTTCAAACTCAATTCTATTCCAGCACTTGTTCTTTTTGATACTGGTGCATCGCATTCATTCATATCAAGAGCATTTGTTGATAGAAATGGATTTCCAACTGAAAATATTGGGTGTCCCATAAAAGTAATTTCTCCCGGTGGGGATATGATAGTAAGTCTTAGATGTCGTGATCTAGTGATAGAATTTGGAAAGCATAAGTTTCTAGTTAGTCTGATAATCTTAGATTCCCAAGGATTGGATGTAATTTTGGGAATGGATTTGATGACCAAGTATGAATGAGTACTAGATTGTGCCAACCGTACTGTCGCACTCACAACCCCGGATAAGAAACGGATTAGATTCAAGTCTAACTTTGAATCAAAAGGGAGTAAGGTAAATTCTCTTAAGGGGGTTAGCATAGACAGTGTGCTAATTGTGAGAGAATATCCGGATGTGTTTCCGGAGGAATTGCCTGGAATGCCACCAGATAGAGATCTGGAGTTTCTGATTGACTTGTTGCCAGGATCTGGACCAATAGCAAAGAGACCTTACAAGATGTTAGTTGATGAGTTGAAGGAACTCAAGAAACAACTTGGAGAACAGTTGCAGAAAGGATTTATTCAACCAAGTTCTTCATATTGGGGAGCACCAGTTTTGTTTGTGGAAAAGAAAGACATAAGTCAAAGGTTATGCATAGATTATCGTTCACTCAATGAGGTGACTATCAAGAACAAATATCCTTTGCCCAGAATCAATGACTTGTTTGATCGGTTAGAAGGAGCCCGTGTGTTCTCAAAGATTGATCTCCGGTCAGGCTATTTTCATCTTAATATAAGGGAACAAGACATACCTAAGACTACTTTCACCACTAGGTATGGATTGTATGAATACACTGTGATGCCATTTGGTTTGACCAATGCACCATCCTACTTCATGAATATGATGAACAAGGTGTTCATGGAGTTTCTTGACAAGTTTGTTGTTGTTTTCATCGATGACATTTTGATCTACTCCAAGAGTAATGAAGAGCATGAAGGACATTTGCGTTTGATACTTGAGAATCTTAGAGAGCATAAACTATATGCCAAATTCAGCAAGTGTGAATTTTGGTTGAATGAAGTTGGATTTCTTGGACACATTGTGTCAGGAGATGGTGTAGCAGTTGATCCCACAAAAGTGTCGGCTATAACTGAGTGGGAATCTCCTAAGTCAGTGAAAGAAGTTCGTAGTTTCCTTTGTTTGGCAGGATACTATAGAAGATTCATTGAAAATTTCTCCAAGGAAGCTAAGCCAATGATAGAGTTACTAAAGAAAGACAAGAAATTTGATTGGACTGAAGGATGTGAACTCAGTTTCCAAGAGTTGAAGAAGAGACCAGTGACAGCACTAGTCTTATGTCTTCCAGATTTGGAGAAGGATTTCCAAGTTTGTTGTGATGCATCTCACCAAGGATTGGGTGCAGTTCTGATGCAAGAAGGGAAAGTTGTGGCTTATGCCTCGAGACAACTCAAAAATCATGAAGTGAATTATCCCACTCATGATTTGGAGTTATCCTCTGTTGTCCATGCACTCAAAACATGGAGACATTATCTTTTGGGAAAGCGATGTGAAGTGTTCACGGATCACAAAAGTTTGAAGTATATCTTCACTCAGAAAGAGATCAACATGAGGCAAAGAACATGGCTAGAACTCATCAAGGATTATGATTTGAGTTTGCAATACCACCCCGGTAAAGCAAATGTTGTAGCGGATGCATTAAGCCGTAAGGTTTATGTGAATGGCCTTACTAAGGGAGAGTTGCCAGATGATCTGTGTGCCCAATTCAAAGATCTCAGATTGGAGATAGTGCCTGAAGGACATCTCATGTAATTGGCTGTTCAAGCCACCTTGTTGGAAAAAATCAAGGAAGCCCAAAAGACGGACAAGGAAATTGAAGAGATTAAGGAAAAGATTGGTAAGGGAAAATCCAAAGGATTCCATGAAGACGAATAGGGTACTTTATGGTATGGAAAACGTATCTGCATTCCGCAAGATCCGGAGCTTCGAAAACTGATTTTACAGGAAGCACACAACTCACCATATTCCATTCATCCGAGTAACACCAAAATGTACATGGATGTGAAGGAAAGATTTTGGTGGAATAATCTCAAGAAGGATATCGTCGAATATATTGCTTTGTGCGATGTATGTAGTAGAGTGAAAGCGGAACATCAGAAACCAGAAGTATTGTTACAACCATTACCTATTCCTGATTGGAAGTGGGACAAGATTGGCATGGATTTCATCACTAGGTTGCCAAGGACCAGATCAGGATATGATTCTATTTGGGTAGTAGTGGATCGTCTAACTAAAGTGGTTCATTTCATACCCGTAAAGACAACCTATACAAGTGTTAAGTTAGCCAAGATCTATATGAATAGGATTGTGTGTCTGCATGGAGTACCCAAGAGTATTGTGTCTGATAGGGGAACTCAATTCACTTCCCATTTTTGGAGGCAACTGCATGAGTCGTTGGGAACGAGGTTGGAATTCAATACTGCTTTTCATCCCCAGACTGATGGACAGATAGAAAGGACAAACCAGATTTTAGAGGATATGTTGAGGGCATGTGCCCTGGATTATGGAGCTAGTTGGGATGAAAGTCTTCCTTACGTAGAATTCTCTTACAACAACAGCTATCAAGCCAGTATTAAGATGGCACCGTTTGAGTTTCTCTATGGAAGAAAGTGTACTACACCATTGCTATGGAATGGTGTTGGAGAAATGAACTTGTTCGGGCCAGAATTAATCAAGGAAGCTGAAGAGAAAGTCAAGTTGGTAAAGGACAAATTAAAGATAGCATAATCCCGACAGAAGAGCTACGCAGATCCAAAGCGTAGAGAAGTCAACTATGAGGTAGGTGATAGAGCATATATTAGAGTATCACCACTTCGTGGAGTGAAGAGATTTGGAGTCAAAGGAAAATTGGCCCCAAGATATGTTGGACCATTCAAGATTTTGAGCCATAAAGGAGAAGTAGCGTATGAGATTGAATTGCCTGAATCATTGTCTGCCGTCCACAATGTGTTCCATGTGAGTCATCTAAAGAAATGCCATCCGTAGATGGAAGAGAGTTCTTTGAAGGATATTATACCTTTGGAGGAGGTCCAATTGGAAAGTGATCTCACTGATGAGGAAAAACCTATCAAGATTCTTGAGACTACTGAAAGAGTTACTCGGACAAAGACTATCAAATTCTGCAAAGTTCAGTGGAACCATCATTCCGAGGAATAAGCAACATGGGAAAGAGAAGATGATCTTCGGAAAGACCACCCTCACCTATTTGTTAGCCAATCTGAATCTCGAGGGAGAGATTCACCTTAAGGGGGTTAGATTTGTAACATCCCCAAAAATCATGATTTCAAAGTTTGCATATCATTCATGCATTCATAATCATTTTAGGATCAATTTCAAATAAGATTTCAAAAACAGAAGAATTTGTTGTCTATTATTTTATGTAAGCAAGGCAATGGCCTTATTGCTACTCTCTAATATGAGAATACTTGTTTTAAACAGAAAATATTTGAACATAGTTTTGATTGATGTTTCCAAAGCTTGGTCAAAGTTTTCAAAACAAAATATGAATTCAAAACCATTCATATGGCTAATATAAATAAATAATTAAAGCATGATTTATTTCTAAAATCCAATGGGCCAATGTATTTTTGAGTGAACAACATTGTTTTATAGACAAATATGTGAAAGGACCACTTTACAAAAAATCAGAACAAGTTTGAATTCAAACCCATATGAAAAGCATTTGAAAATGATTTCAGAAAATCAAAATAGAAATGGAAAAGAATAAAAGAAAACAGAAAAGGTCGGCGCCACCAAACAGGCCTAGCACCCAAAACAGCCCACGATCCCACCTGGGAACCTCCCCTCTCCTCTTTGTTTCTCACTCTGCCCGCGCGCACCCACTCGCTGATGCCCCGGACCCACTTGCCCCGTCACCCTTCGTCCCCAAATCCCGCAACGACCATCTCGCCGCTGCGGTTTCTTCCCCATTCAAACCTGACGAAATCGCGCTTGATTGCCATTGATTCTCTGAATAAATTCCTCCCCCGCTATGGCTATTTAAACCTCTCCCTCTCCGCGTCATTTCCCCCCACTCAGCACCACTAGAGCGCCACCAGGCTACCAGTATTGAGCTTCACACCGCCGCTGTTCCGACGAGCTCTGGCGAGCTATTGTGGTGAGCACCGAGCACCCCCTATCTCTGGTTCACGCGCCTGTGTTTGCCAGGTTCATGCGCACATCTTGATGCTTGCTGTTTGTTTCTATGTGTCCTAGGTCGTCGCCTTCGTCTTCGACTGAGAGCACCCGACGACGAGACGGACTCCGGCGAGCGATTCTGCTCGTGTCCATGCAGCCCTGCCCCAACCGCGACCACGTTGAGCATCTCCACGTCTTCGCGACCTCGGTAAGCACCAGCACACCTCCCCTGGACCTCTGGCCTCGTCGGCGTGTCACCGCGATAGGCGTCGCCGCCACCAGCGCCATTCGCGCCGCTGGATCTTGGTCAGATAGGTCTGATCCATTGGATCTAGATCCAAAGGCCACGATTAGATTTTAGTTGAAGCGGTACGAATAGATCTGGGCCGTGCATCGTTAGTTAGATCCTACGGTCCGTGAGCATGATCCGGCCGAACCGGTACGCACCAATCGGAAGCTGCCGCGTGGCTAGGTTTTAGTTTTAAAATTTGAATTTAGATCTATTAGTTATTTAAACTTGTAAATTCAATAACTTTTGATCTCTTTATCCAAAAATTACACATAATATACCATTTGAATCAAAAAAAAAGAAATCCTACACATATATGGGCTTGGTTTTGTATTTTGCCTCTGTTAAAATAGAATTTTAACCAGAGACATTTGTAGGCACATTTTGTGTATAAAACTTATTTGGAAAATGTTTTAAAAGCCAAATTAAGTTTATTTGGTGTATAATTGTTTTTTTATTGTTCAGTACTATTTACTTGTCTTGTTTGGTTTAGAAAAATTATCACATGGCATTTGCATGCATTCATATATTTTTGCGTGTTTATGTGATATGTGAATTTGGTGCTATCATTTTATGTGTAGATTTTGGTGCTAGTGGTGATTGTGACTGTGAGGATTGTTGTTACTCCCCCAACTACCAAGGCAAGTGGTGCTTCATAATTTTGTCCCAATATTTTGACTATGCATTAGAAATATTTTGTATAGGACTTGCATGATAATTTTTGCTAAGTATCTATATACTATGCTTGGGAAATCCTAGTAGTTGTAGAATTATTAGAATTTTCTCTAAGTTAAGATACTTGCAATTGCCATGCTTAGCCTAGCTAGTAGCAAACAAGGGTGGTTTATATACACATGCTATGGAAAATATTTCTAAGTCTTGGACTGATGTTTTGCTTAATAAAACAACTAAGTGAATGAAACAACTGGGTGGAATGGTAATTGCTTGGTGGATTTTGGTTGAGTGGTTACTAGGGCCCATTTTCCAATGGTATACCCTTTGTATCTCACTTGTGGATTGCCACCCAGGAACAAATGGATTTGAGATGCCAAATATTAAGAAGCTTCTAGTGCAGCCACATGGCATTATGGGCTCTGCCTGGATCATATTGGTTGCAATAACTTAGCCAAATGGACAGTTGGTGGTAGGAGATGATAGGTTTGGAGCGCGTCCATTTTGTTCTAAGGGAAGGCTTCTAAAAGGTCCTGTCTTGATGAAAATCAAGCCTTGTGTGGAAAGTGCACCACCTCTGCAGAAGGAAGAAACTAAGTACTTAGCCGTGTCCCCGGTAATTGAAAATTTGAGCATCAAGACATGGAAGCTATCAAGAATATCCTCATACCAATTTCTAAGTTAAAACTTGTGGTTGAACAAGGGTGAAAGTTCACCAATGTCTATCGGTGGTTCCTTGGGAGTTTTTGCCAAACAAAAACTTAGTGTTTTCAACTGATAGGTAAAACCTATTTTTGAGCAAAGCAAGCCTAAGCTGCACTTAGCCAAATTCATGTAGAAGCTAGATACTTTTATTCTACTAAGGTATCACTTGACAATACTATTCCAATGTATTGACCCACTGTGGCTGTAACTTGTGATGTTGCCGCTTACTCTGATGAGGATTAGGGATATGAGTCTACACTCAACATGCTTGCCTGTGGCACATGAAGATGAAGACTTTTATTTATATTTTTAAGTTAAACTCTTGTACTAGCCTATGGATATGGAGTTGTAAAAGACTATGTTATCTCTAGAATGACGATGTAATAATGACCTTTGTTTTTGTGTACTTCATCTTAAACTGTGGATGCTAGCAATTGATCCAGGGACTAGCATTGCAATCATAGGGACCTTTACCTTTATAAAGGTGGGGTCTTACAAGAAGCTTCTAGTGCAACCACATGGCATAAGGGCTCTGTCTTGACCAACTAGGTTGCAAGAACTCAGACGGACAGGCAGAAGGTGGTAGTCATGATAGGATGGAACGCGTATGTGGTGATATGAGGGATTGCTTCTGAAAAGTCTCGTCTTGATGCATGTCGAGTCTTGTGGGGAAAGTGCACCACCTCTCTAGAGGGTAAAACCCAAGTACTTAGCCGTGTCCCCGCTAATGGAAAATTTTAAGTATCAAAGACATTGAAATGATCAAGAATCTCCTCATCGCAATTTCTCTAAGTTAAAACTTGTTGGGTGAACAAGGGTAGCACCTGGTGTGTATCCATTGTGCCATGTTTGATGAAGAGTTTTGAAAAAGATAAAAACTCTTTTACAAAGGATATGGCCAGCCAAAACTCCACTTAGCCATATATTCATGTAGATGCTAGATTCTCCATATCAAAATGATATCACTTGTCAATACAATTCAAATGTATTGACCCTTATGGTTGTAACTTATCATGTTGCAGGTTTGTTTGATGTTAGTGAAGTTTGTT
Source organism: Avena longiglumis (assembly GCA_030063025.1). Lineage (NCBI taxonomy): Eukaryota > Viridiplantae > Streptophyta > Magnoliopsida > Poales > Poaceae > Avena > Avena longiglumis. The sequence continues at coordinate 441,095,385 of CP125973.1, read as the reverse complement.
GAGTAGGGATTACAAGTCTAGAACCAACATATTTGCCTGTAGAATATGAATATGAAGGACTCCATGCCTTATAGTTATAATTGCTGATTTGTAATAAGATAGCCATATGAGCTATGTAAATTGTAATGAACTATTTTATTCCTAGTTATGAGTTGTAATATGACCTTTGTTTCTGGATATTACATCTTAAACTGTGGGGCTAGCTATTCGATCCAGGGACTAGCACTATAAACACAAGGATCTCTACCTTATCAGGTTGGGACTTCTACAATTAGAGAATGAGTGATGCATAGAGACGCAAAGACATGAAATTACACATGGACATGAAAGTGTCAGATCCGAAGATCAGTTGATCGCTAGCAATCGTGTACATACAACACCGAAAAGCCATAGGTGTTGAATACACTATGATTTGAAACTAGATTATTGTCTCTAGTGCAAGTGGGAGACTGTTGGAGATATGCCTATGAGGCAATAATAAAGTCATTATTATTATATCTTCATGCTTATGATAAATGTTTACATCCCATGCTATAATTGCATTAACCGGAAACATTAATACTTGTGTGGTTTGTAAATATAAAAGATTCCATAGTAATGCCTCTTGTTAAACTAGCTTGTTGGTTAATATATGATCATGGTTTCCTAATCATGAACATTGAGATGTTATTAACAACAAGGTCATATCATTAGGAGAATGATGTGATGGACATACTCCTATAGTTAAGCATAGCATAAGATCAAGTCATTTAAAATAGTTCACCTGCTATAAGCATTTATATGCATAGTAACCTAAATACTTTGACCATGAGATCATGTTAGTCACTGTCACCGGATGGATGATTTGATGACATCAAACACCACTTAGCAACTATGTGGTTATAAAGGTGGCATTGAGTGTTCGGAAAGTATGTGCTGAGGCACATGGATCAAGAGTGGGATTTGTCTGTCCATATGACAGATAGATATACTCTGGGCCCTCTCGGTGGAATTTCATCCAATTAGCTTCCAAGCATGTGACTGGCTCACAAGGGATCACATATCACATGAACGAGTAAAGAGTACTTATCGGTAACGAGGTTGAACTAGGTATGCAGAGATACCAACGATCAAACCTCGGATAAGTAAAGTATCATGAGACAAAGGGAAATTGGTATCGTATGTAAATGGTTTGTTCGATCATGAAGTAACCGTCAAAATATGTGGGAGCCATATGAATTTCCAGATTCCTCTATTGGTTATTGATCGGAGAAGAGTCTCGATCATGTCTGCATAATTCTTGAACCATAGGGAGACACACTTAAGGATTCGATGTTGTTTAGTAGATATGGAATGTGAGTAAAGAGGCATAATGTTGTTCAGAGTATCGAATGGGATCTAGGATATCACAAGGAGATCCGGAATGGTCTGAAGAATAAGATTCATATAAGGAATGTCCAATTACGGAGTTCGGGAATGGTTTCGGTGTTTTCACTAGAACATTCTAGAAGGGTCTAGAAGGTCCACCGATCCAGAGTGGGAAGGGTACATGGATGTGACATACCAATGTGGAATGGTTGCATCATGTACTAGGTCACTTGGCTGGGCAATGGGAAGAGAGAAATCAAACTCTAGTTTGAAAGTCGAATGCCAATTTGAAAAAGTCAAATCCCAACATGGTATCTGATCTAGGGAGGGTTTCCACCTAGGCTGGGAACACCCTTGGACACCCCACCTATATAAGGAGGGGTGGGGGCGCACCCCAAGGTATCCTTCTTGCCCTAGGCGCCCAAGACCCAATCCCTAGGCCGCCGCTACCCCCCTCGCCAAGACGTCGGCGCCCTAGATCCCCTCTAAACCGCCGTTGTCGTCTAGCCTAAACCCTAGCTGCTGGCTGCCCTCTTCCCTCAGCGTCTAAACCCTAGCCCCTAGGCTCTCTCTACTCCATCATACCCGCTCCGGCTTAGGAGAATCCCTGTGGGATTTCCCCTCTACTTCCGTCACCATATCTTCGTGCTGCCGGAATCGCGAGGAGAGAGCTACAACCTCTGCTGCCTGCTAGAATAAGAGAGAGGAAGGTTTTCATTGAGTACCGTACATGTGATGACTGCAGGAGAGCTGCCGGAACATGGCATCCGAAGGATCGTTGATGACCCACAAGTGTAGGGGATCCCAACAGTGTTCGCGGGTAGTACTACCCAATTTATTGATTCGACACAAGGGAGCCAAAGAATACTTGCAAGCCCTAACAACTGAGTTGTCAATTCAGCTGCACCTGGAAATAGTTCTTGCTCACAGAAGTTTATTAGTAGAAATAGTTTGGTAGTAGCAAAAGCAAAGCAACAACAACAATAAAACAAGATCAATAGTAACAGTAGTAGCAAACAGTAGGATATGAGCGCGGTAGGCATAGGGATGGATGGACGGGGGTTGCATGGACGAGTCTAAACATGTAACTTCAATATCTAGGGCATTGCACATAAATAATAACAAGCATCCAAGTACTAAAAAATCCTAGGCATGTGCTCCAAATATAGTCATACGTGCTCGCAATGAGAACTTGCAAACCATATTCTGTCCAGCCAGCCCGTGGCAGCGGGGCCTCTAGGGAACTACTGACAATTAAGGTGCTCCTTTTAATAGAGCACCAGAGCAAAGAATTAACACTCTGTGAACACATGTGATCCTCACACCACAACCATCCCCTCCGGTTGTCCCAATTATTGTCACTTTTGGGCCTTTGGATCCGGACAATGATATGTGTACACAACTTGCAAATAAGACCACAAACAATACTATCATAATGATTCAATAATAAGTTCAGATTTGAGATCATGGCACTCGGGCCCTAGTGACAAGCATTAAGCACAACAAGTTGGAACAAAGTCAAATAGCACCAATAGAGATACTAGGCACTATGCTCTAACAAATCTTATTCGATTACATGATAGAACTTATCCAATCCCTACCATCCCCAAGCCTATATCGGGGGATTACTCAGTCATGGATGAGGGAAACATGGATGGTTGATGGATATGCGTTGGTGATGACGATGGCGATGATCCTCTCCAAATTCCCCGTCCCGGCAGGGTGCCAGAATGGAGTTTCTAGATCTGAATCTTGGTTTCTGGTAGCGGCGGCGTAACGGAACTCTTTATAGAAAACTATTGAACCCATCTCGGTTTTTAGGTCGGGAGGCAACTTATAGGCGCAGAGGGAGGCCGAGGGGGTGCCTGGGGTGGCTGAACCCCCTAGGCGCGACCAGTGGTGGGCCCGCGCCTGGCAGGGGTGTGGGCCCCCCAGGCCCCTTCTCCGTCTCGTGTTCTGGCTCCGTGGATCTTCTGGTGAAATATATCTTTTGGCATATTTTCCGGAATTTTTCCTGATAGTTAATTTTCCGCACAAAAACTAGACACCAAGGTAATTCTGCTGAAAACAGCGTCAGTCCGTGTTAGTTGTATCCAAATCACATAAGTTTAGAGGAGAAACAATAGCAAATGTTTGAGAAATTAGATACGTTTTGGACGTATCAACTCCCCCCAAGCTTAGCTTATTGCTTGTCCTCAAGCAATTCAGTTGAAAACTGAGTGCGATAAAAGAACTTTCACGAACACATTTGCTTCAAATGATGTAAATATTCTCAGCACAGGAGTAGGTGCTTAGACAATTCATAATAAAGTGTATGCAAGTAAGTCTACTCAATAGTCATTTCTAGCTATGAAGAGAAACCAACTCAATAATAATAAGTAGCATGAAACATAAACATAAGCAACATTGCAATGCTCATAGTAAGGTATGATAGATTAGTATCTCGCTTGCCTTTGTTTGAAGAGCACAATATAAATGCCAAGGCACCTCTGAAGTTCACATGAAGACTAGAAGTAAATATATCAGAGATACAAGCATCAAAGTCATGACATAATTAACCAAGTTCTGGAACAAACACAAGAATGACAACTATGCTCTCAAGAAGGTGCTCATAGAATAAGTGGTGACTCAACAAGGTGGTGAAAATGGTTTTGAAAGGTTTGAAAGGCTTCCCAATGCTGAAAGGAAGGTACTCATTATCTTTGAGATCTCATTGCCCCTATCATAGGTATCTTCATATGGGTAAGGTGAAAGTGAGGTCCAATCTGAGTTATATGCTTGACAGACCATAGACTGGAAATCCCAAGTCCCTTGAGTATGAGGGCCGCTCCGCATGCTACTCAACTTTGGTTACCTGTAAGTTCTTTTCATTGTAAATACATGCATATCATAGAGAACCGCCAACGGGGTACCCCCTTGCACATGATACAGGAGCTATCCCGTGATCAAAATGACAAGGCAAGCAGACAATGAGCATCTCAGCGATCTTTTTTATTTACTATGTGTATAGCTTTTTATTGAGGATGCTTCATAAATGCTCATTATGGTGATGCTGCAAGTTTACACCATGATTAGGTATGGCTTAGGCTAGCGGCCCGGGCGTTTCTCTAACACAATGTATAGACTCCATGAACTCACAAGTCCCCCTTTTATTTCACATCGACGAAATCCGCAAACAAAAGAGCAAGGTATCAACTAGATATAAATATCCAAAAGAGTGTTGAAAGCGTTCCCCGTAACAGCACGGTTCTACTGACTCCCAACATATAATTTGCAAGCATATAACTTTCATGGACAGGTCACAGTGGTTCAGAATTATTAAGTTCACGGAATAAAGTGTGCCATCAAGTTCGTGAGAGCTTTACTAACTAACTTTCTCAAAACAGACAAACATTTTATTTTGGAAGAAAACAAGGCATATTGAATATGCACTAAAGTAGCAAATGATGCTGATAGGTAGGTATGGTGGACACTGTTGGCAATATTGGTTTTGGGAGTTGGAAGCACAGGTAGAGCTCATACTCAGTGCAAGTGAAGGCTAGCAATAGAAACGGAGCGACAAACGAGAGAGCAATAACTGTCATAATCATGCTTGCAACAAAACAGGACTAATTATGGCATGAAAGTGATATAAGAACTCTGAGGCAAAATAAATCATCGAGGCTTACTGACTATTGATTATTCATATGCATGCGTGAGCATGTGCCAAGTCGATTCATATGAACAGTCAGAGGAGGATACCACAATATCATATCAAAGTATGAATAAAACAATGCAAGCAAACATTCATATGACATGCTACAAACTATTAGCAAAATGGAGCTAATCACAAGCAATCAAGAACTACTAAGCATCCATAATGACATACACCTTACACAAACAGGCTAAGCATGCTCACAATTATGAGTATAAGTACAAAAATGAAAACAAATAGAGTTTGTTACCAGCCTCTTACCACTCCTCAAGTTGTCTTAATCTTCATTATTGCCCTTCACTTGTGTGACTTGAATAATAACATGAAACCAAAACCCACTGAGGACGACTGAACCCTGCAAACAACTCACAAAACCAAAGAAGAAGAACAAATATTTTTGGTATTTTCGATTTTTTTAAAGAAAGCAAACAAAGAAAAACCAAACAAAGAAAAGGCAAACCAAATAAGAAGAAAACAAAGCAAAATATTTTTGGATTTTTATTTTAAGGCAAACCAAAACCAAAAAGCAAAGAAACAAACCAAGAGCAACAACGAAAATATTTTTGGTATTTTTGTGTTTTTGAGAAAGAAGCAAAAAAAAGCAAAAAGAAATCGAAACAATGGATATACAAAGAACCGACCGAACATGATATATATATGAGTGTGATGTCGGTATACCTCCCCCCAAGCTTAGGCTTTTGGCCTAAGTGGGGCTCAATAGCGCGGGTAGTAACCCCAAGCTAGTGGGTCATCATAGGAATGATCGTAGTTAGGCGCCTGCGATGAATAAGAAGACGCGCCCCAATCAAATGTAGGCTGCTGGTATGAAGACTCTCCCAATTTGGAGGGTTGAACCGAATCATCTCGGCATCCTCTCCAACATTCTCCTCTTGCTGGGAGAGTTCAGCCACATATGTGTCAACCTCCTCCTCTGTGAGTGACCATCCTTGCATGTTATCAAAGTTAAACAAAGAAGGTGCAGGCAAATAAACTATTTTCTCAATCCTACCCCCTCTCCAACCATGCTTGGCAAAAGATAATTCAAACGGGTAAACTTCTCACATTAGCTCTTAAGGAAAAAAAACAATGTTGAATCATGGACTCAAGATCAAGCCTCTCTATGGGGAACCGATAATCAGAATGGTGAGTCTCTAAACCATGGAAAGCTAGAAACATAGAAGCAATGAGACCTCCACAAATTCCACCCTTCTCACGGTTGGTGGTGAGACGGTAAGCTATCAAAGCACCCAGGTTATAAGATCTATTCCTATTCAAAGTAGCTGCGATAAAAGCTAGATCAAAAGAAGATAACTTTCTACCAATGTTTCTAGCAAGAACACACTTGGTAATGAAATAGGCATAATATCTAATGGCTGGATATTGAATGTTCCGAATTTTACCACTTTCCTTTTAGAAGTCAAAACCTTGGCAAATCTTAGCATATAAATCCATAAGCGACTTGGGCCTCTCCTTGATCTTCTCACCAGATCCCCACTGAGGTACTCTAATTGCTGCACAGAAATCAGCAAAAGGCAAGTCGACGGGTATATTGTATATTTTGTAATGGAACATGGGGTTAGATGAAGACCAAGTAAACCAGAAGTCCTGCACAAAAGCCATGGTTAGCTTAACATATTGAAATGGTTCACCTTCAACAAAGTGTTCCAACCCTGCATTGGCAATCAAAGTTTGGAAATCTTGGAAGATTCCCGCAGTTCTCATAAATTCATGGCATGGGTATATGGAAGGGAAGACTCCTTCCTCACGATGAACTTTTATTGGCTCAGGTACCATCAAGTCATATTGATTCAGTGGATATGCACTCATCTTCCTTGCTGAATTTTTTAGACAAACATCAAACCAAGTGATTTCCAAGTTGATGAATGATGAGCAACTACTATAGGAACTTGCTAGAGGGCTACACATGCATCAAAATGCAATTTCTAAGCATAGAACAAGCATGCAAGCTCAAACAACCTGACACCTATAGCAGCACAATACTCAAGATACAATCTACCAATCACAAATCTAACTAGACAAGTGGAGGAGGCACATACCAAGGAGCAAACCCTCCAAAAATCAGCACTTGAGATGGGCTAAACAAGGAGATTGAAAATCGCAAGCAAGAATAGGAAGAACTCGAGCTTGAGAAATTTTTCCGGTGTTTTTCAGGAGAGAGAAAGAAGGTGGCTTTGAGGAGGCAGCCTGGAGGGGCCTAGGTGGGCCAGACCCCCCAAGGCGCCACCCATAGGTAGCCCGCGCCTACCATGGGTGTGGTTGCCTGGGGTGGCCCCCTAGGTCACTTCAGGTGTTCCTCTGCCCCTTTTTTCATGGAAAATTTTATTTTGAATTTTCTGGGATTTTTCGGGAAACTTTATTTTTGGCCAATTTTCAGGGTATGAAAATTGATTTTCTCGCAGAAACAGTTTTTTTCAAAAGAAGCAAAAGCAAACCAAAAGCCAAACTACAGGAGCTATAAGAAACTCTAACAAACAAACAACTAACAAAACCAAAGCTAGCAAAAGAAAGGCAAAGACTAGGAAGGAGAAAAGTAAAAGAAAGCAAGTATAACCCTAGTGGAAACATTATTTTGTTCATTAAAATCCTTTTGTTAACAAGGTTGATCAAGTCTTGTTACCAAAACAATCTTATATGAAACAAAACTTTGCATTCCACAAGGTGATTATGTTACCTCATACTTGATAGCAATGGTCCCAATCATAATAGTTTCAAAATTCTCTTATGGAATGGGACAATATATTTCTCCAACCTTGATGCTCTCAATATTTTCAATGGAATTCAGGCAATAGCTTTTATCAACCTTCTTGGGGAAATAGACAGTATGCTCTTTGTCATTAATATTGAATGTTACTTTACCTTGATTACAATTGATGACATCACCTGCAGTATTAAGAAAAGGTCTCCCAAGAATAATAGACATATTATCATCTCCAGGCATTTCAAGCACAACAAAATCAGTTAAAACCAAGCAATTATGAGCCACTTGCACAAGAACATCCTCACATATACCAACAAGAATAGTAGTTGACTTATCAGCCATTTGCAAAGATATATTAGTTGGTATCAACTTTTCTAGCTGGATTCTCTTATAGAGAGAAAAAGGCATAACACTAACTCCAGCTCCCAAATCACATAAAGTAGTTCTAACATAATTATTCTTAATAGAGCAAGGAATAGTTGGTATACCTGGATCACCAAGTTTCTTTGGAACCTTACCATTGAAGGAGTAATTAGCAAGGAGAGTAGAGATTTCCTCATTAGGAATCTTCCTTTTATTAGATACAATATCCTTCATATACGTTGAATAAGGAGGCAACTTAATAGCATCATTCAAAGGAATTTGCAAAAATAAAGGTTTCATACACTCACAAACTTGTTGTAGTGTTCTTCCTCCTTTGACTTGTGTTTCTTACCTGGAAAAGGCATAGGTTTCTGCACCCAAGGTTCTCTCTCTTTACCATGTTTATTAGCAATAAAATCTTCCTTTGTGTACCTAGTGTTCTTAGTGTTCTTCTCAGATTCTTCCTCACCTTGATACTTATCAGGAGACTCATTTTTATCATTACCACTCTTAGTTTCAGCATTAGATACAGATATACTATTAGGATCTACATCAGGTTCAAGGGGTTCCTCAACTGTTCTATGTTTCTTTTTCTTTCTCTTACGAGGACTACCACTACTCTCACCTTGTTGAGAATCTTGCTCAATTCTTTTGGCGTGTCCTTCAGGATATAAAGGATCTTGAGTAGCTATAACACTCCTAGTTCTAATTCCATAAGCATGTTTATCTCCTGTGGCATTAACTAGCATATCCTTTTGTACCTTAGAAAGTTGATCAAGTTGGGTTTGAACCATTTGAAAGTGTTTACAAAGCATTTTAGTATCATTAGAAGTTCTTTCCACAATATCTTTCAACTTTTCAATAGATCTAGAGTTTTCCAATAAATAATTCTGAACTTATTTATTAAAATTACCTTGTTTAACAATAAAAATGTCAAGTTCCTCTAAGCATTGATCAGGAGGCTTACCATAAGGAATGTCACCTTCATCAAAGTGTTGGGGATATGCTATATGGGTATCCTCATAGCATGTCTCTTATCCGGATAACCCGGGTGGCCCACAGTTGGTAGCATGGCCCACGGCCTGCTGGGCGGCCCAGTTAGATGGATCCAGAAGGGAGGCCCATGCCGGATAAAGGAAGTCTATGGTGGAGTCACCGACGTACCCGGAGCCTTGGAGTACAAGACACGCAAGACTAGTAATAGACGGTGTAGAACTCTGTAACCTGTCCGGCTAGGACTTTTCCCTGTAACCCAAGGACCTGGCGACTATATAAGTCATGCCTATGGGAGCCTTTAGGGCACGACCAAGTAGCGATTAGCATACACCTCGCACAGCGAACCTATCTCTGTAACTCGGCGTATTGCCATTATAGTGATTTATAGCAGGAGTAGGATTCCACCACCGCTGTGGGATCTGAACCTGGTTAAGCTGGGTTACCTCGTACCCGTCAACCATCCGTCTTCCCCCATGTCCCTAAACACGCACTTTGAGGACCCCTCCATGGCGTACTCGTCGACAATACCACGACAGTTGGCGCCCACCGTGTGGCAAGAGGTGCTTTAGGCTCTTCAGCGGGCGAGGACCAAGATCTTCACGGGAATCAGCGAAACCGTGGCCATCGGTCGCGTTCTCTTCTACGGCAACGTTCTGATCATCCCTCCCAACGAGTTCTGGATCCCGGCGAAGACGAACCCTACGCGGTGTTCGATCGTTCCTATCGGAGACATCCACCTCTTCATTGGCGAAACCGACTCGGGCACTAGTTCCCTGGGAGTCGGAGGAGCATCAAGGCCCGCACGGACCGCCTACGGGTAGGATATGTTCACGGAAGGATCGATGTCGGATCTCTCTTTAGAGTTTGCCGACAAAGATCGGAAAAATTCAAGGCCCACCCAAACCGCCCCTGTGCAGGAGATAACGGTGGAAGATCACTACAAGTCCGCTGGCTTCGCTTGTGCGTCTAGACAGCAGAGATCCAAGTTCGTCGGCGTGGATACCATGTTCGATCTGGCGCACTGCATTCAGAGAGAGAGGGCGAAAACCCCTGTGATTACCAGGCCAGGTGGCTCCATATACGAGCCAATTTGGCCCACTACCCCAATGATGATGCCATGTATCACTTTGTGGAAGGACTGGACCACGACACGCTTCTCCGGCATTCTCTAAGACGGCAGCAGGCGTCAGGATGCCTTACCTTCGAAGGCATGGTGAACACTGTCAACAACTACGCTTATTGATGGAGCCCCTCCGATTCAGCCACCGCCACCATCGCCTCCGGCCGCCATCGCCACAGTCGCACTTCCACCTCCAGTCATCGTCGCCGCTGTTGCACCTCCATCCCCCATCATCGAGGAAGTCCTGCCACCCTCCGACTCTATGATTGACGCGCTATACGCCGACTTCAGTGCAGATTCGGAGGAGATAGATTTTAGTACAGAAGAGCTAGACTCCGCCATGCAGGAGATGGAGGAGGAGTACACGCGCGACGAGCAAGCCAACAATGTTGTCACGTCTCGAGAGGTGTTCGTCACCATTGGGACGGCGGTGGATGAAGGTCAACTCGGATGAGCTCCGTCTATAGCGCTGGAAAAGGGGAAGGGGCCACTTATTGCTGCTGACGATGATTGCGCAAAGGTCATGCCTCCTCCGCCTAATCCAGTGCAGCAGCCGCAGGAACTCGGCACCGACCCGAGCAACAACAACACCGCAAATTTGCCGCCTCCGGCATCTACGTCTACTGCCGCCCAAGTTACTCCAGCTGATAGAGTGATGTGCGGGAATCTCCTCGTTGAGCCACTGACCATAGCTCATATCCGGAACGTGACTCAGTTTGACGAGAAGCGCCAAGAAAGCTCCATCGCGGAGAAAGGCACTAAGCTAGATCAAGATCTGGTCAACACGCAGAAATCCATAGAAAAATCTAGAGCAATGAAGGCCGAGTACAGGACTCTGCTGCAGCAGCAGAAGGCCAAGAAAGATCCGGCTCGCATCATCAACGATCCTGGTGTACGACAAAACCTAGGATGGGCTCCCTCAAAGCCGGCACAGGCCAAGCCATACATTGATAGTGAAGGCAAACAGGTGATGCCCACCCCACTCCTCAACCTCGCCGTAGCCAAGAACCTTCTGGAGCAGGATAGATCGCCCGAGGCAGTGGAACAGGTCTATGACCTAGTGGCCAAGGCGGTAAAACAGCAGGAAAAAGCCACCTCTCAGAGGCTTTAGTCTGACCCAGCGTTCTGCCAGTCTAGCCATAATAAGCCGCCAAACAGATCTCCTCTTGATGTCGGGTCGCAGACGGCTTCATCAGAACAAAGACGGAGGGATGCGTGCAACAGGAACGATGCTATCCCCATATCCTCCGACCACGGAGAAAAGGCTCGACCTCGTCGCCCATTGCCACCGCCCCGATCCGCCCGACATCGCGAAGACCCAAAGGCTCACCATCGTACGGATATGCCCCCACCAAGACAGTGCGGCATCGTCATCCGCGACAACACGGAGCAGACCCTTCATGACGGAGAGCATAACCAAGGACACAAGAGCAGGTCACGCCATGACCCTCCGCTTTCGGCAAGAAATCGCAACAAGCATGAGGCGTCGCAGGAGGGTAATAGCAAGAAGGCTAACCCACTGCCACCTCCTCCTCCGTCGCCACCTAGCAGTCACCATGGCGGAGGGGGCCCACGTCGTTCACGCAGCTCATCCCCTGTTGACAAGAATAAGAAAAACCCGGAGCCGTACGATGCACGTTCACGGATCGATAAGATCCACGAGGCCCGGGAAGGACCATACCTGGGACCACGTTGCTTTGGACCTGCAATACGGTCCGCAACTTACCCCAAAGGCTTTCAGATTGACAAGACCATCAAGCCCTATGATGGCACCGCCAAGCCACCCACATGGTTGTAGGACTACGGCAATGCGGTGGAGATTGCCGGAGGCAACCCCAACGTTGCCGTCAAGTACCTCCCTTTGATGTTGGTGGGCACAGCCCATCAATGGATTGACGACTTGCCGGAGAAATCCATCTGCAATTGGTTAGACATGCAAGAGGCGTTCACCAAGAACTTCGAGGGTACGTACAAACGTCCCTGGACTGTTGGCGATCTACATCGGTGCGTGCAAGAGAAAGACAAGACATCTCGTGCCTACCTCTCCCGTTGGCTGGATATGAAGAATTCCTACACAGGAGTGCACGCTCAGACCACCATGGCCGCCTTCATCGATGGGTTGGTAAGGGGCACGTTGCTCTGACATAAGTTGAAGCGCTTGCAGCATAATCACCAGCTTGACTTGAACCAGATGATTCAGTTGGCTAGTGAGTTCGCAGCTGCCGATGACGATGCTCGCGGCTCTCTGCCGGCAACAGCCGTTCGAAATCAAGCTCGGAGGAACAACAGCACAAAGCGGAAAACCGCTCCAGAAGAAAAGCAATCTCCCGACATGGTCGCCATGACCTTTGCAGGACGAGGTGATGGCGGACAACATGGCCGAGGACCGGGAGCTGGTAGTGGGCAGCAACGAGGAAGTGAAACTACCTGGGCACCGCTCCGCATTTCCCAAACCTATGAAGAGTACCGCGATATGCGGTGCCTCGTACACCTCGATGTCAACGGTAAAGCCACTCACACCAATCTACACTGCAAGTTCGTCAACAACCTCAAGGAGGACCCGGAGTCCGGCTACAAGCAAAGTCAGAAGAACAGACCGCGAGGCAAGGGCAAGGGGAAGAAAAAGGAGGAGTCCAAGGATTCAAGTGACATGGACGAGGATGTTGACCCCAAGCACGCCGCCAAGAGCGACGACAAGGGCAAGAACCCCTTCGTGAAGAAGGCGCCAGTCTACCACACTTTCCTTGGGACCCCCACCGTCCGACAACAGAAGACCTCTTTGAGGATCCTGATGGCTACTCTACCCCCAGTTCCCCAGTACCTATGCTGGTCGGAGGTTCCAATTACTTGGGACAGGACGGATCACCCAGACCTTATTCCTACGGAGAACCAATACGCCATGGTCATCAACCCCTTGATTGACGGTGTTGAGTTCACCAAGTGTATGGTGGATAGTTGAAGCAACATCTACATCATGTACCTGGATACATTGCAGAAGATGAACTTGACGGAGGCAAACCTAAGGCGGACCAACACCATCTTCCACGGCGTAGTTCCTGGTCGGGAGGCTCGGTCCCTTGGGTGCATCACACTTCAGGTTGCCTTTGGCGATGTTAATAATTACGGCCAAGAGCGCATGACCTTTGAGGTGGTCCCCTTCAAGAGCGTGTACCACGTCATATTCGGCCACGACATATTCCACACCTTCATGGCCAAGCCATGCTTCGTCTACAACAAACTCAAGATACCCGGACCAAACGGTGTCATCACCGTATCCGGAAGATTTACTAAGGCAAGGGACTGGGAGATTAATGAAGCAGCCTTCACACAAGCTGTCCTCTATAGCGAAGAATTCAAAGAGATCCATAGTAAGGTCGATGACTCAGAGATGCCCGTGTCGAAGAAGCAGATATCCGACTCCGCTCCTGCATTCAAGGTCGCCATCGAGACCAAGCCGGTGGAACTTATGGTAGGCAATGCCTCCAAGACCACCGCCATTAGGACAAACCTGGATCCCAAATAGGAAAGCGCGCTCGTCGAGTTCCTCCGTGAGAACAGGGACATCTTTGCCTGGCAACATGCCGACATGAAAGGTGTACCTAGGGAACTTGCCGAGCATAGCTTAAACATTGATCCAAAATGCAAACCAGTGAAACAACCTCTACGACGCTTTGGGGACGAGAAGAGACATGCCATTGGCAAAGAGATAGCTAGGTTACTTAAGGCTAGATTTATTCGAGAAGTACTTCACACCCGATGGGTGGACAATCCTGTACTTGTCCCCAAAAAGGGAACCAAATAATTAAGAATGTGCGTTGATTACACCGGCTTGAACAAGGCTTGCCCCAAAGATCTGTTTGATTTGCCTTGCATTAACCAAGTCATTGACTCGACGGCTGGCTCGGAACTTTTGTATTTTCTCGATGCATACTCAGGATACCACCAGATCAAGATGAGGAAGTCGGACCAATTGGCCACTTTGTTCACTACCCCATACGACACATTTTGCTATGTTACGATGCCCTTTGGGCTGAAAAACGCAGGTGCTACGTACCAGCAGACAATGCAACGTTACCTTCACGACCAAATTGGTCGGAACGTTCACGCCTATGTGGACGATATCACGGTGATGTCTAAAAAGTCAAATGACTTAATCTCCAACTTAAAAGAAACCTTTGATAATTTCCGGAAGTACAACATGATGCTTAACCCTAAGAAGTGCGTCTTCGGGGTTCCAGCCGGAAAATTGTAGGGCTTCATCATTTCCCAGCGTGGAATCGAGGTTAACCCGGAGAAAATCAAGGCCATCTTAAACATAAACCGTCCGACATGCCTAAAGGACATTCAACGACTAACAGGTTGTGTTGCAGTAGTTAGTCGGTTCGTCAGCCGACTTGGAGAGAAGGCCCTGCCGTTGTACAAGTTGCTGAAGAAGGCGGACAAATTCACGTGGATGGACGAAGCAGATGCAGCATTGAAGCAACTCAAGGAGATTCTTTCCTTAGCGCCCATCCTTGCAGCACCCAAGCCTGGAGAGCCCCTGTTAATTTACATGGCGGCAACCAACCGGGTAATTAGCATCGTCGTCGTGGTAGAGCGGAAGGAACCAGGCTATGAGCACGGAGTTCAACGACCAGTTTACTATGTAAGTGAGGTCTTGACAAAGTCCAAGCATCGTTACCCGCACTACCACAAGATAGCTTATGGAGTATTCCTTTCTTCTCGGAAGCTGAGGCATTACTTTTAGGAGCACCCAATCACAGTGGTGAGCAAGACTCCACTGCCCGATATTATCAACAATAGTGACGCTATGGGAAGGGTCGCGAAGTGGGGCATTGAACTTGCCAACTTCGAGATCACCTACAAGAGACGCGACGCTATCAAGTCACAAGCCTTGGAGGATTTTATCGCAGATTGGACGGAGATGCCGGATGCTACATCATTGCCGGAACCAGAGTATTGGGTGATGCACTTTGACGGATCAAAGCTGCTCAATGGCTCGGGGGCTGGTGTATTGCTACAGTCACCAACAGGAGACAAGCTACACTACGTTCTGCAAATCCACTTCGAGGCTACGAACAACATGGCGGAGTATGAAGCACTCATTCAGGGATTACGCGTAGCCAAGGATATTGGCATCAAGCGCATAATTTGCTGTGGAGATTCCAACTTGGTTGCCCAGCAGGTGGCTGGCACCTGGAATGCGCGGAACCCTTTGATGGCGGCATATCGAGACGAAGTGGACGAGATAGCCAAGAGCTTCTTGGGCTACGAAGTCAATATGTGCCTGGGGAGCAAAACGAGGCGGCTGATCTTCTATCTAAGCTTGGATCAGGGCGCAAACAAATTCTGCCAGGAGTTTTCCTAGAGCATCTACGAACACCATCCGTGAAGGGAGCCGACATCGACAACCCAGATAGAGCTGACTCTTTCGTCCACATGGTGGAAAAGGTCCCTCCGGCTTGGACAAAACCGTTCATGGAATATCTCGAACACGGAACTTTGCCCGACAATGAGGTCGAAAGACGGCAAATAGTACGACGATCAAAGGGTTATACCATAATCAATGGACAACTCTACAAAAGGATCACTACTGGTGTATACCTAAAGTGTGTTTCCTAGCTAGAAGGTATTGAAATCCTACGCGAAATCCATCTCGGCGATTGCGGGCATCACGCCGCTCCTCGATCATTGGTCGGGAAAGCCTTCCGGCAAGGATTCTACTGGCCGACCGCGAAGGCGGACGCCGACAAGATGGTTGAGAAATGTATGGGATGCCAGTATTATGCCCGACAACCACATGTTCCTGCTGAAGAATTGCGAACAATACCAATAACTTAGACATTTGCAGTCTGGGGGCTAGACATGGTGGGACCGTTACAGACGGCACCATGTGGGTTTACGCATCTGCTAGTAGTAGTTGATAAATTCACTAAATGGGTAGAAGCTAAACCCATTAGAAAGCTTTATGGGGCAACTGCCCTCAGGTTTGTCCGGGATCTAGTGATGAGATTTGGTCTCCCACATAGCATTATCACCGACAACGGCAGTAACTTTTCACTCGGAGAAGTGGAGGCTTATTGTTGGGAGAAAGGCATCCGACTTGACCTTGCATCTGTGGCACACCCACAATCCAATGGTCAGGTCGAGCGAGCCAATGGATTAATTCTGCAGGGAATCAAGCCACGTCTTGAGGCACCGCTACATAGAGCAGGTGGAGCCTGGGTGGAAGAATTGCCATTTGTGCTGTGGAGTTTACGAACTACACCCAACAGATCCACCGGCTACACCCCTTATATCATGGTATATCGAGCAGAAGCAATCCTACCTTCCGAGATCCTTCACGATGCACCAAGAGTTGCCGCCTACGACGAAGATGACGCTGAAGAATCCAGACGCCTAGATGTGGACCTTCTCGAGGATGAGCGCGTTTTGGCATGCCAAAGATCTGCCATCTACCAACAGAAGCTACACAGCTACCATAGTCGCCGCGTTCGGCATCGCTCGTTTAAAGAAGGGGATTTGGTGCTCCGACTTAAGCAGAAGAAGTCACACAAATTATCCCCGCCATGGGAAGGACCGTTCATCATAAGCAAGGTGCTACTCAATGGGTCTTACTACCTCATTGACAATCGTGAACTAAAGGATAGACCCAATGAAGATCATAAGTGTAAGCGACATGACCCGGATGATGACTACCGGGAGCTTGATCGGCCATGGAACATAGCATAGCTACGTCCTTTTTACACTTAGCATTTTTATCTAATTGTGTACCTCTTATATGATCAATGAAATAAAGCTCTCTGGTTCACTCATATTTCTGAATCTTTTACCTCCTTTAGTGTTCATTTTTGGATCATATAAAACCTTTATGCACAAGCATTGCGATTGCACTTGTGAAAATTCCGCCTACGGGCGTTAGCTTAAGTTTTCTGGTCTACACGTTCTTTGTCGTTTTTATGTGAATTCTAGATTAGTGACTTTCAGCACTTATTGTCAGTGATTTTGTGCTTAGGTTATTGACAGTGCCATTGGGCATCATCACCTGAGCGCATGGTTCCGAAAACGATTCTTCCGACTCACGAAAAGTCAAGCATAAGAACCAAAGTAATGGATAAGCCAACACTTGCTTAAAAAATATATACATGCTGGAACTAGTTCTTAAGTAGCAGGACATACAACATTGTTTTCCGCCTTAAGTTAAAACATAGTTTTTACGCATACGCATCAAAGGTGAAACCATATTACAAGTTGTTTTTCATTCCTTTGGTGCAGGCGACTTGGAAGCAGCGTCATCGGCAGCAGGAGAATCACCCTCGAAGTCGGCAGTGTGAAGAGACTCAGAGGAGCTTTGGTTGCCGTCATCGATGGTATTCATCGGCACGAAGACGTTGACGTCGACTAACTCGGCAACTCTGGTGTCATAACCTGCGAGTGACGACAAGATGGACTCATGGTTTTTCTCCTTGCCATCGTCATCTATGTCGGGTATGCCAGAGGTTACCGTGTCAATGTCGTCATCTTCATAGTGTGCCTTTACCATGTACAGTGCCATCCTTGCACCGGCCCGTGCACATGAACCTTTCCAGCTTGTGATACGCTCGGGGCTCGGTGCAGGATCTCCGAGAACTTCGCCACAGAGTCTGATGCCTTGATGTTGATCTGGAGGGGCTTGGCAATCTCTTTGGCTTGCGCGATGGCGTTGTTGATGAAGTTGCCGGCAAGAACCATGCATTCCTTTCCTGGAGGAGGCGACCGGGTTAAACCCATAGGATCTGCAAATTCCGACAAGGAGCACATGAGTTCAAAAATTCAGAGTATCTAGACTACAGAAATCCAAGACGGAGAATCACTTACTGAAGATGCTAGCCTCAGCTTGTCAGAGGGTATCCACCAAGGAGTACCGTTCTTGTTGGAGGAGCTTGTACGCTTCATGGTGGCACTGATTATGCTCATCGGCAGTTTTCTTCTAATCTCTTACGATCGAGATCTCCTCCTTCAGGCGGTTCATCTCCTCGGTGGTGGAGTCCTGCAGGTCTTTCATTGACTCCTCATGCATCTTCAGCATGTCCTTCCTCTCCTGCTTAAGGATCTTGTTCTTGCTATCCAGCTCTTGAATGTGCTTGGATTGCTCGACAATGTCCTTAGCCTTGGCAATGGTTTCTGCAAGTCAGAGAAAGCGAAGTACACAGTGAGTACTCGGAGAATACACAAGTTCAAGTCGGAATATGAAAAAGAAAGGAAAAAACAGATGCTTGCTCTTGATGATATGTTCCTTCAAGAAGGCAGTTTTACCCTTTTCGGCTTCCAAATCCGCGCGCATCTTCTGGTACTTGTCGTTGGCCATACCCCTCCGAGCATTCTCGTTCTGTGGAAAAAAGAAAAATTAAACATTGTTTGGTCTACTTGGAGCATCTAGCCGGAAATTTTCCACCTAGACGCTCAGGGGCTACAACGAGAGTTTTTAACTTAGTAATATGCTTAGTCTTTCTTTAAGCATATAGTCAGAACTAATTCAGTTTTCGATTAGAAGCTTGGGGGCTACGGTATAAAGTTTTTAACTCAGATGTGTTCTTAGCTTTTCTTTAAGCATCTAGTCGGAACTAATTCAGTTACAGCTAGAGGCTTGGGGGCTAGAGTATTGAAGTTTATAACCACTGCGTATGCTACTCTTAAATCATCTAGTCAGAATAATTCATTCAAACTACATGCTTGGGGGCTACAGTGAGAAGTTTTCTACTTTAGTCACTCTTAGAGCATTCAGACGCAAAGACCTATGGTTTTCCATCTAAATCCTAGGGGGCTACAGTGGGATACTTATATGAAATACAAAAGGCAAATAAAACTTACAAGTGCAATAATCTTGAGGTTGGTAGCACTCTCGGCCAGGAGCTTGCCAAAGGATATGCTGTTTCCTTGCAAGATCTCTGCTTGTCGGAGAAGCTCCTCTAGACCGCACGTTGGAGATGTCGGTGCCACACCAGGAACTAGAGCAGTGCTACCCGGTGTAAGTACCGGATAGACTATCTTTGGATACTCTATGGTTTTATTGGGTGCAGGGGCACCACCTACGGAAGAAGTACCAGCTTCCACCACCACCTTACCGCCACCGATGGCATCCCTAGCTGGAGCTTCAGCCATTGGGTGTGCGGCACTCTCCTGCGTCGCCTGCTCCGTGAAGACAACAATCTCGGTAGAGGCACCTGAGTCCACTTCCATGGCGGAAGGGCCAGATGCTTCCTTAGCTTGTGAGCTTGTCGGAGTGGAGGAAGGCTTGACGCTGGGAGTAACAGGGGTGATTGCAGGAGATGTATTGCGATGCAGCATGTCCTTGATGGTTCTAGAAGCCCCCAATGTTTTGGAGGTCTTCTTCAAGCTGGTCGTGGCTTTCTTCCTGAAACGTGCAAAATGTATAAGTACAGGAACAAGACAGATAAATGGACAATGTCAGAGAGAAAGAAGCTTACACAAGAGGGGGTGCTTTGGCAAAGGGGATCCCGGTAGTCTTTCTTTTCTCCGCCTCCAGGGTAGAGGTAGTCTTTTTGGAGGCTCCACCCTCCATTTTCTTCTTCTTGCCTCCGTCGGTAGCGTCAGAGGTGGAGCTCTTCCGCTTTCACGCCAATGGAGCATCGTCGTCGGACACGACGGTGACTTCCTTCATCTTTGGATCATAGATTTGAGGAGCCATGCTATCCTCATCTATATCGCTAAGCTGTAAGGTGAAGAACCACCATGTTAGATGAGATGATAATGGTTAGATGGAAGAACTGGAGTATATGTAATACACGGAAAATAAACAGTTACCTTTGGGCACTTGATATCAACGAACATGTCGTAGGTGATGGTGAAGCCACGCTTCTTGTCCTTCACCTTGATGATGTCCTTGAGATGGAGCTTGACGGAGTCGCTCGAGAAATGGTCCATGGAGATGCGGAGGCTATCCCTTCTATCGCTGGTATACTCGTGCATCAGCTTCGAGCGGTGCTGCAGAGGCTGGATTCGCCTGATGAACCAGCACATGGCTAGGTCCAAGCCGGTCAAACCCGTCTCTACAAACCACTTTGTCCGCCTTATGGCGCGGGAAGCGTCGATGTCGGAGGGAAGGGAGGCCTGGGATCTCCATGTCGAGGTTTCAGCGGTGGCTCGATCGACGAAGTCCGGGTATGTTACTTCTCGGCCGGCCAAAGGGATATCTGGGCCGTAGAAGTAAGTACGCTGCCAGTTCTTGCAGGACTCGTGGCCGACGATGTCGGGGAACCGCCGGCCAGGACGGATCTTGAAGCTAATGGTGCCACAATTTCTAAGTTCATCCTTGCTGGCCCCGGCTTCGCGCTTGATGGTGAAGAAATACACAAAGAGATCTAGCCTAGGCTTAATCCCTAGGTAACCCTCGCAAAGCGCCGCGTAATTTCTAAGCGCTAGGATACTATTGGGAGAAAGTTTTTGGGGTTGTACTCGGTAGTGGTTCAAGACGGCAAGGAAGAAGTTAGATATGGGCAGGCAGACGCCACGTACCAATTATGCTTTCAGGTACACCTTTTCGCCGGCTTGGGGAGAAGGTGTGACCTCACCGGCCGACGCCGCCCGCCAGGCGAGCCCCTCCGTCGCGGGAAGGTAGCCTTCGGCGATCAGCTCCTTGGTGTCGCAGTCCATGATGTCCGAACCGCGCCAATCGCCTTTGGGGGAGTCGGGATCCTCCTCCAGCCGCTCCAACGCCGCTGCATTGTCTTCGCCACCGGTGGTCTCGACCACCACAGAGACGGGGATGACCAGGCCCTCTAGGGGCACGACGACAGAGCTCGCCGGCTTCACAGCGGCTTCGCCCGATGCCGCCATCAAGGGAGAAGAGCTATTGCTGGTCATTACGTGTGTTTGGAGGTGACTAGCAAGATTGGGAGCTAGGGTTTCTCGCAAGGTTGCGCGGAGAGCTCGAGGGGGCGCTCACTAGAGGAAGAAGATGATGCGAGCAGAGAATGAGGTGAAAAGTAAAAATTCCACCGCAGTTACTATTTATGATCTTCAGCATCAAGATTCGTGCAGCCTGATCGGACGGTTGCCGCGTAGACGACGTGTGTGCGAACGTGCGCGGAAATTTTGCCACGTCCCAACCGTCGCCACCAACGGTTCGTATTTCTTGCGCGGGAAAATTGGACATGATTGCGTTCTCTGCATGTGTGAGTTACGAGGCGTTGCTAACCTACGTCTACGTCGCCCTAGCTGACATAGGAAGATGAACCATCACATCAGAAGATTCCGGCATGGACGGATCCAGTCCGGCTACGAAAGAGTACGATGGAAGATTCAGCAATTCTCCGGCTTACTAATTGAAGACAGAGAAAACCTTGCAGGGTTCTTTGGGAGGACTACAAGATGTTGCTTGACGATTTGCCGACATCCATCTAGACGGAGCATTCCACTTAAAGAGGCAAGACGGTGCAAGATCTCGAAGTTCTCCGGGGGCTACTGTTGGGGATATGCTATATGGGTATCCTCATAGCATGTCTCTTATCCGGGTAACCCGGGTGGCCCACAGTTGGTAGCATGGCCCACGGCCTGCTATGCGGCCCAGTTAGATGGATCCAGAAGGGAGGCCCATGCTGGATAAAGGAAGGCTACGGTGGAGTCACCGACGTACCCAAAGCCTTGGAGTACAAGACACACAAGACTAGTAATAGATGGTGTAGGACTTTGTAACCTGTCCGGCTAGGAGTTTTCCATGTAACCCTAGGACCTGGCGACTATATAAGTCGGGCCTATGGGAGCCTTTAGGGCATGACCATGTAGCGATTAGCATACACATCGCACAGCGAACCTATCTCTGTAACTCGGCGTATTGCCATTATAGTGATTTATAGCAGGAGTAGGATTCCGCCACCGTTGTGGGATCTGAACCTGGGTAAGCTGTGTTACCTCGTACTCGTCAACTGATGGGGATATGCCTACCGGGGTATACCCAGCAGGACGATTCCGATTGGGCTAGGCACCTGAGAGTGGGCTTGCGGTAACAAAGACTGGATCAAGACCTGGCGTGGACTCAGGCAACTGGAAGCTGAAGGCCCAGAAGCGTAGATAGGCCCAGTCGGATTAGGTTAAACAATTGCTGAAACCTTAACTAATTCGGTTGAGATCTGTAAACCCTAGGGGGTGAGTCTATATAAACCTCCCTAGAGGGCATGTAGAGGATATGTTCCTGTTGGAATTATGCCCTAGAGGCAATAATAAAGATGTTATTATTATAATTCTTGTTCATGATAAAGTTTATATTCCATGCTAGAATTGTATTAAGCGGAAACTTTAATACTTGTGTGGTTTGTGAACAACACCGTGTCCCTGGTACGCCTCTAAGGACTAGCTCATTGATCAATGATGGTTAAGGTTTCCTAACCATAGACATGAGTTGTCAATTGATAATGAGATCATATCATTGGGAGAATGATATGATGGACAGACCCAAACTAAGCGAAGCAATTAGATCGTTTCATCGTGTTCATCTTTGTGAAGCTTTTCCTATGTCAAATATTGTATTCCTTAGACCATGAGATAATGCAACTCCCTGGTACCGGAAGAAAGCTTTGAGGTCATCAAACGTCATCCTATGAGAGGGTGATCATAAAGGTGTCTCTCAGGTGATCGGAAAGTATCTGTTGGGTTGTATGTATCGAGATGGAATTTGTCCCTCCCAAGTCGAGAGATATACTTCGGGCCCACTCGGTAATCGATATCAACACCGCTTGCAAGCATGTGGTTAAGGAGTTAATCACAAAGTGATATCGGATTATGGAACGAGTAAAGTACTTGCTGTGAACGAGATTGAACTAGGTATGACGGTACCGACGATCGAATCTTAGGCAAGTAAAATATCGAGGCGAAGGAATATATATATGGGATTGATTGAATCCTGGCATCGTGGTTCATCCGATATGATCATCGATGAATGTGTGGGAGTCAATATGGGTGCCTGGACCGCTGTTGATTATTGATAGAAGATCATGTCGCATATTCTCGAACCCGAGGTCACACACTTAACGTGTCTCGATGCTAGGATAGATTGGATAATTGGTTTATGAATTTTTGTTCGAGTCTCGGATGGGATCCGAGACATCACGAGGTTCCGAGTGGTCCGGAGAATAAGATTCATATAAGCGGTGCAGTTTTGGAGTTCGTAATTGTTACGGTTAAACGGTATTGTATCGGAAGCTTCTAGAACCTTCCGGAAGGGGACCAACGTGGACCCACCTTCCGGGAGGGGGCATGGGCCTATGAGGGAGTGTCCTGGCCGCATTGGGCCAGGGGCACAAGGCCCCATAGGGTCCAGCCGATCCTAGAGAGTTTAAATCGTTTAAACTAGGGATAGAATTTCTAGAAGGAGGGAGAGTCCTTGCCCCCCACTCCTCCCCCCTTGGACGCCGGCCCAAGGCTTGGAGGAGGGGCAAGGGCTGGCCGCCCCCCTCTATAAATAGAGGGCTGGTGCGCCCCATCCCCCCCCCACACCTTGCCTCCAGCCCTAGTTGCCCTGCTGCCTTCCTCTCTCCCTCCCGACTGTTTGTAGGCGAAGCCCTGCAGCAGAAATTCTCCACCATATACACCACGCCGTCGTGCTGTAGATCCAATCTATCTCTCCACCATACTTTCTGGTCCGAGGAAGGAGGAGACGTCGAGGTGCTGCACGTGTGCATCTCACGGAGGCACCGCCACTTGTGGTGCTAGATCGGATCGGATCGCGAGGAGGAGAAGCGAGTACGACTACATCACCCATGTTCCGACGAACGTTCCGCTGTGCGAATATCCAAGGGTATGAAGATCTAATCCAATCTCTCTCGTTGATTGCATCTCCTAGATTAGATCTTGGCTTTCCCTCTGTTCGCATCCGTAGAAAATTTTGATTTACTATGCCGCGAAACCCTTCAGTGGTATCAGAGCTAGATCTATGCGTAGATGTGTTTCACGAGTAGAACGCAACATGGTTGTTGCGGGCGTTGATGTTTTATATTGCAAGCCTCTTGTTTGTGTTCTTCTTATGACGCGGGATAGTGAGATTGAAGTGGTCCAGGCCAACCTTACGCGACGTCGTTCGCGAGACTCCGCTTGACGGCGTGTGGCTTGTTCCACACATGCGGCTGGTGGATGTCAGTTTCTCTCACTATAGTTGTCATGGGATTAACACCGGAGTTTGGCAACCATAATATCACCGTTGTGGCTTTCCGTAGGTAAGAATCATTCTTAGCATCTACTCCCATAAGCCACGTAAAACATGCAACAACAAAGTAGAGGCGTCTAACTTGTTTTTGCAGGGAGTGTTTCTGTGATATGGTATGGCCCAAGATGTGTTGTGTATATTGTATGCGATGATCATGTTTTGTAATGTTTCACGACTTGCATGTCGATGAGTACACAACCGGCAGGAGCCATATGGTTGTCTTTATAATTGTGTATGACCTGTGTGTCAACTTCTTATACGCCATGTAATAGCTTTACTTTATCGCTAAGTAGTTAGCAATAGTTGTAGTTGCTATTCGTGGTGGAGGCAATCATGGTGGAGTGATGGAGATCATGCTTAACGCACAAGATGGAGATCATTCTTGAAGATTGGCTATACCATGTCACATAAAGTTATATGCATGTGATGTTTATCCTTTTATGTATCTTATTATGCTTAGATCGCGACGGTAGCATTATAAGATGATTCCTCACTTAAATATCAAGATAAAAACTGTGTTCTCCCCAAGTATGCACCGTTGCGAAAGTTCATTGTGGCATCCCGCAAAACCAGAACTAGAAAATCGCGTTGTTTTTGTGCATTGCATCATCATGACCGCATGATCATGTCATCATGCCACATTGCATTTGAGCATCGTCATCATCATGCATATTATCTTGCCTAAAAACTATTTGCGAAAGACTATTGACTTCTGGAATTAGCCCTCCTTCTATTTCAAAATAAACCCCGGGTGCTGCCGGATATTTTGTTTGTCTAAAACTATTTACAAAGTTTGTCGCAATCAAATAAAAATATTTATTATTTTTTGTGGGGGCAGTCGAACGGGCCAGATCGACCCGAACAACCACCCCCAGGATTTTAAATCGGTCCGCCTAATTCCTAAACATACCCAGTCCTATCTACCCACCCCCTAGCCACATCACTCCTTCCAATCAGAGCTCGCCACGTCAGCCTCTCCCAAATCTCCACCAACCCCCTTCTGCCACCTAGACCCACCCCTGGACCCCACTGCCCCAGCCCATCCTCTCTCTCCCTCACAGCTCACCCCTGGCCCCACCACTCAAACCCACACAGCACACACGCACTAGCACCCACACAGCCCCACCCCTGGGCAACACACACTCACGCACGCGCTAGCAGCCTCAGGCCACCCTCCCTGCACGCGGGCCCCGCCCCAGCACGCCAACCACGTCGCTCCCCTCACCAGTTCCTCCTCCCCCACCAACCTCTCCTCCCACACGCGACACGCCCACCCTGCCGCCCTGTTCATCTTCTCCCCCACGCCCGACCAACCACCTCCTCTCCTCCGCTGTCCCTCGATCGCCCCGGCCGTCCTCGCCCCGTCGCCGGCGTGCCCCACCCGCACCTGGCGCCGTCTCCCTCCTAGCCTTCCCCGTCGCCCCAGGCCACCTCCCCGCGACCGCCCAGCGCTTCCGCCACCTCCGGTCGCCCCTCCCGCCTCCGCAGCTCGCCGAGCTCCCCCCCTCCTCGTCGTCGGCCCGCGTCCCCGCCTCCGACACCAACCGCCTCCCGCGCCGCAGACCACCTCGCTGCCTTCCCCGCCGCCAAGCTCGGACCGCCACCGTCGCCTCTCCGCGTCCGCCCTCGCCCGATCGCCCGCTCCGCGTCCTGCCTCCTCGCCGCTGCCACGTCGCCGTCCTACCCGCTCGCCCGGCCGGCGACCGTCCTCCTCGATCCCTCCGCCTGCCAGGTCGCCCCCGCCTCGCGGTTCCCCAAGCGCCGCCATGTCCGGCGCCCGGTCGCCTCGTCGCGTGTGCGGCGCCGCCGCCGCTTTCGCACCTTGCCTGTCCCGTTCTCCGAGCCGCTGCATGCAGGCAACAGTGCAAGAGCAAGAGAATCGAGGCCGCCCCAGCCGTTCTGCTTCCTCTGCACTGCGTCGACATGTTTGTGCAACCAGCAGATCATCAGTACCTGTGCTCCGTTCAGAGGTTGTTCAAGTGCTACTTCACCTAATTCCTCTATGTTCCGAAGAAGACGATTTGAACCGAAGATCTGGCTTCCGCTTGTTCTACGATGACGCCTACTTCCGCTACTTCGACAACACTTCAAAGTCGGAGCTCGAAGTTCTTTGTCATGAAACAAATACGTCAAGGACTTCGTCGCCACCGAGACCCCGCAGCCGATCCCGGTGATACAAGGGCCACGCCAGGACCCGAGCCTGAAGATCGCCAGGATCCGCCGGCGCCGTACCCAAGACCGACATCGCCACCGAGAACTCCAACAAGGACGCCAAGGTCGTTTAAACGGAATGCCAAGTTCGCCACCTGGGACGCCATGACCGCCACACGGACGCGAACCCCAAAACCCTGAGGCCCCGAACCGAAGACGATCCGAAGCGCCAAGACCTCCGACAAGGAACCGACGCAGAACGCCAAGCACAGCACCCCGGACACCAAGACGACCCGACTCGAGGTCCCCAAGACCTCAGCGGCAAGATCGACCCGTGGGACCCGACAAGATCTGCACGACGACAAGAACGACAACGACCAGGGCGAGTCCGATGCGCCCCGACACCGACCCTAGTCCCGCACCCGGACGCGCCAAGATCTACCCCGATCCGAAGACCCTAACCTCGGAGCCCGAGAACGTTCCGTCGAACCCTGGACCCCGAGACCGACCCCGAACCCCGAACGCCGGAACCCCAAGTCCGTCGAGACCCTAATGTGTGACCCTTTTCCTCGATACCCTATTTTTTATAAATGATATCAACTTGTTGCATTAAATCATTCATCTCGCATGCATATCTGTGGTTTGGGGGCCTTATGCCGATTCACCTAATAATTAAATATGGGGCCCATATGCGGGCAAATCTAGCCTTATATTGGCCTCATTTAAACTTGTGTAGCGAACCGGTGATATATTCTGTCTTGTTAAAACAACATTTAAATTGCGGGGGTTCTAAACAACATGAACCATCTAAATAATTGTCGGGACCCCGGTTCCGCTTAATATGACCTTATTGCATTGCACCTTTGCCATGTCATGCATCATACATGCATCATGCCGATCTTCTGCCGTTGTATTAAATATTGCATCCAGTGTTCCTTCTAGTGTTTTGCTTCTTCGCGGATAAGGCCGTTGAGTTGATGTGAGCTTCGACCCGATCTTCGGTTGAACCCTTCAACAATGTTTTCAGGCGAGCATCTTCCCCCTTTCTACCTATCTTACTTTTCTAGTATTTATTCCCTCCTGTTGATCTTTGCTATCTGTGTTGCGATGCTCTAGTTTCGTACCCGTGATATCCCTTGCAGCCATATATAACCTTGGACACATCCTATTACCTGTTGTTTGGTAGATAGTTGGACCCGCGTGTCGTAGTCGCTTGCTCAAGTGTTTTGAGTGTCGACAAGTACCACAATCGTTGGAGAATTGCCGCATGTTGACGTTGGAGATGATCATGGCTTTAATTATTGTTTCACTTTAATTCCTGTTTAACAACTAAAATTGAATTAAGCAGAGGCATCGGTGGGTGATAGGTAAGATTTGGTTTCCTACCGCCCACTTGTGTCCCGTAGGACCCGAGTTCTTGACACCTGTTCCGAGATCGAGCGCGCTAACCACAGGTGGGGAGATATGGCCCACCCATTGATTATTACCTGATTTCAAAGTATTGTACTGGGGGCCACAAAATAGTTTGAGGTTTTATTTACTATCATGTACTTATGCCATACTACTTATGTATTTACGATTGTGCGAGGAGCACACTGTACTGTTTAGGAATTGTGACCCGTTTACGTGGTATCGACAGTCCCCGTTTGGGGATCTGCTGTCGTTTACCATGACCCACAAACCCTAAGTCCGTCTGGAGACCGCCGACTTCGTTCGGGTGTACTTAGTGGGGTGGCCCCGTGCTTGCTTTGGGCAGGAGCGTGACTTAGGCCCCGCCGACATACCGATGGGTGTATGTTAACGATCCGCAAAAGGGTCGAAGTGCCTGTGGATACTTTGGTGCACCCCTGCAGGGTTAAATCTTTTCGAGAAGTCGTGTCCGCGGTTATGGACGACTTGGAGCACAGTGCTTGATCATAGACAACTATAACTAAAGTTTATTGTTTTAACTTGACTTGTTTCCGATATGACTAGTAATCAGCTTCACTACAACGGAAGGGCTAAGTAAAAGTACCAACAACTGCTGGGTTTTGGGGTTATCTCATGCTAATTGTGTCTGACTAGTAAGAGTTGCAACTATCATGGAATGGTTAACTAAAAGTGCCCACTGCTTACTTTATCAGGATGATTATCTAAACCTGACTAGTAAAGTGCCACAACTATAACTGAATAATTAAAACTGCCAACTGTGTGAGTTCCTCGGTTGACTTCCTCGTTTGGTCTCGAGGAGGAAACGCCAGGATGGGTTTGATTGATGATAGTATCAGGTTGGATCCGAATAGGTCTTTCTCACCCCTCTCTGATAGCCGCCAGTTGTATCGAGTCTCTATAGGTTGTTTAGTGCATGATGCCGCTGCCGCTCAGTCCACCATACCTATGTAGGCGAGGACCGCCGAATTCTAGCCTCGCCGTGTACTGGCCTCAGTACTGACGCTCCTCTTTTTCCTTTGCCCTTTGTCGGCACCCCTTTTGTTTAAGCAGGTTTGAGATCGACGTCGTTAGCAGGGTTACCCTTCCGGCTTGGCCTGGGTGGACGCCATTGGTTATTCTTCAGGGCTCTTAGCCCCATTTGCATCTTGTCCGTAGCTGGACGCACTATCGCTTTCAAGGTGATTTGGATCTTTGTATTATATATCTGTATTCTTGACTCATGGAGTCGCTGTTATATATCTGTTCTGTGGGTCCCATCGAGGACTGTTGTGTAATGTTATTACTTGCTTTCCACCCGCGAAAAAGTGCTGGTGGGCACCTTTGAATCGTTTCTATGCGGGTTTGGCGAGTTTCGCTAAAACTTGCATAGGGCCGATTCGAGGTGTTCTGAGTGGTATCGAGCTCGGTTGCGATACCCCACAAGTCCAGCCTGTAGGATAACCTAGCTAACGGCCGAAGTAGAGTGTCAAAACTTATTTTGCAAAATCGGTTGGATAGTTCTGATTAGGTCTGATTTTACTCCTTACCCCTCTGCTATTCTCCTCTTATCTCGACGTGTTTTGAATCCGCTCTTTTCTCTCTCTTCGAGTCCAGGATTTCTCGTGGTTGGGTTCCGTCGTACCTTCAGGGTTTCGATTCCTCCTTTGATAACGGTGTTCTACCATCCGGTGTTCATGCTATCTGAGGAATCCGTCTGCTGTGGTACCATTCTTTGTTCTTTGTTTGTGCCTTCCGGTGTTTTCCGACGCGACGACATCCTCTACGCCAGATCCGATGCAGATTCTGCATCACTCCTTTGTTCCGAACCTCGCTTGTCGAGATCTTCAGTCTGAATCTTGAGGGTTGGCTGCATAATCTATCTGTTCGTGTACAGAGTAATGCTTTGAGTGCGGGATGGAGTCGCGACCATACCACTACTCTTATCATTTGCTTTTGTATATTGAATGGTGGATCGATGCAACTCTACTCCTTCCATGGAAGTTAGAGGTGGCCTTACCTTTTAACTTCGTCCGTTGTTTCCGGAGTGTTCTCTTGATGAACAGGATCAACGACCTTTTGTTAGTGGTGTCGCGAGGATCTACACGAAGCGAGAAGTCGCAGATCGCCGACCTTCCTTCCGGTACCATGAGGCGGATCTCGAGGGCGAGATCCATTGTTAGTGGTGTCGAATTGTGGCATCCCGCAAAACCAGAACTAGAAAATCGCGTTGTTTTTGTGCATTGCATCATCATGACCGCATGCTCATGTCATCATGCCACATTGCATTTGAGCATCGTCATCATCATGCATATTATCTTGCCTAAAAACTATTTGCGAAAGACTATTGACTTCTGGAATTAGCCCTCCTTCTATTTCAAAATAAACCCCGGGTGCTGCTGGATATTTTGTTTGTCTAAAACTATTTACAAAGTTCGTCGCAATCAAATAAAAATATTTATTATTTTTTGTGGGGGCAGTCGAACGGGCCAGATCGACCCGAACGACCACCCCCAGGATTTTAAATCGGTCCTCCTAATTCCTAAACATACCCAGTCCTATCTACCCACCCCCTAGCCACATCACTCCTTCCAATCAGAGCTCGCCACGTCAGCCTCTCCCAAATCTCCACCAACCCCCTTCTGCCACCTAGACCCACCCCTGGACCCCACTGCCCCAGCCCATCCTCTCTCTCCCTCACAGCTCACCCCTGGCCCCACCACTCAAACCCACACAGCACACACGCACTAGCACCCACACAGCCCCACCCCTGGGCAACACACACTCACGCACGCGCTAGCAGCCTCAGGCCACCCTCCCTGCACGCGGGCCCCGCCCCAGCACGCCAACCACGCTCCTCACCAGTTCCTCCTCCCCCAACCTCTCCTCCCACACGCGACACGCCCACCCCGCCACTGTTCATCTTCTCCCCCACGACCAACCACCTCCTCTCCTCCGTCCCTCGATCGCCCGTCCTCGCCCGTCGCCGGGCGTGCCCCCGCCTTTGGCGCTGCCCTCCTAGCCTTCCCTGGCCGCCCCACCTCATGACCGCCAGCGCTTCGCCACCTCCGTCGCCCTCCCGCCTCCAGCTTCTGAGCTCCCCCCTCCTCGTCGCCGGCCCGCGTCCCCGCCTCCGACACCAACCGCCTCCACCGCGACCGCGCAGACCGCCTCGCCGTACCCTCTGCCCCGCCATGAAGCTCGGACCGCCACCGCCCACCGTCGCCTCTCCGTGTCCGCCCTCGCCCGCGATGCGCCGCTCCCGCATCCTGCCTCCTCGCGGGCACCCGCCGCCGTTGGCCACGTCGTCCTACCCCGCCTTGCCGGCCCGGCCGACCCGTCCCTCCTCGATCCCTCGCCCGCTGTCGCCTCCCGCCTCTCGCGGTTCCCCAGCGCCGCCATGGCTCTGTCGCCGTCATGTCGCGTGTGCAGCGCCGCCGCTGCCGCCTTTTCTGCTTGCATGTCCCGTTCTCCGAGCCGCTGCATGCAGGCAACAGTGCAAGAGCAAGAGAATCGAGGACGCCCTAGCCGTTCTGCTTCCTCTGCACTGCGTCGACATGTTTGTGCAACCAGCAGATCATCAGTACCTGTGCTCCGTTCAGAGGTTGTTCAAGTGCTACTTCACCTAATTCCTCTATGTTCCGAAGAAGACGGTTTGAACCGAAGATCTGGCTTCCGCTTGTTCTACGATGACGCCTACTTCCGCTACTTCGACAACACTTCAAAGTCGGAGCTCGAAGTTCTTTGTCATGAAACAAATACGTCAAGGACTTCGCCCAAGAGACCCATGAGATCCCGGTGATACAAGGGCCACGCCAGGACCCGAGCCTGAAGATCGTCAGGATCCGCCGGCGCCGTACCCAAGACCGACATCGCCACCGAGAACTCCAACAAGGACGCCAAGGTCGTTTAAACGGAACGCCAAGTTCGCCACCTGGGACGCCATGACCGCCACACGGACGCGAACCCCAAAACCCTGAGGCCCCGAACCGAAGACGATCCGAAGCGCCAAGACCTCCGACAAGGAACCGACGCAGAACGCCAAGCACAGCACCCCGGACACCAAGACGACCCGACTCGAGGTCCCGACAAGACCCTCGCAACGGCAAGATCGACCCCGTGGGACCCGACAAGATCTGCACGACGACAAGAACGACAGCGACCAGGGCGAGTCCGATGCGCCCCGACACCGACCCTAGTCCCGCACCCGGACGCGCCAAGATCTACCCTGATCCGAAGACCCTAACCCCGGAGCCCGAGAACGTTCCGTCGAACCCTGGACCCCGAGACCGACCCCGAACCCCGAACCCCGGAACCCCAAGTCCGTCGAGACCCTAATGTGTGACCCTTTTCCTCGATACCCTATTTTTTATAAATGATATCAACTTGTTGCATTAAATCATTCATCTCGCATGCATATCTGTGGTTTGGGGGCCTTATGCCGATTCACCTAATAATTAAATATGGGGCCCATATGCGGGCAAATCTAGCCTTATATTGGCCTCATTTAAACTTGTGTAGCGAACCGGTGATATATTCTGTCTTGTTAAAACAACATTTAAATTGCGGGGGTTCTAAACAACATGAACCATCTAAATAATTGTCGGGACCCCGGTTCCGCTTAATATGACCTTATTGCATTGCACCTTTGCCATGTCATGCATCATGCCGATCTTCTGCCGTTGTATTAAATATTGCATCCGGTGTTCCTTCTAGTGTTTTGCTTCTTCGCGGATAAGGCCGTTGAGTTGATGTGAGCTTCGACCCGATCTTCGGTTGAACCCTTCGACAATGTTTTCAGGCGAGCATCTTCCCCCTTTCTACCTATCTTACTTTTCTAGTATTTATTCCCTCCTGTTGATCTTTGCTATCTGTGTTGCGATGCTCTAGTTTCGTACCCGTGATATCCCTTGCAGCCATATATAGCCTTGGACACATCCTATTACCTGTTGTTTGGTAGATAGTTGGACCCGCGTGTCGTAGTCACTTGCTCAAGTGTTTTGAGTGTCGACAAGTACCACAATCGTTGGAGAATTGCCGCATGTTGACGTTGGAGATGATCATGGCTTTAATTATTGTTTCACTTTAATTCCTGTTTAACAACTAAAATTGAATTAAGCAGAGGCATCGGTGGGTGATAGGTAAGATTTGGTTTCCGACCGCCCACTTGTGTCCCGTAGGACCCGAGTTCTTGACACCTGTTCCGAGATCGAGCGCGCTAACCACAGTGGGGAGATATGGGCCCACCATTGATTATTACCTGATTTCAAAGTATTGTACTGGGGGCCACAAACTAGTTTGAGGTTTTATTTACTATCCTGTACTTATGCCATGCTACTTATGTATTTACGATTGTGCGAGGAGCACACTGTACTGTTTAGGAATTGTGACCCGTTTACGTGGTATCGACAGTCCCCGTTTGGGGATCTGCTGTCGTTTACCGCCGGCCCCACAAACCCTAAGTCCGTCTCGGAGACCGGCCGACTTTGTTGCGGGTGTACTTAGTGGGGTGGCCCCCCGTGCTTGCTTTGGGTCTGGGAACGTCGTGACTTAGGCCCCGCCGACATACCGATGGGTGTATGTTAACTGATCTGGCAAAAAGGGTCGAAGTGCCTGTGGATACTTTGGTGCACCCCTGCAGGGTTAAATCTTTTCGAGAAGCCGTGTCCGCGGTTATGGACGACTTGGAGCACAGTGCTTGATCATAGACAACTATAACTAAAGTTTATTGTTTTAACTTGACTTGTTTCCGATATGACTAGTAATCAGCTTCACTACAACGGAATGGCTAAGTAAAAGTACCAACAACTGCTGGGTTTTGGGGTTATCTCATGCTAATTGTGTCTGACTAGTAAGAGTTGCAACTATCATGGAATGGTTAACTAAAAGTGCCCACTGCTTACTTTATCAGGATGATTATCTAAACCTGACTAGTAAAGTGCCACAACTATAACTGAATAATTAAAACTGCCAACTGTGTGAGTTCCTCGGTTGACTTCCTCGTTTGGTCTCGAGGGGGAAACGCCAGGATGGGTTTGATTGATGATAGTATCAGGTTGGATCCGAATAGGTCTTTCTCACCCCTCTCTGATAGCCGCCAGTTGTATCGAGTCTCTATAGGTTGTTTAGTGCATGCTGCCACTGCCGCTCAGTCCACCATACCTATGTAGGCGAGGACCGCCGAATTCTAGCCTCGCCGTGTACTGGCCTCAGTACTGACGCTCCTCTTTTTCCTTTGCCCTTTGTCGGCACCCCTTTTGTTTAAGCAGGTTTGAGATCGACGTCGTTAGCAGGGTTACCCTTCCGCTTGGCCTGGGCAGGGTTATGGACGCCATTGGTTATTCTTCAGGGCTCTTAGCCCCATTTGCATCTTGTCCGTAGCTGGACGCACTATCTCTTTCAAGGTGATTTGGATCTTTGTATTATATATCTGTATTCTTGACTCATGGAGTCGCTGTTATATATCTGTTCTGTGGGTCCCATCGAGGACTGTTGTGTAATGTTATTACTTCGTTTTCCACCCGCACGAAAGTGCCTGGTGGGCACCTTTGAATCGTGGCACCTTTGAATCGTTTCTATGCGGGTTTGGCGAGTTTCGCTAAAACTTGCATAGGGCCGATTCTGAGGGTGTTACATTCATCGTGTCCAAGCATCACGTGATGATCGGGTGCTATAGACTCTACGCTCACATACAACGGGTGCAAGCCAGTTTTGCACACGCGGAAATACTTGGGTCTAGCTTGACGAGCCTAGCATGTACAGACATGGCCTCGGAACACAAGAACCGAAAGGTTAAGCATGAGTCATATGAATGATATGATCGACACTTTGTTGTCCACCATTGAAACCACATCTCTTCTCGTGATGATCGGATTAGGTGTGGTGAATTTGGATCGTGTTCACTAAACAACTTGAGGGATGTTGAATTTAGTGGGAGTTCATCTAGTAATTTGATTAAGTTGAACTATTTATCATGAACATAGTCTAAATTGTACTTGCAAACACTGTAGATCACATGGCCAAGTCCAACTTCAACTTCAACGTTTTTGCTGAGAAAGAAAAGCTTAGAAACAATGGGTCTAACTTCACCAATTGGTTCCACAATCTAAGAATCATTCTGTCTGGCGGACAAAAGGACTATGTCCTTGGGAAAGCGTTAGGTGACCCCCCTGCTGCAACTGCGCCGGCTGATGAGAAAGCTGTCTATCAGTCGCGCAAAGATGATTATGGTGTGATTAAGAGCACCATGTTGTTTGCTATGGAACCGGAGCTTCAAAATCGTTTTGAAGAGTATCCCGGGCCCTTTGAGATTCTCGAGGAGCTGAAAACCATGTTTCAGACTCAAGCCCGTTCTGAGAGATATGAGATCTCTGAGAAGTTCTTTAACTGCAAGATGGAGGAAGGGAGTTCCGTTAGTGAGCACGCCATAAAGATGTCGGGCTACACTCACGCTTTGAGCAAGCTGGAATGCGATTCGGAGGAGCTCAAGATTGTGGTTCTACAATCACTCCTCCCAGCTACAAAAGTTTTGTAGTGACTCATAATCAGATTGGTTCCATTGATCGATCACCGAGCTCTTCGCAAAGTGAAGGCTGCGAAGTGTACATCAAGAAGGATAATCATGTGTTGATGGTCAACAAGCCCTCCTTTAAGAAAGGTAAGGAGCAAAGAAGCCCTTCAAGAAGGCGGCAAGCGCAATGCTCCTGAGAAGAAGCTCAAGTCTGGTCCTAAGCCGGACACCGAGTGCTTCTATTGCAAGGACAAGGGTCCTTTGGAAGCTTGCCAAGTACTTAGCGGACAAGAAGGCTGGCACCATCAAAGGTATATTTGATATACATGTTATTGATGTTTTCCTTACTAGCCCTCGTTGTAGTGCTTGGGTATTTGATACCGGTTCGCTTGCTAATATTTGTAACTCAAACAGAGCTACGGAATGAGCGGCTTGCGAGGGATGAGGTGACGATGCGCGTTGGCAACGGATCAAGAGTTGATGTGATGGCCGTCGGCACGCTCTCCTTAGTTTTACCTTCGGGATTAGTTTTAAACCTTAATAAATGTTATTATGTGCCTGCGTTGAGCATGAACATCATATCCGGATCGTGTTTATTGCAAGACGGTTATTCATTTAAATCGGAGAATAATGGTTGTTCTATTTATATGAGTAACATCTTTTATGGTCATGCACCTCTTGTGAATGGTTTATTTCTTCTAAATCTCGAAAGGGATGAAACACACATCCATAACATTGAGGCTAAGAGATGCAAAGTAGATAGTGATAATACTACTTATTTGTGGCACTGTCGTCTAGGTCATATTGGTGTAAAGCGCATGAAGAAACTCCATTCTGATGGACTTTTGGAGTCTCTTGATTTTGAATCATTTAACACATGCGAACCATGCCTCATGGGCAAGATGATCAAAACCCCGTTCTCCGGTATGATGGAGCGAGCAACGGACTTGTTGGAAATCATACATACCGATGTATGCGGACCGATGAGTGTTTCGACGCGCGGTGGATATCGCTATTTCCTCACTTTTACCGATGACTTAAGTAGATATGGGTATATCTATTTAATGAATCATAAATCTGAAACATTTGAAAAGTTCAAGGAATTTAGAATGAAGTGGAGAACCATCGTAATGAAAGATTAAGTTTCTATGATCCGATCGTGGAGGTGAATATTTGAGTTATGATTTTCTCACGCATCTTAAAGCAAGTGGAATCATTTCACAACTCACGCCACCCTAACACCAGTAGCAATGGTGTGTCTGAACACCAGAATCGAACCTTATTAGATATGGTCCGATCAATGATGTCTCTTGCTGATTTGCCGTTATCATTTTGGGGTTATGCATTAGAAACCGCTGCATTCACTTTAAATAGGGCTCCATCTAAATCCGTTGAGACGACACCGTATGAACTGTGGTTTGGTGCCAAACCTAAGTTGTCATTTCTTAAAGTTTGGGGATGCGAAGCTTACGTCAAGAAGTTGATGCCGGACAAGCTCGAACCCAAAGCGGAGAAATAAGTCTTCATAGGATACCCTAAGGAAACTATTGGGTATACCTTCTATCACAGAACCGAAGGCAAAGTGTTTGTCGCAAAGAACGGTTCCTTTCTTGAGAAGGAGTTTCTCTCGAAAGAAGTGAGTGGGAGGAAAGTAGAGCTAGACGAGGTTATTGAACCTTCTCTTGAATTGGAGAGTAGCGCAGCACCTGAAATTGTTCGGTACCGCACCAACGATAGAGGAAGCTAATGACAAGGATCATGAAGCTTCGGATGATGCTGCTACTGAACGTCGCAGGTCGACAAGGTTGCGTGCCCCTCCTGAGTGGTACGGCAACCCTGTTTTGACTGTCTTGTTAGTAGAAGACAGTGAACCTACGAACTATGAGGAAGCAATGATGAGCCCAGACTCTGAGAAATGGCTAGAAGCCATGAAATCCGAATTGGAATCCATGAGCGAAAACCAAGTATGGACTTTGGTGGACCCTCCTAGCGACCGAAAGGCCGTTGAGTGCAAATGGATATTCAAGAAGAAAACGGACGCAGATGTTAATGTTACCATCTATAAAGCACGGCTTGTCGCGAAAGGTTTTCGACAAGTTCAAGGTGTTGACTACGATGAGACTTTCTCTCCCGTAGCGATTTTTAAGTCCATTCGGATTTTATTAGCAATTGCTGCGTTTCATGATTATGAAATATGGCAGATGGATGTCAAGACTGCGTTCCTCAATGGCAACATTGATGAAGAGTTGTATATGATGCAACCCGAAGGTTTTGTCGATCCTAAGGATGCTGATAAAGTATGCAAACTTCAGCGTTCCATTTATGGACTGAAGCAAGCATCTCGGAGTTGGAACCTTTGTTTTGATCAAGTGATCAAGAGCTTTGGATTTGTTCCAAATTGCTACGAAGCTTGCATCTACAAGAAAGTGAGTGGGAGCTCGGTGACGCTTACGGTACTATATGTGGATGACATATTGATTATTGGAAATGACATCAACATGCTTAACGATGTGAAGAGTTATTTGAACAAGTGTTTTTCAATGAAAGACCTAGGTGAAGCTGCTTATATATTGGGCATCAAAATCTATAGAGATAGACAAAGACGCTTGATAGCTTTAAGCCGTAGTACATATCTAGACAAAGTTACGAAAAGGTTCAGAATGGATAAGGCAAAGAAAGGTTCAGTGCCTATGTTGTCAGGTAAGATATTGAGCAAGGCTCAGTGTCCAGCTACGGTAAATGATAGGGAAGCTATGAGCAAAGTGCCTTATGCCTCGGCCATAGGTTCCATCATGTATGCCATGCTGTGTACTAGACCGGATGTGTCCAATGCTCTTAGTTTGACGAGAAGATATCAAAGTGATCCAGAGTGGAACCTCGACAGCCGTGAAGAACATCCTAAAGTACCTTAATAGGACTAAAGAAATGTTCTTAGTCTATGGGGTGATGAACGACTTGTCGTAAAGGTTACGTCGACGCTAGTTTTGACAAACAAGGATGATTCCAAATCTCATTGTGATACGCTTATATTTTGAATGGAGGATCGTGGAGTGGAGAAGTTGCAAGCAAAGCGTGATCGCGGGATCTACAAAGAAGCGAATACATGGCTGCCGCAGCGCCAAGTGAAGGATTTTGGATCAAACTTCATCATCGAGCTTGGCGTGGTTCCAAGTGCATTGGACCCATCGGAGATATTGTGACAACACCGGCGCCATAGCACTTGCTAAGGAACCAAGATATCATCCAAAGACCAAGCATATCAACTGCAAGTTTCATATAATCCGAGATTATATTGCGATGGAGATCTCAAGATTAGCAAAGTACATACAGATCTGAATGTCGCAGATCCATTGACTAAACCTCTTCCACGTAAAACATGATCAACACCTCGGTGCCATGGGTGTGAGATTGTTGCCAAATGTAAACTAGATTATTGACTCTAGTGCAAGTGGAGATGTTGGAATTATGCCCTAGAGGCAATAATAAAGATGTTATTATTATAATTCTTGTTCATGATAAAGTTTATATTCCATGCTAGAATTGTATTGCGGAAACTTTAATACTTGTGTGGTTTGTGAACAACACCGTGTCCCCGGTACGCCTCTAAGGACTAGCTCATTGATCAATGATGGTTAAGGTTTCCTAACCATAGACATGAGTTGTCAATTGATAATGAGATCATATCATTGGGAGAATGATATGATGGATGACCCAAACTAAGCGAAGCAATTAGATCGTTCATCGTGTTCATCTTTGCGAAGCTTTTCCTATGTCAAATATTGTATTCCTTAGACCATGAGATAATGCAACTCCTGGTACCGAAGAAAGCTTTGAGGTCATCAAACGTCATCCTATGAGAGGGTGATCATAAAGGTGTCTCTCGGTGATCGGAAAGTATCTGTTGGGTTGTATGTATCGAGCTGAATTTGTCCCTCCCAAGTCGGAGATATACTTGGGCCCACTTTAATCGATATCAACACCGCTTGCAAGCATGTGGTTAAGGAGTTAATCACAAAGTGATATCGGATTACAGAACGAGTAAAGTACTTGC
Source organism: Avena longiglumis (assembly GCA_030063025.1). NCBI lineage: Eukaryota > Viridiplantae > Streptophyta > Magnoliopsida > Poales > Poaceae > Avena > Avena longiglumis. The sequence continues at coordinate 441,055,830 of CP125973.1, read as the reverse complement.
TGTGAACGAGATTGAACTAGGTATGACGGTACCGACGATCGAATCTCGGGCAAGTAAAATATCGCGAGACGAAGGGAATATATATATGGGATTGATTGAATCCTGGCATCGTGGTTCATCCGATATGATCATCGATGAATGTGTGGGAGTCAATATGGGTGCCCAGACCCCGCTGTTGATTATTGATAGAAGATCATGTCTGCATATTTTCGAACCCGCAGGGTCACACACTTAACGTGTCTCGACGCTAGGATAGATTGGATAATTGGTTTATGAATTTTTGTTCGGAGTCTCGGATGGGATCATGCCCTGCTGCCTTCCTCTCTCCCTCCCGACTGTTTGTAGGCGAAGCCCTGCAGCAGAAATTCTCCACCATATACACCACGCCGTCGTGCTGTAGATCCAATCTATCTCTCCACCAAACTTGCTGGTCCGAGGAATGAGGAGACGTCGAGGTGCTGCACGTGTGCATCTCACGGAGGCACCGCCACTTGTGGTGCTAGATCGGATCGGATCGCGAGGAGGAGAAGCGAGTACGACTACATCACCCACGTTCCGTTTAACGTCACAGCGAATCTTCAAGGGTATGAAGATCTAATCCAATCTCTCTTGTTGATTGCATCTCCTAGATTAGATCTTGGCTTTCCCTCTGTTCGCATCCGTAGAAAATTTTGATTTACTATGCCGCGAAACCCTTCAGTTCCATCATCCACCCAAGCGACTCGCTGCCTAGCCGCCGAGCTCGCCCCATTGTACTTCCACCATAATACAATCTAGCAGGAGTAGGTCTTTACCCTCCGGGGCCCGAACCTGGGTAAATCCTTGTGTCTCCATCCTCATCTCGCACCGCAGATGGCTGGCCGCCCTTGCCCCATGTTCTACTACTCGCTGCCGATTGCAGCATCTGCCGTGGTCATTCCCACGACAGTGGCGCCCACCGTGGGGCCTGGCCGGTCTGGCCGGTGTTCTGCGGCGAGATCCAATCTACCCATCAACGAGTCGATCGCCACCGGCCGCATGATAGCGATCGGCGAGATGCTCCAAATCTTGCCGAGCAGCTACGTCCCGGCGGCGCGACCCGTCACGCATAGCATGATCCTGCCGGTCGACACGATCAGTCTCTTCGTTGGCCTCACCGACGTCATCGTCTCGGAGGACTCGGCTCGCATCCACGAGTCGCCGCCACGCGACGGTCTCTCTGAGAGTCAGGTACGCACGATCCACCGCCTCTCCTCCGACTACAACTCAGCCCACAGGGACGTGGTTGAAACCACCGCGGCCGCGGAAGAAGCGTCCCTCAACGACGACGCCGACTCGGCGACCCCAGCGTCACTCGTCAGATCCATCGTCGCCGCGTCACCCGCAGGCTCCATCACCCAGGTCTCCAACATCGGAGACTTCGAGGATCCCTCCATCCTTGGGATCTTCGACTTCGACTCCGGGTCGGAGAACTCCGCCGATCTCCGCGACGGGACCGGTCGCCATGTCGCGACCTACATGGCGAATGGCGCCGACCCGCCTGAGGATCCATTCTCCACCCCGATCCCTCCCAACGCAACGGCAACGAAGGTCGAGGAACTCCGCCTGAAGCTGGCAGAAGCAGTCCGCAAGGAGCAAGCCGAGCGCGAAAAATTTCGCCTCGAGCAGGTGACGGCGCAGGAGCTGTCGCGCTACCACCAGCAACGAATCAGGTCGCGCCTGAACCCCACCGTCCAGGGGCGCGCCCTGAATTTCGACGACGAGAGCGACCCGACCCGCGCGGCCGAGCGCGCGATCTGCGAGAATGCGCCACCAGGAGGAAGCGCGCGGCCCCCACCAGGGTCGACGGCGAATGGCGCCCCACCACCACCCAACCGCGCACCCCCCAGGGACCAGCCGCGGATCCTAGTCTCCTCACGGGAGCGAGACGCGAACGGCCTACCACTGTTCTCTACCCCGATGGACAACCTCGTCGTGGGCCGAGCAGCAGTCGACAACATCGCGGCCACCGGTGACGGCGCCCTACAGATCCAGTACGTCAACGCCTTGCTCGCAAAGGCGATCGAGCAACAAAACGCAGGCGTCGACTCACATGGTCGGATGTACTCGCGTTCATCGGGCAGCAGAGCGGCCTCAAGCGTCCTCCCCATGGCGGCAAACACCCTCAATTTCCTGCCACCCGAACCACTGCAGCTCCAACACCGACCCGCGAACGCGGCACTCTCCACCAACCACTTCGCCGGCGACCAACTTCGCCGCTTAATCAGCCCGTCGACGCCCGCACCCACATCATCAACAACCAGAGCTGGCGCGCACGCCAGCCCGACGACCTGCGGCATACCCTAACCAACCGCCGCGACGGCGAGCCGAGGGGGTCGCTAAGCCGACTCGGGCCCCGATGCTTCGGACCGATGATCCGAGGCGAAAGATACCCGGCGAACTTCAAAGCGCCGAAGGAAATAGAGAAGTACGACCCCTCGTACGATCCCTCTGTGTGGCTGGATACGTACCTCATGGCAATGGGGATCGCCGGCCACACCGATCTACTAGCCGCCCGCTACCTCCCCCTGATGATGGAGGGGGCGTGCAGGCAGTGGATCAACACTCTCCCCGCGGATAGCATCGACTCCTGGGAAGAGATGCGCGACGCCTTCGTCAGGCACTTCGAGGGTTCATACACCCGCGCCACCACCATCGAGGACCTGGAACGATGCGTCCAGGGACCTCGCGAGTCGACCCGCAGCTGGGTCCAACGGTGGCAAGAACTGTGGTACAACGCGGTCGGCATCCACCCAGACACCGCAATCCACTTCTTCAAGACCTCGTGCCGCTACGATCCCCTGGTCGCCAAGCTCAAACGAGCATACCGCACACTCGAAAACATACCGGATCTCCTAGAGATCGCCAAAAGATACGCGGAGGAAGACCCAAACCAAGAAAACGACGACGAGTCGGGAGCATAACGCCGCACGAGCGGCAACGACAACGGACGACGATCCGATCTACGCTACAGCAACACTCGCCTCACCGGCAAGCGCCGCAGTGACGGGCGAGTCGACTTCGTTGCAAACGCTGGGTACGCGCAGCGCGAGCCCAAGAGCTTCCTCCGTGACGGGGGGCAACGCCGCGACGGCGGCAACTACAAGGCGAAGCCAAGGTTCGACCCCGCGGCCCTCCTTAACCAACCTTGTGTATTTCATAGCAGGGAAGGAAAGCCTGCCACGCACACGACCGCCGACTGCCACTCTCTCAAGGAGATTGAGAAGGCACGACGAGCGCGGGAAGACCCCGACAACAACCCGCCAAACGGCGGAGAATTCGGCAGCGTGGCCGGCTCGCTCCACACCTTCACAGGCTTCAACACGAAGTGTGAGAAGAAGGTCATCGCCTGCGCCATCGCCGTCAACGCGGTGGCCTGTGGACGCTCCGCCTCAACCGGTCGGAGCAACCAATCACTTGGAGCCGCCAGACCACTCGCCACGCACGAGTACCTAGGCCGAGTCGCCCGGTGGTCAAGCTTCAAGGTGAGACTATCGCTCCTAAGACATTGATGGACGGCGGCAGCTCGATCAACATCCTGTACCTGGACACCTTCAGGCGACTGCGACTCCCGCAGTCGATGGTCGAGACGACCTACACCACGTTCCACGGCATCGTCCCCGGTCGGAAGGCATACCCGATCGGCAAGGTCACCCTGCCAGTCACCTTCGGCACACCGGCAAACTTCCGCACCGAGCGGATCGTCTTCGAACTGGTGCCCTTCGACAGCCCCTACCACTGCGTCCTGGAGCGACAAGCGTTCTCCAAGTTCATGGCGGCACCCCACTACGCGTACAACGCGATGAAGCTCCCCAGACCGCGTGGCGTCATCACCATCCACGGCGACCCCGACATGGCCGCCGAGTGCGAGGACAAAGGATCCAAACTCGCCGACGCCGTCATCGTGGCAGAGGCCAACCATGCCGATGAGCTCGCCAAATACGCGAGCGGGGTCAACAACGACGACCCCACTATACTCAAGAAGACCAACTCGGAGGGCGGCATCACCTCAGCCTTCGAGGCAACGACGCATACCCGCACCATCGAGCTGGTCCCAGGCGACTCCAGCCAGACGGTGACGATCGGGATGGGCATGAGCCCAGCATAGGAAGGCGCGCTTATCGAGTTCCTCCGTGAGAACAGGGACATCTTCGCATGGAAGACCTCTGACATGCCTGGTGTCCATAGGGAACTCGCCGAGCACAAACTCAACGCCGACCCCATAGTGCGACCCGTCAAGCATTCGCTGCGGCCCTTCAATGAAGAGCGCCACCGAGCAATCGCCGAGGAGGTGCAGCGTCTACTCGCTACAGGCTTCATCCGGCCAATCAAATACTCCAAGTGGCTGGCAAACCCAGTCCTGTTCGAGAAGAAAAATGGGACCTGGAGGATGTGTATCGATTACACAAACTTAAACAGCGCCTGCCCGAAGGAGCAATTCGTCCTCCCGCGGATCGACCAAATAATCGATTCCACCGCGGGCTCGGAGTCGCTATGCTTCCTCGATGCCTACTCTGGGTACAACCAGATCAAAATGGCCGTTGAGGACGAAGACAAGACGGCGTTCATCACGCCATTCGGAGCCTTCTGCTACACTGACATGACCTTCGGCCTCAAGAACGCCGGGGCGACCTACCAGCGGTGTATGCAGGAGTGCCTTGCGAGCCAAATTGGCCGCAATATCCACGTCTACATCGACGACGTGGTAGTGAAGTCCGCTTGCCAGGGCGACCTACTCGCCGACCTGGCAGAAACATTTGCCAACCTGCGGAAATACAAGATAAAGCTAAACCCAGGCAAATGCACTTTCGGTGTACCAGCAGGGCAGCTACTAGGATACGTCGTCTCCAAGCGCGGAATCGAGGCGAATCCCACCAAGATCGACACGATCGCTCGACTCGGCAACCCCGAGTGCCTGCGCGACATCCAGAAGCTGGCCGGGCGAGTCGCGGCTCTCAGTCGCTTCATCCCCCGATTGGGGGAAAAGGCGATGCTCCTATACCGCCTGATGCGTAAGAACCCCACCTTCCAGTGGGACAAGGAGGAAGACGATGCGCTCCGCGACCTCAAGAAGGTGCTACTCGCAGCACCGCTACTCGCCGCCCCTGTCGACAAGGAACCCATGCTGGTCTATGTCGCGGCTTCCGAGCGCGTCGTCAGCGCCGTCATGGTCGTCGAGCGACCAGAGGAAGGAAAGGAGTGCCCAGTGCAGCGACCAGTGTACTATATCAGCGAGGTCCTCACCGAGTCGCGCCAGCGATACCCGCAATACCAGAAACTAGTATACGCGGTCTTCAGAGCACAGCGGCGATTGCCACACTACTTCCAGGAGCACCGGATAACGGTAGTCTCCTCAGCACCATTGCAGGACATCATCCGCAACCGTGAGGCGACCGGGCGAGTCGCCAAGTGGGCCGCCAAAATCGGCGTCCACAACATCAAGTACGAGCCGCGCAAAGCGATCAAGTCGCAGGCTCTCACGGACTTCATCGCCGACTGGGAGGAGGCCCAGCAGCCAGAAAAGCTGCCATACCTCCACTACTGGAGCTGACACTTCGACGGCTCCAAGAATGCGGACGGTGCAGGAGCAGGGATCGTGCTAACCTCTCCGAAGGGAGACAAGCTATGCTATGTCCTCTGCCTCGACTTCACCCCCTGCACCAACAACATGGCCGAGTACGAGGCACTACTCCATGGCATGTGAGCCGCCAAGGAGATGAATGTCAACCGCCTACGCTGCTACGGCGACTCCGACCTCGTCGCTGGGCAAGTCGCTGGCACCTGCGACGCCGTCTCCCCCACCATGGCGGCATACTGCCAAGCAGTGGACAAGCTGCACGGACACTTCGCAGGCTATTCCGTCGAGTGGATCGATAGGCGGAAGAACGAGGAGGCCGACGCACTCTCTCGTATCGGCTCGGCTCGACTCGCACCACCCACTGGCGTCTTCCTCGACACCATCACCAAGCCTTCCGTCTCTCCCCCAAGGAAGATCAACATCGGACTCCCGCTGCAACCAGAAGCAGCCCTGGTCGCACTCATCGCTGAGCCAGAGGACTGGACTACGCCGTACATCGCCTACCTAGAGGGAGGCACCTTTCCAGCAGACGAAACAGACGCCCGGATGATAGCACGCCGCTGCAAATCCTTAGTCATCATCGACGGCGAGCTCCACAAGCACAGCATGACCGGCGTGTTCCAACGCTGCGTCCAACCCGCTGAAGGATGCAAAATCCTACACGACATCCACTCCGGCGACTGCGGCCACCAAGCCGGCGCCCGCTCTCTGGTCGCAAAGGCTATGCGACACGGTTTCTACTGGCCCACCGCACACGCAGACGCTGTCGACATCGTCCAGCGGTGTGCCGGGTGCCAGAAGTATGTCAATCAGACCCATGTGCCGAGCTCGGCGCTCAAGATAATCCCCATCACCTGGTTGTTCGTCGTGTGGGGTATGGACATGGTAGGCCCTTTCAAAAAGGCCCCCTCTGGCTTCACCCACCTCCTAGTCGCAGTCGACAAATTCACAAAATGGTTGGAGGCCAAGCCAGTCCGGAAATGCGACGGGAAGACCGCCACCAAGTTCCTACGCGAGCTCATCTATCGCTACGGGTTCCCAAACAGCATCATCACGGACAAAGGCACCAACTTCGCCAAAGGAGCCATGGCCGAATTCTGCGAAGAACATCACATCTGACTCGACCTCGCCTCAGTCGCTCACCCGGAGTCCAACGGCCAGGCGGAACGAGCCAACCAGAGCATCCTCCATGGCCTGAAGCCACGGCTCCAAGTACCACTCGAGCGCACCGCCGGGTGCTGGGTCGAGGAGCTACCCTCCGTCATCTGGGGCATCCGCACCTCCGTCAATAGGTCGACAGGGTTCACCCCCTTCTTCATGGTGTATGGCGCCGAGGCAGTCATGCCCACCGACCTAGAGCACAACTCTCCCAGGGTTGTCAACTACACGGAGGCCGCAAACGAACTCGCACGCCAGGATGGAGTCGACCAACTCGACGAGGCACGCGACCTAGCTCGCTCCCGCACCGCCATCTACCAACAAGGGCTCCGCCGCTACCATAGCTGGCGAGTAAGGACTCGCACATTCTAGGAAGGCGATCTGGTGCTACGCCTCATCCAGGACAAGAAGGGCATGCACAAGCTATCTCCCCCTTGGGAGGGACCATTCGCCATCGAGCGAGTCCTCGGCAACGACGCCTATTACCTCATCGACGTCCGAGGAGACGGGAAACTCGACGGCAAGCGACCGTGGAATGTAAACCTCCTACGGAAATTCTACTCCTAGAATTCCATACATGTACTCTCCACCTGCTATGAAATAAAATAGATTGGTTACCGCAAATTGCGTCTACTCTCCGTGCCTTGTGCCACTAAGACTGATGGGGATACGCCTCACCGGGTATACTCAGACGCTTCCGACCGCCCAAGGGTTGGCGAGGGCCTGCATAACGGCGAGTGGATCAAAGCCCAGAAGCTATTGGGCGATCGGAAGTTGAAGGCCCAAAGTAGTAGATAGGCCCATGGACTAGGTTAAACGATTACCAAGCTGTAATCGAATCGGTTGAGATATGTAAACCCTAGGGAGGTGAGCTTATATAAACCTCCCACGGGTGAGTAGAGACACGTTCCCTCATACACCCAAGCAACTCGCCGCCTAGTCGCCGAGTTCGCCCATTGTAAACACCTCCATAATACAATCTAGCAGAGTAGGTCTTTACCCTCGGGGCCAACCTGGTAAAACCTCGTGTCTTTGCCCTCATCTCGCACCGCAGATGGCTGGCCGCTTGCCCTCGTTCTACTACTCATGCCGACAGCATTCGCCGTGGCCATTCCCATCGCTGGCGCCCACCGTGGGGCCTGGCCGGTCTGGCCGGTTATCCGGCGAGATCCAATCTGCCCATCAACGACGGTCACCACCACCGTATGATAGCGATCGGCGAGATGCTCCAGATCTTGCCGAGCAGCTACGTCCCGGCGGCGCGACCCGTCACGCACAGCGTAATCCTGCCAATCGGCACGATCAGCCTCTTCGTCGGCCTCACCGACGTCATCACCTCGGAGGACTCGGCTCGCATCCGCGAGTCGCCACCACGCGATCGGCTCTCCGAGAGCCAGGTTCGCACGATCCACCGCCTCGCCTCCGAGTATAACTCGGCCCGCAGCAACGCGTGGTCGGAACTCCGCCGCAGAAGATGCGGCCCTCACCGACGACGCCGACTCGGCGACCCCGGCGTCACTCGCCGGATCCATCACCGCGGCCTCGTCCGCGGGCTCCATCGCTCAGGTCTCCAACGCGGGAGATTTCGAGGACCCCTCCATCCTCGGGATCTTCGACTTCGACTCTGGGTCGGAAAACTCCGCCGACCTCCACGACGGAACCGGTCGCCATGCCGCGACCTACATGGCCACCGGCGCCGATCCGCCGGAGGATCCTTTCTCCACCCCAATCCCTCCTAACGCCACGGCAACGGAGGTCGAGGAACTCCGCCTGAAATTGGCGGAGGCAGTACGCAAAGAGCAGGCCGAGCGCGAAAAATTTCGCCTCGAGCAAGTGACAGCGCAAGAACTGTCCCGCTACCACCAGCAGCGGATCAGGTCACGCCTGAACCCCACCGTTCAGGGGCGCGCCCTGAACTTCGACGACGAAAATGACCCGGCTCGCATAGCCGAAGCGATTCGCGAGAACGCGCCACCGGAGGGAGCGCCGCCCGCCAGATCAACGGCGATGGGCGCCCACCACCACCCAACCGCACCCTCCTGTGGACCAGCGCGGATAGTCGTCTCCTCACGAGCGAGAGACGCGAACGGCCTCCATGTTCTCCACCCGAGGGACAACCTCGTGGCAGGCCGAGCAGCAGCCGATAGCATCACGGCCACCGGTGACGGCGCCTTACAAATCCAGTACGTCAAGGCCCTGCTCGAAGGCCGTGGAGCAGCAAAGAGCGGGCGCCGACTCGCAAGCGAGTATACTCACGCTCCTCGAGGCAGTAGGGCCTCAGCGGCCGCCCAGCGGCAACACCCTCAATTGCCGCCACCGAGCCACCGCAGCTCAACGCCGACCCGCGAACGGCACTCTCCACTGTGATCCCAGGCGGCGACCAACTTCGTGCCGCCAACGGAGAACCCATCGACGCCCGCACTCACATCATCAACAACCAAAACTGGCGCGCCGCGCCAGCCCGGCGACTGCGGCACACCTAACTAATCGCGCGATGGCGAGCCTATGGGGTCGCTTCGATCGACTAGGGCCTAAGTGCTTCGGACCAATGATCCGAGGCGAAAAGTACCCGCCAAACTTCAAGGCGCCAAAGGAGATAGAAAAATACGACTCCTCGTACGACCCCGCAGTCTGGCTTGACACATACCTCATGGCAATGGGGATCGCGGGTCATACGGACCTACTCGCCGCCCGTTACCTCCCACTGATGATGGAGGGGACGTGCAGGCAATGGATCAACACGCTCCCCCAGGACAGTATCGACTCCTGGGAGGAAATGCGAGACGCCTTCGTCAGGCACTTCGAGTGCTCCTACACCCGCGCCACCACCATCGAGGACCTGGAACGATGCGTCCAGGGACCTCGCGAGTCGACTCGCAACTGGGTCCAACGGTGGCAAGAGCTCTGGTACAACGCGGTCGGCATCCACCCGGACACCGCGATCCATTGCTTCAAGACCTCGTGTCGCTACGAGCCTCTAGTCGCCAAGCTCAAGCGACACGCCCACACGCTCGACAACATCCCTGACCTCCTCGAGATCGCCAAACGGTACACCGAGGAGGACCCCAACCAAGAAATCGACGACGAGTCAGGAGGGCAATGCCGCACGGGTGGCAACGACGGCGGACGCCGAACCGACCTACGCTACAGCGGCACCCTCCTCACAGGCAAGCGCCGCAACGACGGGCGAGTCGACTTAAATGCTAACGCTGAGCACGCATAACGCGAGCCCAACCGCCGCTGACGGAGGGCAACGGCAGCGACGGCGGCAATTACAAGAACAAGCCAAGGTTCGATCCGCGGCACTCCTTAACCAACCATGTGCGTTCCAGCAGGAAGGAAAGCCGCGCACACCACCGCCGACGCCACACCCTCGGAAATCGAGAAGGCACGGCGCTGGAGGACACCGACAACGACCGCCAAATGGCGGAAAATTCGCAAAGTAGCCGGCTCGCTCCACACCTTCACGGGCTTCAACGAGCGTGAGAAGAAGGTCATCGCCAGCGCGTCGCCGTCAGCGGTGGCCCAAACAGACGTCCCCGGTTCCTAAACTGGTCGGAACAACCCATCACCGAGCCGGCAAGACCACTCGCCACGCGCCGAGTACCGGGGACGAGTCGCCTGGTGGTCAAGCCCAAGGTTGGCGACTCGGCTCCCAAGACAGCGATGGGCGGCGGCAGCTCCATCAACATCCTCTACCTCGACACCTTTCAGCTGCGGCTCCCGCGATCGATGATCGAGACAACCGACACTACGTTCCACGCATCGCCGTCCCGGTCGGAAGGCGATCCGATCGGCAAAGTCACGCTGCGTCACTTTCGCACTCCGGCAAACTTCCGCCAGCGGATCGTCTTCGAGCTGGTGCCCTTCGACAGCCCTTACCCGCTGCGTCACAGGCCAGCGTTCGCCAAATTCATGGCGGCGCCCACTCTGCATAACGCGATGAAGCTCCGGGCCATGCGGCGTCATCACCATCATGGCGACCCGACATGGCCGCGAATGTGAGGCCAAAGGCGAACTTCGCCGACGCCGTCATCGCGGCGGAAGCTAATCACGCCGACGAGCTCGCCAAATACGCGAGCGGGGTCAACAATGACGACCCCACAATACTCAAGAAGCCCAACTCAGAGGGCACAAACACCTCAACCTTTGAGGCCACGACGCACACCCGCACCGTCGAGCTGGTCCCAGGCGACCCCAGCCAGACGGTGACGATCGGGACAGGCATGAGCCCAGCGTAGGAAGGCGCGCTCATCGAGTTCCTTCGTGAGAATAGGGACATCTTCGCATGGAAACCCTCCGACATGCCTGGTGTCCCTAGGGAGCTCGCTGAGCACAAACTAAACGCCGACCCCAAAGTGCGACCCGTCAAGCAGTCGCTACGGCCCTTCAATGAAGAACGCCGTCGAGCAATCGCCGAGGAAGTGCAGCGCCTGCTCGCTGCCGGCTTCATCCGGCCGATCAAGTACTCCAAGTGGCTGGCAAACCCAGTCCTGGTCGAGAAGAAAAATGGGACCTGGAGAATGTGTATCGACTACACAAACCTGAACAGCGCCTGCCCAAAGGAGCAGTTCGTCCTCCCGCGGATCGATCAGATAATCGATTCAACCGGGTTCGAGTCGCTCTGTTTCCTCGACGCCTACTCCGGGTACAACCAGATCAAAATGGCTGTCGAGGATGAGGAGAAGACGGCGTTCATCACGCCATTCGGAGCCTTCTGCTACACCGCCATGACCTTCGACCTCAAGAACGGGGCAACCTACCAGCGGTGCATGCAAGAATGCCTAGCGAGCCAAATTGGCGCAACATCCACGTCTACATCGACGACGTGGTCGTGAAATCCGCCGCCAAGGCGACCTACTGCCGACCTAGCGAGACCTTCGCCAATCTGCGAGGTACAAGATAAAGCTCAACCTGAGCAAGTGCACCTTCGTGTACCGCCGGGCAACTTCGGGGTCGTCGTCTCCAAACGAGGATCGAGGCAAACCCAACGAAGATCGACACGATCGCGGCTCGGCAAACCCGAGTGCCTACGCGGACGCTCGAAGCTGGCCGGTGTAGCGGCCCTCGATCGCTTCATCCCCGCTTGGCGAAAAGCGATGCCCTATACCGCTGACGCAAGAATCCCACCTTCGATGGGACAAGGAGGCGGACGACGGCGCTCGCGACCTTAAAAGGTGCTACTCGCGCGCCACTACTCGCCGCACCCGGACAAAGAGCCCATGCTGGTTTACGTCGCGGCGTCCGAAGCTGTCGTCAGTGCCGTAATGGTTGTCGAACGACCAGAGGAAGGAAAGGAGCGCCCGGTCCAGCGGCCGGTGTACTACATCAGCGAGGTCCTCACCGAGTCGCGCCAGCGATACCCGCAGTACCAGAAGCTAGTATACGCGGTCTTCAGGGCTCAGCGGCGCCTGCCGCACTACTTTCAGGAGCACCCGATCACGGTCGTCTCCTCAGCACCACTACAAGACATCATCCGCAATCGCGAGGCGACCGGGCGGGTCGCCAAGTGGGCCGTCGAGATCGGCGTCCACAACATTAAATACGAGCCACGAAGGGCGATTAAGTCCCAGGCACTGGCAGACTTCATCGCCGACTGGGAGGAGGCCCAGCAGCCAGAAAAGCCGCCGTACCTCCATTACTGGAACCTGCACTTCGACGGGTCCAAGAACGCGGACGGTGCAGGCGCGGGGATAGTGCTGACTTCACCAAAGGGCGACAAGCTCCGCTACATCCTCCGCCTCGAATTCACGCCCTGCACCAACAACATGGCTGAATACGAGGCCCTACTCCACGGCATGCGAGCCGCAAAGGAGATGAGCGTCAATCGCCTTCGATGCTACGGAGACTCCGACCTCGTTGCGGGACAAGTCGCCGGCACCTGCGACGCCATCTCCCCTACCATGGCGGCGTATCGCCAAGAGGTGGACAAGTTGGGCGGCCACTTCACCGGCTACTCTGTCGAGTGGATCGACAGGCGGAAAAACGAAGAGGCCGACGCCCTCTCTCGCATCGGGTCGGCTCGACTCGCACCACCCGCCGGCGTGTTCCTCGACACAATCTCCAAACCATCAGTCTCTCCCCCGAGGGAGATCGACATCGGAGTCCCACTCCAACCAGAGGCAGCCTTGGTCGCACTTCGTCACCGAGCTGACGATCGACCAAGCCCTACATCGCCTACACGGAGACGGCACCCCGCCCGCAGACGAGACAAGCGCCGAATGATTGCTCGCCGATGCAAGTCCTACACCATCATCGACGGCGAGCTACACAAGCGCGGCGTCACCGGCATGTTCCAACGTTGCGTCCCAACCGGTGAAGGACGCAAAATCCTACACGACATCCACTCGGTATGCGGCCACCACGCCGCCGCTTCCTCGTCGCCAAGGCTATGCGACATGGCTTCTACCGCCTACCGCTGCGCCGACATCGTCGATATCATCCAGCGATGCGCCGGGTGCAAATCGCCAACGCGCGTACCAAGTTCGGCGCTCAAAACAATCCCCATCACTGGCCATTCGTGTGGGGCATGGACATGGCAGGCCCCTTCAAGAAGGCCCCCTCTGGCTACACCCACTTGCTAGTCGCCGTCGACAAATTCACGAAGTGGGTAGAGGCCAAGCCAGTCCGGAAATGCGACGGGAAGACCGCCACTAAGTTCCTACGCGAGCTCATATACCGCTACGGGTTCCCCAACAGCATCATCACGGACAACGGCACAAACTTCGCCAAGGGAGCAATGGCCGAATTCTGCGAAGAGCACCACATCCGGCTCGATCTCGCGTCAGTCGCCCACCCGGAATCCAACGGCCAGGCGGAACGAGCCAACCAAAGCATCCTCCACGGCCTGAAGCCGCGACTCCAAGTACCACTCGAGCGCACCGCTGGATGCTGGGTCGAAGAGCTACCCTCCGTTATCTGGGGAATCCGCACCTCGGCCAACAGGTCGACGGGATTCACTCCCTTCTTCATGGTCTACGGCGCCGAAGCAGTCATGCCCACCGACCTCGAACACGACTCGCCGCGGGTCGTCCACTATACGGAGGCCGCTAACGAGCTGGCCCGCCAAGATGGGCTCGACCAACTCGACGAAGCACACGACCTCGCTCGATCGCGTACCGCCATTTATCAGCAAGGGCTGCGCCGCTACCACAGCCGACGGGTGAAAACCCGCACCTTCCAGGAAGGCGACCTGGTGTTACGCCTCATCCAGGACAAGAAGGGCATGCACAAGCTCTCCCCTCCGTGGGAAGGCCCGTTCGCCATCGGGCGCGTACTCGGCAACGACGCCTACTACCTCATCGACGTCCGCGGGGACGGCGAACTCGACGTCAAGCGGCCATGGAATGTAAATCTCCTCCGGAAGTTCTATTCCTAGAACCCCACATATGTACTCTCCAGTCGCTATGAAATAAAAGAAACGGTTACTGCAAATTTCGTCTACTCTCCATGCCTTGTGCCACTCGCACTCGTAATAAACAGCGTCATGCTAAAATACAGAAGTCAACCTTTGGTACAGCGACCGGCACGGCTAAGTAGTGCGATGTAAGAGCACTGAGTCATTTCAGGTCTTGCGTCGTCCACGAAAAACGCCAATCCGGAGCCCCATTGGAGTCGCCTAGCTCGACTGGTTTTGCGAACCAAGACAACTGTCCTCGCTTCCCACAGCGACCTTGGTCCTCCGCATCCTCGGCGTAGCGACTCGAACGGCTAAGTACCACGCTCGGGGACTGAATACCAGTTCGTCGCGATCGGTCAGGGAAAACGCCAAGTAAGAGAGTGCCGGGACTGCCACGCCGTGACCCACCGGGCAGGCGAGTGACGCTCACACCAACGCGCTCAGTCCTCAACCACCCTCGAGTCGCGCCTTGAACTACCAAGTACCACGCTCGGGGACTCGGCCACCCGGCCCCGTTCGCGTACGGGAAAACGGTAAAGTACAGAGCACTCAAGGGAGTCGCCTTGCGACTGGCTCTCCGAGCTCGGGCGAGTCGACTAAACTAACAAAACACATGATAACAACAAAACATCATATATGAGGTGAACCCCACAAAAGGGCGGACGCGCTCGGGGACTCATCCAAAATCAATCCAAAACACACAAACAAATAGCAAAATGAACACAACGTTCCATTCAATCGCATATCGCATTGTCTTACATTACAAATTATGCCTGCTCGGCAGAACTGCTGCTAACATATCTAGGCACACTACCCTATTCTGCAGGCTTCGACGACGACGCACTGTAATCCGGCGCTACGGATGAACGCGGTGTACGGGTGTGACGGATACGTCGTCAGCTCACCCGCCATCGCCGCACGGAAAGGCTGCTCGACCTTGAAGTCACGATGCGGCGGCTCGGGGTCGTTTGGCGCGACGACCGTTTCCTGGTAAGGAAGGAGGTCGCCCATCGCCCAGACACGCTCCGAGTCTGGCGGCACGTTCCTGCAGCTTGAGAACCTCGGATCCATCCGCGCCCGGTCGGCGAAGGATACCCACGCGTCACATCGTCGAGGTCGAAGTCCTCGGGGAAGTGGGCGAGTCCAAGGCTCAGAGCTGTCGACGCTCCGCGCCGAAACGCCGACCGCGTCATGAACTCTACGACCGCGGGCGCCTTCTCCAAGTACTCCCACACCTCAACGAGGTCACTGGGAATAACCTCCGTGGGCGACATTCTTGAAGGTAGGCGCGGATGCACGTCGCCGACAGCATCGCCGAGTCGACAAGCATGCTTACGCACTCCCTTGCGTCAAGAGAGCTCGCTTCTTCTTGGCTACCAATAACACGACCTGCGAGAAGGAGACAATTATGAGTACCATGGAAACCACAAACAATACAACTGAAAGACAGGAAAGACGCACTCACCAAGCAACGGGCGGGCGAGTCCCGTCATGAAGCTCTGAAGCGACGTATGATCGTCCTGAAGCCCAACAATGAGGGCTTCCGACACCTTTCGGTCTTCCTCCGCGGCCACAATGGCGGCCTTAGCTCGCCCGTTCGCCGAGCCTGCTTCTTCTTTTGCCTCCCCGATTCGGCCGAGGTCGGCGATCCTTCGCTCAGCAGTGCCTAGCATGACGCACCGGCACCAGCTCACCGGCAGGACAAGCTCTGGCGAGCCACCTCCGCTTGCCTTAACAGCTGAAAGCTCCTGTTTGCTTCTTGGATAGTGGCCAGCTCCTTCTCAACTGTCGCGAGCCAATCGCTCTGCCGACTCCACTGCAGACCACAGACATCTTCAAAGTCAGCACATGAAATTACTCGGTGCCCACCCGCTAAAATTTAGCGAGTGCGCACTCGGGGTAGCGACCACGAAATTACTCGGTGCCCACCGCTACAATTTAGCGAAAAGCGCACTCGGGGCTAGCGACCACGAAAACTCCTCGGTGCATACCGCTAAAATTTAGCGCACTCGGGGACTGGATTCGAAAGTACAAAACAAGTAACTATAAGAATCAAGCCGCTGCTAAGCACCGACCTGATCCTCGGGGACTGGAGGTACCTGGATGGCCGCACCAAGCATGCCGTGAAGTTGTACCGCATCCACAGACGCAAGCAGCGCCGGCGTGTGCCCGCGACGTTGGTCGATTTCAGCGTCGGCGGTCCCCGGAGCGAGGCTCGGGGCCGCAGCCCCACTCGCCGTGGCCGCCTTGGTCATGAAGCGGGGGAAGGTAGCAATCGAGGCGCCCGCCCCAAAGGAAGTCGCTTCCTCCGGTCTAGGCAAGGAAACGCCCTCCTTCGTAGACGCGGTTGCTTCCACTGCGGGTCCAGCCGGCGCGGCCGCCGCGTCGTCAGAGACGGCGACGATGTCGTCGCCCTTGGCCTTCTTGCTGCCTTCCGCTGAGGCGGCGACCTCGTCACCTTTCCTCTTGCGGGAAGGGTCCTCCTCGCTAGCGGCGGAGGGTACCTTGGCCACGGTCGGGTGACCCATCTTTTTCACTCCGGTCCTGCACATCGAATCAAATCAATAAAAGACAATCAAAGTACTAAAAGAAAGTAGAGAAGGCCGAATGCGCTCACTTGGCGACTGGAATGAAACGCAGCCCTGTACGAAGGCCGGCCGGTTTTTCCAGCTCAGGGCCCAATCGGCGACTAAGCCCCAGTTCCAGGACGTCGGGGGCCCAGGATACGGACGGCTTCTTTGACGTTGAGGTAGCGGTTGGCGCCTCCGGGGCGCCTTCGGCGGAGGCCTCCTCGCGAATTGGGGCTACCGCGTCCAGGACCTCCTTGCGGGGCGAGACCGCCACGCTCGGGACCTCCTTGCGTAAGTCGCCACAACGAAGCCTTCCTAGCCCGAACCGCGCGAATGGCGGAGGCATTGAGGCCAGCGCTTCCATAGATGGCGCATCTAGCGGTTGTCGCGGGGCTGCGCCGTCACCGCCGAGCTGTGAGCATCGAGCTGCTCGTTGAGTCGGCGGTGAGGCGCCGCGCCGTCTTCCTTCTCAGGGGGGCCCTCGCCTCCTTTTCCTTCTTCTTCTTCTTCGCGGGAGTGGCCTGACGGCGCGAGGTGGTCTCTGGGAGTTCGTCGTCGTCGTCATGACGCTCGAGGCTCCTGCTCGCTTCGATTTCGCGCTGACGTTGCCCGCGGGTCTTTCGGACCAGTGGGGCAATCTCCTCTTCGGACTCGTCCTCGTCGTCCTCGTTACCCTTGGCGGGTGGCGACTCGCTTGTATCCTGGGCGGATGGCCCGGGGCTCTCGTCGTCGGCGGGTGGTAGCCACCCTTCCACCACTTGGAACAGCTGCGTTAAACACGAAACAGAGTTAGAATTACCGCGACTGCACACGCTGCGACTGCGAACAAGATAAAAAGATTACCGTCGGAGCCGGACGCTTCGCGGTGTAGGGAGGGACCCAGCTGCGCATCCGTATGTCGCTGGTGATCTTCTTCAGCGAGAGGTAGTCCTCCAGCTTCCACTCGTCGAGGCAGGTTTTCGTCGAGTCTCCCCGGCCCGTGTACTGGTACATGTAATGGTCGCGTTGGGCGAGCGGAACGAGCCGCCGCCCAAGCCAACAATTGTACAAGTTTACCGTCTGGAGCCCCTTCTTCTTCAGACCACGGATGGTCTGGAGCATCTCGTCGACGACCATCCACTGGTCGTCGGGGAGCTTGCCGACCTGGAGATGGCGTGGCTCGGAACGATTGGCCGAGTACCGCGGGATCGCCGCCTCGTCCTCCGGAGTCGCCTCGGTCACGTAGAACCATGAATTTTTCCATTCGCTCGCTGATTTGGCCGGCAGCATCAGGTCGAAGAAGGAAGCTTTGGATTTGAGTTGGAAGGTTAAGCCGCCCGCGGCTAGCATTGGGCCGCCCGCCTCCTCGCGGCTGATCCGTCCATGGAACAGATCTTGCCACAAGGGAAAGTAGGGCCGGCAGCCCAAGTAGCACTCGCAGAACGCCACGAAGATGGCGAGCTGCTCGATGCTATGGGGACCCAGATCGAGGCTGGATCCGTAGTAGGCGCAAGCCGGAAGAACAAAGATGTGGGAAACCCTAACCCCCGCTCGAGGTGACTGGTGAAACAGACGAACTCTCTCTCTCGCGGGTTTGGGGTCGTTTCTCCGGCTGCGGGGATACGCCAACAGCCGGCCCGCAGGATTCCGGCCTCCTCGAAGGAGGCCAGTTGCGCCCTGGTGCACTTGGATCTACCCCAAGGTTCGGTGGAGAGGGCCATGGCTGAGGATTTGTTTGGAGGTCGGAGGATTGCGGGTCGATTGGATCGCGGAATCAAAGGAAGGAAGATGTGCGCACTCGGAAGAAATGGTGGACGGTTGGCTCTGCGATAGCCTACCATTCCTCTTATATAGCGGGAGTTGCCCGCTTAGGGGGCCGTTACCGCGCGATGATTACGCCAAAGGTTACCGTTGAGTTACCCTAACGACTAGTTTGACCACGCCCGACGGTCCACCTCCAGCCACTCGGCTCGCTAAGTCACTCGCCGAGACCGCGTCCCGTTGGCTCGACTCGTCCAAGACGCAACTCGGTTCGCCGGATTTTTTCCTTCATGCAGGAGCCCGCCGACGATTCTTCTGGATGCCCACTTGAAGCCGTATACTCCGACTGCCAGCAGCCACTCACGCCTAATCAACGACGGGCTCGGGGACTACTGATGGGGATACGCCTACTGGGGTATACTCGGGGGCGTTCCGACCGCCCAAGGGTTGGCGAGTGGGCCTGCATAACGGCGAGTGGATCAAAGCCCAGCAAGCTATTGGGCGACTGGAAGTTGAAGGCCCAGGCGAGTAGATAGGCCCAGTCGGACTAGGTTAAACGATTACCAAAGTCAGAATCGAATCGGTTGAGATATGTAAACCCTAGGGAGGTGAGCTTATATAAACCTCCCTACGGGTGAGTAGACACGTTCCCTCATACACCCAAGCAACTCGCCGCCTAGTCGCCGAGTTCGCCCATTGTAAACACCTCCATAATACAATCTAGCAGGAGTAGGTCTTTACCCTCCGGGGGGCCGAACCTGGGTAAAACCCTGTGTCTTTGCCCTCATCTCGCACCGCAGATGGCTGGCCGCCCTTTCCCCTCGTTCTACTACTCGCTGCCGATTGCAGCATCTGCCGTGGCCATTCCCACGACACTCGTAATAACAGCGTCAAGCTAACCGCAGAAGTCAACCTCTGGTACAGCGACCGGCACGGCCAAGTAGTGTGTTCCGAGGGCACTGGGTTACCCCAGGACTCGTAACGTCCTAGAAAAACGCCAACCCGGAGCCCCATTGGAGTCGCCTAGATCGACTGGCTTAACGAGCCAAGACAACTGCCCTCGTTCCTCACAATGACCAAGGTACTCCGCATCCTTGGCACAGTGACTAGAACGGCCAAGTACCACGCTCGGGGACTAGGGAAAAACGCTAAGTATGAGAGCGTGCCCAGGACTCTCCATGCGACTGATCCTTCGGATCAGGCAGGAGTGACGCGCTTACTCTGACGCGCTCAGTCCTCACCCTCCCTGGAGCTGCGACTAGAACCACCAAGTACCACGCTCGGGGACTCGGCCACCCGACCTCGTACGCGCAGGGGAAAACGGCCAAGTAAAGAGCACCCACGGGAGTCGCCCTGCGACTGGATATCCGAGCTCGGGCGAGTCGACCTCAATAGCAAAACAATTGACCCAAACATTCAAAGTCACAAACACATAACAAACGAGGTAAACCCCATAAAAAGGGTGGACGCGCTCGGGGACTCATCCAATCAGCAATCAAAATCACGAAACAATTCACAAAATAACACAAAGTTTCATTACAGCAGAACAAAGTCGTTCCAAAATACAAGTTGAGCCCAATGGCCAAACGCTACTAACGGCCCAGGGCACAATGTTTCTACTCCGCAGGTTTCGCCGGTGACTCGCCGCCACCCCTGCGGTTGTGAATGAAGGGTGTGTACGGGTTCGACGGGTATGTCGTCAACTCACCCGCCATCGCTGCACGGAATGGCTGCTCGACCTTGAAGTCCCGATGCGGCGGCTCAGGATCGTTGGGGGCGACAGTCGTCTCCTGATAGGGGAGGAGGTCGCCCATCGCCCAGACACGATCGGAGTACACCGCGGCCCGGTCCGTCAGCTTCAGCACCTCGGCGATCTCCACCGAGCCCGTCGATGAGGGGTAGCCACTCGTCACGACGTCAAGATCGAAGTCCTCCGAGAAGTGGGCAGGCCCAAGGCCGAGAGCCGTTGCCGCCCCGTGCCGGAATGCCGACCGCGTCATGAAGTCGACGACTGACGGCGCCATCTCCAGATACCGCCATACTTCGACGAGGTCGCTGGGAATCACTTCCGTGGGCGATATCTCCTAAAGATATGCTCGAATGCAAGCCGCGTACAACGTAGCTGAGTCGATCAGAGTGGTCACACACTGCCGCGCGTCGTACGACTACGCCTCCTCCGAGCTATCGATAATCTGACCTGTGGACAGAGGTCGGAAGTGAGTACAACAACGATTTCATAATGTAGCTACTACAGGCAGAGGCAGAAAGTTTACCAATTAAAGGACTGTAGAGGACCGTGATGAAGCTTTGAAGCGAGGAGAAGTCGTTCTGCAGCCCAACAACGAGGGCGTCAGAGACCTTTCGCTCTTCAGCGGCAGCCGTGACAGCAGCGTTTGCTCGCCCATCCGCTGAGCTCACCTCCACCTTCGCTTCCTTGAGCTCGCGCTCCAGATCAGCGATCCGCTTCTCAGCCGTACTCAAAGCAGATTCAGCCGCCGTTAGCTCACCCGCCAGGACAAGGCCTTGGCGGACCTCCTCTACCTTGGCAGCGATTGCTTGGAGTCCCTTGTTCGTTTCTTGGACGGCAACAAGTTCCTTCTCCACGCGACATTTTGCAGCAAGCCGATCGGCCGATTCATGCTGCAAGCCCTGCAAACAAATCAAACTATCAACAACAATAAAATCCTAAGTGCCCACCCACTGAAATTCAGCGACTAGGCACTCGGGGACTGGAGGTCAAAAATCCTAAGTTTCCACCCACTGAAATTCAGTGACTAGGCACTCGGGGACTGGAGGTCAAAAATCCTAAGTGCCCACCCGCTGAAATTCAGCGACTAGGCACTCGGGGACTGTACGCTACAAAAACACTAAAAGAATCCGACCACTGAAATTCAGTGGCCCGATCCTCGGGGACTGGACATACCTGGATGGCTGCGCCCAGCATGCCGTGGAGCTGTAGCGTGTCCACAGACGCAAGCAGAGCTGGAGTCTGTCCACGACGCTGCTCAACCTCCGTCTCGACGAGCCCAGGCGTTTGGCTCGTTGGCAGTGCGCCACTCGCTGTGGCCGCTTTGGCCATGAAACGGGGGAAGGTCGTAGCGGATGCCCCAGCGCCACTAGGAGTCGGCTCGGTCAGCCCGGCCGAGGAAACAACCTCCTTGTTCTTCGAAGCCACCTCCACCGCAGTCAGAGGATCGCTCGGAGCAACTGCCGTGTCGTAAGAGACCGTGACGACATCGTCGCCCTTCGCCCTCTTAGTGCTGTCTGCGGGAGCGGCGACTTCATCAGCTTTCCTCTTCCGCGAGGGGTCCTCCTCGGCGACGACTGGCGGAACCTTGGCCACGGAAGGATGGCCGATCTTTTTAACTCCAGTCCTATGAAATAACGATATGAGCAAAATTGTCCGATTACAATGGAAGGCAAGCAGACGAACAAGACTTACTTGGCGACTGGTATGAACCGCAGTCCCGTGCGGATGCTGGCCGGCTTCTCCAGCTCGGGGCCTAGTTTCCGACTGAGGCCCATCTCGAACACATCATGTGCCCAAGACACGGAGGGTCTCTTCGAAGACGAGGCCGCGACAGGAGCCTCCATGATGACGTCTGCAGGAGCTCCCCTGGGAGGCGAAGCTGCTGCGGTTGGAGTAGCCCCCAACCCAGAGACTGGGGCGAATGGGGGTGGAATCGAGGCCAGAGGTACCTCATCCAGGAGGGCGGCGGCGTCCGGTGCTGCTGTCGTATGCGTCGCTTCACCCTTAGCCGAGCTGGTGGCATCGGAACTAGTCGCCGAACGAGGCGGAGACGCCTGCTTCGCCGGCTTCGCCTTTCTCCTTGGCGGAGCCTTCACTTCCTTCTTCTTCTTCTTCGACGGCGTAGCCTCACGACGCGAGGTGTGCTAGGGGAGCTCGTCGTCGTCGTCATCATGACGTTCGAGGCTCCTACTCGCCTCGAGCTCGCGCTGATGTTGCCCGCGAGTTTTGCGAAACATCGGGGCGGCGTCTTCCACGGGCTCGTCTTCATCATCATCGTCATCACCCGCATCGCTCCCAACGTCGCCTTTGGCGGGTGGCGACTCGCTCCCGTCCTGAACGGACGAGCTCGAGTTTTCGTCGTCTGCGGGTGGGAGCCATCCTTCCACCACTTGGAACAGCTACAATAAAAATGAAACAACGTCAGCATAACCGCGACTGCATCATCTGCGACTGCGAATGGTGACGAAAATGGCGACTTACCGTCGGAGCTGGGCGCCTTGCGGTATAGGGGGCGACCCCGGCCTTCGCGTCCAGGTACGCCGCCTGGGTGATCTTCTTCAGAGCTAGGATGTAGTCCTCGAGCTTCCACTCGACGAGGCAGGATTTTGTCGGGTCGTCCCTACCCGTGTACTCGTACATATAATGGTCACGGCGGGCCAAAGGCATGAGCCGCCGCCCGAGCCAGAAGTTGTAAAGATTGATGGTTTGGAGGCTCTTCTTCTTCAGGCCGCGGATGGTTTGCAACATTTCGTCGACAACCATCCGCTGGTCCAGCGGGAGCTTGCTAACCTGGAGCCGACGTGGTTCGGGCCGGTTGGCGGAGTATCTTGGAAGAGCCACCTCGCCGTCTGGAGTCGCCTCGGTGGCGTAGAAACATGATTTCTTCCACTCGTTTGCCGCCTTGGCCGGCAGCATCAGCTGAAACGTCAGGGCACCCGCAGCCAGCATCGGGCTGCCTGATTCTTCACGACTAATACTCCCATGGAATAGATCTTGCCACAGGGGGAAGTAGGGCCTGCAGCCCAGATAGCACTCGCAAAACGCCACGAAAATGGCGAGCTGCTCGATGCTATGCGGGACCAGGTCCGACGGCCGGATCCCGTAGAAGGCGCAGAAGCGCCGGAAGAAGAGAGAAGTGGGAAACCCCAGCCCCCGCTCTAGGTGGCTCGGGAAGCAAACGAATTCTCCCTCACGCGGTTCCGGAGTCACCTCTCCGTCCGCGGGGATGCGCCACCTGCCGACGCGCAGGATCCCGGCCTCCTCGAACGACGCCAATAGCGCCCTGGTGCACTTGGATCGGCCCCATGGTTCGGTGGGGGGAGGGCATTGGTTGGAAGATTTGTGGAGGTTGGGGCTCTCTGGATTGGTTGGATCGCGATGCGGAGTGGAAACGGAGATGGGCGAGGTCGGAGGAAAGATGAAGGAGTGTTTCCCCGCTCGCCCGTCATTCCCCTTATATAGCGGTTGTTACCAACCAAATTCGGGAGCCGGTACTGCGCGGTGATTACGCCGAAAGTTACCGTTGGATTACCCCAACGGCTAGTTTTGACCCCACTTGACGGTCCAACTTCATCCACTCGACTCGTCGCTCCGTGCGACTTGATTATTCGCCGACCCGATTTCTACAATAGTGACTGAATATTCGCCGACCCGTTCGCCGAGCTGCGACTCAATCGGTCGCCGTTAGTGCGACTAGAATAACTGGTTTTTCCTTTATTCAGGAGTCCGCCGCAGATTCTACCGGGCGTCCGCATTGGAGCCATATACATCGACTGCCAGCGACCACCTGTGACCAATCAACGACGGCCTCGGGGACTACTGATGGGGATATGCCTACCGGGGTATACCCAGCAGGACGATTCCGACTGGGCCAGGCACCTGCGAGTGGGCCTGCGGTAACGGTAACTGGATCAAGACCTGGCGTGGACCCAGGCGACTGGAAGCTGAAGGCCCAGAAGCGTAGATAGGCCCAGTCGGATTAGGTTAAACGATTGCCGAAACCTTAACTGATTCGGTTGAGATCTGTAAACCCTAGGGGGGTGAGTCTATATAAACCTCCCTAGAGGGAGTGTAGAGGATACGTTCCATCATCCACCCAAGCGACTCGCTGCCTAGCCGCCGAGCTCGCCCCATTGTACTTCCACCATAATACAATCTAGTAGGAGTAGGTCTTTACCCTCCGGGGGGCCAAACCTGGGTAAATCCTTGTGTCTCCGTCCTAATCTCGCACCGCAGATGGCTGGCCGCCCTTGCCCCATGTTCTACTACTCACTGCCGATTGCAGCATCTACCGTGGTCATTACCACAACATCAACCGTCCGCCTTCCCCACCGTCTCTAAACACGCACTGTGAGGACCCCTCCATGGCGTACTCGTCGGCAATACCACGACACAAAGTGTTGGAGAGAGTGTACCTCAATAGTAGATGAGTGGGGAATTGGCTTACATAATTCTTCTATAGGAGGTAGATTATTCACATCTTCAGCTCTAATACCATTCTCCTTTAGGCATTTCTTAGCTTCCTTCATCACTTCATCATTTAATGCAACTACTCCCCTCTTCTTTATTGTTGGTGTTGGAACTGGTTCAGGCATAACTGGTTCAGGAGTAATAGGATCAGGTGTCTTCAGCTCAGTTGAAGTCCAATCATGATAATTCTTGCTTATTTTAGCCATTAATTCTTCAGCATTTGTAGGAGTCCTTTTCCTGAAAACACAATCAGCAAAGCTATCTAGGTAGGTCTTAGAATCATCAGTTAGTCCATTATAATAAATATCAAGAAGCTCATTCTTAGGTAATGGACATCCAGGATGTGCATGAATCAAGGCACAGAACCTTGTCCATGACTCAGGCAATTTCTCTTTGTCTCCCTGTTTAAAATCAAAAAGTCTCTACAAAGAAACATGTCTAGCACTAGGAGGAAAATATTTCTGGAAGAAAGAAGCAATCAAACAATCAGGGCTATCAATGGAACCAGGAGGTAATCTAATAAACCAAGTCCTAGCTTCTCCTTTTAATGAAAAGGGGAATATCTTAGTAACAAAGTAATTTGCGCATCTTAAAATAATCAGAGAATAAAGCACTCGTAGTAGAAAGCTCATTCATATGGGCCACAACACTCTCATTTTCAGTCCCACAGAAAGGTTCTTTCTCAACAATATCTAAATAGGACAAATTAAGAGAGAAATCATAATCTTTCTCTTTAATATCAATGGGAGAGGTGGCAAACTTAGGATCATAGGACATTTTAGGCATAACTGTATGTCTAGCAAGGAGACTCTTAATAGCATTTGTACCATGTGTGTTTCAGCACTCTTCAACAAATTCATCACTGAACTCAACGTAACCATCATTAATATCATAACTCTCACTAGACTCAGGTGAGCTAACAGGTGTAACCGTGTCTTCACTAGGAGTTTCGATATTTCCTAGACTAGCCATAGTAGCATCTAGAAAAGGATCTAATGAACCACTCGTATCAAGCACAGTAGAAGTAACATCATGAGTATCAAAAGCAGTTTCAGACTTAGCATTAGTAGCAGTGTGTGCAGCATGAGTATGTGGTGGTGGTGTGACAATCTTACTTATAACATATAGTGAATCAAGAGCAGCAGAGGTGTTTAGGACAGTACCTCTTCTTGTAGTGGATGGTAAAATAGGGAACTTTCCATCACGAGACTTCCCCATGATGAAAGTAGTAGCAGTGAACAATAATAGATCCAAGTGAACTTACAAATAAAGCTATGCTCCCCGGCAACGGCGCCAGAAAATAGTCTTGATGACCCACAAGTGTAGGGGATCACAACAGTCTTCACGAGTAGTATTACCCAATTTATTGATTCGACACAAGGGGAGCCAAATAATACTTGCAAGCCTTAACAACTGAGTTGCCAATTCAGCTGCACCTAGAAATAGTTCTTGCTCACAGAAGTTTACCAGTAGCAATAGTTTGTAGTAGCAACAACAAAGCAACAGCAAAAGTGGAACAAGAGCAATAGTAAAAGTAACAGTAAACAGTGGGATTCGAGTGCGATAGGCATAGGGATGGATGGACGGGCGTTGCATGGACGAGTCTAAACATGTAACTTCAAGATCTAGGGCATTGCAGATAAATAATAACAAGCATCCAAGTACTAAACAATCCTAGGCATGTGCTCCAAATATAGTCATACGTGCTCGCAATGAGAACTTGCACAACATCTTCTGTCCAGCCAGCCCGTGGCAGCGAGGCCTCTAGGGAACTACTGGAAATTAAGGTGCTCCTTTTAATAGAGCACCGGAGCAAAGAATTAACACTCCATGAACACATGTGATCCTCACACCACAGCCATCCCCTCCGGTTGTCCCAATTATTGTCAATTTGGGGCCTTTGGATCCGGACAATGATATGTGTACACAACTTGCAGATAATACCACAAACAATACTATCATAATGATTCAATAATAAGTTCAGATCTGAGATCATGGCACTCGGGCCCTCTTGACAAGCATTAAGCACAACAAGTTGCAACAAAGTCAAATAGCACTAATAGAGATACTAGGCACTATGCCCTAATAAATCTTATTCAATTACATGATAGAACTCATCCAATCCCTACCATCCCAAGCCTATAGAGGGGGATTACTCACTCATGGATGAGGGAACCATGGATGGTTGATGGAGATGCGTTGGTGAAGATGATGGTAATGATCCTCTCCAAATTCCTCGTCTCGACAGGGTGCCAGAACGGAGTTTCTGGATCCGAATCTTGTTTTCTGGTGGCGATGGTGTAGCGGAACTCTTTCTAGAAAACTATCAAACCCCCCTTGTTTTTTAGGTCGAGAGACAACTTATAGGCGCATAGGGAGGCCGAGGGGGTGCCTGGGGTGGCTGCATCCCCCCTAGGCGCGACCAGTGGTGGGCCCGCGCCTGGCAGGGGTTTGGGCCCCCCAGGCCCCTTCTCCCTCTCGTCTTCTGGCTCCGTGGTTCTTCTGGTGAAATATAATTTTTGGCATATTTTTCGGTATTTTTCTGATAGTTGATTTTCTGCACAAAAACAAGACACCAAGGTAATTCTACTGAAAACAGCGTCAGTCCATGTTAGTTGTATCCAAATCACATAAGTTTAGAGGAGAAACAATAGCAAAGTGTTCGAGAAAGTAGATATGTTTTGGACGTATCAATCATCTACGCGATCTTGGGATCGTCAAGTGAACGACTACATCACCCACGAGAATCCAATCTCGTTAACCGCTTTGGATCTTCGAGTGTTAGTACTCTATGAACTCGTTGCACCAATCTAGTAGATAGATCTTGGCTTGATCATATATTAGATCTTGATTTGTGTGTTCATGCGGTAGAAATTTTTTGTTTTCTATGCTATGAACCCCTACAATCATTGACGGAGGGAGTTCTCACAATCTTGCAAGCATGGAGTTATGTGAGAAAGTCAACCTTCCCCTTCATCCACACAAGCATCCCTATCATGTCCAATGGTTAAGCGATAATGGATCCATCAAGATTAAACACACAGTCTCGGTTACATTTTCTATCAAACCATACAAGGACACGGTGGAGTGTGACATCGTCCGAATGATGGTTTGCCATATGTTGCTCGGAAATCTTTGGGAATTTTATTAAGGAGCTACCCATGATGGCCGCACGAACATGTATAGCTTCAAATGGCTTGGTAAAACATGTGTTTTGCAACCAATGACTTCTAGATAAAAAATTGCGTAAAATACAAAGGCTTTAGCGAGGGTGCAAACCAAAAACACGTCTAGTGATATGACTGGTGAGTGATAGAACCACCAAAGGAGAAGTGAGAGCCAAAATCTAAATAGGAGTTGTAAAAACGAGAGTTCTCCTTGCCACAAAAAGTAAGATGAGATAAGTGAGGGATAACCCATCCATTTTACACTATGTCCTCGTATGCAAGGTATTAGCGCAAGGCACTAACGATTTATCCAATATTCCTCCTTATTTGATGTCTATGTTGTAGGAATTTGATGATGTATTCCACGAAGATCTTCCTCATGGACTATGTCCGCTTTGAGGAATCGAGCATCGCATTGACCTCACACCTAGTTCGCCCCTACCAAACCACGACACATACTGCACGAACCCATAGGAGACGAAGGAGATAAACAACAAATACACCACCTCATCTCCAAAGGTTTGATTCAAGAGAGCTTAAGTCCTAGTGCGGTTCCCATGATTCTAGTGCCAAAAATGGATGATACTTTATGGTTGTGCATGAACACTACAACAGATATGATATTTATTGACAAAATGGCTTGTTGACAAAGTTGTGAACCGTCATATATTATCTTAATCGTTGACTGTTTGGTTATGGCGTCAAGGATTAAGAATAATGCATGAAGGTTTAATATTTTGTCATTGTTATTTCGTCATGGATTACTCTTTCGGGTGGTTTGTCGATGTAGGTGGCAAATTTTTACCATGGTGCATTTAAATTGTCACTAAAAATCACACGGTACCAAGTTGTCAGTAGGGGAAAATAGTTTATAAATATTTATATGACGGTTTATAAAACAATGAGGAAAAGAAATTAAATGTAAAATATTGTCTTATGCAGGGTTTGAGCTCGTGACCACGAGTTGATTAGTGCTGCTACCGCTATGGTAGTGGTAATGTTTTTGTCATATAAAGTTTTCAATTAGTTTTAGGGAGGTTTAGGGCATATTTGTTGGCCGCATTTGTGTTGCACCAGTGGCCCACCGTGCGCGTGAGAACCGTTGATACGTCATAAACATATCTATAATTTTTGATGTTCCATGCTTGTTTAGTATGTATTTTGCTTTGCTTTGTCTACACTTTCAGGTATTTTTATATGTTTTCTAGGACTAACCTATTAACAAGATGCCACAATGCCAGTTGCATGTTTTCTGTTGTTTTTCATTCCAGAAAAGTCAGAAAATCAATATTCTCGGAATTACACGGGACAAAAGCCAAACTAAATATTTTACCGGGGACAACAGAGCCATAAGACGAGACGGAGAAGGGCCACGAGGGGTCCACACCCCCTAGCCGCGCAGCCAGGCCTGGCCCGCGCCTGGGGGGTGCAGCCACCTCGGGCACACAATCGTCCTCCCTCTTCACCAATAAGAAGCCCCCGATACCTAAACCCTAAGTAACCGATCAATCTTCCACGAAACAGTCTGTAGCCGCCGCCACCATCGTCCCTGGATTGGGGGGATCTAAAGCTCTTCCCGGAACCCTGACGGAGGGGAGAGATCATCCCGAAGGCCTTCTTCATCACCATGCTAGCCTCCGTTATGAAGCATGAGTAGTTTCACCTTGGACTAGAGGTCCATGTAGTAGCTAGATGGTTGTTTATCCTCCTTTGTGCTACCATGTTTAGATCTTGTGAGCTCCATTCATGATCAATATCATCTATTTGTAATCATGCATGTTGTGTTTGTGGGGATCCGATGGATATTGAGATTACTATGTCAGATCGGTTAATAATATTATCTTATTGATTCTATCATGTCTGTGTTGTTTGTGATCTTGCATGCTCTCCATTTCTAGTAGCTATCTTGGCCAAGTAGATGCTAGTGACTCCAAGAGGGAGTATTTATGCTCGATAGTGGGTTCATGCCTCTATTTAATCTGGGGAAGTGATAGAAATCTCTAAGGTTGTAGATGTGATGTTGCTAATAGGGAGAAAACAATGATCTCTTGTTCATGGAACAAGTGGATTGTTTACTTTACACACCTTGCTTAAAGAAGTTATCCGTTGCTTTCCACTTAATACTGGAGGGGGTTAGGATGATAATCTGAAGGTGGATTACTAGTCATAGATGCAGTTGGATGGCGGTCTATGTATCTTGTTGTAATGCCCAATCAAATCTCATAGGATCACGAATGATTAGTATTGCATTAATATGGCTTGCCCTTCCATATCAATTTCCCCGCTGTAATTTGTTTACCCAGCATGCCATGTTGTTATCTTAAGGAGAACACATCTAGTGAATTATGGACCCCGGTCCAATCTTTATCATTGATACATCTTCCACTGTTACTGTTTACTTTCTGCAAACCACCATTACCTTCCACACCATACAGTTAATCCTTTGTTTTCAGCAAACTAGTGAGATTGACAACCTCACTGTTCATTGAGGCAAAGTCTTGAGTTTGTGTTGTGCAGGTTTCCAGTTGTTTGCAACACCTTTGAGTCGTTTCCTTCCTCCTACTGGTTCGATAACCTTGGTTTCTTACTGAGGGAAAAACTTGTTTTTGTACTCATCATACCTTCCTCTTGGGGTTTCCTAATGAAGCTCTACAGTGATCTAAGCCGCATCAAGCCTTTTTCTGGCGTCGTTGTCGGGGAGGCCAAGGACGGCTTCACAAGGGGAGTCCTTCACAACCTTTCTCCTTACTTTGTTTTTGTTTTGCTTAGTTTCTTTTGCCTTCTTTTGTTTGCCTATTTTTTATCAAAAAATAAAAAAATAGTTTCGTTTGGTTTGCTTTCTCTTATAAAAAACATAAAAAAATTAGTTCCTACTCTAGTTGCTTCTGCTATTGGTTTGCTCCACTTTTGCAAAAATAAACTCTGCTGAGAACACCAAGTTGTGTGACTTCACTAGCACAAACAACAATGATTTCCTAAGAACACCTATTGCTCCACCTGCTCCTGATGCTACCTTTTATGAAATTATTCCTTCTTTGTTGAATCTTGTGATAAAAGAGAAATTTTCCGGTGCTAGTTCTGATGATGTTGCTGCCCACATCAATAACTTTGTTGAACTTTGTGAAATGCAAAAATATAAGGATGTAGATGGAGATATTATTAAGCTCAAATCGTTTCCTTTCTCCTTGAGAGGAAAAGCTAGAGAATGGTTGCTATCCTTGCCTAAAAATAGTATTGATTCTTGGATTAAGTGCAAAGATGCTTTTATTGGAAAATACTATCCTCCTGCTAAGATTATATTTATGAGAAGTGAAATAATGAAATTTAAACAACTTGATAATGAACATGTTGCTCATGCTTGGGAAAGAATGAAATATTTGATAAAGAATTGTCCCATTCATGGACTGACTGCTTGGATGATTATCCAGACTTTTTATGCAGGACTAAACTTCTCTTCAAGAAATATGTTCGATTCTGCTGCTGGAGGTACCTTTATGACCATTACCTTGGGTGCTGCAACAAATCTCCTTGATAATATGATGGTCAACTATTCTGAATGGCACACTGAGAGAGCTCCACATGGTAAGAAGGTAAATTCTGTTGAAGAAACCTCCTCTTTGAGTGATAAAATTAATGTTATCATGGCTATGCTTGTTAATGGAAAAGCTCATATAGATCCAAATAATGTTCCCTTAGCCTCTTTGGTTGCTCAAGAAGAGCAAGTTGATGTGAACTTCATTAGAAACAACAATTTCAACAACAATGCCTATAGGAATAATTTTGGTAGTAACAATAACTATAGGCCTTATCATCCTAATAATGGCAATACTTATGGGAATTCCTACAACAACATTACTAGAAGTGCTTCCTTTGAACTTGAATTCATGCTCAAAGACTTTATTAGTAAAAAAACTACTTTCAACAAAACTATGGAGGAAAAGCTTTTGAATGTTGAGAAAAATATTTCCTCTTTGTATGAAGCATAGTCCTCTTTGATTAGTAAAATGGCTGCTAAACCTGAAACCTTGGAAAGTACATTTGCTTCTCTTTCCCAATAGCTTCTCTTTCCCAATAATAGACTGTTAGCTCAACTACATGCTAATTGGGAAAGAGAAGCTAAAATTGCTAGAAACAATAGTGTGTGCACTATTACCACCACCAATATGGATACCACCAAACCACAAGAAGTCCCTATTCCTCCTACCACAATGCCTAAACCCAATGAGTCTAATACCAGTGATGCTAAGTTTGATTTTGATCTTGATGGTTGCAATATTTATGAAGTGATTTTGTTCCTACAAAAGCTTGCTAGAAGTCCTAATGCTAGTGATATGAATGTTGCTTTCACCAAACACATTATAGATGCTCTCATTAAAATTAAGGAAGAAAAGTTGAAACACAAAGCCTCTATTCCTATGAAAGTAGAAGATAGTTGGGAACCCATTATTAATATATAAGTGAATGACTTTGATCTCAAAGTTTCATGTGACCTTGGTTCAAGTGTCTCTATTATGCCTAGAAAGATTTATGAAATGCTTGATTTGCCACCTTTGGAAGATTGATATTTGGATGTCCCACTTGATGATAATGCTATAAATAAACTCATGTGGAGTGTTAATGATGTTCTTATTATGGTTAACAATGCTTATGTCCCTGTTGATTTCTATGTTTTGGATGTTGAATACAATGCTTCTTGTCCTATTACTTTAGGAAGACATTTTCTTAGAACTGTTGGTGCCATCATTGATATGAAAGAAGGCACCATTAAATATAAATTTGCATTCACGAAAGGTATTGAACACTTCCCTATGAGGAGAGAGAAGTTTCATTTTTCTCCTCCTTTGAAAGCAAGGTTTGATGTTAATGCTTCTTCATTTGAAAATACTTGATTCTTGCTTCTTGTGCCTAACTTAAAGGCGTTAAAGAAAAGTACTTACTGGATAACCCAAAAGTTTTCTTGAGTTTTGGAAGTTATTACTTCTGTAATAAACGCTCCTTATCCATTTTATTTGCTTTTTGTGCCAAGAATAACCTCTAATGAGAGGGAAGTAAGATTTCGGGAGTTGCTGTCCCGAAACAGATTTTTGTGCTCCACAATGAAAATTCGTGTAAATTCTCTATAAGTCGGATTGATCTGTAATTTTCTGAATAAATCCCCCCGGTTGTGATAAAACTTTTGTTAGTTCAACACTTTTTGAGTTGATCAATATAAGATCTTCGAAAAAATCAGTTTTCACCTGCTGGTCTATCTTGACAGATTTCTGCCATTATTTGCATTTGCTTCTTATTGATTCCTTTTGGGGAAATTGAGCTTTTTGAGGGAATTTCAACAGTATCTTGTGTCTTTAGTGAAAGTTTTTATGTTTTAAAACTAAACCCCTAAGGTCTATTATCTTTTGAATGCACTAATGTTGCTAATGAAGATTGTGTGAAGTTTTGTATGAAGGAAAATTTCAAGCTTGGGATGCCACCCCATGTCACCCCAAGAAATATTCAAGAGGTACAAGCGTCAAAGCTTGGGGATGCCCAAGGCATCCCCTTCTTCATCAATAAAAATCTCACGTCTTTCTAGACACTTTGTTTTTATTGTTTCATGCACTGTTGTGTTGTTCTTGGAGCGTCTTAGTTTTTGTTTTTTGGTTTTTGTTTGCTTATTTTGCTTGAATAAAGTAGTTGTACCCCCATTTTCGCTGTGTTGTTTCAAATAAGTTGATTAATGTTGGAAAGGAGTAGGAAGTTCTTGCTTTAGTAGTACAAGAGGATCTTGCTTTAACTGTGACTTAGACTTTAGCATGTCATGCTAGATGTTGTTTTGACCTTATGCTTAGTGATTATTGTTGTAGCATGACTTGTTCCAAACAATTAGGATTGCTTAATGTGCCTTAAAATAATCATGCGTTGTTTTAGCATACAAAAGCATAGTATTGTAGTATTCTCCTTTGATTCTTTTTTTAGGTTGACTTAGCGCATGCTCACACCATGTTATGACTATGAACCAGTCACTATAGCCTCTATGATCATTTAGTTTCTGACTTGTAGTACCACTTTATGCTTTGGTCAATAAAGTTTTGTCGGTATACATGATTATGGCCATTATTGCTCTCTTAGTTGGTCGCTCCCAGTCTTTTGCTAGCCTCCACTTGTATGAGTAAGCTCTACTCATGCATCCAACTCTCAAAAACCAAGTTATTCCAAAGTGTCCACTATAAATTCCTATGCATAGTGTGTTACCACCATTCCAAGTATATTCTTGTTTTGTTTATCTTCCAAATTAAACTTGTTATGTGAAACTTAGTGATTAAAGCTCTCACAAACTTGATGGCACACTTTATTTTTCTTGCCCCTAATAAACTTGAACCATTGTGTCATCTATGTTGTATATGCTTGCACTTATACGTTGGAATTAGCAGAATCATGCTGTCATGAGGAACACTTTCAACATTGCACTTGTACATTGTACCCAGTTGATATCATGCTCTTTTTTTATGGATGTCGTCGGTGTGAAATGAAAGGGAAGCTTGTAAGTCCATGGAGTTATGTATGTGTGTTAGAGAAATGCCTAGGCCGCTAGCCTAAGCCATGTCTAATCATGCTGGAAACTTGCATCATCACCATAATGAGCAATATACGAAGCTTTCTTCTTAGAAAAGAGAGAGATAGAAAAAGAGATTGAGAAAAATAAAAAAATGATGAGAAAATAGGAAAGAGATAAAAAAGCACCATTTTCCCATGGTAAACAAGAAGATTGCTGAGATGCTCATTATATGCTTGCCTTGTCATTTTGATTATGGGATAGCTTATTATCATGTGTAAGGGGTACCCCATTGGTGGTTCTCTATGATACACATGTACTTACTATGACAAGAACAAACCAGTGACTAAAGTTGAGTAGCATGAGGAGCGACCCTCATACTCAAGGGACATGAGATTGCCAACTTATACTTTGTCAAGCATATAATCCATAGTTTGTTCACTTTAACCTTAATCACTTCAAGATGCTTATGATAGGGGCAATGAGAGCTGAAAGCTAACAATTACCATAATTTTTAGAAGCTCTTTATGAGACTTGAAATCCCTGCTTCCCTTTTATGAAGGGCCTTTCTTCCACTATTATATTGAGTCTCCACCTTCTATCCTTAGGCACCAATTAAGAGAGCATAGTTGCCATTCTTAGTTCTATGTGCATTGTCCCAAAACTTATTGATTGATTCATATTGTTGATATTGCTTGCTCTTAAACTATTTGTATCTAGTCACTCTTATGAACTTTGAAGGTGTCCTATGCATTTATTTCCTACTCCATGAGGGACAAGATGAATGCAACTATGCTATGTTTTCTATATGTGAAACAAACAAACAAACTTCTTTCAATGCATTGTTATTCATGATCTTTGTTTGTAACCTTTCATGTTGCATGCATAGTTACTATGTCTTATTGTTAGAACTTCATCTTTCATGCTCATGTTTAGAGTACTTTGATCCCAGCTTTCAATGCTTGCAAATGGTTTAATCTTGATTTGGATGGTGCATGTCACCTCAAAAATTATTCTTTTTATCACTTACCTACTCGAGGACGAGCAAGAGTTAAGCTTGGGGATGCTTGATACGTCGTAAACGTATCTATAATTTTTTATGTTCCATGCTTGTTTAGTATCTAATCTTCTTTGCTTTGTCTACACTTTGAGGTATTTTTATATGTTTTATGGGACTAACCTATTAACAAGATGCCACAGTGCCAGTTTCCTATTTTCTATTGTTTTTGGTTCCAGAAAGGTCAGAAAATCAATATTCTCAGGGGGGTGCAGCAGCCTCGGGCACCCCCTCGGCCTCCCTATTCGCCTATAAGAAGCCCCCGATACCTAAACCCTAAGTACCCGATCAATCTTCCACGAAATAGTCCGTAGTCGCCGCCACCATCGTCCCTAGATCGGGGGGATCTGAAGCTCTCCCCGGCACCCTGCCGGAGGGGAGAGATCATCCCGGAGGCCTTCTTCATCACCATGCCAGCCTCCGGTATAAAGCGTGAGTAATTCCACCTTGGACTACGGGTCCATGTAGTAGCTAGATGGTTGTTTATCCTACTTTGTGCTACCATGTTTAGATCTTGTGAGCTCCGTTCATGATCAAGATCATCTATTTGTAATCATGCATGTTGTGTTTGCGGGGATCCGATGGATATTGAGATTACTATGTCAGATTGGTTAATGATTCTATCTTATTGATTCTATCATGTCTATGTTGTTTGTGATCTTGCATGCTCTCTGTTTATAGTAGATATCTTGGCCAAGTAGATGCTAATGACTCCAAGAGGGAGTATTTATGCTCGATAGTGGGTTCATGCCTCTATTTAATCTGGGAAGTGACAGAAATATCTAAGGTTGTAGATGTGCTGTTGCTACTAGGGACAAAACAACGATCTCTTGTTCATGGAACAAGTGTATTGTTTATGTAACATCCAAAAATCATAATTTGAAATGTTTGCATATCATTCATGCATTCATAACATTTGGTCATTTCAAATAAGATTTCAAAATAAGAAACCATATAATGACTAATATTTTATGCAAGAAAGGCAATGGTTTTATGTTTACTTTCAAAATATGAGAATGCTTTGGTTTGATCAGAAATGTTTTAAAGTTGAATGCAAAGCTTGCACAAATATTTTCAAAACAAAATTCAATATAAAACCATTTATATGCCTATTATATATATTTAAATAAGGCATGGTTATATTTTATTCTTTCACTGGGTCAAAGTGCTTTGGAATAAACAGTAGTGTTTTATACACAATTGTGTGCTTGGTTCACACTACAAAAATACAGAGAAAAATTGAAATCAAACTCATTTGAATTTGAGTTGAAAAATATTCTTGAAAATCCAAACAGAAAAAGAAAAGGAAAAAAGAAAAATGCACGCCACCTATCTAGCCACGCCCCAGTTATAGCCCAACAAGCCCACCCGGTTATTCCCTCCCCCTCTCGGTTTCTCACCGCGCACGCCCGCACCCACTCACTGACTGGTGGACCTCACTGCCACGTCGACGTCATCGTCCTCAATCAACGTCGTGATGACCCGCTCCGCCGCTGCCGTTTCTTACCCTTCAATCCCCTTTACTGCGCTTGATTCTCGGCGTGATAGCACCCCTCTACCCCACTACTTATTCCCCTCGGCCTCCGCTCCATTTCCCCCCCACACCACAAGCTCTGAGCGCCGACAGGCTCTGCAAATTCCTCCTCACATTGCCGCAACTCTGACGAGCTTCGGCGAATGATTGCGGTGAGCCTCGACCACCCCTTCGCCTCTGGTTTGCTTTTCCGATTCCACTGTCCCCACACGCACACGCTAATTCCTTTGGTTTGTTCACTGGCACTCTGTAGGCTCGCCTCTGTCGACGACTTCGAGCACCCGACGCCAGGGACATCTCCGGCGAGGAATCTCTGACGGTTCCATACGCCCGCGTCTTCACCTCATCAACCATCGTCATCACCACGTCTCCACGCTTCGGTAATGACCCACCCCATCCCCACTTGTCCCCTTGCGCCGCCAGTTCATCGCCGACAGAGCCATCGCCGCCACAGCCCGCCATTCGCGTCGCCCGTTCGTGGCAGAGTGACCAGATCCGTTGGATCTAGATCCAGCGGCTAAGATTAGAAGAGAGAGTGAAAGGGTAAGGGCAGATCCAGACGGTTAGATCTCACTTAGATCCAGTGGCTCGCTAGTGTGATCCGCACGAAGCGGTACTAACCAATCAGGAGACGTCGCTTGATTTAATTAGATGAATTAAGTTGTAAAATTCATAACTTTTGTTCTGTTTATCCAAAAATGCAAATAATATATCAATGGATTCACAAAATTAAATCCTACACATCTATGGTCTTAGTTTTGTATTTTGCTTCTGATAAAATGAAATTTTATGCAGAGACATTTGTAGGCTTATTTTGATTATATAAATTATTTATAAAATGTTTTTAAAGCTAAATTAGGTTTATTTAGTCTCAAAATGTTTATTTTAGTTTCAGTACTGTTTACTTGTCTTGTTTAGTTTAAGAAAAATCATCACATGGCATTTGCATGCATTCATATATTTTTTCTTGATTGTTTGGAATGTAAATTTAGTGCTATCATTTTATGTGTAGATTTTGATGCTAGTGATGATTGTGATTGTGAGGATTGTTGATACTCCCCCAACTACCAAGGCAAGTGATGCTTCATGTATTTGTCCCATTATTTTGATTATGCACTAGTGATATTTTGTATAGGGCTTGCATGAAATTTTACTAAATATCTATATGCTAGGCTATAGGAAATCCTAGTAGTTGTATAATTGGTAGAAATATTCTCTAAGTTAACATACTTGCTATATTATCATGCTTAGCCTAGCTAGTAGCAAACAAGGGTTGTATATATATACATGCTATGGAAATATTACTAAGTCTTGATGACTTATGTTTTTGCTTAATAAAACAACTAAGTGAATGAAAAACCTGGGTGGAATGGTAATTGCTTGGATGGATTTTTGTTGAGTGGTTACCAGGCCCCATCTTCATGGCCTACCCTGTGTATATCACTTGTGGAATGCCACCCAGGAACAAAGGGATTTGAGATGCCAAATGTTAAGAAGCTTCTAGTGCAGCCACATGGCAATATGGGCTCTGGCTAGATCATATAGGTTGCAATAACTTAGCCAAATGGACAGAAGGTGGTAGGGGGTGATAGGTTTGGAACGCGTCCATTTGGTATAAGGGAAGGCTTCTGAAAGATCTTGTCTTGATGCATGTCGAGTCTTGTGGGGAAAGTGCACCACCTCTCGAGAAGGAAGAATCTAAGTACTTGACCGTGTCCCCGGCAATGGACAATTTGAGCATCAAGACATGGAAGCTATCAAGGATCTCCTCATCCCAATTTCTAAGTTAAAAATTTGTGGTTCAATAAGGGTAAAGGTTCA
The DNA here is from genome assembly GCA_030063025.1 of Avena longiglumis. Lineage (NCBI taxonomy): Eukaryota > Viridiplantae > Streptophyta > Magnoliopsida > Poales > Poaceae > Avena > Avena longiglumis. Next base: position 441,017,036 of record CP125973.1, on the reverse strand, counting down.
CCAATGTTCATTGTCGGTTCCTTGGGAGTTTTTGTCAAACAAAAACTTTGTGTTTTCAACTGATAGGCAAAACCTATTTTGAGCAAATCAAGCCTGAGATACATTTAGCCAAATTCATATAGAAGCTAGAAACTATTATTCTACTAAGGTATCACTTGCCAATGCTATTCCAATGTATTGACCCACTGTGGCTGTAACTTATGATGTTGCAGGTTACTCTGATGAGGATTAGGGTTATGAGTCTACACTCAACATGCTTGTCTGTGGCACATGAAGATGAAGACTTACTTTATTTACTTATGTTATGAACTCTTGTACTAGCCTATGGCTAAGGAGTTGTAAAAGACTCTCTGGAATGACGATGTAATAAAGACCTTTGTATTTTTGTACTTCATCTTAAACTGTGGATGCTAGCATTTGATCCAGGGACTAGCATTGCAATCACAGGGATCCATTACCTTATAAAGGTGGGATCTTATTGATGGTATTAGAGCACTGTGTTTCCTGTAGGATTATGACCCTAGGTTGTATTAGACTAAGAAAAACCACTAAGGAAAAATGCAACTCTTTCCACACTTGTCTTTTTCTTCTCGTAAACCTCTCCTAATTTTCTTTCTCGTCTCTATTTGTAGATGGCCGCCATCAACGAAGCTGTCAAGAAGGGACCACTCATGACCATGACTTTAGAATGTGAGACGGAGTTTCCCACAACAATCAAAACCCTTATGGTTAGCTTGGGAATACATGGTGAGGCCGTGTAGAAAGGATTTCCAGTAATGGATGAAGGAGAAGAATATTGGTGGGTGCAACTTCACTTGTACAAAAACAAGGGAGACAACCACAAAGATTCGGGATTCTACATGGGCACCAACTCAGAAATGTATACAACATTCTTTGACTCTGCGAGAAATGCAGCTTGGAATGCTATCAAGGAGCTTGGTGAAAGACTCAAGTGTAGAATGCTCAACACTAAAAATGATCTCTAGGAGGAGAAGAAATATACCCAAGACTTAGAGACCACCATAAAACGTCTAAGGGAGGATATCATGGACTTAGCATATGAGTGAGAATTGTAACGCACTTCGCTAGTTGCACCACCACACTCGTCGTTTTTCTCGCAAAAAATTGTCTAAGTTATGTTGAACCTTAGTGTTTGTATTGGATTTGTGTATGCCATGACTTGTATGTTTTATGGATGATGTATACCTTTTACTTTCATTTTGTTGTCTTGTTTCTCTTACTTGTGTTGATCTAATATTTTTCTATCTTATACATTAGATGACTAGCCTTCATATCAGCACCACCGAGGAGTTCAAGGGAACTCGTTTCGGTTCTCGTCTTGTGGAGCTCACTAGTGTGCTCACCCTCCCACTTCCTAGTATCAAGGCATTCCAGCTCACTAAGTTTGAGAGGAAGGACCTTTCGGGATTTAGAGTCATACAGCCGGGATGCCAGACGGAGCCACCCACGGAGGACATCACCTTCAAGATGATGCATGACGACAAGGAGAAGGGCTTAGATGTAGTCATGCAGGAGTTACTTGGACGCCTGGTGTAGCATCCCAGTTGTCTAACATCTGTAATGCTACTTGATCTAGTAATATAATGGCCACTATCTACATATAATTGTTGCATCATCATCATATCATGTTCATGTCGTCATGCCACCTTGCATTTAAGCAACAGATAAAACCTTTGGTGTTTTGGTTCTTATCTCATATGCATTATTAATTGTATTTGCCTCTTGATATTGTATTTGGTTCTTAATATATTGTTGAAATGCCCAAGTTGAGTTGGGGGCATATCTCTTATTGACTCCACCACCTTGTCTTCACCACCTTATAAATCCACCATCCAATTAATATGAGCTGGCATTTAATTGAGTTTACCAAGCTCATGTGGGTTGGGTGGATCCAATGCTTGTTCCTTTTTGCTTGGCCTTATTCCACCTTTTGGGAATGCATGGAATAATGCCATATGATTTTATGTTGTTTTCACAATATGAATACATGGCATTTATTATTTGCATGGGCCATGCAAAACCACCACATCTAGGTCATTTGGATTTTATTTGAAATTCTTGGAGTGGGTCATACTCTCTCTCTCTCTCCTTCTTTTGCTTGATCTAGCTAGATCCATGCAAGTACCACCTTTTACTTGACATTTGAATTTTATTTGTTTTGCTTGCATGGATCACCTCTTCTCCTTTGCTTGATCTTGCTTTGGCTTATCAAACACTCAAATTCACCCCTCCTCTCTCTATCTCTCTTGCTAACTCTAAAACCTACCCCTAAACTCCATACCCCATCTAAACCCTAATCACCACCCCCCTCTTAGCTAAACCCTACCCCTCTCTCATAACCTCCTCCCTAAATCTACCTCTAATCACCTTACCCCATCTAACCCGAGCCATCACCTCTCTAGCTAAACCCTAATCACCCCATCTAAACTAGTCCTAATTACTTTCTCCCTCTCATCTCATCCTCTCTTCTAACCCTAAACCCCACCTCCCTCTCTAAACCATCCCCACCCATGCTTGTTGTTGTTGCATGCTTAAGCCTCACCCCCTCTCTCTTGGCCTCCCTCTCCCTCCTAGCTGGCCCCCACCATGCCCTAGCTACCTCTCTCCCTTCCAACCCTAGCTCCACCCGAGTACCTCCTCTCTTCTCCCCCTCTCTTTTCTTGCTCTCCCCCTGCCTGCCCTGCCCCACCACGAGCTCCTTACCTCAGCCCACCAGCGCCTCTCTCCCCGCCTCCCTGCCTAGCTACCCCCTCCCTGGCCCATGCCGTGCACGTGAAGGAGAGGCAAAAAGGTGGCCGAAGCCACCTTCCCCTCCCCCACGCCAACCACCTCACCCCCTCGTTCTTATCTACCTCTCTCCCCACCTCTGGCCTCCCCCAGATCTCCCCAGAGGCCCTGCCTCGTTCCCCCTCTGCCCCCTCTTTTCTCCACCGCCGCCATACCCCGACGCCGGCCAAACCTTCGGCTCGCTCTAGAACACTTCGATCCAGGAGGCGGACGAGGAGATAGGGTTGTCGAGGAAGCCTGCAGCGTCCCTCTGCGTCGCCCTGCACGATCCAGCGCGAAGGAGAAGGACCAGGCGCCCAGGAATGCCGACGCACCGACGCAAACCCTAGCTCGCTGGCCCCAGCCTCGCCGCCGATCGTGACCTCCCCAAGCCTCGTCGACCACACCATCGGCCTCGCGGTAAGCCCCTGATCCTCCCAGACATGCTCCCGCCGCCCTTGCTTCTCGCCGTGGGCGATCCGTCGAGCACACCGCGTGCACCGGCGAGCGCGCGCCTGCCTGTCCGCTTGCGCCTCACGGAGGCCTTAGCTAGCCGCGTTTCCCCTCCTGTCACCAAGCGCACACGCACCGCAGTGGTAGCCGCCATCGCTAGCACGCCAGAGGGCACGGGTTCGAGCGCCCACGCATGGCCTTTCATGCAGACGCTGCTGTGCGACAACGGCAGAGTTCAGAGAAGAGGAACAGGACCCTGGAGTCCTTTTTCCCCAAAACCCCCTCAACCTTTTTTTTCCCTGAACCCGCAATCCGCTGCCCACCCGTCTGCCTCGGACGTTGCAAAAGGCTCAAAAGTGTTAATCAACCCGTAGCCCCCCGCATTCAGCCGCTGGCGTGTGGGTCCGCGTGTGCCTGGCCCCACTTGTCACTGGCTGTGGCTAGAGTAGGGTTAGGTAGCAAAAGCCGTTCTGCATTCTGTTTTAATTCAAATCCTTTTAAATTTAATTCAAGTTCAAATTCAAATCAGATTTTAATAATTTTCAAAATATAAATCCAAATAATGCAAATGATATATGTTTTTGAATCAGAAAAATGTGAGTAATTCAAATATGCCAACCAAAATCTATTTTGAACACTTTATTTTCCAAGTTGAATATAATTACAACAAAATGCCCCCCACCTTAAATAATTAATAACTTTGGTTCTACAACTCCGAATTTAACAAATGATATGTCTAAAATGATCAGCTCGACGAGACCTTTCTGTTTATGCTATCCATGACTTCAATTGCAGCATGCATCATATAAATATATAATATAAAGCAACTAATATGACAATAAAAGGGGACCAAAACTCAATAAAAATGTTATTTCTTGTATTCTACACCTCACCCATGCCATGCTACATTATTGCCATGCAACTTGTGCATCATTAATCATGGCATGATTGTTTGCTTGTCGCATTTTATTCATATGCTTGCGCTCTTTATTTATGTTGGCCCTTGTTTGTTTGGTTCTTCTTCGAATAGACGCTGAGCAGGGGATATATCAAGAGAACCAGGAGCACTACCCAGATCCGTCTCTCGCTTCAACTGAGTTGCCAGGCAAGCACTACCACATGCTTGCATACATACAGTACCTATTGCCTATATCTTATTCTTGCATCATCGAGTCGTGATTGCATTAAACTGAATCCCAAGTATTGCATAGCCTTTACTTTTAAACCCCACTAAGCTTGTTCCTCCATCCCATGAGCCATTACTACAGGAGTTGTTTGAGCCATGCGAGTCGTAGAACAGCATGTGTAGGGTATGTGAGAGTCTGATGGATAACGAGGTACCTAAACAACTTAACCTGAGTAGTAATGGGATAATTAATGAAAGTGGCACCGGTGAGCATATTCTGCTATTTGGTTTTCCGCTCACTTGTGTCCGTAAGACCCCGAGTACTTGATTCCTGTTCCAAGAATATTCGCTATCCACATCCGGGAGGATTATGGGACCCCTGAGCCGAGCTTGATTCATTCTTATTTCTTGGGGCCACAAACTAGTTTGAGGTTTTATTTATTATCCTGTACTTATGCCATGCTTTACTGCTTTATTACGATTGTGCGAGGAGCACCTGTATTGTTTAGGATCGGACACGTTTTCGGTGTCGACAAGCCCGATTTTGGGTTCCCGATCGTTCATTGGCCCACCCAAACCTCGGTTCGTCTCGAGTCAGCTAACCGTTGGTGTACTCCAAGGGGTGGCCCCCTAAAATATTTCTGAATCCTATGATTGCTTTGTCGTGAAGGCCTCGTTGGGTTTTGATTTGGTTTTTCCGAGGTTGATCGAGTGTGTGTTGCTATTTGTGCACCCCTGCAGGGTAAAACTTTCTGAAAGCCGTGTCCGCGGTTATGGACGACTTGGAGCACAGTTTCTCGATCATAGACAAGCATAACTAAAGTACCGCTTTAATCTGACTAAGTAATTTGGCTAGTAAACAGTGCAACACTCATGGAATGGTTAATAAAATTGCCAACGGATGGGGGGGTTGTTCGTCCGCTTCCTCGTTGGTAAGCGAGGAGGATGATGGATCTGATGAAATTACTGTTATAACTGTCGTCATTAATTCACGGACATCCGTCTATCTTTGGTTAGGCGGATGTATAACGAGTATCTATAGCACTGTTAGGGTTTACCTTTTGCTGCAATTGCGTCACCCCAGGTTGTGTCCCCTTTAGAGGCATAAAGACTTGCTGAGTACCCTTAGGGTCTCACGCGATAAATTATTGGTTCAGATGAACAGGTACACTCGCAGGACGGATACTGGGTGGAAGAGGATGATGATGTGGGCAACGATCGTTCGGTGTAGAGATTCCGGGAACGGGGATCCGTGAGATCTGTGGGCGGGATGTGCTTATTTCTGTGGCATCTTATGCCGATTTGCTTCTTATCCGTACTCGAACTTGTTTTGCCGCTTCTGCTTGATACTCTGATGTGTGATGTATGAGGAATTATCCTAAAATATTATATCTATCTAGGTCATTTGAATCTTGCCGTATGGCGTTGCTATATTTCCTTTCTTTCTAGATGGAATGGCTCTGATGTACTTTTGTATGGTGGCTTGCATACATACTCATTTGTGTGTAGTTGATCCCTTCGCCGACACGCCGCCAGACAGTCCCGATGAATTGGAAGTGGTTGGGACGGCCGAAAGGTCTACCCGTGAGTGGCTTTTGGGCCCCACCGTACTATTTCAACCACTACCGTTCATCCAGTCTTGTATCTAGGAGCGTAATTCACCGAGGTAGTTACACCTGGTTGGGAAGCACTCCACCGAGCTTAGAGGCCTCTACTTTCACCCGTTCGAGAGACGCGACGAGGAGGGTGAGGCTGTAGAGTACGATGACGCTGCTAGAGAGATGATTGGGCCAGTTCGTCTGTACCTTCAGGACCTAGAGGGCCTTATTAGACACCTCGACACAAACAGGACCAACGTCATGCTTAGAAATGACGAGCTCCAAGTTTAGTTGAGGGAGAAGGATAAGCTCTTCGCGGAGCAAGAAGAGATCGTCAAGGAAATGGAGGCCAAATTTGAGAGCCAGGACAAGAAGTTCAAGAGTCAGGAGAAAAGAGTCCAAGACAGAAACAAGAAGATTAGGGAGATGAAGGCCGAGTTAGAGGCCAAGGACTTCGAGCTCGAGCACCAGTAGGGAGTGATCGAGAGGTTGAGCTCACAGAAGAGAGCTCTCCGTGCGAAGATCGAAGCCTTGACCACCAATGTAGATGAATACAAGACCGCCATGCACAATGCAGGTCTTACCCTTGTTGACGTGGAGGTCTACATGGAGGAGTAGTATAGACTACTCGACTATCATTTATCTATCATACTTTGATTATTGAGTCGCAATGACCATCCAACATGTGGATGGCTTGCTATTGTGTGTTTGCATTTTCAAAACCTGTTGTTTATGTCGTTCAAACTCTATGTTATTTTGAGCTTGGTTATTGTGATTGATTCTATGTGTTGTATTGTGCATGTTAAGCATCTATGGGTATCTGATTCTTATCGTTATTGAAACCACAGATGCCTCCCCGTCGTGCCAACCCCAACCAAAACAACAACAATAACGTCACTCCCGAGATGCAGCAGTTGATGACAGCTCAAGCTCAACTGATGCAGATGATGATGTAGTTCATGCAGAATCAGAATCAGAACAACAACAACAACAACAACAACAACAACAACAACAACAACAACAACAGCAACAACAGCAACAACAACAACAACAACAACAACAACAACAACAACAACAACAACAACAACAACAACAACAACAACAACAACAACAACAACAACAACAACAACAACAACAACAACAACAACAACAACAACAACAACAACAACAACAACAACAACAACAACAAACAACAACAACAACAACAACAACAACACCAACAACAACAACAACAACAAGAAACAACAACAACAACAACAACAACAACAACAACAACAACAACAACAACAACAACAACAACAACAACAACAACAAACAACAACAACAACAACACCAACAACAACAACAACAACAACAACAACAAGAAACAACAACAACAACAATTAGAACAATCCACCCGCATTTGACATCCTCACCAGATTTCTAAGACTGAGACCTGCAAAGTTCTCGGGAACCACTGATCTAATGGTAGCAAATGACTGGATACGTTCAGTGAACAAGGACTTAGTCACTGTTGGCTGCACCGATGAAGAAAAGGTCAGATTTGCTGCACATCTGCTTGAAGGACCAGCAGCAACCTGGTGGGATAACTTTCAGATCTCCACTTCCCTTGAGGATGTGACTTGGGATATTTTTGAGGATGGTTTCCGTACAGCTCACATCTCATCCGGAGTGATGAACTTGAAGAAGGAGTTCCACAATATGAAGCAGCGTCACCACAGTGTGGTAGAGTACATTGAGGAGTTCAACAATCTGGCGCGCTATGCACCGGATGAAGTTGATACTGATGCTAAGAGGAAAGAGAAATTCCTCGAAGGACTTAATGATGAGTTAAATCTGCAGTTGTATGTTGCCTATGTCCCAATCTATCAATCACTTTGTGACAAAGACACCATCTTAGAAAACAAGATGAAACAGGATGAGGGCAGGAAGAGGAAACATAGCTTTTATAAGCACAGCTCAGGATCGTCTCATAAGCGTTCTCATCATGATGATAGTGGAAGTTCTGGATTCCATAAACATGGGAAGTACAACAGCCACCACAACCACAACCACCATTACGACAACAAGTACCATCGCAGTCATGACAATGATAAGTATAAGAGCCACAAGAGTGGACACAAGAGCCACCACAATGGAAGTGGTAATGGGAGTCAACCTGCAAAAAGAGATATCAGTCAGGTTGAGTGTTTCAAGTGTAAGAAGATGGGGCACTATGCCAATGAGTGCCCAGAAAAGAAAGTTGAAGGAGCCAACAAGCCCAACCCTTTCCAGAAGGGACAAGTGAACCACATCAGTGTGGAAGATATCTATGAGGAGTCTGATCTTGTGGCTGGTAAGTTAAAGCTCAATTATTTTCTAGCACTTGTTCTTTTTTATACTGGCGCATCGCATTCATTCATATCAAAAGCATTTGTTGATAAAAATGGACTTCCAACTGAAACCATTGGGTGTCCTATAAAAGTAAGCTCTCCCGGTGGAGAGATGATAGTGAACCTTGGATGTCATGATATAGTAATAGAGTTTGGAAAGTATAAGTTTCCGGTCAGTTTGATAATCCTAGATTCCCAAGGATTGGATGTAATTTTGGGAATGGATTGGATGACCAAGTATGAAGGAGTGCTAGATTGTGCCAATCGTACTGTCACAATCACTACCCCAGATAAGAAACGGATTAGGTTCAAGTCCAACTTTGAATCAAAAGGGAGTAAGTTAAATTCTCTTAAGGGGGTAAGCATAGATAGTGTTCCAATTGTGAGAGAGTATCCGGATGTGTTTCCGGAGGAATTGCCTGGAATGCCACCAGATAGAGATGTCGAGTTCCTGATTGAGTTACTGCCAGGATTAGGACCAATAGCAAAGAGACCCTACAAGATGTCAGTTGATGAGTTGAAGGAACTCAAGAAACAGCTTGGAGAGAAGTTACAGAAAGGATTTATTCAACCAAGTTCTTCATCTTGGGGTGCACCAGTTTTGTTTGTTGAAAAGAAAGATAGAAGTCAAAGGTTATGCGTAGATTACTGTTAACTCAATGAGGTAACTATCAAGAACAAAAATACTTTTCCAAGAATCAATTGTTTGTTTGATCAGTTAGAAGGAGCCCATGTGTTCTCAAAGATTGATCTCCGATCAGGCTATTTTCAGCTTAAGATTAGAGAGCAAGACATACCGAAGACTGCTTTCACAACTAGGTACGGATTGTATGAGTACACCGTGATGCCATTTGGTTTGACAAATGCACCAGCCTATTTCATGAATATGATGAACAAATTGTTCATGGAATTTCTTGAAAAGTTTGTTGTCGTTTTCATCGACCACATCTTGATCTACTCCAAGAGCAAAGAAGAGCATGAAGAACATTTACGATTGATACTTGAGAAGCTTAGGGAGCATAAGTTGTATGCCAAATTCAGGAAGTGTGAATTCTGGCTGAATGAAGTCAGATTTCTCGGACATATTTTGTTAGGAGATGGTGTAGCGGTTGATCCCGCAAAAGTGTCAGCTGTAACTGAATGGGAATCTCCTAAATCAGTGAAAGAAGTACGTAGTTTCCTTGGCTTTCCAGGATACTATAGAAGATTCATTGAGAATTTCTCAAAGGTAGCTAAGACAATGATGGAGTTACTTAAGAAAGACAAGAAGTTTGACTGGACTGAAGGCTGTGAACTCAGTTTCCAAGAATTGAAGAAGAGACTAGTGACATCACCAGTCTTATGTCTACCGGATTTGGGAAAGGATTTCCAAGTATATTGTGATGCATCTCACCAAGGATTGGGTGGAGTATTGATGCAAGAAGGGAAATTTGTGGCTTATGCCTCGAGACAACTCAAAACCCATGAAGTAAACTATCCTACTCATGATTTAGAGTTAACCTCTGTTGTGCATGCACTCAAAACATGGAGGCATTACCTTTTGGGTAAACGTTGTGAAGTGTTCATGGATCACAAAAGTTTGAAGTATATCTTCACTCAGAAAGAAATGAACATGAGACAAATAAGATGGCTTGAACTCATCAAGGACTATGACTTGAGTTTGCAATACCACCCCGGTAAAGAAAATGTTGTAGAGGATGCTTTAAGCCATAAGGTTTATGTGAATGGACTCACTAAGGGAGAGTTGCCAGATGATCTGTGTGCCCAATTCAAAGATCTCAGATTGGAGATAGTGCCTGAGGGACATCTCATGTCATTAGATGTTCAACCCACCTAGTTGGACAAAATCAGGGAAGCCCAAAAGTTGGACAAGGAAATTGAAGAGATTAAAGGAAAAATTAGCAAAGGGAAAGCTAAAGGGTTCCATGAAGACAAACAGGGTACTTTATGGTATGGAAAACGTATCTGCATTCCGCAAGATCCGGACCTTCGGAAACTGATTTTACAAGAAGCACACAACTCACCATATTCCATCCATCTGGGTAATACCAAAATGTACATGGATGTGAAGGAAATATTTTGGTGGAATAATCTTAAGAAGGACATTGCAGAACATATTGCTTTGTGTGATGTGTGTAGTAGAGTGGAAGCGGAACATCAGAAACCAGCAGGATTGTTACAACCACTACCAATTCCTGATTGGAACTGGGACAAGATTGGCATGGATTTCATCACCGGAGTGCCAAGGACTAGATCAGGATATGATTCTATTTGGGTCGTGGTAGATCGCCTAACTAAAGTGGCTCATTTCATACCCATGAAGACAACCTATACAAGTGCTAAGTTAGCAGAAATTTATATGAATAGGATCGTGTGTTTACATGGAGTACCCAAGAGTATTGTGTCAGATAGAGGAACTCAATTCACTTCGCACTTTTGGCAACAACTGCATGAGTCATTGGGAATGAGATTAGAATTCAGCACTACTTTTCATCCTCAAACCGATGGACAGACAGAAAGTACCAACCATATTCTGGAGGATATGTTGAGGGCATGTGCCCTAGACTATGGTGCTAGTTGGGATGAAAGTCTGCCTTACACAAAATTCTCTTACAATAACAGTTATCAAGCTAGTATTGAGATGGCACCGTTTGAATTTCTCCATGGAAGAAAGTGTACAACACCATTGCTATGGAGTGGTGTTGGAGAAAGAAATTTATTCGGGATAGAACTAATCAAGGAAGCTGAAGAGAAAGTCAAATTGGTAAAGGACAGATTGAAGATAGCACAGTCCCGACAGAAAAGCTATTGAGATCCAAAGCATAGAGAAGTCACCTATGAGGTAGGTGATATAGCTTATCTTAGAGTCTCACCACTTCGTGGAGTAAAGAGATTTGGAGTCAAAGGAAAATTGGCTCCAAGGTATGTTGGACCATTCAAGATTCTAAGTCGCAAAGGAGAAGTGGCTTATGAGATTGAGTTGCCTGGATCATTGTCTGTCGTTCACAATGTGTTTCATGTAAGTCAGTTGAAGAAATACCATCCGGAGATGGAAGAGACTTCTTTGAAAGATACTATACCTTTGGAAGAAGTTTAGTTGGAAAGTGATCTCACTTATGAAGAGAAACCTGTCAAGATTCTTAAAAATGCAGAAAGAGTCACTCGTACTAATACTATCAAGTTTTGCAAAGTTCAGTAGAATCATCATTCCGAAGAGGAAGCAACTTGGGAAAGAGAAGATGACCTTCGGAAAGATCACCCTCACCTATTTGCTAGCCAATACGAATCTCGAGGGCAAGATTCACCTTAAGGGGGTTAGATTTGTAACATCCCAAAAATCATAATTTGAAAAGTTTGCATAGCATTCATGCATTCATAACATTTGGTCATTTCAAACAAGATTTCAAAATAAGAAACCATATAATGCCTAATATTTTATGCAAGAAAGGCAATGGTTTTATTTTTACTTTCAAAATATGAGAATGCTTTGGTTTGATCAGAAATGTTTTAAAGTTGAATGCAAAGCTTGCACAAAGATTTTCACAACAAAATTCAATATAAAACCATTTATATGCCTATTATATATTTAAATAAGGCATGGTTTTATTTTATTTTTTTCAATGGGTCAAAGTGATTTGGAATAAATAGTAGTGTTTTGTACACAATTTTGTGCTTGGTTCACACTACAAAAATCCAGAGAAAATTCGAAATCAAACTCATTTGAATTTGAGTTGAAAAAGATTCCTGAAAATCCAAATAGAAAAAGAAAAGGCAAAAAGAAAAAAAGAAAAACACACGCCACCTATCTAGCCCAGCCCCAGTTACGGCCCAACAAGCCCACCCGGTTGTTCCCTCTCCCTCTTTGTTTCTCACCGCGCGCGCCCGCACCCACTCACTAACTGGTGGACATCACTACCACGTCTACGTCATCATCCTCAATCAATGCCGTGATGACCCGCTCCGCCGCTGACGTTGATTCTCGGCGTGATAGCACCCCTCTCCCCTAATACTTATTCCCCTCGGCCTCCGCTCCATTTCCCCCCACACCACAAGCTCTGAGTGCCGCCAGGCTCTGCAATTTCCTCCTCGCATTGCCGCAACTCCGACGAGCTTCGGCGAATGATTGCGGTGATCCTCGACCACCCCCTCGCCTCTGGTTTTCTTTGCTGATTCCACTGTCCCCACACGCACATGCTAATGCCTTTGGTTTGTTCACGGTCACTCTGTAGGCTCGCCTCTGTCGACGACTTCGAGCACCCGACCCCAGGGACATCTCCGGCGAGGAATCTCCGACGGTTCCGTACGCCCGCGTCTTCACTTCGTCAACCATCGTCATCACCACGTCTCAACGCTTCGGTAACAACCCACCCCATCCCCACTTGCCCCCTAGCACCGCCAGTTCATCGCCGGCAGAGCCATCGCCACCGCAGCCCGCCATTCGCATCGCCCGTTCGTGGCAGAGTGACCAGATCCGTTGGATCTAGATCTAGCACCTAATATTAGAAGAGAGAGTGAAAGGGTACGGGCAGATCCAGACCGTTAGATCTCACTTAGATCCAGTGGCTCGCGAGTGTGATCCGCACGAAGCGGTACTGACCAATCAGGAGCCTCCGGGTGTCAGGATTTTTCTTTTAAAATCCAGATTTGATTTAATTAGATGAATTATCTTGTAAAATTCATAACTTTTGTTCGGTTTATCCAAAAATTCAAATAATATATCAATGTATTCACAAAATTAAATCCTACACATCTATGGGCTTAGTTTTGTATTTTGCTTCTGTTAAAATGAAATTTTATGCAGAGACATTTGTAGGCTTATTTTGAGTATATAAATTATTTAGAAAATGTTTTTAAAGCCAAATTAATTTATTTAGTCTCAAAATGTTTTGTTTAGTGTTCAGTACTGTTTACTTGTCTTGTTTAGTTTAAGATAAATCATCACATGGCATTTGCATGCATTCATATATTATTGCTTGATTGTTTGGAATGTAAATTTGGTGTTATCATTTTATGTGTAGATTTTGGTGCTAGTGATGATTGTGATTGGGAGGATTGTTGCTACTCCCCCAACTACCAAGGAAAGTGGTTCTTCATGTATTTGTCCCATTATTTTGATTATGCACTAGTGATATTTTGAATAGGGCTTGCATGAAATTTTACTAAATATCTATATGCTAGGCTACAGGAAATCCTAGTAGTTGTAGAATTGGTAGAAATATTCTCTAAGTTAACATATTTTCTATATTATCATGCTTAGCCTAGCTAGTAGAAAACAAGGGTGGTATGTATATACATGCTATGGAAATATTACTAAATCTTGTGACTTATGTTTTTGCTTAATAAAACAACTAAGTGAATGAAACACCTGGGTGGAATGGTAATTGCTTGGATGGATTTTTGTAGAGTGGTTACCAGGGCCCCATCTTCATGGCCTACCCTGTGTATATCACTTGTGGAATGCTACCCAGGAACAAAGGGATTTGAGATGCCAAATGTTAAGAAGCTTCTAGTGTAGCCACATGGCAATATGGGCTCTGCCCGGATCATATAGGTTGCAATAACTTAGCTAAATGGACAGAAGGTGGTAGGGGGTGATAGGTTTGGAACGCGTCCATTTGGTCTAAGGGAAGGCTTCTGAAAGACCTTGTCTCGATGCATGTCGAGTCTTGTGGGGAAAGTGCACCACCTCTCGAGACGGAAGAATCTAAGTACTTAGCCGTGTCCCCGGCAATGGACAATTTGAGCATCAAGACATGGAAGCTATCGAGGATCTCCTCATCCCAATTTCTAAGTTAAAATTTTGTGGTTTAACAAGGGGAAAGGTTCACCAATGTTCATTGGTGGTTCCATTGGAGTTTTTGTCAAACAAAAACTTAGTGTTTTCAATTGATAGGCAAAACCTATTTTGAGCAAAGCAAGCCTGAGCTACACTTAGCCAAATTCATATAGAAGCTAGAAACTATTATTCTACTAAGGTATCACTTGCCAATACTATTCCAATGTATTGACCCGCTGTGGCTGTAACTTATGATGTTGTAGGTTACTCTGATGAGGATTAGAGTTATGAGTCTACACTCAACATGCTTGCCTGTGGCACATGAAGATGTAGACTTACTTTATTTGCTTATGTTATGAACTCTTGTACTAGCCTATGGCTAAGGAGTTGTAAAAGACTATGTTATCTCTGGAATGATGATGTAATAAAGACCTTTGTATCTGTGTACTTCATCTTAAACTATGGATGCTAGCATTTGATCCAGGGACTAGCATTGCAATCACAGGGATCCTTTACCTTATAAAGGTGGGATCTTACAGTTTACTTTACACACCTTGCTTAAACCAGTTATCCATTGCTTGCAACTTAATACTGGAGGGGGTTCGTATGATAACCAAAAGGTGGATTACTAGTCATAGATGCAGTTGGATGGCGGTCTATGTATCTTATTGTAATGCCCAATCAAATCTCATAGGATCATGAATGATTAGTATTGCATTGTTATGCCTTGCTCTGTCCTGTAAGATCCCACCTTTATAAAGGTAAAGATCCCTGTGATTGCAATGCTAGTCCCTAGATCAAATGCTAGCATCCACAGTTTAAGATGAAGTACACAAAAACAAAGGTCATTATTACATCGTCATTCTAGAGATAACATAGTCTTTTACAACTCCATAGCCATAGGCTAGTACAAGAGTTTAACTTAACAATATAAATAAAAGTCTTCATCTTCATGTTCCACAGGCAAGCATGTTGAGTGTAGACTCAAAACCTGTTGGGGATATGCTATATGGGTATCCTCATATCATGTCTCTTATCCGACTAACCCGGGTGGCCCATAGTCGGTAGCATGACCTATGGCCTGCTGGGCGGCCCAGTTAGGTGGATCCAGAAGGGAGGGCCATGCCGGATAAAGGAAGGCTACGGTGGAGTCACCAGCGTACTCGGAGCCATGGAGTGCAAGATACACAAGACTAGTAATAGACGGTGTAGAACTCTGTAACCTGTCCGGCTAGGACTTTTCCCTGTAACCCTAGGATCTGGCGACTATATAAGTCGGGCCTATGGGAGCCTTTAGGGCACAACCTAGCATCATTTTACACACACCGCGCACAGCGAACGTATCTCTGTAAATCGGCGTATTGCCATTATAGTAATTTATAGCTGGAGTAGGATTTCACCATCGTTGTGGGATCTGAACCTGGGTAAGCTGTGTTACCTCGTACACGTCAACCGTCCGCCTTAACCCACGTCTCTAAACACGCACTGTGAGGACCCCTCCATGGCGTACTCGTCGGCAATACCACGACAGTTGGCGCCCACCGTGGGGCAAGAGGCGCTTCAGGCTCTTCAATGGGCGAGGACCAAGATCTTCGCGGGAATCGGCAAAACCGTAGCCATCGGTCGTGTTCTCTTCTCCGGCAACGCTCGACGCCCCGACGAGTTCTGGATCCCGGCGAAGACGAACCCTACGCGGTGTTCGATCGTTCCTATCGGATACATCCACCTCTTCATCGGCGAAACCGACTCGGCCACTAGTTCCCTTGGAGTCGGAGAAGCATCAAGACCCGCACGAACCGCCTACGGGCAGGATACGTTCGCGGAAGGATCAATGTCGGATCTCTCTTTGGAGTTTGTCGGCAAAGATCGGAAAGCATCAAGACCCGCGCGGTCCGCCTACGGGCATGATAAGTTCGCGGAAGGATCGATGTCGGATCTCTCCTCGGAGTTTGCCGGCAAAGATCAGAAAAATTCAAGACCCACCCAAGCCGCCCCTGTGCAGGATATAAAGGTGGAAGATCACTGCAAGTCCGCCGGCTTTGTCCGTGCGTCTGGACAGCAGAGATCCAAGTTCGTCAGCGTGGTTACCATCTTCGATCTGGCGCGCTGCATTCAGAGAGAGGGCGAAAACCCCTGCGACGACCTCGCCAGGTGGCTCCGTATACGGGCCGACCTGACCAACTACCCCAATGATGATGCCATCTATCACTTTGTGGAAGGACTGGACCATGGAACGCTTCTTCGACATTCTCTAAGGCGGCAGCAGGCGTCAGGACGCCTTACCTTCGAAGGCATGGTGAACACCGTCAACAACTATGCAGAGGCTGAAGCGGCAGCTCAGACAGCGCTTGCGCTCATTTACGGAGCCCCTCCGATTCAGCCACCACCACCACCGCCTCCGGCCGCCATCGTCGCAGCAGCACCACCACCTCCAGTCATCGTCGAGGCCGTTGCACCTCCACCGCCCGTCATCGAGGAAGTCATGGCACCCTCTGACTCTGTCATTGACGTGCTTTATGCTGATTTTAGTGCAGATTCAGAGGAAATAGACTTCAGCCCAGAAGAGCTAGACTCCGCTATGCAGGAGATGGAGGAGGAGTACTCGCGCGACGAACGAGCTAATAACACCGTCATGTCTCGAGGGGTGTTCGTCACCATCGGGACAGCGATGCATGAAGACCAACCCGGGCAAGCTCCGCCTATGGAGCTGGATAAGGGGAAGGGGCCACTTATTGCTGCCGACAATGATCGCGCAAAGGTCATGCCTCCTCCGCCTAATCCAGTGCAGCAGCCGCAGGAACTCGTCACCGGTCCCAGCAACAACAACACCGCAAACTTGCCGCCTCCAGCATCCACGTCGGCAGCAGCCCATGTTACTCCAGCTGATAGAGTGATATACGGCAATCTCCTCGTTGAGCCACTAACTGTTGATCATATCCGGAACGTGACTCAGCTTGACGAGAAGCGCCAACAGCTGCTGGAGGAGGCGCAAGCCATCGCGGAGCAAGGCGCCAAACTAGATCGAGATCTGGTCAACGCGTAGAAATCCATAGAGAAAGCTAGAGCAATGGAGGCCGAGTACAAGACTCTGCTGTAGCAGCAGAAGGCTAACAAGGCTCTAGCTCGCGTCATCAACGATTCTGGTGTACGGCGCAACCTAGGATGGGCTCCCTCTAAGCCGGCACAGGCCAAGCCATACATTGACAGTGAAGGCAAACAGGTGATGCCCACCCCACTCCTTAACCTCGCCGTCGCCAAGACCCTTCTGGAGCAGGATAGATCGTTTGAGGCAGTAGAACAGGTCTATGACCTAGTGGCCAAGGCGGTAAAGCAGCAGGAAAAGGCCACCTCCCAGAGGCTTGAGTCTGACCCAGCGCTATGCCGATCTAGCCAGTACAAACCGCCAAGGGACAGATCTCCTCAGGATGTCGGATCACAGACGGGTTCATCAGAACGAAGACGGAGGTATGCGTGCAACAGGAAGGATGCTATCCCCATATCCTCCAACCATGGAGAAAGAGCCCAACCTTGCCGCCCATCGCCACCGCCCCGACCCCCCCGACGTCAGGAAGACTACAAGGCTCACCATCGCACGGATATGCCTCCACCAAAGCAGTGCGGCATCGTCATCCGTGACAACGCGGCACAGACCCGTCATGATGAAGAGCGCCACCAAGGACATAAGAGCAGGTCACACCACGACCCTCCATGTCCGACAAGCAACCGCGACAGGCGTCGGGCGTCGCAGGAGGGTAACAGCAAGAAGGCTAACCCACCACCACCTCCGCCTCCGTTGCCGCCAAGCAGTCACCATGGCGGAAGAGGCCCTCGTCGTTCACGCAGCCCATCCCCTGTTGACAACAAGAAGAAGAACCCGGAGCCATACGATGCATGTTCGCGGATCGATAAGATCCACGAGGCCCGGGAAGGACCATACCTGGAACCACGTTGCTTTGGACCTGCAATACGGACCGCAACTTACCCCAAAGGTTTCCGGATTGACAAGACCATCAAGCCCTATGACGGCACTGCCAAGCCTGCCACATGGTTGCAGGACTACGGCAACGCGGTGGAGATTGCCGGAGGCAACCCCAATGTCGCCGTCAAGTACCTCCCGTTAATGTTGGCGGGCACGGCCCGTCAATGGATCGACGACTTGCCGGAGAGATCTATCTACAACTGGCTGGACATGCAAGAAGCATTCACCAAGAACTTTGAGGGTACATATAAGCGTCCCTGCACTGTGGGCTATCTACAGCGGTGAGTGCAAGAGAAAGACGAGACATCTCGCGCCTACCTCTCCCGCTGGCTAGATATGAAGAATTCCTGCGCAGGAGTGCACGCCCAGACCGCCATGGCCGCCTTCATCGATGGGTTGGAAAGGGGCACGTTGCTCCGACATAAGCTGAAGCGCTTGCAGGACAATCATCAGCTTGACTTGAATCAGATGATTCAGTTAGCCAGTGAGTTCGCAGCTGCCGACGATGATGCTCGTGGCTCTTTACCGGCAACAGCCGTCCCAACCCAAGCTCGGAGGAACAGCAGTACAAAGCGGAAAACCGCTCCAGAAGAAAATCAATCTACCGACATGGTCGCCATGACTTTTGCAGGACGAGGAGGAGGCGGACAACGTGGCCGAGGAAGGGGAGCAGGCCGCGGGCAGCAGCGAGGAAGTGAAACCAACTCGGCGCCGCTCCGTTTTCCCCAAACCTACGAGGAGTACCGCGATATGCCGTGCCTCGTACACCTCGATGTCAACGGCAAGGCCACCCATACCAATCGACACTTCAAGTTCGTCAACGACCTCAAGGAAGACCCGGAGTCCGGCTACAAGGGGAAGGGCAAGGGGAAGAAGAAGGAGGAGGAGTCCAAGGATTCAAGTGACATGGACAAGGACGTTGACCCCAAGCACGCCGCCAAGAGCGACGACAAGGGCAAGAACCCCTTCACAAAGAAGGCCCAGTCTACCACACTTTCCTTGGCACCCCCACCGTCCGACAAGAGAAGACCTCTCTACGGATCCTGATGGCTACTCCCCCCCCCCCAGTTCCCTAATGCCTGTGCTGGTCGGAGGTTCCAATCACTTGGGACAGGACGGACCACCCAGACCTTGTGCCCACGGAGAACCAGTACTCCATGGTCATCAACCCATTGATTGACGGCGTGGAGTTCACCAAGTGCATGGTGGACAGTGGAAGCAGCATCAACATCATGTACCTGGACACACTACAGAAGATGAACTTGACGGAGGCAAACCTAAGGCGGACCAACACCGTGTTCCATGGCGTAGTGCCTGGTCGGGAGGCTCGGTCCCTTGGGTGCATCGCACTTCAGGTAGCCTTTGGCGATGTCAATAATTACCGCCAAGAGCGCATGACCTTTGAGGTGGTCCCCTTCAAGAGCGTGTACCACGTCATATTCGGCCGCGACATATTCCACACGTTCATGGCCAAGCCATGCTTCGTTTACAACATACTCAAGATACCCGGACCAAATGGTGTCATCACCATATCCGGAAGCTTTACCAAGGCAAGGGACTACGAGATCAATGAAGCAGCCGTTGCAGAAGCTATCCTCTACAGCGAAGAATACAAGGAGATACAGAGCAAGGTCAATGACTCAGAGATGCCCGCGTCGAAGAAGCAGATCTCTGACTCCGCTCCTGCATTCAAGGCCGCCATCGAGACCAAGCCGCTGGAACTTGTGGTAGGCGATGCCTCCAAGACCGTCGCCATTGGGACGAACCTGGACCCCAAATAGGAAAGCACGCTCATCGAGTTCCTCCATGAGAATAGGGACATCTTTGCCTGGCAACCTGCCGACATGAAAGGTGTACCTAGGGAACTTGCGGAGCATAGCTTAAACATAGATCCAAATGTAAACAAGTGAAACAACCTCTACGACGCTTCGGAGATGAGAAGAGACGCACCATTGGCAAAGAGATAGCTAGGTTAATTAAGGCTGGTTTTATCCGAGAAGTCCTTCACACCCGATGGGTGGCCAATCCTGTACTTGTCCCCAAAAAGGGAACTACTGAATTAAGAATGTGCGTTGATTACACCGGCTTGAACAAAGCATGTCCCAAAGATCCGTTTGCCTTGCCTCGCATTGACCAAGTCATTGACTCGACGGCTGGCTCGGAACTTTTGTGTTTTATCGATGCATACTCAGGATACCACCAGATCAAGATGAGGAAGTCGGACCAATTGGCCACTTCATTCACTACCCCTTACGTCACGTTTTGCTACGTCACAATTCCCTTTGGGCTGAAAAACGCAGGTTCTACCTACAGCGGACAATGCAACATTTCCTTCACGACCAAATTGGTCGGAACATTCATGCCTATGTGGATGATATCGCGGTAATGTCTAAAAATTCAAACGACTTAATCTCTGACTTAAAAGAAACCTTTGATAATCTCCGGAAATACAACATGATGCTCAACCCTAAGAAGTGCGTCTTCGGGGTTCCAGCCGGCAAACTGTTGGGCTTCATCGTTTCCCAGCGCGGAATTGAGGTCAACCTGGAGAAAATAAAGGCCATCTTAAACATAAACCGTCTGACATGCCTAAAGGACATCCAATGACTAACAGGTTGTGTTGCAGCGGTTAGTCAGTTCGCCAGCCGACTTGGAGAGAAGGCTCTGCCGCTGTACAAGCTGCTAAAGAAGGCAGACAAATTCACATGGACAGACGAAGCAGATGCAGCATTGAAGCAGCTCAAGGAGATTCTTTCCTCAGCGCCCATCCTTGCAGCACCCGAGCCTAGTGAGACCCTGTTAATTTACATGGCGGCCACCAACCGGGTTATCAGCATCGTCGTCGTGGTATAGCGGAAGGAACCAGGCTATGAGCACGGAGTTCAACGACCATTTTACTATGTAAGCGAGGTCTTGACGGAATCCAAGCAGCGTTACCCGCACTACCAAAAGATAGCTTATGGAGTATTCCTTGCTTCTCGGAAGTTAAGGCATTACTTTCAGGAGCACCCAATCACAGTAGTGAGAAAGACTCCACTGTCTGACATTATCAACAACAGCGACGCTACAGGAAGGGTCGTGAAGTGGGGCATTGAACTTGCCGCCTTCGAGATCACCTACAAAAGACACGACGCTATCAAGTCACAAGCCTTGGCGGATTTTATTGCAGATTAGACGGAGATTCCGGATGCTACTCCATTGCCAGAACCAGAGTACTGGGTGATGCACTTTGACAGATCAAAGTTTCTCAATGGCTCGGGGGCTGGTGTACTACTACAGTCACCAAAAGGAGACAAGCTGCACTACATTCTACAAATCCACTTCGAGGCTACAAACAACATGGCGGAGTATGAAGCACTCATTCACGGACTGCGTGTAGCCAAGGATATTGGCATCAAGCGCATAGTTTGCTGTGCAGATTCCGACTTGGTTGCCCAGCAGGTGGCTGGCACCTGGAATGCGCGGAACCCTATGATGGCGGCATATCGCGACAAAGTGGATGAGATAGCCAAGAGCTTCTTGGGCTACGAGGTCAAGTATGTTCCTAGGGAGCAAAATGAGGCGGCTGATCTACTTTCTAAACTTGGATCAGGGTGCAAGCAAATTCCGCCAAGAGTTTTCCTAGAGCATCTACGCACACCATCCGTGAAGGGCGCCAACATCAACAACCCGGATATAGCTGACTCTTTCGTCAACATGGTGACAAAGATCCCTCCGGCTTGGACAAAACTGTTCATGGAGTATCTCGAACACGGAACTTTGCCCGACGACGAGGTCGAAAGATGGCAAATAGTACGACGAGCAAAGGGTTATACCATAATCAATGGGCAACTCTACAAGAGGAGCACTACTGGTGTATACCTAAAGTGTGTTTCCCAGCTAGAAGGTATGGAAATCCTACGCGAAATCCATCTCGGAGATTTCGGGAATCACGCCGCTCCTCGATCGTTGGTCGAGAAATCCTTCCGGCAAGGATTCTACTGGCTGACCGCAAAAGCGGACGCCGACAAGCTGGTTGAGACATGCACAGGATGCCAGTATTATGCTCGACAACCACATGTTCCTGCTGAAGAATTGCGAACAATACCAATAACTTGGCCGTTTGCAGTCTGGGGTCTAGACATGGTGGGTCCGTTACAAACGACACCGTGTGGATTTACGCATCTGCTTGTAGCAGTTGATAAATTCACCAAATGGATAGAAGCTAAACCAATTAGAAAGCTTGATGGGGCAACCGCCCTCAGGTTTGTCCGGGATCTAGTGGTGAGAATTGGTCTCCCACATAGCATCATCACCGACAACGGAAGCAACTTGTCATTCGGAGAAGTGGAGGCCTACTGCTGGGACAAAGGCATCCGACTTGACCTTGCATCTGTGGCACATCCACAATCCAATGGTCAAGTTAAGCGAGCAAATGGATTAATTTTGCAGGAAATCAAGCCACGTCTTGAGGCACCGCTACATAGAGCAGCTGGAGCCTGGGTGGAAGAATTGCCATCTGTGTTGTGGAGTTTACGAACTACACCCAACAGATCCACCGGCTACACCCCTTACTTCATGGTATATGGAGCAGAAGCCATCCTACCTTCCGACATCCTCCACGATGCACCAAGAGTTGCCGCCTACGACGAAGATGACGCTGAAGAATCCAGACGCCTAGATGTGGACCTTCTCAAGGAGGAGCGCGTTTTGGCATGCCAAAGATCTGCCATCTACCAGTAGAAGCTACGCAGCTACCATAGTCACCGCGTTCGACATCGCTCGTTTAAAGAGGGGGATTTGGTGCTCCGACTTAAGCAGAAGAAGTCACACAAATTATCCCCGCCATGGGAAGGACCGTTCATCATAAGCAAGGCGCTGCTCAATGGGTCTTACTACCTTGTCGACAATCGTGAACTCAAGGATAGACCCAACGAGTATCATAAGCGTAAGCGACGTGACCCGGATGATGACTACCCGGAGCTTGATCGGCCATGGAACATAACACAGCTACGTCCTTTCTACACTTAGCATTTTTTATCTAATCGTGTACCTCTTATATGATCAATGAAATAAAGCTATTTGGTTCACTCATATTGCTGAGTCTTTTACCTCCTTTAGTGTTCATTTTTGGATCATATCAACCTTTATGCACAAGCCTTGCGATTGCACTTGTGAAAATTCCTCCTACGGGCGTTAGCTTAAATTTTCTGGTCTACACGTTCTTTGTTGTTTTTATGTGGATTCTGGAGTAGTGACTTTTGGCACTTATTGTCGGCGATTTTGTGATAAGGTTATTGACGGTGCCATTGTGCATCATCACCGAAGCGCATGGTCCCGACAACGAGTCTTCCGACTCACGAAAAGTCAAGCATAAAAACCAACGTAATGGATAAGCCAGCACTTGCTTAAAAAATATATACATGCTGAAACTTAATTCTTAAGTAGCAGGATACGATAACCATTGTTTTCCGCCTTAAGATTACATCAACAAAGTTTTTCCCGCGCACACTCCAAAGATGAAACAGAAATTACAAAATGTTTTTCATTCTTTGGGCGCAGGAGACTTGGAGGCCGCATCGTCACCAGCCGGAGAATCATCCTCAGCATCGGCGCTGTGGTGAGACTCGGAGGATTCTGGGTTGGCGTTGTAGAGAAAGTTCCTGGGCACGAAGACGTCGACATCTACCAACTCGGCAACCCTGGTATCATACCCCGCGAGTGATGACAAGATGGCTTCATGATCGATCTCCTTGCCGTCATCATCCACGTCGGGGATACCAGATGTCACCGTGTCGATGTCGGCACCTTCATAGTGTGCCTTCACCATGGACACCTCCATCCTTGCGCCAGCTCGTGCGCATGAAGCTTTCCAGCTCGCGACACGCTCGGGGGCTCAGCGCAGAATCTCCGAGTACTTCACCACGGAGTCCGAGGCCTTGATATAAATCTGGAGGGGCTTGGCAATCTCCTTGGCTTGGGTGATGGCGGTGTTGATGAAGTTGACGGCAAGAATCATTCATTCCTTGTCCGAAGGAGGCGAGCGGGTTAAACCCATACGCGCTGAAAATTCCGACAAGCATGGCATGAGTTCAATAAATTCTAAGTATCCAGACTACAGAGCTACAAGGCGGAGGACACCATCGAAGATGCTTTTAGCCTCGCTGCAGACGTCCGCCAAGGATTCCTTCTCTTGTTGGAGGAGCTTAAACGCCTCGCTATGGCGAAGGTTTTGCTCATCGGTAGCTTGCTTCTGATCCTTTAGGATCGCGATCTCCTCCTTCAAGCGATTGATCTCCGCGGAGGCGGAGTCCTGCAGGGCTTTCATGGAATCCTCGTGCATCTTCAGCATTTCTTCCCTCTCCTTCTTAAGGATTTTGTTCTCGCTGTCCAGCTGCTGAATGTGCTTGGACTGCTCGACAATATCCTTGGCCTTGGCAACATGCTCTGCAAGTCGGAGAAAATAAAGTACACATTGAGTACTCAAAGAAGGAAGGCACAACAGTAAGACGGAAATGCGCAAAAAGAATACAGACTCTTGTTTTTTATGATTTGTTCCTTCAAGATGGCGGTTTTACCCTTTTTAGCTTCGAGTTCTGCGCGCATCTTCTGGAACTTTTCATTGGCCATGCCCCTCCGAGCATTCTCGTTATCTAGAAACAAATAAAAGTCAAGTCGCTGTTTGGTCTGCTTGGAGCTTCTAGTCGGAAATTTTCCACCTAGATGCTCGGCGGCTACAGCGAGAGTTTTTAACTTAGAAATATGCTTAGCTTTTCTTTAAGCATCTAGTCGGAGCTAATTCAGTTCTCAACTAGAGGCTTGGGGGCTACAGTATAAAGTTTTAACTCGGAAAACGCTTAGCTTTTCTTTAAGCATCTAGTCGGAACTAATTCAGTTAGAACTAGAGGCTTGGGAGCTACAACACTTAAACTTATGAACACTGTGTATGCTACTCTTAAAGCATCTAGTCAGAATAATTCATTCCATCTAAATGCTTGGGGGCTACAGTGAGAGTTTTTTATAACTTAGTCACTCTTAGAGAATATAGATGCAAAACCTAGGGTTTTCCGTCTACATCCTCGGGGGCTACGGGCTACAGTGGGATACTCATATGAAACGCAAAAGGTAAAGTAAAACTTACAAGTGCGATGATCTTGAGGTTTGTAGCGCTCTCGGACAGCAGCTTGCCAAAGGAAACGCTATTTCCTCGCAAGATGTCTGCTTGACGGAGTAGCTCCTCAAGACCGCACGTCGGAGATGACGACACTCCTCCAGGAACCATAGTTGTGTTACCCGGCGTGAGCACCGGGTAAATAATATTCGGCAACTCGAAGGGTTTCTGGGGAGCAGAGGCGCCGCCTACGGCAGAAGTACCAGCTCCCACCACCGCCTTGCCGCTTCCGGTGTCATCCTTAGCCGGAGCTTCAGCCATTTGAAGAGCAGCACTCTCCTGCGTCGCCTGCTCTCCGACAACAGCTAGTTCGGTAGAGGCGCTAGAGTCCACTTCCATGGCGGAAGGGCCTGGTGCCTCCTGGACTTGGGAGCTTGTCGGAGCGGAGGAGGGCTTGACGGCAGGAGTAGTAGGGGCGATGGCGGGGGAGGAGTCGCGATGCATCATATCTTTGATATTTATAGAAGCCCCAAGAGTCTTGGAGGACTTCTTGAGGCTGGTTGTGGCTTTCTTCCTAAAATGTGCAAAATGCATAAGTACAGGAGCAAGACAGATAAATAGACAATGTCATAGATTTGGGCAGCCAGGTGGAGCTCTTCCACTTTCGCGCCAATGGGGCATCGTCGTCCGACACGACCGTGACTTCCTTCATCTTTGGATCATAGATTTGGGCAGCCAGGTTGCCCTCCTCTAGATCGCTAAGCTGTTAAGTGAGAAATCATTGTGTTAGACAAGATGGCATTGGCAAGACGGAAAAACTGGAGTAATGTCATACACGGAAAATAAATATCTACCTTTGGGCACTTTCCGTCTACGAACATGTCGTAGGTGAGGGTGAAGCCACGCTTCTTATCCTTCACCTTGACGATGTCCTTAAGGTGGAACTTGACGGAGTCGCTCGAGAAGTTGTCCTCGGAGATCCGGAGGGTATCCCTTCGGTCGCCGGTGTACTCGTGCATATACTTCGTGCGGTGTTGCAGAGGTTGGATCCGCCTGATGAACCAGCACATGGCTAGGTCCAAGCCGGTTAGACCCGTCTCTACGAACCACTTGATCCGCCTTATTGCGCGAAGCGTCGAGGTCGAGGAAGGGAGGCATGGGACGCCATGTGGAGACTTCGGCGGCTCCATCCACGAAGTCGGTGCGTTACTTCTCGACGCCAAAGGAATGTCGGGGCCGTAGAAATGCGTCTGCCGATTTTGCATGACTCGTGGCGGCGATGTCGAGACCGGCCGCCAGGAGGGATCTTGAAGCTTATGGTGCCGCAGTTCCTAAGATCCTCCCTACTGTGTCCGGCTTCACGTTTGACGGTGAAGAAGTATACAAACAAGTCTGACCTAGGCATAATCCCTAGGTAACCCTCACAAAGTGCCGCGAAGTTGCTAAGCACTAAGATACTATTGGGGGAGAGGTTGTGGGGTTGGACCTTGAAGTGATTCAAGACGGACAGGAAGAAGTGGGAGATGGGCAGAGAAACGCCGCGTACCAATTGCGCCTTGAGGTATACTTTCTCTTCGGCTTGGGGAGAAGGAGTCACCTCGCCGGCAGGTGCCGCCCGCCAGGCGAGCCCCTCTGTCGCGGGGAGGTAACCCTCAGCGACCATCTCTTGGATGTCGCGGCCGGTGATGTCTGAGCCGTGCCAGTCGCCTTTTTGTGAGTCTGGCTCCTCTTCCAGGGGCTCCAGCGCCGCCAGGTTGTGGTCTCCTCCGGTGGTTTCAATCACCGCCGATGCGGGGATGACCAGGCCCTCTGGGGGCACGACGACGGAGCTCGCCGGCTTCGCCGTGGCTTCGCTCGACGCCGCCATTGATGGGGATGAGCTGCTGCTAGCCATGGAGGAGGGAGAGAACGCGACTGGTGAAGAGAGAGAGGCTAGGGTTTCTCGAGGTTTTCGCGGAGAGCTCGAGGAGGCGCGCGGCTGGAGGAAGAAGACGATGACGCGAGAGAATGGGGTGAAAAAGTGGCAAGTGTCCCACGGTTACTATTTATCTTAGTCTGCGTCAAGATTCGTGCAGCTAATCGGACGGTTGTCGCGTAGGCGACGTGTTCGTGAACGTGCGCGGTAATTTCGCCACGTCTCCAACCGTTACCGCCAACAGTTCGTATCGCTCGCGCGGGAAAATCGGATATGATTACGTTCTCTGCATGTGTGAGTTACGAGGCGTCGCTGACCTACAGCCTACGTCGTCATAACTGACATAGTAGATGAGTCGTCCCATCGAAGATTCTGGCATGGACGGATTTTGTCCGACAACGGGAGCGTACGATGGAAGAGTCAGCATTTCTATGACTTACTAATCGAAGACGGAGAAACCTTTGAAGGGTTCTTTGGGAGGACTACAAGATGTTGCTTGACGATTTACCGACATCCATCTAGACGGTGCATTCCACGGGAAGAGGCAAGACGGCGCAAGATCTCGGAGTTCTCCGGGGGCTACTGTTGGGGATATGCTATATGGGTATCATCATAGCATGTCTCTTATCCGACTAACCCGGGTGGCCCATAGTCGGTAGCATGGCCTATATTTCTGGCGGCCCGATTAGGTGGATCCGGAAGGAGGCCCATCTTTGGATAAAGGAAGGCTACGGTGGAGTCACCAGCGTACCCGGAGCCTTGGAGTGCAAGATACACAAGACTAGTAATAGATGGTGTAGAACTCTGTAACCTGTCCGGCTAGGACTTTTCCCTGTAACCCTAGGATCTGGCGACTATATAAGTCGGGCCTATGGAAGCCTTTAGGGAACAACCTAGCATCATTTTACACACACCTCGCACAGCGAACCTTATCTCTATAACTCGGCGTATTGCCATTATAGTGATTTATAGCAGGAGTAGGATTTCGCCATCGTTGTGGGATCTGAACCTGGGTAAGCTGTGTTACCTCGTACTCGTCAACCGTCCGCCTTACCCCACGTCTCTAAACACGCACTGTGAGGACCCCTCCATGGCGTACTCATCGGCAATACCACGACATAACCCCTAATCATCATCAGAGTAACCTGCAACATCACAAGTTACAGCCACAGTGGGTCAATACATTGGAATAGTATTGGCAAGTGATACCTTAGTAGAATATTAACATCTAGTTACTACATGAATTTGGCTAAGTGTAGATTAGGCTTGCTTTGCTCAAAATAGGTTTTACCTATCAGTTGAAAACACTAAGTTTTTGTTTGACAAAACTCCCAAGGAACCACCAATAGAAATTGGTGAACCTACACCCTTTTTCAACAGAAGTTTTAACTTAGAAAATTGGGATGAGGAGATTCTTGATAGCTTCCATGTCTTGATGCTCAAGTTGTCCATTACCGGGGACACGGCTAAGTACTTAGTTTCTTCCTTCTGCAGAGGTGGTGCACTTTCCCCACAAGACTTGATTTTCACCAAGACAGGACCTTTCAAAAGCCTTCCCTTAGAACAAAATGGACGCGCTCCAAACCTATCAATCCCCTACCACCAACTGTCTAGTTGGCTAAGTTATTGCAACCTATATGATCCAGGCAGAGCCCATAATGCCATGTGGCTGCACTAGAATCTTCTTAACATTTGGCATCTCAAATCCCTTTTTTCCTGGGTGGCAATCCACAAGTGAGATACACAAGGTAAACCATAGAAATGGGCCTTGTGTAACCACTCAACCAAAAACCACCAAGCAATTACCATTCCACCCAGGTGTTTCATTCACTTAGTTGTTTTATTACGCAAAAACATAAGTCAAAGACTTATCAATGTTTTTCCATAGCATGTATATATTTCACCCTTGGTTTCTACTAGCTAGGCTAAGCATGGCAATAGCAAGTATCTTAACTTAGAGAAAATTCTAACAATTCTACAACTACTAGGATTTCCCAAGCATAGCATATAGATATTTAGCAAAATATTCATGCAAGCCCTATACAAAATATTTCTAATGCATATTGGGACAAAAATATGAAGCACCACTTGCCTTGTTAGGTGGGGGAGTAGAAACAATCCTCACAATCACAATCACCACTAGCACCAAAATCAGCACATAAAATGATAGCACCAAATTCACATATCAAAATAAACAAGCAGAAATATATGAATGCATGCAAATGCCATGTGATGATTTTTCTAAATAAAACAAGACAAGTGGAGCAGTACTGAATCATAAACAAAACATTTATTCACTAAATAAACTTTATTTAGCTTTTAAAAAAATTCAATTAATTTTTATACATAAAATAAGCCTACAAATGTCTCTGTCAAAACAACCAATTTTACAAATGTAATTTATTAAACAAAGTGCATGGTTGGTTAGAATTATTTCTCCTGATTCCAATGATATAAAATTTGCAAAATTTGAACGTGTGGATCAAAAGTTATGAATTTTGCAAGTTTGAACATCTAATAGATCTAATTTCAGATTTTAAATCTAAACCCTAGACACGTGGGCGTGTCTGATTGGCCGTCTGAGTTCGGTGGTCGATCAACATGGGCCGTTGATTTAGCGGCGCTGCGCCAGATCTGCGCGCCGCTTAGGTGATCTATTCCTACGCATCAGATCTAGATCTAATAGCCTAAATCAATCGAACCAAAAACCAGCGGCGCTGCGATGGTGGCTGGCGGCGGCGCGGTCAGACGGTGATGCTGCCGGCGATGCAGGAAGCGAGAAGGGTAGTGGGGTAGCTCACCTAGTTCGCATGATGACGCTGATGCTCAAGGTGGTCTTTGTTGGCGGAGGGGCGCTCGGAAACGTCAGGGATTCCTCGCCGGAGTTCGCGAAGGCATCGAGCACGACTGCTCGTCGTCGTTGCCGAGGGTACAGATCATGCCAGGGCAAAAGAAGATGTGCGTCAGATGCGCAAGGTGATGCTGGTCATGCGAGTATCAACGAGAGGGCAAGACGCGGTCAGTACTAACCAGGAAAGCTCGCCAGAGTTGATGGTTTCGTCGGACACGCGCAGTCGTCGACATTGATGAGGCTCTGGATGGTCCTAGCATGCAACAGAGATGTTAGAAGATGCGCAAGGTTGCAGTGACCATACTGGCAAGATTAGAAGGCAAGGGGCGGGGAGTGCTCACCGGAATTCACCGCCGGAGGTCGTCGGTACTGCGGCAGGGTTCTGTCAAATATGGGCAGCCTGGTGGCAGAGCAAGCGAGTGGAGTGGGGGGAAATGTGTGGGGTAGGGAGGGGGTTATGTAGCCGAAGCAGGGGCAGCATTCACGCGGCGGATCAATGGGAATTAAGCCGAGTTAATTCGCGGCGTCACTGCAGCGAGGTAACGATGGAGCGGGTCAGACGCGCAGTGATTGGGGACGATGATGACAGGGCAAGTGGGTCCCAGTGGTCAGCGAGGGGGTGCGCGCGGCCGCGGTGAGAAACAGAGAGAGAGGGGAAACCCGAGTGGGCTGGCTAATGGGTTGCCTCGGCTGTTGGGCTCAAATGTTGGCGCCGGTCTGTTTCCATTTCTTTTATTCTTTTCTTTTTTTGTTTGATTCTCTAGGAATCCTTTTCAAATGAATTTAAAATGGTTTTAATTCAAATACCTTCTGGATTTTTGTAAGGTGAAACATGTACACATTTGGCTACAGAACACAGTTGTACACTTAGAAATACATTGGCCCATTGAATTTTTAAAATAACCCAAGCTTAAATCATTTATTTATAAAAGGTATATGAATGGTTTGAATTCATGTCTTTGTTTTGAAACTTTTGGTCAAGCTTTAGAAATAACAAACAAACCCATATTCAATCCTTTATTGATTAAAACAAGTATTTTCTTATTAGAAGGTAGCAATAAGGCCAATGCCTTTCTTACATAAAATGATAGACATCAAATGCTTCTGTTTTCTGAAAACTTATTTGAAAATGATTCTAAAATGATTATGAATGCATGAATGATATGCAATCTTTGAAATCATGATTTTTGGGATGTTACAAATCTAACCCCCTTAAGGTGAATCTCGCCCTCGATATTCAGATTGGCTAGCAAATAGGTGAGGGTGGTCCTTCCGAAGATCATCTTCTCTTTCCCATGTTGCTTCTTCTTCAGAATGATGGTTCCACTGAACTTTGCAGAATTTGATAGTCTTTGTCCGAGTAACTCTTTCTGCAGTCTCAAGAATCTTGATAGGTTTTTCCTCATAGGTGAGATCACTTTCCAATTGGACTTCCTCCAAAGGTATGGTGTCCTGTAAAGAAGTCTCTTCCATCTCCGGATGGCATTTCTTTAGCTGACTCACATGAAACACATTGTGGACGGCAGACAATGATTCAGGCAATTCGATCTCATAAGCTACTTCTCTTTTATGACTCAGATTCTTGAATGGTCCAACATATCTTGGGGCCAATTTTCCTTTGACTCCAAACCTCTTCACTCCACTAAGACTTCCCTACGCTTGGGATCTGCGTAGCTCTTCTATCGGGACTGTGCCATCTTCAATCTGTCCTTTACTAACTTGACCTTCTCTTTAGCTTCTTTGATTAGTTCTGGCCCGAACAAGTTTCTTTCTCCAACACCATTCCATAGTAATGGGGTAGTACACTTTCTCCCATAGAGAAACTCAAACGGTGCCATCTCAATACTGGTTTGGTAGCTGTTGTTGTAAGAGAATTCTGCGTAAGGCATACTTTCATCCCAACTAGCTCCATAGTCTAGGGCACATGCCCTCAACATATCCTCTAAAATCTGGTTGGTCCTTTACATGCATCCATCGGCAGGGATGAAAAGCAGTACTGAATTCCAATCTCGTTACCAATGACTCATGCAGTTGCCTCCAAAAATGAGAAGTGAATTGAGTTCCCCTATCAGACACAATACTCTTGGGTACTCCATGCAGACACACAATCCTATTCATATAGATCTTGGCCAACTTAGCACTTGTATAGGTTGTCTTCATGGGTATAAAATGAGCCACTTTAGTTAGGCGATCCACTACAACCCAAATAGAATCATATCCTGACCTGTTCCTTGGCAATCCGGTAATGAAATCCATGCCAATCTTGTCCCACTTCCAATCAGGAATAGGTAGTGGTTGTAACAAACCTGCTGGTTTCTGATGTTCCACTTTCACTCTACTACATACATCACACAAAGCAATATGTTCGGCGATGTCCTTCTTGAGATTATTCCACCAAAATCTTTACTTCACATCCATGTACATTTTGGTGTTACCTGGATGAATGGAATATGGTGAGTTGTGTGCCTCCTGTAAAATCAGTTTCCGAAGCTCCGGATCTTGCGGAATGCAGATACATTTTCCATACCATAAAGTATCATGTTCGTCTTCATGGAATACTTTGGCTTTTCCTTTACCAATCATTTACTTAATCTCTTCAATTTCCTTGTCCGTCTTTTGGGCTTCCCTTATTTTGTCCAACAAGGTGGGTTGAACATCCAATGACATGAGATGTCCTTTAGGCACTATCTCCAATCTGAGATCTTTGAATTGGGCACACAGATCATCTGGCAACTCTCCTTTAGTAAGGCCATTCACATAAACCTTACGACTTAGTGCATATGCTGCAACATTTTCTTTACCGGGGTGGTATTGCAAACTCAAGTCATAGTCCTTGATGAGTTCTAGCCACCTTCTTTGTCTCATGTTGATTTCTTTCTAAGTGAAGATATACTTCAAACTTTTGTGATCTATGAACACTTCACATCGCTTTCCCAAAAGATAATGTCTCCATGTTTTGAGTGCATGGACGACAGAGGCTAACTCTAAATCATGAGTAGGATAATTCACCTCATGAGTTTTGAGTTGTCTCGAGGCATAAGCCACAACTTTCCCTTCTTGCATCAAAACTGCACCTAATCCTTGATGAGATGCATCACAATACACTTGGAAATCCTTCTCCAAATCTGGCAAACATAAGACTGGTGTTGTCACTAGTCTCTTCTTCAACTCTTGGAAGCTGAGTTCACATCCTTTAGTCCAAGCAAATTTATTGTCTTTCTTTAGTAACTCTGTCATTGGCTTAGCTACCTTTGAGAAATTTTCAATGAATATTCTATAGTATCCTGCCAAGCCAAGGAAACTACGAACTTCTTTCACTGACTTAGGAGATTCCCATTCAGGTACAGCTAACACTTTTGTGGGATCAACTGCTACACCATCTTCTGACACAATGTGTCCAAGAAATCCAACTTCATTCAACCAGAATTCAGACTTGCTGAATTTGGCATACATCTTATGCTCTCTAAGCTTCTCAAGTATCAAACGCAAATGTCCTCATGCTCCTCTTTGCTCTTGGAGTAGATCAAAATGTCATCGATGAAAACGACAACGAACTTGTCAAGAAACTCCATGAACACCTTGTTCATCATATTCATGAAGTAAGCTGGTGCATTGGTCAAACCAAATGGCATCACAGTGTACTCATACAATCCATACCTAGTGGTGAAAGCTATCTTAGGTATGTCTTGTTCCCTTATCTTAAGCTGAAAATAACCCGACCGAAGATCAATCTTTGAGAACACACGGGCTCCTTCTAGTTGATCAAACAAATCATTGATTCTGGGCAAAGGTATTTGTTCTTGATAGTCACCTCATTGAGTGAACGATAATCGATGCATAAGCTTTGACTTCTATCTTTCTTTTCCGCAAACAAGACTGGTGCTCCCCAAGATGAAGAACTTGGTTGAATAAATCCTTTCTGCAAATGTTCTCCAAGTTGTTTCTTGAGTTCTTTCAACTCATCCACTGCCATCTTGTAAGGTCTCTTTGCTATTGGTCCAGATCCTGGCAGCAGGTCAATCAGAAACTCCACATCTCTATCTGGTGGCATTCCCGGTAATTCTTCCGGAAACACATCTAGATATTCTCTCACAATTAGCACACTGTCTATGCTAACCCCCTTAAGAGAATTTAGCTTACTCCCTTTTGATTCAAAGTTAGACTTGAATCTTATCCGTTTATTTTCTGGGTTTGTGAGTGCGATAGTACGATTGGCACAATCTAGTACTCCTTCATACTTGTCCATCCAGTCCATTCCTAAAATTACATACAGTCCTTGGGAATCAAGGATTATTAGACTAACTGGAAACTTATGCTTTCCAAATTCTATCACTAGATCACGATATCCAAGACTTATTATCATATCTCCACCAGGAGAACTTACTTTTATTGGACACCCAATATTTTCAGTTGGAAACCCATTTCTATCAACAAATGCTTTTGATATGAATGAATGTGATGCACCAGTATAAAAAAGAACAAGTGCTGGAATAGAATTGAGTTTGAACTTACCAGCCACAGCATCAAATTCCTCATAAATCTCTTCCACATTGATGTGGTTTACTTGTCCCTTCTGGAAAGGGTTGGGCTTGGTGGTTCCTTCAACCTTCTTCTATGGGCACTCATTTGCATAATGCCCCATCTTCTTGCACTTGAAACATTCAACCTGACTGATATCTCTCTTTGCAGGCTGACTACCATTTCCACTTCCACCTCCACTATGGTGACTTTTGTGTCCACTCTTGTGGTTCCTGTACTTGTCATTATCATGACTGCGGTGATGCTTGTTGTCATGATGGCGGTTGTGGCTATGGTGGTTGTTGTGCTTTCCATGTTTGTGGGATCCATAACTCCCACTGTCATCATGATGGGAACGCTTGTGAGACGATCCTGAGATGTGCTTGTCAAAGTTGTGCTTCCTCTTTCTGCTTTCAACCTGCTTCATCTTGTTCTCCAAGATGCTAGACTTGTCACAAAGTGATTGGTAGGTTGGGACATAGGCAACAGACAGATGCAGATTTAGTTCATCATTCAGTCCTTCGAGAATTTCTCCTTCCTCTTGGTGTCAGTATCAACTTCATCCGGTGCATAACGCGCCAGATTGTTGAACTCCTCAATATACTCGGCCACGCTGCGGTGACGCTGTTTCATGTTGTGGAAATCCTTCTTCAAATTCATCACTCCTGAGGAAATGTGAGCTGTACGGAATCCATCCTCCAAGATAGCCCATGTCACATCCTCAATAAGGGTGGTGATCTGAAAGTTATCCCACCAAGTTGCTGCTGGCCCTTCCAACAGATGTGCTGCAAACATGACTTTCTCCTCGTCAGTGCAGCCGACAGTTACCAAATCCTTGTTCACCGAACGTAGCCAATCATTGTCCACCATTGGATCAGTGGTTCCTGAGAACTTTGCAGGCCTCAGTCTTAGGAATCTAGTGAGCATGTCAAATCCTGGTGGATTGTTCGGGTTGTTGTTGTTGTTATTGTTATTGTTGTTGTTGTTATTCTAATTCTGGTTCTGCATAAAAGTGGTCATCATCTGCATCAGTTGTGCATGTGTTGTCATCAACCACTGCATCTCGGGAGTGACATTGTTGTTGTTTGGGTTGGGGTTGGCACATCGAGGAGGCATCTGTGGTTTTCATAAGGATAAGAATGATATACTCATAGATGCTTATCATGCACAATACACCACATAGACAATCACAATAACCAAGCATCAAAATAACATAAAGTTCGAACGACGTAAACAACATGTTTGGACATGCAAAACACACCATAGCAAGCCACCCACATGTTGGATGGTCATTGCGACACAATAATCAAAAGTACGGTAGATGAAAGATAAATGAGTAGCCAACACTACTCATCCGCGTCAATCTCCACATCAACAAGGGTAAGACCTGCATTCTCCATAGCGGTCTTATACTCCTCAACATTAGTAGTCAAGGCCTCTATCTTGGCCCTAAAAGCCCTCTTCTGTGAGCGAAGCCTTTCGATCACTCCCTGCTGATGCTCGAGCTCGAAGTCCTTGGCCTCTAGATCTTCCTTCATCTCCCGGATCTTCTTGTTCCTTTCTTGGACTCACTTCTCCTGGCTCTTGAATTTCTTGTCCTGGATTTCAAACTTGGCCACCATTTCCTTGACTATCTCATTTTGCTCCGCGAAGAGCTTGTCCTTCTCTCGGAGCTAAACCTGGAGCTCGTCATTGCTGCAAATGACGTTGGTCCTATCAGTATCTAGGTGCCTAATAAGACCCTCTAGGT
This sequence comes from Avena longiglumis, assembly GCA_030063025.1. Lineage (NCBI taxonomy): Eukaryota > Viridiplantae > Streptophyta > Magnoliopsida > Poales > Poaceae > Avena > Avena longiglumis. The sequence continues at coordinate 440,980,821 of CP125973.1, read as the reverse complement.
CCTGAAGGTATAGACGAATCGTCTCCATCGTCTCTCTAGCAGCATCCTCGTACTCAATAGCCTCACCCTCCTCGTTGCGTCTCCTGAAGGGGTGAAAGTAAAGACCTCTAAGCTTCATGGAGTGTCTCTCGACCAGGCGCCCGAGTAACTCCTGCATGAATACATCTAAGCCTTTCTCCTTGTCGTCATGCATCAGCTTGAAAGTGATTGTCTCCATGGTTGGCTCTATCTGGCGTCCAGGCTGGGTGACTCTGAAGCCCCAAAGGTCCTTCCTCTCAAACTTGGTGAGTGGAAGTGTCATGATGCTAGGAAGCGGGAGGTTGAGCACACTAGTGAGCTCAATGAGACGAGTACCAAAACGAGTTCCCTTGAACTCCTCGGTCGTGTTGATAATAACATTAGGCATCTATTTTTATAATATAGAGAAAAGTTAGAATCAACATCAATAGAGTAAAATCACAAGACAAAATATCACAAGCATATTTGTTGCAACAATCACACAAGTCATGGCATACTCAAATCCATTACAAGCATCAAAGGTTCAACATAACTTAGACAAATTTTGAAAGTAAAATGATAAATGTGGTGGTCCAACTAACGGAGTACATTACAATCCCCACTCACTTGCCAAGTTGACTATCAGGGCATCCCTAGAGGCTATCTTTCGATCTTGATCACATGACTCCATTGCTAAGTCTATGATGTCTTCTCTTAAACGTTGGTTAGTAGCCTCTAACTCTTGGGTATGCTTCTTTTCTTCCCTAAGGTCATTTTGGGTGTTGAGCATTCTGCACTTGAGTCTATCACCAAGCTCCTTGATGGCATTTCAAGCTACATTTCTTGCAGAGTCAAAGAATGTTGTGTGCATTTCAGAGTTGGTGACCATGCAGAATCCTGACTCCTTGTGGTTGTCTTCCTTATTTTTTTACAAGTGAAGTTTCACCCACCAATACTTTTCTCCTTCGTCCATCACTGGGAATCCTTTGTACACAGCTGCACCATGTATCCCCATGGTAACCATAAGATTCTTGAGGGCCTTGGCAAATTCAGTCTCACACTCCAAAGTCATGGTAATGACTGGTCCCTTCCTCACGTCTTTGTTGATGGAGTTCATCTACAAATAGAGATGAGAAAGAAGATTAGAAAAGTTTACGAGAAGAAAAGACAAGTGTGGAAATTGTTGAAAAAAAATTCCTTAGTGGTTTCTAATACAATCCTAGGGTCATAATCCTACAGGCAACACAGTGCTCTGATACCATCTGTAAGATCCCACCTTTATAAAGGTAAAGATCCCTGTGATTGCAATGCTAGTCCCTGGATCAAATGCTATCATCCACAGTTTAAGATGAAGTACACAGAAACAAAGGTCATTATTACATCGTCGTTCTAGAGATAACATAGTCTTTTACAACTCCATAGGCATAGGCTAGTACAAGAGTTTAACTTAACAATATAAATAAAAGTCTTCATCTTCATGTGCCACAGGCAAGCATGTTGAGTGTAGACTCATAACCCCTAATCATCATCAGAGTAACCTGCAACATCAAAAGTTACATCCACAGTGGGTCAATACATTGGAATAGTATTGGCAAGTGATACCTTAGTAGAATATTAACATCTAGTTACTACATGAATTTGGCTAAGTGTAGCTTAGGCTTGCTTTGCTCAAAATAGGTTTTACCTATCAGTTGAAAACACTAAGATTTTGTTTGACAAAACTCCCAAGGAACCACCAATAGAAATTGGTGAACCTACACCCTTGTTCAACCACAAGTTTTAACTTAGAAAATTGGGATGAGGAGATTCTTGATAGCTTCCATGTCTTGATGCTCAAGTTGTCCATTACCGGGGACACGGCTAAGTACTTAGTTTCTTCCTTCTGCAGAGGTGGTGCACTTTCCCCACAAGACTTGATTTTCACCAAGACAGGACCTTTCAGAAGCCTTCCCTTAGACTAAAATGGACGCGCTCCAAACCTATCAATCCCCTACAACCAACTATCCATTTGGCTAAGTTATTACAACCTATATGATCCAGGCGGAGCCCATAATGCCATGTGGCTGCACTAGAATCTTCTTAACATTTGGCATCTCAAATCCCTTTGTTCCTGGGTGGCAATCCACAAGTGAGATACACAAGTTAAACCATAGAAATGGGCCTTGTGTAACCACTCAACCAAAAACAACCAAGCAATTACCATTCCACCCAGGTGTTTTATTCACTTAGTTGTTTTGTTAAGAAAAAACATAAGTCAAAGACTTATCAATATTTTTCCATAGCATGTATATATTTCACCCTTGGTTGCTACTAGCTAGGCTAAGCATGGCAATAGCAAGTATCTTAACTTAGAGAAAATTCTAACAATTCTACAACTACTAGGATTTCCCAAGCATAGCATATAGATACTTAACAAAATATTCATGCAAGCCCTATACAAAATATTTCTAATGCATAGTCAAACTATTGGGACAAAAATATGAAGCACCACTTGGCTTGGTAGGTGGTGTAGTAGCAACAATCCTCACAATCACAATCACCACTAGCACCAAAATCTGCATATAAAATGATAGCACCAAATTCACATATCAAAATAAACAAGCAAAAATAGATGAATGCATGCAAATTCCATGTGATGATTTTTCTAAATCAAACAAGACAAGTGGAATAGTACTGAATCATAAACAAAACATTTATACACTAAATAAACTTTATTTAGCTTTTAAAACATTTTTCAATTAATTTTTATACATAAAATAAGCCTACAAATGTCTCTGCAAAAACAACCAATTTTACAGATGTAATTTATTAAAAAAAGTGCATGGTTGGTTAGAATTATTTCTCGTGATTACAATGATATAAAATTTGCAAAATTTGAACGTGTGGATCAAAAGTTAGAAATTTTGCAAGTTTGAACATCTAATAGATCTAATTTCAGATTTTAAATCTAAACCCTAGACACGTGGGTGTGTCTGATTGGCCCGTACCGGTTCGGCCGGATCGATCAACATGGGCCGTTGGATTTAAGTGGCAGCGCATGGCCAGATCTGCGCGTACCGCTTCGCTTAAGTGATCTATTCCTACGCATGAGATCTAGATCTAATGGCCTAAATCAATGGAACCAAAAACCAGCGGCGCTGCGACGGTGGCTGGCGGCAGCGCGGTTAGACGGTGATGATGCTGGCGATGTAGGAAGCGAGAACGGTAGTGGGGTATCTCACCGAGTTCGCGTGACGACGCTGATGCTCAAGGTGGTCTTCGTTGGAGGAGGGATGCTTGGAAACGTCAGGGATTCCTCACCGGAGTTCGCGAAGGCGTCGGGCACGACTGCTCGTCGTCGTTGGCGAGGGTACAGATCATGCCAGGGCAAAAGAAGATGTGCGTCAGATGCGCAAGGTGATGCTGGTCATGAGAGTATCAATGAGAGGGCATGGCGCGGTCAGTACTAACCAGGAAAGCTCGCCGGAGTTGATGGTTTCGTCGGACACGCGTAGTTGTCGATGTTGACGAGGCTCTGGATGGTCCTAGCATGCACCAGAGGTGTTAGAAGATGTGCAAGGTTGCAGTGACCATACTGTTAAGATTAGATGGCAAGGGGCGGGGAGTGCTCACCGAAATTCACCGTCGGAGGTCGTTGGTACTGCGGGGGGGGGGGGGGTCTATGAAATATGGGCAGCCTGGTGGCAGAGCTAGCGAGTGGAGTGAGGGGAAATGTGCGGGGTGGGGAGGGGGTTTTGTAGCCGGAGCAGGGGTGGCATTCATGCGGCGGATCAATGGGAATTAAGCCGAGTTAATTCGCGGTGTCACTGCAGCGAGGTAACGGCGGAGCGGGTCAGACGCGCGGTGATTGGGGACGATGATGACGGGGCAAGTGGGTCACAGTGGTCAGCGAGGGGGTGTGTGCGGCCACGGTGAGAAACAGAGAGAGAGGGGGGAAACCCGGGTGGCTGGCTAATGGGCTGCCTCGGCTGTTGGGCTCAAATGCTGGCACCAGCCTATTTCCATTTCTTTTATTCTTTTCTTTTTCTGTTTGATTCTCTAGGAATCCTTTTCAAATGAATTTAAAATGGTTTGAATTCAAATACCTTCTGGATTTTTGTAAGGTGAAACATGTACACATTTGGCTACAGAACAAAGTTGTACACTTAGAAATACATTGGCCCATTGAATTTTTAAAATAACCCAAGCTTAAATCATTTATTTATAAAAGTTATATGAATGGTTTGAATTCATGTTTTTGTTTTGATAACTTTTGGTCAAGCTTTAGAAATAACAAACAAACCCATATTCAATCCTTTATTGATTAAAACTAGTATTTTCTTATTAGAAGGTAGCAATCAGGCCAATGCCTTGCTTACATAAAATGATAGACATCAAATGCTTCTGTTTTATGAAAACTTATTTGAAAATGATTCTAAAATGATTATGAATGCATGAATGATATGCAATCTTTGAAATCATGATTTTTGGGATGTTACATGTCCTATCAATTGCCCCGCTGTTATTTGTTTACCCAGCATGCCATGTTGTTCATCTTAAGGAGAACACATCTAGTGAACTATGGACCTCAGTCTAATCTTTATCATTGATAAATCTTCCACTGTTAATGTTTACTTTCTGCAAACCACCGTTACCTTCCACACCATACAGTTAATCCTTTGTTTTCAGCAAACCGGTGAGATTGACAACCTCATTGTTCGTTGGGGCAAAGTCTTGAGTTTGTGTTGTGCAGATTTCCAGTTGCTTGCAACACCTTTGATTCATTTCCTTCCTCCTACTGGTTCGATAACCTTGGTTTCTTACTAAGGGAAAAACTTGTTGTTGTACTTATCATACCTTCCTATTGGGGTTTCACAACGAAGATCTATAGTGATCTAAGCCGTATCAACCGTGCAGTACCATAGGCGTGTCTAAGGTGCACCCTACGTGTGTGAAATATGTACTACCGTGCATGTCCATGTCCGCTGCATCGTAGCATGTGCGCAAGACGCAGAATCTGACACGTGGCAGTAGCACGGAACATCGATGGCTCACCATGTAGTTCCATCCCTCTCTCTGCCTCCCCTCATTCACTTTTCACGCCACCGGTTACCAAATCCCCTTCCCCACTCCTCTCTCTCCGCCGACCAGGAAAAACCCTCTCAGCTTCCGCTCCCCTTCCCATTCCAGCGATGGAGCAACCATTCGACATTGTCGCTGCAGCGAAGGCGAAGGCCGCGACGCTGGCCTTAGCCACGGAGGAGGCGACCAGAGCTGTGATGGAGGCGGTCAGAAAGCCATAGGTGTTCAATACGCAAAGTTTTTAAACTAGATTATTGTCTCTAGTGCAAGTGGGAGACTGAAGGGAATATTCCCGAGAGGAAATAATAAAGTGGTTATTATAGTATTCCTTGTTTATGATAAATGTTTATTTTACATGCTATAATTGTATTAATACGGAAACGTTAATACATGTGTGTTTAATAAACAAAAGGTAGTTCCTAGTTATGCCTCTCTTATAAACTAGCTCGTTGATTAACAAGATGATCATAGGTTTCCTGATCATGGACATTGGATGTTGTTAATAACGAGGTCACAACATTAGTGTAATGATGTGATGAACATTCATCCGAAGTATAGCATTACGATCAAAGTCATTGATTTTATATTGCTATAAAAACTTACGAAGTGATCCTAATCCTTAGACCATGATATCATGCCAATCACTAACACCAGAAGAGTTTCTCGATGACATCAAACGTCACACCGTAACTGGGTGATTATAAAGATGGCTTCAGAATTACTAAAGTGTTATGTTGAGACCCATGGATCGAGAGTGGAATTTGTTCATCCCGATGACGGATAGATATGCTCTGGGCCCTCTCGGTGATATCACATTGATTAGCTTGCAAGCAAGTGATTTGATCACTAGAATGTTATATCACGGGAACGAGAAAAGAGTGCATGTCAGTAACGAGATCAAACTAGGTATGGAGATACCGATGATCGAATCTCGGACATGTAATATATCGTGAAACAAAGGGATTAAGATACTAACGTAAAGGTTCACACGATCACAGAAGTCATTGTTGAATGTGTGGGAGTCAGTATGGATCTCCAGGTCCCTCTACTGATTATTGATCGGAGAAGGGTCTCGGTCATGTCCGCATTATTCGCGAACCGTAGGGTGACACACTTAAGGGATACCGACACCATTCGGAGCAAATGATATGCCAGAGAAAGAAAAAGGAAAGCGCGGGAATTTATTTCACTAGACACCGAAACTGTTTCGGTTGAAATTGCTGAAACTGGTTCTGCATGTGAAATTGAAATGTTGTAAGGGGTTTTATGTGAATGTTTGTTAATTAAAGTAATTAACAAAATTCTGAATAAATAAATAAAAGAGTTTTATTTAAATGAGAGCTTGCATTAAATTTGGTGGAAATTTAATGCATGTGAGTGGATTTTTGAGTGGGGGCTTTTTAATGGGAGTGGAGGCTTTTCATTTTGAGTGGGAGCTCCACCCACATGAATGTGGAAGAGGTGGGGGCAGCCCCAAGGCTGGGCGCCATGCCCCTTGGGTTCCCCCCCCCTCTCCCCTATAAAAGGACCCCCTCTCCTCCTCTCAAAGCACACCTCCTCGCGAAGGATCTCTCTCCCCCCTTTAGAATTTCCCCATGGTCTCGGATCAGCGAGATATATGTTCCCGGTGGCTTTTTCTGGAAGGATTTGTTGCTTCCGCTGCTTCGCTGGAGCGAGGGCGCGGAGGTTGTCGGGGTACCCGTACGTGTGTGCGATCACAGATGCACCACTGCTTTGAGGTGCTGGACTTGATCGTGCTGGACCGGCTGGACCAGACGGACTTCATCACGATATTGAGATCGGCAAGCGTTCGTCTACATCATCCACGAGTACAACCTTGTTAACGCTATTCGGTCTTCGAGGGTATGTATTCTATGGATGTATATATACCCGTTGCTTGTATCTAGTAGATAGATCTTGGTACATAGATGTTCCCATCGTAGGAAAATTTTTGTTTTCTATGCTGCGAACCCTACAGTGGTATCAGATCCGGATCTATGCGTATGTGCTTTGCACGGGTAGTACACATATGAGTATGTGGGCGATGATGATCATTTTATTGCTTCTTAGTTGTACTTTGGATATTGGTGGCATAGTGGGATGAAGCGGCCCGTACAAACTTTACATGTCCTCGCACATGAGACCTGTTCCACGCTTGACATGCAACTAGTTTTGCATAAGTGGCTAGCGGGTGTCTATCTCTCCTACTATAGTCAATATCTAATTTGCAACGAGTTGTCAACAATTTGGTTATCCTCGTTGTGGTTCATGTTCGTAGGTAAGAACGGTTCTATCTTCGAAAGCCCTAAACCACGTAAAATTTGCAATGGATAAATTAGAGGCGTCTAGTTTAGATTGTTGCTGGGCTAGTGTTATGATATGATGATGTTGTAAGTAGAAGTATGAGATGATACTCTTACAACATACATAACGTGTAAACTCCATAGACCTTGGATTTACACATAAAGGTATGATAGTGATCATACCACGATGCACATGATAGAGATCATATGCGGGAACCATATCATTTCACTAATAAACATGTGATGTTTGATAGCATCTTATATTGCTTGTTTGGCGTTTTATTAGCATAATAAGATGATCCCTCATTTTGATATCAAGATAAAAATGTGTTCTTCCTTAAGTATGCACCGACAATGTTTCGTCGCTTCAAGGCATCACGTGATAATCGGGTGTACTTGAATCCACGAGCATATCTCGGGTGTAAGACAGTTACACACGCGAATACTAAGGTTCTTACTTGGCGAGCCTAGCATGTACAGACATGGCCTCGGAACACGGACCAAAAGGTTAAGCATGAGTCATCTGTTTTGATATGATGACCATATGGATGCTCGCCTTTGACGCTACACCGACTCACGTGATGATCGGACTTGGTGTAGTGGATTTGGTTCATGTAATCACCAAAAAGGCACGAGGGATGTCGTTTTTGAGTGGGAGTTCATTTCTAATTTGGATTAGTAGAACTCAATTTATCATAAATTAAATCAAAGTGAATTTGCATAATTTGTTGTAGTAATTGGCATTCGTTCACCACCTTATGCATAGTTGTAATTGAGATAATAGAACTATAGAATTCTGGATATATACTTTACGAAATGGTATCGTATTGTGTTGAGTGTCAATCTAAAGTTTAAAGTCCTATTGCAAACTTTCAGGAAAATTATATTTACTCGGTGAAATTTAATAGTTAGTATTAAATTGAGAGTAACAATTCCAGTGTTAGTATCTTAAGTATCATGTTTGCCTCTATGATTCTTGATTGTTTTAATATCAAGTTTATCTAGGAGCTGAAAGAATTATTTCAGAAACCATCATGTGTTGCAGATATAACGATATCTGAAACAATGTTTTGGTTGCAATATGATAGAGTATAATATATGTTCTCATATTATATGAGAATTTACGAAGGTTGGAGATGCTAGACATCCTAATCATCCAAAAGGGTTTTGGAAAGTAATGTTATACTCACGATTCGCCTTTATAAGCTACAGTAGCTTGATCATGAAAGTCGTCATGATAAGGATGAATAGAAGGTGTATGTAAAGTGTTTACTATACTATAAGATTACTAAAGAATGGATTTTGAAAGAATACCGATCATTTTGATGATGGTGATCTACTTCAAAGTGCAAGTCCAAAGGTATTATTATTTGAATATACACGCTTTGGACTATGTGTCATGTATATGGCGCCACTTTTGAAGTTGATAGATTCTTTTAAAAAGGAAAAGGAAATGCTGAAAGAGAATCTGTAAAATATATTTGGCATAAAAGAAAAGATTGGAAATATCCAATTTAGGTATATGGATGATATACATGTTATGGTTGTATTGTTTGCTTGTAAAACAATGTGGTTCTTGGGTATTGGATACAGAATTGGTTGGTATGAAATTTCATACAGAACGACGCAATTTATGAACCACAATGGCCTAAGTAACTAGCAAGAGAATATGTGATGATGTTCATCGAAAACAAACAAACCGTTGTTTGTATTTCTCGTTGACATCAAAGCTTGACTTCAAGATTTGTTTTAATAATTGTTATTTGAATCAGGTATTATGAGAACAAAGGTTGTTCAAATAATTACCGTATTCCATATAAGATGGATGATTTACAAATCTAGTTGAAGAAATCACATCCATAAAACCTAATGCTAAAATGTCGCAAGACAAATGATTGAAAGATCACTTACGAAGTGACATCGCTGTTTAAATTATATTGGAAATAAAACATAAAGAATCTCCATTTTCATGGATTTTTGGAGTCTTTAATTTGATCAAGTGACGCTTGTGAGACTTTCCTCGGGATAATTAAAACTTCGTTCAAAGGCCAAAGAAGAACGAACGACTAAAATATTGGAATTTATACATATCGATGTATGTAGTCCATTATGTGTAGTCGTAAGCAATGGGTTTCAACTTCATATACTTTCTCCAGAAATTTGAGTGAATATTCACTTAATGAGAAAGAAGTGTGAAATATTTGAAAATGTTCAAAGACTTTCAAGATGAAGTGAAAATCATTGTGGCAAGAAAATAAATGGTTTATGATTTTATCATAAGGGATTTATTTGAGTTACAAGTGTAACAAGAAAAATAAATGAATTATGATTTATCATAAAGGGATTTATTTGAGTTGCAAGTTTAGCAAAACACCTAGATTTACATTTCCCGAAACACCATAGGAGTATGGAGTGTTTGAGAGTTGTAATGAAACCTTGTTTGACATGGTTGGATCAAAGGTGTTATTTATAAAACTGCCATTATGTTTTAAAAAGATTAAAGCTTTAGAGACTTCCGCTTTTTACACTGAAAAGAGCTCCATCTTGATCCGTTGAAATGACACCATATGAGTTATGGTTTGGGGTAAAACCCAAGTTGTCATTTCTTAAATTTTGGTATGCTAAACATAAGTAAGATGTTTACAACCAAAGTCGGATGAGCATGTCTTTGTAGGTTATTTTGAATAACAATTGGTTATTCCTCCATAACACCGAGGACAAAAGGGTTTGTCGCTTGAAATGTGAAGTTTCTTGAAGAAGGAATTTTTCATAAATGTTAAGTGGGAGGACAATAGAACTTTGATAAGGTTAACGAACCTTAGCTAAATGTACTGAGTTGCGCAGCGCCAGAAATGGTTCTGGAGGCTGCCATAATGCTCATAGCTTATGTGCCTCAAAGGTTGTGGTCACGGAGATCTAAGTTCTTATTGAACCAAGTCGGTTGAATAAACAATCAAATACTAAGATTTGAGAGTAAATCATTATTGTTTGACAATGATGAACCGACTATATGCAAAGAAGCGATGATGGGCCCTGACTCTGTCAAATGGCTTGAAGCCATAAAATCCGTGATAGTTCCATACACGAGAAATCAAGTTTTGAACTTGGAAGACCCTCCGGAAAGGTGTAAAAACCTATCGGTCGTATTTGGATCTATAAAGAAACAGACATGCATGTTTCACATCTATGAAATAGTCGACATGTCGTAAAGTATTTTATGACAATGTTCAAAGAGTTGACTATGACAAGATTTGATCTTTCATAGCGATATTTAGTCTGGACGGATTAAAGTAGCAATCACTACATATAATTTGGTATATGATAGATGAATAAACAAAACAAAGTTCTTCTAATAGAATGGTTACCTAGGACGTGTACATGACACGGTTCAAAGGGTTTTGTTAAATTCAAAGGATGCTAAAAGGGCATGCAAACTTCAATGGTTGCAGTAAGCATCGCGGAGTTGGAATCTTCACCTTGACGAAAAGGAGTTTCATCAGGAGACGATGAAGATGCTTGCATTTGCAAGAAATTAAGTGAGAGCGCTGAGACATATTTCTAATACATTATGTGGATGACATCTTGTTGATTAGAAATGATGTATCTTTTATTGACAAAGGTTAAGAATTTCATTTCGATGAAATACTTAGGCAAAACCCGAATATTTAGCATGAATGTCTATAGTGGATAGACTGTGACGCTAATATGGTTGTGCCAAACATACATATATGAGATATTGAAGGAGTTCAATATAGAAACAACAAGAAACGGTTCTTGTCGCATGGAAAAGAATTGAATCAAGATTCAAGTGTATCGACACTTGATAAGTGAAACAAGATTCAAGTGCTTGGACACTTGATGAGTGAAATCACGAGAATGTTTTGATCAATCATACCATGATATGTACACATCCAGATATGTCCTATGCTCTAAGTGTTATGAGCATATACCAGAATGAATCATAAAATGATCATTGGACGATAGTGAGGATATTCTTATGATCTTTTTGAAAGAACTAAGAATATATTTGTGTAGAGGTGACAAACAATTACAAATAGTTCATTGTAAAGAGTTACATTGATACTAGTTTTGTCACAAGATACAAATTAAGTTTATCTCAATTTAAACTATGGGTGGCATAATATAATGGAAAGGAGATTCCATGATGGATTTGGAAGAGTTCCAAAGTTAAGACATTGTGATGAATACTACAACAAAAGGCTAAGTATATGACTGCTATAGTAGCAGCAAAGGAGGGAATTTGTGTCAAGTAGTTTGTTATCAAACTAAGGTGTGGTTCGCAACGGGCTAACACTAAAGATATATTGTGTGACAATAGTATCGACGTGTTTTAACCCCAAGGAACTAAAGGTCTCACTGAAAGACCAAATTTATACAATGCCATCTCATTGGAGAATGAGTGATGCGTGAAGACGCAAAGACATGCAAATACACACAGACCTGAAAGTGTCAGATCCGTAGATTATGTTAACCACTTGCAATTGCGTATATGGAACACCAGAAAGCCATAGGTGTTCAATACGCAAAGTTTTCAAACTAGATTATTGTCTCTAGTGCAAGTGGGAGACTGAAGGGAATATTCCCGAGAGGAAATAATAAAGTGGTTATTATAGTATTCCTTGTTTATGATAAATGTTTATTTTACATGCTATAATTGTATTAATACGGAAATGTTAATACATGTGTGTTTAATAAACAAAAGGTAGTTCCTAGTTATGCCTCTCTTATAAACTAGCTCGTTGATTAACAAGATGATCATAGGTTTCCTGATCATGGACATTGGATGTTGTTAATAACGAGGTCACAACATTAGTGTAATGATGTGATGAACATTCATCCGAAGTATAGCATTACGATCAAAGTCATTGAGTTTATATTTCTATAAAAACTTACGAAGTGATCCTAATCGTTAGACCATGAGATCATGTCAATCACTAACACCGGAAGAGTTTCTCGATGACATCAAACGTCACACCGTAACTGGGTGATTATAAAGATGACTTCAGAACTACTAAAGTGTTATGTTGAGACTCATGGATCGAGAGTGGAATTTGTTCATCCCGATGACGGATAGATATGCCCTGGGCCCTCTCGGTGATATCACATTGATTATCTTGCAAGCAAGTGATTTGATCACTAGAATGTTATATCACGGGAACGGGAAAAGAGTGCATGTCAGTAACGAGATCAAACTAGGTATGGAGATACCGATGTTCAAATCTCGGACATGTAATATATCATGAAACAAAGGGATTAAGATACTAACGTAAAGGTTCACACGATCACAGAAGTCATCGTTGAATGTGTGGGAGTCGATGGATCTCCGTGTCCTCTCGATTATTGATCGGAGAAGGGTCTCGATCATGTCTGCATTATTCGCGAACCGTAGGGTGACACACTTAAGGGATACCGATACCATTCGGAGCAAATGATATGCCAGAGAAAGAAAAAGGAAAGCGCGGGAATTTATTTCACTAGACACCGAAACTGTTTCGGTTGAAATTGCTGAAACTGGTTCTGCATGTGAAATTGAAATGTTGTAAGGGGTTTTATGTGAATGTTTGTTAATTAAAGTAATTAACAAAATTCTGAATAAATAAATAAAAGAGTTTTATTTAAATGAGAGCTTGCATTAAATTTGGTGGAAATTTAATGCATGTGAGTGGATTTTTGAGTGGAGGCTTTTTAATGGGAGTGGAGGCTTTTCATTTTGAGTGGGAGCTCCACCCACATGAATGTGGAAGAGGTGGGGGCAGCCCCATGGCTGGGCGCCATGCCCCTTGGGTGCCCCCCTCTCCCCTATAAAAGGCCCCCCTCTCCTCCTCTCAAAGCACACCTCCTCGCGAAGGATCTCTCTCCCCCCTTTAGAATTTCCCCATGGTCTCGGATCAGCGAGATACATGTTCCCGGTGGATTTTTCTGGAAGGATTTGTTTCTTCCGCTGATTCGCTGGAGCGAGGGCGCGGAGGTTGTCGGGGTACCCGTACGTGTGTGTGATCACGGATGCACCACTGCTTTGAGGTGCTGGACTTGATCGTGCTGGACCGGCTGGACCAGACGGACTTCATCACGATCTTTAGATCGGCAAGCGTCCGTCTACATCATCCACGAGTACAACCTCGTTAACGCTATTCGGTCTTCGAGGGTATGTATTCTATGGATGTATATCCACCCATTGCTTGTATCTAGTAGATGGATCTTGGTACATAGATGTTCCCATCGTAGGAATTTTTTTGTTTTCTATGCTGCGCACCCTACAAGATCAATAGAAATAGTCTTACAATGTCGCCAATTGGAGATAAGATCTATTATTGCAAGTGGTGGACTATGGCTATGGTGGTGGAGATGGGTTGTGAGATTGGATCTAGATCTATTCCTCTGGCGGCTCTTTGGTGTTGTGTTTTTTTGTCTTGGCTCTTCTCTCCTCGTCGCGTGAGGTCTCTTTATATAGGGTTCCCTTCACGAAAGTTGTTCTGTTTGACCTAGCGGTGCCGGTGGAAACTATACAACCGAAACTATAGGGACGGAATTTTTATTCCCGTCGTATCGTTGGTCGTTAAACCTTCTGTTTCCTCTTCACGACCCCTGGTTTCTTTGGGTTGTTGGAAATATCGTATCTTTGACTATAATGTTGTGATTCCCATCATCAAACGTCATTACCTGCACAGGGAAAAATAGAAAGACATGATTGCATACCCCGTTGATCATTAGGCATTAGTGGCGGGATTTAGAGAGATATTTCATCAAAAGTATGAATAATATCTAGTTTAAATGTGGATGTGGATGGTTCAAAAGTACTCATGATAGGTAATCTCATGTTTCCTCCACTTTATTAATATGAAAAACTCAGCATAGATATAGTAATGGCAAGCATATCATATAGGTTTAAATGAATTCTTATAGCGCAGCAAGATTATTGTTAGCATGGATGATTCAAATGAGTAAACTCTATTCCATGTCAAGTAATCAACCCATAAGCTTGCATTTGAACAATAAAGTATAATCATGTAAAATTTATAGTTTGAGAGTTTGTCATGAAAAGCATATACACTAAAGTATCTCAATTCTCCCACATCAATAAGTCAAGACTTTTCAAGCACTACTTTTCTATTCATTGTCCTTCAAGAATTTAAGTTCTTAAGTAATTAAGAGCATGCCAAAAAAATTAGTTTATCGGGCTGTGATGGACACTTGTGGCATTCCCAAGGTTTTTGTTCCTTTTGCATAATGATTACTCATATCAGCAAGAGGAGTGGTTCCATCATGAACACAACTACACGAGGGTGCCAAGAATCTTACCCATTATAGCATTATTTTGCTACAAATGTTTAATCAACTCATAGCCGAAATCTAGGAGTTTCCCCCATGAAGATCGTTCATAGGCTAGCGGAGTTGTTGACATCCCATGAAGTTTGACACACATAAAGCTATATCATTCTTATGATTCACAAGTCAAACTTTGGCATGCTCACAAAAACCACTAAACATTAATTCTATTGAACAAATCCTTTCAAAGAGAGCTATTGAGTAAATCATTATTTTCTATGGTGTTGAGTGTCTCTAGGAATAAGCTTTCAAGACTAAACACTACAACACCCAAGCCTTCAATTGTGAGACTTTTTCTTATTACAATTGTTTAGCAAATTTTTAGGCAAGACTTGGTTAACTATAAGAGATGGAACAAAATACTCAACTAAATACCCATGCAACAAAATTTTACTCCAATATAAAGACTCACTCCACCAATATAATATTTTAATATTTACTACTAACTAGCATGAGTTTCTCAAACTTCAAAAGTGGGGAGTCATAAGGCATACCTCTCATGATTGGTTCCACTTCACTCTTCCCCTTTGATTCATTTCTTGGAAACTTGAAGTCAATCACTCTCCTGCAAATATGCGAGAACCATGAGGAGAAAACAAAAAGGAAGAGGGGAAATAAAGATAAATGGAAAAATATTTTTGTTATTTTAAGAGAGGAATTTAAAGAATAGAAAATTGGCGAGAAAGATCCACTAGAAAATCTCGAAAACAAATAAAAATGGCTAAAAATAAAGTGTTGGGGAAACCAACATGAGTGCTTATAAACTAAAACTAAAAGCATTCCTCGAAATACTAAAAACAAACGCCAAATAAAGATAATAGGGAGACTTTCCCAAGCTTAGGCTTTTGCAAGCCCTTCAAATCATTGTGGTGGCGGGAAAAAGTTGTGGCTCCAGTTCACAAATTGAATTGATAAATTACTAATGGTTTCTTTCAGGTTCAGGGAGAGATTATGCATCCCCTCCATAGTTCCTCCAAGTTCTTGGAAATCTTGATATGTAGTGAACCGGTTGAGTGGCTTCTCCTGTCCATGGTCTTCATCCTCATCCGGAATCTCCTCCTCGAATTGGTGTTGTTCAAACTGCAAATCATATAACAAACGTCCTTTCTCGATAGAGAAAAGAACATTAGGCAAAGGAGCGTGGTAGAGACGCCCAACTCTTGCAATATGCAAGTAATAACTACCACCTCTCCTAGTGAGCATTTCACAAGCTTTTAAAGTAGAGAAAGCAACACATTGCTCACCTAGCAATGGTTGTAACTCACCTAGGTCGACACCCAATGAAATGGCAAGCACGGTGATGACGCCTCCACATGTGATTGGCCCTTGGCTTTGGGAGGATTGGTGCTCCAAGTAGTGCACAAGAATTGCGCCCAAGTTGAGTGACAAGTTGTTGTTGAAAGAAGCTTTTGTGAGGATCAATATTTCCTCCTCATTGAGTCTTGTAAACTCATTTTGTGCTTGCAAGGTGTTATCAATAACATAGAAAAAATAGCGAATAGTAGGATGCTAAATATTCTTCCCCTTGTTGACTCTAGAAGTGAAACTCATTCTATTATAATAATAATCCGGGGAAGGGTGCATGTCGGCAAAAGATGCACGTAAAGCATTAACATCATTGTTTGGTAAATTAAAACAATTGCACCATTCATCAAGTGATAATGTATAATTGTTGTTTATAAGTCATAAAAAATCATGTCCTCTCCGTGCCATGTTTTAGAAGTGCTTTCCAAAGAACTTAAAAATTCAAGAGTTAACCGGCGATAAGTAGGCGCATCATGATATACAAAGTTTTGCAGGCTAACTCTATTACAAAGTAATTTGAAATCATTAGAAATACCGAGTTGATTCAATATAATGGGACAAGTCCACTTGGTTATTTTCACTTCTCGGTTCTTGATCCTGTTGAAGCGATCATGTTGGAGCTTATTCCTAAACAGTATCCCCATGCGGTCCTGAGCTACAGCGGCAGCCTGATAAGAACTCGAAGCTGCACGAGCACACGTTTGGATCCTTGTGTTCATCATCTAAAATAATAAGAAAGACAAAAAATATTTTTTTGATCCAATAGTAATAAGCATAACATGTTCCTCATCATAGCACACTAAAGAATCTCCTCAAAATAATAATCTAGGCAAGAGAAACATGGAAATTAGTTCATAGTAGGTCTCACCCTAGAATGATAATGACAACAGATCAGAGATGAATTTGCAAAAAGTAACTGGAGGATCATAGGAGAAACATACCATAGGTCACTTGTGTGTGAGGAAATCGAATGAAATCGAGTAGATATGAAGATGTCTTGTGGTTTTGAGAGATTTTGGAGGTAGAAGAGATAAAAAGGATTGAAGTTTTGGTCTTAGGGGTACCTTCCCATGGAGTTTTTGTGTTTTCACGAACTATACGGCTAGAATGTGTATTCCCGGCGTATAGTTGGTATGTGATGTCTACGCACTTATATTCTTGTAGACAGTTGTTGGGCCTCCAAGTGCAGAGGTTTGTAGAACAGCAGCATGTTTCCCTTAAGTGGATCACCCAAGGTTTATCGAACTCAGGGAGGAAGTGGTCCAAGGTATCCCTCTCAAGCAACCCTGCAATCAAGATACAAGAAGTCTCTTGTGTCCCCAACACACCCAATATAGGTGCACTAGTTCGGCGAAGAGATAGTGAAATGCAAGTGGTAACGGTCCCAGAAAAGAGCTTGACGATGAGGTAAAGACTAAAGGCAACAAGAAGAAAGTAAGCAAACATGCAACAGATCTAGATGCAAACGGTGTTTCAATGTTTAGAAACAAGGCCTAGGGATCATACTTTCACTAGTGAACACTCCCTCATATAAATATCCTCTCTTCATGATACTACTCTTAACTACTCTCCGGTTGGACACTCTAATCCATGGTAGGGCTATAATAGCACACCTCAAAGTCCGCCTTCCCTAATCTAGATAACCCCACACTGTCACCTTGAGCGCTAGATGGTTCCAACAAACACCACAATTTCATAGAAACATCCAACTCCAAATATAACTCATAACAAATATTCAATCTAGCCAACGTGCCACACACGGTATGCCCGCTGTCACTTTCACACACGTGGGAAAAACATAGATCTATTAAAGCACAAAGAGTATTTATGTAGACTCAAGCCTAAGTGCCACCATGGAGTGCACGCTGTCACTTTCACACACATGGGGAGAGTAGAGATCTAATGAGGCACTTGAGTAGCAAGGTAGATCTACTAGATTACAAAGCTCATGACCACAAGATCATGCATAGAGAGAGATGAACACATAGCTACCAGTAGAGAAAAAAATTATTGGGATTGTGGGCCGCCTCCCTCCCTGGGATGTACATCGATGCACATGAGGTGCAACATTATCTTACTCAAAAAAAAAAGTGCAACACAAGAAGATAAACTGCAACAAATCGAACACACTTTAGTACAAAAAATGGTAGTTGCAAATCTAGTTAAAGTTGAATCTATAGAATTGGTACTTTTTTGTGGTATGTAATGATTAAGTACAGTAAGTTGCAGATTTAGTACCTGATTATGTGGAAGACGAGGACGTGCTCCTTCATCGCAATTTGCATGACCGCAATCTTCCTCTGCATGATGTCGTACTCCAGATCGAGGCTGGCAAACCTGACCTCCTCGTCCTCGAGACACTCCAGGTACATGGCGAGGATGTTGTCGACGGTGCTTCCCTCACTGGTGTAGACGTCTTGGATCACAGTGTCGCCATGGACACGGAACTGATGAACCTCCGTCGTCTGCTTGCCGTTGTCCATGCCCTGGAGGTGGTCGAAATGAATCAAGGCCGAGGCTCCTGCACCCATTATGGAAGAGGATCGACGAGAAGAAAAGGGAGAGAGGATTGGAAGAAGAGAAGGCAAGCGACGCTCTCTAGAACTGTCGTCTAAGAAATGGGGATGAGGAATTGGGGATTTTGCCAGTACGCAGTTTATCCCTCGATTTTTTTGACAGTTTGTTCGGTTTTCTCCATTAGGAAAAATAAAAATGTCAAAAGTCATCGACGAGATCGAGGAAAGAGTCATATCGTAGCAATGTTGTGCGCATTATAACCAGGAGAACAAAAATTAAATTTATTATCTTCCTACCACAGTAACTAGCGGCACATTAAAACATGTAGAAAACAAATATGCACTTCTATTCATTACGTAACTAATTACAATAATGTCTGAACACCCTAGTCTGCACACATATCACCGTGTCATAACATTAGTAATTGACATGTGTTAATTACATAGTCAGATGAGTAAATTTATGAACACATCCATAAGTGCATACATTAAATATTGCAAACTCAATCATTAAAAAGATTAATTTGTAGCCCTCTTAAAATCCTCAAACCTTAATATATTTCATAAGCACATCTTGCAAATCATGCATAATAATAGTCTTCAACACAAGTATGACACTACTAGTTGAGGCAACATTATAATGTCCTAAAACTACTGACCAAGTTTAACATCTAGCACATGAGAGACAAATAGATAGGCACCATAATCACCAAGGTAGAGCATCATGAGTAACTTGTGTCCAATCTCAAATTTATGTTTCATCTTCATGAATTTTTCCCATATGTTGACGCACACACGACCATCATCAGTAGAAATGGTGTATGTCGATGTCAACCTCGTTCTAGGATCGCAAACTATAGTAATAGCACCTTCTTAGGCCATGTCGTTTGGAAGGATATGGCGAGGCAGTTTCTGTTGGAAATTTGCAAACAGTAGTGTTTGTGTCAATTCAAAAACATCACCTAAGTTAGTTGAATAATAATGTAATAAAAAATCAATATTAAATACCATAAAATTCTTGCTGCAGTTGGACCAATTCAAGGTATGAAGTAGTCCATAAGCCCTTCCAACATCATAATCTCCAGCATCATGATGGTCTACAAACACTTCAAGATTTTCCACCTCTGTTATCACCTTCTCCATCATTCTCCAATTAACCTTGGTTCCTTCGGTTGCAGTGAGACGATCAACTATCTCTCTCCCTGTGGCATCCCGCGAAACCACTACTAGAAAATCGCGTTGTTGTTGTGCATTGCATCATCATGACATCATCTTGCATATTAATTTTTTATTTGAAACTATGTTGCGAAAGACTATTGTTTTCTGAAACTAGCCCTCCTTCTATTTCAAATTAAACCCCTGGATGTTTCCGGATATTTTGTTTGTCTAAAACTAAATTACAAAAGTTATTTTTAAATTAAATAAAACCCTATATTATTTTTAGGGGGCAGTCGAACGGGCCGACCCGACCCAGTCGACCACCCCCAGAATAAAACCAGCCCACCCGAATTCCTAAAACTAGCTAGTCCTAATCTACCCACCAACCACAGCACGCCACCTCACCTTCCCTCCACCTCGCCCCACCCCAGCGCGCCACGCACCCCCCGGCCCCACCCCGCGGTCAACCACACGCAGGCCACACCCCGCCAGCCAGCCCGGACCCACCCCTGGACCCCACCGCCACCAACCCACTCCCACCCCGACTCGATCCCCACCACCCCGCTCGGCCTCTCGCACCCCTCCCGAAGCGCCTTCTATCAGCCTTCTCCGCTCCCTCTTGGCTCCGCCTCTCGGCGCCTTCTCCGCCGCCGCTTCTCGCCCGCCGCCTGCACAGCCACCTGGCCAAGGCGCCGCCACCTCCTCCCCTCCGCGCCCGCTGTCGCCCCGCCCTCGTGCCGCCGGCTCACCCTTCATGCGCCTCCGCCTGCCATGAGCCCGCCGCCTGGGCGACCTCGTCGGCCTCCTCCCGCGCCCGGCACCCCCGTCGAGCTTCCCCGCCGCCTCCCGGCCGCGTCGTCACCAACCCTCCATTGCGGCGCACTCGAGCTTCCCCACCTCTGGCCGCCGCGGGACCCCGCCTCGCCTCCTCTTCCTGCAGACCACGCCCCCATAGCGAGCCGCGGCTGCGCTTGCCTCCCTGCCTCCAGTTTCCTTCGCCCTTCCGCTGTTCCACGAGGTCCCCGACGACGCCGGCCTCCGCTGTGTCGCCGGCCTCGTCCTTCCTCCGTGCTTGACCCTGTGGTGCTCTGCCACCTAGGGCGCTGCAGCGCCGCCCCTTTCCGGCCGCCATCATCTGCCTTGGTCGGGCGCCCCTCCCCCTCAAGTTCCCGGCGTCTCGTCCTCGACAGAGCTGCGAACCTCCCTGGCTCCCTGCCATCTCAAGCCCTGCATCCGTGCCCTTCTGCAGTAGCAAGACGGCATCGATGTCCGTCTCCTCTGGAGCTTGTCTCGACTTGTCCCTGTGACCCGGCGGTGACTTCTTTTGCTCCTGAGGTGCTTGCGTCCCCGACTATGCAATAATGGGGTGCCAATGTGGTGTTGATGTTCTGTTGAGGCGGTGATGATACAGACGATAAGTACTCCGACATGGAACACCAAGATCTTCGTCACGGAAACCCCGATGCCTTCGACACGACGATGATGCCATCGTGAACCCGATGGCCGAGACGTTGAAGACCCTGTTCCCGGAGGCGAAGTCCGAACCCTGACACGCCAAGCTCTTCTTCACGGAGGCCGAAGGCCGTTGTCCGAGACCCCGAAACCGATCCCTCGGGACGCCAAGCACTTCCCTCGGACGCCAAAACCTGAACCTGAAGAACGCCAAGATCGCCGCGAGAACGACAAGTTCTTCTTCCCGAACGCCAAGACCGACCCGATGCGCGGACCCGACAAGATCTTCGCAACGACAAGAACGACACCGACCAGGGTGGATCCGACGTGACCCTGACTCCGAACCAGGCCCTTCTTCCCGGATGCGACAAGATCTACTTCCGCTGTCCGAGACCGATCCTGTCGAACCCTGAACCCTGAGACCGAACCCCAACCCCGAACCCCGGAACCAAGATCTGCCGAACCCAGATGTGCGAACCTAAGCCCCTATTTTTATAAATGATATAACTTGTTGCATTAAATCATTCATGTCGCATACATATTCATGTGGTTTGGGGGCCTTATGCCGATTCACCTTATAATCAAATATGGGGCCCATATGCGGGCAAATAAAGTCTTATATTGGCCTCATTTAAATTTGTGTAGCGAACCGGTAACTTATCTTGCCCTGTTAATTACAGAATTTAATTTGCGGGGGTCCTAAACAACTTGAACCGTTTAATAATTGTCGGGACCCCGGTTCCTCTTAATATGGCCTAATTGCATCGCACCTTTGCCATGTCATACATCATACATGCATCATGCCCGATCTTCTGCCGTGGTATTAAATAGTGCATCCGGTGTTTATTCTAGTGTTTTTCTTCTTCGCGGATAAGGCCGTTGAGTTGATGCGAGTGTCGACCCGATCTTCGGTTGAACCTTCGGCAATGCTTTTCAGGCGAGCATCTCCCCCTTTCAACCTATCTTACTTTTATAGTATTTATTTCCCCCTGTTGCTCTATTGCTATCTGTGTTGCGTTGCTCTAGTTTTCGTACCCGTGATATCCCTTGCAGCCTTATATTGCCTCGGACACCTCCTATTACCTGTTGTTTGGTAGATAGTTGGACTTGCGTGTCGTAGTCGCTTGCTCAAGTGCTGTTGTCGCCCAAGATTACCACGCTTGTTGGAGTATTGCCGCTTGTTTGATGTTGGAGATGATCATGGCTTTACTTATCGTTCACTTTAATTACGCTTAACAACTAAAATTGAAGTAGGTAGCGAGGCACAGTGGGCAATAGATGTTATTTGGTTGTTAATCGTCCACTTGTGTCCTGGGACCCCGAGTGCTTGATACATGTTCCTTGATTTTTCGCTATCCACATCCGGAGGATTATGGGACCCCCGAGCGAGCTTGATTCATTCTTATTTCTTGGGGCCACAAACTAGTTTGAGGTTTTATTTACTATCCTGTAC
Organism: Avena longiglumis; assembly: GCA_030063025.1. Lineage (NCBI taxonomy): Eukaryota > Viridiplantae > Streptophyta > Magnoliopsida > Poales > Poaceae > Avena > Avena longiglumis. The sequence goes on along the minus strand of CP125973.1, from coordinate 440,958,229 downwards.
TTATGCCATGCTTTCTGCTTTATTACGATTGTGCGAGGAGCACCTGTCTTGTTAGGATCATGGCACGATTCCGCTGTCGACAAGCCCGGTTTTGGGTTCCCATCGTTCTGACCGTCCCCACAACCTTGAGTCCGTCTCGGAGCCGGCGGATTCGCTATGGGTCTACTTTAAGGTGGCCCCTGAAATATTTCTGAATCCTGTGATTGCTTTGTCGTGAAAGCCTCGTTGGGTTTTGATTTGGTTTTTCCGAGGTTGATCGAGTGTGTGTTGCTATTTGTGCACCCCTGCAGGGTAAAACTTTCTGAAAGCCGTGTCCACGGTTATGGACGACTTGAAGCACAGTATCTCGATCATAGACAACTATAACTAAAGTAGTGCTATAAATTTGACTTTATAATGACTAGTAATCAGCTTCACTATAATGGAATGGCTAAATAAAACTGCCAACAATTGCTTGTTTGGGTTGTCGCTTGCGACCATTGTATCTGACTAGTAAGTATTAAAACTACAACGGAATGGCTAAAGAAAAGTACCAACAACTGCTGGGTTTTGGGGATATCTCATGCTAATTGTATTTGACTAGTAAGTGTCGCAAATTCAACGGAATGGTTAACTAAAAGTTCCCACTGCTTATTTTATCAGGATGACTATCTATACCTGCTAGTAATTGCTGCAACGATAACCGAATAAATAAAACTGCCAACGGTGTGAGTTCCTCGGTTGACTTACTCGTTTGGTCTCGAGGGGGAAACACCAGGATGGGTATGTTTGGTGGTAGTTTCAGGTTGGATCCGAATAGGTCTTTCTTATCCCTATCTGATAGCCGCCAGTGGAATCGAGTCTCTATAGGGTGTTTAGTGCATGCTGCGCTGCCGCTTCAGTCCACCATACCTATGTAGACGAGGACCGCCGAATTCTAGCCTCGCCGTGTACTGGCCTCGATCGACCGCTTCTCTTTTTCCTTTGCCCTTTGTCGGCACCCCTTTTGTTTAAGCAGGTTTTGAGATCGACGTCGTTAGCAGGGTTACCCTTCCGGCTTGGACTGGGCAGGGTTATGGACGCCATTGGTTATTCTTCAGGGCTCTTAGCCCCATTTGCATCTTGTCCGTAGTCGGACGCTTCCTCTTTTCAAGGTGATTTGGATCTTTGTACCGTATATCTGTATTCTTGACTCATGGAGTCGTGTTGTATATATCTGTTATGTGGGTCCCATCGAGGACTGTTGTGTAATGTTATTACTTTGTTTCCCACCCGCACGAAAGTGCCTGGTGGGCACCTTTGAATCGTTTCTATGCGGGTTTAGCGGGAATCGCTGAAACTTGCATAGGGTCGATTCTGAGGGTGTTACAGAGTAGTATCAGAGCTCAGCAGTTGCGATACCCCACAAGTCCAGCCTATAGGATAACCTAGCTAACGGCCGAAGTAGAGTGTCAAAACTATTTTTGCAAAACCGGTTAGATAGTTCTGATTAGGTCTGATTTTACTCCTTACCCCTCTGCTATTCTCATCTTACCTCTACGTGTTTTGAATCCGCTCTCTTCTCTCTCTTCGAGTCCAGGATTTCTCGTGGTTGGGTCCCGTCGTACCTTCAGGGTTCGCTTCCTCCTCTGATAACGGTGTTTCTACATCCGGTCCTCCTGCTATCTGAGCGGTCCTTTATCCGTGGTACCATCCTTTGTTCCTTGTTTGTGCCTTCCGGTGTTTTCCCGACGATACGACATCATCTACGCCAGATCCGATGCAGAGTCTGCGTCACTCCTTGTTTCCGAACCTCGCTTGTCGAGATCTTCAATCTGAATTCCGAGAGTTGGTTGCATAATCCGCCTATTCGTGTGCAGAGTAATGGTTTGGGTGCGCGATGGACTGATCACCATCCGACTACTCTTATCATTCGCTCTTGTACATCGAATCAGTGGATCCAGCAATTTTACTCCGTCCACTGAAGCTAGAGGTGGCTTTATTTGTTGATACCTCTACCTTCGATCTTTTGTTCCCGGAGTGTTCTCTCGACAATCAGGGACAACGACCTCTTGTTAGTGGTGTCGCGAGGATCTACACGAAGCGCGAAGACTCAGACCGTCGGCTTTCTTCCTCGTACCATGAGGCGGATCTCGAGGGCGAGATCCATTGTTAGTGGTGTCGAATTGTGGCATCCCGTGAAACCACTACTAGAAAATCGCGTTGTTGTTGTGCATTGCATCATCATGACATCATCTTGCATATTAATTTTTTATTTGAAACTATGTTGCGAAAGACTATTGTTTTCTAAAACTAGCCTTCCTTCTATTTCAAATTAAACCCTCGGATGTTTCCGGATATTTTGTTTGTCTAAAACTAAATTACAAAAGTTATTTTTAAATTAAATAAAACCCTATATTATTTTTAGGGGGCAGTCGAACGGGCCGACCCGACCTAGTCGACCACCCCCGGAATAAAACCAGCCCACCCGAATTCCTAAGACTACCTAGTCCTAATCTACCCACCAACCACAGCACGCCACCTCACCTTCCCTCCACCTCGCCCCACCCCAGCGCGCCACGCACCTCCCGGCCCCACCCCGCGGTCAACCACACGAAGGCCACACCCCGCCTGCCAGCCCGGACCCACCCCTGGACCCTACCGCCACCAACCCACTCCCACCCCGACTCGATCCCCACCACCCCGCTCGGCCTCCCTCGCACCCTCCCGCGAGCGCCGCCCCCATCAGCGCCTTCTCGCCGCCGCTCCCTCTTCGGCTCTGCCCCGGAGCGCCGCCCTCTCCTCCGGCCGGCTCGCCTCTTCTCCGGCCGCTCGCCAGCGGTGCCGCCTGCACATCCTCCCTCCGCGCCAGCAGTCGCCCCGCCTGCTCGCTCCACCTTCGCGCCGCCTCCGCCACGAGCCTCGCCGCTGGCGACCTCGTCGGCCTCCTCCGCGCCCGAAGCTTCCCCGCCGCCTCCCGGCCGCGTCGTCACCAACCCTCCACCGCGGCGCGCTCGAGCTTCCCCACCTCCGGCCGCCGCGGGACCCCGCCTCGCCTCCTCTTCCTGCAGACCACGCCCCCGTAGCGAGCCGCGGCTGCGCTCGCCTCCCTGCCTCCATTTCCGTCGCCCGGTTGCCCTTCCGCTGTTCCGCGAGGTCCCCGACGACGCCGGCCTCCGCTGTGTCGCCGGCCTCGTCCTTCCTCCGTGCTTGGCCCTGTGGTGCTCTGCCTCCTAGGGCGCTGGAGCGCCGCCCCTTTCCGGCCGCCATCATCTGCCTTGGTCGGGCGCCCCTCCCCCTCAAGTTCCCGGCGTCTCGTCCTCGACAGAGCTGCGAACCTCCCTGGCTCCCTACCATCTCAAGCCCTGCCTCCGTGCCCTTCTGCAGTAGCAAGACGACATCGATGTTCGTATCCTCTGGAGCTTGTCTCGACTTGTCCCTGTGACCCGGCGGTGACTTCTTTTGCTCCTGAGGTGCTCGCGTCCCCGACACTGCAATAATGGGGTGCCAATGTGGTGTTGATGTTCTGTTGAGGCGCTGATGATACGGATGACAAGTACTCCGACACGGAACACCAAGATCTTCGTCACGGAAACCCCGATGCCTTCGACACAGCGATGATGCCATCGTGAACCCGATGGCCGAGACGTTGAAGACCCTGTTCCCGGAGGCGAAGTCCGAACCCTGACACGCCAAGCTCTTCTTCACGGAGGCCGAAGGCCGTTGTCCGAGACCCCGAAACCGATCCCTCGGGACGCCAAGCACTTCCCTCGGACGCCAAAACCTGAACCTGAAGAACGCCAAGATCGCCGCGAGAACGACAAGTTCTTCTTCCCGAACGCCAAGACCGACCCGATGCGCGGACCCGACAAGATCTTCGCAACGACAAGAACGACACCGACCAGGGCGGATCCGACGTGACCCTGACTCCGAACCAGGCCCTTCTTCCCGGATGCGACAAGATCTACTTCCGCTGTCCGAGACCGATCCCGTCGAACCCTGAACCCTGAGACCGAACCCCAACCCCGAACCCCGGAACCAAGATCTGCCGAACCCAGATGTGTGAACCTAAGCCCCTATTTTTATAAATGATATAACTTGTTGCATTAAATCATTCATGTCGCATACATATTCATGTGGTTTGGGGGCCTTATGCCGATTCACCTTATAATCAAATATGGGGCCCATATGCGGGCAAATCTAGTCTTATATTGGCCTCATTTAAATTTGTGTAGCGAACCGGTAACTTATCTTGCCCTGTTAATTACAGCATTTAATTTGCGGGGGTCCTAAACAACTTGAACCGTTTAATAATTGTCGGGACCCCGGTTCCGCTTAATATGGCCTAATTGCATCGCACCTTTGCCATGTCATACATCATACATGCATCATGCCCGATCTTCTGCCGTGGTATTAAATAGTGCATCCGGTGTTTATTCTAGTGTTTTGCTTCTTCGCGGATAAGGCCGTTGAGTTGATGCGAGTGTCGACCCGATCTTCGGTTGAACCTTCGGCAATGCTTTTCAGGCGAGCATCTCCCCCTTTCAACCTATCTTACTTTTATAGTATTTATTTCCCCCTGTTGATCTATTGCTATCTGTGTTGCATTGCTCTAGTTATCGTACCCGTGATATCCCTTGCAGCCTTATATTGCCTCGGACACCTCCTATTACCTGTTGTTTGGTAGATAGTTGGACTTGCGTGTCGTAGTCGCTTGCTCAAGTGCTGTTGCGTGTCGTCCAGTACCACAGTTGTTGGAGTATTGCCGCTTGTTTGATGTTGGAGATGATCATGGCTTTACTTATCGTTCACTTTAATTACTGCTTAACAACTAAAATTGAAGTAGGTAAGCAGAGGCACAGGTGGGCAATAGATGTTATTTGGTTGTTAACCGTCCACTTGTGTCCCGTAGGACCCGAGTGCTTGATACCTGTTCCTTGATTTTTCGCGCTATCCACATCCGGGAGGATTATGGGACCCCCCTGAGCCAGAGCTTGATTCATTCTTATTTCTTGGGGCCACAAACTAGTTTGAGGTTTTATTTACTATCCTGTACTTATGCCATGCTTTACTGCTTTATTACGATTGTGCGAGGAGCACCTGTACTGTTTAGGATCGTGGCACGATTCCGCGGTATCGACAAGCCCGGTTTTGGGTTCCCAGTCGTTCTACCGTCCCCAACCTTGAGTCCGTCTCGAGCCGGGCCGTTGCTATGGTCTACTTTAAGGGGTGGCCCCCTGAAATATTTCTGAATCCTGTGATTGCTTTGTCGTGAAAGCCTCGTTGGGTTTTGATTTGGTTTTTCCGAGGTTGATCGAGTGTGTGTTGCTATTTGTGCACCCCTGCAGGGTAAAACTTTCTGAAAGCCGTGTCCGCGGTTATGGACGACTTGGAGCACAGTATCTCGATCATAGACAACTATAACTAAAGTAGTGCTATAAATTTGACTTTATAATGACTAGTAATCAGCTTCACTATAATGGAATGGCTAAATAAAACTGCCAACAATTGCTTGTTTGGGTTGTCGCTTGCGACCATTGTATCTGACTAGTAAGTATTGCAACTACAACGGAATGGCTAAAGAAAAGTACCAACAACTGCTGGGTTTTGGGGATATCTCATGCTAATTGTATTTGACTAGTAAGTGTCGCAACTTCAACGGAATGGTTAACTAAAAGTGCCCACTGCTTATTTTATCAGGATGACTATCTATACCTGACTAGTAATTGCTGCAACGATAACCGAATAAATAAAACTGCCAACGGTGTGAGTTCCTCGGTTGACTTACTCGTTTGGTCTCGAGGGGGAAACACCAGGATGGGTATGTTTGGTGGTAGTTTCAGGTTGAATCCGAATAGGTATTTCTTATCCCTATCTGATAGCCGCCAGTGGAATCGAGTCTCTATAGGTTGTTTAGTGCATGATGCGCTGCCGCTTCAGTCCACCATACCTATGTAGGCGAGGACCGCCGAATTCTAGCCTCGCCGTGTACTAGCCTCAGTACTGACCGCTCTCTCTTTTTCCTTTGCCCTTTGTCGGCACCCCTTTTGTTTAAGCAGGTTTTGAGATCGACGTCGTTAGCAGGGTTACCCTTCCGGCTTGGCCTGGGCAGGGTTATGGACGCCATTGGTTATTCTTCAGGGCTCTTAGCCCCATTTGCATCTTGTCCGTAGTCGGATGCTTCCTCTTTTCAAGGTGATTTGGATCTTTGTACCGTATATCTGTATTCTTGACTCATGGAGTCGTGTTGTATATATCTGTTCTGTGGGTCCCATCGAGGACTGTTGTGTAATGTTATTACTTCGTTTTCCACCCGCACGAAAGTGCCTGGTGGGCACCATTGAATCGTTTCTATGCGGGTTTGGCGGGAATCGCTGAAACTTGGATAGGGTCGATTCTGAGGGTGTTACACTCCCCTCAACTCCCAAATGGTAGTATGCTACAAAGAAATGTGGCAAAAATAGTTATGCATTGAGCTTTTGGCACATTAGGTAAATCGCAATATGTTTATCAAACCCAGAATGAAATTAAGATATAAGTATTACTTGTATGGATTATAGGAAAATTTCCACAAGCAACACTATTTGATTCACATAGATTTTTGTGAATGGTGAAATTCACCTACTGTTCCCTTTATAGTTGGTACAATCTACAAAATTATTTCCAACCATCACCACTAATAAAAGTTAAATTTGGTTCATTTGTAACCATTAATACAAATTCAAATTTCTCAGGTGTAGTAAAGGACACGTAGCATCTCCTTTTTCCATGTTTTGACTGAATACTTATTGAGCAAAACATATCTTGAATAGCATGGGAGAACCTACATAACATGTATGACACAATGAGAGGAAGGCACTTTAATGGAATAATAAGAGATAACCCCTTAAGATATTTTTATATATATGTTAGTCCCTTTAAATAACCCCTACAACAGATCTGAACATATATAAAATGATATGCAGATTCATATGTGTTTGAATAAGAAAATCGTACCATCTTCTCCTCGAATCCTTGATGTAGGGTAAACATGAAAAACTTGTTCCTCTAAGTCGTAGCAGTGCGCAAACCCTTCATGTCAAAACAAACACCACACTACATGATAAATCAGATCGTGAATGTGTAGTCAGATCGTGAGTGCAATCGCTCAGATCTACAAGATATGCCGACCATTTTCACAACCGAAAGGACAAACAATCCCAGCTAGTAGAGTTCACACCATGTTGGGTCAAGACGACAAACGTACCTAGGTAGTCATCGCCATAGTTCTCCTGGTGTTGGACCGTTCGCCGTCGACAGCTGAAAGAGTGAGGATGAGAGAGAACAATACGGTGATGAGATAGGACAAGGCGATGGTGAAAGAGGGAGGACGCGAGATCGTTATAAGCCCCAATATATAAATGCTCTGATATTTGTATCTAGTTTTTTAGGAAAGTAATAAGTATTAGCCTTTTGCGTCTGATTATGGGCCGATTCTCATCAAGATTGGTCAACCCTTAACTTTGTGGTCAAATATTTGTTTCACCTAAAATCAAATTTGCGAGAACAATTAAAAACGTTTCAAAAAAGATTTATTTACACATCCATGATGAAACAAGGCCTACCACACAAGCATACAACTTGAAGGTTACAAATTGTAGTTTTGGTACTTGCTTGACAAATGAAAGCATATTTTTGAGTTTGAGGGTGAATATTTTAAAATTTTCAAACCAAAATTGCTAGATACAATGCTAGAATAATTAGGCATGTGTTGATACACACTTGTACCAAATTTGAGTCCATTTGAAGAAAGGTAGATGAAAACATGGTACATAAGTGGCTCTTTCGAGTAGTCGGACATGATCGTTGACCTAACTACCCCATATTTGAGAGCGAACTGCTAAGGGAACATTTTTTAAAAGTTATTTATTTTTCATGCAAAGTAATTTCCACAAAATGACCAAATTTGAAGGTTTCAAAAGATTTTGAAAATTTCTCATTTTCTTATGAAATTTACAAGGTTTTGTCAAACCAGGGTTGACCAGAGTCTTTCAAGAGCTTCTGAAAGCATCTGAAAAGTACAATGGATGTTCTGTGGTCCCAATATGATGTACAACCACACAAGCATGCAACTTTAAGGTTTACAGATTATAGTTTTGGTACTTTCTTGACAAATAAAAGCCTGTTTTTGAGTTTGAGGGTGAAATTTTCAAACCAAAATGGCTAGATACAATGCTAGCCCATTAGGCATGTGGTGATACACACTTGTGCCAAATTTGAATCCTTTTGAAGAAAGGTATATGAAAACATGTTACACAGGGAGGACGCGAGATCGTTAGGAGCCCCTATATACTAATGTTCCGATATTTGTGTCTACTATTTTTGGAAAGTAATAAGTACTAGCCTTTTGCATCCAATTGTGGGCCGATTCTCATCAAGATTGGTTAACCCTTAACTTTGTGGTCAAATATTTGTTTCACCTAAAATCAAATTTGCGAGAATAATTAAAAAATGTTTCAAAAAAGATTTAACTACACATCCATGATGAAACAAGGCCCAACACACAAGCATGCAACTTAAAGGTTACAAATTATAGTTTTGGTACTTGCTTGACAGATGAAAGCTTGTTTTGAGTTTGAGGGTGAACTTTTTGAAATTTTCAAACCAAAATGGCTAAATAAATGTTATCATCATTAGGAATGTGGTGATACACACTTGTGCAAAATTTTGAGTCCATTTGAAGAAAGGTAGATAAAAACATGTTACACAAGTGGCTCTTTCGAGTACTCGGACATGATTGTTGACCTAACTACCCCACATTTGAGAGTGGACTGCTAGGGGGACATTTTTACAAGTTTGTTATTTTCATGCAAAGTATTTGTCACACAATGACCAAATTTGAAGGTTTCAAAAGATTTTGTGAATTTCTCATTTTCTTATGAAATTTATAAGGTTTGGTCAAACCAGGGTTGACCAGAGTCTTTCGAGAGCTTCTGAAAGCATCTAAAAAGTACAACTGCTATTCCGTGGTCCCAATGTGATGTAGAACCACACAAGCATGCAACTTGAAGGTTACAAATTGTAGTTTTGGTACTTGCTTGACAAATGATAACCTGTTTTTGAGTTTGAGGGTGAAATTTTTGAAATTTTCAAACCAAAATGGCTAGATACAATGCTATCTTCATTAGGCATGTGGTGATACACCCTTGTGCCAAATTTGAGTCCATTTGAAGAAAGATAGATGAACAGATGGTACACAAGTGACTCTTTCGAGTAGCCGGACATGATCGTTGACCTAACTACCCCACATTTAAGAGTGGACTGCTAGCGAACATTTTTTTCAAGTTCTTTATTTTTCATGCAAATTATTTGCCACACAATTATCAAATTTAAAGGTTTCAAAATATTTTGAGAATTTCTCATTTTCTTATGAAATTTACAAGGCTTGGTAAAAAAAGGGTTGACCAGAGTCTTTCAAGAGAGCTTTTGAAAGCATCTGAAAAGTACAACTGCTTTTTTGTGGTCCCAATATGATGTACAACCATAAAAGCATGCAACTTGAAGGTTACAAATTGTAGTTTTGGTACTTTCTTCATAAATGAAAGCCTGTTTTTGAGTTTGAGGGTGAAAGTTTTGAAATTTTCAAACCAAAATAGCTAGATAGAGTTCTAGCATCATTAGGCATGTGGTGATACACCCTTGTGCCAAATTTGAGTCCATTTTAAGAAATGTAGATGAAAAGATGGTACACAAGTGGCTCTTTCGAGTAGTCGAACATGATCGTTGACCTAACTATCCCACATGTCCGAACCCTCTGGGTCCCGTCTGGGTCCACCTGTCCGAAATCCTTTGGGTCCCACCTATCTGAAACCCTCTGGGTCCCACCTATCCGAACCCTCCGGGTCCCACCTGTCCAAACCCTCTAGGTCCCACCTGTCTGAACCCTCCGGGTCCCACATGTCATAACCCTCTTGGTCCCACATGTCTGAACCCTATGGGTCCCACCTGTTCGAACCCTCTTGGTCCCACCTGTCTGAACCGTCTCGGACCCGCCATTGGTCCACCTGTAAGAACCACTGGGTCCCACTGGTCATATGCCACGTCAGTAAATTACACTAAATTAACAAAATGTCACGTCTGTAATGATGACATGTCCTACACTCCCTTCTATTTTATAATGACAAACTTTTCATATATAGCATGACAAATATTTCAGTCACCTATTGCACACGATTGTTGACAAAACTAACATCGTTAACTAATATAAGTTAAACAATGACAAAATAATGCAAACCGTGGTTATGGATTTTTTATGGCACGACTTTTATGACAAAATTAGTGACAACCCATTTTTGTCAACAACATATATTAATTGAAAAAATATGGATATTAAGTGACAGAAGGATTATGTCAATAAATACAATTTATGTTGTAGTGGGATTATCATCCTATAAATACTATTACCGTACGTTATAGACATCTTATACCTCGTCTTGATGACATGCTTGATGAATTGAGTGGAGCCACGATTTTCTCAAAAAATGATCTTTGTAGTGGCTACCACCAAATACGTATGGCCGAGGGTGATGAGTAGAAAACCGACTTCAAGACCAAACTTGGTCTCTATGAATGGTTGGTGATGCCTTTTGGATTATCTAATGCCCATCTACCTTGATGCATATTATGAATCATATTTTGCATTATCTCATTGGGAAGAGTGTTGTTGTTTATTTTGATGATATCATTATAAATAGCAAATCGCTTGATGCGCATGTTACTCATGTCAAGGAAGCTATGGAAATTCTTTGAAAGGAAAAGATATATGAAAACCTTCCAAAATGTTCTTTTGATAAATATAAATTGGTTTTCATTGGATTTTTTGTTCCTTAGAATGGAATTGAAGTCGATTAATCCAAAGTTAAAGACACAAGAGATTGGCCTATTCCCAAAAATGTAAGTGAACTTCGAAGTTTTCATGGGCTTGCCGGTTTTTATCATCGCTTTGTGAAGGACTTTCTCTACTATTTCTTGTCCTTTAAACGAATTGACTAAAAATAATGTCACATTCGTTTGGGGAAAAGAACAACAAAAAGCATTTGATGAGCTTAAAAAGAGACTCACCAAAGCACCTCTTCTAGCTTTACCGAATTTCAAAAAAACTTTTGAGATAGAGTGTGTTGCTAGTGGTATTGGCATTGGAGGATTCCTTATGCAAAACGGACGTTCTGTGGCCTACCATAACGAGAAACTTGATGATGCACGTCTTAACTATCTGATTTACGATAAAGAACGTTTTGCTTTGGTTCGTATATTGTAAGTTTGGCAACATTACGTTTGGCCCAAGTAATTCATCATACACTTTGACCATGAGTCATTGAAATACCTTAAGGCTCAAGCTAATTTGAACAAAAGGCACGCGAAATGGGTTGAATTTATGGAGTTTTTTTCATACATTTTCAAGTACAAGAAGGGCAAATATAATGTACTTATCGATGCTCTTTCCCACAAAAATACCACCCTTCTCATGCGCCTTGAAGTGAATGTTTTGGGTCTTGATGACATCAAAAATTTGTATTCTTCCGACTTGTTGTTTAGTCCTATCTTTTTTAAGTGCTCAACTCACAAGGGATTTGATGAACTCTATTCGCACAAAGGTTTTCTCTTCAAACAAAACAAGCTTTGCATTCTGAAGTTGTCTCTCCAAATTTTTCTACTCCAGGAGTCTCATGGTGGAGGCTTGATGAGTCACTTTGCTCATGACAAGACATGTGAATTGTTGTCCACCCACTACTAAGTACTTAGGTTTTACCCTCTCGAGAGGTGGTGCACTTTCCCTACAAGACTCGACATGCATCGAGACTAGATCTTTTAGAAGCCTTCCCTTAGACCAAATGGACGTGTTCCATCCTATCACCCCTACCACCATCTGTCCATCTAGCTAAGTTATTGCAACCTATATGATCAAGGTAGAGCCCATATGCCATGTGGTTGCACTAGAATCTTCTCAACACTAAACATCTCAAATCTCTTTGTTCCTGGGTGGCTTTCCACAAGTGTGATACACCAGGGTAGTCCATATAAATGGGCCCTGAGTAACCACTCAACACAAACCATTCTCACCATTCCACCCAGGTGATTCATTCACATAGTTGTTTTATTAAACAAAACACAAGTCATAGACTTAGAAATATTTCATAGCATGAATAATCCACACTTGTTTTCTACTAGCTAGGTTAAGCATGATAACATGGCAAGTTTCCTAACTTAGGATAATTCTACTAAGACAACATATAGGATTTCCCATGCCATAGCTTATACTTAGAAAAATTCCAAGCAAGTCCTACTCAAAATATTACTAATACATAGTCAAAGTAATAGGACAAAATATATGAAGCACCACTTGACTTTTTAGTAGATAATCTAGGTACACTACTTGATCTTGCAATTTTCACACTCTTCAAAGTTCACTACAATTCAATCAAGCAAGTCACACATTTCAAAACTAGCATTCAAACAATTCACCACATAAAATAATAAAAACAAAGAAATGCATGCAAGCATGCAAAAGAGTGTTTTATTTAAAAATTGGTTTCTAACAAGGTTCTAAACATTTCAAAACACCTACTGGTCATTTAGAAAAGTGGTAATTTCATTTAAAATCAAGTTAGTGAAAATAGCCCCTTTTAAATCATTTTTGTTTTGCTAGAAATACTTTTATTCAAAGGAATAATTCCTTGTGTTAGTTAAATTTATTCTTAAATCCAAATTTTAGTGTTTAGGGTCAGAGAGTTCAAAAAAAACCATTTGCAAAAGGTTTTACTCAAAAACCATTTTTAGAACAATTTTTATACACAAAATAGTCCTAGAAATGTTTCTGCAAAAACACCTAATTTTTTAGAAGCAAAATACTAAACTAAGGAGATAGTTGCAAATTTTACATTTTTTTTGAATCCATTGATATAAAGTTTGAAATTTTTGGACAAGCAGATAAAAAGTTATGATTTTTGCAAGTTTAAACATTCAATAGAACAAAATCTGGTTTTTAAATCGAAAGCTGGGCCACGTGTCAAGATTCTACTGGCTGATACCGCTTCGGCAGGATCGAGCTGCGTAGGACATTGGATTTAAATGGAATCGCACAACACATATCACTCGTACCGCTTCGTTTAAGTCATCTAATCTTATCCGCGGGATTCAGATCTAACGGTGCCAGAGTGCTAGGTCATAGACGGGCGACGCTAGCGACGGTGAGCGGCGGCGGTGCATCGGGTGGTGCCGTTCCGGCGAATCCAGGAAGCAAAGGAAGGGAAAGGAGGGCGTTACCAGATTCGCAGGGTCGTGGTGATGCTCAAGGTAGTCGTAGTAGGGACAGGGGCGCAAGGAGCCGTCACGGATTTCTCGTCGGAGATGCTCCTAGTGTCGGGCAAGAACTGTCGTCGTCGAAGGTGAACCTGTAGGTCACGACTCACGCGTGAGTGATTGGCGAGAATCAGGAGATTCATAGGACCAGGGCGAACAAGATAGTATGAGTCCACGAACGAGGCGCGCACGGGTTAGGTCGCTAGGACTCACCGGAGTTGCGGGGGTCGTCGGTGGCGCTCAGACGAGGATGGAGTCGACGCTCTGGGGCACGCGCGAGCAAGCAAGGACTACTGGCAGGTGCGCACGGCGAAGGCGAGCAAGTTAGTGAAAGCTAGCGGCAGGGGGAGGGCTGAGCTCGCCGAAATCGTGGTCGAGGCTCGTCGGAGGCAGCGACGGTGCAGGCAAAAATTCTTGTAGCGTGGTGGCTCACTGGTAGAGGGGTTTGAGGGGAAATGGAGAGGAGAGGGAGGCGATTAATAGGGCGAGGTCGCTGGAGTGATTCACTGCGTCAATCAATCGAATTCATTCGAATTGATTCAAACCAAAAATGGCAGAGAGAGAGGGCGGGGTCAGCGCGGGTGGAGACGATGATGACAACGTGGCATGGGGCCGTTTCGTCAGTGGGGGTGTGGGTTGGGTGCGCGGTGAGAAAGGGGGTTCGCAGGGAGAGAGCTGGGTGGGCTTTAGTTGGGCCAGGTTGGGATAGGGGTGTTGGGTAGGTTAGTTGGGTCATTTCTTTCCCTTTTTTTCTTCTATTTCTTTTTCTTTTTTTTCATTTATATTTTCTGTTTTCATTTAAACCAATTTGATTCAAGCTTCATTTTGAAATAAAATTTTACAAAACCTTTTCAGCGGGTTTTAAATCATTTATGAGTTGATTAGTTGGCCCACTTTGGAAATATTCAAATATTTTCTTATGGTTTAATTAATCATTTATATTAGGCATTTTGTCTTTATTTAAATAAATTTTTAATATGGTTCAAACCGATATAATTTTATTTAATTAATATTTTATTATTTTAATTAATTTGAATTACTCTTATTCCATTTGTTTAGGGATTTGGCCAAGATTTAAATTGTCCTTTAAATATTTCTTATTTATTTATTTCTTTCTTTATCTTATAAAATCCATATCTTTTTATTTATAGCTCCAAAATTGGTGATTCCAATTTGTATAGTTTTATTTAATATTTATTTATCTTTTTAAATCCTTTTAGGATTACTTTGTTCACAATTTAGTGTTGTTTTTAGTTAGGAGCTTTATTAGCCTTGGAAATTATTTCCTTTTATCTTATTAAATTCATAAGTTTTTATCCATGGCTCCAAATTGAATGAAATCAATTCCCATGCTTTTATAATTTTTTTTATCATTTTTGATCATTTCAAAATGTTTGTTGCTAAATTTTTATATCGATCAAAGCCATAGTCTTGGAGTGATCTTGGAGATGATTTATTCCATTAGGGTTTTGGTTTAACTTTTCCCAAGTGCTTTAAATTCAAGATTCTTTCCATGCATAAATGCATTTGACTTGGAATATTTGCTTGTTGCTTTTCTTATTTAAATTTTTGTTCAAGTAGGGTTTTGATGTTTCCCTTTAGAAGCAAAAAGTTTCTTTTCACTCTAAATTTCAACATTTATTTCTTTTGTTTGTTTATTTTTCATATTTCAAAATTTGGAAAATTTTGGGATGTGACAGACTACCACCCTTAAAAGGAATCTCGTCCCAAGATTCGGGAAGGCTAGAGGTTACAAGTTGGCTTCGATGCAACTAGGGTACTACCACCCTTAAAAGATTTTTAAGTAGATTACAACTTGGCTTACTTGGTCTCTTGGTGTAACTTCTCTGGACAATTGTTTGCATAGTGTCCTTTGTTACCACACTTGAAACCTGTGACAAGGTTGATGTCCCTCATAGGTTTGCTTGTCTTGTCTTTCTCCTTTTTTGTACAATGTGATGCATAATGGCCTAGCTCTTTGCATTTGTGGCACATCACTTGGCTAATATCCTTCTTCTTTTTGGGTCTCTCCAAAGCTAGAAGGGCTCTTAGTTCATGTTCTTCATATTTCACCACAAATGTGGGAAAACTTCCTCGGTTCTTAGAACGGTTCCTAGGATAACGTCCATGTTTCCTCTTTTGTCCACCATAGTGGGTTACAATGTATGGAGGTGCATACTGAGACTTGACTTTGTCTTCATCATTCTTGGGGGAAGTTGTTCCTTCATGGAGGTTTCCAAACATCTGATGCATTCCATCTTGTTTCATCTGTTGAACTATAGGATATATGGGGCATTGGATAGGAACATGATCATTTCCTTCACATAGGAAACATGTAACTTGAGATGTGGGGCATTGTTTAGTTGGATGTTTCTCTTCACAATTAGGGCATTGGTCCATATGCTCTTTATTAGTGTGTCCTATGTCTCCACATATTTTGCAAGCTTGAGTTCCTTCTATATTATCATCCTTGATATCATTGTTGTCACAATCTCTTTGGGAAGGGTTGCTTCTCATGTTGTTCATCTGATTGGTCATCTTTTGCAACAATTGGGATTGGGATTCCAAGAACTTTAGCATGGCTGGGTCTAACTCATTGTTGTTGGCTAAAAACTGGCTTGTCACTTGATTGAATTGGGCTTGGGTTGCTAGTATTTGTTCTCTCATGTGTATCTCTTGGTTGTTGTTGTCACCATCCTTGATGTTGGAGTTGTGGTCTCTTGGAGAAGTCATCTGCTTGGGTTGGATTGGGATTAGATTAAGCAAAAGATTCTAGAGGAAGAATTCTACTCAAATACAACAATTCACACAAGCAATGTGCAAGCAATCACAATCATGCATTCCACTCAAACAACAAGGTTCAAGCATATTTTTAGGCAACAAAACATTTTTGCTACACCACATAAGTTGGTGTGATCAATAAATCGATCTAAACTAAACACTAGTATGGGGGTCAAACTATAGGGTTCACTTGAGATCATTCCATTCTTCTTAGTTGTTACATATTGAACAAGATCATGGTATCCTTGGAAGAAATTCTTGCATCTTGGTCACAAAGTTCAAAGGTGATGATGGTTCCTCCTAAGTTGTGTTTCCTTAGTCTCCAAGTCTTGAGTATCATTCTTATCTCACTTGTAGTCCTTAGTGATGTCCAAGTTGAAGTTCTTGTTGAAACTGAAGTTGAAGTCATTGGTGATGGTGAAGTCCTTGCTCATGTTGAAATTTTTGTCCATCAAGTTGAAAAGGAAGAGATGTAGAATCAAAACAAAATGTTGAGGAAAGAATTTACAAGATTATTTGTAAATAAGTTTGAACAAATACAACTCCTATTTTTCTAAGGGGTTTTGTCCAATCCTACAGGCAACACAATGCTCTGATACCATCTGTAGAGGTCCCAACCTGATAAGGTAGATATCCCTATGTTTACAATGCTAGTCCCTGGATCGAATAGCTAGCATCCATAGTTTAAGATGTAATATCAAGAAACAAAGGTCATATTACACTTATAACCAGGAATAAAATAATTCATTACATCTTACATAGCTCATTTGGATATCTTATTACAATGCAGCAGATATAACTATATAGCATGGAGTCCTTCATCTTCAAGTGCCACAGGCAATCATGTTGGTTGTAGACTTGTAATCCCTACTCAACAAACTTCACTAACATCACACAAACCTGCAACATAATAAGTTACAGCCACAAGGGTCAATACATTTGAATTGTATTGGCAAGTGATACTATAGTGGAATAGTAGTATCTAACATCTATATGAATTTGACTAGGTGTAGCTTAGGCTTGCTTTGCTCAAAATAAGGTTTTCCTTATTAGTTGAAAACACTAAGTTTTTGTTTGTCAAAAATCACCCAAGGAACCACCAATAGAAATTGGTGAACCTTTCACCCTTGTTCAACCACAAGTTTTTAACTTAGAAATTGGGATGAGGAGATCCTTGATAGCTTCAATGTCTTTGATGCTCAAATTGTCCATTGTCGGGCACACGGCTAAGTACTTAGGTTTTACCCTCTCGAGAGGTGGTGCACTTTCCCCACAAGACTCGACATGCATCGAGACGAGATCTTTCAGAAGTCTTCCCTTAGACCAAATGGACGCGTTCCATTCTATTACCCCTACCACCATCTGTCCATCTGGCTAAGTTATTGCAACCTATATGATCAAGGTAGAGCCCATATGCCATGTGGTTGCATTAGAAGCTTCTCAACACTAAACATCTCAAATCTCTTTGTTCCTGAGTGGCTTTCCACAAGTGTGATACACCAGGGTAGTCCATAGAAATAGGACCTGAGTAACCACTCAACACAAACCATTCTCACCATTCCACCTAGGTGATTCATTCATGTAGTTGTTTTATTAAACAAAACACAAGTCATAGACTTAGAAATATTTCATAGCAAGAATAATCCATACTTGTTTTCTACTAGCTAGGATAAGAATGATAACATGGCAAGTTTCCTAACTTAGGATAATTCTACTAAGACAACATATAGGATTTCCCATGGCATAGCTTATACTTAGAAAAATTCCATGCAGGTCCTACTCAAAATATCACTAATGCATAGTCAAAATAATAGGACAAAATATATGAAGCACCACTTGCCTTTTTAGTAGATAATATAGATACACTACTTGATCTTGCAATTGTCACACTCTTCAAAGTTCACTACAATTCAATCAAGCAAGTCACATATTCAAAACTAGCATTCAAACAATTCACCACATAAAATAATAAAAACAAAGAAATGCATGCAAGCATGCAAAAGAGTGTTCTTTTTAAAAGTGGTTTCTAACAAGGTTCTAAACATTTCAAAACACCTACTGGTCATTTATAAAAGTGGGAATTACATTTAAAATCAAGTTAGTGAAAATAGCCCCTTTTAAATCATTTTTGTTTTGCTAGAAATGCTTTTATTCAAACGAATAATTCCTTGTGTTAGTTAAATTAATTTTTAAATCCAAATGTTAGTGTTTAGGGTCAGAGAGTTCAAAACAAACCATTTGCAAAAGGTTTTACTCAAAAACCATTTTTAGAACAAATTTTATACACAAAATAGTCCTAGATATGTTTCTGCAAAAACACCTAATTTTCAGAAGCAAAATACTAAACTAAGGCCATAGTTGCAAATTTTACATTTTTTTGAATCCATTGATATAAAGTTTGAAATTTTTGGACAACCATATTAAAAGTTATGATTTTTGCAAGTTTAAACATTCAATAGAACAAAATCTGGTTTTTAAATCGAAAGTTGGGCCACATGTCAAGATTCTACTGGCTGATACCGCTTCGACAGGATCGAGCTGCGCGGAAAATTGGATTTAAATGGAATCGCACGACACAGATCACTCGTACTGCTTCGTTTAAGTCATCTAATCTTATCCGCATGATTCAGATCTAACGGTGCTAGAGTGCTAGGTCATAGACGGGCGGCGCTAGCGACAGTGAGCGGCGGAGGTGCGTCGGGTGGTGGCGTTCCGGCGAATCCAGGAAGCAAAGGAAGGGAAAGGAGGGTGTTACCAGATTCGCAAGGTCGCGGTGATGCTCATGGTAGTCGTAGTAGGGACAGGGGCGCAAGGAGCCGTCGCGAATTTCTCGCCGGAGATGCTCCTGGCGTCGGGCAAGCACGGTCGTCGTCGAAGGTGAACCTGCAGGTCACGCGTGAGTGATTGGCGAGCGTCAGGAGATTCACAGGACCAGGGCGAACGAGATAGTATGAGTCCGCGAATGAGGCGCGCACGGGTTAGGTCGCTAGGACTCACCGGAGTTGCGGGGGTCGTCGGTGGCACTCAGACGAGGATGGAGTCGATGCTCTGGGGCACGCGCGAGCAAGCGAGGACTACTGGCAGGTGCGCATGGAGAAGGCGAGCAAGTTAGTGAAATCTAGCGGCAGGGGGAGGGCTGAGCTCGCCGGAATCGTGGTCGAGGCTCGTCCGATGCAGCGATGGTGCGGGCAAAAATTCTTGCAGCCTGGTGGCTCACTGGTAGAGGGGTTTGAGGGGAAATGGAGAGGAGAGGGAGGCGATTAATAGGTCGTGGTCGCTAGAGTGATTCACTGCGTCAATCAATCGAATTCATTCGAATTTATTCAAACCAGAAACAACAGAGAGAGAGGGCGGGGTCAGCGCGGGTGGAGACGATGATGACAGCGTGGCGTGGGGCCGTTTCGTCAGTGGGGGTGTGGGTTGGGTGCGCGGTGAGAAAGGGGGTTCGCGGGGAGAGAGCTGGGTGGGCTTTAGTTGGGCCACATTGGGATGGGGGTGTTGGGTAGGTTAGTTGGGTCGTTTCTTTCCCTTTTTTTCTTCTATTTCTTTTTCTTTTTTTCCATTTCTATTTTCTGTTTTCATTTAAACCAATTTGATTCAAGCTTCATTTTGAAATCAAATTTTACCAAACCTTTTCAGTGGGTTTTAAATCATTTATGAGTTGATTAGTTGGCCCACTTTGGAAATATTCAAATATTTTCTTATGGTTTAATTAATCATTTATATTAGGCATTTTGTCTTTATTTAAATAAATTTTTAATATGGTTCAAACCGATATAATTTTTTTTAATTAATATTTTATTATTTTAATTAATTTGAATTACTATTATTCCATTTGTTTAGGGATTTGGCCAAGATTTAAATTGTCCTTTAAATATTTCTTATTTATTTATTTCATTATCTTATAAAATCCATATCTTTTTATTTATAGCTCCAAAATTGGCGATTCCAATTTGTATAGTTTTATTTAATATTTATTTATCATTTTAAATCCTTTTAGGATTAGTTTGTTCACAATTTAGTGATGTTTTTAGTTAGGAGCTTTATTAGCCGTGGAAATTATTTTCTTTTATCTTATTAAATTCATAAGTTTTTATCCATGGCTCCAAATTGAATGAAATCAATTCCCATTGTTTTATAATATTTTTGTTTATCATTTTTTATCATTTAAAAATGTTTGTTGCTGAATTTTTATATGGATCAAAGCCATAGTCTTGGAGTGATCTTGGAGATGATTTATTCCATTAGGGTTTTGGTTTAACTTTTCCCAAGTGCTTTAAATTCAAGATTCTTTCCATGTATAAATGCATTTGACTTGGAATATTTGTTTGTTGTTTTTCTTATTCAAATTTTTGTTAATGTAGGGTTTTGATGTTTCCCTTTAGAAGCAAAAGGTTTCTTTTCACTCTAATTTCAACATTTATTTCTTTTATTTGTTTATTTTTCACATTTCAAAATTTAGAAAATTTTGGGATGTGACGGTCATACTCTCCTCCTCCCAAGATGTGGGGTTAAGAAAATGTCATATCAAAGTTCACAAAGATCAACTTGATGATTTGATACTAGTTCATCAACTCCTCGTAACACGCTTTCACCGTGCTATATTAATTGCAACCACCCAATACAAACTGTTGGGGCTTTATCACAAACAATCCCAAATGAAAAAAGAGAAAGAAAATAGAAAATAATGCCAACATCAGTAGCTTGACAAAACGAAGGTGATTCGCAATCGTTGTGCCCTCCGACTTAGTCA
Source organism: Avena longiglumis (assembly GCA_030063025.1). NCBI lineage: Eukaryota > Viridiplantae > Streptophyta > Magnoliopsida > Poales > Poaceae > Avena > Avena longiglumis. The sequence goes on along the minus strand of CP125973.1, from coordinate 440,937,399 downwards.
ACTCCACTCTAGATAGCCCCTCCCTACCCGGATCGACGCCACCCTCGATCTCCTTCCCATACAACACCGGGTCTACCCGCAGGCGTCGTCCTCCACTTCATTCTCCATCGCCATCTTCGCACTCGAGACAAGAACTTCAATCACTCTGACACCACCTCGTCTCCAATCCGCCCCCAGTCCTCTTCCGAAGTGTCACCTCCCTTCCAATCTCCTGACCCATCGCCAAAACGGTGCCCCTCCTCTTGGACGAGGATGCGCGACAACATCCCCTCCGGCCACCATCAAGAGCACGAGCACGGCGGTGCTACCGTGCCTCTCGCCCATGATAACGACCGAAATTGAGGCAAGGAGGGAGGACAGGAATTGTGGTGGGCACTACCGTGTCTCTCTGGTTCGATTTGAGATGCGGGTGCAACGCGCCGTGCGAGGAGCAAGGATTGGGTCACCGGGGAGTATGGGGCGACGTGCAAGGGGAGGAACATGGCACGCTCGATGGGGAGAAGCGGGGTTGTGCACGGGTGAAGGAGATGAAGGGGACGCGTGGGGTGCAACATGCACAAAAATATGCATTTTTTTTTTTGCAAAAATAAACACACTGCTAAAATTCCACATATTTCCTCAGAGGTAGGTCCTGCGTGTGCCACGTCGACAAATACATGGAAGCTTCTTAAATAAGTGGCAATAGAAAACACACTCAACGTCTTTAAAACATCTCTACTCTATCCCTAAATGGTTTTGGGGTAGGGGAGGAGAGGTGCCAACTATCATTTTTGGCACCAAGGACCCACCTGGCAGTCTCTTCACTATCTTTAATATTGGAATGTGATGGGACAGCATTCCTATGATTAAAAAATTATCTCGCTTGCCGCCGGACGCGGTATTAAGGACTGAGTAGAGATGCTGTTAGTGATCATAGGTATTCTAGGTATACAATGCCTAATCCAAACCGGGATGATAAGCTCGTGAACTACTCATGTATTTTACTTTTTGCAAGCGTAGTTTTTATGTGAATTTGTTCAACTTCTACGTGCACTGCAGTGGGTGCTTGTATTCTCCACGGTGTCTCTTGGTTTAAGGAAAATGAAAGATCCTCAGCAAAACGACAAGAAAAGGACTTTTGACCGAAACACAAAGCATTCGGAAGAGACGAGGCGTTCAAACTTGAAAGGCTGCCAGCCCCTGCTCCCGGCAGCTCGCTCAGCTCTGCGCCAGCCCTTCACAGCAGGAGCACCCACGCTCTCCCCTCCTCCCTTTCGTCGCGACTTGCGAGCCCAGCCCATCCCAATTCCCAAATGGCGCCTCCGTCCTCTTCCTCTGCCCCGCCGCCGCCATCTTCGTGGGTCATCCTAGGCAGCATCCCACGCGTCTCCGCCGGGGCGGACGGTACCGAAGTCTCCGTCGCGCTCACGGCGCCGCCTCGCGTCTCGATCCTCACCGTCTCCCCGCGCGTCTTCCCCGAACCCGCCACGACACATCATTTCCCTTTCGTCCTCTGCGCCGACCCCTCCGGCTTGCTCCTCCTCCAGGCCAACCTGGCCTGCCCCGAGACCCAAGAAACCATCCTCCGCCGCCGTGAACAGTCCACGGTCATGAAGTACTGGACCTCGCGCTACTTCGTGCTTGACGCCACCACCTCCTCGGCGTTCCAACTCCCCGACCCCGAGCCAGCCTATTCCATCAAGCACCAGGCCCTCCTCGGCCTTGTCGTCGCCCCTAGCGGCGACGGCAACTACATGGTCGCGGAGCTCCAGCCCATCATCGGCAGCGAGAGGGCCACGCTCCTCTGCTTCTCTTCCGAGGTTGGCAAGTGGTTCAAGAAGCGCGTCGATTACCCGGTCCCGGCCCGTCCATGGACCCCCATCGGCGTGCTCTCGCACCACGGGAGGCTCTGGTGGATCGACCTCTCATGGGGCGTCATCAACTTCGACCCGTTCGCCAACAGGCCGGACCTGGGCCTCGTTCCCTTCCCGCCGGGAACGGTGCTGGAGTGCAGGGAAGGCTGGGGGCAGACCGACCATCACCGCTACGTGGGGGTCAGCGGCGGCAAGCTGCGGTTCGTCGACACGTACACTCGCGGCGGCGCCAATCCCAAGGTCACCGTGTGGACGCTGCCCGACCCAGACTCCACGGAGTGGGTGCTGGAGCACGAGGCGACGTTTACAGAGATCTGGGCAGACAAGAGCTACAAGGCCACCAGGATGCCCAAGAAGATTCCCGTGCTTGCGCTCATCCACCCCAAGAACCCTCGTGTCGTCTACTTCTTCCTGGAGAAGAACCTCTTCGGCCTCGACGTGCGCACCCGGAAGGTTGTGGACTGCAAGGTGTATGGGCTGGTTGCGCCACCCAGCTACTACATCGCCAGCCGCTTCGTTCGCGCTTGGGAGTTGCCGCAGCCGCTCCCCTCTGGTAATGCCACCCTTCATCATCTCCCTATGTTACCAATTTCTGTAAATAATAAATTAGATAATGTCCTTTATATGCACTGGCCTGCACGGTATGTTCCTTGCAAGTATCATGTGATAGAGCTTGGATATTTCTTATATGTCACTTCGGTTTGCATATGGCTACTAGATAAAGTGCAAACCTCGGTAAGAGGAATATGTGACCTCTCATAAAAATCAACCATATTTTTTATATGTCACTTCGGTTTGGATATTTCTTATATGTCACTTCGGTTTGCATATGGCTACTAGATAGAGCAGGAAGGATACCTTGATTCCTTAAACCATATTTTTAATTTCAGTAGTCTTACTGATTGATCGCTTGTTCAATCTCACACGTTGTTTGGATGAGGTGATCAGCAGGCTTTCAGTGTTTTCAATTGCCATATGAGTAATGCTATTGTGTTCATGAATACTCTTCTTCTTGAAATTTTGCTGATTTCGTGCCTCTGGAAGATCATTTTGTGGTGCTGCGTGCCCATATAGCATTCCGTCACGTAGACTAGTCCCATTATTTTTCCAAGCCTTAACGTAAGTTGACTGTTACTGTGATCAGAGTCCGCTTAAGAGCATAATTAACTAAACTGAAAATTCTTTTCACGGCATTGCTTCTTTGTCTAAGGCTATTTGTTATGTATTCATCAATAGCTGCCATATTTAAATAGTTCATGCATAACTACTTGATGATGATTTAAGGTTATAGGTCTGAAATTTTGCTCTCTTGCTGTCTTTGACTTCAGTTGGTTGCACAAGTCGCCTGTACATGTATACAAATTGATGCTGAGATACTAGCTTTGTAAAAAAATTCTCGAACACGCATAATGCGCTTCATTTGTATTAGAAAGGAGCTAGCTTTATAATCTTGACTAGGGACTACTATGCAAACTTTTGCTGTTGATTATTATAGGGATATTTCTGCTACTGTGCAATCTTGACTAGGGAGTAATTTATTAATGGGTAAGGGTGATTACTGATTACTTGTAGAATGCACATACTCACTGCTCCATGTGATAAGATATTAGTTGTACTCCTACCAAATTTCATGAGAACTAGACAACCATTTATACTTCACATATGAATAATTTAAACATTATTTTATCAATAGACCCTAGCACGTATTCAGATTTGTCGAAGCCTTGTCACCTTGTGTGTATTGAGTATTGACAATATTGTTTGTCTTTGAAGGAATGAATAAGTGGTGTAAGGGCATCAACCCGGCTGATAAAGCTAAAGGACGACTATCCCAGCCATCGCCAGGGGACTACCACTTGGTGGGAATGACAATGCAGACTTTCATTGGATGAACTGATGGAGGAAAATGAAGTAAGTATTTATGATTAACACTCTTCTTGGTGCGCTCGATATCCCCAACCTGTATGATCTTGATCACAACTTTACCTGTAGTACTAATGTTCTTCTGTCATAATTTCCTTTGATCCAGGTGTGATGCTCAGTTCAAGTTAATCATGTCCAGTCCTGGTTACCTGCAGCAAGTTTTGGCATCTTCGCGCAAAGTAGCTGAACTCGTTTCTGTTTTGGTCTATCAGAATTAGATGGGGAAAAATGCCGTAGGAACACTATCGCCTTTACATTCTTAGTTGTGTCTCGTAATGTTCATTTAAATGGTAGATTTCAGTAGCGCCGGCCTCTGAATCAAGGTCTCTTTAGTGGATGCTTCACTGAATTTGGTTGGTGCGTTCCCCTGACGGTTCAATGATTGCTTGCTGCTCTAATCTCCTGTTTTTTCGGCAGTGTTCAATGCTTATATGTTAGTATCACCTTGCCGCAGTTTCTTGTTGGCTTGTTGATATCGTCAACTATCTACGTATTAGAATGTTTCGCAAAAAAAAAAAAAAAAATCTGGAATGATAACAGGAGACGCACTTCCATGCGTTTTTCAGTGTTCATCGCTGCATGCCAATGTGGTGCAGGCATGTTGCATGCTTGGTTTCTGATCATTTGTATACGGTATCTGCAGAGTATCTAAAATGCAGGTCGCCCACTAACATTTATATTGCATTGTTTGCTAGTAGTACAAGAAATTACGCCAACAAGATACTGTGCGCGCAGAATCAGGGTATATGCCGGGGTCCTGACTCCTGCTTGGCCGAAGCACCAAAGATATTTTTGTGATTAAAGTGAATAAAAGTGTTTATATGCATAAGTTGATGAAGAGACCGAGGTGCTCTCCCCTATTTCTGAACATAAATGGTTTTCACTTTCAATTATATTCAGTTGGAATTCAGAAATTACAGACATGTCAACACGTAATAAAATAAATCGCATTTGGGTCAAGATGCTTTAGCCTTCATATGTACACACGAATTCAAATAAAAATTAAATTTTTGTTCTAAATTCCAAACAGAATATTACCTTTCACATATTTCAAATTATAATTTATGTAGATTCTCCAAAATGAAGACCCAAATCATTTCTGAAACTGAAAATCTAAATCGTCAGTGAATGTAATGTTTACCCTCATTTGATTTGATGTTTCTCCATTAATTACCAGAATTAATAATTGTTTTTGTGTTGCTAAGACGCCGCAAACATATGTGGACTGTTTTAGGAAAAAATATTGTGCATGATAGTGCATCGTGAAATTGGAGCCGTTGAGTTGTGCAGATTCTAACTTGCCATATTTTTGGCCATGTGTTGTTGTTGATTTGCATTTTTTTTTCCGATAAGGGGAAGTATATTAATGGGGTTTTTATTTTCGTGCCCTTGATTTCTTAGTTGTGCTCAGTTTTTCCCAAGTCGAAAACTGAGCTCCGTTCTTCATTGAGTTAGGTCTAAACCTCATTGTATTATTGGGTAGTTTGTGTTGTTCTATTTCCAACAATATTGATTTCGTATTATTTGGAGATTGGATGGTCAAGATATTGCGGTATTTGTTCCACCTTTTTTTTTGCCTATTTCATGCCGACGAGGGAAAAACTAAGCAAAACTAAGAAAATTGTGTATGAAAATAAAAAATCCATTAATTAATACCAAAAAGATATCAAATACACCTAGCCTCTGCACCAATTCAATATCAAGAACGAGTAAAGATAACGAGATGCACACAACCAAAAAGAGAAAAAAATTAAAAAAAAAGAGAGAAGTGGCATCCAAGTGACAAGCTAAAGCTACATGAGAAAAGGTCCTCCAACAGCATTGCCTTTCTAAAGGGAACGACACATAAGCATCATCATTGCCGGATCCAATGAGCAAAGTTAAGATCTTGGTTTTCACCCTGGAGAGCAAGTCTGAGCAAACTCCACGAAATGCCTTTAACAAGGTAACGATAAATAAGCACCATCATTGTGTGGTACAACCAATGAAGCTAGGACCAAGATTTAGCCGGAACTCAAGACGTGGTACTCATGGAGCACTACCAAATCTCAACCACCTGGTGCTCCCACCTCTGCATATCTTCAAGCCTTGACAATGTTGAACAACAAATTGAGCACCCTAATGGCTACAACGTCTTGAGGGTTTTGAGGTCACCTCCATATTCGACAGTCCATCCATGACCGAGCAAACACACACCATGGAACCAAGATATGGGACATCTATGGCATTGGGTATTTTGACTAGTGACGACAAGAAAGGTCACTTTCCATCAACGAATACACCTGCATCGATGCACGAGCAACGCTACCATGGACTAGCAGGAGAGGATGACCTGGACCTAGTCCACCAAATATTATCCCGTCATGGATCCATTGTAGTATTTCATCATCACCTCTGATGGCTGCATGCCACAACCTCAATGCCAAGGAGTCCCCAAGGATCAATTCCTGTATGTGGTGCTCTGTGTAGTCCTCATGTGCAGATCGGAAGGACAAATCCTAGTAGGAAGTAGCCATAGCAATGCATTAGGCCTACTAGAATACCATCACGATTGGATCTCACTTGGGAAAAATCCTCTGCCTAGGCAATGCCCGCCGATTGAAAAATCACCAGGTAACAACTGCTCAAGAGTACTACTCCCTTCCTAGCAACGGTATCTCTGTGATCAACATTGCCGTCATCTCGCACCTCCACCTACCTGACGCCTCCACCGCTTTCCTCTTGCCGCTGACCACCATTGTCCTTCCTGCCGGAACCTAGATCTACATGGAGGCCTGCCATCGCCATTGAATGTGTTGGCAGAGCCCGACACCGTCATCCAACAACGGCGGGATGAGGAAGATCGAGGAAGGGCGGTATCTGTGTCTAGGTTTTCTATCGTCGCCCGAGTCGCCCTGCCTGGAAAAAGCGGGGAAGTTTATAATCGACATGTTGATTTGCGTATGGGCTTGATTGTTTTGTTTGCGGAGAGATATCACGTATGTGTTGATGAAGTTTGATCCAAATTCATTAAGTATGTGTCAACACCCGGATTTTTAATCCCAGATGCCTGTTATGCCATACATCGCAATCCCAGGATTACCATTTTTGCGAGACATAATAGATTGGTACCATAGTTCATCATCCATTACAAACCATAATAAAATCTTACAAATAAAGGATCTCATGAACCAGTCTTAGTACAATTAAAGTAGCGGAATAATATAATAACGGTAGTGTGGGCGAGGCTCCATCTTCATGGTCACAGGCAATGCTAACGATGGGAGATGATCCTAGTTGTCGTAAACTTCCTACGGTCCATCATCCTGATAGTCCTCCATAGTCTGGCCATGGGAATAGCCAATGACAAAGCCATGAGTACTCTTTAAGTACTCGCAAAATATCACTAACAAGTAAAGTGGTTCAAGTAGGAATCCTAAGCTCTAGGTTGTTTTGCAAAAAGACAGGTTTATCTCTAACTGAGTTTAGAAGGAAAGAAAACTAGTTTAAGGTTTTATAACACCTAAGTGAAAACTTAGCTTTCACTTTCACAACCCTGTTGTGGTCAAGTCAAAGTCATGATTCACTTCACAAGTCATTTTAAAAACATCTGACGACAGAACAGTATGACCACTCCAACTGTCCATAACGGTGGACACGGCTATTCGAATAGTTTGACACTCTGCAGATGTGGTATATTTTCACCATAATATTCGATACATCCATTAGGAACAATCCTGAATTCACCATACTCAGTATGCGGATAATCAATCCTAACCTTTCAATTACACACCCTAGTATAGGCACCTCTCCTATGAGCTTGGCCTCCCAACCATGACCATCTGTCATCTTGGGAACTGCACAGGTGGACAATCATCACGAGGTAGCCTCAGCTCAAACCTCGGCCGCAAGGGAACCCATACTAAGGCATATAAACTTCCAGTCAAGTCCTACCCAAATTCGAGTATTGTGGTTGTACGGTAAAATTGGAATGGTATCGCATCCAGACAACCATCAGTTTTGTAAAGGGCTAAGGCTCATGCCTCAACATTTTCATCATCAAAATCACCTTGTGTTCACTAACACTTGTCAAAACATTTTGTGAGGACCGAAATTTAACCTCCAGACCTCCTGTGCATCTCGTCAATCCCAAGATCAAGTTGACGACACAGCAAAATGAATACGATTGCATAACGTTCAAAAAGTAATTATTACAAAGTTTGAATAGTAATAGCCACATAGTATAATGTCTTGTGACATTTATTACAACTAGAAACACAGCGGAAATAAAATGCGCAGCGACTCCATCACAGCCACACGCAGTCGATGTAGTCCACGAGGCCTCACTCATCAGCGTTATCATAGTAGTCGTAGTCCTCCCCTTCATAGTATTCTGAATTTCAACAAAAGTATTGCCATGAGTACATAGAGTACTCAACATACCCCTTATGCAAAACCTAATATAACTACATGTGGCTTTATGTGGAGGTCATATGGTTCTTTTGCATAAAAGACGATTTTATTTGCAACTGATAGTAGTTTTGATAAAAGCAGGTTTTGACGAAAACATGTTTTATTATCAATGTGGTGTTTCTCATCATTGTGGTTGTCCTCGACAACTCACCTACTTCATCAGATCCTAAGAAAAGGATAGAGGCAAAGAGGGAAGTAGCAAGATAAGTTCCTATATGTCAAGAAGGATTCATGTGTCGTCCATGACCGTGGACACAGCTATTCGAATAGTTTTAACTCTGCAAAGGTCGTACACTTTTCCCACATGACACAACCCCGTCGTGTTGCCCACCAGTGGCCACTGGTTTAGTACACACCATTTGGTGTACCGACAGATCGGAATCGTGACAAGGTCTTTTAGCTAGATCCCCCAAAGATGTGACGAACGGGTCTGGCACACGGAACTGAGAGTATGTCCCCAAATCGGTCCCCCATCTGTGCCGAAGGCTCCCCCGTAGGCAGACATCTCATCAGCGGTACGGCGACATCGACACCCAAGGCTGACTAACCTACTTAACCAAGCCAGTGGCCATTATAGCATGTGGTTATACGGTGGTCACAATCTTCAAATCCAAGACTTATTAGGCCCTCATGCGGCACGGATGACAGATTGCTCCAATCGCTCCTTCCCTTGATCCAGCTGCCGCCCACGCCAGTATTTAGATAGTAAGTTTTACCCAGAGGAGAATAGAGTATAAGGAAGCAACATCGGCTAGCTCAGTGAGCTCAACAAGTTTCAAAAGTGTATATGCGCCCCGAGGGTCACCCAATTCCTCCGAAGAGGGAAGAGCAAGGATCCTAAATATTATTAAGCATGGCTAAGCAATCTACTCTAAAATGATTACTACATAATCTCTACTCAGGGTATAATGTATGGCGACAAGTGTATCAAGGTATGTGTGTAACCAAAATAGCAGTAATATTTGTAAAACAATAAATAACATGCACTTGTAAAACATGGGATAATTATGAGAGGGGCATGCCTTCGTTGTTGTTGTTCTGCTCTTCCCCGTAGTCTTGATTCTGATCGAACTCGTCACTCCCTACTCGTCATAATGATAAACCACACATAAATACAAACTTCGAATAACCACAAATAAGATTCAAATAGGAAGATCCAAATAAAACAAACTCAAATAGACTTGCAATGTTTGGACGGTTCGGGGTATAAGAGTCGGTCTACCGTTCTCGACCAGTAATAATATTAGGAAAATAATATAACTTTGATATATCCTATATAGTTGGCATAGATTCAATATGAAACACAATAAGCAAACAAACATATGCTAACTAAGCATACACTTAGGATTACACGTGAAAATAGATACATGCAATAATACGCACAGCTGACGTACACCGACCATGAACCAAGCAACCTAACATTGACAGCACTATAATAAGGCAGCAATGCACTACCTGACATGGTTATGCTAATAAAATAAATAATCACACGACCTGACTATAAATCTATACTGATGCACTGAATTCTAAAATAGACAAACAAAGTACGTACATAGCTAGCAGCAGAACCCGATGGCATAAACATCTACAAGTATTTCACGGTGATGTACTGAATTCATCCTAGACACATTAAATCTGAAAAGCGTAGCAATATAGACTAACAACCATCATAAAGGGAAAATCAAATAAAAAAGAGAACGAACATGTATTACTAGCCATTACCAGTAGCGTACGTAATGCACAGGAACCAGTAGCTTTCAAAATAGATCGATAAACTTCTACGGTTCTCGCAACCGATAGCACGGGTGGGTTCCTAGAATTACTTAGCATAGTTTCTAAATTGGGCCCAAGATCATTAGACGTGTGTAAGCTGGTCTAATCTGCCTATGCTAACGATCGGCGTTCGGTTCACCGGCAACCGCGCAAACTACAAAACTAAAAGCAGAGACTATGTCTAGGAGGTAGCTATGATCTATTCTAACTCGTGGGTGCAAGGAAAACCGCGGGTGCTCACCGGTTGCGACACGATCGTCTGTGGAAGACGGTGAACCAAGCTTAAACGGCGGCGAAGTACGTCGTACGTGATCCACGACTTGTACTTCCGGTTTTAGTAATCAGCCCTCCTCCTCCTCTTGTTTCTTGTGGCGCAACAGCTCCTTCTCCCGTGGTTAGATTCATCGGGAACGCGAGCGGCATTCGGCGGCAGCATCCGAGGGATCAGATTGGTTTTTCGAGTTAGGGTTTGAGATGGCGGCAGCGGTGGACAAGAGCAGACATGGGAAGGCCTAGGGGTGCTTTTATGTGCCAACGATAGACGTGGTGTAATTACGGAAGAATCAGAGACGGACGTCCTGCAGCCGTGTTTTGTACGTGCTTCTGTCGGACTGTGTCCCGTGCGTGTGACCAAGGTGAATGATGGCTCCCTAACAGGCTGATATGGCCGGGCCTTTCCTGGGCTGGAGGTAAGAGCGGTGCCAAACTGTAGCAAGGAAAAATAAAACGAGCTTGAACGGTGAAGCATCGATACTAAAGAGAAGAATAGACATGAGAAAAGGACTACCCTATACGTATATGTGCATGATTAGAAGAATAGCACGATATACTATGCATGCATGCACGTGTCTTTGTATGAGCTAAAACCAAATTTTAATTAGCGATTCTATAAAAACCAAATTAAAAATAAATCGGCAAAACATCACCATGTGCAAATACGAATATTAGAAGATCAATCTATTGAATCATTTATTGAATTAATTCCTTATAGTTTGGAATAAATTTCAGAACTTTGAAATAAAATAATCTTTTATTTTATTACACGGTAGAATCCTTCATTTTAAAAATAAATTAATTCGTAAAAAATTAGGATGTTACAATTCTCCCCCCTTACAAGGAATCTCGACCCCGAGATTCGGCCTAAGAGAATAGATTTAGGAATTCCTCGCGGAGAGCATCTTCTCGTTCCCATGTCACTTCCTCCTCGCTGTGATTGCTCCATTGGACTTTGCAAAACTTGATAACATTCCTTCTAGTTGTCCTTAACTGCTCATAGAGAATTTTGACCGGATATTCCTCATAAGTCAAGTCATCTTGAACATCTATGACATCTAAAGAAGTTTTCCGAGCCTCTTCCTATGGCTTAGCAAAACATTTCTTTAACTGGGACACATGGAATACGTTATGCACCTTGGATAATTTCTCCGGTAAATCCAACTCATATGCGACCACACCGCGATGGGCTATGATTTTAAAGGTTCCAATATATCGTGGTGCTAACTTTTCCTTGAGTCCGAAACGGTGCATTCCGCAAAGTGGGGATACCTTCAAGTACACACCATCCCCTTTGTTAAATGCCAAATCATGACGACGTTTATCGGCATAAACTTTTTGTCTAGATTGAGCAGCTCGTAGCCTTTCCTGAATCATCCTTACTTTCTTATCTGCCTCTTCCAGGGTATCAGGTCCAAATACCCGGTTCTCTCCTACATCATGCCAATTGGGGAGAGTGCGGCACTTCCTTGCATACAAAAATTCAAATGAAGACATTTCCAGGCTTGCCTGAAAGTTGTTGTTATAAGAGAACTCTGCATACGGCAAACTCTTGTCCCAAGTGCGCTGACAAGTCAATGCACATGCTCTAAGCATGTCTTCCAAAATCTGGTTCACTCGTTCAGTCTATCCATCTGTCTGCGGGTGATAGTCCGTGCTAAAGTTCAACTGTGTTCCTAATACTTCATGTACCTTCTTCCAAAATCTGGAGGTAAATTGAGTACCTCGACCAGACACTATATTTTTAGGAACTCCGTGTAGGCAGACAATTCTGGCCATGTATAATTCAGCCAATTTCTCACCCTTATATGTAGTCTTCACTGGAATAAAGTGAGTTGACTTGGTAAATCGATCTATGATGACCCAAATAGAATAATATCCTGACGATGTCCTGTAATGAAATACATCTCGATTTCTTCCCATTTTGACTCAGGAACCTTGAGTGGTTGAAGTAATCCTGCAGGCTTCTGATGCTCAGCCTTGACTCTTCGACATACGTCACACTGAGACACATATTCCGCAATCTCCTTCTTCATGCTAGACCACCAGAAACTGTCTCGAAGATCATGATACATCTTCGTACTCCCCGGGTGTATGGAGTATGCTGATTCGTGTGCCTCCTTCATAATCGAATCCTTAAGCTCCTTTTGGTCTGGTACCAATAGACAATTTCGAAACCAAATGCTTCCTTTTTCATCCTCATTGTATTCAGGTGTTTCCCCAAACTTGATCTTCGCTCGAATCTCTTCAATTGCCTTGTCATTTTTCTGAGCTTCTCTAACTTGATCTGCTAGAGTGAACTTAACTTCTAGCACCTCTTCATTATTAGCGAGGCTAACATTCAGGTTCAACTTTCTAAATTCCTCATGCAACTTTGGTTGAGCTTTCTGAATCGTCAGGTTATTGCAATAAACCTTTCTGCTCAACGCATCCGCTACGACATTAGCTTTACCAGGGTGGTAATTCACGCCCATGTTATAGTCCTTGATTAAGTCCAACCATCTCCTCTGTCTCAGATTCAAATCGGGTTGAGTGAAGATATACTTCAAGCTCTTGTGATATGTATATATCTCACAACGATTACCAATAAGGTAATGTCTCCAAATCTTCAGGGCATGCACCACGACAGCCAAATTCTAGATCATGGGTAGGATAGTTCACCTCGTGCGGGCGTAACTGTCTTGATGCATAGGACACCACTTTGCTTGTTGCATGAGTACACAACCCAAACCTTGCTTGGAAGCATCACAATAAACTTCAAAATCCTTCCGGATATCAGGCAAGATCAGAACTGGAGCAGACGTTAATTCTTCTTGATCTCTTAAAAACTGGTCTCGCAAGAGGGTGTCCACTCAAACTTTTTCTCCTTCTTGATCAACTGTGTCATTGGTCTTGCAATCCTTGAGAAATCTTCTATGAATCGTCGATAGTATCCAGCAAGTCCGAGGAAACTACGTATCTCCGACACATTCTTTGGTTGATCCCAATTAAGTACCGATTCCACTTTAGCTGGGTCAACTGCTACTCCTTCATCTGAGATGACATGACCAAGAAAGTCCACTTGCTTCAACCAAAACTCACACTTGCTAAACTTGGCATAGAGTTGATGTTCTCTAAGCCTTTCGAGAACAATCTGAAGGTGTTTCTCATGCTCTTCTTCATTATGAGAGTAAATCAACACGTCATCAATGAACACCACAACGAACTTATCCAAGCAGTCCATAAACTCTTTATTCATCAGGTTCATGAAGTAAGCTGGTGCATTTGTGAGCCCAAATGAAATCACTAGAAACTCGTATAGACCATACCGAGTCACAAAGGCTGTCTTAGGTATGTCTTGTGGTCGGATCTTTAGTTGATGATATCCTGACTTGAGATATATCTTAGAGAACACTGAAGCTCCCTTCAACTGATCGAGTAGATCATCAATCCTTGGCAAAGGGTATTTATTTTTTATGGTTACTTCATTCAGGGCACGGTAATCCACACACATACGCATGGTACCAGCCTTATTTTTCACAAACAACACCGGTGTTACCCAAGGTGAGGTTCTCGGTCTAGCATATCCCTTCTCCACGAGCTCCTGAATTTGCTTCTTCATCTTAGCTAGCTCATTTTCCAGCATTCTATATGGTCTCTTTGCAATAGGTGCGGTGCCTGGAACTAACTCAATAGAAAACTCTATCTCACGGTCTGGCGGAAGACCTGGTAACTCCTCTAGAAAAACATCTGGGTATTCCCTGACCACTCTAACATCAGACACATCCATCTCCTTCAAGCTATTCAGTATACTATCCACTGCGGTTTGGGATGCTAACTCCGTTTTATAGTCCACCACAGTTCCATCAGGACTGGTCAGTGTTACCGCTCCAAGGCCATAATCTAGCATAGCCTTGTGTCTTGTTAACCAGTTCATGCCTAGAATGACATCTAACCCTTTAGAGTCTAACACTATGAGGTTTGCTAGAAACTCTACTCCTTCGACCGTTATGATCACTTTAGGAAACCTTAAACCTATCCTAAAAATTTCCCCAGGTGATTGTACTGCCATCTCCCGACTCATACCCTCAGTTTTCAAATGATGTTTTTGAACAAATTGCTTGGAAACGAACGAACGGGAAGCTCCTGAATCAAAAAGTATTGAACCATAGCATGAGTTGATTGGGAACATACCAAGAACAACATCTGAGGCTTCATGAGCTTGTTCGGTCGTGACATGGTTGACTTGACCACGCCCTGGTTGTCCCTGACGCGTGAGCTGTGCCTCCTGGGGTAGGCAGTATGCCTCGTCCATGTCCCGCTGCTGGTGTCTTGGCTGCAGACCCCAAATTGAACTTCACTGGTGTCGGCCCCGTGTTCTTCTTGCTCGGTCATGCTGCAGCAAAGTGTACCTCTACGCCACAGTTGTAGCATGCTTTCCCAGCAGTGTTGGCATGGTTTCCTCCGACTTCAGCTCTCGAAGTACGATATGCATTGTGCGAATAGTTGTGATTAGTATTCGCCGGCTTGGGAGCTGGTGCATGATAACATGGGTTATTATTGTTCTTCTGGCGTGAGCTCCCTGCCCCATGACCCTGCGGTGCCTTGCGCTTGCGGTGTTCCTCCAGTTCCCTCTTGGAGTTCTCTTGCAGAATTGCCTTGTTGACCAAACTCTGGAAGTTGGGGAAATCATGAGACACCAACCTATCCTCCAGACCTGGGTTCAGTCCCCTCGGAAACCTTGCAGTCTTGTCTTCTTCAGTAGGGATATTCGCCTTCCCATAGCGAGATAACTGTGTGAACCTGTCCCAGTATTTAGAGACTGACATCTTTCCCTGAACTAGAGCTCGGAATTCATTCCGCTTCAGTTCCATGAGACCGGCAGGGATGTGCGTAGTGCGAAAGGCTTCTGAAAACTCATTCTAGGTAATCCCCTCAACATCATCATGTGCATCATAATAGTTCTCCCACCAATCTGCGGCTACACCCTTGAGTTGGTGCGCAGCAAACCTCACACGGTCTTGAGCATTGACATTCACCAGATTGAGCTTCCGACGAATGTCCTTTAGCCAATCATCAGCCTCAATAGGGCCAGCCGACCCCCCAAAAGTAGGTGGCTTTGTCCTCATGAACTCAGCTAGCTTGGACTGCGGCGGCGGCTGGTTTTGGTTCTGATTCTGGTTCTATGTCCGGTGGCAGCGGCGGTGGTGGTGGCTAGTTTCCCTCATCCTCGGAGTCTGTATCAGTGTCATGGACTTCACCTTCGGGGAAGTTCCCCTCGAAAGCTGGTCCATGACCGCGTCCACGTCCACGTCCTCCGCGACCACGCCCTCTGTTGGCATTCATCCTGTTGTCATTCACACTAGGATTAGAGAAGAGGGAATATTAACTAACCCAACACCAGAAATTTCAAACATGGCACAGAGACAAATAGAACCACAAAAATTCCAATCCAAAAGCAATAATTTCATAGCTCACACACGATGGTTCAAACAAGCAAGAGAATTTAGCTACACCACATGCATAATGCATCGAACGGTAGTCTACTAGCACACACCACGTATATAGATAAAATCGCTAACGAGTTCTCACACTTATTTAATAATAACTCAACAAAGGTCTTCTCTCATGGTCACTATATTAATACTTGTCCGTGTAGGCACTCCGGATATCACATGTGGTTGTTCCGTTGATTGCATGGCTACGAGTCAAAAGGTTCATCTGTGGACTCCTCCTCCGAGCTAGCGGGAATTAGCTCTTCTGGCTTTGTCTCTTCCTGTGAACTGTCAGCTGAACCTTGTTGCGCTGACGACGGTGCTAGCAAAGCGAGAAACGGCGCCACGACAGGCCGACGCTTCAGGCAACTCTTCTGTGCACGAAGACACTTCTTCGTCCGAGTGACCATCATGCGAGGATGATTCCGGATTCTGCGCTGCGGTGCTTAATGCGCAGGTTGCTATAGTTCCGGTCCCTATCCTTCACCACCATGGACTGCCAGAGCGGTCGCCGTAGCGGCCTCGGCCTCCTGCATCGCTACGATGGCATCCTCCGTGGTAGCTTCAGCAATGTCACGAGCAACTTCTGCAGCGTCACGAGCAGCATTACCATGGCCAAAGCTGTGTTGGCATCCGCGAGCTGCTCCCGTAGAGTGTCAATTCGCTCCTGGTGGCGGTGGCTACGGAGAATTGCTTCATCTAGCATCCTTGTGGTGAAGACCAACTGGCGTTCTAGTCCGAAGTTCAGTGATGCCATGTGAATGATCGTGGGATCATCCTCCTCCTAACGGTACCTCTCGTCTTGGCGTAGCTGTCCTCCATCGTTCCGATAGGCGAAGTAATGGAACGGAGTGTCACGGAGCTTCTCCCTGTAATCCCACGCCAGCTTATGTAGTGCCTCACGAATGGTGCCAATGGTGCCCTCTGCGAAGTCCTCTCCGATCGCACTGAATGTGTATCCTCTAAGTCTCTCACTATGTCCAGGTGAGGTTAGACTAGAGTACACTACTAGAATCACCCTCACGTATTCCTCATTCCAAAGTGACTGTCTGGTACGTCCAGTAGCCTCCGGGTCGCTCTCATAGCCCAAATGGGTGAGCATGTCACGAAACTTCCGTCCCAGGTTGCCAAACTCTTCAATCTCATGGGTCGAGAAAATGGCCATCTACGAATATTTGAATAAGACAAGTATGATCAGTATCAAAATTTGTAGAAGCCAAAATAAGGTAGACAAGTTATAGCAAGAAAACATATTTTTATTTGTAACATAGCTTTAGTATAAAGTACGATACTAGGGCTTTCCATTCTAACTAAGGCCATGCGACTAGGTCAACGTCGGTTTTGATACCACTTCTGTGAGGACCGGAATTTAACCTCCAGACCTCCTTTGCATCTCCTCAATCCCAAGATCAAGTTGATGACACAGCGAAATGAATACCATTGCATAACATTCAAAAAGTAATTATTACAAAGTTTGAATAGTAATAGCCACATAGTATAATCTCTTGTGACATTTATTACAACCAGAAACACAGCGGAAATAAAATGCGCAGCGACTCCATCTCTGCCATAGGCAGTCGATGTAGTCCACGAGGCCTCACTCATCAGCGTCATCATAGTAGTCGTAGTCCTCCCCTTCATAGTATTCTGAATTTCCACAAAAGTATTGCCTTGAGTACATAGAGTACTTAGCATACCCCTTATGCAAAACCTGATATAACTACATGTGGCTTTATGTGGAGGTCATATGGTTCTTTTGCATAAAATCCAATTTTATTTGCAACTAATAGTAGTTTTGATGAAAGCAGGTTTTGACGAAAACATGTTTTATCATCAATGTGGTGTTTATCATCATTGTGTTTGTCCTCGACAACTCACCTAATTCATCAGATTCCAAGAAAAGGATAGAGGCAAAGAGGGAAGTAGCAAGACAAGTTCCTATATGTCAAGAAGGATTCATGTGTCGTCCATGAGCATGGACACGGCTATTCGAATATTTTTAACTATGCAGAGGTTGTACACTTTTCCCACACGACACAACCCCGTCTTGTTGCCCACCAGTGGCCACTGGTTTAGTACACACCATTTGGTGTACCGGCAGATCGGAATCGTGACAAGGTATTTTAGCTAGATCCCCCAAAGATGTGACGAGCCAACCGGGTCTGGCACATGAAACTGAGAGTATGTCCCCAAACCAGTCCCCCCCATCTGTGCCGAAGGCTCCCCCGTAGGCAGACACCTCATCAGCGGTACGGCGACATCGACACCTAAGGCTGACTAACCTACTTAACCAAGCCACTGCCCATTATAGCATGTGGTTGTACGGTGGTCACAATATTTAAATCCAAGACTTATTAGGCCCTCATACGGCACGGAGTATGGATTGCTCCCTCCCTCTAGTGTTTAGATGATAAGTTTCACTCAGAGTAGAATAGAGTAGAAGAAAGCAATATCGGCTAGCTCAGCGAGTTCAACAAGTTTCAAAAGTGTATTTGCGACCCGAGGATCATCCAATTCCTCCAAAGAGGGAAGATCCAGGATCCTAAATATTATTGATCATGCTAAGCAATCTACTCTAAAATGATTACTACATAATCTCTACTCAGGGTATAATGTATGGCGACAGGTGTATCAAGGTATGTGTGTAACCAAAATAGCAGTAATATTTGTAAAACAATAAATAACATGCACTTGTAAAACATGGGATAATTATGAAAGGGGCATGCCTTTCGTTGTTGTTGTTCTGCTCTTCCCCGTAGTCTTGATTCTGATCGAACTCGTCACTCCCTACTCATCATAATGATAAACCACACATAAATACAAACTTCGAATAACCACAAATAAGATCCAAATAGGAAGATCCAAATAAAACAAACTCAAATAGACTTGCAACGTTTGGACGGTTCGGGATATAAGAGTCGGTCTACCGTTCTCGATAAATAATAATACTAGGAAAATAATATAACTTGGATATATCCTATATAGTTGGCATAGATTCAATATACAACACAATGAGCAAACAAACATATGCTCACTAAGTATACACTTAGGATTACACGTGAAAATAGATACGTGCAATAATACACACAACTGACATGCACCGACCATGAACCAAGCAACCTAACATTGATAGCACTATAATAAGACAGCGATGTACTACCTGACATGGTTACGCTAATAAAATAAATAATAACACGACGTGACTATAAACCTATAGTGATGGACTGAATTCTAAAATAGACAAACAAAGTACGTACATAGCTAGCAGAAGAACCCGATGGCATAAACATCTACAAGTATTTCACGGTGATATACTGAATTCACCCTAGACAAATTAAATCTAAAAAGCGTAGCAATATAGACTAACAACCGTCGTACAGGAGGCAAACCAAATAAAAAAGAGAACGAACATGTATTACTAGCCATCACCAGGAGCGCCATCACCAGGAGCGTACGTAATGCACAGGAACCGGTAGCTTTCAAAATAGATCGATAAACTTTTACGGTTCTTGCAACTGATAGCACAGGTGTGTTCCTCGAATAACTTAGCATAGTTTCTAAGTTGGTCCCAAGATCATTAGACGCGTGTAAACTGGTCTAATCTGCCTATGCCAACGATCAGCGTTTGGTTCACCGGCAGCCGTGCAAACTACAAAACTAAGTGCAGAGACTATGTTTAGGAGGTAGCTATGATCTATTCTAACTCGTGGGTGCAAGAAAACTGCGGGTGCTCACCGGTTGCGACACGATCGTCCGTGGAAGACGGTGAAACGAGCTGAAACGGCGGCGAAGTACGTCGTACGTGATCCGCGACTTGTCCTTTTGGTTCCAGTAATCAGCCCTCCTCCTCCTCTTGTTTCTTGTGGCGCAGCAGCTCCTTCTCCCGTGGCCAGATTCATCGAAAATGCGAGCGGCATTCGGCGGCGGCGTCCACGAGATCAGATTGGTTTTTCGAGTTAGGGTTTGAGATGGCGGCGGCGGTGGACAAGAGCAGACAGGGGACGACCTAGGGCTGATTTTACATGCCAACGATAGACGTGGTGCGATTACGGAAGAATCGGAGACGGACGTCCTGCAGCCGTGTTCTGTACGTGCTCCTGCCAGACTGTGTCCTGTGACAAAAGTGAACGATGGCTCCCTAACAGGCTGATATGGCCGGGCCTTTTCTGGGCTGGAGGTAATAGCGGTGTCAAGCTGTAGCTAGGAAAAATAAAACGGCCTTGAACGGTGAAGAAGCATCGATACTAAAGAGAAGAATAGACATGAGAAAAGGACTATCCGTGTATGTGCATGATCAGAAGAATAACATGATGTGCTATGCATGCATGCATGCACGGTGTCTTTGTATGAGTTAAAACCAAATTTTAATTAGGACAGGCCTACGCGTCCCCCGGGGGATCTGTGGTTTTTATCCCCCGGGTCCCCAGCCAACCACGTGTCCTCTATTTGGATTCAAAATCCCGCTTTTGCTACATTTGTCCCGTTTTTGCTACATTATAGCAGAAAACGGTTCGGTCTAGAAAAATAAAAACAGACTCGACCTCGCCGGAGATTTCGCCGGAGACCTCGCCGGCGATCGTGTAGCAAAAAAGTTGTGCTATTGTAGCATATCCGACCTCGCCGGAGACTCGCCGGAGAATTTCGCCGTTAGACCTCACCGGAGACAGTGTAGCAAAAATGTTGCGCTATTATAGCAAAATCACAAAACAGTTGTAGCAAAAAAAAACTTATATTGTAGCAAACTCCTATTTCGCCGGATATCTCGCCGGAAAATCCAAGGCACCCTTGTAGCACTGCCGCGTGCCTATGTAGCAAGGGAGTTGTGCCGATGTAGCATTGCCCTCCTCCGCTTGTAGAAAAAGGTGCCGTCGCCGGAGAGCACGCTGTCGCCGGAGATGATGCTGGAGTGCTTCTGTCGCAAGACCGCCATGCCTATGTAGCAGAACCTTGCACCACTTGTAGCAAAAGGCAGCGTCGCTGGCAAAGAAGACACCGCCTGTTGTAGCAAGCGCCGCCACCTGTTGTAGCAGAGAGCCCTCGCCCTTGTAGCAGAGCGCCGCTACCGGCCGTAGCAGAGTGTCATCGCCCTTGTAGCAAAGCGCCGTCACCGTCCGTAGAAGCCCCACCACCCTTGTAGCAGATTGTCAGCGCCCTTGTAGGAGAGCGCCGCCGCCGGCTGTAGCAGCCCCACCGCCCTTGTAGCAGATTGCTGCTGCCGGCCATAGCAGCCTCGTCGCGCTGTGGTAGCGAACCGCCTCGCCTGCTGTAGCAGCACCGCCATGCTACGGTAGCAACATGCCTCGCCGCTGGCAGCACAGCGCCTCGCTGCTGGAATCAGGGGACACGGGATGTCTTGGAGAAGGCCGAAGACGACGGCAGCCTGGATCGCCGGTCTTGGTTCACACATGAGGAGGCGCGCGTGAAGTCTCCGGCAGCTGTGCGTGAGTTTGAGTGGAAGAGAAGGGGATAAGGTTGGAGGAGGATGCGTGGTCAAGCAGGACTCCCGCGTGGTCGTGGTGGGCTTCTCGTTTGCGAGCGACACGTCCACCCGGGGGATAGGAATCGCGCGATCCCCCGGGGGAGGTGTATCATTTTCCTTTTAATTAGCGATTCTATAAAAAACAAATTAAAAATAAATCGGCAAAACATCACCAGGTGCAAATACGAATATTAGAAGATCAATCTATTCAATCATTTATTGAATTAATTCCTTCTAGTTTGGAATAAATTCCAGAACCTTGAAATAAAATATTCTTTTATTTTATTACACCGTAGCATCCTTCACATTAAAAAATAATAATCCGTAAAAAATCAGGATGTTACATACTTCATTAGAATGACTCATCATTCTAAGGTTTTCATAATCATTTTCACCAAGTATTCCCATCTAAAGTGATCAAGTTTTATTCTTAGCACTAGCCACTAAAGTTGGGGGTAAACACTAATGAGGGGTGATAATCAAGTGTGACTTATCTAAGTATAATCTTATGCCTCAGGATGTCATCAAGTTCTATCTAACTTAGGCCAAGTTTTATGCTTTTTATGCCACCTCTAATATCTTTCCAAAACTTCACAAGCACATTTTAGAAGT
This sequence comes from Avena longiglumis, assembly GCA_030063025.1. Lineage (NCBI taxonomy): Eukaryota > Viridiplantae > Streptophyta > Magnoliopsida > Poales > Poaceae > Avena > Avena longiglumis. The sequence goes on along the minus strand of CP125973.1, from coordinate 440,915,560 downwards.
AAACAAAGAATTTTGATAAAAAAATTAATTAACAAAGCTTGCAAGTAAAACTGGGATTTGGTATAATCAAGTGGTATAATCACAACATGCCTAATGTATTGCATAGGGTATCTAGCTTTCACAGTTGCAAGTATTAGCTTGCTAGGATGGTTTGCATTAGATAGCTTGCTAAGTTAACTTATATTGTGAAGCTTGCATAGGTAACATGCAAGTGGTAGCTTGCCTTGTGCAGTACCGTGGTTGAAGTTCTCCTCTGCTTCTTCTTCGTAGTAGTCTCCTTCCTCTTTGTATCCTTGGTCGGTACTAGCGTCTATAAATAAATATGAAGTACACAATCACCAAACAATACTTAACTACTTCTATTTAGCACACAAGGGCTCACACTAGATGATCTAACATCATCACAATCATCACATGAATTAAGGCAATAGTTTTATTTATTTTATTTTAGAAAAATAATTTCTACTCATTGAAAAACTATTTAAGATTTAATATTATCCAATTAAAATATGGGATCATGTTGACACATGCCATCACCACATATTTCAGTACTTGAGAATGTGATTTAAAGTGGTGTCACAATTTAATAAGGTTTATTTTATTTTAATTAATTTAAGTGACTAGAAATGTCTATGGGGCATTATTTTATTACTTGTCCATTATTACTACAAGTAAACCTAGATATTTTTATATATTCAGAAAGGTATTATAAAATGTGATTTTTGAGAGCTGGAATCAACTCAAAAGCATTTATGGTTGAATTTTGAAAAATGTTTGAATGCAGAAAAGTCTCTGCCTTGTTATTTTTACTATAGGTGATCTATGATTCCAAATGATTTGAATCCAACGGGCTTGGATTAAGAATTTCCATACCTTCCTAACAAAATTAGTTTCATGCTATTTGATTTAGTGAAACTCTCTGAATCGATTTTTGAATCTACTGCCAGAACTAGATTTGAAAATAAATAGATAAATCTAAATTCAAACTAACTGGGTCACGCGGGAAATCTAACTAGGCCAGCCCACTGCACACAGCGCGCGCAGGGGCTGGTTAAGTGGTTGTCCCATGCATCAGTAAGGCAGGGGTGCGAAGTGGTACGGGCTAACTACGACCATAGGATTAGATCAAGGATCAACGGCTAACGGCCATCGTCCTCATCAAACAGAACACGACGGGATCGAACCCTAGCGTGGCCAATGGGGGTTTGTGGTGGCTCACCGGGGCTCAGGCGATTGTCGGTGATGGGGGCGAATGATAAAGTCGACGACAGCGGTTCTCCTGGTACTGGCGGCTCCTCCTAGGGTGGCTCCAATCGACGACACCCTTATCCTCCAATAGCGGCAGGCTCCGGCGAAATTACGGTGATGCTGCACTCGCCTTGCTCCGGGAAGAAGTGGGAACGATCAGTGAGAGGTGGGGAGTGAGATGGTGTGAAGAAAACGAACGGGGAAGGCCTCTTTTTATACTGCGATGAGGGAACCAAACGGTGCGTGCAGAGCTCGTCGGGGTCGGCGTTACAGTGAGCTACAGGCATGGCTGGGTCTAGGGGACGGTGCGTGGTCTCCTGGCGATGCTCAACGTCTTGATGGCGCAGCAAGGGGCGGTGCGTTCCGGTCAGAACACGCGGGTGCTCTGAGCGACACCGATGGAAGTTTTGATGACGCATAGTGGCTATGGGTCGCGTGGCGGCGAACGGGGATGTCTAGGAGGTTCCTGGGACGGTGGTGATCGCAGGCACGAACGGCGAAGGCGAGGCGCGGTCTGTGCGAGCGTGTCGAGCGCGGCGAGCTGGCGCGCTCTGGACATGGTAGATACAAAATGGGTGTGCGTGTTATCGATGGTCCACGGCTTGGCAAGGGTCGAGGGCTGGATAGAGGGTGGCGGTGGACGGTGGCGTGCTTCCTGGACATGGTGGCTAGGCGCGACGCTTGCTCCTGCTAGCTAGCCATGGTTGGATGGTCGGGGTTGGCTCGAGCATGCACGACATGGTGCATTGGGTAGGGGCTAGGTTGGTTCAATGCACTGGCTGGCACTGGGGGAAACAGGGGTGATCAATGGGGAACAATGGTTGGGGTGATCACTGCTCAAAACAGTGAAGTTTGGCCAACTTTGTTTTATGTCTCCAGGTGTTTGATAAAATGGCCAAAAGAATTTCATATTTGAATTTTTTGTTGAAACTTGGTGGGTACAATGGTCACATACTAGGTAGTCTCTGGTTGATTGGATTTGTCAAGGTGCACTGGTTTGGTTGGGTTTTGAGAAATGGTAATCTTACCATATGAACTAGATTCAATTTTCAAATGTCATTTGAATAGAGTTGCCAAATGTTTCTGTGGGTTTGCAAGGTGGGATTGGGTTCACTTTTACTTGGTCTAGCAAGGGGTGAAAAGAATTGGATTTGTTTATGTTTGAAATCTTGGACTAGAAACACTCAAAGTGGTCTAGTGAGCAAGATTGGCAAAAATGATAATTTGCTTATTTTGTTTGCTTTTGAATTTATAATGATTTGATTCTGCTTGGAATTGATTTAGATGATGTTGTTTCATCTTTAAACCAATCCTTTCCATTCACAACAATCAAACAAGTCCATTCAAGCATTCATGCATTCATCACACACACATGCATTCATAGTGATTTTAATTAACAAAAGTTTTTGTTAACCCTAATTTTGGGTGATTGGAATTGATAACTTTGATTAATATTTTTGTGATGTTACAAACCTTCCCTCCTTAAACGAAATCTCGTCCCGAGATTTGAGAAAAATAAAACTAGGATTTAAAGAGATCTAGAAACTCCGTCCTAATGTAGTCTTCTTGCTCCCAGGTAGCTTCGTCTTCAGTGTGGTTACTCCACTGGACTTGAGAAACTTTATACTCCATGTCCTGGTGGTTCTGAAAGCTTCCTCCAAAATATGGATGGGTACTTCAGGATACGTCAGGTCATCGTTGATCTCTATGGTGCGGTGATCAATATTCTTGAAAACTTCGGTCTTCTTCAGGACTTCTAGGCATTTGCGAAGTAACGAGATGTGAAACACATTATGCACGGCTGACATCTCCTCTGGCAGTTCCAGTTGATATGATACTTCTCCTCGATGATTCAGAATCTTAAAGGGTCCGATATATCTAGGGGCTAACTTTCCTTTGAGTTGAAAACGTTGTATTCCCTTCAAAGGTGAGACTTTGAGATACACAAAATATCCGATATTGAAGGCGAGGTCTCGACGTCTCTTGTCGGCATAACTCTTCTGTCTGGATTGGGTGGTCTTGAGGTGCTCACGGGTCTTGTGAACTTTCTCTTCTGCTTCTCGTAGGATGTCGGGTCCGAAAATCTGACTCTCTCCTACTTTCGACCAATTCAAAGGGGTACGACACTTCCTTCCATACATGAATTAAGATGGGGCCATCTGCAAATTGGCTTGGTAACTGTTGTTGTATGAAAATTCTGCGAAAGGCAGACAATCTTCCCATTTAGATCCATATTCTAACACATAAGCTCTCAACATATCTTCGAGTATTTGGTTTACTCGCTCCGTTTGTCCATCTGTCTGAGGGTGATAAGCTGTGCTGAAATCTAGTCGGGTTCCTAATCCTTCTTATACATTCTTCCAAAATCTCGAGGTAAACTGAGTTCCTCGATCCGACACGATATTCTTGGTGACTCTATGCAAACTGATGATTCTAGCAATGTACAACTCTGCTAGCTTTGAACTTTGATAAGTGGTCTTAACTGGTAAGAAATGGGCGACTTTGGACAGTCTATCTACTATGACCCAAATAGAGTAATTTCCCCTACTAGATGTAGGCAAACCGGTGATAAAGTCCATTCCAACAGAATCCCATTTCCATTCCGGAATCTGCAATGGTTGCAATAGTCTTACGGGTCTCTGATGTCCCGCCTTGACTCTCTGACAAATATCACACTTGTCTATGTAGCTTCCGATTTCTCTCTTCATCTTATGCCACCAAATTTGCTCCTTCAAATCCTGATACATCTTCGTTCCTTCGGGGTGGATAGAATAAAGAGTATCATGGGCTTCTTTCAAAATGGCTTGCTTCAACTCTGAATCTGTTGGCACACAGATACGTCCTTTGTACCACAAAACTCCTTCATCTTCGCTGAATCCGGGTACCTTCCCTGTACCGATACGATGTTTGATTTCGTCGATACTAGCATTTCCTTTCTGCGCCTCCTTGATCCGACTGATCAAAGTGGGTTGAAGTTCTATGCTATCCAAAAATCCTTCACTTACTAATTCCATTCTGAAATCCTCCAACTCCTTGTGCAAACTTGGTTGCTCCTTCAGAATCATGGAGTTCAAGCAACACGGCAATCTGCTAAGGGCATCTGCTACCACATTGGCTTTACTGGGGTGATAGTGGATGTCCAGATCATAGTCCTTGATTATCTCTATCCATCTCATTTGCCTCATATTCATCTCCTTCTGAGTGAAGATATACTTCAGGCTCTTGTGATCCGAATAAATTTCACAACGGTTACCCATAAGGTAATGTCTCCATGTCGTCAAGGCTAAAACTACGGCTGCTAGTTCAAGATCATGGGTAGGATAATTCTGCTCATGTTGCTTCAGTTGTCAGGATAGATATGATATGACTTTACCTTCTTGCATCAACACACATCCGAGACCGATCTTGGATGCGTCACAATACACATCAAAAGGATTCGTGATATCTGGCATGATCAAGATTGGGGCTGAGATCAATCTTTTCTTAAGCTCTTGAAAACTTGCTTCACATTTGTCCGTCCATTCAAACTTCTTATCTTTCTTTAACAATTGGGTCATGGGTCTTGCGATACTCAAGAATCCTTCTACGAACTTGCGGTAATATCCCGCTAATCCAAGAAATGCACGAAATTGGATTTGAGTGGTTGGGGATTTCCATTCTTCAACATCCTTAACCTTTGCAGGGTCAACGGAAATTCCTCCGGCCGACACGATATGTCCGAGGAATCCTACTTCCTGTAACTAGAATTCACATTTGCTAAACTTGGCATACAAATGATGCTCCCTAAGGGTTCCAAGGATGGTCCTCAGGTGTAGCTCATGTTCTTCTTCTAATTTGGAATAGATCAGAATGTCATCGATGAAATCAACGACAAACTTATCCAAAAAGTCCATAAAAATCTTATTCATGAGGTTCATGAAATAAGAGGGGGCATTGGTTAATCAAAAAGACATGACAGTGTACTCATACAGTCCATATCTGGTGGTAAAGGTAGTCTTTGGAATATCCTCTGCACGAATCTTGAGTTGATGATAACCAGTTCTAAGATCAATCTTAGAAAACACTTTGGCACCGGTCAACTAGTCAAACAGATCTTCTATCTTCGGCAGTGGGTACTTATTCTTAATGGTAACATCATTTAGCTTCCGATAGTCCATACACAAACGGTTACCTCCATCTTTCTTATCCACAAACAAGACAGGTGATATCCATGGCGACGCACTTGGTTGAATCAATCCTATCTCCAGCATAACATCCAGTTGTTTCTTCAGCTCCACTAATTCAGACAGGTTCATACTATAAGGTCTCTAGGCTATGGGTCCGGTTCCAGGGATTAGTTCAATAATAAACTCGATATCTCGATCTGGGGGCATACCGGGCAAAATATCTGGGAATACGTCGGGGTATTCACAGACTAATCTGACTTGGTCAATGGTTGGTTAGACTAGACTCTTGATGCATTTGAATTGAAGGGGCAAGGTTTCCGATACATGCTCTACTGATATTCCGGTTGTACTGGTCATGGTTATGGCTTTCTTGGCAAAGTCGATTAATCCTTTATGTTTCGACATCCAATCCATTCCTAGTACTACTTCCAAACCTTTGGTTCCGAGTACTATTAGATTAGCATAAAAATCTATGCCATGGATTCTGATAGGTACGTCCTTGCAAATTTTTCTAGATTTGGTGGTTGAACCAGGTATTTGAACTATCATAACATGCTTCGGTTTTGTTGGTTGAATCTTACTAGTTCATGCAAATTCTTTTGTAACAAACGAGTGCGATGCTCCATAATCGAACAACACTCTTGCAAGTACTGAGTTAACAGAAAACATACCCAGCACGACATCTGGCGCTTCTTGGGCTTCTTCAGCACTCATGAGAAACAGACGGCCGTTGTGGTTGAGCGAATTCCCTAGGGCAAATATCCTTCCAGGCTGAACATGGCGCTGCTGCTGAGCTAGGGCATTCACATTAGGGCCTGCTGAAAGCTTCTTGGGGAACTCATTGGAATAGTGACCCTTGGTTCCGCATTCATAACAAGTCACCTGGGACTTGTCCTTTCCTACAACAGGCATAGCATTGCTTCTAGTCCTTGGGACAGTATTGGTGTTGTTGGTGACATTGTTGTGGTTGAACTTGGGAGGTGCACGGTTGAAATTGCTGGAGTTGCAGGGGTTGTTGTTGTGGTTTCCTCCGGGCCTTGGGTTTCCTCCTCCACGGTTGGGATAGTTCGTACGGGTCATCGGGGGTCTATTGTTTCTTGGGGAAAATCCTGTAGATGGGTTGGGGCGATACTTTGGGGTATGGTGGGTTCCTGGTTGATGCATCATTCGATGTTTGCGGTTCTCATTGGCTTTGTTGATCTTGCCTTCCATCTGAATGGCAGAATCCACTAAGGCTTCAATGTCAGCGAAAGGAATGTTGACTATTACTATCTGCATCTCATCATGCAGACCGTTCAAGAATGTCTCCTTCTTCTTGGCCTCACTGTCAATCTCATCTGGTACATACATAGCTAATGACAGAAATTTATCATGGTACTCAACTACTGGCATCCTCCCTTGCTTCAATTCTCTGAATTCATCTCTCATCCTCTTGATTAAACCCAGTGGCACATGGGTTCTGCTGAACTTGAGTTTGAATTCATCCCAAGTCATCATTTGTCCTCCAGCCATGGCGCGAACGCTGTTCCACCAAGCTCTTGCATCTCTTGCAAACAGTACTTTCTCGTTGGCCTCCTCCTGCGACTTCTAAGTTGTTCTCCATGGTTTGCAGCCAATCATCTGCATCTAAGGGCTCTTCAGACTTACTAAAGACGGCTGGATTGGTGTTTTGAAAATTCTTGAGCTTGGATCCATGGTTGTACTGGTTTCCATGGCCTTGGTTGTTGTTGGCCATCTGAGCTATGTGTTGAAGGGTGGCTAAGTTGGCTTGACATTCGGCTCTTTCAGCTTCGCCGTCTGAAACCAACATATGCAAGATTTGCAACATTGGGTCCAGGGATGAACTGCTTCCTCCGTGAGGCATCTGAAGATTGATATAGATCATGAGAGAAGAGGGAAATTTCTAAGGTTCAGGGGTTTGTTTTTGAAAAGTTTTTAAAGTTTGACTAGGATTTTTCTAGCAACTTTCTTTTCATTCATTCATTCATTCATAGCACACAATACCAACACACACCACAACAAGGAAACATATGGTTTTAAGAACCATTCTGTGAAACTACGATATAGTGGGACTGGATACAACTTCACTAATGCTAGTGCTCAAGTTCTACTACTCCTCGGAATCGGTGTCTTCATCATCATCAATGAAGGCGAAGTCATCCTCATCGGTGAAGAAGTCCATGGCTTGATCCTCCAGGAAGTAATCATCATAACTGAGCTAGGAATAGGGGTCTCCACGGATGTCTTCCCCTACATTCTCCCTTTCCTCAAGTTACATGTCCCTCTCATGGATGGTCTCCTCCAAGTCTGTCACCTTGTGACGAAGGCGGGCAATAATGCGATCCTTCTTGTCCAGTTGACGGCGACGAGACTGGCGATCCTTCACAAGCATGGCAATGGTCTAGTCCTTCTTGACTGCGATGGCATAGTTATGGTTGGCGTAGGAACGGGCATTGTCCAACTCCTTCTGCCAGTCATACATCATGAAGCTGAGGTGGTCCACTTGATGCTTCAGATCTGGGTGATATGGTGCCTCCAGTGGCTGTCCCATAACATCACGCCTTGGATAGAACTCAAAGCGCGTGCCCTTGATCTGATTGATACTCTACCCACACAGACAGGCAAGAGCTTCCTGCATGGCCCTAGCAAGTCCATCTAGCTAGTTGTTCTCTCTTAAGGTGAACTGGACTCCCTCTGAGGTGTTGGCTTCAATCTTCCCTCGGAGGCTTGCAACAACCAGCCACTGCAATTCTCCTCCTTCTTGATCGTTGAGCTAAGCTCCGAAGAACTCGGGGTGCAGGCGCTCCAGAAGTTCCGAGATTTGGTCCAAACCACGCTCAAAGATGAGATCTCCTCCATTTCCCAACTGATCGAACTTGCTATACTTCACGTCCATCTATAAGAATGTAGGATGAGTAAGTTAGTAGAGTGATCAAGTGTGTCAAATTTTATGTAAGTTTGCAAGAATTTTTGAGGAACATGGATTTTCTTGAAAGAATCTAAGTGGTAAGAATGAGAATAGGTTTTCATAAATACTCACTTCTTTTGTTTTGAAACTAAGTTTTTGGTTCAAGCGTCCATTCTAAACTAGGATCTCCTATGGTCAGGATGGCTCTGATACCAACTTGTCAACACCCGGATTTTTAATCCCAGATGCCTGTTAGGCCATACATCGCAATCCCAGGATTACCATTTTTGCGAGACATAACAGATTGGTACCATAGTTCCATCATCCATTACAAACCATAATAAAGTCTTACAAATAAAGGATCTCATGATCCAGTCTTAGTACAATCAAAGCAGCGGAATAATATAATAACGGTAGCGTGGGCGAGGCTCCATCTTCATGGTCACAGGCAATGCTGACGATGGGAGATGATACTAGTTGTCGTAACCTTCCTACGATCCATCATCATGATTGTCCTCTTCATAGTCTGGCCACGGGAATAGCTAGGGACAAAGCCATGAGTACTCTTTAAGTACTCGCAAACTATCACTAACAAGTAAAGTGGTGCAAGTAGGAATCCTAAGCTCTAGGTTGTTTTGCAAAAAGCCAGGTTTATCTCTAAGTGAGTTTAGAAGCAAAGAAAACTAGTTCAAGGTTTTATAACACCTAACTGGAAACTTAGATTTCACTTTCACAACCCTGTTGTGGCCAAGTCAAAGTCATGATTCATTTCACAAGTCATTTTGAAAACATCTGACGACGGAACAGTATGGCCACACCAACTGTCCATAACCGCGGATGTGGCTATTTGAATAGTTTGACACTCTGTAGAGGTGGTACACGTTCACCACAATATTCGATATATCCGTCAGGAATAGTCCTGAATTCACCATACTCAGTATGCGGATAATCAATCCTAACCTTTCAATTACACACCCTAGTATATGCACCTCTCCTATGATCTTGGCCACCCAACCATTACCATCTGTCATCTTGGGAACTGCACAGGTGGACAATCATCACGAGGTAGCCTCAGCTCAAACCTCGGCTGCAAGGGAACCCATACAGAGGCATATAAACTTCTAGTCAAGCCCTATCCAAATTTGGGTATTGTAGTTGTACGGTAAAATTGGAATGGTATCGCATCCAGACAACCATCAGTTTTATAAACGGCTAAGGCTCATGCCTCAACATTTTCATCACCAAAATCACCTTGTGTTCACTAACACATGTCAAAAAAAATCATTAGAATGACTCATCATTCTAAGGTTTTCATAATCATTTTCACCAAGTATTCCCATCTAAAGTGATCAAGTTTTATGCTTAGCACTAGCCCCTAAAGTTGGGGGTAAACACTAATGAGGGGTGATAATCAAGTGTGACTTATCTAAGTATAATATCATGCCTCAGGATGACATCAAGTTCTACCTAACTTAGGCTAAGTTTTATGCTCTTTATGCTACCTCTAATATCTTTCCAAAACTTCACAAGCACTTTCTAGAAGTAAACAAAGAATTTTGATAAATAAATAAATTAATAAAGCTTGCAAGTAAAACAGGGATTTGGTATAATCAAGTGGTATAATCATAGCATGCCTAATGCATTGCATAGGATATCTAGCTTTCATAGTTGCAAGTATTAGCTTGCTAGGATGGCTTGCATTAGATAGCTTGCTAAGTTAACTTGTATTGTGAAGCTTGCATAGGTAACATGCAAGTGGTAGCTTGCCTTGTGCAGTGCCGTGGTTGAAGTTATCCTCTGCTTCTTCTTCTTCATAGTAGTCTCCTTCCTCTTCGTATCCTTGGTTGGTACTAGCATCTATAAATAAATACGAAGTACGTAATCACCAAACTATTCTTAACTACTTCTATTCAGCACACAAGGGCTCACACTAGATGATCTAGCATCATCACACATCACATGAATTAAGGCAATAGTTTTATTTATTTTAGAAAAGCAATTTCTACTCATTGAAAAACTACTTAAGATTTAATATTATCCAATTAAAACATGGGATCATGTTGATACATGCCATCAACACATATTTCAGTATTTGGGAATGTGATTTAAAGTGGTGTCACAATTTAATAAGGTTTAACCTTTTATTTTAATTAATTTAAGTGACTAGAAATGCCTATGGGGCATTCTTTTATTACTTGTCCATTATTAATGCAAGTAAACCTAGATATATTTATATATTCATAAAGGTCTTATAAAATGTGATATTTGAGAGTTGCAATCAACTCAAAAGCATTTATGGTTGAATTTTGAAAAATATTTGAATGCAGAAAAGTGTCTGCCTTGTTATTTTTACTATAGGTGATCTATAATTCCAAATGGTTTGAATCCAATGACCTTCGATTAAGAATTTCCATACCTTTCTAACAAAATTAGTTTCATGCTATTTGGTTCAGTGAAACTCTCTGAATCGATTTTTGAATCTACTGCCAGAACTAGGTTTTAAACTAAATAGATAAATCTAAATTCAAACTAACTGGCTCACGCGGGAAATCTAACTGGGCCGGCCCAGTGCGCACAGCATGCGCGGGCTTGTTAAGTGGTTATCCCCACGCATCAGTGAGACAGGGGGTGCGAAGGGGTACGGTCTAACTACGACCGTAGGATTAGATCGAGGATCAATGGCTCACGGCCATCGTCCTCATCGAACAGAACACGACGGGCTCAAACCCTAGCGCGGCCAGTGGGGGTCTGTGGCGGCTCACCGGGGCTCAGGCGATGGTCGGCGATGGGGGCGAACGACAAAGTCGACGACGGCGGTTCTCCTGGTACTGGCGGCTCCTCCTGGGTGGCTCCAATCGACGACACCCTTCTCCTCCAGCAGCGGCAGGTTTCGGCGAAATTCCGGCGATGCTGCGCTCGCCTTGCTCTGGGAAGAAGTGGGAACTATCAGTGAGAGGTGGGGAGTGAGATGGTGTGAAGAAAAAAAACGGGGAAGGCCTCTTTTTATACTGCGCTGAGGGAACCAAACGGTGCGTGCAGAGCTCGTCGGGGTTGGTGTTACAACGAGCTACAGGCATGGCTGGGCTAGGGGACGGTGCACGGTCTCCTGGCGGTGCTCAACATCTTGATGGCGCGGAAAGGGGCGGTGCGGTTCGGTCAGAACGCGCGGGTGCTTTGAGCGACACCGATGGCAGTTTTGATGAGGCACAGTGGTTACGGGTCGCGCGGCAGCTAACGGGGATGTCTGGGAGGTTCCTGGGACGGTGGTGATCGCAGGCATGGGTGGCGAAGGCGAGGCGTGGTCTGTGCGAGCGTGTCGAGCACGGCGAGCTGAATTCTCTGGACATGGTAGAGAAAAAATGGGCGTGCGTGTTATCGGTGGTCCACGGCTTGGCAATGGTCGAGGGCTGGACAGAGGGTGGCGGCCGACGATGGCGTGCTTCCTGGACATGGTGGCTAGGCGCGACGCTTGCTCCTGCTAGCTAGCCATGGTCGGCTGGCCGGGGTTGGCTCGGGCATGCACGACATGGTGCATTGGGTAGGGGCTAGGTTGGTTCAATCTACTGGTTGTCACTTGGGGAGACAGGGGTGATCAATGGGGAACAATGGTTGGGGTGATCACAGCTCAAAACAATGAAGTTTGACAAAATTTGTTTTCTGTCTCCAGGTGTTTGATGAAATGGCTGAAAGAATTTCATATTTGAATTTTTGGTTGAAACTTGGTGGGTGCAATGGTCACATACTAGGTAGTCTCTGGTTGATTGGATTTGTCAAGGTGCACTGGTTTGGTTGGGTTTTGAGAAATGGTAATCTTACCATATGAACTAGATTCAATTTTCATATATCATTTGAATAGAGTTGCCAAATGTTTCTGTGGGTTTACAAGGTGGGCTTGGGGTTTACTTTTACTTGGTCTAGCAAGGGGTGAAAATAATTGGATTTGTTTCTGTTTGAAATCTTGGACTAGGAACACTCAAAGTGGTCTAGTGAGCAAGATTGGCAAAAATGACCATTTGCTTATTTTGTTTGTTTTTGAATTTCTAATGATTTGATTCTGCTTGGAAATGATTTAGATGATGTTGTTTTCATCTTTAAACCAATCCTTGCCATTCACAATAATCAAACAAGTCCATTCAATCATTCATGCATTCATCACATACACACATGCATTCATAGTGATTTTAATTAACAAAAGTTTTTGTTAACCCTAATTTTGGGTGATTGGAATTGATAACTTTGATTAATATTTTTGGGATGTTACAGTATGCTAACTCCTAACGAGCGGAGTGAGGCCTATCGTCGTAGGCTTGGGCCGAGAGTCATCATGTATGGGATGTTGTGCGCTTTCCTACACAAAAGAAGGTCGTCCGCTATAAGTGGATATTCAATAGAAAGGAAAGTTTTTCTCCTAATGAGTCTCCAAGGTTTAAGGCAAGGTCAGTAGCAAAATGTTTCAACCAGATTCCAAATATTGATTATAATGATGTGTTCTCTCCAGTTGTAAAACATAGTTCCATTCATACATTTTTTAGTATTGTGGCTATGCATGATCTTGAGCTTGAGCAATTAATTGTAAAGACTGCTCTTTTGCATGGAGAGGCTTGAGGAGGAAATATACATGCACCAACCAGAAGGGTTCATAGTGTGTGGTAAAGAGGATTTTGTGTGCAAGTTAAAATAAGTCCTTTACGGCTTAAAACAATGTTCAAAACAGTGGTATAGAAGATTTGATTTGTTTATGTTCTCACATGGTTAGGTCTCAATATGATAGTTATGTTTACATTAAATTTCTTGATGGATAACCTATATACTTGTTATATGTTGGTAATATGTTAATTGCTTCCAAGAGCACGAAAGAAATCACTACTTTGTGGGCACACCTAAGTAGTGAGTTTGAGATGAAAGATCTCGGTGATGCTAATAAGAAGATCTTAGGTATAGAGATTACCCGAGATAGAAAATCTGGATTGTTATTTCTTAGTCAGCAAAGTTATATTGAGAAAGTTCTTCATCGTTTTAATATGCATGGTGCAAAGTCTATTAGTACTCCTATTGCTCCTCATTTTAAGTTGTGAGTTTAGCAATGTCCTTATACCAATGAAGAGTTTGAGTACATGTCAAAGATTCAATAGTCTAATGTTGTTGGTTTCTTGATGTATGCCATGGTTTGTTCACATCCTGGTTTATCATATGGTATGATTTTGATAAGTAGATACATAGCTAATCCTGGTAAATAACATTGGAAGGCTGTTCAATGGGGTTTTCAGGAACCTTCATGGCACTTCCAATGCTTGTTTGAAGTTTGGCAGGACCAGTGAGTGGCTTGTTGGATATGTGGATTTAGATTTGTTTCTGATTTGCATAAGAGAAGATCTCTCATAGGTTATGTGTTTAATGTTTGTGTTTATGTTGTTAGATAGAATACAACATTGCAGGCTGCTGTTGCCCAATCTACCACTGAACCGAATACACTAGTACCGCTGAAGCTTGCAAAGAATCTGTTTGGCTGAAAGGTTTGTTTGTTGAGCTTTGTGGAGATGATTCTTGCATACTTTGTTTTGTGATAATCAAAGTGCCATATACCTTACAAAGTATCAGATGTTTTATGAGAGAACAAAGAACATTGATGTCAAGTACCATTTTATTCGGGACATTATTGCTCAAGGTAAATTAAAGGTATGGAAGATCAACACTAATATTAATCTTGCTGATATGCTAACTAAACCTGTTCAGGTTGCTAAGTTTGACATTTGGTCGAACTTAGTTGGTTTAATTGATTAGCCCGAGTGGCTATTGGCGCCGAAAGTATTTTCTCTGTTGTTCAGGAAGATGTTGTTCTTGATGTCGTAAGAAGAAATTTGTCTCAAGGTGGAGTTTGTTGAAGTTTGGTCTAAACTCACTAAGAAGGCTAACTTCTGACGAGCGAAATGAGACCCGTCGCCAGAGGCTGACGCCGAGTCCATTGAGATAATCCCCGGCTGGGATAAGTCGTATTTGAGATAATCCCTGATGTTGTGTAAACACTCCTCATATAGTGAGGTTTCGCTAACTGACGCCCGTGGTTTTTTATCTCTTTGTTGGTGAAGTTTTCCACGTTAAATTCTGTGCCCCCGGCTCTGATTTCATTTTGTTCTTCGTTATGTGTTTGTCGTGTTTATAACATGTGCTAGTTTTGCAAGTTGCCATAGTTAAATTGGTTGTGGCTGGGTAATGTGGCCATGTGTATATTGGAGGAGATCATCTTCTCCTTGAACGCCATGCTACTCTACATGGAAGATCTTTGTGGAGAGCAACAAAACCATTATAATTAGCACAGTTGAGTAGATGTGTCTAAGAGAAAAAAAGAAAAAGAAAAAAGAAAAAGGTAGTCTCTTCGTTCAAAAATATAAGACGTTTTAGCTTTATGAATCGAATGTATTTAAACATATTTTAGTGTATAGATTCGTAGACGTTCGAAGTGAACGCATGCACTAAAAGACGTCTAGATACATTCATTTTATAAATCTAAAAGATCTTATATTTCTGAACGGAGGGAGTACGTAGCAAATGAAAAAAGTGATGGTAGTGGGATGATCTTGCCAATGTATTTGTGTTATTTCCACGGTACTCCCTCCGTTTAGAAATATAAGATCTTTTATATTAGTGAAGCTAATGTATCTAGACATCTTTTAGTATATATATTCATTTGAACCTACACACTAAAAAGCTCTAAATACATTTACATTATAATCTAAAACATCTTATATTTCTAAACGGAGGGAGTAGATAATACTGCACTGAGAAGTGAATTCTCTCAAACTTGCAGCTCGATCGGCGACCGAGCTTCATACGATTGAGTATTGTGCTTGTTGTTTAGAGAAGAAATGTAAATACAGCGAGTGTGACTATGATGATTGATTATTTGGCTGTGGAGGAGGGGAGAATAATTTAGGTGGGGTGTGAGAATGAGTGAGGTAGTGGACTTGAATGTTCGAGAATCCACTTTGGTATATGCGCTGCTTTTTTCCTTGTCGATGATGACGATTTGATTCACATCTCACATCCAAAACAACAAGAAGAAGCAAGCAAGCAAACAGAGCTGCTATGCTACTCGGTCCATGAAGCTAGCTGCTAGTTGCCTGGTGCTACTTTGTGAAAAAGCAAGGAAGAAAGGTCTGCTTTTCATCTGTCTTTCTTTCTATCCTTCCTAGCCTTAGCCTTATATGATGATGATTGCAAGCTTCCTTAATCAGCTTAGCTCAAATCAAGTGCTTGTCTGATCTTGTTAACTGATGCTAATCGGCCAACCATGTGTGCACACGTCTTCCATTGGCAACTTTAGCATCTTGTGATGGAGGCAGGCAGCCATCTCTCACAGTCCATCTACATCAGGGCAGGCAGAGGCTGGTGCCTTTCTTCTCCTCTTGTGTGAGAAATAAAGGGAGATGATGGAGAAAATGATGGTTGACGCAGCAACAAGCAAGCAACCACTCTGCAGCACTTCGTTACCAAGAACCGTGTAAGAAAAAACGATATGATCGCAAAGTCACAAAGTTCACCAGTGGTTATATCAACTAACCACAGAAAATATATATTGAGACCACTCACGAACCTTGTCTCAGCCTCAGTGCACCACCTCCCCTCTCTCCTCTTGCGCTCTGCCTGATCTTGACGACCTCCACCATGTCCCTCATCACCGATGATCCCGACGACTCGCCCAGGCACTGCGCCACCAAGCACCACCACCATCATGGCACCGGATGTGGCCGGTTCAGCGGCACCCGGCGCCGGCGGCTTCTGGTCGCAGCGTCGTCGGCAGCGACGTCCATCATAGCCTTGGCCATCATACTGTGGCTCACCCTCCGCCCTTCCGCCCCGCGCTTCTATCTTCTGGCCGCCACCGCCGCAGTCGCCGGCCCCAACGCCACCGGCATCGCGCGCCTCGATGCCGCCTTCGTGGCGCACAACCCCAACGCCCGCGCCGTCGCGCTCTACGACCGCCTCCAGCTCCGAGCCTCCTACGCCGGCGGCCAGCTCGCTGCGGCCACGGAGCCGTTCCAGCAGACGCAGGGCGACGTCGTTCTCACCGCCTTGCTGTCGTCCTCGTCGTCTGCGGCCCCGGCGGATGAGGTGGACGCGGTGGCCCGGGAGACGGCGGCGGGCGGGCAGTCCACGCAGCTGCTGAAGCTGCGCGTGGAGGGCCACCTCCGGTGGAAGGTGGCCGCCTGGGTGTCCGGCAGGCGCACCCTCGCCGCCGACTGTGTCGCCGTCGTGGTGCTCCAGCCGTCGCAATCGAGGGCCGTCGTCGTGCAGGGATCCCAGTGCGCCACCACCCTCCAATCCGATGAATAATTCTACACACTTACTTATATGTGCACCAATTTGTTACTTATAGTTGATTAACGTCTGCTTAATTACACTTAGTGTGTTTGTACTTGTAGCAAAATCTCTACTCTACTTAATTAGGAGAAGATCGAGCAAGGACATTACCAATGGATAGCACTACGAATCTAAAAATAGAGATAGCACCAATTGTTGAAAAGGTTGATCTTCCCTCGTGTGGAAAGGCTGGTTCTAGTGCACGGGCATTCTCCTCTTAGCATTTTCTTTTTTACAAAAAAGAAGAAGAAGTCAATCTTGTGTATCAGCCACGTCGCCATAAATCATACGAGTACTACTCCCTCCGTTTGAAGAAAATGAATGCCTAAAACATCTTATATTTTGAAACGGATGGAGTACATTTCAAAGAGAGTGTCTAGAAGTAAATCTAAACCTGGAATAGATTAGTGACACTATTATATAACAAAAGCGTATCAAATCATGTCACCCGTAAGTCCGTAAGTCCAAATTAAGAGTGAAAAGAGAAATACAAAAAAACTACAGAACAGTACATCAGTTGCAGTTACACTACCTGCTTAGAGGTCCACATGTCACCCGTGAGAGATACTCGAAAGTCCAAAATTTTAAAATATTTAAATTTTATCTACATGCTTTTGGAAAGCACCTTCACAATAATTCTTGATAAAGTTTGTAATATCAATTAACTTCGCTGGGTTATAATATCAATTAGCAAAGTTAGTTCCAAGAAGATGGAATCATCCTTATTGCTGAACAGTTCTTCTAAGAACAAATCTGTGAATGTAACCACATCTGGACTCGAATCGCTTAACAGTTCTTCTAAGAACACGTTTGTGAATGTAACCACATCTAGACTTGAAACAGAAGATAATTTATAAGAACAACCATGCTTTATTAGAATTTAGAAGATATTTTACCATCAACAAACTTACACTTTGAACTCACTACTGAACAAGACCTCTGGCAATCTATTCTTTCACAAGTTCAAATCGTCGAAAGAATCATCAACATAAATAAGACGTTGGACAGTTTAACATCCCAAATGGAGGAGAAAACTTGCCAGGTTCTCTGAAATACAGAAACGTAGAGCTATACTCAGTTGGTAAGCCATGGAAGAAGTTTTTTGCTACCTAGATTCAGCATGGTTCAAAATAGCACAAGGACATGATATGGGACTATGAGAGATACACTATTTTTCAGTAGTACAGCAAATACAGGCCTATGCCTAAAACTTGTACGAGTTGTGAAATTCTGTGGGTCAACCTTGAAATATTTAAGATATCAAGATGAATCGACCCATAGCAAGTAACCTCGGAGTATCTTACAGAGCAAAATGTTACTGTACATATAATCTTTAGCCTGAAAATGTTCTCATGGTAAACAATCCAATAAAGATATCATAAAAAAAGTAAAGGGAATTTATTGTCAAATGATACCAAGTCAGTTCAATAGTCAACTTTGGTTTCTGCTCTATCTTTACTGCATTCAGTCCATTGACGCTATGCTTTAATTAACATGGTTAATTTTAATAACTCGCACATAGGAGATGAAGATGAGTTCCCACCTCTCCATGCTAAGTAAGAGTTGTAGGGGTTCGTAGCTCAAGAAAATTCTACCGCATGAACACACACAAGTCAAGATCTATCTACTAGATTGTAGAAACGAGTTGATAGAGTACTCACCCTCGAAGATTCCAAAGCGGTTAATGAGAGCGGATTATCGTGGCTGATGTAGTCGTTCACTTGCCGATCTCAAGATCGCGTAGACGATCCTTCCGGCGCCGCGTTCCGGCAGCGCTCCTGCAGTCGGTCACACGTTCGGTATTCGATGAAGACTTTCATCTCCCTTGTTCCAGCAGGCAGCGGAGGTTGTAGCTCTCTCCTCGCGATTCCGACAGCACGGCGACGTGGTGTCGGAGTTTAGAGGGGAGATCCCGCAGGGCTTTGAGGGCACCGAGGAGGTGGTGTGGCTGGCGGCTAGGGAAAGGGACTTGACCTAGTTAGCGACTTGGGAGGAGGGCCTAGGGCGGCGACGACTTGGGATGGCCGGAGGCTAGGCTAGGGTTTGTTGTGAGGGGTAGGGGCGCCCTACACCTCCTTATATATGTGGAGAGGCGCCAAGGGGGAGGGAATCCTCCCCCAACATCACTTCATGTGGCCGGAAGCAAGGAGATGGAGGAATCCTCCCTTAGGTAGGCTACCTTCCCTCCCTCCACTTGGAAACCATTGTCCCAGTTGACTTATTCAAACTGGCCTTTTGTCTTTCAAACTAGAGTTTGATTTCTCTCTTCCAAGTGTCTAGCCAAGTGACCCATGACATGATGCAACCATTTCACTTTGTCATGACATATCCATGTACCCTTACCCTTCCGGATTGGTGGACCTTCTAGACCCTTCTAGAACATTACGGTGAAAACACCAAAACCATTCCCGAACTCCGGAATTGGACTTTCCTTATATGAATCTTATTATCCGTACCATTCCAGATCTCCTCGTGATATCCCGGATCCCATCCGAGACTACAAACTACATTCGGTCTCTTTACTCACTTTCCATATCTACTAAACAACATCAAATCCTTAAGTGTGTCTCCCTATGGTTCGTCAATTATGCAGACATGACCAAGATTCTTCTCCGATCAATAACCAATAGAGGAATCTGGAAACTCATATGGCTTCCACATATTTCTACGATTACTTCATGATCAAATGAACCATTTACATACGATACCAATTTCCCTTGTCTCGTGATACTTTACTTATCCGAGGTTTGATCGTCGGTATCTCAGCATACCTAGTTCAACCTCGTTACCGATAAGTACTCTTTACTCATTCCTGTGATATATGATCCCTTGTGAGCCAGTCACATGCTTACAAGCTAATTGGATGATATTCCACCAAGAGGGCCCAGAGTATATCTATCTGTCATATGGATGGACAAATCCCACTCTTGATCCAAGTGCCTCAACACCTACTTTCTGAACACTCAATGCCACCTTTATAACCACCCAGTTACGAAGTGGTGTTTGATATCATCAAAGCATCCATCCGGTGATGGTGATTAACATGATCTCATGGTCAAAGGATTTAGGTTACTATGTATCTGAAAGCTTATAGCAAACGGACTATTGAAATGACTTGATCTTTATGCTACGCTTAACTATAGAAGTATGTCCATCACACCATTCTCCTAATGATATGATCTTTTTGTTAATAACATCTCAATGTTCACGATCAGGAAACCATGATCATCTATTAACCAACAAGCTAGTATTACAAAGAGGCTTTACTAGGGACTCTAACAAGTTTACAAATCACACAAGTATTAATGTTTCCGGTTAATACAGTTATAGCATGAATTTAAACATTTATCATAAACACAAATATATAATAATAACTACTTTTATTATTGTCTCTTGGGCATATCTCCAACAGTCTCCCACTTGCACTAGAGTCAATAATCTTGATTACATGGTAATATAACGAACACCCATGGCAGTTTGGTGCTGGTCATGTTTTGCCCTCGGGAGAGGTTGATGTCTAAGCACTTCTATTCTTGTAGTAATGTTGTTGGGCCTCCAAGTGAAGAGGTTTGTAGAACAGCAACAAGTTTCCCTTAAGTGGATTACCCAAGGTTTATCGAACTCAGGGAGGAAGTGGTCAAAGGTATCCCTCTCAAGCAACCCTGCAATCAAGATACAAGAAGTCTCTTGTGTCCCGAACACACCCAATACACTTGTCAGGTGTATAGGTGCACTAGTTCGGCGAAGAGATAGTGAAATACAAGTGGTAACGGTGCCAGAAAATAGCTTCTGACTTGTTGTTGACGTGGGGTAACGGTGCCAGAAAAGAGCTTGACGGTGAGGTAAAGACTGCAACAAGCAAACATGTAACAGATCTAGTAGCAAACGGTGTTTCAATGTTTAGAAACAAGGCCTAGGGATCATACTTTCACTAGTGAACACTCTCTCATATAAATATCCTCTCTTCATGATACTACTCTTAACTACTCTCTGGTTGGACACTCTAATCCATGGTAGGGCTATAACAGCACACCTCAAAGTCTGCCTTCCCCAATATAGAAAACCCCACACTGTCACCTTGAGCACTAGATGGTTCCAACAAACACCACAATTTTATAGAGACATCCAACTCCAAATATAACTCATAACAAATATTCAATCTAGCCAAAGTTCCACAAACGTTATGCACGTTGTCACTTTCACACACGTGGGGAAAAGCATAGATCTATTAAAGCACAAAGAGTATTTATGTAGACTCAAACCTAAGTGCCACCATGGCGTGCAAGCTATCACTTTCACACGCATGGGGAGAGCAGAGATCTAATGAAGCACTTGAGTAGCAAGTTAGATCTACTTGATTACAAAGCTCATGACCACAAGATCATGCATAGAGAGAGAGATGAACACATAGCGACCGGTGGGAATCATGGGAATCGGCAATGGTGATGAAAATGGTGATGGAGATCGATGGATATGTCTCCGGGGGCACTTCCCCGTCCCGGCAAGGTGCCGGAACAGAGACTTTCTATCCCCTGAATCTCCCTTTTGGTGGCGGCGGCGCTACAGAGGTTTTCATGGATTTCTTCTGGATGACTTAGGGTTTTTGGGTCGGAGGCTTCTTACAGGCGAAGGAGGCAAGGTCGGTGGAGGGCCAGGGGGCCCACACCCCCTATGGGCGCCTCTAGGGCTTGCCCGCGCCTAGGAGGGTGCGACCACCCTGTGGCCCCCCTCCGGCTCTGTTTCGTGGTTCCGTGTTGCTCCGGGAAAATAATGACTTTGGCTTTTGTCCCATCTAATTCCGAGAATATTGATTTTATGCCTTTCTGGAACCAAAAATAGAAGAAAACAGGCAACTGGCACTGTGGCAAATGTTAATAGGTTAGTTCTAGAAAAGATATAAAAACACCTCAAAGTGTAGACAAAACATAAGACATGATATAAAACAAGCATGGAGCATAAAAAATTATAGATACGTTTTCAACGTATCAAGCATCCCCAAGCTTAACTCCTACTCGTCCTCGAGTAGGTAAGTGATAAAAAGAATAATTTTTAAGGTGACATGCACCATCAAAACCAAGATCAAACCATTTGCAAGCATTGAAAGCTGGGATCAAAGAACTCTAAACATGTGCATGAGAGATGGAGTTCTAACAATAGGACATAGTAACTATGCATGCAACATGACAAGCTACAAACAAAGATCATGAATAACATGCATTGAAAAACGTTTATTTGTTTCACATACAGAAAACATAGCATAGTGGCAATCATCTTGTCACTCATAGAGTAGCAAATAGATGCATAGGACACCTCAAAGTTCACAAGGGTGACTAGAAACAAGTAGCACAAGAACAAGTAATATCACAATATGCATCAATTAATAAGTTTTGGGACACTGCACACAAAATGACAACTATGCTCTCTTAATGGTGCCTAAAGATAGAAGGTGGAGACTCAATATAATGGTGGAAGAAAGGACCTTCATAAAGGAAGAAGGGATTTCAAGTTTCAAAAAGAGCTTCCAAAAATTATGGTACTTGTTAGCTTTTAGCCCTCATTGCCCCTATCATAAGCATCTTGAAGTGATTAAGGTTAAAGTGAACAAAGATGGAGTATATGCTTGGCGAAGTATAAGTTGGCAATCTCAAGTCCCTTGAATACGAGGGCCACACCTCATTCTACTTAAATTTAGTCACCTGTAAGTTCTTGTCATTGTAAGTATGTGCATATCATAGAGAACCGCCAACGGGGTACCCCTTGCACATGGTACAGGAGCTATCCCATAACCAAAATGACAAGGCAAGCAGACAATAAGCATCTCAGCAATCTTTTTATTTACCATGGGAATATGGTGTTTTTTTTTCTCTCTTTTCTCTTTTTTTAATGTGTCTCTTTTTTTATAAGAAGAATGCTTCATAGATGTCACTATGGTGATACTGCAAGTTTCCACCATGATTAGGCATGGCTTAGGCTAGCGGACGAGGCGTTTCTCTAACACATGATACAAACTCCATGGACTTACAAATTCCCTCTTTATTTCACACCGGTGACATCCATAGACAAAAGAGCATGATACCAACTTAGTACAAAGTACAAGTGCAGTGTTGAAAATGTCCCCCGTTACAACACGGTTCTTCTAATTCCAACGTATAAGTGCAAGCATATACAACATAGATGACACAATGGTTCAAATTTATTAGGGTCAAAGAATATAAAGTGTGTCATCAAGTTTGTGAGGGCTTTAATCACTAAGTTTTCACATAAAAAAGTACTTTTTAATTGGAAGATAGATGAAAACAAGAATATACTTGGAATGGTGTAACACACCATGCATAGGAATTTATAGTGGACACTTTGGAATAACTTGGGAGTTGGAAGCATGAGTAGAGCTTACTCATACAAGTGGAGGCTAGCAAAAGACTGGGAGCAACCAACTAAGAGAGCAATAATGGCCACAATCATGCAGAGCAACAAAGCATTACTAATCAAAGCATAGAGTGGTACTACAAGTCAAGGACTAAATGATCATATAGGATATGGTGACTTGTCATAGTCATAACATGGTGTGAGCATGTGCCAAGTCAACCCAAACAAAGCATCAAATGAGAATACCACAATACTATGCTTTTGCATGCTAAAACAACACATGATTCTTTCAAGCACACTAAGCAATCCCAATTGTTTGGAACAAGACATGCTACAGCAATAATCACTATGCATAAGGTCAAAACAAAACCTAGCATGTCATGTTAAAGTCTAAGTCACAGTCAATGTAAGCTCTTCTTGCACTTACAAGCAAGAACTTACTACTCTTTTCCAACACTAATCAACCTATTTAAAACAACTCACAAAGATAATAATCCATAAAGACTAGTGAGCTTGTATCACAAATCCAC
This sequence comes from Avena longiglumis, assembly GCA_030063025.1. Lineage (NCBI taxonomy): Eukaryota > Viridiplantae > Streptophyta > Magnoliopsida > Poales > Poaceae > Avena > Avena longiglumis. The sequence goes on along the minus strand of CP125973.1, from coordinate 440,891,984 downwards.
AAAGAAGAACTAAAAAGTTCTAAGCTGAAAGCACAAGAAAACTAAGGCTAAACACAGTGCTAGCAAAAGAGAACACTCACAAAACAATAAGAGTGAAAACTAGAGTGTTCTAGGCAATGAAAACAGAGTGTGTCTCTCTTCAAAAGAAGTGTGGTGTAACCAACCAACTTACTCAAGCAAACTAAGCCAAAAAAAAATAATACGCTCCAAGAATAACACAAAAATTCATGAAACAATAAAAACGAATTATCTAGAAAGTCCTGAGCTTTTTATTGATGAAGAAGGGGATGCCTTGGGCATACCCAAGCTTTGATGCTTGTACCTCTTGGATATTTCTTAGGGTGGCATCCCCAAGCTTGAGCTTTTGTCCATTCTTCATCTCATTGCATCATTCTCTCTCTACACCTAAATTTTTTCCTTCATACAAAACTTCACACAATCTTCATTAGCAACATTAGTTTATTCAAAAGATATAAGACCTCTAGCAAAGCTTTGGAACAACAAGGCTTTTTACTAAAAACACAAGATACTATAGTAACTCCTTCAAAAAGATCAATTCCCCAAAATAGAACTCAAAAAAGAATCAATAAGAAGCAAATGCAAATAATGGAAGAAATCTGTCAAAACAGACCAGCAGGTAAAAACCGATTTTTTTAGAAGACTGTCTGTTTCTCAAATAAAAAAGGTATGAACTAACGAAAGTTATCTAACATACTGGGAGATTTATTCGTAAATTTTCAGCTCAATCCGACTTACAGAGACTCCTCACGCATTTTTATGGTGGAGGACAGAAATCTGTTTCGGGACAGCAACTCCCCAAAATCTTACTTCCCTCTCATTAGAGGTAATTGTTGATACAAAAAGCAAACAAAAAGGATAAGGAGAGGTCATTACTGAAGTAATAACTTCCAAGACTCAAGGAAACTCTTGGGTTATCTCCCAACAAGTACTTTTCTTTAATGCCTTTAAGTTAGGCTTAATAGTTGAGAAAATGCTCTCATAAGAAATATGAATTGAAGTAAAAGAGAGCATCAAGAAGCAAATTAAAAACACTTTTAAGTCTAACCCACTTCCTATGCATAGGAATCTTGTAAAGAAACAAGTCATGAAAGCACAAAGCAACAAGCATAGGAAAGCAAAGCAAGTGCAACTTCAAGATTTTCAACATAAAGAGGGGAAACTTAATATTATTGAGATACATAAAACCATGTTTCCCTCTCTCATAATAACTTTAAGTAGAATCATGAACAAAATTAACAATATAACTATCACATGAAACATTCTTATCATGAGCCACATGCATAAAATGATTATTACTCTCCACATAAGCAAAGGCATTCTTATTAATTGTAGTGGGAGCAAATTCAACAAAATAGCTATCACTATTATTCTCATCACCATAATCATCAAAAATAGGAGGCATATTGTAATCACAATAAATTTTCTCCTCAATAGTAGGTGGAATGAAAATATCATATTCATCATTGTAATCATCATATATTGGAGGTTTGGTATCATCATAAGAAATAGAATAGCTATCTTCCAAAGCCGGGGAACTAAAAAGATCATTTTCATAAAAACTAGCTTCCCCAAGCTTAGACATTTCCATAGCATTAGCAACAATGGTGTCCAAAGAATTCATACTAATAACATTGTTATTAGCATTCAAATAAAGTTCCATAGGTTTTTTAATTTTCTCTTCAAACACTTCATGTACTAAATCAAGATAAACACTATAAAGTTCTCTAATTTTGTTGTTGTTTTCCATTAAGCCTAACTAGTGAAAACAAGAAACAAAAGACAAAATTGCAGAATCTAAAGGAAATAATTTCGAGCACTCACATCAGAGGATGTGAGTACCTTTTAGCTTACCTCCCCGGCAACGGCACCAGAAAAGAGCTGATGGCGTGGAGGAAAGGTAAAAACCCAAAACCTCCCCGGCAACGGCGCCAGAAAATAGCTTCATGTCTACGCACTTCTATTCTTGTAGACAGTTGTTAGGCCTCCAAGTGCAGAGGTTTGTAGAACAACAGCAAGTTTCCCTTAAGTGGATTACCCAAGTTTATCGAACTCAGGGAGGAAGTGGTCAAAGGTATCCCTCTCAAGCAACCCTGCAATCAATATACAAGAAGTCTCTTGTGTCCCCAACACACCCAATACACTTGCCAGGTGTATAGGTGCACTAGTTCAGCGAAGAGATAGTGAAATACAAGTGGTAACGGTGCTAGAAAATAGTTTCTGACTTGTTGTTGACGTGGGGTAACGGTGCCAGAAAAGAGCTTGACGGTGAGGTAAAGACTACAACAAGCAAACATGTAACAGAGCTAGTAGCAAACGGTGTTTTAATGTTTAGAAACAAGGCCTAGGGATCATACTTTCACTAGTGAACACTCTCTCATATAAATATCCTCTCTTCATGATACTACTCTTAACTACTCTCTGGTTGGACACTCTAATCCATGGTAGGGCTATAACAGCACACCTCAAAGTCTGCCTTCCCCAATATAGATAACCCCACACTGTCACCTTGAGCACTACATGGTTCCAACAAACACCACAATTTTATAGAGACATCCAACTCCAAATATAACTCATAACAAATATTCAATCTAGCCAAAGTGCCACACACGTTATGCACGTTGTCACTTTCACACACGTGGGGAAAAGCATAGATCTATTAAAGCACAACGAGTATTTATGTAGACTCAAACCTAAGTGCCACCATGGCGTGCAAGCTATCACTTTCACACACATGGGGAGAGCAGAGATCTAATGAAGCACTTGAGTAGCAAGGTAGATCTACTTGATTACAAAGCTTATGAACACAAGATCATGCATAGAGAGAGATGAACACATAGCTACCAGTAGAGACCTTAGCCCTGAGGAAGAACTACTCCCTCCTCATCATGGGAATCAGCAATGATGTTGAAGATGGCGATGGAGATCGATGGAGATGGCTCCGGGGGAACTTCCCCATCCCGGCAAGGTGCCGGAATAGAGACTTTTTGTCCCCTGAATCTCCCTTTCGGTGATGGTGGCGCTACATAGGTTTTCGTGGATTTCTTCTGAATGATTTAGGGTTTTTGGGTCGCAGGATTCTTATAGGCGAAGGAGGCAAGGTCGGTGGAGGGCCAGGGGTCCCACACCCCCTGTGGGCACCTCCAGGGCTTTCCCGCGCCTAGGGGGGTGCGGCCACCCTGTGTGACATGGATATTCCCTACGAGTAACCGATGTTAGTATACCTGGTCCAGCCCGACGGAAGGCCCACTCGACGACCTGCCAGGGTCCATGACGCCTATGACGTTTCGGCTGCTACGAAGCCATATGGACACGGATTCCCAAGCGCACAAGACAAGGAAACCTCAAGACTAGAGTTTGAATACAACTTGTAACCTACTCGTATCGGTACCTGAGACCTAGCCTCCCCATATATAAAGGCTAGGAGGGTCCAACGAGGAGGGCACGACCTACACACGCCATAACCCCCTGATAGACTAGACCACAACAGATCTACAGATATAGAGCTCTCGACTCATACTTTTCGCATACGCACCACCACGCCAGATCGAATCTGCGCACCCCTATAACCTTCGGTTCCGCCATAAAATCAAGAGCAGACAAGCAGGAGTAGGGTTTTCTGTAACTACCTCGGTGAACTACGCTCCTAGATACAAGCCTGGATGAGTGATAGTGGTTGAAATAGTACGGTGGGGCCCCAAAAGCCACTCACTGGTAGTCCTTTCAGACGTCCCAACCACTACCCTCTCAACGGAACTCAGACGGCGTGAGTCGGCGAAGGGATCAACTACGTACACAAGTGGGTATGTACGCAAGCCACCATACAAGAGTACATCAGAGCCAAACCATCTATAAAGAAAGGAAATATACCAACGCCATACGGCAAGATTCAAATGACCTAGATAAAGCTATAATTTAGGATAACTCCTCATACAACACACATCAGAGTATCATGCGGAAGCGGCAAACAGAATCCGAGTACGGATAAGAAGCAAATAGGCATAAGATGCCAGAGAAAATAAGCACATCCCAACAACAGGTCTCATGGATCCCCGTTCCCGGAATCTCTACACCGAACGATCGTTGCCCACATCATCGGCTTCTTCCACCCAGTATCCGTCCTGAGAAGGTACCTGTTCATCTGAATCAAGAATTTATCGTGTGAGACCCTAAGGGTACCCAACAAGACTTAATGCCTCTAAAGGGGACACAACCTGGGGTGACGCAATTGCAGCAAAAGATAAACCCTAGCAATTCTACAGATAAACGCTAACCATCCGCCTAACCAATGATAGACGAATGTCCGTGAATTTAAGTACAACAGTTATAATGGTAATCTCATCCGATCCATCCTCCTCCCTACTTACCGACAGGGAAGTGGACGAACAACCCCCCATCCGTTGGCAATTTTATTAACCATTCCACGAGTGTTGCACTATTTACTAGTCAAGTTACTTTAGTCAGATTAAAAGCGGTACTTTAGTTATGCTTATCTATGATCAAGAAACTGTGCTCCAAGTCGTCCATATCCGCGGACACGGCTTTCAGAAAGTTTTACCCGGCCGGGGTGCACCAATAGCAACACACGCTCGATCAACCTCGGAAAAACCAAATCAAAACCCAACGAGGCTTTCTCGACTGAACAATCACAAGATTCAGAAATATTTCAGGGGGCCACCCCTTAAGTAGATTCCGCAACGAAGCTAGCTGACTCCGAGACGGCCTCAAGGTTTGTGGGGCCGGCGGTAAACGACTGGGAACCCGAAAGTGTGGCTGGGCTTGTCGATACCACGTAAACGGGTCACCATCCTAAACAGTACAGTGTGCTCCTCGCACAATCGTAAATAAAGCAGTAGCATGGCATAAGTACAGGATAGTAAAAACACCTCAAACTAGTTTGTGGCCCCAAGAAATAAGACGGAATCAAGCTCTGGCCCAGGGGGGTCCCATATACCTCCCGGATGTGGATAGCGCGATAAATCAAGGAACAGGAATCAAGTACTCGGGGTCTTACGGGACACAAGTGAGCAGGAAAAACCAAATAGCAGATATTGCTCACCGGTGCCACTTTCTTTAGTTATCCCAGAACTACTCAGGTTAAGTTGTTTAGGTACCTCATTGTTCATCAGACTCTCACAAACCCTACACATGCTGTTCTACGACTCGCATGGCTCAAACAACTCCTATAGTAAGGCTCATGGGATGGAGGAACAAGCTTGGTGGAGTTTAAAAGTAAAGGCTATGCATACTTGGGATTCAATTTAATGCAAGCGCGACTCAATGATGCAAGAATAAGATAGAGGCAATAGGAACTGTATGTATGCAAGCATGTGGTAGTGCTTGCCTGGTATCTCAGTGGAAGCGAGGGACGGTACTGGGTAGTGCTCCTGGTTCTCTTGATATAACCCCTGCTCAGTGTCTATCCGAGAAAAACCAAACAAACAAGGCCAACATGAATATAGAGCACAAGCATATGAATAAGATGCATCAAGCAAACAATCATGCCATGGTGAATGATGCACAGTTTACATGGCAAGTAAAGTAGCATGGCATGGTGAGGTGTGGTGGACAAGAAAATAACATTTAAATGGGTTTTAATCACATTTCATTGCCATAACATTTGTTGTTCACTATATAATTATATGATGCATGCTGCAATTGAAGTCATGGATAGCATAGACAGAAAGGTCTCGTCGAGCTGATCATTTTAGACATATCATTTGTTAAATTCGGAGTTATATATCAAAAGTTATTAATTTATTAAGTTCCAGTGGCATTTTGTTGTAATTTACTCAACTTGAATAATAAAGTGCCCAAGATATATTTTGGATGGCATAATTGAGTTCCTCGCATTTTTCTGATGTGAAAACATATATTATTTACATGATTTGAATTTATGAATTTAAATCAATATTATAGTCAAAGTTAGTCAAGTTGGGTCAAAGTCAAGGTTTGACTAGATTTAGTTGACTTAGAAAAATATTCGAAATTAAGTTTTGAATCAGCATTCAAAATTGATTAATATTTCATATAGAGAGTTCCTGCAAATTCAAATGCATTTGAAAGATATGAACTAAATTAGACATATTCAATTTTCTGAAATTTTATTCAGTTAGGAAAAACATCCCGAGACTTTTTGCACCAAGGGCAAGCTAGCCACAGTCACTTACGCGCGGGCCACGGTGCTGACTTGGCTCTGAGCTAGCGCGGCATGAGGGGATGACAAGTGGCGGTGTGAGGGACTGCGGGTTGCGGTTCAAAAACTACAGGGACCCTTTTATAAAAATGCTCCGAAGGTCCTCTGACGAACTGGAGTTGGTTCGCGAAAACAGCGAGCTGAAGCGATCTTGCGAAGAGGTTGGCGAGCAAACGGTTGGGAATTCCTTGATGCCGCAAAAACCAAAATTGTAGAGGGATTAACAGGCTACAGGTTTGGTGTTTGGGGAATCTGCGAAGGGGGACTGTAGACGCCGGCAACCTCGGACAACAGAGAGGGTTCGGAAAGAACGGGACAGTTTTCAGAACGCAGGTTTTTGGCCTAAGATCAGAAGATGATTTCGAGAGCTACGATTGATGGATTCGGGTGCCGTGAGATGCTATGGCGAGCTGGATGTGCCCTCTACGCTTGAGTACGCTGGGGATCTACGGAGGTGGACGGAACCCGCCGCAAAACGCTAAGGTTCAGAGCGCCGCGCGTCTGCTGCTGACGTCGTTCGCGCGCGCGGCGAGTGCTGCCCGCAGGCGTGCGGCGTGCATCGCGCAAGCGGCGGCGGCAAGGCGAACGGGAGGGACGACTAGGGCAGAAGGACAGCGAGTGCCAGAGGGAGGAGGTCGAGGCGGCAGCTCACCGAGGAGGGTCGGAGACGGCGGTGGTGATCAAGACGAGGTCACGGCGGCGACGGTGAGCGTCGGGTGCACGGGGACGGCGTCGGCGTCGAGGTACTGGTGATGAAGGCCTGGTTCTGCAGGTGCTTCTCCGTGTCCCGGGGCTCGGAACGAAGACGCCGACGATGTGGGGGCGGTCGAGGCCGCGAGGATCACCAGGAACAGGAGACGGCTAGCGGTGGCGGCGACATGGTGCCAGCGTGGTCGCTCCTTGGAGGGGAAGAAGAAGGAAGGAGGGGAAACCGATCTGGGAGAAGGAGAGGTAGAGGGGGAAGGGGGTGGATAAGAAGGAAGAGGGGGCAGGTTGAGAGGAGGACGGCGCTGCTGCTGCTTTATGCCAGGCAACACGAGGAAGCTAGGAGGGACACAGCACGTGATCCAGAGAGAGAAGAAGAACAGGGACAGGGAGAGGCTGCAGGTGGGGACGACGTGGTGGTGGGGCTGGCATGGCAGGTAGAGGGAAAGAGAGGGGAGAGTGGCGAGCTGGGTAGGGTTTTGGTGTAGCCAAAAGGGAAGGGAAGAGTAGGATTAGCTAGGTTTTTGTTTAGCTAGGGTGAGGGGGATGGCATGGTAGCTTTAGGGTTTGATTAGGGGAAGATCATGTTAGGAAGCTGGAAGGGGAGGGGAGGGAGCACTTGTGTTTGACTTAGACTAGGGAGGGTTTAAATTTAGCTATCATGGGGTTTGGGTTTAGCTTAAGGTTTAACTTAGGGTTTAGGGTAAGGGAGGATTAGGGTAGATGGCAAGGGGTAGAAGAGGTGGAGATGGTACTTGACTTGGCAAAGCAAGCTTCATACAAGCCTCCCAAGATCCAAGCAAGCAAAAGATGGAGAGAGGGAAGGACATGTGATGGTGTGGATGCTCCTTTGGCCCATGCATGGTCCAAGCAAGAACAAGCAAGTTCCAAAGGAGAGGGTTGGTTGGAGCATGCCACATAGCACATGTGTGTGCATGGACCATGGTTAGGGGTTCAGATGATCAGATTTAGAGATTAGCTAGGAAGGATAGATAGAGAGGGAGAGCTAGGGTTTTATACTAACCAAACAAGATCAAGCAAAGAAGAAGGGATCCATTTAGAATTCCAAACAAAAGCCAAAAGCTAGGAAAGATGGTACTTGCATGGCCCATGCAAGACAATTAATGCCACAATTATCCTTGTGAGAACAAGGATATTAATATGGCACTATTCATCTTCCTTCCAAAATGTGGACAAGGCCAAGCAAAGATCAAGGGTGGATCCAACCAACAACATGGCTAGGGATAACTCAATAAAATGCCAAGCCCATATTATTGGATGGTGGAACTATAAGGTGGTGAAAGATAAGGTGGTGGAGTCAAAAGAGAGATGCCCCCAACTCAACTTGGGCATTTAACAATTTATCAAGAACCAAATACAATATCAAGAGGCAACTACAATTAATCATGCACATGAGATAAGAACCAAACAGGAAAAGGTTTTATATGATGCTCAGATGCAAGGTGATATGATGACATGAGCATGATATGATGATGAAGCAACAATTATATGTTGGAAGTGGCCCTTTTTATTATTATGACATGTAGCATTACAGGGGTTAGACAACTGGGATGCTACAACTCTCCCCCACTAAACAGGAATCTCGCCCCGAGATTCTAGGAAGAAGAAGAAGACACAAAGAGAGAAGGATGGTTGGCACGGAGTTCATCTTCACGCTCCCATGTTGCTTCATCAACAGAATGGTGTGACCACTGCACCTTGCAAAACTTGATGGACTTGTTGCGAGTCCTACGTTCTGCGGTCTCAAGGATTTTGGTGGGGTGTTCCTGATAAGAGAGATCTTCTTGGAGGTCGATTAGCTCATGATCCACGGTCTTGCCGGGATCTTTGAAGCACTTCTTGAGCTGAGAGATGTGGAAAACATCATGGACTTTGAGTTTTTCCGGAAGCTCTAATGCATAAGCAACTTCTCCTCTTCTACCACGTATCTTGAAAGGACCGATGTATCTAGGAGCCAACTTTCCTTTGATACCGAAGCGGTGCGTTCCTCTCATGGGAGTGACACGAAGGTAGACGAGATCACCAGGGGCATATACCATATCTGTGTGCTTCCTGTCATAGTTGCTCTTCTGGCGACTTTGAGCAATCTTCAGGTTCTCCAGAATGATATGCACTTTCTCCTCGGCCTGAGTCACAATGTCAGGGCCAAACCAGATCCTTTCTCCTGCACCTGACCAACCAATGGGAGTTCTGCACTTGCGACCATAGAGTGCCTCGAATGGTGCCATCTTCAGACTCTTCTGGAAGCTGTTATTGTAGGAGAATTCAGCATATGGAAGGCATTCCTCCCACTTCATGCCAAAAGAGATGACGCAAGCTCTAAGCATATCCTCCAGAATCTGATTGATCCTCTCCACTTGTCCTTGAGACTGAGGGTGGTAAGCAGTGCTGAAGTTCAACTTTGTTCCCAAAGCTTTTTGGAAACTCTCCCAGAACTTTGAGGTGAAGATGCTCCCACGGTCTGAACTGATTTCAAGTGGAACCCCATACAAAGAGACAATCCTGTTGATATAGAGCTCAGCCAACTGAAGTCCAGAAATTGTTTCTTTGACTGGGAAGAAGTGTGCCACTTTAGAAAGCCTGTCGATGACAACAAAGATTGCATTGTTGCCCTTCTGCGACCTAGGAAAGCCCGTGATGAAGTCCATCTCAACTTTCTCCCACTTCCATTCCGGAGGTTTCAATGGCTGTAGAAGACCAAATGGTTTCTGATGAACAGCCTTGACTCTGCGGCAGACATCACATTCTGAGACATACTTGGCACAATACCGTTTCAACCCAGGCCACCAGTACTGTGTTTTCAAGTCCATGTACATCTTTGTGCTGCCAGGATGGATAGAAAGAACCGAATCATGTGCCTCCTTGAGAACTTGGTCTCTCAGACCCGGGTAGTTTGGAACAAACATCCGGTGATCAAAGAAGAGCGAGCCTTGATCATCGACATGAAAGGACTCATACTTCGGAGTGCCAAGCTTAGAGATGAGCTTTTTGGTGTGCGGATCACCAAGCTGACGAGAGCGAATCTGTTCTTCCAAGAGGGGAGTAGCTAGAAGGTTCAGGAGATGTCCTTGTTCCACAATTTCCAGGTTCAGCTGACGGAATTCCTCGCACAAGAGAGGCTGCTGCTCTTCCACCATGAGGTTGTTGACATAGGCTTTTCTACTAAGCGCATCTGCCATGACGTTTGCTTTGCCTGGCGTGTAGTTGATGGTCACATCAAAGTCATTGATTGCTTCAATCCATCTCCTTTGCCGAAGATTGAGATCCGGTTGAGTGAAGATATACTTCAAACTCTTGTGGTCCGAGAAGATCTCACAACGGTTACCAAGCAAGTAGTGCCTCCATAGCTTCAAAGCAAAGACCACTGCTGCTAGCTCAAGGTCATGTGTGGGATAGTTGACCTCATGCGTCTTCAATTGACGAGAGGCATAAGCAACCACCTGTCTCTCTTGCATAAGGACCGCACCCAATCCTTGCAAAGAGGCATCGCAGAATATCTGGAAAGGCTTAGATGTATCCGGAGGAACCAAGACTGGTGTGGAAGTGAGCTTCTCTTTGAGTGTCTCAAAACTTTCTTGACAAGCAGGAGTCCACAGGTACTTCTTGCCTTTCTTGAGGAGATCGGTAAGAGGCTTTGCTATCTTTGAGAAGTTCTGAACAAAACGACGACAATAGCTAGCCAAGCCGAGGAAACTCCGCACTTCCTTGACATTAGCAGGAGGAAGCCATTCAACTATTGTCTTCACGGTTTCCGGGTTGACTGCAATGCCCTTGGCAGAGATGACATGGCCCAGATATGTTACTTCAGGCAACCAGAACTCACACTTTGAGAACTTTGCATACAAGCGGTTCTCACGAAGCTTGTTCAGGACACACCGCAGGTGCTCTTCATGCTCCTCCTTAGACTTGGAATAGACCAGAATGTCATCCAGATATACCACCACAAACTTGTCCAGGTACTCCATGAAAACGGAGTTCATCAGCCTCGAGAAGGTAGCAGGTGCGTTGGTGAGGCCGAAAGACATGACCGTGTACTCATACAGGCCATAACGAGTGGTGAAAGCTGTCTTGGGCACATCCTCTTTGCGAATTTTGATTTGGTGATAACCACTTCTCAAATCGAGCTTAGAGAACACCACAGCTCCTGCTAGCTGATCAAATAGATCATTTATCCGAGGAAGAGGATATTTGTTCTTGATGGTTTTAGCATTTAGAGCCCGATAATCAACACATAGCCTATCGGTTCTGTCACGCTTCTTCACAAAGATTGTTGGGCTACCCCACGAAGAAGTGCTGTGTTGAATGAAACCCAATTTCTCTTGTTCATCAAGTTGTCGTTTGAGTTCAGCCAACTCAGAAGGACCCATTTTATATGGCCTCTTAGAGATAGGAGCCGTTCCAGGTTCAAGCTCAATCACGAACTCAACCTCGCGATCAGGAGGCATACCTGGCAACTCTTCTGGAAAGACATCCGGGAACTCACAGACCACTGGTACCTTCTGAATAGCTTCCATAGCATCATCATTCAGAGCAGCCAAGGAATAGAGCTGGACAGCAGGAGTCAGACTTGGAGAAAAGACTACATGGCCTTCAGGGATCTTCAGAGACACTGAGCGTTCAGCACAATCAATCACAGCTGCATTTGCTGTCAACCAATCCATGCCCAAAATGACATCAATGTCAGAGTTGCCCAGCAGAATCAAAGAAGCCAAGAATGAAGAGCCACCAATCTCGACTTTATTGCCATGGCTGATATGAGCAGCCCTCATGTTTGAACCAGGAGATAGCACCACCAGACGACGTGGTAAAGGGACCCTATCCAGGTTATTCTCTTGTGCAAACTTATGAGACACAAATGAATGCGATGCACCAGAATCAAAGAGAACTCGTGCAGGAACTGAGTTAACTGAGAGCATACCCATGACAACTCCTGGTGCGAGCTCAGCTTGAGAGGCATTGACGCAGTTAGCTCGAACAACCGCGGACCCGGGCTTAGTGTTGATGTTGAGAGCCCGAGGCGGTGGTGCACGAACCGAGGGAGAGCTTGTTGCAGATCTTGGCGGGGGTTGAGGGAGAGCTTTGTTCTTCATTGGGCAGTTCCAGCTTGGATGTCCATGATCTCCACATGTGTAACAAGCACCGCGAGGACGTGGAGCAGAGTAGCCAGGGACTCCGCCAGGCGCTCCAGGGTAAGGGTTGTTGTAACCCACAGGAGCCTTGATGGTGAAGTTTGATGGCCTTGGCGTAAGTTGCAGATCTTGGTGGAGCCGGGAGCGACGGTGGGGTGTTAGGAACCCAGACACGCCGCTTAGAAGGAGCTGCCATTGCTGCCGAGCTTGATGCATCCCTGCTGTGTTTCTTGGACTCCTCGAACATCTGCCTACTAGCCTCCTCTTGTAGTGCCATATGCTGCAGTTCCAGGAAGGTTGCCGGTCTTGCATGCGTGATTGCATACTTGATCGACGCATTGAGCCCTTGCCTGAACCTTTTCTGCTTCTTTTTGTCATCAGATACCTCATCACCACCATAGCGAGACAAGTTCATGAAGTTCCTGATGTAGGTGTTGACGTTATCATTTCCCTACTTCAGGTTGAGGAAAGCATCCTTCATCCTTTCCATCACAATCTCTGAGAGAAACTGTTCTTTGAAAGCTGCGGTGAACCTCTCCCAAGTTGGCTGGAACCCAGTGCAGCTTGCCTTCAAGTAGTTTTCCCACCATAGAGCCGCATCTCCCTTGAGAAGGTGGGTAGCACACTTGACCCACTCTGCTCGGAACATCGTGTCTCGAGCAACCTTGAGATCTCGCGCAGCCAATCATCCGCATCAAGAGGTCGGTCAGACACGTCGAACCGTCGAGGGTTGAACTTGAGGAAGCTCTTGATGTCACCACGCTTGGGAGGTGGAGGAAGTGGAGTGAACTCGTTCCTTCGGACGCTCTCCTCAAAGCGCAGCTGGTTCTCTTGCATGGCTGCCAAAGCATTGGCAATGCTTGACAGCGCTGAGCCCAGTTCCGGAGGAATGTCCTCCTCAGTCCGGCGTGGGGGAGCCATCCTGTCATTGATATAAAACTCAAGTCAGTACTATAATGGAAGATGATAATAATCCAAAATAGTACCAAGATGGAATTAACCAAGATTAAAGGATACAATTTACTGAGATGATATAAAAATATCAACAAAGTTCATAGCACCTCAAAGATATTGAGCATATCGCACACGACTGAAAAGGAGTGTGGTATACAAACATATCAAAGAAAATTTTTCCACAAATTCGGCATTAAAATACCAATAGATGCGCAAAATTACTTAACGAATCAAGATTAGTGACTCTACCGATCCAATATACAAAAGCGAATGATACAAGTAGTGGTATGGTCGCGACTCCATCCCGCACTCAAATCATTGCTCCGCACATGAACAAGTGGAACACATATCCTAACCCCTTCTTCTCACGACGAAACCTAAGATTGGTACTACGGAAACGAACACCCCAACAAGATAGCGTCGGATACAAAGAGGAAGATAGATTGCGTCGGTTTACAAAAGCCTGTCGGTATGGAATGTACCAACAGTTGATAACCAAAGGCAGATAAGGTAACAACTTGGATGCAACAGATAGACAAGGGATTACACACACACACACGCACACACACACACAACCTATGGTACTACGGAAACCCAGAACACGTGAATCCTAGTTTGAACTTTGAGACGAGAATTGAAAACGTTGCACTTCCTTACCAGAAAAGGGTGGGTGGGAGGGTAAGAAGAAAAGTGGAAGCAGTCCTACTCTCGCGTTTTGTTTCTCCCTATATACATAACTACCAAAATATTTGCTAGACTGACAACGACCGTTTGGCTGAAACCCTGAAGGTCGGGATGGCTCTGATACCAATTGTAACTACCTCGGTGAACTACGCTCCTAGATACAAGCCTGGATGAGTGATAGTGGTTGAAATAGTACGGTGGGGCCCCAAAAGCCACTCACTGGTAGTCCTTTCAGACGTCCCAACCACTACCCTCTCAACGGAACACATGCAGGCGTGGTCGGCGAAGGCATCAACTACGTACACAAGTGGGTATGTACGCAAGCCACCATACAAGAGTACATCAGAGCCAAACCATCTATAAAGAAAGGAAATATACCAACGCCATACGGCAAGATTCAAATGACCTAGATAAAGCTATAATTTAGGATAACTCCTCATACAACACACATCAGAGTATCATGCGGGCAAAAGCAGAATCCAGTACGGATAAGAAGCAAATAGGCATAAGATGCCGAGAAAATAAGCACATCCCAACAACAGGTCTCATGGATCCCGTTCCCGGAATCTCTACACCGAACGATCGTTGCCCACATCATCGGCTTCTTCCACCCAGTATCCGTCCTGAGAAGGTACCTGTTCATCTGAATCAAGAATTTATCGTGTGAGACCCTAAGGGTACCCAACAAGACTTAATGCCTCTAAAGGGGACACAACAGGGTGACGCAATTGCAGCAAAAAGATAAACCCTAGCAATTCTGAGATAACGCTAACCATCCGCCTAACCAATGATAGACGAATGTCCGTGAATTTAAGTACAACAGTTATAATGGTAATCTCATCCGATCCATCCTCCTCCCTACTTACCGACAGGGAAGTGGACGAACAACCCCCCATCCGTTGGCAATTTTATTAACCATTCCACGAGTGTTGCACTATTTACTAGTCAAGTTACTTTAGTCAGATTAAAAGCGGTACTTTAGTTATGCTTATCTATGATCAAGAAACTGTGCTCCAAGTCGTCCATATCCGCGGACACGGCTTTCAGAAAGTTTTACCCGGCCGGGGTGCACCAATAGCAACACACGCTCGATCAACCTCGGAAAAACCAAATCAAAACCCAACGAGGCTTTCTCGACTGAACAATCACAAGATTCAGAAATATTTCAGGGGGCCACCCCTTAAGTAGATTCCGCAACGAAGCTAGCTGACTCCGAGACGGCATCAAGGTTTGTGGGGCGGTAACGATGATTGGGAACCCGAAGTGTGGCTGGGCTTGTCGATACCGTAAGCGGGTCACCATCCTAACAAGATGCAGTGTGCTCCTCGCACAATCGTAAATAAAGCAGTAGCATGGCATAAGTACAGGATAGTAAAAACACCTCAAACTAGTTTGTGGCCCCAAGAAATAAGACGGAATCAAGCTCTGGTCCAGGGGGGTCTCATATACCTCCCGGATGTGGATAGCGCGATAAATCAAGGAACAGGAATCAAGTATTCGGGTCTTCTGGGACACAAGTGAGCAGGAAAAACCAAATAGCAGATATTGCTCACGGTGCCACTTTCTTTAGTTATCCCGAACTACTCGGGTTAAGTTGTTTAGGTACCTCATTGTTCATCAGACTCTCACAAACCCTACACATGCTGTTCTACGACTCGCATGGCTCAAACAACTCCTATAGTAAGGCTCATGGGATGGAGGAACAAGCTTGGTGGAGTTTAAAAGTAAAGGCTATGCATACTTGGGATTCAATTTAATGCAAGCGCGACTCAATGATGCAAGAATAAGATAGAGGCAATAGGAACTGTATGTATGCAAGCATGTGGTAGTGCTTGCCTGGTATCTCAGTGGAAGCGAGGGCAGTCTGGTAGTGCTCCTGGTTCTCTTGATATAACCCCTGCTCAGTGTCTATCCGAGAAAAACCAAACAAACAAGGCCAACATGAATATAGAGCACAAGCATATGAATAAGATGCGTCAAGCAAACAATCATGCCATGGTGAATGATGCACAGTTTACATGGCAAGTAAAGTAGCATGGCATGGTGAGGTGTGGTGGACAAGAAAATAACATTTAAATGGGTTTTAATCACATTTCATTGCCATAACATTTGTTGTTCACTATATAATTATATGATGCATGCTGCAATTGAAGTCATGGATAGCATAGACAGAAAGGTCTCGTCGAGCTGATCATTTTAGACATATCATTTGTTAAATTCGGAGTTATATATCAAAAGTTATTAATTTATTAAGTTCCAGTGGCATTTTGTTGTAATTTACTCAACTTGAATAATAAAGTGCCCAAGATATATTTTGGATGGCATAATTGAGTTCCTCGCATTTTTCTGATGTGAAAACATATATTATTTACATGATTTGAATTTATGAATTTAAATCAATATTATAGTCAAAGTTAGTCAAGTTGGGTCAAAGTCAAGGTTTGACTAGATTTAGTTGACTTAGAAAAATATTCGAAATTAAGTTTTGAATCAGCATTCAAAATTGATTAATATTTCATATAGAGAGTTCCTGCAAATTCAAATGCATTTGAAAGATATGAACTAAATTAGACATATTCAATTTTCTGAAATTTTATTCAGTTAGGAAAAACATCCCGAGACTTTTTGCACCAAGGGCAAGCTAGCCATCACTTACTGGCAGCCACGGTGCTGACTTGGCTCTGAGCTAGCGCGGCATGAGGGGATGACAAGTGGCGGTGTGAGGGACTGCGGGTTGCGGTTCAAAAACTACAGGGACCCTTTTATAAAAATGCTCCGAAGGTCCTCTGACGAACTGGAGTTGGTTCGCGAAAACAGCGAGCTGAAGCGATCTTGCGAAGAGGTTGGCGAGCAAACGGTTGGGAATTCCTTGATGCCGCAAAAACCAAAATTGTAGAGGGATTAACAGGCTACAGGTTTGGTGTTTGGGGAATCTGCGAAGGGGGACTGTAGACGCCGGCAACCTCGGACAACAGAGAGGGTTCGGAAAGAACGGGACAGTTTTCAGAACGCAGGTTTTTGGCCTAAGATCAGAAGATGATTTCGAGAGCTACGATTGATGGATTCGGGTGCCGTGAGATGCTATGGCGAGCTGGATGTGCCCTCTACGCTTGAGTACGCTGGGGATCTAGGGAGGTGGACGGAACCCGCCGCAAAACGCTAAGGTTCAGAGCGCCGCGCGTCTGCCGACGGCGTCGGCTTGTAGTGCTGCGCGCAGGCGTGCGCAAGCGGCGGCGGCAAGGCGAACGGGAGGGACGACTAGGGCAGAAGGACAGAAAAGCGAGGGAGGAGGTCGAGGCGGCAGCTCACCGAGGGTCGGAGACGGCGGTGATCAAGACGAGGTCACGGCGGCGACGGTGAGCGTCGGGTGCACGGGGACGGCGTCGGCGTCGAGGTACTGGTGATGAAGGCCTGGTTCTGCAGGTGCTTCTCCGTGTCCCGGGGCTCGGAACGAAGACGCCGACGATGTGGGGGCGGTCGAGGCCACGAGGATCACCAGGAACAGGAGACGGCTAGCGGTGGCGGCGACATGGTGCCAGCGTGGTCGCTCCTTGGAGGGGAAGAAGAAGGAAGGAGGGGAACCCGATCTGGGAGAAGGAGAGGTAGAGGGGGAAGGGGGTGGATAAGAAGGAAGAGGGGGCAGGTTGAGAGGAGGACGGCGCTGCTGCTGCTTTATGCCAGGCAACACGAGGAAGCTAGGAGGGACACAGCACGTGATCCAGAGAGAGAAGAAGAACAGGGACAGGGAGAGGCTGCAGGTGGGGACGACGTGGTGGTGGGGCTGGCATGGCAGGTAGAGGGAAAGAGAGGGGAGAGTGGCGAGCTGGGTAGGGTTTTGGTGTAGCCAAAAGGGAAGGGAAGAGTAGGATTAGCTAGGTTTTTGTTTAGCTAGGGTGAGGGGGATGGCATGGTAGCTTTAGGGTTTGATTAGGGGAAGATCATGTTAGGAAGCTAGAAGGGGAGGGGAGGGAGCACTTGTGTTTGACTTAGACTAGGGAGGGTTTAAATTTAGCTATCATGGGGTTTGGGTTTAGCTTAAGGTTTAACTTAGGGTTTAGGGTAAGGGAGGATTAGGGTAGATGGCAAGGGGTAGAAGAGGTGGAGATGGTACTTGACTTGGCAAAGCAAGCTTCATACAAGCCTCCCAAGATCCAAGCAAGCAAAAGATGGAGAGAGAGGGAAGGACATGTGATGGTGTGGATGCTCCTTTGGCCCATGCATGGTCCAAGCAAGAACAAGCAAGTTCCAAAGGAGAGGGTTGGTTGGAGCATGCCACATAGCACATGTGTGTGCATGGACCATGGTTAGGGGTTCAGATGATCAGATTTAGAGATTAGCTAGGAAGGATAGATAGAGAGGGAGAGCTAGGGTTTTATACTAACCAAACAAGATCAAGCAAAGAAGAAGGGATCCATTTAGAATTCCAAACAAAAGCCAAAAGCTAGGAAAGATGGTACTTGCATGGCCCATGCAAGACAATTAATGCCACAATTATCCTTGTGAGAACAAGGATATTAATATGGCACTATTCATCTTCCTTCCAAAATGTGGACAAGGCCAAGCAAAGATCAAGGGTGGATCCAACCAACAACATGGCTAGGGATAACTCAATAAAATGCCAAGCCCATATTATTGGATGGTGGAACTATAAGGTGGTGAAAGATAAGGTGGTGGAGTCAAAAGAGAGATGCCCCCAACTCAACTTGGGCATTTAACAATTTATCAAGAACCAAATACAATATCAAGAGGCAACTACAATTAATCATGCACATGAGATAAGAACCAAACAGGAAAAGGTTTTATATGATGCTCAGATGCAAGGTGATATGATGACATGAGCATGATATGATGATGAAGCAACAATTATATGTTGGAAGTGGCCCTTTTTATTATTATGACATGTAGCATTGGGGTTAGACATTATGGGTTTAACTGGTTGCTTGAAACATTACCGTGCCACGATCTCCAGCATCCCCATCTTCTCCAAAACCCAAGTCCATAACAATGGGAACTGACGAGATCAAACCTCGTCAATTGGCGCCGTCCGTGGGGAAACAGCGTCCATGGAGATCAAACCTCGTCAATGCCCATTGTTATGGACTTGGGTTTTGGAGAAGATGGGGATGCTGGAGAACGTGGCATGCATGCATAAGCAACTGGGGACACGATTTACCTGTGTTCAGCCCTTGAGGAAAAACCCTACTCATGCTTGTCCGCTCTTGATTATGGCGAACCGAAGGTTACAGGGGTGCGCAGATTCGATCTGGCGTGGATGCGTGTGCGAGAGTATGAGTCGAGAGCTCTAGATCTGTAGATCTGTTGTGGTCTAGTCTATCGGGGGGTTATGGCGTGTGTAGGTCGTGCCCTCCTCGTTGGACCCTCCTAGCCTTTATATATGGGGAGGCTAGGTCTCAGGTACCGATACGAGTAGGTTACAAGTTGTATTCAAACTCTAGTCTTGAGGTTTCCTTGTCTTGTGCGCTTGGGAATCCGTGTCCATATGGATTCGTAGCAGCCGAAACGTCATAGGCGTCATGGACCCTGGCAGGTCGTCGAGTGGGCCTTCCGTCGGGCTGGACCAGGTATACTAACATCGGGTACTCGTAGGGCATATCCATGTCAGTAGCCCCCGAGTCTCCATCCGAAACGTAGATTCGGGTGGAGACTTAGTTGTCTTGAACCTTGTATTTGGATGTCGGAGTCGAAAGTTGTGTCGAGTGCGAAGCACTTCACCCGGAAGTTCATCGGGTCAGCTGAATTTGTTCGGTTGTTGTAAAGGAATCGACATCGTGGACGTAAGCAACACAATGGACTATAGGATGCGCGACCAGTGCTCCCTACGGGAGTAGCCCCCGAGTGTCTGTTCGAGTCGTAGACTCGAGCAGAGACTTTAATTCAGCCATTATTTGCTTCAGGTCCATAGGACACAATTTTTTCGGATGCTTGAATCAATCCTCCCTATGGGAGTAGCCACTGAGTCCGTAGTGGAGTCGTAGACTCGGCGTAGGAATCGAAGATCTTGTGTGTGCGCGACCAGCGCTCTAGTTTGGAGTAGCCCCCGAGTGTTTGGCGGAGTCGTAGACTCGGGAAGAGACTCGAGTCTTGTATCTTGTAGACGCAGTCGACAATCTCTCGGACGTACCGCTGACCCGGAAGTACATCGGGTGCGCGACCAGCGCTCCTCGCAGACTCAAGTGGAGACTCATGCGAGGAGAAACCACTGACCCGGAAGTGCATCGAGTCAGCGTCTCATGCATAAGGAGCCAGGATTCAACGCAGCGGAGTGATGCGGCATTTTAGCCGGAAGGACTCGACGTTGCGGATGAAGTCGACGCCGTTGCTTCTGTCGGGTGCGCGACCAGCGTCTCGTTCTATAGCATCAAACGATGCAACCATCCGAGAAGGGATTCGACTCGGGCCTTCAGTTTATGTCATAGCTTGTTGCTTTGTCGACTCCTGTTGGAGGACCCGATAGAATAGCTCGGCGCAGTCGACTTCCTTGTAAGCTGCAGAAAACATAAGGAATTGTGAAGTACTTGTATCTTGTAAAGGATATTTTCCTTTTGGCTTGTACAGTAAGATTTTGGTGCCGATCGAGTCGAGACTTTTGCACTGTATGCTAGGCCTTTTCGTTAGCCTGATTACCCTTAGTCTCAGTACCTTGCCGAGGCACTCGGAGTTCAAGGATTCGACGATCAGGCAGAATCAGCTACTCGGGTTGTCGCGTTCGAGGTGCTCGAGTGCGTGGAGCCGATGGCACGTTAGGTTACTCGAAGAGGGCGCAGCCCCCGAGTGTTTCGAGTGCGATTAAAGTAAGAAAGAAAATCTACTCTGAGTAGAGAACTTAGCTTTAGTTGTAGTTGTCGTGGGCGGAGTCGGCGCGGTAGTGGGTCACGCCACGGATGTAGTCGACGCAGCGGAGTCGACGTGATGGCGAATTGTCAAAGTCAAAGGATGTGGCGGATCACCGCAACCGAAGATATGGTGGGTCGCCGCATCCGAAGACCGTGGCGGGTCGTCGAAGTCGAAGAAGACCCTGAGCCACCGGAGCCGAAAACCGCGGAGGGTCGCCAAAGCGGAGGAAACCCCCGATCCCCCGAGTCTTTGGAGCCGAAGATCACATCGGGTCGAAGACTGTGCCGGGTCACCGGAGCGAAGTCAGCGCAGCTGAAGGCCATAGCGGATCGGCGCAGTCGAAAATTGTAGCGGACCACTGCAGTCGAAGGATTCCCAGGTCGCTGCGTGTGTCTTCTATCTTGTACTGATTTTTTGCAATGACTCTGACCAATAAATATGAATTCTCTTTTTTCTGAAACTGATCCGGGTCCATCGCTTTTGTTGTTTTTGAGTCGAGCAGATTGCGTCATGTAGAATCATTGTGTAGTAGCTTCTCTGGTCTAGATTAATTACACCTGACCTCTTACGTACTAAGCAGATATGAATAATATATCTTGGATTTCATGTTAGACTCGATACGTGATGATCGACTTCGCATGTTGCTATTGCCCTTCACGTGAGATGAAAATTCTTAATTTGGCTCTGGCTCTGACTAGATGATGGACTCCCAATCGAAATACGACAAGGTCTTCACGCTGGTCTCCGATTACTTTTCTGCATGCAATCATGGACGTGTGCAGCTGATCCATGTGGTGGTGATTTGCGTCTATAGCTTTTATTTTTTTTTGGAAATGGGCGCATTTATTAACCAAATATTTGATTCTTACACCCGGTCTCTGCATAACTAAGATGCACACAGCCACACAAATGACAGACTAAGACAAAAATGAAAAAAGCATTACAAAAAGGCACTAAATTAAAGTCTGGAAACTAAGATAGCTCAATCCTCAGATCACGCGGCCATCCATGTCGTGAGAAAATATTCCTCGCCGTGTCCTCCAATCGCGTACATCCGTCCAGAAATACGTCCCGAAACTCCATGCGTTGGAGAATATTCCATGATCGAAGGATAGCTGTGGCTCGATAAATAACCTGCATAGGGGAAGACACAATGTTATTAAAAATCTTGTCATTTCTACAAAGCCATAGCGACCATATGATGGCAAGCGCTCCCACCCTAAACAAGGTTCTGTACTTATCAACAATTCCATGCAACCAATTACCAAAAACATTGGTTACTGAACGTGGGGGAGATAAGCCAGAAGATATTTGGATGAATGACCATATAGAACGAGCAAATTTGCAGTGAAAGAATAAGTGTCGAATTGTCTCATCTTGATGACAAAAAACACATTGTGTACTTTCATGCCAATTCCTCTTTACAAGATTATCCTTTGTTAGAATTACCCCTTTCCGTAGATACCATGCAAATATCTTCGTCTTAAGGGGTATTTTCATTTTCCAAATTTTACTATTATCATCGACTAGGAAATCAGGTTGGACCAAAGCTTTATATAGTGAGCCAAGAAAATTTACCACTTTCCAAGAATTTCCATTTGAACACGTCAACACCGTCCAACAATTGTATCCTGGATAACCGTAATAGTAGATTGTTTCAAGATAATAGTCTAGGACCGATAAGACTTCTTCTGAAAGACACATTAGGAGGATAGTCCTCCATCACTGTGGAGATTGTATCCCCTTTATGTCTAACAATTGAATATAGAGCTGGGTACTGTTCGCGAAGAGTAGATTGGCCTAGCCATTTATCTTCCCAAAACCTAATTTGTGATCCATCCTTAATCTCAAAAGCACCAAAACGAAAGAAATGTTTCTTGGTGGCCATAAGACCTGCCCAAAAATGTGAATCTCCGGGTTTCCATACCACTTGAGACACAACTTTGGAGCCCACATATTTCCTCCATAACATGGTTTGCCAAACGCCTTCCACATTAAGTAGTTTAAAAAGCCATTTGCCCAGAAGCGCGGTGTTTTTGACTTGCAAATCGTGTATGCCTAGTCCACCAAACTCCTTCGGCCGGCAAACCATATTCCATCTGGCCAGACGATATTTCTTTTTCTCACTATCCCCTTGCCAAAAGAATCTTGAACGGAAATAATCCACTTTGTTCAAAACCCCTTTTGGCATTTGGAAAAACGAGATCATATACAGTACCATATTAGTAAGAACTGAATTTAAAAGTACTAGTCTTCCCCCAAGAGATAACAATTTTACTTTCCAACTATTAAGACGTTTTTGTATCCTTTCCTCAACAAGCTTCCATTCAGCAATTGTGAGACGCCGATAATGAATCGGTATTCCCAAATAATTGATTGGAACTGACCTGCACTACGTACGAAAAGTTCAGCATATATGTGGGCCTCGTTTTGGGCCTCGCCAAAACAATACAAATCGCTTCTATGGAAATTTATTTTAAGCCCAGATAAGAGTTCGAATGCTGATAATATTAATTTCAGATTCTTAGCTTTCTCCAGATCATGTTTCATAAAAAGAATTGTATCGTTAGCATATTGAAGAATAGAAAGTCCACCATCAACGAGATGTGGAACTACACCTTCAATTTGGCCGTCAGCCTTTGCTCTCTCAATAAGGATAGCCAACATATCAGCCACTATGTTAAATAGTAAAGGCGATAGTGGATCCCCTTGTATCAGTCCTTTCTTGGTCTGAAAGTATTTGCCATTATCATCATTTACTTTAATGGCAACACTACCCCTGCACACAAAAGATCGAATCAGCACGCCACTCCTCGGAAAAACCTTTCATACGGAGTGTTTGCCGGAGGAAAGACCAGCTTAACTTTGTCATAAGCCTTCTCAATGTCAATCTTGAACAAGACACCATTTAATTTTTTTTGAGTGTAGTTCATGAATTGTTTCATGCAGAATCACAACCCCATCTAGGATATTTCTTCCTTGCATGAACGCAGTTTGAGACGGGCTAACAACATTGTCAGCAACCGAATTTAGTCTAATTGTAGCAACTTTAGTGAAAATTTTAAAGCTAACGTTAAGCAGATTGGACGGTACTGTTGTATACGCTCTGCATTATTAACCTTAGGGTAAAATTATGTTACCAAAGTTGAGTCTAAAGAGATCCAATTGTCCAACTCAGAAAACCCAAACAAATTCATCAGTCCTCCTTGATAACTTCCTGAATTTTGGTAAAATTCACCGGGAATCCATCAGACCGGTGCTTTGTTATGTTCCATTTGGAAAACCGCTTTCCTGACCTCTTCCTCGGAATATGAGGCAGATAGAAAACTATTTTCTTCATCCGAAACCTGGAGAATATCGGACGTTTGGGACTCATCCAGAGAGAAAGAATTCTCCACTGGGGCCCCAAACAAGGATTTATAATACGTAGTAATATATGACTTCAGATGTTCTTGTCCCTCAATCATACCTTCGTCCTGAATCAGAGAGTGAATAAGTTTCTTCTTATGCCTGCCATTGGCAACTGCATGGAAGTATCTAGTATTCGCATCTCCTTCCAGAATGAATTTAGCTTTAGAGCGTTGGTACCATTTGAGTTCCTCTTCGCGAAGAAGTCGGGCTATCTTTGCATTCGATTGGCTTTTAAGCTTAATTTCTTGTGCAGTTAATGGACTTACCTCCGCGGTAGCCTCTAAGTCATCTATTATAAGTGTTAGGCGTAATTTTTCTTTTTTTAGGATACCCGCTGTATGCCTGGCCCAACCCCGAAGGAACTTGCGTAAAGTACGCATTTTGTTATTCCATCGTAGGATAGGCGTTTGGCCATGTGCCGGTTTCTCCCAATTAGCCTTAACCATCTCATAAAAACCATCACGAATCATCCAACCGAGTTCAAATTTAAACTCATTCGTAGACTTCCGTGGCGGTAATCCAAACGAAAGAAGTAAAGGGGCATGATCCGATAAAGCCTCAATACGCTCTAGAGCCCGAACAGTTACCATAGGGAACTTTTGTTCCCAATCAGTATCCATAAGCACTCTATCTAGTTTTTCGTATGTTGGCTCCGGAAGACTATTAGCCCATGTGAATTGCCTTCCTAACATTGTAACCTCTCTCAAATCCAGACCGTCAATGACAGCATTGAATAAAAAGGCCAATGTTCATCGAACCGCCCCGACTTTTCTCATGAGGAAATCGAGCAAATTAAAATCCCTCCTATAAGAATAGGATAAGGATTGTCCTTTGACAAATTCACAAGCTCACGTAAAAGTCAGCCTTATAAACATCCTGAGCGCCCGTCAGATACGACTAAAGACCATGTGAAGTTGTCAGCCTTGTTACGGATATGGATTTTTATAAAAAAATCTCCCACCGAACTAGCTAAAACTTCCATAGTCTCATCTCGCATGCCTAACAGGATCCCCCCGGATCGACCACGCGGCGGACATGATATCCACGTAAAGTCCACTCCACCAGAAAGGCGATTGAGTAGAGTTTACGAAAAATCCCGTCTACCAGTCTCAGAAATACCTAGAAAATCCAAATTATAATCCCTCACGCACTCAGCAAAGAATAAATGTTTAGCCAAGTCCCGAAGACCTCTGCTTTTTGAAAACATTCCATTCATTGAGAAATTATAGGAGATTTGGATACACGGGATCTCTTACGCAGCCGCTGGCTCTTCGATTTTCGACCAGAATCTTTCAGCTCATACATAGAAGTAAGCCCAGTCTCATCAAAGTCCACTTCCGACACTTCACCGACTAAGTGAGAGAGGAGTTGACCATCTACTGTGGCATGCAACTCCTCCTCCTCCTCAGTTAGTAAAGCATCAGGAAAAGCACTGACCTTAGGAGTAACCGTTAGACGGTCAACCTCCACGTGTCTCAAAACATTAGAAGAAAAAGATACATCCTGTACAGAGCTACCCAAACTAATGCCAACGTTGGCTAGTTTAGAAGAAATAACAGGAGTAGAAAATGACAAAAAAGACTTTGAATTACTCTTTATACCTGGCGAATCCAAGTTCATCTCCGCCTTACGCTGCATGGCCTTGAGCATGGAGTCCTCATCAGTCACGGGCGCCCTAGAGGCATCGACTCCATGACGCATGCTCCGCCTGAATGTAGTACCACTCCCCTGCACAAGCGAAGAGTCCCCTGGAGACCGGGGCACCCCAGACCCCTCCTGGGTCCGGTCGTCCCCATCGACCACCGAGGTCACCTGCCCCACCAACGGAGGCGAGACGTCCCGAGGGTCCAACCCCACCAGGGGGCATGTATTATCGCCATATTTTGGCCAAAGGAGGAGATGGGCCGTAATCAAGATGGGCTTGGAAGATACATATATGCAACGTGTTGTTGAATCGGCCTTGTGCGTGGATTTGGGCTAAATTGCCCGTGTATCTGTATATTGTAGTAGATTCCGTTTTGGTTTAGATAAGAGGTAGAGTTGTAGAGTTATTCCAAAGATAGAAAGTCTCCGGACTATAAATATGTACCTAAGGTTATTGAGAAAAGGAGGACAATCACGTTCACAACAAACACAATCTCAAGCATCGCCACCCTTGTTTCTAGGGTTTCTTCGGTAGTAATATGTTGCCTAGATCGCATCTTGCGATCTAGGCAGTATCTGCTTATGCGTTATTTGGTGTTACTCGTACTGAAGCCTTGTTGATGGCGAGTAATACTATTATCATAGATTTGTTTAGGTTAGCATTGGTACTTTTCACTATGATTTGTTAAGTTATGCTACCTCTAGTTACCTCGCTACCTTTGCACCTTTTCCCGGGTGTAAGGGTAGCATCTTGCTTCATCTTTATTTCAGTTGATTTGATCCGTATGTTATGCCTTGTTTTCCAAGGTTTAGTTTGATATCCACGTAGTCAGGCCTTGCAAACGGGTTGAACGATCCAGTAGTACGTGAGGGTAGGGTTTGCTAATTCGAGAGGAGTTGTTCCGGGAATTGACTTCACGTCGGTTGTTAGGCCTTCTCTAGGGTTAGTTTTCCATTATCTTTTGTATCTACCAGGCTCAATTACGTGTAGGACGTTCCAATTACGTGGTGAAGACGTTAAACTGTCGTAGATCGATTTAACTTATATTGATGAAGCAAAACCCCATGTTATCGTAGATCTAATGCAGAACCATGGGACAATCGCCCAGGAGCCGATCTGTGGAAACCTGGGAGCCGGTCACGGCTCGAATTTTACGTATACTTGTTTACCATGCAGGAAACTGATCGAAGCAATCCATCACCTTCCTGACCAGGTATAGGTCAGGTGGCACGCCCTTGAACCAAGCCAGGACGTGTGCCGGAGTTTTGCGGGCCGTTGCCCGAGGGACCAGGGCCCACCAGCAGTTCTGGGAGCCTCCCGGCTCTTCGTGTTGCTCGTCGCTGCTCGCTGGTGGGTTTTGATAGGCAACACTTTCTGGCACGCCCGGTGGGACCTTCAACAGCATCTGCATCAACATCCGACGCTGAGATGGGGGACAGACCGGTCACGTACGACGATCTGCCTGAGGAGCACAAGGCAAAGTATGATGACATCAAAGCTCTCTTCGAGGCCGATCTCATCGGCTCTTTTGAGAGGACCCGTAAGCATGGCATCAGGTGGAAGGGTTTCTCACCCGAAGGTGCTCTTGATGAGGTGGATCTGTATGTTCCTTCAGAAGAGCGCACCAGAGCTCTGCGACAGGAAGTCAACTACATGGTGGCGCATTCTCTTCACCGCCATTCTGAGAGCCTGGTGAATGCTTTCGAGCGCATCGCGGTTTGCGTAGTCCAGGAGATCATGAAACATCAGTACTCTCCGTCGGGGCCTGATCTAGGGACTCACCAGGGAGAGAGACCGCTCCAGACCAGGCCACAACTGCCATTCGCACTTGCAGCTCCGGAGCCACCAGGGGCAGCGGCGTACGTCGTCTACAAGGTCGGAGGTGACCCAGGCGATTGCCAGTTCCTGTTTGAACCACCTAAAGAAATGCCACATGGATACGTGTGCACCTACGTGCCGGACTGCAACAGCCTGACACGCACGAACCAGATTGCAACCGCAGGGATTTCTGCGGCAGGAGTTCCTGGAGCAGGGCTTGGGGTGTGTTTCGAGCAGGATGTCCGGGATGGACGCCGACAAACAGTGGATAGCCAAGTATGCCAATCGAACGAGTCATGAGAATCTAGCCCTGCAGCTCAAACAAAGGAGAGCAAATCCGTACCATCTTGAGAGACCAGTTCGACCGTCAAGAGAAGGACAATCGGCTATTCCAAGCCGTACTTCAACGAGTTTGATCCGATTCCGCCGCCGCCAAGTATCGGCTCCCCGAGTTCTCAAGGTTTAGCGGATCGAAGGGTCGAGCTCGATCGAGCACGTGAGCCGATACCGCACGCTTAGGCATGATTTCAGCATCGATCGAGTTGGCGTAAGGTTCTTTGCGCAATCTCGACAGACCAGCTTTTGGTGGTACACCTCGCTGCCACATGATTCGATCCAGACTGAAGCAACCGGAAGAGCAGTTCCACATTCAAGATCATTCGAGGCTACCGAGGCTGGCATTGCAGACTGCACAAAGGCAAAAGCGGGAGAAATCAGCCGAGTACATCCAGCTTCAGATCGCTAAGAACCGATGTTACTCAGCTCGCTTGACTGAAAAAGAAGCAGTCGAGCTGGCAGTGTTGGGTCTCTCAGCACCTATCAAAGATCTGGCTTTCCAAGTAGAGTACAACTCCTTGGCGCACATGGCCCAGAAGCTGACGATGTATGAACAGCGCCACCCTGAGTTGTACCAAGACAAGTTCAAACGTCCGATAGGCCTGGTTGATACAGAAGAAGAGGATCCTACACAAGACCAGGAGGTGGCCGTGGCCGAATGGGATCGGGGGGCAGATCTTGTATCCTGCAAATGGGTGAAGCAGCAAGGGACTGCAGAAGGGTTCGACTTCGATGTGAGCAAGGCTGAGCAGATATTTGATTTACTGCTGAAGGAAAAGCAGCTGAAGTTACCTGAAGGCCATAAAATACCTACGGCTCAAGAGATGAATGGGAGACCATATTGCAAGTGGCATCACTCGTTCACCCACACCACCAATGACTGCAAAGAGCTACGTCGCCAGATCCAAACGGCCATAGAGCAGGGCCGTCTGATCCTTGGGCAATTCGCCATGAAAGTAGACACCAACCCGTTTCCCGGCGTCAACATGGTAGAACACAGCCACTCCACGAGGCGTCAGTTGGATTTCTCGTTCGATATCAACATGGCAGGGCCTGTGTACAACCATGGCACATATAAGGAGGAAGGCGGTCGCTCTCGGGCCAAAGAAAGAGAGGAGGCCGGTCCACGTGACCGGCCCCGGTACGATGACAGGCGGTATTTAACTGAGGAACAGGTGAGAAGCGTGCGATATCAGAAGCCACACTCCACGCATCTCCTTAACAAGTATGAGCGTCAGTATGACCGACGTCGCCGGCGCGATAGAGACGGTGAAGGATATGAGCACCTCTAGGGAACGCCAACAGAAAAGGAAGGCGAGACAAGCATTGGGATTGTCCTTTCTTCAAGTATTGCTGGGATGCGGGAATGAGCCGATTGCCTACAATCGATAACTGCCCGGAATGTGGACAGCAGAAGGAGGACACGGGGCCAGTTTCAGTGTTCAAGCGTCTAGGGCCTCTCCCACCTCAGAGCCGATACAGGGAGTCCGCTCGAGCAAAAGATCTCGAGGAGCCAATGGATGACAAAGAAGAAGACAGATATCACCGTCAAGGTGGTGTCGATGGACTCAGACACACCAAAAGCATAGAGTTCAGCGGCTGCGTAACTTGGAGGAAGCCTTGCGCAGATTCCACGCTTTAAGGAAAGCGCCCGATCTGGCCGTTAAAATTCGCAGACCTTGGAAACGGAAGATCGCCGAAAAGGAAAGAGTGGCGCCTAAACCGGTAAAAGCCGATGCAAAGACATCGGTGGCACAAACTTGGTGTTCATACTCGCCGAATTCAAGGCCCAAGAACCAACGAGCTACCAAGGGCAGTTTGACCGCAGCCTGTACCGGTTATCTTTGAGAAGCCACGTGAGAAGGGCTACAAACATCCGAAAGCCCTACTCACGAGGTTACATCAATGGGCAGCCTGTCAAAGAGATGTTGGTGGACACCGAGCGGCAATCAATATAATGCCATACTCCATGCTACGGCGTTTGGGACGCCCACGCAGATCCGATCAAAACCAACGCCACGTTAAGCGACTTCAACAGCCAAACTTGAAACGCAAGGCGTCAACGTGGATCCGACTGGGCAGAAAACCATCCCTACGTCATTCTTCGTCGTGGACAACAAAAGCACCTACGCTGTCTTGCTAGGGAGAGATTGGATTCACGCTAACTGCTGCATTCCATCCACGATGCACCAGTGCCTAATACAGTGGGATGGAGATGAAGTGGAGGTCATCCAGGCAGATGATTCGATCGAAATCTCCATAGCTGGCATGAACATCTGGGAAGCAGAAGACCAAGAGCCGATCTCTGGAATCAGTCTAGACGGCTGTGAGCGCATTGAAGCTACAAAAAACGGGGTGAGGCTGGTCTTATCCACTGGCCTGACAGAGTAGCAAAGTCCACGATCGTACGTGGTATGGCCGATCCCTGCGATCAGCCACAAAAAATAAAAAGCAGTAATCTTACGACAAGCGGGTCATGCAGTCGTAGCAGGGAGATTCCCTGCCATTGTAAAGCACAAATAAGGTGTAAACCGTCCTTGACTAATGCAGTCAAAAAGGGGGCCGATTCAGGCAATCGGCCCAAAATATTTTTGTTGTCCTCACCAACTGTTTGCCCTGTGTTTAGCATCGATTTAACAGGTGACGGAAAGATAGGGTATGGGTTTACATCCGCTGATGAGCTAGAGGAGATCGACATCGGTCCTGGGGATAAGCCACGACCAACATTTATCAGCAAGAAGTTAGATCCGAGTTTGCGGGGTCCGATGATAGCTCTGTTGAAAGAATATCCGCATCGCACCGGGACTATACAGAGATGCTCGGGTTAGACAGAGCATCATTGAGCATCGACTCGCTTAAAAAGGATTTCGCCATTCCAGCAGCGAGCACGATGATGAAGGCGAAATTTTGGAAGAAGTCAAGAAAGAGGTCGAGAAAATGTTGATGCCCAAGTTAATCAGCCATGCAGGTATGCTGAGTGGATTTCTAGTATCGCACAGAGAAAAAAGGATGATACCGGCGTGTTGCCATAGATTTTCGGAATCTCAATAGAGCTACCCAAAGGATGAGTATCCGATGCCGTAGCGTAGACGTTAATCAACGCAGCACTGGTCATAAGATCTTGAGCTTCATGGATGGCAATGCCGGTTACAACCAAATTTTTATGGCCCCGAAGACATACACAAGACTGCATTGAGTCCTGTCGGTGGGGTTGTTTGAATATGTAGTCATGACGTTTGATGAAGAATGCCGCGCCACGTACCAAAGAGCCATGAATTACATTTTCCATGATCGATCGGCAAGCTGGTGGAAATTTACATCGATGACGTGGTGGTCAAGTCTGCCAATAAAAGGACACTTGGACGATCGCAACGCGTCTGGACCGAACAAGAAAATTCGGCCACGGATGAATCCAAAGAAGTGTGCCTTGAGTAACGGCGATCAGTTCTTGGGTTTCTTGGTCCATGAACGCGAAATTGAGATCGTCCCGAAAAGTCGAGGCGGTCGAACAATGAAGCCACCTACCACGAAGAAAGAACTGCGTCTCTCATCGGCAAGATCAACCGTCGGAAGATTCATCTCAATCTGTCGGGAAGAATAGAGCCGTTCATGGACCGGTGAAAATTAAATCGACGAGGAATTCCGGGGGCGAGAACAACAACGAGCCTTCGACGACGAGATCAAAGAATATCCGAAGCCGCGGTGTTGGTTCCGCCGAACGCATGTGCCGTTCTACATTTACTTGTGAGTAGCTGACGCGTCCATCGCCTCGGTGGTGGTGCAAGTTTATGATGGTCTAGAGCGAGTCGTGTTTTACATAAGCAGAAGGATGCTGGATGCAGAGACAAGGTATCCTGAGATCGATAAGTTGTGCGTCATTGTTTTCACCTGCACCAAGCTGCGCCACATCTTGCTCTCAGCAGAGATTATCATCATATGCAAATCAGATGTCATAAAGCACATGCTGTCGGCCCCTATGTTGAAAGGCCGACTCGGCAAATGGATGTTTGCGTTATCGGAATTTGACATCCGGTATCAACCCGCGAAAGCGGTTAAGGGTCAGGCATTGGCCGACCTTATTGCTGAAAGGATCAACACTAATATAGCGGCGCTGTCCATACAGGCGTGGGCTATGTTTTTCGATGGATCGGTTTGTGACGATGGTTGCGGCATCGGCATTCTGCTCGTGTCACCCCGGGGGGCAACATTTTCCTTCTCCATCAGGTCATCTACCCTTCGCACCAACAACTTCACTGAGTATGAGGCGATACGCAAGGGAATGGAGTTGCTCATTGAAGCTGGAGCAGAAGCAGTGGAAATTTTTGGAGACTCCAAGTTGGTGATTTCCCAACTCACGGACGAATACAAGTGTGAGAGCGAGTCGCTCTTCCCATTGTGGCTGCAATGCCGTGAGCTGATGGCACAGTTCCGGTACATAAATTTCACCTGGATCCCGCGATCGCAGAATACCGAGGCGAATGATCTTGCACAAATGGATTCAGGCTACAAGGACGTAGCGGAGGGAGCTGATGTTCAGGTACAGTGCCTGGAGGCCAACGACTGGAGAGTCGATATCTTCAATTACTTGAAGGATTCGGCTCGGGGGGCACCTAAACGGATAAGGTACAAGGCCATGAAGTATGTGCTTATTGGCGACGACATGTTTACAGGACTCTGGAGGGGTTACTGCTCAAATGTCTGGGGCCGGCCGAGGCCAATCGGCTCCTACACGAGGTACACGAAGGCGCCTGTGGAACTCACCAATCGGCTCACAAGATGAAATGGTTGATCAGGTGATCAGGGTTTTATTGGCCCACCATGCTTGAGGACTGTTTCAAGTACTACAAAGGGTGTCAAGCATGTCAGAAATTTGGGAAAATTCAGATGCTACCCGCGTCAACAATGAACCCCATCATCAAACCTTGGCCATTCCGAGGTTGGGGCATGGATATGATTGGCAAGATCAATCCTCCATCAAGCAAAGGCCACATGTGGATTTTGGCCATTACTGATTATTTCACTAAATGGGTGGAAGCTGTCCCTATGAAGTCAGTGAACTCAAAGGATGTTATCAATTTTGTGAAAGAACATGTCATTCATAGATTCGGGATTCCCCAAACTATCACGACCGATGGAGGTTCGGTCTTCATTTCTCACGAGTTTAGAAAGTTCTGTGAGGACACTGGGATTAAGATGATTAGATCATCTCCATACTATGCTCAAGCAAATGGGCAAGCTGAAGCGTCCAACCAGAGCCTTATCAAGCTGATCAAGAGGGAAGTCGATGAGCACCCCAGGCGTTGGCACGAGGTTTTGTCAGAGGCTTTATGGGCTTATCGCATGTCATGCCATGGAGCGATAAAAACCTCGCCATACCATCTAGTCTATGGACAAGAAGCCGTATTGCCCTGGGAAATTACGGCTGAATCGAGACGTGTCACTTTTCAGAACGATCTAACAGCCGAAGAATATGCAACCCTGATGAGTGACAGTGTTGAGGATTTAACTGAGCTCAGGCTGTGGTCGCTCGAGAAAATCAAAGATAACAAGGCCAAGGTAGCTCGTGCATATAATAAGAAGGTGAGACCAAAAGAGTTCCACGTTGGCGATCTGGTATGGGAAGCTGTATTGCCATTAGGGACTAAGGATGCAGCATATGGTAAATGGTCTCCAAATTGGCACGGGCCATACAGGGTCGATCAAGTTTTAAGAGGGAACGCGTACATGCTTGAGGAGTTGGACGGCGTAAAATTCCCAGTGGCTGTCAACGGTCAACATCTCAAGAAATATTTCCCAAGCATGTGGGATGATGGACAGTGAAATGTGGGGGCCGATACATGAAATCGGCCAAATAAAAAAAAGGAGAAGGGGGGAGAAAAAAACATCAAAAGAGTGGTTTTGGAATTATTATTGCCAAAACCAGGGGGCATGTATTATCGCCATATTTTGGCCAAAGGAGGAGATGGGCCGTAATCAAGATGGGCTTGGAAGATACATATATGCAACGTGTTGTTGAATCGGCCTTGTGCGTGGATTTGGGCTAAATTGCCCGTGTATCTGTATATTGTAGTAGATTCCGTTTCGGTTTAGATAAGAGGTAGAGTTGTAGAGTTATTCCAAAGATAGAAAGTCTCCGGACTATAAATATGTACCTAAGGTTATTGAGAAAAGGAGGACAATCACGTTCACAACAAACACAATCTCGGCGCATCGCCACCCCTTGTTTCTAGGGTTTCTTTCGGGTAAGTGTCATGCTGCCTAGATCGCATCTTGCGATCTAGGCAGTATCTGCTTATGCGTTATTTGGTGTTACTCGTACTGAAGCCTTGTTGATGGCGAGTAATACTATTATCATAGATTTGTTTAGGTTAGCATCGGTACTTTTCACTATGATTTGTTAAGTTATGCTACCTCTAGTTACCTCGCTACCTTTGCACCTTTTCCCGGGTGTAAGGGTAGCATCTTGCTTCATCTTTATTTCAGTTGATTTGATCCGTTACAGTTATGCCTTGTTTTCCAAGGTTTAGTTTGATATCCAAGTAGTCAGGCCTTGCAAACGGGTTGAACGATCCAGTAGTACGTGAGGGTAGGGTTTGCTAATTCGAGAGGAGTTGTTCCGGGAATTGACTTCACGTCGGTTGTTAGGCCTTCTCTAGGGTTAATTTTCCATTATCTTTTGTATCTACCAGGCTCAATTACGTGTAGGACGTTCCAATTACGTGGTGAAGACGTTAAACTGTCGTAGATCGATTTAACTTATATTGATGAAGCAAAACCCCATGTTATCGTAGATCTAATGCAGAACCATGGGACAATCGGCTCCAGGAGCCGATTCACTGTGGAAACACAGGAGCCGCCACGCTCAATTTTACGATACTTGTTTACCATGCAGGAAACGATCAAGCAATCCATCACCTTCCGACTGGTATAGGTCAGGTGGCACGCCCTTGAACCAAGCCAGGACGTGTGCCAGAGTTTTGCGGGCCGTTGCCCGAGGGACCAGGGCCCACCAGCAGTTCTGGGAGCCTCCCGGCTCTTCGTGTTGCTCGTCGCTGCTCGCCGGTGGGTTTTGACAGGCAACAGTCGGACCAAGCGAAGCCATATCCTGAAGCTGGTGACAAGCGTCGCGGTCAGCCGACCCCTCCTGGGCCAGCTTCCGCAAACACACCGAAGGAACAACCTCCTCAAGTACAGGAGTGGAAACAGGAATAGATCTGCCCAAAATATGCGTTCTGGACCTCGCAGGTGCTGAGCAAGCTCGCAAGACCGGGATGGAAGCAGAACGAAGAGCCTCCTGTAACTGAGCCGGTGAAACGCGAGGTGCTGAAGTAGAACCCTTCCCACGAAGAGGGGAATCCAAAGGAAGAGCATCCAGTAGTTGTCGTCCCCGCGGAGTCACCGGATTAGCATTAAAGGGGGTGACAGCAAATGCCCTCTGCACCCCCTGACTGGAAGATGCAGGCCCGGAAGTACCCTGCACATCCGAGGAAGATCCAGTACCTCCCCCCCTCCCTGAGTGGCAGCAGAAGCCTCTGAAGTATCCATAGCATCCTCAAACTGCTTCCCATTGGCATCATCATCCGCATCATCATCTCCTTTTCTCCACAAGAAAGGAACAAACTCTGGTTCCGGAATATAACCCTCAGGTTCAATCCGAAAACGAAACTCAAATACCTTGTGTTTAACCACAGCATCTGACACAATAAAGTGACCAAGGGCGTCCTTCTCCTTGAGAAAGATCTTCGTGTCAAACATCTCCACGAGTATACGGACTACCCCCCGCTTCCGCAGACTGAATAAATCGACTTCAAGAGTGTTCCCCATGAGTCCTCCAACTGCCCACAAGCCCTGAAAGGATCGCAGAATATGGGGTACCCCCTCCACATGTAACCAAACCTGCTGCATCTCAAGCTTATGCGGCACCTCCTCCATCCTGTATACCGAGAAGGTCAGCTGAGCGGTACTAAGTGGGACTGTCATTAGGATTCCATCGACCCTGTCCAAATCCTCAAACGTCGGGAAGCTCACTAAGAAGGCAGAATCACCATGAGGCACCGCCTCCCACTTCCACTGAACATGCACCTGACATCGCCTGGCGATCTGCCTCTGAACAACCTCTGCTGAAACCATCGGTCCAGAAACACGTACCAGAGCAATCGGAGTCTGACTGTGCTCAAGATGATCCCGAGTCACTGCATCCGGAATCTGGGTGAACAACATCTGGTCACTGCCAATACCCGCCATATACGGAGTCAAGCGCGGCTGCTTCAGCACCGGGCACCTCAATGTGGGATGTGCAACGGAATCACAAATATAGCAATAATGAATGACCTTACAATACTTGGTCGCATGAGTATTAACCGTACACTTCCAACAACGAACAAATTTTTTATTCTTCTTACCGACATCAGCCACTTCCGTACCCTCAGAAATTGGTGCAGTGACAACCGGTGGCTGACTCAGCTGATGCTCCTGTGGATTGAACTGCTGCGGAAAAGGAGGTATAAAACACCCAGGCACCTGCATCTGTGGAACCCCATACTGCTGGAAACCCTGTTGCTGAAGATGAAACTGCTGATCCAACTGTGCATTCATAACCTGTTGCTGAATCCCACTAGCTTGTGGCCTTGTGATCGCTTTTATTCTTCTTTCTCTTAGGAACAGTAGAAGCCGCAACGCCCGCTCCTACAGAAAATTGTTGCGGGGGTTGCGACGGAACCACCGCCGCCTGATTACCATTGTGGACCCCATGGATCGGAGGGGCAGAAGTAGTCCCCTGGAAAAAAGCGGCTGACGGCTGACCGACAAACGGGGTCGACGACCCACGATAAGGAAACCTCAAGACATCCAAATACAAGGTTCAAGACAACTAAGTCTCCACCCGAATCTACGTTTCGGATGGAGACTCGGGGGCTACTGACATGGATATGCCCTATGAGTACCCGATGTTAGTATACCTGGTCCAGCCCGACGGAAGGCCCACTCGACGACCTGCCAGGGTCCATGACGCCTATGACGTTTCGGCTGCTACGAAGCCATATGGACACGGATTCCCAAGCGCACAAGACAAGGAAACCTCAAGACTAGAGTTTGAATACAACTTGTAACCTACTCGTATCGGTACCTGAGACCTAGCCTCCCCATATATAAAGGCTAGGAGGGTCCAACGAGGAGGGCACGACCTACACACGCCATAATCCCCCGATAGACTAGACCACAACAGATCTACAGATCTAGAGCTCTCGACTCATACTTTCGCATACGCACCACCACGCCAGATCGAATCACAAGACTCAGAACCCTTCGCCAGTAAAATCAAGAGCGAGACAAGCGGAGTAGGGTTTCCCTCCGGGGGCCTGAACCTGGGTAAATCTCGTGTCCCCTGGTTGCTTCTCTGTTAACCGTGCCACGATCTCCAGCATCCCCATCTTCTCCAAAACCCAAGTCCATAACAATGGGCATTGACGAGATCAAACCTCGCCACTGTGGCCCCCCTCCGGCTCTGCTTCGTGGTTCCGTGTTGCTCCGGGAAAATAATGACTTTGGCTTTTGTCCCGTCCAATTCCGAGAATATTGATTTTCTGCCTTTCTAGAACCAAAAATAGAAGAAACAGGCAACTGGCACTGTGGCAACTTATTAATAGGTTAGTTCCAGAAAAGATATAAAACACCTCAAAGTGTAGACAAAACATAAGACAAATGATATAAAACAAGCATGGAGCATCAAAAATTATAGATACATTTTCAACATATGAGAGGTGTAGTCAACGGATCCGCCACATTTAGATTTATGTGTACTTTGCAAATCTTTATGTCACCATCTTGGACATGCTCTCGAATAGCGCGAAAACGTAGCTTTATATGCTTCAGCTTCTTGTGTGACCTTGGCTCCTGCTCATTGGCTATGACACCCATGTTATCACAGTAGATAGACATTGGGTCCAGCGCACTGGGAACCATACCAAGCTTTGTAATGAACTCCTTCATACATATTGCCTCTTGTGAAGCCTCCGAAGAAGCTATGTATTCCGATTCAGTTGAAGATCTCGCCACAATGCTTTGCTTTGCACTCCTCCAGCTCACTGCTGCACCATTCAATGTAAATACTTATCCAGATTGAGATTTAGAATCATCTGGATCAGTGTTCCAACTAGAATTGGTGTAACCATTAACAACGAGTTGTTCATCACCTCCATTAGAAAGAACAATATCCTTAGTTCTTCTCAAGTACTTAAGGATGTTTTTGACCGCTGTCCAATGATCCACCTCTGGATCACTTTGATATCTGCTAGTCAAACTAACAACATATGCAATGTCAGGTCTAGTACATAGCATGACATACATGATAGATCCTATGGTCGAGGCATAGGGAGTCTTACTCATCCTTTCTCTATCTGTCGTAGGAGGACTTTGAGTTTTACTCAAGGTCGTATTGGGATATATGGTCAAGAACCCTTTCTTGCCATCTTCCATTCCAAACCTCTTCAGAACTTTGTCCAAATATGTACTCTGTGAAAGCGATATTAGGTTTCTCGATATATATCTATAAATATTTATGCCTAATATGTAAGCAGCTCCGCCAAGATCCTTCATTGAAAAACTATTATTCAAATAATCTTTGACACTTTTAAGACGTTCTACATCATTCCCAATCAACAATATGTCATCCACATATAGTACTAGGAATTCCATAGAGCTCCCACTCACTTTCTTGTAAATACAAGCTTCTCCATAAGTTTGTATAAAACCAAAACTTTTGATCACCTTATAAAAACGTTGATTCCTTCTTTGGGATGCTTGCTTCAATCCATAAATGGACCGTTGAAGTTTGCATACCTTGTTAGCATCTTTAGGATCGACAAAACCTTTGGGTTGTACCATATACAACTCTTCATCAATGTCTCCATTGAGGAACACCGTTTTAACATCCATCTGCCATATCTCATAATCGTAATATGCAGCGATTACTAATAAAATCCTCACAGACTTTAGCTTTTCTACCGGTGAGAAAGTCTCATCGTAGTCAACTCATTGAATTTGTCGAAACCCTTTTGCAACAAGTCGAGCTTTATAGACGGTTAAATTACCATCAGCATTTGTTTTCTTCTTGAAAATCCATTTGTTCTCGATAGCCTTCCGGCTATTCGGTAAGTCCACCAAGGTCCATACTTAGTTTTCGTACATGGATCCATTCTCAAATTTCATGGATTCTTGCCATTTATTGGAATCTAGGCTCATCATCGCTTCCTCATATGTCGCAGGGTCATCGGTGTTGTCCACCAACATGACACTCATAACGTGATCATACCAATCAGGAGTGGTACGAGTCCTCGTCGATCTGCGAGGTTCCGTAATAACTTTGATCGAAGTTTCATGATCTCTATCATTAGCTTCTTCTCTTATTGGTGTAGGCACCACAGGAACTTCTTCCAGTGTTGTGCTATTCTCAAATCCGAGAGAAGGTTCGACAACCTCGTCGAGTTCTACTTTCCTTCCAATCACTTCTTTTGAGAGAAACTCATTCTCGATAAAGGATCCATTCTTGGAAATGAATATTTTGCCTTCAGATCTATTATGGCATCCCGCAAAACCACTACTAGAAAATCGCGTTGCTTTTGTGCATCGCATCATCATGACCGCATGCTCATGTCATCATGCCACATTGCATTTGAGCATCGTCATGTCATCTTGCATTTGTTTGCATAAAACTATTTTCGGAAAAACCTATGTTTGTTTTCTAAATGCTCTGTCTTGGTTCAAACCAAAACCCGGTCTCCGGATTAGTTTGTTTTGTCTACCAGTGTTTTGCAAAGTCCCGTTCTAAATAAATAAATTGTTTAATTATTTTAGGGGGCAGCCGAACCGGGCCGATCCGACCCAGTTGGCCACCCCCAGTACAAAACAATCGGTCCACCAAAATCCTAAAACTACCCAACCTAGTCTACCCACCCCTCCAGCCACCTCACCCCACCCAATAATCTGCCGCCACCTCATCACCTCCCCTCCTCTATCCAACCCCAACCCGCCACTGCCACCTCTCTCACCCCACTCCCCACTCAACCTGCCACGCCAAGACACCACACAACCCCGCACTCACGCCCCCCCCTGGACCCAGCCCCACCTGGTCCAACCACGCCGCCTGCCCCAGTCCCCACCTCCCCGCGTCCACCCTTTCCCTATGGCCCCACCCACTCGACCCTCTCTCCCCCCGACGCGTCTCCCACCTCGCCCTCCCGCTCGCCTCCTCCCCCACAGAGAACCGCCAGCCTCCTCCTCCGCCCCGCCTCTGCTCACCGGAGGCCGCCTCCACCGCCGCCCGCGGCCTCCACCTCTCCGCTGCCAAGCCCCCACCTCCTCGCCTCCTCGCTCTGCTCGCCCGCCTTCCTCCAGCTTGGCCGCCTCTGCCGCGCCCGTGCCCGTCGCCAGTCCCTCGCATCCTCGCCGGCCGACGACGATCCCCTCCTCCGTCCGCTGCCTCGGGTCCCTCCTCCGCCGCCCGCCTCCGGCCTAGTCCTCGAGCTCCTCCGCCGCCTTCCGAGAACCTCGCCGCCACGACCGGCTCCTCCCCAGCGTGCTCTCCCCGGCGCCTCCTCCAGCCCTCCTCCAGCCCGCTCGAGCGCCGCCGTGGAGCTCCCATCGCCGCCCCGAGCTCCACCGCCTCCCTCCTCGGCCCTCTCGCCTCCGCCGCGTCTGCCTCCCCGCCGGCGAGCCGTCTCCGGCCGCCCGAGCTCGCCTCGGCCACGTCCGCCCGCCCGCCGCTCACCGTCGAGCCGCCGCGAGCACCGCGCTCCGCCTCGCCGGTCCCGCCTCCCGGTCGTCGCTGCCGCCTGCACGCGAGGCCAGGACCGCCCCTTCTCTGTTTTCGGGCCAAGCCCTTGTCGCTGGCCGCTGTCCTCCGGTCGCCCTCCTCCCAAGCGCAGCAACCGCCGCCCACCTCGTGTCCCCTGTGATCAGCCGAGCTGACCCGAAGCACCATCGAAGTACCATTCCAAGACCCCCTCGACAAGATCTCCGATCCGACAGATCGACAAGTTCGCCAC
Organism: Avena longiglumis; assembly: GCA_030063025.1. Lineage (NCBI taxonomy): Eukaryota > Viridiplantae > Streptophyta > Magnoliopsida > Poales > Poaceae > Avena > Avena longiglumis. The sequence continues at coordinate 440,851,172 of CP125973.1, read as the reverse complement.
GAGGAGCCGCACGAACCCGAGGGACCGTCGACAAGACCGTCTCGTCACAAGAGCCCCGATGCCCTTTTGTCTCCAAGATCTGCATTGTTGCGTGTTTCGACGACCAATGTGCGAGATGGAACCCGATGACACCGGTACCCCCAAGATCTACCACACGGACGCATCACGGACTCGGAGAAACCCCTCGAAACGACAAGTTCGCCATCCCGGAACCAAAGTGCGAACCCCGGTATCGACTTCATGTTCTCCTTCACGGATGCCAAGATCGAATCTCGTCGAACCCGTACCCCGAAGACCGAACCGACCCGCCAAGTTCTTCAATCGGATCCGAGGACACCGAGACCCCGGTGCGACAAGTACTTCATCCCGAACGCCATGACCGTCGACATGGGACCGTAGGACGCCGAGCGCCAAGCTCTTCATATCGGACCCAGTAGCCCTGATCCGCACCTGATTCCCGTCGAACCTCGAACCCCGGAACCCCAAGATCGCCGAACCCTAATGTGTGACCCCTTTTCTCGAGCCCTATTTTATAAATGTAATAACAACTTGTTGCATATTAATTGCCATACTTGCATGCATATTTGTGTGGTTTGGGGGCCTTATGCCGATTCACCTTATAATTAAATATGGGGCCCATATGCGGGCAAATCTAGTCTCATATCGGCCTCATTTAAATTTGTGTAGCAAACCGGTGCTATCTTTGCCATGTTAATCCAACATTTAAATTGTGGGGTTCCAAACAACTAGAACCATTTAATTAATTGTCGGGACCCCGGTTCCGCTTAATCTTGCCTAATTGCATCGCACCTTTGCCATGTCATGCATCATATCATAAGCATGCCCGATCTTTTGCCGTAGTATTAAATATTGCATCCGGTGTTTATTCTAGTGTTTTGCTTCTTCGCGGATAAGGCCGTTGAGTTGATGTGAGATTCGCCCCGATCTTCGGTTGAACCTTCGGCAATGTTTCCAGGCGAGCATCCCCCCCTTTCTACCTATCTTACTTTATAGTATTTATTCCATCCTATTGATCTATTGCTATATGTGTCGCGTTGCTCTAGTTTTCGTACCCGTGATATCCCTTGCAGCCTTATTTTGCCTTGGACACATCCTATTACCTGTTGTTTGGTAGCTAGTTGGACTTGCGCGTCGTAGTCGCTGGCTCAAGTGTTGTTGCATGTCGTCAAGTGCCACAGTTGTTGGAGTGTTGCCGCTTGTTTAATGTTGGAGATGTTCGTGGCTTTAATTATCGTTCACTTTAATTACTGTTTAACAACTAAAATTGAAGTAGGTAAGCAGAGGCACAGGTGGGCAATAGATGTTATTTGGTTGTTAACCGTCCACTTGTGTCCCGTAGGACCCCGAGTGCTTGATACCTGTTCCTTGATTTTTCGCGCTATCCACATCCGGGAGGATTATGGGACCCCCCTGAGCCAGAGCTTGATTCATTCTTATTTCTTGGGGCCACAAACTAGTTTGAGGTTTTATTTACAATCATGTACTTATGACATGCTTTACTGCTTTATTTAAATTGTGCGATGGATAGCACCTGTACTTTTTAGGGAAGCGGAGTGTTTTCGCGGTATCGACAATCCTAGTTTTGGGTTCCCAGTCATTTACAGCCACTGACGCAAACCTTGAGTCCGTCTCGGAGTCAGCTAACTTCGTTGCGGGTCTACTCAATGGGGTGGCCCCCTGAAATATTTCTGAATCCTGTGATTGCTTTGTCGTGAAGGCCTCGTTGGGTTTTGATTTGGTTTTTCCGAGGTTGATCGAGTGTGTGTTGCTATTTGTGCACCCGCCGGTAAAACTTTTCGAAAGCCGTGTCCGCGGTTATGGACGACTTGGAGCAGATATCTCGATCATAGACAACTATAACTAAAGTAGTGCTATAAATTTGACTTTATAATGACTAGTAATCAGCTTCACTATAATGGAATGGCTAAATAAAACTGTCAACAATTGCTTGTTTGGTTTGTCGCCATGACAATTGTATCGACTAGTAAGTATTGCAACTACAACGGAATGGCTAAATAAAAGTACCAACAAGCTGGGTTTTGGGTTATCTCATGCTAATTGTATCTCGACTAGTAAGCGTCAACTACAACGGAATGGTTAACTAAAATTGCCCATCGCTTATTATATCGGGATGACTATCTATACGACTAGTAATTGTTGCAACGATAATCGAATAACTAAACTGCCAACCGTGTGAGTTCCTCGGTTGATTTCCTCGTTTGGTATCGAGGGGAAATACCAGTATGGGTTTTGTTTGGTGTTAGAATCAGGTTGGATCGAATAGGTCTTTCTTACCCCTCTCTGATAACCGCCAGTTGTATCGAGTCTCTATAGGTTGTTTAGTGCATGCTGCCGCCGCCGCTCAGTCCACCATACCTATGTAGGCGAGGACCGCCGAATTCTAGTCTCGCTGTCTTGGCCTCGATCGACGCTCCTCCTTTTCCTTTGCCCTTTGTCGGCACCTTTTGTTTTAGCAGGTTTTGAGGTCGACGTCGTTAGCGGGTTACCCTTCCGGCTTGGTGGCAGGTTATGGACGCCATTGGTTATTCTTCGGCTCTTAGCCCCATTTGCATCTTGTCCGTAGTCCATTGTATCATTTTCAAGGTGATTTGGATCTTTGTATATATGTATTCTTGACTCTTTGAGTCATGTTGTATATATCTCATTACGTGGGTCCCATCGAGGACTGTTGTGTAATGTTATTACTTCGTTTTCCACCCGCACGAAAGTGCCTGGTGGGCACCTTTGAATCGTTTCTATGCGGGTTTGGCGGGAAGCGCTGAAACTTGCATACGTCCGATTATGAGGGTGTTAAAGAGTGGTATCAGAGCTCAGCAGTTACGATACCCCACAAGTCCAGCCTGTAGGATAACCTAGCTAACGGCCGAAGTAGAGTGTCAAAACTATTTTTGAAAAATCGGTTGGATAGTTCTGATTAGGTCTGATTTTACTCCTTACCCCTCTGTTGCTCTCCTCTCACCTCTGCGTGTTTTGAATCCGCTCTTTTCTCTCTCTTCGAGTCCAGGATTTCTCGTGGTTGGGTTCCGTCGTACCTTCAGGGTTTCGCTTCCTCCTTTGATAACGGTGCTCTACCAATTGGTGTTCATGCTGTCTGAGGAATCCGTCTACTGTGGTACCATTCTTTGTTCCTTCTCGTGCCTTCCGGTGTTTTCCGACGCGACGACATCATCTACGCCAGATCCGATGCATAGTCTGCATCACTCCTCTGTTTCCGAACCTCGTTTGTCGAGATCTTCAGTCTGAATTCCGAGAGTTGGTTGCATAATCCGCCTATCCGTGTGCAGAGTAATGGTTTGGGTGCGCGATGGACTGATCACCATCCGACTACTCTTATCATTCGCTCTTGTACATCGAATCAGTGGATCCAGCAGTTTTACTCCGTCCACGGAAGCTAGAGGTGACTTTATTTGTTGATACCTCTACTTTCGACCTTTTGTTTCCGGAGTGTTTCCCTCGACGGTCCCGGACAACGACCTCTTGTTAGTGGTGTCGCGAGGATCTACCCGAAGCGCGAAGGATCAGATCGCCGCCCTTCTTCCCGGTACCATGAGGCGGATCTCGAGGGCGAGATCCATTGTTAGTGGTGTCGAATTGTGGCATCCCGCAAAACCACTACTAGAAAATCGCGTTGCTTTTGTGCATCGCATCATCATGACCGCATGCTCATGTTATCATGCCACATTGCATTTGAGCATCGTCATGTCATCTTGCATTTGTTTGCATAAAACTATTTTCGGAAAAACCTATGTTTGTTTTCTAAACGCCCTGTCTTGGTTCAAACCAAAACCCGATCTCCGGATTAGTTTGTTTTGTCTACCAGTGTTTTGCAAAGTCCCGTTCTAAATAAATAAATTGTTTAATTATTTTAGGGGGCAGCCGAACCGGGCCGATCCGACCCAGTTGGCCACCCCCAGTACAAAACAATCGGTCCACCAAAATCCTAAAACTACCCAACCTAGTCTACCCACCCCTCCAGCCACCTCACCCCACCCAATAATCTGCCGCCACCTCATCACCTCCCCTCCTCTATCCAACCCCAACCCGCCACCTGGCCACCCTCTCTCACCCCCACTCCCCACTCAACCTGCCACGCGCACACCACACACAACCCCGCACTCACGCCACCCCCTGGACCTAGCCCCACCTGGTCCAACCACGCCGCCTGCCCCAGTCCCCACCTCCCCGCGTCCACCCTTTCCCTCTGGCCCCACCCACTCTACCCTCTCTCCCCCCGACGAGTCTCCCACCTCGCCCTCCCGCTTGCCTCCTCCCCCACAGAGAACCGCCGGCCTCCTCCTCCGCCCCGCCTCTGCTCACCAGAGGCCGCCTCCACCGCCGCCCGCGGCCTCCACCTCTCCGCGCCGCCAGCGCCAAGCCCCACCTCCTACGCCCTCCCTCGCTCTGCTCCGGCCCGCCTTCCTCCATGGGCGCCTTGGCCGCTGCCCGTGCCGTCGCCGCATCCTCGCCGGCCGACGACGATCCCCTCCTCCGTCCGCCGCCTCGGGTCCCTCCTCCGCCGCCCGCCTCCGGCCTAGGCCTCGAGCTCCTCCGCCGCCTTCCGCGAACCTCGCCGCCACGACCGGCTCCTCCCCAGCGCGCTCTCCTCGGCGCCTCCTCCAGCCCTCCTCCAGTCCGCTCGAGCGCCGCCGTGGAGCTCCCATCGCCGCCTCGAGCTCCACCGCCTCCCTCCTCGGCCCTCTCGCCTCCGCCGCGTCTGCCTCCCCGCCGGCGAGCCGTCTCCGGCCGCCCGAGCTTGCCTTAGCACGTCCCCAGCCCGCCCCGCCGCTCACCGTCGAGCCGCCGCGAGCACCGCGCTCCGCCTCGCCAGTCCCGCCTCCCGGTCGTCGCTGCCGCCTGCACGCGAGGCCAGGACCGCCCCTTCTCTGTTTTCGGGCCAAGCCCTTGTCGCTGGCCGCTGTCCTCCGGTCGCCCTCCTCCCAAGCGCAGCAACCGCCGCCCACCTCGCATCCCCTGTGCTCAGTCGAGCTGACCCGAAGCACCATCGGAGTACCATTCCAAGACCCCCTCGACAAGATCTCCGATCCGACACATCGACAAGTTCGCCACGAGGAGCCGCACGAACCCGAGGGACCGTCGACAAGACCGTCTCGTCACAAGAGCCCCGATGCCCTTTTGTCGCCAAGATCTGCATTGCTGCGTGTTTCGACGACCAATGTGCGAGATGGAACCCGATGACACCGGTACCCCCAAGATCTACCACACGGACGCATCACGGACTCGGAGAAACCCCTCGAAACGACAAGTTCGCCATCCCGGAACCAAAGTGCGAACCCCGGTATCGACTTCATGTTCTCCTTCACGGATGCCAAGACCGAATCTCGTCGAACCCGGACCCCGAAGACCGAACCGACCCGCCAAGTTCTTCAATCGGATCCGAGGACACCGAGACCCCGGTGCGACAAGTACTTCATCCCGAACGCCATGACCGTCGACATGGGACCGTAGGACGCCGAGCGCCAAGCTCTTCATCTCGGACCCAGTAGCCCTGATCCGCACCTGATTCCCATCGAACCTCGAACCCCGGAACCCCAAGATCGCCGAACCCTAATGTGTGAACCCTTTTCTCGAGCCCTATTTTATAAATGTAATAACAACTTGTTGCATATTAATTGCCATACTTGCATGCATATTTGTGTGGTTTGGGGGCCTTATGCCGATTCACCTTATAATTAAATATGGGGCCCATATGCGGGCAAATCTAGTCTCATATCGTGTAACACCCTCAGAATCGGACCTATGCAATTTTGAGCAAAATCCGCCAAACCCGCATAGAAACGATTCAAAGGTGCCCACCAGGCACTTTCGTGCGGGTGGAAAACGAAGTAATAACATTACACAACAGTCCTCGATGGGACCCACAGAACAGATATAAATAACAGCGACTCCATGAGTCAAGAATACAGATATAATATACAAAGATCCAAATCACCTTGAAAACGATAGAGCGTCCAGCTACGGACAAGATGCAAATGGGGCTAAGAGCCCTGAAGAACAACCAATGGCGTCCCCATAACCTGCCTGGCCAAGCCGGAAGGGTAACCACGCTAACGGCGTCGATCTCAAAACACCTTAAACAAAGGTGCCGACAAAGGGCAAAGGAAAAGAGGCGTCAAGATCGAGGCCAAGACAGCGAGGCTAGAATTCGGCGGTCCTCGCCTACATAGGTATGGTGGACTGAAGCGGCAGCGGCAGCATGCACTAAACAACCTATAGAGACTCGATACAACTGGCGGCAATCAGAGAGGGGTAAGAAAGACCTATTCGGATCCAACCTGAAGCTAACACCAAACAAACCCATCCTGGTATTTCCCCCTCGAGACCAAACGAGGAAGTCAACCGAGGAACTCACACGGTTGGCAGTTTTACTTATTCGGTTATCGTTGCAGCAATTACTAGTCAAGTATAGATAATCATCCTGATAAAATAAACAGTGGGCACTTTTAGTTAACCATTCCGTGATAGTGGCAACACTTACTAGTCAAATACAATTAGCATGAGTTAACCCTTAAACCCAACAGTTGTTGGTACTTTTATTCGGCCATTCCGTTGTAGTTGCAATACTTACTAGTCAGGTACAATGGTCGCAAGCGACACTTCAACCAATCAGTTGTGGGCAGTATTATTAGCCATTCCATTATAGTGAAGCTGATTACTAGTCATTATAAAGTCAAATTTATAACAATAAACTTTAGTTATGCTTGTCTATGGTCGAGAAACTGTGCTCCAAGTCGTCCATATCCGCGGACACGGCTTTCAGAAAGTTTTACCCGGCCGGGGTGCACCAATAGCAACACACGCTCGATCAACCTCGGAAAAACCAAATCAAAACCCAACGAGGCTTTCACGACTGAACAATCACAGGATTCAGAATTATTTCAGGGGGCCACCCCTTAAGTAGATCCCGCAACGAAGCTAGCTGACTCCGAGACGGCCTCAAGGTTTGGGTGGACGGCGGTAAACGACTGGGAACCCGAAAGTGTGGCTGGGCTTGTCGATACCGCGTAAACGTGTCCCGATCCTAAACAGTACAGTGTGCTCCTCGCACAATTTAAATACATAAGTAGCATGGCATAATACAGGATCGTAAATAAAACCTCAAACTAGTTTGTGGCCCCGAGAAATAAGACGGAATCAAACTCTGGCTCAGGGGGGTCCCATATACCTCCCGGATGTGGATAGCGCGATAAATCAAGGAACAGGTATCAAGTACTCGGGGTCCTACGGGACACAAGTGGGCGTTCGGAAACCAAATATTATCTATCACCCACCGATGCATCTGCTTATTTCAATTTTAGTTGTTAAACAGGAATTAAAGTGCGCGATAAGTAAAACTAGGATCATCTCCAACAACAACATGCAGCAATACATCAACAACTGTGGCACTTGACAACACGCAGCAGCACTTGAGCAAGCGACTAAGACGCGCAGGTCCAACTTTCTACCAATCAACAGGTAATAGGATGTGTCCAAGGCAATATAAGGCTGCAGGGGATATCACAGGTACGGAAACTAAAGCATCGCAACACAGATAGCAATAGATCAACAGGAGGGGAGTAAATACTATAAAAGTAAGATAGGTAGAAAGGGGGAGGTGCTCGCCTGAAAACATTGTCGAAGGTTCAACCGAAGATCGGGGCGAAGCTCACATCAACTCAACGGCCTTATCCGCGAAGAAGCAAAACGCTAGAATAAACACCGGATGCAATATTTAATACAACGGCAGAAGATCGGCATGATGCATGTATGATGTGTGACATGGCAAAGGTGCGATGCAATTAGGTCAATATTAAGTGGAACCGGGGTCCCGACAATTAGTTAGATGGTTCGAGTTGTTTAGCTACCCCGCAATTTAAATGTTGTTTTAACATGGCAAAAGATAGCACCGGTTCGCTACCCAGATTTAAATGAGGCCAATATGAGACTAGATTTGCCTGCATATGGGCCCCATATTTAATTATTAGGTGAATCGGCATAAGGCCCCCAACCAATGATAATATGCATGCGAGTATGACAATTCAATATGCAACAAGTTTTATGTTTGACATTTATAAAATAGGGGTTCGGATAAGGGTCACACATTAGGGGTCTCGACGATCTTGGGGTTCCGGGGTTCGGGGTCGGTCTCAGGGTCCAGGGTTCGACGGAACGTTCTCGGACTCCGGGGTCGTTCTCGGATGGCAGAGTAGATCACGGCGTTCGGGTCGACGAACTTGGCGTGGCGAGGGGCGCATTGGCTTCTTCCGGGTCGGTGCCGTCCTTGTCATCGCAAAGGTCTTGTCGGGTCCCCAAGTCGGGTCGGTCTTGGCTTCGGGGTGAAGAGCTTGGTGTCCGGGCGGAGTGCTTGTCATATCCGTGAAGAAGAGCATGTCGGCCCACGGGGGGTTCGGCCTTCGGGGCGATCTTGGCGTCGGGTTCTCGTCTTCGCATCCTCGGGGAAGTGCCTGTCGCACAAAAGTCTTCGGGTTCAGGTAAAAGAGATCGTCGTCCGGGGGTTCTCTGGGTCCGATGAAGATCTTGGCAAGGGGGAACTTGGGGTTTGCAGGTTCCGATTACCGGTGTCGAACTTGTCGTCTCCACACCCAACAATTAGCACCACTTGGTACTACATAGAGCGTGCACGGTTGGAGGCAGATGACAAGGCGTCGACGATGTGGGTCCAGGCGGGCAGGTGGGTCCAGGCGGGCCGGCTGCTGCGCGCGGACAGGGTAGGCGAGGAGCCCGGGTCGGCGACGAGCTCGGGCCGAGGTGCGGAGGCGGTCGAAGGCGGCGCGGGGCGAGCCGGCGAGGGGGACGGAGGCGAGCTCCATGGGGCCGTCGCCTGATGCGGGCTCCGGCGAGGTTGAGGGGTGGTGCAGGCGGCAGGAGGCCGAGGCGCGGCGGTCGCCCGGCGGCGGAGACGCTGGCTGCAGGGGCTGAGGGGCGCTGAGGAGGCGGGCAAGGCGCGAGGAGGAGTACCGCTGGAGGGGCGGCGTGGGGGCGGTTGGAAGAGAGCGGCGGAGGGCGCGTCTTGGCGCGGGCGGGTCGAGGCGGAGGAGGAGGACGTCTGTGGCCGCGCGGTGAGCAGCGGCGGCGGCGCTGGCTGGCCGGAGGTGGCTCGGGACGGGAGGCTGGGCCCGTCTTGGGCGGAGGCGAAGTGAGCGAGGTTGGCGGAGAGGCGGCGAGTGCGGGCGAGGCCAGCGGAGGCGGGCGGGCAGGCGGGGAGTGCGGGCGCGCGTCGGTGCGAGGAGGTGGGAGGAGCGGAGGGGCTCTGCGTGGCGCGGTGGCGATGGGCGCAGCGGCGGGGAGGCTGCCGGGCAGGGGCGGTCGCGGGGTGGCGGCGCTCCGCGGGACGCTGTGGAGCAGGCGGTGAGGGGCAGGCGTGCGGTGGGAGAGAGAAGGGGAGGAGGAAGGCGCGGGGGACAGGGGTGCCAGGGTGGGGCCCGCGGGGACGCGTGCGTGGCCGGTGGTGGCGTGTGGTGTTGGGGGTCTGGGGTGGGGGCCAGCGGGCAGAGAGGTGTGGGGCTGGTGTGTGGGTGCGTCGCGTGCGTGTGAGTGGTGTGTGCTGGTGGGGATGGGAAGAGAGAGGGGGGGCTGCTGAGGTGGCAGAGGTTGATAGGCCAGGGGGAGGGGAGAGGATGAGGTGGCGTCTCGTGATAGGAGGGGGTGATGTGGAGGCTGGGTTGGGGTAGATTAGTTGGTAGGTTTAGGAATAAGGGGGTGGGACTGGTTGGACCGATTTAAAATCCTGGGGGTGGTCGTTCGGGTCGATCTGGCCCGCTCGATCGCCCACTAAAAATAATATAATTTTTATTTGTTTTGTTAACACCGTTTGCAAACCGATAGCACTCAAACAAAAATAATCCGGAGACCGGGCTTTGCATTTGAATTAAGATGGGGCGTTTGGAAAACAAATCGGGCTTTGCGAAAATAGTTTTTGACATACAACATATGATGATGATGATGCAATGCACAAATTCAACGCGATTTTCTAGTAGTGGATTTGCGGGATGCCACATATCGGCCTCATTTAAATTTGTGTAGCAAACCGGTGCTATCTTTGCCATGTTAATCCAACATTTAAATTGCGGGGTTCCAAACAACTAGAACCATTTAATTAATTGTCGGGACCCCGGTTCCGCTTAATCTTGCCTAATTGCATCGCACCTTTGCCATGTCATGCATCATATCATAAGCATGCCCGATCTTTTGCCGTAGTATTAAATATTGCATCCGGTGTTTATTCTAGTGTTTTGCTTCTTCGCGGATAAGGCCGTTGAGTTGATGTGAGCTTCGCCCCGATCTTCGGTTGAACATTCGGCAATGTGTTCAGGCGAGCATCCCCCCCTTTCTACCTATCTTACTTTATAGTATTTATTCCCTCCTGTTGATCTATTGCTATCTGTGTCGCGTTGCTCTAGTTTTCATACCCGTGATATCCCTTGCAGCCTTATTTTGCCTTGGACACATCCTATTACCTGTTGTTTGGTAGCTAGTTGGACTTGCGCGTCGTAGTCGCTGGCTCAAGTGCTGTTGCGTGTCGTCAAGTGCCACAGTTGTTGGAGTGTTGCCGCTTGTTTAATGTTGGAGATGTTCGTGGCTTTAATTATCGTTCACTTTAATTACTGTTTAACAACTAAAATTGAAGTAGGTAAGCAGAGGCACAGGTGGGCAATATATGTTATTTGGTTGTTAACCGTCCACTTGTGTCCCGTAGGACCCCGAGTGCTTGATACCTGTTCCTTGATTTTTCGCGCTATCCACATCCGGGAGGATTATGGGACCCCCCTGAGCCAGAGCTTGATTCATTCTTATTTCTTGGGGCCACAAACTAGTTTGAGGTTTTATTTACAATCCTGTACTTATGCCATGCTTTACAGCTTTATTTAAATTGTGCGATGGATAGCACCTGTACTGTTTAGGGAAGCGGAGTGTTTTCGCGGTATCGACAATCCCAGTTTTGGGTTCCCAGTCGTTTACAGCCACTGACGCAAACCTTGAGTCCGTCTCGGAGTCAGCTAACTTCGTTGCAGGTCTACTCAATGGGGTGGCCCCCTGAAATATTTCTGAATCCTGTGATTGCTTTGTCGTGAAGGCCTCGTTGGGTTTTGATTTGGTTTTTCCGAGGTTGATCGAGTGTGTGTTGCTATTTGTGCACCCTGGCCGGGTAAAACTTTCTGAAAGCCGTGTCCGCGGTTATGGACGACTTGGAGCACAGTATCTCGATCATAGACAACTATAACTAAAGTAGTGCTATAAATTTGACTTTATAATGACTAGTAATCAGCTTCACTATAATGGAATGGCTAAATAAAACTGTCAACAATTGCTTGTTTGGTTTGTCGCTTGCGACAATTGTATCGGACTAGTAAGTATTGCAACTACAACGGAATGGCTAAATAAAAGTACCAACAACTACTGGGTTTTGGGTTATCTCATGCTAATTGTATCTGACTAGTAAGCGTCGCAACTACAACGGAATGGTTAACTAAAATTGCCCACTGCTTATTATATCAGGATGACTATCTATACCTGACTAGTAATTGTTGCAACGATAACTGAATAACTAAAACTGCCAACCGTGTGAGTTCCTCGGTTGATTTCCTCGTTTGGTATCGAGGGGAAATACCAGGATGGGTTTGTTTGGTGTTAGAATCAGGTTGGATCGAATAGGTCTTTCTTACCCCTCTCTGATAGCCGCCAGTTGTATCGAGTCTCTATAGGTTGTTTAGTGCATGCTGCCGCTGCCGCTTCAGTCCACCATACCTATGTAGGCGAGGACCGCCGAATTCTAGCCTCGCTGTGTACTGGCCTCAGTACTGACGCTCCTCTTTTTCCTTTGCCCTTTGTCGGCACCCCTTTTGTTTTAGCAGGTTTTGAGGTCGACGTCGTTAGCAGGGTTACCCTTCCGGCTTGGCCTGGGCAGGGTTATGGACGCCATTGGTTATTCTTCAGGGCTCTTAGCCCCATTTGCATCTTGTCCGTAGTCGGGCGCTGTATCATTTTCAAGGTGATTTGGATCTTTGTACTGTATATATGTATTCTTGACTCTTTGAGTCGCTGTTGTATATATCTGTTCTGTGGGTCCCATCGAGGACTGTTGTGTAATGTTATTACTTCGTTTTCCACCCGCACGAAAGTGCCTGGTGGGAACCTTTGAATCGTTTCTATGCGGGTTTGGCGGGAAGCGCTGAAACTTGCATAGGTCCGATTCTGAGGGTGTTACATCTATGATAGAAGGTAAACCCAATAGTTCCCTTCGGGTATCCTATGAAGATGCATTTTTCCGCTTTGGGTTCAAGCTTGTCGGGCTGTAACTTCTTTACATAAGCTTCGCAACCCCAAACTTTAAGGAACAACAATTTAGGTTTCTTTCCAAACCATAATTCATACGGTGTCATTTCAACGGATTTAGATGGTGCCCTAATTAAAGTGAATCCGGGTGTTTCTAATGCATAACCCCAAAATGATAACAGTAAATTTGTAAGTGGCATCATAGAACGAACCATATCTAAGATAATTTGATTACGATGTTTAGACACACCATTACGTTGTGGTGTTCCCGGCTATGTCAATTGTGAAAGTATTCCACATTTTTTCAAATGCTCGCCAAACTCGTAACTTAGATATAAACCTCCACGATCAGATCATAGAAATTTATTCTTCTTCTTACATTGATTCTCTACTTCACTTTGAAATTCCTTAAACTTCTCGAAAGTTCCGGACTTATGTTTCATGAAATAGGTATACCCATATCTACTCAAGTAATCCGTGAAAGTAAGAACATAACGATAACCACCCCGTGATGCTACACTCATCGGTCCACACACACATCAGTATGTATGATTTCCAATAAGTCCATAGCTCGCTCCATCATACCAGAAAATGGAGTCTTAGTCATTTTACCCATCAGACATGCTTCGCATCTTTCAAGTGATTCAAGAAGTCCATAGGAATGGAGTTTCTTCATACGTTTCACTCCAATGTGACCAAGACGACAGTGCCACATGTATGTAGAATTATCACTCAATTTGAAACGTTTAGCTTCTATATTATGAACATGTGTATCACTATTATCGAGATTCAATAAGAATAGACCATCTATCAAAGGTGCATGACCATAAAAGATATTACTCATATAAATCGAACAACCATTATTCTTGGACTTAAAAAAGTAACCATCTCGCAATAAACATGATCCAGATATAATTTTCATGCTCAACGCAGGCACCAAATAACAATTATTTAAGTATAAATCTAATCCCGATGGTAGATGAAGAGGTAGTGTGCCGATAGAGATCACATCAACCTTTGATCCATTTCCTACGCGCATCATCACCTTGTTCTTCACTAGTCTCCATTTATTCTGCAGCACTTGTTTCGAGTTACAAATATGAGCAACCGAACCAGTATCAAATACCTAGGCACTACTATGATTATTAGTAAGATACACATATATCGTATATACCTTTCTTCTTGATTTTTCTGTCCTTTGGATCCGCCAAGTACTTGGGGCAATTCCGCTTCCAGTGACATTCTCCCTTGCAGTAAAAGAACTCACTATCAGGCTTAGGCCTAGCCTTGTTCTTCTTCGCCGGCATGGTAGCTTTCTTACCGACCTTCTTGAAGTTTCCCTTTTTCTTAGGCTTGCCTTGCTTCTTTAAATTGGTGGTCTTATTGACCATTAACACTTGGTGCTCTTTCTTAATCTCCACTTCCGCAGATTTCAACATAGAGAAGAGTTCTGGTAACGACTTATCCATGCGCTGCATGTTGTAGTTCATCACAAAGTTCTTGTAACTTGGTGGTAGTGATTAGAGGATACGATGAATCCCCAAAGCATTAAGAATTATTATGCCCAAGCTCTGGAGCTTATTGGTGTGCCTAGACATCTTAAGCACATGCTCACTGATGGAGCTGCCTTCTTCCATCTTGCAGTTAAAGAACTTTTCAGAAGCTTCATAACTCTCATCTGCCGCGTGAGCCTCAAATATCATTTTGAGTTCACAGACAATATCATGTTGGTCAAATTTCTCAAAACTCTTTTGAAGCTCTGATTCCAAACCATACAAGATATCACACTGAACTGTGGAGTACTGATTCTTCCGAGTACGGTAAACATTTTTCACCTCATCGGTAGCATCATCTGTAGGTGGGCCACCCAGTGGTGCATCCATCACATAGGTCAACTGACCAGCATTGAGGACAATCCTCAAATTGCGGAACCAATCCGCGAAGTTGCTTTGTTTTTCAAATTTTATTTTTCTAGGAACGCATTAAAATTGATGGTAGGGGCCACCATGATCTATAACACATTTGCAATAGTTTAGACTAAGTTTATGACAAATTGAGTTCTAATTAATAGTCAAATTAATCTAGGTGAACTCCCACTCAAACAAAATATCCATCATATTGTTTTAGTGATCACACTAACCAAATCCACTACATCAAGTACGATCATCACAAGAGATGATGTAGTTTCAAAGGCGAACAATCAACATGTTCACAATATCTACTATATGACTCATGCCTTACCTTTCGGTGATCCGTGTTCCGATACCATGTCTGTACATGATAGGCTCGTCAAGAATAACCTTAGTTTCTGCATGAGAAAATATGGCTTGCTCCCGTTGTATGCACATGTAGAATCTATCACACCCGATCATCACGTGGTGCTTCGAAACAACGAGTCTTGGCAATGGTGCTAACTAAGGACGGACACTTTGTTACTTGATATTTTATGAGAGGGATCATCTTATAATTCTACCATCATGATCTAAGCAATACAATATGCATAAAAGGATTAACATCACATGCAATTCATAATATGTGATATGATATGGCCTTTCTTATTGTGCTTCCGATCTCCATCTTCAAGCACGGACATGATCTCCATAATCACTGGCGTGGCGTCAAGGTCAATGGCACCGCTCCATGGTTGTCGTCCACCAGCATCAACTATCACAACTACTTTGAATAATAGACACGCGGGTCTTAACGAAATCATGGCCATATCACATCACAACACACCCCTGCAAAACAAAGTTACACGCCTCTAATTTTCTTTGCATATTTTACGTGGTTTGGTGATTTCTATAAGTACCATTCTAACTTACGAACAAGAACCATAATGTTGATGCATGAACTATCAAGTGCCCGTTGTAAATTGAATCTTCACTATGATGGGAGAGATAGACACCCGCAAAGCCACTTATGCAATACAAGTTACATGTCGAGCGTGTAGCAAGTCTCATGAATGATGTCATGTAAGGTTAGCCCGGGTCGCTTCATCCCACCATCCCGCAAGATGCAAAGTACATAAGAAGCAATTGATAATAAAAGCACCACCGCCCATAATGACCATTGTGTTCTACTCGTGCAACAAACCTACATATAGACACGGCTCTGATACCACTGTAGGGGTTCGTAGCATGGAAAACAAAAATATTCTACCACATGAACAGCCATAAGCCAAGATCTATCTACTAGATTGTAGCAACGAGTCGATAGAGTACTCACCCTCAAAGATTCCAAAGCGGTTAACGATAACGGATTCTCGTGGGTGATGTAGTTGTTCACTTGCCGATCTCAAGATCGCGTACACGATACTTCTGGAGCCGCGTTCTGGAAGCTCTCCCGTAGCCGATCACACGTTCAGTACTCGATGAATACCTTCCTCTCCCTTGTTCCAGCAGGCAGCGAGGTTGTAGCTCTCTCCTCGCGATTCCGGCAGCATGGCGGCGTGGTGTCGGAGTTTAGAGGGGAGATCCCGCAAGGCTTCGCTTTAGCCGGAGCGAGTATGGTGGAGTAGAAGAGTTCCTCGATGATCTAGGGTTTAGAGGGAACCAAGGAGGTGGTGTGGCCGGTGGCTAGGGCAAGGGCCTTGCCCTAGTCGGCGACTTGGGAGAAGGTCCTAGGGCGGCGACGACTTGGGATGGCCAGCGGATAGGCTAGGTTTTGTTGTGAGGGGTAGGGGCGCCCTACCCCTCCTTATATAGGTGGGGAGGTGCAAAGGGGTAGGAAATACTCCCCCAACACCACTTCATGTGTCCGGCGGCAAGGAGAGGGAGGAGTCCTCCCTTAGGTAGGATTCCTTCCCTCCCTCCACTTGGAAACCATTGTCCCAGTTTGACTTTTCAAAATGGATTTTTGTCTTTCAAACTAGAGTTTGATTTCTCTCTTCCAAGTATCCATGTACCCTTCCCCTTTCGGATTGGTGGACCTTCTAGACCCATCTATAACATTTCGGTGAAAACACCAAAACCATTCCTGAACTCCGGAATTGGACTTTCCTTATATGAATCTTATTCTCCACACCATTATGAATCTCCTCGTGATATCCCGGATACCATCCGAGACTCTGAACTACATTCGGTCTCTTTACTCACTTTCCATATCTACTAAACAACATCGAATCCTTAAGTGTGTCTCCCTACGGTTCGTGAATTATGCAGACATGACCGAGACTCTTCTCCGATCAATAACCAATAGAGGAATATGGAAATTCATATGGCTCCCACATATTTCTACGATTACTTCGTGATCAAATGAACCATTTACATGCGATACCAATTTCCCTTTGTCTCGCGATACTTTACTTATCCGAGGTTTATCTTTGCATACCTAGTTTAACCTCGTTACCGATAAGTACTATTTACTCATTCCTTTGATATGTGATCCCTTGTGAGACAGTCACATGCTTGCAAGCTAATTGGATGACATTCCACCGAGAGGGCCCAGAGTATATCTATCTGTCATATGGATGGACATATCCACTCTTGATTCATGTGCCTCAACACATACTTTCCGAACACTCAATGCCACCTTTATAACCACCCAGTTACGAAGTGGTGTTTAATTTCATCAAAGCATCCATCCGGTGATGGTGATTAACATGATCTCATGGTCGAAGGATTTAGGTTACTATGTATCTGAAAGCTTATAGCAAACAAACTATTGAAATGAATTGATCTTTATGCTACGCTTAACTATAGGAGTATGTCCACCACACCATTCTCCTAATGATATGATCTTGTTGTTAATAATATCTCAATGTTCACGATCAGGAAACCATGATCATCTATTAACCAACAAGCTAGTATTACAAAGAGGCTTTACTAGGGACTCCAACAAGTTTACAAATCACACAAGTATTAATGTTTTCGGTTAATACAATTATACCATGAATGTAAACATTTATCATAAACACAAAGATATAATAATAACTACTTTTATTATTGCCTCTTGGGCATATCTCCAACAAGAGCCGGATATAGTAAAACGGCGACATG
Organism: Avena longiglumis; assembly: GCA_030063025.1. NCBI lineage: Eukaryota > Viridiplantae > Streptophyta > Magnoliopsida > Poales > Poaceae > Avena > Avena longiglumis. Next base: position 440,833,842 of record CP125973.1, on the reverse strand, counting down.
CACTCCTTGGCTCCCCGCTGGAACTGCCTATCGATTCGATTACGTGGGATCTATGTGGGATATGGGATACCGCTGGAATTGCATGTCGATTCGATTACATGGGATCTATGCGGGATGTGGGATAGCCTACTTAACTTTGGTGTATAACCGTGAGTGCCCACCTGATGAATTATGTGGGCTTGGGTAGTGGGCACTATGGGAAGCACACTCCCACCTGCACCCTGAGTTCAGGCAGTTGCGTATTCTAGTTTTTATTTTGTTTTGTAAAAAAGTATATATTAATATCAAGAGATACCAATTACACCCAGCCTCTGCAACAACACATGCCCTTGTGGCCTTACGGATGCATACAACCAGAATAAAAGAAGACGTATTCTAGCTTACATCAACTATTGCTTCTTATGTTATCTACAATAAGTTCTACTCTATCCATATGTCTTGATAGTGTCAACAGAAAACAACATCATCACTTACCGCATGTTATCAATATACCAAATCCATTATTCACAGATAGTGGGATATTTAGGAAATATGGGCAATTAAGTTATTCTCCAAAATTTTCCTTTTGGCACTATGGAAATTTGATCATTTCTTTATTACAATGGATCTTCGTGCTAACAATAACTATATGCTCTTATGTCATACCCACGTTGCCACCGGCGTTTTCACTTCTTCCCCTCGAACTCCGACGAATCATTCAATTGTTTGTCTCTCAACCACGAGGACCAGCGGCACATCTATTTGCTCCTCGCGTCTTTCCCCACGGGTACACGACCAATATCATCTAGAAAATTGACTGCCAATCATACCAACTCATTATCTAGATGACTATTAAATTTTGTTTCCTTAACTATAGTGAAAAATATCGATGATACAGTTTACTTACTCAACTACCTCTACAAGCTACACACAGATGTTAGATGTTCTCCTAGGCCTTTCATCCATATAAGTTACACGAGTACTGTGCATATTATGGCCCTTGGCTTTGAGTGGACACTGCATGGGGCAGACAAATGTAGAACCACTACTATTTCTATATTGTTGTTGGTGTCATTTTAGTCTCTATTTAAGTGGCTGAGAAGGGAAGAAGAAACCGGGAAACGCTAGAAATCGGAAAACCGATTTGTGCTTCCCATCGGACTATTGTTCATCCGTTCGATCGGAAGCTGCTGGACCATACGATGCCAAGCGGAACAGCAGACCCAATTTCAGGAATTTGTGGATAGTTGAATGCTTCCTGTCTTTAATACTCTGATTGCATGCTTCTCTGCAATGCACGTCCATTGATGTGGCTCTTGTATTTATTCGGACCCTTATTCTGGTGTTCCTCTGGATCCGGTTAGGTGGTTCATTGTTCAAAAAAGGTGCTTCTGGTAGCCTCCATTGATCAGCAAAAGAAATGCGAATATTAAGTAAGCAAATTTATAGGAAACTAGGGTAGCACCCCGGGTAAAGTCTCTAGTAGAAAATCGATGTTGTTTATACTTTGCGTATCATCATGACATTAGCATGCATCTTTTTGTCTAAAACTATTTTACTAAAAGCCTTATTTTGTTTTCTACATTAATCCCTTCCCTTTTATTTCAAAATAAAAACCCGATCGATCCGGATATTTAGCTTGACTAAAATCTAATTGTAAAGTATTTTGTTTTAAATAATTAAGTAATAAAAAACCTTTTTTTTAATCTAGGGGGAGGCAGCCCGCCAGGCCTAAAAGCCCGGCTAGCCAGCCTACTACCGCAAAAGCCTAGATCCCAAACCCTAATATCCCACACCCCCACCCTGCCGCCGCCAACCACCTCCCGATCGAACCCACGCTCCCCCTCTCCCCGATTCTAGCCCCACCTCTCTCTCACGCACGCCCCTGGCCGCTCCCTGCCAGGCTGACCCCACCTCCTGACCACCGCTCCTCACCAACCGCGACCCACTCCTCTGACTGGTCCCACCCCGTCTCCCTCGTGAGGCCTCTACCCGCACCTCCTCTCTCCCCGCGCACCTCTCCCTCCTCGCTCGATGCAGCGCCGCCGTGCGTGCGCCTCACCACCTCTGGCCGTTGTGGCCTCGCCTCGATCCTCCCCTCCCTGAGCGCCGCATCCCCGCCGCCATCCACCTGCTCCCCATGGCGCATCGGCATCCCTCAGCACCCGACGCCGCTGCCCGAGCTCGCCCAGGCCATGGCGCCATCGCCTCGGCGTCCCCCTCTCGCCCTCGTCCCCAACGTGTCCCTGCCCTCTCCCCTCTGTCCCGCGCAGTCCGAAGCTCCGCGCTAGCCCCTGTCGATGTCACATCCCAAAATTTAGATTTGGTCTTGCATATCATTCATATCATTGCATCATGCTTTTCCATGCAAAACCGTCGAGTGAAAAGGTTCGGCGAAACGCCGTTTGCAAAACCCTATTCTATTTTGATACGAGGTTCATGCGGGAAGCTTTAGTAGGACTAGCGTTGACCACCCTTGTAGATCAGTGGTTTCGCTCAAACCTTGACGCTAGATTGTTCCCCCCCGACCATACGAACCCGTAGGCGCAATAATCGCTTAAATCGGAGCTCGTACGGAGAAGTTGTCGCTGTTTTAGTGAATCGCCGGAAAACAGTCCGAAATTCCGGACCGATTTCCGAATCGGAAACCAACTCCGCACCATTTCAGAGTAGGACCCGCAAAGGGGCCCCACTTAAGGACCCACCTGGGGCCAGCCGCCGCCGCCCCCTGCCCTCGATTCCCGCACCGCGCGATCGCCCCCTCGGGAACCGCGCGACCCCGCCGCCTCGGGAATCGATCCCACCGCCACCTGGTCCGCCGCCTCCGGGAATCTGCCGCCGCTTGCACCTCGCCGCCGTCGCCGCTTCCCGCCGTCCGCCAGACACCATCGCCTCGTAAGCGCACGCCGCCCTCTCTTCTCTCGCCAAGACGCGCCGCCGCCTTGCACCCCACGACGCCGCAGCCGCCACGCCGCCGCGCCACCTCGCCACTGCCGCGACCTCGCCATCGCAGCACCGCATTCGCCACCGCCAAGCCGCGCCACCCGCGACCCGAGCGCGCCCGCGCCTTCGGCGTCATTGCGCTGCCATACTCGTCGCCATTGCGTTGTTGCGCCAGCATTGTTGCTTACGCTGGCGCTGCTGTCGTCAAGACGCTGCTGCTATGCGTATCAAGATACGCTGCCGCGCTGCTGCCCTACGCACGCACGCCCGCTCTTACGCGCGCCGTCTTGCGCCGTCGCGATGACCACTATAACCGCTCGTTGACCGTCTCCCTCCGTGCAGGAAAAACCCGGACGCCGGAACCGATCGCCGTCGCCGTCCGGAACTCGCCGCCGTCCGTTTCGCCGTTTGTTTCCGGTAAGACAGCAACCACCGTCAGATCTCAGATCAGCGGCTTAGATCGTTCGTTGACCAGTCAGACTCGGGCGTTGACTAGTCAGACGCCTAGTCAGCGCCCAGTCAGCAGACGCTTTGACCAGTCAACAGACACAATTGACTGGTCAATTTCGTTAATCCTTCTAGTTGACAGATTTCGGAGGAATCTTGTAAATTGCGTAGAAATTAAACCGCTTGGCCAAAAATTGCAAACAAAATATGTGTAGATTCAGTGAGTCGTATAGAATCTCGCTGTATCCTTGGTTTAGGCTTTTGCAGCAAGGTTTAGTACAGTATAATCAAACTAGTTAATGGCCTTTTCGGAGTAATAAATTCGTAGAAAAATATCCGTAGCTCCAAAAATCGCGTATGATATGTCCCTGGATTCAGTGGAACGAGGGGAATCTCATCGTGAATTAAAAAGATAGACTTACAGTAAAAACTTCTGCAGAAACTGTCTAGTGGATTTCTGTAGTATTTTAATTACTCGGGGAGTTTTATAATTCCCTTTTTGAGTAATTCCAATTGGTACTGTTTCTAATCAGCGATGCCTATGCGGTAGAATTTTCCCAAGATTTTACAAACAGTATACTACCGGTAGTGAATTATTTAAGTTCTAGCTCTAGTTGTGAGCATTACTTTTACCTAATAGTTTTCCTAGCGCTAAAACTATTTTCCATGCATGCAATCGGTAGTATTATGGTATAGGATGTTGTGGTGCAGCTGTAGCACCAATACACTTGTCGTTCTTGCATTCATGCATCATCTTTGTTGCATATGCTTGTGAATTGTTTGTTTATGATTGCAATTGTGTCGTGTAGATTGTGACGAGTGCAACGCTTGCTCGTGTGTGGATTGTTCTTCCGACCGCTACAACCAAGGCAAGTAGATGCTACTTTGTTCATGATATCGTCCTACTATTTTTAATGCATTGTCGTGTATTTTGTAGATGCATGTGTAGGATGATACTATCGCTATGCTATGTCCTATTATGTGGTAGGACCCTCTTTGTAGATGAATCACCGTTAGTAGATGTGCTTAGCCATGCTATGTTGAACGAGGGCTGGGTTACATCATTGAGACTTGTTTCTAAAAAGTATTGGTTTGTGAAAACTAAAACAACTTAATCAATGAATCTCCTGGGTATGATGGGATTGATAAATTTTGGTGGTTTATTGCGGAAAGGCACCCATGTATCAAGAGAGAATAATTGGCTTCTTTATTGTGTAGCTTACGTGTACAACCATGTGCCAATAATGGAATGGGTGGTTGGTTGGACTTAGTAGGTTGTGGTAACTCGAACCCGCGTATCCAGAGGTGTAGAATTTTGGTAGGTTGGACCGGTGCGCGTCGGGATTGAGGAGCTACTTCCCGAACAGTCTCTTCTTGGTCTTCTCCCTATCGTCACTCAAAATGAGAGTGATGGTACGAGCTAGGCTGGCCAAGTCACATGGGTAAAGTGTACTAACCTCTGCAGAGTGTATAATCTAATCGATTAGCCGTGTCCCCGGTTATGGACATCTGAGTTGCTTGATATTTATTCCATGACATGTTTCTCGCTCATTCTAATTTCATACTTGTTTTAATATTGCTGGGTTAACTTAATTGGGATCTTTTCAAAGAAAATTGAAAACTGTTTATGAAAGTAGGACAAATGTATTTGCAAATGCAATCCAGACACAGCTCCACTTGCCAGATATGCATGTAGATGTTAGTACTATTGTCTCCTTTACTAGCTCTACTTGCCATACATTCTATGTATTGACCCTTCGGGGCTGCTACGTTTCATGTTGCAGGTTATTCCGATTCTGATTGATCGTTATAGGCCACGGTACTCCACTCGGCACTTGTTCACTTGTGGACAATTTGAAGAATGGAGGATTTACTTGTTTAAGTTGCTACCTGAATAATTTGAGCTAGCTTTGTGCTAAGCTTTTATTGTAATAATGGTACTCTGGATCTTCGTTATTCATGATATACGGATATTTTGCTATGTTATCTATCTTACTCTATTGTGGGCCAATGAACCGATCCAGGGATTGCCATGTCACATAGAGGCCACGGTCTTTTCAGAACCGGGGTGTTACAGGATGGTATCAAAGCCCGTGTGTCGACTGTAGGATCGTGACCTAGGATTGGATTAGGAAGCCATAGAATTATTAAAGCCTATATTAACTCTGTCTTTCATCTTATGCCTTTCACCCTCGTAAATTCTTACCATATGCTATTCTCACACTTTCCTCTTTTACTTGATAGATGGGAGACGTCAGGACTGAGTATGTCACCATGGAGTCACCAAGGCCCTTTGCAAGGCAGTTAGCTCAGCTCTCGCAGTCATTGGGATTGCCACTGCCCATGTTTAAGGGAAGAAGGTTGTACACATATGGATATGGAGAGGATGCATGGGAGATCACTACCTTCATATTCAGGGATGCTGCCTTGCCAAACCCCGTGCACTTGGTCTACACCAAGACATACTACAACTGGGGACTTGGAATCAACTTGGCCATACATGAAGCCCTGTCTCGCCAGTGCCATTATGTCCGACACCTACTGCCAGCAGATTCACCCTACCGTGACTATGGGAGGCGTGATGAAGATGGGAACATTGTGGTTACCCCGGGCGACAGGAACAACATGCCGCCCCGTCGGAGGCACACAGAGGACATGGAAAGGGAGAATGGAGCTCTAGCAGAGAAGGTGAGGATGATAAAGGAGATTGCAGATTTTACTAGCAATGGTATGGTGGTCCAAGGACAGGAGATTGACACTTTGCATGAAGCTGTGGGAGTTCTGGAGAATGCCCTGATAGCTAGAGATGAGACCATAGCTCATCTTCATGGTACGGTGCAGGAGAACACCCAGAACATACAACAGTTGCAAGGGACCGTCCAGGAAAGGGACCAAACTATTGAAGCTATGACAGCCCAGATTGCCGCTCTCCAAGCACAGCTGAATCCACCCTCTGATGATGAAAATGGAGATGATGGCAACAATGGGGATGATGATGACAGTGGAGACGATGATGAGGAGGAGGAAGAGGATGATGATGATGGAGACGATGATGGTGGAGGAGATGAAGTCATTGCGAAATGAGAGTGAAGAAGAAGAGGAGGATCCAGAAGAGGTGGAGTTTGAGATCTCAAGTGATGGTTCAGGAGAGGTGTACACTCCTCCGCCATGGTTGTACCGCGAGCCGAAGCGTCAACGCATGACAGCAAGGACCTACTGCAACCTCTTCAAGAAGTAGTTAGAAGTCCACCAATTAGTCCTTGTTAGGTAAACTCGTTAGGATTACTCTCGATCGTTGTGAAGCTTAGTTTGTGCTAGTTTAAGAATGTTTAGTTGTTTATTCGTGTACTCAAATATCCCAGGATTTATTTGTGCGAATTTTATGAAAGAGTTATGGCAATTTGGTTACTATTTGTGTTATTTTCGCTGCAATTTTTCTGCTGATACAGCAGTACTGCGAGATTTTTCATATTTTTCTGGTAACTCGGAAAAATCTGAAAAAATTGGGCTGATGCGAAACTCTCTGTACTATACGTACAAAAATCAGCTAAATTTTCTGACGAGTTTAAGTCAGGCGGAAAAATTCGTGAACGCTGCTGGACTATTCTGGCAGATTGCTGTTTTTGCTGTTTAGTTGATCAACTGTTTAGTTAACCATTGCCAACTCTTGCAAAACTATTTCAGTAGGTATATACTGCTAGGATAACCCCTGGGATGTTGCTGGATCACTTGTTTGTTGATGTGTTGCTTGCTTGTGATTGTCTGCTATTGTTTGTTGTTGATTGATCATATGCATGGGTAGAATCCTATTGTCGTAGTTGATTCTTTCTAAACTTACCTATGCTGAACCACAGATGCCTCCCCGCCGTCACCCCACTGAGATGGAGCAGCTCATGGCATCTCAGGCACAGCTGACCCAAGTGATGACCCAGTTCATGGCAAATAAGAACAACAACAATGGAAACAATCAGCCTCAGGGAGATGCTCTCACCAGATTTCTGAGGCTAAGGCCAGTTAAGTTCTCTACTGCAACGGAACCAATGGTTGCTCTCGACTGGTTGCGTTCAGTCAACAAGGATCTAGTAACTGTCGGATGCACTGATGCTGAGAAGGTGAGGTTTGCCGCTCACCTACTGGAGGGACCAGCCGCTTCTTGGTGGGACACTTTTTAGATCACCCACCCGCTAGATACTGTGACTTGGGCAATGTTCGAGGAAGGTTTCAGGACCAACCACGTGTCTTCAGGAGTTCTGAGCCTGAAGAGGAAGGAGTTCCGCAACTTGCGCCAAACCAATCGCACCGTGGCCGAGTACATTGAGGAGTTCAACAACCTGTCCCGTTATGCACCTGAGGATGTTGACACTGATGCAAAAAGGAGGGAGCGATTCCTGGATGGCCTCAGTGATGAGCTTTCAGTACAGCTACTTGTGGTTTATTGCCCCACCTTCCAGGAGCTTATGGACAAGGCCAGGATCTTGGAAGGGAAGCACAAACAGGTGGAGAACCGCAAGAGAAAGAGCAACAATCACCACTCTGGTTCACACCACAAGTCTCGCACTTCATATGATGGATACTCCAAGCGTGGAGGGAGTGACCATGGGAGCCATGACCGCCACCACCATGGAGGCGATGGACATCGTCATGACAACCATAGAAGCAGCCACCACAGCCACAAGGGAGGACACTCTCACCACTCTGGAGGACACGGTGGACATGACCGCAACCGCGATCGCAGGTTTGTGAAGAAGGATCTGAGTGAGGTAACGTGCTTCAAGTGTAAGCAGAAGGGACACTATGCTGACAACTGTCCGGAGAGGAAAGGACTGAAGCCAACCAACAACGAGAAGGCCACAGTGAACCACATGAATGTGGAGGAGATTCCATATGAGCCTGACCTTGTGATTGGTAAGTTTTCAATCAACACTTACCCTGCACTTATACTTTTCGATACTGGTGCATCGCATTCGTTCATATCAAGGGCATTTGTGGATAAGTATAAGTTACCTACTGAGTCTATGAAAAGGTCTATTAGAGTGAGTTCACCTGGAGGAGATATGATAGCTAGCGCGGGATGCCGCGATTTAACTGTGAGGATTGGAACACACAACTTCATTGCACATTTGGTAGTGTTGGATTCACAGGGATTAGACGTTATTCTGGGTATGGATTGGATGTCTATGCATGGGGGACACATAGATTGTGCACAGCGAGCTGTTTCACTCAAAACCCCGGATGGTAAGAGGATTAGATTCAAGTCGGCTGTACGACCAGGAAGGTGTAAGTTGAATTCTCTTAAGGGGGTTAGCATGGATACTGTGCCAGTGATTAGGGATTACCCCGACGTGTTTCCGGAAGAGCTGCCAGGGATGCCACCTGACAGGGAAGTAGAGTTTCTTATCGACCTGATGCCGGGAACAGGACCTATAGCAAAGAAACCATATAAGATGGATGTGGATGAGCTGAAGGAATTGAAGAAGCAGTTGAAAGAGCAGCTGGAAAAGGGATTCATTCAGCCTAGTTTGTCGTCATGGGGAGCACATGTTCTGTTTGTGGAGAAGAAAGACAGCAGCAAGAGATTGTTAGTGGACTATCGCTCGCTGAATGAAGTGACTATCAAGAACAAGTACCCTCTGCCGAACATAAATGATTTGTTTGATCAATTGGAAGGAGCAAAGGTGTTCAGCAAGATTGATCTGCGATCTGGCTATTTTCAATTGAAGATCCGGGAGCAGGACGTACCAAAAACCGCCTTCACCACTAGGTATGGTTTATATGAGTATACAGTTATGTCTTTTGGACTAACGAATGCCCCGGCGTATTTTATGACCATGATGAACAAGGTATTTATGGAATACTTGGACAAGTTCGTGGTGGTGTTCATTGATGACATACTGATATATTCCAAGGATGATGCTGAGCATGAGAAGCATCTGAGACTGATTATGGAGAAGCTGAGGGAACACAAGTTGTATGCCAAATTCAGCAAGTGTGAATTCTGGCTTAACACCGTTGGGTTTCTTGGACACGTAGTGTCAGGAGAAGGAATTGTTGTTGATCCAAGCAAAGCGACCGCAGTAACTGAGTGGGAAGCACCCAAGAATGCGGGAGAGATTCGAAGCTTTTTGGGACTTGCTGGATATTACAGGAGGTTCATTGAAAACTTCTCCAAGATTGCAAAGCCGATGACTGAACTTCTGAAGAAGGAGAGGAAGTTTGAATGGTCTGACATATGTGAAGTCAGATTTCAGGAACTGAAGCGTCGATTAGTGACCGCACCTGTTCTGTGTTTACCTGACCTTCAGAAGGATTTCCAAGTATACTGTGATGCTTCTCGACAGGGACTTGGGAGTGTGCTGATGCAAGATGGGAGAGTAGTGTCGTATGCCTCGCGACAACTAAAGCACCATGAGCGGAATTACCCCCACACACGACTTGGAGTTAGCGTCAGTGGTTCATGCGCTCAAGGTATGGAGGCATTACTTAATGGGAAAACACTGTGATGTGTACACCGACCACAAGAGCCTGAAGTACATATTCACGCAGAAGGAACTGAACATGAGACAACGGAGATGGTTGGAACTTATCAAGGACTATGATATGAATCTGCAATACCACCCAGGAAAGTCCAATGTAGTAGCAGATGCTCTGAGCCGGAAGGTTTATGTCAATGGATTGAAAATTGGTGAATTCCCTGAGGATTTGTGCAAGCAATTCAAGGACCTTAGACTGGAAGTAGTGTCTGAAGGATACTTGGCTATAATGGAAGTCCAACCGACGCTACAGGACAGAATCGTAAAGGCTCAGATAGGAGACAAGGAAATAGAGGAGATAAAGGAAAAGATGAAGGAGAATCGGGAAAAGGATATTCGCGAGGATGAGCATGGTACCTTGTGGTATGGAGATCGTTTGTGTGTGCCCAGCGACCCGGAGATAAGGGGGTTAATTCTGCAGGAGGCTCATAACTCGCCATACTCCATACATCCGGGCAACACAAAGATGTATATGGATTTGAAGAGCAGATTTTGGTGGAACAACATGAAGGGAGATATCGCCAAGCATATTGCCCTATGTGATGTGTGCAGCCGAGTGAAGGCAGAACACCAGAAGCCAGCAGGACTGCTACAGCCATTGCCTATGCCGGATTGGAAGTGGGATAGAGTAGGAATGGACTTTATCACAGGATTGCCCAGGACCAGGTCAGGATACGACTCCATTTGGGTAGTGGTCGACCATTTGACCAAGGTAGCCCACTTTATACCGGTGAAGACGACCTATACGAGTGCAAAGTTGGCCAAGGTTTACATGGACAGGATTGTGTGCCTACACGGAGTTCCCAAGAGTATCATATCTGATAGAGGCACCCAATTTACCTCACACTTCTGGCACCAGCTACACGAGTTACTTGGTACTAGATTGGAGTTTAGCACAGCGTTTCACCCACAGACCGATGGACAGACCGAGAGGGTGAATCAGATTTTGGAGGACATGCTGAGAGCTTGCGCTTTGGCTCATGGTTTTAGTTGGGATGAGAATTTGCCTTATGCGGAGTTTTCCTACAACAACAGCTATCAAACCAGCATCAAGACGTCACCGTTCGATGTGTTGTATGGGAAATGGTGTCGAACACCATTGCTATGGGATGGAGTAGGAGAACGTCAGTTGTTTGGACCTGATTTGATCAAGGATGCTGAGGATAAGGTCGCCTTGATTAGGAACAGGCTGAAGGTAGCACAATCAAGGCAGAAGAGCTACGCTGACGCCAAGCGCAAGGAAGTGGTGTATGAGATAGGTGATAGAGCATACCTCAGAGTGTCGCCACTTCGTGGAATCAAGAGGTTTGGAATTAAGGGTAAGCTGGCACCTCGATTTATTGGACCGTATCGGGTCTTAGCACGCAAAGGAGAAGTTGCTTATCAGTTGGAGTTGCGGAGGCTCATGTCATTGTTCACAACGTGTTCCACGTGTCCTAGCTGAAGAAGTGCCATCCGGAGATGGTGGATACACCATTGAGAGACACCGTACCGCTAGAGGAGGTTCAGCTGGAGAATGACTTGACCTATGAGGAGAAACCGGTCAAGATTCTGGAGACAGCGGAGAGGATTACCCGTACCAAAACGATCAGGTTTTGCAAAGTACAGTGGAGCCACCACACCGAAGAGGAAGCCACTTGGGAGCGTGAGGATGACATCCGAGAGGACTACCCACACCTATTTGCTAGCCGCGCCGAATCTCGAGGACGAGATTCATCTTAAGGGGGTTAGTCTTGTCACATCCCAAATTTTAGATTTGGTCTTGCATATCATCCATATCATTGCATCATGCTTTTCCATGCAAAATCGTCGAGTGAAAAGGTTCGGCGAAACGCCGTTTGCAAAACCCTATTCTATTTTGATACGAGGTTCCTGCGGGAAGCTTTAGTAGGACTAGCTTTGACCACCCTTGTAGATCAGTGGTTTCGCTCAAACCTTGACGCTAGATTGTTCCCCCCGACCATACGAACCCGTAGGCGCAAGAATCGCTTAAATCGGAGCTCGTACGGAGAAGTTGTCGCTGTTTTAGTGAATCCGAAAAGTCCGAAATTCGGACGATTTCGAATCGAAACCAACTCAAGACAGCCAGAGTAGGACCCGCAAAGGGGCCCCACTTAAGGACCCACCTGGGGCCAGCCGCCGCCGCCGCCCCTGCCCTCGATTCCCGCACCGCGACGCCTCGAATCGCATGACCGCCGCCTGGAATCGATCCGCCGCCACGGTTCCGTCTCGGCCGCCGCCGCCATTGAATCCGCTGCCCGTCGCTTGCACCTCGCCGCCGGCCGTCGCCCTTCCCCGCCGTCCGCCGCACCCTATCGCCTCGGTAAGTGAGCGCACCGCCGCCTTCTCTCTCTCGCCTTCGCCGCTTAGCGCCACCCTCGCCGCACCAGCTCGCTGGCCCGCTGTTGCACTCGCCACCCGCCAGCCGCGCCACTCCGAGCCGCCGCCCCGCCGCCCCGGCGCCCGGCAAGGCCGCGCTACTCGCAAGGCCACGCTGCTATGTCGTTATCAAGATGCGCTGCTGCTGCTTCTACGCACGACGCTCTTTACGCTACGCCGTCTTGCGCCGTCGCGATGACCACTATAACCGCTCGTTGACCGTCTCCCTCCGTGCAGGAAAAACCCCGACGCCGGAACCGATCGCCGTCGCCGTCCGGAACTCGCCGCCATCCGTTTCGCCGTTTGTTTCCGGTAAGACAGCAGCCACCGTCAGATCTCAGATCAGCGGCTTAGATCGTTTGTTGACCAGTCAGACTCGGGCGTTGACTAGTCAGACGCCCAGTCAGCGCCCAGTCAGCAGACGCTTTGACCAGTCAACAGACACAATTGACTGGTCAATTTCGTTAATCCTTCTAGTTGACAGATTTCGGAGGAATCTTGTAAATTGCGTAGAAATTAAACCGCTTGGCCAAAAATTGCAAATGAAATATGTATAGATTCAGTGAGTCGTGTAGAATCTCGCTGTACCCTTGGTTCAGGCTTTTGCAGCAAGGTTTAGTACAGTTTAATCAAACTAGTTAATGGCCTTTTCGGAGTAATAAATTCTTAGAAAAAGATCCGTAGCTCCAAAAATCACGTATGATATGTCCCTAGATTCAGTGGAATGAGGGGAATCTCATCGTGAATTAAAAAGATAGACTTACAGTAAAAACTTCTGCAGAAACTGTCTAGTGGCTTTCTGCAGTGTTTTAATTACTCGGGGAGTTTTATAATTCCCTTTTTGAGTAATTCCAATTGGTACTGTTTCTAATCAGCGATGCCTATGCAGTAGAATTTTCCCAAGATTTTACAAACAGTATACTACCGGTAGTGAATTATTTAAGTTCTAGCTCTAGTTGTGAGCATTACTTTTACCTAATAGTTGTCCTAGCGCTAAAACTATTTTCCATGCATGCAATAGGTAGTATTATGGTATAGGATGTTGTGGTGCAGCTGTAGCACCAATACACTTGTCGTTCTTGCATTCATGCATCATCTTTGTTGCATATGCTTGTGAATTGTTTGTTTATGATTGCAATTGTGTCGTGTAGATTGTGACGAGTGCAACGCTTGCTCGTGTGTGGATTATTCTTCCGACCGCTACAACCAAGGCAAGTAGATGCTACTTTATTCATGATATCGTCCTACTATTTTCAATGCATTGTCGTGTATTTTGTAGATGCATGTGTAGGATGATACTATCGCTATGCTATGTCCTATTATATGGTAGGACCCTCTTTGTAGATGAACCACCGTTAGTAGATGTGCTTAGCCATGCTATGTTGAACGAGGGCTGGGTTACATCATTGAGACTTGTTTCTAAAAAGTATTGGTTTGTGAAAACTAAAACAACTTAATCAATCAATCTCCTGGATGTGATGGGATTGATAAATTTTGGTGGTTTATTGCGGAAAGGCACCCAGGTATCAAGAGAGAATGATTGGCTTCTTTATTGTGTAGCTTACGTGTACAACCATGTGCCAATAATGGAATGGGCGGTTGGTTAGACTTAGTAGGTTGTGGTAACTCGAACCCGCGTATCCAGAGATGTAGAATTTTGGTAGGTTGGACCGGTGCGCGTCGGGATTGAGGAGCTACTTCCCGAACAGTCTCTTCTTGGTCTTCTCCCTATCGTCACCCAAAATGAGAGTGATGGTACGAGCTGGGCTGGCCAAGTCACATGGGTAAAGTGTACTAACCTCTGCAGAGTGTATAATCTAATCGATTAGTCGTGTCCCCGGTTATGGACATCTGAGTTGCTTGATATTGATTCCATGACATGTTTCTCGCTCATTCTAATTTCATACTTGTTTTAATATTGTTGGGTTAACTTAATTGGGATCTTTTCAAAGAAAATTGAAAACTGTTTATGAAAGTAGGACAAATGTATTTGCAAATGCAAGCCAGACACAGCTCCACTTGCCAGATATGCATGTAGATGTTAGTACTATTGTCTCCTTTACTAGCTCTACTTGCCATACATTCCATGTATTGACCCTTCGGGGCTGCTACGTTTCATGTTGCAGGTTATTCCGATTCTGATTGATCGTTATAGGCCACGGTACTCCACTCGGCACTTGTTCACTTGTGGGCAATTTGAAGAATGGAGGATTTACTTGTTTAAGTTGCTACCTGAATAATTTGAGCTAGCTTTGTGCTAAGCTTTTATTGTAATAATGGTACTCTGGATCTTCGTTATTCATGATACACGGATATTTTGCTATGTTATCTATCTTACTCTATTGTGGGCCAATGAACCGATCCAGGGATTGGCATGTCACATAGAGGCCACGGTCTTTTTAGAACCGGGGTGTTACAGTCGACCTCGCCGGTCCTCTACTCCACCTCGATGCAAGCCACCGCCAGGTCCCCTCTCCATCGCCAGGCTCCTCCCCGTCGTGGTCCATCCCCTCGCAGCCGTGGCGAGCCTGCAGCGCCAACAGGCCCTCCTCCGCTGGAAGCACCTCCCCATGGCGCTGTCGCGAGCGCCGCCGGCACCTCCTGTGACCCTCTCTGCTTCAGTCCTTGGCCGCTTCCTGCGTGTGGCCCTGGCCTACAACCGGCGTGCTGGCAATGCTCCTGTTTGCCACATCCTGCAGATACCGTGAGTGGTTTTTCCATGTGGTGTATGTACTGATGTGGTACCACCCGAAGGACATCAGTGAAGGGATGGGCTTCAAGATATTCTTCAGGGATTCAATGATCGGTAGATCGCCAAGAGGAAATACCAATTCCTTTTGGCGTCGGAACTGGGTTTGACACTGACCATCTAAGTCCTCCTTTCGGGAACCGAAGACCCTCGATCCACGGATCCGAAGACTGATCACGGCGTTCGCAGATCGAGCCCAAACCTCGAACCAAGGTCGTCGATCCAATGTGTGACCCCTTTCCTCGAAACCCTATTTTTATAAATGAACATACACTTGTTGCATATTAAATTGTCATGCTTGCATACATATTGTGGGTTGGGAGTATGTTGTCGAATCATCTAATAATAAATATGGAGACCATATGCGGGCGAATCTAGTCCAATATTGGTCCCATTTAAATTTGTGCATCGAATCGGTGATATAATTTTGCCTTGTTAAGACAATATTTAAATTGCGGGGTATCTAAACAACTTAACCTATTAAATAATTGTCGGGACCCCGGTTCCACTTAATATGGCCTAATTGCATCGCACCTTTGACATGTCATACATCATACATGCATCATGCCCGATCTTCTGTCGTAGTATTAAATATTGCATCTGGTGTTTCTACTAGTGCTTTGCTTCTTCACGGATTAGGCCGATGAGTTGATGCGAGTGTCGACCCGATCTTCGGATGAACCTTCGACAATGTGTTTTCCAGGCGAGCACTCTCCCCCTTTCTACCTATCTTACTTTTATAGTCTTTATTTCCTCCTGTTGATCTATTGCTATCTGTGATGCGATGCTCTAGTTTTCGTACCCGTGATATCCCTTACAGCCATTAAATTGCCTTGGACACATCCTATTACCTGTTGTTTGGTAGATAGTCAGCCTTGCGAGTCGTAGTTGCTTGTGCAGGTGTTGCGTCGCGCCGTCGATGTTCCACAGTTGTTGGAGTAATGCCGCATGTTTAATATTGGAGATGATTATAACTTTAATTACAGTTTAATAACCAAAATTGAAGTAGGTAAATAATGCAGAGGCACAGGTGGGCAATAGATGTTATTTGGCTTTTAACCGTCCACTTGTGTCCCGTAGGACCCCAAGTACTTGATACCTGTTCTTTGAATATTCGCGCTATCCGCATGTGGGACCATGAATCTCCCTAGCCAGAGCTTGAGTCATATTTATTTCTTGGGGCCACAAAGTAGTTTGGGGCTTTATTACTATCCTGTACTTATGTCATGCTTTACTGATTTATTTACTATTGCACGTGGAGTGCCTGTACTATTTAGGTAAGTGGAATGTTTCCGCGGTATCGATAAGCTCAGTCACACTTTCGGGTTCCCAGTCGTTTACAGCCATTGACACAAACCTCTGGGTCCATCTCGGAGCCGGCCAACTTCGTAGCGGGTAGCTTGGTGGGGTGGCCCCCTGAAATTTATATGAATCTTGCAATTGCTCTGTCGTGATGCCTCGTTGGGTTTTTATTTGGTTTTTCCCGAGGTTGATCATGCGTGTGTTGCTATTTGTGCCCCCCTGCAGGGTAAAACTTTCTGAAAGCCGTGTCCGCGGTTATGGACGACTTGGAGCACAGTATCTCGATCATAGACAACTATAACTAAAGTAGTGCTATAAATTTGACTTTATAATGACTATTAATCAGCGTCACTATAATGGAATGGCTAAATAAAAGTGCCAACAGTTGCTGGTTTGGATTGTCACCTGTTACCATTGTATCTGACTAGTAAGTATTGCAACTACAACGGAATGGATAAATAAAAGTACCAACAACTGCTGGGTTTTGGGATGCCTCATGCTATATGTATTTGACTAGTAAGTACTACAACTACAACGGAATGGTTAACTAAAACTGCCCACTGTTTATTATATCAGGATGACTCATGCTATCTATATTTGACTAGTAATTGCCGCAACTATAACGAAATGAATAAAAATTGCCAACTGAGTGAGTTCCTCGGTTGACTTCCTCGTTTGGTCTCGAGGGGGAAACACCAGGATGGGTATGCTTGGTGATAGTTTCAGGTTGGATCCGAATAGGTCTTTCTTATCCCTATCTGATAGCCACCAACTGTATTGAGTCTCTATAGGTTGTTTAGTGTCTGTTGCGCTGCCGCTTCAGTCCACCATACCTATGTAGGCGAGGACCGCCGAATTCTAGTCTCGCCGTGTACTGGCCTCAGTACTGACCGCTCTCTTTTTCCTTTGCCCTTTGTCGGCACCCCTTTTGTTTAAGCAAGTTTTGAGATCGACGTCGTTAGCAGGGTTACCCTTCCGGTTTGGCCTGGGAAGGGTTATGGACGCCATTGGTTATTCTTCAGGGCTCTTAGCCCCATTTGCATCGTGTTCGTACTCGGACGCTGTATCATTTTCAAGGTGATTTGGATCTTTGTACTGTATATCTGTATTCTTGAGTCATGGAGTCGTTGTTGTATATATCTATTCTGTGGGTTCCATCGTGGACTATTGTGTAATGATATTACTTCTTCTTCCACCTGCACGAAATTGCCTGGTGGGCACCTTTGAATCGTTTCTATGCGGGTTTGGCGGGAATCGCTGAAACTTGCATAGGGCCGATTCTGAGGGTCTCACTCAGGACCGACGGCTGTCACTTCTGGCATCTCAATAGGATCTCTAGACTAGCCCCACAGACCAACACTAGTTTTTTCTGCGCACTTTGTCCTCACTCATGCGCACCCGGTTATCCACTTCCCGGTCGATCACCCATCCTAGAATTGCTCTAGGCCAAGCACGCTTAACCTTAGAGTTCTTTTCGAATGAGCTTCCAGAAAAGAAGTTGCAACTTGTTGGTATGGATTTCCTATCAATCCTATTGAGCCATGCGCCAGGGTCTCACATACACCCATCGTTAGAAGATCGACGTCCTCGTCGATCAACCATAAGCCAGAAACGTCCCCTCTTGGCACACGTCTGTGCGTCCAGTGCCGGCACATGTGCCATGCCGTGTCCACTCCGGGCCACACGCTCCATGCGCCACATGTCCGCCACTGACCCGCACACGCCCGTTTAACCGCGAGGGTCGGCTCTGATACCAATTTGTAACACCCCCGGTCACTCCGGACCGACGGCTGTCACTCCTGGCAGATCAATAGGATCTCTAGACTAGCCCCACAGACCAACACTAGTCTTTTCTGCGCACTTTGTCCTCACTCATGCGCACCTGGTTACCCACTTCCCGGTCGGTCACCCATCCTAGAATTGCTCTAGGCCAAGCACTCTTAACCTTAGAGTTCTTTTCGAATGAGCTTCCAGAAAAAGAAGTTGCAACTTGTTGGTATGGGTTTTCTATCAATCCTATTGAGCCAGCCGCCAGGGTCTCACAACTATTTTTTTCTAATCTTACCTTCGATATTAACTGAATTTGCTTCAAACACATCTTTTAAGCATTTGCTTCTGACATATCTTAATTTTGTATCTTTTGTACATTTTCTTCTAACATATCTTAATTTTGCTTCCATGTTTAAAAAATGGTATGGGGTACTAGTTTATTGAAACATAGCAAAATTATGTTTCCGTCTCCTGGATAATTTGTTTCCATGCTAAATAAACTTAGTTTCTATTTAATAGAAACATTTGACCTATGAAACTAGATATTTTATTTCAAATAGAAAAAACATCACAATATTATTTCCATATTAGCTACCATCGATTAGGGATTTGTTTTTGTGAGTGAGCAAATAGGTTTTTCTTTGCAAATGCTTCAAGCGAATTGGGGATTGTTTCTACATAAATTAGGTATATCCAATGAAGAGTTTTCTTCCATGATTTTTTTCAACTGATTAGGGATAACTATTCCGTATTCCATTCATTCCGGGTTGTTTCTTCATACATGGGAGATTAGAGCTTCCGATTCATTGTATATATGCAACCACCAATCAACTATGCTTCGAACAAGAATTTCATTGTATTTATTATGCAACCACCAAGCAACTATGCTTCCAACAAGATCAATACAAGCTTCATGTCAATTAGGAAAATGCTTCATGTTAACAATAGCTGAATTTCAGTTTCATAATTTTCTATGTTTTCATGATTTTTTTCTACTTGCTTCCTATCTCAGACTGCTGAACAAAAATATGCTCCTAATTTAACGCATTACAAGGTTTCTATAGGGGTTGTTGTTGCAAGAGAACAATGCAAGCATCCTCCATTGCTGGCTAGGAACAATTTGCTCGGTCGCCGACACAGCGCTCAACCATTTTTCTATTGTTCTCTCGTTGTTACACTACTTTATGAACGTTTATTCTTCTCTTATTGTAACACTACTTTATGAACGTCTATTCTTCTCTTATTGTAACACTACTTTATGAACACGAGTCTTGCATCGATAAGGCGATGCAGTGACTGCTCGTGCCATACATCGTTCAATTGTCCTGCTGCAAATATTTTCTTCAACGAATGCTCGGAATCAGGCTCCTTCATGATGCCTACAAATAATAAGAAGCATAACATGGAAAGCAAAATGATCATGATGTGGAAGCAAAAAAACTATAATATAGTATGTACTCAAGAAACACAACTACCTCTATAACGAAGCAAATTGAAAACTTGATGAAGCACAACTATGTACGCAAGAAGCACAATGAGGTGAGGCATAATATACAACAATATCGACATTGTTTATAAGAAGTACATGGAAGCAGGAAAAATAGCCAACCAAAGCATTGAAAATTACTAGTGTTACTATACAAAAATAAAAACCATACCAGATACAAGATATGAACACATATGGATCATCTCATAAAATTGATTTCATGGTTGCCTATACAAAAACAATGCATCGATCTACAGACTGAGAAATGCAGAAAAAATGCTCCCATTTGGACCTAGTTCAGTTTTTATTACCTTCTTCCCCAATCGTGTTGTCGTTAGAGGTATCGAGATCGGTGGAAGCAGCCAACATCCACACTGATTCGGTCAGAGCGAAGCCTTGAATGCCTGGTTGACGGGAGGTTCTGCCCCTGGCGTCGTCTTTCCGCGGCAGAGTGCCATGACTGTCGGCGCAACCGGCAGGCTAGACATGGGAGAGCAGTTGAATCGGTGCAACGGAGGAAGCACGATGAGGGGAGGCATGACATGGGAGGGGATTAGTGCGGTGAGGGGCTCAGGGAGACGATGGATGGGAGGGGAGTGTCGCAGGGAGATGCGGCAGAGGAAGCATGTAAGACTAATTCAGTGGAGGGGAGGGGATCATGGTTAGAGGAGGCGTTATGGTGAGAAGAGTAATTAAGGTAGGAATTAATAATTTAGTGGTGCGGAGGGCCATAGGTTCTTGTTGGATTGGAAACCAAATCAACGGTGTGCCAGAGTTCCGATTATTCGCTTCTGATCAGACTTTGATAGATAGTATTTACCTTTTGTATATTGCAACCTATGTATTTATATTTTTCTCATCTTGACTGGTTTCTTTTTCTCATCGAGAGAACTTGTGCGTTTAAGTTGGATATGGGAAAACAGATATAGATAGACTGGGAATATTGTATGTGAATTATGTTTCGCCATGGTAGATTGCAAGGTACAGATTACAAATATCATATTTACTTTGATTTTCCTTCCTAAGAATAACAAATGTTCACTCATGCCAACCTGGAAAGGCTCTCTACCAAAAAATAGAGTTTATGGTACATATGTACTTCCTGGAAAACCAAATGGTAAAATTTATCAATTGGTGTTTCTATGTTTTATTCAAAGGTCTATGGTTTTTCCTTTCCAGCGGAAAAAAAATCATGAACTGATTGGAGCATTGGTAGTGTACCGATGGAGTTCTTGAATTAGATATTCTGAACGAATATAAAAACAATTTATTTGGATTACTGCATACAAGGATGAAAGTATCTTACTGTGGTCCGTTTCTTACATGGGACATACTAAGGACCTATGAAAGTTTATGTAAACATGTTCTCGGAGCTGCAGATGAAACAATTTTTTTAATGATTAAACGATCTATATTCATGAATGATATAGCAGTACAGCGTGACAAGCTTGTGCTTGCGAAAATCTCTCATAATATTTTGGTGTGCATGATATAATTTCACGATAAAGTCTACAGGATTTTGTATATCATGTTATTTCCTTTTTGGTAATATGTACTCAGATTTGCCTGATAGATTTTCAGTTTTGCATGAATCTTACTTGTAATCTTCTAGCTATGTTTTACTTCTCCACATAAATCGATTTGACATAACTGACATTCTTTCTTATAAAAATCCCCATTCTAATCAACACAACATATTTGATGTTATGTAGTACGTTTTTTGAAGGCCAATGCGACCTTTTTTTCTAGAAATTAAAATGACAATAGGTGTGCTCAGCCCAGAACACCGAGAGACAACAAGAATAAAAAATGCTATAATCAACATCAGTATACAAAGGATAATCAACTTGCTAGACGTCTTAATAATTGCCAGAAGAAACTTGCTCTCGGCCATGTGGCAGGAGCTCCGCACGCACAACCAAGCTGAATTTGGTGTATGTCAAATTAATTGGGTTGTGAGGATTCGTCCTCCTATTTCAGCTATTTTTTATTTTGTTGTGTTTTCTTGATAAAAAGAAACCATATTAATATGTCTTTCCAAAAAAGAAAGTAATCTTAGTGTAATTGAATGTACCAATCATCACTTTCATGGTTTGACTGTTTTGCAGATCAGGAAGCATTGGGAATATTTGTGCATGCTGAAAAGATATCATTTGAACAAGTAGGACATTGTTTTTTAAGGTGATTGGTTCTTGCTGCAAAGTTTGTTAAATCAATGCAGGTTGAATGTGGCTTTGATTTTGTTCCACATGTAGGGCCATGTGCAACTGCAGCCCCCGAATCTGTGCAAATACATACCTCACTGCATCTTTTATCCGCCACTTTAAACCAGTAACCAATTTTTTCCCTTTGTGTTATAAATATTCGAAGGTAGTAATCTCACCATCCTACTTAAACTATTCCAGTGTCATTCCTGGAGGCAAACAACATTGTTGAAGGAGATACATCCATGGTTGCAACTTCTACGCCAGCAAAGACTGTCAACTCCTGTTAGCCGAAGACATCCTATTTCAGCGAACTACCATGCTATCTATAGTCTTCAGTTGGAGTAGGGTCTGCGATCAGGTCTTCTTACGGGCTACTTTGATCTATGAGTATGTGCACCATACCTCCAATCATCTATACTATGGTAACAAAAAGGACCTATTCATTTGCAAATGTTACACTATTAGTTCATGCGTATTATTCTAATGTGTCTACATATATCGAGTATCACTACTTCTATTTTTAGGTGAAAAAATCGTATCAGTTCATGAACCGAAAATTTGTGTAGTGTGTATGTAATGACAGTAATCCACAGAAAACGTGTGGTTGTGCTCAGGCAGATAAGTTTTCCATCTTGCTGCCCACTCTCCAGGCTAGCAATATGACTATGCAATTCTCTTATACTGTCCAGACTATTTATTCTTACTTATTTTGTGAGTACAGTCCTAGGATAGGTGATATACATACGATGTGCACAATTGAAAGCACAGAAATATTGAACTTTTTTTGTCAATTTATCGGCATTTTGACTAGCTAGGTGTTGTTGAGGTTGTAAATATGATCCTGATCAGCTATGGATACACTGAACAAGTGTGTGTAGATATTGTTCGTCTTTCTAGGATATTGTTCAGGATGTTTTGCTGATACAAAAATACATCGATTCCCCTATGAAGAAAATGTAAGAAATCGGGCCAGGGGTGATGAACTTTCTGCACCGGCGGCACACAATCTGGTTGAGATGCCCAACTCTTCATGTCACTTCAACTTAAGCAGCTTGAACTAATGTCGCGAAGCACATGCCATAATCATGAACAAGTTTGTAATACATTCTTTTGATGAAGACAATTAAATCATTGCATCATATATGTAAATCACTAAAGTCTTGATGCTAAGCTATCATTATAGGATCTATCATGCTTCTTACAAAAAGAGCTGCCTCAACGTATGTACTGATTCAGAAAGTATTAAGCATTTGGTTAGGTCCGCTTATCCACAACACATCATTGAAGCAATGGTACACAAGGACCTAATTATATACTCAGATAAAAAAATTATCGCCACATTGCCTAGTATACAAAGTATATCCAGTTGAATACTCCGCATTCTTGTATGGTAACCTACATGAAGACTAATTGATGGCTATAGATTGTATTCGTGTTTTAGTAATACTTGAATTAGTGTCTTACATTGTTCCAAATTGCAAACATGTAGAACTACACAATGTTCGACTATGTATGCTTTCTTTTTCGAGAATATACTGAGTATACCAAGATATATATTAATAGTGAAAGAACTAGGAATAAAACTTGACCCATCATCGGAACAGATCTTTATCCAATGTATCATCTTGGCTCCAAGTTGGCATTAAAACATTATTGTATGAGAAGGACAGGTTAAAAGAACGAATCCATATTTATTCGGTATAGAAAATTGAAAACACAATTTCTGTTTAGATGTCATCTGGTATATCTTTCTGGGGTCATGCGAAGTCCTGATCTGGTATATCGCACATGCCTAGCCTACCGGTAGGACTACCGGAAATTCTGGATTTCACTATATTTGGCTCAATAAATCATCACAAAGACAGTAAATTGGGCACTTTATACATATCGAAATATGACACTTTAATAGTACATCGAGTTTGCAATGCAAGATAAACCCTAACAACCTTTTAACTACTCCCTTCTGTCTATATTAGTGGCCTCAACTTTAACCAGATTTCCTATGTATCTAGTTAAATATTTAGACTAGATGCATTTGTATCGTATCTAGACAAAGTTGAGGCTATTAATATAGACCAGAGGGAGGATATAGAAAAACCGAATGAAAACTTTCATACTACTAGTACTTTCAACCTTTCAATCGAAAAACCCTAACAACCTTTTAACTAGAAAACAACCTTTTACATAGAAAAGCCGAAACAAAACTTGTGGACACTAGTACCCAACGAGCATGCATATGCAAGCAGATTGGTTAGTAGGGTGGCATGTTGAACTGAAACGGCACGATCTTGAAGAAGGCGGCAAGCATGAGGACGACGCAGGCGAAGAAAGACAGGATCTTGGCCCGCATCACCTGGGCCGCGAACGCCGAGCATGCGCTGATCTGGTCGTTGCTGGCTGCCGCCTGCGTGAAGGCCGCCCCCATCGCCGTTAAGAGCAGCGCCGGCACTAGCATAATGTCCACGGCCAGGAGCACGATCCTGGCGGCGGGGCCGATCCCCTCCTCTTCCTCCTTAATGTCGTGGTCGCGGACGGCAGCGGCGGCTTGGTTGAGGCGGATGTGGAGGTAGATGGCGACAGCCTCGAGGATGCTGGCCGTGATATTGCTGCCGACGACGAACACGAAGCCGCCGAAGTGGGTGTAGCCGGTGCACACGTCGGAGGCGGCCATGACGGTGGCGCACGTGACGGCGAGGACCAGGCCGCAGATGCGGAGGATGATGCTCAACCAGTTGGACCCGTTGGGCGGCGGTGGCGGCGGGTCGTGGTGCTGGTACCGAGATGGAGGTCGTCTGTCGTGCGGGTGCATCATCCTCGTCGATTGCTCGATGGAGTCGGCACAAGCAATTAGCAGAGGGAGGAATCGAAGATGTTGATTTGTGCCGCGGCATACGCCTCTATTTATCAAGGGTTTTGGCAAGGCTCCAACTCCAACATGGAAAGTTCCATCGCCGAAGGAATCGTGATCGACCCGAATTATTTCTTTCCATTTTTTGTGAGTCGGTCGCGTCGGCGAAAACTTTCCCCAAATAAATCCTACCAATCTCATAGGGATCGATGCCGCCTTCCACGACCCAGCTGGGTCGGGAACGACAGCGGGTCGACCTGGGATCGGAAGCCGCCGGGTCACGATCCCGTTCCATGGCTACCAAATATACAAGGAGAAGAGTATACGTACCAGGAATCCCGCCGCAGCCCGCCTGCGCGCCCATCTCCGTCCCGCCACGTACGCCGGCAGCCGGGCGTATGGTCTCAACTTCAGGCCGCAGTTACGCCGCCGTCGCACTGCGGCCTCCCGCGATCCACTATGCCATCGCCGCCGTTGCCGCTAGGTAGTCGTGGGAGGTCGGAACCTCTGAGCTGAGGCACCGCGGAGCAGAGTGAGAACAGATAAAGGATTGGGCATGGCCTTTTTTTTCTAGAAAGAAGTCTATATAATCCCATAAGTATCCAAGTTTGGGCGCAACACCCCCTCAAGTTTAAACTAGCACATTTAACCCCCGCAACTATTGAAAACCATGTAAATTACCCCCTAACTCGTTCCAAGCTGTTTTACAAGCCTGTTTTGCTTACATGGATCCGGTTTTGCATCAGTGGGGCGACTAATCATTGACTTCTGCAACATGTTCCCTGAGCTTTTTATTTCTTCGTGTTCTTTGGTCCTTCCATGCCACGTGAAATAAAAAGGTACCCGAGGCTAAGTTCTGAACGCAGTTCATCTTCGTGTACTGCACGCCCACGCGAATGTTTAGCAGTAGCTCCATCTTTCGTGCCTCGCCCTACCGATGGCTTCGATTGCACGAGGGTGCCGAGCCACTTGACGTTGGAGTTCACATATAGCTTGCTCCGGACTGTTCTGAATGCTGATCTCAAGCGCCGCTCGGTTGCCGAGAACACTGTGGACATACACGCACCTAACCTGTTTGATGCAATGTAACAAGAACAAATGCATGACGGTTCTTCCAGACAACAAATGCTTAGATCCACGCGTCACTTCGTAAGATACTCGATCAACGTGGCATGTCCCTGGCAGCGGCAAGCAGCAAACGCGAGCCCTGTAGTCAATGGGTGTGGCGAGCTTGCCACCACGATGGACAATTTCAGAAGCGCGCGCAGGGCATCATACTGCCCTAGCTCGGTGGCCGCTGCCTCGAACGCACGCACAAGGAAAGGGGCGGCCCGGATATGCCGATGATGAGCTTGTTTGTTTAGCGCTTGTCCCTAGATCCGAGTCCATACGTTTGGCTGTCATGTCAGGAGCTGCCTGAGGTGTGAACCTTCCCTATCCTAGTATGCACCTGGAGTGCGCATGAACAAGTGTCGACAACAATTTAGTGTCCGCGGACCGTCCGTGTGATCCAGCGTACGGCAGTGCGCGGCAAACTGCGTACGCGTCATATCTAAGATGAGATGATGTGTGCATTGCCATTGGGGCTGATGCGTGCATGCTAGATGGACGCGAGGCGTGCATGCTAGTAGCTAATGGTGAATGCAAGTAGCAGGGCTGCTAGCGCAGCTAGCTTGGGTGGTATACAGGAAAATCGCCCCGCTTGAACAAAACCAGCTCCAGGTCAGCAAAACCGGCTTGCAAAACATCTTAGAGTGGTGTTAGGGGGTCATTTGCATGGTTTTCAATAGTTGTGGGTTTAAAGTGTGCTAGTTTAGACTTAAGGGGGTGTTGTGTCCAAACTCTCATACTTGTGGGGGTTATATAGACTTCTTTCTTTTTTCTACGGGAAGGGATTGGGGATTGGCTTCGTGCGTGCGGGGAAGACGAAGATGTCAAAGCGTTCGACTACCAGACCTGGTAGCGTTCCGACGCTGACTTGTGGCCCCATATGTTTATCTTTTTTTTTGTTTGCCAACATTTCTGGTTTGCTAAAGGGCAGCCTATGGAATCTATGATTTTTATTCCTCGGATGTTCAGCCAACCACGTGTCCTTTTTTTGGATTCAAAATCCCATTTTTGGTACATTTGTCCCGCTTAGCAAAAAACGATTCAGTCCAGAAAATAAAAAAACAGAGTGGATCTCGCCGGAGATTTCGCCGGCGACCGTGTAGCAAAAAAGTTGTGCTAATGTAGCATATCCGACCTCGCCGGAGACTTTCGCCGGTGAACATCACCGGAGACCGGGTAGCAAAAACGTTACGCTATTGTAGCAAAACTGTAACGGTGGTAGCAAAAAAAAGATACTAATGTAGCAAAAAGAACGACCTCGCCGGAGACATCATCGATGTCTGCAGTAGCAAACAGATTTTGCTGGGGATAGCAAAAATATAGAACAAAAATAGCAAAAAATTACTACTATTGTAGCATCGCCTGTAGCAAAATCTCAAAACTCTACCAGACCTGATAGCGTTCTGACGCTGACTTGTGGCCCCATATGTTTATTTTTTTTTTGTCTGCCAACATTTCTGGTTTGCTAAAACAGTTTGCCTAGAGGAAAAATCTACCCCACCCAATATAACTAAATTTTGTAGACCCGGATCATCGATCCAAAATTCATTTTTTTTGGAAACGGAGACAAAAGCTTTCCTTCATCCATTAATTAAACAGAAGAGAATTGTCTAGTTAATTAATGATAAACTGAACGAAAACCATCACTACGGGAAAATTTGTCGCTGCCGTCGTCCCTCTCCTTTGCCGTGTGTGCATATCTGGAAACACACGGCAACGAAAACATACACGGCACATTACACAAAAAACACGGCAAAGAACTGAACACGTCAATAGACAAACTACGACACGCGGCAAACAAAAAGATACGGCAAATTCACTGGGGTCACACGGCAAAGAACAGTTCACGGCAAAGAAGTGGGCCCCCCCCCGGCCTCGCAGGGTCACCCGCCGGCAGGGACGGACGGCAGAATCTTTGCCGTGTGCCCTCGCCGTTAGGTACACGGCAACGCATTTTTTCACTTTTTTCTTTTATTTAGTTAGCAAGGCTTCTATTACATATATGTTAGGTGGTGTTATTTCATAGGATCATGAGCACACACATATGAATAGGTTGTTATGGTCTTGATCACTACATGCACCCTCCCCCCTTATACGATCCGAATTCACCGGAACAGGGAGATTCCCCCTTATACAGGTCCAGAACCTTCGCTTCTAGGTTAGAGCGCATGCATGCGAGGGGGGACACATGCAAGCACCTATACCAACCTTGCACCACACTCACACACATATGCTAGGGACACATGCAAGTTTTCATCTGATTCCAACGTTCTCGTGGTCTTCCTCCGGCGAAACCCTGATCTGCGAGGCTCGGATCGTCTACCCCCCCTAGACATTCTTCTGATGGGGATAGACCGGCGTAGCTCTCTCTTGTTTTATGTTTGATTAGGTCATAGGATGATGTAAAACCATTTTGGTTCACAAGTTGGGGCAATATCCTACCCGGTTTCACCGGAACGGGGAGATTCCCCCTTATATAGGTCCAGAACCTTCGCTTCAAGGTTAGAGCGCATGCATGCGAGGGGGGACACATGCAAACACCCCGAGACTAGTATTTTTTGTATGTTCCAACATAGAACCACACTTTTATGCATGTGCTAGGGCACATGCATGCAGGTCCTTGAGGTAGTCAAAATTGAGAACAATCTAAAGGATGTCAGACAACAAATTTCAGACTTTGTCGTGAAATCCTCTCATATTGGTCTCTTGATTGACCCAAAGAGTGACCTTGAAAGATTCAAAAGTAGTCCAACAGCTTTCTTGGTTTTGTTGATCAGCAGCTCTATCGTGAGGGGAAATTCTACTCTTAACGATTGGTTGAGGATTGTTTCTCAAAGTTTGTGACTAGGCACCCACCTAATGGAAATGAAGTTCAGCATCCTCCAGAAGCTTATGGTCTAGTGCAAAGTTAATATTTCCATGGTCTCAATCGTTATGAAGAGATGGTACATGCAATATCTACAAGAGAAACTATCGTCCGCTCCTCAAGAGGGTTGACAGAACCAGTGGCAGGAGTTTCCACGTATATATCCAGGATTTTACTAAGTATTAACGCATGTCTACAAAGGGGGTCACACTTGAGACTTAAGCATGGGACCTACCAACCTGGCACCACACTCACACACATATGCTAGGGACACATGCAAGTTTTCATCAGATTCCGACGTTCTCGTGGTCTTTCTCCGGCGAAACATTGATCTGCGGGGCTCGGATCGTCTACCCCCCTAGACATTCTTCTGATGGGGGTAGCCCGGCGTACCTCTCTCTTGTTTTGTGTTAGATTAGGTCATAGGATGATGTAAAACCATGTTGGTTCACAAGTTGGGGCACTATCCTACTCGGTTTCACCGGAACGAGAAATTCCCCCTTATACAGGTCCAGATCCTTCGCTTCTAGGTTCGAGCGCATGCATGCGAGGGGGGACACATGCAAACACCTATACAAACCTTGCACCACACTCACACACATATGCTAGGGACACATGCAAATTTTCATCTGATTCCGATGTTCTCGTGGTCTTCCTCCGGCGAAACCCTGATCTGCGGGGCTCAGCTCGTCTACCCCCTAGACATTCTTCTGATGGGGGTAGCCCGGCATAACTCTCTCTTGTTTTGTGTTTGATTAGGTCATAGGATGATGTAAAACCATGTTGGTTTACAAGTTGGGGCACTATCCTACCCGGTTTCACCGGAACGAGAGATTCCCCCTTATATAGGTCAAGAACCTTTGCTTCTAGGTTAGAGCGCATGCATGCGAGGGGGACGCATGCAAGCACCTATACCAACCTTGCACCACACTCACACACATATGCTAGGGACACATGCAAGTTTTCATCTGATTCCGACGTTCTCGTGGTCTTCCTCCGACGAAACCCTGATCTGCGGGGCTCAGATCGTCTACCCCTAGACATTCTTCTGATGGGGGTAGCCCGACGTAGCTCTCTCTTGTTTTGTGTTTAATTAGGTCATAGGATGATGTAAAACCATTTTGGTTCACAAGTTGGGCACTATCCTACCCGGTTTCACCGGAACGAGAAGATTCCCCCTTATAGAGGTCCAGATCTTTTGCTTCTAGGTTAGAGCGCATGCATGCGAGGGGGGACACATGCAAGCACCTATACCAACCTTGCACCACACTCAGGCACATATGCTAGGGACACATGCAAGTTTTCATCTGATTCCGACGTTCTCGTGGTCTTCCTCCGGCAAAACCCTAATCTGCGGGGCTCGAATCGTCTACCCCCCTAGACATTCTTCTGATGGGGGTATCCCGGCGTATCTCTCTCTTGTTTTGTGTTTGATTATGTCATAGGATGATGTAAAACCATTTTGGTTCACAAGTTGGGGCATTATCCTACCCGGTTTCACCGGAACGGGGAGATTCCCCCTTATACAGGTAAAGAACATTCGCTTCTAGGTTAGAGAGCATGCATGCGAGGGGGGACACATGCAAGCACCTATACCAACCTTTCACCACACTCACACACATATGCTAGGAACACATGCAAGTTTTCATCTCATTCCGACGTTCTCGTGGTCTTCCTCCAACGAAACCCTGATCTGCGGGGCTCGGATCATCTACCCCCCTAGACATTCTTCTGATGGGGGTAGCCCGATGTAGCTTTATCTTGTTTTATGTTTGATTAGGTCATAGGATGATGTAAAACCATTTTGGTTCACAAGTTGGGGTTTTATCCTACCCGATTTCACCAGAACAGGGAGATTCCCCCTTATACAGGTCTAGAACCTTCGCTTCTAGGTTAGAGCGCATGCATGAGAGGGGGGACACATGCAAGCACCCCAAGACTAGTAGTTTTTGTATGTTCGAACATAGAACCACACTTTCATGCATGTGCTAGGGCACATGCATGCAGGTCCTTGTGGTAGTCAAAATTGAGAACAATCTAAAGAATGTCAAACAACAAATTTCAGACTTTGTCGTGAAATCCTCTCATCTTGGTCTTTTGATTGACCCAAAGAGTGACCTTGAAAGATTCAAAATTAGTCCAACAACTTTCTTGGTTTGGTTGGTCAGCAGCTCTACCGTGAGGGGAAATACTACTCTTAACGATTGGTTAAGGATTGTTTCTCAAAGTTTGTAACTAGGCACCCACCTAATGCAAGTGAAGTTCATCATCCTTCAGAAGCTTATGATCTAGTGAAAAGTTCATATTTCCATGGTCTCAATCCTTATAAAGAGCTGGTACATGCTATATCTACAAGAGAAACTATCGTCCGCTCCTCAAGAGGGTCGACAGAACCAGTGGCGGGAGTTTCCACGTATATATCCAGGATATTACTAAGTATTAATGCAGGTCTAAAAAGGGGGTCACACTTGGTACTTACACATGGGACCTACCAACCTTGCACCACACTCACACACATATGCTAGGGACACATGCAAGTTTTCATTTGATTCCGATGTTCTCGCGGTCTTCCTCCGGCGAAACCCTGATCTACGGGGCTCGGATTGTCTACCCCCCTTGACATTCTTATGATGGGAGTATCCCGTCTCTCTTGTTTGGTGTTTGATTAGGTCATATGATGATGTAAAACCATGTTGGTTCACAAGTTGGGGCACTATCCTACCCGGTTTCACTAGATAGGGAGATTCCCCTTATACAGGTCCAGAACCTTCGCTTCTAGGTTAGAGCTCACGCATGTGAGGGGGGACACATGCAAGCACCCCGAGACTAGTAGTTTTTGTATGTTCCAAAAAAGCACCACACTTTCATGCATGTGCTAGGGCACATGCATGTAGGTCCTTGAGGTAGTCAAAATTGAGAACAATCTAAAGGATGTAAACAACAAATTTCAGACTTTGTCGTGAAATCCTCTCATCTTGGTGTTTTGATTGACCCAAAGAGTGACCTTGAAAGATTCAAAAGTATTCCAACAACTTGCTTGGTTTTGTTGGTCAGCAGCTCTACCGTGAGGGGAAATTCTACTCTTGACGATTAGTTGAGGATTGTTTCTCAAAGTGTGTCACTAGGCACCCACCTAATGGAAATGAAGTTCAGCATCCTCCAGAAGCTTATGGTCTAGTGCAAAGTTCATCTTTCAATGGTCTCAATCCTTATGAAGAGCTGGTACATGCTATATCTACAAGAGAAACTATCGTTCGCTCCTCAAAAGGGTTGACAGAACTAGTGGCGGAGTTTCCACGTATATATCCAGGATTTTACTAAGTATTAACGCATGTCTACAAAGTGGGTCACACTTGAGACTTACACATGGGACCTACCAACCTTTCACCACACTCACACACATATGCTAGGGACACATGCAAGTTTTCATCTGATTCCGACGTTCTCGTGGTCTTCCTTCGGCGAAACCCTGATCTGCGGGGCTCGGATCGTCTACCCCTAGACATTCTTCTGATGGGGGTAGCCCGGCGTAGCTCTCTCTTGTTTTGTGTTTGATTAGGTCATAGGATGATGTAAAACCATGTTGTTTCACAAGTTGGGGCACTATTCTACCCGGTTTCACCGAAACGAGAAGATTCCCCCTTATACAGGTCCAGATCCTTCGCTTCTAGGTTCGAGTGCATGCATGTGAGGGGGACACATGCAAGCACCTATACGAACCTTTCACCACACTCACACACATATGCTAGGGACACATGCAAGTTTTCATCTGATTCCAACGTTCTCGTGGTCTTCCTCCGGTGAAACCCTGATCTGCGGGGCTCGGATCGTCTACCCCTAGACATTCTTCTGATGGGGGTAGCCCGGCATAGATCTCTCTTGTTTTGTGTTTTATTAGGTCATAGTATGATGTAAAACCATTTTGGTTCATAAGTTGGGGCACTATGCTAACCGGTTTCACTGGAACGGGGAGATTCCCCCTTATACAGGTCCAGAACCTTCGCTTCTAGGTTAGAGCGCATGCATGCGAGGGGGGACACATGCAAGCACATATACCAACCTTGCACCACACTCACGCACATATTCTAGGGACACATTCAAGTTTTCATCTGATTCCGCTGCTCATGGTCTTCCTTCATGAAACCCGATTTATGGGTTTTGATCGTCTACCCCCTAGACATTCTTCTGATGGGGGTAGCCCAGCATAGCTCTCTCTTGTTTTGTGTTTGATTAGGTCATAGGATGATGTAAAACCATTTTGGTTCACAAGTTGGGGCACTATCCTACCCGGTTTCACCGGAACGGGGAGATTCCCCCTTATACAGGTCCAGAACCTTCGCCTCTAGGTTAGAGAGCATGCATGCGAGGGGGGACACAATATCTTAACTAATACTAATAACAAATATTTAACAAAAGGTTCACCAAAAACTTAAAATAAATATAATTTAAAGAAAAAATGGAAAGAAAAATATAAAAAAGCAAAAGGCACACGACAAAGGATAAAATACACGGCAAAGGTTCTTTGCTGTGTGCCCTCGCCGTCAGGCACACGTCAAAGGTCCTTTGCCGTGTGTTTTCCTGCGGCACACAGCAAAGATTGGCGGCCATTATTTGTTGCGGGCCCGCGCGAGCTAACCCTATCCACTCCCCCGCACCACCCGACTCCGACCCCACCTCTCACACTCGACCCTCCCAAAGACAAAGACTCCCTAGCTGCCGCCCTTCTTCCTCCCTCACATCGCCACTGCACCTCCCGCCCACCCGACCCCGACCCTGCCTCAGACGCCTCCCCGCCTCCTCAGACGCCTCCCTCCCCATGCCGTCGCCGTGGCCGCCCTTGCGCGGTAGAGTGCCGGCCGGCTCGCGTTCGGGCGGGAGGAGCTCTGCCCGTCAGCTCCCCTCCTACACCAGCAGCTCCCTCGCGCCCCCACCTTGTCGCCCATCTCCTCCAACAACGGCAGCGGACAAGGTAAGCCATTTTTTTAGTTTGTCATATATTGCTAGTATGATGTATGTAGTGGTAGTTCTAGTGTTGCAGTAAGTTATTAGTAAATTGTATTTAGTGATAGTTTTATTGTCATATATTACATTAGGATAGTTTTAGTGGTAGATTTAGCAAAATGGACAAGTTTCTAATATGTTGGATTTAGTGGTAGTATTTTCTAGTATGTTGTTTCATATATGCATGTGTATAGTAGTAATTTAGGAATTATATGTGTAAAATTTGGCTTGTATTTTGGCATATATAAATACATGTGTATATTACTAATTTTTCTTCATGCAGGATATGTGTCGAGTCTGAGGGTGGGGCTGTCGACGGCGTAGGTCATTTTGCGGGAGGGTCGCTGATCTTCTTCACCTCTCGATCACACTTCGAGGGTAAAAATCTGTTCTCCTATCTTTTACCTAGGGTTATTTTCGTGTGTAGATCACCAAGTCTGTCGCGTTACCTAGGCGTCTCTTCCCGGCCGTAAGGGTTATGTGGATAAATATGCATTAGTGGTCTCGAATATTATGAAGCGTAACTCTTACGACATTTATCGGGACAACCGATGGATGCGTAGTTGGGTATGTTTTCCTTGTTCTACTCCGGTCCGAGATAGGATTTCGGCAGCGTCTCCCCGTTGTTCTCCGGATGCACATCCATCTTGGCTTTTTGCCGAGACGTGTATCGAGAGAGCAGCGAGGAGGTGCTGCCAAAATTTTGTCTCGGATCGGGGTAGAGCAGGGAGAACATACTCAATCTACGGATCCGGCGGTTGATAGGACCCTCTTTACCTATTAGAGAGATAGGTGGATATATGTATGGCGTAAAATATATATGTTTGCTAAAATTAACCGAACTAATTCCAGATTTATTTATATGGCATGTTTAATTAAAAGCATTATATATGTCGTTTTTGGTACTGATTAGAGGATAGAGAATCGTGACTGGATGTATGATGGCTATGTCAGTAAGTGGGACTTTACCTCAGAATGGCAAGAAAAGGTCGAGGACTTTGTGAACCGGACATTTGCCGTCCCCAGCAGACCCAAAAGAATTTTCTGCCCCTGTGCAAGATGCAAGAACCTGAATACACATTCGAAGGATGATGTGAGTACTCACCTGCTCAATTATGGGTTCACACCATCCTACAAGACTTGGACATTCCATGGTAAAAAGTTAGCTAAACGTGCTAGGAGGGAGTCACGGCAGAGTCAGCTGCAGAGTCAGCCAAGGGGAGAATTTGATGCTGGTTTTGATAGGTGCATAGACAACTTTGTGAATGCTAATGCGCCTGAAAGACCTCACGTAGAGGCGGAGACAAGTGAGGATCCGGAGGAAAACACGACAAAGTACTACGAGACTTCGTTTGCCTCACAGAGACCCCTTCATGCACATACAGATGTTACCCAACTGGATGGCATAGCTTGCCTTTTGGCCTTCAAGAGCCACATGAACTTGACCAGAGAGGCCTTTGATGTTATGCTTGTCGTATTTGGCAGCATTATTATGAAAGGGCACCTCTTGCCGGAGAACTTCTACTATTCGACCAAACTCCTCCGTGACCTTAAGATGTCATATGAGCCGATACACGCTTGTCCGAAGGGATGCATGCTATTCACAAAGGAGCATGCTAAGACAAATTATTGTATCCGCTGCAAATCCTCTAGGTACTTTAAGGTCGATCCCAATGGTGATGGTCAGAAGAGGCAGACTGGGGTTGCCCAAAACATCCTTCGGTATCTTCCAATCATACCGAGGCTCCAGCGACTCTTGTACTCATGTGCTCTTTGCCATTTGCTAGTGTTGGTGATGATATTATTATTGTTGTTGATGATTATATTGTTGTTGATGGTTATATTGTTGTTGTTGATGAGTATATTATTGTTGTTGATGATCTGTATGATGATATATATATTATATATTTTGAATTGCAGGAAATGACTGGAAACAGTTTTTTTTTGAAAAATGATAGCTCCTTTGCCGTGTGTATACACACGGTACACACGGAAAAGGAGCCATGTGTAAGCCACCTCTGTCCTGCTGGGCAATGTCACAGGGCCTTTGCCATGTGCAGTGTGCAGCAGACACACGATAGAGGAGGGAACGTTGCCGTGTGTCCCCCTTACGGGCACATGGAAAAGAGCATACACACGGAAACAAGAAGGCACACGGCAAAGAAGAAAAACACAGCAAAGAAGAAGGCACACGGCAAAGAAATCAAACACGGCAAACAGACGGCACACGGCAAAGAAAGCACACACGACAATGGGAGAAGGCACAAGGCAAAGGAGTGACATGGCAAAGATGTGTCGGCTCCGTCAGACGGACGAAACCGTCAAGTACTTACTTTGTCGTGTCTATGCAGAAAACATACGGCAAAGGCTTTGCCGTGTTCCGGGCGCGAAGACACACGACAAAGGGCCTTTCCGTGGCTATCGTTGCCGTGTGGCATTTGCCGTGTATATACACACGGCAAAGCCTTTGCCGTGTTCCGAAAGGGCTTTGCCATGTGGGAACACCCACACGGCAAAGAAGCTTTCTCCCTAGTGCATCACAAAACCGCTGAGCGGCACACATGCCAAAACCCAAACACCTACGACAAGACATGGCAGCGCCAACTCTGATGAAGAACTATAAAGGAGAACTAGGCAGAAGAACCGAACGGACCACTTGTTGCTATTCATCGTACGCCATAGGGACCCCGGCACTGCAGCTTCGACTTCACAGCAACAAACTAGCCGAGGAAAACCCACGGACACGTCAGGGAAGAAATATAGACGACTTGTTAATTGCACATTTCTTGAGATAAGTGCAATCCGTATCAAAACCGGTTGTAGTTGCACTTTTCTCGACTGCTACTTGCAAGTTTCTTTAGAAAAGTGCAAATCATTTCAAAAATTTAGTTGGAGTTGCACATTTCATGAGAAAATGCAAATTTTATCTCAAAGTTGCACATTTCTTGAGATAACTGTAACTCATATAAAAACTAGTTGGACTTGCGCATCTCTAGATAAAATATGCGACTCGGATAAAAAAGCAGTTGCTACTTACACATTTCTTGAGATAAAAATATAACTCATTTAAAAATTAACCATTATTTAATTTCATGGTTTTTGAGAAAAGTGCAAGTCGAATCAAAAACCGCTTGGAGTAGAACATTTTGTTGAGAAAATGCAACTCACATCAAGACCCGGTAGCTACATGCATGTTTTGAAAAAAATGCTAACCTTATTCAAAACCTTGTTGGATTTGCACATTTGTTGAGAAAAGTGCAACTCGTATACAAAATCAGTTGCTAGTCGGTTTGGGTTGCACATTTCTTGTGAAAAGTGCAACTCGCATGAAAAAATGATTGCTAGATGCATATTTCTTGAGAGGAGAGTACAACTAGTATAAAAAATCGGTTGCTAGTTGCATTTATTTTAGGAAAAAAATCTCACATCCCAAAAACATAGAAATGCATATAACACAGTGTCCACACTTTTATCGAAAAGATGGTCGGGTATTTTAGTTGCACTTATAAGATAAACAATTATTATTTAGTATATAATAAAAAAGACATGCATAACATTAGAAATGATAATATTCGTTTGACACAACACAAATTTATGTATTTTTACTATACAGAGGAGTGAAAAATATAGCAAAATTATGCCAGCTTGTATACAAAACGTCTATGCTAAAAAAAGATAAAAGATAAAAGATAATAGACATAAAAAGGCCAAGACACGGAAAAGCCCACCATCGATCAGTTACTATCCAGAAAAATCAACATAAACAAGTGTGTTGGAGGCCCAGCATCGTCCTCAAATCAGGCTTTTGCTCAGCTATATAAATATAGCAACCGTTTGAGACCGCTGTTGGGTCAGACAACACAACACTAAAAAAAAAGAAAACAAAGAAGAGAAAACAAAGCTTACAACAGTGGCTCGACGAACAAGGATAACCCGCCACCGCTGCGCCTTCCGGTAATTTCACCATGCTCCTAGCGCTCCGAAGCGTCACGTACCAAGCAGCACCCCCAAGAGGGAAAGCGACGACAACGCTGCTGCTGCACGGACTAGTCCTAGGGTTTCCCCGGTACGCTATGAGAGGTGGGGAAGAGATACACCCGGCACCGTTCAAGAAGGACGATGAAACCCACAGGTGTCACCGCGTCGGTGTCGAGACGACAAGGATTTCTCCCGACCTCTCAAAAAACCACACTCCCGAACGCTTTGTATTGCTCCACCAAGCTCGCTGCCCACCAGCACACGCCACCACGGTCTTGCAGTCACCACCGTCGTCTCGCCATGACCCACAATGTGAGGCTGGTCCGACCGAAAAGAAGAAACTTCAGCGGGGTCGGTGATACAGTAACACGAGGGAGGGAACTACATCGAACGCTGCAAAGCGATAGCCGACCGGATGTAGCAGCAGGGGCAGACCGGGCCCTCTCTGGCCCGGCCGAGCCCAAATGGACTCGTGAAGCCCCACACCACACTGCAGCAGGGGTGTCACCATCGCCACCAACCCTAGCCCAAGTCCCGACTCCTCCATCCACAAGTGGATCGCCGCCACTACAGATCCCCGCCACCAAGCAGTCGTGCCAACGCCATCGTGGTCACCTGAGTCAACCGGACTGCTGCCGGTCTGAAGAGCACCGGACTCGTATCATCAGTCGAGAGCCTAGACTACAGCTAACCCATTGCTACGGGCAAGGGGTATTGGTGAACAAGCCGACGGTGACAAGCGGACCGGACATGGCAACCTGCGCGCCGTTCGTAGGCCAAACCTAGGAACGATAGCAACCAAACATGAGGCTACCTGGCCCGTATCTAGCCATGCCACCAACGTGGCTAGGTAGTGTCCGCAGCACCCAAACCGGGCCCAGATATGGGCCTTCCTGGCCCAGATTGAGCCCATATTGAGCCTGCAACTTCCTGCATCCAAGCCACGCCGCCAGAGGCCTTTTCTTCCCCCTTCCTGCTCCTCACCGCCACCACCTCCGCCGCCAATCATCCAAGCCTCACAGCCAAGAGAAGGACCGAGCCCACGCCGTCCAGAGCCACAGACCGCCGCCACCCGCAGGAAGCCGCCGTCTAGGAGCAGACTTCCCTGCAAGGCTGCCACACCGTTGGAGGCTGACCGTGCCCCTCTCCCAGTGCATCGCCCTCCATGGCTACCGCTGCCCGCACCTCCATCTCCACGCGAGGGGGTAAGGGGGATCCTCGCCGCCGCCAGCACTCGAGCTTTGCCCGTCGACGCCGACCGGCGGCGGCGAGATGGAGGAAGGCAGGAAGAGGGGGCTGTAGGCGGCGGCGGTTAGGGTTACCTCCCGGTCGCCCACGGGAGTGATGCGCCCAATTTGCATCACAATTTTATATCATAATATACCTCTATTCATTAATATTTGTCTTATTATGAGGTATTACTTCTGGCCTTTCATTTGTTTATGCATGTTGGATGATTCTTGGAGGATGGACTGCCGGAGTCTGGATTCTGATGGAAAAGAGGGATTTTCGATGCAATTTTGCAAAGATTAGAAAAATACGAGAAAATATGGGAAAATATTATTTTTTCATAAGATTGAGGAAGCCAGAAGGAGGGATGAAGAAGGGCCACAGGGGGCCCACACCTCCCCTAGGAGTGGGCCCACCTGACCCCGCGCCTAGGGCAGGTGTGGCCCACCTGCCCGGCTCCCGAATCCGCCCCTTCGCCTATATCTTCCCTATGGAACCTTAAGCCTCAGGGAGCGACCATAGATAGATTTCTGCCGCCTCTGGGGGCGGAAAACACCGAGAGAAAAAGATCTCTCTGGCAGACAGATTTCTTCCGGGGAAATTCCTTCCCGGAGAGGGGAGACCGTCGCCATCAACACTGTCATCAAGCTAGGATTCATCATCATCATCCACACCATCATCTCCACCAACACCATCATCACCACTCCGTACCGCTATAACAATTGTGTTGTATATTGAGTGGAACCATTGGATTATTGTTTATGTTCATATTGTTATCCGTTATCATATCATCTTTGATCTTGATGCATATGATGTCTTGTGAGTAGTTGTCTAGTTCTTGAGGACATGGGAGAAGTCATGTTGTTATTAGTGGATTTGTGTTGAGTTATTATTCAATGGTTTAGTATTTAACTTGTGGTGCTATTCTTCTAGTGGTGTCATGTGAACGTCGACTACATGATACTTCACCATTTATGGTCCTAGGGGAATGCATTGTGTATTTGGCTACTAATTGTGGGGTTGCC
The DNA here is from genome assembly GCA_030063025.1 of Avena longiglumis. Taxonomy (NCBI): domain Eukaryota; kingdom Viridiplantae; phylum Streptophyta; class Magnoliopsida; order Poales; family Poaceae; genus Avena; species Avena longiglumis. Next base: position 440,793,992 of record CP125973.1, on the reverse strand, counting down.
GGAGTGACAGAAACCTGAACCCCCGTTAGGACACCTTTGCATAAGTGAGTGTAGGATCTCAGAGTTTAAGGCTGTGGTTAGATTTATATCTCAATTACATTCCTATAGTTATGGATGTTTGCAGGGGGTTTAATCACAAGTATGTATTAGTCCAAGTACGGTCGGTACATTAGCACATGTTCACCCACACAACACTTACAACACCAAAGAAGAGTACTCAGCTATATGAAGCGAAAGTACTTGACAAAATTCCCATGTGTCCTCGAGAACGTTTGGTCCTTATAAGTATTTCCACCGGCTTGTCCTTTGCTAAGAAAGGATTGGGTCACTTGCTGCATTTGTTCTTTGTTACTTGTACTTCATTTTGTTGCCTTATGAGAAAACCACTAAAAATCCGTTTGCCAAGTATTCACAGGGATTTCCTGCTACACACCACTGTTCAACACCTTCTGCTCCTCGTTGGGATCGACACTCCTATTTATCGAAAGTACTATGATACACCCCATATACTTGTGGGTCATCAGGGAGCGACGCGTGAGGGGTCGCAGGAGGGGTCCCCTTCAAATCAGTCTCGCCTTCACGCCTGTTCGGCCTCTTGCTTGACAAGACTCGAATGTATCAGGCACAACATCATCGGTCGTTGATACGCCCAATTTGCATCACCATTATATATCATAATTCACCTATAGTCATTGATATTTGTCTTATTATGAGGTATTACTTATGGCTTTTCATCTGTTTATGCATGTTGGATGATTCCTGGAGGATGGACTGCTGGAGTCTGGATTCTGATGGAAAAGAAGGCGTTTCGGTGCAATTTCACAAAGATTAGAAAAATACCAGAAACATATTATTTACCAGAGGACGAAGGAAGCCAGAAGGAGGGACGAAGAAGGGCCTCAGGGGTCCCACACCCCCTAGGCACGGACCCACCTGACCCCGCTCCTAGGGTAGGTGTGGCCCACCTGCCCGGCCTCTGACTCCTCCCCTTCTACTATATCTTCCCTACGGAACCCTAAGCCTCGGGGAGCGACCACAGATAGATTTGCGTCGCTTCCGGGGGCGGAAAACACTGAGAGAGAAAGATCTCTCCGGCAGACAGATTTCTTCCGGGGTAATTCCTTCCCGGAGAGGGGAGACCGTCGCCATCAACACCGTCATCAAGCTAGGCTTCATCAGGATCATCATCATCATCCACACCATCATCTCCACCAGCATCATCATCACCACTCCGTCCCGCTGTAACAATTGTGTTGGATATTGCTTAGTTCATTAGGAGAAACTTTCTCGGTGTTGATTACTATTGTAGTTGATGCTTGTGAGTGGAACCTTTGGATTATTTCTATGTTCAGATTGTTATCCATTACCATATCATCTTTGATCTTGATCCATATATGTCTTGTGATTAGTTCGTTTAGTTCTTGAGGACATGTGAGAAGTCATGTTGTTAGTAGTGAATCTGTGATGAGTTATTATTCAATGGTTTAGTATTTAAGTTGTGGTGCTATTATTCTAGTGGTGTCATGTGAACGTCGACTACATGACACTTCACCATTTATGGGCCTAGGGGGATGCATTGTGTATTTGTCTACTAATTGTGGGGTTGCCGGAGTGACAGAAACCTTAACCCCCATTAGGACACCTTTACACAAGGGAGTGTAGGATCTCAGAGTTTAAGGTTATGGTTAGATTTATATCTTAATTACTTTCCTGTAGTTACGGATGTTTGCAGGGGGTTTAAACACAAGTATGTATTAGTCCAACGAAGGGCGGTATGTTAGCACAGGTTCACCCACACAACACTTACAACACCAGAGAAGAGTAGTCAGCTATTTGAAGCGAAAGCACTTGACAGAATTCCCATGTGTCCCCGAGAACGTTTGGTCCTTATAAGTATTTCCACCGGCTTGTCCTTTGCTAAGAAAGGATTGGGCCACTTGCTCCGTTTGGTCATTACCTTTATTACTTTCTCCTTGTTTTGTTGCCTTGTCAGAAAACCACTAAAAATCCGTTTTCTAAGTATTCACAGGGATTTCCTGCTCCATACCACTGTTCAGCACCTTCTGCTCCTTATTGGGATCGACACTCCTATTTATCGAAAGTACTACGATACACCCCCTATACTTGTGGGTTATCAAGACTATTTTCTGGCGCCGTTTCCAGGGAGTGAAGCGCTATTGAAGAGTGGAACTGGTAAGGGAAACTTTTGCTGTGAGTATTGCTTTTGTTACTGCTTGTTACTTTGTTTCCAATATGGATGACCCACTTGGTTTTCTGTTTGGAAAAACTACTACCACTGCTAGGGTAGAAGATGAACCACCTCCTGTTGAGATAGATCCTTTTAAGATACCTACAAGTATTGTTAATCGTGTTATGGATAATTATTATTTTGGGGATGGAACTGTCCATCCTGGTGATCACTTGCTTTTTATCCATGAATTATGCGGGGTGTTTAAGTGTGCAGGTATCACAACTGAACAGGTGAAGAAGAAGTTACTCTCCATATCCTTGAAAGGGAGAGCTGAAGAATGGTATAAGATGCTGAATAATGGACAATCCATGGAATGGGAGGAGGTGGTATCTCTCTTTTACTCTAAATTTTATCCTCCTAGTGAAATTCATAAGGATAGAAATCTTATATATAACTTTTGTCCTCTTGATGGAGAGAGTACAGCTCAAGCTTGGGGGAGATTGAAGTTACTTATGCTCAAATGTCCTATTCATGAACTCCCTAACAATATTATTCTCAATAACTTTTATGCTAGGCTTTCTATTCATGATAATGATTTACTAGATTCTTCTTGTGCTGGATCATTCACACGTATGAAGGAAGAAGCTAAATGGGATCTACTAGACCGTATTCAAGAAAACACTAAAGCTTGGAAGAATGACAAAGGAAGAAATTCTGGTGTAAACTATGATTATGAATGCATTAAATCTTTTATGGGAACTGATGACTTCCATGATATTAGCAATGAGTTTGGTCTTGATTCCCAAAGTATTGCAAACTGTTTTAAGGCCTTTGCCTCTTACATTGAAATTCCCAAGAAGAAGTGGAATAAGTACCATGCTCCATATAAAGATGTTGTTAATCATACTCCCGTTAGAAGTACTCAAATTTGTACTATTAATCATATTGTGCCTGAACCCCATGTTGAGAAAATGCCTTTCCTAGCTAAGGTAAAGGAGTATTCTATGATTATTAGTGCAAATAGAAAAGGTACAATGAAAATTGTGGAGCCTGGTAAGCATTTGAGTGATGAACCTATGGTAGCTATTGTGAAAGACACTGTCACTGGAAATATAGAGGATGAGCATATTGTCTTCTGTGCAGACGCTTCTAATATTATTTCTCATCCTGGTAAGACTAGAAAAGCTAGTGTTCCTGTGCTTTCTGTTAAAATTGGTGATCATTGCTACTATGGTTTATGTGATATTGGTGCTAGTTCTAGTGCTATTCCTTATGAGCTTTACAGGGAAATTATGCATGAGATTGGTCCTTGTGAGCTTGAGGATATTGATGTGGTTATTCACCTTGCTAATAAGGAAACCATTTGCCCCATTGGTATTGTAAGAGATGTGGAGGTTCTCTGCGGTAAGATTAAGTATCCTGCTGATTTTCTAGTTCTTAATTCAGCAACTAGCAAAATTTGTCCTATCATTTTTGGTAGACCTTTCTTGAACACTTGTGGAGATATTATTGATTGTAAGAAGGAAAAAGTTTTAACTAAGTTTGATGGAGATTCTTATGAGTTCAAATTTTCCAAATTTGCTGAAGCTCCTTGTGAAAATAGCTTGCCTAATAAGGATTTCAGGATGGAACAACTTGCTTCTATTGATCCGGTTTATGACCTTGGACCTCTTTTTGATGACTGTAATTATGCTTCTTCTGATGATAAAGTTGTTTCTAGTGACAGTTATATTGTCAAATTTATTCAAAGTGCTACTGAAAGTTATTATAAGAGAGGGAAACACGATTTTATGCATCTCAATAATGTTAAGTTCCCCGTTTTATGTTGAAAGCTTTGAAGTTGCATCTGTTTTGTCTTCCTATGCTAGTGGATTTTTGTTTCAACAATTTGTTTTCTCATGATACCCCCATGCATAGGAAGTGGGTTAGACTCAAGTGTGTTAGTTATTTACTTCTTGATGCTCTCTTTCACTTCAGATATATATATCCTATGTGAGCATCTCTAGAAGTTTCAAGCCTAACTTAAAGGCATTAAATAAAAGTACTTGTTGGGAGATAACCCAAGAGTTTTGTCAAGTCTTGGAAGTTATTACCTCTGTAATAACCACTCCTTATCCTTTTTTTTGGTTTTTGTGTCAAGTTCAACTACTTTTTTGAAGTAGAGGAGTTGTGAAAAGTGGCTGTCCTGGGACAGATTTTTGTGCTGCATTGTAAAACTTCGTGAGGGAGCTCAGTACTTCAGATGGGGCTGCATTTTTATGAGCTTGTTCTCCAAGTTGTTACCCAACTTTCTTCAGTTTTGCACCTTTTGATTTGAGCAATAGAAGGTCCTCGAAAAAATCAATCTTTACCTGCTGGTCTGTTTTAACAGATTTCTGCCATCATTTGCTTTTGCCTCTTACATAAGCTTTTGTTTTGATGGGTTTTCAGTTGAAGTGTGTGCCCAAAGTTTGTTGTTTTTGCTTACACTAATGTTGTCATTGAGCTTGTGCAAGGGCTTTGTATGAAGGAAATTCTCAGGAGAAAGAGAAAAGGAATCTGCAGAGTTCGTCTTTGAATAGGTAAAAGTGGTAAAAACAGAAGGTTCGTGAAACCCCAATCTTTTTGTTATTTTGATGTTTTTAATACATAAGGGAAGTTACGAGAAAAAACTGAAGAGGAAACGGAGCACGGGGTGGACAAACCCACCCCAGGCATGGCCCCGGCCTGGCCGCGCCTGAGGGGGGGTGTTCCCCCCTCTAACTCCATCTCCGCCTTGTTTCCGTGTCAAAACCTTCCTTACACACTGAAACTTCGTAATATATAACCCCCCGGGTTCCCCGAGGTTCTTGCATCATGTTCTCATCGTGTTTTCGTTTCAATCTGTTTCTGTATCGCGCTACCGTTGCAAGCATTGGTTTGGTGGAATGACCTACCAAGCTTAAGAAGACAGCACGAATGTCTACAGGAGGGAGAACTCGGCGTCATATCCTCGCTCCACGCACACTTCCTCCTAGTACCCCTTGTTCTAACCGTGCAGGGAAAGAAACACTCTAATTTGGAAGAATGGAGAAAGAATAACAAGGACTAGGATCCTCGGTCCGAGTTGATCATGGGCTGCATTAAGCATAATTCAGAGTTAATTCGTACTCTGACCTTCGATATGAAGGATTTGAGGAAACTTATTGAGGAGCTTATCAAGAGAACACCACCACCACCGAAGGAGTAATTCGTCATTAGGTTTGGCATCCCCTTGGCTTCTTCTAAGCTTGGGGGAGTGTCGCGGTATCACCACCATTATCTTTTATCATTTACCTTTTTAGTGGATTCATATCTGTGGTAGAGAGGCTATCTTATAGTTTGGTTTGCATGTGGAAGTATCTCTCCTATAGTTGATTATCTATGTATCCCTTGGTGTGAGTGCCTTTATTGAATATTAATGAGAAGTCTCATCTTTTACTTTTTGCACTTCTTATTTAATTTGCAACCTCTATTACATGATGGATCTTGTTGATCAGTGTTGGCACCACTTTGGGATCATCAAGTGGATCTAAATTGGTTTTGGAAAACCAAGTTCTGGTCAGTAGCATTACTATGAAAGATAAAAATAAAGAAAAAAAAGCTTACAGGTATTTTGTATCATTTGTTTTCTTTCTTGTTGGCTCATAAGCTTAGTATTCTTTATTTAAGATTCTTTTGTGTCTTCAAGGAAGATTGCATGTTTGGATTTATTAATTGTATATTTGCTTGTTTCTTTCAACTCTCTTGCTTTCTACCTAGCCTTGCTAGCTAAAAACCTGTTTTGAGAAGGCATACTTCGCATGTTTCCAAAATCATTTGAACCAAAACTTTTGCCACTTGTGTCCACCATATCTACCTAGTAGCTTTTGTTATTCCAAGAAAATTCTCAATATTCATCTACCTTTCGAATTAAAAAGTATTTTGTTATGAGAAAACTAGTTAGTAAAGCTCTCACGAACTTGATGGCACACCTTATTTGCTTGCCCCTAATAGACTTGAACCATTGTGAACATCGAAGTTGTATATGCTTGCATCTATACGTTGGAATTAGCAAAACCGTGCTATCACGGGGAACGTTTTCAACATTGCACTTGTACTCTGTACATAGTTGATACCATGCTCTTTTGTCTATGGATGTCAACAGTGTGAAATAAAGAGGGAACTTGTAAGTCCATGGAGTTTGTATCCTGTGTTAGAGAAACGCCTGGGTCGCTAGCCTAATCCATGCTTAATCATAGTGGGAACTTGCAGCATCACCATAGTGAGTCATCTATGAAGCATCCTCAATAAAAAGCTATGCACATAGTAAATAAAAAGACCGCTGAGATGCTCATTGTCTGCTTGCCTTGTCATTTTGGTTATGGGAAAGCTCATGTACCATGTGCAAGGGGTACCCCGTTGTCGGTTCTCAATGATATGCAGATACTTACAATGACAAGAACTTACCTTTGACCAAAGTTGAGTAGCATGAGGAGTGGCCCTCATATTAAAGGGACATGAGATTGCCAACTTATATTTCGTCAAGCATATACTCCATCTTTGTTCACTTTAACCTTAATCATCTCAAGATGCTTATTATAGGGGCAATGAGGGCTCAAAGCTAGTAAGTACCATAATCTTTTGGAAGCTCTTTATGACTTGTAATCCCTGCTACCATCTAAGAAGGGACCTTTCTCCTAGTTACCAGTTGATTTAGTAAACCTACCTCCTCTCCATCTCCAGCAAGCATTTGAGTTGTTGTGTTTCAAGCATTCATATGGTGATTTATTCAATCATGTTATTTATCTTCCTTGTTTGCACAAAACTCTTATCTATTGAGTATTACTTTGAAGGGCTTCACTTGTGAAAAACCTTTTTGAGTAAAGAGTGTTCCTGTTTTGTAACTTCTACAAAAAGCTTTTGTGAATCTGTTTGCCAGGTGTTCTCTGACCAAGAACAAGTTTGCCAATTCCAATTATGATTTATCTTTATGCATCTCTATTGTGACTGCTATACTTGGTTGAAAGCTAAGTTATATAATGGTGAGTTGCTTTCTTCTATGAGTTGTGAAATGGTAAGTGTGATGCTTCTTGTTCCTATTCTTTTATCGACACTTCACTCCATAAACATGTGGACATGTTTACTGAGCTTAGTATTCGCTTGGGGACAAGCGAAGTCTAAGCTTGGGGGAGTTGATACGCCCAATTTGCATCACCATTCTATATCATAATTTACCTCTATTCATTGATATTTGTCTTATTATGAGGTATTACTTATGGCTTTTCATCTCTTTATGCATGTTGGATGATTCCTGGAGGATGGACTGCCGGAGTCTTGATTCTGATGGAAAAGAAGGCGTTTCGGTGCAATTTCACAAAGATGAGAAAAATAACATAAAAATATGGAAACATATTATTTTACCAGAGGACGAAGGAAGCCAGAAGAAGGGACTTAGGGGGACCACACCCCCCTAGGGCGCGGGCCCACCTGACCCCGCGCCTAGGGAAGGTGTGGCCCACCTGCCCGGCCTCCGACTCCGCCCCTTCGCCTATATCTTCCCTACGGAACCCTAAGCCTTAGGGAGCAACCACATATAGATTTATGCCGCCTCTGGGGGCAGAAAACACCGAGAGAGAAAGATCTCTCCGGTAGACAGATTTCTATCGGGGTATTCCTTCCCAGAGAGGGGAGACCATCGCCATCAACACCGTCATCAAGCTAGGCTTCATCGGGATCATCATCATCCACACCATCATCTCCACCAGCACCATCATCACCACTCCGTTCCGTTGTAACAATTGTGTTGGATATTGCTTAGTTCATTAGGGGAAACTTTTCTGGTGTTGATTACTATTGTAGTTGATGCTTGTGAGTGGAACCTTTGGATTATTGTTTATGTTCATATTGTTATCCATTACCATATCATCTTTGATCTTGATCCATATATGTCCTGTGAGTAGTTCGTTTAGTACTTGAGGACATGGGAGAAGTCATGTTGTTAGTAGTGAATCTGTGATGATTTATTATTCAATGGTTTAGTATTTAAGTTGTGGTGCTATTCTTATAGTGGTGTCATGTGAACGTCAACTACATGACACTTCACCATTTATGGGCCTAGGGGGATGCATTGTGTATTTGTCTACTAATTATGGGGTTGCCGGAGTGACAGAAACCTTAACCCCCGTGTAGGATCTCAGAGTTTAAGACTGTGGTTAGATTTATATCTTAATTACTTTCTTGTAGTTATGGATGTTTGCAGGGGGTTTAATCACAAGTATGTATTAGTCCTATGAAGGGCGGTATGTTAGCACAGGTTCACCCACACAATGCTTACAATACCAGAGAATAGTACTCAGCTATTTGAAGCGAAAGCACTTGACAGAATTCCCATGTGTCCTCGAGAACGTTTGGTCCTTATAAGTATTTCCACCGGCTTGTCCTTTGCTAAGAAAGGATTGGGCCACTTGCTCCGTTTGTTCGTTACCTTTGTTACATGCTCCTTGTTTTGTTGTCTTGTCAGAAAACCACTAAAAATCCGTTTTCTAAGTATTCACAGGGATTTCCTGCTCCATACCACTGTTCAGCACCTTCTGCTCCTCGTTGGGATCGACACTCCTATTTATCGAAAGTACTACGATACACCCCCTATACTTGTGGGTCATCAGTCGTGTAAAATGCAGGATGTGCAACTGAATTGTAGATGTTGATCGGACTGCAAAATCAATCGACTGAGACTTAACATAATCTCAGTCGACTGTTGTTTAGAAAAACCGAACTAAATTTTATAAACATGGGTCATCAACCTGAAATTAAGTGGATCGTAACCCACGTACCAAATTATTGTCGACCCTTGTTTGCTCGGAAGAAGACCCTCGATCCCGTTCCTTGACCCAGACGACCCTGATTTTTGGAAACTATGATCAATTTTCCTTGCCATCCGACCCCATCAATCTCATTGTTGCGTGCAGCGGAAGGCTCTCTATAGTTCTCCCGCTGCATGTTAGAGTATGACCGCGGCATGGATGTATTCGGCTGTTTCGATTCTGTACCGGCCGCTGATCATCTTAGAGTTCACCCCAAGTTCTCCTCACGATCTCATATAGCTGGCATGATATCTCATATACACGGTAGTTGATCTCAGATTGTAATCTCACCTAAATCTATACCTTCACCCTATATATATACATGAATATACATACGAGGCATGCGATCAGCAGCCCGTTCTTTTCCGACTTGCATGGTATCAGACTTGCATGGTATCAGAGCAAGTCCTTCCTACCTGTTCTCTTTCTCTCTAAAACCTAGATCGATCTGATCATCACCACCTCCTCCCCTTAGCCACCATGACCCCTGAAGAAATCAAGCGGCGTGAGGCCAAGCTCGAAAAGCGTGACAATGATCTCAAGGCGTGGGAAGCCGAGCTTGCCCGCCAAGCTGAAGCCAAGGGAAAATCGCATGCCGATGCTCCTCCTTCCATCTCCTGTTCCAACTACGTCGCCTCCATCAATACTCACGTACCAATCACATTGCATCTCCAGGACTCCAACTATGCGAAGTGGCAGGATTTGTTCCTCGTGGCTCTCGTCCGCTATGGCCTCACCGCTCACGTCCTCGCCGATAACAACGCCACCCCCTCCGACACCTTTCCTATGTCAGAGCGGGTGCACGACGAGTACACCATGCTCTCTTGGATCTGTTGTTCTACCTCCCTCGAGCTCTTCGTCATCATCATGGCTCCTGGCTCCACCATGTGTGAAGTTTGGGCCTCCATCGACAACCTCTTCCGTGACAACAAGAAAATTCATGTGATCGCCCTCGACGCCGAGTTTAGCAATACTCCACATGGCGACATGACCATCTCCCAGTACTACGCCAAGCTGAAGAATCTCTATAACGCTCTTGCCGTCGTTGGACAGACCTTCTCTGACGAGACCCTTGTCCTCACCCTGCTATGCATCCTCAATGAGTAGTATGCACATCTGTGCTCTTTTCTTCCATTCCAGCAACCGTTTCCTTCCTTCTTGCATACCAGGTTGGCACTAGTTCTCGAGGGGGCCCAAAAGAAGACGGATGCCAAAAATGCTGCAGCTATGTCCCTTTGGGCTAGCGGAAACAACACCATCCCAAGCGCTGGGGTGAATGCGCACCACCATATGGAGGCGCCGGATGTGGAAATCCAGTCTACTTCAACGACAATGGCTAAGGCTACCGCGGCGGTGGCGGTGGAGGCGGTGGGCGTGGCCGTGGACGTGGTGATCCATGGATGTTCAATCAGTGGACTGGTCAACCCACATGCACATGCCAAACTCATCACACAGAATCTTACCAACCTCTCAACCGTGGCAGCAATGTGCATGCTGTGCTCTAGCGACAGGCCTCCTTGGTACAAGTCTTGCAAGTGCACCACTGACGTACACAACTTACGCTCCAACAGTTGGCTTCACAACCGTACATAAGCAGACATCATCTCCCTTCAACATGCAGTATCAGAACCAGGTTCGCTTCAACATACAGCAGCAGCACCAGCTCGACCCTGCGATCATCGTCGCCTTGAACAACATGCACTTCGCCAACAATTAATAGTACATGGATTCCGGCGCTTCATCCCATATGGCATCCGATCCGGGTAATATTCAATCTCTTACGCCCTCCTCTACTCATACAGTCACTGCAATGGCGGTTCTATTCTCGTTACTCATATTGCTCTCAAACGCTTGCATCTCTTTCCAAACCTCTCTATATTCGCAATATTCTCTTAGTTCCCAACATTGCCAAAAACCTTGTATCTGTTTGTCAATTTACCATTGATAATTTTTGTTCTATTGAATTTGATACCTTTGGTTTTTCTGTGAAGGCCCTTCCCTCTCGGACAGTTATTCTTTGATGCAATAGCTCCAGACCTCTATATCCTATCCAGCAATTAGTCATCGCCGAAGATCACACCATCATCGCCTCCACCTCGCTTTAGAATCATCGCCTTGGACACACGGGTAACCACACCATGCAACGTCTTCATAGCTCCAAGCATATTCCTTTCAATAAAGGAGGGCCATCCCTCTGTCACGCATGTCAATTAGGAAAACATGTTAGATTACCATTTTATGCTTCCTAAACTTCCACTACTCATCCTTTTAAAATAATTAATTATGATTGATGGACATCTCCATTTCCTAGCGTTCCTGGTTTTTGTTATTATCTTATCGTTGTTGATGACTTTATACATTATTTTTGGAACTTTCCCCATCGGAAAAAGTCTGATGTTTATACCACCTTCATTGCCTTCCATGCTTATGCCCGTACTCAATTTAATCTACCTATTTGTACAATTAAATGTGATGATGGTTGTGAATTTGACAACTCCAAATTAAATATCTTTTGCACCACCCATGCAAATTTCTTTAGACTCTCTTGTATTTATACCTCCCAGCAAAATGGTATTGCCGAGCGATCCATCCGTACTACTAATGATGTCATCTGCACACTTTACTTCCAAGCCTCCATGCCACCATCTCTTTGGGCCTAAGCTCTACATACCACCACCTATCTCATCAATATTCGCCCCATAGCCGCGCTACAATTTTCCACACCATATCACTTATTGTTCGGCCTACATCCACGTTACCATGACCTCCGAGTATTCGGTTGCCTTTTTAATCCTAATATCTCTTCAACCTCCCCAAATAAACTTAGTTCCCGCTTAACTAAATGTGTTTTCTTGATTATCCTACACGTCACCATGGTTTTCGCTGTCTTGATCTTACGACTCGGCGTATTATTATTTCTAGACACATCGTGTTTGATAAAACTAGATTCCCATATACCACTCCATCCCCACCTTCCACTCAACAACCACCTAAAATTTTAGATCCAGCTCCAGCTCCTCTCTACATACCTAGTACTATTTCACCTTCTATAAACCTACCACGTCCATACTCTTGGCTACTGAACCAAACACTCTATATGCATGCATGCACACCTCAATATACCCACACCCACGGCTGAACCGGCCCACCCTTATTCTCCCATGATCCTAACTTTGGACGGAACTTCATCAGCCAACCCTATCGCCCCTGCCAGGGCTCTTACATGTACGAACTATTCCATGTTTTCCCCTAGCATAGATACTGCCTACTCGCCTCCTTTACACCGTACATGTCTTGTCACCGGTCGTCTACCACTGCCCAGAGATCGTCTCAACTTTTGTGATATTGTAGCTTCTCCCATTCCATACACTTTGTAACATTCCAAAAAATCTATTTTGCAATGCTATAAATAAAATTAATAAGTTGTTTGAATTGTTTGACATTTTTGAAATTTTATTGAAAAGAAACTTTTTAGGATTGTTCAAACTTTCCTAAGTCACATTAAACATAAATGGATTGGCATGAATCCAAAAACAATGTGTTATTGCATCATGCCATCTCATGCAAACCCTCAAACCAAATCTTGTGTCAAAACCCTAATTGAAATACCTAGTATCATTCATGAAGGCTCCTATAAGAAACAATACATTTGTTATATCTGATGGAAATGAATATTGTTCTTGAGATGCCCTAAAAACAAATATGGAAATTTCCAAACCTAAAACCCTATTTTGAATCCTCCAAAATTGGCAAATAAAGCAATGTATGCAAATGGCATTAATGGCATTTTAAAACTTGCACAGATATATTCTCTATACACACTAAAAGGTGTATTTTGAATTTAGAAAATTTTAGAAATTGGTTTGGACTCATTTGGATTCCTAAAACTCAAATCATAAAATAATTACTAAAACAGTAAATAGAAAAAGAAACATAATAAAAAAAGAAACAAAACCTATCTAACCTACCCGGACCGAGCAGCCAAGCCTGAGCCGGCCTCCCCTTTTTCCCCTGGCTACTCCGCGCGCGCCTAGGAGCAAGCGGGCTGGCCCAACTAAGCGACACCGGCCCACCTCTCCCTCTCTCAACCGTTGACAGATGGGACCCACCAATCTCCTTCTTCCGCCCGACACAGGAGGCCACCGGAGGCACGCGTCGATGCCGAATAGAAATCCCTAGGATTTCGGCTGATTCAGTACAAATCAGGACCCCTCCAGCACGTAATACCCCTCTATAAATCCTTCCGCATCGCTCTTATTTGATTTTTCGCTTTTTCCCGAACCCTAGCCGCCAGTAGAGCTAGAATCGGATCTCGTCGGAGTCCGCCTCTGCAGGAGCTACAAAGGTCAAGGTTACCATCTCTAGGAACTTCCCAGAACCCACCTTTCCCCTCTATCCTTCTCACTTATCAATCTAGCTTCACCCCATGTCATTTCCCCATCTAGAGGAACACCTGAACGAGCGTACGAGCTCGCCGGAGGACCGTCGGGGCCCGAGACCATCACCCGCTCGTAGACGTCGATATGGGAAGCTAAGAACAACGTTGGTGACACGGGGTATGTTGGAGATATGCCCTAGAGGCAATAATAAATGTAGTTATTATTATATCTTTGTGTTTATGATAAATGTTTACATTCATGCTATAACAGTATTAACAAGGAAACATTAATACTTGTGTGATTTTTAAACTAATTTAGAGTCCCTAGTAAAGCCTATTTATAATACTAGCTTGTTGGTTAATAAATGATTATGGTTTCCCTATCATGAACATTGAGATGTTATTAACAACAAGATCATATCGTTAGGAGAATGGTATGATGGACATACTCCTATAGATAAGCGTAGCATAAAGATCAAGTCATTTTAATAGTTCAATTGCTATATGCTTTCTGATACATAGTAACCTAATTCCTTCGACCATGAGATCATGCATAGCACCATCACCGAAAGGATGCTTTGATGACATCAAACACCACACCGTAACTGGGTGGTTATAAAGGTGGCATTGAGTGTTCGGAAAGAATTGGTTGAGACACATGGATCAAGAGTGGGATTTGTCCATCCATATGAAGGATAGATATACTCTGGGCCCTCTCGGTGGAATGTCATCCAATTGTCTTGCAAGCATGTGACTGGCTCACAAGGGATCACATATCACGGGAACGAGAAAATAGTACTTATCAGTAATGAGGTTGAACTAGGTATGCAGAGATACCGACGTTCAAAACCTCGGATAAGTAAACTATCGTGAGACAAAGGGAAATTGGTATCGTATGTAAGTGGTTCATTCGATTGCAAAGTAATCGTATAAATATGTGGGAACCATATAAATTTCCAGATTCCTCTATTGGTTATTGATTGGAGAAGTGTCTCGATCATGTCCGCATAATTCACGAACCGTAGGGAGACACACTTAAGGATTCGATGTTGTTGAGTAGTTATGGAATGATGAGTAAGATACCGAATGTTGTTCGGAGTATCGGATGGGATCCGGGATATCACGAGGAGATCCGGAATGGTCCGGAGAATAAGATTCATATAAGGAAATTCCTGTTTCAGGGTTGGAGAATGGTTCCGGTGTTTTCATCGGGAATGTTCTAGAAGGTTCCGGAAGGTCCGGCACTCCGGAGGGGAAGGGTACATGAATGTGTCATAACAAGTTGGAATGGTTGCATCATGTACTAGGTGTCATCGCTGAGCAAAATAAAGGAATAAATCAAATCCTAGTTTGAAAAGTCAAACGCCAATTTGAAAAGTCAAACGGCAAGTTTGCTTGGTGGAGGGAGAGTAGGAAACCTACTTGGGGAGGAGTTCCTCTCCCTCCACCGCCGGACTTGGAGGCCGAGTTGGGGGAGGACTCCCTCCCCCTTGTCCGGCGCCCTCCACCTATAAAAGGAGGGGCAGGGCTGCCCCTCCAAAGACACAACTCCACCACCCAAAACCCTAGCCCTAGCCGCCGGCCCTCCTGCAGCCGCCGCCGCCCTAGGGAAAACCCTAGCCGCTGACTTGGGGCTTTCCCCAAGCCTTAGCCGCCGGCCTAGCCCTCTCTCCTTGGTGTGTCTAAACCCTAGATCACCGAGGCCTCTCTCATAGTCCACCATACTCGCTCCGGCTTAAGGCGAAGCCCTACGAGATCTCCCCTCTACTTGGGTACTGCCCGTCGTCTGCCCGAGTGCGAGAGTGCTACAACCTCCACTACCTGCTGGAACAAGGGAGAGGAACGTCTTCATCGAGTACCGAATGTGTGACCGACTGCGGAAGCGCTGCCGGAACGCAGCGCCGGAAGGATCGTCTACACGATCTTGAGATCGACAAGAGTACGACTACATCACCCACGAGAATCCGCTCTCGTTAAACACTTTGGAATCTTCGAGGGTGAGTTATTCCATCGACTCGTTGCTATAATCTAGTAGATATATCTTGGCTTGTTTGTTTGTATGCGGTAGAAATTTTTGTTTTCCATGCTACGAACCCCTACAGTGGTATCAGAGCCAGGTCTATATGTAGATCTGTTGCACGAGTAGAACACAATGGTCATTGTTGGCGGTGGTGCTTTTATTATCAATTGCTTCTTGTGTACTTTGCATCTTGCGGTATGATGAGATGAAGCGGCTCGGGCTAACCTTACATGACATCGTTCATGAGACTTGCTCCACGCTCAACATGCAACTTGTATTGCATAAGTGGCTTTGCGGGTGTCTGTCTCTCCCATTATAGTATAGATCCAATTTACAACAGGAACTTGATAGTTCAAACATCAACGTTGTGGTTCTTGTTCGTAAGTTAGATCGACACTTATTGAAAGCCCCAAACCACGTAAAATATGCAAAGAAATTAGAGGCTTCTAACTTTGTTTTGCAGGGGTGTGCTGTGATGTGATATGGCCATGATTGTGATTATATTTGATGTATGCAATGTTCCTTATTGTAAGTTGGCAACCGGCAGGAGCCATATGGTTGTCTTTAATTTCTGTTAAGACCCGCGTGTCTATTCAAAGTAGTTGTAATAGTTGGAGCTGGTGGACGATAACCATGGAACGACGTCATTGACCTTGATACAATGCCGGTGATGATGGATATCATGTTCGTGCTTGAAGATGGAGATCGGAAGCACAAAGAAGAAAGGCCATATCATATCACATATTATGAATTGCATGTGATGTTAATCCTTTATGCATCTTGTATTGCTTAGTTAGCGACGGTAGCATTATAAGATGATCCCTCATGCACATGAATTTCAAGTTCTAAAGTGTTCATCCTTAGTAAGCACCGTTGCTAAAGCTTGTTGTTTCGAAGCACCACGTGATGATCGGGTGTGTTAGATTCTACAAGTGTATACAACATGAGCAAGCCAGATTTGCTCGTGCAGAAGCTAAGGTTTGATCTTTACGAGCCTAGCTTGTACAGACATGGTCTCAGAACACGGATCACCGAAAGGTAAAGCATGAATCATATAGTAGATATGATGAACATGTCGATTGTTCGCCATTGAACCTACATCAACTCTCGTGACGATCGGTTTTGATGTGGTGGATTTGGTTCGTGTGATCACTAAAACAATGTGAGGGATATTGTTTTGAGTGGGAGTTCACCTAGATTAATTTAACTATTAATTAGAACTCAATTTGTCATAAACTTAGTCTAAAATATTGCAAATATGTTGTAGATCAATGGCGGCCCCTACCATCAATTTTAATGCGTTCCTAGAGAAAGAAAAGTTGAAAAACAATGGAAGCAACTTTGTGGATTGGTTCCGCAATTTGAGGATTGTCCTCAATGCTGGTAATTTGACCTATGTCTTTGGATGCACATTTGGGTGACCCTGCGGTGATGCTACCGATGAAGTAAAGAATGTTTACCTCGCTCGGAAGAATCAGTACTCCACAGTTCAATGTGCTATCTTGTATGGTTTGGAATCGGAGCTTTAGAAAAGGTTTGAGAATTCAGACCCACATGATATTGTCCGTGAACTCAAATTGATATTTGAGACTCACGCGGCAGTTGAGAGCTATGAGGCTTCTGAAAAGTTCTTTAACTGCAAGATAGAAGAGGGCAGCTCCGTCAGTGAGCATGTGCTTAAGATGTCTAGGCACACAAACAAACTTCAAAGCTTGGGTATAGTGATTCCTAATGCTTTGGGGATTTACCGTGTCCTCCAATCACTACCACCAAGTTACAAGAACTTTGTGATGAACTGAAATATGCAAAGCATGAACAAGCAGTTGCCAGAACTCTTCTCCATGTTAAAATCTGTAGAAGTGGAGATCAAGAAAGAGCACCAAGTGTTGATGGTCAATAAGACCACCAAGTTCAAGAAAGGCAAGTCTAAGCAAAAGGGACACTTAAAGAAGGGTGGTAAGAAAGTTACCGCACCGACGAAGAAGACCAAGGCTGGACCTAAGCCTGATACTGAGTGCGTTTACTACAAGGGAGAAGGTCACTAGAAGCGGAATTGCCCAAAGTACTTGGCGGATTTGAAGAACGGCAACATCAAGAAGAAAGGTATATCCGATATACATGTTATTGATGTGTATCTCACTAGAACTCGTAGTAGTGCCTGGGTATTTGATACTGGTTCGGTTGCTCATATTTGTAACTCAAAACAGGTGCTGCAGAATAAACGGAAGCTAGCAAAGAACGAGGTGACGATGCGCGTGGGAAATGGATCAAAGGTTGATGTGATCGTGGTCGGCACGCTACCTCTTCATCTACCATCGGGATTAGTTTTATACTTAAATAATTGTTATTTGGTGCATGCGTTAAGCATGAACCTTATATCGGGATCTTGTTTATTGCGAGACGGTTACTTGTTTAAGTCCGAGAATAATGGCTGTTCGATTTATATGAGTAATATGTTTTATGCACATGCACCTTTGATAGATGGTCTATTCTTATTGAATCTCGATAGTGGAAATACACATATTAATAACATTGAAGCTAAACGTTTGAAATCAAGCGATAACTCGACCTATATGTGGCACTGTCGTCTTGGTCACATTGGAGTGAAGCGTATGAAGAAACTCCATTCCGATGGACTTCTTGAATCACTTGATTTCGAATCACTTGAGAGATGTGAAGCATGTCTGATGGGTAAAATGACTAAGACTCCATTTTCTGGTATGATGAAGCGAGATACAGACTTATTGGAAATCATACATACCGATGTGTGTGGTCCAATGAGTGTAGCATCGCGCGGTGGTTATCGTTATGTTCTTACCTTCACGGATGACTTGAGTAGATATGGGTATATCTATTTCATGAAACATAAGTCCGAAACTTTCGAGAAGTTTAAGGAATTTCAAAGTGAGGTGGAGATTCAACGTAACAAGAAGATTAAATTTCTACGTTCTGATCGTGGAGGTGAATATCTAAGTTACGAGTTTGGCGAGCATTTGAAGAAATGCGGAATACTTTCACAATTGACACCGCCGGGAACACCACAACGTAATGGTGTGTCCGAACGTCGTAATGGAACTCTCTTAGATATGGTTCATTCTATGATGTCACTTACAGATTTACCGCTATCATTTTGGGGTTATGCATTAGAAACGGCCGCATGCACTTTAAATAGGGCACCATCTAAATCCATTGAAACGACACCGTATGAATTATGGTTTGGGAAGAAACCTAAATTGTCGTTCCTTAAAGTTTGGGGTTGCGAAGCCTATGTAAAGAAGTTACAGCCGAACAAGCTAGAACCCAAAGCGGAAAAATGCGTCTTCATAGGATACCCAAAGGAAACTATTGGGTATACCTTCTATCATAGATCCGAAGGCAAAATCTTTGTTGCCAAGAATGTATCCTCTCTAGAGAAGGAATTTCTCTCGAAAGAAGTGACTGGAAGGAAAATAGAACTCGACGAGGTTGTCGAACCTTCTCTCGAACTTGCGAGTAGCGCAGCACCGGAAGAAGTTCCTGTGGTGCCTGCACCAATAAGAGAGGAAGCTAATGATGATGATCATGAAACTTCGGTTGTAGTTGCTACAGAACCTCGCAGGTCAACGAGAACTCGTACCACTCCTGATTGGTATGATCCCGTTATGAGTGTCATGTTGGTAGACAACACCGATGACCCTGCGACATATGAGGAAGCGATGATGAGCCCAGATTCCAATAAATGGCAAGAAGCCATGAAATCCGAGATTGGATCCATGTACGAAAACCAAGTATGGACTTTGGTGGACTTACCGAATGGCCGGAAGGCTGTCGAGAACAAATGGATTTTCAAGAAGAAAACAGATGCTGATGGTAATGTTACTGTCTATAAAGCTTGACTTGTCGCAAAAGGGTTTCGACAAATTCAAGGAGTTGACTACGATGAGGACTTTCTCACCAGTAGCGAAGCTAAAGTCTGTGAGGATTTTGTTAGCAATCGCTGCATATTATGATTATGAGATATGGCAGATGGATGTCAAAACAGAGTTCCTCAATGGAGACATTGATGAAGAGTTGTATATGATGCAAACCAAAGGTTTTGTCGATCCTAAAGATGCTAACAAGGTATGCAAACTTCAACGGTCCATATATGGATTGAAGCAAGCATCCCGAAGTTGGAATCAACGTTTTGATAAGTTAATCAAAAGTTTTGGTTTTATACAAACTTATGGAGAAGCTTGTATTTACAAGAAAGTGAGTGGGAGCTCTGTAGCATTCTTAATACTATATGTAGATGACATATTATTGATTTGGAATGATGTAGACCTTCTTAATAGTGTCAAGGAATATTTGAATAATAGTTTTTCAATGAAAGATCTTGGCGAAGAAGCTTACATATTAGGCATAAAGATTTATAGAGATAGATCGAGACGCCTAATATCATTGTCACAAAGTACATATTTGGACAAAGTTCTAAAGAGGTTTGGAATGGAAGATAGCAAGAAAGGGTTCTTGCCCATGTTGCCCAATACGACCTTGAGTAAAACTCAAAGTCCAAAGAACGCGTAAGATAGAGAAAGGATGAGTAAGACTCCCTATGCCTCAGCCATAGGATCTCTAATGTATGCCATGCTATGTACTAGACCCGACATTGCATATGTTGTTACTTTGACTAGCAGATATCAAAGTGATCTAGGAGTGGATCATTGGACAGTGGTCAAAAACATCCTTAAGTACTTGAAAAGAACTAAGGATATGGTTCTTTATTATGGAGGTGATAAACAACTCGTTGTTAATGGTTACACCGATGCTAGTTGGAACACCGATCCGGATGATTCTAAATCTCAATCTGGATACGTATTTACTTTTAATGGTGCAGCAGTTAGCTGGAGGATTGCAAAGCAAAGCGTTGTGGCGAGATCTTCAACTGAATTGGAATACATAGCTGCTTCGGAGGCTTCACAAGAAGCGATATGGATGAAGGAGTTCATTATAGAGCTCGGTGCGGTTCCAAGTGTGCTGGACCCAATGTCTATCTACTGTGATAACATGGGCGCCATAGCCAATGCGCAAGAGCCAAGGTCACACAAGAAGCTGAAGCACATCAAGCTACATTTTCACGCTATTCGAGAACATGTCCAAGATGGTGACATAAAGATTTGCAAAGTACACACAGATCTGAATGTGGCGGATCCGTTGACTAAACCTCTCCCGAGGGAAAAACATGACCAACACCAAACTGCCATGGGTGTTCGGTATATTACCATGTAATCTAGATTAGTTGACTCTAGTGCAAGTGGGAGACTGTTGGAGATATATTACCATGTAAACTGCCATGGGTGTTCGGTATATTACCAACTAATTTAGAGTCCCTAGTAAAGCCTCTTTGTAATACTAGCTTGTTGGTTAATAAATGATTATGGTTTCCCTATCATGAACATTGAGATGTTATTAACAACAAGATCATACCGTTAGGAGAATGGTATGATGGACATACTCCTATAGATAAGCGTCGCATAAATATCAAGTCATTTTAATAGTTCAATTGCTATATGATTTCTGATACATAGTAACCTAATTCCTTCGACCATGAGATCATGCATATCACCATCACCGGAAGGATGCTTTGATGACATCAAACACCACACCGTAACTTGGTGGTTATAAAGGTGGCATTGAGTGTTCGGAAAGTATTGGTTGAGACGCATGGATCAAGAGTGGGATTTGTCCATCCATATGACGGAAAGATATACTCTGGGCCCTCTCGGTGGAATGTCATCCAATTGGCTTGAAAGCATGTGACTAGCTCACAAGGGATCACATATCAGAGGAACGAGAAAAGAGTACTTATCAGTAACGAGGTTGAACTAGGTATGCAGAGATACCGACGATCAAAACCTCGGATAAGTAAACTATCGTGAGACAAAGGGAAATTGGTATCATATGTAAGTGGTTCATTCGATCGCAAAGTAATCGTAGAAATATTTGGGAACCATATGAATTTCCAGATTCCTCTATTGGTTATTGATTGGAGAAGTGTCTCGATCATGTCCGCATAATTCACGAACCGTAGGGAGACACACTTAAGGATTCGATGTTGTTGAGTAGTTATGGCATGATGAGTAAGAGACCGAATGTTGTTCGGAGTATAGGATGGGATCCGGTATATCACGAGGATATCCGGAATGGTCCGGAGAATAAGATTCATATAAGGAAAGTCCTGTTTCGGGGTTGGAGAATGGTTCCGGTGTTTTCATCGGGAATGTTCTAGAAGGTTCCGGAAGGTCCGGCACTCCGGAGGGGAAGGGTACATGAATGTGTCATAGCAAGTTGGAATGGTTGCATCATGTAATAGGTGTCATCGCTGAGCAAAATAAAGGGATAAATCAAATCCTAGTTTGAAAAGTCAAACGCCAATTTGAAAAGTCAAACGGCAAGTTTGCTTGGTGGAGGGAGAGTAGGAAACCTACTTGGGGAGGAGTTCCTCTCCCTCCACCGCCGGCCTTGGAGGCCGAGTTGGGGGAGGACTCCCTCCCCCTTGGCCGGCGCCCTCCACCTATAAAAGGAGGGGCAGGGCTGCCCCTCCCAAGACACAACTCCACCACCCAAAACCCTAGCCCTAGCCGCCGGCCCTCCTGTAGCCACCGCCGCCCTAGGGCAAACCCTAGCCGCCGACTTGGGGCTTTCCCCAAGCCTTAGCCGCCGGCCTAGCCCTCTCTCCTTGGTGTGTATAAACCCAAGATCACCGAGGCCTCTCTCATAGTCCACCATACTCGCTCCGGCTTAAGGCGAAGCACTGCGAGATCTCCCCTCTACTTCCGGTACCACGCTGTCGTGCTGCCGGAATCGCGAGGATAGTGCTACAACCTCCGCTGCCTGCTAGAACAAGGGAGAGGAAAGTATTCATCGAGTACCGAACGTGTGACCGATCATGGAAGCGCTACTTAAGCAGCGCCGGAAGGATCATCTACACGATCTTGAGATCGGCAAGAGTACGACTACATCACCCACGAGAATCCGCTCTCGTTAAACACTTTGGAATCTTCGAGGGTGAGTTATTCCATCGACTCGTTGCTACAATCTAGTAGATAGATCTTGGTTTGTTTGTTTGTAGGCGGTAGAAATTTTTTGTTTTCCATGCTACGAACCCCTACAGGATAACCGTAGAAGCCTCCCGCATCTCGTCGACCGCTTCACCACGTCGGAAGGGCACTGGGACGTCGCTGTCAACCACCACTTCTACCCGTCGCCGCCGCTTCGTCGCCACCGTCACCGCTGGTAAGTCACTTTTGTTCATGTCCGTTTGTTCGCTATCAACCACGTCGTCAAGCCAAAGTCGCATGGACCAGTCAACTCTCACGTCAGCGCCCGGTCAGCGCTCCGCGTCAGCTGCCCAGTCAGCATATTCGTTTAAAAATAAATAAATAGGCAGAATATTGTGTAATCTGTATAATTCATAACAAAAGATTACATGTCCAAAAATAGCAAATAATATACCGTTGGATTCATAAAAATATGTAGAATATTAATATGAGATTACATCTAGGTTTTATAATATAGTTGTACTACAGAAATTTAATTCGTTTATTAGAATTCTCAGAGTAAATAAATCATAGTAAATTATCTGTAGATCTGAAAAATACAAATAAGGTATCTATGGTTTTATAATTTTGCATAAGAAGTTTATATGCTATTATATATTACTTTTGTTTTGTAGAATTGATGTAGTAATTTAATTAGTTTTATTAGCCTTTTAGAGCAATTAAATTATAATAAGTTATTTATAGATTGGAAAAATTTAAATAATATGTCCCTAGATTCATAATCTTGTGTACTATATTAATCTGTGTTTAGATATGACTTTTGTAAAAGTTTTATTTTTTAAGTAATTTAAACTCTCTTAATTGACAATTAAATCATAGAAAATGATTTATAACTCCAAATTCAGTAAAACCAATATGTACTATAGTTCTGATCATATATATCTTGGAAAAATATGCACAAAATTATTTGGCGTTGTTATATCAGATGGTCTTGTAGAAAAGACTAAATTGCATTGTTATAGTAATTAAATCGTATAAAAAGATTTATAGGTCCTTTTTGCGTGATTCCAATTGCTACTGACTCTAAATTTAAATACCTATAAAGTGGTAATTAATTCACAATTTAATATTACAAAACACCAGAATTTGAGTTAAAGTGAGTTAAACCCTATTTAAATCAATATAGTTCATTAATAAATTGTTTTATGCATTAAATGCTTTTTAATATGCATAATGGGTTATAATAAGGCTCATAGAACTAAATACAACCACTATGACATGTTAAATCATCCTTCATGAATTTTGATCATCATTGTTGTATTGAATGTCTATAATGTTGCTATGATTTCAATTGTTTTTATTGGGATTACTCTATTCTCGCGTTAGATTATTCTGAGAGTGCAGTTGCTACGGAGGAATACAATCATCAAGAATATTATTAATATAAGGAAAGTTACACCACTTGTTCATTTTTGTCCCAATTTTTATTCTATGCATGTGATCTTCAAATTATGTAGTATGAATGTGTAGGATGTTCTGATAGAATTTTTCTTAGTATTATTTTGCAAGTGCGATGATTTTTGTAGTATGCCATGAGTAGCTCTGTACTTAGGATTTTCCCTCCTAATAGGTTACCCATGTTTTTGCTAAGTGTTGTCTGCTATGCTATGTATATAAAGTACCATTTGAGGGTTCGAAAGACAAGAAAATTTTCTAAGTATAAAGGCTCTCTTGAGCGATCTTTTATTCTCAAAGACACTTCAAAATAAAACTAAGTTTTCTTCTAGTCGGAATAGTTGTCGGGTCAACGAGTGAGATTTTGGTGGAGGATGGCCGCCCAGGAATCAAAGAAGTTTGCCATGTTTCAGAATTCAGAAGCTTCCAATGCAACCACAATACATATGGGCTCTGTCTTGGCCTAGTACTTAGTTAGAAACCTAACCTAGGTACCAACATTTGAAGGTTCTTGGCACGATTGGATCCATAAGGTAGAGGGGCTACTAAGGGAAAGCCTCGCCATGGTCTTGTCTATAAAAGGACTTGATCATGGATTGTGGGTAAACTACACAAACTCTCGAGAGTATTGCAATCTGATCGATCAGTCGTGTTCACGGAAACAAAACAACATTGAGCATCTAAAGGATGGAGCCTCTGAAGGATCTTCCTCTCTCTTTTCTAAAAAAAGTTTTGAAACCCCATGGTGTGAGTAATATCGCCAATGGGTAGGATTTTGGGGACATAGTGTGTCATATCCAAGTAACTTGGTGCGTAATATCCAAGTGTCAATTTGTGAGTAATATCTAAGTTTTAGGTTGTTTGGACACTTGGTGAGTAATATCCTTGTGTTCCATCTAACCCTATTTTACTAAAGAAAATGTTTACAAAGTAGGATAAAATTCTTTATCTTTCTTCTTACTTAGAGAAAAATTGGCTTTATGCAAATGAACCCCAAATCCTACTCTAGCCTTGCATGTAGAGTTAGTCTTATTCCTTCCTTGGTGTAATTTTCCAATACATTCAAAGTATTGACCAACTCGTTTGGCTGCACATTTCATGTGCAGAATTTTGGAGACCGTTGAAAGGTGCGCTAGGATCGCTGGTCTTCACTCAACCTCCATGTGGCATTGATGGGACTTCAAGTTGTAACGCTTTTTTTGTAATAATGTAAACTCTATATTATTTGATTCATGTAATAAAGACTTGTGTTTTACATGATATTTCATCGACTGTGAGTGCTAGCTATTGATCACAGGGACTTTATTTATCCGAGGTCACTACAGATGGTATCAGAGCATAATTTGACTGTAGATCGTGACCCTAGCCTTGGAAAAGCCTTAGGAGTAATATTTTCTAAGTTATTTAAGAAAACTCTCTTACTTCTCATCATCTATCTTTGGAGTTTCAAAATTATCAAGTCTCTTCCCTTCAATAGTAGAGATGACCAGTATGTACTTCAAGAATAAACTTCTCTCTAGACTACCTTCCAAAGAAGATCTTCTCAATGTTTCGCCAAGTCAGGACTTGAAGACCTTGATGAGTGCAGTAGCACTTCGTTGGGAGACCCCAATAGGAAGGTATGATGAGCACAACAGCAAGTTTTCGCTCAGTAAGAAACCGAGGTTATCGAACCAGTAGGAGGAAGGAAACGTCCCAAAGGTGTTGCAAGCAACGTGGAAACCTGTACAACATAAACTCAAGACTTTGCCCCAACTAACAGTGAGGTTGTTAATCTTACCGGTTGCTGTAACAAAGGATTAACTGTATGGTGTGGAAGGTGAAATTGGTTTGTAGCAAATAAACAGTAAAAGTGGAAGATGTATCAATGGTAAAGATTGGACCGAGGTCCATAGTTCACTAGAGGTGTTCTCCTTAGATAAAAAAACATGACATGCTAGGTAAACAAATTACAGCAGGGCAATTGACAGGACTGAGTAAGGCATAACAATGCAATACTAGACATAAAGATCCTATGCGATTCGATTGGGAAATACAACAATATACATAGACCGCCATCCAACTGCATCTATGACTAGAAGTCCACCTTCAGGTTATCATCCGAACCCCCTCCAGTATTAAATTTCAAGCAACAGACAACTTCTTTAAGCACAGTGTGTAAGGTAAACAATCCACTTGTTCCATTAACAAGAGACCGTTGTTTTATCCCTAGTGGCAACATCACATCTACAACCGTAGAGATTTCTGTCACTTCCCTTGATTAAGTAGAGGCATGAACCCACTATCGAGCATAAATACCCCCTCTTGGAGTCACTAGCAACTACTTGGCCAAGATAGCTACTAACAACGGAGAGCATGCAAGATCACAAACAACACATACAAGATATAATCAAAATAGACAAAACCATTAATCAATCTGACATAGTAATCTCAATATCCATCGGATTCCTGCAAACACAACATGCATGATTACAAATAGATTAGATCTTGATCATGAACGGAGCTCACAAGATCTATACATGAAAGCAAAAGGAGGAGATACAACCATATAGCTACTACATGGACCTGTAGTCCAAGGTGGAACTAAT
This sequence comes from Avena longiglumis, assembly GCA_030063025.1. Classification (NCBI taxonomy): domain Eukaryota; kingdom Viridiplantae; phylum Streptophyta; class Magnoliopsida; order Poales; family Poaceae; genus Avena; species Avena longiglumis. The sequence continues at coordinate 440,767,499 of CP125973.1, read as the reverse complement.
CACGCTTCATACCGGAGGCTGGCATGATGAAGAAGAAGGCCTCCAAGATGATCTCCCCTCCGGCAGGGTGCCGGGAAGATCTTTAGATCCCACCCGATCTTGGGACGATGGTGGCGGCGGCCACAGATGGTTTCGTGGAATATTGATCGGGTACTTAGGGTTTAGGCATCGGGGGCTTCTTATAGGCGAAGAGGCGAGGCTGGGAGGCGGCCAGGGGGCCCACACCCTTCCCAGGCGCGATCCCACCCTAGGCCGTGTCTAGGGTGTGTGGCCACCCTATGGCACCCCTCCGTCTCTCCTCTGGACTGCGTTTTCTCCTCGGTGAAATAATTACTTTGGCTTTTGTCCCGTCCAATTCCAAGAATATTTCCTTACTAGCTTTTCTGGAACCAAAAACAGCAGAAAACAGGCAACTGACACTATGGCAACTTGTTAATAGGTTAGTACCAGAAAACATATGAAAACACCTCAAAGTGTAGACAAAGGAAAGCAACATAGATACTAAAGAAGCATGGAACATCAAAAATTATAGATACGTTTCCGACGTATCAAGCATCCCCAAGCTTAACTCCTGCTCATCCTCGAGTATGTAACTGATAAAAGAATAATTTTTGAGGTGACATGCACCATTAAAACCAAGATCAAACCATTTGCAAGCATTGAAAGTTGGGATCAAAGAACTCTAAACATGTGCATGCAATATGGAGTTCTAACAAGAAGACAAAGTAACTATGCATGCAACATGAAAGGCTACATACAAGGATCATGAATAACATGCATGGAAAAACGTTTGTTTGTTTCACATACAGAAAACATGGCATAGTGGCAATCATCTTGTCCCTCATAGAGTAGCAAATAGATGCATATGACACCTTCAAAGTTCATAAGAGTAACTAGATACAAATAGCACAAGAACAAGCAATATCACAATATGCATCAATCAATAAGTTTTGGGACAATGCACATAGAACTAAGAATGGCAACTATGCTCTCTTAATGTTGCCTAAAGGTAGAAGGTGGAGACTCAATATAATAGTGGAAGAAAGGCCCTTCATAAAGGGAAGCAGGGATTTCAAGTTTCAAAAAGAGCTTCCAAAAATTATGGTACTTGTTAGCTTTTATCCCTCATTGCCCCTATCATAAGCATCTTGAAGTGATTAAGGTTAAAGTGAACAAACTATGGAGTATATGCTTGACAAAATATAAGTTGGCAATATCATGTCCCTTGAATACGAGGGGCACACCTCATTCTACTCAACTTTAGTCACCTGTAAGTTCTTGTCATAGTAAGTACATGTGTATCATAGAGAACCGCCAATGGGGTACCCCTTGCACATGGTACATGAGCTATCCCATAACCAAAATGACAAGGCAAGCAGACAATGAGCATCGTAGCGATCTTTTTATTTTCTATTTGCATAGATGTTTATTGAGGATGCTTCATAAAATGCTCATTATGGTGATGCTGCAAGTTATCAACTGTGTACAAAGGCTAGCGGCCCAGGCGTTTCTCTAACACAAAATACATAACTCCATGGACTTACAAGCTCCCTTTTTATTTCACACCAGCGACATCCATAGACAAAAGAGCATGATATCAACTGTGTACAAAGTACAAGTGCAATGTTGAAAATGTTCCCCATGATAACATGGTTCTGCTAATTCCAACGTATAAGTGCAAGCATATACAACATAGATGACACAATGGTTCAAGTTTATTAGGGGCAAGGAATAGAAAGTGTTCCATCAAGTTTGTGAGAGCTTTAATCACTAAGTTTTCACATAACAAAATACTTTTTAATTGGAAGATAGCTGAAAACAAGAATATACTTGGAATGGTGTAACACACCATGCATAGGAATTTATAGTGGACACTTTGGAATAACTTGGTTTCTTGGGAGTTGGAAGCATGAGTCTCATACAAGTGCAGGCTAGCAAAAGATTGGGAGCAACCAACTAAGAGAGCAATAATGGCCATAATCATGCAGAGCGACAAAACATTACTAATCAAAGCATAGAGTGGTACTACAAGTCAAGGACTAAATGATCCTAGAGGCTATGGTTCCTTATTCATAGTCATAACATGGTGTGATCATGGGCCAAGTCAACTCAAACAAAGCATCAAAGGAGAATACCAAAATACTATGCTTTTGCATGCTAAAACAACGCATGATTCTTTCAAGGCAAACTAAGCAATCCCAATTGTTTGGAACAAGTCATGCTACAACAATAATCACTAAGCATAAGGTCAAAACAACACTAGCATGACTTTCTAAAGTCTAAGTCACAGTCAAAGCAAGATCCTTTTGCACTTTCAAGCAAGAACTTTCTACTCCTTTCCAACACCAATCGACTTATTTGAAACAACACAGCGAGAACGGGGGTCCAAACTACTTTATTCAAGCAAACTAAACAAACTAAGCAAAGAAAACAAAAACTAAGATGCTCCAAGAACAACACAATAGTGCATGAAATAATAAAAACGAAGTGTCTAGAAAGACCTGAACTTTTTATTGATGAAGAAGGGAATGCCTTGGGAATCTCCAAGCTTTGACGCTTGTACATCTTGGATATTTCTTGGGGTGACACCGGGGTGGCATCTCCAAGCTTGAGCTTTTGTCCATTCTTCATCTCATTACATCATTCTCTCTCTACACTTGAAATTTTCCTTCATACAAAACTTCACACAATCTTCATTAGCATCATTAGTGTATTCAAAAGATAATAGACCTTTCGGTTTAGCTTTAGAACAGCAAAACTTTTCACAAAAAACACAAGATACTGTAGCAACTCCTTCAAAAATCTCAGTTTCTCAAAAATAACCCAGAAAGGAATCAATAAGAAGCAAATGCAAATAATGGCAGAAATCTGTCAAAACAGACCAGCAGGTAGAAACCGATTTGTTCAAAGACCTTATGTTTCTCAAATAAAAAAGTGTTGAACTAACGTAAGTTAGCTAACATACTATGGATTTATTTGTAAATTTTTAGCTCTATCTGACTTACAGAGACTCCTCACAAATTTTTATGATGGAGGACAGAAATCTGCTTTGGGACAGCAACTCCCCAAATCTTATTTCCCTCTCATTAGAGGTCATTATTGGCATAAAAAGCAAACAAAAAGGATAAGAAGAGGTCATTACTGAAGTAATAACTTCCAAGACTCAAGGAAACTCTTGGGTTATCTCCTAACAAGTACTTTTCTTTAACGCCTTTAAGTTAGGCACAAGAAACAAGAAATAAATTATTTTCAAATGAAGAAGCAATAACATTAAACCTTGCTTTCAAAGTAGGAGAAAAAAGCAACTTCTCTCTCCTCATAGGGAAGTGTTCAATACCTTTCTTGAATGGAAATTGATATTTAATGGTGCCTTCTTTCATATCAATGATGGCACCAACAGTTCTAAGAAAAGGTCTTCCCAAAGTAATAGGGCAAGAAGCATTGTATTCAACATCCAAAACATAAAAATCAACAGGGACATAAGCATTGTTAACCATAATGAGAACATCATTAATACTCCCCATGAGTTTTTTCTTAGCATTATCATTAACTGGGACATCCAAATAACAATCTTCCAGAGGTGGCAAATCAAGCATTTCATAAATCTTCCTAGGCATAATAGAGACACTAGAAGCAAGATCACATGAAGCTTTGAGATAAAAGTCATTCACTTGCATATTAATTATGGGTTCCCAACTATCTTCTACTTTCCTAGAAATAGAAGCTTTGTGTTTTAACTTCTCTTCCTTAATCTTAACAAGAGCATCTGTAATGTGTTTGGTGAAAGCAACATGCATATCACTAGTGTCAGGACTTCTAACAAGCTTTTGCAGGAACATAATCACTTCAGAAATATTGCAACCATCAAGATCAAATTCAAACTTAGCATCACTAGTAGTAGAGTCAATAGGCTTAGGTTGTAGGAGGAGGAATAGGGACTTCTTGTGGTTTAGTGGTGATGGTTCACACACTATTGTTTCTATCAATTTCAGCTTCCCTTTCCACTTAGCATGAAGTTGGGCTAACAGTCTAACATTTTCATCTATAGTAACTTGTATAGCATGAATAGCAGCAAAGGTACTTTTCATGGTTTTAGGTTTAGCAGCCATTTTATTAATCAAGGACCGTGCTTCAGACAAAGAGGAAATATTTTTCTCAGCATTCAAAAGCTTTTACTCCACAGTCTTGTTGAAAGTGGTTTGATTACTAATAAAGTCTTTGAGCATGACTTCAAGTTCAGAGGGGGCACTTCCAGCATTGTTGTAGGAGTTTCCATAGGTATTGCCATTATTAGGAGGATAAGGCCTATAATTGTTGTTACCACCAAAATTATTCCTATAGGCATTGTTGTTTCTAATGAAGTTCACATCAACTTGCTCTTCTTGAGCAACCAAAGAGGCTAAGGGAACACTATTAGAATCTAAAGGAGCTTTCCCATTAACAAGCATAGCCATAATAACATCTATCTTATCACTCAAAGAGGAGGTTTCTTCAATAGATTTTACCTTCTTACCATATGGAGCTCTCTCAGTATGCCATTCAGAATAATTAACCATCATATTATCAAGGAGTTTTGTTGCAGCACCCAAGGTGATGGTCATAAAGGTACCTCCAGCAGCTGAATCCAACAGGTTTCTTGAAGAGAAGTTCAAACCTGCATAAAAAGTCTGGATAATCATCCAAGCAGTAAGTCCATGAGTGGGACAATTCTTAACCAAAGATTTCATTCTTTCCCAAGCTTGAGCAACATGTCCATTATCAAGTTGTTTAAATTTCAGAATATCACTTCTCATGGATATACTCTTAGTAGGAGGGTAGTACTTTCCAATAAAAGCATATTTGCACTTAATCCAAGAATCAATATTATTTCTAGGCAAGGATAGCAACCAATCTTTAGCTTTTCCTCTCAAGGAGAAAGGAAACAACTTGAGCTTAATAACATCTCCATCTACATCCTTATACTTTTGCATCTCACAAAGTTCAACAAAGCTATTGAGGGCATGTTTGTTTGGGATGTGGCTAGCCGGCTGTGGCTGGCTATGCTGCTGTCTACAGAAAGCTGTTGTGCAGGGAAAGCTACTGTTTTGAGTTTTGCTGTTTGGCGATTTGGCTGGCTGTCTAGCTGTACTTGAAGAATTGTCTAAAATACCCACGGAGAGTTCACAGACCATGTATAATTTGTTGATCAAAGTGTATAATGTATCTTTACCTATAAAATACCATGAATACATATTAAATAATGCATGATTTCTACGACTATGATCCTGACTTTGATAATTGGACGAGTTCAAATAGCACACTTATCACGTAATTCATCAAAATTGCATTCTTGTCTTTTTTTAAACATTATTAATTAACCATCACGAGTAGTAGTAACTACTAGAGCAATAATTATACTCCCTCCGACCCATATTAATTGACTCATATTTGTCTAGATTTAAATGAATCTAGACACTATTTAGTATATAGGTTCATTCAAATTTTAACAAATCCAAGTCAATTAATATGGGTCGAAGGGACTACTAGGCTCTGGCCGGAACACACAAACTAGAAAAGTAATACAAAACTATATGTAGCAATAATGATATTCGATTTGTTAGATCCGTTACTTTTGTCATCAGCTGACAAAAACCGTTTACAAACGTTTGCTATGGTGAGCGCATGTTGATCAAACAATTGTTGTGGACGTACAAGGACAAGTGGTGAGCACCGACCCAGCTGGCACAGGAGGAGTCCGGATGGCAAATGCCCATAAATAAGCTAAACAATAAGGACAAAGGATTATAACGCTTTGAGTTTAAGTGGCACATCTGTGGGAAGCCAGCCAAAGCACCTCCCGAGGTGCTTTCTCCCACATGTCTATTCCGCGTGTTGGCTTTGGCGAAGCCCACAACGCAGTCGCTCCGTTTGTTTAGATTTAAGTACTTTTTCCACTAGAAAGCTGCAAAAATCCCAAACAAACACCCCCGAGATAGGCAGCAGCATTATCAGAAATAGCACCAGAAAATTGCTCTCTCATCACAAGATTTAACAAAGCATGCTTAATTTCATAAAAGGTAGCATTAGGAGCAGGTGGAGCAATAGGAGTGCTAAGAAAATCATTGTTGTTTGTGCTAGTAAAGTCACACAACTTGGTGTTCTCAGTAGATTTCATTTTGGCAAAAGTGGATCAAGCTAAAAACAGCAGCAGTAGCTAGAGCAGGAACTTTTTTGTGTGTTTTTGATAAGAGAAAGCAAACGAAACTAAACTATTTTTTTTTGGAGTTTTTGATAAAAAGAGGCAAACAAAACCAAGCAAAAGAAACTAAGCAAACTAAAAACAAAGCAAAGAGAAAGCTTGAGGAGGACTCCCCTTGTGAAGACGTCCTTAGCATCCCTGGCAACGACGCCAGAAAAAGTCTTGATGAGTGCAGCAGCACTTCGTTGGGAGACCCCAAGAGGAAGGTATGATGAGCACAGCAGCAAGTTTTCCCTCAGTAAGAAACCGAGGTTATCGAACCAGTACGAGGAACGAAATGTCCCAAAGGTGTTGCAAGCAACATGAAAACCTGCACAACACAAACTCAAGACTTTGCCCCAACTAACAGTGAGGTTGTCAATCTCACCGGTTGCTGTAACAAAGGATTAACTGCATAGTGTGGAAGGTAAAAGTGGTTTGCAGCAAGTAAACAGTAACAGTGAAAGATGTATCAATGGTAAAGATTGGACCGGGGTCCATAGTTCACTAGAGGTGTTCTCCTTAGATAAACAAACATGGCATGCTGGGTAAACAAATTACAGCAGGGCAATTGACAGGACTGAGCAAGGCATAACAATGCAATAATAGACATAAAGATCCTATTAAATTCGATTGGGCAATACAACAATATACATAGACCGCCATCCAACTGCATCTATGACTAGAAGTCCACATTCAGGTTATCATCCGAACCCCCTCTAGTATTAAGTTTCAAGCAACAGACAACTTCTTTAAGCAAAGTGTGTAAGGTAAACAATCCACTTGTTCCATGAACAAGAGACCGTTGGTTTCTCCCTAGTGGCAACATCACATCTACAACCGTATAGATTTCTGCCACTTCCCTTGATTAAGTAGAGGCATGAACCCACTATCGAGCATAAATACCCCCTCTTAGATTCACTAGCAACTACTTGGCCAAGATAGATACTAACAACGAAGAGCATGCAAGATCACAAACAACACAAACAACATAGAATCAAAATAGACAAAACCATTAATCAATCTGACATAGTAATCTCAATATCCATCGGACAACATGCATGATTACAAATAGATTAGATCTTTATCATGAACGGAGCTCACAAGATCTAGACATGAAAGCACAAGGAGGAGATACAACCATCTAGCTACTACATGGACCCGTAGTCCAATGTGGAACTACTCACACTTCATACCGGAGGCTGGCATGATGAAGAAGAAGGCCTCCAGGATGATCCCCCCTCCGGCAGTGTGCTGAGAAGAGCTTCAGTTCCCCCCGATCTAGGAACAATGGTGGCGACGGCTACAGATGGTTTCGTGGAATATTGATCGGGTACTTAGGGTTTAGGCATCAGGGGCTTCTTATAGGCGAAGAGGCGAGGCTGGGAGGCGGCCAGGGGGCCCACAACCTGCCCAGGCGTGGGCCCATCCTAGGTCGCGCCTGGGGGGTGTGGCCACCCTGTTGCGCCCCATCCGTCTCTCCTCTGGACTCCGTGTTCTCCTCGGTGAAATATTGATTTCGGCTTTTGTCCCGTCCAATTCCGAGAATATTTTTTACTATCTTTTCTGGAACCAAAAATAGCAGAAAGGCAACTGGCACTGTGGCAACTTGTTAATAGGTTAGTACCAGAAAACATATCAAAAACACCTTAAAGTTAGATACTAAACAAGCATGGAACATCAAAAGTTATAGATACGTTTCCGACGTATCAGACCTCCATGAAAGATGTTCCAAGACTGAAGCTATGAGAATTGAAGACTTCAAAGCTACAAGTACCAAATACACTTCAAAGGCCTTAACTCAAGGTTATTGTAACACCCTCAGAATCGGACCTATGCAAGTTTTAGCGAAATTCGCCAAACCCGCATAGAAACGATTCGAAGGTGCCCACCAGGCACTTTCGTGCGGGTGGAAAGCAAAGTAATAACATTACACAACAGTCCTCGATGGGACCCACAGAACAGATATATACAACAGCGACTCAAAGAGTCAAGAATACAAATATACGGTACAAGATCCAAATCACCTTGAAAACGATGGGGCGTCCGACTACGGACAAGATGCAAATGGGGCTAAGAGCCCTGAAGAATAACCAATGGCGTCCATAACCCTGCCTGTGCCAAGCGGAAGGGTAACCACTAACGGCGTCGATCTCAAAACCTGCTTCAACAAAAGGGTGCCGACAAAGGGCAAAGGAAAAGAGGAGGCGTCGATCTTGAGGCGATTACCCATGAGGCTGGAATTCGGCGGTCCTCGCCTACATAGGTATGGTGGACTGAGCGGCAGCGGCAGCATGCACTAAACAACCTATAGAGACTCGATACTACTGGCGGCTATCAGAGAGGGGTAAGAATGACCTAACAGGATCCAACCCGAAGCTATCACCAAACAAACCCATCCTGGTGTTTCCCCCTCGAGACCAAACGAGGAAGTCAACCGAGGAACTCACACAGTTGGCAGTTTTACTTATTCAGTTATCGTTGCGGCAATTACTAGTCAGGTTTAGATTATCGTCCTGATAAAGTAAGCAGTGGGAACTTTTAGTTAAACATTCTGTTATAGTGGCAACATTACTAGTCAGATACAATTAGCATGAGATAACCCAAAACCCAGCAGTTGTTGTTACTTTTACTTAGCCATTCCGTTGTAGTGAAGCTGATTACTAATCATATCGGAAACAAGTCATTTTAAAACAGTAAATTTTAGTTATAGTTATCTATGATCAGACACTGTGCTCCAAGTCGTCCATAACCGCGGACACGGCTTCTCGAAAAGATTAACCCTGCAGGGGTGCACCAAAGTATCCACAGGCACTTCGACCCTTTTGCGGATCGGTTAACATACACCCATCGGTATGTCGCGGGGCCTAAGTCACGACGCGTTCCTGGACCAAAGCAAGCACGGTGGGCCACCCACTAAGTACACCATAGCAAGTCGGCGGTCTCGAGACGGACATAGGGTTTGCGACAATGGTCATGGCGAAGCAGATCCCCAATCGGGATCGATGACAGCGTAATCACTCCGCTTCCTAAACAGTACAGCGTGCAGTACCTCGCACAATTTAAATACAGAAAGTAGCATGGCATAAGTACAGGATAGTAAAAACACCTCAAACTAGTTGTGGCCCCCAGTACAATACTTTGTAATCAGGTAATTATCAATGGGGGGCCCATATCTCCCCACCTGTGGTTAGCGCGCTCGATCTCGGAACAGGTGTCAAGAACTCGGGTCCTACGGGACACAAGTGGGCGGTCGGAAACCAAATCTTACCTATCACCCACCGATGCCTCTGCTTGATTCAATTTTAGTTGTTAAACAGGAATTAAAATGAACGATAAGTAAAACCATGATCATCTCCATCATCAACATGCGGCAATTCTCCAACAAAGGTGGTACTTGACGACAAGTAAAACACTTAAGCAAGCGACTACGACACGCGGGTCCAACTATCTACCAAACAACAGGTATTAGGATGTGTCCAAGGCTATATATGGCTGCAAGGGATATCACAGATACGAGATCTAGAGCATCGCAACACATATAGCAAAGATCAACAGGAGGGAAGTAAATACTAGCAAAATAAGATAGGTAGAAAGGGGGAGATGCTCGCCTGAAAACATTGTCGAAGGGTTCATCCGAAGATCGGGGCGAAGCTCACATCAACTCAACGGCCTTATCCGCGAAGAAGCAAAACACTAGAAGAAACACCGGATGCACTATTTAATACAACGGCAGAAGATCGGCATGATGCATGTATGATGTATGGCATGGCAAAGGTGCGGTGCAATTAGGTCAGATTAAGCGGAACCGGGGTCCCGACAATTAATTAAGTGGTTCAAGTTGTTTAGAACCCCCGCAATTTAAATGTTGTTTTAACAAGGCAAGATAAGATACCGGTTCGCTACACAAGTTTAAATGGGGCCGATATGAGACTAGATTTGCCCGCATGTGGGCCCCATATTTAATTATAAGGTGGATCGGCAAAAGGCCCCCAAACCACAGATATGCATGCGAGTATGACAATTCAATATGCAATCAAGTTATTATTATGTTATAAAATGGGGTTTCGGGAAGGGGTTCACACATGAGGGGTCTCGACGATCTTGGGGTTCCGGGGTTCGGGGTTAGTCTCGGGGTCCAGGGTTCGACGGTTCGGTCTCGGCGGGAGCGTTATCGGATATCGGGGGTAGATCTTGTCGTCGCGACGGTCTTGTCGGGTCCGCGCCATCGAGTCGATCTTGGCGTCCGGGGGTTCGTCGGGGTTCAGGGTTCCGTGACGAAGGCCTTGGCGTTCGCGAGTTCTCGGCGTCGGCAGATCTTGGCGTCCGGGTTCTCGGCGAGAGCGTCCTTCGGACTTCGGGAAGAAGCACTCGACGTTCCGGGGGAGATCTCGGTGTTCGCGTCGAAGGTCTCGTTGCATCCGTGAAGGAGTACATGAAGACGATGCCGGGGTCCGCACTTGGTTCCGGGAGGGCGATCTTGTCGACGAAACGGTCTTTAAACAGTACCACCTCCACCGAATTCCTGTACCCCAACTGGCTTTCGCGACCAACATCGGAACAAGGTTAACACATGAACACGCGCACCCACGGGAGACCAACGAGGCCGACGCGGACGGACGAGCCGGCGGCGGACCTGGCGAAGGCGGACGGGGAAGCAGAGCGGAGGCGAAGGCAAGCTTGGCCGGGCGAGGCGGAGACGGTGGCGGGGAGGGCTCGCGAGGTTGGGCGTGGCGGCATGCGGGGCGATGCAGGCTGGCGGCGTGCTTTCGCGCCCGGCTAGTGAGGCGACCGGCGGGCAAGTCTTTGGGGAGGAGGCGCCAGAGGAGCCACGGGAGGGGAAGGCAGCGGCAGCGGTGGCGGCGGGCAGGCGACAGACCTTGGCGAAGTCGAGCTCGGCAGCAGGCGGTCGCAGGACGGAAGGAGCCTTGGCCAGGGTGCTGGGAGGCGAGGGAGGTAGGCGGACGCAGGAAGGGTCGGCGGTTGGGGCACCAGACGGGGTGGTCGGATCTTGGGGAACGCAGGCGGGAGGCGCCGGTCGCCGGAGGAGGACCAGGCGGCGCCCGGCAGCGGTTCTTGGCCAGGCGGCTGGCGAAGTGGCGGTGGGAGGAGGCAGACGCAGCGGAAGGCCCTTGGCGTCGCCAGCGAGGGAGGCGGAGGAGCGGAAGAAGGCGGTGAGAGGAGGGACGAGCGGAGGAGGAAGGGTCGCGGGCGAGCGCTGGTGGTTGCGTGGGGACAGGCGGGTCCCGCGGCGGGGCCCAGGGCTGTGTGGTTGTCGGTTGGGTGGGCAGGTGAGTGTGTGCGTGTGTTGAGTGGGTTAGTGGGGTGTGAGCTGGAGAGAGAGGGGAGAGAGGGGGTGATGTGGCAGCAGCCTAGTGGCTGGAGGGAGGAGAGAAGGTGAGGTGGCGGATGGGGATAGGTGGGGGTGAGGTGGAGGATGTGTGTGGGTAGGGAACTGGGTAGCTTTAGGATTAAGGGTTGGGCCGATTTAATTTCTGGGGGTAGTCGTTCGGGTCTATCCGGCCCGTTCGACTGCCCCTACTGAAAATAATTTAATATATTATTTATTTTCAATTATCTTTTGTAACTAGTTTTAGACAAACAAAATATCCGGCAGCACCCGGGGTTTGGCGTTTGAATAAAGATGGGGCGTTTGGAAAACAAAACGGGCTTGCGAAAATAGTTTTGGCAAACAATGCATGATGATGACGATGCAATGCACAAATTCAACGCGATTTTCTAGTAGTGGTTTTGCGGGATGCCACAGTTATTTACTGAATACCTCAAAGACAATGAAGATTACAAGTGACCCATTAGGAACCAAACTTGGATAGACTACACTACGATTATATGCGGTGATTTGTGAGCTGTCACTTTTGTGGTTTTCCTGACAACAACAAAAAAAATTTATTTTAAATACAAATTTTGTTTATGTGGGTTGCCCATATCCTTTTTTCTAGACTTTACTCTCCCTACCTTAAACCTTGAAGACGGAAGAATGGAGACAAAAAGAACTTGAATGAGGGCGCCAAGCTAAAATTCTACCAAGTGGAGCAAAAGAAGAACACTCACATGGTGAAGGATGAAACAAGTCCTTGAAGATAACAACGCGCAAGTGCCTCAAGGATAAATGCATACCTCCAATGTAGTTCTCTCTCATAGAAATTTCTGGCGGTATAAAAAAAATATTTTGGGTGAACTTGGAGTGATTCGATGTTTTGTCTTGTTTGTTTGTATGGTGTGTCTATATATTCTTCTCCCTATATTCTACTCTTCCCTATCTTAAACCCACAAAGCAGGAGAATGGAAAAGAGTATAACGTCAATGAGGATGCAAATGAAGTTAGACTACCATATCGATCAACACCGAATGAACCCTCGCATGAAGAAGCACACCTGAAGCATTCGAAGGATGACGAGGAGAAATCATCACCATGTGTGACCAATATGCCCTCATTTTTTCACCCATATGCCCTCATTTTGTCTACTATTGACAGGCCCCGCTGATCAGCAGGTGCGGAGCGATGTCGCGCCAGGCGTGATGAACTTTCTGCGCCGGCAACACACAATCTGGTTGAGAAGCCTAACTCTTCATGTCACTTCAACTCGAGCAGCTTCAACTAATGTTGCGACACGCATGCCATAATGATGACCAAGTTTTTAATACAATATTTTCATGAAGACAACTAAATCGTTGTATCATATATGTAAATCACTAAAATCTAGTCCGGTTTGGTCCGCTGGACCTGCTTTTTGGCACCATTAGGGTAGCAGGGCAGCCCGAAATTTTTTAGGTCCGGCGAGGGTAATACCCTTTCAGCCCTAGGGTCGATCCGCACCTGTGCTCAGCTCTTCTCGACACGAACAGGCTGTCGCAGAAGGAGCGGAAGCTACGGGACGCTGGGGGGCGCTCGCAGCCGGGATCGCCTAGAGCTCGTCGGAGTAGAGCCTCGACTCCTTGGTCCCTGCTGGATTATCATCCTTTTATCTCCAATTTTACCTATCGTTGGAGCAAAGTGACAGCGGTCCGCCGGAACACCGCGATGCTGCGGGCGGCACTCGCAGCCAGGAGTACCTCGAGCTCGCGTATAATGACGTCCCCTACCCCCTTCTCCGGTACGCCAGACACACGTTCGTGTCGCCGGCTGGCCGACAACTGGGGACCTTCACTTTGTGGATCATTAGGGTGGCGAAGCGGCAGTGTTTTTCCAGCTCTACCGAGGATGTGGACATCACAACCTTGGTGATTGGGTACAACATCTTGTCCCCAGGGGTCAGGTTGAGAGCGCGGATGAGTGCAGCTAGCTCGTGGAGAAGGGCTGCCACGGTGCCGGAGAAGGCATCCAGCAGGAAGAAACGGCGTCGCCGTGCACAAGGAAGAGCGTGTTCTTGTCGGCGTTGTAACAGACTCGTCCCTCATGCCCACTTGGTGCGTGTCGTTATTGGCAACGGCTAGAAGGGGTGTCGTCGCGCGAAAGGCTAACTAGGAGTTGTGGACGTGCGGTAGCTCTCTTGCCCAGCAACACATACAGAGAGGAGAGGCTCGAACCTTGAACCTACCCATTACCCTATGACTGAGGTGCGGGGCAAACCTGAACCTGTTGTTTCTCCCCTAGGTTCGATGGTGTGGCAATAGGTGCAACCCGAATCAGACCATTTTCATCATGACTTGTTGCTAAACTATCATTATAGTTAGACCTATCCTTCTTACAAAAAAGGCTGCCTCAATGTATGCATTGATTTAGAAAGAATTAAGCATTTAGTTAGATCCGCTTATCCACACCACATCATTAAAACAATGGTACACAAGGACCTAACTATGCACTTAGATTATAAAAATTGTTGCCACCACTAGTAGAAAACAGGCCATCCGTTCGCGCCCCCTTAGAGCATTAGTCCCGGTTGCGCCACCAACCGGGACTAATGCTGGCACGCGTCCCGGTTCGAGCGGGCACGGGGCCCGGAGGCATGCGTCCCGGTTGGTAACGGGGCATACGTCCCGGTTGGAGCCAGCAACCGGGACTAAAGGTTTGGCCACAGCCACGTGGCGTGGCACACACCTTTAGTCCCGGTTGGTGGCTCCAACCGGGACATGCTCCGCCTCTATAAATGCATGCCCCTCTGCCTCCTCCACTGTTTTTTATCTTGGTGGAAGGTGTGAGGGGTGTGCTAGTTTTTTCTCCCCTATGCATGCATTCAAGGTGTTTGATGAAATGTTTGAGTGAATAATCCCGTTCAATTTCTCATAGAACAAAAATATAGAAGGTGTCCGAGACGCACTTGAGCTTTCTCCTCTTTATTTCCCTTGATCGAGGTTAGCAATCTTATTTTTTCTCTGTCATTGATACAATGCATGTGTCGATGTGAATTGGTCATTTCACTATTTATGATGTCCTGTTTTTTGATAAACTTACTTATATGATGCAGATGAACGATAGGGAATGGATGTACGGTGACCGGCGCGTAGCCGGGTATATGAAAGGCGTGGATAAATTTATCTATGTGGCTACGGCAAACAAAGAGAATGGTTTTATACGTTGTACATGTGTTCAATGTCGGAACAACAAGGAGTACTCTTCCTCGAAAATCATTCGCGGCCACCTGATTATGAAAGGTTTCATGCCCAACTATAATTGCTGGACCAAGCACGGGGAAAGAGGGGTTATGATGGAAGATGGTGAAGAATAAGATGATGATAACAACTATCATCATATGTTTCCTGAATACAGTGATACTGCAATGGAAGACAATGGAGAGGAAAGAGGTGAAGGACGGGCATCAGATGAGCTGGCTGATGAACTTGGTAGGGTCATTTCTGATGCAAAGCGAGACTGTGAAACAGAAAATGAGAAGTTGAAGTTAGAGGGCACGTTAGAAGATCACAAGAAATTGTTGTATCCAAATTATGAAGATGGCAGCACAACGCTCGGTACCACACTGGAATTGTTATGATGGAAGGCAGAGTGTGGTCTAACTGACTCCTCATTTGAAAAGATGCTGAAAATAATGAAGCCGAAGTTTCCAAAACATAACGAACTTCCCGAGAGTACCTACGAAGCAAAGAAGACTCTCTGTCCTTTGGGATTAGATGTGCAAAAGATACATGCATGCATTAATGACTCCATCCTCTACCGCGGTAAGGAGTATGAGAATTTAGATAAATTCCCGATATGCAATTCAGGAGGAATTGGCGGGATTCTTGGATGCAGAAGTCCTAGACCCAAAAGGGGAATACTATTCGGCTGTATATAGACAATAGGGATTGTACAAAGAGCAACTTTTGTATGTAGTGCAGGAACTCGATCCGTGTATCGAATGTAATATTGTCATGATGATCTTGTGTAATATAATGGTTCCTTTATTGATGAGTGCAAAACACTAAATAAACAATAAATCAACCTAAATGAATTCTCTGCCGCGGCACAAAAAGTGGCGAAAATGCTGCCGCGGCAACAAAATGTGCCAAAATGAATTCTCTGCCGCGACAGAGAAATGGGCCAAATCTCTACCGTGGCAGAAGGTTATTTGTCCCAGTTCGTGTTACGAACCGGGATAATGCTCCACCCCCCTCGCGCTCTGACGCCGCCACGTGTGCCCCCATTTGTCCCGGTTGGTGGGGCAACCAGGACTAAAGGTTGGGGCTTTAGTCCCGATTGCCCCGTCCCGATTGGGCAACCGGGACTAAAGCTCCTTACCAACCGGGACGCATGGCACGTTTTCTACCAGTGCACATTCCCTAGTTTACAAAGTATATACCCAATTGAATACTCTGCATTCTTGTATGCACACCTACATAAAGACTAATTGATGGCTATAAATTGTACTAGATGGACTTCGCGCGCGTTGCCGTGCCATCTTCTGAATTTAATATTTTCATTGTACTACTTCTCTGTGTGCCTGTGATGACTCTCAACTAAATAGGACGCATGACCAAAAACATAGAGCAAGGATTGGGAAACAATAGCTCCAGTGCAACCACTCACACAAGCAGCTCGTTGAGGAGCCCGCTGAAGCCCACAAGACACATACAAAACCCCAGACAAACCATCCTCGGCGACTCCTCAACAAAACAAAAACGAAGCCATGTGAGACATCAAGGGGTGCATGCACCAAGCGAATCAGGAACATTAAGAAAAACCCGTGCAACAGCCAATAGTACCAGCGCGTTTGTGACCATGATGACCATGCCCCTGAGCAACAACCATCTAGGCAAGCGAGGAGGCATGCATCAAGGAGAAAAAAACGAATTGGGCACTATAAACTCAGCACAAGCAAAACCAGTAATAATATTGCAACATCAACAAGAGACTACCAGTTAACATCAACCTTTCTCAGAACTTAGAATATTGAGCAACAATGAATATGACCGATAACTACACAAAAAAGATAGAACTAACATTCGGATGTACTCACATAACATCGCAATTGGTAAACTCTAGAGAAGGGTTACATTCAGTCTTACCGATTTGTGCACATATTGTGACATAGATAGTAACAACATCATACCAACACAAAAAAAAAATCAGTTCCATTCCAACTTCCCAATATTACTGAACCAAAAAATTAGAACAATCCTCACAACACGCAATAAAAATTAGAAAGTCTCTCTCACTCTCTTTGACATAGAAATTATTCCACAATTCGGCACTATCGCTACTCTGATGACAAAATTGGTTTAACTGCAGCTAAAACTACAACAACAATGTTGATCCGCCTTTCTTTAAAGCACAACACCCGCCTTGTTTGGAACAATGCTCTCAAGGACGATGGATACTAACGAATCATAATGATCCGTGGTAGCACTGCACCATGCTGAAGGTCAGAGATAAGTACGTATAATCTGGAGAATGAGCTTATCAACCTTAGTACTATAAATGAAGCTGAGAATCTGTAAATGAGTTGTGATGCAGCTGTTCCATTGTCAAGAAATCAAGCTAGCATTATGGTACCAAATAATGTATATCACTACTACTACATGATTTAACATGCTATACAATCATCTACATGAAAAATTCCCACTAGAAAATTACACCAGCATATTTTGCTTGACCATTCTATAGAAGCGGTAAGATACTAATACACCCACACCAAACAGCACACAGGTTAATTTTTAAAGGCCCATTCTTTTGGGGAGGGTCCCTCAATTCAAATTTATCAACTTTATACAACCTTCAACCTTAATAGAAATTTGTAATACTTTTTTTTAAGAATACACAATTTTATGATTTTCTTTTGCATTTTTTAAAAATTTGGTAATGTGAAGACATTGTTGCAGCACTAAACTGTCCGTGGCCATAGATTATTGCTTGTCATATGTTTACCCAAGAACAGACGCATTGCCTCTTTGAAGAGTGATCAAACAAATGAGGCAGACATGACATGCACCACACGTCTTCCCTTTCGCCAGGTTCAAACTCAAAGCCACGACCAAGATTCAACTTCTTAGAATTAGGAGGAAAGACAAATCAAACAAAAAGAACCCATGATCAAAGGGAGAAACTGACCGTCAAAGCACCCAAGGCATCAGCTAGCTCCACTAGACATGATCTCAAGATACTTCATGAACATATTTGTGCAGATCCATCATGCATTGAAACTGCATCAGTTGGCCATTGCACTCGTGTTATCACAAGGAAGAATTCAAGAAACACAAGGTCTGGATGTAAAGAGATAAATAAGATTAAAAAATATTGTTTCTACAACAAGGGGAACATATTGAAGCAGAATTCATGGCGCTGCAATGAAAGGAGTATATGAAAGAGAAGGCGATTCCTTTAGGTAGATCCCAACAGATAGGCGCATTGTGGCAAGTGGCAACCGATTCTAGGTGGAGCAGATCGGAACAGGAATTACCTTGCTGATGATGACGACTTTCCTGGGTAGTGTCGTCAACTACCTCGCGCTGGGCCTTGGGAGCGAGCAGCGTGACCTCCTGCGCGATGTGGAACAGCCGAGTCGACAGCCGATGTACACATGGGAAGTGGCCTTGCCTAGTGTGCATGTAAGCTCTGACTTTCTTCTGGCTGTCGAAGGGAGGCAAGTATTCCTGCTTTGATCAACATCGACAGTGTCTTGAGCCGAATCATCCATACATGAGTGACAAAAAGAGGTTCAAGAAAGGCCGTGTTGTCCATGATCCAAAGCCACGTCTAAAGACCGGAAAGGAAATCAAGGATGAGTTAGAAGATCTCCAGCCAAACTCCGATGGGAATGGTTTCGTGGGATACGGGGATACGCACCAGTGGACCCACATTCCATGCTTATGTAAGCTCCCTTACTTTGAGGATCTTGAGCTCCCGGATAACATTGATGTAATGCACACCGAAAAGAATATCAGCGAAGCCCTTTGGAGCACCATAATGCAAACCAAGAAGACGAAAGATAACATCAAGGCTCGAATTAATCAAGAAGCATTGTGCGATAGGCCAAAGTTGAACCTACAGCCACCCGGAGCCAAAGGCAGAAAAAGGTGGTCTAAGCCAAAGGCTCCTTTCTTCCCAACAAAGCCCCAAAGAAGGGAGATCTTCCAGTGGATCGCGCAAAGTTTGTTTTTCCCTGATGGGTATGCGGCCAACTGGATGAGGGGTGGGAACATGGAAACGTTGCGAGTACAAGGGCTCAAGAGTCATGACTACCACGTATGGCTTGAGCGGATAATACTGTTAGATGTATATATCTGTGTATTGTATTTCCCCCATATATTAGGGGGCTTCCTGCATATTGCCCTGTACTTGTACTATATATTGTGGCCTTTGGCCCCCAGAGGAATATAACTTTGTCTATTCCTAACATGGTATCAGAGCCTTAGGGTTCGTTCGTCTCGTTACGCCGCCGTCGCTCGCCCTGGTTTTCCGCCGCGTCCGGCCGCCGCTGCAATTTCTCCGTCAATCGTCCTGCTAGCTTCCCCGCGTCCTCCGCGATTCTCGTCGATCTCATCGCCTTGTGCAGCGCTCGAGTGGGCCGCGTCCACTCCACGCCCGCTGCGTCGACGGACGATCAGCCCACGCCGCCTGTTCTGGCGATCTCCGCCCAATGCTGGCGATCGACACCGCCCGCTCCCACGCGTGCCTGACGGGACCACGTGGGCCTCCACGCGCGGCAACTCCAGCCCCTGTGCCTGGCGATCGCACAGCAGCCCGCTCCCACGCGTGCCTGACGGGACCACGTGGGCCTCCACGCGCGGCAACTCCCGCCCCCACGCACGCGCGGCAACTCCCGCCCCCACGCGCGGCTCCCGCCGACCACGTGGGCCTCGACGGCAGCGCGGCATCCGTCTGCTGCTCCTCCGCCCGTCGGCTGCTTTTATGCGATCGAATCTAGATCTGACCAAAAAAAAAAAAAAAAAAAAAAGAAGAAGAGAGAGAGATGTCTTCTTCATCGGGTTATGTTGCGATTCCTCGCTGCCCGGTGGTCTTTGATGGCGCGAATTACCCTGATTTCGCTGCCTTTATGCGCGTTCACATGCGCGGTCTCCGTCTTTGGGGTGTGCTCTCTGGCGAGGTCTCCTGTCCGCCGTGCCCCCTTGCTCCTGTGGCTCCTCTGCCTCCGACGCCGATTGTGCTTGCTACTGATGCTTCTCAGGAGGCCAAGGATGCTGCTCAGAGCGCTGATGATATTGCTGTTGCTGCCTATGACCTGAAGTTCAAGCAATATTCTGCTGATCTCGAGTCCTATCGCCAGCTCGACTGCCTACACTCGATGGGTCGATGAGGATGCCCGTCTTGCTGTTCTCACCTCAGTGTTACGCCCAAAGATGTCTGCTGAGTTCATGAGTCTCCCCTCTGTTGCTTTCGGTGGGCCCATCTTCGTCGGTATTATCGGCCGTCTGGGATGCTCTTTACTGTCGTGGTTCGTCAGAGCATGCTCTTCAACAGGGGATTCCACTATTGATGAGTTTTATACTCGAGTGCTTCTATCTGGCGTCGCCTTGATTCTCCGTCTTCGCTGTTTGTGGCACATGCTCGTCTGCCAGATTGTCTTTCGGACTTGGAGTTTCACCGTATCTATGAGTTTCTCGGCCGCCAGAGTTTGAGCCCGTGCTCGGCTGAATGCTCGTGGTCGTGTTCCGCTTCGAGGTGTTGTGCGAGCTTGCTGAGGAGACCCGTCTCCGTGGTGCTGGTCTTCTTGCGGTTCCATCTGCGCTTGCTACTCGTGGTGCTACTTTGCCTGCTCCCTCGCTTCAGCCACGGTCTCTGTACCGCCGCCGATCCTACCCTCCTCCGGTTCGGTCAGGTCGGTTTCAGCCTCGTGGTCCGAGTCCGCCCAAGAGGCTCGTGGTCGTGGTCGCCGTGGTTCTCTTAAATGCTCTTCATCGCAACAGGGATGGTCACACTTGGGCCACTGTTATACACGGACCCAGTTCGTCGGCTGACACCAGGCTCGTGGACGTCGGCTCCTTCCGGGTCTTCAAGGTGGCTCTTTCGATCAGGACATTATCGAGTCTTCGCGGTGCCTTGCAGCTACATGGCTCTTCTTCGACGGCACCTTTGTTGGTTACGTGGGACTCTTCCTAACCTTGTCGACCACCACCTTCTACGATCAGTGCGTCTCCGTGGTATCTGGATTCTGGAGCTTCTTTTCATATGACATTTGAGTCTTCTTCTCTGTCCGCTCTTCGTTCTCTCCCTTCTCCTGTCCGTGTTTTTACGGCTGATGGTACCTCTCTCCCTGTTTCTAGTCGGGGCACCCTTTCTACTTCTTCTTTTTTTGTTCCTGATATCTCTCATGTCCCTCTTCTTAAGATGAATCTGTTTTCTGCTAGCCAGCTTACTGACTCTGGTTGTCGCGTCATTCTTGATGCTGATTCTTGTCTTGTTCAGGACCGTCGCACCCAGGCCCTGGTTGGAGCTGGCCCTCGCAGCCGTGATTCTTCCGGCCTTTGGGAGTTAGACTGGCTTCGCGTTCCTTCCGCTGCCACTTCATCCGCCAGTTCTTCTCCGGTTGTCGCCTCTACTACCAGCTCGTTCCAGCAGTGGCATCATCGTCTTGGTCACCTCTGTGACTCTCGCCTGTCGTCCTTAGTTCATCGTGGTCTTCTGGGGTCTGTCTCAGGAGATGGGTCTTTGCATTGTCAGGGCTGTAGGTTGGGTAAACAGATTCAGCTTCCCTATCCTACTAGCGCGTCTGTATCTCAGCGACCTTTTGATTTAGTTCATTCCGATGTTTGGGGTCCGGCTCCTTTCGCTTCGAAAGGGGGCCATCGCTACTATATTTTATTCATCGATGATTTTTCTCGGTACACTTGGTTGTATTTTATGCGCTCTCGTAGTGATGTGCTCTCCATATATCAGCGTTTTGCGGCCATGGTCCGTACTCAATATTCTACTCCCATCCGTGTGTTTCGTGCTGATTCTGCTGGTGAGTATATCTCCCAGATGTTGCGAGGTGTTCTTGCTGATCAGGGCACTCTTGCTCAGTTCTCTGTCTGGCGCACATGCCTGAATGGCGTTCTTGGCGTAAGCATCGCCATCTCCTTGAGACCACTCGCTATGATGATTGCTTCCTCTCTTCCGCCGCATTGGGCTGAGGTCATCGCCACGTCGCTTACCTCATCAATATTCAGCCTTCGCTGCCTTGCGGTGGTATCCCTCTTGGCGCCTTTCGGACAGTCTCCAGTTACTCCATGCTTCGCTTGTTTGGTTGTGTTTGCTATGTTCTACTTGCTCTCATGACGCACGCAAACTGACCGCTCGATCTGTTGAGTGTGTTTTCCTCGGATACGATGATGAGCATAAGGGCTATCATTGTTGGGACCTGTTGGTCGTCGGATGCGTATCTCTCGTGATGTTACTTTTGATGAGACGTCCTTTTTATCCTCGTCCCACCGCTGGTACTTACCCGGTGGAAGATATCTCTTTTCTTCTCTTTCCTGACACACCTCCTTCTACTCCTATTGTGTCTTCTTCAGGATCTCCTCCCCCTGCTGTCTCTTCTTCGACACCGTCCTCTTCTTCTCCGTCTAGTTCTCCTAGTTCTCCTCGTTCTCCGGAGTCTTTCTCTTCTATTCCCTCTTCTTCATCGTCGTCTCCTGCGTCCTCTTTCTCTGATGATCTTCCCTCTACTCGTCCTGTTCGTCAGCGTCGTGCCCCCAACCGTTACTCTCCTAGTCAGTATGGTCTTTCTGTTGCCTCCGAGCCGACCTCTTATCGGGATGCTGAGCATCATCCTGAATGGCAGCTGGCCATGGCCGAGGAGATTGCTGCGCTTGAGCGCAGCACTGGGATCTTGTTTCTCCTCCTCCCGGTGTTCGTCCTATCACGTGTAAGTGGGTCTATAAGATTAAGACTCGCTCGATGGATCTCTTGGCGCTATAAAGCGCTCGTGGTTTCAGCAGGAGCATGGTCGTGACTATGATGAGACCTTTGCCTGCCGCTCATATGACCACTGTGCGTACTCTTCTTCTTTGTTACATTCGTCACCAGTGTGTCTCAGCTTGATGTTCAGAATGCTTTTCTCAATGGTGAGTTGAGTGAGGAGGTTTATATGCAGCCTCCCCCTGGGTACTCTGTTCCTGAGGGGATGGTTTGTCGCCTTCGACGTTCTCTTTATGACCTCAAACAGGCCCCTCGTGCCTGGTTTGAGCGCTTTGCTTCTGTAGTGACAGCTGCTGGTTTCTCTCCTAGTGCTCATGATCCAGCGTTGTTTGTTCACACTTCTCCTCGTGGACGCACTCTTCTTCTTCTCTATGTTGATGCTATGATCATTCTTGGTGATGATCCGAGTATATAGCCTTTGTTAAGGCTCGTCGTGATCGGTTTCTTATGGTGATCTTGGTCCTCTTCGATACTTTCTTGGGATTGAGGTTTCCTCCACTTCTGATGGCTTTTACATCTCTCAGGAAAAGTATATTCAGGATCTTCTTGCTCGTGCTGCTCTTGGGGATGCACGCACTGTTGAGACCCCTATGGAGCTTAATGTTAAGCTTCGCCTTACTGATGGTGATCCTCTTTCTGATCCGACGCGTTATCGTCATCTTGTTGGGAGCCTTGTTTATCTTGCTGTCACTCGTCCTGACATCTCTTATCCTGTTCATATTCCGAGTCAGTTTGTTTCTGCTCCTACCACTGTTCACTATAGTCATCTTCTTCGTGTTCTTCGTTATCTTCGTGGTACGATCACTCGTCGTCTTTTCTTTCCTCGTTCCAATGATGATTCGAGGCTATGTCGATAAGGAGACTTGGCGGGTGCTATCGAGGTTGAGATTTTTCTTCTGCCAGATTTGTGCTAGGGAGTTAGACCGTAAAGTGCTGAAGCTACATGAACAGGCACCCGAGTTGCTTTGCGATCTAGAGATGCTCCTTCCGCCAGGGTTCTTCAATCTGATGCAACATATGATCTTGCATCTTGCGGGCAAGGCTTTAAAGGGGGGACCTATGTGGGCCCATTGGCAGTTTCCGCCCGAGAGAGAAACAAAGAAGCTTCGTAAGAAAACAGGCAATAAATGCAAGATCGAGACATCCATAGCCGAGGCAGTCCTTAACGAGGAGGTTGCAAACTTCACCACAAAGCACTATGATGCCAACATTCCCACAAAGCACAACCCATTGTTTCGTTAAAATGCCACCAACCCTGAAGATGTACCAATCTTAGCATCTTTGTTGGGCTAGGTGGCAAATCAAGTGGCACAAAGAGGTTCGCAATGAAAAAACTTGAGCGGGAGTTGATCCACTAGTATGTCTTGAACACCATGGAAGAAGTGAAGTTGTACATCGAGTAAGTGCTCACCATTTAGTTTTCCGCAAACATTCACTGCTATGTCCGTGCCTAACTCTCCTTTAAATTGTTATAGACGATTCAAGAGTGCACATTGGAAGAATCCAAATAGGGTGCCTAACCCTCAAGAGGAGCAGGATCTTTTCGATAAGGGTGGTGGTTTCGGTTTTGTCAGCTGGTTCTGTGGTTTGGTACTATTCGAGCTAACTTCTTGTGCTACACTTCTTGTGATAAAATTCTTATGCTAAACTTCTCGTTCTAACTTGTAGGCAAGAACTGAAAAAGAGATGCAACCTGAGCTAAGAAATATTGCCAGGGGCTTTAACCATTCAGTCGACACATTCAATGCTTATGACGTGAATGAGTATCGCTTCCATACCCATGAAACACAACTAGCCAGCCCAACCGGAAGACAACAAATAACGGGGTCTTTTGTGAAGGCTCAGATGGCCTCTAGTACTATGGAAGATTCGAGGGTATATATGAGATGAATTACGGTTTTTGCAAAGGGATAAATCCCATTGTATTCAAATGCCATTGGTTTGACCCACATAAGGTGAAACGGGATACTGAAATTGGACTGGTCGAAGTTAAGATAAGCTCTGTTTATGCGGGAGATGATGTTTACATTTTGGCTACTCAGGCCTTCGAAGTATTCTATCTTCCGTACCCATGCCAAAACCCGACAAAACGTCTACAGGACTGGGATGTTGTGATGACGGTACCGACACGCAAAAGGCCGCCCTTGCCAAACAAGTATGATTACCGCCGCCTAGACCCCTCAACAAATGATGGCGAGTTTTATCAGGAAGAAGGGCTCCACGGGAAATCACTATCGACTTTTCCGCTGATGCTGACATGGTCGTAGACGATGAGCAAGAAGAAGCTGAGGAGGAAGACACTGCGCAAGATGAAGCTGAGGAGGTTCACAACCAACAAGATGTGAGTTTGCTCGAGGCGTTCCATGCAGGCCTTGACGTCAACGATCCACAGGGACCACCTCCAGGTTTCGCGGATGATTATTGGTGGCCAGAAAATGATAGCAATGACGAAACCTCTCGTCCAATTCATAATCCCGACTCAGGCTTCTGATCCATGTAGTAGTAATAATCTTTGTAGTAGTGTTTGCTATGTAATCCCGCCGGGCTATGTAATAAAATTTCTTTCCTTTTGTCTTTGTATTTGTAAGAACTCTATGCTATGTAATAAAATTTCTTTCCTTTTGTCTTTGTATTTGTAAGAACTCTATGCTATGTAATAAAATTTCTTTCCTTTTGTCTTTGTATTTGTAAGAACTCTATGCTATGTAATAAAATTTCTTTCTTTTGTCTTTGTATTTGTAAGAACTCGTAGCCCCAAAGTCGAGAGAGGACAAGTATTTTTGAGATTCATATAACATGGGGATGTGACGGTGGCAAGCCCAGGAAAGGATTCTCGATCCACGACAACGATTTCTTTCGACAAGTCGTTGCCGTGGAGACCGAATCCTTTCCTTGGCTTGCCGCGTCTCATATCCATGCTATATGGATCATGGAATTATTTCTCTTCTTTCGTATTTGCTGATACGAATAGATTAGATAGCGTGACTTAAATGAAATAGATTAGATAGCCCTAAAGTCGAAAGGAAAGACATTACATCACTATTCGTATAGCATGGGCGACATTGTTATATGAATCGTGGAATGGTTTCTTTCCTTTCGTCTTTGGAGAAACGCAAGGAAGGCTTTATCTCGTAGCCCCAAAGTCGAGAGAGGAAAAGTATTTTCGAGATTCATATAGCATGGGGATGTGACGGTGGCAAGCCCAGGAAAGGATTCTCGATCCACGACAATGATTCCTTTCGAGGAGTCATTGCCGTGGAGACCGAATTCTTTCCTTGGCTTGCCGCGTCTCATACCCATGCTATATGGATCATGGAAGTATTTCTCTTCTTTCGTCTTTGCTGATACGAATATAGTGTGTGTTTAAAACCTGAGTATTATTGTACTCTTATGAATATTGTCTCACTGATGTGTACTAATAAACTACTCTTTTCACTCTGTTTTGCAGGTGATTGAAAGATGCCAGGGGAAAGGGCGTTACAAGAAAGCTGAAAATCTTGGCAAAACTTGTGACTGGTGGTTCAAAAGATGCCAGGGGGAAGCAGCCTGCTAGTGCTAGTGCTAGTGCTCCACCGCGCACTTCACAGCGGCGGGGGCGTGGGAGACGTGCGAGGACTCCTAGTCATCCTCCGGTCTTCGAGGAGGAAGAGCAGGAGTAGGAGCAGGAGGGGGGGACGAGGAGGAGGAGCCAGTTCGTAGTCAGGAGGATGAGGGGACGCACTCGGATTCTGACGATGAGGAGGATGAGGAGGAGCAGCAGCAGGAGGAGGAGAATGAGGGGTTGGGGTCTTTACCCAACAAGCTTGACACGTCCTTGAGGTGGGCGCCTCCGGAGGATGACGCAGTACCTTGAGGAGTACGCGGCCATGTACCCGAGCCTAGTGCCGCGGGAGAAGGCTCTGTATCGGCGTGGGGTTTCGAGACTCCCCGACCTACCTTATCCCTATGCGGACAAGGTACTCGTTCCCGCTGGGTCGAGATACATGATTTGACCCTAAACCATACATTGTAATTTTTATCATATACTAATCTTGTCTTTTCATTTTGCAGTGCCTTTCTATATCAGGATGGGTTCAAGCCATATCGTGGCTACTCAAGTATCCTTGGAGCCCTGGTTAGAAAGTATTTTTCTGGGATTGTCACTCTCCCAAATGGTTCGAAGGATGTGGCTTGGACTTGGAAGCATTACCACTATGCGAAGATCCCGAAAAAAAGTACACCACCATCGCGGAGAAGGTTCAGGTTTTGTTCTGGGTAAGTTTGTTTCGCTTGTCATAATTCAATCGCCTTGAGGATGAAATATACTTGCAATCGTGGCTTTGACTCCCCCTTTTTTCCTATGTGCATACTTGTAGAAGTTCTTCGACATGGACAGGGTGCGCAAAAGGGAGTGCTTGGCGATCGTTCACGAGCTTGCCAAGACGAAGGTGCAAGACATGCACTACGAGGCACACGTGAACTGCGTCCGCAACTGGTTCGGCGATCGCAAGATTTGGATGAACATGAGCCAAGCTGGGAGATGCTCTTCGAGCCGTGGCAGTACCTGCAGATAGTTGCATTTTTGTTTTATTGATTTCTTGACATTATTCTATTTTATATTGTACTAATACGTGTGTCTTGTGGATGTAGAACCCTCCTCAGTTCATGGGTAATGACGAGCGGTGCTTCACGGCGATGGTAGCATGGTGGACACACCCCATTTACCTCCAGAAACACGCTGATGCAAAGAAGCGGATAGAGGAGATGGGGGGTGGATCACACCGCCAAGGCAACATCCCCCTCGCCCTTCTTAGGCAAAAAGAGACGAGGAAATGCTTTATTTGTTCTTGCTTGTAATGTTATTCTTTACTTCGCCCTTTGGTGTCCCCCTTCACTTAACTTCGTGCTCTTTTGTGCAGAAAATAAAGACAAGTCAAGAGCCATCCGTGTTTGCCGTTTGGAAGAATACACGCACGTTGGACGAGCCTAGGAACGGGAGCCTATGGATGAACGAGGGAGCCAAGCTCCGGGATGAGAAGTACCCTGAGAAGTACAAGGAGGTGCATGGCAAAGATTCCAACCCTGAGACCGCCCCCTTTGACCCCGAGGTCGCCGTGCTGGCGGGAGAAGGCCAGAAGAATGGTCGCCTATGGATCGGTCACGGGTCCCTCGACCCTAGGATCGTTCCATCTATGTGCCAGGTCCGGCGTGGTAGGACAAGCGACCAGCCTGCTATAGAGACCCGCCCACGGCCTTCGGTTGTAGCTCTCGACCAGTTATGGATATGTTCTTCCTCGGTCATCTATGTTTTACTACATGTTTTGCGTTGCAATGTTCATCACATAGTGGCGACACGACGTAGGAGGAGATGGCCGCTGATAGGGCACGCAGAAAGGCGGCCGAGCAGCGGCAGCAGCAGCTGGAGTAGCAGATGGCCCATCAGCAGGGGTTGCTGGAGCAACAGGGGAATATGATGCGGTGGATGACACAGCAAATGCTCATCAATTCTCAACCAGGTAATCTTCCTACTCCTCCTTTCGCCTTCTCGTGGGTAAGTGATCAAGTGTCTTATTGTCCAATGCTCGCAATTTTCAATCTTGCCTTATTGTCTAATGCTCACAATTTCCAATGCTACAGATGGACAATGCGATGCCGCCACCTGGTGGGTCCGCGGGTGGATCGAACAACCAGGCACCGCCGTCTTTCACCGTCGACAATCCATCGGTCGTCCGGAGGCTGAATCAGAGTCCTCCAGGTTTGTTTTCTTATACTTGTCAAATTTAGCCATGCCATCGCATTTGTAGAAATTTTAGCCATGCTATGACACTTGTAGAAATTTTAACCTTGCCATAATACTTATAGAAAATTTAGCAATTCCATGACACTTGTAGGAAATTTAGCCTTGCCATGATGCTTATAGCAAATTTAGCAATTCCATGACACTTGTAGATAATTCTATGTCATTGTCAAAATTTTAGCCATGCTATGCCACTTGTAGAAATTTTAGCCTTGCCATGACACTTATAGAAATTTTAGCCTTGTCATGGGACTTGTAGATATTCGTGATTTTACTTGTCATATTGATGTAATTTGCCATGAGACTCGTCAAAATCCCATGTAATTGACATTGCCATCAACTTGCCTAGAAACTTGTACATATTAATGATTTTACTTGTCATATTGATGTACTTGTCTTGAACTTGTAGGATCTCACGATGCATCATGATCTTGTGGAGCACTCGGCGGTGATGGTCTTGTAATTTTTGTTCTAGTTTAGGTCTTGTAACTTGTTGGTTATGCACTTGGTAGTATTTAACACTTGTGGCATGAGCTTCTGGCAAGAATAAACACTAACATTTGACACTTGTAATATTTGTGAACTCTCTTGCTTTCGTGGTGATGATGAAATACTTGTCTTGAGCTTGTGATGATATTTGCTAGTGTTGGTGATGCATTTTGGTGTTGGTGATGATATTATTATTGTTGTTGATGATTATATTGTTGTTGATGATTATATTGTTGTTGTTGATGAGTATATTATTGTTCTTGATGATCTGTATAATCATATATATATTATATGTTTTGAATTGCAGGAAATGACTGGAAACATTTTTTTTGAAAAGTGATAGCTTCTTTGCCGTGTGTATACACACAGTACACACGGAAAAGGAGCCACGTGTAAGCCACCTGTGTCCTGTTGGGCAATGTCACAGGGCCTTTGCCATGTGCAGTGCGCAGCAGTCACACGGCAGAGGAGGGAACGTTGCCGTGTGTCCCCCCTTACGGGCACATGGCAAAGAGCACACACACGGCAACAAAAAGGCACACGGAAAAGAAGAAAAACACGGAAAAGAATAAGGCACACGGCAAAGAAATCTAACACGGCAAACAGACGGCACACGGCAAAGAAAGCACACACGACAATGGAAGAAGGCACACGACAAAGGAGTGACATGGCAAATATGTGTCGGCTCCGTCAGACGGACGGAACCGTCAAGTACTTTACTTTCCCGTGTCTGAGCAGAAAACACACGGCAAAGGGCCTTTGCCGTGGCTATCGTTGTCGTGTGGCATTTGCCGTGTGTATACACACGGCAAAGCCTTTGCCGTGTTCTGGAAGGGCTTTTCCATGTGGGAACACCCACACGGCAAAGCAGCTTTCTCCCGTAGTGCATCACAAAACCGCTGAGCGGCACACATGCCAAAACCCAAACACCTACGACAAGACATGGCAGCTCCGACTCTGATGAAGAACTATAAAGGAGAACTAGGCAAAAGAACCGAACGGACCACTTATCGCTATTCATCGTACGCCACAGGGACCCTGCCACTACAGCTTCGACTTCACAGCAACAAACAAGCTGAGGAAAACCCACGGACACGTCGGGGAAGAAATATAGACCACTTGTTAATTGCACATTTCTTGAGATAAGTGTAATCCGTATCAAAACCAGTTGTAGTTGCACTTTTATCGACTGCTACTTGCAAGTTTCTTTAGAAAAGTGCAAATCGTTTCAAAAATTTAGTTGGAGTTGCACATTTCATGAGAAAATGCAAATTTTATCTCAAAGTTGCACATTTCTTGAGATAACTGTAACTCGTATAAAAACTAGTTGGATTTGCACATCTCTAGATAAAATATGCGACTCGGATCTACTTACACATTTCTTGAGATAAAAATATAACTCATTTAAAAATTTAACCATTATTTAATTGCATGGTTTTTGAGAAAAGTGCAAGTCGAATAAAAAACCGCTTGGAGTAGAAAATTTTGTTGAGAAAATGCAACTCGCATCAAGACCCGGTAGCTACATGCATGTTTTAAAAAAATGCAAACCTTATTCAAAACCTTGTTGGATTTGCACATTTGTTGAGAAAAGTTCAACTCGTATACAAAATCAGTTGCTAGTCGGTTTGGGTTGCACATTTCTTGTCAAAAATGCAACTCGCATGAAAAAATGATTGCTAGATGCATATTTCTTGAGAGGAGAGTACAACTAGTATAAAAAAATCGGTTGGTAGTTGCATTTATTTTAAGAAATAAAAACTCACATAACAACAACAAAAACATAGAAATGCATATAACACAGTGGTCGCACTTTTCTCGAAAAGATGGTCGGATATTTTAGTTGCACTTATAAGATAAACAATTATTATTTAGTATATAATAAAAAAGACATGCATAACATTAGAAATGATAATATTCGTTTGACACAACACAAATATTTTTACTATATGGAGGAGTGCAAAATATAGCAAAAGTATGCCAGCTTGTATACACAACGTCTATGCTAAAAAAAGATAAAAGATAATAGACAGAAAAAGGCCAAGACACGGAAAAGCCCACCATCGATCAGTTACTATCCAAAAAAATCAACATAAACAAGTATGTTGGAGGCCCAGCATCGTCCTCAAATTAGGCTTTCGCTCAGCTATATAAATATAGCAACCGTTTGAGACCGCTGTTGGGTCAGACAACACAACACTCAAAAGAAAAAATAAAGAAAATAAAGAAGAACAAGAAGAGAAAACAAAGCTGACAACAGTGGCTCGACGAACAAGGATGAACCGCCACCGCTGCGCCCTCCGGTAATTTCACCACGCTCCTAGCGCTCCGAAGCGTCACGTACCAAGCAGCAACCCTAAGAGGGAAAGCGACGACAACGATGTTGCTGCCCGGACTAGTCCTAAGGTTTCCCCGGTACGCTATGAGAGGTAGGGAAGAGATACACCCGACGCCCTTCAAGAAGGACGATGAAACCCACAGGTGTAACCGCATCGGTGTCAAGACGACAAGGATTTCTCCTGACCTCTCAAAAAACCACACTCCTGAACGCTTTGTATTGCTCCACCAAGCTCGCTGCCCACCAGCACACGCCACCACGGTCTTGCAGTCACCACCATCGTCTTGTCATGACCCACAATGTGAAGCTGGTTCGACCAAAAAGAAGAAACTTCAGCGGGGTCGGTGATACAGTAACACGTGGGAGGGAACTACATCGACCGCTGCAAAGCGATAGCCGACCAGATGTAGCAGCAGGGGTAGACCAGGCCTTCTCTGGCCTGGCCGAGCCCAAATGGACTCGTGAAGCCCCACACCACATTGCAGCAGGGGTGTCACCATCGCCACCAACCCTAGCCCAAGTCCCGACTCCTCCATCCACAAGTGGATCGCCGCCACCGCAGATCCCCGCCACCAAGCAGTCGCGCCAATGCCATCGTGGTCACCCCGGTCAACTGGACCGCTGCCGGTCTGAAGAGCACCGGACTCGTACCATCAGTCGAGAGCCTAGACTACATCTAACCCATTGGTACGGGCAAGGGGTATTGGTGAACAAGCCGACGGCGACAAGAAGACCGGACATGGAAACCTGCGCGCCATTCGCAGGCCAAACCTAGGAACGGTAGCAACCAAACATGAGGCCACCTGGCCCGTATCTAGCCATGCCACCAACGTGGCTGGGCAGTGTCCACATCACCCAAAACAGGCCTAGATATGGGCCTTCCTAGCCCAGATTGAGCCCATATTGAACCCGCAACTCCTTGCATCCAAGCCACACCGCCAGAGGCCCTAGCTTCCCCCTTCATGCTCCTCACCGGCACCACCTCCGCCGCCAATCGGCCAAGCCTCACAGCCGGGAGAAGGGCCGAGCCCACGCCGTCCAGAGCCACAAACCGCCGCCGCCTAGGAGCAGACTTCCCTGCAAGGCTGATACACCGTCGGAGGCTGACCGTGCCCCTCGCCCAGCGCATCGCCCTCCATGGCTACCGCGGCCCGCACCTCCATCTCCACACGAGGGGGTAAGGGGGATCCTCGCCGCCAGCGCTGGAGCTTTGCCCGGCGATGCCGACCGGCGGCGGCGAGATGGAGGAAGGCAAGAAGAGGGGGCTCTAGGCGGCGGCGGTTAGGGTTACCTCCTGGTCGCCCACAGGCGTGATGCGCCCAATTTGCATCACCATTCTATATCATAATCTACCTCTATTCATTAATATTTGTCTAATTATAAGGTATTACTTATGGACTTTCATCTGTTTATGCATGTTGGATGATTCTTGGAGGATGGACTGCCGAAGTCTGGATTATGATGGAAAAGAGGGCGTTTCAATGCAATTTTGCAAAGATCAAAAAAATACCAGAAAAATATGGGAAAATATTATTTTTTGAGAAGATTTAGGAAGTCAGAAGGAGGGATGAAGAAGGGCCACAGGGGGCCCACACCACCCTAGGCGTGGGCCCACCTGACCCCGCGCCTAGGGAAGGTGTGGCCCACCTGCCCGGCTCTCGACTCTGCCCCTTCGCCTATATCTTTCCTACGGAACCCTAAGCCTCACAGAGCGACCATAGATAGATTTCTGCCGCCTCTGGGAGGCGGCAAATACCGAGAGAAAAAGATCTCTCAGGCAGACAGATTTCTTCCGTGGAAATTCCTTCCCAGAGAGGGGAGACCGTCGCCATCAATACCGTCATCAAGCTAGGATTCATCATGATCATCATCATCATCCACACCATCATCTCCACCAGTAATATCATCACCACTCCGTCCCGCTGTAACAATTGTGTTGTATATTGCTTTAGTTCTTAGGGGAAACTTTCCCGATGTTAATTACTATTGTAGTTGATGCTTGTGAGTGGAACCATTGGATTATTGTTTATGTTCATATTGTTATCCATTATCATATCATATTTGATCTTGATCCATATGATGTCTTGTGAGTAGTTCGTCTAGTTCTTGAGGATATGGGAGAAGTCATGTTGTTATTAGTGGATTTGTGTTTAGTTATTATTCAATGGTCTAGTATTTAAGTTGTGGTTCTATTCTTCTAGTGGTGTCATGTGAACGTCGACTACATGACACTTCACCATTTATGGGCCTACGGGGATGCATTGTGTATTTGTCTACTAATTGTGGGGTTTTCGGAGTGACAGAAACCATAACCCCCGTGTAGGATATCAGAGTTTAAGACTGTGTGACATACTTGCCAGAGTCACAAGTATGTGTTAGTCCAAGTACGGTCGGTACATTACCACATGTTCACCCACACAACACTTACAACACCAAAGAAGAGTACTCATCTCTATGAAGCAAAAGTACTTGACAGAATTCCCATGTGTCGTCGAGAACGTTTGGTCCTTATAAGTATTTCCACCGGCTTGTCCTTTGCTAAGAAAGGATTGGGCCACTTGATTCATTTGTTCTTTGTTACTTGTACTTCGTTTTGTTGCCTTATCAGAAAACCACTAAAATCCGTTTGCCAGGTATTCACAGGGATTTCCTACTCCACACCACTGTTCAGCACCTTCTGCTCCTTGTTGGGATCGACACTCCTATTTATAGAAATTACTATGATACACCCCCTATACTTGTGGGTCATCAGGGAGCGACGCGTGAGGGGTCGCAGGAGGGGTACCCTTCAAATCAGTCTCGCCTTCACGCATGTTCGGCCTCTTGCTTCACAAGACCCGAATGTATCAGGCACAACATCATCGGTCGTTGATACGCTCAATTTGCATCACCATTCTATATCATAATTCACCTCTATTCATTGATATTTGTCTTATTATGAGGTATTACTTATGGCTTTTCATCTGTTTATGCATGTTGGATGATTACTAGAGGATGGACTGCCGGAGTCTGGATTCTGATGGAAAAGAAGGCGTTTCGGTGAAATTTCACAAAGATCAGAAAAATACCAGAAAAATATGGAAACATATTATTTTACTAGAGGACGAAGGAAGCCAGAAGGAGGAACGAATAAGGGCCTTAGGGGGCCCACACCCCCCTAGGCGCAGGCCCACCTGACCCCCGCGCCTAGGGCAGGTGTGGCCCACCTGCCCGGCCTCCGACTCCGCCCCTTTACCTATATCTTCCCTATGGAACCCTAAGCCTCGGGGAGCGACCACAGATAGATTTCCGCCGCCTCTGGGGCGGAAAACACCGAGAGAGGAAGATCTCTCCGGCAGACAGATTTCTACCGGGGGAATTCCTTCCCGGAGAGGGGAGACCGTCGCCATCAACACCGTCATCAAGCTAGGCTGCATCGGGATCATCATCATCATCATCCACACCATCATCTCCACTAGCACCATCATCACCACTCCGTCCCACTGTAACAATTGTGTTGGATATTGCTTAGTTCATTAGGGGAAACTTTCCCGGTGTTAATTACTATTGTAGTTGATGCTTGTGAGTGGAACATTTGGATTATTATTATGTTCAAATTTTTATCCATTACCATATCATATTTGATCTTGATCCATATATGTCTTGTGAGTAGTTCGGTTAGTTCTTGAGGACATGGGAGAAGTCATATTGTTAGTAGTGAATGTGTGATGAGTTGTTATTCAATGGTTTAGTATTTAAGTTGTGGTGCTATTCTTCTAGTGGTGTCATGTGAACGTCGACTACATGAAACTTCACCATTTATGGGCCTAGTGGGATTCATTGTGTATTTGTCTACTAATTGTGGGGTTGCCGGAGTGACAGAAACCCGAACCCCCGTTAGGACACCTTTGCACAAGGGAGTGTAGGATCTCAGAGTTTAAGGTTGTGGTTAGATTTATATCTTAATTACTTTCCTGTAGTTACAGAAGCTTTTGTTTTGATGGTTTTTAGTTGAAGTGTGTGCCCAAAGTTTATTGCTTTTGCTTACACTAATGTTGTTATTAAGCTTGTGCAAGGGTTTTGTATGAAGGAAATTCTCAGGAGAAAGAGAAAAGGAATCTGTAGAGTTCGTCTTTGAATAGGTAAAAGTGGTAAAAATAGAAGCTTCGTGAAACCCCAATCTTTTTATATTTTTGATGTTTTTAATACATAAGGGATGTTACGAGAAAAAACTGAAGAGGAAACGGAGCCCGGGGTGGACAAACCTGTAGGGGTTCGTAGCATGGAAAACAAAAAATTTCTACCGCATGCAAACAAACAAGCCAAGATCTATCTACTAGATTGTAGCAACAAGTCGATAGAGGAACTCACCCTCAAAGATTCCAAAGTGGTTAACGAGAGCGGTTTCTCGTGGGTGATGTAGTCGTACTCTTGCAGTCGGTCACACATTCGGTACTCAATGAATACCTTCCTCTCCCTTGTTCCAGCAGGCAGCGGAGGTTGTAGCACTCTCCTCGCAATTTCAAAGACACGACAGTGGTACAAGAAGTAGAGGGAGATCTCATGAGGCTTCGCCTTAAGCGGGCAGTATGGTGAACTATGAGAGAGTCCTTGGCGATCTAGGGTTTAGAGGGCACCAAGGGAGGAGGCTAGCCGGCGGCTAGGGTTAGGGTTCACCCCAACTCGGCGAGTTGGTGGTGCCCTAGGCGGCGGCAGCAGCAGGGGTGGTGGGGCCGGCGGCTTAGGGTTAGGGTTTCGGGGTGTGAGAGGTGTAGGCTAGAGGGGGCACCCCTGCCCCTTATTTTATAGGTGGAAGGGCGCCGGCCAAGGGGAGGGGGTCCTCCCCCAAGTCGGCCTCCTTGGCCGGCGGGTGGAGGGAGAGGAACTCCTCCCCAAGTAGGTTTCCTACTCTCCCTCCACCAAGCAAAACTGCCGTTTGACTTTTCAAATTGGCGTTTGACTTTTCAAACTAGGATTTGATTTATCCCTTTATTTTGCTCAGCCATGATACCTAGTACATGATGCAACCATTCCACATTGTCATGACACATTCATGTACCCTTCCTCCGAGTGCTTGGACCTCCGGACCCTTCTAGAACATTCCCGATGAAAACACCGGAATCATTCCCCAACTCCAAAACAGGACTTTCCTTATATGAATCTTATTCTCTGGACCATTCCGGATCTCCTCGTGATATCCCGGATCCCATCCGAGACTCCGAACAACATTCAGTCTCTTACTCATCATTCCATAACTACTCAACAACATCGAATCCTTAAGTGTGTCTCCCTACGGTTCGTGAATTATGCGGACATGATCGAGACACTTCTCCGAACAATAACCACTAGAGGAATCTGGAAATTCATATGGTCCCACATATTCCTACGATTACTTTGCGATTGAATGAACCACTTACATATAATACCAATTTCCTTGTCTCACGATAGTTTACTTATCCGAGGTTTTTATCGTCGGTATCTCTGCATACCTAGTTCAACCTCGTTACCGATAAGTACTCTTTTCTCGTTCCCGTGGTATGTGATCCCTTGTGATCCAGTCACATGCTTGCAAGCTAATTGGATGACATTCCACCGAGAGGGCCCAGAGTATATATATCCGTCATATGGATGGACAAATCCCACTCTTGATCCATGTGTCTCAACCCATACTTTCCGAACACTCAATGCCACCTTTATAGCCACCCAGTTACGGTGTGGTGTTTGATGTCATCAAAGCATCCTTTCGGTGATGGTGATAAGCATGATCTCATGGTCGAAGGAATTAGGTTACTATGTATCATAAAGCTTATAGCAATTGAACTATTAAAATGACTTCATCTTTATGCTACGCTTATCTATAGGAGTATGTCCATCATACCATTCTCCTAATGATATGATCTTATTGTTAATAACATCTCAATGTTCATGATAGGGAAACCACAATCATCTATAAACCAACAAGCTAGTATTATGAAGAGGCTTTTACTAGGGACTCTAATCTAGTTTACAAATCACACAAGTATTAATGTTTCCTGGTTAATACTATTATATCATGAATGTAAACATTTATCATAAACACAAATATATAATAATAACTATATTTATTATTGCCTCTAGGGCATATCTCCAATAGTCTCCCACTTGCACTAGAGTCAACTAATCTCGATTACATGGTAATATACCGAACACCCATGGCAGTTTGGTGTTGGTCATGTTTTGCCCTCGGGAGAGGTTTAGTCAATGGATCCGCCACATTCAGATATGTGTGTACTTTGCAAATCTTTATGTCACCATCTTGGACATGTTCTCGAATAGCATGAAAACATAGCTTGATGTGCTTCAGCTTCTTGTGTGACCTTGGTTCTTGCGCATTGGCTATGGCACCCATGTTATCACAGTAGATCGACATTGGGTCCAACGCACTTGGAACCACACCGAGCTCTGTAATGAACTCCTTCATCCATATTGCTTCTTGTGAAGCCTCCGAAGCAGCTGTGTATTCTGATTCAGTTGAAGATCTCGCCACAACGCTTTGCTTTGCACTCCTCCAGCTAACTGTTGCACCATTCAAAGTAAATACGTATCCAGATTGTGATTTAGAATCATCTGGATCGGTGTTCCAACTAGCATCGGTGTAACCATTAACAACGAGTTGTTCATCACCTCCATAAGAAAGAACCATAACCTTAGTTCTTCTCAAGTACTTAAGGATGTTTTTGACCGTTGTCCAATGATCCACTCCTGGATCACTTTGATATCTTCTAGTCAAACTAACAGCATATGCAATGTCGGGTCTAGTACATAGCATGGCATACATTAGAGATCCTATGGCTGAGGCATAGGGAGTCTTACTCATCCTTTCTCTATCTTTTGCCGTTGCTGGACTTTGAGTTTTACTCAACGTCGTATTGGGCAACATGGGCAAGAACCCTTTCTTGATATCTTCCATTCCAAACCTCTTTAGAACTTTGTCCAAATATGTAATTTGTGACAATGATATTTGGCGTCTCGATCTATCTCTATAAATCTTTATGCCTAATATGTAAGCTGCTTCGCCAAGATCTTTCATTGAAAAACTATTATTCAAATATTCCTTGACACTATTAAGAAGGTCTACATCATTCCCAATCAACAATATGTCATCTACATATAGTATTAAGAATGCTACAGAGCTCCCACTCACTTTCTTGTAAATACAAGCTTCTCCATAAGTTTGTATAAAACCAAAACTTTTGATTACCTTATCAAAACGTTGATTCCAACTCCGAGATGCTTGCTTCAACCCATATATGGACCGTTGAAGTTTGCATACCTTGTTAGCGTCTTTAGGATCGACAAAACCTTTGGGTTGCATCATATACAACTCTTCATCAATGTCTCCATTGAGGAACGCTGTTTTGACATCCATCTGCCATATTTCATAATCGTAATATGCAGCGATTGCTAACATAATCCTCACAGATTTAAGCTTCGCTACTGGTGAGAAAGTCTCATCATAGTCAACTCCTTGAATTTGTCGAAACCCTTTTGCGACAAGTCGAGCTTTATAGACAGTAAAATTACCATCAGCATCTGTTTTCTTCTTGAAAATCCATTTGTTCTCGATAGCCTTCCGGCCATCCGGTAAGTCCACCAAAGTCCATACTTGGTTTTCGTAAATGGATCCAATTTCGGATTTCATGGCTTCTTGCCATTTATTGGAATTTGGGCTCATAATCTCTTCCTCATATGTCGCATGATCATTGGTGTTGTCCACCAACATGACACTCATAACGGGATCATACCAATCAGGAGTTGTACGAGTTCTCATTGACCTACGAGGTTCTGTAGCAACTTCAACCGAAGTTTCATGATCATCATCATTAACTTCCTCTCTTATTGGTGTAGGCGCCACAGGAACTTCTTCCGGTGCTACGCTACTCGCAAGTTCGAGAGAAGGTTCAAGAACCTCGTCGAGTTCTACTTTCCTTCTAGTCACTTCTTTCGAGAGAAATTATTTCTCTAGAAAGGATCCATTCTTGGCAACGAAGATATTTCCTTCGGATCTATGATAGAAGGTATACCCAATAGTTTCCTTTGGGTATCCTATTAAGACGCATTTTTCCGCTTTGGGTTCAAGCTTGTCCGGCTGTAACTTCTTTACATAGGCTTCGCAACCCCAAACTTTAAGGAACGACAATTTAGGTTTCTTCCCAAACCATAATTCATACGGTGTCGTTTCAAAGGATTTAGATGGTGCCCTATTTAAAGTGAATGCGGTTGTTTCTAATGCATAACCCCAAAATGATAGCGGTAAATCTGTAAGTGACATCATAGAACAAACCATATCTAAGAGAGTTCGATTACAACGTTCGGACACACCATTACGCTGTGGTGTTCCCGGCGGTGTCAATTGTGAAAGTATTCCACATTTCTTTAAATGCTCGCCAAACTCGTAACTTAGATATTCACCTCCACGATTAGAACGTAGAAATTTAATCTTCTTGTTACGTTGATTCTCCACCTCACTTTGAAATTCCTTAAACTTCTCAAAAGTTTCGGACTTATGTTTCATGAAATAGATATACCCATATCTACTCAAGTCATCCGTGAAGGTAAGAACATAATGATAACCACCGCGCGATGCTACACTCATTGGACCACACACATCGGTATGTATGATTTCCAATAAGTCCGTAGCTCGCTCCATCATACCAGAAAATGGAGTCTTAGTCATTTTACCCATCAGACATGCTTCGCATCTTTCAATTGATTCGAAATCAAGTGATTCAAGAAGTCCATCGGAATGGAGTTTCTTCATACGCTTCACTCCAATGTGACCAACACGACAGTGCCACATATAGGTCGAGTTATCGCTCAATTTCAAACGTTTAGCTTCAATGTTATTAATATGTGTATTTCCACTATCGAGATTCAATAAGAATAGACCATCTATCAAAAGTGCATGTGCATAAAACATATTACTCATATAAATCGAACAACCATTATTCTCGGACTTAAACAAGTAACCGTCTCGCAATAAACAAGATCCCGATATAATGTTTATGCTTAACGCCGGCACCAAATAACAATTATTTAAGTATAAAACTAATCCCGATGGTAGATGAAGAGGTAGCGTGTCGATCGCGATCACATCAACATTTGATCCATTTCCAACGCGCATCGTCACCTCGTTCTTCGCTAGCTTCCGTTTATTTTGTAGCACCTGTTTCGAGTTACAAATATGAGCAACCGAACCAGTATCAAATACCCAGGCACTACTATGAGTACTAGTGAGATACACATCAATAACATGTATATCAGATCTACCTTTCTTCTTGATGTTGCCGTTCTTCAAATCCGCCAAGTACTTTGGGCAATTCCGCTTCCAGTGACCCTCTTGCTTGCAGTAAAAGCACTCAGTATCAGGCTTAGGTCCAGCCTTGGTCTTCTTCGTCGGTGCGTCAACTTTCTTACCACCCTTCTTGAAGTTTCCCTTTTGCTTAGACTTGCCTTTCTTGAATTTGGTGGTCTTATTGACCATCAACACTTGGTGCTCTTTCTTGATCTCCACTTCTGCAGATTTCAACATGGAGAAGAGTTCTGGCAACTTCTTGTTCATGCTTTGCATATTGTAGTTCATCACAAAGTTCTTGTAACTTGGTGGTAGTGATTGGAGGACACGGTAAATCCCCAAAACATTAGGAATCACTATACCCAAGCTTTGGAGTTTGTTTGCGTGCCCAGACATCCTAAGCACATGCTCACTGACGGAGCTGCCCTCTTCCATCTTGAAGTTAAAGAACTTTTCAGAAGCCTCATAACTCTCAACTGCCGTGTGAGTCTCAAATATCAATTTGAGTTCACGGACAATATCATGTGGGTCATGGTTCTCAAACCTTTTCTGAAGCTCCGATTCCAAACCATACAAGATAGCACACTGAACTGTGGAGTACTGATTCTTCCGAGCGAGGTAAATGTTCTTTACTTCATCGGTAGCATCACCGCAGTGGGTCACCCAAATGCATCCAAAGACATAGGTCAAATTACCAGCATTGAGGACAATCCTCAAATTGCGGAACCAATCCGCGAAGTTGCTTCCATTGTTTTTGAACTTTTCTTTCTCTATGAACACATTAAAATTGATGGTAGGGGCCGCCATTGATCTACAACATATTTGCAATAGTTTAAACTAAGTTTATGACAAATTGAGTTCTAATTAATAGTTA
The DNA here is from genome assembly GCA_030063025.1 of Avena longiglumis. Classification (NCBI taxonomy): domain Eukaryota; kingdom Viridiplantae; phylum Streptophyta; class Magnoliopsida; order Poales; family Poaceae; genus Avena; species Avena longiglumis. Next base: position 440,726,180 of record CP125973.1, on the reverse strand, counting down.
AATTAATCTAGGTGAACTACCACTCAAAACAATATCCCTCACATTGTTTTAGTGATCACACGAACCAAATCCACCACATCAAAAACGATCATCACGAGAGTTGATATAGCTTCAATGGCGAACAATCGACATGTTCATCATATCTACTATATGATTCATGCTTTACCTTTTGGTGAACCGTGTTCCGAGACGATGTCTGTACATGCTAGGCTCGTCAAGATCAAACCTTAGCTTCCGCATGAGCAAATCTGGCTTGCTCACGTTGTATACACTTGCAGAATCTAACACACCCGATCATCACGTGGTTCTTCGAAACAACAAGCTTTAGGAACGGTTCTTACTAAGGATGAACACTTTAAAACTTGAAAGTGCATGAGGGATCATCTTATAATGCTACCGTCGTTATCTAAGCAATACAAGATGCATAAAGGATTAACACGACATGCAATTCATAATATGTGATATGATATGGCCTTTCTTCCTGTGCTTCCGATCTCCATCTTCAAGCACGAACATGATCTCCATCATCACCGGCATTGCATCAAGGTCAATGAAGCCGCTCCATGGTTGCCGTCCACCAGCTTCTACTATTACAACTACTTTGAATAGACACGCGGGTCTTAAAAGAATTTAAAGACAACCATATGGCTCCTGCCGGTTGCCAACTTACAATAAGGATCATTGCATACATCAAATATAATCACAATCATGGCCATATCACATCACAACACACCCCTGCAAAACAAAGTTAGACGCCTCTAATTTTCTTTGCATATTTTATGTGGTTTGGGGCTTTCAATAAGTGTCGATCTAATTACAAACAAGAACCACAACGTTGATGTTTGAACTATCAAGTGCCCGTTGTAAATTGGATCTATACTATAATGGGATAGACAGACACCCGCAAAGCCACTTATGCAATACAAGTTGCATGTTGAGCGTGGAGCAAGTCTCATGAACGATGTCATGTAAGGTTAGCCCGGGCCGCTTCATCCCATCATACTGCAAGATGCAATGTACACAAGAAGCAATTGATAATAAAAGCACCACCGCCCACAATGACCATTGTGTTCTACTCGTGCAACAGATCTACATATAGACACGACTTTGATACCACTGTAGGGGTTCGTAGCATGGAAAACAAAAAAAAATCTACTGCATGCAAACAAACAAGCCAAGATCTATCTACTAGATTGTAGCAACGAGTTGATAGAGGAACTCACCCTCGAAGATTCCAAAGCGGTTAACGAGAGCGGATTCTCGTGGGTGATGTAGTCGTACTCTTACCGATCTCAAGATCGTGTAGACGATCCTTCCGGCGCTGCGTTCCGGCAGCGATTCCGCAGTCGGTCACACGTTCGGTACTCAATGAATACCTTCCTCTCCCTTGTTCCAGCAGGCAGCGGAGGTTGTAGCACTCTCCTCGCGATTTCGGCAGCACGACGGCGTGGTACCGGAAGTAGAGGGGAGATCTCGCAGGGCTTCGCCTTAAGCCGGAGCGAGTATGGTGAACTATGAGAGATGCCTTGGCGATCTAGGGTTTAGAGGGCCCCAAGGGAGGAGGCAAGACGGCGGCTAGGGTTAGGGTTCACCCCAACTCGGCAAGTTGGTGGTGCCCTAGGCGGCGGCAGCAGCAGGGGTGGTGGCGCCGGCGGCTTAGGGTTAGGGTTTCGGGGTGTGAGAGGTGTAGGCTAGAGGGGGCACCCTCGCCCCTTCTTTTATAGGTGGGAGGGCGCCGGCCAAGGGGAGGGAGTCCTCCCCAAAGTCGGCCTCCTTGGCCGGCGGGTGGAGGGATAGGAACTCCTCGCCAAGTAGGTTTCCTACTCTCCCTCCACCAAGCAAAACTGCCGTTTGACTTTTCAAATTGGCGTTTGACTTTTCAAACTAGGATTTGATTTATCCCTTTATTTTTCTCAGCCATGATACCTAGTACATGATGCAACCATTCCACATTGTCATGACACATTCATGTACCCTTCCCCTCCGGAGTGTCGGACCTTCCGGACCCTTCTAGAACATTCCCGATGAAAACACCGGAATCATTCCCCAACTCCGAAACAGGACTTTCCTTATATGAATCTTATTCTCTGGACCATTCCGGGTCTCCTCGTGATATCCCGGATCCTATCCGAGACTCCGAACAACATTCAGTATCTTACTCATCATTCCATAACTACTCAACAACATCGAATCCTTAAGTGTGTCTCCCTACGGTTCGTGAATTATGCGGACATGATCGAGACACTTCTCCGAACAATAACCAATAGAGGAATCTGGAAATTCATATGGCTCCCACATATTCCTACGATTAATTTGCGATCGAATGAACCACTTACATACGATACTAATTTCCTTTTGTCTCACGATAGTTTACTTATCCGAGGTTTTGATCGTCGGTATCTCTGTATACCTAGTTCAACCTCGTTACCGATAAGTACTCTTTTCTCGTTCCCGTGGTATTTGATCCCTTGTGATCCAGTCACATGCTTGCAAGCTAATTGGATGACATTCCACCGAGAGGGCCCAGATTATATCTATCCGTCATATGGATGGACAAATCCCACTCTTGATCCATGTGTCTCAACCCATACTTTCTGAACACTCAATGCCACCTTTATAGCCACCCAGTTACGGTGTGGTGTTTGATGTCATCAAAGCATCCTTCCGGTGATGGTGATAAGCATGATCTCATGGTCGAAGGAATTAGGTTACTATGTATCAGAAAGCTTATAGCAATTGAACTATTAAAATGACTTGATCTTTATGCTACGCTTATCTATAGGAGTATCTCCATGATACCATTCTCCTAATGATATGATCTTGTTGTTAATAACATCTCAATGTTCATGATAGGGAAACCACAATCATCTATTAACCAACAAGCTAATATTATGAAGAGGCTTTTACTAGGGACTCTAATCTAGTTTACAAATCACACAAGTATTAATGTTTCCTAGTTAATACTATTATAGCATGAATGTAAACATTTATCATAAACACAAAGATATAATAATAACTACATTTATTATTGCCTCTAGGGCATATCTCCAACAAAACCCACCCCAGGCATGGCCCCGGCCTGGCCGCGCCTGAGGGGGGGTGTTCCCCCCTCGAACTCCGTCTCCGTCTTCGCCTTGTTTCCATGTCAAAATCTTCCTTACGCACTGAAAATTCGTAATATATACCCCCCGGGTTCCCCGAGGTTCTTGCGTCGTGTTTTCGTTTCAATCTATTTCTGTATCGCGCTACCGTCGCAAGCATTGGTTTGGTGGCACAACCTACCAAGTTTAAGAAGACAGCACGGATGTATACAGGAGGGAGAACTCCACGTCATATCCTCGCTCCACACACACTTCCTCCTAGTACCCCTTGTTCTAACCGTGCAGGGAAGAAACACTCTAATTTGGAAGAATGGAGAAAGAATAACAAGGACTGGGATCCTCAGTCCGAGTTGATCATGGGCTGCATTGAGCATAATTCGGAGTTAATTCGTACTCTGACCTTCGATATGAAGGATTTGAGGAAACTTATTGAGGAGCTTATCAAGAGAACACCACCACCGAAGGAGTAATTCGTCATCAGGTTTGGCATCCCCTTGGCTTGTTCTAAGCTTGGGGGACTGTCGTGGTATCACCACCATTATCTTTTATCTTTTACTTTTTTAGTGGATCCATATCTGTGGTAGAGAGGTTATATTATAGTTTGGTTTGCATGTGGAAGTATCTCTCCTATAGTTGATTATCTATGTATCCCTTGGTGTGAGTGCCTTTATTGAATATTAATGAGAAGTCTCATCTTTTACTTTTTTCACTTCTTATTTTAGTTTGCAACCTCTATTATATGATGGATCTTGTTGATCAGTGTTGGCACCACTTTGGGATCATCAAGTGGATATAAATTGGTTTTGGCAAACCGAGTTATGGTCAGTAGCATTACTATGAAAGATAAAAAGAAAGAAAAGAAAGCTTACAGGTATTTTGTATCATTTGTTTTCTTTCTTGTTGGCTCATAAGCTTAGTATTCTTTATTTAAGATTCTTTTGTGTCTTCAAGGAAGATTGCATGTTTGGCTTTATTAATTGTATGTTTGCTTGTTTCTTTCAACTCTCTTGCTTGCTACCCAGCCTTGCTTGTCAAAAACCTGTTTTGAGAAGGCATACTTCTCATGTTTCCAAAATCCTTTGAACCAAAACTTTTTCCACTTGTGTCCACCATATCTACCTAGTAGTTTTTTCTATTCCAAGCAAATTCTCAAGATTCATCTACCTTTCGAATTAAAAAGTATTTTGTTATGAGAAAACTAGTTAGTAAAGCTCTCACGAACTTGATGGCACACCTTATTTACTTGCCCCTAATAGACTTAAACCATTGTGAACATCGAAGTTGTATATGCTTGCATCTATACGTTGGAATTAGCAAAATCGTGCTATCACGGGGAACGTTTTCAACATTGCACCTGTACTCTGTACATAGTTGATACTGTGCTCTTTTGTCTATGGATGTCAATAGTGTGAAATAAAGAGGGAACTTGAAAGTCCATGGAGTGTGTATCCTGTCTTAGAGAAATGCCTGGGTCGCTAGCCTAATCCATGCTTAATCATGGTGGAAACTTGCAGCATCACCATAGTGAGTCATCTATGAAGCATCCTCAATAAAAGCTATGCACATAGTAAATAAAAAGACCGTTGAGATGCTCATTGTCTGCTTGCCTTGTCATTTTGGTTATGGGAAAGCTCCTGTACCATTTGCAAGGGGTAGCCCGTTGGCGGTTCTCAATGATATGCAAATACTTACAATGACAAGAACTTACCTTTGACCAAAGTTGAGTAGCATGAGGAGTGGCCCTCATATTCAAGGGACATTAGATTGCCAACTTATATTTCGTCAAGCATATACTCCATCTTTGTTCACTTTAACCTTAATCATATCAAGATGCTTATTATGGGGGCAATGAGGGCTCAAATCTTAAGTACCATAATATTTTGGAAGCTCTTTATGACTTGTAATCCCTGCTACCCTCTAAGAAGGGACCTTTCTCCTAGTTACCAGTTGATTTAGTAAACCTACCTCCTCTCCATCTCCAGCAAGCATTTGAGTTTGATGTGTTTCAAGCATTCATATGGTGATTTATTCAATCATGTTCTTTATCTTCCTTGTTTGCACAAAACTCTTATCTATTGAGTATTACTTTGAGGTATTACTTATGGATTTTTATGCATGTTGGATGATTCCTGGAGGATGGACTGCCGGAGTCTGGATTCTGATGGAAAAGAAGTCATTTCGGTGCAATTTCACAAAGATCAGAAAAATACCAAAAAATATGGAAACATATTATTTTACCAGAGGACGAAGGAATCCAGAAGAAGGGACGAAGAAGGGCCTCCGGGGGCCCACACCCCTCCTAGGCGCGGGCCCTCCTGACCCCTCGCCTAGGGAAGGTGTGGCCCACCGGCCCGGCCTCCGACTCCGCCCCTTCGCCTATATCTTCCCTACGAAACCCTAAGCCTCAGGGAGCGACCACTGATAGATTTGCGCTGCCTCTAGGGACAGAAAACACCGAGAGAGAAAGATCTCTCCAGCAGACATATTTCTGTCGGGGGAATTCCTTCCCAGAGAGGGGAGACCGTTGCCATCAACACCGTCATCAAGCTAGGCTTCATCGGGATCATCATCATCATCCACACCATCATCTCCACCAGCACCATCATCACCACTCTGTCCCGCTGTAACAATTGTGTTGTATATTGCTTTAGTTCTTAGGGGAAACTTTTGTAGTTGATGCTTGTGAGTGGAACCATTGGATTATTGTTTATGTTAATATTGTTATCCATTATCATATCATCTTTGATCTTGATCCATATGATGTCTTGTGAGTAGTTCGTCTAGTTCTTGAGTACATTGGAGAAGTCATGTTGTTATTAGTGGATTTGTGTTGAGTTATTATTCAATGGTTTAGTATTTAAGTTGTGGTGCTATTCTTCTAGTGGTGTCATGTGAACGTCGACTACATGATACTTCACCATTTATGGACCTAGGGGAATGCATTGTGTATTTTGCTACTAATTGTGGGGTTACCGGAGTGACAGAAACCTGAACCCCCGTTAGGACACCTTTGCACAAGGGAGTGTAGGATCTCAGAGTTTAAGGCTGTGGTTAGATTTATATCTTAATTACTTTCCTGTAGTTACAGATGTTTGCAGGGGGTTTAATCACAAGTATGTATTAGTCCTATGAAGGGTGGTACGTTAGCACAGGTTCACCCACACAACACTTACAATACCAGAGAAGAGTACTCAACTATTTGAAGCGAAAGCACTTGACAGTATTCCCATGTGTCCTTGAGAACGTTTGGTACTTATAAGTATTTCCACCGACTTGTTCTTTGATAAGAAAGGATTGGGCCACTTGCTCTGTTTGTTTGTTACATTTGTTACTTGCTCCTTGTTTTGTTGTCAGAAAACCACTAAATATCCGTTTTCTAAGTATTCACAGGGATTTCCTGCTCCATACCACTGTTCAGCACCTTCTGCTCCTCGTTGGGATCGACACTCCTATTTATCGAAAGTACTACGATACACGCCCTATACTTGTGGGTCATCAGTCATGTAAAATGCAGGATGTGCGGCTGAATCATAGATGTTGATCGGACTGAAAATCAATTGAGTGAGACTTAACATAATCTCATTCAACTGTTGCTTAGCAAAACCAAACTAAATTTTATAGACATGGGTCATCAACCCGAAATTAAGTGGATCGTAACCCATGTACCAAATTATTTTTGACCCTTGTTCGCTCGGAAGAAGACCCTCGATCCCGTTCCTTGACGCAGACGACCCTGATTTTTGGAAACTATGATCAATTTTCCTTGATCCGACCCCATCAATCAATCTTCCTGTCCCTCATAGATCAATCTCATTGGCTCATTGTTGCGTGCAGCGGAAGGCTCTCTATAGTTCTCCCGCTGCATGTTACAGTATCACCGCGGCATGGATGTATTTGGCTGTTTCGATTATGTACCGTCCGCTGATCATCTTAGAGTTCACCCCAAGTTCTCCACACGATCTCATATAGCTAGCATGATATAGCATGTACACGGTAGTTGATCTCCGATTGTAATCTCACCTAACTCTATACATGAACCCTATATATACATGAATATACATACGAGGCATGCGATCAGCAGCTGTTGGGGATATGCTATATGGGTATCCTTATAGCATGTCTCTTATCTGGCTAACCCGGGTGGCCCATAGTCGGTAGCATGGCCTATGGCTTGCTGGGCGGCCCGGTTAGATGGATCTAGAAGGGAGGCCCATGCCGGATAAAGGAAGGCTATGGTGGAGGCACCAGCGTACCCGGAGCCTTGGAGTACAAGATACACAAGACTAGTAATAGACAGTATAGGACTCTAACCTGTCTGGCTAGGACTTTTCCCTATAACCCTAGGACCTGGCGACTATATAAGTCGGGCCTATGGGAGCCTTTAGGGCACGTTCATAGATCAAATTCATACACCTCGCAAAGCGAACCAATCCCTGTAACTCGGCGTATTGCCCTTATAGTGATTTATAGCAGGAGTAGGATTCTGCCACCATTGTTAGATCTGAACCTGGGTAAGTTGTGTTACCTCGTACCCGTCAACCGTCCGCCTTACCCCACGTCTCTAAACGCGCACTATGAGGACCCCTCCATGGCGTACTCGTCGGCAATACCACGACAGTTGACGCCCACCGTGGGGCAAGAGGCGCTTCAGGCTCTCGGGCGAGGACCAAGATCTTCGTGGGAATCGGCGAAACCATAGCCATCTGTCGCGTTCTCTTCCCCGACAACGTTCTGATCGTACCTCCCGACGAGTTCTGGATCCCGGCGAAGACGAACCCTACGCGGTGTTCGATCCTTCCTATCAGAGACATCGACCTCTTCATCGGCGAAACCGACTCGGGCACTAGTTCCCTGGGAGTCGGAGGAGCATCAAGACCCGCACGGACCGCCTACGGGCAGGATATGTTCGCGGAAGGATCGATGTCGGATCTCTCTTAGGGGTTTGCCGGCAAAGTTCGGAAAGCACCAAGGCCCGCACGGAGCGCCTACGGGAAGGATACGTTCGCGGAAGGATCAATGTCGGATCTCTCTTCAGAGTTTGCCGGCAAAGATCGGAAAAATTCAAGGCCCACCCAAACCGCCCCTGTGTAGGATATAAAGGTGGAAGATCACTGCAAATCCACCGGCTTTGTCCGTGCGTCTGGACAGCAGAGATCCAAGTTCGTCGGCGTGGTTACCATCTTCGATCTGGCGCGATGCGTTCAGAGAGAGGGCGAAAACCCCCGCGATTACCTGGCCAGGTGGCTCCGTATATGAGCCGATCTAGCCCACTACCCCGATGATGACGCTTTGTATCACTTCGTGGAAGGACTGGACCGCGGAACGCTTCTCCGACATTCTTTAAGACAGCAGCAGGCAACAGGACGCCTTACCCTCGAAGAGATGGTGAGCACCGTCAACAGCTACGCGGCAGCTGATGCGGCAGCCCAGATGGAGCTTGCGCTCAGAGATGGCGAACCTTCGATTCAGCAGCCGCCGCCACCGCCTCCCGCCGCCATCGTCGCAGCAGCACCACCACCTCCAGTAATCGTCGAGGCCGTTGCACCTCCACCGCCCGTCATCGAGGAAGTTCGGGCACCCTTCAACTCTGTCATTAACGCGCTTTATGCTGATTTCAGTGCAGATTCAGAGGAGATAGACTTCAGTCTAGAAGATCTAGACTCCGCTATGCAGGAGATGGAACAGGAGTACTCGCGCGACGAGCAATCCAACAACGCCGTCACGTCCCGAGGGGTGTTCGTCACCATTGGGATGGCGATGGATGAAGATCAACCCGGACGAGATCCGCCTATAGCGCTAGAAAAGGGGAAGGGGCCACTTATTGCTGCTGATGATGATCGCGCAAAGGTCATGCCTCCTCCGCCTAACCCAGTGCAGCATCCGCAGGAACTCGGCACCGGCCCGAGCAACAACAACACTGCAAACTTGCCGCCTCCAGCATCTACGTCTGCAGCAGCCCAAGTTACTCCAACTGATAGAGTGATGTACGGCAATCTCCTTGTCGAGCCACTAACCGTTGCTCATATCCGGAACATGACCCAGCTTGACGAGAAGCGCCAGCAGCTGCTAGAGGAAGCGCAAGCCATCGCGGAGCAAGGTGCTAAACTAGATCGAGATCTGGTCAATGCGCAAAAGTCCATAGAAAAATCTAGAGCAATAGAGGTCGAGTACAAGACTCTGCTACAGCAGAAGAAGGCTAAGAAAGCTCCGGCTCGCGTCATCAACGATCCTGGTGTACGGCGCAACCTAGGATGGTCTCCCTCGAAGCCGGCACAGGCCAAGTCATACATTGACAGTGAAGGCAAGCAGGTGATGCGCACCCCACTCCTTAACTTTGTCGTCGCCAAGACCCTTCTAGAGCAGGATAGATCGCCCGAGGCAGTGGAACACGTCTATGACCTAGTGGCCAAGGCGATGAAGCAGCAGGAAAAGGCCACCTCTCAGAGGCATGAGTCTGACCCAGCGCTCTGCCAATCTAGTCAGTACAGGCCGCCAAGGGACAGATCTCCTCTTGACGTCGGGTCCCAGACGGGTTTATCAGAATAAAGACGGAGCGATGCGCGCAACAGGAAGGATGCCATCCCCATATCCTCCGACCACGGAGAAAATGCCCAACCTCGTCGCCCATCGCCACCGCCCCGATCTCCCCGACATCGCGAAGATTACAAGGCTCACCATCATACGGATATGCACCCACCAAAGCAGTGCGGCATCGTCATCCACGACAACGCGGAGCAGACCCGTCATGACGGAGAGCGCAACCAAGGACACAAGGGCAGGTCACGCCATGACCCTCCGCGTCCGACAAGCAACCGTGACAGGCGCGAGGCGTCGCAGGAGGGTAACAGCAAAAAGGCTAACCCACCGCCACCTCCGCCTCCGTCACCACCAAGCAGTCACCATGGCGGAGGGGGCCCGTGTCGTTCACGCAGCCCATCCCCTGTTGACAAGAAGAAGAAGAATCGGGAGCCATACGATGCACGTTCGGGGATCGATAAGATGCACGAGGCCCGGGAAGGACCATACCTGGGACCACATTGCTTTGGACCTGCAATACAGTCTGCAACTTACCCCAAAGGTTTCCGGATTTACAAGACCATCAAGCCCTATGACGGCACCGCCAAGCCAGCCACATGGTTGCTGGACTACGGCAACGCGGTGGAGATTGTCGGAGGCAACCCCAACGTCGCCGTCAAGTACCTCCCATTAATGTTCGCGGGCACGGCCCGTCAATGGATCGACGACTTGCCGGAGAAATCTATCTACAACTGGCTGGACATGCAAGAAGCGTTCACCAAGAACTTTGAGGGTACATACAAGCGTCCCTGCACCGTAGGCGATCTACAGCGGTGCGTGCAAGAGAAAGACGAGACATCTCGCGCCTACCTCTCCCGCTGGCTGGATATGAAGAATTCCTGCGCAGGAGTGCATGCTCAGACCGCCATGGCCACCTTCATCGATGGGTTGGAACGGGGCATGTTGCTCCGACATAAGCTGAAGCGCTTGCAGGACAATCACCAGCTTGACTTGAACCAGATGATTCAGTTGGCTAGTGAATTCGCAGCTGCCGACGACGATGCTTGCGGCTCCTTGCCGGCAACGGCCGTTCCAACTCAAGCTCGGAGGAACAGCAGTATAAAGCGGAAAACCGCTCTAGAAGAAAAAGCAATCTACTGACATGGTCGCTATGACTTTTGTAGGACGAGGCGAAGGCGGACAACGTGGCCGAGGAAGGGGAGCCGGTCGTGGGCAGCAACGAGGAAGTGAAACCACCTCAGCGCCGCTCCACGTTCCCCAAACCTACGAGGAGTACCGCGATATGTCTTGCCTCGTACACCTCGATGCCAACGGCAAGGCCACCAATACAAATCGACACTGCAAGGTCGTCAACGACCTCAAGGAAGACCCGGAGTCCGGCTACAAGCAAAGTCGGAAGAACAGACCGCGAGGCAAGGGCAAGGGGAAGAAGGAGGAGGAGGAGTCCAAGGATTCAAGCGACATGGACGAGGACGTTGACCCCAAGCACGCCGCCAAGAGCGACGACAAGGGCAAGAACCCCTTCACAAAGAAGGCCCCAGTCTACCACACTTTCCTTGGCAGCCCCACCGTCCGACAACAGAATACCTCTATAAGGATCCTGATGGCTACTCTCCCCCCAGTACCTGCACTGGTCGGAGGTTCCAATAACTTGGGACAGGACGGACTACCCAGACCTTATACCCATGGAGAACCAGTACGCCATGGTCATCAACCCCTTGATTGACAACGTGGAGTTCACCAAGTGTATGGTGGATAGTGGAAGCAGCATCAACATCATGTACCTGGATACACTACAGAAGATGAACTTCACGAAGGCAAACCTAAGGCGGACCAACACCATCTTCCACGGTGTAGTTCCTGGTCGGGAGGCTCGGTCCCTTGGGTGCATTACACTTCAGGTTGCCTTTGGCGATGTTAATAATTACCGTCAAGAGCGCATGACCTTCGAGGTGGTCCCCTTCAAGAGCGTGTACCACGTCATATTCGGCCGCGACATATTCCACACGTTCATGGCCAAGCCATGCTTCGTCTACAACAAACTCAAGATACCCAGACCAAACGGCATCATCACCGTATCCAGAAGCTTTACCAAGGCAAGGGACTGCAAGATCAACGAAGCAGCCGTTGCAGAAGCTGTCCTCTACAGCGAAGAATTCAAGGAGATCCAGAGCAAGGTCGATGACTCAGAGATGCCCGCATTGAAGAAGCAGATCTCTGACTCCGCTCCTGTGTTCAAGTCCGCCATCGAGACCAAGCCGGTGGAACTTGTGGTAGGCGATGCCTCCAAGGTCACCGCCATTGGGACGAACCTGGATCCCAAATAGGAAAGCACGCTCGACGAGTTCCTCCGTGAGAATAGGGACATCTTTTCCTGGCAACCTGCCGATATGAAAGGTGTACCAAGGGAACTTGCCGAGCACATCTTAAACATTGATCCAAAATGCAAACCAGTGAAACAACCTCTACGACGCTTTGGAGATGCGAAGAGACGCGCCATTGGCAAAGAGATAACTAGGTTACTTAAGGCTAGATTTATCCGAGAAGTCCTTCACACCCAATGGGTGGCCAATCCTGTACTTGTCCCCAAAAAGGGAACCAATGAATTAAGAATGTGCATTGATTACACCGGCTTGAACAAAGCATGTCCCAAAGATCTGTTTGCTTTGCCTCGCATTGACCAAGTCATTGACTCGACGGCTGGCTCGGAACTTTTTTGTTTTCTCGATGCATACTCAGGATACCACCAGATCAAGATGAGGAAGTCGGACCAATTGGCCACTTCGTTCACTACCCCATACGGCACGTTTTGCTATGTCACGATGCCCTTCAGGATGAAAAACACAGGTGCTACCTACCAGCGGACAATGCAACGTTGCCTTCACGACCAAATTGGTCGGAACGTTCGCGCCTACGTGGACGATATCGCAGTGATGTCTAAAAAGTCAAACGACTTCATCTCCGACTTAAAAGAAACCTTTGATAATCTCCGAAAATACAACATGATGCTCAACCCTAAGAAGTGCGTCTTCGGGGTTCCAGCCGGCAAATTATTGGGCTTCATCGTTTCCCAACGTGGAATCGAGGTCAACCTGGAGAAAATCAAGGCCATCCTAAACATAAACCGTCTGACATGCCTAAAGGACATTCAACGACTAACAGGTTGTGTTGCGGCAGTTAGTCGGTTCGTCAGCCGACTTGGAGAGAAGGCTCTGCCGTTGTACAAGTTGTTGAAGAAGGCGGACAAATTCACGTGGACGGACGAAGCAGATGCAGCATTGAAGCAGCTCAAGGAGATTCTTTCCTCAGCGCCCATCCTTGCAGCACCCGAGCATGGTGAGCCCTTGTTAATTTACATGGCGGCAACCAACCGGGTTATCAGCATCGTCGTCGTGGTAGAGCGGAAGGAACCAGGCTATGAGCACGGAGTTCAACGACTAGTTTACTACGTGAGCGAGGTCTTGAAGGAGTCCAAGCAGTGTTACCCGCACTACCAAAAGATAACTTATGGAGTATTCCTTGCTTCTCGGAAGCTGAGGCATTACTTTCAGGAGCACCCAATCACAGTGGTGAGCAAGACTCCACTGTCCGACATCATCAATAATAGTGACACTACAGGAAGGGTCGCGAAGTAGGGCATTGAACTTGTCGCCTTCGAGATCACCTACAAGAGACGCGACGCTATCAAGTCACAAGCCTTGGCGGATTTTGTTGCAGATTGGACGGAGATGCCAGACGCTACTCCGTTGCCAGAACCAGAGTACTGGGTGATGCACTTTGACAGATCAAAGCTGCTCAATGGCTCAGGGGCTGGTGTATTGCTGAAGACACGAACAGGAGACAAGCTACACTACGTTCTGCAGATCCACTTCGAGGCTACAAACAACATGGCGGAGTATGAAGAACTCATTCACGGACTACGTGTAGCCAAGGATATTGGCATCAAGCGCATAGTTTGCTGTGGAGATTCTGACTTGGTTGCCCAGCAGGTGGCTGGCACCTGGAATGCGTGGAACCCTATGATGGCGGCATATCAAGACGAAGTGGACGAGATAGCCAAGAGATTCTTGGGCTACGAAGTCAAGTATGTGCCTAGGGAACAAAACGAGGCGGCTGATCTGCTCTCTAAGCTAGGATCAGGGCGCAAGCGAATTCCGCCAGGAGTTTTCCTAGAGCACCTGCGCACACTATCCGTGAAGGGAGCCGCCATCGACAACCCAGATAGAGTTGACTCTTTCGTCAACATAGTGACTAAGGCCCCTTCGGCTTGGACAAAACCGTTCATGGAATACCTCGAACACGTAACTTTGCCCGACGACAAAGTCGAAAGACGGCAAATAGTACGCCGAGCAAAGGATTTTACCATAATCAATGGGCAACTCTACAAAAGGAGCACTACTGGTGTATACCTAAAGTGTGTTTCCTAGCTAGAAGGTATGGAAATCCTACGCGAAATCCATATCGGAGATTGCGGGCATCACGCCGCTCCTCGATCGTTGGTCGCGAAAGCCTTCCGGTAAGGTTTCTACTGGCTGACCGCGAAGGCGAGCGCCGACAAGCTGGTTGAGACATGCATGGTATGCCAGTACTATTCCCGACAACCACATGTTCCTGCTGAAGAACTACGAACAATACCAATAACTTGGCAGTTTGCAGTATGGGGGCTAGACATGGTGGGACCGTTACAGACGGCACCTTGTGGGTTTACACATCTGCTTGTAGCAGTTGACAAATTCACTAAATGGATAGAAGCTAAACCCATTAGAAAGCTTGATGGGGCAACTTCCCTCAGGTTCGTCCGAGATCTAGTGGTGAGATTTGGTCTCCCACATAGCATTATCACCGACAACGGCGGCAATTTATCACTCGGAGAAGTGGAGGCATATTGTTGGGAGAAAGGCATCCGACTTGAACTTGTATCTGTCTCACACCCACAATCCAATGGTTAGGTTGAGCGAGCCAATGGATTAATTCTGCAGGGAATCAAGCCACGTCTTGAGGCACCGCTCATAGAGCAGCTGGAGCCTAGGCGAAAGAATTGCAATCTGTGCTGTGGAGTTTACGAACTACACCCAACAGATCCACCGGCTACACCCCTTACTTCATGGTATATGGAGCAGAAGGCATCCTTCCTTCCGACATCCTCCACGATGCACCAAGAGTTGCCGCCTACGATGAGGATGACGCTGAAGAATCTAGACGCCTAGATGTGGACCTTCTCGAGGAAGAGCGCGTTTTGGCATGCCAAAGATCCGCCATCTACCAGCAGAAGCTACACAGCTACCATAGTTGCCGCGTTCGGCATCGCTCGTTTAAAGAGGGGGATTTGGTGCTCCGACTTAAGCAGAAGAAGTCACACAAATTATCCCTGCTATGGGAAGGACCGTTCATCATAAGCAAGGCGCTGCTCAATGGGTCTTAATACCTTGTTGACAATCTTGAACTAAAGGATAGACCCAATGAGGATCATAAGCGTAAGCGACGTGACCCGGATGATGACTACCCGGAGCTTGATCGGCCATGGAACATAGCACAGCTATGTCCTTTTTACACTTAGCATTTTTTTTATCTAATTGTGTACCTCTTATATGATCAATGAAATAAAGCTCTCTGGTTCACTCATATTTTTGAGTCTTTTACCTCCTTTAGTGTTCATTTTTGGATCATGTAAAACCTTTATGCACAAGCTTTGCGTTTGCACTTGTGAAAATTCCGCCTATGGGCGTTAGCTTAAGTTTTCTGGTCTACACGTTCTTTGTTGTTTTTATGTGGATTCTGGAGTAGTGAATTTTGGCACTTATTGTCGGCGATTTTGTGCTCAGGTTATTGATGGTGCCATTGGGCATCATCACCTAAGCGCATGGTTCCGACAACGAGTCTT
Source organism: Avena longiglumis (assembly GCA_030063025.1). NCBI lineage: Eukaryota > Viridiplantae > Streptophyta > Magnoliopsida > Poales > Poaceae > Avena > Avena longiglumis. The sequence continues at coordinate 440,710,661 of CP125973.1, read as the reverse complement.
CCGACTCATGAAAAGTCAAGCATACGAACCAAAGTAATGGATAAGCCAGCACTTGCTTAAAAAATATGTACATGCTGGAAACTAGTTCTTAAGTAGCAGGAAATAACAACCATTGTTTTCCGCCTTCAGTTGCATCATCAAGTTTTTTCCGCGCATACACCAAAGGTGAAACAAATATTACAAAGTTGTTTTTCATTCCTTTGGCGCAGGAGACTTGGAAGCAGCATCGTCACCAGCCGGAGAATCACCCTCAACGTCGGCACTGTGGTGGGACTCGAAGGAGTCTTGGTTGACGCTGTCGATGGTGTTCATGGGCACGAAGACGTCGATGTCCACCAACTCGGCAACTCTGGTGTCATAACCCGCGAGTGACGACAGGATGGCTTCGTGATCAATTTCTTTGCCGTCATCGTCAGCGTCGGGGATACCAGAGGTCACCGTATCGATGTCGGCATCTTCATAGTGTGCCTTCACCATTGACAACGCCATCCTTGCGCTAGCCCGTGCACATGAAGCTTTCCAGCTTGTGATATGCTCGGGGGCTCGGCGCAGAATCTCCGAGTACTTCGCCACGGAATCCGAGGCCTTGATGTGTATTTGGAGGGGCTTGGCAATCTCTTTGGCTTGGGTGATGGCGGTGTTGATGAAGTTGCCGGCAAGAACCATGCATTCCTTGGCTGGAGGAGGCGATCTGGATAAACCCATAGGAGCTGCAAATTCCAACAAGAAACGCATGAGTTCAACAATTCAAAGTATCCAGACTACAGAAATACAAGGCGGAGGAAACTTACTGAAGATGCTGGCCTCAGCTTGCCAGAGGGTGTCCGCCAAGGATTGTTTCTCTTGTTGGAGGAGCTTGTACGCCTCACCATGGCGGTGATTCTGCTCATTGGCAGCACGCTTTTGATCTTTCAAGATCGCGATCTCCTCCTTCAAGCGGTTTATTTCCTCGGCAGTGGAGTCTTGCAAGGCCTTCATTGATTCTTCATGCATTTTCAACATTACTTCCCTCTCCTTTTTAAGGATCTTGTTCTTGTTGTCCAGCTACTGGATGTGCTTGGACTGCTCGACACTGTCCTTGGCCTTGGCAACATGTTCTGCAAAGTCGGAGAAAACAAAGTACATAGTAAGTACTCGGAGAATGAAGGCACAAAACCAAGACGGAATGTGCAAAAAAGAAAACAGACTCTTGTTTTTGATGATCTGTTCCTTCAAGATGGAAGTTTTACCCTTTTTGGCTTCAAGATCTGTGCGCATCTTCTGGTACTTGTCATTGGCCATTCCCCTCCGAGCATTCTCGTTCTGTGGAAACAAGGAAAAAAGTTAAACCGTTGTTTAGTCTACTTGGAGCATCTAGTCGGAATCTTTCCACCTAGACGCTCGGGGGCTACAACGAGAGTTTTTTACTTAGCAATATGCTTAGCTTTTCTTTAAGCATCTAGTCGGAGCTAATTCAGTTCTTGATTAGAAGCTTGGGGGCTACAGTATAAAGTTTTTAACTCAGAAAATGCTTAGCTTTTCTTTAAGCATCTAGTCGGAACTAATTCAGTTACAACTAGAGGCTTGGGGGCTACAGTATTGAAAATTATAAACACTGCGTATGCTACTCTTAAAGCATATAGTCGGAATAGTTCATTCCATCTAAATGCTTGGGGGATACAGTGAGAGTTTTTTCTAACTTAGTCACTCTTAGAGCATATAGATGCAAAACCTATGGTTTTCCGTCTACATCCTCGGGGGTTACAGTGGGATACTCATATGAAATGCAAAAGGCAAAGTACACTTACAAGTGCGATGATCTTGAGGTTTGTAGCGCTCTCGGCTAGCAGCTTGCCAAAGGAAACGCTATTTCCTCACAATATTTCTGCTTGTCGGAGGAGCTTGTAGCATCCCATTTGTCTAACAACTGTAATGCTACTTGGTCTAGTAATATATTGGCTACTTCCTATATATAATTGTTGCATCATAATTATATCATGCTCATGTCATCATGCCACCTTGCATTTGAGCATCATATAAAACCCTTTTGATTTGGTTCTTCTCTCATATGCATTGTAAATTGTATTTGCCTCTTGATATTGTTTTTGGTTCTTGATATATTGTGTAAATGCCCAAGATGAGTTGGGGGCATATCTTTTATTCCACTCCACCACCTTTCTTTCACCATCTTAAAATTCCACCACCCTAGTCATATATGAGCCATTTTTTCTTTGGCTATTTAATTCTAGCTCATATGTGATGGTGTGGATCCATTCTATGTCTACATGTCCATATATGAAGTATGTTGTTTTCACAATAATAATTATATGGAGCCTCATGGCCACCTTTGCATGTCATGTGAGTAGAATCTTCCTTTTACCTTCCATATGGGTGTTTTGGCTAATTGAGCTTGTTTGAATATAATTGTGGCCAAATAAACTTTTAGTGGAATATATACACTAGCATGGCCTATTATATTCAATCATGATGAATCCACCATTCCCATAAATTCATCAAGCTTGTATCTAGTGGGTTGGAATTTGTTCCAAATAATGGTGTGCATGCATGTAATAAGACCCCTTGTGTACTATAGTTGTTTTTACAACTAATAGAAGTGGCCATCCACATTCATGCATGCCCCATGCAACATCACCATCCCCTTCTCCCTTATCCATTCATGTGAGTTTATTTGAGCATTTTTCAATTGTTTTTGTGCTTTATTCACTTGAAACCTCCATGCTATCTCGTGGTTTTCCCCCTCTCTCTAAATCCTCTATCTAAGATCCTAACCCTAATCACCTACACCTCTACCACCACCTATCACCTTTCCCCTCTCATCTCACCCTCTCTCCGAAACCCTAAACCGAGCCATACTCCCCTCTCTACAAACCCGAGTTCCCTTCCTCTCTCTATCATGCATGCCCCACATGGCAACCCCTCTCCCTGGCCCACACCCCATCTACTCCCTCTCTCTACCCCAACCCTAAACAAACCCTAGCCCGAGCCCCCCTCCTACCCTAGCTCCATGCCACACCCCTCCTCTCTCTCTCTAGCTCTCTCCCTGCCACAGCAGCCCCACCCGAGCCTACCCCTCTCTGGCCTCACCCTGCCCCACCTGGACGTCCCTGTGCCTGCCCATGCTGAGCCCCAGCCCGATCACGTGCTCGAGGAGGAGGGAAAGGTGGCACCCGAGCCACCTTTTTCCTCTACCCACTCCCGCACGCCACCTCCTCCCTCCCTCTCTGCTATAACTCCTTCTCCACGGCTCCCCTGTCGTCCCCAGATCCGCCCCAGGGCCCTGCCCTCTCCCCTCTCTTCTCCATCGCCACCGCCTACCCCAACGCCGGCCACCGTCGGCCTCCACCGTCCCTTCTTTTTCCAGCCGGTGGCGTGGCGATCTCTGGTGTCGAGGAAGACCGCACTGTACCCCTGCTTCACCTGGACCGCGCCAGCGAGGAGGAGGAGGCCTGTACCCCCTGCACGCCGGCGCGCCCCGGCGAAAACCCTAGCCCGCCGTTCGCCTGCCTCGTCGACGCCCTGCTGCTCCCCAAGCTGATCTGACACCACCATCCTCTCCTCGGTGAGCCCCTAATCCTCCCTGACATGCTCCGCCTCGCTGTCGCCGCCTAGATCCACCGACCGCTTGCCGACGCCACCGCGCTGCGTTGCCCGTTATGCCAGACGGCGACGCCGCATAGATCCCTATCTAGCCCGCGCCCTCCTCCCCATCAACTACCGGCCTTCTACCGCGGCTCCGCCTCTGGCGCCCGCGTCGCGGATCGATTCTCGCCCGCTGCCGGCCAAGGCTGGCGTTCCGTCTGAGCCGCAGAGAAGAAAACGAGTAGCCGTGCTTGCACATACCCCCCCAAACCTTTTTCCTCATCCCGCACTCCTCGCGAGCCCACCTGTCAGCCGCACTAACCTTTTTGCAGAGAGGCCCTCTGCTTTTGTAACCCGTAACCCGCGCTCCAGGCCCACACTGCTGTTCGATGCCTAGTCAGGTGGCCCAATTCTTGTTGTGGCTAAGTTTTGAGTACAAAAAGCTTTTCTGTTTTCTGTTTTTAATTCAAATCTTTTCAAATTTAAATCAATTCAAAAATTCAAATTAGATTTATAATAACTTTTAAAATACAAATCCAAATAATACAAATGATATATGTTTTTAGATCAGAAAAATGTGAGGATTTCAAATATGCCATCCAAAATATATTTTGGGAACTTAAAATTTCAAGTTGAATTAAATTACAATAGAATGCCCTTTTCTTAATTAATTAATAACTTTTGACTTATAACTCCAAATTTAACAAATGATGTGTCTAAAATGATTAGCTCGACGAGACCTTTCTGTTTATGCATTCCATGATCTGAATTGAAGCATGCATCATATAAATATTGAATAATCATAACTGTTTATGGGAGTAAAACATGCCTAAATACATTAACCAAGTGTTTTATTATTGTTTCTCACCTCACCCATGCCATGCTATTTTATTGCCATGCAAATTGTGCATCATTCATCATGGCATGATTGGTTTCTTGTCGCATTTTATTCTTATGCTTGTGCCCTTTATTTATGTTGGCCCTTGTTTGTTTGGTTCTTCTTCGAATAGACGCTGAGCAGGGGATATACCAAGAAACCCAGGAGCACTACCCAGATCCTTCTCTCGCTTCAACTGAGCTGCCAGGCAAGCACTACCACATGCTTGCATACATATAGTACCTATTGCCTCTATCTTATTCTTGCATCATTGAGTCACGATTGCATTAAATTGAATCCCAAGTATTGCATAGCCTATACTTTTAAACCCTACCGAAGCTTGTTCCTCCATCCCATGAGCCATTACTACAGGAGTTCTTTGAGCCATGCGAGTCGTAGAACAGCATGTGTAGCGTATGTGAGAGTCTGATGGATAACGAGGTACCTAAACAACTTAACCTGAGTAGTAATGGGATAACTAATGAAAGTAGCACCGGTGAGCAATATCTGCTATTTGGTTTTTCCTGCTCACTTGTGTCCCGTAGGACCCTGAGTACTTGATTCCTGTTCCTTGAATATTCGCGCTATCCACATCCGGGAGGCTTATGGGACCCCCTGAGCCAGAGCTTGATTCATTCTTATTTCTTGGGGCCACAAACTAGTTTGAGGTTTTATTTACTATCATGTACTTATGCCATGCTTTACTACTTTATTTAAATTGTGCGAGGAGCACCTGTACTGTTTAGGGAAGCGGAGTGTTTTCGCGGTATCGACAAGCCCAGTCACATTTTTGGGTTCCCAGTCATTTACAGCCATTGACGCAAACCTTGAGTCCGTCTCGGAGTCAGCTAACTTCGTTGCGGGTGTACTCAATGGGGTGGCCCCCTGAAATATTTCTGAATCCTGTGATTGCTTTGTCGTGAAGGCCTCGTTGGGTTTTGATTTGGTTTTTCCGAGGTTGATCGAGTGTGTGTTGCTATTTGTGCACCCTGCAGGTAAAACTTTCAAAGCCGTGTCCGCGGTTATGGACGACTTGGAGCACAGTTTCTCGATCATAGACAAGCATAACTAAAGTACCGTTTTTAACTTGACTAAATAACTGAGTAGTAAATAGTGCAACACTCATGGAATGGATAATAAAACTGCCAACGGTTGGGGGGGGGTTGTTCGTCCGCTTCCTCGTTGGTAAGCGAGGAGGAGGATGGATCTGTTGATATTGCTGTTATAACTGTTGTCATTAATTCACGGACATCCGTCTATCTTTGGTTAGGCGGATGGTTAGCGGGTATCTATAGAATTGTTAGGGATTATCTTTTGTTGCAATTGCGTCACCCTAGGTTGTATCCCCTTTAGAGGCATAAAGACTTGTTGAGTACCCCTAGGGTCTCACACGATAAATTGTTTGATTCAGATGGACAGGTACACTCACAAGAGGGATACTGGGTGGAGGAGGCGGACGATGTGGGCAACGATCATTCGGTGTAGAGATTCCGGGAACGGGGATCCGTGAGATCTGTGGGCGGGATGTGTTTATTTATGGGGCATCTTATGCCGATTTGCTTCTTATCCGTACTCGGATCTTGTTTGCCACTCACTTTGATACACGGTGTTTGATGTATGAGGAGATATCCTAAACTATTATATCTATCTAGGACATTTGAATCTTGCCGTATGGCGTTGCTATATTTCCTTTCTTTTTAGATGGAATGGGTCTGATGTACTGTTGTATGGTGGCTTTCATACATACTCATTTGTGTATGTAGTTGATCCCTTCGCCTGCCGATTACGCCGCCCGTTCTTGTCCCGATGTTTGGAAATGGTTGGGATGGCCGAAAGGTCTACCTGTGAGTGGCATTTGGGCCCCACCGTACTATTTCAACCATTTCCGCTCATCCAGGCTTGTAACTAGGAGCGTAATTCACCGAGGTAGTTACAATTGGTATCAGAGCCATCCCGCCCTTCAGGGTCTCAGCCAAATGGTCGTTGTCAGTCTAGCAAATATTTTTGGTAGTTATGTATACTAGGGAAAAACAAAACGTGAGAGTAGGACTGCTTCCACTTTTCTTCTTACCCACCCACCCACCCTTTTCTGGTAAGGAAGTGTAACGTTTTCAATCCTCTTCTTAAAAGTTCAAACTAGGATTCACGTGTTCTGGGTTTCCGTAGTACCATAGGTTGTGTGTTTGTGTGTGTGTGTAATTCCTTGTCTATCTGTTGCATCCAAGTTGTTATCACAATCGGCCTTTTGGTTATCAACTGTTGGTACATTCCATACCGACAGGCTTTTGCAAACCGACGCGATCTATCTGATTCGTTGTATACCGCCGCGATCTGTCTTACTCTTTGTTATCCGACGTTATCTTGTTTGGGGTGTTCGTTTCCGTAGTTACTAATCTTTAGGTTCATCGTGATAAGAAGCGGTTAGGATATGTGTTCTACTTATTCATGTGCGGAGTAATGATTTGAGTGCGGGATGGAGTCGCGACCATACCACTACTCTTATCATTCGCTTTTGTATATTGAGTTGGTAGAGTCACTAATCTTGATTCGTTTAGTGATTTTGCGCATCTACTGGTATTTTAATGCCGAAATTTGTGAAAAAAAAATTCTTTGATATATCTGTGTATCACACTCCTTTTCAGTCGTGTGCGATATGCTTAATATCTTCTAGGTGCTTTGAACTTTGTTGATATTTTAATATCATCTTAGTAAGCTGTATCCTTTAATCTTGGTTAATTCCATCTTGGTACTATTTTGGATTATTATTATTCTCCATTATAGTACTGACTTGTGTTTTATATCAATCACAGGATGGCACCACCACGCCGTTCTGATGAGGACATACCACCTGAACTGGGGTCCGCGTTGTCAAACATCGCCAATGCCTTGGCAGCAATGCAGCAGAACCAGCAGCGTTTTGAAGAGAGTGTTCGGAGGAATGAGTTTGCTCCGCTACCTCCACCTCCCAAGCGAGGAGACATCAAAAGCTTCCTGAAGTTCAACCCACGCCAATTTGATGTTTCTGATCAACCACTTGATGCTGATGATTGGTTGCGTGAGATGTCAAGGCTACTGGAGACTGCTGATGTTCCTGAGCAAGAATGGGTAAAATGTGCTACTCACCTTCTGAAGGGAGATGCAGCTCTCTGGTGGGAGAATTACCTGAAGGCAAACTGCATTGGTTTTCAGCCTACTTGGGAACAGTTCACTGGAGCCTTCAAAGAGCAGTATCTGTCAGAAATTGTCATGGAAAGGATGAAGGAAGTGTTTCTCAACCTCAAGCAGGGAAATGACAATGTCAATACCTACATCAGGAACTTCATGAACCTTTCTCGTTATGGTGGCGATGAGATTTCCGATGACAAGAAGAAGCAAAAGAGGTTCCGGCAAGGGCTCAATGCATCGATTAAATATGCAATCACACATGCAAGGCCGGCGTCTTTTCTGGAACTTCAGCATACAGCTCTGCAGGAATAAGCAAGTAGGCAAGTGTTTGAGGAGTCAAAGAAACACAACCATGATGCAGCAAGCTCTTCAGCTATGTCAGCTCCTTCTAAGCGTCGTGTTTGGGTTCCTAACACCCCACCGTCGCTCCCGGCTCCACCAAGACCTTCAAGCTTCGCGGCAAGGCCACCAAACTTCCTCACTGCTGCTCCCAGGGGCTACAACCACCACTACTGAGCGCTGGCGAGTCCCAGCTACGTTGCTCCACGTCCACCTGGTGCTTGTTTCACGTGTGGAGACTCTGGGCATCAAAACTGGAACTGTCCGATGAAAAACAAAGCTCTTCCTCCACCACCTCCAAGATCTGCGGCAAGTTCTCCTTTGGTTCGTGCACCACCACCTCGGGCTCTCAACATCAACACCAAGCCCGGGTCTACTGTTGCTCGTGCCAACTGTGTCAATGCCGCTCAAGCTGAGCATGCACCTGGAGTTGTGATGGGTATGCTTCCCGTTAACTCAGTCCCTGCACGAGTTTTGTTTGATTCTGGTGCATCGCATTCTTTTGTTTCTATCAAGTTTGCAAATGAGAATGAGTTAGCTATGGACCCTCTCCTTAAGCGGTTAATGGTCCTTTCTCCTGGAGCAACAATGGCAGCTGCTAAAATCAGCCATGGCAATCAAATTGAGATTGGTGGCTCTTCGTTCTCGGCGTCCTTAATTGTTCTGGGCAATTCTGACATTGATGTCATCTTGGGCATGGATTGGTTGACAGCAAATGCAGCTGTGATTGATTGTGCTGAACGCTCGGTTTCTCTGAAGATTCCTGAAGGCCATATAGTCTTTTCTCCAAGTCTGACTCCTGCTATCCAGCTTTTCTCTTTGGCGGCTCTGAACGATGATGCTATGGAAGCTATTCAGCTTGTTCCGGTGGTCTGTGAGTTCCCAGATGTCTTTCCTGAAGAGTTGCCGGGTATGCCTCCGGATCGTGAGGTTGAGTTTGTAATTGAGCTTGAACCTGGAACAGCTCCTATCTCCAAGCGGCCTTATAAAATGGGTCCTGCTGAGTTGGTTGAACTCAAACGTCAGCTTGATGAACAAGATAAGTTGGGTTTCATTCAACACAGTACCTCTTCTTGGGGTAGCCCAACAATCTTTGTGAAGAAGCGAGACAGGACTGGTAGACTTTGTGTTGACTATCGGGCTCTCAATGCTAAAACCATCAAGAATAAATATCCCCTTCCGCGGATTAATGATCTCTTCGATCAGCTAGCTGGAGCTGTGGTATTCTCTAAGATCGACTTGAGAAGTGGTTATCACCAAATCAAGATTCGCAAGGAAGATGTTCCTAAAACAGCTTTCACCACCTGATATGGCATGTATGAGTACACGGTCATGTCTTTCGGTCTCACCAACGCACCTGCTACCTTCTCGAGGCTTATGAACTCGGTTTTCATGGAGTATCTTGATAAGTTCGTTGTGGTCTATCTGGATGACATCTTAGTCTATTCTAAGTCAAAGGAAGAACATGAAGAACACCTTCGGTGTGTCCTAAACAAGCTTCGCGAGAACCGCTTGTATGCAAAGTTCTCCAAGTGTGAGTTTTGGCTGCCTCAAGTAACCTATCTTGGTCACGTCATCTCTGCCAAGGGCATTGCAGTCAACCCGGAAACTGTGAAGACAATTGTTGAATGGCTTCCTCCTGTTAATGTCAAAGAAGTGCGGAGCTTCCTTGGTTTGGCTAGTTATTGCTGTCGCTTCGTTCAGAACTTTTCGAAGATAGCGAAGCCTCTTACCGATCTCCTCAAGAAAGGCAAGAGATACCTTTGGACTCCTACATGTCAAACAAGCTTTGAGACACTCAAAGAGAAGCTCACTTCCACACCAGTCTTGGTTCCTCCGGACACATCTAAGCCTTTCCAGATATTCTGTGACGCCTCTTTGCAAGGATTGGGTGCGGTCCTTATGCAAGAAAAACAAGTTGTTGCTTATGCCTCTCGACAGTTGAAGACGCATGAGATCAACTATCCTACACATGACCTCGAGCTCGCAGCAGTTGTCTTTGCTTTGAAACTATGGAGGCACTACTTGCTTGGCAACCGTTGTGAAATCTTTTCTGATCACAAGAGTCTGAAGTATATCTTCACTCAGCCTGATCTCAACCTTCGGCAGAGGAGATGGATTGAAGCAATCAATGATTTTGATTTGACCTTCAACTACACTCCGGGCAAAGCTAATGTCATGGCCGATGCTCTCAGCCGCAAAGCTTATGTCAACAACCTCATGATGGAAGAACAACAGCCTCTCTTGTGCGAGGAATTCTGTCAGCTCAACCTTGAAATTGTGGAACAAGGGCATCTCCTGAACCTTCTAGCAACCCCTCTCTTGGAAGAAAAGGTTCGCTCTCGTCAGCTTGGTGATCCGCACACCAAAAAGATCATCTCAAAACTTCAGCTTCCGAAGTATGAGTCCTTCCACGTCGATGATCAAGGCACGCTTTTCTTTGAACACCGGATGTTTGTTCCGAACTACCCGGGTTTGAGAGAGCAAGTTCTCAAGGAGGCGCATGATTCTGTTCTTTCTATCCACCCTGGCAGCACAAAGATGTACATGGACTTGAAAACACAATATTGGTGGCCGGGTTTGAAACGATATTGTGCCAAGTATGTCTCGGAGTGTGATGTCTGCCGCAGAGTGAAAGCTGTCCATCAGAAACCATACGGTCTTCTACAGCCATTGAAACCCCCGGAATGGAAATGGGAGAAAGTAGAGATGGACTTCATCACTGGTTTTCCAAGGTCGCAGAAGGGCAACAATGCAATATTTGTAGTCATTGACAGGCTTTCTAAAGTGGCTCACTTCTTCCCCGTCAAGGAAACAATTTCTGGAATTCAATTGGCTGAGCTCTATATCAACAGAATTGTCTCTCTGTATGGGGTTCCGCTTGAGATCAGTTCAGACCGTGGAAGCATCTTCACTTCCAAGTTCTGGGAAAGTTTCCAAAATGCTTTGGGAACAAAATTGAATTTCAGCACAGCTTACCACCCTCAGTCGCAAGGACAAGTTGAAAGGATCAATCAGATTCTGGAGGATATGCTTCGTGCTTGCGTCATCTCTTTTGGCATGAAGTGGGAAGAATGTCTTCCTTATGCTGAATTCTCTTACAACAACAGCTTCCAGAAAAGTCTAAAGATGGCACCATTTGAGGCTCTCTATGGCCGCAAATGCAGAACTCCGATTGGTTGGTCGGGTGCAGGAGAAAGAATATGGTTTGGCCCTGACATTGTAACTCAAGCGGAGGAGAAGGTGCACATCATTCTTGAAAATCTGAAGATTGCTCAAAGTCGCCAGAAGAGCAATTATGACAGGAAGCACACGGACATGGTGTATGTCCCTGGTGATCTCGTTTACCTTCGTGTCACTCCCATGAAAGGCACGCACCGTTTTGGCATCAAAGGAAAGTTGGCTCCTAGATACATCGGTCCTTTCAAAATTCGTGGAAGAAGAGGAGAAGTTGCTTATGCTCTTGAGCTCCCGGAAAAACTCAAGGTCCATGATGTTTTCCACATCTCTCAACTCAAGAAGTGCTTCAAGGATCCCGGCAGGACCGTGGATCATGAGCTAATCAATCTCCAAGAAGATCTATCTTATCAAGAACACCCCACAAAAATCCTTGAGATCGCAGAAAGAAGGACTCGCAACAAGTCCATCAAGTTCTGCAAGGTGCAGTGGTCGCACCATTCCATTGATGAAGCCACTTGGGAGCGTGAAGATGAGCTCCGTGCCAACTATCCTACCCTCTTTGAGTCTTCTTCTTCTTCCTAGAATCTCGGGGCAAGATTCCTGTTTAGTGGGGGAGAGTTGTAGCATCCCATTTGTCTAACAACTGTAATGCTACTTGGTCTAGTAATATATTGGCTACTTCCTATATATAATTGTTGCATCATAATTATATCATGCTCATGTTATCATGCCACCTTGCATTTGAGCATCATATAAAACCCTTTTGATTTGGTTCTTCTCTCATATGCATTGTAAATTGTATTTGCCTCTTGATATTGTTTTTGGTTCTTGATATATTGTGTAAATGCCCAAGATGAGTTGGGGGCATATCTTTTATTCCACTCCACCACCTTTCTTTCACCATCTTAAAATTCCACCACCCTAGTCATATATGAGCCATTGTTTCTTTGTCTATTTAATTCTAGCTCATATGTGATGGTGTGGATCCATTCTATGTCTACATGTCCATATATGAAGTATGTTGTTTTCACAATAATAATTATATGGAGCCTCATGGCCACCTTTGCATGTCATGTGAGTAGAATCTTCCTTTTACCTTCCATATGGGTGTTTTGGCTAATTGAGCTTGTTTGAATATAATTGTGGCCAAATAAACTTTTAGTGGAATATATACACTAGCATGGCCTATTATATTCAATCATGATGAATCCACCATTCCCATAAATTCATCAAGCTTGTATCTAGTGGGTTGGAATTTGTTCCAAATAATGGTGTGCATGCATATAATAAGACCCCTTGTGTACTATAGTTGTTTTTACAACTAATAGAAGTGGCCATCCACATTCATGCATGCCCCATGCAACATCACCATCCCCTTCTCCCTTATCCATTCATGTGAGTTTATTTGAGCATTTTTCAATTGTTTTTGTGCTTTATTCACTTGAAACCTCCATGCTATCTAGTGGTTTTCCCCCTCTCTCTAAATCCTCTATCTAAGATCCTAACCCTAATCACCTACACCTCTACCACCACCTATCACCTTTCCCCTCTCATCTCACCCTCTCAGAAACCCTAAACCGAGCCATACTCCCCTCTCTACAAACCCAGTTCCTTCCTCTCTATCATGCATGCCCCACATGGCAACCCCTCTCCCTGGCCCACACCCCATCTACTCCCTCTCTCTACCCCAACCCTAAACAAACCCTAGCCCGAGCCCCCCTCCTACCCTAGCTCCATGCCACACCCCTCCTCTCTCTCTCTAGCTCTCTCCCTGCCACAGCAGCCCCACCCGAGCCTACCCCTCTCTGGCCTCACCCTGCCCCACCTGGACGTCCCCGTGCCTGCCCATGCCGAGCCCCAGCCCGATCATGTGCTCGAGGAGGAGGGAAAGGTGGCACCCGAGCCACCTTTTTCCTCTACCCACTCCCGCACGCCACCTCCTCCCTCCCTCTCTGCTATAACTCCTTATCCACGGCTCCCCTGTCGTCCCCAGATCCGCCCCAGGGCCCTGCCCTCTCCCCTCTCTTCTCCATCGCCACCGCCTACCCCAACGCCGGCCACCGTCGACCTCCACTGTCCCTTCGTTTTCCAGCCGGTGGCGTGGCGATCTCTGGTGTCGAGGAAGACCGCCCTGTACCCCTGCTTCACCTGGACCGCGCCAGCGAGGAGGAGGAGGCCTGTACCCCCTGCACGCCGACGCGCCCCGGCGAAAACCCTAGCCCACCGTTCGCCTACCTCGTCGACGCCCTGGTGCTCCCCAAGCCGATCTGACACCACCATCCTCTCCTCGGTGAGCCCCTAATCCTCCCTGACATGCTCCGCCACGCTGTCGCCGCATAGATCCACCGACCGTTTCGTCAAACGCTCACCGTGCGCGTCGTTCGCCGTTGTCTGCACGGCGTACGCGCCGCATAGATCCCTATCTAGCCCGCGCCCTCCTCCCCATCAACTACCCTGGCCTACCGCAGCGGCTCCGCCCTCTGTGCGCGCCCCGCGTCGCGGGATCGATTCCCCGCCTCGCCGCGCCGTGCGCTGGCGTTCCGTCTGAGCCGCAGAGAAGAAAAACAGTAGCCGCCGCGCGTTTGCACATACCCCCCCAAACCTTTTTCCTCATCCCGCACTCCTCGCGAGCCCACCTGTCAGCCGCACTAACCTTTTTGCAGAGAGGCCCTCTGCTTTTGTAACCCGTAACCCGCGCTCCAGGCCAGCCCACCTGTCAGTTCGATGCCCAGTCAGCGGGTGGCCCACCTGTCGCTGACTGTGGCTAAGTTAGCCTGAGTAGAAAAAGCTTTTCTGTTTTCTGTTTTTAATTCAAATCTTTTCAAATTTAAATCAATTCAAAAATTCAAATCAGATTTATAATAACTTTTAAAATACAAATCCAAATAATACAAATGATATATGTTTTTAGATCAGAAAAATGTGAGGATTTCAAATATGCCATCCAAAATATATTTTGGGCACTTAAAATTTCAAGTTGAATTAAATTACAATTGAATGCCCTTTTCTTAATTAATTAATAACTTTTGACTTATAACTCCAAATTTAACAAATGATATGTCTAAAATGATTAGCTCGACGAGACCTTTCTGTTTATGCATTCCATGATCTGAATTGAAGCATGCATCATATAAATATTGAATAATCAGAACTGTTTATGGGAGTAAAACATGCCTAAATACATTAACCAAGTCTTTTATTATTGTTTCTCACCTCACCCATGCCATGCTACTTTATTGCCATGCAAATTGTGCATCATTCATCATGGCATGATTGGTTGCTTGTCGCATTTTATTCTTATGCTTGTGCCCTTTATTTATGTTGGCCCTTGTTTGTTTGGTTCTTCTTCGAATAGAAGCTGAGCAGGGGATATACCAAGAAACCTAGGAGCACTACCCAGATCCTTCTCTCGCTTCAACTAAGCTGCCAGGCAAGAACTACCACATGCTTGCATACATATAGTACCTATTGCCTCTATCTTATTCTTGCATCATTGAGTCACGATTGCATTAAATTGAATCCCAAGTATTGCATAGCCTTTACTTTTAAACCCCACCGAAGCTTGTTCCTCCATCCCATGAGCCATTACTACAGGAGTTGTTTGAGCCATGCGAGTCGTAGAACAGGATGTGTAGGGTATGTGAGAGTCTGATGGATAATGAGGTACCTAAACAACTTAACCTGAGTAGTAATGGGATAACTAATGAAAGTGGCACCGGTGAGCAATATCTGCTATTTGGTTTTTCCTGCTCACTTGTGTCCCGTAGGACCCCGAGTACTTGATTCCTGTTCCTTGAATATTCGCGCTATCCACATCCGGGAGGCTTATGGGACCCCCCTGAGCCAGAGCTTGATTCATTCTTATTTCTTGGGGCCACAAACTAGTTTGAGGTTTTATTTACTATCCTGTACTTATGCCATGCTTTACTGCTTTATTTAAATTGTGCGAGGAGCACCTGTACTGTTTAGGTAAGCGGAGTGTTTTCGCGGTATCGACAAGCCCAGTCACATTTTCGGGTTCCCAGTCGTTTACAGCCATTGACGCAAACCTTGAGTCCGTCTCGGAGTCAGCTAACTTCGTTGCGGGTGTACTCAATGGGGTGGCCCCCTGAAATATTTCTGAATCCTGTGATTGCTTTGTCGTGAAGGCCTCGTTGGGTTTTGATTTGGTTTTTCCGAGGTTGATCGAGTGTGTGTTGCTATTTGTGCACCCCTGCAGGGTAAAACTTTCTGAAAGCCGTGTCCGCGGTTATGGACGACTTGGAGCACAGTTTCTCGATCATAGACAAGCATAACTAAAGTACCGTTTTTAACTTGACTAAATAACTGAGTAGTAAATAGTGCAACACTCATGGAATGGATAATAAAACTGCCAACGGTTGGGGGGGTTGTTCGTCCGCTTCCTCGTTGGTAAGCGAGGAGGAGGATGGATCTGTTGATATTACTGTTATAACTGTTGTCATTAATTCACGGACATCCATCTATCTTTGGTTAGGTGGATGGTTAGCGGGTATCTATAGAATTGTCAGGGTTTATCTTTTGCTGCAATTGCGTCACCCCAGGTTGTGTCCCCTTTAGAGGCATAAAGACTTGCTGAGTACCCCTAGGGTCTCACACGATAAATTGTTTGATTCAGATGGACAGGTACACTCACAAGAGGGATACTGGGTGGAGGAGGCGGACGATGTGGGCAACAATCATTCGGTGTAGAGATTCTGGGAACGGGGATCCGTGAGATCTGTGGGCGGGATGTGTTTATGTATGGGGCATCTTATGCCGATTTGCTTCTTATCCGTACTCGGATCTTGTTTGCCGCTTCCGCCTGATACTCTGGTGTTTGATGTATGAGGAGATATCCTAAACTATTATATCTATCTAGGACATTTGAATCTTCCCGTATGGCGTTGCTATATTTCCTTTCTTTTTAGATGGAATGGCTCTTATGTACTGTTGTATGGTGGCTTGCATACATACTCATTTGTGTATGTAGTTGATCCCTTCGCCTGCCGATTACGCCGCCCGTTCTTGTCCCGATGTTTGGAAATGGTTGGGACGGCCGAAAGGTCTACCTATGAGTGGCATTTGGGCCCCACCGTACTATTTCAACCATTTCCGCTCATCCAGGCTTGTAACTAGGAGCGTAATTCACCGAGGTAGTTACAGAGCTCCTCAAGACCGCATGTCGGAGATGACGGTACTCCTCCAGGAACCAGAGTTGTGTTACTCGGCGTAATCGCCGGGTAAACTATCTTCGGGAACTCGAAGGGTTTCTGGGGAGCAAGGGCGCCGCCTTCGGCAGAGGTACCAGCTTCCACCACCTCCTTGCCGCCACCGATGGCATCCTTAGCCGGAGCTTCAGACATTTGTTGAGCGGTGCTCTCCTGCGTCGCCTGCTCGCCGACAACAGCGAGTTCGGTAGAGGCGCCAGAATCCACTTCCATGACGGAAGGTCATGGTTCCTCCTTAGCTTGTGAGATTGTCGGGGCAGACGAAGGCTTGACGGCAGGGGTAGCAGGGGCGATGGCGGGGGAGGCGTCACGATGCAACATGTCTTTGATATTTCGAGAAGCCCCCAAAGTTTTGGAGGTCTTCTTGAGGCTGGTCATGGCTTTCTTTCTGAAACGTGCAAATGCATAAGTACAGGAACAAGATAGACAAATAGACAATGTCGGAAAATGAGAAGCTTACACTAAGGGGGGTGCTTGGGCAGAAATCCCGGTGGCTTTTCTCTTTTCCGCCTCCAGGGCGGCGGTAGTCTTTTTGGAGGCTCCACCCTCCGTCTTCTTCTTCTTGCCCCCGTCGGCAGCGTCAGACGTGGAGCTCTTCCGCTTTCGCGCCAATGGGACATCGTCGTCGGACACGGCTGTGACTTCATCTTTGGATCGTAGATTTGGGCAGCCAGGTTGCCCTCCTCTAGATCGCTAAGCTGTTAAAGTAAGAAGTCACCGTGTTAGACAAAATGACATTTGCAAGACGGAAGAACTGGAGCATATGTCATACACGGAAAATAAATACCTACCTTTGGGCACTTGCCGTCTATGAACATGTCGTAGGTGATGGTGAAGCCACGCTTCTTATCCTTCACCTTGACGATGTCCTTTAGGCGGAGCTTGACGGAGTCGCTCGAGAAGTTATCCATGGAGATCCGGAGGCTATCCCTTCGATCACTGGTATACTCGTGCATATACTTCACGCGGTGCTGCAGAGGTTGGATTCGCCTGATGAACCAGCACATGGCTAGGTCCAAGCCGGTTAAACCCATCTCTACGAACCACTCAATCTTCCTTATTGCGCGAGAAGCGTCGAGGTCGGAGGGAAGGGAGGCATGGGATCTCCATGTAGAAACTTCAGCGGCGGCTCCGTCCATGAAATCTGGGTACGTAACTTCTCGGCCCGCCAAAGGAATGTTGGGGCCATAAAAGTACGTCCGCTGCCAATTCTTGCAGGAATCATGGCCGACAATGTCGAGGAACCGCCGGCCAGGTCGAATCTTGAAGCTTATGGTGCCGCAGTTCCAAAGCTCCACCTTACTATGTCCGGCTTCACGTTTGACGGTGAAGAAGTACACGAACAAGTCTAACCTAGGCCTTATCCATAGATAACCCTCGCAAAGTGCCGCGAAGTTGCTAAGCACTAGGATGCTATTGGGGGAGAGGTTATGGGGCTGGACCTTGTAGTGGTTTAAGACGGAGAGGAAGAAGTGGGAGATGGACAGAGAAACGCCGTGTACCAGCTGAGCCTTAAGGTACACCTTTTCTCCGACTTGGGGAGAAGGTGTCACCTCGTCGGCCGGCGCCGCCCGCCAGGCGAGCCCCTCCGTCGCGGGGAGGTAGCCTTCGGCAACCATCTCCTGGATGTCGCGGTCGGTGATGTCCGATCCGCGCCAGTCGCCCTTATGCGAATCTTTTTCCTCCTCCAGTGGCTCTAGCGCCGCCAAGTTTTGGTTGCCGCCGGTGGACTCGATCACCGCCGATGCGGGGATGACCAAGCCCTTCGGGGGCACGACGACGAAGCTCGCCGGCTTCGCCGCGGCTTCTCTCGACGTCGCCATGGATAGGGATGTGCTGCTGCTCGCCATAGAGTGAGGGATGGGCGGTGTAGATGGAAGCTAGGGTTTTCTCGAGGTTTCTCTCGGAGAGCTCGAGGAGGCGCACGGCTGGAGGAAGAAGATGATGCAAGGAGAATGAGGTAAAAAGTGGAAAATGCCCCACGGTTACTATTTATCATCATCGGCGTCAAGATTCGTGCAGCTTAATCGGACGGTTGCCGCGTAGACGACGTGTTCGCGAACGTGCTCGGAAATTTCGCCACGTCTCCAACCGTCACCGCCAACGGTTCGTATCGCTTGCGCGGGAAAATCGGATATGATTGCGTTCTCTGCATGTGTGAGTTACGAGGCATCGCTGACCTAAGCCTACATCGTCCTAGCTAACATGGGTAGATGAGCCGTCACATCTAATATTCCGACATAGACGGATTCAATCCGACTACGGAGGAGTACGATGGAAGATTCAGCATTTCTTCGGCTTACAAGTCGAAGACGGAGAAAGTCTTACAAGGTTCTTTCGGAGGACTACAAGATGTTGCTTGACGATTTGCCGACATCCATCTAGACGGAGCATTCCACGTGAAGAGGCAAGACGACGCAAGATCTCGGAGTTCTCCGGGGGCTACTGTTGGGGATATGCTATATGGGTATCCTTATAGCATGTCTCTTATCCGGCTAACCCGGGTGGCCCATAGTCGGTAGCATGTCCTATGGCCTGCTGGGCGGACCAGTTAGATGGATCCAGAAGGGAGGCCCATGCCGGATAAAGGAAGGCTATGGTGGAGTCACCAGCATACCCGGAGCCTTAGAGTACAAGATACACAAGACTAGTAATAGACAGTGTAGGACTCTGTATCCTGTCCGGCTAGGACCTGGCGACTATATAAGTCGGGCCTATGGGAGCCTTTAGGGAACGTTCATAGATCAACTTCAGACAACCTCGCACAGCGAACCAATCCTTGTAACTCGGCGTATTGCCCTTATAGTGATTTATAGCAGGAGTAGGATTCCGCCACCGTTGTGGGATATGAACCTGGGTAAGCTGTGTTACCTCGTACCCGTTAACCGTCCGCCTTACTCCACGTCTCTAAACACGCACTGTGAGGACTCCTCCATGGCATACTCGTCGGCAATACCACGACAGCAGCCCGTTCTTTTCCGACTTGCATGGTATCAGACTTGCATGGTATCAGAGCAAGTCCTTCCTACCTGTTCTCTTTCTCTCTAAAACCTAGATCGATCTGATCATCACCACCTCCTCCCCATAGCCACCACGACCCCTGAAGAAATCAAGCAGCGTGAGGCCAAGCTCGAAAAGCGTGACAATGATCTCAAGTCGTTGGAATCCGAGCTTGACCGCCAAGCTGAAGCCAAGGGAAAATCGCATGCCGATGCTCCTCCTTCCATCTCCTCTTCCAACTACGTCGCCTCCATCAATACTCACGTACCAATCACATTTCATCTCCAGGACTCCAAATATGCAAACTGGCAGCACTTGTTCCTCGTGGCTCTCGGCCGCTATGGCCTCACCGCTCACGTCCTCGCCGACAACAACGCCACCCTCTTCGACACCTTTCCTATGTCGGAGTGGGTGCACGACGAGTACGCCATGCTCTCTTGGATCTGTTGTTCTACCTCCCTCGAGCTCTTCGTCATCATCATGGCTCCTGGCTCCACCGTGTGTGAAGTTTGGGCCTCCATCGACAAGCTCTTCCGTGACAACAAAAAAAGTCATGTGATCGCCCTCGACGCCGAGTTTTGCAATACTCCACATGGTGACATGACCATCTCCCAGTAGTGCGCCAAGCTTAAGAATCTCTTTAACGCTCTTGCCGTCGTTGGACAGACCGTCTCGTACAAGACCCTTGTCCTCACCCTGGTATGCAGCCTCAATGAGTAGTATGCACATTTGCGCTCTTTTCTTCCATTCCAGCAACCGTTTCCTTCCTTCTTACATACCAGGTTGGCACTAGTTCTCGAGGAGGCCCAAAAGAAGACGGATGCCAAAAATGCTGCAGCTATGTCCCTTTGGGCTAGCGGCAACAACACCATCCCAAGCGCTGGGGTGAATGCGCACCACCATATGGAGGCGCCGTGTGGCATCCCGCAAAACCACTACTAGAAAATCGCGTTGAATTTGTGCATTGCATCGTCATCATCATGAATTGTTTGTCAAAAACTAATTTCGAAAACCTATTTTTGTTTTCCAAACGCCTCGTCTACGTTCAACACGCAAACCCCGGGCCTCCGGATTATTTTTGTTTGTCTACTATCGGTTTGCAAACGGTGTTTTTTTAAAACAAATAAAATTTATATTATTTTTAGTGGGGCAGTCGAACGGGCCAAATGACCCGAACGACCGCCCCAGGATTTAAATCGGACCACCTAACCCGCCCTTCTAAATCCTAAGTTCACCCAACCTATCCTACCCACCCATTCCTCCACATCACCCCAACCAGTAACAGCACGCCACCTGACCTCCTCCCTCTCCCTCACCCACTCACACGCCGCCACGTCACTCCTCACCCCCACTCCCTCTCTCCCTTCCCTCTCTCTCCCTCTCAGGCACACGCCACCACCACCACGCAAACACACTCAGACACACGCACACCACGCGTCCTCCCCAACCGGCAGCCCCTGGCCGCCCGGGCCCCACCGGTCCCACCACCAACCTTCCCCACGCGTTCGTCCTCCCCAGCTTCTTCTTCCCCCGCACGCAACCTCCCTTCCCCGAGCAGCCCTCCTCGCCGGCGACCCCAGCCGCCCTGCTCGACCCCGCCGCCTCCGGCCTGGCGCCACCGCCCACACAGGCGCCGCCCGCCGTGCCTTCCTCCGGCAGCCCCTTCCCCGGCGCTGCCCGTCCTCGCCAGCGTGCCGGCGCACCTCTCCATCGCGCTCGCTCGCTCCGGCCGTCACCACCCCAGCCTCCCCCGCATCCGGCGCCGCCCGCTCCCCTCTGCAGCCTGCTCCGCCGGGCGACCGCGTTCCCGCTCGCCTCCGCTCTCCACCTCGCGCCTCCGGCTCCGCCGCCGGCTTTCGCTGCTTCTCCGCCCTCCTTCTCCCGGGCCTCAGCGACCCGCCCCAGGCCTCCTCCCTTGGCTTGGTTCCTCCGGTGTGCGCGGCCCGCCCTGCTCTGGCCCGGCCGCCCCTCCGGCCGTCCGCGTCGCCCTCCCGCGCTCAACCCCGCGGCCGCCAAGCTCCGCCCCGCCTCCGCCCGTTCCTGCAACATCGCGCGCCCGTCTCCGCAGCTCCGGTCGCCCGCGCCACCAGCTCTCCCCGCTCGGCCACCTCCTCACCGGCCACCTCGACGACGGTCGTATCTCCGGGCTCAGCAGCATCAGCGTCAAGGCCTTCTTTCGCTGGTGGTCAATCACGGGGATCCGCGCCGATGGAGACGAGCTCGTCTTCGAGGTGGGCTCCGTCTCCGCCAAGTTCGTCCCCCAAGACGCCCAAGTCCCCGAGCCGAGGGCCAAGGGAACCATCTCGGAACGCCATGAGCTACTACCCCGACCACCGAAGACGGAACTCCAAGCACGCCTTATCGAACACCGGGAACCGCGAAGACCGAACCCGGATGGGGATATCCCGTAGGCCGATCTCGCCCTACCCTGGAACCCCGCCAAGATCGCCTCAAGGACCCGTAGGACCCCCGGTATCGAGCCCGAGTTCGCCAACGACACTGAAGACGGAACGCTAAGACCGTGCCCGGATCCAGAGTCCGAACCCGATACCGCCAAGGCCGCCGACACGGAAACACCGAGTACTTCACCCCGGACACCGAGACCCCGGTGCGACAAGTGCTTCACCCCGTAGACAAGACCGACCCGACTTGAGAACCCGACAAGACCGTCGCGATGACAAGAACGGCATCGGCCCGGAAGAATTCGACACGCCCCGACACCGAACCAAGACCTGCTTCCCGGACGCGACAAGAACTACCCCGATCCGAGACCCTACCCGGTGGCGAACGATCCGAGTCCGAACCTCGTTTCCGTCGAACCCTGGACCCCGAGACCAACCCGAACCCCGGAACCCAAGTTCGCCGAACCCTAATGTGTGACCCTTTTCCTCGATACCCTATTTTTATAAATGATATCAACTTGTTGCATATTTAATTGTCATCTCGCATGCATATCATGTGGTTTGGGGGCCTTATGCCGATTCACCTAATAATTAAATATGGGGCTCATATGCGGGCAATCCTAGTCTTATATTGGCCTCATTTAAAATTGTGTAGCGAACCGGTGATATATCCTGCCTTGTTAAACAACATTTAAATTGCGGGGGTTCTAAATAACTTGAACCATTTAATTAATTGTCGGGACCCTGGTTCCACTTAATATGACCTAATCGCAGCGCATCCTTGCCATGCCATACATCATACATGCATCATGCCGATCTTCTGCCGTTGTATTAAATACTACATCCGGTGTTTCTTCTAGTGTTTTGGTTCTTCGCGGATAAGGCCGTTGAGTTGATGTGAGCTTCGCCCCGATCTTCGGTTGAACCCTTCGACAATGTTTTCAGGCGAGCATCTCCCCCTTTCTACCTATCTTACTTTTATAGTGTTTTACTCCTTCCTGTTGATCTACTGCTATCTGTGTTGCGGTGCTTTAGTTTCCGTACCTGTGGTATACCGTGCAGCCCTATATTGCCTCGGACACATCCTATTACCTGTTGTTTGGTAGATAGTTGGACCTGCGCGTCGTAGTCGCTTGCTCAAGTGCTGTTGCGTGTCATCCAGTGCCACCGTTGTTGATGTATTGCCGCATGTTGATGTTGGAGATGATCTTAGCTTTACTTATCGTTCATTTTAATTCCTGTTTAACAACTAAAATTGAAATAAGCAGAGGCATCGGTGGGTGATAGATAATATTTTGGTTTCGAGCATACTTGTGTCCCGTAAGACCCCGAGTACTTGATACATGTTCCTTGATTTATCGCTATCCACATCCGGAGGTATATGGGACCCCCACGAGCTTGATTCATCTTATTTCTCGGGGCCACAAACTAGTTTGAGGTTTTATTTACTATCCTGTACTTATGCCATGCTACTACGTATTTAAATTTGTGCGAGGAGCACCTGCTTTATTTAGGATCGGGACACGTTTGCGGTATCGACAAGCCCAGCCACACTTCGGGTTCCCGATCGTTTACGCCGTCCACCCAAACCTTGAGGCCGTCTCGAGTCAGCTAGCCGTTCGGGATCTACTTAAGGGTGGCCCTGAAATATTTCTGAATCCTGTGATTGTTCGTCGTGAAAGCCTCGTTGGGTTTTGAGTTGGTTTTCGAGGTTGATCGGCGTGTGTTGCTATTGGTGCACCGGCGGGTAAAACTTTTGAAAGCCGTGTCGCGGATATGGACGACTTGGAGCATGATATCTCGATCATAGACAAGCATAACTAAAGTTTATTGTTATAAATTTGACTTTATAATGACTAGTAATCAGCTTCACTCTAATGGAATGGCTAATAATACTGCCCACAATTGCTTGTTTGGATTGTCGCTTGCGACCATTGTACCTGACTAGTAAGTATTGCAACTACAACGGAATGGCTGAATAAAAGTACCAACGACTGCTGGGTTTTGGGGTTTATCTCATGCTATCTGTATCTGATTAGTAATTGTTGCAACTACAACGTAATGAAGAACTAAAAGGGCCCACTGCTTATTTTATCAGGACAATTATCTATACCTGACTAGTAATTGCTGCAACGATAACGAAATAAATAAAACTGCCAACTGTGTGAGTTCCTCGGTTGACTTCCTCGTTTGGTCTCGAGGGGAAACACCAGGATGGGTTTGTTTGGTGTTAGTTTCAGGTTGGATCCGGATAGGTCATTCTTACCCCTCTCTGATAACCGCCAGTTGTATCGAGTCTCTATAGGTTGTTTAGTGCATGCTGCCGCTGCCGCTTCAGTCCACCATACCTATGTAGGCGAGGACCGCCGAATTCTAGCCTCGCCGTGTACTGGCCTCGATCGACGCTCCTCTTTTCCTTTGCCCTTTGTCGGCACCTTTTGTTTAAGCAGGTTTTGAGATCGGCGTCGTTAGCGAGGTTACCCTTCCGCTTGGCACAGGCAGGGTTATGGACGCCATTGGTTATTCTTGGGCTCTTAGCCCCATTTGCATCTTGTCCGTAGCGACGCTCTATCGTTTTCAAGGTGATTTGGATCTTTGTATATTATATCGTATTCTTGACTCATGGAGTCATTTATATATATCTGTTCTGTGGGTCCCATCGAGGACTGTTGTGTAATGTTATTACTTTGTTTTCCACCCGCACGAAAGTGCCTGGTGGGCACCTTTGAATCGTTTCTATGCGGGTTTTGGCGGATTTCGCTAAAACTTTCATAGGTCCGATTCTGAGGGTGTTACAGAGTGGTATCAGAGCTCAGCAGTTGCGATACCCCACAAGTCCAGCCTGTAGGATAACCTAGCTAATGGCCGAAGTAGAGTGTCAAAACTATTTTTGAAAATCTGTTGGATAGTTCTGATTAGGTCTGATTTTACTTCTTACCCCCTTTGCTATTCCCCTCTTATCTCGACGTGTTTTGAATCCGCTCTTTTCTCTCTCTTCGAGTCCAGGATTTCTCGTGGATGGGTTTTCCGTCGTACCTTCAGGGTTTCGCTTCCTCCTCTGATAACGGTGATCTATCATCCGGTGTTCAAGCTGCCTGAGGAATCCGTCTACTGCGGTACCATTCTTTGTTCCTTGTTTGTGCCTTCCGGTGTTTCCGACGCGACGACATCATCTACGCCAGCTCCGATGCAGAGTCTGCATCACTCCTTTGTTCCCGAACCTCGCTTGCCGAGATCTTCAGTCTGATTCCAAGAATGGTTGCACGCTTTTCCACTGATTGTGCAGAGTAATAGTTTGGGTGCGTGATGGATTGGCCCCCATGCCGACTACTCACTCTATTTACTCGCGTACATTGAAGTGGATGAGAATGCATCGGTTCCCTCTTTCTATCGAAGATAGAGGTGGCTTTATTTGTTGATACCTCTACCTTCGACCTTTTCCTCCCGGAGTGTTCTCTCGACGATCACGGACAACAACCCCTTGTTAGTGGTGTCGCGAAGCTCTACACGAAGTGAGAAGACACAGATCGACGCCCTTCCTTCCGGTACCATGAGGCGGATCTCGAGGGCGAGATCCATTGTTAGTGGTGTCGAATTGTGGCATCCCGCAAAACCACTACTAGAAAATC
The DNA here is from genome assembly GCA_030063025.1 of Avena longiglumis. Classification (NCBI taxonomy): domain Eukaryota; kingdom Viridiplantae; phylum Streptophyta; class Magnoliopsida; order Poales; family Poaceae; genus Avena; species Avena longiglumis. Next base: position 440,685,262 of record CP125973.1, on the reverse strand, counting down.
GCGTTGAATTTGTGCATTGCATCGTCATCATCATGAATTGTTTGTCAAAAACTAATTTCGAAAACCTATTTTTGTTTTCCAAACGCCTCGTCTACGTTCAACACGCAAACCCCGGGCCTCCGGATTATTTTTGTTTGTCTACTATCGGTTTGCAAACGGTGTTTTTTTAAAACAAATAAAATTTATATTATTTTTAGTGGGGCAGTCGAACGGGCCAAATGACCCGAACGACCGCCCCAGGATTTAAATCGGACCACCTAACCCGCCCTTCTAAATTCTAAGTTCACCCAACCTATCCTACCCACCCCTTCCTCCACATCACCCCAACCAGTAACAGCACGCCACCTGTAACACCCTCAGAATCGGACCTATGCAAGTTTGAGCAAAATTCGCCAAACCCGCATAGAAACAATTCAAAGGTGCCGACCAGGCACTTTCGTGCGGGTGGAAAACGAAGTAATAACATTACACAACAGTCCTCGATGGGACCCACAGAACAGATATATATAACGGCGACTCCATGAGTCAAGAATACAGATATAAGGTACAAAGATCCAAATCACCTTGAAAAGATAGAGCGTCCGACTACGGACAAGATGCAAATGGGGCTAAGAGCCCTGAAGAATAACCAATGGCGTCCATAACCCTGCCCAGGCCAAGCCGGAAGGGTAACCACTAACGTCGCATCTCAAAAACCTTAAACAAAAGGGGTGCCGACAAGGGCAAAGGAAAAAAGGCGTCAAGATCGAGGCCAGTACACGGCGAGGCTAGAATTCGGCGGTCCTCGCCTACATAGGTATGGTGGACTGAGCGGCAGCGGCAGCATGCACTAAACAACCTATAGAGACTCGATACAACTGGCGGCAAAAAGAGAGGGGTAAGGAAGTCCTAGTCGGAACCAACCTGATGCTACCATCAAACAAACCCATCCTGGCGTTTCCCCCTCGATACCAAACGAGGAAGTCAACCGAGGAACTCACGCAGTTGGCAGTTTTACTTATTCAGTTGTCGTTGCAGTAATTACTAGTCAGATATAGATATTCGTCCTGATAAAATAAGTAGTGGGCACTTTTAGTTAACCATTCCGTGATAGTTACAGCAATTACTAATCATGTACAGATAGCATGATATAAACCCCAAAACCCAGCAGTTGTTGGTACTTTTATTCAGCCATTTTGTTGTAGTTGCAATACTTACTAGTCAGGTACAATGGTCGCAAGCGACACATAAAACAAGCAATGGTGGGCAGTATTATTTAGTCATTCCATTATAGTGAAGCTGATTACTAGTCATTATAAGTCAAATTTATAGCAATAAACTTTAGTTATGCTTGTCTATGATCGAGATACTGTGCTCCAAGTCGTCCATATCTGCGGACACGGCTTTCAGAAAGTTTTACCCGGCCGGGGTGCACCAATAGCAACACACGCTCGATCAACCTCGGAAAAACCAAATCAAAACCCAACGAGGCTTTCACGACTGAACAATCACAGGATTCAGAAATATTTCAGGCCACCCTTAAGTAGATTCATAGCAAGCTAGGCGACTCGAGACGGCCTCAAGGTTTGTGGGGCATGTGGCATCGAACCCGAAAGTGTGGCTGGGCTTGTCGATACCATGTAAACGGGTCACAATTCCTAAACAGTACAGTGTGCCCCTCGCACAATCGTAAATAAAGCAGTAAAGCATGGCATAAGTACAGGATCGTAAATAAAACCTCAAACTAGTTTGTGGCCCCAAGAAATAAGACTGAATCAAGCTCTGGCTCAGGGGGGTCCCATATACCTCCCGGATGTGGATAGCGCGATAAATCAAGGAACAGGTATCAAGTACTCGGGGTCTTACGGGACACGAGTGGGCGTTCGGAAACCAAATATTGTCTATCGCCCACCGATGCCTCTGCTTATTTCAATTTTAGTTGTTAAACAGAAATTAAAGTGACGATAAGTAAAACTGGAACCATCTCCAACATCAACATGCGGCAATACATCAGCAACTGTGGCATTTGACGACACGCAACAACACTTGAGCAAGCGACTACGACGCGCAAGTCCAACTATCTACCAAACAACAGGGAATAGGGTGTGTCCAAGGCAATATACGGCTGCAAGGGATATCACGGGTACGAAAACTAGAGCACCGCAACACAGATAGCAATAGATCAACAGGAGGGAATAAAGACTATAAAAGTAAGATAGGTAGAAAGGGGGGAGATGCTCGCCTGAAAACATTGTCGAAGGTTCAACCGAAGACCGGGGCGAAGCTCACATCAACTCAACGGCCTTATCCGCGAAGAAGCAAAACACTAGAAGAAACACCGGATGCAATATTTAATAAAACGGCAGAAGATCGGCATGACGCATGTATGATGGATGACATGGCAAGGTGCGATGCAATTAGGTCATATTAAGCGGAACCGGGGTCCCGACAATGATTAGGGGGTTCAAGTTATTTAGCTACCCCGCATTTTAAATGTTGTTTAGCAAGACAAGATAAGATACCGGTTCGCTACACAAGTTTAAATGAGGCCGATATGAGACTAGATTTGCCCGCATATGGGCCCCATATTTAATTATTAGGTGAATCGGCATAAGGCCCCCAAACCAATGATATGCATGCGAGAATGACAAATCAATATGCATCAAGTTGTTATTATGTTATAAAATAGGGTTTGCGGGAAGGGGTTCACACATTAGGGGTCTCGACGATCTTGGGGTTCCGGGGTTCGGGGTCAGGGTCCAGGGTTCGACGGAGACGTTCTCGGATAAAAGGGGTAGGTCCTGGCGATTCCGGGAAGCAGGTCTTGGTTCGGTGTCGGGGCGTGTCGAATTCTTCCAGGCCGATGCCGTTCTTGTCGTAGCGACGGCCTTGTCGGGTTCTCACGTCGGGTCGGTCTTGCCGTTGCGAGGGTCTTGTTGGGTCCGCGCCATCGCGTCGGTTCTCGGCACCCGGGGTGAAGTGCTTGGCATCCTCGAGAAGCACTTGTCGCATATGTGCCCTCCAGGCCGAAGAATTGGCATGCTCGGGTTCAGTCTTGGGGCTCCGGACTCCGGGAAGGAGAATGAAAACGCCAAGGTTCGGGGTTCGCACTCGGGGTCTTCGATTCCCGTGAGGAAGAACTTGGCATCTTCGGGCTCGGGACGGAGACCTTGGCATACTGGCGAAGATCTTGTTGTCGTTAATCTGTCGTTGGCGTTGTGGTGCTTGTGTCATCCCTCGACGGAGGTTCGGTTGGATTGGTACATACACGGCACATGCACCCTTCACGCACGCGCACAGGGAAACATACAGACCAAAACGGCCAACTGCAGAGCAGCGAAACGGCACACACGGCTCGGCTAGCACGGCGCGACCAACGGCGACGGCGTCGGGGCCGCGGACGGCAGACGCGAGCGGCGGCGGGGCGGCGCGGGCGCGGCGGGCGCGCGAGCGAGCAGCGGGGACGGCGGGAGCGAGGCGGCGCCGGCGGCAGCTGGAGGCGGCGTGGTCGCGGGCACGGCCGGGCGGCGGCAGCGGCGCCGGGCTCGAGGCGGCGCTGGCGGAGAGGAAGCGCGGGCGCGGGCGAGACGGGCACCGGCGTCTGCGCGGACGAGGTGGAGGCGGTGCAGGCTTGCGCGGCGGAGGGCGAGGAACGCTGCGGCGAGGGAGGCGGGGTCGCCGGCGTCGAGGGAGAGGCGGTAGAGGCGGTGCGGGAGAGGCGGAGCTCGGGCGGGCGCGGAGGTCTTGGCGGAGCTGGGAAAGCGAGGAGGGAGGAGGGAGCAGGGAGGGAGCATGGCGGGGTAGGCGCTCGGCGGCAGGAGTTGCGTGGTCGCGGAGGAAGGGCAGGCGGTGGAGGCGCTCAGAGAAGAGGGGCTGCGTGCGGGTCGTCGGCGATGGGCAGGGCGCTGTCGGGGCGCCAGGGAGGAGCAGGGAGCGGGACACGCGGGCGTGAGGAAGGTGGGAGGAAGGGGAACGGCGTCAGGGGTGGGGCCGCGCGGGCCGCTGCGTGCTATGTGCGTGGTGGGGCTCGGTCTGGGATCCCGAGGTGGGGAGGACGGCGCGTGGGACTGTGTGCGTGCGTGACAGGGCTGGCGGTTGGTGGGGAGGGAGTGGCTGTGAGAGAGGGAGAGAGAAAAGAGAGGGAGGGGAGTTGGGTGATGTGTCAGCTTGGGGTTGGTTGGGGAATTGGGGAGGGCGACGTGGCGGCCTAGGATAGGTGGGGGTGAGGTGGCTGGGAAGGGTGGGTAGGATTATTGGTAGGTTTAGGTTTTGGGAGCGGTGTAGTTGGACCGTTTATTATTTCCTGGGGTGGTCGATCGGGTCAGTCGGCCCGTTCGACTGCCCCTATTAAAATAATTTAAATTTTTCTTTATTCTAAACAAAACTTTTGCAATCCGATATCGGCAAAACAAAATATTACGGCGACCCGCATGTTGATGTTTGAAACAAGAGGGGGCGTTTTAGAAAACAAAACGGGTGTTGCGAAAATAGTTTTGGCAACCAATGCATGATGATGACGATGCAATGCACAAATTCAACGCGATTTTCTAGTAGTGGTTTTGCGGGATGCCACACCACCTCACCTCCTCCCTCTCCCTCACCCACTCACACGCCGCCACGTCACTCCTCACCCCCACTCCCTCTCACCCTTCCCTCTCTCTCCCTCTCAGGCACACGCCACCCCCACCACGCAAACACACTCAGACACACGCACACTCACGCACACCACGCGTCCTCCCCAACCGGCAGCCCCTGGCCGCCCGGGCCCCACCGGTCCCACCACCAACCTTCCCCACGCGTTCGTCCTCCCCAGCTTCTTCTTCCCCCGCACGCAACCTCCCTTCCCCGAGCAGCCCTCCTCGCCGGCGACCCCAGCCGCCCTGCTCGACCCCGCCGCCTCCGGCCTGGCGCCACCGCCCAGGCGCGTCGCCCAGATGCCTTCCTCCGGCAGCCCCTTCCCGCGGCGCCTCGCCCGTCCTCGCCGGCCGCGCACCTCCCTCGCTGTCGCTCGTTCGGCCGTCACCACCCAGCCTCCCCGCATCCGGCGCCCGCTCCCCTCTGCCTGCTCCGCCCGGCGACGCGTCCCTTCGCCTCCGCTCTCCCACCTCGCCGCCTCGCAGCTCCGCCCGCCCGGCGGCTCGCTTCTCCGCCCTCCTTCTCCCCGGGCCTCCGCGACCTCGCCCAGGCCGCCTCCTCCCCGCGCTTGGTTCCGCGGTGCAGCCGACCCGCCCTGCTGCCGGCCCCGCCCCTCGGCCGTCGCGTCGCCCTCCCCGCCGCTCCAACCCCGCGGCCGCCAAGCTCCGCCCCGCCTCCGCCCGTTCCTGCAACATCGCGCGCCCGTCTCCGCAGCTCCGGCCGCCCGCGCCACCAGCTCTCCCCGCTCGGCCACCTCCTCACCGGCCACCTCGATGACGGTCGTATCTCCGGGCTCAGCGGCATCAGCGTCAAGGCCTTCTTTCGCTGGTGGTCAATCACGGGGATCCGCGCCGATGGAGACGAGCTCGTCTTCGAGGTGGGCTCCGTCTCCGCCAAGTTCGTTCCCCAAGACGCCCAAGTCCCCGAGCCGAGGGCCAAGGGAACCATCTCGGAACGCCATGAGCTACTACCCCGACCACCGAAGACGGAACTCCAAGCATGCCTTATCGAACACCAGGAACCGCGAAGACCGAACCCGGATGGGGATATCCCGTAGGCCGATCTCGCCCTACCCTGGAACCCCGCCAAGATCGCCTCAAGGACCCGTAGGACCCCCGGTATCGAGCCCGAGTTCGCCAACGACACTGAAGGCGGGCGCTAAGACCGTGCGGATCCGAGTCGAACCCGATACCGCCAAGGCCGCCGACACGGAAACACCGAGTACTTCACCCCGGACACCGAGACCCCGGTGCGACAAGTGCTTCACCCCGTAGACAAGACCGACCCGACTTGAGAACCCGACAAGACCGTCGCGATGACAAGAACGGCATCGGCCCGGAAGAATTCGACACGCCCCGACACCGAACCAAGACCTGCTTCCCGGACGCGACAAGAACTACCCCGATCCGAGACCCTACCCCGGTAGCTGAGAACGATCCCGGAGTCCGAACCTCGTTTCCGTCGAACCCTGGACCCCGAGACCAACCCGAACCCCGGAACCCAAGTTCGCCGAACCCTAATGTGTGACCCTTTTCCTCGATACCCTATTTTTATAAATGATATCAACTTGTTGCATATTTAATTGTCATCTCGCATGCATATCATGTGGTTTGGGGGCCTTATGCCGATTCACCTAATAATTAAATATGGGGCTCATATGCGGGCAATCCTAGTCTTATATTGGCCTCATTTAAACTTGTGTAGCGAACCGGTGATATATCCTGCCTTGTTAAACAACATTTAAATTGCGGGGGTTCTAAATAACTTGAACCATTTAATTAATTGTCGGGACCCTGGTTCCACTTAATATGACCTAATCGCAGCGCATCCTTGCCATGCCATACATCATACATGCATCATGCCGATCTTCTGCTGTTGTATTAAATACTACATCCGGTGTTTCTTCTAGTGTTTTGGTTCTTCGCGGATAAGGCCGTTGAGTTGATGTGAGCTTCGCCCCGATCTTCGGTTGAACCCTTCGACAATGTTTTCAGGCGAGCATCTCCCCCTTTCTACCTATCTTACTTTTATAGTGTTTTACTCCTTCCTGTTGATCTACTGCTATCTGTGTTGCGGTGCTTTAGTTTCCGTACCTGTGGTATACCGTGCAGCCCTATATTGCCTCGGACACATCCTATTACCTGTTGTTTGGTAGATAGTTGGACCTGCGCGTCGTAATCGCTTGCTCAAGTGCTGTTGCGTGTCATCCAGTGCCACCGTTGTTGATGTATTGCCGCATGTTGATGTTGGAGATGATCTTAGCTTTACTTATCGTTCATTTTAATTCCTGTTTAACAACTAAAATTGAAATAAGCAGAGGCATCGGTGGGTGATAGATAATATTTTGGTTTCCGAACGCCCACTTGTGTCCCGTAAGACCCCGAGTACTTGATACCTGTTCCTTGATTTATCGCGCTATCCACATCCGGGAGGTATATGGGACCCCCCTGAGCCAGAGCTTGATTCAGTCTTATTTCTCGGGGCCACAAACTAGTTTGAGGTTTTATTTACTATCCTGTACTTATGCCATGCTACTTCTGTATTTAAATTTGTGCGAGGAGCACACTGTACTGTTTAGGATCGGGACACGTTTACGCGGTATCGACAAGCCCAGCCACACTTTCGGGTTCCCAGTCGTTTACCGCCGTCCACCCAAACCTTGAGGCCGTCTCGGAGTCAGCTAGCTTCGTTGCGGGATCTACTTAAGGGGTGGCCCCCTGAAATATTTCTGAATCCTGTGATTGTTCAGTCGTGAAAGCCTCGTTGGGTTTTGAGTTGGTTTTTCCGAGGTTGATCGAGCGTGTGTTGCTATTGGTGCACCCCGGCCGGGTAAAACTTTCTGAAAGCCGTGTCCGCGGATATGGACGACTTGGAGCACAGTATCTCGATCATAGACAAGCATAACTAAAGTTTATTGTTATAAATTTGACTTTATAATGACTAGTAATCAGCTTCACTCTAATGGAATGGCTAATAATACTGCCCACAATTGCTTGTTTGGATTGTCGCTTGCGACCATTGTACCTGACTAGTAAGTATTGCAACTACAACGGAATGGCTGAATAAAAGTACCAACAACTGCTGGGTTTTGGGGTTTATCTCATGCTATCTGTATCTGATTAGTAATTGTTGCAACTACAACGGAATGAAGAACTAAAAGGGCCCACTGCTTATTTTATCAGGACAATTATCTATACCTGACTAGTAATTGCTGCAACGATAACTGAATAAATAAAACTGCCAACTGTGTGAGTTCCTCGGTTGACTTCCTCGTTTGGTCTCGAGGGGGAAACACCAGGATGGGTTTGTTTGGTGTTAGTTTCAGGTTGGATCCGGATAGGTCATTCTTACCCCTCTCTGATAACCGCCAGTTGTATCGAGTCTCTATAGGTTGTTTAGTGCATGCTGCCGCTGCCGCTTCAGTCCACCATACCTATGTAGGCGAGGACCGCCGAATTCTAGCCTCGCCGTGTACTGGCCTCAGTACTGACGCTCCTCTTTTTCCTTTGCCCTTTGTCGGCACCCCTTTTGTTTAAGCAGGTTTTGAGATCGACGTCGTTAGCAGGGTTACCCTTCCGGCTTGGCCTGGGCAGGGTTATGGACACCATTGGTTATTCTTCAGGGCTCTTAGCCCCATTTGCATCTTGTCCGTAGCTGGACGCTCTATCGTTTTCAAGGTGATTTGGATCTTTGTATATTATATTTGTATTCTTGACTCATGGAGTCGCTGTTATATATATCGGTTCTGTGGGTCCCATCGAGGACTGTTGTGTAATGTTATTACTTCGTTTTCCACCCGCACGAAAGTGCCTGGTGGGCACCTTTGAATCGTTTCTATGCGGGTTTTGGCGGATTTCGCTAAAACTTGCATAGGTCCGATTCTGAGGGTGTTACACGCCGGACGTGGAAATCCAGTCCACTACAATGGCAATGGCCAAGGCTACCGCGGCGGTGGCGGTGGAGGCGGTGGGCGCGGTCGTGGACGTGGTGATCCATGGATGTTTAATGAGTGGACTGGTCAACCCACACGCACATGCCAAACTCATCACACGGAATCTTACCAACCTCTCAACCGTGGCAGCAGCATGCATGGTGTGTTGTAGCGACAGGCCTCCTTGGTACGAGTCTTGCAAGTGCACCACAGACGTACACAACTTAAGCTCCAACAGCTGGCTTCACCAACGTACATAAGCAGACATCATCTCCCTTCAACATGCAGTATTAGAACCAGGTTCGCTTCAACGTACAGCAGCAGCACCAGCTCGACCCTGCGATCATAGTCGCCTTAAACAACATGCACTTCGCCAATAATGAATAGTACATGGATTCCGGCGCTTCATCCCATATGGCATCCGATCCAGGTAATATTCAATCTCTTACACCCTCCACTACTCATACAGTCACCGCAATGGCGTTTCTATTCCCTTTACTCATATTGCTCTCAAACACTCGCATCTCTTTCCAAACCTCTCTATCTTCGCAATATTCTCGTAGTTCCCAACATTACCAAAAACCTTGTATCTGTTCATCAATTTACCATTGATAATTTTTGTTCTATTGAATTTGATCCCTTTGGTTTTTCTGTGAAGGCCCTTCCCTCTCGAACAGTGATTCTTCGATGCAATAGCTCCAGACCTCTATATCCTATCCAACAATTAGTCATCGCCGGAGCTCACACCATCATCGCCTCCACCTCGCTTTGGCATCATCGCCTTGGACACGCGGGTAACCACACCATGCAACGTCTTCATAGCTCCAAGCATATTACTTTCAATAAAGGAGGGCCATCCCTCTGTCACGCATGTCAATTAAGAAAACATGTTAGATTACCATTTTATGCTTCCTAAACTTCCACTACTCATCCTTTTAAAATAATTCATTATGTTTTATGGACATCTCCATTTTCTAGTGTTCCTGGTTTTTGTTATTATCTTATCATTGTTGATGACTTTACACATTATTTTTGGAACTTTCCCCATCGCAAAAAGTATGATGTTTATACCACCTTCATTGCCTTCCATGCTTATGCCCGTACTCAATTTAATCTACCTATTTGTACACTAAAATGTGATGATGGTTGTGAATTTGACAACTCCAAATTAAATATCTTTTGCACCACCCATGACATTCTCTTTAGACTCTCTTGTATTTATACCTCCTAGCAAAATGGTATTGCCGAGCGAGCCATCCATACTACTAATGATGTCATCTGCACACTTTACTTCCAAGCCTCCATGTCACCATCTCTTTGGGCCTAAGATGTACATACCACCACCTATCTCATCAATATTCACCCCATAGCCGCGCTACAATTTTCCACACCATATCACTTATTGTTCGGCCTACATCCACGTTATCATGACCTCCGAGTATTCGGTTGCCTTTTTATCCTAATATCTCTTCAACCTCCCCAAATAAACTTAGTTCCCGCTTAACTAAATGTGTTTTTCTTGATTATCCTACACGTCACCATGGTTTTCGCTGTCTTGATCTTACGACTCGGCGTATTATTATTTCTAGACACATCGTGTTTGATAAAACTAGATTCCCATATACCGCTCTATCCCCACCTTCCACTCAACAGCCACCTGAAATTTTAGATCCAGCTCCAGCTCCTTTCTACATACCTAATACAATTTCACCTTCTATAAACCTACCACGTCCACATCCTTGGCTACTGAACCAAACACTCCATATGCATGCATGTACCCAATATGCATGCACACCTCAATATACCCACACCCACGGATGAACCAACCCACCCTCATTCTCCCACAATCCTAACTTTGGACGGAACTTCGTCAGCCAACCCTGTCGCCCCTGCCAGGGCTCTTACATGTACGCACTAGTCCATGTTTTCCCCTAGCATAGATACTGCCTACTCTCCTCCTTTACACCGTACATGTCTTGTCACCGGTCGTCTACCACAGCCCAGAGATCGTCTCAACTTTTGTGATATTGTAGCTTCTCCCATTCCATACAATTTGTAACATTCCAAAAAAATCTATTTTGGAATGCTATAAATAAAATTAATAAGTTGTTTGAATTGTTTGACCTTGTTGAAATTATATTGAAAAGAAACTTTTTAGGATTGTTCAAACTTTCCTAAGTCACATTAAACATAAATGGATTGGCATAAATCCAAAAACAATGTGTTATTGCATCATGGCATCTCATTCAAACCCTCAAACCAAATCTTGTGTCGAAACCCTAATTGAAATACCCAGTATCATTCATGAAGGCTCCTATAAGAAACAATACATTTGTTATATTTGATGGAAATGAATATTGTTCTTGAGAATCCCTAAAAACAAATCTGGAAATTTCCAAACCTAAAACCCTATTTTGAATCCTCCAAAATTGGCAAATAAAGCAATGTATGCAAATGGAATTAATGTCATTTTAACACTTGCACAAATATATTCTCTATACACACTAAAAGGTGTATTTTGAATTTAGAAAATTTTAGAAATTGGTTTGGATTCATTTGGATTCCTAAAACTCAAATCTTAAAAGAATTACTAAAACAGTAAATAGAAAAAGAAATATAATAAAAAAAGAAACAAAACCTATCTAACCTACCCGGACCGAGCGGCCCAGCCCGAGCCGGCCCCCCTTTTTCCCCTGGCTACCCCGCGCGCGCCTAGTAGCAAGCAGGCTGGCCCAACTAAGCGACACCGGCCCACATCTCCCTCTCTCAACCGTTGACAGGTGGGACCCACCGATCTCCTTCTTCCTCCCGACACAGGAGGCTACCGGAGGCACGCGTCGATGCCGAATAGAAATCCCTAGGATTTTGGCCGATTCGGTACAAATCGGGACCCCTCCCGCACGTAATAACCCTCTATAAATCCTTCCGCATCGCTCTTGTTTGCTTTTTCGCTTTTTCCCGAACCCTAGCCGCCAGTAGAGCTAGAATCGGATCTCGTCGGAGTCCGCCTCCGCAGGAGCTACAAAGGTCGAGGTTGCCATCTCTAGGAGCTTCCCAAAACCCACCTTTCCCCTCTATCCTTCTCACCTATCAATCCCGCTTCACCCCATGTAATTTCCCTATCCGGAGGAACACCTGAACGAGAGCTCGCTGGAGGACCGTCGGGGCCCGAGACCATCACCTGCTCGTAGACGTCGATATGGGAAGCAAAGAACAACGTTGATGACACGGGGATAACCGCAGAAACCTCCCGCATCTCGTCGACCGCTTCACCACGTCGGAAGGGCACTGGGACATCGCTGTCAACCACCGCTTGTACCCGTCGACGCCGCTTCGTCGCCACCGTCACCGCTGGTAAGTCACTTTTGTTCCTGTCTATTCGATCTCGCATCTATGGCGTATATTAGACGTAGCCAGCGAAGAGGTATCGGCCACTCACACGTCGCCACATCGTCAAGCCAAAGTCGCATGGACCAGTCAACTCTCACGTCAGCGCCCGGTCAGCGCTCCGCGTTAGTCGCCCAGTCAGCATATTCCTTTAAAAATAAATAAATAGGCAGAATATTGTGTAATCTTGTATAATTCATAACAAAAGATTTACATGTCCAAAAATAGCAAATACTATACCGTTGGATTCATAAAAATATGTAGAATATTAATATGAGATTACATCTAGGTTTTATAATATATTTGTACTGCAGAAATTTAATTCGTTTAGTAGAATTTTTAGAGTAAATAAATCATAGTAAATTATCTGTAGATCTGAAAAATAAAAATAAGGTATCTATGGTTTTATAATTTCGCATAAGAAGTTAATATGCTATTATATATTACTTTTGCTTTGTAGAATTGATGTAGTAATTTAATTAGTTTTATTATCCTTTTAGAGCAATTAAATTATAATAAGTTATTTATAGATCGGAAAAATATAAATAATATGTCCCTAGATTCATAATGTTGTTTACTATATTAATATGTGTTTAGATATGACTTTTGTCAAAGTTTTATTTTTTAAGTAATTTAAACTCTCTTAATTGACAATTAAATCATAGAAAATGATTTATAACTCCAAATTTAGTAAAACCAATATGTACTATAGTTCTGATCATATATATCTTGGAAAAATATGCACAAAATTATTTGGCGTTGTTATATCAGATGGTCTTGCAGAAAAGACTAAATTGCATTGTTATAGTAATTAAATCGTATAAAAAGGTTTGTAGGTCCTTTTTGCGTGATTCCAATTGCTACTGACTCTATATTGAAATACCTATAAAGTGGTAATTAATTCACAATTTAATATTACAAAACACCAGAATTTGAGTTAAAGTGAGTTAAACCCTATTTAAATCAATATAGTTCATTAATAAATTGTTTTATGCATTAAATGCTTTTTAATATACATAATGGGTTATAATAAGGCTCATAGAACTAAATACAACCACTATGACATGTTAAATCATCATTCATGAATTTTGATCATCATTGTTGTATTGAATGTCTGCAATGTTGCTATGATTTCAATTGTTTTTATTGGGATTACTCTATTCTCGCGTTAGATTATTCTGAGAGTGCAGTTGCTACGGAGGAATACAATCATCAAGAATATTATTAATATAAGGAAAGTTACACCACTTGTTCATTTTTTGTCCCAATTTTGATTCTATGCATGTGATCTTCAAATTCTGTATTATGAATGTGTAGGATGTTCTGATAGAATTTTTCTTAGTATTATTTTGCAAGTGCGATGATTTTTGTAGTATGCCATGAGTAGCTCTGTACTTAGGATTTTCCCTCCTAATAGGTTACCCATGTTTTTGCTAAGTGTTGTCTGCCATGATATATATATAAAGTACCATTGGAGGGTTCGAAAGACAAGAAAATTTTGTAAGTATAAAGGCTCTCTTGAGCGATCTTTTCTTCTCAAAGCCACTTTAAAATAAAACTAAGTTTTCTTCTAGGCGGAATAGTTGTCGGGTCAATGAGTGAGATTTTGGTGGAGGATGGACGCCCAGGAATCAACGAAGTCTGCCATGTTTCAGAATTCATAAGCTTCCAGTGCAACCACAATACATATGGGCTCTGTCTTGGCATAGTACTTAGTGAGAAACCTCACCTGGGCACCAACATTTGAAGGTTCTTGGCACGGTTGGATCCAGAAGGTAGAGGGGCTACTAAGGGAAAGCCTCGCCATGGTCTTGTCTATAAAAGGACTTGATCATGGATTGTGGGTAAATTGCACAAACTCTCGAGAGTATTGCAATCTGATCGATCAGTCGTGTTCACAGAAACAGAACAACATTGAGCATCTGAAGGATGGAGCCTCTGAAGGATCTTCCTCTCTCTTTTCTAAACAAAGTTTTGAAACCCCATGGCGTGAGTAATATTGCCAATGGGTAGGATTTTGAGGACTTAGTGTGTCATATCCAAGTAACTTGGTGCGTAATATCCAAGTGTCACTTGGTGAGTAATATCTAAGTTTTAGGTTGTTTGGAAACTTGGTGAGTAATATCCTTGTCTTCCATATGACCCTATTTTACTGAAGCAAATGTTTACAAAGTAGGATACAATTCTTTCTCTTTCTTCTTACTTAGAGAAAAATTAGCTTTATGTAAATGAACCCCAAATCCTACTCTAGCCTTGCATGTAGAGTTAGTCTTATTCCTTCCTTGGTGTAATTTTCCAATACATTCAAAGTATTGACCAACTCGTTTGGCTGCACGTTTCATGCGCAGAATTTTAGAGATTGTTGAAAGGTGCGCCAGGATCGCTGGTCTTCACTCAACCTCCATGTGGCATTGATGGGACTCCAAGTTGTAATTATATCGCTTTTTTGTAATAATGTAAACTCTGTATTATTTGATGCATGTAATAAAGACTTGTGTTTTACATGATATTTCATCGACCGTGAGTGCTAGCTATTGATCCAGAGGCTAGCATGTTAATCACAGGGACTTTATTTATCTGAGGTCACTACAGATGGTATCAGAGCATAAGTTGACTGTAGATCGTGACCCTAGCCTTGGAAAAGCCTTAAGAGTAATGTTTTCTAAGTTATTTAAGAAAACTCTCATACTTCTCATCATCTAACTTTGGAGTTTCAAAATTATCAAGTATCTTCGCTTCAATAGTAGAGATGACCATTATGTACTTCAAGAAGAAACTTCTCTCTAGACTACCTTCCAAAGAAGATCTTCTCAATGTTTCGCCAAGTCAGGACTTGAAGACCTTGATGAGTGCAGCAACACTTCGTTGGGAGACACAAAGAGGAAGGTATGATGAGCACAACAGCAAGTTTTCCTTCAGTAAGAAACCGAGGTTATCGAACAAGTAGGAGGAAGGAAACGTCCCAAAGGTGTTGCAAGCAATGTGGAAACCTGCACAATACAAACTCAAGACTTTGCCCCAACTAACAGTGAGGTTGTTAATCTCACCGGTTGCTATAACAAAGGATTAACAGTATGGTGTGGAAGGTGAAAGTGGTTTGCAGCAAATAAACAGTAACAGTGAAAGATGTATCAATGGTAAAGATTGGACCGGGGTCCATAGTTCACTAGAGGTGTTCTCCTTAGATAAACAAACATGGCATGCTAGGTAAACAAATTACAGCAGGGCAATTGACAGGACTGAGCAAGGCATAATAATGCAATACTAGACATAAAGATCCTATGAGATTCGATTGGGCAATACAACAATATACATAGACCGCCATCCAACTGCATCTATGACTAGAAGTCCACCTTCAGGTTATCATCTGAACCCCCTCCAGTATTAAGTTTCAAGCAACAGACAACTTCTTTAAGCAAAGTGTGTAAGGTAAACAATCCACTTGCTCCATGAACAAGATACCGTTGTTTTCTCCCTAGTGGCAACATCACATCTACAACCGTAGAGATTTCTGTCACTTCCCTTGATTAAGTAGAGGCATGAACCCACTATCGAGCATAAATACCCCCTCTTGGAGTCACTAGCAACTACTTTGCCAAGATAGCTACTAACAACGGAGAGCATGCAAGATCACAAACAACACAGACAAGATAGAATCAAAATAGACAAAACCATTAATCAATCTGACATATAATCTCAATATCCATCGGATCCCTGCAAACACAACATGCATGATTACAAATAGATTAGATCTTGATCATGAACGGAGCTCACAAGATCTATACATGAAAGCACAAGGAGGAGATACAACCATATAGCTAATACATGGACCCGCAGTCCAAGTTGGAACTAGTCACGCTTCATACCGGAGGCTGGCATGATGAAGAAGAAGGCCTCCGAGATGATCTCCCCTCCGGCAGGGGGCCAGGAAGAGCTTCAGATCCCACCCAATCTTGGGATGATGGTGGCGGCGCCTATAGATGGTTTCGTGGAATATTGACCGGGTACTTAGGGTTTAGGCATCGGGGGCTTCTTATAGGCGAAGAGGCGAGGCTGGGAGGCGGACAGGGTGGCCACACCCTTCCCAGGCGCGAGCCCACCCTAGGTCGCGCCTGGGGTGTGTGGCCACCCTATGGCGCCCCTCCGTCTCTCCTTTGGACTGCGTGTTCTCCTCTGTGAAATATTGACTTTGGCTTTTGTCCCGTCCAATTCCAAGAATATTTCCTTACTAGCTTTTCTGGAACCAAAAACAGCAGAAAACAGGCAACTGGCACTATGGCAACTTGTTAATAGGTTAGTACCAGAAAACATATGAAAACACCTCAAAGTGTAGACAAAGCAAAGCAATGTAGATACTAAAGAAGCATGGAACATAAAAAATTATAGATACGTTTCCGACGTATCAAGCATCCCCAAACTTAACTCCAGCTCGTCCTCGAGTAGGTAACTGATAAAAGAATAATTTTTGAGGTGACATGCACCATTAAAACCAAGATCAAACCATTTGCAAGCATTGAAAGTTGGGATCAAAGAACTCTAAACATGTGCATGAAATATGGAGTTCTAACAGTAAGACAAAGTAACTATGCATGCAACATGAAAGGCTACATACGAAGATCATGAATAACATGCATTGAAAAACGTTTGTTTGTTTCACATACAAAAAACATGGCATAGTGGCAATCATCTTGTCCCTCATAGAGTAGCAAATAGATGCATATGACACCTTCAGAGTTCATAAGAGTAACTAGATACAAATATCACAAGAACAAGCAATATCACAATATGCATCAATCAATAAGTTTTGGGACAATGCACATAGAACTAAGAATGGCAACTATGCTCTCTTAATGGTGCCTAAAGGTAGAAGGTGGAGACTCAATATAATAGTGGAAGAAAGGCCCTTCATAAAGGGAACCAGGGATTTCAAGTTTCAAAAAGAGCTTCCAAAAATTATGGTACTTGTTAGCTTTCAGCCCTCATTTCCCCTATCATAAGCATCTTGAAGTGATTAAGGTTAAAGTGAACAAACTATGGAGTATATGCTTGACAAAATATAAGTTGGTAATCTCATGTCCCTTGAATACGAGGGGCACACCTCATGCTACTCAACTTTAGTCACCTGTAAGTTCTTGTCATAGTAAGTACATGTGTATCATAGAGAACCGCCAACGGGGTACCCCTTGCACATGGTACATGAGCTATCCCATAACCAAAATGACAAGGCAAGCAGACAATGAGCATCGTAGCGATCTTTTTATTTGCTATTTGCATAGGTTTTTATTGAGGATGCTTCATAAAATGCTCATTATGGTGATGCTGCAAGTTTTCACCATGATTAGGCATGGCTTAGGCTAGTGGCTCAGGCGTTTCTCTAACACAAAATACATAACTCCATGGAATTACAAGCTCCCTTTTTATTTCACACCAGCGACATCCATAGACAAAAGAGCATGATATCAACTGTGTACAAAGTACAAGTGCAATGTTGAAAACGTTCCCCATGAAAACATGGTTTTGCTAATTCCAACGTATAAGTGCAAGCATATACAACATAGATGACACAATGGTTCAAGTTTATTAGGGGCAAGGAATGTAAAGTGTGCCATCAAGTTTGTGAGAGCTTTAATCACTAAGTTTTCACATAACAAAATACTTTTTAACTGGAAAATAGCTGAAAACAAGAATATACTTGGAATGGTGTAACACACCATGCATAGGAATTTATAGTGAACACTTTGGAATAACTTGGTTTCTTGGGAGTTGGAAGCATGATTAGATCTTACTCATACAAGTGCAGGCTAGCAAAAGACTGGGAGCAACCAACTAAGAGAGCAATAATGGCCATAATCATGCAGAGCGACAAAACATTACTAATCAAAGCATAGAGTGGTACTACAAGTCAAGGACTAAATAATCATAGAGGCTATGGTGCCCTGTTCATAGTCATAACATGGTGTGAGCATGCGCCAAGTCAACTCAAACAAAGCATCAAAGGAGAATACCAAAATACTATGCTTTTGCATGCTAAAACAACGCATGATTCTTTCAAGGCACACTAAGCAATCCCAATTGTTTGGAACAAGTCATGCTACAACAATAATCACTAAGCATAAGGTCAAAACAACACTAGCATGACATGCTAAAGTCTAAGTCATAGTCAAAGCAAGCTCCTCTTGCACTTTCAAGCAAGAACTTTCTACTCCTTTCCAACACCAATCGACTTATTTGAAACAACACAGCGAGAACGGGGGTCCAAACTACTTTATTCAAGCAAACTAAACATACTAAGCCAAGCAAACAAAAACTAAGATGCTCTAAGAACAACACAACAGTGCGTGAAACAATAAAAACAAAGTGTCTAGAAAGACCTGAACTTTTTATTGATGAAGAAGGGGATGCCTTGGGCATCCCCAAGATTTGACGCTTGTACCTCTTGGATATTTCTTGGGGTGACACCGTGGTGACATCCCCAAGCTTGAGCTTTTGTCCATTCTTCATCTCATTACATCATTCTCTCTCTACACCTGAAATTTTCCTTCATACAAAACTTCACACAATCTTCATTAGCAACATTAGTGTATTCAAAAGATAATAGAACCTTGGGTTTAGCTTTAGAACAGCAAAACTTTTCACTAAAAACACAAGATTCTGTAGCAACTCCTTCAAAAATCTCAATTTCCCAAAAAGAACCCAAAAAGGAATCAATAAGAAGCAAATGCAAATAATGGCAGAAATCTGTCAAAACAGACCAGCAGGTAGAAACCAATTTGTTCAAAGACCTTATTTTGCTCAAATCAAAAAGTGTTGAACTAACAAAACTTAGCTAACATACTGGAGGATTTATTTATAAATTTTCAGCTCAATCCGACTTACAGAGACTCCTCACAAACTTTTATGGTGGAGGACAGAAATTTGCTTTGGGACAGAAACTCCCCAAATCTTATTTCCCTCTCATTAGAGGTCATTCTTGGCATAAAAAGCAAACAAAAAGGATAAGAAGAGGTCATTACTGAAGTAATAACTTCCAAGACTCAAGGAAACTCTTGGGTTATCTCCTAACAAGTACTTTTCTTTAACGCCTTTAAGTTAGGCACAAGAAACAAGAAATCAAGTATTTTCAAATGAAGAAGCATTAACATCAAACCTTGCTTTCAAAGTAGGAGAAAAAAGCAACTTCTCTCTCCTCATAGGGAAGTGTTCAATACCTTTTTGAATGGAAATTGATATTTAATGGTGACTTCTTTCATATCAATGATGGCACCAATAGTTCTAAGAAAATGTCTTCCCACAGTAATAGGGCAAGAAGCATCGTATTCAACATCCAAAACATAAAAATCAACAGGGACATAAGCATTGTTAACCATAATAAGAACATCATTAATACTCCCCATGAGTTTCTTCTTAGCATTATCATTAACTGGGACATCCAAATAACAATCTTCTAGAGGTGGCAAATCAAGCATTTCATAAATCTTCCTAGGCATAATAGAGACACTAGAACCAAGATCACATGAAGCTTTGAGATCAAAGTCATTCACTTGCATATTAATGATGGGTTCCCAACTATCTTCTACTTTCATAGAAATAGAAGCTTTGTGTTTTAACTTCTCTTCCTTAATGTTAACAAGAGCATCTGTAATGTGTTTGGTGAAAGCAACATGCATATCACTAGCGTCAGGACTTCTAGCAAGCTTTTGAAGGAACATAATCACTTCAGAAATATTGCAACCATCAAGATCAAAATCAAACTTAGCATCACTAGTAGTAGAGTCAATAGGCTTAGGTTATAGGAGGAGGAATAGGGACTTCTTGTGGTTTAGTGGTGATGGTGCACACACTATTTTTTCTATCAATTTCAGCTTCCCTTTCCCACTTAGCATGAAGTTGGGCTAATAGTCTAACATTTTCATCTATAGTAAATTGTATGGCATGAGTAGCAGTAAAGGTACTTTTCATGGTTTCAGGTTTAGTAGCCATTTTATTAATCAAGGACTGTGCTTTAGACAAAGAGGAAATATTTTTCTCAGCATTCAAAAGCTTTTCCTCCACAGTTTTGTTGAAAGTGGTTTGTTTACTAATAAAGTCTTTGAGCATGACTTCAAGTTCAGAGGGGGCACTTCTAGCATTGTTGTAGGAGTTTCCATACGTATTGCCATTATTAGGAGGATAAGGCCTATAATTGTTGTTACCACCAAAATTATTCCTATAGGCATTGTTGTTTCTAATGAAGTTCACATCAACTTGCTCTTCTTGAGCAACCAAAGAGGCTAAGGGAACACTATTAGGATCTAAAGGAGCTTTCCCATTAACAAGCATAGCCATAATAACATCTATATTATCACTCAAAGAGGAGGTTTCTTCAATATAATTTACCTTCTTACCATATGGAGCTCTCTCAGTATGCCATTCAGAATAATTAACCATCATATTATCAAGAAGTTTTGTTGCAGCACCCAAGGTGATGGTCATAAAGGTACCTCCAGCAGCTGAATCCAACAGGTTTCTTCAAGAGAAGTTCAAACCTGAATAAAAAGTCTGGATAATCATCCAAGCAGTAAGTCCATGAGTGGGACAATTCTTAACCAAAGATTTCATTCTTTCCCAAGATTGAGAAACATGTCCATTATCAAGTTGTTTAAATTTCATAATATCACTTTTCATAGATATAATCTTAGTAGGAGGGTAGTACTTTCCAATAAAAGCATATTTGCACTTAATGGAAGAATCAATACTATTTCTAGGCAAGGATAGCAACCAATCTTTAGCTTTTCCTCTCAAGGAGAAAGGAAACAACTTGAGCTTAATAACATCTCCATCTACATCCTTATACTTTTGCATCTCACAAAGTTCAACAAAGCTATTGAGATGGGCAGCAGCATTATCAGAAATAGCACCAGAAAATTGCTCTCATCACAAGGTTCAACAAAGCAGGCTTAATTTCATAAAAGGTAGCATTAGGAGCAGGTGGAGCAATAGGAGTGTTAAGAAAATCATTGTTGTTTGTGCTAGTGAAGTCACACAACTTGGTGTTCTCAGTAGATTTCATTCTGGCAAAAGTGGATCAAGCCAAAAACAGCAGCAATAGCTAGAGCAGGAACTATTTTTTGTGTTTTTTATAAGAGAAAGCAAACGAAACTAATTTTTTTTTTTTGGAGTTTTTGATAAAAAGAGGCAAACAAAACCAAGCAAAAGAAACTAAGCAAACTAAAAACAAAGCAAAGAGAAAGATTGAGGAGGACTCCCCTTGTGAAGACGTCCTTAGCCTCCCCGGCAACGACGCCAGAAAAAGTCTTGATGAGTGCAGCAGCAAGAGGACTGATGAGCACAGCAGCAAGTCTTGATGAGTGCAACGACGCCAGAAAAAGTCTTGATTTGTTGGGAGACCCCAAGAGGAAGGTATGATGAGCACAGCAGCAAGTTTTCCCTCAGTAAGAAACCGAGGTTATCGAACCAGTAGGAGGAAGGAAATGTCCTAAAGGTGTTGCAAGCAACGTGGAAACCTGCACAACACAACTCAAGACTTTGCCCAACTAACAGTGAGGTTGTCAATCTCACCGATTGCTGTAACAAAGGATTAACTGTATAGTGTGGAAGGTGAAAGTGGTTTGCAGCAAGTAAACAATAACAGTGGAACATGTATCAATGGTAAAGATTGGACCGGGGTCCATAGTTCACTAGAGGTGTTCTCCTTAGATAAACAAACATGGCATGCTGGGTAAACAAATTACAGTAGGGCAATTGACAGGACTGAGCAAGGCATAACAATGTAATACTAGACATAAAGATCCTATGAGATTCGATTAGGAAATACAACAATATACATAGACCTCCATCCAACTGCATCTATGACTAGAAGTCCACATTCAGGTTATCATCCGAACCCCCTCCATTATTAAGTTGGAAGCAACAGACAACTTCTTTAAGCAAAGTGTGTAAGGTAAACAATACACTTGTTCCATGAACAAGAGACCGTTGTTTTCTCCCTAGTGGCAACATCACATCTACAACCGTAGAGATTTCTGCCACTTCCCTTGATTAAGTAGAGGCATGAACCCACTATCGAACATAAATAACCCCTCTTGGAGTCACTAGCAACTACTTGGCCAAGATAGCTACTAACAACGAAAAGCATGCAAGATCACAAACAACACAGACAAGATATAATGAAAATAGACAAAACCATTAATAAATCTGACATAGTAATCTCAATATCCACCGGACAACATGCATGATTACAAAATAGATTAGATCTTGATCATGAACGGAGCTCATAAGATCTATACATGAAAGAACAAGGAGGAGATACAACCATCTAGCTACTACATGGACCCGAAGTCCAAGGTGGAACTACTCACACTTCATACCAGAGGCTGGCATGATGAAGAAGAAGGCCTCTAGGATGATCTCCCCTCCGGCAGGGTGCTGGGAAGATCTTCAGATCCCCCCGATCTAGGGAAGATGGTGGCGGCGGCTACAGATGGTTTCGTGTAATATTGATCGGATACTTAGGGTTTAGACATCGGGGGCTTCTTATAGGCGAAGAGGCGAGGATGGGAAGCGTCCAGGTCATGGATCCATCCTAGGTCGCGCCTGGGGGGGTGTGGCCACCCTGTTGCGCCCCTCCGTCTCTCCTCTGGACTCCGTGTTCTCCTCGATGAAATATTGACTTCGAATTTTGTCCCGTCCAATTCCGAGAATATTTTTTACTAGCTTTCCTAGAACCAAAAACAGCGGAAAACATGCAACTAGAACTATGGCAACTTGTTAATAGGGTAGTACCAGAAAACATATCAAAAACACCTTAAAGTGTAGACAAAGCAAAGCAAAGTAGATACTAAACAAGCATGGAACATCAAAAGTTATAGATATCTTTCCGACGTATCAGACCTCCATGAAAGATGTTCCAAGACTGAAGCTATGAGAATTGAAGACTTCAAAGCTACAAGTACCAAAGACACTTCAAAGGCCTTAAGTCAAGGTTATTTACTGAAGACCTCAAACACAATGAAGATTATGAAGATTACAAGTGACCCATTAGGAACTAAACTTGGATAGACTACAATACGATTATATGCGATGATTTGTGAGCTGTCATTTTTGTGGTTTTCCTAACAGCAACAAAAAAAACTTATTTTCAATACAAAATTTGTTTATGTGGGTTGCCCATATCCTTTTTTCTAGACTTTACTCTCCCTACCTTAAACCTTGAAGACTGAAGAATGGAGACAAAAAGAACTTGAATGAGGGCGCCAAGCTAAAATTCTACCAAGTGGAGCAAAAGAAGAACACTCACATGGTGAAGGATGAAACAAGTCCTTGAATATAAACAACGCGCAAGTGCGTCAAGGATAAATGCATACCTCCAATGTAGTTCTCTCTCATAGAAATTTCTGGCGATATAAAAAAATAGTTTGGGTGAACTTGGAGTGATTCGATGTTTTATCTTGTTTGTTTGTATGGTGTGTCTATATCTTCTTCTCCCTATATTCTACTCTTCCCTATCTTAAACCCACAAAGCAGGAGAATGGAAAAGAGTATAACGTCAATGAGGATACAAAGGAAGTTAGACTATCATATCGATCAACACCGAATGAACCCTTGCATGACGAAGCACACCTGAAACCTTCGAAGGATGACGAGGAGCAATCATCATCATGTGTTACCAATATGCCCTCATTTTGTCACCCATATGCCCTCATTTTGTCTACTATTGACAGGCCCCGCTGACCAGCGGGTGCGGAGCGATGTCGCGCCAGGCGTGATGAACTTTTTGCGCCGGCAACACACAATCTGGTTGAGAAGCCTAACTCTTCATGTCACTTCAACTCGAGCAGCTTCAACTAATGTTGCGACACGCATGCCACAATGATGACCAAGTTTTTAATACAATCTTTTCATGAAGACAACTAAATCATTGTATCATATATGTAAATCACTAAAATCTTGCTGCTCAAGATGCGAGTGGTCCGGTTTGGTCCGCTGGACCTGCTTTTTGGCACCATTAGGGTAGCGGGGCAGCCCAAAAAAATTTAGGTCCGGCGAGGGTAATACCCTTTCAGCCCTAGGGTCGATCCGCACCTGTGCTCAGCTCTTCTCGACACGAACACGCTGTCGCAGAAGGAGAGGAAGCTACGGGACGCTGGGGGCGCTCGCAACCGGGATCGCCTAGAGCTCGTCGAAGTAGAGCCTCGACTCCTTGGTCCCTGCCGAATTATCATCCTTTTCTCTCCAATTTTTCCTATCGTTGGAGCAAAGTGACAGCGGTCCGCCAGAACACCACGATGCTGCGGGAGGCACTCGCAGCCGGGAGTACCTCGAGCTCGCGTATAACGACGTCCCCTACCCCCTTCTCCGGTACGCCAGACACACGTTCGTGTTGCCGGTCGCCCGACAGCTTGGGACCTTCACATTGTGGATCATTAGGGTGTCGAGGCGGCAGTGTTTTTCCAGCTCTACCGAGGATGTGGACATCACAACCTTGGTGATTTGGTACAACAGCTTGTCCCCGGGTGTCAGGTTGAGAGCGCGGATGAGTGTAGCTAGCTCGTGGAGAAGGGCTGCCACGGTGCCGGAGAAGGCATCCACCAGGAAGCAACAGTGTCGCCGTGCACGAGGAAGAGCGTGTTCTTGTCGGCGTTGTAACAGACTCGTCCCTCATGCCCACTTGGTGCGCGTTGTTATTGGCAACGTAAAGGCTAGCTAGGAGTTGTGGGCGTGCGGTAGCTCTCGTGCCCAGCAACACATACAGAGAGGAGAGGCTCGAACCTTGAACCTACCCATTACCCTATGACTGAGGTGCGGGGCAAACCTGAACCTGTTGTTTCTCCCCTAGGTTCGATGGTGCGGCAACAGGTGCAACCCGAATCGGACCATTTGCATCATGACTTGTTGCTAAACTATCATTATAGTTAGACTTCCATTTCGAAAAAAATCATTATAGTTAGACCTATCCTTCTTACAAAAAAAGGATGCCTCAATGTATGCACTGATTTAGAAAGAATTAAGCATTTGGTTAGATCTGCTTATCCACACCACATCATTGAAACAATGGTACACAAGGACCTAACTATTCACTTAGATAATAAAAATTGTCGCCACATTCCCTAGTTTACAAAGAATATACCCAATTGAATACTCTGCATTCTTGTATGCACACCTACATAAAGACTAATTGATGGCTATAAATTGTACTAGATGGACTTCACGCGTTGCCGTGCCATCTTCTGAATTTAACATTTTCTTTGTACTACTTATCTGTATGCATGTGATGACTCTCAACTAAATAGGACGCATGACCAAAAGCATAGAGCAAGGGTTGGGAAACAATAGCTCCACTGCAACCACTCACACAAGCAGCTCATTGAGGAGTCCGCTGAAGCCCACAAGACACATACAAAACCCCAGACAACCCATCCTTGGCGACTCCTCTACCACAAACAAAAAAAAAACGAAGCCATGTGAGATATCAAGGGGTGCATGCACCAAGCGAATTAGGAACATTAAGAAAAACCCGTGCAACAGCCAATTGTACCAGCGCGTTTGTGACCATGATGACCATACCCCTGAGCAACAACCATCTAGGCAAGCGAGGAGGCATGCATCAAGGAGAAAAAAACGAATTGGGCACTATAAACTCAGCACAAGCAAAACCAGTAATAATATTGCAACATCAACCAGAGACTACCAGTTAACATCAACCTTTCTCAGAACTTAGAATATTGAGCAACAATGAATATGACCGATAACTATACAAAAAAGATAGAACTAATATTCGGATGGACTCACATAACATCGTAATTGGAAAACTGTAGAGAATGGTTACATTCAGTCTTACCGATTTGTGCACATATTATGACCTAGCTAGTAACAACAATCATACCAACACCAAAAAAATTAGTTCCATTCCAACTTCCCAATCTTGCTGAACCAAAAAATTAGAACAATCCTCACAACACGCAACAAAAATTAGAAAGGCTCTCTCACTCTCTTTGACATAGAAATTATTCCACAATTCGGCACTATCGCTACTCTGATGACAAAATTGGTTTAACTGCAGCTAAAACTACAACAACAATGTTGATCCGCCTTTCTTTAAAGCACAACACCCGCCTTGTTTGGAACAATGCTATCAAGGATGATAGATACCAACGAATCGTAATGATCCGCGGTAGCACTGCACCATGCCGAAGGTCAAAGATAAGTACATATAATCTGGAGAATGAGCTTATCAACCTTAGTACTATAAATGAACCTCAGAATCTGTAAATGAGTTGTGATGCAGCTGTTCCATTGTCAAGAAAGCAAGCTAGCATTATGGTACCAAATAATGTATATCACTACTACTACATGATTTAACATGCTATACAATCATCTACATGAAAAATTCCCACTGGAAAATTACACCAGCATATTTTGCTTGACCATTCTATAGAAGCGGTAAGATACTAATACACCCACACCAAACAGCACACGGGTTAATTTTTAAAGGCCCATTCTTTGGGGAGGGTCCCTCAATTCAAATTTATCTACTTTATACAACATTCAACCTTAACAGAAATTCGTAATACTTTTTTTTAAGAATACACAATTTTATGATCTTCTTTTGCATTTTTTAAAATTTGGTAACGTGAAGATATTGTTGCAGCACTAAACTGTCCGTGACCATACATTATTGCTTGTCATATGTTTGTCCAAGAACAGACGCATTGCCTCTTTGAAGAGTGATCAAACAAATGAGCCAGACATGACATGCACCACACGTCTTCCCTTTCGCCAGGTTCAAACTCAAAGCCACGACCAAGATCCAACTTCTTAGAATTAGTAGGAAAGACAAAAAGAACCCATGATCAAAGGGAGAAACTGACCGCCAAAGCACCCAAGGCATCAGCTAGCTCCATCAGACATGATCTCAAGATACTTCATGAACAGATTTGTGCAGATCCATCATGCATTGAAACTGCATCAGTTGGCCATTGAACTTGTGTTATCACAAGGAAGAATTCAAGAAACACAAGGTCTGAATGTAAAGAGATACAGAAGATTAAAAAATACTGTTTCTACAACAAGGGGAACAGATTGAAGCAGAATTCATGGCGCTGCAATGAAAGGAGTATATGAAAGAGAAGGCGATTCCTTTAGGTAGATGCCGACAAATAGGCGCATTGTGGCAAGTGGCAACCGATTCGAGGTGGAGAAGATCGGAATAGGCAATACCTTGCTGATGATGACGACTTTCCTGGGCAGTGTCGTCAACTACCTCGCGCTGGGCCTTGAGAGCGAGCAGCATGACCTCCTGCGCGATGTGGAACAGCCGAGTCGACAGCACCCCTCCACCGCAGTGGCTGTGGTTCACGACACCGTGTTGGAGCTCGCGCGTGGAGGGCCTGGCGTCGGCAGCCCTCGACGCGGTAGGGAAGACTTGCCATCCCAGTTGGAGAGATCCAGATGAAATTCTGGACGGTTGAAAAGGATGTGGGGAATGAGTTGGTTCACCTCGACTCCTCGAGTCGGTTCCCTCTGATGACACGGAAAGACTACACGTTGACATGCACACGGACACGATAGCAAGTAAAACCAGCGACGACGGTGGAAACAACCACAAATCCTCAATTCTAGGGAGCTTAGTGCTCCTTAGAGATTTGTGTTTTAGTAGTATTTGAATTAGTGTCTTACATTGTTCCAAACTACAAACATGCAGAACTACAGAATGTCCGACTATGTATGCTCTTTTTCGAGAATATACCGAGTATACCCAAATATATGTCAGTAGTGAAAAAACTGCAATACCAATACCACCTGATATGCTGAATAGGAACAAAACTTGACCCATCATCGGAACTATACCTGGACGAGAGACATCTCGGTCTCGCTCAGGCCGAGCCAGAGAAAAGGTTGGTCCGGAACTACCGAGCCCGAGCCAGCTCGCCATCGCCGACAAGCCGCGGAATGGAGCTCGGCCGAGCTTCCGACGAGCTCGGTCTAGCTCAGCGCAGCTCGTGAGCCTAGAGGCAGCGCGGTGGGGCCATACGTCGTTGGTGTAGCAACGGCGTCCTGCACTAGTGGTGGCGACATATTGCGGCAAGCGCGTGGCCTAGAGCTGGGCGACGGCGGAGAGGAGGGAGGGAGGAGAGGAGCGTGGCCGGCGCCAGCATAACGAGCTGGGGCGACCAGGGTCAACAGTCGGCCGATGGGATCTGGCTGGGCGGCCGTCGCGCGATCGCTCGCCATAGCTACGTAGTGATCGTGTATTTTAGATTGTGCTTCCTCCTACCCGACCGATAAGTCCAGCCCATCTCCTTTCCTTCCCATCGCTCTCCGCTAATTTAAAAAAATTGCGGGCCAACGAGCTGGACCGAGCCGAGCCAGGCTCGGCCCGAGATCGTCGGAGTCCAAGAAATCTAACTCGGCTCGGTCCAGAGTCCCTAGCAGGCTGAGCCAAGAAAGCTCGGAGCAAGCTGAAAAGCTCGAGCAGTACGTCTAGAAAGCTCGAAGCAAGCTGAAAAGCTTATTGTATGGAACAACATGTTGAAGTTGGAACTTTCCATATTTAGATATAATAATCCATATTTACTCAGTATAGAAAATTGAAAACGCAATTTATATTTAGAAAGTAAAATAAAAAATGAAGATGTGATCTGGTATCTCTCTAGGGGCATGCGGCAAGTCTCCTATCCAACACGCATCGCACATGCCTAGACTACCGGTAGGACTACGGGAAATTCTGTACTTCGCGCTCAATAAATCATCACAAAGACAGTAAATTGGGCACTTTATACATATCGAAATATGACACTTTAATAGTACCTCGAGTTTGCAATGCAAGATAAACCCTAACAACCTTTTAACTACTCCCTTCGGTCTATATCAGTGGCCTCAACTTTAACTAGATTTCCTATGTACTATCTAGTTAAATATTTAGACTAGATACATTTGTATCGTATCTAGACAAAGTTGAGGCTATTAATATAGACCAGATAGAGGATATAGAAAAACCAAATAAAAACTTTCAACCTTTCAATCGAAAAACCCTAACAGCAACCTTTTAACTAGAAAACAACCTTTTACCTAGAAAAGCCGAAACAAAAGTTGTGGACACTATAGTACCCAACGAGCATGCATATGCAAGCAGATTGGTTAGTAGGGTGGCATGTTGAACTGATACGGCACGATCTTGAAGAAGGCGGCAAGCATGAGGACGACGCAGGCGAAGAAAGACAAGATCTTGGCCCGCATCACCTGGGCCGCGAACGCCGAGCATGCGCTGATCTGGTCGTTGCTGGCTGCCGCCTGCGTGAAGGCCGCCCCCATCGCCGTTAAGAGCAGCGCCGGCACTAGCATGATGTCCAGGGCCAGGAGCACGATCCCGGCGGGGCCGATTCCCTCCTCTTCCTCCTTAATGTCGGGGTCGCGGACGGCAGCGGCAGCTTGGTTGAGGCGGATGTGGAGGTAGATGGCGACAGCCTCGAGGATGCTGGCCGTGATATTGCTGCCGACGACGAACACGAAGCCGCCGAAGTGGGTGTAGCCGGTGCACACGTCGGGGGCGGCCATGACGGTGGCGCACGTGACGGCGAGGACCAGTCCGCAGATGCGGAGGATGATGCTCAACCAGTTGGACCCGTTGGGCGGCGGTGGCGGCGGGTCGTGGTGCTGGTACCGAGATGGAGGTCGTCTGTCGTGCGGGTGCATCATCATCGTCGATTGCTCGATGGAGTCGGCGCAAGCAATTAGCAGAGGGAGGAATCGAATATGTTGATTTGTGCCGCGGCATACGCCTCTATTTATCAAGGGTTTTGGCAAGGCTCCAACTCCAACATGGAAAGTTCCATCGCCGAAGGAATCGTGATCGACCCGAATTATTTCTTTCCATTTTTTGTGAGTCGGTCGCGTCGGCGAAAACTTTCCCCAAATAAATCCTACCAATCTCATAGGGATCGATGCCGCCTTCCACGACCCAGCTGGGTCGGGAACGACAGCGGGTCGACCTGGGTCGGAAGCCGCCGGGTCACGATCCCGTTCCATGGCTACCAAATATACAAGGAGAAGAGTATACATACCAGGAATCCCGCCGCAGCCCGCCTGCGCGCCCATCTCCGTCCCTCCACGTACGCCGGCAGCCGGGCGTATGGTCTCAACTTCAAGCCGCAGTTACGCCGCCGTCGCACTGCGGCCTCCCGCGATCCACTATTCCATCGCCGCCGTTGCCGCTGGGTAGTCGTGGGAGGTCGGAAACTCTGAGCTGAGGCACCGCGGAGCAGAGTGAGAACAGATAAAGGATTGGGCATGGCCTTTTTTTTCTACGGGAAGGGATTGGGGATTGGCTTCGTGCGTGCGGGGAAGACGAAGATGTCAAAGCGTTCGACTACCAGACCTGGTAGCGTTCCGACGCTGACTTGTGGCCCCATATGTTTATTTTTTTTTTGCTTGCCAACATTTCTGGTTTGCTAAAGGGCAGCCTATGGAATCTGTGATTTTTATTCCTCGGATCTTCAGCCAACCACGTGTCCTTTTTTGGATTCAAAATCCCGTTTTTGGTACATTTGTCCCGCTTTTGCTACATTGTAGCAAAAAACGATCCAGTCCAGAAAATAAAAAAAACAGACTGGATCTCGCCGGAGATTTCGCCGGCGACCGAGTAGCAAAATAGTTGTGCTAATGTAGCATATCCGACCTCGCCGGAGACTTTCGCCGGTGGACATCACCGGAGAGCGGGTAGCAAAAACGTTACGCTGTTGTAGCAAAACTGTAACGGTGGTAGCAAAAAAAAGTACTAATGTAGCAAAAAGAACGACCTCGCCGGAGACATCATCGGTGCCTGCCGTAGCAAACCGATTTTGCTGGGGACTTTCATCGAAAATATCGTAGCAAATACTTTGTACTATTGTAGCAAAAATATAGAACAAAAATAGCAAAAAATTACTACTATTGTAGCATCGCCCGTAGCAAAATCTCAAAACTCATTTATTGGTCAGTAGCACCGCGACCCTTCATCTGTAGCAACGATGACCACTTCCAGTAGCATCGTTGTCCTGCCTATGTAGCACCGTGCGGTGTAGCAAAATCCGTCGTCAGCATCCCGGCCGTTGCGGTCATAGACGAGGGGATTCAGCGGCGAAGTGCGGAAATCAGGGTATGTTCATGATCTCGGCCATGGCGCATGCACGGAGATGGGGGGAATAGGGAGCGGCGGGAGGCGTGGTCGAGCGGAGGCGGCGCCGGCCGTCATCCTTGCGGGTCGCTGAGTATGGGAAACATGCCCAAAGGCTATGGCAGAGCACATCAATGGGGCGTGGCCGCGTGGACATGGCAGCGCTCGAGCTTGCGTCCAAAGGAGGGGGAGGAGCTCGGCAGACGGTGGCTGAATCGGCGACGGCTGTTCCAATGAGGCGGAGAGGAGTTAGGAAGAGATAAGGCAAAAGAAGGAAAAACGAGAGGAGGAGACGTACGTGGGTGGGTCTCCAATGTACGCGAGCGAGCGAGCTACGACCCGGAGGATCGCTTCCTCTGATTCCGGGGGATGTGTATCATTTTCCTTTGCTAAAACAGTTTGCCTAGAGGAAAAATCTACCCCACCCAATATAACTAAATTTTGTAGACCTGGATCATCGATCCAAAATTCATTTTTTTTGGAAACGGAGACAAAAAGCTTTCCTTCATCCATTAATTAAACCAAAGAGAATTGTCTAGTTAATTAATGATAAACCGGACGAAAACCATCACAAAACCGCTGACCGGCACACATGCCAAAACCCAAACACCTACGACAAAATATGGCAGCTCCGGCTTGATGAAGAACTATAAAAGAGAACTAGGCAAGGCTGGCGCCGGCAGAAGAACCGAACGAACCACTTGTCGCTATTCATCGTACGCCACAGGGACCCGCCACTGCAGCTTCGAATTCACAGCAACAAACAAGCCGAGGAAAACCCACGGACACGCCCGGGAAGAACTATAGACCACTTGTTAATTGCACATTTCTTGAGATAAGTGCAATCCGTATCAAAACCGGTTGTAGTTGCACTTTCTCGACTGCTACTTGCAAGTTTCTTTAGAAAAGTGCAAATCGTTTCAAAATT
This sequence comes from Avena longiglumis, assembly GCA_030063025.1. Lineage (NCBI taxonomy): Eukaryota > Viridiplantae > Streptophyta > Magnoliopsida > Poales > Poaceae > Avena > Avena longiglumis. Next base: position 440,653,252 of record CP125973.1, on the reverse strand, counting down.
TTAGTTGGAGTTGCACATTTCATGAGAAAATGCAAATTTTATCTCAAAGTTGCATATTTCTTGAGATAACCGTAACTCATATAAAAACTAGCTGGATTTGCATCTCTAGATAAAATATGCGACTCGGATAAAAAAGCAGTTGCTACTTACACATTTCTTGAGATAAAAATATAACTCATTTCAAAAATTAACCATTATTTAATTGCATGGTTTTTGAGAAAAGTGCAAGTCGAATCAAAAACCGCTTGGAGTAGAACATTTGTTGAGAAAATGCAACTCGCATCAAGACCCGGTAGCTACATGCATGTTTTGAAAAAATGCTAACCTTATTCAAAACCTTATTGGGTTTGCACATTTGTTGAGAAAAGTGCAACTCGTATACAAAATCGGTTGCTAGTTGGTTTGGGTTGCACATTTATTGTGAAAAGTGCAACTCGCATAAAAAAATGATTGCTAGATGCATATTTCTTGAGAGGAGAGTACAACTAGTATAAAAAATCGGTTGCTAGTTACATTTATTTAAAAAAATAAAATCTCACATAACAACAACAAAAACATAGAAATGCATATAACACAGTGGCCGCACTTTTCTCGAAAAGATGGTCGGATATTTTAGTTGTACTTATAAGATAAACAATTATTATTTAGTATATAATAAAAAAAGACATGCATAATATTAGAAATGATAATATTCGTTTGACACAACACAAATTTATGTATTTTTACTATACGGAGGAGTGCAAAATATAGCAAAAGTATGCCATCTTGTATACACAACGTCTATGCTAAAAAAAAGATAAAAGATAAACAATAATAGACAGAAAAAGGCCAAGACATGGAAAAGCCCACCATTGATCGGTTACTATCCAGCAAAATCAACATAAACAAGTGTGTTGGAGGCCCAGCATCGTCCTCGAATCAGGCTTTTGTTCAGCTATATAAATATAGCAACCGTTTGAGACCGCTGCTGGGTTAGACAACACAACGTTCAAAAGAAAAAAATAAAGAAAACAAAGAAGAACAAGAAGAGAAAACAAAGTTGACAACTGTGGCTCAACGAACAAGGATGACCCGCCACCGCTGCGCCCTCCAGTAATTTCACCACGCTCCTAGCGCTCCGAAGTGTTACGTACCAAGAAGCAGCCCCAAGAGGGAAAGCGACGACAACGATGTTGTTGTCCGGACTAGTCCTAGGGTTTCCCCGGTACGCTATGAGAGGTGGGGAAGAGATACAACCGACGCCCTTCAAGAAGGACGATGACACCCACAGGCGTCACCGCGTCGGTGTCAAGACGACAAGGATTTCTCCTGACCTCTCAAAAAACCACACTCCTAGACGCTTTGTATTGCTCCAACAAGCTCGCTGCCCACCAGCACACGCCACCATAGCCTTGCAGTCACCACCGCCGTCTCGCCATGACCCACAATGTGAGGCTGGTCCGACCGAAAAGAAGAAACTTCAGCGGGGTCGGTGATACAGTAACACATGGGAGGGAACTACATCGACCGCTGCAAAGCGATAGCTGACCGGATGTAGCAGCAGGGGCTGACCAGGCCCTCTCTGGCCCGGCCGAGCCCAAATGGACTCGTGAAGCCCCGCACCACACTGCAGCAGGGGTGTCACCATCGCCACCAACCCTAGCCCAAGTCCCGACTCCTCCATCCACAAGTGGATCTGCCGCCACCGCAGATCCCCGCCACCAAGCAGTCGCGCCAATGCCAACGTGGTCATCCGTGTCAATCGGACCGTTGCCGGTCTGAAGAGCACCGGACTCATACCATCAGTCGAGAGCCTAGACTACAGCTAACCCATTGGTACGGGCAAGGGGTATTGGTGAACAAGTCGACGGCGACAAGCAGACCGGACACGGCAACCTGCGCGTCGTTCATAGGCCAAACCTAGGAACGGTGGCAACCAAACATGAGCCCACCTGGCCCGTAACTAGCCATGCCACCAACGTGGCTAGGTAGTGTCTGCAGCACCCAAACCGGGCCCAGATATGGGCATCCCTGAAGGGAATATGCCCTGAGAGGCAATAATAAAGTGTTTATTATGTGTATTCCAAGTATATGATAGATGTTTATTTTGCATGCTATAATTGTATTAATACGGAAACGTTAATACATGTGTGTTTAATAAACAAACAGAAAGTTCCTAGTTATGTCTCTCTCATAAACTAGCTCGTTGATTAACAAGATGATCAAGGTTTCCTGATCATGGACATTGGATGTTGTTAATAACGGGATCAAAACATTAGTGTAATGGTGTGATGAACATTCATCCGAAGTATAGCATTACGATCAAAGTCATTGAGTTTATATTGCTATAACAACTTACGAAGTGATCCTAATCCTTAGACCATGAGATCATGTCAATCACTAACACCGGAAGAGTTTCTTGATAACATCAAACGTCACACCATAACAGGGTGATTATAAAGATGGATCCAGAACTAATAAAGTGTTATGTTAAGGCTCATGGATCGAGAGTGGAATTTGTTCATCCCGATGACAGATAGATATACTCTGGGCCCTCTCGGTGATATCACATTGATTAGCTTGCAAGCAAGTGATTTGATCACTAGAATGTTATATCACAGGAACGAGAAAAGAGTGCATGTCGGTAACGAGATCAAACTAGGTATGGAGACACCGATGATCGAATCTCGGACATGTAATATATCGTGAAACAAAGGGATTAAGATACTAGCGTAAAAGGTTCCGACGATCACAAGAAAGTCATCGTTGAATGTGTGGGAGTCAGTATGGGTCTCCAGATCCCGCTTCTGATTATTGATCCGAGAGGGGTCTCGATCATGTCCGCATTATTCACGAACCGTAGGGTGACACACTTAAGAGACACCGACATCCAATTGGAGCAAATGTTTCATGCCGAAAGAATGAACAAGCGCAGGAATTTATTTCACTAGATACCGAAACAGGTTTTCGGGTGAAATTGCATAAAGTGGTTATGCATGTGAAATAGAATTCTAGCAAGGGGTTATTTGTGAATGTTTGTCATTAAAGTAATTGACAAAATTCTGAATAAAATAAAAGAGTTTTATTTAATGAGAGTTTGCATTAAATTTGGTGGAAATTTAATGGGAATTTGAGTGGACTTTTGAGTGGAGGGAATTTAAAGGAGATTTGTGAGTGGAGTGTCCACCCACATGAAGAGGGGAGGGCAAGGGGGCAGCCCCATGCGCCGGCCACCCCCTTGGGGTTCCCCCCTCCTCCTATAAAAGGAGCCCCCTCCTCACTTGTCTCTCACACCTCGTCGTGAAGGATCTCTCTCCCCCTCTAGAATTTATCCCCATGGTCTCGGACTAGCGAGATACATGTTCCCGGTGGCTATTCGGCAAGAAAGAGTTGTGCTTCCGCTGCATCGCTAGAGCGAGGAGGCGGAGGTTGCTCGGTGCCTCGAACGTGTGTGCGAGCACGGATGCGCTGCTGATTTGCGGCGCTAGGACTTCCTCTCGATCTTGAGATCGGCAAGAGATCGTCTACATCAACCACGAGTTGAACTCGTTAAGCTTTGTCGGTCTTCAAGGGTATGTTCTCTACGGATATACATCCCTCCGTTGTTTGTATCTAGTAGATAGATCTTGGTATATAGTTCACATCGTAGGAAATTTTTTGTTTTCTATACTGCGAACCCTACAGTGGTATCAGAGCCGGATCTATGTGTAGATACTTTACACGGGTAGTACACATATGAGTATGTGGGCGATGATGATCATGTTGTTGCTCCTTTGTTGTAATTTTGTATATTGGTGGCATAGTGGGATGAAGCGGCCCGGACAAACTTTACATGTCCTCGCACATGAGACATGTTCCACGCTTGACATGCAACTAGTTTGCATAATTGGCTAGCGGGTGTCTGTCTCTCCTACTATAGTCAATATCTATTTTGCAAGCGAGTTTTCAACAATTTGATTATCCTCGTTGTGGTTCATGTTCGTAGGTAAGAACGGTTCTATCTCGAAAGCCCTAAGCCACGTAAAACTTGCAATGGATAAATTAGAGGCGTCTAGTTTAGATTGTTGCTGGGCTAGTGTTATGATATGGTAGTGTTGTAAGTAGAAGTATGAGATGATACTCTTACAACACACATAGCGTGTAAAATCCATAGACCTTGGATTTACACATATAGGTATGATAGTGATCATACCACGATGCACATGATAGAGATCATCTGCGCGAACCATATAATTTCACTAATAAACATATGATGTTTGATAGCATCTTATATTGCTTGTTTAGCGCTTTGTTAGAATAATAAGATGATCCCTCATTTAAATATCAAGATAAGAATGTGTTCTTCCTTTAGTATGCACCGATTATGTTTTCGTCGCTCCAAGACATCACGTGATGATCGGGTGTTCTTGGATCCACGACCATATTTCAGGTGTAAAAGCGATTACACACGAATACTAAGGTTCTAACTTGGCGAGCCTAGCATGGACAGACATGGCCTCGGAACACGGACCGAAAGGTTAAGCATGAGTCATATAGTTGATATGATGCCCATTTGATGCTCGCCTTTGAAGCTATACCGACTCACGTGATGATCGGACTTGGTGTAGTGGATTTGGTTCATGTAATCACCAAAAAGGCACGAGGGATGTCGTTTTTGAGTGGGAGTTCATTCGTAATATAGATTAGTTGAACTCAATCTATCATACACTTAGTCTAAACTTTACAAATTCTGTTGTAGATGGCACCACCTGTGTAACACCCTCAGAATCGGACCTATGCAAGTTTGAGCAAAATTCGCCAAACCCGCATAGAAACGATTCAAAGGTGCCCACCAAGCACTTTCGTGCGGGTGGAAAACGAAGTAATAACATTACACAACAGTCCTCGATGGGACCCATGTAGATATATATAACATGACTCAAAGAGTCAAGAATACAGATATAATATACAAAGATCCAAATCACCTTGAAAAGCGATAGAGCGTCCCACTACGGACAAGATGCAAATGGGGCTAAGAGCCTCAAGAAGAATAACCAATGGCGTCCATAACCCTGCCCAGCAAGCCGGAAGGGTAACCACGCTAACGGCGTCGATCTCAAAACCTGCTAAACAAAAGGGTGCCGACAAAGGGCAAAGGAAAAGAGGAGCGTCGATCGAGGCCAAGACACGAGGCTAGAATTCGGCGGTCCTCGCCTACATAGGTATGGTGGACTGAAGCGGCAGAGGCGGCATGCACTACACAACCTATAGAGACTCGATACAACTGGCGGTGATCAGAGAGGGGTGAGAATGACCTATCCGGATCCAACCTGAAGCTAACACCAAACAAACCCATCCTGGTGTTTCCCCCTCGAGACCAAACGAGGAAGTCAACCGAGGAACTCGCACCGTTGGCAGTTTTACTTATTCAGTTATCGTTGCAGCAGTTACTAGTCAGATTTAGTTAATCGTCCTGATAAAGTAAGCAGTGGGCACTTTTAATTAACCATTCCGTTATAGTTGCAACAATTACTAATCAGATGTGAATAGCATGAGATAACCCTTAACCCAAAGTTGTTGGTACTTTTATTCAGCCATTCCGTTAGAAGTTGCAATACTTACTAGTCAGTACAATGGTCGCAAGTTTACACTCCAAACAAGCAATTGTGGGTATTAATTAGCCATTCCATTATAGTGAAGCTAATTACTAGTCATTATAAGTCAAATTTATAGCAGTAAACTTTAGTTATGCTTGTCTATGATCGAGATATCGTGCTCCAAGTCGTCCATATCCATGGACACGGCTTTCAGAAAGTTTTACCCCCGGGTGCACCAATAGCAACACACGCTCGATCAACCTCGGAAAAACCAAATCAAAACCCAACGAGGCTTTCACGACTGAACAATCACAGGATTCAGAAATATTTCAGGGGGCCACCCCATTGAGTAGATCCCGCAACGGAGTAAGCAAGCTCCGAGACGGGCTCAAGGTTTGCGTCAGTGGCTGTAAACGACTGGGAACCCGAAAGTGTGGCTGGGCTTGTCGATACCGCGAAAACACTCCGCTTACCTAAACAGTACAGTGTGCTCCTCGCACAATTTAAATACAGAAAGTAGCATGGCATAAGTACAGGATCGTAAATAAAACCTCAAACTAGTTTGTGGCCCCAAGAAATAAGACTGAATCAAGCTCTGGCTCAGGGGGGTCCCATATACCTCCCGGATGTGGATAGCGCGATAAATCAAGGAACAGGTATCAAGTACTCGGGGTCTTACGGGACACAAGTGGGCTCGAAACCAAATATTTTCTATCACCCACCGATGCCTCTGCTTATTTCAATTTTAGTTGTTAAACAGAAATTAAAGTGACGATAAGTAAAACTAGAATCATCTCCAACATCAACATGCGGCAATACATCAGCAACTGTGGCATATGACGACACACATCAGCACTTGAGCAAGCAACTACGACGCGCAAGTCCAACTATCTACCAAACAACAGGCAATAGGATGTGTCCAAGGCAATATAGGGCTGCACGGTTGATCACGGGTACGGAAACTAAAGCATCGCAACACAGATAGCAATAGATCAACAGGAGGGAAGTAAATACTATAAAAGTAAGATAGGTAGAAAGAGGGAGATGCTCGCCTGAAAACATTGTCGAAGGGTTCAACCGAAGATCGGGGCGAAGCTCACATCAACTCAACGGCCTTATCCGCGAAGAAGCAAAACGCTAGAATAAACACCGGATGCAATATTTAATACAACGGCAGAAGATCGGCATGATGCATGTATGATGCATGGCATGGCAAGGTGCGATGCAGTTAGGTCATATTAAGCGGAACCGGGGTCCCGACATTTAATTAGGTGGTTCGAGTTATTTAGAAATCCCCGCAATTTAAATGTTGCATTACCTGGCAAAAGATAATACGGGTTCGCTATACAAGTTTAAATGAGGCCGATATAAGGATAGATTTGCCCGCATATGGGCCCCATATTTAGTTATTAGGTGAATCGGCATAAGGCCCCCAAACCACATGACAATATGCATGCATGAGCAATTTATATGCAACAGTTATATAGGTGACATTTTTAAATTAGGGTTCTCGGATAAGGGGTTCACACATTAGGGTTCGACGATCTTGGGGTTCCGGGGTTCGGGGTCGGTCTCAGGGTTCAGGGTTCGGCGAGGTCGTTCTCGGACTCAGGGGTAGGTCTTGTCGTTCCGGAAAGCCGGACTTGGTTCGGTGTCGGGGTGTGTCGAATTCTCCGGGTTGGTGCCGTCCTTATCGTCGTGCCGATCTTGTCGGGTCCCACGGGGTCGATCTTGCCGTTGCGAGGGTCTTGTCGGGCCCGCGCCATCGAGTCGGTGTTAACGTTCGGGAGCGTTCTCGTGGCAACCTTGGCGTCCGGGGACGATCATCGCATGATCGTCCGGGTCGGACTTGGCGTTCTGGGTGAAGCACTTGGCGTTCCGGGGTCCGGTAGGCGAACTTGTCGGTTCCGCGGCCTCAGGGTCTTGGGACTCGCGTCCGTGAGGCAGTCCTTGGAGTCTAGGACGGAGATCTTGTCGGATCCTTGCCGAAGGTCATGGCGGCCCCCGGGGTTCGGTCTTCGAATCCGTGAAGATCTTGGGGTCTCGGCTCGGAGTTGTGCACTGGTTTGTGCCATGGCCACACAACACCTCGCGTTGCTACAGAAGCGCTGTAGGGCCGAGGAAGGCCGACGGAGGTCTGTCCAGCGCGCTAGAGGTTCCGAGGGGGGTGCCTGCAGCGGCTTTGCAGGGCCACGGCAGGGCAGGGCGGAGCCGCGGGGCAGGGCCACGGCGGTTAGGCGACGGGGCCGGCGGCTCGGGGGCGTTGGCGATCGGCGGCGAGGTGCGAGGTGCGGACGCGGTCTTGGGCGGACGCCCGGGAGGGAACGCCGCGAGAGGCGGGTCGGCCGAACAGAGGGCGCGACGGTTGCGTCTCGCTCTGGGGCGGCGGAGCAGGCTGGGAGGCGACGGGTCGACGGAGAAGCGACCACGCGGAAAGCGGCGCGGGCGCGCCGGAGGGGTGGCGCGCGAGCCGGAGCGGGCGAGGGAGGCAGAGCGGCGGCGGAGGGCGCCGCCGAGGTTGAGGGAACGGGCGCCACGGGCGGCGAGGGAGGATCTGGCGCCGCTGGGTGCCGCTGAGCCGGGTCGGGTCCGCGATGGGTTCCGGCAAGCAGCTTGGGACCGGAGGCGGTGCAGGGGTGAGCGCTGGGCCGGGAGAGGCTAAGGGAGGGTGCAGGGCGCGCTGGTCATGGGACGGCGGAGACCGGGAGCACTGAGCGGCGGCGGGCTTGAGCGGAGCCATGGAGGAGAGGCTGGGATGGCGCGGTGGCGGGCCAAGGAGGCGGCGCCAGAGGCTGTGAGAGGGAGGCGCCGAGGGGAGGACGAGGCGGTGTGGGGAAGAGGGGGCGAGCGGCGCTGCGAGGGGAGAGGCAAGGATGCGACAGGGAAGCTGCGGGAGGAAGGAGAGAAGAGAGGGAGCTATGGGTGGGGCCAGGGGACAGGTGGGGCCCAAGCGCGGGTGCGTGTGCTGAGAGGGGTGTGTTTGGGTGGGGCCGGGTTGGCATAGAGAGGGGTAGGGAGCGTCTAGGTGAGACAAAGAGGGAGAGGGGGCTGGATGGGTGAGGGCGTGCGTGTGTGGGGGGGTCTGGGTGTGGGGCCGCGTGGGGCAGAGTGGGTGCTGGCGTGTGTGGTGAGGAGAGAGGGTGGGAAGAGAAGAGGGAGTGGCTGGGTGAGGTGGCATGGTGGGATTGGAGGGGGGAGAGGAAGAGGGTGAGGTGGCGAGAGGCTAGTGGAGGGAGTGAGGTGGCTGGTTGGGGGTGGGTAGATTAGTTGGTGACTTAGGATTTAGAAGGGCAGGTGAATGGTGGACCGTTTAGAAAATGGGGGTGGTCGTTCGGGTCGATTCGGCCCGTTCGACTGCCCCCGCTAAAAACAATTGAACTTTTTATTTGACTTAAACGGGCCGTGTGCAACCCGATAGCGGCCAAAACAAAATATTCCGGGGACCCGGTTTTGATGTTTGAATAAAGAGGGGCGTATAGAAAACAACACGGGCTTTGCAAACATAGTTTTATGCAAACCATGCATGATGATGACGATGCAATGCACAAATTCAACGCGATTTTCTAGTAGTGGTTTTGCGGGATGCCACAACCTGCTTTTAATTTCAATGTGTTCATGGAGAAAGTGAAACTAGCAACGAACGGTAGCAACTTTACCGAATGGGCCATGAATTTGAGGATTCTCCTCTCTGCTGCACAAAAGCAATATGTGCTAGAAGCGCCGTTAGGCCCCCCACCTTTTGATGATGCCCCTGACGAGGAGAAGAATGTCTATCAGACTCGTCAGGAGGACCACAACTTAGTTCATTGCAGCATATTGTATGGGCTAGAGCGAACTTCAAAGTTTCGAAAACGGCAATGCATTTGATACAATGGGTGAGTTGAAAATGATTTTCGACACACATGCTGCTGTAGAGAGCTACAACGCTTCAGAAAAGTTCTTTAGCTGCATGATGGAAGAGCACAGCTCCGTTAGTGAGCATGTACTCAAGATGTCGGGTTACGCCGATAAGCTTGTGTCCTTGGGAATATCGATTCCCATTGACTTAGGCATCCATCGTGTTCTGCAGTCTCTGCCACCTAGCTATAAGAGCTTCGTGATGAACTATAATATGCAAGGCATGAAGAAGTCTCTCCCCGAGCTTCTGTCAATGCTTAAAACTGTAGAAGTGGAGATCAAAAAGGAACATCAAGTGTTGATGATCAATAGGAACACTGGTTTCAAGAAAGACAAGAAGGGAAAACGGAAGGGAAGTAAGGGCGGCAAGCTTGTTGTCTACCGAAAAGAAACCCCGAGTTGGACCTAAGTCTGATTCCGAGTGCTACTATTGTAAGGGGACTGGCCACTGGAAGCGCAACTGCCCCAAGTATCTGGCAGACAAGAAGGCCGGCAAGGCAAACAAAGGTATATATGATATACATGTTATTGATGTGTACTTGACTAGTGCTCATGAGCACCCGGTATTTGATACCGTTGCCATAATATTTGTAACTCGAATCGTGGGCTGCGAACAAGCGACCGCTAGCAAGGGTGAGGTCAAGATGCGTGTCGGCAATGGATCAAGCGTTGATGTGATCGCCATCGAACGCTGCCTCTCCACTTACCGTCGGGATTAGTTATAAACTTGAATAAATGTTATCCGGTGCTGACCGAGCATGAACATTGTATCCGGATCGCGTTTGATGCGAAGTGGTTATTCATTTAAATCCGAGAACAATGGTTGTTCCATTTATATGAATGAAATCTTTTATGGTCATGCACCGATGATGAATGGTTTATTTCTATTAGATCTCGATGATAATGTTACACATATTCATAATGTTGATGCTAAAAGGATTAAACTTAATGATGATATATCCGCATATATGTGGCACTGCCGTCTAGGTCATATTGGCGTTAAACGCATGAAGAAGCTCCATTCGGATGGACTTTTGGAATCACTTGATTATGAATCATTTGATACATGTGAGCCATGCCTTATGGGCAAGATGACTAGAACGCCGTTTTTGTAGGGGTTCGTAGCATGGAAAACAAAATTTTCTATCGCATACAAACAAAAAAGCCAAGATCTATCTACTAGATTGTAGCAACGAGTCGATGGAATAACTTACCCTCGAAGATTCCAAAGTGTTTAACGAGAGCGGATTCTCGTGGGTGATGTAGTCGTACTCTTTCCGATCTCAAGATCGTGTAGACGATCCTTCCAAGCTGCGTTCCAGCAGCGCTTCATAGTCGGTCACACGTTCGATTGACGAAGACCTTCCTCTCCTTGTTCCAAAGGCGGAGGTTGTAGCACTCTCCTCGCGATTCCAAAGACAACGGGCGTGGTACCGGAAGTAGAGGGAGATCCGAGGCTTCATGCCGAGCGAGTATGGTGGAGTATGAGAGAGAGCTATTAGTGGTCTAGGGATTAGACACACCAATTAGAAGGATCTAAACCGCAGGCTAGAGCAATTAGAAGATCTAAACCAAAACGGCTCTAAACCGGAGATTAGAGGATAGGAACTTTTGTGTCTAGAGGAGGAGGCCCTGCCCCTCCTTTTATAGGTGGGAGGGGCGGCCAAGGGAGGGAGTCCCTCCCAAGTCGGCCTTGGCGCCGCTTGAGGACTCCTCCCCCAAGTCGGTTCCAACCACCTCTTGCTTGTTTCCCACAGTTTCCTGTTTCCCACAGTTTCCTGTTTTCCACAGTTTCCTATTTTAGCCGTTTGACTTTCAAACTGGCAGTTTGACTTTTCAGTTCTGGAACAGCAAGAACACTTAGTACAAGATGAAATCATTCAATATGTAATGACACATTCATGTACCCTCCCCCCCCGGAGTGCCGAACAATCCGGAACCTTCTAGAACATTCCCGATGAAAACACCGGAATCATTCCCGAACTCCGAAACGGGACTTTCTGTGGCATCCCGCAAAACCACTACTAGAAAATCGCGTTGAATTTGCGCATTGCATCGTCATCATCATGCATTGTTTGCTAAAACTATGTTTGTAAAGCCCGTGTTGTTTTCTAAACTCCCCTCTTTATTTTCAAACATCAAAACCGGGTCCCCGGAATATTTTGTTTTGGCCGCTATCGGTTTGCCAACGGCCCGTTTTAAACAAATAAAATTTATATTATTTTTAGTAGGGGCAGTCGAACGGGCCAACCCGACCCGAACGACCGCCCCAGATTTTATAAACGGTCCACCCCAACCAGCCCCATCTAAATCCTAAACCCACCCACTTCTCTACCCACACACACCTCACCCCCCCCAATCAGAACATGCCACCTCCTCTCACCCTCCCCCTCCCACCAATCCAGACCCGCCACGTCGCCCTCACCCCTCTTTCTCTCCTCTCTCTCTCCCTCTAACCCAACCCCACACCACTCACATCTCACGCGCGCGCAGCCGCTCAAACACACGCACACCACGCACGCACACTCCACCCCACCCGCTGACACCCGGGGCCCGCCCCTGCCCCCAGCCACCAACCTCCCACGCGTCCCACGCACCCCACGCGGGCAACCCACCTCCCCTGGCAGCTGCAACCTCCCCAGATGCCCCCTTCCCAGTCCGAGCCTCCCCTGGGCCCCACCACAGGCACGCTCCTCACGCGCACGCCCCGAACTCCCTCCTCCCGCTGGTCCCTCCGCGGCGTGCCCACCGCCAACCTCCGTCTGGCCACCACTGTCTCCTTCCACCTCATGAGCCCTCCCGGCTTTTCTCTCGCTGCGGTTCCGCTGCCGCTCGGCCTGGCTGCCACTCGGCGCCGGACGCTGGGCGCCACGCTGCCGCGCCTCAAGCGCTCCATCTCTCGACGACGAACCTCCGCCCGGCGCAGCGCTGCTGCACACCACGCCGGAGCTGCGCTAGCCCTGTGCCTCTGCCCCGCCTTCGGCCGCTTCGCCCGCGCCCGCCGGGCGCGCCTCAGAATCGCTGCACTGCTCCCGCCAGCGACCTCCGCCGCCCGCCGTCTGCTGCCAGCTGCCCCCGGCAAGGCCCGACGCCGCCAGACGCCGCCGTCTGCCAGCGTTGGCTGCCGCGAGCCGGCCCCGCCTTCCACCTCGACCACCGCCGAGCCGAGCCTCCACGGCCCGTCGACCTCGCCCGCCGCCAGCCCCGGCGTCGGCCCGCCTCCGTGGCCTCGCCCCGTGCTCTTCCCCGACCGCCATTGCCGACAACCTCCTCTGCAACCGCCTCCGTCGACCAGGCCCCGTACCCGAGCCGTGACCGTGCCCCCTGAGCCAGCCCGCCGCCGGGTCCCCTGGCCCGGTTCTGCCGTCCGCCTGTCGTCTCTGCAAGCCCGCAGGCCGAACCCGAAGGTCCCCTACGTGAAACATCTAGTGCTCCGCCGACACCTGAACCGCGACCGAGTTCTTCAACGGGTACGGCAAGATCTTTCACCGACCACGGTACCGGCCCAAAAACGACCACCGTGACACCAAGGTCGTCTACACCGCGACAAGACCCTCCCGCGAACGCCAAAACCCGAACCGAAAGAACGCCAAGATCTTCCGATGACGATGCGGGAAACCCAAAACCGAGGGGCCCTACTGAACTCGGTGTCGTCTATCCAAGTACTACATCGACGACAAGATCGTCCACGCAGTCCACGAGGCCGTTCCCGGAGCGAAACATCGAACCCCGGTACTGTCGCCTTCCTCTTCGGATGCCGAACCCCAAGATCTTCCCCGGACACGGAAGCCAAGATCGTCGGCATGAGATCGAGACCCCGGACCCGAAGACCACATGCGGCAAGACCTTCGCCCCGAATGCGGAATCAAGTACCCGAACGCCAAGACCATCTACGCGGTGTCGACAAGACCCTCGCAACGGTGAGACCGACCCCGTGGGACCCGACAAGGCCCTCGTGACGACAAGATCGACCCCGACCTGGGTGGAGCCGGAGACCGCCAAGTACAACTTCCCGGAACGCAAGATCTGCCCCGAAACCGAGACCGACCCCGGAGTCCGAGAACGCTTCCGTCGGACCTCGTCTACCCCGTCAGAACCCTGGACCCCGAGACCGGACCCTGGACCTGTCGAACCCTGAACCCCCGGAACCCCCAAGATCGCCGAACCCTAAATGTGTGACCCCTTTCCTAAACCCTATTTCATAACATAATAACAATTTGTTGCATATTTTAATTGTCATACTCGCATGCATATCTGTGGTTTGGGGGCCTTATGCCGATTCACCTAATAATTGAATATGGGGCCCATATGCGGGCAAATCTAGCCTTATATTGGCCTCATTTAAACTTGTGTAGCGAACCCGTATTACTTCTTGCCTTGTTAAACAACATTTAAATTGCGGGCTTTCTAAATAACATGCACCACCTAAGTAAATGTCGGGACCCCGGTTCCGCTTAATATGACCTAATTGCATCGCACCTTTGCCATGCCATCCATCATGCATGCATCATGCCGATCTTCTGCCGTTGTATTGAATATCGCATCCGGTGTTTCTTCTAGTGTTTTGGTTCTTCGCGGATAAGGCCGTTGAGTTGATGTGAGTCGCCCGATCTTCGGTTGAACCCTTCGACAATGTTTTCAAAGCAGCATCTCCTTTCTACCTATCTTACTTTTATAGTCTTTATTCCCTTGTTGATCTATTGCTATCCGAGTTGCGATGCTTTAGTTTCGCACGTGATTTCCCTGCAGCGTATATTGCCTTGGACACTTCCTATTACTGTTGTTTGGTAGATAGTTGGACTTATGTCGTAGTCGCTTGCTCAAGTGTTGTCGCGTTGTCAAATGCCACAGCTTGTTGATGTATTGCCGCATGTTGATGTTGGAGATGATTCTAGTTTTGCTTATCGCCACTTTACTTTCTCAGATAACAACTAAAATTGAAATAAGCAGAGGCATCGGTGGGTGATAGGTAATATTTGGTTTCCGAACGCCCACTTGTGTCCCGTGAAGACCCGAGTACTTGATAATTGCCTTGATTTTTGCGCGCTATCCACATCCGGGAGGTATATGGGACCCCGAGCGAGCTTGATTCAGTCTTATTTCTTGGGGCCACAAACTAGTTTGAGGTTTTATTTACGATCCTGTACTTATGCCATGTTTTATCGCTTTATTTACGATTGCGAGGTACCGCACATCGCATGCTTAGGATCGGGACACGATTCCGGTGTCGACAAGCCCCGCTTGGGGTTCCCATCGTTCACAGACCGTATACCCAGCACCTTGAGGCCGTCTCGAGCTTGCTTACTCGCTATGGGATCTACTTAAGGGTGGCCCCTGAAATATTTCTGAATCCTGTGATTGCTCACCGTGAAAGCCTCGTTGGGTTTTGATTTGGTTTTTCCGAGGTTGATCGAGCGTGTTGCTATTGGTGCACCCCGCCGGTAAAACTTTCTCAAAGCCGTGTCCGCGGTTATGGACGACTTGGAGCACAGTCTCGATCATAGACAAGCATAACTAAAGTTTACTGCTATAAATTTGACTTATAATGACTAGTAATCAGCTTCACTACAACGGAATGGCTAATTAATACTGCCCACAATTGCTTGTTTGGTTGTCGCTTGCGACAATTGTATCTGACTAGTAAGTATTGCAACTACAACAGAATGGCTGAATAAAAGTACCAACAACTGCTGGGTTTTATGGGATATCTCATGCTATTCATATCTGATTAGTAATTGTTGCAACTCCAACGGAATGATTAAATAAAAGTGCCCACTGCTTACTTTATCAGGACGATTATCTAAACCTGTCTAGTAAAGTGCCGCAACGATAACTGAATAAGTAAAACTGCCAACTGTGTGAGTTCCTCGGTTGACTTCCTCGTTTGGTCTCGAGGGGGAAATACCAGGATGGGTTTGTTTGGTGTTAGCTTCAGGTTGGATCCGGTTAGGTCATCCTCACCCCTCTCTGATAACCGCCAGTTGTATCGAGTCTCTATAGGTTGTTTAGTGCATGCTGCCGCTGCCGCTTCAGTCCACCATACCTATGTAGGCGAGGACCGCGAATTCTAGCCTCGCTGCAATCGGCCTCGATCGACGCTCCTTCTTTTCCTTTGCCCTTTGCCGGCACCCCTTTGTTTAAGGTTTTGAGATCGACGCCGTTAGCAGGTGGTTACCCTTCCGCTTGGCTCGCAGGGTTATGGACGCCATTGGTTATTCTTCAGGGCTCTTAGCCCCATTTGCATCTTGTCCGTAGCTGGACGCTCTATCGTTTTAAAGGTGATTTGGGTCTTTGTACCGTATATCTGTTCTGTGGGTCCCATCGAGGACTGTTGTGTAATGTTATTACTTCGTTTTCCACCCGCACGGAAGTGCCTGGTGGGCACCTTTGAATCGTTTCTATGCGGGTTTGGTGAATTTTGCCCAAACTTGCATAGGTCCGATTCTGAGGGTGTTACACTTTCCTTATATGAATCTTATTCTCCGGACCATTCCGGATCCCGGATCCCATCCGAGACTCCGAACAACATTCGGTCTCTTTCTCATAATACCATAACTACTCAAACAACGTCGAATCCTTAAGTGTGTCTCCCTACGGTTCGTGAATTATGCGGACATGATCGAGACACTTCTCCGAACAATAACCAATAGAGGAATCTGGAAATTCATATGGCTCCCACATATTTCTACGATTACTTTGTGATCGAATGAACCACTTACATACGATACCAATTTCCCTTTGTCTCACGATAGTTTACTTATCCGAGGTTATGATCGTCGGTATCTCTGCATACCTAGTTCAACCTCGTTACCGATAAGTACTCTTTTCTCGCCGTGATATGTGATCCCTTGTGAGCCACCACATGCTTGCAAGCTAATTGGATGACATTCCACCGAGAGGGCCCAGAGTATATCTATCCGTCATATGGATGGACAAATCCCACTCTTGATCCATGTGTTTCAACCAATACTTTCCAAACACTCAATGCCACCTTTATAGCCACCCAGTTACGGTGTGGTGTTTGATGACATCAAAGCATCCATCCGGTAAAGGTGATATGCATGAACTCATGGTCGAAGGAATTAGGTTACTATGTATCAGAAAGCATATAGCAATTGAACTATTGAAATGACTTGATCTTTATGCTACGCTTATCTATAGGAGTATGTCCATCACATCATTCTCCTAATGATATGATCCTGTTGTTAATAACATCTCTATGTTCATGATCGAAACCATGATCATATATTAACCAACAAGCTAGTTTAACAAGAGGCTTTACTATGGACTCTTATTTTAGTTTACAAATCACACAAGTATTAATGTTTCGGTTAATACAATTATAGCATGGTATGTAAACATTTATCATAAGTGTGAAGATATGATAATAACCACTTTATTATTGCCTCTAAGATATCTCCAACAGTCTCCCACTTGCACTAGAGTCAATAATCTAGTTTCAAACCTTGTGTATATAACACCTATGGCTTTCCGTGTTGTATGTACACAATTGCTAGTGGTCAATCGATCTCCGGATCGACACTTCCAGTCCGTGTGTAATTGCATGTCTTTATGCCTCACGCATCACTCATTCTCTAATGAGATGGCTTTGTATAAATTTGGTCTTTCGGTGTGACCTTTAGTTCTTTGGGGTTAAAACATGTTGATAATATTGTCGCACAATATATCTTCATAGTATTATCCCTCTGTGAACTACACCTAGTTTGATAACAAACTACTTGACACAAATGCCCTCTTTTGCTGCTATAATAGCAGTCATATACTTAGCCTTTTGTTGCAGTATCTATCACAATGTCTTAACTTTGGAACTCATCCAAATCCATTATGGAACTCACTTTCCATTATATTGTGCCACCCTTTGTTTAGATTGAGATAAACTTAATTTGTACTTTGTGACAAAACTAGTATCAATGTAGTACTTTTACAATGAACTAACCATCTATTTGTCACTTCTACAAATAATATACTCTTAGTTCTTCCAAAAGATCATAAGAATATCCTTACTATTGTCCAATGATCATCTTACGAATCATTCTGGTATATGCTCACAACATTTAGAGCATAGGACATATCTGGATTTGTACATATCACAGTATGATTGATATAAATACTCTTTGTGATTTCATACATCAAGTATCAATCTATACTTGATTATTTGTTTCACTTTACCAAATGTCAATACACTTGAATATATCATCAACATTTGAAGTCTTTCAATCCTTTCTGTGCGAAAAGAACCTTTCTTGTAGTTTCTATATTGAACCCATTCAATATCTCGTCTATGTACTTCTGGCACAACCATATTAGCGTCTATTGATGCCAAATATTTGGGTTTTGCCTAAGTCTTTCATCGGGATGAAATTCTTAATATGTGTTAATAAAAGATACATTATTTCCAATCAACGATATGTCTTCCACATAATGTATTAGAAACATGTCTTAGCGCTCCCACTTAATTTCTTGCAAATGCAAGCATCTCCATCGTCTCTGATGAACTTTTAAACTCCTTTAACAGTTTCATCACAGTGAAGATTCCAAATCCGCGATGCTCACTTTAACCATTGAAGTTTGCATATGCTTTTAGCATCCTTTAGAATTAACAAAACCCTATGGACCGTGTTATGCACATGTCCTAGGTAACGATTCTATTAGAAGAACTTGTTTTGTTTATTCAACTACCATGTCACAAATTATATGTAGTGGTTGCTACATTAATCCGTCTAGACTAAATATCACTATGAAAGATCAAATCTTGTCATAGTCAACCTTTGAACATTTTGTGAACTCTTTCCCAACATGTCGACTATTTCATAGATGTAAAACATCCATGTCTATTTCTTTATAGATCCAGACACAACTGTAAGGTCTTACACCTTTCTCGAGAGTCCTTCAAGTTCAAAACTTGATTTCTCGTGTATGGAACTATCACGGATTTTATGGCTTCAAGCCATTTGACGGAGTCAGGGCCCATCATCGCTTCTTTGCATGTAGTCGGTTCATTATTCTCAAATAATGATTCAACCCTAAAATCTTGGTATTTGATTGTTCATCCGACCTACTTGTTTCAATAGGAACTTGGATCTCCGTGACCACAACCTTTGAGGTACGTGAGCCATGAGCTTTGTTGATGCCTCCAGAACACTTTTCGGCGCTGCGCAACTCTTGTAGGGGTTCGTAGCATGGAAAACAAAAAAATTTCTATCGCATACAAACAAACAAGCCAAGATCTATCTACTAGATTGTAGCAACGAGTCGATGGAATAACTTACCCTCGAAGATTCCAAAGTGTTTAACGAGAGCAGATTCTCGTGGGTGATGTAGTCGTATTCTTTCTGATCTCAAGATCGTGTAGTCGATCCTTCCGTGGCCATTCGGCGCTTCATAATCGGTCACACGTTCGGTACTCGACGAAGACCTTCCTCTCCCTTGTTCCAGCAGGCAGCGGAGGTTGTAGCACTCTCCTCGCGATTCCGGCAGCGGAAGTAGAGGGGAAATCCCGCAGGGCTTCGCCTTAAGCCGGAGCGAGTATGGTGGAGTATGAGAGAGGGCTATTAGTGGTCTAGAGATTAGACACACCAATTAGAAGGCTCTAAACCGCAGGCTAAAGCAATTAGAAGCTCTAAACCAAAACGGCTCTAAACCGGAGATTAGAGGTAGAAACTTGTGTGTCTCAAGGAGGAGGCCCTGCCCCTCCTTTTATAGGTGGAGGGGCTTGGCGCGCCAGGGAGGGAGGGGAGTCCCTCCCCAACTCGGCCTAGGGCTGGCCGCCGGCTTGGAGGAGAGTGACTCCTCCTCCAAGTTGGTTTCAACCTCCTCTTGCTTGTTTCCCACAGTTTCCTGTTTCCCACAGTTTCCTGTTTTCCACAGTTTCCTGTTTTAGCCGTTTGACTTTCAAACTGGCAGTTTGACTTTTCAGTTTTGGAACAGCAAGAACACTTAGTACATGATGCAATCATTCAATGACACATTCATGTACCCTCCCCCCCGGAGTGGCTGACAATCCGGAACCTTCCAGAACATTCTCGATGAAAACACCGGAATCATTCCCGAACTCCGAAACGGGACTTTCCTTATATGAATCTTATTCTCCGGACCATTCCGGATCCCGGATCCCATCCGAGACTCCGAACAACATTCGGTCTCTTTCTCATAATACCATAATGTGGCATCCCGCAAAAACCACTACTAGAAAATCGCGTTGAATTTGTGCATTGCATCGTCATCATCATATGTTGTTTGTCTAAAACTATTTTTTGAAAAGCCCGATTTGTTTTCCAAACGCCTCGTCTTTATTCAAACGCCAAAATCCGGGTCGCCGGAATATTTTGTTTTGCCCGATTTCGGTTTGCAAAAAGCCTTGTTTGAAATAAATAAAAGTATTTATTATTTTAGCGGGGCAGTCGAACGGGCCGATTGACCCGAACGACCACCCCCGTACAAACAGATCGGTCCACCCCTTATTCCTAAACCTACCCATCCTAGTCTACCCAAATCGCTGGCCACATCACCTCACCCAATGGCTAGTCGCCACCTCACCCTCTCCCTCTCCTCCACCACTCCCTAGCTGCCACGTGGCCTAGCACTCACACACCACCAACCCCCAGCTGGCCCACCCCACACGCGCACGCACGCACACCCCTGCCCAGACTCCCACACCCCGCGTGACCCCCTGGGCCCCACCCCACTCACGCACTCCCACGCGCCCCGACAACCGCCCCTGCCCCGCACGTCTCCTTCCCTCCACCGTCCCCTTCCCAGCTCGCCCGTCGCCGCTCCTCCTCTCCCGCTCCGCTCGTCGCTCCATCCCGCGCGCCCCCTCAACCAACCTCCCCAGACCACCTTCCTCGCCGCCCCGAGCAGCCCGTCGTCGTCCACCCTCCTGCTGCAAGCTCGCCCGCAAGCCCGCATCTCCCCGCCAGCGTCCCTCGCCCGCCGCCTTCCCCGAGCTTCGCCCGTCCGCTCCTCCTCTCCCCTCCCGGGCCAGCCTCTGCAGATCGCGAGCCCGCCTCCGTCGCACGCCTTCGCCTCGGCTCCCTCGCTTCCCTGCAGCGCGCCCGCCTGCGTCTCCGCCGTCGCCGGCGGTCCTCCGCCGCCTCCAGCCCGTCCGCGCGGCCCCCGCCCGGCCGCCAGCTCCCGTCCATGCTCCGCTCCCTCCGGCCTTCACCTGCCACAGACGCCTGCCTCCCAGCGTTCCGGCCGTCCCCGTTCCGTCTCACCCTACGCCGCTGCCGGCCACCTCCGAGCTCGCCCGGGCCCGTCGGCCTCCGCTGCCCTGCGAGCCATGGCTGGCCATGTTGCTCGCCTTCGCCGTCCCGAGCCCTCAGCACCGCGATCCTCCTCCTTGGGCGCCCTCGTTGGCCTGCTCCACCGCCCTCCCGCGGGTCCCTGACGCCGCCTCCGCTGCGAGCGAGGCCGACGTGCCTCCCTCTGGAGCTCGCCTCTGAGCTGTGTCGCCACCTCTACCGAAGCTCTGCACCTCCGCGAGGCCATGATGTTTCGCTGCGTGTACCAGTTTGGCACCCCCAAGGTCGCCAGGATCTTCGATGCGGAGACCCCGTACCAACGCCCGGCAAGATCTTCTCGAAGGGGGAACCCCAAGACCTTCACGGAAACCAAACCCATCGGCACGTCATGATCTTCCTCGGAACCTCCAAGATCTCCATCCCGGCACCCGAAGACGCGGTACCCCAAGATCGCCTCCCCTGATTCGAAGCCAATGCCCTGAGAACGCCAAGACCCGAGAGCGTCGACATGGATCCGGTGACGCCAACACGCCAAGATCGCCTCAAGGTTCCGTAGGACCCCCGGTATCGAGCCCGAGTTCGCCAACGACACTGAAGACGGAGCGCTAAGACCGTGCCCGGATCCGGAGTCCGAACCCGATACCGTCAAGGCCACCGACGCGGAGACGCCGAGTACTTCATCCCGGACACCGAGACCCCGGTGCGACAAGTGCTTCGTCCCGAACAACAAGATCGGCCCCAGTAATCCAAGAACGCTTCCGTCGAGACCGTTCCGTTGAACCCTGGACCCTGAGACCGAACCCCGAACCCCGGAACCCCAAGATCGTCGAGCCCCCTATGTGTGACCTCTTATCCGAGAACCTTATTTTATAACATAATAACAACTTGTTGCATATTGAATTGTCATTCTCGCATGCATATCATTGGTTTGGGGGCCTTATGCCGAATCACCTAATAATTAAATATGGGGTCCATATGCGGGCAAATGTAGCCTTATATTGGCCTCATTTAAATTTGTGTAGCGAACCGATGATATAATCTTGCCTTGTTAACACAACATTTGAAATGGCGGGGGTATAAACAACTGGAACCATCTAACTAATTGTCGGGACCCCGGTTCCGCTTAATATGACCTAATTGCATCGCTTTCTTTGCTATGTCATGCATCATACATGCATCATGCCGATCTTCTGCCGTTGTATTAAATATTGCATCCGGTGTTATTCTAGTGTTTTGCTTCTTCGCGGATAAGGCCGTTGAGTTGATGTGAGCTTCGCCCCGATCTTCGGATGAACCCTTCGACAATGTTTTCAAAGAGCATCTCCCCTTTCTACCTATCTTACTTTTATAGTATTTATTCCCTTTGTTGATCTTTGCTATACGTGTTGCGATGCTCTAGTTTTCGTTCCTGTGATATCCCTTGCATATATAGCCTTGGACACATCCTATTACCCGTAGTTTGGTAGATAGTTGGGCCCGTGTCGTAGTCGCTTGCTCAAGTGTTTGTGTGTCTGGTACCACAATTGTTGGAGGATTGCCGCATGTTGGCGTTGGAGATGATCATGGCTTTACTTATCGTTCTCTTTAATTCTGTTTAACAACTAAAATTGAATTAAGCGGAGGCATCGGTGGGTGATAGAAAATATTTGGTTTCGAGCACTTGTGTCCCGTGGGACCCCGAGTACTTGATACTGTTCCTTGATTTATCGCGCTATCCACATCCGGAGGTATATGGGACCCCCAGGCGAGCTTGATTGGTCTTATTTCTTGGGGCCACAAACTAGTTTGAGGTTTTATTTACGATCATGTACTTATGCCATGCTACTTATGTATTTACGATTGTGCGAGGAGCACCTTTGCTGTTAGGATCGGGACACGATTCCGCGGTGTCGACAAGCCTAGCCACACTTCGGGTTCCCGATTGTTCACTGGTCTACCCAAACCTTGAGGCCGTCTCGGAGCTTGCTTACTTCGTTGCGGATTCTACTTAAGGGGTGTCCCCCTAAAATATTTCTGAATCCTGTGATTGTTCAGTCGTGAAAGCCTCGTTGGGTTTTGATTTGGTTTTTCCGAGGTTGATCGGCGTGTGTTGCTATTGGTGCACCCGGCGGGTAAAACTTTTAAAGCCGTGTCCGCGGATATGGACGACTTGGAGCACAGTATCTCGATCATAGACAAGCATAACTAAAGTTTATGGCTATAAATTTGACTTTATAATGACTAGTAATCAGCTTCACTACAATGGAATGGCTAATTAATACTACCCACAACTGCTTGTTTGGAGTGTCGCTTGCGACCTTTATACCTGACTAGTAAGTATTACAACTACAACGGAATGGCTGAATAAAAGTACCAACAACTGCTGGGTTTTGGGTTTATCTCATGCTATCTGTATCTGACTAGTAATTGATGCAACTACAACGGAATGAATAACTAAAAGGGCCCATTGCTTCTTTAATCAGGACAATTATCTATACCTGACTAGTAATTGCCGCAACGATAACTGAATAATTAAAACTGCCAACTGTGTGAGTTCCTCGGTTGACTTCCTAGTTTGGTCTCGAGGGGGAAACGCCAGGATGGGTTTGTTTGATGATAGTATCAGGTTGGATCCGAATAGGTCTTTCTTACCCTCTCTGATAGTCGCCAGTTGTATCGAGTCTCTATAGGTTGTTTAGTGCATGCTGCCGCTGCCGCTTCAGTCCACCATACCTATGTAGGCAAGGACCGCCGAATTCTAGCCTCGCCGTGTACTGGCCTCAGTACTGACGCTCCTCTTTTTCCTTTGCCCTTTGTCGGCACCCCTTTGTTTTAAGCAGGTTTTGAGATCGACGTTGTTAGCAGGGTTACCCTTCCGGCTTGGCCTGGGCAGAGTTATGGACGCCATTGGTTATTCTTCAGGGCTCTTAGCCCCATTTGCATCTTGTCCGTAGCTGGACGCTCTATCGTTTTCAAGGTGATTTGGATCTTTGTATGTCAAATCTGTTTTCTTGACTCATTGAGTCGCTGTTATATATAAATCTGTTCTGTGGGTCCCATCGAGGACTGTTGTGTAATGTTATTACTTCGTTTTCCACCCGCGAAAGTGCTGGTGCACCTTTGAATCGTTTCTATGCGGGTTTGGCGGGTTTCGCTAAAACTTGCATAGGTCCGATCGAGGGTTCTGAGTGGTATCGAGCTCGGCGATTCGATACCCCACAAGTCCAGCCTGTAGGATAACCTAGCTAACGGCCGCAGTAGAGTGTCAAAACTATTTTTGCAAAATCGGTTGGATAGATCTGGTTAGGTCTGCTTTTAATCCTTACCCCTTTGCTATTCTCCTCTCACCTTTGCGTGTTTTGAATCCACTCTCTTCTCTCTCTTCGAGTCCAGGATTTCTCGTGGTTGGGTTCCGTCGTACCTTCAGGGTTTCGCTTCCTCCTTCGGTAACGGTGTTGCTACATCTGGTCTTCATGCTATCTGAGTGATCCTTCGTCTGTGGTATCATTCTTTGTTCCTTGTCTGTGTCTTCCGGTGTTTTCCGACGCGACGACATCATCTACGCCAGATCCGATGCAGAGTCTGCATCACTCCGGTGTTTCCGAACCTCGCTAGTCGAGATCTTCAGTCTAATTCCGAGAGTTGGTTGCATAATCCGCCTATTCGTGTGCAGAGTAATGGTTTGGGTGCGCGATGGACTGATCACCATCCGACTACTCTTATCATTCGCTCTTGTACATCGAATCAGTGGATCCAGCGATTTTACTCCGTCCACGGAAGCTAGAGGTGGCTTTATTTGTTGATACCTCTACCTTCGACCTTTTGTTCCGGAGTGTCCTCTCGACGATCACGGACAATGACCTCTTGTTAGTGGTGTCGCGAGGATCTACACGAAGCGAGAAGACGCAGATCGCCGACCCTTCTTTCCGGTACCATGAGGCGGATCTCGAGGGCGAGATCCCTTGTTAGTGGTGTCGAATTGTGGCATCCCGCAAAAACCACTACTAGAAAATCGCGTTGAATTTGTGCATTGCATCGTCATCATCATATGTTGTTTGTCTAAAACTATTTTTTTGCAAAGCCCGATTTGTTTTCCAAACGCCTCGTCTTTATTCAAACGCAAAAATCCGGGTCGCCGAAATATTTTGTTTTGCCCGATTTCGGTTTGCAAAAAGCCTTGTTTGAAATAAATAAAAGTATTTATTATTTTAGAGGGGCAGTCGAACGGGCCGATTGACCCGAACGACCACCCCCGTACAAACAGATCGGTCCACCCCTTATTCCTAAACCTACCCATCCTAGTCTACCCAAATCGCTGGCCACATCACCTCACCCAATGGCTAGTCGCCACCTCACCCTCTCCCTCTCCTCCACCACTCCCTAGCTGCCACGTGGCCTAGCACTCACACACCACCAACCCCCAGCTGGCCCACCCCACACGCGCACGCACGCACACCCCTGCCCAGACTCCCACACCCCGCGTGACCCCCTGGGCCCCACCCCACTCACGCACTCCCACGCGCCCCGACAACCGCCCCTGCCCCGCACGTCTCCTTCCTCTCTCCTTCCCTCCACCGTCCCCTTCCCCGAGCTCGCCCCGTCCGGCCGCGCTCCTCCTCTCCCGCTCCGCTCGTCGCTCCATCCCGCGCGCCCCCTCAACCAACCTCCCCAGACCACCTTCCTCGCCGCCCCGAGCAGCCCGTCGTCGTCCACCCTCCTGCAAGCTCGCCCAAGCCGCATCTCCCGCCAGCGTCCTCAGCGCGCGCCATGCCTTCCCCGAGCTCGCCCGTCCGCGCTCCTCCTCTCCCCTCGCGCGGGCCGCGCCTCTGCGTCGCGAGCCCGCCTCCGTCGCCGCCGCGCCTCCGGCTCCTCCCCTTACCCTGGCGCCGACGCCGCCCGCCAACCCCGAGCCCGCCTCCGCGTCTCCGCCCGTCGCGGCGGTCCTCGCCGCCTCGCAGCCCGTCCGCGCGGCCGCCCGGCCCGTGCTCGCGGCCGCTCGCTTCCCCGTCCATGCTCCGCTCCCTCCGGCCTTCACCGGCCCCTCGCACGCCTGCCTCCCCCCGCGTTCCCGACCGTCCCCGCCGTTCCGTCTCACCCTACGCCGCCGCCGGCCACCTCCGAGCTCGCCCGGGCCCGTCGGCCTCCGCTGCCCTGCGAGCCCTGGCTGGCCCTGTTGCTCGCCGCTCGCCGTCCCCGAGCCCTGGCACCCCGCGACCGCAGTCCTCCTCCTTGGGCGCCCTCGTTGGCCTGCTCCACCGCCCTCCCGCGGGTCCCTGACGCCGCCTCCGCTGTGAGCGAGGCCGACGTGCCTCCCTCTGGAGCTCGCCTCTGAGCTGTGTCACCGGCCAACTCTACCGAGCTCTGCACCGGCCTCCGCGAGGCCATGATGTTTCGCTGCGTGTACCAGTTTGGCACCCCCAAGGTCGCCAGGATCTTCGATGCGGAGACCCCGTACCAACGCCCGGCAAGATCTTCTCGAAGGGGGAACCCCAAGACCTTCACGGAAACCAAACCCATCGGCACGTCATGATCTTCCTCGGAACCTCCAAGATCTCCATCCCGGCACCCGAAGACGCGGTACCCCAAGATCGCCTCCCCTGATTCGAAGCCAATGCCCTGAGAACGCCAAGACCCGAGAGCGCCAACATGGATCCGGTGACGCCAACACGCCAAGATCGCCTCAAGGTTCCGTAGGACCCCCGGTATCGAGCCCGAGTTCGCCAACGACACTGAAGACGGAGCGCTAAGACCGTGCCCGGATCCGGAGTCCGAACCCGATACCGTCAAGGCCACCGACGCGGAGACGCCGAGTACTTCATCCCGGACACCGAGACCCCGGTGCGACAAGTGCCGTCCGAACAACAAGATCGGCCCAATAATCCAAGAACGCTTGTCGAGACCGTTCGTTGAACCTGGACCACGAGACCGAACCCGAACCGGAACCCCAAGATCGTCGAGCCCCCTATGTGTGACCTCTTATCCGAGAACCTTATTTTATAACATAATAACAACTTGTTGCATATTGAATTGTCATTCTCGCATGCATATCATTGGTTTGGGGGCCTTATGCCGAATCACCTAATAATTAAATATGGGGTCCATATGCGGGCAAATGTAGCCTTATATTGGCCTCATTTAAATTTGTGTAGCGAACCGATGATATAATCTTGCCTTGTTAACACAACATTTGAAATGGCGGGGGTATAAACAACTGGAACCATCTAACTAATTGTCGGGACCCCGGTTCCGCTTAATATGACCTAATTGCATCGCACCTTTGCTATGTCATGCATCATACATGCATCATGCCGATCTTCTGCCGTTGTATTAAATATTGCATCCGGTGTTATTCTAGTGTTTTGCTTCTTCGCGGATAAGGCCGTTGAGTTGATGTGAGCTTCGCCCCGATCTTCGGATGAACCCTTCGACAATGTTTTCAGGCGAGCATCTCCCCCTTTCTACCTATCTTACTTTTATAGTATTTATTCCCGCCTGTTGATCTTTGCTATCTGTGTTGCGATGCTCTAGTTTTCGTTCCCTGTGATATCCCTTGCAGCCATATATAGCCTTGGACACATCCTATTACCCGTAGTTTGGTAGATAGTTGGGCCCGCGTGTCGTAGTCGCTTGCTCAAGTGTTTGTGTGTCTACAGGTACCACAATTGTTGGAGGATTGCCGCATGTTGACGTTGGAGATGATCATGGCTTTACTTATCGTTCTCTTTAATTACTGTTTAACAACTAAAATTGAATTAAGCAGAGGCATCGGTGGGTGATAGAAAATATTTGGTTTCCGAACGCCCACTTGTGTCCCGTAGGACCCCGAGTACTTGATACATGTTCCTTGATTTATCGCGCTATCCACATCCGGGAGGTATATGGGACCCCCCTGAGCCAGAGCTTGATTCAGTCTTATTTCTTGGGGCCACAAACTAGTTTGAGGTTTTATTTACGATCATGTACTTATGCCATGCTACTTATGTATTTACGATTGTGCGAGGAGCACACTGTACTGTTTAGGATCGGGACACGATTCCGCGGTGTCGACAAGCCCAGCCACACTTTCGGGTTCCCAGTCGTTCACAGCCGTCTACCCAAACCTTGAGGCCGTCTCGGAGCTTGCTTACTTCGTTGCGGATTCTACTTAAGGGGTGGCCCCCTGAAATATTTCTGAATCCTGTGATTGTTCAGTCGTGAAAGCCTCGTTGGGTTTTGATTTGGTTTTTCCGAGGTTGATCGAGCGTGTGTTGCTATTGGTGCACCCCGGCCGGGTAAAACTTTCTGAAAGCCGTGTCCGCGGATATGGACGACTTGGAGCACAGTATCTCGATCATAGACAAGCATAACTAAAGTTTATGGCTATAAATTTGACTTTATAATGACTAGTAATCAGCTTCACTACAATGGAATGGCTAATTAATACTACCCACAACTGCTTGTTTGGAGTGTCGCTTGCGACCTTTGTACCTGACTAGTAAGTATTGCAACTACAACGGAATGGCTGAATAAAAGTACCAACAACTGCTGGGTTTTGGGTTTATCTCATGCTATCTGTATCTGACTAGTAATTGATGCAACTACAACGGAATGAATAACTAAAAGGGCCCATTGCTTCTTTAATCAGGACAATTATCTATACCTGACTAGTAATTGCCGCAACGATAACTGAATAATTAAAACTGCCAACTGTGTGAGTTCCTCGGTTGACTTCCTCGTTTGGTCTCGAGGGGGAAACGCCGGGATGGGTTTGTTTGATGATAGTATCAGGTTGGATCCGAATAGGTCTTTCTTACCCTCTCTGATAGTCGCCAGTTGTATCGAGTCTCTATAGGTTGTTTAGTGCATGCTGCCGCTGCCGCTTTAGTCCACCATACCTATGTAGGCGAGGACCGCCGAATTCTAGCCTCGCCGTGTACTGGCCTCGATCTTGGCCTCCTCTTTTCCTTTGCCCTTTGTCGGCACCCCTTTGTTTTAAGCAGGTTTTGAGATCGACGCCGTTAGCAGGGTTACCCTTCCGGCTTGGCCTGGGCAGGGTTATGGACGCCATTGGTTATTCTTCAGGGCTCTTAGCCCCATTTGCATCTTGTCCGTAGCTGGACGCTCTATCGTTTTCAAGGTGATTTGGATCTTTGTATGTCAAATCTGTTTTCTTGACTCATTGAGTCGCTGTTATATATAAATCTGTTCTGTGGGTCCCATCGAGGACTGTTGTGTAATGTTATTACTTCGTTTTCCACCCGCACGAAAGTGCCTGGTGGGCACCTTTGAATCGTTTCTATGCGGGTTTGGCGGGTTTTCGCTAAAACTTGCATAGGTCCGATTCTGAGGGTGTTACACATAACTACTCAAAACAACGTCGAATCCTTAAGTGTGTCTCCCTACGGTTCGTGAATTATGCGGACATGATCGAGACATTTCTCCGAACAATAACCAATAGAGGAATCTGGAAATTCATATGGCTCCCACATATTTCTATGATTACTTTGCGATCGAATGAACCACTTACATACGATACCAATTTCCCTTTGTCTCACGATAGTTTACTTATCCGAGGTTATGATCGTCGGTATCTCTGCATACCTAGTTCAACCTCGTTACCGATAAGTAATCTTTTCTCGTTCCCGTGATATGTGATCCCTTGTGACCCAGTCACATGCTTGCAAGCTAATTGGATGACATTCCACCGAGAGGGCCCAGAGTATATCTATCCGTCATATGGATGGACAAATCCCACTCTTGATCCATGTGTTTCAACCAATACTTTCCGAACACTCAATGCCACCTTTATAGCCACCCAGTTACGGTGTGGTGTTTGATGTCATCAAAGCATCCATCCGGTAAAGGTGATATGCATGATCTCATGGTCGAAGGAATTAGGTTACTATGTATCAGAAAGCATATAGCAATTAAACTATGGAAATGACTTGATCTTTATGCTATGCTTTTCTATAGGAGTATGTCCACCATATCATTCTCCTAACGATATGATCTTGTTGTCGATAACATCTCAATGTTCATGATAGGGAAACCACAATCATTAATCAACCAACAAGCTAGTGAAGTATAGAGGCTATACTAGGGACTTCAATTTAAGTTTACAAATCACACAAGTATTAATGTTTCCTTGTTAATACTATTATAGCATGAATGTAAACATTTATCATAAACACAAAGATATAATAATAACCATATTTATTATTGCCTCTAGGGCATATCTCCAACAGTATCCCACTTGCACTAGAGTCATCTAATCTAGATTACATGGTAATATACCGAACACCCATGGCAGTTTAGTGTTGGTCATGTTTTGCCCTCGGGAGAGGTTTAGTCAACGGATCCGCCACATTCAGATCTGTGTGTACTTTGCAAATCTTTATATACCCATCCTGGATATGTTCTCGAATAGCGTGAAAACGCAGCTTGATATGCTTCAGCTTCTTGTGTGACCTTGGTTCTTGCGCATTGGCTATGGTGCCCATGTTATCACAGTAGATAGACATTGGGTCCAGCGCACTAGGAACCACACCCAGCTCTGTAATGAACTCTTTCATCCATATCGCTTCTAGTGAAGCCTCCGAAGCAGCCATGTATTCCGATTCAGTTGAAGATCTCGCCACAACGCTTTGCTTTGCACTCCTCCATTCTTCTGCACCATTCAAAATAAATACGTATCCAGTTGTGATTTAGAATCATCCGGATCGGTGTTCCAACTAGCATCGGTGTAACCATTAACAACGAGCTGTTCATCACCTCCATAAGAAAGAACCATATCCTTAGTTCTTCTCAAGTACTTAAGGATGTTTTGATCATTGTCCAATGATCCACTCTGGATCACTTTGATATCTGCTAGTTAAACTAACGGCATATGCAATGTCGGGTCTAGTACATAGCATGGCATACATTAGAGATCCTATGGCTGAGGCATAGGAGTCTTACTCATCCTTTCTCTATCTTACGTCGATGTCGGACTTTGAGTTTTACTCAAGGTCGTATTGAAACATGGGCAAGAACCCTTTCTTGCTTTCTTCCATTCAAACCTCTTTAGAACTTTGTCCAAATATGTACTCTGTGACAATGATATTTGGCGTTCGATCTATCTCTATAAATCTTTATGCCTAATATGTAAGCTGCTTCGCCAAGATCCTTCATTGAAAAACTATTATTCAAATATTCCTTGACACTATTAAGAAGGTCTAGATCATTCCCAATCAACAATATGTCATCCACATAAAGTATTAAGAATGCTACAGAGCTCCCACTCACTTTCTTGTAAATACAAGTTTCTCCATAAGTTTGTATAAAACCAAAACTTTTGATCACCTTATCAAAACGTTGATTCCAACTTCGGGATGCTTGCTTCAATCCATAGATGGACCGTTGAAGTTTGCATACCTTGTTAGCATCTTTAGGATCGACAAAACCTTTGGGTTGCATCATATACAACTCTTCATCAATATCTCCATTGAGGAATGCTGTTTTGACATCCATCTGCAATATCTCATAATCATAATATGCAGCAATTGCTAACATAATCCTCACAGACTTTAGCTTCGCTACTGGTGAGAAAGTCTCATCATAGTCAACTCTTTGAATTTGTCGAAACCCTTTTGCGACAAGTCGAGCTTTATAGACAGTAACATTACCATCAGCATCTGTTTTCTTCTTGAAAATCCATTTGTTCTCGGACCTTCCGCCATCCGGTAAGTCCACCAAAGTCCATACTTGGTTTTCGTACATGGATCCAATCTCGGATTTCATGGCTTCTTGCCATTTATTGGAATCTGGGCTCATCATCGCTTCCTCATATGTCTCGGGGTCATCGGTGTTGTCCACCAACATGACACTCATAACGGGATCATACCAATCTGGAGTGGTACGAGTTCTCGTTGACCTCCGAGGCTCTGTAGCAACTTCAACCGAAGTTTCATGATCATCATCATTAGCTTCCTATCTAATTGGTGCAGGCACCACAGGAACTTCTTCTGGTGTTGCGCTACTCGCAATTTCGAGAGAAGGTTCGACAACCTCGTCGAGTTCTACTTTCCTTCCAGTCACTTCTTTCGAGAGAAATTCCTTCTCTAGGAAGGATCCATTCTTGGCAACGAAGATTTTGCCTTCGGATCTGTGATAGAAGGTATACCCAATAGTTTCCTTCGGGTATCCTATGAAGACGCATTTTTCCGCTTTGGGTTCAAGCTTGTCCAGCTGTAACTTCTTTACATAGGCTTCGCATCCCCAAACTTTAAGGAACGACAATTTAGGTTTCTTCCCAAACCATAATTCATACGGTGTCGTTTCAACGGATTTAGACGGTGCCCTATTTAAAGTGAATGCGGCTGTTTCTAATGCATAACCCCAAAATGATAGCGGTAAATCTGTAAGTGACATCATAGAACGAACCATATCTAAAAGAGTTAGATTACGACGTTCGGACAAACCATTACGCTGTGGTGTTCCCGGCGGTGTCAACTGTGAAAGTATTCCGCATTTCTTCAAATGCTCGCCAAACTCGTAACTTAGATATTCACCTCCACGGTCAGAACGTAGAAATTTAATCTTCTTGTTACGTTGATTCTCTACCTCACTTTGAAACTCCTTAAACTTCTCGAAAGTTTCGGACTTATGTTTCATGAAATAGATATACCCATATCTACTCAAGTCATCCGTGAAGGTAAGAACATAACGATAACCATCACATGATGCTACACTCATTGGTCCACACACATCGGTATGTATGATTTCCAATAAGTCCGTAGCTCGCTCCATCATACCAGAAAATGGACTCTTAGTCATTTTTCCCATCAGACATGCTTCGCATCTTTCAAGTGATTCAAAATCAAGTGATTCAAGAAGTCCATCGGAATGGAGTTTCTTCATACGCTTCACTCCAATGTGACCAAGACGACAGTGCCACATATAGGTCGAATTATGGCTTGATTTCAAACGTTTAGCCTCAATGTTGTTGATATGTGTATTTCCACTATCGAGATTCAATAAGAATAGACCATCTATCAAAGGTGCATGTGCATAAAACATATTACTCATATAAATCGAACAACCATTATTCTCTGATTTAAACAAGTAACAGTCTCACAATAAACAAGATCCCGATATAATGTTCATGCTCAACGCAGGCACCAAATAACAATTATTTAAGTATAAAACTAATCCCGATGGTAGATGAAGGGGTAGCGTGCCGACCGCGATCACATCAACCTTTGATCCGTTTCCCACGCGCATCGTCACCTCGTTCTTCGCTAGCACCTGTTTCGAGTTACAAATATGAGCAACCGAACCAGTATCAAATACCCAGGCACTACTACGAGTACTAGTGAGATACACATCAATAACATGTATATCAGATATACCTTTCTTCTTGATGTTGTCGTTCTTCAAATCCGCCAAGTACTTTGGGCAATTCCGCTTCCAGTGACCTTCTCCCTTGCAGTAAAAGCACTCAATTTCAGGCTTGGGTCCAGCCTTGGTTTTCTTCGCCGGCGTGGTAACTTTCTTACCACCCTTCTTGAAGTGTCCCTTTTGCTTAGACTTGCCTTTCTTGAATTTGGTGGTCTTATTGACCATCAACACTTGGTGCTCTTTCTTGATCTCCACTTCTGCAGACTTTAACATAGCAAACAGTTCTGGCAACTCTTTGTTCATGTTCTGCATGTTGTAGTTCATCACAAAGTTCCTGTAACTTGGTGGTAGTGACTGGAGGACACGGTAAATCCCCAAAGCATTACGAATCACTATACCCAAGCTTTGAAGTTTGTTTGCGTGCCCAGACATCTTAAGCACATGCTCACTGACGGAGCTGCCCTCTTCCATCTTGCAGTTAAAGAACTTTTCAGAAGCCTCGTAGCTTTCAATTGCCGCATGAGTCTCAAAAATCAATTTGAGATCCTCGACAATATCATATGGTTCTGACTCTTCAAACCTTTTCTGAAGCTCCGATTCTAAACCATACAAGATAGCACACTGAACTATGGAGTACTGATTCTTCCGAGCGAGGTAAACATTCTTTACTTCATCGGAAGCATCAGCTGCAGGTGGGTCACCCAGTGCATCCAAAGACATAGGTCAAATTACCAGCTATGAGGACAATCCTCAAATTGCGGAACCAATCCGCGAAGTTGCTTCCATTGTTTTTCAACTTTTCTTTCTCTAGGAACGCATTAAAATTGATGGTAGGGGCTGCCATTGATCTACAACATATTTGCAATAGTTTAGACTAAGTTTATGACAAATTGAGTTCAAATTAATTAATGAAATTAAACTAGGTGAACTCCCACTCAAAACAACATCCCTCACATTGTTTTAGTGATCACACGAACCAAATCCACTACATCAACACCGATCATCACGAGAGTTGATATAGTTTCAATGGCGAACAATCGTCATGTTCATCATATCTTCTATATGATTCATGCTTTACCTTTCGGTGATCCGTGTTCCGAGACCATGTCTGTACATGCTAGGCTCGTCAAGATCAAACCTTAGTTTCTGCATGAGCAAATCTGGCTTGCTCACGTTGTATACACTTGCAGAATCTAACACACCCGATCATCACGTGGTGCTTCAAAACAACAAGCTTTAGCAACGGTGCTAACTAAGGGTGAACACTTTATGATTTGAAATTCATGTGCATGAGGGATCATCTTATAATGCTACCGTCGTCTACTAAGCAATACAAGATGCATAAAGGATTAACATCACATGCAATTCATAATATGCGATATGATATGGCCTTTCTTCTTTGTGCTTCCGATCTCCATCTTCAAGCACGAACATGATCTCCATCATCACCGGCATTGCATCAAGGTCAATGACGCTTCACCATGGTTGTCGTCCACCGGCTTCAACTATTACAACTACTTTGAATAGACACGCGGGTCTTAACATAAATTAAAGACAACCATATGGCTCCTGCCGGTTTCTAACTTACAATAAGGAACATTGCATACATCAAATATAATCACAATCATGGCCATATCACATCATCAGACACCCCGCAAAACAAAGTTAGACGCCTCTACTTTCTTTGCATATTTTACGTGGTTTGGGGCTTTCAATAAGTGTCGTTCTAACTTACGAACAAGAACCACAACATTGATACTAGCATTGTTGATCACCCGTTGTAAATTGGATCTTAACTATGCTAGGAGAAACAGGCACCCGCAAAGCCATTTATGCAATACAAGTTGCATGTTAAGCGTGGAGCAAGTCTCAAGACCGATGTCATGTAAGGTTAGCCCAGGCCGCTTCATCCCAACATACCGCAAGATGCAAAGTACACAAAAAGCAATCGACAATAAAAGCATCAATGCCCACAATGACCATTGTGTTCTACTCGTGCAACAGATCTACATATAGACACGGCTCTGATACCACTGTAGGGGTTCGTAGCATGGAAAACAAAAAATTTCAATCGCATACAAACAAACAAGCCAAGATCTATCTACTAGATTGTAGCAACGAGTCGATGGAATAACTTACCCTCGAAGATTCCAAAGTGTTTAACAAGAGCGGATTCTCGTGGGTGATGTAGTCGTACTCTTTCCGATCTCAAGATCGTGTAGACGATCCTTCCAGCTGCGTTCCCAAGCGCTTCGCAATCGGTCACACGTTCGACTCGACGAAGACCTTCCTCTCCTTGTTCCAAAGAGGCAGCAGAGGTTGTAGCACTCTCTCGCGATTCGGCAAAGACAACGTGGTACCTGAAGTAGAGGGAAATCCGCAGGGCTTCGCCTTAAGCCGGAGCGAGTATGGTGGAGTATGAGAGAGGGCTATTAGTGGTCTAGAGATTAGACACACCAATTAGAAGGCTCTAAACCGCAGGCTAAAGCAATTAGAAGCTCTAAACCAAAACGGCTCTAAACCGGAGATTAGAGGTAGGAACTTGTGTGTCTCAAGGAGGAGGCCCTGCCCCTCCTTTTATAGGTGGAGGGGCTTGGCGCGCCAGGGGAGGGAGGGGAGTCCCTCCCCAAAACGGCTTGGAGGAGAGTGACTCCTCCTCCAAGTTGGTTTCAACCTCCTCTTGCTTGTTTCCCACAGTTTCCTGTTTCCCACAGTTTCCTGTTTTCCACAGTTTCCTGTTTTAGCCGTTTGACTTTCAAACTGGCAGTTTGACTTTTCAGTTTTGGAACAGCAAGAACACTTAGTACATGATGCAATCATTCAATATGTAATGACACATTCATGTACCCTCCCGGAGTGCCGAACAATCCGGAACCTTCTAGAACATTCCCGATGAAAACACCGGAATCATTCCCGAACTCCGAAACGTGACTTTCCTTATATGAATCTTATTCTCCGGACCATTCCGGATCCCGGATCCCATCCGAGACTCCGAACAACATTCGGTCTCTTTCTCATAATACCATAACTACTCAAACAACGTCGAATCCTTAAGTGTGTCTCCCTACGATTCGTGAATTATGCGGACATGATCGAGACACTTCTCCGAACAATAACCAATAGAGGAATCTGAAATTCATATGGCTCTACATATTTCTACGATTACTTTGTGATCGAATGAACCACTTACATACGATACCAATTTCCCTTTGTCTCACGATAGTTTACTTATCCGAGGTTATGATCGCTTGTATCTCGCATACCTAGTTCAACCTCGTTACCGATAAGTACTCTTTTCTCGTTCCCGTGATATGTGATCCCTTGTGAGCCAGTCACATGCTTGCAAGCTAATTGGATGACATTCCACCGAGAGGGCCCAGAGTATATCTATCCGTCATATGGATGGACAAATCCCACTCTTGATCCATGTGTTTCAACCAATACTTTCCAAACACTCAATGCCACCTTTATAGCCACCCAATTATGGTGTGGTGTTTGATGACATCAAAGCATCCATCCGGTAAAGGTGATATGCATGATCTCATGGTCGAAGGAATTAGGTTACTATGTATCAGAAAGCATATAGCAATTGAACTATTGAAATGACTTGATCTTTATGCTATGCTTATCTATAGGAGTATGTCCATCACATCATTCTCCTAATGATATGATCCTGTTGTTAATAACATCTCTATGTTCATGATCAGAAAACCATGATCATATATTAACCAACAAGCTAGTTTAACAAGAGGCTTTACTAGGGACTCTTATTTTAGTTTACAAATCACACAAGTATTAATGTTTCCGGTTAATACAATTATAGCATGGTATGTAAACATTTATCATAAGTGTGAAGATATGATAATAACCACTTTATTATTGCCTCTTGGGCATATCTCCAAGTTTCCGGTTCAATGGAGCAGGCGACAGTTTATTGGAAATCATACATTACGATGTATGTGGTCCAATGAGTGTGTCGGCGAGGTGGATATCGTTATTTTGTTACTTTCACGGATGATTTGAGTAGATACGGTTATATCTACTTGATGAAACACAAGTCGAAACCTTTGAAAAGTTCAAGGAATTTGAATGAAGTGGAAAATCATCGTAATAATAGAAGATCAAATTTCTACGGTCCGACCATGGAGGTGAGTATCTAAGTTACGATTTTAGCACTCACATGAAAGAGTGTGGAATTGTTTCACAACTCACACCTGCCGAACACCACAATGAAATGGTGTGTCGGAACGTAATGTCGTACTTTATTAGATATGGTTCGATCTATGATGTCTCTGACGGACTTGCCGTTGTCATTTTGGGGTTATGCACTAGAACCTGCTGCATTCACTTTAAATCGGGCACCATCTAAATCCGTTGAGAAGACACCGTATGAATTGTGGTTTGGAACAAACCTAAGCATC
Organism: Avena longiglumis; assembly: GCA_030063025.1. NCBI lineage: Eukaryota > Viridiplantae > Streptophyta > Magnoliopsida > Poales > Poaceae > Avena > Avena longiglumis. The sequence goes on along the minus strand of CP125973.1, from coordinate 440,615,779 downwards.
ATTCTTAAAGTTTGGGGATGCGATGTTTATGTGAAGAAACTTCAACCGGATAAACTCGAACCCAAAGCGGAAAAATGCGTCTTCATAGGATACCCTAAAGAAACTATTGGGTATTCCTTCTATCACAGATCCGAGGGCAAGGTTTTTGTTGCCAAGAATGGATCCTTTCTAGAGAAAGAGTTTCTCGCGAAAGGTGTGAGTAGTCGGAAGGTAGAACTCGAAGAGGTTGTGGAACCTTCTCTTCAAAGTATGGCGAGTAGCGCAGCGCCGGAAGTTGTTCCGGAGTTGGCTCCACCTGTTGAAGAGAGTACTACCGAACCTCGCAGGTCAAACAGGACGCGTGCAGCTCCCGAGCTGTACGGAAATCCTGTCATGAATTTCATGGTTGATGAAAATGATGACCCTGCGACGTATGAAGAAGCGATGATGAGCCCGGATTCCAACAAATGGTTAAAAGCCATGAAATCCGAGATGGAATCCATGTATGAAAATCAAGTTTGGAACTTGGTGGAAATACCTAACTACCGAAAGGTCGTGGAGAACAAATGGATTTCCAAAAGGAAAACTGATGCTAATGGTAATGTGACCGTCTATAAATCTCGACTTGTGGCAAAGGGGTTTCGACAAATTCAAGGAGTTGACTACGATGAGACTTTCTCTCCCGTAGCGATGCTAAAGTCAGTTAGGATTATGTTAGCAATTGCTGCATATTTCGATTATGAGATATGGCAGATGGATGTCAAAACCGCGTTTCTCAATGGTAATATTGAAGAAGAGTTGTATATGATACAACCAAAGGGTTTTGTCGATCCTAAGGATGCTAACAAGGTGTGCAAGCTTCAGCGATCCATCTATGGATTGAAGCAAGCATCACTAAGTTGGAATCTCCGCTTTGATGAGGTGATCAAAGAGTTTGGATTTGTCCAAACTTATGGAGAAGCTTGTATTTACAAGAAAGTGAGTGGGAGCAATGTGGCATTTCTGATACTATATGTGGATGACATATTATTGATCAGAAATGATATAGATCTTTTAAACAGTGTTAAAAGTTATCTAAACAGCAAATTTTCAATGAAGGACCTTGGTGAAGCGTCATACATATTAGGCATAAAGATCTATAGAGATAGATCTAGGCGCCTAATAATAGGCTATCATAAAGTACATACCTTGATAAGATTTTAAAGAAGTTTAAAATGGACGGAAGTAAGAAGGGTTCTTACCTATGTTGCAAGGCAATACATTGAGTAAGACTCAAAGTCCGGCATGGAAGAAAGAGAGATAATGGACAAAGTCCCCTATGCTTCATCCATAGGCTCTATAATGTACGCCATGCTATGTACAAGACCGGATGTGGCACATGCTATTAGTTTGACTAGTAGGTACCAATCGGATCCAGGTTCGAAACACTGGATAGCGGTCAAGAATATCCTTAAGTACTTACGAAGAACTAAGGATATGTTTCTTGTATACGAAGGTGAAGAAGAGCTCGTCGCTAAGTGTTATGTCGACGCTAGCTTTGACACCGATCCGTATGACTCTAAGTCTCAATCCGGATACGTATTTCTCATGAATGGCGGAGCGGTTAGTTGGAGGAGCTCCAAACAACCTGTGGTAGCGGGATCAACAACGAAGGCCGAATATGTTGCTGCTTCAGAAGCGGCTTAGGAAGCAGTTTGGATGAAGGAGTTCATATCCGAACTAGGAGTGGTGGCATACGCGTTGGACCCAATGGTGATCTATTGTGGCAACAATGGTGCCATTGCCAATGCCAAAGAGCCAAGGTCTCACAAGCATTCCAAGCATATTAAGCGCCGGTTTCACTCCATCCGCGAGCATGTCAAGGATGGAGATATAAAGATTTGTAAAGTACATACAGATCTCAATGTAGCAGATCCGTTGACTAAAACTCTCCCTAGAGCAAAACATGATCAACACCAGAACTCAATGGGTGTTAGATTTATCACTATGTAACTAGATTATTGTCTCTAGTGCAAGTGGGAGACTGAAGGGAATATGCCCTGAGAGGCAATAATAAAGTGTTTATTATGTGTATTCCAAGTATATGATAGATGTTTATTTTGCATGCTATAATTGTATTAATACAGAAACATTAATACATGTGTGTTTAATAAACAAATAGAAAGTTCCTAGTTATGCCTCTCTCATAAACTAGCTCGTTGATTAACAAGATGATCAAGGTTTCCTGATCATGGACATTGGATGTTGTTAATAACGGGATCACAACATTAGTGTAATGGTGTGATGAACATTCATCCGAAGTATAGCATTACGATCAAAGTCATTGAGTTTATATTGCTATAACAACTTACGAAGTGATCCTAATCCTTAGACCATGAGATCATGTCAATCACTAACACCGGAAGAGTTTCTTGATAACATCAAACGTCACACCATAACAGGGTGATTATAAAGATGGATTCAGAACTAATAAAGTGTTATGTTCAGGCTCATGGATCGAGAGTGGAATTTGTTCATCCCGATGACGGATAGATATACTCTGGGCCCTCTCGGTGATATCACATTGATTAGCTTGCAAGCAAGTGATTTGATCACTAGAATGTTATATCACAGGAACGAGAAAAGAGTGCATGTCGGTAACGAGATCAAACTAGGTATGGTGATACCGATGATCGAATCTCGGACATGTAATATATCGTGAAACAAAGGGATTAAGATACTAGCGTAAAAGGTTCCGACGATCACAAGAAAGTCATCGTTGAATGTGTGGGAGTCAGTATGGGTCTCCAGATCCTGCTTGTGATTATTGATCCGAGAGGGGTCTCGATCATGTTCGCATTATTCACGAACCGTAGGGTGACACACTTAAGAGACACCGACATCCAATTGGAGCAAATGTTTCATGCCGAAAGAATGAACAAGCACAGGAATTTATTTCACTAGATACCGAAACAGGTTTTCGGGTGAAATTGCATAAAGTGGTTATGCATGTGAAATATAATTCTAGCAAGGGGTTATTTGTGAATGTTTGTCATTAAAGTAATTGACAAAATTCTGAATAAAATAAAAGAGTTTTATTTAATGAGAGTTTGCATTAAATTTGGTGGAAATTTAATGGGAATTTGAGTGGACTTTTGAGTGGAGGGAATTTAAAGAAGATTTGTGAGTGGAGTGTCCACCCACATGAAGAGGGGAGGGCAAGGGGGCAGCCCCATGCGCTGGCCACCCCCTTGGGGTTCCCCCCCTCCTCCTATAAAAGGAGCCCCCTCCTCACTTGTCTCTCACACCTCGTCGTGAAGGATCTCTCTCCACCTCTAGAATTTATCCCCATGGTCTCGGACTAGCGAGATACATGTTCCCGGTGGCTATTCGGCAAGAAAGAGTTGTGCTTCCGCTGCATCGCTGGAGCGAGGAGGCGGAGGTTGCTCGGTGCCTCGAACGTGTGTGCGAGCACGATGCGCTGCTGATTTGCGGCGCTAGGACTTCCTCTCGATCTTGAGATCGGCAAGAGATCGTCTACATCAACCACGAGTTGAACTCGTTAAGCTTTGTCGGTCTTCAAGGGTATGTTCTCTATGGATATACATCCGCCCGTTGTTTGTATCTAGTAGATAGATCTTGGTATATAGTTCACATCGTAGGAATTTTTTTGTTTTCTATGCTGCGAACCCTACAATCCCTTGCCCAGATTCATCTCATATTGAGCCCGCAACTCCCTGCATACAAGCCACGCCGCCAGAGGCCCTTGCTGCCCCCTGCCTGCACCTCACCGCCACCACCTCCGTCCCCAATCAGCCAAGCCGCGCCGCCGGGAGAAGGGGCCGAGCCCGCGCCGTCCAGAGCCACAGACCGCCGCCGCCCGCAGGTAGCCGTCGCCTAGGAGCAGACTTCCCTGCAGGGCTGCCACATCGTCGGAGGCCGACCGTGCCCCTCGCCCCGCGTGTCGCCCTCCATGGCTACCGCAGCCCGCACCTCCATCTCCACGCGAGGGGGTAAGGGGAGCCTCGCCGCCGCCAGCGCTCGAGCTTTGCCCGGCGACGCCGACCAGCGGCGGCGAGATGGAGGAAGGCAAGAAGAGGGGGCTCTGGGCGGCGGCAGTTAGGGTTACCTCCCCGTCGCCCACGGGAGCGACACGTGAGGGGTCACAGGAGGGGTCCCCTTCAACTCAGTCTCGCCTTCACGCCCGTTCGGCCTCTTGCTTGACAAGACCCGGATGTATCAGGCCCAACATCGTCGGTCGTGTAAAATGCAGGATGTATGGCTGAATCGTAGATGTTGATCGGACTGCAAAATCAATCGACTGAGACTTAACATAATCTCAGTCGACTGTTGTTTAGCAAAACCGAATTAATTTTATAGACATGGGTCATCGACCCGAAATTAAGTGGATCGTAACCCACGTACCAAATTATTGTTGACCCTTGTTCGCTCGGAAGACGACCCTTGATTCCGTTCCTTGACCCGGACGACCCTGATTGCTGGCAACTATGATCAATTTTCCTTGCCATCCGACCCCATCAATCAATCTTCGTGTCCCTCGTAGATCAATCTCATTGGCTCATTGTTGCGTGCAGCGGAAGGCTCTCTATTGTTCTCCGGCTGCATTTTAGAGTATGACCGCGGCATGGATGTATTCGGTTGTTTCGATTCCGTACCGGCCGCTTATCATTTTAGAGTTCACCCCAAGTTCTCCACACGATCTCATTGTTTGATGAATTTTTGTACGTACCAGAAGTTCATAATATAAGTATATATTACAAAGACCTTGTCTATGCCACGTGGGTCCCGCAAGGTGCAAAATATTTGCGGAAGAATATATATTCGATGTTGGACTCATTTTATGGAGTTAATCATGTGCGTTACAATGGTAAAAACACATTTCAATCTTGACAAACTGGGCAAGACTTATGATTTTGGAAAGATTAAAAGTGCACGTGTAAGTGCAAATGAGCTAGCTACTTAGTTTGTCTCACATCGATCAGCTGCATGCGGATTCAATAATCGATGGCAGCAAGAGCTATTGGACTACTCAGCGTGCACGTAAATATCAGTGCGATCAAAACGGATTGCCGTTGCCGCAAATAAACGATTGGATAAGAAGAGATAAACTCGTTTCTGTTTTAAACGGGTTCCGCCGTGCGACACAAGATGATGTGGTCAGTGGCTGCCTATATATAAGAGCACGCACGCACATCCACGAGGAGGAGGCCGCACGGCCGCCAGTCTGCGGTGCTCCACAATGAGGAGCGGAGCAACCATGAAATTTCTTTTACTCCCACGTTAATCTTCTCTTCCACATAGCTAACCGTGTGAGGTCACACCTTCCTCGACATCCGTGTCTTCAAAGGTAAAATATTTTTTAGATTGAATCGCATCATTGATTTGGTTGAATAGAAAATAGAAGGCAGACAGAAAGAGCTGGCCGACGCGCTGCTCTACACACCACCGCACGGGTAACGCAATAGCGAAGCCCTGTTCCAGGAAAATTCACATGCAGCACGAACGACGCAGTTGCGAAGCCCTGCTCCGGCCACGTGAGAACACCGTTTAGACCATCAAGTTCTTAATTCCAACACCACGCCGGAGTCGATCAGCTGCGTCAAGATGCCGCTACTACTCCCGCCATCCATGAAGTCCTATTTGCAAGGTGAGATGATATAAGATTTGTTGGTATCATTGGTTTTGTCTCAACATGGCTGCTCTAGATAATCTGTGTGGGATGCTAGGGGTAGCCGTTACTCGTTACAACCATGGTCCGATTGTTTTATTAAGGTTGGCCCATGTGGATCACCAGTACCATGGTGCGACCGTTTTGTCAGGGTCGGCCATGAAGATTATCACAACTATGGTAGCGACAGCCTCACCGAAGTCGTTCATGCAAAGCGCATAAAATATACCACAACCGTAGCAGCGACCGTCTCATCAAGGTCGTTTATATGGGTTATGTCAAAGTCATCGTTCGATTGTTTCATCTATATTGGCGGTGCTCAACCTCGATCCTTATGAAGGAGTTTGGTTGATAAAACGAGTAAGGCAACACTTCATCAATTGCTTATCTCGGATCCACGATCTAATCTCTATGAGATGAAGGTTGATTTCCATACATCATCTTAGGTCTAGTGCCGACGAGGCTAGACTACACTATGGCCAAGTGACGACGAAGATCGGTCATTATGCCATCAACACGTCGTAATTTTGATGAGATAGTCATACCGTTGCTGGGCACCGACGAGGCAAAAGCAACACTACTTTGATGAGGCAAGGGACATATGGCTGGGCACCAACGAGGCAAAATCCACCCTCCTTGTCAAATAAATCTCTCATTATTATGCACGTCGAGATAGCATAAATGATTGTGCTTTGGCGGAACAAAGCTAATCTTCTTATTCTCAAGATTATCTAAACAACGACGATCATCAGCGCAGCTTAATCGGAGGTATTCCGCGGCTTGATCCCGTGGATGTAATTAACCGGGTGTCTCGCGAGGCCCTGGGAATTTGGAACTACACAATCGTTGATCCAAGTCAGATGTTTATCAAGGCGCAATATTTGTAATTGTGGGAAATTATACTTTGTAATTCGCAAAGAATCAATAAAGATATGGTTTTCCTATGTTACTTTCTTTTTTATATATACTTTGTATACTGGCACGCCCGCGATATTTGTTGTTGCTTTTTCGTGTCAAACACTCATATAGCTGGCATGATATCTCATGTACACGGTAGTTGATCTCTGATTGTAATCTCACCTAACTCTATACCTGCACCCTATATATATACATGAATATACGGACGAGGCATGCGATCAGCAGCCTGTTCTTTTCTGACTTGCATGGTATCAGAGCAAGTCCTTCCTACCTGTTCTCTTTCTCTCTAAAACCTAGATCGATCTAATCATCACCACCTCCTCCCCTTAGCCACCATGACCCCTGAAGAAATCAAGCGGCATGAGGCCAAGCTTGAAAAGCGTGACAATGATCTCAAGGCGTGGGAAGCCGAGCTTGCCCTGCCAAGCTGAAGCCAAGGGAAAATCGCATGCCGATGCTCCTCCTTCCATCTCCTCTTCCAACTACGTCACCTCCATCAATACTCACGTACCAATCACATTGGATCTCCAGGACTCTAACTATACGAAGTGGCAGGACTTGTTCCTCATGGCTCTCGGCCGCTATGGCCTCACCGCTCATGTCCTCGCCGACAACAACGCCACCCCCTCCGACACCTTTCCTACGTCGGAGTGGGTGCATGGCGACTACACCATGCTCTCTTGGATCTGTTGTTCTACCTCCCTCGAGCTCTTCGTCATCATCATGGCTCCCGGCTCAACCGCGACAACCTCTTCCGTGACAACAAGAAAATTCGTGTGATCGCCCTTGACGTCGAGTTTCACAATACTCCACATGGCGACATGACCATCTCCCAGTACTGCGCCAAGATGAAGAATCTCTCTAACGCTCTTGTTGTCGTTGAACATACCGTCTCTGACGAGACCCTTGTCCTCACCCTGCTATGCAGCCTCAACGAGTAGTATGCACATCTGCACTCTTTTCTTCCGTTCCAGTAACCGTTTCCTTCCTTCTTGCATACTAGGTCGGCACTAGTTCTCGAGGAGGCCCAAAAGAAGACGGATGCCAAAAATGCTGCAGCTATGTCCCTTTGGGCCAGCGGCAACAACACCAAGCGCCGGGGTGAATGCACACCACCATACGGAGGCGCCGGACGTGGCAATCCAGTCTACTTCAACGGCAATGGCCAAGGCTACCGCGGCGGTGGCGGTGGAGGCGGTGGGAGCTGTGGACGTGGTGATCCATGGATGTTTAATCAGTGGACTGTTCAACCCACACGCACATGCAGTGGTGAAGGACGAAAAAAAGTTGAGGTCGGACGAACTTTAAGCATAGTGATACAAAAAATGAAATCGTTGAGACAAATTAATCCTACATATATGATCTTAAACGTAATAATAGTATAGTGGCAAATTATTTAAATAAAACTATAACATATAGACATATAGATAATATAGAGCTTTAATATCATCTAGAAGTCTCAAACAGTGGCTCTTGCTCTAGATCTACCGCAATATCCGTAACTTTTGTACTCTTATGTGTGCTTGATTTAGAGTTGATGCCACTAGAAAGTGCCACGAAATATGTTGTAAATCTCCGGTTCACAATTGACAAATTAGTTAAATAAAACACTTGTGTTCTACCCAAATACAGGAAAAAGAATAGAAAAAATATACCTCCTGCTTTGTTGGCACTTCTCTTCCTATATTCATCTTCAATCTAGCAAAAAGATCAAGCCAGATTGTGTCCACGAGTCCGAGACAGCAAGACCTTCAGCTGGAGACGTGTGTCGGCCGTCGGCACCCGGCAAGTCCCCCGATGTTCCCGAGTCCTCGTCCCAGCCTTACTCCGGCTCCCTTCGATCTGGAGCATGGAGGTCAATCTCAGGCAGCCGTGCTCTCGCAGCCTCCATCGGTTGCTTCTTCTATGGCTCGATTAATATTGTGGTTACAGACAGATAGGATACGACCCAACAAAAGTACATGATGCGGCCCAACTTCCCAACCCGGACACGCAGTTCAGCTGGAAGCCTGATTCACCTAAAAAAAAGCTGGAAGCCTGATTCCATACGTTCTGCTAAAAAAAAGGTAGACGTGATCGATACATACGCTGCTCGCTGCCTTACGCCTAGGTATACAAATCTTTCCATCCCTAGCCAATGTAGGGCGAACACCCGAACTCGCCCTACCGGGAGCCTCGTCAGTGCGCACATGCCAAATTCATCACACAGAATCTTACCAACCTCAACTGTGGTAGTAGTGTGCATGGTGTGCTCTAGCGACAAGCCTCTTTGGTACGCGTCTCGCAAGTGCACCATCCAATTCTTTGTCGCACCTCCCTCTCCCTCCCTCCCTACTGTAGCTGAGTGGTCTCCCTCACTTCTCTGGCCGAGCCAAAGCTCTCTCCGGCGGCGCTGCCGCCGGAGAGCGGCGGCGGCGATGCCCTCTCCACAGTTTAGGTTGTTGGCTTCTCGCCATAGGTGTCGTAGGTCTAGGTTTAGGGTTCAGTGTGTTTGCCCATGTGGCGATTGGCGAGATGCCGTCTGGTCTGTACCCGCCGGCGTTCCTGCACGACGCCGGTCGGCCGTCTCCGTGGTGGTTCTGCGAACTCCAATGGTTGGAGCGAGCGGCTACTACTGCCGTGGGCGGAGGCCAACTCAATAAGTGCTGCTGCCCCCAGATCTGGCAGCTTGCTGTTCTTCTTCTCTCCTGGCGGCCATGGTGGCGAGGGTGGGAGAAGGTCGTCTTGGTGGTTGCTGTTTCGGAGGTGGTGCGGTGCTCGACTTGCGGCTGGTGCAGCCCACTGCCGTCTGGCGTGGATCTCCTCCGCCGTGCTCCTGGTCGGAGCGGTCGATGTGGAGGTTTCGGCGCTGAGCCCCCATAAGGTCAGCTTGCTTGCTCTGCGATGGTCTGCTCTGTGCTTCTGCTGTTCTTCTCTGGCCGGCCGTGGTGGCGAGGAGAGTAGGGACGGCGTGCCCTGGAGTGGATCTTCTGCATCGTCAAGCCCGCAGTACCTGGATGCTGCGGTTCGTGAAGCTGCGTTCCCAGATCTTCCTCAACGCCGGCGAGTTTGCGCCGCCGTTATCTGTGGCTAGGGGCCATTTCTTTGCTCGGATGAAGCCGAGCTCCTTCTTCCGCGTGTGGCGGAAGCCTGTTGTCGCCCTGCGTGAGTGCTCCATAGTCTGCATCGTCCCAAGTGGCAAGTTCCCCGGCGACGATGTGGGCTCCAGGGCGTCGACGATGATCGGTTGCGGTGGAGAAGGGCAAGGACCTGATTGCTTTTTCTTCTATCTTTTTAGGGTCCTTTCTGCTTATGTGTTGTCCTTATCTTTTATTCACCCGTTGTTTTCGGGTGTCTCTGTAATTGTACCCACCGACGGTTTTAATTAAGCAGATTCTGGGGCCTTCTGGCCCTTTACCGTTCAAAAAAAAAAAGTGCACCATCACAGACGTACACAACTTACGCTCCAACAGCTGGCTTCACGAAGGTACAGAAGCAGACATCATCTTCCTTCATCAATATGCAGCAGCAGAACCAGCTTCGCTTCAACGTACAGCAGGAGCACCAGCTCGACCCTGCCAACATGCACTTCGCCAACAATGAATAGTACATGGATTCCAGCGCTTCACCCCATATGGCATCCGATCCGGGTAATATTCAATCTATTACACCCTCCTCTACTCGTACAGTCACCGCAATGGCGTTTCTATTCCCGTTACTCATATTGCTCTCAAACACTTGCATCTCTCTCCAAACCTCTCTATCTTCGCAATATTCTCGTAGTTCCCAACATTATCAAAAACCTTGTATCTGTTCGTCAATTTACCATTGATAATTTTTGTTCTATTGAATTTGATCCCTTTGGTTTTTCTGTGAAGGCTCTTCCCTCTCGGACAGTGATTCTTCGATGCAATAGCTCCAGACCTCTATATCATATCCAGCAATTAGTCATAGCCGAAGCTCACACCATCATCACCTCCACCTCGCTTTGGCATCATCGCCTTGGACACGCGGGTAACCACACCATGCAACGTCTTCATAGCTCCAAGCATATTCCTTTCAATAAAGGAGGGTCATCCCTCTTTCACGCATGTCAATTAGGAAAACATGTTATATTACCATTTTATGCTTCCTAAACCTTCACTACTCGTCCTTTTAAAATAATTTATTATGATTTATGGACATCTCCATTTTCTAGCCTTCCTGGTTTTTGTTATTATCTTATCATTGTTGATGAATTTACACATTATTTTTGGAACTTTCCCCATCGCAAAAAGTCTGATGTTTATATCACCTTCATTGCCTTCCATGCTTATGCCCGTACTCAATTTAATCTACCTATTTGTGCACTTAAATGTGATGATGGCTGTGAATTTGACAACTCCAAATTAAATACCTTTTGCACCACCCATGCCATTCTCTTTAGACTCTCTTGTATTTATACCTCCCAGCAAAATGGTATTGCCGAGCGAGCCATCCGTACTACTAATAATGTCATCTGCATACTTCACTTCCAAGCCTCCATGCCACCATCTCTTTGGGCCTAAGCTCTACATACCACCACCTATCTCATCAATATTCGCCCCGCAGCCACGCCACAATTTTCCACACCATATCACTTATTGTTCTATCCAGTTGCCTTTTCTATCCTAATATCTCTTCAACCTCCCCAAATAAACTTAGTTCCCGCTTAACTAAATGTTTTTTCTCGGTTATCCTACACGTCACCCTAGTTTTCGCTGTCTTGATCTTACGACTCGGCGTATTATTATTTCTAGGCACGTCATGTTTGATGAAACTAGCTTCCCATATACCGCTCCATCCCCACCTTTCACTCAACAGCCACCTGAAATTTTAGATCCAGCGTCAGCTCCTCTCTACATACCTAGTACACACTGGCGGACCTTGGGCCGAAATTCGGGGGGGGGGGGATTTAAGCTTTAGGCTGACTTTTAATTGACAAATGGGCTAAATACATATAAAAAGTATGCAATTTCTTCATGGGCTGGGGGCGATGGACCATTTCGCCCCCATTAAGGTCCGCCAGTGCTAGTACAGTTTCACCTTCTATAAACCTTCCACGTCCACACCCTTAGCCACTGAACCAAACACTCCATATGCATGCATGCACCCAATATGCATGCACACCTCAATATCCCCACACCCATGGCTGAACCAGCCCATCCTCATTCTCCCACGATCCTAACTTTGGACGGAACTTCCTCAGCTAGCGCTGTCACCCCTGCCAGGCATGTACGCACTCGTCCATGTTTTCCCCTAGCGTAGCTAGGGCCAACTCACCTCCTATACACCGTACACGTCTTGTCACCGACCGTATACCACCGCCTAGAGATCGTCTCGACTTGTCTGCTATTGTATCTTCTCTAGTTCCATACAATTACCTCACTGCTCTCTGAGATCCTTCTTGGCGACACGCAATGCAGGAAGAATATCACGCCCTCAAACTCAAAAACACCTGGACGTTAGTGACGCCTCCCCCTGGTGTGAATATTGTTACAGGTAGATGGGTATTTCGCCACAAATTCCATCCCGACGGATCACTCTCTAGGTCGACTTTGATGAGACTTACCTGCTACTATCCATATTGTTCTCTCTCTTACCACCTACCAATCTTGGCCTATCCATCAACTCGATGTCAACAATGCCTTTCTTCATGGGAACCTCGACGAGGTCGTCTATAGCCAACAACCATCAAGTTTCATTGATTTCCAAACACCCTAATCATGTTTGTCGCCTTCTCAAATCTCTTTACAGTCTCAAACAGCCTCCTCGTGCTTGGTTTCAACGGTTTGCCGCCTTCGCTCGCACTATTGTCTTCATAGAGTCCAAGTCTGATTGCCCCCTCTTCATTTTCCATCATCACAATGAGCTCGCCTATCTCCTACTATACGTCGATGACATTATTCTTATTACTTCCACTCCCACTCTTCTCTGATCCAGCATCCAATCCCTTAGCGCCGAGTTTTCCATGAAAGACCTAGGTCCAATTCATCACTTCCTCGGTATCTCAGTCACTCGCACATCTTATGGTCTCCATCTTTCCCAGCGACAATACATCCTAGATGTTTTGTCTCGTGCCAGTATGAGTGATTTCCACCCTGTTCAAACTCCCATCAACACGAAAGCAAAGTTGTCTTCTGATGTTGGTCCCTTGGTGTCTGATCCTTCCCTCTACCGCAGTCCCACCGATGCTTTTCAATATGCCACTTTAACTCGACCTGAGATAGCCTATGATGTCCAACAAGTTTGTCTTCATATGCATGACCCGAATGATCCTCACTTTCATCCTCTCAAACTCATCCTACGTTATCTCAAGGGCACTCTTGACCTTGGTATTTTTATCCACTCTTCTTCTTCTCATTCCTTGACTGCCTACTCGGATGCCGATTGGGACGGATGCCAGGATTCTAGACGTTCGACATCAGGCTTTGGATGTTTCTTGGTGACAATCTCATTTCATGGTCTTCACGTAGGCAGACCACAGTTTCACTTTCTAGTGTGGTGGCCGAGTATCGTTCCGTCGCCATAGTGGTGGCCAAGTCTTGTTGGGTTCAACAACTTGTTCAGGAGCTTCATCGACCAATTGCTAGTGCTACAATCATTTATTGCGACAATGTTAGTGCAGTTTACCTTTCCGCAAATCCAGTTTAGAACCGCCGGACGAAGAACATTGAGCTTGACATTCACTTTGTTTGAGAGAAGGTCACCCTCGGTGTAGTACGTGTTCTTCACGTTCCGTCCTCCTCCCAGTTTGCGGACATTTTCACCAAAGGGTTGCCAACAGCATTGTTCCAAGAGTTTTGTACGAGTCTACACGTTGCTGCTCTCCTCGATTCATACTGCGAGATGTGTTAGAGTATGACCGCAACACGGATGTATCTGGCTGTTCCGATTCTGTACCGGCCGCTGATCATCTTGGCATTCACGCCAAGTTCTCCACACGATCTCTATGAGACCCTGGCACATGGTTTAATAGGATTGATAGTATACTCATATCAATAAGTTGCAACTTCTTTTCCGGAAGCTCATCTGAAAAGAACTCTGAGGTTAAGCGTGCTTGGTCTAGAGAAATCTAAGGATGGGTGACCGACCGGGAAGTGGGTACCGGGTGCGAACGAGTGAGGACAAAGTGCGCAAAAAAGACTAGTGTTGGTTTGTGGGGTTAGTCTAGAGATCCTATTGAGCTGTCAGGAGTGACAGCCGCTGGTCCGGAGAGGTCGGGGTGTTACAAGTGGTATCAGAACCGACCTTCGCGGTTACATGGGCGTGTGCAGGTTAGTGGCGGACATGTGGAGCATGGCGCATGTGGCCCGGAATGGACATGGCATGGCACATGTGCCGGTACTAGACGCACAGACGTGTGCCAAGAGGGGATGTTCCTGGCTTGTGGTTGATCAACGAGGGCGTCAATCTTCAATTCTAAGGGTGTGTGTATGAGAAACCCTACCCATACCAACAAGTTGCAACTTTTTTTCCGGAAGCTCATCTGAAAAGAACTTTAAGATTAAGCGTGCTTGCCCTAGAGAAATTTAAGGATGGGTGACCGACCAGGAAGTGGCTACCGGGTGCGCACGAGTGAGAAAAAAGTGCGCAGAAAAGACTAGTATTGGTCTATGGGTTAGTCTAGAGATCCAATTGAGCTGCCAGGAGTGACAACCGCTGGTTCGGAGAGGCCGGGGTGTTACACTGGTATACCTTTTGAGGCCCAGCATATGGGTGGGACCCCTTAGTTCCCTACAATATTTGTATCTAGACTATCTATGAGGGACGATCGTAGGTAGGTCCTCATATTGATGGGGCGATCCGGGACATTGTCTGTTCACTAGAGTCCTCAAGGGGTCTACTAGAGTTATATCTTCCTATATGGAGGTTAACATAAGTAGTTCTGCTTGGGGGTCGTGTTTACGTGTGGGGTCGTGGAGAAGGGCAGCGATTGGCTTGGATCTTAGGTTGGCCTTAAACCATGGAAGTTTGAACAAGGATGTACTCCTGCTTGTTGGACATATGCCCTAGAGGCAATAATAAAAGTGGTTATTATTATATATTTATGTTTATGATAAATGTTTACATTCATGCTATAACAGTATTAAACTGGAAACATTAATACTTGTGTGATTTGTAAACTAAATTAGAGTCCATAGTAAAGCCTCTTTGTAATACTAGCTTCTTGGTTAATAGATGATCATGGTTTCCCGATCATGAGCATTGAGATGTTGTTAACAATAGGATCATATCATTAGGAGAATGATATGATGGACATACTCCTATAGATAAGCGTATCATTAAGATCAAGTCATTTCAATAGTTTGTTTGTTATAAGCTTTCTGATACATAGTAACCTAATTCCTTCGACAATGAGATCATGCTAATCACCATCACCGGAAGGATACTTTGATGACATCAAACGCCACACAGTAGCTGGGTGGCTATAAAGGTGGCATTGAGTGTTCGAAAAGTATGGGTTGAGGCACATGGATCAATAGTGGGATTTGTCCATCCATATGACGGATAGATATACTTTGGGCCCTCTCGATGGAATGTCATCCAATTAGCTTGCAAACATGTGACTGGTTCAAAAGGGATCACATATCATGGGAACGAGAAAAGAGTACTTATCAGTAACGATGTTGAACTAGGTATGTAGAGATACCGACGATCAAAACCTCGGATAAGTAAACTATCGTGAGTCAAAGGGAAATTGGTATCGTATGTAAGTGGTTCATTCGATCACAAATTAATTGTAGAAATATGTGGGAGCCATATGAATTTCCAGATTCCTCTATTGGTTATTGATCGGAGAAGTGTCTCGATCATGTCCTCATAATTCACGAACCGTAGGGAGACACACTTAAGGATTCAATGTTGTTTAGTAGATATGGAAAGTTAGTAGGGATACCGAATGTTGTTCGGAGTCTCGGATTGGATCCGGGATATCACGAGGAGATCCGGAATGGTCCGGAGAATAAGATTCATATAAGGAAAGTCCAATTTCGGAGTTCGGGAAAGTTTCCGATGGTTTCATCGCAGAGGTTCTAGAAGGGTCTAGAAGGTTCACCGGACCGGAAGGGGAATGGTCCATGAATGTGTCATGGATATGTGAAATGATTGGATCATATCCTAGGTCACTTGGTGTTAGCATTTGTAAGAGAGAAATAAAGCTCTAAATTTAAAATCAAACGGGAAGTTTGAAAAGTCAAACTGGAACAATGGTTTCCTAGTGGGAGAAGAAACAAGTCCTCTCTCAATCCAACTTGGGTTTGGGTTTGGATTCAAACCCACCCCTCCCAAGGCTGCCCCTCCCTCTCATAAATAGAGGGGGAGGGCTGCCCAACACAACAAGCCCTAGCCCCTCTCCCCGCACACGACTCGCCGCCGCCGCCTCGCGACGCCGCCAGTCCGTCGCCGCCGCCCTAGCCGCCACCGGCACCTCCTCCTCCTCCCGGACTTCTAAACCCTAGATCTCTGGGAAACCCTAATCCACCATAACTCGCACCGTCTTAGGCGAAGCCCTGCAGGATCTTCCCTCTACTTCCGACACCACACCGTCGTACTGCTAGAATCGCGAGGGAAGAATTACAACCTCCGCTGCCTGCTGGAACAAGGGAGAGGAAGGTCTTCATCGAGTACTGAACGTGTGACCGACTGCGGAAGCGCTACCGAAACGTAGCGCCGGAAGGATTGTCTACGCGATCTTGAGATCGGCAAGTGTACGACTACATCACCCACGAGAATCTGCTCTCGTTAACCGCTTTGGAATCTTCGAGGGTGAGTGCTTCTATCGACTCGTTGCTACAATCTAGTAGATAGATCTTGGCTTGTTTGTGTGCATGCGGTAGAATTTTTTTGTTTTCCATGCTATGAACCCCTATAGTGGTATCATCGTCGTGTCTATATGTAGATCTGTTCCACGAGTAGAACACAATGGTCATTGTGGGCGGTGGTGCTTTTATTATCAATTTCTTTTTGTGTACTTTGCATTTTGCGGTATGATGGGATGAAGCGGCCCGGGCTAACCTTACATGACATCATTCATGAGACTTGCTCCACGTTCAACATGCAACTAGTATTGCATAAGTGGCTTTGCGGGTGTCTGTCTCTCCCATCATAGTATAGATTCAATTTACAACGGGCACTTGATAGTTTATAAATCAACGTTGTGGTTCTTGTTCGTAAGTTAGAACGACACTTATTGAAAGCCCCAAACCACGTAAAATATGCAAAGAAAATTAGAGGCGTCTAACTTTGTTTTGCAGGGGTGTGCTATGATGTGATATGGCCATGATTGTGATTATATATGATCTATACAATGTTCCTTATTGTAAGTTGGCAACCGGCAGGAGCCATATGGTTGTCTTTTAAATTCCGTTAAGAACATGCGTGTCTATTCAAAGTAGTTGTAATAGTTGAAGCTGGTGGACGACAACCATGAAACGGCGCCATTGACCTTGACGCCGTACCGGTGATGATGGAGATCATGTTCGTTCTTGAAGATGGAGATCGGAAGCACAAGAATAAAGACCATATCATATCACAAATTATGAATTGCATGTGATGTTAATCATTTATGAATCTTGTATTGCTTAGTTTGCGACGGTAGCATTATAAGATGATCCCTCAAGCACAAAATTTCAAGTTTGAAAGTGTTCATCCTTAGTAAGCACATTTGCTAAAGCTCGTTGTTTCGAAGCACCACATGATGATCGGGTGTGTTAGATTATGCGAGTTTATAGAACGTGAGCAAGCCAGATTTGATCATGCGGAAGCTAATGTTTGATCTTGACGAGCCTAGCATGTACAGACATGGTCTCGGAACACGGATCACCGAAAGGTAAAGCATGAGTCACATAGTATATATGATGAACATGTTGATTGTTCGCCATTGAAGCTACATCAACTCTCGTTATGATCAGTTTTGATGTGGTGGATTTGGATCGTGTGATCAGTAAAACAATTTGAGGGATATTGTTTTGAGTAGGAGTTCACCTAGATTAATTTAACTATTAATTAGAACTCAATTTGTCATAAACTTGGTCTAAACTATTGCAAATATGTTGTAGATCAATGGCGGCCCCTACCATCAATTTTAATGCGTTCCTAGAGAAAGAAAAGTTGAAAAACAATGGAAGCAACTTCACGGATTGGTTCCGCAATTTGAGGATTGTCCTCAATGCTGGTAATTTGACCTATGTGCTGGATGCACCGCTGGGTAACCCGCCTGCAGCTAAAGCTACCGATGAGGTAAAGAATGTTTTCCTCGCTCGGAAGAATCAGGACTCCACAGTTCAGTGTGCTATCTTGTATGTTTTGGAATCGGAGCTTCAGAAAAGGTTTGAGAATCATGACCCACATGATGTTGTCCGTGAACTCAAAATGATATTTGAGGCTCACGTGGCAATTGAGAGTTATGAGGCTTGTGAAAAGTTCTTTAACTGCAAGATGGAAGAGGGTAGCTCCGTCAGTGAGCACGTGCTTAAGATGTCTGGGCACGCAAGCAAGCTTCAAAGCTTGGGAATAGTGATTCCTAATGCTTTTGGGATTCACCGTGTCCTCCAATCACTACCACCAAGTTACAAGAACTTTGTGATGAACTAAAGTATGCAAAACATGGACATGTCGTTGCCAGAACTCTTCTCCATGTTGAAATCTGTAGAAGTGGAGATCAAGAAAGAGCACCAAGTGTTGTTGGTCAATAAGACCACCAAATTCAAGAAGCAAGGCAAGTATAAGAAAAAAGGGAAACTTCAAGAAGGGCGGTAAGAAAGTTACCGCGCCGACGAAGAAGACCAAGGCTGGGCCTAAGCCTGATACTGAGTGCTTTTACTGCAAGGGAGAAGGTCACTACAAGCGGAATTGCCCAAAGTACTTGGCGGATTTGATGAACGGAAACATAAAGAAGAAACGTATATCTGATATACATGTTATTGATGTGTATCTTACTAGTACTCATAGTAGTGCCTGGGTATTTGATACTTGTTCGGTTGCTCATATTTGTAACTCGAAGCAGGTACTGCAGAATAAACGGAAGCTAGCGAAGAACGAGGTGACGATGCACGTTGGAAATGGATCAAAGGTTGATGTGATCGCGGTCGGCACGCTACCTCTTCATCTACCATCGGGATTAGTTTTATACTTAAATAATTGTTATTTGGTGCCTGCGTTGAGCATGAACATTATATCTGGATCATGTTTATTGCGAGACGGTTACTTGTTTAAGTCCGAGAATAATGGTTGTTCGATTTATATGGGTAATATGTTTTATGCACATGTACCTTTGATAGATGGTCTATTTTTATTGAATCTCGATTGTGGAAATACACACATTAATAACATTGAAGCAAAACGTTTGAAATTGAGCGATAACTCAACCTATATGTGGCACTGCCGTCTTGGTCATATTTGAGTGAAGCGTATGAAGAAACTCCATTCCGATGGACTTGTTGAATCACTTGAAATATGTGAAGCATGTATGATGGGTAAAATGACCAAGACTCCATTTTCTGGTATGATGGAGCGATCTACAGACTTATTAGAAATCATACATACCGATGTGTGTGGCCTAATGAGTGTAGCACCGTGCGGTGGTTATCGTTATGTTCTTACCTTCACGGATGACTTGAGTAGATATGGGTATATCTATTTCATGAAACATAAGTCCGAAACTTTCGAGAAGTTTAAGGAATTTTAGAGTGAGGTAGAGAATCAACATAACAAGAAGATTAAATTTATATGATCTGATCGTGGAGGTGAATATCTAAGTTACGAGTTTGACGAGCATTTGAAGAAATGCGGAATACTTTCACAATTGACATCGCCGGGAACACCATAGCGTAATGGTGTGTCCGAACGTCGTAATCGAACTCTCTTAGATATGGTTCGTTCTATGATGTCACTTACAGATTTACCACTATCGTTTTGGGTTATGCATTAGAAACAACCGCATTCACTTTAAATAGGGCACCATCTAAATCCGTTGAAACGACACCGTATGAATTGTGGTTTGGGAAGAAACCTAAATTGTCGTTCCTTAAAGTTTGGGGTTGCGAAGCTTATGTAAAGAAGTTATAACCAGACAAGCTTGAACCCAAAGCGGAAAAATGCGTCTTCATAGGATTCCCGAAGGAAACTATTGGGTATACCTTCTATCATAGATCCGAGGGCAAGATCTTCGTTGCCAAGAATGGATCCTTTCTAGAGAAGGAGTTTCTCTCCAAAGAAGTGTCTGGAAGGAAAGTAGAACTCGACGAGGTTGTTGAACCTTCTCTCGAACTTGCGAGTAGCGCAGCACCGAAAGTAGTTCCTGTGGCGCCCGCACCAATAAGAGAGGAAGCTAATGATGTTGATAATTAAACTTCGGTTGAAGTTACTACGGAACCTCGCAGGTCAACGAGAACTCATACCACTCCTGATTGGTATGATCCCGTTATGAGTGTCATGTTGGTGGACAACACCGATGACCCTGCGACATATGAGGAAGCGATGATGAGCCCAGATTCCAATAAATGGCCAGAAGCCATGAAATCCGAGATTGGATCCATGTACGAAAACCAAGTATGGACTTTGGTGGACTTACCGGATGGCCGGAAGGCTGTCGAGAACAAATGGATTTTCAAGAACAAAACAAATGCTGATAGTAATGTTACTGTCTATAAAGATCGACTTGTCGCAAAAGTGTTTCGACAAATTCAAGGAGTTGACTACGATGAGACTTTCTCACCAGTAGTGAAGTTAAAGTCTGTGAGGATTATGTTAGCAATCGCTGCATATTATGATTATGATATATGGAAGATGGATGTCAAAATGGTGTTCCTCAATGGAGACATTAATGAAGAGTTGTATATGATGCAACCCAAAGGTTTTGTCGATCCTAAAGATGCTAACAAGGTATGCAAACTTCAGCGATCCATATATGGATTGAAGCAAGCATCCCGAAGTTGGAATCAACATTTTGATAAGGTAATCAAAAGTTTTGGTTTTATACAAACTTATGGAGAAGCTTGTATTTACAAGAAAGTGAGTGGGAGCTCTGTAGCATTCTTAATACTTTATGTAGATGACATATTGTTGATTGGGAATGATGTAGACCTTCTTAATAGTGTCAAGGATTATTTGAATAATAGTTTCTCAATGAAAGACCTTGGCGAAGCAGCTTACATATTAGGCATAAAGATTTATAGAGATAGATCGAGACGCCTAATATCATTGTCACAAAGTACATATTTGGACAAAGTTCTAAAGAGATTTGGAATGGAAGATAGCAAGAAAGGGTTCTTGCCCATGTTGCCCAATACGACCTTGAGTAAAACTCAAAGTCCTCCAACGACAGAAGATAGAGAAAGGATGAGTAAGACTCCCTATGCCTCATCCATAGGATATCTTATATATGCCATGCTATGTACTAGACCCGACATTGCATATGCTGTTATCTTGACTAGCAGATATCAAAGTGATCCAGGAGTGGATCATTGGACAGCGGTCAAAAACATCCTTAAGTACTTGAGAAGAACTAAGGATATGGTTCTTTCTTATGGAGGTGATGAACAGCTCGTTGTAAATGGTTACACCGATGCTAGTTGGAACACTGATCCGGATGATTCTAAATCTCAATCTGGATACGTATTTACTTTGAATGGTGCAGCAGTTAGCTGGAGGAGTGCAAATCAAAGCGTTGTGACGAGATTTTCAACTAAATTGGAATACATAGCTGCTTCGGAGGCTTCACAAGAGGCGATATGGATGAAGGAGTTCATTACAGAGCTCGGTGTGGTTCCAAGTGCGCTGGACCCAATGTCTATCTATTGTGATAACATGGGCACCCTATCCAATGCGCAAGAACCAAGGTCACACAAGAAGCTTAAGCACATCAAGCTACGTTTTCACGCTATTCGAGAGTATGTCCAAGATGGTGACATAAAGATTTGCAAAGTACACACAGATCTGAATGTGGCGGATCCGTTGACTAAACCTCTCCCGAGGGAAAAACACGACCAACACCAAACCGCCATGGGTGTTCGGTATATTACCATGTAATCTAGATTATTTGACTATAGTGTAAGTGGGAGACTGTTGGAGATATGACCTAGAGGCAATAATAAAAGTGGTTATTATTATATCTTTGTGTTTATGATAAATGTTTACATTCATGCTATAACAGTATTAAACTGGAAACATTAATACTTGTGTGAATTGTAAACTAAATTAGAGTCCATAGTAAAGCCTCTTTGTAATACTAGCTTGTTGGTTAATAGATGATCGTGGTTTCCCGATCATGAGCATTGAGATGTTGTTAACAACAAGATCATATCATTAGGAGATTATATGATGGACATACTCCTATAGATAAGCGTAGCATTAAGATCAAGTCATTTCAATAGTTCGTTTGATATAAGCTTTCTGATACATAGTAACCTAATTCCTTCGACGATAAGATCATGCTAATCACCATCACCGGAAGGATACTTTGATGACATCAAACCCACACCGTAATTGGGTGTCTATAAAGGTGGCATTGAGTGTTCGGAAAGTATGGGTTGAGGCACATGGATCAAGAGTGGGATTTGTCCATCCATATGATGGATAAATATACTCTGGGCCCTCTCGGTGGAATGTCATCCAATTAGCTTGCAAGCATGTGACTGGTTCACAAGGGATCACATATCATGGGAATGAGAAAAGAGTACTTATCACTAACGAGGTTGAACTAGGTATGCAGAGATACCGACGATCAAAACCTCGGATAAGTAAACTATCGTGAGACAAAGGGAAATTGGTATCGTATGTAAGTGGTTCATTCGATCGCAAAGTAATTGTATAAATATGTGGGCCATATGAATTTCCGGATTCCTCTATTGGTTATTGATCAGAGAAGTGTCTCGATCATGTCCACATAATTCACGAACCGTAGGGAGACGCACTTAAGGATTCGATGTTGTTTAGTAGATATGGAAATTTAGTAGGGATATAGAATGTTGTTCGGAGTCTCGGATTGGATCCGGGATATCATGAGGAGATCCGGAATGATCCGGAGAATAAGATTCATATAAGGAAAGTCCAATTTCGGAGTTCAGGAAAGTTTCTGATGGTTTCATCAGAGAGGTTCTAGAAGGGTCTAGAAGGTTCACCGGACCGGAAGGGGAATGGTCCATGAATGTGTCATGGATATGTGGAATGATTGGATCATACCCTAGGTCACTTGGTGTTGGCATTTGCAAGAGAGAAATAAAGCTCTAAATTTAAAGTCAAACGGGAAGTTTGAAAAGTCAAACTGGAACAATGGTTTCCTAGTGGGAGAAGAAACAAGTCCTCTCTCAATCCAACTTGGGTTTGGGTTTGGATTCAAACCCACCCCTCCCAAGGCTGCCCCTCCCTCTCATAAATAGAGGGGAAGGGACGCCCCAACACAACAAGCCCTAGCCCCTCTCCCCGCACACGACTCGCCGCAGCGCGCCGCCGCCCGCGCGCCGCTACCGGTCCGTCGCCGACACCTCCTCCTCCTCCTGGACTTCTAAACCCTAGATCTTCGGGAAACCCTAATCCACCATAACTCGCACCGGCTTAGGCGAAGCCCTGCGGGATCTTCCCTCTACTTCTGACACCACACCGTCGTGCTGCCGGAATCACGAGGGAGAACTACAACCTCTCACTTTGGAACAAGGGAGAGGAAGGTCTTCATCAGTCGAATGTGTGACCGATGCGGAAGCGCCAGAATACTGTACGGAAGGATCGTCTACGCGATCTTGAGATCGCAAGTGTCGACTACATCACCCAGAGAATCGCTTGTTAACCGCTTTGGAATCTGCGAGGGTGAGTGCTTCTATCGACTCGTTGCTACAATCTAGTAGATAGATCTTGGCTTGTTTGTGTGCATGCGGTAGAAATTTTTTGTTTTCCATGCTACAAACCCCTACATGAATGTGCAACAAAGTTTAAGATCTCTTATGGGAAAAGTGACGCACCACTACAGAGTGTAAGAAATATGACATGTTACTCCCTGTTTCGGAAAGGAGCGACGAACGTGGCAAGAAAGGAACTCCACGAAGTTCTGGTAAACCTATGAAGGCTGACGGATATAGATTTTAAGAATAAAAGGAACCTTTAAAGAAATGTTTATAAAAAATTGCATAGCCTACAACCTATGGTCTGTGGCTGTAGATAGTGCATCAAACACTCCTTTTTAGTGAACTTGCTGAGTACACTCGTACTCAACCGTACCTTCTTAACCCTTGCTAGATTCTTAAGCCAATAAAGACGAGGGATGTAATACTGCTATGTTTCTGTTGTACCACTCCGAGGGATGTAATACTAGTGGAATGGTGTTTCATTGATGTTATATCAATGCCTATAGTATACTACATCATGCAGTGATATTTTGGATCACCGCAGCCGTTTAGGTCATATTGGTGTAAAGCGCACGAAGAAGATCCATTCTGATGGGCTTCCAGAATCACTTCATTTTGAGTCATTTGAAACATGTGGATCGTGCCTCATGATATGACTAAAACCCCGTTATTTGGCAAATGAAATGGGCAAGTGACTTGTTCAAAATAATACATACTAATGTATATGGTCTAATGAGTGTTTCTACACGTGGTGGATACCGTTACTTCATAACCTTCACCGATGATTTGAGTGCATATGGATATATTTACTTAATGAAACACAAGTACAAAATATTTGATAAATTCAAAGAATTTCATAGTAAAGTAGACAATCATCATAAAAACAAGATCAAATTACTATGGTATAATCGAAGAGGCGAATATTAAGGTACGAGTCTAGCATGCATTTATAAAAATGTGGAATTGTTTCACAACTCACACCACATAGAACATCACAGTGTAATGGTGTATCTGAATGCCGTTATCATATTTTATTAGATATTCTACGGTCTACGATGTCTCTTACTGATTTGCCACTATCTTTTTAGGGTATGAATTAGAGACAACCACATTAGATTTTAATAGGACACCATCTAAATCTGTTAAGACAACACCATATGAGTTATGGTTTGGCAAGAATCCTAAGCTATGATTTCTTAAAGTTTGGGGTGCGATTATTATGTCAAAAGGTTACAACCTAGTAAGCTCGAACACAAAGTGGAAAAGTGTGTCTTTATAGGATATCCTAAAAAACAATTGAGTATGCCTTCTATCACATATCCGAAGGCAAGATCTTTATTGCTAAGAATGGATCCTTTATATAGACGAAGTTTCTTTCAAAAGAAGTGTGTGGGAGAAAAGCAGAGCTAGATGAGGTTGCCGAACCTTATCTCGAATTGGAGAGTAGTGTAGCGCAGGAAGATATTCATGTGGCGCCTTAACTAGAGATGAAGCTAATGATGATGACCATGGAACTTTGATCGATGGTACTACTGAGACACGCGGGTCAACAAGGACACATACTGCTCCTAAATGGTACGAAAATTTTGTCATGAATTTCATGTTGTTAGACAATGCTGAAGCTATAAACTATGAGGAAGCGATGATGAGCCTAGACTCTGGGTAATGGCTAGACGCCATGAAATATGAAATTGGGTCCATGTACGAAAACCAAGTATGAACTTTGATTGACTTACCCAATGACCGTACGGCCATTGAGAATAGACGGATCTTTAAGAAGAAAACTGATGCTGATGTCTCCCATTATTTAAATTATTCTACCAAAATCAAGGTTCACCTCATGAAGCAAGAGAAGTGCATACTACAACCTTCAACTTATGCCCAAGTTCAAGTTACAACCCTGAACTACAAAACCGGTTAAAACATACCCCTCAACTACTAAAACTGGTTAAATTTGTCCCTTAGACAATTGGAAGGTGGTTTTGACATGACGTGGCATCCTTATTATTTTAGGAACATGACGTGGCATCCTAGTACCAGCTGTTTGGTACTATTAATTGCAGAAATCTTTATTTTGTAGATTATGTTTATCTTTGTTATTATAATTTTTTTGAGAATAAGTACTATTCACATGTGTATTTTCCGTTAAAGTAATAAAGCTCTTTATCTGTTTAAAAGCGCCTAGTATGGCGCAATAAAATCAATTGATTGGGCTAACACAACTACGCATATGTTTCAATCAATAGTCATCTCGACATAGATTAATTAGTTGAAGATCATGTCTCCAACACCCTCGTCGATTCCCAACATCATATAGCTGACCGATGCGTCCAGTAGTTCCATCCGGAACCCGAACAACAGCCTTCCACCGTCGCTGTCATCGTGCCTCGCGGGGATCGTGATAGATCGTCGTACCATATGTAGTGTCTAGCGCACCCCATGACTCCGACTGCTCATGGGGTGTCGCACTTGGTAGCTGAGGTGCTCGCCGGCAGGCCAAGAGATCATGTTTGGTAGTAGGTATTTTCAAATAGATAAAGAGCTAATACTTTTTAAGCAAACACAACACATGTAAATATTACTTATTCTTAAAAAAATTATATTTTTTTTTGGAAAGAAGCATATATAAATATCAAGAGATACCAATTACACCCGACCTGTACAACAACTCAATACCTTATTGGCATTACGGATGCACACAGCCAACAAAAGATATAAAAAATAAGAAATAAAAGACCTGCTACAGTATTTCGGTCCTAGCAGCAACAGTACAACCACCACCAATACAACACCTGAACTCCAGGATCTTCAAAAGCGACGCCTCCAAGAAGGGAACAGTGCATAAGCGCCGTCGTCGCCCGATCAAAGATCTAGATTTTCACCCTGAAGATAATCCTCACTCTCAAAACAATGCCTTCAACAAGGCCATTGCCAGGCACAACCAGCTAAGGCCAGACCTTGAGTTTTCACCCTGAATGGTAAGATTCTGAAATTCACCTCTGTTACCGCTCTCACTTACATACGGCTACTGTTTAGCCCAGAACACCAAGCAAGTCCCTCAACTATACGGCGACTTAAACCTTCATAGATAGATCTCCAAACCTGGCCTTCATGAATTCTCCACCTCTGACTTCACCATGGATCGACAGTCGCCTGGTGGCAACAAAGGACAGAGCTTCGCGGCGCTCCCTCCTGAACCAAACGGTCGGAATAAAACATGGGTGCACACGACCGAATACCATCCGATCCAACGAACTGCACGCATAGAAGCGCTGGTACATTCGTCGGCGGAGCCTTCCGGAACTCCACACTCCGGCCAAATCAAGAACCATCCCTCAGGAAGGTGATCATATCCACACAAGAGGGACCCTAGGCCGATCCACCTTTATTCGACCGGCCGACCAACTCCGACGGGGGAGAAAGGCCACCACCACCATGCCCGGGCTCGCAACCCTATGACCTCGTGAAGCCGGACGAACCCAGAAGCCATCCCGCTGCCGGCTGCAACAGATCCGACAAGAAACGGTCGAGATCGGGCTCAACACGCTCCTGTCATCACCATCCGGAGGCTGAGGTCGGGAGGACAGCGCCGCCCCTGCCTACGACCTCCCACCGCCGACCGCTGGCCGCCGTCGTCCGCCATCCCTGAAGCACAGTGTGCCATCCCCTTGCCTTGCACGCCCGCCACGACCCACAGCAGGGCAAGCCCCGCGCCGTCGCCGAAGATCCCAGCGCCAGAGCCACGTCCAGGCCCAAAGGTTCCACCCTGCGCGAGCAACCCCAGGGAAGGAGACGAGGAGGCCCCGCCGACGCCCGCGCCGGTCGGGCTTCGCCCAGCCGCGCCCTCCTGGCGGCGGCGAGGGAGGGGGAGGTGGCGGCGACGCCCGGATCTAGGGTTCCCCCATGTCGCCACGCGGAGGCGACGAGGGAGGGAGGCGGCATCAGAGCCAAATTGTCTAAGGGGCAATGAATATTACTAGGATGCCAAGGTCATAACAGAAACAAACATAATCTAAAAAAGAACGATTTCGACAATGAATATTACTACGATGCCATGGTCATGGAAAAACCACATTCCAATTGTCTAAGGGGCAAATTCAAACTGTTATAGTAGTTGAGGGGGTGTATGTTGACCGCTTTTGCAGTTCCGGATTATAACTTAAATTTGGGCATAAGTTGAAGGTTGTAATATGCACTTCTCTCTCGTGAAGCATGTGGATAGACTTCCTTTCCTCTATAGGAACTTTGTAAGATCTCAGATTTTTTTGAACGCAAAGCTTCTAGATCAATTCAGTGGTATGTTCCTCAATAAACTAAGTTCCTTCCCACTTAGCACCAATCTGCTTGACAGGCATCTTAGCTTTGCAACCTAATTTCTCTGCTTCATTCCACTTCCACATTCTTCCCTGTCTTGTTATAAACAAACACACTCTTGTCCTTCTCTCCATATTTGGTAGATCTTTTAGAATGAAATTCTGCACTACACAATTCTACTAGCTTCTAAAAATATGCTGTGGGAAACAATGTGTTCGATTAGCTTTTAGTTTTTGTACAGCAGAAGCAGGTTGGAAAATCAAAACCAAACACACCAGCGGTAATGTTGTTCTATGCGTCGTAGGCAAAGAAAGCATCTGTGTTCTGCGGAATACGACGAGAGAAAAAAAGGACAATTGTGTGCAGGAGTAGCATTGAAGCCGGGACGGGACGGGACGGGACGAGACGTTGAAGCTGGAAAGGCTGCAACGCCCTTGTTTCCCGCTGCTCTCTCAGCTCTGCGCTGCGCCCTTCAACACCACCACGCTACCCATCCACACCACGAAACAACGCTCCGCTCAGCCATTTCGATAGCCGTTCAGTCCTTCTCCGCTTTCTTGAGCGAGCCCAAGCAGCCCATCCCCACAGCATGGCGTCTCCTTCCTCGTCGTCCGCGCCGCCCACGTCGGCGTGGGTCATCCTAGGCAGCATCCCTCGCGTCGCCGCACCGGAGGATGGCAGCGACGTCTCCGTCGCGCTCACGGCGCCGCCGCGCGCCTCGATCCTCACCGTCTCCCCGCGCGTCTTCCCTGATCCCCCAACTCCCCACTTCTTCCCCTTCGTCCTCGCAGCCGACCCCTCCGGCCTGCTGCTCCTGCAGGCCAACCTGCAATGCGCCCTGACACGCCAAGTCATCGACCGTCCCGGCAACCAGTCCTTCGCCTGGAAAGACACCACCGCGCGCTACTTCGTGCTCGACGCCACCACCGGCTCCGCGTTCCACCTCCCCGACCCCCAGGCCACCATCATGCACCAGGCGCTCCTCGGCCTTGTCGTCTCCCCTGGCGGCGGCGGCCACTACATGGTCGCGGAGCTCCAGCCCATCATCGGAAGCGACAAGGCCACGCTCCTCTGCTTCTCCACAGAGGTTGGGGAGTGGGTGGAGAAGAGCGTCCGTTACCCGCTCCCGCCCCGCCCGCTGTCTCCCATCTGCGTGCTCTCGCACCACGGGAGGCTCTGGTGGGTCGACCTCTCATGGGGCGTCATCACCTGCGACCCCTTCGCCGACGAGCCGGTCCTGGGATTCGTCCCGTTCCCGCCGGGGAAGGTGATGGCGTGCAGGGAAGCTAAGGGGCTCACCGACATGTTCCGTTGCGTTGGGGTGAGCGGCGGCAAGCTGCGTTTCGTGGACACGTACAAGGACAGGCGTGCTCATGGCGATGGTGCTCCCACCATAGCCGTGTGGACGCTGCCCGATCCAGACTCCACGGAGTGGACGCTGGAGCACGAGGCGAGGTTTACCGAGATCTGGGACCATGAGACCTACAAGGCGACCGGGCTGCCCAACAAGGTCCCCAGGCTCGCGCTCATTCACCCCAAGAATCCCGCTGTGCTCTACTATTTTCTTGAAGAGCGCCTCTTCGGTGTTGACGTGCGTTCTCGCAAGGTCGTGCACTGCGAGTTCTATGGGCTGGTTGCGCCGCCGAGCCTTCTCATCGCCAGCCGCTTCGTCCGGGCATGGGAGCTGCCGCGGGCACTCTTCTCAGGTAATGATACAAAAAAGATATCCTATCGTTGGCCCGGACGAGTAGCCAGACCCATCTCAACATGGGGATCTCCGTTTGCCCTTTGTTATGTCTGTTTTCTCTTGATAGTTCTCAAGATAGCCCATATCAGAGTAGTTTTTGTAATAATAAATATGCTACTTCCTCATTCGATTGATCCAGCCCAGCACGTATCCACATTTGTTGAAAGGGTTGTGACTACTAACATTTATCATCTTTGAAGGGAACTGGTCTGATGGTACCAACTTGGCTGAAGAATCTTATGCTCGGCCGTATCGGCCATCGCCAGAGGATTACCACATGGTGGGTACTATCAGGCAGACATTCATAGGATGAACTGGAGGAACATGCATGAAGCAACTGTTTATGGCTGACAGTCTCCTAGGTAAGCTCAGTTTCCCCCAACTTGCTGTGACAATGCTACTCTAGTTTTGTAGGAATACTACTAATGTTCTTGTGTCGAATTTCATTTCATTCAGGTAGCAGCAGGTGTAGTGTTGATTTCAAGTTATGGATTGAGTGGGTGTAGCATTTGGTCTCCTGGTGTCATGCGTGTCTTGGCAACCTCGCACCAAGTAGCTTGACTTGTTCCTTGGTGTACGCCATGGTGATTAGAAATCGGAATGATGTGGGAACACTGTCGCTTATTTAGTTTGTATCTTTCCTTGTATTTGAACACTTGTATTGGAAGTGTGACTTGGTTCCTGTGATCATTTGAACCGAGAAGCTGTAATTCTCTTCGGTTATTGGTTGCGCTGCTTTGCTTTCCTTTATTTGATCGGTGTAGCATGCCTAATTTATGTTAATGAACTGTCATTCTCTGTTGATCGTCACCTGTGTGAAATTGTTCGGTCTCTACATGCGCGGTCAAGAACTTTCTGCTAGTACTTATTGTAAAGCCTTCTCTGGACTTGTTGATCCCAGACTGCTGGAGCTAGCCCTCTTCACCAGAAGCGCTACCTCTGATATGGGCGGCAGTGATCAAGCTGGGACAGGCCGGGGTATGAGATCGTCGTCACGGTAATGACTGCTCGAATAATCCGATATATAGTCGCCTTTTTTCTCAAATTCGGCTTGGCACCGAAGCGAGCACGACCGTGCATTCACTTTCATTGTTTTGGTAATTTCTATACATATAATTTGGGACAGTACTAAGCGTCTCCCAAAAATTCCCATCTTCCTGGTCCTCAGAACAACACGTGTCCAGTTTCTAGCCCAAAACAACGCAAAATGTCCTTTTAGAAAAAAAAGTACGGCCCATAGATAAAATAAAAGCACTAAATTCACCAGCGATTATGTATAGCAAAATAAATAAATTAATATACCAAACTAATCTCGCCGGAGACTTTCACTAGGAGATCTCGTCCGCCAGAGACTTTCACTAGGAGACCTCGTCGGAGATCTCGTGGCAAAAACTTTGGTTGAAAACCTTGTAAAAAAAGTATGTGCTATAGTAGCAAAGCAAACACGACTTCGTCGGATAGTGTGTCAGAAATCTTGTAGTAAAAACTTTACGATATCATAGTATAACCATAAAACGATTGTAAAAAAAAATTATACTCCCTCTGATCCATATTGCTTAACTTGGATTTGTTAAAATTTAAATAAACCTATATACTAAATAGTGTCTAGATTCATCCAAATCTATACAAATTTGAGTCAACTAATATGGTTCGGAGGAAGTAATAGCATCATCATATTTTTTTTCCATGTTAGTTAACATGTAAAAGATCATCGTAGCATTTAAAAAACACCAAATTAGCAAAAATAACTCGAGTATGTAACATAAAAAGTATAAGTGTGTAGCAAATAAAAAATCGACAGCACACTGCTCGCCCGTCATCCATGAAAGCAGCGTCCTCATCTCCATCCGTGCTCATCCATTCCCCAGCCATTCGGGGCACTGCCGCACATATAGGCAATCAGAAAATATGGCAGTCCAAGCAGCACTGCTGTCCTTGTCGTTAGGGACTCACGGTTGCCGGCGAGACGGGGAGACGGAGATTAAGGAGCTGGGCGGCGGCGGCGCGTGGCTGGGATGGCGGCAACGCTGGACACGGTAAAACGAGCCATATCTGACGCGCGGACGCGCGATGGGACGAGCTGGACTTGGACGGCCGGCGCATCGAAAAAAAATATCGCGTGACTGGGGGGAAGGACCCGGGAACTGCTTCGCTTCGCCCCCAGGCGGCGGGCGAACCCCGCCACCTCACCGCCCTCCCTCCCTCAGCCACCGCCGCCGGCATAAGTCGCCGGGCCTCTCCCAGCAGGGGCTGGCGGTTCAGCCTCTTCCCGACGAGCGAACGGAGGCGGCCTCCCAGCGCCGGTGCTCTCGGCGGTGGACGGTCCGGCTTCGGCGTGAGACCCGCGACCGGGTGGTGGCGATCTTGGCGCCGCCGTTGGCTGCGGGCTGATGGCGGCTGGTCGCCGGACGGCAGAGCCCTGTCTGCCCAGATCTGGGCCCAAAAGGGCTCCATCTGGGCCTGGACGGGCCAGGCCTGGCGCGACTGCGGCTTCTTCGGTGGATGAGGTAGCAGAGCTTGGGCATGGGTTGGTGGCGGCGGTGGTGCCCCTGCTGCAGTGTTGCGGCGGGACTTCACGGGCCCTCTCGGGCTCGGCCGGGCCGGCGGGCCTGGTGTGTCCTGCTGCTACACCCGGTCGGCTACCGCCTCCCGACGACGGAGGTGGTGGAGGTAGTTCCCTCCCGGGTGGCGCTGTACCACTGACCCTCGCCGGTGCTCCTTGCTTACCGTATTTATCGGCCTCGCAACGTGGACCTCGGTGAGATGGCGGGGGTGATTACAAAACCGTGGTGGCGCGCGCTAGTGGACGACAAGGGTGGTGGACGTTCCGGAGGGCCCGGAGGTGTGGTTTTTTGGGGGGTCGGGAGAAATCCCTGTCTCGGCACCGGCACGGTGACGCCTGCGGGTGTCACCTTCCTTCCTGAAGGGCGTCGGAGATCCCTCTTCCCCACCCCCCGCTGTGGACCAGGGGAAACCCCAGGATTGGTTCCGGGGAGTCCCCTTGGAACAATCCGGGCAGCAGCGGCGTCATCGTCGCTTTCCTTCTTGGAGGTGTTGCTTGGTGCACGGCGCTTCAGAGCGATAGTGGCGGGGTGGAATCTCGTCGGAGGGCGCAACGGTGGAGAATCCCCTTTGTTTTCGTCGAACCGCCGTTCTCGGCATTGTTTTCTCTTTTTTTTCCTTTTTTTTCTCTTGGGCTCAGATTGTGCTGTTTTGCCCCAGCGGTGGTATCCTTGTATCGGTGGTTTGCTATATAAATATAGCGGGGCGCAAGCCTATTTCGAGGACTTGGACGGCCCCGAGAGGAGCCGTGGGCAGCAGGAGGGGCTGGCGTAGAGCGGTGGCGTGCGGGGGAACGAGCAGCGGCCTAGGGCTGCTTCAAGGATGAGAAAAGGTCCTTTCAAAAAAAAAAGGATGAGAAAAGGAAACAGGAAGAGATAAGTTCCGTGTGGGACCTGCCAAGAAAGCGATGGGTGTGCAGGGTCACGACCCGGACAAATCGATGCGTGTGATCCGCTAGGATTCTCATCATTTTCCTATAATCTGTCCATTTTCTGAGAAGTGAGACTCATAGATTTATTTTGTAGAGAATACATGGTTATAACAGTAACAAGTAAATAACAAAAAGCAAAAAATAAATCACAGCACGTGAAAAAGTCTCCTCAACAAAGAGAAGAAAAACTTTACAATATCACTGGAGATTTTCACAACTAATTTCAACGGGCGTCTTACAATAGGTATATATAGTGATGAAAACCTAGGTCTTTAAGCCTCTGATGAAGGGTCTTGCTCCGCTCATCAAAAGTTACCCTTTTTAATGAATTTAGATCATACTTTAACATACCTGGCTTGGAAATGCCAATCCAAAAACAATATCTAGCTCTATACAATATTATTGGTCGCAAATAGGATACCATTGCCGCGGTGCTAGAATCTTCTCATCTGAACATGACGTTTAAGAGAGATTTAATTGAAACTAGACTTGTATCCTTGACCGTTCTGTTATAATATTTAACCACACTGCAACCGTCGGATGGGGCCGATGAGTTTAGGTGGAATTTACATGAGAGTGTAAAATTCTCTGTAGATTATATTGTATAGAGCATTGGTCCAACCTGAGGTGCCACACAGTAACAAAAAAAATTAAAAGATGAAAATATTCGTATGGTACCTGTGTCGAAGGGTGATTCTTAAAAAAGACAATGTTGTTGAAAGAAATTGGCATGAAAATAAGCCATGTGTATTTTGCTAACATGATGACATAATTAATTTTTTTAATCTAAATTTTTCCATTATATATGGACAGTTATCTAAGTAGTCTCTAGGGTTGCATCCTCCTCGTAGTCTTGCTAATATATTTAGCAACTAGCTATATGGGATTGACTATAAGTACATAATAGTTATTAGGGCGGGAACGCTTGCTGTTATTTGTTCGATATGGCTATTTAGGAATGGCAAAGTTTTTAATAATAAAATATCTTCTCTTATTCAGGTTATCTACCGATACACCACCACGCTTCGTTTATGATCGTCTCTATATCGTGTGAAGTCTCGTGACCTGTTTACATATATCTGTACACGCTTTAAGGATATGGTGAGGGATATTTTTATCTGACATGGATGGCAGCGTGATCTTAGGATCGATTATCTCCTTATGCGATATGTAGTTTCTGATTATTTCATGTATTTTGTATTTTTACATTTTCTTTGTTGGTGTCTGAACTATCGGCGGCTGTGTGCATCCTAGTTTTGCAGAGACCAGGTGTAATACTTTAAAATTTTAAGTAATAAATCAACAATTTCAAAAAAAATCCAAACAATCAAATAAACTTATACATCGTTCATACAATAATAAAAACAACATAGTTCACAATCAATAAAGTTAATCATTGTTCATTTCCGCAGTAATTTAACATGATATAGTTTACACAATCAAATAAGCTCAAATAAAATGAGATGAGAGGAATATTGGTTCCATGGTGAGTCTCCATATGCTCCACTAAATCATTTTTAAGTTGAATGTGAGTTTCCCGATCACAAATTCACGATGCACATGGAGGAACTCTTGAAACGTTGTCGATCCAGCCTCGGGCTCAATCAACTCACCGTGAAAATCACTCCATTGGTAAAAGATGCAATCATGTCGTGCATGATCACTCAAAAGTCGTCCTCTCATACTGTTTCGAAATTCCATGTTCTAGCAAGGTGTCGCACAATATTCCAACAAGATTAGAGCATAACATATGCCCGCTTCACATTCTTTTAGCGCTTGGCTTGCTCACGAGAAAACATATACCTTCTCTCACCTTGGGAGTGGGACTGTCTTCACAAATTTAGACTATGAAGGATAGATACGACCAACCAGATAGTACCCCTTGTTCTAATGGTGGCCATTGATATCATAGTTGATCACGGAAGAACTACCTTACGCAAACCTAGATAACACCGTAGAGTGCTGAAGCACATTGATGGAGAACCTTCCATGCCAAAAATGTATGCCTAATCAAATATATCTTGCCACCTCTGTTATATCAAGTGCATATTTTGCATGCGCTTGCTAGTACATGCAAATACCACGCGCAAGCTAGCATATGCATGCAAACTAGCAACAGCTCACGTATCACATGCAAGCTAGCAATACTAGTAGACCATTGAACCGGCTAAAATTTAAGCATGCAAGCTAGCAATACATTCAGACCATTGAACCGGCCAAAATTTCAGCATGCATTCTAGCACTACATGTAGACTGGAAAAAATCTATATATAAAGGAAGGATCTAGAATCTATATATAAAGAAATGAGTTTTACGTTTTGTACTATAAAAAATTTAGCGAAAACAGACGCGAGAAGCACTCCCGCGCTAAAACGAAAGCCACACGCGAAAATTTTGGCTGAAATTCGTGCAGCCCGGAACGCGTGATAACTTGCTTGCTATCTTGGTATACTCTCATGGTTGGATTTATTGTCGAAATTCGTGTATGTTTCTATGCTCGGATTGATGCTTACCATGCACACATTTCATCAAATAGTACAGCTAGTAAGGGTCTAGTGCAGCAAGTACAACTAGCATACGCATGTATCCGAGTTTATAGAAATTTTTGCAACAATAGAGACTGTTTGATATGCTACAATACAGTCTGGTCATGCTATTCTATAAACGGAAATAACACCGTTAATTGTATGCAAGATATTGGCTCTCTCTCATCTTGGCAGCTAGTTCATGTACTCTCTGTATCTAACGTCAACGCTTGCATGCATTGGTAGCATCCTAGATAGCAAATCCGCGTTGATATATATCCCACGCAAAGAAAATGAATAGTTCTTCACTTCTAGTGCATACAATCTATGATTTCAAGCATCCTATTAAACCCTCTCGAAGTACTAATTAACAACAACAACAGGGATGTATCCACAACATTTGGTTCTCATGTATTTTTTGCGGAACACATAAATCATCGATTCGCAGAACTTGTACTTTAAATTAAGGAATATGGACTCGCTTATACGCATGTACTCAACAAGATCACCAGCAACTCCAGAAGCAAGCATCTAAATTCCAATAGTTCATTTTTTATAAGAAAAAACCAATCTTACCAACAACATCGTCTTAGATCGAAAGTAATCATCATAAGCCCTCACTCCATCAGAACATGCACAGACACATGTCTTGACATCCGGAAGCATCACCGGAAAAGCTGGCGAGGGTATAGTGGATTCACACAATGGACGAAGTTGTTGTAGAGATGGATATGGCCGACTTCTCTTTTACGAACCAATGCGACCACACACACCTCTTTATCAATCCCTTGAACCTTGGATGATGTATTTCATTATTATCATGGACCAAAAGAGCCATAACCATCAACACATCACTACATCATTGGACAAATCATCACATGATGTATCCAAGAAATTATCATAGAAAACTCGTCGAACCTATCTATATGATGTGTGGAAGTGAAAAAAGTAAAAAAAAAACTCACATATACGTCTGCGGTGACCCAACACATCACTCCATGTTGTAGTGCGTATGTTGTTGATACAACACTAACAAAGCACCATTTCGTAAACATTATATCCCTAATGGCACCAAACTACGTGGACACTAATTTGTTGGGACTTCAAGCCCATGATGATGTAGCAATGGTGTTTTCCCTACAAGGAAGACTTGAGAGTTTATATCGAACTCTCATGGAAACAATAAAAAATACACTTCTCCCTCCTCTTCAAGCAACATACAAAACAAAGAAGTGTTGCCTTGTGTCCCCAACTTCACCGAGTGTTTCTCAAGCACAAGGTTTGCATTAGAATTAAAAACAAATATGTAAATGATATAAATAAAGTAAACTAAATGCAATGCAATTTTCTAGTGTACTCCCTCCGTCCTAGAGTGTAAGTCACAATCTCATTTTCATATTGTCCCGCATATGAAGCAAATAAGGCACAATTTGCATTAATTGGAGTTAATTAGCACATGCGTCCGCACCTTCCTCTCCTCCACATGCATCTGTTTGGCACGTCCACCATGCATGCAGTAATTATGGGGCTGTTTTTATTGGCTGTACCAGATATCAAGCATCACAGTCCGGTCTAATTAGTCATAATTTCAACCCCAATCACGTTAAGCCTTGGGCCAAGATATTAGAGGATTGTGACTTATACTCTAGGACGGAGGGAGTAATAGTGTTGGTATTGGTGTAAACTATATGAAAGAACTAAATGCAATTGTGCTAGATGGTTTTTGTATTTTCAGATTAAATGAGTGGTGAAAATAAAAAAGGTGTATGGATGGAAGTAAACGGTTATTCTTTTGAGTAAAAACAGAGTGGGATTCATAGTTTCACTTGTTTACTCTCTTATAAACATGGTAGGATCAAAATAGCTTCAGAGAAGGCATAATATTTGTGTTACTTCAAAATATATTTGATAATTATTCATATGGGTATCACGTCCTATGGTTGAGATGATGTACCACATATCACTAATACTCCTCTAATAAGAGAACCATCCACGAACTATATTTAAGATAAACAAAGTATTGTCTTTGCTTCCATGACATGATGTTGACTGGCAAATATACTACCTTAAAAGATATGAGACTACGATTATCACTTAGGAAATTATAGTATATACATTAATTTATCCCTAGTGAGGTAACACCGGAAAGGTATAAACCATAGTAGGACCCAAAACACTAGAAAAGGGCGCCCATCCCGGAAGGTGACCAGGGTCGCGCCTCACGCCAAAAAGTGGCACAATCTGATTCATCCCGCGAATTCCCTATGCACCATATGTCGATTGTGGAGGACGTTCTCGTTTCCTTTTTTTGTCGATCTAAATATGAAAAATAAAATATCTTTCAGTCTGAGCGTCCAAATCAAGATCCGTTTTCACGGATATGCTAGTCGCGTCAAGAGCTATAAAATTAGATCCCATATTGATAGGTTCTGACAAACTTTTTTTACTGCCTTCGGTCCTTAGCTTGCACTGCCTCATGTTCTGTAGTGCACGGGACGGTGCAGTAGCAGTGCACTATCCATGCACCGCCTTACTATTTCGTGTCGCACTGTCTTTGGTCGTAGTGCACGGGACCGTGTACTAGTAGTGCACGTCGTGGTATTCTGGTAGTGTACCGCTCTATGCACTGCCTTCGGTTACGGTGCAAGACGCGGTGCCTTTGCAGTGTAGTCTATGGTTGTACTGAGTTATACTTTCTTTGGTTGCAATACACGACCCGGTGTCCTGACAGTGTAACTCCCGTGCACTGTCTTGTTATATTGTGATGTACTGTCATCGCTCATAGTCTACGGCCGCGACATGAGCCTTGTATTATGTGTTGCACTGTTTTTGATCGTAGTGCAAACGATATGGTGTTCTAGCA
Source organism: Avena longiglumis (assembly GCA_030063025.1). Lineage (NCBI taxonomy): Eukaryota > Viridiplantae > Streptophyta > Magnoliopsida > Poales > Poaceae > Avena > Avena longiglumis. Next base: position 440,577,437 of record CP125973.1, on the reverse strand, counting down.
GTACATTTCTCGTGCACTGTCTTCGATGCATTAGTCATGTATGGTCTTTTCTCATTTTTCGTGGTGCGCCCGCTTTTTTTGCGTGCACTGGATTTTTTCTAGTACACTTTTATTGGTACAATGTTTTTTAATTTTAATATAGGATAAATGAAAAAGAGAAAATCGTTCGACACATCTAGCACAGGTAGCAAGCTTCTGGATTTTAGGTACTAGCTAGCTTCGTGCGTTGATTTGCTAACTCGCGGGAACTTCGATTGTACTGCCCGCACTAATCCAGTGTGCGCTTTCGCTCCCGCCTGCACTGTAAAGGGCGCGATCGCCCTAGTCACTTCCTACTAGGATCCAAACTTTGTATCATTGTATAGTTCTATACTGTACCATGCTACTCTAACTAATCGCATGTTCTCCCTCTCATGCCCTATCATACTACTATATTCAGAATAAAGTAATAAAGATGGGATAGATAATATTCACTACTTATACATCAAACATAATCTAACAATTGCATTCTAAAATACTCATCTCATAAAAACCAAGATCCACCATAAAGGTATTATAAATAGATGGTCATAATCATGTTAGGCATCTCATATGGCACAAGAATAGTGATAGCATGAGAGAGAACAAGATACTTCCACAAACCCATAGTCTGGGGGTGGACTACTCAGACCCCTCTTCATCATGGTGATGAAGGGTATGTTGTTGGAGATGTTGGAGATGTGAGTCGGTAGTTTTCCGGTGGTGTTTCCCCTTCAATCTTCGTAGAATCATCTATGTTTCGTGTTTCTGTCTCAGTGGTGTTCCGTGCTTTGAGATCATGATAGCGATAATATATATAGGTGTTTTTAGGTCAAGACAAAGAAAGGGCGCAAAGAACGATGGCACGGGAGATTCAAGGGGGAGTTGGGATCCACCACGTGGCTAGGGTATCAGGTCGCATGGTGGGTCCTAACTTGGCCCCCCTCTAGCTCTAGTTGAGGTATAGGTGCTCTATGCCTTCTTCTTCCATAAAAACTTGCATGGAAAAAAATCCTAGGTTCCTGAAATTCAAAAATATGTAAAACAGGGTTTTCTTGTGTGCAAAGTTATAATATAAATAAAATTTATATTTTGGGAATATCCCTAAAATCATTCCAAAACATGATTATAACCACATATATGAATCAATTATGATGGAATATGACACAATAAGCTAAAAATATAGTAGATGCATTTGTCATCAATTTTGAATAAGGAATCCTTAGACAAACCAGAAGCGGGTATAGGAAGGAAACCGTTTGACACATTTACACCACTTGCAATATTTTCTTCCCTTCATCTCTAAAGTTGTGAGAAAAAGTTGCAATATTTCGAGTATAACCTTCTATAAAAACAAGATATGCAAAAATATCCATTTGGTTGTAGCATAACATTGGATAAGTGTGTCACCCTTTGCAACCAGAAAAGCCAACGTCCAACATATGTGCCCGACATAGTCAACATCATAGAAACACATTTCCAACCTTGTAGCGATCCCTTTGAGAGATACACTCAGGAACCATTGCATCATTTTACATGTGGTTACACAACGGAAAGTAAAAAAATCCTTTGCAACATCAAATTAAAAAACCCACAAATCACTAATCTCCACCATCACCATCTCGCCTACGATGAATCGTGCTTGCAGGAAACTCGCGGAAGCCAGATTCCATGACTCTTGAACACTCACCCTTGCTCCCTACATCTTCCTCGAGCTTGGTGCGTGTAGATGTATCGATAACCACATATTTGTCGAGGGCATCCATGGAGAGATAGCCGACCTTCATGCGAGGGTGACGCAAGAGGTTACTGGACTAGAGGATGCAAGCAACAGGGCACCCATATGGTGACCATGTGGCATGTGTGTATCTCACTATCCTTCACTCGAGACAACATAGGAGGAGCTCTCAACCGACAGAGCATGCAGCTTGATGGAGGAGGAGCAGTCGTAGCAACCGGAGTAAGCTTCTCTGTCTTAGTTGGGAGCTCCTCTTGCAGCAGTCGCAGCAACCGGGGCAAGCTGCAATTCACTAGAGATAGGGATGATAGGAGGAGCCATCTGAGAGATGGGATATGAGAGAGAAGCCGTTTGATGCATCAACCGATAGTTTTAAAGCATTTTCTTTAGTTACCAGTAACTCTGTGTTCATTTAGAACAAGTCCATTTTTTCCTTGACAATTTGATGATGAATTATCTATTTAACAACTTGTCTTGTAAGAGGTGTGCTTTCAGCCACAACACGCTCAATGATTTATATTCTCATACATAGGGTGCGGGACTTAAGTAGCTCTCTAAACCCTTCAAGGTTAATTTAGTTTGTACAAATTTTGTATTTTGCTATTTTTCTACTGAAGTCTTGGGGGAATGCTTAATACCGGTGAATACACGAGTAATCATGTAAAATCATTGTACTCATGAAAATACAACAAACTGACTACATATGAGTATGATGGATTCTTTTAGAAGACACACCCCTATTGTACATTGGAATGAATCATGCGTAGATAATGAAAGACACCAAGTATAACCTGAAGTTTAGACCGACCTAGGTTTTTTATTTAATTTTGTGTGATCACCATACCACATCGGGATTCCATCTACTTCACGCTCTCAAAAGTTGGCGCATAAATAAGGGTCAAATAAGCCACAATAGAAATTAAGGATTACAAACATTACTAAAGCCCTAGAAGCAGCCTATGCCGGCTTCAAGCTCTAGACAATATAGGGTTCATAGTTTATTCACCAAAACATATCATTTTAATATTTTTGATTCTATAAGACGGTTGAACTTACAATGGAGCCGGAACATGGATAAATCATGTCTCCTCTATCTTATTTTTGTTCTGAGTTTTTCTATGAGATCCTTGTGTCATTGTACTCATTGATTGAACACCGCGTACAACGCGAGGTAATATATGGTTGGGGGCATCTTTTATTCACATTTATTACCTATGAAATGTGGTGTAAATGATTCTTTAGAAAAAATATGTAGAATTGAATCATGAAAAGCATTTCAGCAACCATGTTGACATTGTGAAGGTCTGCGACCGGTTGGGAGGCACTCAACTTGCACCTCATGGAGGCACTGTCATGTTATAATTGATGTGTCCTCGGGTTCTCCTCAACTGTCTGGACAATGTGTACTTGTTGTTGTACATGGTGATTTATAAACTATTAATGTATTGCCATTCTTCATAGCCATGAAGCAAGTAATGTGACAAACTCGGTATATTTTCCAAGCCATGTTTAACCCCTATTAACACAGTGTCCTTCAGGAGGTAAAAATGTTTCTGTCGTAGGATTGTCGACAAGTATGCCATAGGGGGTCCCGACGGCGTTGAGAAGATGGGGTGTGAGACGTCGGATGTTTCGGAAATGGTGAGCACAAGTTTACCCAGGTTCAGATTCGACTGCGGTGATCGGATCCTACTCCTTCTAGCAACCCAATAATATATCGGCGAGAGCCGGGTGTTAAAGTGGATTACAAGATAGGTTCAGTTGTGCGAGTTGTAATTGTGGTTATTGCCCTAAAGGCTCCCATAGGTCCGGTTTATATAGTCACCGGGACCTAGGGTTGCAGGAGAGACCTATCCGGCCATGTTACAGAATCGGTAACTAGATATAGCTTGGACTATAAGTAATACTACATGCCTAAGTCGGTAACTTTTCTGGGCCTTGTCATAGTCGGAACTGGCTCGTCCTTTTTCTCTGACTGGGCCGCCGTGAAGTAAAGATCTAACCCATTGGTGGGCCACCCTGGTCAGTTAGTCCTGTGGGTATACCCGGAAACTATACCCCCAACAATAGCCCCCGAAAGTCTCCAAGATCCAAAGTCAGATAAATCGTCTAGCTTGATGGTTTATTCGTATTGAGAATCTTGAAGGGTTCCTGAAAACTTCTTTCTATAGTGTAGGATTCTGAGTCATCTAAGTTGGGTATGTTTCGTTCTGACCTTAGTCTTTTCCTAGCTCAGTTTGAAACATGAGTCGGTTTTCAAACAGCGGCGTGCTGGCTGACAACTTTTCAAACCAGGTCCTGTCACTAACAGGAGTCCCATCAACACGACCGTTGGGTCTGCTACCTACGGAACAGAGCACCGTTTTAATGCCCACGCGAGAATCGAGAGGGCGGAGGAGTCGCGAAGAAGCCACCTCCCTCTCTCCTATACGCATGGCATAAATCGCGTGAATGGAGCACGAATCTTGGCGCACAGGTAAATAAAAGAGAGGAGAAACCCTTCTCTCCCAAATTCATCTCTCCACCATTTCACTTATTGCCTCCTCGTACTCCTCGAGTCTTCCGCGACCATTCTCATCTATGCACCACGAGATAAAACCCCAATTGCCACCAACTCTAGCGAGATGGAAGCACCATCTAGCTAAGGGGCGGTGGCGGCGGTAATCATGGCGGCGGACGAGAGGAAACCGCGGGGCCTTGACAGGCTCAGATCACTATAGAGCTTCGTTGGGAGACACCAAGAGGAAGGTGTGATGAGCACAACAGCAAGTTTTCCCTCAGTTATGAAACCAAGGTTATCGAACCAGTAGGAGCAAGGAAACAACTCCAAGGTGTTGCTAACAACTTGAAATCTCGCACAACACAAACTCAAGTCTTTGCCCCAACTTACAATGAGGTTGTCAATCTCACTGGTTTGCTGAAAACAAAGGATTAAAAGTATAGTGTGAAAGGTAATGGTTGCTTGAAGAAAGTAACGGTAACAGTAGATGATGTACAATTCTAAAGATTGGACCGGGGTCCACAGTTCACTAGAGGTGTTCTCCTTAAGATAAATAACATAACATGCTGGGTGAACAAATTACGGCGGGGCAATTGACAGGAACTGAGGAAGGCAACATGCAAATACTAGACATTCATGATTCCTATGAGATTTGATTGGGCATTACAACAATATACATAGACCGCCATCCAACTGCATCTATTACTAATAATCCACCTTCATGTTATCATCTGAACCCCCTCCATTATTAAGTTGTAAGCAACGGATAATTGCATTAAGCAATGTGTGTAAAGTAAACTATACAATTGTTCCATGAACAAAAGATTGTTGTTTTATCCCTAGTAACAACAGCACATTTACAACCTTAGAGATTCCTGTCACTTCCCTAGATTCAATAGAGGCATGAACCCACTATCGAGCATAAATACTCCCTCTTGGAGTCACTAGCATCTACTTGAACAAGATAGCTACTAGAAACGGAGAGCATGCAAGATCACAAACAACACAAACATGATAGAATCAATAATCAATAAGACATGATAGAATCAATAATCAATCTGACATAGTATCTCAATATCCATTGGATCCCCTCAAACACAACATGTATGATTACAAATAGATGATCTTGATCATGAACGGAGCTCACAAGATCTAAACATGATAGCACAAAGGAGGAGAAACAACCATCTAGCTACTGTATGGACCCATAGTCCAAGGTGAACTACTCATGCATCATACCGGAGGCTGGCATGGTGATGAAGAAGGCCTCCGGGATGATCTCTCCCCTCCGGCAGGGTGCTGGGAAGAGCTTCAACCCCCCTCCCCGATCTAGGGACGATGGTGGCAGCGGCTACAGACCGTTTCATGGAGATCTTATCGGGTCCTTAGGGTTTTGGCATCGGGGGTATTTTATAGGCGAAGAGGCGAGGCAGGAGGGCGGCCAGGGGGCCCACACCCTGCCCTGGTGCGGCCTAGGGTGGGCCCACGCCTGGGGGGTGCAGACGCCCTATGGCGCCCCTCCGTCTCTCCTCTGGACTTCGTGTTCGTTCCGGTAAAATATTGACTTTGGATTTTGTCCCATCAAATCCGAGAATATTTCCTTACTAGCTTTTTTGAAACCAAAAACAACAGAAAACAGGCAACTGGCACTACGGCATCTTATTAATAGGTTAGTCCTATAAAATGTATAAAAATACCTCAAAGTGTAGATAAAGCATAGCAAAGTTGGTACTAAACAAGCATGGAACATCAAAATTTTTAGATACGTTTACGACGTATCAAGCATCCCCAGGCTTAACTCCTGCTCGTCCTCGGGTAGGTAAGTGATAAAAAGAATAATTTTTGAGGTGACATGCACCATCACAATCTAGATCAAACCATTTGCAAAGCATTGAAAGCTAAGACCAAAGTACTCTAAACATGAGCATGAAAGATGAAGTTCTAACAAGAAGACATAGTAACTATGTTGCAACATAAAAGAATACAAACAAAGATCATGAATAACAATGCATTGAAAGCCGGTTTTTTGTTTCACATATAGAAAACATAGCATTGTGGTATTAAGCTTGTCCCTCATGGAGTAGAACAACATAAATGCATAGGACACCTTCAAAGTTCAAGAACAAGCAATATCAACATTATGAATTAATCAATAAGTTTTGGGATAATGCACATAGAACTAAGAATGACAACTATGCTCTCCTAGTTGGTGCATAAAGATAGAAGGTGGAGACTCAATATAAAAGTAGGAAGAAAGGCCCTTCACAGGGAAGCAGGGATTTCTAGTTTCATAAAGAGCTTCCAAAAATTATGGTACTTATTAGCTTTCAGCTCTCATTGCCCCTATCATAAGCATCTTGAAGTGTTTAAGGTTAAAGTGAAACAAATATGGAGTATATGCTTGACAAATCATAAGTTGGCAATCTCATGTCCCTTGAGTATGAGGGCCGTTCCACATGCTACTCAATTTTAGTCACCAGTAAGTTCTTGTCATAGTAAGTATATGTGTATCATAAAGAACCGACAACGGGGTACCCCTTGCCCCATGATACAGGAGCTATCCCATATCAAAATGACAAGGCAACAGACAATGAGCATCTCAGCGATCTTTTTATTTGCTATTTGCATAGGTTTTTATTGAGGATGCTTCATAGATTTCTCACTATGGTTATGCTACAAGTTTCCACCATGATTAGGCATGGCTTAGCCCAGGCGTTTCTCTAACACATATACATAACTCCATGGAATTACAAGCTCCCCTTTTATTTCACACCGCCGACATCCGCAAACAAAATATCATGATATCAACTGGGTAATATGTACAGGTATTGAAAGCGTTCCCCATGACAACACGGTTCTGCTAATTTCCAACTTATAAGTGCAAGCATATACAACATAGATGACACAATGGTTCAAGCTTATTAGGTGCAAAAAGTAAATTGTGCCATCAAGTTTGTGAAAGCTTTAATCACTAATTTTCTCATAACAAGTTTAATTTGGAAGATAGATAAAACAAGAATATACTTTGAATGGTGTAACACACCATGCATAGGAATTTATAGTGGACTCTTTGGAATAACTTGGTTTCTTGGGAGTTGGATGCATGAGTAGAGCTTACTCAATACAAGCAGAGGCTAGCAAAAGACTGGGAGCGACCAACTAAGAGAGCAATAATGGCCATAATGATGTAGAGCGACAAAACATTATCAACTAAAGCATAAAGTGGTATCACAAGTCAAAAACTAAATGATCATAGAGGCTAAGGTAACTGGTTCATAGTCATAACATGGTGTGAGCATGTGTCAAGTCAACCCAAACAAATCATCAAAGGAGAATACCAAAATATTATTCTTTTGTATGATAAAACAACGCATGATTCTTGCAAGGCACATTAAGCAATCTCAATTGTTTGGAACAAGTCATGATACAACAATAATTACTAATCATAAGTTCAAAAAAACATCTAGCATGACATGATAAAGTCTAAGCCATAGTCAAAACAAGATCTCTTTTGTACCACTTAAGCATGAAACTTTCTACTCTTTTCCAACACCAATCAACTTATTTGAAACAACACAGCAAAAGCGGGGGTCCAACTACTTTATTAAAGCAAACTAAGCAAAAAAAAACAAAAAAAAAAACTAAGATGTTCCAAGAACAACACAACAGTGCATGGAACAATAAAAACAAAGTGTCTAGAAAGAGACCTGGGATTTTTATTGATGAAGAAGGGGATGTCTTGAGCATCCCCAAGATTTGACGCTTGTACCTCTTTAATATTTCTTGGGGTGACACGGGGTGGCATCCCCAAGCTTGATCTTTTGTCCGTTCTTCATCTCATCACGTCATTCTTCTCCTACACTTGAAAATTTTCCTTCATACAAAAACATCACACAATCTTCATTAGCAACATTAGTGCTTTCAAAATAATAAACCTTTGGGTTTAGTTTCAATACAACAAAACTTTCATCGAAAACACAAGCTACTGTAGAAATTCCTTCAAAAATCTCAATTCACCCAAAAAGAACTCAAAAAGAAATCGATAAAGAGGCAAACGCAAATAATGGCAGAAAACTGTCAAAACAGACCAGCAGATAAAAACCGATTTTTTCGAAAACCTTATGTTGCTCAAATCGAGAAGTGTTGAACTAACGAAAGTTAGACAACAACCTGGGGGATTTACTCAGAAATTACAGCTCAATCCGACATACAGAGATTTTTCACGAATTTTTAAAGTGAAGCACAAAAATCTGTTTCGGGACAACAACTTCCCCAAATCTTACTTCTCTCTCATTAGAGGTTATTCTTGGCACAAAAATCAAATAAAAAGGATAAGTAGAGGTTATTACATAAGTAGTAACTTCCAAGAATCAACAAAACTATTGGGTTATTGATACGTCAGAAACGTATCTATAATTTTTGATGCTCCATGCTTGTTTAGTATCTACTTTGCTTTGCTTGTCTACACTTTGAGGTGCTTTTTTACATGTTTTCTGGTACTAACCTATTAACAAGTTGCCACAGTGCCAATTGCCTGTTTTCTGTTGTTTTTGGTTTTAGAAAAGTTAGTAAAGAAATATTCTCGGAATTGGACGGGACAAAAGCCAAAGTAAATTACTTTCCGTGGGGAACAAGAAGTTCAGAGGGGAGCCGGAGAGGCAGGCTAGGGCGCCCAGATCCCCCTAGGCGCGGGTGGGCCCTTCCCGGCGACTGGGAGGGGTGTGGGGCCCCTGGTCGCCGCCTCGGCCCCCCTTCGCCTATAAGAAGCCCCCGATGCAGAAACCCTAAGCACCCGATCAAATATCCATAGAACCGTTTATAGCTGCCGCTACCATCGTCCCTAGATCGGGGGATCTGAAGTTCTTCCTGGCACCCTGGGGAGATCATCCCGGAGGCCTTCTCTCCGATATGATGCGTGAGTAGTTACACCTTGGACTATGGGTCCATGTAGTAGCTAGATGGTTGTATCTCCTCCTTTGTGCTTTCATGTATAGATCTTGTGAGCTCCGTTCATGATCAATATCTAATCTATTTGTAATCATGCATGTTGTGTTTGCGGGGATCCGATGGATATTGAGATTATTATGTTGGTTTGATTAATGGTTTTGTCTTTATGATTCTACCATGTCTATGTTGTTTGTGATCTTGCATGCTCTCTGTTGTTAGTAGCTATCTTGGCCAAGTAGTTGTTAGTGACTCCAAGAGGGGGTATTTATGCTCGATAGTGTGTTCATGCCTCTAGTTTCCAAGGAAAGTGACAGAAATCTCTTCGGTTGTAGATGTGTTGTTGCTACTAGGGATAAAACAACGGTCTCTTTTTCATGGAACATGTGGACTGTTTAACTTACACACTTTGCTTAAAGTAGTTGTCTGTTGCTTGCAACTTAATACTGGAGGGGGTTCGGATGATAACCTGAAGGTGGACTTATAGTCATGGATGCAGTTGGATGGAGGTCTATGTATCTTATTGTATTGCCCAATCGAATCTTATAGGATCTTTCTGACTAGTAATTGCATTGTTATGCCTTGCTCAGTTCCTATCAATTGCCCTGCTGTAATTTGTTTACCCTTCATGCCATGTTGTTTATCTAAGGAGAGCACCTCTCGTGAACTATGGACCCCGGTCCAATCTTTACCATTGATACATCTTCCACTGTTACTTGTTTACTTGCTGCAAACCATTACCTTCCACACCATACATTTAATCCTTTGTTACAGCAAACCGGTGAGATTGACAACCTCACTAATTGGTCGGGACAAAGTCTTGAGTTTGTATTGTGCAGGTTTCCACGTTGCTTGCAACACCTTTGGGATGTTTCCTTCCTCCTTCAGGTTCGATAACCTCGGTCTCTACTGAGGGAAACTTCCTGCTGTGCTCATCACACCTTGCTCTTGGGGTTCCAACAAAGTGTCCTGCATCAACACTGGGTGCACGCATCAAGATTTCTGGCGCCGTTGCCGGGGTGGCTAAGGACGTCTTCACAAGGGGAGTCCTTCACTTTCTTTCTCTTTACTTTGTTTTTAGTTTCCTTTGTTTCTTTTTCTTGGTTTTGTTTGCCTCTTTTCAAACCCCCCCCCCAAAAAAATTAGTCTAGTTTGGTTTGCTTGCTTTATTCAAAAACACAAAAAAATTAGTTCCTGCTCTAGCTGCTGCTGCTGTTTTTGGCTTGCCCACCTTTGCCAAAATGAACTCTGCTGAGAATACCAAGTTGTGTGACTTCACTAGCACCAACAACAATGATTTCCTAAGCATTCCTATTGCTCCACCTGCTCCTGATGCTACCTTTTATGAAATTAAGCCTGTCTTGTTGAATCTTGTGATGAGAGAGCAATTTTCTGGTGCTGGTTCTGATGATCCTGCTTCTTATCTCAATAGCTTTGTTGAACTTTGTGAGATGCAAAAATATAAGGATGTAGATGGAGATATTGTTAAGCTCAAGCTTTTTCCTTTCTCCTTGAGAGGAAAAGCTAAAGAATGGTTGCTTTCTTTGCCTAAAAATAGTATTGATTCTTGGACTAAGTGCAAAGATGCTTTTACTGGAAAATACTATCCTCCTGCTAAGATTATATCTATGAGAAGTGAAATTATGAAATTTAAACAACTTGATAGTAAACATGTTGCTCCATCTTGGGAATGAATGAAGTCTTTGGTTAAGAATTGCCCTACTCATGGACTCACTGCTTGGATGATTATCCAGACTTTTTATGCAGGTTTGAACTTCTCCTCAAGAAATCTGTTGGATTCAGCTGCTGGAGGTACTTTTATGGGCCTCAGTTTGGGGGCTGCAACAAGGCTCCTTGATAATATGATGGTTAACTACTCTGAATGGCATGTTGAGAGAGCTTCACATGGTAAGAAGGTAAATTCTGTTGAGGAAACTTCCTCTTTGAGTGATAAGATTGATGTTATTATGGCTATGCTTGTTAATGGGAAAGCTCCTCTAGATTCTAATAGTGTTTCCTTAGCCTCTTTGGTTGCTCAAGAAGAGCAAGTTGATGTGAACTTCATTAGAACCAACAATTTCAACAACAATGCCTATAGGAATAATTTTGGTAGTAACAACAATTATAGGCCTTATCCTCCTAATAATGGAAATTCCTATGGAAACTCCTACAACAATGCTAGAAGTTCCTCCTCTAAACTTGAATCCATGCTCAAAGACTTTATTAGTAAACAAACCACTTTCAGTAAGGCTATAGAGGAAAATCTTTTAAATGTTGAGAAAAATATAACCTCTTTGTCTGAAGCTCAAACTTCCTTGGTTAATAAAATGGCTGCTAAACCTGAAACTATGGAAAATACCTTTTCTAATGCTCATTCCATAAAAGTTACTATTGATGAAAATGTTAGGCTATTAGCTCAACTTCATGCTAGGTGGGAAAGGGAAGCTGAAATTGATAGAAACAATAGGGTGTGCACCATCACCACTAAACCACAAGTAGTCCCTATTCCTCCTCCTACTATGCTTGAGCCTATTGAGACTACTACTAGTGATACTAAGTTTGACTTTGATATAGATGTTTGCAATATTTTTGAAGTGATTTTGTTCCTGCAAAAGCTTGCTAGAAGTCCTGATGCTAGTGATATGCATGTTGCCTTTACCAAGCACATTACAGATGCTCTTGTTAAGATTAAGGAACAGAAGTTAAAACACAAAGCTTATATTCCTAGGAAAGCAGGAGATAGTTGGGAACCCATTATTAATATGCAAGCGAATGACTTTGATCTCAAAGCTTCATGTGATCTTGGTTCTAGTGTCTCTATTATGCCTAGGAAGATTTATGAAATGCTTGATTTGCCACCATTGGAAGATTGTTATTTAGATGTCCCACTCAATGATAATACTAAGAAGAAATTCATGGGAAGTATTAATGATGTTCTCATTATGGTTAACAATACTTATGTCCCTGTTGATTTCTATGTTTTGGATGTTGAATACAATGCTTCTTGTCCTATTACTTTGGGAAGACCTTTTCTTAGAATAGTTGGTGCCATCATTGATATGAAATAAGGCACCATCAAATATCATTTTCCATTCAAGAAAGGTATTGAAAACTTCCCTATGAGGAGAGAGAAGTTGCTTTTTGCTCCTCCTTTGAAAGCAAGATTTGATGTTAATGCTTCTTCATTTGAAAATACTTGATTCTTCTTGCTTCTTGTGCCTAACTTAAAGGCGTTAAAGAAAAGTACTTGTTGGGAGATAACCCAAGAGTTTTCTTGAGTCTTGGAAGTTATTACTTCAGTAATGACCTCTCCTTATCCTTTTTGTTTGCTTTTTGTGCAAAGAATGACCTCTAATGAGAGGGAAGATTTGGGGAGTTACTGTCCTGAAACGGAATTTTGTCCTCCACAAACAAAATTCGTGAGGAGTCTCTGTAACTCGGATTGAACTCCAAATTTACGAATAAATCCCCCAGTATGTTAGCTAACTTTTGTTAGTTCAACACTTTTTGATTTGAGCAACATAAGATGTTTGAAAAAATCGCTTTCTACCTGCTGATCTCTTTTGACAGATTTCTGCCATTATTTGCATTTGCTTCTTATTGATTCCTTTTTGAGTTATCTTTAGGTGAATTGAGCTTTTTGAAGGAGTTACTACAGTAGCTTGTGTTTTTAGTGAAAATCCTTGATGTTCCAAAGCTTTGCCAGAGGTCTAATATCTTTTGAATGAACTAATGTTGCTAATGAAGATTGTGTGAAGTTTTGTATGAAGGAAAAAAAATCAGGTGTAGAGAGAGAATGATGCAATGAGATGAAGAATGGAAAAAAGCTCAAGCTTGGGGATGTCACCATGGTTTCACCCCAAGAAATATCCAAGAGGTACAAGCGTCAAAGCTTGGGGATGCCCAATGCACCCCCTTCTTCATCAATAAAAAACTTAGGTCTATCTAGACACTTTGTTTTATATTGTTTCATGCACAGTTGTGTTGTTCTTGGAGCGTCTTAGTTTTCGTTTGCTTTGCTTAGGTTGTTTAGTTTGCTTGAATAAATTAGTTTGGACCCCCATTCTCGCTGTGTTTTTTTGCAAATAAGTTGCTTGGTGTTGGAAAGGAGTAGTAAGTTCTTGCTTGAAGTACAAGAGGATCTTGCATTGACAGTGAGTTAGACTTTAGCATGACATGCTAGGTGTTGTTTTGGTATTATGCTCAGTGATTATTGTTTTAGCATGTCTTGTTCCAAACAATTGGGATTGCTTAGTGTGCCTTGGAGAAATTATGCGTTGTTTTAGCATGCAAAAGCATAGTATTGTGGTATTCTCCTTTGATGTTTTGCTTGGGTTGACTTGGTACATGCTCACACAATGTTATGACTATGAACAAGTCACCATAGCCTATATGATCATTTAGTCCTTGACTTGTAGTACCACTCTTTGCTTTGATTAGTAATGCTTTGTTTCACTGCATGATTATGGACATTATTGCTCTCTTAGTTGGTTGCTCCCAGTATTTTGCTAGCCTGCACTTGTATGAGTAAGCTCTACTCATGCTTCCAACTCCCAAGAAACCAAATGATTCCAAAGTGTCCACTATAAACTCCTATGCATGGTGTGTTACACCATTCCAAGTATATTCTTGTTTTCATCTATCTTCCAATTAAAAACTATTTTGTTATGTGAAAACTTAGTGATTAAAGCCCTCATGAACTTGATGGCACACTTTATATTCCTTGACCCTAATAAACTTGAACCATTCTGACATCTATGTTGTATATGCTTGCACTTATATGTTGGAATTAAAAGAACCGTGCTGTCACGGGGAACATTTTCAACATTGCATTTGTACTTTGTACTCAGTTGATATCATGCTCTTTTGTCTATGGACGTCACCAGTGTGAAATAAAAAGGGAACTTGTAAGTCCATGGAGTTTGTATCCTGTGTTAGAGAAACGTCTGGGCCGCTAGCCTAAGCCATGCCAAATCATGGTGGAAACTTGCAGCATCACCATAGTGAGCTATCTATGAAGCATCCTCAATAAAAAGCTATGCATATAGTAAATAAAAAGATTGCTGAGATGCTCATTGTCTGCTTGACTTGTCATTTTGGTTATGGGAAAGCTCCTGTACCATGTCCAAGGGGTACCCCGTTGGTGGTTCTCAATGATATGCAAATACTTACAATGACAAGAACTTACATGTGACCGAAGTTGAGTATGCATGAGGTGTGGCCCTCGTATTCAAGGGACTTGAGATTGCCAACTTATACTTCATCAAGAATATACTCCATCTTTGTCACTTTAACCTTAATCACTTCAAGATGCTTATGATAGGGCAATGAGGGCTGAATCACAAGTACCATAATTTTTGGAAGCTCTTTTTGAAACTTGAAATCCCTGCTTCCTTTACAAAAAATGCCTTTCTTCCACCACTATTGAGTCTCCACCTTCTACCTTTAGGCACCATTTAGAGAGCATAGTTGTCATTCTGTGTGCAGTGTTCCAAAGCTTATTAATTGATGCATATTGTGATATTACTTGTTCTTGTGCTATTTGTTTCTAGTCACCCTTGTGAACTTTGAAGGTGTCATATGCATTTATATTGCTACTCTATGAGGGACAAGTTGATTGCCACTATGCTATGTTTTCTGTATGTGAAAAAACAAACGTTTTTCAATGCATGTTATTCATGATCTTTGTTTATAGCCTTTCATGTTGCATGCATAATTACCATGTCCTATTGTTAGAACTTAATCTTTCATGCACATGTTTAGAGTTCTTTGATCCCAGCTTTCAATGCTTGCAAATGGTTGGATCTTTATTGTGAGGGTGCATGTCACCTAAAAAATTATTCTTGTTATCACTTACCTACTCGAGGACGAGCAGGAGTTAAGCTTGGGGATGTTGATATGTCGGAAACGTATCTATAATTTTTTATGCTCCATGCTTGTTTAGTATCTACTTTGCTTTGCTTGTCTACACTTTGAGGTGCTTTTTTTTACATGTTTTCTGGTACTAACCTATTAACAAGTTGCCACAGTGCCAGTTGCCTGTTTTCTGTTGTTTTTGGTTTTAGAAAAGTTAGTAAATAAATATTCTCGGAATTGGACGGGACAAAAGCCAAAGTCAATTACTTTCCTTGGGGAACAAGAAGTCCAGAGGGGAGCCGAAGAGGCGGGCTAGGGTGCCTAGACACCCCTAGGCGTGGGTGGGCCCTGCCCCGCGCCTGGGAGGGGTGTGGGGCCCCTGGTCGCCGCCTTGGCGCCCCTTCTCCTATAAGAAGCCCCCGATGTGGAAGCCCTAAGCACCCGATCAAATCTCCACGAAACCGTCTGTAGCCACCGCCACCATCATCCCTAGATCGGGGGGATCTAAAGTTCTTCCCGGCACCCTGCCGGAGGGGAGATCATCCCAGAGGCCTTCTCTCCGATATGATGCGTGAGTAGTTACACCTTGGACTATGGGTCCATGTAGTAGCTAGATGGTTGTATCTCCTCCTTTGAGGTTTCATGTATAGATCTTGTGAGCTCCGTTCATAATCAAGATCTAACATATTTGTAATCATGCATGTTGTGTTTGCGGGGATCCGATGGATATTGAGATTATTTTGTTGGTTTGATTAATGGTTTTGTATTTATGATTTTATCATGTCTATGTTGTTTGTGATCTTGCATGCTCTTTGTTGTTAGTAGCTATCTTGGCCAAGTAGTTGCTAGTGACTCCAAGAGGGGGTATTTATGCTCGATAGTGGGTTCATGCCTCTAGTTTCCAAGGAAAGTGACAAAAATAACTTCGGTTGTAGATGTGATGTTGCTACTAGGGAGAAAAGAACGGCCTCTTGTTCATGGAACATGTGGACTGTTTAACTTACACACTTTGCTTAAAGTAGTTGTTTGTTGCTTGCAACTTAATACTGGAGGGGGTTCGGATGATAACCTGAAGGTGGACTTATAGTCATGGATGCAGTTGGATGGCGGTCTATGTATCTTGTTGTATTGCCCAATGGAATCTTATAGGATCTTTCTGACTAGTAATTGCATTGTTATGCCTTGCTCAGTTCCTATCAATTGCCCTGCTGTAATTTGTTTACCCTTCATGCCATGTTGTTTATCTAAGGAGAGCACCTCTAGTGAACTATGGACCCCGGTCCAATCTTTACCATTGATACATCTTCCACTGTTACTTGTTTACTTGCTGCAAACCATTACCTTCCACACCATACGTTTAATCCTTTGTTACAGCAAACCGGTGAGATTGACAACCTCACTAATTGGTTGGGACAAAGTCTTGAGTTTGTATTGTGCAGGTTTCCACGTTGCTTGCAACACCTTTGGGACGTTTCCTTGCTCCTTCAGGCTCGATAACCTCGGTCTCTACTGAGGGAAACTTATTGTTGTGCTCATCACACCTTGATCTTGGGATTCCAACAAAGTGTCCCACGTCAACACTGGGTGCACGCATCAGTTTTGTCCCAAGAAGTACTTTTCTTTAACACCTTTAAGTTAGGCACAAGAAGTAAGAATCAAATATTTTCAAATGAAGAAGCATTAAGATAAAAACTAGAAATTTCTTCAACCAGGCAAGGTATCTCATCCAAATGAGTTTTAGAGGATCCCCTCTCATCACTCTTGGGTTCAATAATTTCATCAAACGGGTTTTCAGGAACAATCCAATCAAAATTCTTTTCTAAGGCTTCATGCATTCCTACAAGTTTAAAAGCTATGGGTATTTTGATTTCCTCTATATTGTGTTGGGTTTTGTCCAACTTTCCTAAAGTACCCATAATATCTACACATGAGCCTAGCATATTAAAACGATCAAAGACCTTTTTAGCTTCTTTAGCAACATCATTAAACTCCTTAAGCAAAGTTTCTAGAATAAAATCTCTCTTTTTAGTGTCCTCAATATCTTTAAGTTTAAGGAACATTATTTGCGTCATGGGGTTAAGGTTAACAAACCTATCCTCCATCATGTAAACTAAAGAAGTTACAGTAATTTCATAATTAGAAGCAAGTTCTGCTAAAGATCTATCCTCAACATCCTCATGCTTGCTAATATGATTAAAGAATTCTTCAATATTTTCTTTCCCAATTATAGAGACACTTCCTATTGAAAGGTCTTTCAGGGTGAACTTAGGGATCAACATGGTGAGATAGAACAAGGTGACCACTATAGGAGGAACTAATTTTTTTGTGTGTGTTTTTTAAGAAAAATCAAACCA
This sequence comes from Avena longiglumis, assembly GCA_030063025.1. NCBI lineage: Eukaryota > Viridiplantae > Streptophyta > Magnoliopsida > Poales > Poaceae > Avena > Avena longiglumis. The sequence continues at coordinate 440,560,027 of CP125973.1, read as the reverse complement.
AACCAAACTAATTTTTTTGAAAGAAAGAACCAAGAAAAACAAAGCAAAAGAAACTAAGCAAAACAAAAACAAAGTAAAGAGAGAGGTTTTGAAAGACTCCCCTTGTGAAGCTGTCCTTAACTCCCCGGCAACGGCGCCAGAAAAATCTTGATGAGCTCACATCACTGTAGAGCTTCGTTGGGAGACCCCAAGAGGAAGGTGTGATGAGCACAACAGCAAGTTTTCCCTCAGTTATGAAACCAAGGTTATCAAACCAGTAGGAGCAAAGAAACAACTCCAAGGTGTTGCTAACAACTTGGAATACTGCACAACACAAACTCAAGACTTTGCCCCAACTTACAGTGAGGTTATCAATCTCACTAGTTTGCTGAAAACAAAGGATTAAACGTATAATATGGAAGGTAATGGTTGCTTATAGAAAGTAACGGTAACAGTAGATGATGTAACAATGGTAAATATTGGACCGGGGTCCATAGTTCACTAGAGGTGTTCTCCTTAAGATAAATAACATAACATGATGGGTGAACAAATTATAGCGGGGCAATTGGCAGGAACCGAGGAACACAAAACAATGCAAATACTAGACATTAATGATTCCTATGAGATTTGATTGGGTATTACAACAATATACATCGACCGCCATCCAACTGCATCTATGACTAATAATCCACCTTCAGGTTATCTTCCAAACCCCCTCCAGTATTAACTTGCAAGCAACGGATAATTGCATTAAGAAATGTGTGTAAAGTAAACAATACAATTATTCCATGAACAAAATATTGTTGTTTTCTCCCTAGTAGCAACAACACATCTACAACCTTAGAGATTCCTGTCACTTCCCCAGATTCAATAGAGGCATGAACCCACTGTCGAGCATAAATACTCCCTCTTGGATTCACTAGCATCTACTTGGCCGAGATAGCTACTAGAAATGGAGAGCATGAAAGATCACAAATAACACAGACATGATAGAATCAATAATCAATAAGACATGATGGAATCAATAATCAATCTGACATAGTATCTCAATATCCATCGGATCCCCGCAAACACAACATGTATGATTACAAATAGATGATCTTGATCATGAACGGAGCTCACAAGATCTAAACCTGATAGCACAAAGGAGGACAAACAACCATCTAGATACTGTATGGACCCATAGTCCAAGGGTGAACTACTCACGCATCATAACGGAGGCTGACATGGTGATGAAGAAGGCCTCCAGGATGATATCTCCCCTCCGGCAGGGTGCCGAGAAGAGCTTTAGATCCTCCTGAGCTAGGGATGATGGTGGCGGCGGCTACAGACTATTTCATGGAAATCTAATCGAGTCCATAGGGTTTTTGCATAGGGGGCTTTTATAGGCGAAGAGGCGAGTCAGGAGGGCGGCCAGGGGCCCACAACCTGCCCTGGCACGGCCTAGGGTGGGCCCGCGCTTGGGAGGGTGCGTCCGCCCTATGGCGCCCCTCCGTCTCTCCTCTGGACTTCGTGTTCGTTCCGCTAAAATATTGACTTTGGCTTTTTTTCCCGTCCAAATCCGAAAATATTTCCTTACTAGCTTTTCTGAAACCAAAAAATAGCAGAAAATAGGCAATTGGCACTGCAGCATCTTGTTAATAGGTTAGTCCCAGAAAATGTATAAAAATACCTCAAAGTGTAGACAAAGCATAACAAAGTTGATACTAAACAAGCATGGAACATCAAAAATTATAGATACGTTTACGACATATCAGGCCTTTGGGTTCCTAGTGCCATAGACAACACAGAACTCCAAGTCATGGAGGACGAAGGCTACATCCTCGCCGGCGCATGGCGAAGTGGTGCTGGAGAGGCCGTCCCCGCACCATGCAAAGGCGAACACGTCCTTTTTGGGACACACGTCGACCGTGGCCTCAACCTGCCACCATCGGATGTCTTCACTGAAGTTCTCCAGTACTATGGTGTGTAGCTCCATAATGTCCCTCCCAACTCTCTGCTAGAACTTAGTGCTCATGCAGCTTTGAGCAAGGGGTTTCATGGCATTAGGCCAAGTCTCACCCTTTTCCGGTACTACTATGGTACTCGAAAGAATTCCATCGGTGCTGGTGTTCCTTACACCAATGGCACTCTTAGCTTAGTCCTTAGGAAAATACGAGTTTATCCTAGGATTAACACTAGTGAATCTGTAAAACGTTGGGCCGAAACTTTCTTCTACCATAAGGATATTCCGGCTCCTGAAAAGGTGGAAGGTCTTCCGGCCTTCGTCGACGGTGCCTCTCCCCACCAGGAATCATGGGACGCGGAGGCGCCGGAACTTTCTCAGGACTTGATCCTTGCCAAGAGGCGGATCGAGTTCTTGATGAAGAACAAGGGGATGCGTGGATCTGATTTGATCCACTGCTGGCTGGATCGCCGAATTCAGCCGCTGTAGTTTCATGGAGACCGCTTGATGCACACGATCACCAGAGACCGAAAGGACAGCCTGAAGGTCAGTCTGGCTCACCTAGCTGCGCAGGATTACAAGACCTGAGTGCAGTACCTGATCAAGGAGTGGGTGGAGAAGAGAATCCCCGAAGTCCCCATGAAAATGTATACATCCGACTATCCTCTGACCCTGGTAAATATTTCGACTTTGGTTTAAGCTTATTTGCTCTTTCCACCTCGTAATCCAACTTCTCTCTTACCGACATTTATTTGTACTTATCAGCTCAAGGATCTTCCCGAGTCCGAGCTTGCCCCTATCGAGGGTTATGACTCGGAGGTGATGGAGGACGACGAGGTGAAGGAAGTTTTTGCCTCCGCTTCCAAGAAGCTCAAGGTTAAGGAGGTTGTTATCACTGTTGGCAGCCAAGTGTTTCCAGTAGTTAAAAAGTAAGTACATTGTCAATACTTGTAGTACTTTTGATAAGTTTCTTTCTTTTCGAAGCACACCTAATACTTGGATTTATGTGTTTCAGAGCAAAATCATTTTTGAAGATCAAAGTGAAGCCATACAGCAAGCTGGGCAAGCAACTGCATCAGCAGAAGCTTGTCATCTCCCCGGCAATGCCACCACTAACTCCAACCAGTGCCCCGTCATCAGCACCAGAGGTTTCTGCCTCTCCTGATGCCGGTTCTGCCGTCCCTAGCGCCAGCACCACCTCTAAGCCCTGGTTACTGTTGGTAGCCAGGCAACTAACAAGGGTGAACCCGTCAAGGGTAATGATCCCAAGGTAATGTCTATAGGACAATTGGATAAAGTGGCTGGCTCTGCTATCTCCGGCTTAAAGTGGAAGAAGGAGGAGATACTCAAGCTGGCTCAGTCTAGTCTTGAAAAGCAAGCCCTCACTCCAGAGGCAGCGAGCCAGGAGACGGAGGACGTGAAGCTGGTCAGCCTCCTGGACCAGATTTTGGTCTGGGACGCGAAGATAGAGTTTGGCGAACTCCCAGCGATGGAACTTCCCTCCCTCTCCCTTGCCGAGAAAGTGTTTCACAACACCAAACTCGGATTTTGAGAAGTCACCTGGAACAGATTGTAAGTTTCCGATTCTTATTTGCAGTATTTTATTATAATATCCTCTAGCCCCCAAGCATAAAGTAGGATAAACATCATAGTATTGAATCCAAATTGATGCTTATAGGATGCAAAAGAACGATGTAGTCTAGCCCCCAAGGCTCGTGCCGTATTTTTACTTAGTTAAATTTGCAGCCCGAGTCTTAGTAGCCGTCTGACGGTATTCCATCTTTAAACTTACAGAAAATTGCATATTCCAACCAGGAATTGCTCAAGAATATATGCAATAAACACAAAGAGATTAAGGCCCTACACCTTGAGAATTCAAAGCTGAAAGTTGAGAAAGATGAAGCAGAAGCTAAACTTTTCTGACTCCTTTTTCATTTACTTATTTGCCATAGTCAAACTTGTTTTGTCTGACTGATATTTTTCCCTTTGCAGAATTGTTGTGCGAATCCATCAAGATGGTGGAGCAATCCGAGAACTTCAAGGTCTTGGAGATGGAGAATGCTGAGCTCTGGGACGATCTTGAGAAGCTTAAGACTGAATCAGAGAAATCTGTAAATGTCGTCCTGGAGTCAAGCAACATGGAGACCATGAGGCTCGAGAAGCTACTATCCCTCCAAGATAAACAACTAGATGATCTCAAGAAGGACTTTGATAGCCAGAGGGATCTAGCCTAGGCCATAGAGAAGGAACTGAATGGCCTCCGGGAGGAGCGTGCTCAGTGGAACCACTCCGTGCTAGGTAAGATTTATGGGAAAGTTTGTGCTTTCTTTTTTGCACAAGTCAGAGAACCAAATCTCCCTCCTAAAAGAACGGTTCTGCACTCTCTGACTATGATACTTGCACAACTTCTGCTGATAGGGTGTAGATCTCTGCTCAAAAACGACGCGAACTTATTCGATTATATCGATATCATCTTGTCGAGAAACTTCCGCAGCTTCTTCGATATACGCTTTGACTCAAGGAGACTGATGAATTAGATCACTTGGAAGAACTGCTTTTGTACCATAGACCAAGAAGAAAGGAGTGTATCCGGTTGATCTGTTAGGAGTTGTATGTAGGCTCCATATCACAGATGGTAATTATTCCGCCCAAGCTCCCGCGGCACGATGGAGTGGTGCCTCGAGACAAGGTCGGAGTCCTTGTAAAATAAGACCGTTGGTTCTTTCGACTTGTCCATTAGCGCGTGGATGCACGACTGATGCAATATCAAGTCAGATCCCTTGTTTCTCGCAGAATTCGGCAAGTTCCCCCATGGAAAATTGCTTCCGTTGTTAGTAATTATACTGTGCAGATATCTGAATCGGATGATCACGTCCTCGATGAACTTTCTGGTTGTGGCTCCATCGCAACTTGTTACAGGTTTAGCCTCAATCCATTTTGTAAATTTATCCACCATCACTAGTAGGTGAGTAAATCCACATTTTGCTGAGCGAAATGGCCCTACCATATCAATCCCCTAGACCGCAAATGGCCATATAATAGGGATTGTCAGTAGCTGATCAGCCGGAACATGTGCCTGATAGGCGTACTTTTGGCATCCTTTGCACGTTTTGACCAGTTTATCAGCATCCGCCTTAGCTGTAAGCCAAAAGAATCCATGTCTAAAAGCTTTTGACACTAAGGATTTGGATGCAGCATGGTGACCACACTCGCCTTCGTGGATTTCTTGCAAGATTTCCACTCCTTCTTCCGGAGAAATACATCGCTGAAAACCCCCAGAAACACTCCGCTTATAGAGCTCATCATTTATTATTGTGTAGGTTTTTGCTCGTCGGACGATCTGCAGGCTCAGGACTTCGTCTTCGGTTAATTTTTCATCTATCAGGAAATCCAGATAGGGTTTTGTCCAGCTACGGATTACAGCCAGAACTGCTATTAAAGGCGAGTCAGATTTCGTCGGATAGTCTTTATCAACTCCAGTAATGGAGGGCACCTTTAAATGCTCTAAAAAAGCGTCATCCAGTACTTGTTTCCGCGCAGAGCCTATCCTTGATAGAGCATCTTCTTCCTCATTTTCTGCTCGAGGGATGTGTTGAACCTCAAAACCCTCGAACGTTTTAGATAATTCATCCACGACAGCTTTGTATGCTGTCATGTGCTTGTTTGCATTGTAGATGTCAGATACTTGCTGAGCAACTAAATCCGAGTCTCCGTAACACATGAGTCTTATTACGCCAATGTTTTTGGCCATGCGTATTCCATGTAACAATGCTTCATACTCAGCAATATTATTTGTTGTCGTGAAGTGTATTTGTAACACATAGAACAACTTATGTCCTTTAGGTGATTTGAGCACCACGCCAGCCCCCGAGCCTCCTCGTGCTTTTGATCTGTCAAAATGAAGGGTCCAAAATTCAGAGTCCGAAGGACTTGTATTTTCCGCCATCTCTGTCCAATCAACGACGAAATCGGCAAGTATTTGGGACTTGATTGCTATACGCGGCTTGTACTCAATGTCGAAAGCTTCAAGCTCTAGTCCCCACTTTGCGACACGTCCTGTGGTGTCGCGATTGTTGTTTATATCTCGCAGGTGAGCAGTACTCACCACTGCAATCTTGTGCTCTTGAAAGTAGTGTCGTAGCTTTCTGGATGCAATAAACACTCCATATGCTAGCTTTTGATGGTGTGGATACCGTTGTTTTGACTCTGTCAGAACCTCACTCAGGTAGTAAGTTGGACGCTGCACCTTATGCTCGTGGCCTTCCTCTTCGCGCTCCACTAGTGTTACCACACCGACGACCATGTTAGTCGCTGCAATGTAAAGTAACATAGGTTCATGAGGCTCTGACGCTGAGAGAACTGGTGGATTTGAAAGTAGGTCTTTCAAACTTTGTAGGGCAGTATCAGCTTCTTGGGTCCAGACAAATTTGTCGGTTTTCTTCAAGAGTTTGTATAAAGGTGCGGCTCTTTCTCCGAGCCGACTGACGAACCAACTCACTGCTGCGATGCAACCAGTGAGACGTTGTACGTCCTTCAGGCGAGTCGGACTGGTAATGTTGAGTATAGCCTTAATTTTGTTCCGGTTCACCTCTATGCCTCTTTCAGACATGAGGAAACCTAACAATTTTTCGGCTGGAATTTCAAAGAAACACTTCTTCAAATTTAGCATCATATTAAATTTTCGTAGGCTAGCAAATGTTTCCTCCAAGTCGGAAATTAAAGTTCCCTTCTTTTTAGACATGACTGCTATGTCATCTACGTATACATGGACGTTGTGTCCGATTTGATTTCGAGACAACATTGCATACTACGTTGATATTCTGCTCTTGCATTCTTTAAGCCAAAAGGCATAGTTTTATAGCAGAAGGTTCCGAAAGAAGTGACGAAAGACGTCTTGATTTGATCCAATTCTTTCATCGGTATTTGGTGGTATCCGGAATATGCTTCAAGAAAACAAAGTAATCCGACCCTGCCATTGAGTCGATAACTTGATCGATTCTTGGCAAAGGGAACGGGTCTTTTGGACAGGCTTTGTTCAAAGCGGTATAATCAACACACATACTTAAATCAATAGTGTCCTTTTTAGGGATGAGTACAGGATTTTTCATCCAATCTGTATGGATGACCTCTGTTATGAATCCGCCTAATTCTAGTCGGGCTAATTCCTTGGCTATTGATTTACGCTCATCACCAAACCGTCGTAAGGAACGTTTCATGAGTTTAGCGTCAGGGTACACATTAAGAGAGTGATCGGCAAGTTCCCTAGGTACTCCGGTCATGTTAGAAGGCTGCCACGTGAAGATATCACTATTAGCTTTGAGGAACTCGACGAGCGCGCTTTTCTATGCATGGCTAAGCATACCCCTATGTTCGTCGTCTTGGAGGGATCGTCTTCTTTCAGCGACGTTGTCTTCGTATCTTCCGGCGCCTTGAACTGCATGCTTAGCTTTAGCACCTCGTTCTTCGTAGCGGGTATCTCAGACAAATTGATGGTCTTCTGGATCTCCTAGTACTCCTGGGCATGTAGCACGTCTTCGGCAAAGGCATCAGATCCTTCGTTGCACTCTCGCGCTTTCCTCGGATTTCCCTGGACGGTGATGACGCCCTTTGGAACTAGAAGTTTTATCATATTGTAAATATAACAGGGATGGGCCATGAACGCCCAGTAAGCCGGACGTCCGAAGATGGCGTGGTAAGAACTTTTGAAGGGTACCACCTCGAAAGAGAGTGGCTCGGTCCGGTAATTGTCTCGGGTTCCGAATGTCACGTCCAGAGTAATCTCACCCAGAGAATCCGCCTGTCTCCCTGGTACAATGCCATGAAAAGTTACAATGTTGTAACTCAACTGGCTCTCGTGGATTTTCATGCGGTGGAGCGTTTCGATGTAGAGGATGTTAATGCTTCTACCACCGTCCATGAAAGTTTTAGAGAACTCATAGACATCAATAAGAGGATTGACGACTAGAGGGTATTTTCCCCGACAATGTTTTTTCCTCAGGTGATCTGAGCGATCAAAGGTGATGGTTACATCCGACCAATCCAGAAATTGGGGGACAGCCGGAACCGTGGCATTAAGCTCACGGAGAACCGCCTTCTTGGCTTTAGCCGATTGAGATCTAAGGAAGCAGACGTATGCGTCTTTCTTTGTGGGATAATCCTTCTTTCCATCCGACTTCGGTTGTGCAGCGTTTGCTTCTTCCATGTCGGAATCTTCCTTGGGCTCCCTGCCCTCGGAATTTTTATTTCCTTTTCGTTGCTTGGATCTGTAGCCAGTGGATTTGTCTTTTTTGATGTCGTCATTAAAACGACACTCGGCATTTTGTGGGTAGATCCTCCGTTACTATCCAAGTGGTGGACACAGGGATTGTTGGCAATGTCGGCTCAGGTATAGGTTCTTACGGGTTGCTTCTCTCCTCTGCCCTGGATTCGGGAAGTTCCGCGGCCTCGACCCCGGCCGCCTCCACACCCTCCTCGTCCTCCAGATCTGAATGTTGCATTGATAGCTACGTTGTCTATAGCTGGTTTATCTTCCGAGGTGTTCTTGCCTTTCCGAACTTGTTGTTTTGGCTGTTTGGGCACATTAGGATTGACTAGAATATTTAGCATCCCTTCTGAATCATCATCAGCATCAACATATTTTCTTGCCATCTCTATCATCTCTCCCAAATCTGTGACATGGTCATACTTCAGTATGTGATGCAAAAGTCTGACTGGGACTCCTGTGATGAAAGCATCTATCATAGTTTGCTCGTTTACTCCTTCACAGGAGTTTTTCGTGTCGATCCAGGGTCTGAGGTAATCCCGGCAAGTTTCTCCGGGTCATGGGGTGCAACGCTGCAAGTCTCCAACTGTGTAGGACCTCCTATATGTTCCCTCAGAGTTTGAAAAGAACACACTTTGCATATCATACCAGTTATGGATGGAGTTCTCTGGCAGTTCATTGAGCCATGATCGAGCCGTCTTCATCAACATAAGCGGGAGATATCGGACTGCGACCAGGCTGTTTTCTCCTTTGGCGATGCAGCAAGCCTGGAAAAAGTCTTGGAGCCAAGTATCTGCCGAGCCGCACCATCGTAGGGTTGGATGTGTTTGGCAATACCAAAGTCAACCAGAAATTTTGTCTGACGGATGCGTGGGCCAAAGCATTTGGGTCCCACGTACACGTCTTCTTCCTCATACCGCCGTGCTTCTATGTTTGACTCAATACAGTGGTGAGCGTCATTTGGCGAGAGATATCTGCGCCTTGGAGGCTCGCGGCTTCTGCGCGGCGGAGTTGGATTTCTACCTCTCCTCTCACCATTGTCGCCTCTGCGCCTGCTGCTTCCATGGCTACGGTGGGATCCTTCATGGTCGCTGCCTAGGGGCGATGGTGGCCCTGGTGGATTGTTTCCGGCTGGGTTACGTGGTGGTGGTGGTGGAGCCTCATTATGCTGACTCCAATGTTGGTTTCTTCGGGATCTATCCCTACTTGATTCAGGACGACCCGGATCATCTCTTCGTCTAGCATTACTAGCCGGACGGCTTGGTGGTGGCATTCTTAGCCGATCCTGCTCTCGCTGGCGGCGCACTTCCAGGTCTTCTCTATGGCGGTTGTTTTGCTGACGATGGCCCTGATGGGGAACCATTGCCCTAATGGCATCCTCGGACGCAGCCAAAATAACTCTTGCCCAGTCACGTGCGGGGATGCGATGATGATCGTTTGATCCGGTCCTTGAATTTTCTTCTTCTCCCTGGGGACGATAGCGTTGATCTGTATCCATGTGGGGTCTTTCATCATCGCTTTGGTTAGCGCCAGTGTGGCAGAATTCCGACCTTGAGGCCAGCTTGCCACTAAATGACGCGGCCATTTTCTGCTATTTTAATCCATTGTCTAGCAACACAACGCATTGCCGGACCTGCTCAGGAGACGGATTATTGGCGAGGATAGCTCGAGCTGCCGCAGCGTTTTCCAATGGCGTGCTGTAGACTCGTATTTTCTCTCCAGATTTTCCGTCGAATAGATTTCTGTGGATATCTGGGTTCTTATTGGCAAGAACTGGACCTCCCCTTGTCTTGTTTGGTAGTCGCTTGAAATCTGGCAGGATCACTGCCTAACTGCTGTTTAAGCTCGATGATGCGTGCGACCTCTTCGAGTAAAAACAAGCAGTGTTTTTCCAGGTCCTCGGCCCTTTTCTCCAGTGCATCCGGAGTAAGATCCGAAGCTTTTGGGATTGGTATTGTGAGAGCATCTCCGTAAATTTCACGTGCACCCTTGGTGACGACGTTTCCATCCATGGGAGGGTCGATCGGCGTGGTATTAATCAGATCTCTGTCCTGATTCTCCATCTCGATCTCTTCGTCAACTTTTTCTTCGTTGATTTCCTCGATGTCTGGCTCTACCTTGACCGCCCAGTAGCATTGACATGTGTACCAGTGTCAAAGATGGCTTTCGGTCCGGTACCAGGAGATAAACTTCCGTCGATACTTTTCATAGTAGTTGGCTTGTGGACCTCAGAAGAATCTCCGGTGTCCATATCATCCTGCGAGGTGTAGCTTTCATCCATGCTATCATATAGACTAGGGGAGTCTCTGGATCATCTTGCGTTGGTTTGGAGGCGTTCTCTTCTTCGTACTCCTCCATCTCCTTCTCAAAGTCTCGAAGTTCCTGCGATGTTATTGACTCCTGAGGGGAGCCAGGTAAGTCGGCGTTTTCTTTGTTTGCATCGAGAACTGAATCTTTCCCGGCTCCAGCATCAACAGAGTCGGATCCAGATTTTATATGGTATACGAAACAGTGCTTCTTCTTATTCATGTTCTTGAGGTAGCGACACGGCTAGGTTTCCGCCTCTTCCATCTCAAGGCTTTCCTTGATATCAGTGATTGCTTCATAATCAATGTAGGGGCATTTCATCATCTTTTTTATCATGTGCCTCAAGAGTGCCTTTTCTTCTATGACCTCGGTAGGACTAGATCCGTAGCAGATATATTCTTCATCTGTGTATCCGATCTCAACTAGGAGACCAGATCTGGATTTTTATTCCACCACTTCTTCCACTATAGGAGTGGGCTGAGTGGGTATGATTTTTCCGGGATCTTGAACTCTTCCGCCTCTGCGGACAAAGCAGATCCGGATTTTTATTTTGCCATGGTCATCACCTCAAAGGTGGGTTGGGCGTGTTCAGCAAAACCGAGGTAGATATCTATTTCGCCGATAGTCATGCTTGTGTTGGTTGTCACGGGCTCACTAACCGGAATACAAGTCTCGTCGAGAAGAATGAGAGGGACATCACTGGCGTAGACTACACGACCCATGGCAATTGTTTTGCCGATTCTTGCACGCGCAGATTCCACCTGGAACAAAGCTCCAAAAGTCACCCGCCCCACAGTGGGCGCCAACTGTTGTCGGATTATCGACAAGTACGCCATAGGGGTCCTGATATCATTGAGAAGATGCAGTGTGAGACGTCAAATGTTCCGAGAACGGTGAGCACAAGTTTACCCAGGTTCAGATCCGACTGCGGTGATCGGATCCTACTCCTGCTAGCAACCCAATAATATATCGGTGAGAGCCGGATGTTACAGCGGATTACAAGAGAGGTTCGCTTGTGCGAGTTGTGATTGTGGTTATTGCCCTAAAGTCTCCCATAGGGCCGGTTTATATAGTCATGGGGACCTAGGGTTACAGAAGAGACCTATCCGGACACGTTACAGAGTCGGTAACTAGATATAGCTTGGACTATAAGTAATACTACATGCCTAAGTCGGTAACTCTTCTGGGCCTTGTCGTAGCCGGAACTGGCTCCTCCTCTTTCTCTAACTGGGCCGCCCGTGAAGCAAAGCTCTAACCCGTTGGTGGGCCACCCTGGTCAATCAGTCCTGTGGGTATACCCGCAAAGTATATCCCCAACAACTTCCCTATTTCCTCCAATTAAGTTGTATGTCCTAAGAGACTCTCCTTGACATCTCATCTATTGTGAGCGACTCGACTTCCATTAGCCTACCCAATATTTCACCCTTGTGAAAAAATGAACCAATTTGATCTAAATCTGAAACTTCAATGCAAAGTAAACCAGTACTTTGAAAAAATCCACAAAATGGAACCTTTAGACGGCAATCATAACTCAACTTTTTTTTGATCAAAAGGGACTTCCCCTGCTTCATTAGCAAAGCATAATGTCTATAACATTCATTTTTAAACACCAAACTAGCTAAATTTCATCTCAACACCACATGTAGACTTGAGATGCGAAGTCTAACACAAAACCAACGCAAGGAAATTACATCAGAGATTAAACGAAAACATCCCGCCAAACGATTTCCCACCCTCAAACATAGCCCAACAATAGAATTCCTCAAGAAGAATATCCCCCGACGATTCTTCGATATAACGGCGACCAACCTTGAGCTCTGTTAAAGACTTCCTTTGCAACCATCTTGAGAAGATTAGCCCCTCCCTGAAGCACCTCTCGAATTTTTGGTTTCTGTAAATCAGACCAATATATCATCCAATGATAGATCATGTTGATATCTAGTCACAAGAATCCATAGGCATTATATTATCAATACATGCACAATTTCTAGTTTTCCAAATAGTCCAAAAGAAAGTAGCCAAGCATATTTTTGCTGCCATTTTCTCTGGACCTTGAAATTTCTCAATCCACAACCCCACCTCAGACATTTTCCTAGGATGATCAGGAATATCTAAAGCACACTGAAACATGTTCCACACAAATCTCGAAATAGGACAAGTAAAAACAAGTGATTAATGCTCTCATCGGCAACACATAATAAACACTGTCCATCCCCATCCCAACCTATTTTTCAGATTATCTCTAGTCAAAATCTCCCCCCACATCACACACCATATAAAACCTTAATTTTAGCAGGTAACTTAAGCTTCCACATTTTTATGAACACCTTAACAGGAGTTCTGGTCTATAGAGCATTGTACAAACTTTTAACAGTAAATCCTTTATTTCTAATTTCTAACTCACCCTATCATCACCACCATTCAAATCGACATCATGAATGAGATCTAACAGCTTAAACCATTCTCCAGCCAGGTCACCCCACAAAGTTCTCCTAAAAACCAAGCAAACCCCAAAAGATTGCACAACTCTATCAATAGTAATATTTTTGTTGAAAGACAGATCATACAATACTGGGAACATATCAGCCATTTTTTTCCTATTTTTATGCCACACATCTTCCCAAAATCTGGGTTTGTTGCCAGAGACAAGAACCCTCTCACAAAAATTGTAAAATATAGGTTTGACCTGCAACAAACTAGCCCAAAACTGGGAAATTCTAGGTTTCTTACCCACCTGAGACAAAGTCTCTTTTTGAAGATATTTTTTCTTGTCAAAAGATCTTACGAGGCCTCTCCTCATTTTCAAGTTTCCAAAGCCACTTACACAGAGGCTGATATTTATCACGTCCAAATTCAGTACCCCTACCCCCCCCCCAACTTTGGGAGAAGAAACAGTTTCCCAATTGACCAAATGGTACTTCCTAACCCCCTGCTCCTCCAGCCATAAAAATCTATTTCTGAAAATATCCCATTTTTTCCTAACCCCCACAGGAACCCTATAAAAATAAAGCATGAACATAGGTAAACATGACAAACATGAGTTCAACAATATAACCCTTGACCCAATGTCAAGAAGCTTCCCTTGCCAACCCTACTACTTTTTCCATTTTCTCATCTGCAGGTCTCCAATGCCCATTAAGAAGTCTTTTTTGTCAATGGTAACACCCATATAATTTAAAGGGATTTCACCAGATTGGCAAGTAAAAATTTATTCATAGATATTCTTATGAGCTTTACAACCTCCTAGGCAATAAACTTCACTTTTTAGAAAATTAATTTTCAACCCCGACATTTGCTCAAAAAGGTAGAGGAGAAACTTCAAATTTCTAACATCTTCAAAACCTTCCTCCAACATAAAGATGGTATCATCCGCACAATGCAAAATAGCAATACCATTCTCATTCAAATGAGGAACTAAACCAGTAATCAACCCATTTCTTTGAGCATTTTTAACCATCACACTCATAGAATCAACCACATCATTAAAAAGAATAGGGAAGAGGGATCCCCTTGTCTAACCCCTCTATAAGTTGAAAAGAAAGATCCCAACCGATCATTCATTTTAATGTTAACTTTACCACTAGTAATAATGCTAAAAACAAGGTTATTCCATTGATCAGAGAAACCTTTTTTAAGCATTACATTATAAATAAAGAACCAATTCACATTGTCATAAGCCTTCTCAAAGTCCGCCTTGAACAAAACACCAGACATCTTCCTTTCTTTAACCTCATTTAAAATTTTATGAAGCATGTTCACACTTTCTAAAATGAATCTATTTTTCATAAATGTAGTTTGAGTTTTATCAATAATTTTCTCAGCTACAATAGCTAATATATTGTTCAACCCTTTAGTGAGCATCTTGAGACTAGTATTCATCAGACAGATGGGCCCAAACTTTTGGATAACTACTACATCCTCACATTTTGGGATCAAAGTTATAGTGCCAAAGTTCAACCTACCAATGTTCCAAAGTACCACCCACAAATTCATCAAATAAACATTTTAAAGGTCTCTTAATATCATCCTAGAAAAACTGATAAAACTTCCCTGGGAAGCCATCAGGACCAGGAATTTTATTATGTGCCAAAGAAAAGACAATATCTTTAATTTCCTCAAATGAAAATTCCTTAGTAAGGTTGACATTATCTTCAGAGTTAACAGTAACAGGGAAATCAAAACCAATTATTACAGAAGATCTATCTGACTGTCCAAATAGATTTTTATAAAAGTTGGTAGCATGAGCTAACAAATTTTCATCCCCTTCTATCACCCTATGTCCATCTTGAAACTGAAGAACATTATTTTTCCTTTTCCTCCCACTAGCCTTATTCATTAAATATCTAGTGCAAGTTTGCCCTAGCTTGAGATATTCACTCTTTGCCCTCTGAAAATATTTGATGTTATCTTCTCTAATAAAATCATTATATAATTTCTTTGTACTAAAATAATACTCCCTCTCTGAAGAGGTTAATCCATTCATTTCAGCCATGGTATCCAAATTGTCTAAAATCTCAGATAATCTCTTCTTCTCTTTCTATACACAGCGTCAGTATTTCTACTCCACTCTCTCAACTTCCTCATAGTTTCAGTTAACCTTCATATCCACTCCTCAATGGCATTTTTTTCCCAGCTGGACACTCCCAAATGGGTTTAATGACATCACAAATCTCCTCCCTAAACAACCAACAGAGCTCAAATTTAAAGTGATGTAGATTGTTCCAAGCACCTCTAGTGTCTAGCACTAAAGGAGTACGATCACACATCTCTCTAGTCAAAATCGTAAGTCTCTCTCAGCCATATTCCTAGAAATAAAACAATTTACAAAACATGACGCGAAAAGGATCAATTGGTAATTTGGATGATGCAAACCGTGATTTACTCAAAATTAACAATGCTATGCACAGGATGCTTCACGAACGATTCGCGTACGACAGCTCCGCTGCAGTTCTATGCAACAGCGCTTCAATCATTGTGGCACTATCCGATGCGCTTCATCCATGAGGTGAACTGAGGTCGGAGGTAAAGAAAGCAGCTGAGAAAACGACAAGGGACGTACGTTTCGTCTGCAGGAGTGGCATTGGGCGTTCAAACTCGGAAGGCTGCCACGCCCTTCTTCCCCGTCTCTCTCTCTCTCTCTCTCTCTCTCTCTCTCTCTCTCTCTCTCCGACACACCACACCACGCTCCGCTCTGCCTTTTCCATTGCCCTTCTCCGCTTTCTTCGCTTCGTACGTCCCATGCCAGCCCAAGACCCTCCACAGATGGCGTCTCCGTCTGCGCCGCCGCCGTCGTCGTGGGTCATCCTAGGCAGCATCCCACGCGTCTCCACGCCGGCGCACGGCGGCGATGCCTCCGTCGCGCTTACGGCGCCGCCGCGCGTCTCGATCCTCACCGTCAGCCCGAGCGTCTTCCCGGATCCACCCACGCCCCACTTTTTCCCCTTCGTCCTCGCCGCGGACCCCTCCGGCCTGCTCCTCCTCCAGGCCAACCTGCACTGCACCCCGACCCGTCAAGACATGACCCGCCCTGGCCAGGAAGGCTTCATCTGGAAATACAGCAACTCGCGCTACTTCGTGCTCGACGCCACCACCGGCTCCGCCTTCCACCTCCCCGACCCCCAGGCCACCATCCTGCACCAGGCCCTCCTTGGCCTCGTCGTCTCCCCTGGCGGCGGCGGCCACTACATGGTCGCAGAGCTCCAGCCCTTCATCGGTACCAAGACGGCCACGCTCCTATGCTTCTCTACACAAGTAGGGGAGTGGGTCGAGAAGCCCGTCCATTACCCGCTCGAGGCCCGCCCGTGGGCTGCCATCTGCGTGCTCTCGCACCAGGGGAGGCTCTGGTGGGTCGATCTGTCGTGGGGCATCATCACCTGCGACCCTTTCGCCGACGACCCGGTCCTGGGCTTCGTTCCGTTCCCACCGGAGAGGGTGCTCAGGTGCAGGGAAGCTTGGGGAGTCACCGACAAGTACCGTTGCGTGGGGGTGAGCGCCGGCAAGCTGCGCTTCGTGGACACGTACGTGGGCAAGCGCGCTTGTCCCACTCCCACCGTAAGCGTTTGGACGCTGGCCGATCCGGACTCCGCAGAGTGGACGCTGGAGCACGAGGTGAGGTTTACACGGATCTGGGTCTCTCGGAGCTACAAGGCAACCGGGCTGCCGTGGAAGATCCCCACGCTGGCGCTGATTCACCCCAAGAACCCCGACGTGGTCTACTTCTTCCTGGAAGAGCGCCTCTTCGGTGTTGACCTGCGTGCTCGCAAGGTCGTGCACTGCGAGGTCTATGGGCTGGTTGCCCCGCCCAGCTGCTGCATCGCCACCCGCTTCGTCCGGACTTGGGAGCTGCCACGGGCAATCTCCTCCTCAGGTAGCGATGCCATCATCCATTTCATTATTCCCCTGCAGTTTCTATGTCTCTTGTCCATTCATCTGATTGTCTGCATATAGAAATGGATTATATCCATATACTTGCTTGTGCAGAAGCTCATTTAGGTGCATATATATAGAAATGGATTATCCATATCTAAAGCTATTACTACTAAAGTATTTATTCTTCTATAGCGCTGGCTTATTTATCTAGTTCGTGCATGGCTAGCTACTTCTGGATAGTTTTGCTGCTTTGCAGTTTTTAGAAAAACACACAGGGATCATACGGAAAATCATGTTTTTTTTGTTGTACCTAGGACTTTAAGATTTGTGTATATACGGAAACACGGGCAATCTTGCCAATGACTACCTTTTCACTGTTTATTTATGTCTGTTGTCCCCTGTTAATGTTGTCTATTGATCAGATATCTGTGATGTATGTCAAATTTGTTCCCCTCCTAAATTAGATGGTCCCCTTGTAATGCTTGGTTTTATACTAGTAATATAAATTATGAATCAACAATATTGTTTTTTCAATACTATGTTTGTTTCTTGCCTCTGGGTTATCTTTTCTTGATGATGCACATATAATATATCTGTATGTACCAAGCGTAAAGTAGCCATATTCCACCATTTTTTAATTTCCCCTGTGCATTTAATGACTGCAGTTAGTTTGATTTATGGATGTATGAGAATGTGATTAAATGATTACAAGTAAGTACACATCATATAGAAATGATGTTTGGTTGTTTTATGATGTGTTTCTTGCCTCTGGGTTATCATTTCTTGATGATGCACATATGATATACTACTCTGTTTGTACCTAGTAGCGTAAAGTAGTCCTATTTCACCATTTTCTTTATTTTCCCCTGAGCATTTAATGACTGCGGTTAATTTGATTTATTGATGTACTGTACTTATGTGAATGTGATTAAATGTTTACAAGTACCTAAATAAGCTTCTGCACTTCATGTTTGGAGTATGATGGATGAGAATGTGATTACAAGTATAGCTAGTATAATTAACATATTGGGTGCAACAGATAGCATAAGAACCAGCCTACCATTCCACTTCATACAGAAATGATGTTTGGTTTCCAAGCAAGATTTGTAGCCCATAGAGTAGTATGGGTCATTCTTTCCCATCCGAGTGATTCTAGCACACATCGACATTCATCGAAAGCCTTGTAAATTGTAACTAACATCCGTTATATCTTATAAGGGGACTGGTCTAATGGCATCAACTTGGCTGAAGAATCTTATGCTCGCCCATACAAGCCATCTCCAGGGGATTACCACTTGGTGGGAGCTATCAAACAGACATTCATCGGGTGAAATGGAGGAGCAACTGATTATGGCTAACGGTGTCCTAGGTAAGCTCAGTTCCCCCAACCTATATGGTTTTCCAGCCCTAGCCTCAAACACCATGCTCAACCTATACTTGCTTTGCTCCAGGTGGCAGGTGTAGTATTGCAGAATTCAATTTATGGAGTGGCTTGTTTTGGCATATTCGCGCGAAGTAGCGTAACATGTTTCTTAGTTATATTAGATGGTGAACCCTGATCGGAATGTTGTGGGAGGACTATTGGTAACTTAATTCAGTTTTATCTCTCCTTGGATGGAACAACCTGTACTGGGAAGTTTAATTTTGGTGCATGATCGAGGGTTCCAGTGATCATCTGAACTGGCAAAGCTGTGATCCTCTACAGTGGTTGGTTGCTGCTTCATGTTCCTGCATTTGATCGGCGTACCATGCTTAAATTTGTGTCGATAAACTGCAGCCCCTCTTTGCTTATCGTCACGTGCGAGTGTGGAATTATTATAGCATGCATACACACCGTACCTACACTATCGTGGCTCTTATCCAGAAGCTATGCAAGTTATAGTGTGTTAATAGCGCCCTATTTTCTAAAATAGCGCGTATAATTTTTTTTTAAAAAAATTAAGGTATAATATTATTATTAGTGATTTCGGCAACTATTTTTTTAGAGCAATACACGCATAACCAATTAACTAGTAGTGGCCAAACCCAAAGTTTGTTTGACATCCGGTGTAGGACAAGTTGAAGGAGAAGACCTGCGTCAGGTCAGCTCATTGGTCGAGAACTTGAGATGTGTGTCCTCATGTTTCACTGTGTCTGGTGGACGTGCCGAGCGGAGGCGGCCGACCGACTGGACTTAGAGGAGACGGGTGTTGCAGTTTGTCAGCAGCCGCCACCGTCACATGGGGAGGGGGAACTAGGAATATGGTTGAGTTGAGCTCGATGCAAAGTGTTGGGGTGGTGTACTCGTGGGCTAGATGGGCTTATGGGTGGCGTTATATTCATAGATTCTTTTAATACTGCTATTGCATTATAACATTATAGCGTATTTAAGCCGCTAAAGTATAATTAGTGTCATAGCGAACAGATTTTGTATAGCGTAGAGTTCATCTTCCAAATATACTATAACGCTGCTATTTTTTTCCATCAGCCTGACACATTTCTTAATAGTACATCAGAATCAGATGGTGATCCGAATGCTGTGGAACACTATTGGTTAGACGAACTAACCAATGATCGATGGTTCTAGTGGTCATTGGAACTGCGAAGCTGCGACTCTCTTGAGTGGCTGGTTGTTGCTCCACATTCCTGCATTTGATCGGCCTGCCAAGTTTCAACTTCCTTGATAAATGAAACCAACCCGGCCCTGGCGGCCCTCAACTGGTGTCTGTGCCACCCGCTGAACTGTTTCAGCACCTTCTTATCGCCCCTGTCATCTAGGAGTCGGGTTGTCGACAACGTGCGCCGCATTAGACGCGTCATGTCTGTTCACGCCGGCCTAGTTGGAAGCCACTCAATAGGACGATCAAAGTTATTAATGACCCCTATACCGTTTTCGTACACGCCGGGTGGTTCTTCGCCGGTTTCAAATGTCACCGTGTGCGTAGCATCTCGTCTCCCGACGCGCCAGAACAAATGGCCAACCCACGGCATCAATAAAAGGCTCCCTTCGCACCACCGCACACCCACCTATTCCCCATCTGCCATCTCCTCTTCCACTCTCCACTGGTGACGAACTATGCGGACAACAACCACGAGGCTGGTGGCGCGAGCATGTGCAACCTGAGCCTCGACGAGGCAATGAATCCTCTACGACACTAACCTCGTGCCACCGGAATGGCACCTGTCCGGCGGCTAGAACATCATCCACGACAGCAATGCCATCCTTCCACTCCCCACCGATGACGACGACCTCCGGAGGTCATCCAAT
Source organism: Avena longiglumis (assembly GCA_030063025.1). Lineage (NCBI taxonomy): Eukaryota > Viridiplantae > Streptophyta > Magnoliopsida > Poales > Poaceae > Avena > Avena longiglumis. Next base: position 440,539,918 of record CP125973.1, on the reverse strand, counting down.
ACCGCCGGTCCTTGCTGGCGGCGATCAACCGGCAGGACCCAGGCTGGTTGGACGAGGGCTAGTAGGTGGGGATCCTGCAGTAGGAGCATGAGGATGCGGTGCACTGCCAGGCCGCGGATCGTTCAGTAGGGACGGCCACCACGCCTACTGGGACGGCCTTGACGTCGACGAGCTCCTCGCCTAATGTGTCTACCGCCCTCGTTGTGGATGCCCATGGCGCCACTCCTTCAATGGGCCACAAGTGATGACGCCGGTGCCACAGTCATCTCCTCCTCGGCGTTGCGGTGCTACACGAACACAGCCGCCGCGTTGATTTAGCGACATCACCTTCCGTCTTGTGGCGTCACCGCCACAGCCGCCGCACATTGATGAGCGCGCGTACCAGGACGGCCTCGGGGCCTATGCGGAGGAGCTATCGGCCAGCAGGCGGCGTTGACCAGGAGGTCAAGGAGGAGGAGGAGGAGTATGGTGCGGATCTCATGCCGCCAGGACTCATCGAGAAAGAGGCGCTTGAGCTCGCCATGCGTGAGTCAGAGGCACACTAGGTCGCCACGTTCCTGCAAGCCTCTGTGTTTGCGCCTCCACCGCAACCGGCGAAGGTGGCGCCGTCGCCTGTCTAGCAGCACCACCACTAGTGGGGGCATCCCCCTGGATAGCGCCGGACTGGGTCAACCTCCCCTCCAGTGATGAGGAGTATGACGCGGTGGCTCAAACCCTAGGGTTGGCGCATAGTAGTAGTTTATATAAATTTCATTTAAATTTCCCTAAATTTGAATAAGTTCCCTTAAATTTAGGTTTTTCAAATCGTGATCGTTGGGGGGCGGCGATTTATGGTGCCGGCCATTTGGCAGACCCTCCCTACACAAGCGAAACTTGAAAATATTCCCAATTGTTTTTATAAGGAAATCATGATATCTCATTCTTGCCCTACTAGTTCCACAAATTGAACAGACACACAAATCAAAATATCACTAAACGTTCTCCAAACATTCTTACAAGGTAGATCATGATAATCATCTTCTTCCTCTGGTAGTTCTACTACCCAATCCTACAACCCTAGATCAGCGGCACTATTAATCGTTGTCAGAGCTCGGGCCCTCGGATGTCGAGGTAGTTGATGATAGCTATTCATTGTTGTCAGATCGCAGACTCTCACATGTCGAGGAGGCGGCAAAGAGCATCTTTGTGCCATTTCCCTAGTCAATCGACGCCCCACTCTTCCTCGAGAAAGCGGTAGATCGCCTTCTGCATATCGATCTCGTGTGTATCTTGTTCAAGCAGCCGCATGTGGCCAGACATTGGGGTTCACGCGCACCTCGCAAAGGCACTCCAACCCAGCTTCATTGACGGCTCACAGGTCTTTCATCTTCGGCAGGAAGACTTCGTCAAAGACTTCCCACCCGAAGGGGCGACCGGTGGGTCGGGAGTCAGGGTCCTCACCATCGTGCCCAGGGCCAGTCCACGGATTTTGAGGGCCCTAGGGCAACACAAAAACATGGGGCCCTTGTTTAAAGAGAGCTTTCCTGGGGTTAAGGGGCAATCCCCCCCCCCTCCAAAAAATAACATAAATATATCTTTAATACATGATTAGTGTTCATGGGTCTCTCCACAATGTCTGTCAAGATCAATCACTTGTTTGCACACGAAACATTTAAAAAAAATATTAAATAGAAATATTACTGTAATACAATAGAAAATTAAGTGACCCATATATATTATAGATCCATGATCTTTAATATCCTAAAACTAACTATTTTTATTGGGCGAGAAAACTATATATCATGATATTTATTTATATCAATTTCTTGTGTTCATATGCATGTGAAAAACAAGAGAAGAAGAGTTGACATAATAATACAGTGAATTAATAAGAGGATAAAATAGTCTCTCAAACATGCACGATAGGACAAATAGGATCTTTAGAGAGAGGAGAGATGATTATGAAATTGTGTAGTTATATGATTGCGTCATTAATTCCAATAATAAATACTCACAACATTGTAAAGGCACATGAGGGCCGGTATTACTATTGAAAGGATACAGATGCCGCCTAGAGGAGGGGTGAATAGGAGGTTTAAAAACTTTTCCGAGAGTTGCCCAACAAAGGCGGAATTAAACTAGTGTTTACTTTGTCAAGCACAAAACCTAGAGCAACTAGGGTTCACCTATGTTCACCAAAAAACTTATGCTAAGCAATACAAGCAACAATGTGATAGCAAGATATAGATTACTTCAAGCACGAAGGCTATCACAATGTAAAGTGCATAAGTAAAGAGCTCGGGTATAGAGATAACCGAGGCACGCAGGGAAGAAGATATTTTACCGAGTTCCTGTAACATCCCAAAAATATTGAACAATGATTATCAAATTCCAATCACCAAAATTAGGGTTAACAAAAACTTTTGTTAATCAAAACATATGAATGCATGTGTGTATGTGATGATTGTATGAATGCATGAATGGACTTGTGTGATTGTTCTAAATAGCAAGGAATGGTTTAAAGATGAAAACAAAAACATCTAAAACATTTCCAAGTAGAAGCAAATCAAGAGAAAATCCAAAAACAAACCAAATAAAGCAAATGGTCATTTTTGCCAATCTTGCTCACTAGGCCACTTTGAGTGTTCCTAGTCCAAGATTTCAAACAGGAACATTTCTATTTCTTTTCACCCCTTGCTAGACCAAGTAAAAATGAACTCAATCCCACCTTTCAAACTTACAGAAACATTTGGCAACCTAATTCAAATGACAATTTAAAATTGAATCTATATCATATGGGAAGATCACCATTTCTCAAAACCCAACCAAACCAGTGCACCTTGACAAATCCAATCAACCAGAGACTACCTAAGATGTAACTAGTACACCCACAAAGTTTGAATCAAAAATTAAAATTTGCATTTCTAGTGTCCATTTCATCAAACACTTGGAGACAGAAAATCAAACTGGCCAAACTTCACTGTTTTGAGCAGTAATTTGGCTAAGCATTATTCGCCATTGATCACACTTGTCTCCCCTAGTGCCAACCAGTTCCTTGACCACCCCTAGCCCCTACCCATTGCACCATGCCATGCCAACCCGAAGGCACCCTTTCCATCCGACCATGGCTAGCTAGCCAGAGCAAGCACCAAGCCTAGCCACCATGTCTGGGACGCACACCACCGTCCACCACCACCCCATGTCCAGCGCTCGAGCCCTGCCAGCCACTGGACCACATGGAATGCTCGCGCCCAATGTCTATGCAACCATGCCGAGAGCGAGCCAGCGCACCACACATGACACACGCCCACAGACCGCACGCCGCCCTCGCCGCATGTAAGCATGATCGCCACCATCCCAGGAGACCGCCAGACAACCCTGTTCGCCGCCGCGCGACCCGTAGCCGCGGTGCGCCATTGAAATGCTCGTCGGACCCGCCCAGAGCACCGCGACGTTCCGACCGTCTCGCACCGCCCCACACCGCGTAACCATGCCGTTGAGCTTCGCCAGGGAGCACAACACTGCCCCCTATCGTCGCCCATGCCTTTAGCTCGTTGTGCCGACGACACCGACGATCTTCGCCCGCGCCCTTCTGTCCCCTAGTTGCACTATAAATAGAGGCCACCCCCGCTCAAATTCTTAACACCAACACACTCCCCTCTCTCTCAGAACCACCCCCACTTATTCCCGGAGCAGGGCGAGCAGCACATCGCCGTAATTTGGCCGGAGTCTGCCGCGGAGGAGGAAGAAAGGAGCCGTTGATTGGATCTGCCCCACGAGAAGCCACCGTTACCAGGAGGTTCGCCGTCGTCGACTTCGTCGTTCGCCCCCAACGCCGACCCTCGCCTGAGCCCCGGTGAGCCCCCGTAGACCCCCACTGTCCGTGCTAGGGTTCAGCCTCGCCGGAGTTGCCTGACGGAGACGATAGGTCGTGGCCGTTGGATTATAGTTTGATCGCACGGTCTAGATCACCCCGTACTGCTTCGCGCCCCCTGTCTCGCTGACTGGTGGGGTCATCCACTTAAACCCACCCGCGTGTGCGCTGTGCACCGTGGGACGGCCCAGTTAATATCCCGCGCAACCCAGTTAGTTTGAATTTATACTTTCCAATTTACTTTCAAACCTAGTTCTATACCTAGATTCAAAAATCAACCCAGGTCGATTCCCTGAACCAAATTGCATGAAACCAATTTTGTTAGAAAGGTACTAGAATTCTTAATCCAAGACCGTTTGATTATATGCATTTGGAGTTGTAGATCACCTATGGTAAAAATAACAAGGCAAAAGCTTTTCTGTATTCAAACATTTTTCAAAATTTAACCACAAAAGCTTTTGAGTTGAATCCAACTCTAAAAAATCACATTTAACAAGACCTTTTTTAATATATAAAAATATCTAGGTTTACTTGCAAAAATATTGGACAAGCAATAAAATAATGCCCCATAGGACATTCTAGTCACTTTATTTAATTCAAATAAAAAGGTTAAACCTTATTAAATTGTGACACCACTTTAAATCATATTCCCAAGTACTGAAATATGTGGTGATGACATGTGTCAACATGATCCCATGTTTTAGTTGGAGAATATTAAATCGTAAAGTAGTTTTTCAATGAGTAGAAATTACTTTTCTAAAATAAAAGAGAATAAAACTATTGCCTTAATCTTTGTGATGTTTGTGATGATCCTAGATCATCTAGTGAAAACCTTGGGTGATAAGTAAAAGTAGTTAAGTATTGTTTGGTGATTGTGTACCTCATATTTATTTATAGACACTAGTACCAACCAAGGATACGAGGAGGAAGGAGAATACTACGAGGAAGAAGCCGAGGAGAACTTCAACCACTGCTCTGCACAAGGCAAGCTAACACTTGCAACTGTGAAAACTATATGATCTATGCAATGCATTAGGCATGCCTTGGTTATACCCCTTGATGACACACACTCCTAGTATTACTTCAAAGCTTAGTTATTTTATTTCTTTATCAAAGCTTTATCTTGAAGTTTACTTAGGTACTTGTAGATTTGAGAAAAATATTTAAAGGTAGCATAAAGAGCATAAAACTTGGCATAAGATAGATAATCTTGATGTCATCCTGAGGCATGAGATTGAACTTAGATAAGATACACTTGTTTACCACCCCTCATTAGTATTTACCCCCACTTGTAGATGCTAGTGCTAAGCATAAAACATGATCAGCTTTAGATGGGAATACTTGGTGAAAATGGTTATGAAAACCTTAGAATGATGAGTCATTCTACTAAAATGTTTTGACATGTGTTCTTGAACACCAGATGATTTTGATGATGAAAATGTTAAGGCATGAGCCTTATCCCTTTATAAAACTGATGGTTGTCTGGATGTGATACCATTCCAATTTCACCATACAACCACAATACCCGAAATTTGGGTAGGGCTTGACTGGAAATTTATATACCTTAGTATGGGTTCCCTTGCGACCAAGGTTTGAGCCGAGGCTACCTTGTGAAGATTGTCCACCTGTGCAGTTCCCAAGATGATAGTTGGTCATGGTTGGGAGGCTAAACTCACAGGAGAGGTGCCTATACTAGGGCGTGTAATTGAAAGGTTAGGGTTGATTATTCGCATACTGAGTATGGTGAATTCAGGATTGTTCTGACGGATGTATCGAATGTTGTGGTAAAAGTGTACCACCTCTGCAGAGTGTCAAACTATTTGATTAGCCCGTCCGTGATTATGGACAGTTGGAGTGGCCATACTGTTCCATCGTCAGATGTTTTCAAAATGAATTGTGAAATGATTCATGACTTTGACTTGACCACAACAGGGTTGTGATATGAAATTCAAGTTCCCACTTAGGTGTTATAAAACTTTCAACTAGCTTTATTTGCTTCTGAACTCAGTAGAGATAAATCTGGCTTTTCGCAAAACAACCTAGAGCTTAGTATTTCTTACCCAAAACCACTTCACTTGTTAGTATTAGTTTGCGAGTACTTAAAGGGTACTCATGGCTTTGTCCCTGGCTATTTCCGTGGCCAGACTATGAAGAGGACTATAAGGAGGACGGACCGCAGGAAGGTTACGACAACTAGGATCATCTCCCATCGTCAGCATTGCATGTGACCATGAAGATGGAGCTTCTCCCACGCTACCGTTCTTATTACGTTATTTTGTTGCTTGATTGTATTAAGACTGAATCATGAGATCCTTTATTTTGTTGTAAGACCTTATGTATGGTTTGCAATGGATGATGTACTGTGATATCCAATATGTTATGTCCCGCAAAAATGGTAATCCTGGGATTGCGATGTATGGCATAACAGGCATCTGGGATTAAAAATCCGGGTGTTGACAGTTCCTCCCAACATGGAGTACGTCGCGTTTGGATAGGGGTGGTATCAAACCACCAATTCCACAAAAGGCCTCCCTTATTCTACTGTGAATCTCACCCCAATGGGATCGATCGACGCTTCCACTATTGGTGCACTTGTCGGTGGCAATCCGGAACCTCTCACAAGGTTGGGGCACATCTTCACAAATCAATTGGAGGCTCCCAACAAAAAATCTTGGGGAAAGCTCCATAACTTAATTGGAGGCCCCAAGTAATCCAAGAACCTGCAAAACCACCAAACCGTCTAGGGTTCCAAGAACCCAAGAGTAAAAAGCTTCTCACCTTTCACTCAAACGAATCCTCACCGAGAACTCAAACCTATGCACCAAATGCAATGGCAAGAACACAAGAATTCTTCAAGTCCTTCTCTCCCAAATTCCACCAAAGCTACAAAAGCTTGTGGGGGAATAAGAGAGGAAGAACAATGGAGGAAATCCACACAAGACTCCAAGATCTAGATCCCAAGATGTTCCCCTCACTTAGAGGAGAGATTGATTGGTGGGATTGTAGATCTAGGTATCCTATTTCAAATCCCTAAAGTATATGCAAGAATCAAGGGAGGGATTGAAGGGGAGCAAGCTCAAGAGGGACAAGAATGAAGGAGAAAACTTGCAGAAAATCGTGGTGACCAGCTGTAACTACCTCGGTGAATTACGCTCCTGGATACAAGCCTGGATGAACAGTAGTGGTTGAAATAGTACGGTGGGGCCCCAAAAGCCACTCACGGGTAGACCTTTCGGCCGTCCCAACCACTTCCAATTCATCGGGACCTGCAGGCGGCGGTCAGCGAAGAAGGATCAACTACATACACAAATGAGTATGTATGCAAGCCACCATACAAAAGTACATCAGAGCCATTCCATCTAGAAAGAAAGGAAATATAGCAACGCCATACGGCAAGATTCAAATGACCTAGATAGATATAATATTTTAGGATAATTCCTCATACATCACACATCAGAGTATCAAGCGGAAGCGGCAAAACAAAGTCCGAGTACGGATAAGAAGCAAATCGGCATAAGATGCCATAGAAATAAGCACATCCCGCCCACAGATCTCACGGATCCCCGTTCCCGGAATCTCTACACCGAACGATCGTTGCCCACATAATCAGCCTCTTCCACCCAGTATCCGTCCTGCGAGTGTACCTGTTCATCTGAACCAATAATTTATCGTGTGAGACCCTAAGGGTACTCAGCAAGTCTTTATGCCTCTAAAGGGGACACAACCTGGGGTGACGCAATTGCAGCAAAAGATAAACCCTAACAGTGCTATAGATACTCGCTAACCATCCGCCTAACCAAAGATAGACGGATATCCGTGAATTAAAACAACAGTTATAACAGTAATATCCACAGATCCATCCTCCTCCTCGCTTACCAACGAGGAAGCAGACGAACAACCCCCATCCGTTGGCAATTTTATTAACCATTCCATGAGTGTTGCACTATTTACTAGTCATTTACTTAGTCAGATTAAAGCGGTACTTTAGTTATGCTTGTCTATGATCGAGAAACTGTGCTCCAAGTCATCCATAACCATGACACGGCCAGAAAGTTTTACCTGCAGGGTGCACAAATAGCAACACACACTCGATCAACCTCGGAAAACCAAATCAAAACCCAACGAGGCCTTCACGACAAAGCAATCACAGGATTGAAATATTTGAGGCCACCCCTTGAGTACACCATACGAAGCTAGCCGACTCGAGACGGACTCAAGGTTTGCGTCAATGGTCAGAACGATCGGGAACCCAAAACTGGGATTGTCGATACCGCGAAAACACTCCGCTTACCTAAACAGTACAGTGTGCTCCTCGCACAATCTTAATAAAGCAGTAAAGCATGGCATAAGTACAGGATAGTAACAAAACCTCAAACTAGTTTGTGGCCCCAAGAAATAAGACGGAATCAAGCTCTGGCTCAGGGGGGTCCCATAAGCCTCCCGGATGTGGATAGCGCGAATATTCAAGGAACAAGTTTCAAGTACTCGGGGTCCTACGGGACACAAGTGAGCAGGAAAAACCAAATAGCAGATATTGCTCACCGGTGCCACTTTCATTAGTTATCCCATTACTACTCAGGTTAAGTTGTTTAGGTACCTCGTTATCCATCAGACACTCACATACCCTACACATGCTGTTCTACGACTCGCATGGCTCAAACAACTCCTGTAGTAATGGCTCATGGGATGGGGAACAAGCTTGGTGGGGTTTAAAAGTAAAGGCTATGCAATACTTGGGATTCAGTTTAATGTAATCGCGACTCAATGATGCAAGAGTAAGATAGAGGCAATAGGTACTGTATGTATGCAAGCATGTGGTAGTGCTTTCCTGGCAACTCATTTGAAGCGAGAGACGGATCTGGGTAGTGCTCCTGGTTCTCTTGATATATCCCCTGCTCAGAGTCTATTCGAAGAAGAACCAAACAAACAAGGGCCAACATAAATAAAGTGCACAAGCATAGGAATAAAATGCTTCAAGCAAACAATCATGCCATGATGAATGCTGCACAAGTTGCATGGCAATAAAGTAGCATGGCATGGGTGAGGTGTAGGACACAAGAAGTAACATTTTTATGGGGTTTTGGTCCCATTTTATTGTCATATTAGTTGCTGTATAGTATATATTTATATGATGCATGCTGCAATTTAAGTCATGGATATCATAAACAGAAAGGTCTCGTCGAGCTGATCATTTTAGACATATCATTTGTCAAATTCGGAGTTATAAAACAAAAGTTATTAATTTATTAAGGTCCGGGGCATTTCTTGTAATTTTAATCAACTTGGAAAATAAAGTGTTCAAAACCTAATTTGAATGGCATATTTGAAATCCTCACATTTTTCTGATTCAAAAACATATGTTATATGTATAACTTGGATTTGTAATTCAAAAGATACTTAAAAACAGATTTGAATTTTGAATTTAAACATTTTCTAGAATCATTTTTATTAACAGATAAACAGGCAGACTTTTTATACTCAGCCAGAGCTAGCCCTAGGTGCTGACGGGTGGGCCTCTCTGATCGGGACCAGGACACATGACGCTTTACACTGTGCTAGCCCAAGGACAGACGGGACCATCGACTCTCGAGCCCTCCCGCCAGTTGTTGCGGGCTGATCACGTGGCCCAGGGGGGACTGCGGGTTGAGACAAACAAACCCGAGGAGTCTTTTTGCAAAAGAGCCAGAGACACAGACAGTGGGCCTGGGCTGGACCGCGGTTTCAGGGAAAACAAAAGAGAGGGGGTTTTATGGAAAAGGCATCAGGGCCCTGCTACTGTTTCTCTTCTCTGCATCTGACGGAAAACAGAGAACGGCGCGGCAGAATTGAATCTTGCGCGAGGCGTGCGCATGCCGCTGCGGTGGGTGTGGTTTGTTGTCTGGAGGGCGGGCGCGGACTAGATGAAGCCCTAGACGGCGCGGGAGCGAGCAGACGCGCGCGACCGCCGGTGCACATAGTGTGCTCGACGGAGCGCTCGTCGCCGACAGGAAACGAAGCAGGGCAGGGGCATGTCTAGGGGGGTCGGGGGCTCACCGTGAGGGCGTCGGCGTAGGTGGAACGGCTCGAGGTGGTCACGATCGTTGGCGGGCTGCACGGCGATTAGGGTTTGCGTCAGACGTCGGGGGTAGCTCGCTGGGCTCCTCCCCTCGCTTATGGTACAGGGGTGATGCAGAGACCTTGCAGAGCTTCCTCGACAACCTTAGCACCTCGCCCGCCTCCTGGATCGCTGTGGACGAGAGGGAGCCGACGGTGGTGGCCGGCGTCGGTGTGGCTTTGGCGTGGGGAGAGAGGGAAGGGGCAGGGCCTCGGGTGGATCTAGGGGGTGCAGGGTAGGCCGTGGGGAGGATAAGAACGGGGGAGGGAGGCAGATGGCGTGGTGGAGGGGAAGGTGGCTTCGGCCACCTTTATCCCTCCCTCCATCACGTGCTCGGCATGGGCCAGGGCAGGGAGAGGCAGGTAGACCTGGGGGAGGGGCTGCCAGGTGGGGTCGGCGAGTGCACGGGGCAGGGGCAGGCTCGGTTAGAGGGGCCCCTAGGGCAGGGAGAGAAGAGAGGGAGAGAGGTAGGCTCGGGTAGGAGGTCTAGGGTAGGAGGGAGGGTGGCTCGGCTAGGGTTTGCTTAGATGGGGTAGGAGGGTAGTGGGTGAAGCTGCGTGGCATCGAGGTAGGGAGAGGCCGAGAGAGAGGGGGAAGGCTTAGGGCTTAGAGGGAGAGAGGAAAAGTTTAGAGGGGGTAGGGTTTAGGGAGAGGATTAAATAAGAGGGAGGGGGTTAAAGAGAAAGGGTAGGGTATGGTGATTAGGGGGGTAGGTTTAAAGTTAGCTAGAGAGGTAGAGAGAGAGGGTAAGGTTGAGTGTTTGACAAGACAAAACAAGATCAAACTATCAAGGTCAAGCAAAGAGGGAGAGACATGATCTATGCAAGAAAACAAAAGAAATTCAAATGACAAGTAAAAAGGTGATGCTTGCATTGCTCTAGCTAGATCAAGCAAAAGGGAAGGAGAGAGTAAGATAAGAGAAAAGACCCACTCCAAGGATTGCAAAATTATAAACCAGATGGCTTGGATGTGGTGGTTCTGCATGGCCCATGCAGATGCATTAAATGCTAGGTATTATCCTGTGAAAACAAAACAATATCTCATGGCATTTATTTATTTGCATCCTCCAAAGTTGGAGTAAGGGCCAAGCAAAAGGATTGGTAATGGATCCACCCAACCCACATGAGCTAGGTAAACTCAAATAAATGCCAGCTCATATTAATTGGATGGTGGAAAATATAAGGTGGTGAAGAAAGGTGGTGGAGTCAATAAAAGACATGCCCCCAACTCAACTTGGGCATTTGAACAATATATCAAGATCCAACTACAATATCAAGAGGCAACTATAAATAATAATGCATATGAGATAAGAACCAAAGCTCAAGGGTTTTTGTATGATGCTCAAATGCAAGGTGGCATGATGACATGAGCATGATATGATGATGATGCAACAATTATATGTATGAAGTGGCCCTTTTATTACTAGATCCAGTAGCATTACAGGTGTTAGACAACTGGGATGCTACACCAGCAGTAACCAAAGGTAGAAGAAGGGGCCTTTATATAGGCCCCCTGGAAATATAGCCGTTGGAAGTCACTTACCCCGGAGAGTCCGGCCTGTATGGGACGGACAGTCCGGCCCAGCCAGACATTCCGGTGTGCGTCAGTCGGACACTCCGGCCTGGCCAAGTTTCCGACCAGAGTCCGTCCAGTGTCCGGGTAGTGTCCGAACCTGCATACTGAGCGTCCGCACCTGCGAGGGAAAACTGGAGAAAATCCACGGCCGGACACTCCGGTGCGAACCAGCCGGACATTCCGGCCGGGCCGGACACTCCAGCTAAAGACGACCGGACATTCCGCCCAAGGCAAAACTGACAGAAATAGCAAAACTGAAAAGACCATAACTTTTGCATCCAGACTCCGATTGACCCGAAACCAATTTTGTTGTAAAGAGGACAACAAGAGCTACCCAAAATATTGGATACCACCAAGTGAGAGCCCAGTCATCTGCCAGGTTCAGCTTAAAGATGGAGCTGGCTCGGCGGGAAACATAATCATTGGGGAGCTCTAGAGTGGAATGCCGAGTGGGGGTCGCGAGGACCACTCATAAAACAAATCTTGTGGCACTGGGCCGGGATGGGGCTGACCCGGCGAGAGATAAAGGTGCACATCAAGTCTCCCTCGGTGAGGTTAAACCCTCCTCCGGGTTAAGGAGCCGCTCAATAACGGCGTGGGACTCATTCACCGCCGGGTTCTGATCCCACGGGTCAAGTTTCCAAAGCTCTTTGCTGGGAACTTCATCCTTGAAGGGGGAAGAAGGATGTAATCTTTGGACCCGTTGTTATTGACATAGAAAAAAGTCCTATGCCATTTCTTGCAAGAGTCGATGCCAGTTACGCGGGGGAAAATGGAGTCCCTCCTGGGTGTGATGCTAGCAGCACCACAACGCATAGGCCTCTTCACAGAAGGGGAACGCCGGGGTCAGGAATGACTTGGATTCGGAAGTTAAAATATTTGGCCCAGAGAAGAACAATGGGCCAAAGACCAAGAAAACCCTCGCAGGCAGAGATAAAACAAGAGAGGGAGCCAATAGAATTGGCAGGAAGATGATGGGTTTGCAAATGAAAGGTAGAAAGAAAGTACTTTAAGAAATTGCTAAATGGGAGAGCAAAGCCACGCTCAAAATGGGAAAGGAAAACCACCCGTTCGTTAGGCTCAGGCTTAGGAGCAATCTCACCTAGAGGGAGGCGACAATCAACCTCAAGTGGAATGCGCCTGGTAGAGCGCAGCTACTCGATCTCCTCTTCGTTGACCTCTCAGCCTTCCCAAGAACCGCGCTCGCCGGCGGTCTCGTGCTCCTCCACATCCTCGCCACCATCATGCGTGTCCTTGATCTCTCACGGCTCGGGCTCTCTCACCGTCGGAATGACGCGAACCCGTCGGGGAATTGGTGGAAGGAGGAGAGAATTGCTAGACTGATGGAGCAAGAAGGAAGAAGAGCAAAGGGGCAGTTGCAGATTGGGATGCGCAAGGAAGAAGAAGACTTGGGGAAAAACTGAAGCGGCGAGGGCAGTTAAGTTCCCCACGCCCTACTTAAGGGGGGTAAAAACCCCAGACATGGGATCCGTGTATGCCGTGTGGCTGCGGTGTGGCCGTGTACTCAGCCGGCTAAGCGCATCAGTGATGACCCACAAGTATAGGGGGTGTATCGTAGTACTTTCGATAAATAGGACTGTCGATCCCAACGAGGAGAAGAAGGTGTTGACTAGTGGTATGGACCAGGAAATCTCTGTAAATACTTAGCAAGGATTTTTAGGGATTTTCTGATAAAGCAAAGAAACAAAGTGCATGTACTAAAGACAACGAACAAACGCAGCAAGTGGCCCAATCATTTCTTAGCAAAGGACAAGTTGGTGGAAATACTTATAAGGACCAAACGTTCTCGAGGACACATGGGAATTCTGTCAAGTGCTTTCGCTTCAAAGGGCTGAGTAGTCTTCTTTGGTGTTGTAAGTGTTGTCTGGGTGAACCTGTGCTAATGTATCGACCTTACTTGGACTAATACATACTTTTCATTAAACCCCCTGCAAGCATCCGCAACTACAGGAAAGCGATTAAGACATAAACCTAACCACAGCCTTAAACTTTGAGATCCTACACTCCCTTATGCAAAGGTGTCCTAATGGGAGTTCAGGTTTCTGTCACTCCGGCAACCCCACGATTAATAGCCAAATACACAATGCATTCCCCTAGGCCCATAAATGGTGAGGTATCATGTAGTCGACATTCACATGACACCACTAGAACAATAGCACCACAACTTAAATACTAAACCATTGAATAATATCTCAACACGAATCCACTACTAACAACATGACTTCTCCCATTTCCTCAAGAACTAAACGAACTACTCACGACACATCATATGGATCAAGATCAAAGATGATATGGTGATGGATAACAATCTGAACATAAACAATAATCCAATGGTTCCACTCACAAGCATCAACTACAATAGTAATCAACACCGAAAAAGTTTCCCCTAAGATCTATGCAAGTATTCAACTCAATTGTTACAGCAGGATGGAGTGGTGATGATGGTGTTGGTGGATATGATGGTGTGGATGATGATGATGATGATCCCGATGAAGCCTAGCTTGATGACGGTGTTGATGGCGAAGATCTCCCCTCTCCGGGAAGGAATTTCGTCCACAGAAATCTGTCTGCCAGAGAGCTCTTTCTCTCTCGGTGTTTTCTGCCCGCAGAGGTGGCGGAAATCTTTCTGTGGTCGCTCTCCTGGTATTAGGGTTCTGAGAGGAAGATATAGGCGAGAGGGCAGAGTCGGAGGTCGGCCAGGTGGGCTACACCCACCCTAGGCGTGGCCCCGGGGGGCCTGCGCCTGGGGGGGTGTGGGCCCCCTGTGGCCCAACTCTGCCTCCCCTTCTGGCTTCCTTCTTCTCGGAAAATTTAATTTTCCATGATTTTTCTGATCTTCGCGAAATTGCATCAAAACACCTCTTTTTCCATCAGAATCCTGACTCTGGCAGTTCATCCTCCAAGAATCATCCAACATGCAAAAACAGAGGAAAAGACATAAGTAACACCTCATAATAAGACACATATCAATGAATAGAGTCAAATTATGATATAGAATGGTGATGCAAATTGGATGTATCAGCTCCCCCCAAGCTTTGACCTTCGCTTTTCCCCAAGCAAAAACTGAGCTTAGTAAACATGTCCACAGGTTTATGGAGTGAAGTGTCGATCAAATAATACGAACAAGAAGCATCGCACTTACCATTACACAACTCATAGAAGAAAGCAACTCACCATTATATAACTTAGCTTGCAACAAGTACATGAGTCACAATAGAGATGCATAAAGGTCAATCATAATTGGAATTAACAAACTTTGTTCTTGGTCAGAGAACAGTTGGCAAACAGTTTCACAAAAAGCTTTTGTAGAATTTTTCACAACAGGAGTACTCTTTGCTCAAACAAAAAGATTTTTCACAATGATGGCTTTCAAAGTAATACTCAATAGATAAGAGTCTTGTGCAAACAAGGAATATAAAGAACATGATTGAATAAATCATCATATGAATGCTTGAAACACAACAACTCAAATGCTTGATGGATATAGAGAGGAAGTAGGTTTACTGATTCAACTTAGAAATAGGAGAAAGGTCCCTTCGTAGAAGGAAGCAGGGATTTCAAGTTCATAAAGAGCTTCCAAAAGTTTATGGTACTTACTAGCTTTGAGCCCTCATTGCCCCTATCATAAGCATCTTGAGATGATTAAGGTTAAAGTGAACAAAGATGAATATATGCTTGTCGAAATATAAGTTGGCAATCTCATGTCCCTTGAGTACGAGGGCCGCTCCCCATGCTACTCAACTTTAGTTATCGGTAAGTTCTTGTCATTGTAAGTACATGTGTATCATAAAGAACCGCCAACGGGGTACCCCTTGCACATGATACAAGAGCTATCCCATAATCAAAATGACAAGGCAAGCAGAGAGTGAGCATCTCAGCGATCTTTTTAATTGCTATTTGCATAGGTTTTTATTGAGGATGCTTCACAGAATAATCACTATGGTTATGCTGCAAGTTTCCACCATGATTATGCATGGCTTAGGCTATCGGCCCAGGAGTTTCTCTAACACACATACATAACTCCATGGACTTACAAGCTCCCCTTTTATTTCACACCGACGACATCCGCAAACAAAAGAGCATGATATCTACTGGATATGTATCCATAAGTGTTGAAAGTGTTCCCCGTGACAGCACGGTTCTTCTAATCCCAACGTATAGATGCAAGCATGTACAACTTCGATGAAAAATTGGTTCAAGTCTATTAGGGGCAAGCAAATAAGGTGTGGCATCAAGTTCGTGAGAGCTTTACTAACTAGTTTTCACATAACAAAATGATTTTTATTTTGAAAGATAAATGAAGCTTGAGAATTTGCTTGGAATAGCAATAATGCTAATAGGTAGATATGGTGGACACAAATGGCACATGTTTGGTTCAAAGGGATTGGATGCATGAGAAGTAAGCCTTCTCAAAAGAGGTTTTTGGCTAGCAAGGCTAGGTAGCAAGCAAAAGAGTTGAAAGAAACAAGCAAACCTACAAGTGATAAAGCCAAACATGTAATCCTTGAAGGCAAAAAAGATCTTAACTAAAGAATACTAAGCTTATGAGCCAATCAAGAAAGAAAAATAAATGATACAAAATACCTGTAAGTTTTTTCTTTTTCCTTTCAAACCTCAAAAACTGTTGCAACTGACGAGAGCTCGGTTTGCCAAAACCAATTTAGATCTACTTGATGCTCCCAAAGTGGTGCCAATACTGATCAACAAGATCAATCATATAATAGAGATTGCAAAATAAAATAAGAAGTGCAAAAAAGTAAAAGATGAAACTTCTCATTAATATTCCATAAAGGTACTCACACCAAGGGATACATAGATAATCAACTAAAGGAGAGATACTTCCACATGCAAACCAACCTATAAGATAACTCCTCTACCAAAGATACGAATCCACTAAAAAAGGTAAAAGATAAAAGATAATGATGTGATACCATGGCACTCCCCCAAGCTTGGAACAAGCCAAGGGGATGCCAAACCTGATGAAGAATTACTCCTTTGGTGGTGGTGGTGTTCTCTTGTCATCATCAAACTTCCATGGCAAAGGTTCCCCATCCAAAAGGGACGTCCTGGTTTCCACAATCCTGAAACTAGCAGCAGAGCTTATGGGATTAAATCTAGCCTCATACTCACAGTTTTGGTATTGTATGTCATAGAGTTGTGCTTGTAGTTGGTTGGTGGTCTGACGGAGTGAGAATATTTCGTCTCGAAGCTCAGCAACTTCCTCTGTGTTCTTGGTGATGAGTTCTGAACTTATATTATGGATGATATCCACCTCGTGTTCTGCCATCTTCTTGTACCTGAAAACTTCATGTTCCAATGCTTCCATCCTATCTTCCAGATTGCCCTCTCCTTTAGGGCCTTGAACTTATTTCATCTGCACCTTCCCATCCTTGAGAATCAAATCCTGGGATGAATCCTCAACTCATACATGTATGGGTTGATGACATCCGTGGAGGAATCCTCCATGGGCGATCCAGAGGAAGAATTGTGGCTCCAAAACTGAGAATTTGCCTGACAGAAACAGATCGAAACAGAAACACGACGAGAACACGATACAAGATTATCGGGAGACCCGGGGGGTATATATTATGAAGTTTCAATGCATAAGGAAGGTACTGGTACAAAAATGAGACGGAATCGGAGCTCGGGGGCTCACACCCCCTCTAGGCGCGGCCAACTGGGGCCCGCGCCTGGGGTGGGTTGGCCACCCCGGCTTCCGTTTCCTCCTCTATTTCTTTTCGTAACCTTCCGTATGTAATAGAAACATCAAAAATATAAAAAGATAGGGCTTTCACGAACCTTCTGTTTTCACCACTTTTACCTATTCAAAGATGGACTCTGCAGATTCTGGTGTTTGGTTTCTGATGAATTCTTCTGGAGTCACCATTTGAATAATATCAGCATCTTCATTATAAGAATCTCCAGAAATATAATGTTTTATTCTTTGACCATTCACTACATGTGTTGTGTCATCCTTTAAAGAAGATATTTTGATAGCACCTGGACGATATACTTCCTTAATAACAAAAGGTCCTTCCCATTTTGAGAGTAGTTTCCCTGCAAAAAATCTGAGACGAGACCTATACAAAAGAACTTTCTCACCAACATGGAACTCCCTTTTGAGAATTCTCCTATCATGCCATATTTTTACTTTTTCCTTAAAGAGTCTAGCATTTTCATACGCTTCACTCCTCCACTCATCTAAATTACTCAAATCAAGCAATCTCTTCTCACCAGCAAGTTTGAAATCTCTATTCAATTCTTCCACTGCCCAATAAGCTTTGTGTTCTAATTCTAAAGGCAAGTGACAAGCTTTCCCATAGACCATTTTGTAAGGAGACATCCCCATAGGATTTTTATACGTAGTTCTATAAGCCCATAAAGCGTCATTCAACTTTTTAGACCAATTTTTCCTAGATCTATTAACAGTCTTCTGCAAGATAGATTTAATTTCCCTATTGGAAAGCTCTACTTGCCCACTGGTTTGGGGGTGATAAGCTGAAGCAATTCTATGGTTAACATCATATTTAGCGAGAGTTTTCCTAAAACCACCATGAATAAAATGAGAGCCTCCATCAGTCATGAGATATCTAGGCACACCAAACCTAGGAAAAATAACATCCTTCGGCATTTTTAAAGATGTCTTACCATCATCGCTGTTTGTAGGTATGGCTTCTACCCACTTTGTAACATAGTCAACAACAACAAGAATATGAGTGTACCCTTTTGAAGGAGGAAAATGACCCATGAAGTCAAATCCCCAACAATCAAAAGGTTCGATAACAAGAGAATAATTCATAGGCATTTCATTGCGTCTATAAATGTTACCAATTCTTTGACATTCATCGCATCATAAGCCAAACTTCCTTGCATCCTTGAAAAGTGTAGTCCAATAAAATCCAGATTGTAAAACCTTTTGTGTAGTCCTATCTCTAGCATGATGTCCCCCATAAGCACTGCCATGACATTTCCTCAATATCTCTTATTGTTCAAATTCTGGAACACGTCTCCGCATAATACCATCCACTCCTTTATATAAATGTGGGTCATCCCAAAAGTAATGCCTTAGATCATAAAAGAATTTCCTTCTTTGATGGGCTGTAAAGGTTGGAGGCAAATACTTGGAAACAATAAAGTTAGCATAATCAGTATACCAAGGACTCTCATGCGGACTTACCCTTATTGCAGCCAACTGCTCATTTGGAAAACTATCATTAACAGACAAAGGGTCAAAGGAAATGTTTTCCAAACGAGATAAATTGTCAGCAACAGGATTTTCAGCACCTTTCCTATCTACAATATGCAGATCAAACTCTTGTAAAATCAACTCCCATCTAATTAGCCTAGGCTTAGCGTCCTTCTTTGTCATAAGGTACTTAATAGCAGCATGATCAGTATGAATAGTGACCTTTGAATCAAC
Source organism: Avena longiglumis (assembly GCA_030063025.1). Lineage (NCBI taxonomy): Eukaryota > Viridiplantae > Streptophyta > Magnoliopsida > Poales > Poaceae > Avena > Avena longiglumis. The sequence continues at coordinate 440,520,955 of CP125973.1, read as the reverse complement.
AATATAGGGTCTAAACTTATCACGGACAAAGATTACAACTAAGAACTATTTTTTAGTAGTAGCATAATTCTTTTGAGCAGCATCTAGAGTCTTGCTAGCATAATGAATAACATTCAACTTCTTATCAACATGTTTCCCAAGGACAGCACCCACAGGAAAATCACTAGCATCACACATTATTTCAAAAGGTAGACTCCAATCAGGTGGTTAAACAATAGGAGTAGTAGTCAAAGCTTTCTTCAAAGTTTCAAAAGCTTCCTTACAATCATCATCAAAAACAAAAGGTACATCTTTCTAAAGAAGATTAGTAAGGGGCTTTAAAATTTTGGAGAAATCTTTAATAAACCTCCTATAGAAACCAGCAAGACCAAGGATACTGCGAATACCTTTTATATCTGTAGGGAAAGGCATCTTCTCAATTGCTTCAATTTTGGCTATGTCAACTTCAATGCCTCTTTCAGAAATTTTGTGTCCAAGAACAATCCCTTCATTAACCATGAAATGGCAGTTCTCCCAATTAAGAACAAGGTTGGTTTCTTCACATCTCTACAAAACTTTATCAAGGTTGTGCAAATAGTTATCAAAAGAAGTTCCATAGACGGAGAAAATACATCTCTGAAAGGTAGCAGAAGCATTACATAAACCAAAAGGCATACTCCTATAAGCATAAGTGCCATAAGGACAAGTGAAAGTGGTTTTCTCTTGGTCTTGTGCTTTCACAACAATTTGAGAGAACCCATAATACCCATCAAGAAAACAAAGTGAGTCTTTTTAGACAACCTCTCAAGAATTTGATCAATAAAGGGCAAAGGATAATGATCTTTCTTAGTAACTTTATTAACCTTTCTAAAATCAATGCACATCCTATACCCAACCACTACTCTTTGGGGTATAAGCTCATTATTTTCATTAGGCACAACAGATATTCCCCCTTTCTTAGGAACACAATGAACAGGGCTAACCCATTGGCTATCAGCAATAGGGTAAATAATGCCACCATCAAGGAGTTTTAATACCTCATTTCTTACCACATCCTTCATCTTAGGATTTAGACGGCGTTGGTGCTCAACAACTGATTTTGCATCAGGTTCTATATTAATAGCATGCTGACATATAGTGGGACAAATTCCTTTTAAATCATCAAGAGTATAGCCCATAGCTCCTCGGTGTTTCTTCAGTATCTCCAATAACCTATCTTCTTCCTTTCCTGAAAGTTTAGAACTAATAATAACAGGATAAACTTTCTTATCATCAAGATAAGCATATTTAAGATCATCAGGTAAAGGTTTTAATTCGAAAACAGGGTCCCCTTTAGGTGGTAGTGTGGTACCCAAATCTTCCACAGGTAGGTCATGCTTAAGTAACTCAGGCTGACGAAGGAAAACCTCGTCAATCTCATTTCTTTCCTTCATGAAGACATCGCTTTCATGATCTTCCATGAACTGCTGCAAGGCATTGTTAGGAGCAAGAGAAATGGAAGAAAGTTGTTCAACCCTGAAATCCTCATTAGGCAGTTCATTTTCATAAGGAGTTTTAGCGAATTTGGAAAAATTAAACTCATAAGACTCTCCATCAAACTTAGTCAAAAAAAATTCCTTCCTACAATCTATGATAGCCCCACAAGTATTCAAGAAGGGTCTACCAAAGATAATAGGATAGGTTTTACTAGCTTCTTTACCAAGTACTAGAAAATCAGCAGGATATTTAATCTTACCACAAAGAACCTCCACATCTCTTACAATACCAATGGGACAAACTGTCTCTCTATTAGCAAGGTGCATAACCACATCAATGTCCTCAAGCTCACAAGGACCAATTTCATGCATAATTTCCCTGTAAATCTCATAATGTATAGCACTAGAACTAGCACCAATATCACATAAACCATAATAGAAATGATCACCAATTTTAATAGAAAGCACAGGGATACTAGTTTTTCTAGCTTTTCTAGGATGGGAGACAATATTAGAAGCGTCTTCACAGAAGACAATGTGATCATCCTCTATATTTTTATTGACAAGATCTTTCACAATGGCTACCACAGGTTCAACACTTATTTGCTCATCGGGCTCCACAGTTTTCTTTGTACTTTTTCTAACCACATTAGCTATGATAGAACTTTCCTTTACCTTAGCAGGAAAAGGGATTTTCTCAACATAAGGTTCAGGAAAAATAGGATCAACAGTACAAACTTCTATGCCAGCAGAAGCATGGGTAATAATGTCTTTATAAGGAGCATGGTACTTGTCCCACTCTTTTTTGGGAATTTCAATATAAGAGGCAAAGGCCTTAATACATTTCGCAAGAACTTGAGGATCAAGACCATACTCATTACTAATATCACGAAAGTCATCAGTTCCCAGAAAAGATTTTATGCATTCGTAATCATAGTTTATACTTGACTTTCTTCCTTTGTCATTCTCCCTAGCTTCAGTGTTCTCTTGAATACGGTCTAGGAGATCCCATTTAGATTCTTCCTTTATACGTGTGAATGATCTAGCACAAGAAGCATCTAGTAAATCTTTATCATGAAGAGAAAGCCTAGCATAAAAGTTATTGATAATAATATTGTTAGGGAGTTCATGAATAGGACATTTAAGCATTAGTAATTTCAATCTCCCCCAAGCTTGAGTTGTACTCTCTCAATCACGAGGCCAAAAGTTATATATCAGATTCCTATCCTTATGAATTTCACTGGAAGGATAGAATTTAGAATAAAAGAGAGATGTTATTTCCTCCCATTCCATGGATTGTCCATTCTTCAGCAGCTTATACCATTCTTCAACTCTCCCTTTCAAGGATATAGAGAGTAACTTCTTCTTCACCTTTTCAGTTGTGATACCTGCACACTTAAACAACCCGCATAATTCATGGATAAAAAGCAAGTGATCACCAGGATGGACAGTTCGATCCCCTAAATAATAATTATCCATAACACGATCAACAATACTTGTAGGTATCTTAAAAGAATCTATCTCAATAGGTGGTGGTTCATCTACTACCCTAACAGTGGTAGTAGTTTTCCCAAACAAAAACCCAAGTGGGTTATCCATATTGGAAACAAAGTAACAAACAAAAATAAAAAGCAATACTCACAGTAGAAGTTTTGTTTACCAGTTCCACTCTTCAATAGCGCTTCACTCACCAGCAACGGCGCCAAAAATAGTCTTGATGACCCACAAGTATAGGGGGTGTATCGTAGTACTTTTGATAAATAGGAGTGTCGATCCCAACGAGGAGCAGAAGGTGTTGACTAGTAGTATGGAGCAGGAAATCTCTGTAAATACTTAGCAAACGGATTTTTAGGGGTTTTCTGATAAAGCAAAGAAACAAAGTGCAAGTAGTAAAGACAACGAACAAACGCAGAAAGTGGCCCAATCCTTTCTTAGCAAAGGACAAGCCGGTGGCAATACTTATAAGGACCAAACGTTCTCGAGGACACATGGGAATTTTGTCAAGTGCTTTCGCTTCAAAGGGATGAGTAGTCTTCTTTGGTGTTGTAAGTGTTGTGTGGGTGAACCTGTGCTAATGTACCGACCTTACTTGGACTAATACATACTTGTTATTAAACCCCCTGCAAGCATCCGCAACTACATGAAAGCAATTAAGATATAAACCTAACCACAACCTTAAATTCTGAGATCCTACACTCCCTTATGCAAAGGTGTCCTAACGGGGGTTCAGGTTTCTGTCACTCCGGCAACCCCTTGATTAGTAGCCAAATACACAATGCATTCCCCTAGGCCCATAAATGGTGAAGTATCATGTAGTCGACGTTCACATGACACCACTAGAAGAATAGCACCACAACTTAAATACTAAACCATTGAATAATATCTCAACACAAATACACTACTAACAACATGACTTCTCCCATGTCCTCAAGAACTAAACGAACTACTCACGAGACATCATATGGATCAAGATCAAAGATGATATGGTGATGGATAACAATCTGAACATAAACAATAATCCAATGGTTCCACTCACAAGCATCAACTACAATAGTAATCAACACCGGGAAAGTTCCCCCTAAGATCTATGCAACTATTCAACACAATTGTTACAACGGGATGGAGTTGTGATGATGGTGCTGGTGGAGATAATGGTGTGGATGATGATGATGACCCCGATGAAGCCTAGCTTGATGACGGTGTTGATGGCGACGATCTCCCCTCTCTAGGAAGGATTTCCCCTGGCAGAAATTTGTCTACCGGAGAGCTCTTTCTCTCTTAGTGTTTTCCGCTCCGAAAAGGCGACGGAAATATTTTTATGGTCGCTCTCCTGGTATTAGGGTTCTAAGAGGAAGATATAGGCGAGAGGGCGGAGTCGGAGGCGGGACAGATGGGGGGGGGTATGGGCCCCCTTTGGCCCAACTCCGCCTCCCCTTCTGGCTTCCTTCGTCTTTTGGGAAAATATAATTTTCCATGATTTTTCTAGCATTTTTCTGATCTTCGCGAAATTGCATCAAAACACCTCTTTTTCCATCAGAATCCTGACTCCGGCAGTTCATCCTCCAAGAATCATCCAACATGCAAAAACATAGGAAAATACATAAGTAACACCTCATAATAATACACATATCAATAAATAGAGGTAAATTATGATATAGTATGGTGATGCAAATTGGACGTATCAGTCAGCTGGTGCCACGTGTACATGATACACGGAAAATCCCAAACCACGTCACGCTACGCGGCGCTGAGCGATGGGTATGCCATAGTGACAGGAGTAACTGCGCCGCCGTCACTATGTAGTCAGGATTTGAGACAAAATTTGAGGCAAGCAATCATGATTACAGCCTGTTAGTGACTAAGGCAAATATAAAAAGCCCAGAGTGACTCGGCAACACCAAAAATGACTCGGCATGGGACAAGAAGACCGCACAAAGTCAAAAACAAGACTCGGAAAGATCAAGATAGACTCGGCAAAGATCGAGATTATGCCAAATAGAGCGTCCTGCATAAGAAATGCAATGAGAAAACAGAAGTTCCAAATACGTTAATGGAACTTGGAGACGCCTAACAACAAAACTGCTAGGCCTCACCAGCTTCGTGGACTAATGTCGGGGGGGGGGGGTAACCCCCAGTAGGGTCATAAGGGGTAAATAATTGCCCAGCTTGAGTTATGCCGAGTCAAAGAAATCACTGGTCGGGACTTAGCGACCGGGATACGAAGCTTATGTGTGGCCAACATAATAAGTGAAAGGATGCAGATGTCTCCTAGAGGGGGGTGAATAGGCGGTTTAAATTTTTTCCGAGAGTGGCTCAACAAAGGCGGAATTAAACTAGCATTTACTTTGTTAAGCACAAAACCTATCACAACTAGGGTTCACCTATTTGCACCAACTACTTATGCTAAGCAAGACAAGTAACTATGTGATAACAAGATATAGAATTCAAGCACGAAGGATATCACAAAGTAATGTGCATAAGTAAGAGCTCGGGTATAGAGATAACCGAGGCATGCTGAGACAACGATATTTTACCGAGTTCCTCCCAACATGGAGTACATCTCGTTTGGAGAGGGGGTGGTATCAAACCACCAACGCCACAAATAGGCCTCCCTTATTCTCCTGTGAATCTCACCCCAACGGGATTGATCCACACTTCCACTATCAGTGCACTTATCGGTGGCAATCTGGAACCTCTCACAAGGTTGGGGCACTTCTCCACAACTTAATTGGAGGCTCCCAACAAACAAGCTTGGGGAAAGATCCACAACTTAATTGTAGGCCCCAAGTAATCCAATAACCTGCAAAACCACCAAACCGTCTAGGGTTCCAAGAACCCAAGAGTAAAAAGCTTCTCACCTTTCACTCAATCGAATCCTCACCGAGAACGCAAACCGATGCACCAAATGCAATGGCAAGAACACAAGAAGTGCTCAAATCCTTCTCTCCCAAATTCCACCAAGGCTACAAAATCTTGTGGGGGAATAAGATAGGAAGAACAATGGAGGAAATCCACAAAAGACACTAAGATCTAGATCCCAAGAAGTTCCCCTCACTTAGAGGAGAGATTGATAGGTGGGATTGTAGATCTAGATCTCCTTTTTCAAATCCCTAAAATATATGCAAGAATAAAGGGAGGGATTGAAGGGGAGCAAGCTCAAGAGGGTCAAGAATGGAGGAGAAAGTTTTAAAACTCGAGCAATGTCCATTGGCGAAGAAGGGCCCTTTTATAGGCCCACAGATTTCTGACCATTTTCTGCCCGTTGGGGACCAGTCAGACCGGAGACTCCGGTGTGCAGACCAGAGACTCCGGTCTACACCGGAGATTCCGGCCAACCTCCAGACCACCTATCAGACTGTCCCAGCGCTTTTGGGAACCAAGTGGACCAGAGACTCCGGTCTAGCCACACCGGAGACTCTGGTCTGAGGCATGGACCGGAGACTCCAGTCAGTCTCCGGACCACCCATCAGACTGTCCCAGGTTGAATTCTAGAGACCCCTCCGGGGACTCCTGGGGAAACTCCGGACCACACCGGAGACTCCGGTCTGGACCAAATAAGAGGCAAACTTCAAATGGCGATATATAGAGTTTGGAAACTCCGATTTACCCGAAACCAATTTTTTTTGGAAAGAGGACAACAAGAGCTACCCAAAATATTGGATACCACCAAGTGAGAACATTTCATGTATTATAATGTGAGATACCTCCCTTGGTGATAAACCGAAAAACCTTAAAGATAAAAAATGCAATATGATATAAAAGGGAAATCCGTTTTTGATGAACTAGAGCTTATTATGAATATTATCAGAAGCTCTAGAACCTCACATGGATAAGATCCAAATAACAACCAAGAAAGTATGATGCTAAGTATGGAAAGATTTGAGCTCTCTCTAAAATATATGATCGAGTTACTCACTTGAGAGCCCCTCTTGATAGAACGGTTATCTATCCTATAAACCGGTCTCTCCAACTAACACTACGAGACCGGTAAGAAGGAAACCCTATCACTATCATACCTTTGCCTTGCGCATATTCTACTTGATCTTGATGTAGACGATCTTGTCCTTCTCAAGATCATATTCCACTTGATCTTGATATAGACGATCTTGTCCTTCTCAAGATGGAACACCTTTCTTGATTGCTCTCACACGCACTCGCTTGATGAAGACTTGCAAGTTTCTCCCTCATACGACATGGAGAAACCTTTACTTTGATCTTGTCTTCATTGATCCATGGTCACCGAGGATGGCAAGCATCAAACATAAGATCTTTTATAAATGGCACATTTTAAGCTTGCACAACACATCTTCTTCTCATTTCATCGACCTTGAAGCCAACACATGCTCCAAGAGATGCCAATGGACAAATCCTACAAGTGCAACTTAATACACATATTAGTACATAAAAGATTGTCACACATGGGGCCCACATGTTCTTTCAACTACATATTTAGAGAGGCCAGCGAAATGTTGGAGTGTTTTTCGGAAAATAGGAGTAGGAATAGAGTCATTGTAAGCTACATCTTGGACCATCTATATTTTCTACAAGAGAATTATTCTATATTATTGGGCCTCAAATAATACACTAATATGGGAACACAAGAAAAATCGTGGGTTAGGCCCCTTCATCATGGGGCCCGGGGCGAGTGCCCCTCTGCCCTGCCCTATGGGTCGGCCCTGATTGTGCCAAGACGGATCCCCCAGCCTCTGTGTTGTTGAAGGCACCATCATGGCTATGGCTCGCATCCATGGATGTAGGTTATGCGAGCAGGGGTGGCATCTAGGTGGAGTGGAGGAAGAGATTGTGCACGGGTCTCTAATTAGACTGACTTGTGTCGCTGACATGGTGGGCCAGTATATAAAATCCAACGTGACGTCCTAGTTATCGGCGCCTCATGTTCGCTCCCGTGGGTAGGGGTCGGCACGTGAGTCACTACAAGAAATATCTCCAATTGCAACGGTTTGGCCCGTTGAGCGTCATAGAAGGCGCCTCTTTCACGAAGAATTTCTTCACTCTATCGTGACCGATAGTAAAAATTTTGTTTCCATTTTTGCGGACCTCTACTACGATGAAATCGCTAAAAACATGAAAAAAGCTCGACGGACGCGTGCTAGAGGCAAGATTTCCAGTTTCTCGCGTGATGTTGACTCGCCAAAATCTTTTGAGGCGTGTGGGTCCCAGATGTCAGTGTCTCTAGCGGACCATACTTTTCGGTTATGTCTTTCTGATTTGTACTTAATAATGTTGCTTGATACATCTGACGTTTAGTCAGGCTGTTGGGTCCTGCTTGTCAGCCTCTTATTAGAAGAAAAGTGTGTATGAATGGATTTTTTCTTTGCTCGGGCTACCCAGTTTTGGACTTGATAACGATGCTCAATGCACATGTCGTTTAGTTATACTGTTGGGTCCCACATGTCAGCCTCTCATTAAAAGAAACGTGTGCATAATAAAAAAAATCTTGGCTTATGCCTTCTTCATTTGAAATTGATAACGTTTTTCGATGCATCTGCCATTTAGTCAGGTTGTTGGGTCTCACATATCAGTCTCTCACTAAAAGAAACGTGTGTATGGATGGATTTTTTCCTTCACTCGCACTATCCTGTTTCGAACTTAATAATAATGCTCAATGCATTTGTCGTTTAGTTAGTCTGCCAGGTCTCACGTGTCAGCCACTTATTAGAAAAAATGTGTGCATGATGAAATGTTTTTCTTGGCTCGTGTCTTCCTGATTTGAACTCGATAACGCCGAGATCATCGATAATTGTTCGAGGTAAACTTGGATGGTAGCACGTGCGTGCAGATGAACAAGTCCTTTTTGAAGTGGTCATTCGCTAAGAATATGGGTGACACGGTGGTCCTGTCCCTCTCCACCCTCACCTTGGTCACCCCCACGGTTGACTAGGGGGAAACTTTAACTGCCCCACCCAATTCCCACCCTACCACGTCGTCACTACCGGCGCACGCCACCGGGAAAAGCCCGTGTGGTGCTGGCGGCTGTCGAGATGCCAAGTTCTCGCACTTGAGGAGTACAACGTGGGAAAATTCTGACCTGGTGGGGGCAAACTGGAGTGATAGATCCAAGATGCCCGACGCGATGGGCCGGCGAGCCATGGTAGTGGAAATCCTTATGGTGGAGGCAACAGAACTCAGTCGCATTGGCGTCTGCTTCGTGTGAGCGGCAGTAGCAAAGTCGATTGCTTCTTCTCTGGTTTGCGTGATGGTTTTGGCGACAACATGAGCCTAGTGAGCTTCTCTAATGGCGGATACCCGATATCGGGCGCAGAGGCAGAGCTTGTCATGGCCATGGAGGCGGCGGCGAGGTGGGTGGTCGGTAGTTTGATATAGATTTTATTTTGGCTATTAGATTGGATGTCGCAAAAGAGACATGCTTCTGATACCATGTAAAGTTTTGGAAGTGTTCTTCTCGGTGGAGATCACCAAGCCTCTCACGTATATGTTGCGGTACTGACCGTACAAGGAGATTCCATGAAGGATACGGGGACTATACCGACTCATACACCATCGGTATAACCTGATACACGATACAAGATCTAATTCTAACAGTAGCAGCGCCGGAACAGAGGGGCGGCGCGGTGGTGGCAGCCATGACCCCGATGGCCCAAATATGGGTCCTCAAGCCCCATCTGGGCCTGGGAAGGTTGGCCTATCCAATACGCCAACACCCTATGGTGTAGGTTGTGGTGGTGTGGTGTAGAGAAGGAGGGTAGCGACGGCGGTGGCCTATATGCTGAAGCCTGTTGGCAAGGAATTTATGGGCCTAGGCCTGGTGTGTTCCTGCTGCCGAGTGCGGTCGGCACCCACGTTGGTGGTGGAGGATGTCCATCGGGTGGTTCTTATAGAATTACGGAATATTAATTGTATTGATATTGCAAGAGGTGATTACATCGTGAGCCCTTGGACTGTTTATATATTACTAGAAGACATGGGGGAAAGAAGACTACTAGTGATAGAATTGGATTACAAACTTAAACTACCAAATATAGTCCAAACCGTGATATACTCTAACACTCCCCCGCAGTCGGATTGGTAGTGACACAAACGTTCTGACTGGTAGTGACACAAACGATGCAATCCGATCTATGATTGGCGAAAGAAGAAGAAACGCCGGTCAAGCGGCCGGCGAGAAAATTTTGGCGAAGTAAGATCTAATCTACTATTGTACGGGCCCCGGTGGAGAAGGATCTCCCCAGGGGCGGCGCGACGGAAGCGGTGGTGGCTAAACCCTAGGACAAGGAGCGACACGCTCTGATACCATGTAGAATTGCAGAATATTAACTTTATTGATATTGCAAGAGATGATTACATCGTGAACCCCTTGGCTGTTTATATAGTACTAGAAGACTTGGGGGACAAGAAGACTACTAGGATAGATTGGATTATAAACTTAAACTACCAAATATAGTCCAAACTCTGATATACTTTAACAGTTTTGTTGCTTCCGCATTCCGGTTCCAACCTTCCTACCTCCTCAGATTTACGGGTTACACGATGGACCTCACTGCATGGGTGAGAGTTCATAGATGTCGGGACGGCGACCCTGGAAGGTGGAATGCACATGCGTAGCGGCGGTGATGGCCGTCTCTTGGGACCATGATGACGTCGAGGAGTGGGCGTCAGGGCTCCTGGTGTCGATGGCGTCTTGGTGTGGTCAGTGCCCAGATCGCGTGTTAGAAGTTGGCTTGCGGACGACTCGTAGTCTGAGGTACCAAGAGCGGCGAGGTTTTTTTTTGGCGAAATCCTAGCGCTCCGAGGCCAACTACGGCGACGGCTCGGATGTTGTGACCCTCTACCTCTCAGCATTAGGGCTCCAGGTGAAAAGTCTAGACCTCCGTAGTCTTGGCAACTGTGGTGTTTCTGCGTTGTTACCTTCTTGGGAGCGTTGTCATGAAAGAAGAGTTTTTCTTGTTTGTCTTTGATCCGCTTGTAGGAGGAATTCATCATCAATATGAGAAATTCCTTATTATTGTATGTATCAGCTGGGCCGTTTGCTTTATTTATAAACTGGGTGAGAACATCTTTAGAAGAACTTCTTCTTTGTGCTAATGTTGAACAAGTTTTTGGCCCGTGATGTATAGATGAAGGGAAAGCTTTTGCGAAACCTGATGCAAAGTGAATCAGTTGGTGAAAAATAATTGTACACACTGACTCAAAATTCAAATCTTAGTTCTATGAAGCAGCCGAGCTTCAATAATGTTGCTAGTATGTGCGTACTGATGTCGTAGCCTCGCAGGTAAAGAAAGCACCTGTGCAAAACGACGAGAAAAAAAGGACATTGTGTGCAGGAGTAGCATTCAAGTTGAAGCTGAGCAGAGACGACGATACGATACGCTGAAGCTCCAAAGGCTGCCACACCCTTCTTTCCCGCTGCTCTCTCACCTCTGCGCCTTCGCAGCCTTCTTCAACACCACGCTACCCATCCCACCCATCCAGTCCAGAGTTCCAGACCACGCTCCGCCCTGCCATTTCGATAGCCGTCCAGTCCTTGCCAAGATGGCGTCTCCTTCCGCGTCGCCCGCGCCGCCGCCGTCGTCGTCGTGGGTCATCCTAGGCAGCATCGCCCGCGTCTCCGGACCGGAGGACGGCGATGACGCCTCTGTCGCGCTCACGGCACCGCCGCGCGTCTCGATCCTCACCGTCTCCCCGCGCGTCTTTCCGGATCCCCCCACGCCCCGCTACTTCCCTTTCGTCCTCGCCGCCGACCCCTCCGGCCTGCTCCTCCTCCAGGCTAACCTGCGCTGCACCCCGACCCGTGAAGTCATCGACCGTCCCAACACCAAGTCTACCAGCTGGAAATTCGACAACCGGCGCTACTTCGTGCTCGACGCCACCACCTCCTCGGCGTTCCAGCTCCCAGACCCCCAGGAACCCATCCTGCACCAGGCCTACCTCGGCCTTGTTGTCTCCCCTGGCGGCGGCGGCCACTACGTCGTCGCGGAGCTCCAACCCATCATTGGCATGGATACGGCCACGCTCCTCTGCTTCTCTTCCGAGGTTGGCGAGTGGGTGGAGAAGCGCGTCCATTACCCGCTCGAGTCCCGGCCATGGGCTCCCATCTGCGTGCTCTCGCACCACGGGAGGCTCTGGTGGGTCGACCTCTCATGGGGCGTCATCACCTGCGACCCTTTCGCCGACGATCCAGTCCTGGGCTTCATCCCGTTCCCCAAGGAGAGGGTGCTCAGGTGTAGGGAGGGTTGGGGAGTCACCGACAAGTACCGCTACGTGGGGGTGAGCGGCGGCAAGCTGCGTTTCGTGGACACGTACACACGCGGCGGGGGCGCTCCCAAGGTCACCGTGTGGACGCTGGACGATCCAGACTCCATGGATTGGACGCTGGAGCACGAGGCGAGGTTTACAGAGATCTGGGCCGATGAGAGCTACCAGGCGACCGGACTGCCCAAGAAGATCCCCGTGCTGGCGCTGATTCACCCCAAGAAGCCCGACGTGGTCTACTTCTTCCTGGAAGAGCGCCTCTTCGGTGTTGATGTGCGTGCTCGCAGGGTCGTGGAGTGCCAAGTCTACGGGCTAGTTGCGCCGCCGAGCTGCTGCATCGCCAGCCGCTTCGTCCGGGCTTGGGAGCTGCCGCGGGCACTCTCCTCAGGTAATCTTGCCATCACCCCTTTCATTTATTCCCCTGCTTCTATGTCTGTTTTCCGTTGATATGAGTGTCTGCTGTATGTCCAAGTTTTCCCCTTCAAATCTAGCTTGCAATCATGTTCAATTGCTATATAAGTGTTGCACATGCCTTTTTCTAATGCCTCAAGAATACTGTTTTATCCTTGCCAGAAAAAGAATTCAGTTTTATTGACATTATGCAAGTTTCTTGCCTGTGGACGATGATGATCATTTTGTGATGCCCATATAACATGTGTACCCTATAGGCGTAGACCACTCCCGTTCCATCACTTCCGGTTCCCGCCAAAACTTAGCATCCTACTATGATCTGCACTTGAAACTTATCAGGCTACCATCATGTACCTAATTAAGTTCTCTCTATCTCAAGCTAGTTCTTCAATATTCTTCTCTGCCTGACAACTAGTTCATACATGGACTGCTTCAGGATAGTTTTGCACTGATATTTTGGCTTGGGGTGATCAAAATATGCATGTGACGATCATTCTAATCATGTCAATTGGTTGTATGACTTGTGGAGGCACGTAGATGCTTTGTAATCTTAAAAGATGGCTACTTTTTGCTGATGATTTATGATGGTGAGAAACTGAGAATGCAGTTACTAATAGAATGTGTGCAGAGGCCAGGTGGCTACTTTTCTCTGATGATTTTTAATGGTGGAGAAACTAAGAATGCAATTACTAATAGAATGTGTGCAGAGGCCGAGTGTAATGCTTAAACCTTTTTAAGTAATAAAGCGCTCTTTATCGAATGAAATATACTTGCTTCATATTCCCCTGTTTTTATGTTTGTTATCTTGATCAATAGTGTGTAATGCTGTATGTCCATTTTATTTCCTTCTAATTGACCGAGTTTGTATTGTGCATTATATGAGCAAATATAAATGCTGGCCCAAAAATATTGTTCTTCTAGATATTATGCTGGTCTCTTGCCTCTGGACTAGCTCGACTCTACCATTTTTAGTTTTCCTCTGAGCCTTTATCAATGTGATGGGATTCTCGAGTGTGATAGACTTACCATCTTTTCTTAAGTCTAAGTGTTCAGTGTTTGTCAAAATAGTTCATGCATAGAAGATTTCCAGATGGTTATGATCCACTACAGTGCTTAAATATGGCCACAGAGTGTCCAAAAACATTCTTGCTTTGGATCCATGATGGACGTGCCGATCATATACCAATTATGTTAACGGTGGTTGTATGGATTTTAGATGTGTGAAAATTGATGCTGAAGTCTTGGCAAGGGGGCGTTGTTATAAATGTGAGAATATCAGCTGTAATAGACAAGTAAATGGTTTGCTAGCGAGATATGTAAGCATATAGAGTTGTTTGGGTCATCAAAATAGTATTGATCGATCCTTGGCATATCCTGATTTGTTGAAAGGCTTTTAATTAATATCTCTTATCTTTGAAGGGAGCTGGTCTGATGGCATCAGCCTTGCTGAAGAAACTTACACACGACCGTACCAGCCATCACCAGGGGACTACCACTTGGTGGGAGATACCAGGCAGACATTCATAGGATGAGCCGGAGGAACAGGGAGCAAGTGTTTAGGGCTAACAGTCTCCTAGGTAAGCTCAGATCCCCCCAACGTAGTACCAGTATGATCTCGCCTCCCTAGCCTGCCCTGAACCACCACGCGGCTGCAGCAGTACTAATAATGTTCTTGTGTCAAAATTTCCTTTGATCCAGGTGGCAGGTGTGTGTAGTGGTGCTGAATTCAAGTTATGGACTGGGTGTTGTATCGGACATGATATATGGTCCCTCTTGATGGCATGCATAGGACTATCGGTCACTTTGTGTTTTATCTCTACTTGGATGGAAGACTTGTAATGGAAGTGTGTGACTTGGTTTCAGTGACCATTTGAACTGTGAAGCTGTGATCCTCTTAGGTTATTGGTTGCTGCTTTACTTTGCTGCATTTGGTCGGTGTTCCAAGCTTAGATTTGCTTTGTTGCTGTGTCGTGTTGGTTCGATCTAGCCATTCCATGTTCATCGTCACCTGGAGTGTAGGGCTGCACTTCCACGCGTTGTTTAGAGTTGAGTCGCTGCATGCAACTGTGCGGGGAAAAAGATTAAAATTCATCGAAGGTCATTAAACTTGGCATATACTATTGATATAGTAATTGAACTCAAGAATACGACTGTTACAGTCACTGAATACGGAGACATGTCCCACCGACGATCACCAGTAGCGATATACAAGGTGACATGGCGCTGGAGCACCGTGCCTTTTTATTTTTGCAAGAATTACCTCACAGAATAAACAAAATCACCCAACCTACTTCATATATATACTCATAAAAAAAAGACAGGTGTTCGTCCTCATCCCGATCATTCTGAGGTGGGTACTGCGGCAAGAAGGTATGGAGGCGATGCCGTGGTTGTGGGGCGAGACGGTGGTAGAGGCGAATTTCTTCCTCGTTCGGGTGGCGACATCCTTGATTGGAGCTCGGCCAGCGGTTCGAAGAGCCGGCGATGCCTCCTCATCGGCGTCCTGACGGCGTTCATCCTCCGGAGTACAGTAAGTAATCGCAAACTTGCTCATCCTCTGTGAAAAAACATGAATTTTTGAGGTGTTGTTAGGGTTTAGTAGTCGAATGCGACTATTGGGGTCGAATCTATACTAGAACATCATCTTTGCTAGTGGTTCGTATGGGGGTTTGCAGGGGTTTGTGTGGGGTTTTAGGTCTTAAATAAATGAGATTTGGTACTATTTGGGAGACGATTTTGATGTTTTTGTTTGTGGCAGGTAGTAATAGCTAGTATTTCTGAGTCGAAATCAACCATGTTTTTTAGTTGGACAAGGAGCTAACTGTAGCTATGTTGGTGGGTCTTCGGTGTGGTTTGATCATGCTGACAGTCTAACATTGACACGAAAGTTATTGAGGATGTGGTCGAGGATCTAGGTGTGATTTGATCAGGTTGACAGTAGTGCAAGGAAGTATGAAGATACACTACTTCATCCCCATATTGGCTATGAACAACAATGGTCTGAGACAAATTCGAGATGACCATGACTTAGATCAAATGGCAACCTTTGTTTCAATTGGCAAGCATTTTATCAGTGTTTACCTGGACCATGATGAATCAATAAGAAATGTTAACTCGGATGATGTAATTGAGTTTCCTTCTACTGATCTCGCTCCTATGATTAGCCCTATGAAACCTACAAGCGCTGATGTAGATGATGAGCTAGTTCCAATCTTCATTCTTCCAGCGGAGCAAGATGTAGGTCTCAAAAAGGAGGTACCGAGGACCAGAAGTAAGAAGAAGATTAATTACACCATTGGTCTAGATGAGGTTAAAGCTGAACCAGGTAGAAATGATGCAAAGTGTGGTGAAGATTCAGACTTTGATTTGGTAGATTCTGACTATGACATCACAGATGAGGATGATGACCTTTATGCTAACAATGCAGATGAGGATGAGGACAAAGTGAAGATGGATATCAATATCAACATAAAAGGAAAATAGAAGATAAAATGTGATGGAGAATCAGAAGATGAAGATTTGTGGGGTTCTGATTCAAAGGAGGATGGTGTTGACTTGAAGTTCAAATCTTTTAGAAGAGAAGATCTGGCCTCTCAAAATTTCTTCACTGGCTAGATATTTGAGTCTATTGACCTTCTCATGAGGGACATCAATGAATATAGTTGCAAGGAAAGGAGGAACATCAAGTTGCCTATTAATGATAAGAAGAGGGATAAATGCCAAGTACAATGGAAGTGAAAATTGTGGATGACACATGTGGGCTAGCTATGACAGCATGCCAAAGGCTTGGATGATTAAGAGGTATGATCATGTACACACTTGTGGCAGAAAGTGGAACGTAAGGGAATTTTTTGTTGATTTTGTAGCAGAGAAGTATCTGCAGTGTTTCAAGGCTGATCAGGACATGAACCTAAGAAACTTCTCAAGGATTATGCAGAAAGAATGCGGTATAACCCTACGTAGGAGTAAACTGTAGAGAGCCAGAGAGATTTCCATGAGGACAATCTATGGGGATGAACATGCACAATACATGATGTTGTTGGATTATGGGAATGAAATCATAAGAAGCAACCCTGGCAGTTCTTTGTTTCTTCCTCTTGATGATAATTCAAGGTTTAGAAGATGTTATCAGATCTTAGAGGCCCGTAAAATGGGATTTCTTCAAGGTTGCAAACCAATAATATTTGTGAACGGATGATTCATCAAAACAAGGTATATAGGTCAACTTCTATGTGTTGTAGGCATAGATCCAAATTTGCCTCTTCCCATTAGCCATTGGATGTTGTGGAAGTGGAAGATACAACAAACTAGGATTGGTTTCTGGAGACTCTAAAGAAGGATCTTGACATTGTCAACACAACCCGATGGACAATCATGTTAGATAAACAAAAGGGCCTAATTAATGTTGTTTGGGAACAATTTCTAAACTTTAAACATAGGTTTTGTGTGAGACACATGTGGTAGAATTTCCAATAGCTTTCAGATGAGAGGTTTGTGGCTGCACATCAACTGATTACATTGTTGACCTCCTCTGTCACAAATTCACATGCAAGAGGTGGGGAAAATGTGGGATATACCTTGCCCACATGCAATCTCATGCATTAGGGCTGATGACAAGAACCGTGTTCTTCATGTCCACAACTGCTATTCGGTAGAAATGTACAAAAGGGCATATGTGAATATTGTATATCCATGTAAGGATAAGACGGAGTGGGAAAAGATTGATGGACTAGTTATTATTCCACCTAACTACCAAATACATGTTGGGAAGACTAGCAGATGTAGAAGGAAAGCTCCACATGAAGTGGATTAAAAGGTGGAGGGAAAAGAATGTCTAGACATGGTGTCATTATGCATTGTTCATATTGTGCTGAGCCTGATCACAAAAAATTAGGATGCAAGTATATAAAAGTTGCACTGCATCCACCTAATGCAGCACATGTGCCCCCAACCACCTAATGTAGAACATATGCCTCAATAGGTAATATTGCTTATCTCTAAATATTCATTCTCTCTGAATATTGCTTAACTCTGAATATTCCTTCTCTCTGAATAGTGCTTATCTCTGAATATTGCTTGTCTCGGGATCAACCACCACATGATAACCATGTAAGTTCCACAAGTGTTGATGATCCTGCTAAGCATGTCTTAGAGGCAGCCTCCTAGAGACATAACCACAAGGTCAATCCCTGAGTCTACATTCATCAATGATACCCAATGCAGCATGATCCAACATGAAGCTAGAGCAGGACCAAGCACATTGACGCAACATGATCTAGCACAGAAATTACTAGCCTTCCAGCAGAGAACCAGGGAGCTTGAAGAAAATAAGAATGCCATCTTGGAAGAAAATCTTGTAGCATCATTGCAGAAGACACAAGAGGAAGCTAGCAACAAAGAGACATGATCAACAATAGAAAAAGGAAGAGCTAAGTCTAGCTAGAGAAAGAGAAGAAGGAGAAGAGAATATATGATGTTGAGGTGAAAAAACTTGCTAAATCTAAAACTAGAAGGATAGTTGAAGAAGTAAAAAAGGAAGTTGCTGCTAAAAATAAGAACAAAGCTGAAGAAAAGAAGGAGCAGAGAAAGAACAACTAGCTTATAGAAGAACTACATATTCAGAGCACTTGGGAAATGCAGAGGTGGCTGACCTACATGAGGTGCAACTGGGGCACGTGGCAAAGAAAGCCAAAAAAATGAATATGTTTGATGAGTTGAGATTTCCAAATGCCAGGCTTAGCTACACTTTTGGTATTTTAGCTATGTAATTGGTGTCTCTGTGCTGTGTGCATGATGCCCACAAGTATAAGGGATCACTGAAATCTTTGATGGAAAGTATTACCCAAATTTATAGTTCGACTCAAGGGGAACACAAGAATACGAATAAGACTTTAGAAATTGAGATGTCACTCTCAATCACACCTGTATATAAATAAACTTGCAAAGAAAGTGGTGATTTATGGAAGTTGATTCAAAGCAGTAAATAAAGCAGCAGATTTCCAGTTTTCACCAAAAATAATGTTGTGAAACTTTCAGTGGCAAAAACGCATGCATGAGGTGATAGCGGGGTGTTGTATGAATGATATCCATCATATAATGTATCTGATTACCATGTCATTTAACTCTAATTCAGTTGTGTGTAGGTGTGTGCTCCAAACATAATGATGCCTGTAAGTTTGCATAATATCTTTTGTCCTGCCTGCCCATTTTACCAGGGCCAACTTGGTACTACAGGCAATTAAGATCTACCTTTTTAAATAGACCGGAACAAAGCATTAACACTTCATGACCACACAATATCCTCAAACTATCATATGTTCCCATTGTTTTCCCTAATTGTCACCTTAGGGTTCGAGGTTGAACATAATAATAGGTAACACACTTTGCAAATACATAACAAACTCAAATTTATGATAGGGCAATAAAAGTTCAGTACTGAAATCATATCACTCGGGCCCTAGCAACAAGCATTAAACATAGCAAAAGTGTACCAACACTCATACAAGAATGTATGCAATATAAACACCTCAAATCTCGATACATATGGATGATTACATGATGGATCTCATACCATCCCCATCCACGTCACATGCCCACGGGGAATTACTCACACATGATGATGGGGGATGAACTCATGGTCATTGGTGATGATGGTGAAGAAGACCTCGAAATCCCACTCTCCAGGGTGGAGAGTAGGACCAATCTAACCCCTGAAACAAAGATCATGGCTCTGGAAGCACTCTATTTCTCAAAACTCTTCGTCCTTCTGGGAAACTAGGTTTTCTAGGTATATAAGGGGGTACGCCAAAGGAGAGTCTGAGATGACGCTCGAGAGCCAAAAGGCCCTAGGTGGCACGCCCACCCTTACTGGGCGCGCCACCTGGTCCCTTTTGGGCCTTGTGGCTCCATTTTCTTGATTCCAAGTTCCCAGGCTTCAATATTTGGTGAAAAACTATTGTGGTATTTTTCCTTGATTTTATTTCCTGTGAAAATTGACAAAAATAAGACCTTTACTAAAAAACAACGTTAGATTCAGCAGTTTTATCCAAGTATGGGAAGATTTTGGATCAAATCATTGAGCAAAGTACTTGGAAAAGTAGATACATTTGGGATGTATCAGCTCCCCCAAGCTTAGCTCGTTGGTTGTCCTCAAACAACTCAAACGCAGTGTAGAAGTGATAAAAGACTTTGACATGAAATTTTCTCTATTCATGCCCAACATTTTAACATGGCAAATATTTTAAATATAGCTTTATCAATGAATAGTAAACTAATAATGAGATCCCATTATGTCGGTGTACAAATTATCATACATGGTACAAAGGAGATAATATGTGACAGCACTATTTGAGCATGGTTACCAAATAGTGGCAACAAACAAAGTTCTCACATCGCATTTGATTGAATCATTTGTAAGGTTTTTGAGGCCTTTGATTCTTTCAATTGTTGACAAGTAATTCATCATGCTTGCATCGCGAACTAAATACTTTGGGGACATTGTATCCTTCCAATCTTTCAACGTTTAAACACTCATAGAAGACCCATACATGAGTAATTAACTAGTATCTTTAGTTGACAACAGGTGGAGTTGAATAGGATAGGTGCTTCTTTGATATGTTTCTCGCACCTTTGCATGAGTGGCAGGAATTTGGTTGCCACTTTTTGGTCTTGCAAGTCTTTTTTCATTCAGCTTTGAGTGGATTTTTTGTATCCATAGTGCATCAATGTTTTTGATTATAAGCTTTGAATGAATAAGCATCTCTTAATTTTTGCCTTGATTGGTGAGCACTTCTTAGTTTCCGCCCATTTTTTCTTCCGTAGAAGAGCCAACTCATTGGGATATTTCTTTTTTTTTTCAGGAAAAGGGTTTAAAGGATGGGTGTTGTAACATCCCATCATTAGCACCTAAAATTATAGAGGACGCAAGTTTGTGCATTGCATTCATGCATTAGAAAATCCGGGCAATTTTCGTGCAAAACAAAAGAAGCTATAGAGGAATCAAGGTCTCTCTTGTTCTGATGGAAACATCAGGACAGGTGCGATGGATTTCGACATGACCTCTACTGTACTTTTGTGTTTGAGGGGAAGACAATTCAAATTTGAATATTTAATTAATAAATTTGAATACAAAAAGGATTTTAAATAAAGTAGTAAATGGAAATTGAATTGTAATAGGAAATAAGAGATGAACTCTTATTTATGAATAAGATACAATAGTTACAGTTATCCAATTAGAAAATATAATTGAAATTTAAATACAAAAGTAAAAAAGAATTACAACAATAATAAGAATGGAATTCATATTTTTTTAAACAAGATATAAATATTACAAGAATTCAGATTACAAGTAGAAAGAAAATTTAACTTTATTAATATTATACCATATTACATTGTCTATGCAAATTAACCATAAAATAAAATGAAAACAAGTAACTTTATTGAATAAAATACAACAATACAATGTCTTTACAATATTCAAACAGAAAAGAAATTACACTGGTTGATAAAATGAAAACCTAAAGTATTTTCCTATATTAATTCTTGAACTTTCTTTTCTGCTTATTCTTCTGTACCTGCAAAACAACTCAAAAGAAAACAAAGTTCTAGAAATGGAAAACAGAGGTTATGTGGGGTTATGATAATCTCAGATTAGGCAATGAAGTGCATTGCAAAACTCATCATCGAGTAACTAATAAAAAAGGGGCCAAAGTGTGCAATCTGTTCTTATTCCAAATAGGGCCTCAATCTATGCATCACGGGCATGGGGCAAGTTTCACCAATCAAGTAACAGGTAAAAGGAAAAGCATTAATACCAGCAAAAGATCTAGTGTACTTGATCTAATCCACATGATGTATGAAGCAGGCAAGTAGCTCACACAACACATGCATGGCATGTGTTGTCACTACCATAGTAAGTAGTATAACAGTACAAAAGTAGCAGAAGGGAACTTCCAGGAACTATTCTCACATATCAACTCATTCCAGCCGAAACTACACATCTCTCTCCCTGTAGTATAGTGTATCAAGAACACTTCTCTGAGCATACCAAGAACACATACTTATCTATCATCGGAGCCACCCACTGGATAATAACCACACAGATTATTCTACCATCTCACCACATCTCTAACTCTAGTTTCTCCCTGGAGCCATCCAAGAGCTAGGAGGGTCAAGTATACCAGAAGAAAACCCATAGCAAATCCAATAGATCAAGTAGTAGAAGGAGGGAGAAAGGAGGCGTATCACGGGAGAATAAGTAATCACAAGAAGCCAGTTATATAGGATCCAGAAGGACAAGGCTTAGGAGCACAAGATTCACATGTGTAGGCTGATCAAGAGCAAGGCAGCAGTATTAGAAGGAGCAAGCCAAGTGACAACAGAATCAACAACAATAAAAGGTTGCTATACCACTAATCATGCATAGTATCTGTTCTTGTTCTATTTCACCATCATAAACAAGGGAATAAAGGGAGTTATTGCAAATCAATATCTAATCAACTACTCTGCAACTATCATCTGTCTAGGAGAATAGGAGAATAGTTTATCTCTCAGAATTGCATAGAAGTGCTATGCAAATTCATCATAGAGAGTAGAAGGAAACCAAGTAAGTATCTGTCTTTATCAAGATTTAGTGTCTTGGCCTTTGCATCCTAGACTGGAACACATTGCACACAACCAAAAATCAAGGGCTGGAGATCCTTAACCATGTAAAATTCATCCCAGAGTCAATTAGCCTCAGACCATGCATCATTGGCATTCAAGTCATAAATTCTCATTCAATCAATTCACACCAGTCACAATACCAACTCATTTACTCGCACTACTAGCAGCATATTAACCAATAGATCCATATTGGTATTGGTTCTTATGATTCTAAGCAAGCAAATCATTTGAAAATCAAGCTCTTAGTGAGCATAGAGTTGCTATGCTAATTTCATCCTAGAGCTAGAATAAGGCAACCACAGTATTATCCTTAAGGGGAATCCAAGCCTCAGTCTTTTGCATCCTTAGAATTGGACTAAAGATTTAGTCAGAAAAGAAGCCATGCAATAATTCATAGCTGCAGATCAAGCTATCTGATCCATCACTGTGCACACTCAAGCATTAGAGGCACCACAACAACAGCCAGGACATCAGGAGCCATTAGAACAATCTTTCATACTAGCTAATCAACATTTACATTAAGCAGTTCAGTTTAAACCATTTTCTTAGGCTATAATTCAAAGGATCATCTGAACACTTCACTACCATATAAGAAACTCATATGTGATACACCATTCTATCTGCAAGAAATAATGGAATACCAAATCAGATCTCTTTGCATAAATACTAGAGATGAAACTAAAAACCAAAGGTAGCTGTACAAGTAACAACTACCAAGTACTGGTTCTATGAAATCAAGATACATGTGCCACACTTTGGACCTGAGGGTAACAGTAATCACAAACCTCTCTTCTAAAAATAAATTTCACAAGCTATCCAATATATTTCATCAACACAGTTTCCTCCACTTAGCAGTTCAAAGGAAATCAGATCCTTATCACACAAACACTAGGACAGAGCATCTGTGCTACTTATGATAATCCTATCATCACAGAGAGAAATCCAGAGAGGAATCAAGTGGAGAAAAGAAAAGGAGAATCCCCACTTACCTGTGGTCCTCACTAAGAGGTTGAAGAGGAAGCAGAAGGGGTCGTCGGTGGCTAATACGGCACGGTGGCACAGGGAGCACGGTGGCACTCGACCTACACCAAGCCGCAAATTGTAGTCCATCAGTGTCCCGGAGCATGTTGTTAAGCTCCAGGAAATCAAGAGTTCGGCAGTAGAGCACCACCGCAAACACACAACGGAAACCTAGCACCAGAAAGAAGATGGGGCGAGCCCGTTACAGCCTTAGAGGTAAATCAGACTGGAGGGCTAGGTCGTATAGAAGGAGGCGGAGCTTCGGCGACCGGTGGCGATAGCCAGGACGGTCTACATCGCCGGAATCTGGCGGGCGGCGCTGACATTGTCGTGGCCAAGAGCGGAGCGGGAGAGGTGAGTTGTGTATGCGGCATGCGTCGAGAGAAAGGGAGAAGGGTCTGGGTGGGGGCTGAATCCAACTTGAACTGGGTCAGCCTATTGGGACAGACCGATTAGGTCCGGTTGGACCAGATCCATTTCACCCAATTAGGCCACAGCCCAACTACTTGTCCATCACCAAACAATTTTGCCATCAAATAACTTTATAAAAATATTACCAATTGAGAATAATGCTTATAAAATAAATATAAAATCCTAAAAGAGATCAAATGGTTAGTAAAAATAAAAATAAATCATAAATTATCCAACAAAAAAAATATTAATATATATTTTAGCATAATAAAACTTAAATTAAATAGTTTAATGTAAGAAGCACTTGAAGGAATTTTCTAAAAATAGGGCTAACACATAAGAATATATATAATATATTAAAATCATCACAAAAGTAAGATTTACTTAATAAAAAAATAACTTTACTTATTTATGATAAATATAAAGCAAATAAATATTAACACCATTTAATTCCAAGTGAAATTTCATAAAATAAGGAAAAATCCAAAAAACAAGTAAAATCCATTTTTGTGCATAAAAATAAATATACTATTTTATAAAAATACTAGCCTAAATTTTTTATAAGTAAAATATGATGTAAATATTCAAAAACATTTAATCATTGATGGAATTTTATAAACATAAGAATAATACTTATAAATAAATTAAAAAATCATTTTTAAAGTCTTGAATAAATATATTACATTAGAAATTTTTTAAAACTCCTATTAGAAAGGTTTTTAATATTTTAAAGTAATAAATCCTTATCTATTACCTATTTTGGTAAATTCTCTAAAAACATTTCTTAAGTAAGAGATAGTCACAATTTAGTATAAAACCTTAAATATTTAATATCTAAGTACTAATTCCAAAACCATAACTTGGATTCATAATCAAGCTTAAGTATAACTATTACCTTTAAAATATTCTTTTCAAAATCTTAAAATTCAAATTAAACACCCTTGTAAATAAACATTGTATTTCACTCATATATATATATTATGGTGAATAATCATTATATCTTAATCATTCTTAACATAACTACAAATTATTAAGATCATCTATTTATGCTTCCATTAAAGAAATACATATCATTTTCGTACTAGCAAAACAAATGTAATATACTCATTCACTTAAATATAAAGAGAATAATTCCACACCTTAGTTATACCTATCATAAATTTAAAACTTGGGAATAATTAAAACATAATACACCTTAAGTTACTTACCCTTTTAAAGTTAACTTTAGTCTCAAAGCTTATAAACATCATGTCTAATAAACTACATATGTTTTTATAGTTAACTTTGGTCTATTTCAATTAAGACATAAAGCATCTCAAGTCCAAACTAATCAATCAAACACCAAAAGTCATTGATCACGTTCTATTAACCATAAAGATTGATTAAACCTTGAAAAAGAAATACTTTCTTCAAATATTATTCTTCTTACCACTTCAAACAATAATCTCATAATAAGTTCTTCAACTCTTAACAACTAAAACCAAGGACTTTTATCTTAGTCACCAAATGACAATTAATCATAGTCACATTACTTTATACCTTACTTGTATATTTTGGATTGTTAACACTTAAGTTCTTTTTAAATGCCATTACTTGTAAAGTAAAACTTGAAAATAAATCAACTCTTAAAAGTATCACCTAAACTCACTATACTCAAAGTATTGGGGATTCACTTTGGGAGTTTTCCAAAATGCATAGCATTACTTATGCATAATTGCATATTGCTTCTTTAAACATTAGTCCTTACCAGACCAATGATGTTGTTTTCAGATATTGGATCTTATATTGTCTCGAAGACCGTGAGTGCATAATCTTGCAATCACAAAAGGCAAGTTCACACTTGCTCATGTCCTTTGATTATTTTCTGTGAAGTATTTTGCAAATCCAGTGTTGTCATTACCTGCATTTGAAAAAGGTCAGAAAACACTATTTTCATAATAATATTATTATAGATTATTTACCATGAGGTAATAACCTACTATGAAAGTTCTGGTGGGGAAGGAACATATTATCTAGGACTTAACAACCAATGTCGCCAGTGATTCTTGCATCGTATACCATGCG
Organism: Avena longiglumis; assembly: GCA_030063025.1. NCBI lineage: Eukaryota > Viridiplantae > Streptophyta > Magnoliopsida > Poales > Poaceae > Avena > Avena longiglumis. The sequence continues at coordinate 440,495,201 of CP125973.1, read as the reverse complement.
TTAACCATGAGATTTGGAATGGGACGGAGAATTCAGTTGTATCCTTTTACTTTTGCATGTAGGCAAGGCGACCTTAACGTGACGTTGTGATTCCTTGTGTGGGTCCAACATATGGGTGGGCACCCTTACGCCCCACGCTTTTGGTGTCTAGATTATCTATGAGTGGTTTTTAGTGGTATAGTCCATATGACATGGAACTTGCCAGGGCATCACCAGGGCATAGAGTCTTGGGGAACTCATCAGGGTTTTAGCCTGCCCGAAAGGGGGCTTAACGGAGGTGAGTCAGCCCCGAAGGATCGTTGAAAGGATCGTATGGGCACCTAGAGGGCGGGCGAATAGGAGCTACTTCAAATTTTCTTCTTTTTGAAATTAGGGTTTGAAAAGAAAGGTAAATTCTCTTGATTATGCAACTATGGTGAATTTACCTATATGTCAACCATGCACAAACTAACACAACACTAAGCAAGAACAAGTAAGTAAAGTGCGGTAAGGATAGAAGTAACCAAAGGAGTGGATGCGGAGACACAAGGATTTATTTCCCGTAGTTCCTTCCTTTTGAGGGGAAGTACGTCTATGTTTGGAGAGGGGGTGGTTTCAAACCACCAACAGAATGAGAGGCCTCCCTTGTTCTCCGATGAATCTCACCCCAACGGGCTCGATCCACCTTCCACTATATCAACATCCTTCGAGGTGGAAACCGGCACCTTTACAACAAGTTCGGGGCACACATCCACAACTTAATTGGAGGCTCCCAAATACAAGCAACTTGTCAAGACAAATCAAAGACAGGCTTGTAAGAACCAAATCAAAGTTAAGGTTTCCAATGAAACACTAGATCTTGGGGGCCCTCAAGTGAATGAGGGGGAAATAAAGATCTCTCTTGGTGAAGATGTAGATCAAGGCCTCCTCCTTCGATTCTCCAAAGATCAAAGACTTTGAATGGTTGGATGGAGAGATCTTGTAGATTTGGTGGCTCTAATGGAGTTGGTGTTCTTTACCAGCTCGAGCAACTGGAGGAAGAAGATAAGGGTCCCTTTTTATAGGCATCCCCCTCCACGAACCGTTTTCTGACCGTTATAGAAAATTCGGACCGGAGACTCCGGTCTGTAGACCGGAGACTCTGGTCTACACTGGAGAATCCGGCCAATCTCTGGACCAGCCTCCGGACCGCCGATCTGAATGACCCAGACCAATCATGACCCAGCAACACCGGAGACTCCGGTCTTCCAACACCGGAGACTCCGGACTGAGCAAGAACCGGAGACTCCGGAGTATCCTCCGGTGCAGGCTCCGGACCCCTAGTCAGTATGTCCCAGCCCAGATCCTGAAGAAACCACCGGAGACAAATCCGGAAACTCCAGACCACACCGGAGACTCCGATCTTGGCAGACCGGAGACTCCGGTCTGGAGTTTCCAGACTTGTGTCAAATGAGTGTGGAATTTTCCCAAGTGTGAGGGTGCTTTTCACTTCTCATAATATAAACCTGTGGACAGTGACAAACTGTAAAATGATCTACTTGTTGTTACCGAACACAAAAAGTGATTATGACAATAAATGCTCTTTCAATCTCCCCCTTTTTGGTGTTCCATGAGAACAAGTGATTTGCATGGAATAAAATATAGATGGGACTCCCCCTTACTATGTGCAACAATATAATTAAGTAAATCATGCAAGGTAGATAGTATCAGCGGTAGCACACATAAATCTCACATGAGTTACAATAGATGGTGCACACAAGCACATAGTCATAGTCACACACATGAACAGCAAATAACACACATAAATTTCAAGTTCGAATATGGCAAATAAAAGGCAAATAAAAGCAGATAGTCGCAAATCCAAAGTCCCAAGCCCATGCAAACCTATGAGAATGTCTTCTCCCCCTTTGGCATCGAAACACCGAAAAAGGGAAAAGCCTTAACCAGCGCCCCAACATCTCAGTAGTCATCGTCATCCTCGTCATCCTCGGCATCCTCCTCCTCCTGGTCATCACCACCCTCATTATAGTCATCATCATCTTCAGGGACAGCAGACCCTTTGCCGTGAGGGAGATAAGAGGAAGTACCCTTGTACCCGAAAGCGGAGGTGACAGCAGCAAAAATTTTCCAATCCACCAGACTATCCTGTTGGGCATTCCATGCCCCAAATGAGAGTGTGTGATCGGACTCTATGGACTGCTGATCCCCATGCTCATCATTGTATTCATCTTCACCTTCCTCATTATCCTCAGCACCTTGTTCCTTGATTTCCTTGAGGAGATTCTCAATGCGACGGTTGCTTTGGTAGGATGCATGTTGTTGCTTACGGATGTCGACGTTCATGCAACAAAGGGCCCTCTCCCAAAAGCTGGCCTTCTTGACCCGCTCATGCACATAGTCTCGAGTCATAGTAGGCATAGGGGCATTGGAGGCATTCTTACTCCGAACTCTAGGTGGAGAGGGATCCCTCTCAGTCTCAATCTCCTCATCATCATCCCCATAGCGACGCCTTGGAGCAGGCCCCATACGCCCCTTCTGCTGCAGTGAGACCAACATGTGTTCAGTGAGTTGTGATGGTATGCCAAGTGGAGAATCATGCTCCTGGGAGTTGATGAGCCTAATAACCAAAGGTGCATGAGGAGGAGATTTCTTGTAGAGAATGGCATGGAACATCTCCTCGAAAATAAAGTCCATCACATCAATAGGTGCAGCATCTGCCTCCGGTCCAGCATTGTAGGTCCGGTGAGTGTGGTACAACAGATTGACAAGCCCACCCCTAATTGCATCATCATTTCCAACACTTGGTGCAATGGTATGGCGGAAAATCCTCAACATAAGGTTGTAGAGGGTCTTGAGTCCCTTGGACCCCCCCCCCCACAACACCATCATCATACAGAGGTGCCAGCTTCAACTTGTTCTCACCCAGAGCAGCAGAGTGCATACGTAGCCCAACCAGAGTGGATACTCCATGAAAGGTATCAAAAATGACGTTGGCAAAGTCATGGAAGGTAGCTGTGCAGCGAGTGGTACCAAACATCCAAACCATAGTCCTGTCTTGATCAGACCCAAACACAACTGTGGCATAGAACTGCTGTACAAGGTAGATATAGTAGTCTTCACGCAGCTCCATCAAGTTATACAGTCCCAACTTCTCACAGATCCATAAAGCATCATTGAAGTAGGGGCTGAGACGCATCTGCTCAACACTCATGAACTTCTGAGGGCAGACAGGTGATTTGGTGAGCACACCATACACGTCCTTCATGAACACATCATGTTCTTTCCTCCAGAAATAAGGGTCATCACTAGTGCGAGGCAGCGTATAGAAATCTGTCTTTCTCAGCTCACTGTACTCCTGTTTAGACATTTTGGCCAAGGTCTGAAGGTTGTCATATTTGGCCTTCTTGGCACGGTCCTCTCGTTCAGCCCTCTCCTGATCCCTCTTCAAGTAAGCTGCATCACGTGCCAGTTGTTTCCGGTTGGACGGAGGCACGATAAATTGGCCCCGAGCTTCATCATAGCGAGGATTGCCCCTTTGGGACTTGGCCTTGGTACGACGAGGACGACTAGAACCATCACCTAGGAACAGCAGTGAGGAAGATAACATGGAGATGAGTATATATGTCCCAATAATGCAGTACAAGAGCTTTGATGCATTTTTGGACTATTTTGATTCACCCAACATCGGAGTCTACGCACCTCGTACCGGAGTCTCGGCTGCATCGAGTCTTGGTCCCGGGACCGAGTCTCGCACGACCGAGTCTTGGTCCGGGACCGAGTCTCGGCTGGACCGAGTCTCGCACCTAAGTCCAGAATCTCCGGTCGGGAGGCTCGGGCATGAGATGGGAAGATGCTGGTGAGGGTGAATCTAGTAGATCGGGCAATGCAGCAAGGCTAAAGTACTAGAGTGCACGCAAACAAGTGATTCCAATGGACAAATCAGCATCAATCCTCAAAAACACATCAAGAGATGAACCCTAGGAGAAAAAGTAGAGGAGAGGTACCAGATCTGTCCATGGGATCAATTCCTCCGGTGGGAATGACCCAATGGAGGAGAGGGGAAGGTTGGTCGGCGGCACGGCGTATCCCGGGGGCTTCTTGACCTCCGGGGAGGAGTTTTGGAAGAGGAGGCGACGGGTTTGGAGGTAGGGGACGGGGTGAAGAATGAGGAACTGTTGTACCAGTTCACCCCGCCCCCTTCTTTAAGTGACAGAAACCGTCTGGACCGGAGACTCCGGTCTACACCGAAGACTCCAGTGTATGTACACCGAAGACTCCGGTCCTCCTCGACCAAAAGTTCCAGGAAAGGTGTTTTGGGGACATATATGAGAGATAGACAGTTTTTAAGATAGGTATAGGGCTTGGGTTGAGACATCAAACTGTGAAGAACCAACAAGAGCCATAGGAATTCACAAAAACATTCAGAAAAGCTCCAAGAGACTAGAATCAAGCAAATGACAAACATGAGTAAGTACCAACCTCTCGAATGAGAGAGGGCGGTTGCCTAGGCCACCATATTTGAGTATACTCGGCTTGGCACCACGAAGATATATCTTGGGTCCATTACCAAAACTAATCATTAAGCTCACATATCACTAAATGATATTAAAAGGAATGATTTTGATTGCTTTGGGCATAATGGGGGGAGGGATGGTCCAATCAATTAGGACCGCACTCCCCTTATATCCATGCCTACACCTAAACCAAATATGAGTTGAAACATAGGTGAGAATGCAAGAAAATCAAGTCAAGCTCCTTGAATCTACGACATTTAGTTCATTCCTCAAGTAGCAAAACCTTTCTTCATCAAGTGGCTTCGTGAAGATATCGGCAAGTTGATCTTTGGTTGACACATATGATAGATCAATATCACCTCGAGCAACATGATCTCTAATGAAGTGATGGCGAATATCAATATGCTTTGTCCTTATGTGATCACCGGGTTGTAGGCAATCTTGATGGCACTTTCATTGTCACATAGAACAGGCATTTTGTCACAATGGACACCGTATTCCTTTAAAGTTTGCCTCATCCATAGCAATTGGGTGCAAGCACTAGCAGCTGCAACATACTCGGCTTCGGCGGTGGAGAGAGATATACAATTTTGCTTCTTGGAACACCAACATAACAAGGACCTACCAAGTAATTGGCACGCCCCGGATGTTGATTTTCTATCATCCTTGTCCCCCGCCCAATCCGAATCCGTGTATCCACAAAGAGCAAATGTTGAGCCTCGAGGATACCAAAGACCATAAAATGGGGTATGAACTAAATATCGAAAGATTCTCTTGACCGCCATTAAATGGCTTTCCTTAGGAGCCGCTTGATATCTTGCACACACACCTACACTCAACACAATATCGGGTCTAGATGCACAAAGGTAAAACAAAGAAGCAATCATAGACCGGTATACCTTTTGATCCACATCTTTACCATTTGGATTTTGTTCTAGATGAGTCTTTGTAGCCATGGGAGTAGGAGCTCCATTTAAATCTTGCATATTGAATCTCTTGAGCATATCTTGAGTATACTTGGCTTGATTGAAGAATGTCCCTCCTCTAACTTGCTTGATCTCAAAACCAAGAAATATTCTCAACTCCCCCATAAAAGACATCTGGAACCTACTAGTCATAAGCTTTGAGAATTCATCATTAAAAGCTTTGTTAGATGAGCCAAAGATGATATCATCAACATATATTTGGCATACAAAAATCTCCCCATTGAATTTCTTAGTAAAAAGAGTGGGATCGATTTTCCCAACCTCAAATCCATGGTCAAACAATAACTCTATAAGGTGCTCATACCACGTGCGTGGGGCTTGCTTGAGCCCATAGAGCACCTTATCAAGTTTCTAGACATGGTTTGGGAAGTTGGGGTCCTCAAATCCCGGGGGTTGCTTAACATATACCAATTCATTTAGTGGGCCATAAAGAAATGCACTTTCTACATCCATTTGTTGCAACTTGAAGTTATGATGTGCCGCATAAGCAAGAAGGATACGGATGGACTCAAGGTGAGCCATGGGTGCATAAGTCTCTCCATAGTTAATGCCTTCAATTTGAGAGAACCCTTGTGCAACCAATCTAGCCTTGTTTCTTACTATGATTCCATGCTCATCTTGCTTGTTCTTGAATATCCACTTTGTTCCAATAACATTGCGGTAATCCTTTGGCTTCTCTACTAACTTCCATACTTTGTTTCTCTCAAAGTTGTTGAGTTCGTTGTGCATAGCTTGTAACCAATCCGAATCTTCAAGAGCTTCCCACACTTTCTTTGGTTCAATCATGGAGATGTGTGCTTGGTGTTCACTGAACCTCTTCAATTGTGCTCTTGTGGAAATACCTTTCCTTAGATCACCAACTACATTTTGTAGAGAGTGGTCTCTTAATTCCAACATTCTTTCCTTTCTAGCTTCACAACGAGAGTGGATCTCCGTGTTGTTTCTTGGGGGTCCCTCTTCATCATTTTGATCCTCGTCTTGACCATTAACTTGACCTTGATCATCATTGGAATCATTCTCTTCATCTAGAGGCAAAGATTGACCTTGGTCATGATCAAGTGCTCTTCTAGCATCAATTTGAGCTTGTTTCAAAGAAGTTTGTATGGATCTTCCTTGAGCAATTGCCTTGGCACCACTTGACACCCGGGCGAATGAATCAAGCTCCCCTTGACTAGAGTTGTCACTATGATCATCGTGTTGAGGGTCTACATCTTGTCTTTGGCTTGAGTCATTGTCCTCCTCGGTGGATGGAGCTTGTTGATGTTGTGAAGATGAGGTCTCCACTTGAGTGGAGCATAGTTCTTCTCGATCCGCCATAAGGGGTTCCTCAATGGGGCGGATATATCCCACACCCATTCTTCCTATGGCATCCTGAGGCATTTCATCATCTGCATCACAAGCATCAACATGCCCCCCTTGGGGACCATCATATTCTTCGAAGGTCACACTACAAGATTCTATGACGGCTCCGGAGAGCTTATCATAGATTCTATAAGTGTGAGATTCGAGACCATAGCCAACAAAAATACCCTCTAATGCTTTAGACTCGAATTTGGACAAACGAACACCTTTTATGAGATACAAACACTTACAACCGAACACCCGGAAGTAATATATGTTGGGCTTGTTACCGGTAAGTATTTCATATGGAGTATTGTTGATTTCTTTGTGGAGGTAGAGCCGGTTTGAAGCATGACAGGCGGTGGAGATGGCTTCGGCCCAAAAGTTATATGGAGATTTAAACTCTGCCAACATGGTCCTATCCATCTCAATAAGAGTCCGGTTATTCCTTTCGGCCACACCATTTTGTCGAGGGGTGTATGCAGCGGAATATTGATGTTTAATCCCCTCATCACTAAGAAAATCATTCAAGGTGTAGTTCTTGAACTCGGTGCTGTTGTCACTTCTTATGATCAATACGGGAAGATTGTATTGATGTTGGACCATGTTGATGAAGTTTATGAATGTCTTTTGGGTCTCACTCTTCAACTTGAAGAAATATACCCATGAGTATCTTGAAAAGTCATCAAAGATCACCAAGCAATATTTCTTCCCACCAAGACTTGCATGAGATGGAGGACCAAAGAGGTCCACATGGAGGAGCTCCAAGATCTTGGTGGACTTGATGCGGTTCTTAGGCTTGTGAGGAGCATCATGCATCTTCCCTAGAACACATGCCCTGCAAACACAATCTTTGCCAAAGGAAACATTTTCTTTTAGTCCAACAATATGGCCCTCCTTGTGGAGACTTTGCAAAGTTCTCATATTGACATGGGCTAGTCGGTGATGCCATAACCAACCCACATCGGCCTTTCCGAATAAGCACATCGCACTTGTAGTGGCTTGCCCCGAAAATTCCACCACATACAAGTCATGTTCGACGTACCCAACAAAAGCGACCTTGAGAGACTTGCTCCAAATGAGGACCACAATATCATCATCAACAAAGATGGCAAAACCCATCTTTCCAAGAGCACAGACTGAAAGTAAATTGTATCCAAGGGTCTCAACAAGCATGACGTTCACGAGTGTAATGTCGTGAGCAACCACAACCTTGCCGAAACCCATTACCTTAGACTTTGACTTGTCGGCATATGTCACGGTGATTTGATCATCATTTGGCTTTAAGTCCTTGACAATAGACGACCTTCCGGTCATATGACTTGTGCAACCACTATCAAGCACCCACTTTGACCCTCCGGAAGCATATGTCTACAAAAGATCAAGCTAATTTTTTAGGTACCCATTTTTCAATGGGTCCTATTTTGTTAGCAACAAGGGTCTTGGGAACCCAAATGGACCAAGCAATATAACCATCATATGGGCCAACATATTGTGCATACACATCACCATAATAATCACGCATTAGAACATAGTGAGGGTTAGCACTTCCCGCAAAGTCATCACGAGACATAGTTTTACCACTTGTGGTCTTACTATCCACAATGGCCTTGTTAGTTTCTTGTGTGGGCTTGGCCTTCTTGTTCTTGTTGTTGTTGTTGTTGTTCTTCTTAGTATTGGAGACAAAACCAATGCCGCCTTTATCACCACTAGGCCATTTCTTACTCAAAAGATCATCAATGGACTTGTTGCCTTGTGGAAATGTGGCCTTAGCAAGCTCCCCCTTCAACCTAGCATTATCTTCAAGAATAGTTGTACTACTAGATGGAATGAAGTTACTAGGTGAAGGAATTTTGGCCAATTGAGTTTGAAGCGTTTCATGGGAATTTGTGAGTGACAAGAGTTCACTTTTCAAAGCCTTGTGAGCCTTGTTAAGCAAACTAAAGTCCTCGGCAAGTTTTTCATGAACCACACCAAACTCAACATTGTCCTTTTTATCCCTTTGTATTTAGAAATAGCATGATCATTCTCTTTGATGAGTTTGTTAACAATAATATTGTTTGCCTCATCAAGCCCTTCAAGTTTTAATTCAAGAGACAACCTAGTCTCTTGTTCTTCTTCTAGAGCATTGTTTAAAGCCTCTAGCTCAATCATGTGTTCATGCCCAAGTTTACATCTTACATCTAGGAGCTCTTGTGTGTGGGAAAGTTGATCTAGGATGTTACCAAAATGTATCTTAGCATCCCCTTGTAGTTTAGTCATGAACTCATCAAAAGCAATTAATTCTGTTTTAACATCAAGAGACATCTCATCATCGGTTTCATCATTAGCTAAGGGAGTGGAGTGAGATGATGATACCTCCGTTCCCCTTGCCATAAGGCAAGTGACGTTCTTGATGGGAGAATTCTCATTTGGAGAATCTAAGAGAGAGAATGTCGGAGTAGAGGTAGTAACTAGAGCCGCCACACCATTAGACGTTTCCTCTTCTTCATCATCTTCATTGTCGGAGGAGTATTCTTCATGAGTGGTTAAGACAATTTCTCCTGACTTATTGTTGATGGGATTCTTCTTGATGAAGGGTTTCTTGTAAGGTGCTTTGAGAGTCTTCTTCAACACAAGCTTACCCCCATGATATTCTCTCTTCTCATAGGGACAACTTGCCACAAAGTGATAGCGGTCACCACAATTGAAGCAAGTTCTCAATATAGTTGTATTTTCTCTCTTCCCATTTGAGTTGCTTTTTCTTTGCATTTCCATCTTGGCCTTGCCGGGGTTCTTCCAAAAGTTCTTTGCATAGAAGCCCATATATTGACTATGAGCAATCTTGACTTCATCGGGGTGGTCCATGGAGAGCCCTTCATCACTATTGACAACATTGAAGGCGGCCATCTCTTGCATAACTTCATTTGAGGTCATGAGATGGTAGTTGTGTCTTCCTTGTAGGATCTTCAAGTCGGTGGGCTCAAAAGGCATAAGTGCACTCACATATTTCCTTTTTATCCATGCATCATCCACATGTGAGGCACCCACATTTCTAAAAGCGGTGGCGGTGGTCTTGAGCCTTCGGTACATGTCTTCGTGATCTTCACATTCCTTCATGTAGAAGCCTTCGGCTTCATTGCTTATAGCATCATACCGGTTCCTCCTCATACTCTCATTTCCAACAAAAAATACAGTGAGGGCATCCCAAGCTTCCTTGGCAATGCTGAAGTGCTCAATGTGTGGATAATCCTTTGTACCTAAACCTTGTTGAATCATATGCAGGGCAGTGGCATTGAGTTGACTATTGACAACCTCTCTTCTTGTCAAGTTGTCTGGATCCCCAATAAAGAGTCCATGCTCGATGATGTTCCATAGTTCAATGCAAGAGCTGCGCATATGAGTTCTCATTAGTGATTGCCATTGAGCAAAAGTAGCAGATTATTCAAGCTTAGGTGGGTCACCTCTATTGTATACATGAGGGTGAGGGATTGGAGGGTCGGGAGAGTACCATGAATCACGGTGCTCACCCTTCCCACCATCATTTTGTGTGGAGGAATTAGTGTTGTCTTGTTTACCCCTTACCATCATATCCTCGGGGGATACCGAAGTACTCCCTTTAGGTAAGACGGATGTAGGATCCTCTTTAGGAGAGGGGTATGATGAGCCATATTTGTCTTTAAGAAGTTGCTCAAGCATCTTCTTGACTTTGTTGACCAAGGAAGAGCTCAATCTTGTTTCCAAGTTTTTGAGATCTTCCATGGTCACCGTGGTGGACTCACCATCACCATCCCCTTCGTGGCTACCCATATTCTCTTAGGCGGTAAAGCCCAAATAAAGAGCCGAGGCTCTGATACCAATTGAAAGGATCGTATGGGCACCTAGAGGGGGGGGGTTGAATAGGTGCTACTTCAAATTTTCTTCTTTTTCAAATTAGGGTTTGACAAGAAAGGTAAATTCTCTAGATTATGCAACTAAGGTGAATTTACCTATATGTCAACCATGCACAAACTAACACAACACTAAGCAAGAACAAGTAAGTAAAGTGCGGTAAAGGATAGAAGTAACCAAAGGAGTGGACGCGGAGACACAAGGATTTTTTCCCGTAGTTCCTTCCTTTTGAGGGGAAGTACGTCTACGTTTGGAGAGGGGGTGGTTTCAAACCACCAACGCCACGAGAGGCCTCCCTTGTTCTCCGATGAATCTCACCCCAATGGGCTCGATCCACCTTCCACTATATTGGCAACCTTCGAGGTGGAAGTCGGCACCTTTACAACAAGTTCGGGGCACACATCCACAACTTAATTGGAGGCTCCCAAATACAAGCAAGTTGTCAAGACAAATCAAATAAAATCTTGTAAGAACCAAATCAAAGTTAGGGTTTCCAATGAAACACTAGAGCTTGGGGGCCCTCAAGTGAATGAGGGGGAAATGAAGATCTCTCTTGGTGAAGATGTAGATCAAGGCCTCCTCCTTCTATTCTCCAAAGATCAATGACTTTGGATGGTTGGATGGAGAGATCTTGTAGATTTGGTGGCTCTAATGGAGTTGGTGTTCTTTAGCAGCTCGAGCAACTGGAGGAAGAAGATAAGGGTCCCTTTTTATAGGCAACCCCCTCCACGAACCGTTTTCTAGCCGTTGTAGAAAAGTCAGACCGGAGACTCCGGTCTACACCGGAGAATCCGGCTAATCTCCGGACCAGCCTCCGGACCGCCCATCTGAATGACCCAGACCAATCATGACCCAGCAACACCGGAGACTCTGGTCTTCCAACACCAGAGAATCCGGACTGAGCAAGAACCGAAGACTCCGGAGTATCCTCCGGTGCAGGCTCCGGACCCCTAGTCAGTATGTCCCAGCCCAGATCCTGAAGACACCACCAGAGACAGATCCGGAAACTCCAGACCACACCGGAGACTCCGGTCTTGGCAGACCGGAGACTCGATGCAGGTTTCGAACATGTGTAAAATGAGTGTGGACTTTTCCCAAGTATGAGGGTGCTTTTCACTTATCATAATATCAACCTGTGGACAGTGACAAACTGTAAAATGATCTACTTGTTGTTACCGAACACCAAAAGTGATTATGACAATAAATGCCCTTTCAATCGTGCAGACATGTGGAGTCTCGGAGAGGGCAATGATTGGCTTGTGAAAGGATACGGATGTCGCCTAGAGGGGGGTGAATAGGCGATTAAAACTTTTCCTAGAGTGGCTCAGCAAAGGCGGAATAAAACTAGTGTTTACTTTGTAAAACACAACCTAGAAACAACTAAGGTTTACCTATGTGCACCAACAACTTATGCTAGGCAATACAAATAACAAAGTGATAGCAAGATATATATTACTTCAAGCACGAAGGCTATCACAATGTAAAGTGCATAAGTAAAGAGCTCGGGTATAGAGATAACCGAGGCACGCGGGGACACCGATATTTTACCGAGTTCCTCCCAACATGGAGTACGTCTCGTTTGGAGAGCGGGTGGTATCAAACCACCAACACCACAAAAGGCATCCCTTATTCTCCGGTGAATCTCACCCCAATGGGATCGATCCACGCTTCCACTATCGGTGCACTTGTCGGTGGCAAACGGAACCTCTCACAAGGTTGGGGCACAACTCCACAACTTAATTGGAGGCTCCCAACAAACGCCACAAAAGGCCTCAACAAATGCCACCAAGGCTACAATGCCACCAAGGCCACAAAACCGTCTAGGGTTCCAAGAACCCAAGAGGGACAAGCTCCAATGAGCAATTCAAACCAAATCCTCCAAAGAGAACTCAAACCGATGCACCAAATCCAAATGGCAAGAACACCACAAAGATGCTCAAATCCCTCACTCTCAAGTTCCAACAAAGCTACCAAAGCTATTGGGGGAACAAGAGAGGAGAAATCAAAGAGAGACACAAAATCCCCCAAAATCTAGATCCCCAAAGATACACTCACAAAGAGATGTTTTGGTTTGGTCAAAACGTAGATCTAGATCTCCTCCAACAACCCCTCAAATATTTGCAAGAATCAATGGAGGGGTGTGTAGAAATCAAGCTTAAAGAGTAGAGAAAATGGGGGCAAAGCTTGGGCAAGAAAAGGAGGAAGAAGTCACACTAAATGAAAATGGGCAAAAGACTTATATAGGGCTAGCCAAAAAATGGCCGTTGGGGCAATTTTTCTGGACGGTCCGGTAGTACCGGAATTAACCGGTAGTACCGGACCCAATCCAGAAAAACAGCAACATCACGAGTTGGAGAGAGAGAAAGCAGCAGCACAGCATCTGGAGGTGGGCCATGCGTCGCAAAGATCTGTGGCCAAGAAGCATCGGTAACAGCGCATCGCCGGCAGCATCGCCAATGACGGCAAGACAGCAATGTGATAACAAGCGTGAAGCGGGCGTCTTGAGGCAGCACGGGCCCACCGCATATGACAAAGGCAGCGCAGCGGAGGGCGGGTCAACGCAGGCGCACGTGCACGGGAATGAGGCGGCGGCGATGCAAGCAACGCGCGGGCACGCAACGCGAGAAGATGGGCTCGGGGCAGCTCAAAACGAGATCTGGATCTGAGATCTGAAAAATATCTGGGCATTTTTTCTGGGCCGGTAATCTTAGCAGTACTACCGGGCCGGCCGGTACTACCGCAAAAAGGTACCTGGGGAGGCAGAGAGAAAACGGTCCGTTTTTAGGCCCGGGCGGTAGTACCGGTCCGTCCGGGCGGTACTACCGCTCGGCCCAGAAAACAGACAAACATGCAAATATTCAAACGGCAATAACTTTTGACTAGAAGCTCCGATTGACCCTATTCAAATTGCGTTGGATAGAGGGCGACAAGGGCTTCCCAATAAAAAGTGGAAATATTGATTATCACCAAGTGAGAAAGTATCAAGTAGAATAATGTGATATACCTCACTTGGTGAGAAACCGAAAAGCCGCATAAATCAAAATCGCAACAAGATACAAATGGGAGATCCGATTTAGATAAACAAGAGCTTGTTATGGAGATTACCACAAGCTCTATATCATCACATGGATAAGACCAAATAACAACCAAATATGATGATGCAAGTATGCAAAGTTTTGAGCTCTCTCTGAACGATGTGACCGAAATACTCATACGAGAGCCCCTCTTGATAGAACGGTTATCTATCCTAAACCCGGTCTCACACACACAACGTGAGACCGGCAAAAGGGAAAACCTATCAAAATTATACCTTTGCCTTGAGCATTCCACTTGAGCTCGATGTAGACGATCTTGCCTTTCTCAAGATGGAACACCTTCCTTAATTCCTCATCATCGACCTCGCATATTGAGCTTGCCCATCATATCTCTTCTTTTCATTTTGTCGACCTTGAAGCCAACACATGCTCCAAGCGATGCAAATGGACAAATCCTATAAGTATAACTTAATACACACATTAGTCCATAAATATTGTCATTAATTACCAAAACCACACATGGGGGCCCAACATGTTCTTTCAATCTCCCCCATTTTGGTAATTGATGACAATCCCTTTAAGAGGGTTTATATAAGCAATGTTAATGAATAAAACAGTAATACCAATATCGAATGCTACAAGAGTATGTGATATTGGTACCACCACCATATATAGAGCAAACTCCCCCACAATCTATGCATGTGTGATGAACTTGAATTTCATTGCATATATTGCCAATCATTATCATTGGTGGAGTTTCCTCTATATATACCACATGCTAAGCAACAACAAAGATGCAAGAGCATGAGAAGCAAATGCACAAGAACAAACTCAATGCATAAACCAACTTCCCTTAAACCCTTTAAAACTTCCACCCCATTGGCATCGATTGCCAAAATGGGTGACAAGTTCTAGAAGGCAAATATAGTACTAATTCCTCCAAAGGTGTGCTTTCGCACATATCCAATGATGAATACTTGGGAGGGAGTATAACTATATCGAGGACCCGAACATTGCCAAAATAAGGTCAAATGATGCGAGCAACTACAAGGTCCGACAAACCAATTTGAAAACAACAAGTGAGTCCAAATGAAAACTTACAAGATATTATGATATGAGCAAAGAGGTGCTTTAAATAATTAATAGAGAAGCTCCCCAAGATTTGTGCACTATTCAACATAAATGCATTAGAATACATATTGCACAAATATGGAGTCCTCGCTCCCCCATAAGCATTTAAAACACAACAAATGAGAAAGAAGACAAATGAGCATTATTAAATGAATTAGATGAGCTCCCCAAAGATAATGCACCAATTATGATAATTGTATTTGGATACAAGGTGCATAATCATGGAATCCTCACTCATCCGAATTCATTTAATGATACAAGGCATGAGAGAACAAATATGAGTGCCCAAAGATGCAAACAAGAGGAACAAGCACTCATAGGCAATTAAATTTGGAAGCCACCGAAGAATCAAAAGGAATAGAAAGGTGGTCTCCAAGGATTTAAAAATCAACTAAAATTATTTTCTCATATGTGTATATGTCTTTAAGTGGATGACATCACAAAGACATATGCCCATAAAGAAACAAGCACATACAAGGAAGATATACAATAAAGCACATGAAAGGCAAAAATGAAGTCATAACATATATTAATAAGATTCTAGCTTCAAAGCATGGCCAAAGGCTCACATATATCTTATTGTACATTAATGAGCTTCAAACACCAACACACTACATATATTACAACTATCACCAAGGGATAAGGAGAAAGTTGGAATATATGGAGAAAGGCAACAAGTATCATAAGATAGAATAGACTAGCAAAAATCTCACTATTGCATATGAGAGAAGTTGATGAAATGATAGGCAATAAAATTGCTAGATTGACATATTTGGGATTGGAGGATCATATGCATGACTTTGTATAGTCCCAATTATATGTACTCATCTCAACTTATACACATTTAGAATAGAGAGTTCTATTAAAACCATGGCTAGAACTATAACAATTACAAATACATGAATTCATGCTAGAAGGCAACCGGCAACCGGTTGGAATCAAGATATATGAGCATGAGAAAAAGATACTTGTTACCGAGATATAATTGGTAGGCTGTAGAGTATATGAATTCGTTGATCATCCTATATCTTGCCTCAAATTTTCTTCTAAGCATCACTTCTTCAAAATTGAGAGACAGGCGTCCAATATATCTCCAATGTACCTAAAACAGATTTAAGTACAAAATGGTCCCCAAACTTCTTGGGTCCAAAGTAGTTAGAGAAACTACAATACATAGGAGAGACTCCACATAATTATGTGCACATTGATATGAAATTAAATTTCATGCACAACTTAGCCGATGGGAATTGGTGGAGTTTCCCTTATATATTGGATCAAAGAAAGCAAGCATGCCATAATATAATAATATAGTAAATATGCATGCATAAAGCTTTCAAGAACCAAAAAAGGAGATACAATTTGAACAAAAACACCAAGTAAACCGAGATGGCACACACAAGAGTGTGACAAGACAAGCGGTGTCCAAATTGTATCAAAGAACCAATTCAACACATGAAAGATCACAAGTTCAACAAATGAACTAGGCTAAGGCCAAAAGAGCAAAAATAGATATAAATAAAAATGCTCAAGGATTTATCTCATTCTAAAATGGTCAAATCAAGAAGCAAGGAATAAGACAAAACCAACTCCCAAAAAGGAGCAAGGTTCCAACAAGAAACCAAACTCCCCAAACTTCTCATGATGTCACAAATACCAAAATGAAAAGATTGAGGTTCCAAGCACATAAAATCCGATATGGACCAAACAAAGAAGCATAAATATGAGTGTTCTAAATAATATAGGAGAGCTCCCCCATAGATAGTGCATTATGTAGGATTTTCCTTTTAAATGCAAAATGCACACAAATGGGATCATGACTAGTACCTGTAATAAGTAAAACACAAGAGGATATCAATAAAATAAGAAGATCCACAAGAAGCAAAGAAGGCTTGGGAGACAACACAAAACATTTTCTTGGCCAAAGATAGGATAAAATTAAGCAAGGGCCAAAGTGAATATGGTCAATAAATTCTACCATAAGTTGGGTACTCATTGTCCAAGGACAAGAAATATTGGGAATAATTTTCCCAAGGTAGCTTGCATGGATATCCAAGATCATAGTCACAACAAGAAGCATATAACTAAATATAAGAAATTAAGCATGATACTTCGAACAAGATTCTTGGTAGCTTCCAATAGTCACACAATTACTAGTGATTAGAGTAATTTGAAGCAAGTGGTTTCCATGAGGATATATATATCTAAATATGAGGAAACACATACCAAGAAACATTCTCATATACAAGATCCAAAATAAGATCAATAAAGGCATTCAAGCAAATTGGAACTTGTATGAGCAAATGTGTCACATAGGCGCTAGATAATTATCAATATCAATTCTAAGTGACACAACCTCAAATATTCACATTTTCTAGGATTGTGATATGCACGAAGCGTATGACTCCCCCATAATGTGATACTACCATAAATCCAACACGAGGCAAAAGGATACAAATAGAGATAATTAATGGACATTATAAAACTTAAATTTCTCATGAGAATTATACCACATAGAGACTAGACAATAATCCAATATAAATACTAGGTGGTATTCCTCATGTACACACATTTTTAGGATTGTGGAATGCCCAAGCATAACACTCCCCCCAAAATGGGATAATCCATTAATCTCTCACAAGAGCCAAATAAGATACCAAATATAACCAAGTAAGGCTCCAATACAAGAAACACACATACATGGTGTGCCACCTAATCATACACAAATATGCTTGATACCTCAAGATAATTAAGTGGAAAACACAACATGTACAAAAGCATGGAAGATACAAAACCAACACATGCACAAGGGGACGAGTAACTTTTAATGAAATGAGTTAAGCATATGTTACCGCAAGGAGGAACATTGGAAATATAATAGGAGCAATATAATCCACATGACTTGGCTTTGAAAAAAAATAATGAAGATACCTTAATTCTTCATGATGTAGCCAAGTCTCCAATTCCCTCCAACAATACCTATTGATCAAGTTTTGGCTTGTTGGTCCCCAACCAATTTGGGTCCTAAGAGGTTAGTCACAATAGGCTTGGCAACCCAAATGGTTCTTTTCTTGACACCACATTGAGCACCAACAAATTTGGCAAACACATTGCCAACCTCATCCTTACAAAGAGAATAAGAATCATCAATCAAGATAGGATGGGATGAGGAGTTACCGATAGTGCATGAGGAAGAAATGTGCCCCTTCTCACGGCATATGTAGCAAGTTCTACTCTTGCCATCTTTCTTCTTAGGTGAAACCACAACTCTAGGAAGAGCTCGAGTAGTCCTCTTGGGAAGTGGCCCATTAATGACTTGAGGTGGAACTTGAGGCTGCTTCCCTTGATGCTTCACACTAAGAGGCTTTTTCTTCAATGGGCAAGATCTAACATGGTGCCCTTCTTCCTTGCACTTGAAGCAAACAATGTTGGACGGATTCTTGACTTGATCTTGGCCATTCTTCTTGTTGTCCTTGTGCTTCAACTTGATAGTGGACTTGTTCTTTACATTGGAGTTGAATCCAAGCCCACTCTTGTCATTGGGGGATTTTTGCACACTCAAGATTTTGTTGAGTGTGACCTTCCCTTGATGACCCTTTTTCAAGTCATTCTTAAAAGAAGTGACTTGAGCCTTGAGCCTTTTGATTTCCTCTACATGGTTAGTTTCAACAAAAACACTAGAAGAAGTAGATGCTACATTGTTAGAGCAACAAGGCACAGAATGTAATTCATCACAAGATATATCATGGTCGTGAGAGGATGAACTACAAGGACTAGCACATGGCAATATAACATTTGGAGTAGATATAGTGCTAATGTCCACATGAGGCCCACTAGATGTTACCTTTGACATGATGGCCTCATGAGCCAACTTTAGCCTACCATGGGAGAATAGGAGATCCTCATGCGAGCTTGAGAGCTTAACATGGCTTTCTTCTAATTTCCCATAGTTGCTAGTTAGCAAATCAAGTTGAGCCTTTAGCTCAACATTCTCCTTCAAAATAGATGCTTCACAAGAAATAGAGTTAGTAGCACAAGCATCATTACTATTAGCAAGAGGTGAGGGCAACTTGTCAAGCTCTTTTGAATATGAGGCTTTAAGTTGCTCATGTGACTCGGTGAGTTTGATGAGCTCACCCTTTATGAACCTAGAGCCATGTTTGAGGTGCTCAAAATCCTCAACAAGTTTAGCATAAGCAACTTCAAGTTCATCATTTTTAATCTTGAAGGAGTTAGCCACCGCAAGTTCTCTATCATGGTATTCCTTTACTCTAGATAATTCTAGAGTAAAAGTCTCCTCAAGAGATTCTTTGGTGGTTTGTTCTTCTTCAAGGGAGTCCTTTACTTGAGCAAGTTCATTAGCATATTCACACTCAAGTGCAAACTTTTCATCAATTATGTTTTCTTGCTCCTCAATAAGATCATTGCCTTCTATAGCATAATTCAAGATTTCAAGAAGGTTGGAGGAAGCAAGTTTATTTTTGTAGAGAGCACTATAGACAACCTCTCCCATTTTCTTGATAGAGGTAATATCATACTTACCTCTATAATCATCATTATCATTCTCAACCTCATCATCATCATCATCATGAGATACAATGGGATTCAAAGAGGTTACCTTTGTTCCCTTAGCCATAAGGCACATGTGAGAACCGGAGGAAGGTGATGATGATATTGCACTTGTAGCTCTCTTCAAGACCTTGTCTTGGCCCATAGAATCTTCATTTTCCTCTACATGGTTAGCAACACAAGCACTAGAGGAAATATAAGCATTTTTATCATGGCAACAAGACAACATGAGCATATCATCATGAGATTTGTTCAAGTCATTTCTACATGATATGCAAGGACTATTAACACAAGCATGTGAGGAATTTTGAGTGCTAGAAGTGTTAAGGTCCAAAGATAGATCATTGCAACTAGATAGAGATGAGGGATTACAAATAGTAAGCACACTATCCAAATTGCAATTTCTACCACCACTCACCATATCATTACCTTGTGAAAAGTCACATATTGGTGAAGTGGTAGAGGATGAGAACTCATCTCGACCGGAAATGGAAGCAACACAATCATCCTCAATAATGTTGGACACAACATATTTATCTTGAAGTTTTGTCCATAACTCATGAGCGCTCCAAAAAGGAATGATTGAGGAGGTAACTACATAGCTCAAAGCATTAACAAGCACATTAGAAGCTTGAGCGTCGAGATATAAGTTTTTCTCATCCTCACAAGATAGATTTTGAAATCCATAGGAGGAGAAAAACCCATATCTACAATACGCTCCAAATTTGGGTCCATGTCCCGAAAATGAATGAGCATGCGATTTTTCCATATATCATAATTTGTGCCATCGAATATAAACATGTCATTGTGCACTAATCCTCTAGCCGACATCTTTACTCTCAAGGCGGTGAAGCCTAAAATGAGAGACCGGGCTCTGATACCAATTGAAAGGATACGGATGTCGCCTAGAGGGGGGGGTGAATAGGCGATTAAAACTTTTCCTAGAGTGGCTCAGCAAAGGCGGAATAAAACTAGTGTTTACTTTGTAAAACACAACCTAGAAACAACTAAGGTTTACCTATGTGCACCAACAACTTATGCTAAGCAATACAAATAACAAAGTGATAGCAATATATATATTACTTCAAGCACGAAGGCTATCACATTGTAAAGTGCATAAGTAAAGAGCTCGGGTATAGAGATAACCGAGGCACGCGGGGACACCGATATTTTACCGAGTTCCTCCCAGCATGGAGTACGTCTCGTTTGGAGAGGGGGTGGTATCAAACCACCAACGCCACAAAAGGCCTCCCTTATTCTCCGGTGAATCTCACCCCAATTGGATCGATCCACGCTTCCACTATCGGTGCACTTGTCGGTGGCAACCGGAACCTCTCACAAGGTTGGGGCACAACTCCACAACTTAATTGGAGGCTCCCAACAAACGCCACTAAAGGCCTCAACAAATGCCACCAAGGCCACAAAACCGTCTAGGGTTCCAAGAACCCAAGAGGGACAAGCTCCAATGAGCAATTCAAACCAAATCCTCCAAAGAGAAATCAAACCGATGCACCAAATGCAAATGGCAAGAACACCACAAAGATGCTCAAATCCCTCACTCTCAAGTTCCAACAAAGCTACCAAAGCTATTGGGGGAACAAGAGAGGAGAAATCAAAGAGAGACACAAAATCCCCCAAAATCTAGATCCCCAAAGATACACTCACAAAGAGATGTTTTGGTTTGGTCAAAACGTAGATCTAGATCTCCTCCAACAACCCCTCAAATATTTGCAAGAAACAATAGAGGGGTGTGTAGAAATCAAGCTTAAAGAGTAGAGAAAATGGGGGCAAAGCTTGGGCAAGAAAAGGAGGAAGAAGTCACACTAAATGAAAATGGGCAAAAGACTTATATAGGGCTAGCCAAAAAATGGCCGTTGGGGCAATTTTTCTGGACGGTCCGGTAGTACCGGAATTAATCTGCAGGACCCAATCCAAAAAACAAAGACCACGAGTTGGAGAGAGAAAGCGGCAAAGATCGGAGGTGGGCCATGCGTCACGGCGGTGCAGCTGGCAAGCAACGATGGCGATAAGCAAGCATCGTGAGAGCGGCATGACATGCGCCAATGAGCGGGCGGCGGCAGCAAGTGGCAACAAGCGTGAAGAAGCGGCGCAGCGGCGTGTGCAGCGGCGGGCCCTCGCATCTGCAAAAAAGCAGCGGCGGCCAGCGGAGCGGTCAACGCAGCGCGTGCGCAGGAATGAGGCGGCGATGCAAGCAACGCTGGCACGCAACGCGAAGATGGGCTCGGGCAGCTCAAAGCGAGATCTGGATCGAGATCTGAAAAATATCGGGCATTTTTACGGGCGCCGGTAATCTTAGACCCGAAGCGGTACTACCGGGCTGGCCGGTACCGCAAAAGGTACCTGGGAGGCAGAGAAAAGCGGGCGTTTTAGGCCAGGCGGTAATCTGGTCCGTCCGGC
This sequence comes from Avena longiglumis, assembly GCA_030063025.1. Classification (NCBI taxonomy): domain Eukaryota; kingdom Viridiplantae; phylum Streptophyta; class Magnoliopsida; order Poales; family Poaceae; genus Avena; species Avena longiglumis. The sequence goes on along the minus strand of CP125973.1, from coordinate 440,473,361 downwards.
GGTACTCTTGCTCGCCCGTAAAGCATAAACAGCAAATATTCAAACGGCAATAACTTTTGACTAGAAGCTCCGATTGACCCTATTCAAATTGCGTTGGATAGAGGGCGACAAGGGCTTCCCAATAAAAAATGGAAATATTGATTATCACCAAGTGAGAAAGTATCAAGTAGAATAATGTGATATACCTCACTTGGTGAGAAACCGAAAAGCCGCATAAATCAAAAACGCAACAAGATACAAATGGGAGATCCGATTTAGATAAACAAGAGCTTGTTATGGAGATTACCACAAGCTCTATATCATCACATGGATAAGACCAAATAACAACCAAATATGATGATGCAAGTATGCAAAGTTTTGAGCTCTCTCCGAACGATGTGACCGAAATACTCATACGAGAGCCCCTCTTGATAGAACGGTTATCTATCCTAAACCCGGTCTCACACACACAACGTGAGACCGGCAAAAGGGAAAACCTATCAAAATTATATCTTTGCCTTGAGCATTCCACTTGAGCTCGATGTAGACGATCTTGCCTTTCTCAAGATGGAACACCTTCCTTAATTCCTCATCATCGACCTCGCATATTGAGCTTGCCAATCATATCTCTTCTTTTCATTTCGTCGACCTTGAAGCCAACACATGCTCCAAGCGATGCAAATGGACAAATCCTATAAGTATAACTTAGTACACACATTAGTCCATAAAGATTGTCATTAATTACCAAAACCACACATGGGGCCCAACATGTTCTTTCAGCTTGGATCTTAGTCTGGGATTCTCACCAAGGAAGTGTGAACTAGCCTGCAACTCGAATGTGCAACAAAGCTAAGATCTCTCACAGGAAAAGTAACGCACCTCTGCAGAGTGTAAGAACTGTAACTTGTTACTCCCTGTTCCGGGAAGGTGCTATGAACGCGACGGGAAAGAAACTCCATGAAAGTTCTGCTAAATCCGTGAAGGCTGACGGACATAGATTTTCAGAATAAAATCAACCTTTGAATAAATGTTTACAAAAACTTGCATTGCCTACGACCTATGGTCTGTGGCTGTAGATATAGTGCATCAAACACTCCTTTTTAGTGAACTTGCTGAGTACGCTCATACTCAACGTATCTTATTAACCCTTGCTAGATTTTGAAGCCATTAAGACAACGTCTACATGAAGTTATGCTCCAGGAATCATCATCAAAAGCTCAAGCTCTTCAATGAAGTCAAGAAAATCAACATATACATCTACTCAAGTGAAGATGAAGTTGTTGATTAGATAGGAATACAATATCTAGCCATAGAACCTACTTCTGTAGAGTAGTGCAATCGCATCAATGTAAGCCCCAATAGTTCAGATGCTAGTCTATTAGTATATTGGTTATGATTTGATTATTTCTGATTCTTCTTTGTAAGAAGTTTCTTTCTCTCTCTTTAACCTAGATTGTTCTCTGGGTCTTATGTAAAGAGTCGAGTTGTAACCTATAGTCATGTCTTGGACCTGCTGTGTTTCTGTTGTACCACTCTGAGGGATGTAATACTAGTGAACGGTATTTCATTAGTGTTATGTCAACGACTATAGTGTACTACATCATGCAGTGGTATGTTGGGTCACCGCAGGTTCCCACCAACACAATGATGGCCATGTTGGTGGAATTGGTTTAAAGGCTAGCGGAAAGGCTTAGTTGTCAACTAAAGATACTATCCACTCACTAACATATGATTCGACGATGGGATTCACAATTTGAAAGACTAGACTATCATACAAGCCTCCTCAACCTCCATATTTCAAAGACACATAGGAATATAAATATTCATCATTAAATATGTGCCACGCCCACATAAACAAGCATAATGGGATGCATAGACTTTTATTCAGGGCTACTACCATACAATCAATCTAAAATAATGTTCCCTAATAGCATCTCACTCGCCTCATTATATATCCAAACGGACACAAACAAAGTAACCATTCATTACTACTTCCCTAAGTATTGATGAAACTTTGCCCAAGCATTTCTAATGTTAACTTGCATGCATAAGTACAACAAAGGAGTCATACCTATTTAATCAATTCATACATATTAATTCATAATTGGTGTTCTTCCACTCCCATCTTAAACTGCACAATATGCTCATATATATGTTGAAATAAAGCAATTATATATAGCTTGGTTCATTCCGGACTTCATTTTCATCAATTTCAAAAATATTAATGCAAGATTTTCCATCAATTACTTTTCATAAACATGGTGGTTTATAGTGGTTGTGATCCATATTTTATCATAGCATTTAATTAGGGATCATTTAAAAGTCAACTAACCACTTTTAGTGTTAAAAATTGAGATCTGCCAACAATTTATAGCAGTGATGTAGCACAATATTTCCCTACTTAAATATTCCAAGAATTTTTGCCAATTTTAGTGTGTGGGGGTTGAAAAGTTATAGTTGTTGTATAAATTTCAGCTAATCGGAGTTACAGATAAAAAATGAAAAAAAAAATAGTGGACATCGTCATGCAGTGCAACTCCTACGTGTGATTTCAAAAACAAAAATCTTTTTGTGGTTTTTAGTTTTAGACAACAAAATAAATAAACTTAATGCCAAGCTAACTACATAAACAAACAAAATATTTTTGATTTTTACTGAAATGAAAAAACAACTCACATAACTGAAATAATTCTAGCATGGAATATACGATGAAAAGGAAGCGAGGAAATCGTACTTCCCCAAGCTTTGGTGAAAGCTAGTAGCCCGGATAGTTGGGATCATGCCCCCAACCAAATTGTCCACCTCCATAATATGGTGGCTGCTGCTCCCGTGACGGCCACTGCAGCAGGTGTTATAGGCATGCAACCGCATGTGGTATGTGCTGGAGGTTGAGGATAATCTCCCCATATTGCTGGTGAAGGCGGTTCAGCGGCCTCCCCCCATGCATACTCATTGACAGGGGCTGTCCAGTTCCCTCTTAACCTGTCAAAATAGTCAATACGAGGAAGCAAAGTGGATTCCAACCTACCATGATTAACCATATATTGATACATCATGTGACCCATGTCATATTACCTTAATATCTCCATGCGAACCAACATATTAGTATCCAAAATAATGGGTCCTAGAATCGGAGTTCCCATGTTTTCATATTTTCTTTCATTCTTAAGGTATTCAAAAACTAATGTGGCTATTGCTCTAGCATGAAGAGGTTTTGTGCTATTATGTTTTACAACATATGAAAAGGTTCTAGCAATAATCATACCCAAGTTATATTCAACAGCTACACCTTCCTTAACACATTTTAATAAATAACTTATGGGGCTAGTGCATCATGTTGAGTTCTTCCTAGAAAGAAATCCTCTAACAAGAAACAATGCAAAATATCTTAGGTGTTGAATATGAGTGAACTTTCCTCTATGAATATCCTCAGGCACATCTACACTTATACTCCTCCAAAATGAATGGAGTCTCTCATCAGAATTAGTAGGAATAGCTTCCCATTTTCCCTCATTAGGGACATGTATGGCATTACAAAATTCCTCTAAGTGCATGATTAACCTTTGACCCTTCATGACAAACCTCACATCAAAAGTGTTGGGAGTTTCCTTACCTCTACTACTTACCTTCCCTTTGGTTTGTACAAACCTAAAGGTGGCTAGGAACTCGATGCTTAGCTCGTAGTAGGTTGGTTGAGGATGTCTTGCAAAGACCTCCAGCTTGGTTTTCTGCAAGAAATAATTAACATCTTCCTCTATGGATAATAAGCCTTCAGTGCATTATGTTGGTGATATGCTTTCCGGGTATACCCACAGGACTCGCTGACCAGGGTGGCCACCAACGGGCTAGATCTTTGCTTCACGGACGACCCAGTCAGAGAAAGAGGAGGAGCCAGTTCCAGCTACGACAAGGCCTAGAAGAGTTACCGACTTAGGCATGTAGTATTACTTGTAGTCCAAGATGTACGTAGTTACCGACTCTATAACATAGCCAGATAGGTCTCTACATGTAACCCTAGGCCCGGTGACTATATAAACCGGCCCTATGGGAGCCTTTAGGGCAACCAATCAATCGTACACCACAATCAACTCGCACAGGCGAACCTCTCTTGTAATCCGCTGTAACATCCGGCTTACGCCAATATATTACTAGGTTGCTAGCAGGAGTAGGATCCGATCACCACAGTCGGATCTGAACCTGGGTAAACTTGTGCTCACCGCTCCTAGAACATCCGACGTCTCACACCCCATCTTTCCAATGCCACTAGGACCCCCTATGGTGTACTTGTCGACAATTCGAGGACAGTTGGCGCCCACCTTGGGGCAGGTGACCTTTGGAGCATCATTCCAGGCGGAATCTGCGCGTGTAGGAATTGGAAAAACAATCGCCATGGGTCGTGTGGTCTATGCCAGTGATGTCCCTCTCATCATTCTCGATGAGACTTGGATTCCGGCTTTGAAACCCATGACGACCTACATGATCATGTCAATCAGCGAGATCGATATCTCTCTCGGTTTCGCTAAACCCACCCAACCCACCCTTGAGGTGATGACCATGGTGGAAGAAAAATCTAGATCTACTCTATTCAGAGGCGGAAGAGTTTAGGGTCCCAGAGAAAATCAAACCCACCCAACCCACTCATGTAGTGGAAGAAGAGGTGGAAGAAGAATCCAGATCCGATCTCTCCAGCGAGATCGGATACACAGATGAGGAATATATCCGCTACGGATCCAGCTTTGCTAACGTCGAAGCGGAAACAAAGTTATACTAGTACCTCAAGAACATGAACAAGAAGAAGCACTATTTCGTATACCACATAAGCACTGGATCTGACTTTGTCGATGCTGGAGCTGGTAGCGACTCGGTCCTAGACGCAATCGAATAAAACGCAAACTTAGCTGGCTTCCCAGCGGAGTCAATCACGTCGCAGGAACTTCGAGACTTCGACAAATAGATAGAGGAGTACGAGCAAGAGCACGTCTCCAGACAAACGCAAGGTGAGACGTAAACTCCTCCTAGTCCATATGATAGCATGGATGAAAGCTACACCTCGCAGGATGACATGGACACCGGAGATTCCTCCGAGGTCCACAAACCTACCATGACGGAAAGTACCAACGGAAGTTTTATCCCCCGGTATCGGACCAAAATCCGTCTTTGCCACTGGTACACACGTTAAGGCTGCTGGGCGGTCAAAGAAGAAGAAGAAAAACAAGAATCCGACTCCGGCAGAACCAGACGTCGAGGAAACCAACGAAGAAAAAGTTGATGAAGAGATCGAGATGGAGAATCAGGACGGAGATCCGATTAATCCCACCCCGATCGATCCTCCTGTGGATGGACACATCGTCACCAAGGGTGCACATGAAATTTACGGATATGCTCTCAAAATTCCAATCCCAACAGCTTCGGATCTTACGCCGGAGGCGCTGGAGAAAAGGGCCGAGGACCTGGAAAAACACCGCTTGTTTCTACTTGAAGAGGCCGCGCGCCTTGTCGAGATGAGACAACAGTTAGACAGTGATCCTGCCAGATATCAGTTAGATTTCAAACGACATCCAAACAAAACAAGGGGAGGTCCGTTTCTTGCTAACAATTATCCGGATATCCACAAAGATCTATTCGACGAAAAAGATGGAGAGAAGATCCGAGTCTACAACACGCCGGTGGAAAATGCTGCTGCAGCTCGAGCCATCCTCGCCAACAATCCGTCTCCACAACAGGTCTAGCAGTGCATCGTGTTGCTAGACAAAGGATTAAAGCAGCAGAAGACATCAGCGTCATTTAGTGGCAAACTGGTCTCGAAATCCGAGTTCCCCACTGACGCTGACCAAAGCGCTGATGCAAGGCTTCTCAGGGATACGACTCAGCGTTATCGTCCCCGTGGAGAAGAAGAGAATTCAAGAACCGGCTCCAAAGGCCACTCTCGTAGGCCAGCACGTGACTGGGCAAGAGTTATTCCGGCTGCGTCCGAAGACGCCATCAGGGCAATGGTTCCTGATCAGTACCATTGTCAGCAAAACAACCGCTACAGAGAATACCCGGAAACATGCCACCAGCGAGAGGATCAAGATCGGCTAAGGATGCCACCACCAAGCCGTCCAGCTGGAAACGCCGGACGAAGAGATGATCCGGATCGTCCAGAATCAAGTAGGGACGATGCCCGAAGGAACAGGCATCGGAGTCAGCATACTGAGGCTCCACCGCCACCACCAAGAAACCTAGCCAGAAATAATCCACCAGGGCCACCATCGCCTCCCAGCAACGACCATGAAGGATCACGTCATAGCCATGGGAGCCGCAGGGGCGGAGGCGGCAATGGTGAGAGGAGAAGTAGAAATCCGACTCCACCGTGCAGAAGCCGTGAGCCTCCAAGGCACAGATCTCTCTCACCAAACGACGCTCGCCATCGCATAGAATCAAACATAGAAGAGTGGTTGTACGAGGAAGAAGATGTGTACGTGGGACCCAAGTGCTTTGGTCCATGTATACGTCAGACCAAATTTCCGGTTGAATTTGGCATTGCCAAACATATTCAGCCCTATGACGGTGCAGCTCGGCCAGATACTTGGTTCCAGGATTTTTTCCAGGCTTGCTGCATCGCCAAAGGAGGAAACAGCCTGGTTGAAGTTCGATATCTCCCACTGATGTTGAGGAAGACGGCTCGATCATGGCTCAATGAACTGCCATAGAATTCAATTCATAACTGGTATGATATGCAAAGTGCATTCTTTTCAAACTTCGTGGGAATATACAGAAGGCCCTGCACAGTCAGAGACTTGCAGCGTTGCACCCAAAGACCCGGAGAAACCTGCTGGGATTACCTTGAACGCTGGATTGATACGAAGAACTCCTGCGAAGGAGTAAACGAGCAAACTATGATAGAAGCTTTTATTGCAGGACTTCTAGTCGGACTTTTACGTCACAGGCTGAAGCGTGACCACGTCACAGATTTGGGAGAAATGATAGAGACGGCAAGCAAATATGCTGACGTCGACGATGATTCAGAAGGGCTGCTAAATATTCTGGCCAATCCCAACACGGTCAAACAGCCAAAGCAAACTCAGAAGCGCAAGAACACCTCAGATGAAAAGCCGGCTCCGGACAACGCAGCTATCAATGCAACATTCAGATCTGGAGGACGAGGAGGGCGCGGAGGCGGCCGGGGTAGAGGCCGAGGAACTTCCAGAATCCAGGGAAGAGGAGATCAGCAACCCGGAAGAACTTATACCTGGGCTGACATTGCCAATAATCCCTGTGTCCACCACTTTTATAGTAATGGAGGATCTACCCACACAAATGCCGAGTGTCGTTTCAATGAATACATCAAGAAAGGAGAATCCGCGGGCTACAGAGCCAAGCGACGAAAAGGAAAGAAAAATTCTAAGAAAGGAAAGGAGCCCAAGGAAGATTCCGACATGGAAGAAGCGGAAGCCGCTGCAGAGCCCAAGCCGGATTGAAAGAAAACTTTTCTGACTAAGAAAGACGCATACGTCTGCTTCCTTGGATCCCAACCAGCTAAGGACAAAAGGCGGTTCTTCGTGAGCTCAACGCCACGGTTCCGGCTATCCCACAGTTCCTGGAATGGTCAGAGGTAACTATCACCTTTGATCGTTCATATCACCAGAGGAAAACACATCGTCGAGGAAAGTATCCTCTGGTCGTCAATCCTCTTATTGATGGCTGAGTTCTCTAAAACACTCATGGACGGTGGGAGCAGTATCAACATCCTCTACATTGAGACGCTCCACCGCATGAAGCTACACGAGAGCCAGTTGAGTTACAACAATGTAACTTTCCATGGCATTGTACCAGGGAGACAGGCGGATTCTCTGGGTGAGATTACTCTGGACGTGACATTCGGAACCCGAGATAATTATCGGACCGAGCTACTCTCATTCGAGGTGGTACCGTTCAAAAGAGCTTACCACGCCATCTTTGGGCGTTTGGCTTACTGGGCGTTCATGGCCCGTCCCTGCTACATCTACAACATGATTAAACTTCCAGGTCCAAAGGGCGTAATCACCGTACGAGGAAATCCGAGGAAGGCACGAGAGTGCGATGAAGGATCTGCTGCCTTCGCCGAAGCCGTGCTACACGCCCAGGAGTACCAGGAGATCAAGAAGACCATCAATCTGTCCGAGATGCCCGCTATAAAGAACGAGGTGCTGAAGCCAAGTTTGCAGTTCAAGGCGTCGGAAGAGACGAAGAAGATGTCACTGAAGGAAGATGATCCCTCCAAGACGACGAACATAGGGGTAGGCGCATAGGAAACGTCGAGTTCCTCAAAGCTAATAGTGATATCTTCATATGGCAGTCATCTGACATGACCGGAGTACCTAGGGAACTTGCCGAGCACTCTCTTAATGTGTACCCAGACGCTAAACACGTCAAACAGTCCCTACGACGGTTTGGTGATGAAAAGTGCAAAGCAATAGCCAAGGAGTTAGCCCGCCTAGAGTTAGCGGATTTTATAACAGAGGTCATCCATACAGATTGGGTGGCAAATCCTGTACTCGTTCCTAAAAAGGACACCATTTATTTAAGGATATGTGTTGATTATACCGCTTTGAACAAGGCATGCCCAAAAGATCTATTTCCTTTGCCAAGAATCGATCAAGTTATCTACTCAACGATAGGGTCGGAATTACTCTGTTTTCTCGACGCATATTCCGGATATCACCAAATACCGATGAAAAAGTCGGATCAAATTAAGACGTCTTTCGTCACTCCTTTCGGAACCTTCTAATAATAAAACTATGCCTTTTGGCCTAAAGAACGCAGGAGCAACATATCAACATACTATACAATGTTGCCTCAACGATCAAATCGGATGCAACGTCCATGTATACGTAGACGACATAGAAGTTATGTCCAAAAAGAATAAACTTTACTTTACGACTTGGATGAAACATTTGCTAGTCTACGAAAATTCAATATGATGCTAAATCTGAAGAAGTGTTTCTTTGGAATCCCATCCGAAAAATTGTTAGGTTTCATCGTCTCTGAGCGAGGCTTAGAGGTGAACCGGGACAAAATAAAGGCTATCTTAAACATTACCAGGCCGACTCGCCTGAAGGACGTACATCGCCTCACTGGTTGCATTGCAGCAGTGAGTCAGTTCGTCAGCAGGCTCGGTGAAAGATCTGCACCTTTATACAAACTCTTGAAGAAAACCGACAAATTTGTTTGGACCCTAGAAGCCGAAACTGCCCTGCAAAGTTTGAAAGATTTGCTTTCAAACCCACCAGTTCTCGTAGCGCCAGAACGTCAGGAACCTATGTTACCCTACATTGCAGCAACCAACAAGGTCATAAGCGTGGTAATAGTAGTTGAGCGCGAGGAAGAAGGCCATGAGCATAAGGTGCAGGGGCCAAATTATTATCTAAGTGAGGTCCTAACGGAATCAAAGCAACGGTATCCACATCATCAAAAGCTAGCCTATGGAGTGTTCTTTGCGTACAGAAAGCTACGCCAATATTTTCAAGACCACAAGATCATAGTAGTGAGCATAGCTCCTCTGCGAGATATAATCAACAACCACGACGCCACAGGACGTGTCGCAAAGTGGGGAATAGAGCTTGCAGCTTTCGACATTGAGTACAAACCACGTACGACAATCAAGTCCCAAATTCTCGCCGACTTTGTTGTCGACTGGACAGAAATGGCAGAAAACACATGCCCTCCAGACTCGGAATTTTGGACCCTTCACTTCAACGGATCAAAAGCACGAGGAGGCTCAAGGAATGGCGTGGTGCTCAAATCACCCCAAGGATATAAGTCGTTCTATGTGTTGCAAATACACTTCACGGCAACCAATAATATTGCCGAGTACAAAGCACTGCTACATGGAATATGCATGGCCAAAAACATTAGCATATCAAGACTCATGTGTTACAGAGATTCGGATTTAGTTGCACAGCAAGTATCCAATATCTGCAACGCAAACAAGCACATGGCATCATACAAGGATGTCGTGGATGAACTATCCAAATCGTTCGAGGGTTTTGAGGTTCAACACATCCCTCGAGCAGAAAATGAGGAAGCAGATGCACTATCAAGGATAAGCTCTACGCAGAGACAAGTACTGGATGGAGCTTTTCTAGAGCATTTAAGGGTCCCCTCCATAGTCGGAGTTTATGAGGACTATCCGACGAAATCCGACTCACCTTTAATAGTCGTTCTGGCTGTAATTCCTAGCTGGACAAAGCCCTATCTGGATTTCCTGATAAACGAAAGACTACCCTAAGATGAAGTCTTGAGCCGGCAGATTGTCCGATGAGCAAAAGCCTATACTATAATAAACGGTGTGCTCTATAAACGAAGTGTTTCTGGCGTGTTTCAGAGATGTATTTCTTCGGAAGAAGGAGTGGAAATCTTAAGAGAAATCCACGAAGGCGAGTGTGGTCACCATGCTGCAGCCAGATCCTTAGTGGCAAAAGCTTTACGTCATGGATTATTTTGGCTTACAGCTAAGGCGGATGCCGATAAACTGGTCAAAACGTGCAAGGGTTGCCAAAAGTACACTCATCAGGCACATGTTCCGGCTGAACATCTGCGAATAATCCCTATTACATGGCCGTTCGCGGTTTAGGGGCTTGATATGGTAGGGCCGTTTCGCACGGCAAAATGTGGATTTACTCACCTACTAGTGATGGTGGATAAATTTACAAAATGAATTGAGGCTAAACCCGTAACAAGTTGCGATGGAGCCACAACCAGAAGATTCGTCGAGGACGTAATCATCAGATTCGGATATCTGCACAATATAATTACTGACAACGGGAGCAACTTTTCCATGGGTGAACTAGCCGAATTCTGCGAAGAGCAATGTATCTGACTTGATATTGCATCAGTCGCACATCCACAAACCAATGGACAAGTCGAAAGAACTAATGGCCTTATTCTACAAGGAATCCGACCTCGCCTCGAGGCACCGCTTCATCGGGCCGCGGGGGCTTGGGAGGAAGAATTACCGTCTGTGATATGGAGCTTACGTATAACTCCTAACAGATCAACCGGCTATACTCCTTTCTTCTTGGTCTATGGTGCAGAAGCAGTTCTTCCAAGTGATCTGATTCATCAGGCTCCACGAGTAAAGGCGTATATCGAAGAAGATGCAGAACTTTCTCAGCAAGATGATCTCGATATAATCGAAGAAGTACACGTCGTTGCTGAGCAGATATCTATAGCCTATTAGCAGAAGTTACACAAGTATCATAGTTAGAGAGTGCAAAACCATTCTTTCAGAAAAGGCGATTTGGTTCTCTGAATTGTGCAAAAGAGAAAACACAAAGTTTCCCAATTTGGAAGGACCTTTTATGGTTAGCAGAGTTCTGCATAATGGGTCGTATTATTTAACCGACATGAGACCGGTCAAGGAAAGACCTGATACTCGGAAAAGGAAGAGAGCTGGTGGCAGCACAGACCCGGATGAAATAGACCGTCCATGGAATATTGCATAGCTACGTCCCTTCTATTCTTAGTTATATTTCCTTATAATCATATATGTACATGTTCACACTGAAATAAAGTATTGGTTTCCTCATATTGTTATCTTTAAGACCTTTTTGCCATCTTATTTCCAAAAGAGCATGTAATTTTTTCAAAAATCCCAAAATGCTTGAAAGTACTTTATGCTCATGTTTGTTCTAGTTACGATTTTTTAATAATATAAAAATGTTGCCTTAGGGTACAAAGTTTAAATTATTGTCTATACTTTGATTCTTTATCTGATTGCTTAGACACGAGCATTTTCCGAGTAATGAGTTGTTGGTACTGGAATCCGGCTTTGTTTTCGAGTTTAAACTGGTTTAGCAATTGCGCTCTATTGCTCGGCAAAGTTTCTGTGCTAAAGGTTGGCCGACCCATGAAAGGGACGATGCAGAGAGCCAGATAAACTGATAAGTATAGGTATAAAAAAGCAAAGTGCTTTAGAAACTTTCAAGCACAAAGCATAAAAATGTATAAACAAAAGTGCTAAGATAGTAAAAGCATTAGTTTTTACAGATCAGCACAAAATAAACATTTTATCCATCATTACATTGCCATAAAGTTTAAGATAATGCATAGAAATTGTTTATGCTGCAGGTGGTGGTGATGAAGCAGGTGGGGCACTAGAATCAACAGCAGTGTCACCCTCGATCTCAGACTCGGAAGCATTGCTGGCTTCTGGCTCTTGGGGAGAGGGAGGAGCGGCGACGGATTTGAAGAATGGCGTCATGTAGTTGGTCATCTCCGTCATCCGACAAGCATAACCTGCACAAGATTCTTGGATGGCCTTGATATCTTGCGGGTTACCATCATCATCATCCTCGGCAATGCCCTTGGTGACGTGCCAGATTTCCATCTCGCTATGGTGGCTCATCACCATGGTCAGAGCTGTTTGCGTAGTAGCCCGAGCGTAGCAGATCTTCTAGGCCTCGATCAACTTCGGAATCTCCTTAACTTTGTCCCTCACCTCATGCACTGACATTGTGTGCAAGTCGGAAAGCTTGCCGACATCGCCAGCCTATTCTAGAGTTTGGTGGAAGTCGAACAAGACATATTTGACGAGCTTAATGCGCTCGAGGCGAGGTTCAGAAGTGGAAGAGTCAAAAAGATTCAGGGGGGCTGGGAAAGAACCAAAAAGTCAAAATTTCGGCTAAAGCGAAAGTCGGAAAATGAACAACACAAAGTAAAAAGATTCGGAAATCTTACCAAGCACGGAGTGATTCCATTCAGTTTGCTCCTTGCGAAGGATGTCTAGTTCACTAGCAGAGGCCTGGGCAAGATCCCTATGAATATCAAAGTCATTCTTGAGATCAGCAAGTTCCTTATCTCGGATGGCTAGGAGCTTCTCGAGCCTCACGGTCTCGTGGTTGCTTGACTCCAGGACAGCGGCTACGGATTTCTCCGATTCCACAGTTAGCGTCTCAAGCTTTTCCCAGAGTTCCACATTCTCTGCCTGCAAGACCTTGAAGTTTTTGGCTTGCTCCACCATCTTGCTGGATTGACATAACAATTCTGCAAAGACAAAAATATCAGTCGGACAAAGTAAATTCGACTATGACAAAACAAATAACTGAAAAAGAGGAAGCCGGAAAAGTTTACCTTCTGCTTCATCTTTTTCAACTTTCAACTTTGAATTCTCAAAGCGCAAAGCTTTGATTTCTTTGTGCTTATTGGAAATATTCTTGAGCAATTCCTGGTTGGAAGATGCAATTTTCTATAATTATAGAGATAGAATGCCATCAGACGGCTAATAAGACTCGAGCTGCAAATTTAGCTAAGTAAAATCACAGCACAAGCCGTGGGGTCTACACTACATCGTTCTTTTGCAACCTAAAAGCACCAACTCGGATCCAGCGATGTTTATCCGACTTTATGCTTGGGGTCTAGAGGATATGCTAATAAATGCAAATAAGAATCGGAAACTTACAATGTGTTCCAGGTGCAACTTTTCAAATCCGAGCTTGGTGTTGTGAAACACCTTCTCGGTAAGGGTGAGGGACGGAACATCCATCACTGGAAGTTCGCTGGATGCGATTTTAGCATCCCGGACCAAAATTTGGTCCAGGAGGCTAGCCAGCTTGATGTCCTCCTCTTCTTGGCTCGCTGCCTCTGGATTCAAGGTTTGCTTCTCAAGACTGGATTGGGCCAGCCTGAGAATCTCTTCCTTTTCTTTCCTCTTGAGGACAGGGACATCTGAGTCAACCACCTTATCCACCGTTCCTGTGGTCATTACCATGGGATCATTACCCTTTATGGGTTCACCCTTGTTAGTTGCCTAGTCATAAACAGTGACCAGGGCTTTCAAGATCTTGCAAGCATCAGGGGATGCAGAAGCTCCCTGCACTGACGGAGTAGTGGATGGAGTCGACGACGGCACAACAGGGGAAATAACAAGCTTCTGCTGACGCACCTGCTTGCCCGGCTTGCTGTCCGGCTTTATCTTGATCTTCAACACTAATTTAGCTCTAGAACACAAACCCCCTAAAATTTAGGTGTGCTCTGGAAAGAAATAAAGGTACAAGAGTACTAAAAATGAAAGGTGAGGTGCTTAATTTTTAACTACTAGCACCACTTGGCTACCAGCAGCAACAACTTCCTTCGCCTTATGCTTCTTGGAGGCGAGGGCGGCAACTTCTTGCACCTCATTGTAACACCCTCAGAATCGGACCTATGCAAGTTTTAGCGCTTCCCGCCAAACCCGCATAGAAACGATTCAAAGGTGCCCACCAGGCACTTTCGTGCGGGTGGAAAACGAAGTAATAACATTACACAACAGTCCTCGATGGGACCCACAGAACAGATATATATACAACACGACTCCATGAGTCAAGAATACAGATATAGGGTACAAAGATCCAAATCACCTTAAAAATGATAGAGCGTCCGACTACGGACAAGATGCAAATGGGGCTAAGAGCCCTGAAGAATAACCAATGGCGTCCATAACCCTGCCCAGGCCAAGCCGGAAGGGTAACCCTGCTAACGACGTCGATCTCAAAACCTGCTTAAACAAAAGGGGTGCCGACAAAGGGCAAAGGAAAAAGAGAGAGCGGTCAGTACTGAGGCCAGTACACGGCGAGACTAGAATTCGGCGGTCCTCGCCTACATAGGTATGGTGGACTGAAGCGGCAGTGGCAGCATGCACTAAACAACCTATAGAGACTCGATACAACTGGCGGCGATCAGAGAGGGGTAAGAGAGACCTAATCGGAACCAACCTGAATCTAACACCAAACAAACCCATCCTAGTATTTCCCCCTCGAGACCAAACGAGGAAGTCCACCGAGGAACTCACACAGTTGGCAGTTTTACTTATTCAGTTATCGTTGCAGCAATTACTAGTCAGGTAAAGATAGTCGTCCTGATAAAATAGGCAGTGGGCACTTTTAGTTAATCATTCCGTTGTAGTTGCAACAATTACTATTCAGATACAGATAGCATGAGATAAACCCAAAACCCAGCAGTTGTTGGTACTTTAATTAGCCATTCCGTTGTAGTTGCAATACTTACTAGTCAGGTACAATGGTCGCTGGCGACGACCCAAACAAGCAATTGTGGGCAGTATTATTTAGCCATTCCATTATAGTGAAGCTGATTACTAGTCATTATAAAGTCAAATTTATAGCACTACTTTAGTTATGCTTGTCTATGATCGATATACTGTGCTCCAAGTCGTCCATAACCGCGGACACGGCTTTCAGAAAGTTTTACCCGGCCGGGGTGCACCAATAGCAACACACGCTCGATCAACCTCGGAAAAACCAAATCAAAACCCAACGAGGCTTTCACGACAAAGCAATCACAGGATTCAGAAATATTTCAGGGGCCATCCTTAAAGTAGACCCAAGCAACGGCCCGGCTCGAGACGGACTTAAGGTTGTGGGACGGTGTGACGATCGGGAACCCGAAGTGTGGCTGGGCTTGTCGACACCGCGAAATCGTTACACGATCCTAACAAGACAGTGTGCTCCTCGCACAATCGTAAATACTGAAGTAGCATGGCATAAGTACAGGATAGTAAATAAAACCTCAAACTAGTTTGTGGCCCCAAGAAATAAGATGAATCAAGCTCGCTCGGGGTCCCATAATCCTCCCGGATGTGGATAGCGCGATAAATCAAGGAACAGGTATCAAGTACTCGGGGTCCTACGGGACACAAGTGGGCGTTCGGAAACCAAATATTATCTATCACCCACCGATGCCTCTGCTTACTTCAATTTTAGTTGTTAAACAGTAATTAAAGTGAACGATAAGTAAAACAATGATCATCTCCAACAACAAACAGGCGGCAAGGCTCCAACAACTGTGGCACTTGACAACACGCAACAGCACTTGAGCAAGCGACTACGGCGCGCTAGTCCAACTATCTACCAAACAACAGGTAATAGGAGGTGTCCAAGGCAATATAAGGCTGCGAGGGATATCACGGGTACGAAACTAGAGCATCGCGACACAGATAGCAATAGATCAACAGGAGGGAAATAAATACTATAAAAGTAAAATAGGTAGAAAGGGGGAGATGCTCGCCTGAAAAACATTGTCGAAGATTCAACCGAAGATCGGGGCGAAGCTCACATCAACTCAACGGCCTTATCCGCGAAGAAGCAAAACACTAGAAGAAACACCGGATGCAATATTTAATACTACGGCAGAAGATCGGGCATGATGCATGCATGATGTATGACATGGCAAAGGTGCGATGCAATTAGGTCATATTAAGTGGAACCGGGGTCCCGGCAATTAATTAGATGGTCCATGTTATTTAACTACCCCGCAATTTAAATGTTGGATTATTATGGCAAAAGATAGCACCTGTTCGCTACACAAGTTTAAATGAGGCCAATATGAGACTAGATTTGCCCGCATATGGGCCCCATATTCAATTATACGGTGAATCGGCATAAGGCCCCCAAACCACAGACAAGCATGCATGCATGAACAATTTAATATGCATCAGATATATCATTTATAAAATAAGGTCTCGGGTTTGGATTCACACATTTAGGGTTCGACAGATCTTGGTGTTCCGGGGTTCGGGGTCGGGTCTCGGGGTTCAGGGTTCGACGGAAACGTTCTCGGATAGCGGAGTAGATCTTGGCGTTCCGGGAGGAAGCACTTGGTCTGGCGTCGGGGCATCGGATTCTCCTGGTCGCTGTCGTTCTTGTCGTCATGCAGATCTTGTCGGGTCCCACGGGGTCGAACTTGCCGTTGCGAGGGTCTTGTCGGGCCCGCGCCATCGAGTCGGTGTTACTGCTCAGGAGCGTTCCCGTGGCAATCTTGGCGTCCTCTGCGTCGGGGTGGTCGATGTCGGGCTCGGATGGGTACCGGGGTTCATCGGATTCGGGTAGGAGGACTTGGTGTCCCACGGTGAAGGAGGTCATGGCGTCCCAGGATCGGTCTTCGGGGACCGCGAAGGAGAGCTTGGGGTTTCGAGGCTTCGATTGTCGATGGCGAACTTGGCTTCCAACATCGGTATTCTTTGGGTTTCTCCTCGATCATCGGTTGTGGCGCCGGTTGCCGTGAACAGAAGTAGGCCTTGCAAAAAGGGATCACTGCATACATGGGCCTCATGGTCTTCGGATAGCCACGGTGATTCTACTGATTAAAAAAAAAGAGGTAGCCCACCTCACCACACTGCTACCCCAACCAGGCACACGGAAAAACAACGAAGCTAGGCAGAAGACGGCTCTGGTACTGGTGGACTGGTCAACCCGAGGCAAGGAGGAGGCCGGTCGGAGCGGCAGAGAACAGAGGCGGCGACCGGTGGCGGTTCCTGGGCTTGGCGGAGAAGAGGAGGCCGGAGATCGAGCAGGTCCGGCGAGGTGGAGGACACGAGCGCCGTGCTGCGGAGGTGGATGGGCGGGGAGCGCGACGGGCCGAAGGGGCGGAGGTCAAGGGCGCAGAGAGGAGGCGCGACAGTGGAGCCGCAAGTGAGGAGGTGGCAGGCGAGGCAAGGGAGATGGGAGGTGGAGGCGGTCTGGGCGACGAACGGCGGCCGCAGAGGGCCTCCGGCGAGAACGCGAGGCGGGGCCGGAGGAGACCGGCAGCGGAGCTGGGCGGCGGCGGGAGACACGGAGGTTGTCGGCGAGGAGGAGCTCAGCGGGGGCGAAGCTGAGCCGAGGCGGGCGGCTGAGCGTCGCCAGCGAGGCAAAGGACGCAGAGGCAGCCGGAGGCGCTGGAGAGGGAGGTCGACTGGCGGGCAGCACGGGTCGAGGAGAGAGGCAGCATGGGGCTGGTGGCGGTTGGAGGCGGTTGCGGGAGAGGACGAGGTGAGGAGAAGGACGACGGAGCGGCGACCTCCGGTGAGCGGGAGGATCCGGCGAGGGCGAGCGGGTGGAGAGGGAGGAGCGGCCGAGAGGGGGGCGGCGGCCGGTGAGGAGGGAGAGAAGGAGGCGGACGCGGGGTGGGGAGACGCGTGAGGGAGGTGGGGAGGAGGCTCGGGCGCGCGGCGCGCCGGAGAGGGGAAGGAGGCGTCGGGGCCGCTGGGGTTGGCGTCGGGCGGCTCGAACGGAGGGAGAAGAGAGAGGGTGCCGACGCGGGGAGAGAGCGGGGTCGGGGTGGGGAAGAGGAACAGGGAGAGGAGGCGGTCGGGTGGGCCAGGTGCCAGGTGGGGGTGGGGCCAGGCAGGCACGCGGTTGGTGGGGTGCTGAGCAGCGGCAGGGGCCAGGTGGGTGGGGCGGTTGTGTGCGTGTGTGGGTTGTGTGGGGGGGGTGTGGTGTGCTGAGAGAGAGAGGGAAGGGAGAGAGGGTTGTGGCCAAGTGGCGGTCTCTGGTTGGGTGGGGGTGGTGGACAGGGCGACGTGGCGACATAGGATAGGTTGGGGTGAGGTGGAGGTATGGTGGGTAGATTAGGATGGGTAGGAATAGGATTATGGGTGGACCGAATTCAATATGGGGTGGTCGTTCGGGTCGATTCGGCCCGTTCGACTGCCCCACTAAAAATAATTAAATAATTTGTTTAATTTGCAATAAACTTTTATAAATAGGTTTTTGACAAACAAAATATCCGGAAGCATCCGGGGTTTAATTTGAAATAGAAAATGCATGATGATGACGATGCAATGCACAAAACAACGCGATTTTCTAGTAGTGGTTTTGCGGGATGCCACAATTCGACACCACTAACAATGGATCTCGCCCTCGAGATCCGCCTCATGGTACCGGAAAGAAGGGCGGTGATCTGCATCTTCTCGCTTCGTGTAGATCTTCGCGACACCACTAACAAGAGGTCGTTGTCCGTGATCGTCGAGGGAACACTCCGGGAACAAAAGGTCGAAGGTAGAGGTATCAACAAATAAAGCCACCTCTAGCTTCCATTAGAAGAGGAAAAGTTACATTGATCCACCAGTTCGATGTACGTAATCTAACAAGAAGAGTCGGGTAGGGTGATCAATCCATCCCGTACCCAAACTATCAACTCTATACATGAATAGGAAAATCAGGCAACTCAACTCTCGAGATTTTAGAATGAAGATCTTCACAAGCGGTATTCGGAACAAAGGGATGATGCCAGCTCTGCGTTGGATCTGAGGTAGATGAGGTCATCACATCGGAAAACACCGGGAGATACAACAGAAATCGTATGAAAGACACAATGATTAGGTTCCGCGATGGTTCCATTGGCATGAACAACACATGCTCAAGGTATACTCCAACTTCACCAATGCTCGTCCTTCTCATATGTTTTTCAACGACACGGATATCCAGCAAGGAACACATATGGATTAAGAGCTCAAGAACAAAAGATTGGATGAAGGACACAACAGACCAGTTGCAGATTGATGATCGTAGCACCTCCGTTACAAAAGGGAGAAAGCGAAACCCTGAAGGTACGACGGAAACCCAACCACGAGAAATCCTGGACTCGAAGAGAGAGAAGAGAGCGGATTCAAAACGCGTAGAGGTAAGAGAGGAATAGCAAAGGGTAAGGAGTAAAACCAGACCTAATCAGAACTATCCAACCGATTTTGCAAAAATAGTTTTGACACTCTACTTCGGCCGTTAGCTAGATTATCCTACAGGCTGGACTTGTGGGGGTATCGCAACTGCTGAGCTCTGATACCACTCTGTAACACCCTCAGAATCGGACCTATGCAAGTTTTAGCGCTTCCCGCCAAACCCGCATAGAAACGATTCAAAGGTGCCCACCAGGCACTTTCGTGCGGGTGGAAAACGAAGTAATAACATTACACAACAGTCCTCGATGGGACCCAGCAGAATATATATACAACACGACTCCATGAGTCAAGAATACGATATAGGGTACAAAGATCCAAATCACCTTAAAATGATAGAGCGTCCGACTACGGACAAGATGCAAATGGGGCTAAGAGCCCGAAGAATAACCAATGGCCCATAACCCCGCCAAGCGGAAGGGTAACCGCTAACGACGCCGATCTCAAAACCTGCTTAAACAAAAGGGGTGCCGACAAAGGGCAAAGGAAAAAGAGAGCGGTCAAGATCGAGGCCAAGACACCATGAGACTAGAATTGGCGGTCCTCGCCTACATAGGTATGGTGGACTCAAGCGGCAAAGGGCATGCACTAAACAACCTATAGAGACTCGATACAATGGCGGCGATCAGAGAGGGGTAAGAGAGACCTAATCGGAACCAACCTGAATCTAACACCAAACAAACCCATCCTAGTATTTCCCCCTCGAGACCAAACGAGGAAGTCCACCGAGGAACTCACACAGTTGGCAGTTTTACTTATTCAGTTATCGTTGCAGCAATTACTAGTCAGGTAAAGATAGTCACGATAAAATAGGCAGTGGGCACTTTTAGTTAATCATTCCGCTAGAAGTTGCAACAATTACTATTGAATCTATAGCATGAGATAAACCCAAAACCCAGCAGTTGTTGGTACTTTAATTAGCCATTCCGTTGTAGTTGCAATACTTACTAGTCAGGTACAATGGTCGCTGGCGACGACCCAAACAAGCAATTGTGGGCAGTATTATTTAGCCATTCCATTATAGTGAAGCTGATTACTAGTCATTATAAAGTCAAATTTATAGCACTACTTTAGTTATGCTTGTCTATGATCGAGATACTGTGCTCCAAGTCGCCCATAACCGCATGGACACGGCTTTCGAGAAAGTTTTACCCGCCGGTGCACCAATAGCAACACACGCCGATCAACCTCGGAAAAACCAAATCAAAACCCAACGAGGCTTTCACGACAAAGCAATCACGATTCAGAAATATTTCAGGGCCACCCTTAAAGTAGACCCATAACAAAGCCACCGGCTCGAGACGGACTTAAGGTTGTGGGGACGGTGTGAACGATCGGGAACCCGAAAGTGTGGCTGGGCTTGTCGACACAGCGGAATCGTGCACGATCCTAACAGATCTGATGTGCTCCTCGCACAATCGTAAATACAAGTAGCATGGCATAAGTACAGATAGTAAATAAAACCTCAAACTAGTTTGTGGCCCCAAGAAATAAGATGAATCAAGCTCGGCTCGGGGGTCCCATAATCCTCCGGATGTGGATAG
Source organism: Avena longiglumis (assembly GCA_030063025.1). Lineage (NCBI taxonomy): Eukaryota > Viridiplantae > Streptophyta > Magnoliopsida > Poales > Poaceae > Avena > Avena longiglumis. The sequence continues at coordinate 440,452,391 of CP125973.1, read as the reverse complement.
CGCGATAAATCAAGGAACAGTATCAAGTACTCGGGTCCCACGGGACACAAGTGGGCGTTCGAAACCAAATATTATCTATCACCCACCGATGCCTCTCGCTACTTCAATTTTAGTTGTTAAACAGTAATTAAAGTGAACGATAAGTAAAACAATGATCATCTCCAACAACAAACAGGCGGCAAGGCTCCAACAAGCGTGGCACTTGACAACACGCACAAGACACTTGAGCAAGCGACTACGGCGCGCTAGTCCAACTATCTACCAAACAACAGGTAATAGGAGGTGTCCAAGGCAATATAAGGCTGCGAGGGATATCACGGGTACGAAACTAGAGCATCGCGACACAGATAGCAATAGATCAACAGGAGGGAAATAAATACTATAAAAGTAAAATAGGTAGAAAATGGGAGATGCTCGCCTGAAAAACATTGTCGAAGATTCAACCGAAGATCGGGGCGAAGCTCACATCAACTCAACGGCCTTATCCGCGAAGAAGCAAAACACTAGAAGAAACACCGGATGCAATATTTAATACTACGGCAGAAGATCGGGCATGATGCATGCATGATGTATGACATGGCAAAGGTGCGATGCAATTAGGTCATATTAAGTGGAACCGGGGTCCCGACAATTAATTAGATGGTCCATGTTATTTAACTACCCCGCAATTTAAATGTTGGATTATTATGGCAAAAGATAGCACCTGTTCGCTACACAAGTTTAAATGAGGCCAATATGAGACTAGATTTGCCCGCATATGGGCCCCATATTCAATTATACGGTGAATCGGCATAAGGCCCCCAAACCACAGACAAGCATGCATGCATGAACAATTTAATATGCATCAGATATATCATTTATAAAATAAGGTCTCGGGTTTGGATTCACACATTTAGGGTTCGGCAGATCTTGGTGTTCCGGGGTTCGGGGTCGGGTCTCGGGGTTCAGGGTTCGACGGAAACGTTCTCGGATAGCGGAGTAGATCTTGGCGTTCCGGGAGGAAGCACTTGGTCTGGCGTCGGGGCATCGGATTCTCCTGGTCGCTGTCATTCTTGTCGTCATGCAGATCTTGTCGGGTCCCATGGGGTCGAACTTGCCGTTGCGAGGGTCTTGTCGGGCCCGCGCCATCGAGTCGGTGTTAGTGCTCGGGAGCGTTCTCGTGGCAATCTTTGCGTCCTCTGCGTCGGGGTGGTCGATGTCGGGCTCGGATGGGTACCGGGGTTCATCGGATTCGGGTAGGAGGACTTGGCGTCCCACGGTGAAGGAGGTCATGGCGTCCCAGGATCGGTCTTCGGGGACCGCGAAGGAGAGCTTGGGGTTTCGAGGCTTCGATTGTCGATAGCGAACTTGGCTTCCAACATCGGTATTCTTTGGGTTTCTCCTCGATCATCGGTTGTGGCGCCGGTTGCCGTGAACAGAAGTAGGCCTTGCAAAAAGGGATCACTGCATACATGGGCCTCATGGTCTTCGGATAGCCACGGTGATTCTACTGATTAAAAAAACAGAGGTAGCCCACCTTACCACACTGCTACCCCAACCAGGCACACGGAAAAACAACGAAGCTAGGCAGAAGACGGCTCTGGTACTGGTGGCCTGGGCGACGAACGGCGGCCGCAGAGGGCCTCCGGCGAGGAAACGCGGGGCGGGGGACGGCGCCGGAGGAGACCGGGCCAGGCGGAGCTGGGCGGCGAGGCGGGCGACGCGGAGGTTGTCGGTGGCGAGGGAGGAGCTCGCGGGGTCGGGGGCGAGCTGGGACGAGCTGAGGCGGGGCGGCTGCGGAGCGGTCGCCGGCGAGGCGGGCGACGCAGAGAGGCAGCCGGCGGAGGCGCAGCGGAGAGGGAGGGTGCGGCCTGGGGCCGGCGGCGACGGTCAGAGGGAGAGGGGCAGCGCCGGCGGGGGCTGGTGGCGGTTGGAGGCGGTTGCGGGAGAGGACGAGGTGAGGAGAAGGACGACGGAGCGGCGACCTCCGGTGAGCGGGAGGATCCGGCGAGGGCGAGCGGGTGGAGAGGGAGGAGCGGCCGAGAGGGGGGCGGCGGCCGGTGAGGTGGGAGAGAAGGAGGCGGACGCGGGGTGGGGAGACGCGTGAGGGAGGTGGGGAGGAGGCTCGGGCGCGCGGCGCGCCGGAGAGGGGAAGGAGGCGTCGGGGCCGCGGGGGTTGGCGTCGGGCGGCTCGAACGGAGGGAGAAGAGAGAGGGAGCCATCGCGGGGAGAGAGCGGGGTCGGGTGGGGAAGAGGAACAGGGAGAGGAGGCGGTCGGGTGGTCCAGGTGCCAGGTGGGGGGGGCCAGGCAGGCACGCGGTTGGTGGGGTGTTGAGCAGCGGCAGGGGCCAGGTGGGTGGGGCGGTTGTGTGCGTGTGTGGGTTGTGTGGGGGGGTGTGGTGTGCTGAGAGAGAGGGGGAAGGGAGAGAGGGCTGTGGCCAAGTGGCGGTCTCTGGTTGGGTGGGGGTGGTGGACAGGGCGACGTGGCGACATAGGATAGGTTGGGGTGAGGTGGAGGTATGGTGGGTAGATTAGGATGGGTAGGAATAGGATTATGGGTGGACCGATTTCAATATGGGGTGGTCGTTCGGGTCGATTCGGCCCGTTCGACTGCCCCACTAAAAATAATTAAATAATTTGTTTAATTTGCAATAAACTTTTATAAATAGGTTTTTGACAAACAAAATATCCGGAAGCATCCGGGGTTTAATTTGAAATAGAAAATGCATGATGATGACGATGCAATGCACAAAACAACGCGATTTTCTAGTAGTGGTTTTGCGGGATGCCACACTCATCATCCTCCGTCGCCTCCGGGTCGTCTAAAGCATATCCCTCTAGTGGAGCTAGCTCGGACTCGGGGAGTTTCTCGAGCTGACAAAAGTCCAAAAGCATCGATGAAAATAGAGTCAGAGAAAGAACCAAAAAGAATGACGAAACGCAAAAGCAGAGTCAAAATATTTACCGGAGTCAGAGGACGGTTGGTCGTGTACATCTTCAGGGAGAGTTGCAGAACTTTCCGTTCCACTCTTTCCTTGATCAAATATTGCATGAGGGTCTTGTAGTCCTTCGGCGCAAGCCGGCTAGAACTGACCCTCATCTTTCCTTCTTGTCGCTCGTGACTTGGTGCATGAGGCGGTCTCCGTGGTGCTGGAGAGGCTGAATCCGGTGCTCCAGCCAGCAGTGGATCAAATCGGATCCACGGAGTCCCTCATGCTTCATCAAATACTCGATCCGCCTCTTGGCAAGGATCAAAATATCCGACAGCTCCGGCGCCTCCGCATCCCATGAATCTTGGTGGGGAGCGGCACCGTTGACGAACGCCGGAAGACCTTCCGCCTTTCCTAGAGCCGGAATATCCTTATGGTAGAAGAAATTTACGGCCCAGAGTTTGACGGACTCACTAGTGTTATTCCTAGGATAGATTCGATTTCTCCTAAGGACTAGGCTAATAGTGCCGGTGACATAAGGCACGCAGGCACTGATGGAATTCTTCCAGGTACCATAATAGTACCAGAAAAGGGTGAGACTTGGGCTAATGCCAAGAAACCCCTCGCACAAAGCTGCGTGAGCACTAAGCTCAAGCAGAGACTTGGGATGAAGATTATGGAGTTGCACACCGTAGTAGTTGAGGACCTCGACAAAGAAGTCCGACGGTGGCAAGCTGAGGTCACGATCGACGTGAGTGCCGAACAGCACCCTCTCGCCGTCGAGCGGCGCGGGGATGGCATGTCCTAAGGCGCTCCGCCACGCACCAGCGATGATGAACCCCTCATCCTCCATGAATTGGAGATCCACATTGTCCATGGAACTAGGGATCCAAAGACCCCGCATTTTCTTCTTTTCCGTCGCCGACGAACCCGCCGCTGCCGCTCCTAAGGACGAGGCAGAAGCCATAGATCTTGGAGGAAGATGGGCTGGTGGGGGAAGGAGGTATTTTTTCTTAAACGGTGCATAGATGGGAACTGGTGCAGAGAGCTCGAGGAGTACGAGGAAGCAATGAATGAATCGATAGAGAGGTGAATCTGAGAAGAAGGGTTTTCTCCTCTCTTTATTTGTCTCTGCGTCAAGATTCGTGTGGTGAGACGCGCGATTATCGCCACGCGTATAGGAGGGGAGTTAGCTTCCTCATGACTCTTCCGCCCCCTCAATTTTCGCGTAGGCATTGAAACGGTGTTCTGTTCCGTAAGGAACGGACCCACCAACGGTTGTGCTGATGGAAATCCTATCAGAGACAGGACCTGGCCTGTAAAGTTGTTAGTCAGCACGCTCCTGTAAAATCCGTCTTATGTTTCAAACCAAGTAGGGAAAATACTAAGGTCAGAGCAAGATATATCCGACTCGATAGACTCAGAATCCTACATCAATGAAAGAAGTTTTTGGGAACCCTTCAAGATTCTCAAGATGAAGAAACCGTCAAGCTAGACGATTTATCCGACTTCAGATCTTGGAGACTTCCGGGGGCTACTGTTGGGGATATGCTTTCCGGGTATACCCACTGGACTCGCTGACTAGGGTGGCCCACCAACGGGTTAGAGCTTTGCTTCACGGGCGGCCCAGTCAGAGAAAGAGGAGGAGCTAGTTCCGGCTACGACAAGGCCCAAAAGAGTTACCGACTTAGGCATGTAGTATTACTTGTAGTCCAAGCTATGTGTAGTTACCGACTCTATAACGTAGCTGGATAGGTCTCTCCCTGTAACCCTAGGCCCCGGTGACTATATAAACCGTCCCTATGGGAGCCTTTAGGGCAACCAATCAATCGTACACCATAATCAACTCGCACAGGCGAACCTCTCTTGTAATCCGCTATAACATCCGGCTTACGCCGATATATTACTGGGTTGCTAGAAGGAGTAGGATCCGATCACCGCAGTCGGATCTGAACCTGGGTAAACTTGTGCTCACTGCTCCTGGAACATCCGACGTCTCACACCCCATCTTTCCAACGCCACTAGGACCCCCTATGGCGTACTTGTCGACAATCCGATGACACATTAGGGTCAGACCATTTGGTGTCCTTCACCTTGAAAGCCTCCACCTTAAAGATCATCTCATCTTCCCATTCTTTCTCTTCATCATAATTGGGTAAGGCTCTTGAACCTTTCCTTGGTCTTAAACTTCTTATGAGGCTTTTTCCCTTGTTCATGGTGGATGAGTGTGGCATCCCGCAAAACCACTACTAGAAAATCGCATTGAATTTGTGCATCGCATCGTCATCATCATGCATTGTTTGCATAAAACTATTCAGAAAAACCTATTTTGTTTTCCGAAACGCCCCATCTTTATTTCAAACATCAAAACCGGGTCCCCGGATTATTTTGTTTTGTCCGTTGTCAGTTTGCAAAAACGCTGATTGAAGTAATAATTTAATTAATTATTTAGTGGGGGCAGTCGAACGGGCCGAATGACCCGAACGACCGCCCCAGGAAAACTAAAACGGTCCACCTAACCGCCCTTCCCAAAACCTACAGCTACCTAAAACCCTACCCACCCCAACCAGCCCCCTCGCCCCTCCAATCGTTGGCCACATCGCCCACCCCCATCTCCCCAATCCGGCTGACACGTGGCCACACCCACTCCTCTCTCCCACACTCCACAACCCACACCACACAAGTCACGACGAAGACACACTGGCAAGACGCCACGCCACCCACGCCTGTCGCCCACTGCCCACTGGCCCCGCCTGCCGGGCTTCTTCCTCCCCCGCGACCTCCCTCTCCCTCTGGTTCTCTCCCTCGCGCGCAGAACCCGCCCCGTCTCCGCTCACCGCCTCGCCCTCCCGCGCTCGCCTCCTCCCTCTGCTGCCCTCTCCCCAACCCCAGGCCGCCCCACGCAAGCCGCCGTGCCTGCTCTCCCGCCTGCCCGCCTCCCGCCGGGCGACCCGCCTGCCTCGCCATGAAGGCGCCCGACCTCCGCAGCCTGCTGGCTCCCGCCTCCGCGCCCGCCGCCGCGGCCAGCGCCCAGGCCCCGCCTCCACGCCCGTCGCTCCGACCTCGCCTACCTCGCACTCCCGTTGCCCCGCCCGCTGCCGCCCGACCTCGCTCCTCGCCTCACTGCCCGTCGTCCCGCTGCCCGTCGCCGCCTACCTCGCTGCCCGCACCCTCGCTGCCTCGCCGCTCACCCGCCTGGTCGCGCCCGTCCTCGGCCTCCCCGAGCTCGCAACACGGCGCCTTCCCAAGCTCCCCCGCCTTCGCCCGCGGCGCACAGCAGCCCGCCTCCCAGGCCCTCCGCGATGCGCGACCGGTGGTGGCCGAGGTGCACTGGTCCCGAGCCCGCCTGCGTCGACCACCTCGTCGGCCTGAGCCGCCCAAGCCTGCCTCGGCGGGCCCCTGCCAGCGCGGCCTCCGAGCTCCTTGTGTCTGCGCTGCCCGAGGGCGCCCCAGCGACGTGCCCGCCTCCCTTGGTTCAGCGAGCCACCGCAGGCGACCTCCGCTGCGTCGCGCCGCGGTCGTGCCCATCTTCTCGCCCCGCCTGCGCCGCCGATCGCCTTTCGCCACCTCTTTGTCTCTGCGGGTGCCTTTGTTGCATGCCGACCGTGTCCCGCATGCCTTGGGCTCCATGAGGAGTTGCTGCGCAGGTTCCATCGGAGAGGCACGCTAGGTGTGTCAGTGCCGGCTCGTTGCCTATCCAAGCCACCATCAGATAACGAAACCAGTACCACAACGTCAACGACAGCGAACCAGACAAGATCTTCTACACGGAACGCCGAGGCCTCCACCACGGATCCACAAGATCGCCACGCGGAATCAAGACCGCAGAACGCCAAGCTCTCGCAGACCCGAGGCCCGTTCTCCGGACCGTCATGATCTTCTTCTCGGATCCGGAGACCCCGGTAACCGACTCGCCCAAGACCGACATCGACAAACGAAGGCGGCACCATCAAGACCTTCGTCACGGGACGCCGAGATCTGCTACCCGAACCCGAAAACGGCGGGCGCGACAAGACCCTCGCAACGGCAAGATCGATCCCGTGGGACCGACAAGACCTTCGCGATGACAAGGACGGCACCGACCCGGAAGAATCCGATGCGCCCCCGGCGCCGAACCAAGTCCTGCTTCCCGGATGCCGAGGTCACCGACACAGGACAACAAGAACTACCCCCGATATCCGAGAACGTTCCCGTCGAGACCGATCCGTCGAACCCTGGACCCTGAGACCGACCCCGAACCCCGGAACCCCAAGTTCGTCGAGACCCTAAATGTGTGAACCCCTTCCCGAAACCTATTTTATAATCGAATACAACTTGTTACATATTAAATGTTCATGCATGCATTTTTGTAATGTGGTTTGGGGGCCTTATGCCGATTCACCTAATAATTAAATATGGGGCCCATATGCGGGCAAATCTAGTCTCATATTGGCCTCATTTAAACATGTGTAGCGAACCGGTTCCATCTGTTGTCTTGCTAAACAACATTTAAATTGCGGGAGTTCTAAATAACTTGAACCACTTGATTAATTGTCGGGACCCCGGTTCCGCTTAATATGACCTAATTGCATCGCACCTTTGCCATGGCATTCATCATACATGCATCATGCCGATCTTTCGCCGTCAGACAAATATTGCATCCGTGTTTCTTCTAGTGTTTTGCTTCTTGGATAAGGCCGATGAGTTGATGCGAGTGTCGACCCGATCTTGGTTGAACCTTCAACAATGTTTTCGGTGCAGCATCTCCCTTTCTACCTATCTTACTTTATAGTATTTATTCCCTCCTGTTGATCTATTGCTATCTGTGTTGCGATGCTCTAGTTTCCGTACCCGTGATATCCCTTGCAGCCCTATATTGCCTCGGACACATCCTATTACCTGTTGTTTGGTAGATAGTTGGACTTGCGTGTCGAAGTCGCTTGCTCAAGTGTTGTTGTGTGTCGTCATATGCCATAGTTGTTGATGTATTGCCGCATGTTGATGATGGAGATGATCATAGTTTTACTTATCGTTCACTTTAATTCCTGTTTAACAACTAAAATTGAAGTAAGCAGAGGCATCGGTGGGTGATAGATAATATTTGGTTTCCGAACGCCCACTTGTGTCCCGTAGGACCCCGAGTACTTGATACCTGTTCCTTGTTTTATCGCGCTATCCGCATCCGGGAGGTATATGGGACCCCCCTGAGCCAGAGCTTGATTCAGTCTTATTTCTTGGGGCCACAAACTAGTTTGAGGTTTTATTTACGATCCTGTACTTATGCCATGCTACTTATGTATTTAAATTGTGCGACAGATAGCACACTGTACTATTTAGGTCAGCGGAGTGATTACGCGGTATCGACACCCTGAGTTTTCGGGTTCCCGCCATGTACCATTGACGCAAACCTTGAGTCTGTCTCAAGCTTGCTTACTTGCGGGATCTACTCAAAGGGTGGCCCCTGAAATATTTCGAATCCTGTGATTGTTCAACCGTGAAAGCCTCGTTGGGTTTTGTTTTGGTTTTCCGAGGTTGATCGAGCGTGTGTTGCTATTGGTGCACCCCGCCGGTAAAACTTTTCGAAAGCCGTGTCATGGATATGGACGACTTGGAGCACGATATCTCGATCATAGACAAGCATAACTAAAGTTTATTGCTATAAATTTGACTTTATAATGACTAGTAATCAGCTTCACTATAATGGAATGACTAATAACACTGCCCACCATTGCTTGTTTGAATTGTCGCCATGACCATTGTACTGACTAGTAAGTGTTGCAACTACAACGGAATGGCTGAATAAAAGTACCAACAACTGCTGGTTTTGGGTTATCTCATGCTAATTAAGCTCGACTAGTAAGTGATGCCACTACGTAATGACTAACTAAAAGTGCCCACCGCTTACTTTATCGTGACGATTATCTAAGCGACTAGTAATTGCAACGATAATCGAATAAGTAAACCGCCAACTGTGAGTTCCTCGGTTGACTTCCTCGTTTGGTCTCGAGAAACGCCAGATGGGTTTGTTTGATGATAGTATCGTTGGATCCGAATAGGTCTTTCTCACCCCTCTCGATAGCCGCCATTGTATCGAGTCTCTAGAGGTTGTTTAGTGCATCTGCAGCTGCCGCTTGACCCACCATACCTATGTAGGCGAGGACCGCCAATTCTAGCCTCGCTGTCTTGGCCTCGCATCGACGCTCTTTTTCCTTTGCCCTTTGTCGGCACCTTTTGTTTAAGCAGGTTTTGAGATCGACGCCGTTAGCGAGGTTACCCTTCCGCTTGGCCCGGGCAGGTTATGGACGCCATTGGTTATTCTTCGTGGCTCTTAGCCCCATTTGCATCTTGTCCGTGGCGGACGCCTATCGCTTTCAAGGTGATTTGGATCTTTGTATATATTATATGTATTCTTGACTCTTTGAGTCGCTGTTATGTACATCTTACGTGGGTCCCATCGAGGACTGTGTAATGTTATTACTTCGTTTTCCACCCGCACGAAAAGTGCTGGTGGCACCTTTGAATCGCTTCTATGCGGGTTTGGCGGGTTTCGCTAAAACTTGCATAGGTCCGATTCTCGAGGGTGTTACAGTGGTACGAGCTCGCAGCTATTGCGATACCCACAAGTCCAGCCTGTAGGATAACCTAGCTAACGGCCGAAGTAGAGTGTCAAAACTATTTTCGCAAAATCGGTTGGATAGTTCCGATTAGGTCTGATTTTACTCCTTACCCCTCTGCTGTTCTCCTCTTACCTCTACGTGTTTTGAATCCGCCTCGCCTCTTTCTTCGAGTCCGTGAATTCTCGTGGTTGGGTTTCCGCCGCACCTTGTGGTTTCGCTTCCTTCTTTGATAACGGTGTCGCTACATCCGGTCTTCATGCTATCCGAGGAATCCTTAAATCGTGATACCATTCTTTGTTCCTTGTTTGTGCTATCCGTGTTTTCGACGCGACATCATCCCGCCAGATCCGATGCAGTGCGTGATCACTCCTCTGCTTCGAACCTCGCTTGCGAGATCTTGACCGATTCGAGAATGGTTGTATGTTTTTCCACTGATTGTGCGGAGTAATAGTTTGGGTGCGTGATGGATTGGCCCCCATGCCGACTACCCCTTCTATTCGCTTTGGTACATTGAAGTGGATGAGAATGCATCGGTTCCCTCTTTCCATCGAAGTTAGAGGTGGCTTTATTTGTGGATACCTCTGCCTTCGACCTTTTTGTTACCGGAGAGTTCTCTCGACGATCACGGACAACGACCTCTTGTTAGTGGTGTCGCGAGGACCTACACGAAGCGAGAAGACGCAGATCGCCGACCTTTCCTTCCGGTACCATGAGGCGGATCTCGAGGGCGAGATCCCTTGTTAGTGGTGTCGAATTGTGGCATCCCCCAAAACCACTACTAGAAAATCGCGTTGAATTTGTGCATCGCATCGTCATCATCATGCATTGTTTGCATAAAACTATTCAGAAAAACCTATTTTGTTTTCCGAAACGCCCCATCTTTATTTCAAACATCAAAACCGGGTCCCCGGATTATTTTGTTTTGTCCGTTGTCAGTTTGCAAAAACGCTGATTGAAGTAATAATTTAATTAATTATTTAGTGGGGGCAGTCGAACGGGCCGAATGACCCGAACGACCGCCCCAGGAAAACTAAAACGGTCCACCTAACCGCCCTTCCCAAAACCTACAGCTACCTAAAACCCTACCCACCCCCAACCAGCCACCTCACCCCCTCCAATCGTTGGCCGCCACATCAGCCACCCCCATCTCCCCACCAATCCGGCGCTGACACGTGGCCACACCCACTCCCTCTCCTCTCCCACCAGACCCACAACCCACACCACACAAGTCACGACGAAGACACACGGCAAGCGCCCACGCCACCCGCCTGTCCCTGGCCCGGCCCGCACTGGCCCCGCCCCTGTCGGCTTCTTCCTCCCCCCGCGTCCTCCCTCTCCCTCTGGTTCTCTCCCTCGCGCGCAGCACCCACCCCGTCTCCGCTCGCCGCCTCGCCCTTCCGCGCTTGCCTCCTCCCTCTGCTGCCCTTTCCCCAACCCCCGGCCCCCAAGCAAGCCGTGCCCTCTGCTCTCCCGCTGCCCTCGCCCTCCGCCCGGGACCCGCCTCGCCTCGCCCTCTCGCGCCTCGCGGACCTCCGCAGCCCGCGCCTCCATGGCTCCCGCCTCCCGTCGCCCGCCAGCGCCACGGGCCCCGCCTCCACGCCGTCTCGACCTCGCCTACCTCGCCTCCCGCACTGCGTCCCGCCCGCCGCCGTCGCTCGACCTCGCCTACCTCGCCTCCCACTTTTGCGTCCCCGCTGCCGTCGCTCGCCTACCTCGCCGGCCCCGCACCCCCGTCGTCCCCGCCGGCCTCCGCCGCTCCGCCCGCCTTGGGTCGCCCGCCTCAGCCTCCCTTCGAGCTCTGCAACACGGCGCCCCTCCCCAAGCTCCCCACCGCCTTCCGCCCGCCGCCGCCCGCGCAGGCCGCCTTCCCCAGGCCCTCCGCGATGCGTCAGCGACCGGTGGTGGCCGAGGTGCACCGCGGCCCCGAGCCCGCCCCGCGTCTGACCACCTCGTCCGCTGAGCCGCCCGGCCCAAACCTGCCTCGGCGGGCCCCTGCCAGGCCGCGCGGCCTCCGAGCTCCTTGTGTCGGTCTGCTGCAGCGAGGGCGTCCCCAGCGCGACGTGCCCGCCTCCCTTGCCGGTTCAGCGAGCCACCGCAGCGACCTCCGCCTGCGTGCGCCGCCCGCGGTCGTGGCCCATCTTCCTCGCCCCTTTGCGCCTGTCGCCGATCGTCTTGTCTGCCACCTCTTTTGTCTCTGCGTCGGGTGCCTTTGTTGCATGCCGACCGTGTCCCTGCATGCCTTGGGCTCCATGAGGAGTTGCTGCGCAGGTTCCATCGGAGAGGCACGCTAGGTGTGTCGGTGCCAGCTCGTTGCCAATCCAAGCCACCAACAGTTAACGAAACCTGTACCACAACGCCAACGACAGAGAACCGGACAAGATCTTCTACACGGAACGCTGAGGCCTCCACCACGGATCCACAAGATCTGCCACGCGGAACCGAAGACCGCAGAACGCCAAGCTCTCTCGCAGGACCCCGAAGGCCGTTCTCCGGACCGTCATGATCTTCTTCTCGGATCCGGAGACCCCGGTAACCGACTCGCCCAAGACCGACATCGACAAACGAAGGCGGCACCATCAAGACCTTCGTCACGGGACGCCGAGATCTGCTACCCGAACCCGAAAACGGCGGGCGCGACAAGACCCTCGCAACGGCAAGATCGATCCCGTGGGACCGACAAGACCTTCGCGATGACAAGGACGGCACCGACCCGGAAGAATCCGATGCGCCCCCGGCGCCGAACCAAGTCCTGCTTCCCGGATGCCGAGGTCACCGACACAGGACAACAAGAACTACCCCCGATATCCGAGAACGTTCCCGTCGAGACCGATCCGTCGAACCCTGGACCCTGAGACCGACCCCGAACCCCGGAACCCCAAGTTCGTCGAGACCCTAAATGTGTGAACCCCTTCCCGAAACCTATTTTATAATCGAATACAACTTGTTACATATTAAATGTTCATGCATGCATTTTTGTAATGTGGTTTGGGGGCCTTATGCCGATTCACCTAATAATTAAATATGGGGCCCATATGCGGCAAATCTAGTCTCATTGGCCTCATTTAAACATGTGTAGCGAACCGGTTCCATCCGTTGTCTTGCTAAACAACATTTAAATTGCGGGAGTTCTAAATAACTTGAACCACTTGATTAATTGTCGGGACCCCGGTTCCGCTTAATATGACCTAATTGCATCGCACCTTTGCCATGGCATTCATCATACATGCATCATGCCGATCTTTCGCCGTCGTATTAAATATTGCATCCGGTGTTTCTTCTAGTGTTTTGCTTCTTCGCGGATAAGGCCGATGAGTTGATGCGAGTGTCGACCCGATCTTCGGTTGAACCTTCAACAATGTTTTTCAGGCGAGCATCTCCCCCTTTCTACCTATCTTACTTTATAGTATTTATTCCCTCCTGTTGATCTATTGCTATCTGTGTTGCGATGCTCTAGTTTCCGTACCCGTGATATCCCTTGCAGCCCTATATTGCCTCGGACACATCCTATTACCTGTTGTTTGGTAGATAGTTGGACTTGCGTGTCGAAGTCGCTTGCTCAAGTGTTGTTGTGTGTCGTCATATGCCATAGTTGTTGATGTATTGCCGCATGTTGATGATGGAGATGATCATAGTTTTACTTATCGTTCACTTTAATTCCTGTTTAACAACTAAAATTGAAGTAAGCAGAGGCATCGGTGGGTGATAGATAATATTTGGTTTCCGAACGCCCACTTGTGTCCCGTAGGACCCCGAGTACTTGATACCTGTTCCTTGTTTTATCGCGCTATCCGCATCCGGGAGGTATATGGGACCCCCCTGAGCCAGAGCTTGATTCAGTCTTATTTCTTGGGGCCACAAACTAGTTTGAGGTTTTATTTACGATCCTGTACTTATGCCATACTACTTATGTATTTAAATTGTGCGACAGATAGCACACTGTACTGTTTAGGTCAGCGGAGTGATTACTGTATCGACACCCAGTTTTCGGGTTCCCGATTCTGACCATTGACGCAAACCTTGAGTCCGTCTCGAAGCTTGCTTACTTCGTTGCGGGATCTACTCAAAGGGGTGGCCCCCTGAAATATTTCTGAATCCTGTGATTGTTCAGTCGTGAAAGCCTCGTTGGGTTTTTTTTTGGTTTTTCCGAGGTTGATCGAGCGTGTGTTTCTATTGGTGCACCCCGGCCGGGTAAAACTTTCTGAAAGCCGTGTCCGCGGATATGGACGACTTGGAGCACAGTATCTCGATCATAGACAAGCATAACTAAAGTTTATTGCTATAAATTTGACTTTATAATGACTAGTAATCAGCTTCACTATAATGGAATGACTAATAACACTGCCCACCATTGCTTGTTTGAATTGTCGCTTGCGACCATTGTACCTGACTAGTAAGTGTTGCAACTACAACGGAATGGCTGAATAAAAGTACCAACAACTGCTGGGTTTTGGGTTATCTCATGCTAATTAAGCCTGACTAGTAAGTGATGCCACTATAACAGAATGACTAACTAAAAGTGCCCACTGCTTACTTTATCAGGACGATTATCTAAGCCTGACTAGTAATTGCTGCAACGATAACTGAATAAGTAAAACTGCCAACTGTGTGAGTTCCTCGGTTGACTTCCTCGTTTGGTCTCGAGGGGGAAACGCCAGGATGGGTTTGTTTGATGATAGTATCAGGTTGGATCCGAATAGGTCTTTCTCACCCCTCTCTGATAGCCGCCGGTTATCGAGTCTCTAGAGGTTGTTTAGTGCATCTTCTTGCCGCTTGATCCACCATACCTATGTAGGCGAGGACCGCGAATTCTAGCCTCGCCGTGTCTTGGCCTCGATCGACGCTGCTTCTTTTCCTTTGCCCTTTGTCGGCACCCCTTTGTTTAAGCAGGTTTTTGAGATCGGCCGTTAGCGAGGTTACCCTTCCGCTTGGCACAGGGTTATGGACGCCATTGGTTATTCTTCAGGGCTCTTAGCCCCATTTGCATCTTGTCCGTAGCCGGACGCTCTATCGTTTTCAAGGTGATTTGGATCTTTGTATATATTATATCTGTATTCTTGACTCTTTGAGTCGCTGTTATGTACATCTGTTCTGTGGGTCCCATCGAGGACTGTTGTGTAATGTTATTACTTCGTTTTCCACCCGCACGAAAGTGCCTGGTGGGCACCTTTGAATCGTTTCTATGCGGGTTTGGCGGGTTTCGCTAAAACTTGCATAGGTCCGATTCTGAGGGTGTTACAGAGTGGTACCAGAGCTCAGCAGTTGCGATACCCCACAAGTCCAGCCTGTAGGATAACCTAGCTAACGGCCGAAGTAGAGTGTCAAAACTATTTTCGCAAAATCGGTTGGATAGTTCTGATTAGGTCTGATTTTACTCCTTACCCCTCTGTTGTTCTCCTCTTACCTCCACGTGTTTTGAATCCGCTCTCGTCTCTTTCTTCGAGTCCAGGAATTCTCGTGGTTGGGTTTCCGTCGTACCTTCAGGGTTTCGCTTCCTTCTTTGATAACGGTGTCGCTACATCCGGTCTTCATGCTATCCGAGGAATCCTTCGTCTGTGATACCATTCTTTGTTCCTTGTTTGTGCTATCCGGTGTTTTCCGACGCGACGACATCATCCCCGCCAGATCCGATGCAGAGTCTGCATCACTCCTCTGTTTCCGAACCTCGCTTGCCGAGATCTTCAGTCTGATTCCGAGAATGGTTGTATGTTTTTCCACTGATTGTGCGGAGTAATAGTTTGGGTGCGTGATGGATTGGCCCCCATGCCGACTACCCCTTCTATTCGCTTTGGTACATTGAAGTGGATGAGAATGCATCGGTTCCCTCTTTCCATCGAAGTTAGAGGTGGCTTTATTTGTGGATACCTCTGCCTTCGACCTTTTTGTTACCGGAGAGTTCTCTCGACGATCACGGACAACGACCTCTTGTTAGTGGTGTCGCGAGGACCTACACGAAGCGAGAAGACGCAGATCGCCGACCTTTCCTTCCGGTACCATGAGGCGGATCTCGAGGGCGAGATCCCTTGTTAGTGGTGTCGAATTGTGGCATCCCCCAAAACCACTACTAGAAAATCGCGTTGAATTTGTGCATCGCATCGTCATCATCATGCATTGTTTGCATAAAACTATTCAAAAACCTATTTTGTTTTCAAACGCCCATCTTTATTTCAAACATCAAAACCGGGTCCCGGATTATTTTGTTTTGTCCGTTGTCAGTTTGCAAAAACGCTGATTGAAGTAATAATTTAATTAATTATTTAGTGGGGGCAGTCGAACGGGCCGAATGACCCGAACGACCGCCCCAGGAAAACTAAAACGGTCCACCTAACCGCCCTTCCCAAAACCTACAGCTACCTAAAACCCTACCCACCCCCAACCAGCCACCTCACCCCCTCCAATCGTTGGCCGCCACATCAGCCACCCCCATCTCCCCACCAATCCGGCGCTGACACGTGGCCACACCCACTCCCTCTCCTCTCCCACCAGACCCACAACCCACACCACACAAGTCACGCACGCAGCACACACGACGCGCACGCCACGCTCACACGCGCCTGTCCCCTGGCCCACCGGCCCCGCACCTGGGCCCCGCCCCTGTCGGCTTCTTCCTCCCCCCGCGTCCTCCCTCTCCCTCTGGTTCTCTCCCTCGCGCGCAGCACCCACCCCGCCTCCGCTCGCCGCCTCGCCCTTCCGCGCTTGCCTCCTCCCTCTGCTGCCCTCTCCCCAACCCCCGGCCGCCCCACCGCAAGCCGCCGTGCCGCCTGCTCCCGCTGCCTGCTCCGCCCTCGCCGTCGGCGACCGCCTCTGCCTCGCATGAGCGCCGCTGACCTCCGCAGCCAGCGCCGCGCTCCGCCTCGCCGCCGCCGCCGGGCCGGCGCCTACGGGCCCCGCCCACGCTCGCCGCCCGACCGCCTCGCCTCGCACTGCTGCCCCGCTGCCGCCGTCGCCCGACCTCGCCTACCGCCCTCGCACCCCCGTCCCTGGGCCGCCGTCGCCCGACTCGCCACCGCCTGCCCCGCACTGTCGTCCCCGCCGGCCTCCGCCGCTCCGCCTCGCCTGGGTCGCGCCCGTCCTCAGCCTCCCTTCGAGCTCTGCAACACGGCGCCCCTCCCCAAGCTCCCCACCGCCTTCTGCCCGCCGCCGCCCGCGCAGGCCCGCCTCCCCCAGGCCCTCCGCGATGCGTCAGCGACCGGTGGTGGCCGAGGTGCACCACAGGACCTGAGCCCGCCTGTCGACCACCTCGTCACTGAGCCGCCCAAGCCTGCCTCGGCGGGCCGCCTGCCAGCGGCCTCCGAGCTCCTTGTGTCGGTCTGCGGAGGGCGTCCCAGCGACGTGCCGCCTCCCTTGCCGGTTCAGCCACCGCGGCGACCTCCGCTGGCGCCGCCGCGGTCGTGGCCCATCTTCCCGCCCCTTGCCGCCGCCGATCGTCTTGTCTGCCACCTCTTTTGTCTCTACGTCGGGTGCCTTTGTTGCATGCCGACCGTGTCCCTGCATGCCTTGGGCTCCGTGAGGAGTTTCTGCGCAGGTTCCATCGGAGAGGCAAGCTAGGTGTGTCGGTGCCAGCTCGTTGCCAATCCAAGCCACCAACAGTTAACGAAACCTGTACCACAACGCCAACGACAGAGAACCGGACAAGATCTTCTACACGGAACGCTGAGGCCTCCACCACGGATCCACAAGATCTGCCACGCGGAACCGAAGACCGCAGAACGCCAAGCTCTCTCGCAGGACCCCGAAGGCCGTTCTCCGGACCGTCATGATCTTCTTCTCGGATCCGGAGACCCCGGTAACCGACTCGCCCAAGACCGACATCGACAAACGAAGGCGGCACCATCAAGACCTTCGTCACGGGACGTCGAGATCTGCTACCCGAACCCGAAAACGGCGGGCGCGACAAGACCCTCGCAACGGCAAGATCGATCCCGTGGGACCGACAAGACCTTCGCGATGACAAGGACGGCACCGACCCGGAAGAATCCGATGCGCCCCCGGCGCCGAACCAAGTCCTGCTTCCCGGATGCCGAGGTCACCGACACAGGACAACAAGAACTACCCCCGATATTCGAGAACGTTCCCGTCGAGACCGATCCGTCGAACCCTGGACCCTGAGACCGACCCCGAACCCCGGAACCCCAAGTTCGTCGAGACCCTAAATGTGTGAACCCCTTCCCGAAACCTATTTTATAATCGAATACAACTTGTTACATATTAAATGTTCATGCATGCATTTTTGTAATGTGGTTTGGGGGCCTTATGCCGATTCACCTAATAATTAAATATGGGGCCCATATGCGGGCAAATCTAGTCTCACATTGGCCTCATTTAAACATGTGTAGCGAACCGGTTCCATCCGTTGTCTTGCTAAACAACATTTAAATTGCGGGAGTTCTAAATAACTTGAACCACTTGATTAATTGTCGGGACCCCGGTTCCGCTTAATATGACCTAATTGCATCGCACCTTTGCCATGGCATTCATCATACATGCATCATGCCGATCTTTCGCCGTCGTATTAAATATTGCATCCGGTGTTTCTTCTAGTGTTTTGCTTCTTCGCGGATAAGGCCGATGAGTTGATGCGAGTGTCGACCCGATCTTCGGTTGAACCTTCAACAATGTTTTTCAGGCGAGCATCTCCCCCTTTCTACCTATCTTACTTTATAGTATTTATTCCCTCCTGTTGATCTATTGCTATCTGTGTTGCGATGCTCTAGTTTCCGTACCCGTGATATCCCTTGCAGCCCTATATTGCCTCGGACACATCCTATTACCTGTTGTTTGGTAGATAGTTGGACTTGCGTGTCGAAGTCGCTTCCTCAAGTGTTGTTGTGTGTCGTCATATGCCACAGTTGTTGATGTATTGCCGCATGTTGATGATGGAGATGATCATAGTTTTACTTATCGTTCACTTTAATTCCTGTTTAACAACTAAAATTGAAGTAAGCAGAGGCATCTGTGGGTGATAGATAATATTTGGTTTCCGAACGCCCACTTGTGTCCCGTAGGACCCCGAGTACTTGATACCTGTTCCTTGTTTTATCGCGCTATCCACATCCGGGAGGTATATGGGACCCCCCTGAGCCAGAGCTTGATTCAGTCTTATTTCTTGGGGCCACAAACTAGTTTGAGGTTTTATTTACGATCCTGTACTTATGCCATACTACTTATGTATTTAAATTGTGCGACAGATAGCACCATTGTCTTAGGTCAGCGGAGTGATTACGCTGCATCGACACCCCGAGTTTTCGGGTTCCCGATCGCTTCATGACCATTGACGCAAACCTTGAGTCCGTCTCAAGCTTGCTTGCCGTTCGGGATCTACTCAAAGGGTGGCCCCAAATATTTCGAATCTGTGATTGTTCATCGTGAAAGCCTCGTTGGGTTTTTTGGTTTTTCCGAGGTTGATCGGCGTGTGTTTCTATTGGTGCACCCGCCGGTAAAACTTTCTGAAAGCCGTGTCCGCGGATATGGACGACTTGGAGCACAGTATCTCGATCATAGACAAGCATAACTAAAGTTTATTGCTATAAATTTGACTTTATAATGACTAGTAATCAGCTTCACTATAATGGAATGACTAATAACACTGCCCACCATTGCTTGTTTGAATTGTCGCTTGCGACCATTGTACCTGACTAGTAAGTGTTGCAACTACAACGGAATGGCTGAATAAAAGTACCAACAACTGCTGGGTTTTGGGTTATCTCATGCTATTAAGCCTGACTAGTAAGTGATGCCACTATAACAGAATGACTAACTAAAAGTGCCCACTGCTTACTTTATCAGGACGATTATCTAAGCCTGACTAGTAATTGCTGCAACGATAACTGAATAAGTAAAACTGCCAACTGTGTGAGTTCCTCGGTTGACTTCCTCGTTTGGTCTCGAGGGGGAAACGCCAGGATGGGTTTGTTTGATGATAGTATCAGGTTGGATCCGAATAGGTCTTTCTCACCCCTCTCTGATAGCCGCCAGTTGTATCGAGTCTCTAGAGGTTGTTTAGTGCATGTTGCCGCTGCCGCTTCAGTCCACCATACCTATGTAGGCGAGGACCGCCGAATTCTAGCCTCGCTGTCTTGGCCTCGAGATCGACGCTCCTTCTTTTTCCTTTGCCCTTTGTCGGCACCCTTTTGTTTAAGCAGGTTTTGAGATCGACGCGTTAGCGTGGTTACCTTCCGGCTTGGTTGCAGGGGGTTATGGACGCCATTGGTTATTCTTCAGGGCTCTTAGCCCCATTTGCATCTTGTCCGTAGCCGGACGCTCTATCGTTTTCAAGGTGATTTGGATCTTTGTATATATTATATTTGTATTCTTGACTCTTTGAGTCGCTGTTATGTACATCTGTTCTGTGGGTCCCATCGAGGACTGTTGTGTAATGTTATTACTTCGTTTTCCACTTGCACGAAAGTGCCTGGTGGGCACCTTTGAATCGTTTCTATGCGGGTTTGGCGGGTTTCGCTAAAACTTGCATAGGTCCGATTCTGAGGGTGTTACAATGAGACCTTGCAGCACTAAGAATAAAAATCACTAAACAATTAGATGTATCAAGTTATAATCATTTATATGTGCTCCAAAAAGTTTCTACCAAGCACTACTATAAACCATTTCCAATAGAAAGCTTCAAATCCATGAATTTTTATGCATGAGATGTAGCACCAAGAGCGGCATTTTTCTCACAATATAAAGCATCATATAAAAAATAACTTGGATGAGTGGAGGCGTCACATACTAATGAGAAATCCCTCCAAAGGAATTTGAAAATGGCTGCAAACACATGGAGATGGAGAAATGGGCAGCAGGGGAGCATAGGAAAAAAATTGAGTGGTACCTAGTCGGGTTTTGAAAGGAAATGAAGAACCTAGGAGGTTGGAGGCCACATAAATCCTCCTGGGGGGGCACAAGGGCAGGGATGCGCCCACCCTTAATAGGCACGCCACCTGGCCTTTCTTGTCCCCTTTC
Source organism: Avena longiglumis (assembly GCA_030063025.1). Classification (NCBI taxonomy): domain Eukaryota; kingdom Viridiplantae; phylum Streptophyta; class Magnoliopsida; order Poales; family Poaceae; genus Avena; species Avena longiglumis. The sequence goes on along the minus strand of CP125973.1, from coordinate 440,431,930 downwards.
ACTTTCTGGCAGTGCCCTTTAGCAGCGTGGATCCTATATGCAAAAAAATGGCCTCGGATTTTTTTTGCAATTTTTGGAAAATATTTTCTATGTAAACTTTCCTGAACTCAAAAATCGTCAAAAACAGACATAAAATAGTTAAAGTAACTAAATTTAAATAAAGGATGCAAGTAAACTATAATACTACTGTAGAAATAATTAAATGGAAATCATCATCTCATCATTATCATGTTAAAAATGAGGTTGATCAAGTCTCATTAATACTATGATAAAGATAGAAACAATGATTCACTTTATTGTTTTTAAGAAGAAGAAATTCAAGGTACCTCATAATGGTTGGAATAGTTCCAACCATTATTATTTCATACTTATACTTAGGAAGAGGAATAGGAATCTCAAAACTTCCAATTATAAGAATTCTTGGTTCAATGGCATTAACACTTATCTTAGGTAACTCAATAGAATTCTTCTTTGGAAAATATATAGTGTGCTCCTTCCCTTTCACATTAAATGTTACCTTGCTTTCAGTACAATTAATCACAGCCACTGCAGTATTTAGAAAAGGTCTACCCAGAATAATAGATAAATTATCATCTTCATGCATATCTAATATGACAAAGTCTGCGGGAATCTGCACATTAGCAATCATAACAGGAACATACTCACATATACCAATAGGAATAGCAGTAGATTTGTTAGCCATTTGAAGTGAAACTTTAGTAGGTACTGATTTATTTAAGTTAAGTTTCTTATAAAGAGAGAAAGGCATGACACTTTACTCTAGCTCCAAGATCACATAAGGCATATTTTACACGAGTATTTTTAATGGTGCCGGGATAGTTGGAATACCTGGATCCCCTCTCTTTTCAGGTAGTTTTCCCTTAAAATAATAGTCAGCAAGCATGGCAGTACTAGCTTCATTTGGTATCTTTGTTTTATTAGTGAAAATATCTTTCATATATTTGGAATATGGAGGTACTTTAATAGCATCAACTAAGGGAATTCGCAAGTATAAACTTTTTATCAATTCAATAAACTTCTCAAACCTTGCATCATCCAAAGTTTTCATTACCTCTTGGGGATATGGTATAGGTCTTTGTACCCAGGATCCCTTTCTTTACATTCTGGTTGTGGTGGAGGCTTCTTCTTCTTATTTTTATCCCTTGATGATTGAGGTTCCTCACTTACAATAGGTTCAGATTCTTTATTATTCTCCTCTTCTTGTGATTCTCCATTTGGTTGGGACATTTCCACATCATCTTCTTCATTATTATTGTCCTCAGTTTCAGCATCAGAGAGAGATACATCATTTTCTTGATCTTCAGAATTTCCATTATCTTCATTTTCATTGGAAGATTTTCCTGCAATTGACTTCTTCTTGTTCTTTCCTTTTTGTATGTCCATCAGGATAATCAGGATCCTGAGTGCTAGAGCCTCCCCTCGTATTAACTCCACAAATTTGCTTCTTCTCATTAAGAAGCTTTTCATACAACTTATATTGAAGATAAATCATTTGTTCAACTTGATTATTCATCATTTTTCAATGTTGAATAGTCATCTTAAGAGAGTAAACACAAGAGCCTACTCTTTCATGAAGAACATTTATCTTATGAGAATTCTCCATTATTTCCTTTTCAATATTGTGATCATATGTTTCTTGATGAGGAACAAAGTTGCTAGAATGATCAACATAGGATATTTCAATAGGAGGTGATACCTCTCCATAGCTTTCATAAGAACATATAGCATGAACTTGAATAGGGAAGCATGGTTTATCAATAGGGAATTTAAAACCCTTATTAGAAAGTTCCTTTAAATGAGAGGATTTAATACCCCTTTCCTCCATAGATTTATGAGCTTCTTCCATATCTTAGTTAGATAATATGAGAACACCTCTCTTGTTATGATTCTTCTCACTTTTATCTTCTTCTTTAATATGCCAATCATGATAATTCTGTGTAATAGTATTCAATAATTCCTTAGCTTCCTCAATAGTCATGTCCCTAAAAATATTTCCTGCAACACTGTCTAGATAGGTTCTAGAAATTTTAGCTAGTCCACTATAAACTGTATCAAGTAATTCATTATCCTTAAAACCATGTGCAGGACATCTCCTTCCGATAGCACAAAATCTCCCCCAAGCTTGGGGAATACTTTCTTCTTTGTTTTGTGTGAAGTTACTAATTTCAACTCTCATAGCATGTATTTTACTATCATAAATATACTTATGGAAAAACACATACAAGCATGCTTCCTTACTAGTAATGGACTTAGGAGCTAATTATTTGTACCAAGTTTTTGCATCTCCTCCTAAAGAGAAGGGGAATTTTTTTAAGAAATAATAGCGTTGTTGTATCTCAGTTTTTCCAAATAGGCAAGCAGTATCTTCTAAATTCATTAAATTCTCATAGGGGAATTCTTCTTATTTACCATAGAACTTAGATGCTTCCACTCTCTCTGTTATTTCAAAATCATAATCCTTATCTTTAATGATATTGCAGGTTCTTTGCATTTACTAGCAACAGGAAATAGTTTTCCTAGAGAAAAAGTACTCAGAATTTCTTCAAATTTATCCAAGTCATCTAGATCAAGACTCATAAAATCTTTAGTGAAAGAAATATGCTCTTCACTAGGTGTCTTTCTAGAACTAGTAGCACTATATTTTTCATTAACATGTTCATCTTTATCATATTCAGATTCAGTATCATCATTGGATAAGGACTTATATAAATCAGGCACCCCCTCTTTATCTGGGTCATCATCCAACAAATATTTTTCAATACTAGTAGACATCATAGACAATGGTTAATTTGCTAGGATAGTAGTTTTATTTTTAATAGTAGGAGGAGTAACATCATTGGGTGAAAAGTTTGGCCTAGAGGGAAAATTCGTACCTCTTCTTGTAGTAGAAGGCATAATATACTTCTTAGCAGCATCCTTACTATTTCCCATGATGAGATCAAGTAAGTACATCAAGTAAATGATAACAAGTGGTCTTACCAATAAATCTAGGCTCCCCGGCAACAACGCCAGAAAATGTCTTGATGGCACAAGTATAGGGGATCACTGAAATCTTTGATGGGAAGTATTACCCAAATTTATAGTTCGACTCAAGGGGAACACAAGAATACGAATAAGACTTTAGCAATTGAGACGTCACTCTCAACTACACCTCTATATCAATAAACTTGCAAATAAAGTGGTGATTTATGGCAGTTGGTTCAAAGCAGTAAAACAAAGCAGTAAATAAAGCATCTGATTTCCAGTTTTCACCAGAAGTAATGTTGTGAAACTTTCAGTGGCAAAAATGCAGGCATGAGGTGATAGTGGGGTGTTGTATGAATGATATCCATCATATAATGTATCTGATTACCATGTCATTTAACTCTAATTCAGTTGTGTGTAGGTGTGTGCTCCAAACATAATGATGCTTGTAAGTTTGCATAATATCTTTTGTCCTTCCTGCCCATTTTACCAGGGCCAACTTGGTACTACAGGCAATTAAGATCTACCTTTTTAAATAGACCGGAACAAAGCATTAACACTTCATGACCACACAATATCCTCAAACTATCATATGTTCCCATTGTTTTCCCTAATTGTCACCTTAGGGTTCGTAGGTTCAACATAATAATAGGTAACATACTTTGCAAATACATACCAAACTCAAATATATGATAGTCAATAAAAGTTCAGTACTGAAATCATATCACTCAGGACCTAGCAACAAGCATTAAACATAGCAAAAGTGTACCAACACTCATACAAGAATGTCTACAATATAAACACCTCAAATCTCGATACATGTGGATGATTACATGATGAATCTCGTACCATCCCCATCCACCTCACATGCCCACAGGTAATTACTCACACATGATGATGGGGGATGAACTCATGGTCGTTGGTGATGATGGTTATGATGGTGGTGGTGAAGAAGACCTCAAAATCCCACTCTCCAAGGTGGAGAGCAGGACCAATCTAACCCCTGAAACGAAGATCGTGGCTCTGGCGGCGCTCTGTTTCGCGAAACGCTTCGTCCTTCTGGGAAACTAGGTTTTCTGGGTATATAAGGGGGTACGCCAAAGGAGAGGCCGAGACAACGCTCGAGGGACAAAAGGCCCTTGGTGGCACGCCCACCCTTACTAGGCGCGCCACCTGCCCCCTTTTGGGCCTCATGGCTCCATTTTCTTGATTCCTAGTTCCCAGGCTTCATTATTTGGTGAAAAGCTGCTGTGGTATTTTTCCTCGATTTTATTTCCTACGAAAATTGACATAAAGAAGACTTTTGCTAAAAACAATGTTATATTCAGCAGTTTTATCCAAGGATGGGAAGATTTTGGATCAAATCATTAAGAATAATACTTGGAAAAGTAGATACATTTGGGATGTATCAGTGCAGTTGACGATTTTCGTCTCAAATGGCATTTCTACGATCATGTATTATGAACTTGAAATGGCAAAAAACTTGTACTTGCTCTATGTTATCTGGTGAAATTCCTACTTGCACTTGTTCTATGTTATCTGGTGCTAAACCATGCAAGTACACAACATGCGAAAATTGCATTCATAACTTGTTATTTCATCATTATTAGACAATTGCATTCATAACATAGCTTAGAAACATCCTATTATAAAATATCATTACAAGAACTATGGTGATACATGATCCTCCATATTGGTCACTGAAAGGTCATAGTTTTCAATCTATAACCTTACTATGATCAAATATAGTTGATCAAAAGCTGAACGTCACTAGTTAAACACCATGATCTTTTTATGAATTGGTCATAGACGTCTATGACCAAAATAGATGGTCATAGATTCTATGACTACCTCTGTCCATGTCGGATCCTATGTGGCAAATATGTGACCAAATCAAATGGTTGTAGATCAAATTCAGCCTGGTCCACTTCGATCCCTCAGATGGGCCAACCCAACAATTCAGCATGTTTACATTTTTTAATCAACCCTAGTCCGGTTAATGGTCCAAGCCCAACATTTCAACCTTTTATTTTCTAGGCCACAATCTTTTTACAATCTATTTATTTCCAATTTTTGGTCTTTTTATTCTAGATCTGGTCCTTATTAGGTCATCCCTACTTCTCATATTCATTTCATAAGTTGGTCCCACATGTCAGAAGGATCTAAAATGACAGATTCTCTATTCCCAATGATTAGGTTTCATTTCATACATTTTAAATTCAATACATAATCAATATTCAGTTGTTCCCTTCTTTCATCTGTCCACCCTAGTGTTGCTACAGTTGCTATAGTTGCTGCATTAGCTTCCTACCTCATATTAAGTTCTTTCCTTCTTTCCTCTACTCACCCCAGTGCCTCCACGACATCGTTTCCCTGGGTAAATTGGTTGTCAATCAAATAACCTACATAATCCAGTTTCCAATGCCAAAATTGCAACCACTCTGAGAAAAACACATCAAAAATTAATCAAACAAAAACTCAAATTTTCAAAAAAAAGGTAAAGCTTACTTCATGCTTCCGGCAATGGTAGAACACCCACCCATCGTGCTTATTGGTTAAGGAGCAGGACTGCTTCACCTGACGTCCACAGTCGAGGAACGGGATCACTAGCATGTAAGGGCCATGGTGGCGTTGTATCGACAGTGAAGAGCTTGCGGTCGACATTGAGGAAGCGAACGAACCCTGGTGAAGCAGACGAACTCTGGTGTTAGTGAACTCCGGCGACAATGGTGAGGGATGGCTGTGGCTAGCTAGGGTTTGAGAGACAAACGAAATGGGGAATTTCTACTAGATAAGCGCACATGTACTCCTGCCAATTTTGCAAAAAAAAAACTCAAATGCTTTTCCAACTACTACCTGTCCAACTCAGTTCAGCGATAGGCAGGGTCTACCAGCACCACATCACCATGTACATCACTACGTCAGCACTGTGACCGTCGATGGGATAGATCTCCATATTCGGTGATCGTAGCAATCGTATTCTTGAGTTCAATTGTTGTATTGAGAGTATAGGCCACGTTTAATGACCTCCAATGGATTTTACTTTAAAAAAAGACCGTCGATGGATTTTACTACTCCCTCTGATCCAACTTAATTGATTTAGCTTTGTCTAGATATGGATTTATCTAGAGACATTTTATTACTAGATACATCCATATCTAAATGAACCTAAGTCAACTAATTTAGATTAAAATATAACTTGGTTGTCCGTGCCATGATGCAAGTAATGTGTTATCTTCAATTGATAACGTGATGGAAAGTAAAATAAATTGATAATGTACATAGTAGTTCAAAGCGCTATTTACTCAAATTATAAATTGCAGTTCTTAGCAGCCGATTCAATAATTGGGCATTTGGGCTCTATGCATCCTCATTCTATTTCACTTCATCCCATTACCAAACACACCCAAACAGGTTCAAGGTAAAGAAAGCAGCTGAGAAAAACGACAAGAAACGTTCAAACTGGAAAGGCTGCTGCCACGACCCTGTTCCCCGCTGCTATCTCAGCTCTGCCTGCGCCTTCTTCCACACCACGCCACCCTTCACAGACCACACCAAAGGTCTGCTTTTTCCCCCCAAGCCCAAGACCATCCACAGATGGCGTCTCCGTCCGCGCCGCCGTCGTCGTCATGGGTCATCCTAGGCAGCATCCCATGTGTCTCCACGCCGGCGGACGGTGGGGAAGCCTCCGTCGCGCTCACGGCCCCGCCGCGCGTCTCGATCCTCACCGTCTCCCCGCGCGTATTTCCGGATCCCCCCACGCCCCACTTCTTCCCCTTCGTCCTCGCCGCCGATCCCTCCGGCCTGCTCCTCCTCCAGGCCAACCTGCGCTGCACCCCGACCCGTGAAGTCCTCGACCGTCCAAACTCCAAGTCCGTCACCTGGAAATACAACAACAGGCGCTACTTCGTGCTCGACGCCACCACCTCCTCGGCCTTCCAGCTCCCAGACCCCCAGGCAACCATCCTGCACCAGGCCTACCTCGGCCTTGTTGTCTCCCCTGGCGGCGGCGGCCACTACGTCGTCGCGGAGCTCCAGCCCATCATCGGCAGCCACAACGCCACGCTTCTCTGCTTCTCTTCCGAGGTTGGGGAGTGGGTGGAGAAGCGCGTCCATTACCCGCTCGAGCCCCGCCCATGGACTCCCATCGGCGTGCTCTCGCACCACGGGAAGCTCTGGTGGGTCGACCTCTCATGGGGCGTCATCACCTGCGACCCTTTCGCCGACGAGCCGGTCCTGGGCTTCATCCCGTTCCCCAAGGAGAGGGTGCTCAAGTGCAGGGAGGGTTGGGGAGTCACCGACGAGTACCGCCACGTGGGGGTGAGCGGCGGCAAGCTCCGTTTCGTCGACACGTACACTCGTGACAAGCGCGCTCCGCCGACGATTAGCGTGTGGACGCTGGCCGATCCAGACTCCATGGATTGGACGCTGGAGCACGAGGCGAGGTTTACAGAGATCTGGATGGACGAGAGCTATAAGGCGACCGGGCTGCCCAAGAAGATCCCCACGCTCGCGCTGATTCACCCCAAGAACCCTGACGTGGTCTACTTCTTCCTGGAAGAGCGCCTCTTTGGTGTTGACGTGCGTGCTCGCAAGGTCGTGCACTGCGAGGTCTATGGTCTGGTTGCGCCGCCGAGCTACTGCATCGCCAGCCGCTTCGTCCGGGCTTGGGACCTGCCGCGGGCACTCTCCTCAGGTAATGATGCTTTCATTTATTCCCCTGTTTCTATGTACTATGTATGTCCAAGTTTTCCCCTTCAAATCTGCTTCTACTCGTGTTCAATTGCTATGTCAGTGATGCACATGCCTTTTTTTTATGCCTCAAGAATACTGTTTTATCACCCCTGCAGAAAAAAGGATCCTGTTTTATTGATACTATGCAGGTTTTCTTGCCTGTGGACGATCATGATCATTTGTGATGCTCGTATGCCATTTGTATCTCTGAGTGTGATACACTTGCACCTTATCAGACTAACTGATGGAAGTGTATCACCATTAGGGTACCCTTTATCCTCTTTAGTTTAAAAACATGAACTAATCTTTTAACAATGATGATGTCATCACAAAAGTTAGTTCATTTTGTTGAACTGAAGAGGGTAGGTGATACCCTATTGTTGACCCACTTCCATCACTAAGACTAACTAACATCATGCATGCATCTAATTCACTAAGTTGCATCTGTGGGTATAGGCATGGCTTCTCTATACCGAAAACTAGTTGTTCAATGTTCTCTATATATATCTGACATTATTACGGTTCATGCATGGACTGTTTCAGGATGGTTTTGCTCCCTTTGCAGTGCTTAAGTATGGGGATAGAGTGTGCGCTAATGACTTAGGATCCTCAAAATAATGAACGCGGCGATCATAAAAATCATATTAATCTACTTTTCACTGTTGGTTTATGAATTGGTGAGAGTGCAATTACTAATAGAATGTGGGTACGGGCATAGTACTTGATTCATATTCCCCTGTTTTTATGTTTGTTACTCCAACTCATTCTAGCTTGTAGTCATGTAGTGTGCAGTATATGAGTAATATAAATGCTGCCCCAGCATGAACTGTTGTTTGGATATTATGCTGGTTTCTTGCCTCTGGAGTCTGGACTTCTCCCATTCTATTACAGTATCATTTTTAGTTTTCCTCCGAGCCTTTTATCAATGTAATGTGATTCTTTAGTGCGTGATAGACTTACCAACTTTTCTTGAGCCTAGTTCTTCAGTATTCCTCAAAATAGCTCATGCATGGACTACTTCAGGATGGTTATGCTGCATTGCAGTGCTTAAGTATGGCCACAGAGTGTCGAAAAAACATTTCGACTTGGGGTCCATGATGGAAGTGCCGACTATATCAATTATGTGAATTGGCTTTACGACTTGTCGATTTTGAATAAATTGATGCTGAAATACTACTATTCTTGAAAAGGGGGCGTTATATATATGTGCTAACTTTTCACTATCTGCTTATGAATGGGTTAGATGTGATTATTAATAGAATGTTGGGGCACTTGCTAGTCACTATATATGGTTTCATATTCGAGATATAAGATGTCAGTTGCGATGAATAGCATCAGAGCCACTGAAGCAGACAACCATTACACTTGATATACAAGTAAATGTAACAGAGGTGTTTGGGTCATCCCCCTATTTTATAAACTGAACTGTTAGGATCCTCGTGCATGAACTGTTTCAGGATGGTTTTGCTCCCTTTGCGGTGCTTAAGTATGGGGATAGAGCGTGCGCTAATGACTTAGGATCCTCAAAATAATGAACGTGGCGATCATAAAAATCATATCAATCTACTTTTCACTGTTGGTTTATGAATTGGTGAGAGTGCAATTACTAATAGAATGTGGGTACGGACAGAGTACTTGATTCATATTCCCCTGTTTTTATTTTTGTTTGTTACTCCAACTCATTCTAGCTTGTAGTCATGTAGTGTGCAGTATATGAGTAATATAAATGCTGCCCAGCATGAACTGTTGTTTGGATATTATGCTGGTTTCTTGCCTCTGGACTAGTCCCATTCTACTATCACTTTTAGTTTTCGTATTCGAGATAATAAGATATATCGGTTGCAATGAATAGCATCAGAGCCACTACTGAAGCAGACAACCATTACACTTGATATACAAGTAAATTGTTAGCTACCAAGATATGTAACACAGAGTAGGTTGGGTCATCCAAATAATAATGCTACCCTATTTTCTAAACTGATTGATTGATCCTTAACATATCCTGATTCGTCGAAAGTCTTTTTGAACAGAGTAAATAATTCTTGTCTCTGAACTGAAGGGAACTGGACTGATGGCATCAACTTGGCTGAAGAAACTTACACCCGACCGTACCAGCCATCACCGGGGGACTACCATTTGGTGGGAGATACCAGGCAGACATTCATAGGATGAACTGGAGGAACAAGGAGCAAGTGTTTAGGGCTAACAGTCTCCTAGGTAAGCTCAGATCCCCCCCAACGTTGTTACCAGTATGATCTCGCCTCACCAGCCTGAACCACCACGCGGCTGCAGCAGTACTAATGTTCTCCTGTCAAAATTTCCTCTGATCCAGGTGGCAGGTGAAGTAGTGCTGAATTCAAGTTATGGAGTGTGTGCATCGGACATGATTTATGGTCTCTCCTGATGGGCGATGGCATTGCATGTTTTGGCATCTTTCGTGCGAAGTAGCTTAATTATGTCTTTAATTCTTGGTATATCACAGACGGTTTGATCGCAATTCTGTGTGAAAACTATCGGTTATCTCTCCCTTGATGGAACACTTGTAGTGTAAGTGTGTGACTTGGCTCCAGTGACCATTTGAACTGTGAAGCTGTGATTCTCTTACTAGGTTATTGGCTGCTGCTTCACTTTGCTGCAATTGATCTGCTGGGTTCCATGCTTTACTTTGCCTTGTTGCTGTGCTCTAGCCATTGTGTGTTGATCGTCACCTGTGTGGGATGACAGTGTAGGGAAATAAATGACTCTTTGCCAATGGCCAGCCCCAGCTATCTCAGGTTCCGCCGTTTGGCAACTGCTGCCAGCCTCATGTCCCTTGACCTCAGTCGCTCAGGGTAAATTGCCTCAGTCGACGTCCTGGAGCTATAGGGGAGGCTAAATTGACTCACCGTGTCCACAATGTCATCATCTGCTCGCTGGCAGGATCCCTTGGACATGGCTTCCCCTCCTCAGGTGCTGCCATTGTTGCGCCCATCGTCTGCTCATCCACACATCGCAACACCTTCGTTACATGCATACTGGCATTGAGGGCATCACCCCTGGATACGCATGTATCTTATACAGTGCAGTAGATTATATACTACTACTCTGTACCTAATTATAAGACGTTTTAGCACACCGGTAACACAAGGGACACTTTATAGCTAAATACTGTGAGCAACCAAAGACTTGAGCATAGCATGTGGTTCTGAATATAAGCAAGGGCACACAAAGACTTGAGCATAGCATGTGGTTTTGAATATATGGAAGGGCAAACAAAGGGGAAAGTACTGAAAATATATAAATAAAGCTAGATGATTGCTCCCAAACATGATGACAAACAAAACAAAGCATAACAACCACCTACATGCTCCACTCCTCAAACTAACAAAAGCTTATTCGTTTTTACTTGTCAACTGTCAAAATGGTTCTACCTCCGTTCCAAAATACAAAATATAAGATGTTTTGGTAGGATAGTAAATCCTATACTATGTCACATAGTATTCTATTTTGGAACATAGGAAATGGTTGATTTAAATCCATATACTATGTCACATAGTTTGAACATAAGGAATTGCATGATATGTTTTCTTCAATAGACAAATACTCGAGCTCATCAATTCATATACACCAGGATATGGCCAATCCTAGAATCAAATGAAAAACATCAAGATTTTACAAAAGAGTTGTACCCAGGATCCTATAAAACAACTTCAGGGGTAGTTAGGTAAAGCATTGCCCATAAATGGTTTCAAAATAGTACTACTGAATACAGTTCTACTAATACACCTAGATGATCACTCTCGAGCGTTCGAAAACAAAGCACATACATGCTCAACTGCTCAAACTAACAAAATCTTAATTTCGTTACTCACAACAATAGTCAAAATGGTAGCTGATTGAACATAAGGAGTTGCTGGATATGGTAGCTGATTGAACAATAGTAATTTCGTTACTATGTCATGGAATTTGAACATAAGGAGTTGCTGGATATGCTTTCTTCGATATACAAAAACTTGGGCTCATCAATATATGGTCAATCCTTGAACCAAATGAGAAACATTAAGATTTTAAAAAGAGCTGTACCCAAAATACTTTCACCAACTTCTGGAACAGTAAGGTAAAGCATTGCCCATAAATGGTTTAAAAATAATACATTCTACACCCTCCGTTCCTAAATATAAGACGTTTCGGGAGTTCTAATCAGAGGTGGTACTTGATAAGTCTATTCTCTACTGTAATATAAGAAATAGTAACAACAAAATCTAAGATAACAGGTGGGAAAAGGGGATAAAGTAATCGCAGATTGATGAACAATACAATGAACATGATCAACTACTTCTATCACTAACCTTAGGGAGAAAAACACAAAAACAAAACAAGAAGAATGCAAGAATGAAAAATGAAACTGAAAAGCAAAACTTGTCTTCTCAAATACCATGTCATGTTGATAGAACTATACAACAAGGCTATGGACTAGTTGGTCTCTCTTAAACTGATACTACCCTCAGAGTCTGAAGTCTCAATTTTGTGACAAACATCTCCTAGTCATGACTACATGACTGTCTACAAGACGTGACCAACAAAGTAGTATTCACGCCAACAACAAATTTCTCATATTTGTTTTCGCTCAGCACACATGTAACAGTGACAATATACCATCAGTCAGACCTCAGAACATCACCAAATTGGTCGAAGCTCCGACCACGAATGGCTCCATCAGCAACCGTGTCAAGAAGTAGAACACAACCCCCAGCATGATAGAGATTGGCAGAGCAGGCAATGCATGTCTGCATATGGACAGCAGGATAAGGGTGCATCCGAGCCCCGCGATGATGGCAAGGTAGCACGCATACACTGTCATCAGATCATACATGGCAGCCCTCCCCACGAGCACACTGTAGAAGACAAAATCACCAAGTCCCAGCTTGATTCCCCTGCTAGACTCGAACATCTCAAACTCATCCTGAGGATCTTCTGATGAAGAGATATGTCTCTGCGCCTCCTCATGAGGGACTGTACTACTGCTGGTAGATGCAGCTGACACCAACGGAGCTCTCTCTTCTTCCTCAGGCTGCTCAATCTGAATGACGGCATGCTGTGCACTCCCACCTTGATTATTAGATGTCTGTCCTGTTACCGTCGCCGCCTGCACGTCCCCTTGGATTTGGAATGTGGAACCACTTGAGCTAGCAGTCTCTCTTGAGCGGCTTCCCCCAAGATCCCTCATTTCCACCATGGCAGGACCCAAATCATCCTGCTGACGCACCCTGTCATACTGGTTTGCGCCCGATCGGGCAGAATCGGCTGGCTGCATCTCCTCGGACCACATTGCCGGAGCATAGGAGGAGGAGGAGGAACTCTCGGCTGGGGATACTGTTGGGCGTGATTCGTAGATGAGCGCCGGGAGTTCATCGTCCCTGGAGGAGGCCAACTCCACAAGCATCCTGAGCGGTCCCCGCGGCGCGAGGACGGCGACGAGGTCGTAGACGGCGAGCGCGACGAGCATGATCCAGGTGGTCCACTCGGGTAGCCTGGAGAGCCAGGCGGCGACGATGACGGCGAGCGCGACCATGTACCCCTGGCGGACGAGGATGGGCACCGCGGAGGCGAAGACGGAGAGGACCCCGACGGCGGAGGCGTTGAAGAGGAGCAGGAGCGCGGTGGGCGCGTCGAGCGGGGCGTCGAATCGGCGGAGGATGGCGACGGCGATGGCGCCGCCCATGGAGAAGAGGACGAAGAAGGCGGAGAAGCGCATGTAGTTCTTGAGGAAGCCGGTGCAGCGGTAGTAGTAGAGGGCGACGAGGACGAAGGTGACGACGGCCGTCGAGGAGCGCGCCGACGAGCTTTTGGCCCGGGGAGTCGGAAGGGGACTCGAGGTAGACGAGCGTGGCGGCGGTGACGGGCGGGGGCGCGGACGGGGAGGAGTCGGATGAGGGCGGCGCCAGGAGCGAGATGAGGAGGACGACGAGGGCCATGCAGATGGAGACCGGGGACATGACCGCGAGCACCTCCTCCCCTAGGGTGTCGAGGACGGTGGTGGCCGGCGCCGGCGATTCGGCGGCCGGATCCATGCGGCGGAGCGGAGAGGGAGAGGGGGAGAGAGGTGGGGAATTTTTCCCGATCTCCCCGGCGTTGCTATGCTCGCAGGGGCACGGTCGCACGGCGGAGCGAGGGTTTGGTGGTGGCTGTCCCTTTCAGTTTTCAGACTCACTACGCGTTCCGTGAAAAAACTGTGCAATCTTTTGGCAACAAAATCCAAATCTGCAGCATTTGTCTCACAAAAAGAAAGAATGCACAGTCTCCGGGAATTCTTAATGGACTCAATTTAGCTACTAATTGCACAACCATCAGAATCGAACCGGAACTTCGTCGTTCGAGATCGTAGTTTTGACCATTGGATTCAGGCTTTCGTGAAAAATCGTGTGATGTTTATCTTTCAAAAATTCTCCTGTGTGAAGTAAATCGCGTTTTGACACTGCTTCCACGCTGTGGCAGCCCAAACAAGAAACGTGAAAGACGGAGAAATTATTGCACATGCCCAGTCGCTCCCAAACAAACAAAAAGCAAACCATGGAATTTACTCTGCATGTTCGGCCTACTGCGGAAGGCATGTCTTACTTTTCGCTTTCCAACGACCCAGTCAAATTCCAAGTAGTATCGCTAATGAACACCAACCACCCACAAGAACTTTTAGAACGCCAAATTTCAAGAATATATACAAACGCAGATCAGTCCTACTACTATTTAGCAAGTCGTGATGCTCTACTAGTTGATCAGTCCTATTGACAAACACATGATTTCTTTGCAATGAAACCTATCTTACCCAGTCATGAGTCGTGGTCATGAACATTCTTGACAACCACCAACCTGATGTTACTAGGTCGAGACTACTGTTCATTTCTGCTTCTGCTAGCTTCATCAAGAACTAATAGGGGCACGACAAATCAGATCAAGAAAGGACTGAATGAATTTGACCGTGAATGGACCCAAAAAAAAAGAGGCAAGATTGGTCATCAAACTCCCACGGCTCCAACCAAATAGTGACTCCAGAAAAAAAAAAAACTTGTGTCCCGTAGATTCAACACCGATGCCTCCCTTCTTGCCGGATTCTGGAATCGGACATTGGGGGCGCGACCATCAAATCACGGGGACGATCTCAAGCGACCGTCATATTCGAGGGGAGCTAGCCAGGCTGCTGCTGCTGCTATTCCCAACTTACAAGTCCAGAAAATTCCCAGATCAGCCAACAGTGCTGCTGCGCACTTGCTCCCTGCCTTTAGCCTGCGTGCTGAATCAAGTCTTGCTTGATTGTAACCAAAACGATAACCCCCCTTTAGAATAATCTAAACACCTTTTCAAAAACAATATTCTCTAAAGAAATCTGTACAGTAATACATTTGAGACCAATGGACACAGATGCATCTACTTTTGCTGCGTGTAGCAAGCAAACGCCGACTCATTGCACACCAAACAAATTAAAACCAGTTATCCCAAAGAAACCTCTTTATTGGACAAAGCATGAACAACAACTGCAGCATTACAAGTTACAGTCTCTACTGTCAGGAGGGAATATGTTTTTTGAAGAAGAAAAAAACACAAGACAAGTTCATAGTCGTCTTCTTCTTAGAGAGGAACGCAAAAAACATAAATCTCAACTGATACTTTAACAACACCGGACTGCGCCATCAAATGGAGAATTCATCCACTCGCATGTGACCATGCTACGATTTCTTGCGGCTGGCCTTCTCCTCGACGCCAGACTGCGAAAACCGTTTCCTCAGCACCTCCAGGACCTCCTCCATCTTCACGTCCTTTACGCTGAGAAGCACCATTGCATGGTACAGCAGATCAGCCATCTCCGAGGCCGTACGAGATTGGTCCTCGTTTTCAAGCAGTGTTTGAATTAGTTCACCCGCTTCTTCACTGAAAGACCAGAAACAGATGGGCACCAGCGTTAAGAGAATACTGGCATTAAGAGAGTAACTGGGGAAAAGTAAGCACGGAATGTTAACAAGAGAAAAGGTAATATGAAGTATGCATGAATTGTGCCACAAACACTTGCCAATTATGAAGTAAAAATTGACATACATTGGTAGAGGTATTGACAAACAAGCTTACATCAAGGCCAAATGATTCAAAACTAAATAAATATATGCCAATTATCTGTCGTATATGTATTTTTCTCCTAGGCAGGAGCCATCTTATTAGTTGATGAAAATTGTACGTTAAAACTGTTGCTCATACATGTAGCAGTAGTCCATACCAAATGGCATTGTTGCACCTCATATCTACTGGAGAAATTATACTGAAATTCCCTTAAGTTTAGCCTGCAACAGTAACTGTCCTTGCTCATACATCGTGCCCAATGTAATGGTACGGGACGGGACAAGTAAATTTAGCATTCCAATGTTTGTAAAGAAAAATCACACGACAAGACAAGATGTGCATGCATCAAGTGGAACGGGAGTCCTGTATGCTCCCAGTAACTATTTTATGGTGATTTTTCCGAGGAATGTATTCTGTTCCAGAAATTTTTCAACGGAGCAACAAATGTAAGGAGAAAAAATTGTAGGGACTATACACATAACATATCTAAAGAAAATTACTGTGACACTGTCAGACTATTTCAGTTGAGAACAAAGATGATCAGAGAGTGATTTAATAACAATATTGTATATTTGCAAATTACTAAGTTTGACAGTCGAATAAGTAAAAATTAGTATTATCAAACAAATGATATAAAAAACATAACGTTGACTTGGTAGAGAACTGTTTCTATTAAGAATAGGAATGCATCACCTCCTTCTTTTGTTATATGTTCTCCATCAAACAAATCACACAAGCCACCCCTAGTTATATTAATAGGAGTCATGTAAATCAAATGTTGGATAAGGCCAACAAAGAAAGGGTTTCTATCCAGACCTCTGGCACCTTTTAAATTTTATTACCGAGCCAAGGACAACAAAATTTGGCTGTCAGGATTGAATGCGCAAAATTTGGGCATTAGCTTCCCATTATTTTTTTGCTAAATATAGTTATACAGGTCGCAGTTTGTTGCAAAGTTTGATTTTTCTAGTGGATTAATCTCTCTTGTTAGGAACACTTGTCGTGGGAGGACCATCGCTAAGGTGCCAACCTTTTGACCCTTGATCAATACCCATTTAAATAACTACATTCATCCAGGAATTACTTCCGTAATGTTCTTAATATCATGAGAAAAGAACAAATAACGTATAGACTACACAGTAGTAGATAGTGTGATTCAACCGGACAAAGGAAGAATTCTCATGTAGGCTGGGGCCTAGCAAGAAGCATGCGCAACACCACCAAACACTAGTATACCTATGCATCGAATGGTGAAGAACTAAAGATGACCAGACCAGATTAGAACAAGAGAATTAAGAATATGAACAAACACATCTTTCCCCTAGAAATGAACAATGTAAACCAGACTAGAAAAAATATAAGAACTATTTCAGTTTTCTTGAAACTTTAAGAAGTATGCACAGTTATTACGTTGAAATATATATAAGTATCAGAAATCAGCAAAGCATCACATACCGTATTTTCGAGCAAAGCAGCTGGTTATCAAGCAGTAGTTTTTTCGTCCATGATGGCTTACCACTTCCTTCAGTTACTATCTCCTCTTTCCGCTTACTGATTGTATCTTCAAGCGAGTACAGAGTTGTGGCAACCTGCCTCTCTTGATTGGACTGTGGAGTACAATCTATTCAATTTACAAGTAAACTTATATTTACAGAAAGGTTTACTAAAGAAAAAATACCTTCGAACCTTGTAGGGCATCATAGACTGAAGAATAGTAGCAGGTCTCTGCCCCTGTATGGCATGTAGGTCCATCCGGCGTCCCAAGGTATATTATCTAAGTTTCAAGAAAACACAAACCACCCCAGTTAGCATGATCTGAAGCCAAACATACAGCTCTGACAGTCTGATGCATAGCCCAAAGCAGAAGATGCGCACCGAATCGCGGTCACAGTCCAGGAAAATGTCGTGCACATTGATGAAGTTCATAGATGTCTCCCCTTTAGTCCACAACGAAGACCGAGAACGGCTATAGAATGTAGCTTTTCTGGTTGATATAGTTGCTGCAAGAGCTTCTCTGTTAGCAAATCCCTGCATAAGAATGGCTCCAGTATCCACATTTTGTGCAATAGCAACTGCCAGCCCTTTGACATCCCACTTCACACTGTCTAGCAACGCTTCAACCTACAATTATCACAGACAAATGATAAGCTGATGCTCAATACTTGGTTAATTTATTTTCTATAAGCATGATAAGGTTGTACAACTGCAAGATGAGACAGTAGCGATGGCATCTGAGGAAGTAAAAACTGCTAAGAACTTGTACTTGTGCTAATCGGCACAATATGGTGCTAGGTGTCACAACATCTGTTTCCTATTTATCTAAGCATAATACTGCCATAAACAAAAGGTTCTCCTTCCATGAATAATTAGAAGATGCAGTAGCAGCAACGAGTTTGAGAAAGCAAGAACTGCTAAATAGCAGTTATGTTTGTCCTAATCGGCAGGATATGGTGCTAGCAAGTTAGGTGACATGACAGGATCATTTAGTTGTTCATGCGTAATTGATTAGCATTGCTTTCCAAAATCACATCAAACAGTAATTCTCTCTATGATGTCACTGTATTGAGCAACTTTTGAACAAGAAACCGCTGAAGGGACACACACACCAATCAGTCCATCCCCGTTCCTAACTGCTAAGGCCTTATGAGTGAGAAGGAGGAGCCACGCAGAAAATCAATCAACAAACCTTGGGATCGACGGCGAGCGCCGCTGGCGTCGACTGGGCGGAGGCCGGAGTGATAGAGACCACTGGGAAGGGCTGCCTGCGCCGCCATCCCAGGGCCCCCAACGGTAGTGCCGCGGCCGTGCGAAGGTTGGAGCGAGCTGGCCAGAGGACGGCGCGCGTCGCAGGGGAGGAGACCGGGGCACGAGGCAGTGGAGCCGCCGCCGCCGCCATGAGAGGCAAGTCAGCAGGTCTGCGTGACGCGGCGGATGGGTCTAGTCGGGTGGGGTCCGGTCGGGCTCAAGTTCCTCTGACTTGCTGTTATAAAGGCACAGAAGCGACTACGGCGAGGCGAGCAAGAGGAGAGGCGGGGGAAGGGAAAGCGACGGCGCAGCAGGAGGCGGAGGTGGAGTCGATTGGGAATAAATGGAACGGGCTGGGGATGGCAAGATGCAGGCCGTTGGATGAATTAGACAAAAAATAGCAGTGGACTGCAGCACAAACCTGCTGACAAGGTGTCAAGTTGATCCCACTCCTAGCTTATTTTTCTATTAATAAAAATGCTACACATGGGACTATCTCCTTGAAACAGGTTTTTCTCCGCTTTGTAAGGTTCCAAGAAAAATTAAAAAACCAGTTGGGACAACATCACAATAAGACCTAAACAAAAGGTCTATGTCAAGATCAGTCTTTTAGGGAGCAGAGCCGAAAAGGATGGAGTTACCCTACGATGAGATATAAATTCTTTCGTTTTTCTAATATGCATCAATTCATAAATACGGATAGAGCAAATGCAACCTCTAGTACAATTCATACAAGTCGAAGGAGCTCGTCTAGCTATGACTTGTCCTGCTATCTACATAGCGGATACTATAGCTGCAAAAATGCCAAAAATTTGAACAACCAAGTCTAAAGCACATCGAGAAAGAATCCTCAATAACCACCTTATTGCACGTGGTCCATAAGAACCAAGACAACATGGCAAACACTAGCCAAAAGAGACAACGGTCCTTTTCGGCACGACTTGCCCAATCTTTTAGGAATTCTTTTGAGACCTTGGGCCAACTGATCCAAACAAGTTCAAAATAAGGCACAAATTAATTTGTACTTCTTCCGACTCATATTAGTTGACTTGAATTTGTCTAGATTCGGATGTGTCTAGCAATACCATTTAGTCAAATACCATCCAAACAAGTTCAAAATAACACGAGAGCACGTTTGGAAGCCACCATTTCATGCCAGAATTACAGAATTCAATCGATCATTTAAAACATGTTTGGCTGTCACGAAATAGGAAGCGTCATTTTAATTGAAAATTCCAGGACACAGATTTTACCTGCCACAAGGAGAATCTTGTGGTGTAGTCCAGCTGTGGTAGATCGAACTTCAATGACGACATATCGCAAATCCTAGATTAGAACCTGGGGCTCTCCAAGTTCGTGGCAGGACCGATCAGAGGTATAACAACTATGGCAACAGAGATAAGAGCAAGGACAGTAGAAGTCGTTCAAAGTCCAAGGTAAAGGATAAATTCTGCAGGTATTGTAAGAAATCTAATCACGTTATTGATGATTGTTGGAAGTTGCAGAATAAGGAGAAAAGAAACGGAACTTACCAACCGAAAGATAGGTCTGAAGGTACTGGTAAGGCTGTTGTTGTTTCTGATAGTTCTGATGGTGAATGCTTAGCTATTTTTGCTGCTTGTGCTCCTCGTGATGATGAATGGATACTTGATACTAC
The DNA here is from genome assembly GCA_030063025.1 of Avena longiglumis. NCBI lineage: Eukaryota > Viridiplantae > Streptophyta > Magnoliopsida > Poales > Poaceae > Avena > Avena longiglumis. The sequence goes on along the minus strand of CP125973.1, from coordinate 440,411,724 downwards.
ATGTTTGTTTCATATTTGTTGTAACAAAGATTGGTTCGGTTCATATGAGTATGTGCAGACTGGAGATTTTGTGCGTGTGGGAATGACAACCCATGCCATATTGTTGGTGCTGGATATGTTAAGATCAGGACACATGATGGCGTGACACGCACATTGAGTGAGGTGAATCACATACCAAGCATGTCCAGAAATTTGATCTCCCTAAGTACCATGGACGTTGATGGATACAAGTATGCCGGTGGGCATAGAGTTCTGAAGGTATCAAAAGGTTCTCTTAATCACATGATAGGTGATATGAATTTTGCTAAATTATATGTTTTTAGAGGTAGCACTTTGCCTGGTATTGCTGCTGATGTTACTTCTAATGATTCTGATGATTGTGGTAAAACACATCTGTGGCATATGCGTCTTGGGTATATGAGCGAACAAGGCATGTCAGAGTTGGTCAAGAGAGAGCTGATTGACGGTTGCAACTTGAGTAAGTTTGAGTTCTGTGAGCACTGTATTTTTGGTAAGCATAAAAGAGTTAAATTCAATGCTTCTGTTCATACCACCAAAGGCATATTAGATTATGTGCATGCTGATGTATGGGGTCCGTCCCATAAGACTTCTATTGGTGGTGTTAATTACATGCTTACTATTATTGATGGCTACTCAAGAAAAGTGTGGCCTTATTTTTTAAAGCATAAATCTGATGTTTTTTATGCTTTTAAGAAGTGGAAAATTATGGTTGAAAAGCAAACTGAGAAGAAGGTAAAGGTATTACGTACTGACAATGGTATGGAATTATGTTCTAATGAGTTTAAGGAGTTTTGCAGTAACAATGGCATGATCAGGTATCACACCATTTCATATACTCCTCAGCAGAATGGCGTGGCTGAGCGCATAAACAAGACCATCATCTCGAGGGCTCGCTGTATGTTGTCTAATGCAGGTATGCATAGACGTTTCTGCCTTTCTAGGCTGAATCAGCCAACACAGCGTGCTACCTCATCAACAGGTCACCTTCTATTCCACTTGAGAAGAAAACTCCCATTGAGGTATGGTCAGGTTCGCCTGCTGATTATTCACAGTTGAGAGTTTTTGGCTGCACTGCATATGCTCACGTTGATAATGAAAAGTTAGAGTCTAGGGCTGTTAAGTGCATATTCCTTGGTTATGGTTCAGGAGTTAAGGCATATAAAGTATGGAATCCTGAAACTAAAAGGATTTTGCTAAGTAGAAATGTTGTTTTCAATGAGTCTGTTATGTATCATGATAGCTTGCCATCAGATACCTCTCATGTTGTTGTTGGAGAGGAGGGAGTTAGTGTGGAGGTGGAGAACCTACAGAAAACTATTGATAATGATGCTATCGTTGAAGATACACATGAGGAAAACATTGATGATATTGTTGTTCAGCACTCACCTACTGTTTTGCAGCAGCCACATGAGTCCATTGCTGCTGATAGACCGAGACGTAACTGTGATCCTCGTCCTCGTTTAATTGAAGAGTGTAATCTTGTTCATTATGCTTTCAGTTGTGTTGAACAGGTGGAGAACGATTCTAAACCTGCTACATATAACGTTGACCACGAGAAGTGGATTTCTGCTATGCAAGAAGAGATGCAGTTGCTTGAGAAAAATGGCACATGGGATGTTGTGCCCTTGCCCAAACAAAAGAAGGCGGTCCGCTGCAAGTGGATCTTCAAGAAAAAGGAAGGTTTGTCTCCCAAAGAGCCTTCAAGGTACAAAGCAAGGTTAGTAGCAAAAGTGTTCAGCCAGATTTCAGGTATTGATTACAATTATGTGTTCTCCCCAGTTGTAAAACATAGTTCCATTCGCACTTACTTTAGTATTGTGGCTATGCGTGATCTTGAGCTTGAGCAGTTAGATGTCAAGACTGCTTTTCTGCATGGAGAACTTGATGAGGAAATATACATGGACCAACTAGAAGGGTTCATAGTGCCTGGTAAAGAGGATTTTGTGTGCAAATTAAAGAAGTCTCTTTATGGCTTAAAGCAATATCCAAGACAGTGGTATAAAAGGCTTGATTCATTTATGATCTCACATGGTTTTGAGAGGTCTAAATATGATAGTTGTGTTTATATCAAGTTTGTTGATGGGTCACCTATATACTTGCTACTATATGTTGATGATATGTTAATTGCTGCCAAGGGCATGAAAGAAATCACTACTTTGAAGGAACACCTAAGTAGCGAGTTTGAGATGAAGGATATTGGTGATGCTAAGAAGATCTTAGGTATGGAGATTACCTGAGATAGAAAATCTGGTTTGTTATTTCTTAGTCAGCAAAGTTGTAACATCCCAGGATTAGCACCTAGAATTATAGAGGACACATGTTTGTGCATTGCATTCATGCATAAGAAAATCCAGGAAATTTTCGCGCAAAACTAAAAGAGCTATAGAGGGATCGAGATCTCTCTTGTACTGATGGAAACTTCGGAGCAAGTGCGCTAGATTTCGACATGACCTTTATAGAATTCCTTGCTTGGGGTGAAAGTTGCTCAAGCATGTAATTGAATTTCAAATATGAAATTCAAATGAATTTATAAAATTCACAAATGGAAATTAGAAACACTTAATAACTTGAATCGAAGTGATTACAAAATAAAATGATATAAAAATATTTCTTTATTAATATATATATACATATAGTATTACATTGATCTTTTACAACAAATGTATAAAAGTAAAGTATCAGGAATTACATTACTGAAATAAATAAAAGAGCTCTTTATTACAACAAAATAAATATGACATTGTCTTTACAAAAGAATTGTAAAATAAAAAGTAAATAAGTAAACTTTATTAAATATGATACAAATCCTTACAAGTTTCAACTAACAAAGAGAAAAATGAACTTTATTACATTAATAAAAGAATACAATATTCTTTACAATATTTAAGAATCAAATAAAGTTGTAAAAGAATAAAAAAAATAAAACCTAAACTATTTCCCTAGTTATTCCTATGTCTTCTGTTCTTCAACTCTTCACATTCTTTACTCCTGCAAAACAAACAAACAAGAAAGAAAACAAAACAGAAATAAAAAAAGTTTATGTTGGTTAGTTTTGCTCTCAGTCTGACAGTGAAATGCACTGTTGGAGACATCATTGAGCTTTTAATTGAAGGGGCAAGTTTCACCAAATAAGTGGTATCTTTTCTTATGTAGTAGTGGCCTCAGTACAACCTCATGGGCAGGGGCAAGTTTCACCAAAAGAAGCAAAAGGAAAAATGTTCACAATGGATGAGAGCAAACCAGCTGAACTGATCCTCACTGAACAAATATCTCAGTACAATGGAACTTGAACCAGAGAGACCCACTTGACAGTGGCTTAGTCATTGCATGCTTGTGTGCTGTCAACACAATACAAGCACAGGAGAAGATAAGAACACAGCCGTAGCAGCAGAGTGCCACACTGTTGGTCACTTACCACACATATCTTTTCACCACACAACACCAACATCTTCATAGCTCAAACCACAAGAACACTATTTGTTCTTGTTGGATCATCACTGATCTTTTTCACACATACTAACCAACCAACCTTTCTATTCATGATGACTTGAAGAGAAACAAGTCAGGAACAATAAGAATATCAGATCACCCCAACCTATGGTTGCTTCAAGAAGCCATCCAATAGCTAGGACAAGGAGGAGTAGATAAGGAGGGTAGCAAGAAAGATTAAGATCAACAGTAGCCAAGGGGATCCAGAGCTAGGAGGTGAAGACTACAAGAACAAGTACAGCAGGTAATCTGAAGCAACACCAAAAATAGCACAAGATCATCATCAGCCCCATTACAATCCTATCTGTCCACTCACCAACAGCAGGTAATAATCATCTATAATACACATTATACCATGTTGCATGCATTCCTAAATCATGCATACAGATCTAGGAATACTTGAGAAATAATACACACCCACTTGGTCCATCTACCCTTCAATTGGATGGCAAGATTCTCTCAGACTAGCATGCAAGTGGCATGTCTAGATCATCACTGAGTCAAAAGAGGAGGCAACAATAAAATATGTTCTTCTAAATCCAATAATTTGCCCCAGCCTTTGCATCATAGGCTAGAATATATTGCACACAATGATCATCAAGAGCTAGTGATCTTTGACCATGTAGATTCATCAACATAGCAGTAATCCTACTCACTATGGATATGTTATTGTGCACCCTTCAATTGGGTTCCACAGTATTAATCTCACAGTAGAGGAAGCCACTAAAATTAATAAATCACCACATCCTCAAAGAGATAGCTTTTCAGAGCATATACAAGCAAATAGGATTGACATATCAACAATCTTCTTAATCAGGTAGCCCAGGAATCATTATAAGGTCATCTTAAACTAGCACATGTTTCTAAAACCTCAGCTTTGCATCATTGGTTTAGATAAGATGACAGGCTCAATATATATGTTTGTCACAGTGTTATTTGGCATTGGATCTGACTTTGAGATAACAATTCCACTTTATACTTAACCCTCACAATAGATGAATCAGATCCAATAAGGACAGGAACCAATGATCAACCATAGTAGCTAATGCATAGATTGCCCTGCTGCTGTGCACACTCAACTGAGACACCACATCAGCAAATACCATGTTTGTATACCATCTATAAGCAAACAAGCTAAAATCTTGCATCATCTTCCTAACATAATAGTTAGGAATTAAATAAATCCCTACAGTCATGTTGCCAATCTTATCCCATAAGCAACAATAGAGAAAATATTCTCAAATAGATTTACATCATATTCCCAAGAATCAGTATCTCTACTCAATAATCATTTGATCGAATCAAAGATTCAGTAACCACCTAGTTCAGAACATCCCAAACTTCATTTCACATATTTAATACAGGGGCCACGAAAGCTTTAGTCATCCAAAGTAAGGAACCATAACTAGCAACAGATCAGTAGAAAACAAGGATAACCGAATCACGGATCCTAGCCATCAGCACAAGGGTTGGTCGCAAAGAATTAGAGCTCACCGTGGGGTGCCGAGCACCTGGATCGTTGGCTTGACGAAGCCATGGAACAGATCTTGCCCAACACCATCACTGAATCGGAGAAGCACATGCTGCCTGGGTTGCGCTGACAGCGCCATCCCACAAGCATCAGGAGAAGGAGACGCCGGGGTTGCGCCTGCGCACCTTTCTGCTGGCGTTGAGCGGAGTCCAGGTCGATGAGGAGCACCACAGGATCACCGGCACATGGCGACCCCAACACCGAAAACCTAGATGCATAGAAAATGGAAGGGGCGAGCTCGAGAGGGCTTAGAGAATAAATCCATTTGGGGGTCCAGGTCGGCCTGAGAGAGGCGAAGCCCCGTCGACCATCGGCGGCGACCACAACGGCCTGCCTCGCCGGAATCGGGCGGGCGGCGACATCAGCGTCTTTAGCAACCAGGAGGGGAAAGAAACGAGGAGGTGAGATGTGAGAGAGAGTGGTGGGATGCCTGGGTCGGGATGGGTTTGACCCTAAGCCAGTTGGGCCAGGTTGGATCCAGATGGGCCCATTGGTAAGCCTGGCCCAATTCCAAAGGAAAAATAAGAAATTTATCAAATCACTAAATGACCAAACTACCCCTGAACATAATTTATACTCTAGAAAAATATAGAAAAATCCTAAAAATACATATGATATATCAAAATAAACACAAAAACAATATCTACCTACTCCCTTCATCCCTAAATAGATGTCTTTGAATTGTCAAAATTTGGATGAATCTAGACACTATTTAGTATATAGATTTATCCAAATTTTGACAAATATCAGACATCTATTTTGGGACGGAGGGAGTAGTAAAAATATAATATTACTTGTTCAAGATAGATAAAACATAAATAAATATTAAAAACATTACATCCTAAGTGAAATGTTATAAAATAAGGAAAAATCCTAAAAAATGAATAAAAATCATTTTTTTTGTATAAAAATAAATATACTATATTATAAAAATACTAACTTAACTCTTTTATAAATAAAATTTGAATAAATATTTAAAGACATTTAATCCTTTATGAAATTTTATAAACATAAAAATATTACTTAAAAATTAAATAAAAAATAATTTTTAAGGTCTTGAATAAATATATTACACTAGAAAAATATTAAATATATTATTAGAAAAGTCTTTAATATTTTAAATAATAAATGCTTATCTAATACATATTTTTTGAATTCTTTAAAAATAATTTTTAAGTAAGAATAATCACAATTCCTATAAGACCTTGAGCAATTAGTGTATTTGTACTAAATTCCAAACCCATAACTTAAATACATAATCAAAATTTAAGTATAACTTTTAACTTTAAAATATATTCTTTTAAAAATCTTATTAAGAATCCTTTTAAATAAACATTAGGTATCACCCATTTATATAATATGGTGAATAATCATTATATATTAACCACTATTAAGATAACTTTAAATTTTAACAAATTACTAATATCATCTAATTATGATTCCATTAAATAAATACATATTCTTTTCATAATAGCAAAAAAATTTAAGCTAACCATTCACTTAGATATAAAGTGAATAATTCCACACCTTAGTTATACCTATCATAAATCTAAAACTTGGGAATAATTAAAATATATATTACATCTTAACTTTACTTAACCTTTTAAAGTTAACTTTAGGCTCAAATCTTATAAATATCATGTCTAGTAAACTACTTAGGTTTTTATAGTTAACTTTGATCTATTTCAATTAAAACATAAAACATCTCAAGTCCAGACTACTCAAGCAAGCATAAACAATATCAATCACATTCTATCAATCATATTCTAAAACCTATCAGGGTTGTTTAAACCTTAGTGTTAAGGGTGACCCCTTGGGGTGGCCCGTTCTTTCACGAATTCCGTTGGAGTCGAGGGGAAAGCGGTGGAAAGAGGGAGGGGATGAAATACACGAACACACACGCGAAGAACTCGATGAACACACACACGAAAACACGATACAAGCCGATAGCTCACGCCGGTGGCAACCGGTCCAACACAATCCCTAGGATCGGTGTTGGGCAAGGCACTCTCCCACGGCCAACAACGGGGGAGAGAGGCTTGATGAGATCTTGACTACTTGGGAACGAGATACCGAGATCCCAAGGACTTGTACAACTTGAACGCACGAGGCAAAATCCAAGAGGTTGTGGATAATTTGGTGCTCCTTGTCAAGGAGCATGAGACAAATAGTTGATAGATCCTCAAGGGGTGTCTTCAACTACAAGTATCCAAGTCTAGGGTTTACAATAGAGGGGTGGGGCTTTATATAGGCCAGCCACTTAAACAGGGGTAGTTTAGGTATAAAACTAGAAGTTGAGGCAAAACTAGGGGTTACATGGGCCAGGCCCAAAAGGCCTTAACATGCCTGGCGTCGAGCAGGCCGAAGACTCCGGTGTTGGGTCCGGAGACTCCGGTCTGGGCCGAAGACTTCGGTCAATCTCCGGACCCGTCTCTAGAGGGGCCTTCTGGCTATCCCTGGCTTGGTCCCTGGGGCCGGACCGGAGGATGGTCCGGAGACTCCGGTGTACAGGACCGGAGACTCCGGTGTACACCGGAGATTCCGGTGTGCAGTGCTCCAGCAGCGTCTTATCCTGGTCCTTCTTCCTTGGGGGCTTGGTGTGGTGATGTTGCTTCATAGCTTAGGATACACAACGTAGTTGCATGAAGTATCAAGCCATCCAAAGGTAGACCAAAATTACATGAGGAAAGGAGAGAGTTAACCTTAGCTTGTAGGAGCTTGGCTCGGGCGTGAGTCATTGGTCCACTTGGGGGACTAGGTGTTGTAGATGGAGGTGCGTCCATAGGACGGGCTGCATCAGCTTCCCTCCCCCCCCCTTGGGAAAGAGTCGTCCTCGACTCTTCATGGTTGACATCTTGATTCTCTCCATGGTATAGCGATAGGTCCTTGACGTTGAACGTATTGCTCACTAGGTACTTGGAGGTTGGTATGTCGATGACGTATGCATTGTTGTTGATTCTTTTGAGGACCTTGAAGGGGCCATCTCCCCTTGGTTTGAGCTTGGAGTCATGTGGCATCCCGCAAAACCACTACTAGAAAATCGCGTTGAATTTGTGCATTGCATCGTCATCATCATGCATTGTTTGCCAAAACCCTTTTTCGCAAAGCCCGTTTTCGTTTTCTAAAACGCCCCGACCTTCGTTCAAACGCCAAACCCCGGTTGTTCCGGATATTTTGTTTGTCAAAAACTAGTTACAAAAGATAATAGAAAATAAATAAAGTATTAAATTATTTTCGGTGAGGCGATCGAGCAGGTAGTCCGGCGACGACCACCCCCAGTTTATAAAACGGCCCAACCTGCCTACCCTACCTAAATTCTAAACCCACCTAAAAAGCTACCCAACCTACCCCTCCACCTCACCCTGGCCAATAGTCCCTCGCCACCTCACCCTCTTCCCTCACCCCCTCCTCTCACATGCTGCCACGTGGCCTCCCTCACCCATCTCTCTTCTCTCTCTCTTCCCTCCCTCACAGCGCGCCACACCCAGTCCTCTCCCCTCACCTGCCCCGGCCCCACCCTGGGACTCACACACGCTAGCGCGCATGCACGCACGCCAGACCCACCAACCGCACGCCAAGACGCCCAGCATGGACCCACCCCACGCCTGGCCCAAGCCTCTCCTCTCCCTCCCTCCTGCCCTGTTCTTCTTCCCCAGGCGCCCCGACCCCGGCCTCTCCTCTCCTCCGCTCTCGCTCTCGCTCTCCTCAGCTCCGCATGCCTCCCCTCTGGTTCCCCGCCGCTCGCCCGGGCTCAGCCGCTCGCATGACCTCCCAGCGACCTGGCTGCAGCCCCTTCCTCCTTCCCTCCCGCGGCGCTCCGCCCGGCCATCGCTCCCTCCTCTCCCTCGCGGCTCCACGCCCGCCCGTGTGACTTCCTCGGCCCGAGCAGCGCGCCCGCCTCTAGCCTCAAGCCCCGCGCCGCCCAGCCCTCCGCTCGCCTCGCCTCCGGCCTCCTCCCGACCTCGCCCCGCTGCCCGCCACCTCTCCCTTGGCGCCAGCTCCCGCCTCCCGCCCGGCCCTCGAGCCTCCCTGCAGGCCCGCTCACCCAGTGTGAGACCTCCGCCGCCCGGCCATGCGCGTCCCCGCCGCCAAGCCTCTCCGCCGGCGTCAGCCTCGTACGACCCCACCCTGAGGACCTCGCTCCGCCGGCGCGCCACCTCGCCCATCCCCAGGCCCCGCTCGAGCCCCAGGCCTCCAACCACCGTCGCCTCCGCTGCGAGCTCCGGCGACCTTCCTCCGACCGTGCTCTGGGCCCGCTTGCCGTGGTTGCCGCCGTCGACCGCCTCCAGCGCCGCCTCGGGTCGGCCCGACAAGTCTACCTCCGCCCGTGCGTGTCTCCTGCCAGTACCAGTTGGTGCTGAGGTGTTGAGTGTGGGGACAGCAGGACCGCAGGGCCTTCGCATCGAGAGGATCTCGCAAGATGAGCATGGTGACGCCCGTTGGACCTTCGACAAGTAAGTCGGCATGGAACCCAAAGAGGCCGGTACCCCCAAGATCTACCACACGGACGCATCCCGGACTCGGAGAAAGGCCTCGCAACGGCAAGCTCGCCTCCCGGAACACCAAGTGCTTCCTCATGGATCAGACGACCGAACCCCAAAGGCTGAACCCGGGCAGGCCAAGTTCTTCGACCCGAAGGAAACAGACACGACAAGTACTTCATCCTGGACGCCATTGGTTATTCTTCAGGGCTCTTATCCCCATTTGCATCTTGTCCGTAGTCGGACGCTCCCTCCTTTCCAGGTGATTTGGATCTTTGTACCGTATATCTGTATTCTTGACTCTTTGAGTCGCTGTTGTATATATCTGTTCTGTGGGTCCCATCGAGGACTGTTGTGTAATGTTATTACTTTGTTTTTCCACCCGCACGAAAGTGCCTGGTGGGCACCGTCGAATCGTTTCTATGCGGGTTTGGCGAATTTTGCTAAAACTTGCATAGGGCCGATTCTGAGGGTGTTACAAGTCACGATCATTGGGAAAGCGGTCTTTGCTCAAGTGTATCCACACAAGGTCGCCTTCTTTGAAGATTAGCTCCTTCTTGTTCTTGTTCAGCCTTGATGCTTGGCGAAGTACTTGTTGCTCGACCGTAGCTCTTGTTTCTTCATGGAGTTTCTTCATTGTTTGGGAACACTTGTCAACGTCCATATTGGAGTGTTCATGAAGGGGAAGGGGAAGGATATCGAGCGCGGTGAGAGGCTCAAATCCATAGACGATCATGAACGGGCTCCTCATGGTGGTGGAGTGTTTGGCGCGGTTGTAGGCGAACTCGGCATGAGGAATACATTCCTCCCAATCTTTAAGGTTCTTCTTTATCAACACACGTAGAAGTGTGCCAAGGCTTTGATTGACGACCTCGGTTTGTCCATCGGTTTGAGGATGCGAGGCGGACGAGAAGAGGAGCTTGATGCTGAGCTTGGCCATGAGTGTCTTTCAGAAGTAGCTCATGAATTTGATGTCGCGGTCGGAGACGATTGTTCTTGGTACACCGTGTAGCCGAATTATTTCCCTGAAAAACAAATTTGCTACATGTGAAGCATCATCGGTCTTATGGCACGGAATGAAGTGTGCCATTTTGGAAAAGTGATCCACTACCACAAATATAGAATCACGTCCATGTTTAGATCTAGGAAATCCTAACACAAAGTCCATGCTAATGTCCGACCAAGGTGCATGAGGAATAGGTAATGGCATATAAAGACCAAAAGGGTTGGACTTGGACTTAGCTTGAACACAAGTAGTGCATCATTGGACGTGGCGCTCCACATCGCGCCTCATCTTTGGCCAATAGTAGTGAGTGGAGAGCATGTCATATGTCTTTTCACGGCCAAAGTGACCCATAAGTCCTCCACCATGGGACTCTTGAATAAGCAAAATTTGGAGATACGACTTCGGAATGCAAAGCTTGTTTTGTTTGAAAAGAAAACCCTTGTGCAAATAGAAATCATCAACCCCTTTGTCTATTGAACACTTTGCAAAAATTGTTCCAAAGAATGGGTCAGACGCGTACAAAGATTTGATGTCATAAAGACCCAAGACATTTACTTCGAGTCGCGTAAGAAGGTTTGTGTTTTTGCGAGACAATGTGTCCGCTACTACATTTTCTTTGTCCTTCTTGTACTTGACAATGTATGGAAAATATTCCATAAACTCAACCCATTTGGCGTGCCTTTTACTCAAATTGGCTTGGCCCTTAAGATATTTCAACAACTCATGGTCGGAATGGATGATAAATTCTTTGGGCCAAAGATAGTGTTGCCACACTTGAAGGACACGAACCAAGGCAAAAAGCTCTTTGTCATAAATTGGGTAGTTAAGGCGTGCGCCATCAAGTTTCTCACTATGGTATGCAATAGGACGCCCATTTTGCATAAGGACGCCTTCGATGCCAATACCACTAGCGTCACATTCAATCTCAAAGGTTTTTGTGAAATCCGGTAATGCAAGAAGTGGTGCTTCGGTGAGCCTCCTTTTGAGATCATCAAAAGCCTTTTGTTGTGCTTTGCCCCAAACGAATGTGACATTTTTCTTGGTCAATTCGTTGAGGAAGCAATGGTAGAAAAGTCTTTCACAAAGCGACGGTAAAAGCCATCCAACCCATGAAAACTACGAAGTTCACTAACATTGGTAGGGATAGGCCAATCTCGTATGTCCTTAACTTTTGAGACATCCACTTCAATGCCATTAGAAGACACAACAAATCCAAGGAAAATCAGTTTGTCTTTTGCAAAGGTACACTTGGGGAGATTAGCATATAGCTTTTCATGATGAAGGATTTGAAGGACCTCATTAACATGAGTAACATGCTCCTCTAGTGACTTGCTATAGACAAGGATGTCATCAAAGTAAACAACTACACTCTTCCCAATGAGAGATCTCAAAATATGGTTCATGAGGCGCATGAAGGTGGAAGGGGCACTAGATAAGCCAAAAGGCATAACCAACCTTTCATAGAGACCAAGCTTGGTCTTGAAGGCGGTTTTCCACTCATCACCCTCGGCCATGCGTATTTGATGGTAACCACTACGAAGATCAATTTTCGAAAATATAGTGGCTCCACACAACTCATCAAGCATGTCATCAAGACGCGGTATAGGATGTCGATAACACACGGTGATAGCATTAATTGGACGGCAGTCCATGCATAACCACAACGTATCATCCGTCTTTGGAACTAGAATCACGGGTACCGCGCTTGGGCTAGTGCTTACTTGGATCAAACCTTTGGAGACGAGGTGGTTGATTTGCCGTTCTATCTCCTTTGTCTCTTCCGGGTTCGTGCGATACGCGGCGCGGTTTGGAAGTGGTGCGCCGGTTATGAGGTTAATGCGGTGCTCGATTCCGCGAAGAGGGGGTAGTCCATGAGGAATATCTTTGGGAAATACATCTTGAAATTCCTGCAAAATAGCCATCAAAGAAGGAGGAACATTTGTCAAGTCATTAGTTCCTTGCGCTAGTCCCTTGCATACAAGGACATAGTGCAAGATGGATGGGTTGTTCCGCACTTCTCTCATCTCACTTTTGGTGGCAAGAAGAACACTCTTAGTTTTTCCACTTGAGTTTGTCTTGTGGCTTTCACTCATTATAGTGTGGTTCTCTCGCTCACTGCTCTTCTCACAAGGTGGTTTTGTGCTTTGCGCCCTCGCTAAATCCTTTGCATTGTCCGCAATTATTTGGCTAGGAGTCATTGGTTGCAAAACACAAGTCTTGTCAAGCCATTTGAAGGTATAAGTGTTGGTGTGACCATTATGCAAGGCACGCTTGTCATATTGCCATGGCCTACCGAGCAACATATGGAAAACCGTCATTGGGACAACATCACACTCCACCGTGTCTTTGTATGATCCAATTGAGAAGGTTACCGAAACAGTGTACTTGATCTTGACGGACCCTTGGTCACTTAGCCATTGTATATGGTATGGATTCTTGTGTGGGTGGAGGGTGAGGTTGAGCTTCTCACATAATTCCGTGCTTGCAAGATTATGGCAACTCCCTCCATCAATGACAACTTTGATGGACTTCCCATTGATACCGGCACGAGTTTGGAAGATGTTTGACCTTTGTTCTTCATTCTCATTGACTGGAGTAGTTAAGACCCTTTTGACGACAAGCGATGGACTTGCGTCATGCTCACACACAAGTACGTCTTGGTCATCTTCCAAATGTTGCCTTGCCATTGCTTCCTTGACCCTTGCATCAAACTCATCTTCACTCAAGTATTCTTCATCGCCATTGTCGTGGATGAACAAAACTTTCTTGTTTCCACATGTGGCCGACTTGTGTCCTTTGACTCCACACTTGTAGCATTCAACATTGAATGGTTGATCATCCTTTGTGTATTTGCCACTAGGGGGCGGTTTTCCTTGAGGAAGTGTTGGCTTGAAAGGAAGCTTGGTGGTATTTGATGAGCTTCCACTTGGAGTTGTTGAAGTAGTGGTTGGTGCTTGCTTGTAGGTGAAGTACGTCTTTGGCTTGTTGTACTTGATGTCCTATTGCACTTGATGTTCGGCTTTTGTTGCTATGTGCACAAGCTCAACCATGTTGTTGTACTTTTGGAACTCGGTGATGCGCTTGATTTGGTGATTCGGGCCATTGAGGAAATGTGTCATTGTTTGTTCATCCCGCTCTTCAATGTTGGCACGGATCATGTTGAGATCCATTTGCTTGAAGTACTCTTCCACGGTCTTTGTCCCTTGAATAAGTGTTTGAAGCTTGTTGAAGAGGTCACGCGTGTAGTGCGAAGGGACAAAGCGGGATCTCATATGAGCCTTCATATCTTGCCAAGTTGTAATTGGAGGCTCTTCTTTTGCTTCACGAGCGAGTTGGACTTGTTCCCACCAAAGGTTTGCATAATCATCAAACTCGAGGGACGCCATGGTCATCATCTTCTCATTGCTATAGTTGTGCATGCGGAAGATCTTGTCAACCTTGAGTTCCCATGAGAGATATTCTTCGGGTTCATTGGAACCGGTGAACTTGGGCATGGTGAATTTGAGCTTGCCGAAAGTTTCTTCTTCATTACGGTTCCGGTGTCAGCGGTATCCATGGTTTTGGCGGCCATCTTCATCATCCGAGCTCTCATGTCTTGCTTGGTGATGGTTGCGTTGCCCTTGCGGTTGTTGAGGTGCCGCGTTTGGTGGTTGGACTTCATTTTGATGACGATCTTGGGGAGCTTGCTCGTGTTGCTGGCGGGGTTGAGGGCGAGGATGAGGTTGTTGGTCCTCACGACGAGCTTGGGGAGCTTGCTCTTGTTCTTGTCTTGGTTGAGGACGATGAGCATTGTCTTGTGCCATGTGGCGAGGAGGATGTCGAGCCGCATGAGCAATGGGATGCTCCCTTTCTTCTCGATGTGGAGGAGGATTGTCATGATGATCATGTTGTCGACGTTGGCGTTCATGTCGATGATGACGCCTTGGTGGATCTTCGAGTGCTTCACGCCGACGGTGATTGTGTTCGTCCACTTCGGATGCTTCACTTGTTGTCGAAGGAAGATGTCGTTGGCGATGGGCTTGGTGGTCCACGTGAGGTTGCTCTTATTGAATCACAAGTGCCCTTTGTTGTGGACGGTTCGCTTCACGTCTTGGAGGTCTTGCGGAGAGGTCACCATCATAGCTTGATGTCGTGGCGTGTCGCGGAGATGGTACCACTTGTGAAGAGCTCATGGAGTGAAGGACGGGTCCCTCTTGGTGACTTGAAGCGTGATGACGGGGAGCGCTTGATTCACTTGAGGAGTGCCGTGACGAGCTTGAGTCGCGAGATCGTGGCCTTGCTAGACCATCAATGATGCGTTGAAGCTTCTCATCCGTTGCGGCAGGGCGCGACCAAGAGCTTCATTTTGATGGCCGAGGTTGTGTTGCATGGCATGCATTTGCCCTCGGACTTCTTCGAAGCGGTTGTCGATGTTCTTGAATTCCACTCGGGCTTTGCTGAATTGTTCGTCTTGGCGCCACTCAAGGGATTCACAATGGTATTTGAATTCTCCTCGAACCTTCCAATGATCCCATCTTGTCATGTATTGTGTGTCTCCCTCTGGAGGTGGTGGTGGTTGGGACGACTCGCCATTCCTGTCCATGATGCAAAGCCGACAAGGGTTGTATATGGAGGAGAAACGTGGAGAGTTAGCCTTTTACCTCACCTTGGAGATTGTATCAAACCAATTGCCACACAAGAGAGATAAAAACTTGCAAAGTGAAATCGCAAAGAGACTCACACACAAGGAACTACACTCTCAAAAGATTTTGGTGGAAAGTAGGGTGGAAAGCCAAAGAACCAACCAAACGAAAAGGATAGTCAAAAGTGGAGAAGATCCAACAAAACTCAAGTCAAAAGGGAATGGTCAACTCAAAAGGTGACGAGAACCTACGACTACACACACGTGTGGAGAAAAATGGGGTTAGCACGACTATGTAAGTGAGCACAGGCCTAACAAAGACTATGCTCGGTTGTCGTGCCAACTCAAGGAGAGACCACAACTCGTTTGCTAAAAGAGGGTAAGCAACGGATTTGTGCACTTGCCTTGGCGCGCTTTTTCCTCTCTCTTTTGCTTACGAGCTTGATACTCTCTTTGTATTGGGAGACTATGTATATTTCTATTTATTTTTATTTTTTTATTCTTTTCCTTTTTCTCCCTTTCTATGCTACTAAGTTAACTTTTGTATTTGCCCTCACACTCTCACTTTCCAATGAAAAGTGCACAATGCTTAGACAAACACAAAATGAGTTGCTCTCATAGGATAGGTACACACAAAGGAAGATATGGCTACAAGGGTTGACACAAGTTATACCTTAGTTGTTGATGATGATCTTGTGTCGATGGAGTGGGGAAGAGTTTGGGGTCCGTGGTGTCGAAGAGCACGGGCGATGTTGCGGAAGCTATCTGTTAATTGGTGACACGCACACGGAACACAAACAACAAACGGACATATTAGCCAATGCAGAAAAGAGGAAAAGTCAAAACTGGCGTCTAGGGCCGGAGAATCTGGTCTGGGCCGGAGACTCCGGTGTAGGCCGGAGACTCCGGTGCACAGGGCCGGAGACTCCGGTGTGGAAAATCCGCTCGTGTTCTTGAGCGGAAATTCACGCCTAGAGTCCTCAAATCCGTGAAAATTTGGCCAAAATTGGACTGGGAAACGCAGGCAAAAGCTGGACCAACACCTTAGACAAGATTTGGTCGGATCAAAACCACAAATAACGCTCTAAAACGATAGATCGATCCAAAGGAAAATTGGGGCTATTTTTTGGGAAATTTTCGAATTTATGGTGGGTAGAAGAAAAATTGAGGGGAAATTCATGATCAACCTTGCTCTTGATACCAATATGTTAGGGGTAACCCCTTGGGGTGGCCCGATCATTCACGAATTCCGTGGGAATCGAGGGGAAAGCGGTGGAAAGAGGGAGGGGATGAAATCCACGAACACACACGTGAATAACTCGATGAACACACACACGAAAACACGATACAAGCCGATAGCTCACGCCGGTGGCAACCGGTCCAACACAATCCCTAGGATAGGCGTTGGGCAAGGCACTCTCCCACGGCCAACAACGGGGGCGAGAGGCTTGATGAGATCTTGAATACTTGGGCACGAGACACCGAGATCCCAAGGACTTGTACAACTTGAACGCACGAGGAAAAATCCAAGAGGTTGTGAATAATTTGGTGCTCCTTGTCAAGGAGCATGAGACAAATAGTTGATAGATCCTCAAGGGGTGTCTTCAACTACAAGTATCCAAGTCTAGGGTTTACAATAGAGGACTGGGGCTTTATATAGGCCAGCCACTTAAACAGGGGTAGTTTAGGGATAAAACTAGAAGTTGGGGCGAAACTAGGGGTTACATGGGCCAGGCCCAAAAGGCCTTAACATGCCTGACGTCGAGCAGGCCGGAGACTCCGGTGTTGGGTCCGGAGACTCCGGTCTGGGCCGGAGACTCCGGTCAATTTCCGGACCCGTCTCCGGAAGGGCCTTCTGACTGTCCCTGGCTTGGTCCCTGGGGCCGGACCGGAGGATGGTCCGGAGACTCCGGTGTATAGGACCAGAGACTCTGGTGTACACCGGAGATTCCGGTGTGCAGTGCTCCAACAGCGTCTTCTCCTGGTCCTTCTTCCTTGGGGGCTTGGTGTGGTGATGTTGCTTCATAGCTGAGGATACACAACATAGTTGCATGAAGTAGCAAGCCATCCAAAGGTAGACCAAAATCACATGAGGAAAGGAGCGAGTTAACCTTAGCTTGTAGGAGCTTGGCTCGGGCGCGAGTCATTGGTCCACTTGGGGGACTAGGTGTTGTAGATGGAGGTGCGTCCGTAGGACGGGCTGCATCACTTAGGAAGGAAATCTTTTCTTCAAATGTTATTCTTTTTGCCACTTCAAACAATAATCTCATAATAAGTTCTTCAACTCTTAACAACTCAATCCCAAGGATTTTTATCATAGTCACCACATGACAATTCACCATAATCACATCATCTTATACTTTACTTACATATTTTGGATTGTTAACACTTAGGTTCCTTATAAAAGTCATTACTTGTAAAATAAAATTTGAAGATAAACCAACTCTGAAAAGAATCACTTGAATTCACTTCACTCAAAGTATTGGGGATTCAATTTGGGAGTTTTACAAAAATGCATAGCATTACTTATGCATAACTGCATATTGCTTCTTTAAACATTAGTCCTTACCGGACCAATGATGCAGATTTCATATATTGGATCTTATGTCATCTCGAGGACCGTGAGTGCATAATCTTGCAATCACAAAAGGCAAGTTCACACTTGCTCATGTCCTTTGATTATTTTCTGTAAAGTATTTTACAAATCTAGTGTTGTCATCACCTGCATTTGAAAAGGGTCAGAAAACACTATTTTCATAATAATATGATTATAGGTTATTTACCATAAGGTAATAACCTACTATGAAAGTTCCGGTGGTAAAGGAATATATTATCTAGGACTTAACAACCAATGTCGCCAGTGATTCTTGCACCGTATATCACGCGTTAACCATGAGATTTGGAATGGGACGGAGAAGTCAGCTGTATCTTCTTCCTCTCGCATGTAGCCAGATGTGCAGGTCATGGCTGTTATCACTCGTAGCGTGCATATTAATTGGCAATTCATAGAGGATATGCAGCATATGGGTGGGAACCCTCAACGTCTCACGATAGTTTTGGCATCTAACGGTTTGTACAAACTATTGCCATAATTCAATATGTGGGCATGGTGTACACCAAGGAGACATGCGAAGTCGCGAAGGGGGCAGTGATTGGCTTGGATCATCTTCTGGGCCCCACACCATAGGAAGTGTGGACGGGAAAGATCGCCCGATTGTGCAACAAGAATTTGATCTCTCATGGGTAAAGTGACGCACCTCTATAGAGTGTAAGAACTGTAACTCGTTACTCCCTGTTTCGGAAAGGAGCTGCGAACGCGGCGGGAAAGGAACTCCATGAAAGTTCTGGTAAACCCGTGAAGGCTGACGGACATAGATTTTCAGAATAAAAGCAACCTTTGAAGAAATGTTTACGAAAACCTGCATTTCCTACGACCTATGGTTTGTGGCTATAGATATAATGCATCAAACACTCCTTTTCTAGTGAACTTGCTGAGTACGCTCGTACTCAACGTATCTTCTTAAACCTTGCTAGGTTCTAAAGCCAGTGGAGACGATGACTACATCAAGTCATATTCCTGGAATCATCATCAAAAGCTAAAGCTCTTAAATGAAGTCAAGAAAGTCAACATATACATCAACTCAAGTGAAGACGAAGTTGCTGATTAGATAAGAATAAAATCTCTAGCCATAGAACCTATTTCTGTAGTGTATTGCAATAGCAGCAATACCAGACCATTAGTTAAGATATTAATCTTAATAGTATTATAGTTTTGGAGTTGTTAATTCCTGATTCTTCTTTGTAAGAAGTTTCTGTCTCTCTCTTTAACCTAGAGTGTTCTTTGGATATTGTGTAAAGAGTTGAGTTGTAACCTATAGTCATGTCTTGGACCTGCTATATTTCTGTTGTACCACTCTGAGGGATGTAATACTAGTGAACGGTGTTTCATTGGTGTTATGTCAACGCCTATAGTGTACTACATCATGCAGTGGTATGCTAGGTCACCGCAAAAGTTACATTAAGAAAGTTCTTCATCGTTTTAATATGGATGGTGCCAAGTCAGTTAGTACTCCTATTGCTCCTCATTTTAAATTGTCAGTTTCTCAATGTCCTACTACTGATGAAGAGTTTGAGTACATGTCAAAGGTGCCATATTGTAGTGCTGTTGGTTCTTTGATGTATGTCATGGTTTGTTCTCGTCCTGATTTATCATATGCTATGAGTTTGATAAGTAGATACATGGATAATCCTGGTAAAGAACATTGGAAGGTTGTTCAGTGGGGTTTTCAAGTACCTTCTTGGCACTTCCAATGCTTGTTTAAAGTTTGCAGAACCAGTTAGGGACTCGTTGGCTATGTGGATTCAGATTTTGCTGCCAATTTGGATAAGAGAAGATCCCTCACAGCTTATGTGTTTAATGTTGGTGGTTGTGCTATTAGCTGGAAGGCTATGTTGCAGGCAGTTGTTGCACAATCTACTACTGAAGTTGAATACATGGCTATAGCTGAAGCTTGCAAAAAATCTGTTTGGTTGAAAGGTTTGTTTGCTGAGCTTTGTGGAGATGATTCTTGCATTACTTTGTTTTGTGATAGTCAACGTGTCATATACCGTACAAAAGATCAGATGTTTCATGAGAGAACTAAGCACATTGATGTCAAGTACCATTTTGTTAGAGACATTGTTGCTCAAGGTAAATTAAAGGTATGCAAGATCAGCACTCATGATAATCCTGCTGATATGATGACTAAACATGTTCATGTTGCTAAGTTTGAGCTTTGCTCGAACTTAGTTGATTTAACTGATTAGCCCAAGTGGCTATTGGCACCGAAAGTATTTGCTTTGTTTGTTCAGGGAGATGGTTGTTGTTGATACTATAAGAAGGAATTTGTCTCAAGGTGGAGTTTGTTATATGTTGATCCAAATTCTATAAAGTATAGGCCAACTTCTGACAAGTGGAGCGAGACCAACTTCTGTCGGTACGGATCGTCGAAGACCTAGGTTTCCACCGATATATAAACCCCTTGTAAGCAGACGGTCGGGATGAGTTACATCTCTGAAATCACCGGCGTTTGTAAACACTCCCCGATATAGTGAAGTTTCGCTGGCTAGCGCCTGTGGTTTTTTCCTCTCTTTGTTGGAGAGGTTTTTCCACGTTAAATTTGTGTCCCCTTGCTGTGTTTTTCGTTTTCGTTCTTCGTTATCTTCTTGTCACAATTGTAACAAGTGGTATCAGAGCTCCTTCACCTGCCACAACTCATATTAGTTGACTTGAATTTGTCTAGATTCGGATGTATCTAGCAATACCATTTAGTCGAATACCATCCAAACAAGTTCAAAATAACACAAGAGCACGTTTGGAAGCCACCATTTCATGCCAGAATTACAGAATTCAATCGATCATTTAAAACATGTTTGTCACGGAATAGGAATCGTCATTTTAATTGAAAATTCCAGGGAGCGGGTAAGTGAAACAATTGAGATTTCATATACAACGTGGTTGGCTTGTCACATAATTGGAACCGCCATTTCGATTGGAAATTCCAAAAAATAGGTATGGTATGTTAAGTCAATTCCCGTTCCGAACCTAGTCATTCGTCTGGATATCATTTCATAATTCCTAGATTTTTAGATTGGAATGAACTACCAAATCAAATGAAATGATGGTTTTCAAACGAACAGCTTAGTCCAAGAAGCCGAGTACATAATAACTACATTAGCTAACTCATAGCACAACCTGCAAGTCTACAACAGAGAGGTAACCTGGGTGGGAGATTTTTAGGTGATTACACCCTTTGAGCTTCATCACAGGAGGTAACCTGAAGGCACCATAGCACCCAAAAAGCAACCCTACTTCTTGCCTTCAGATCATGAAGGTTTTACGGTGAAATCTCCGAGAAACAATGGAGCTTCATCACAGGAGGTGGCACCCAAATCATCAAGATGGTGACAGAAGGCCAGTCGAACCAAGTTAAGTCAGGAACGATGTACTGGTAGGAAGATTTCACCCTTCACCCCAGATAAGCTTGAAGATATTTCTGCTAGCACCAGTGTTTACCATCTTGTTCTTCTTGTTCAACATCTGCTCTTGTTCACGAGTATTGTCACCCTGATAAAAATTACATGAACAAGTTTTAGTTCCAAGACATATTAAAGCATTTAGAGATATATAGATGTTACACAAGAGTACTTGATGGCAAGCACAGAGAGAGTAGAATTTAAGGGGGAGGGGAGGAGGACTTACAAGCATGGAGTATGCCCGAGCAAGCGAGAAAAGAGTCGGGTAGAGCTCTGTAACGGCGAGCGCAGTTTCTTCTGTAACCTGTGGTACCTGCATTGCATGACAATTTGATAAAATGACTCTTGCACCAAACAACTCCATGAAATAAATTAACAGTAAAAAAATCGTGATGGTGGCTTCTATTGACCAGCTACCTGCATAAGTTGAAGGGCGAATATGTCGCTCACAGTTAACTTCTTGGGGTCAGAACACTTCTTCACAAACTCGTCATAGGTTAAGCAAACTCGAGAATTGTTGGCACTGACTGAGAAATGTTTGCTATAGTAATCAATGATTGAAAGTGTGAGGTGGCCGTATGTTCTTTCAGTATCATCATACCCAGTGGTTCTCTGAACATCAAATCCTTCAAGAATCTCAGTGGTCAGGCAGCTGAAAATTAAAGGCATGTAGCAGTTAGAAGGGTATACGACTGGCAACCCTAAGATGTCGAATTCATTAACTGACCATTCTAGATGTATCACATTATCAAGGAGGGGAGCAGTAAAATGTTAAACAAGAAAAGGTCTATGCAGGTATAACACGATCACACTAAGGTAACATGAGTAGTATGCATACGCTGTTTTGATGCTCTCTGATGCGTTTAAAGAGTTTGGATCACCTTCAACCAGATAAATCAGCTTCCTTAGCCCACATTTCTGCGAAGTGCAAGAAATGAAAAACACCATTTGAGGATATAGTTGCTAAATAGATAAGATCTGCTAGTGAAAGTTAGTAAGACACTAAGTTCTCTCCTGCCGAACTATAAACATGAACAAAGAACACAATGGCTGGAAAAAAATACCAGCGGCTAAAAAGCTCAAGTTTTTTAACCATAGAAATGAACAAAAGTAAATTTCATTAGCTACAAATGTTTTAGTATAAATATCAGAAAATTGCGCATCTTCGTTTGCATTTCACATAACTACACATACTTTTTACATCTCGATAAACAACAGATCAGGTGAATCCCGTTAAATGTAAGAGTCTGACATGTGGGACCAAACTGTTATTGCAAACGAAATGTAGGACCAACTTATAAGCAAAATTATTTGTGGATTTGTGGAATGTGTAGCTTCATTAACATATTTGTGGATAATGGATTTGAACTCAATATTGTAAACTGATGTAGGTAACAAAAGAACTATTCACACATTTTTTTTTAATTTTTCATGGTGATTAGTGAAAAGTAGTTGACAGATGATTGTACCTACAGGTCCATTAACTTTGGGTTTAGGGTTTAACATTAAACTCTTTCAATTCCAGAACTTTTTCAAGTGAAACACTCTTCCTATCCAGCATTTTGTAGCGCAGTTCGATTTCAACTGTAGGATAAAATTACAGAGCATATAAAGCAAACATTACATGCTGCAGGTACTTCAACATCCACTGCAAGTTGTGTTCAACATCCACTATAAGCCTCCACGACAATGCTGCCAAACAAACTAATGACTTCAAATATTTGTGCTGGTCATTGGCTCGCTGACAAAAACAATGTTTTAGGTTGCTGCAACCAGTGACTGGGATTACACAAGAAACAAACTAGAGTCTTAAAACACAGAATTCCTATTGCTCCGATCAGACATAAATTGGAAGTATAAGAACAGGAGAAGTTAATCTGAAAGTTAAAAAAATTAAAATAATAACAGAAGTTAATACTAGTTCAGATGTTACCTTTAGCCTTAATTTCTGATCTTTGTACCTGCTGTCTCTAATTGAGCTAACTAAATCTGTGACACCTTTCCTTTCAACAACAAAATCAAGAACATACTCTGTGCGAGATCTTCTGTGACGAGCAATCCAAATACCATCTCCAACAGGCAAGCGTTTCATCTGGATAACATGATTCAAACAACACGATCAACACCACATTCTTTGGCAGATAACACGAAAGTTCAACCTATGCATAGCTTCTCATCATTTTTAGTTCACTTCAAATGAAGACAAGATCCATGTCTCATCAACCTTTTTATGTTAAGAAAAAGAGAGCATATTCATAACAATTGTACTACCCAGCAGATTCTCGTCAACTTTTCTGTCTTAAGAAAAGGAAAAGCATATTCATTACAATTGTACATATGTACTACCCAGCAGATTGTGATGAACGTTTAAAGTATATAAGTACAATCTGACAAGTTGGGAAATTGTGTCCAGTTTGATATGAGGCAATGAAGCTATATGTGTTTTTCCATTGAACACAAGCAATCAAACACTGCAAGCAGCAAATATCAGGACAATGGAGCACAGACCACAAATATCAGCCAAGTATTCTAGCAATACAGAAAATATCTGATATTCCCTCTCCTCACAAACGAAATGACATTTGGTGCATTCACAGAATACATGGTCTGCAATGTGCTACTCTTGAGTCTTGACAAGAGTTTCCAGTTTTTCATCGCATTTTTTGTACATTTCTAAAACATAATTAACTTATAAGTAAAAGTTTTGATCACGTCTGCCAAAATGGCTAAGTCGCTGGTCAACACGGAAATTGCTCATATAACAAAAGAGTATGCTAATCTTTTCTAGAGTTCTCTAACTGGCAGAACGGCATAGTATAATATGTCAAATCAAATCATTGATTTAGACTTTAGAGTCATGCTGACGCAGTGTCAATTATATGTAGCAGCGACATTTAGTGATCTAAGATGTGTACAAAGAGTCCAAGATGAAAGGGCATGTATGCCCCCATGTGTGGTTTTGGTAATTAATGACAATCTCTATGGACTAATGTGTAAATTGAGTTTCACTTGTAGGTTTGTCCATTGGCATTGCTTGGGCCATGTGTTGGTCTCAAGGTTGGAAGATGAAGAAATGTCCAAGGGCTTTGTGCCCATTGGAATCATGAAGAAAGAAGGAGCTTGAAGGTCGATCAAGGAATGTGCAAAGAGTTACATCAAGATGGATCAACCTCAAGTAAGGATGAAGAAGGACGAGCTCAAGATGCGCCATCTCTAGAAGATCTCATGCTTGAAGCTTGCCATCCTCGTGCTCATGGAATGATGAAGACAAGTTCAAAGAAGAGGTTTCCCCATGGAGTATGGGGGAGCATTTTGCAAGTCTTCATCAAGCAAGAGCGAGCAAGAGCAAACAAGAAAGGTGTTCCCACTATAGAAGAACAAGACGGTCTACATCAAGTTCAAGTGGGACGCTCAAGGCAAAGGTATGTTGATAGGGCTTCTCTTTTGCCGGTCTCGTGTTGTTAGTTGGGAGACCGGGTTTAGGATAGATAGCCGTACTATCAAGAGGAGCTCTCAAGCGGGTGTCTCGTTTGCATCGTTCGGAGAGAGCTCAAACCTTTGCATTCATAGCATCATCTTTCTTGGTTGTTATCTGGTTCTTGTCCATGAGAGGATCTAGAGCTTGTGGTCATCATCATAACAAGCTCTAGTTCATCATCTAAGGATTTCACTTGCATATCTTATTGCGGTTTTTGATCTTGCGAGTTTTCCGGCTCCACACGTTGGGGGATACTTCACATATATATTTATGATATTTTGTCCAAAGGTGATACCCAATATTTCGACTTTTTGTTGGATTCTATTCGTCGTTATCTTTTCAACAAAATTGGTTTCATCCCATTTGGAGTTCGGATGCAAAAGTTATTGCGTTTCTGGTTTTCTGGTTTCTGGAATTTCCCTGACCTGAAGTTCCGGCTTCCCACCGGAAGTTCCGCTCAAACTTCTTTCTGTTGTTCTACGATTTGTTCCGACGCTAGTTCACTTGAGTTCGTGGCGGTTGATAACCTACATTTTGAAGTGTGCTATTTTGGGAACATGACCGGAACTTGCATGAACTTGTCACGCAAAGTTCTTGGCGGAACTTCCGCAAGGCGGAACTTCCGGTTAGACTCACTTTGCGACTCATAAGTTCCGCCTCAAGTTCCGTGAAGGCTCGGTAACCTTCATTTTGAAGCGTTCTATTTAGGCCTAACTTTGTGAACTTGCTCGAAGTTCACCTGGAACTTCGATTGACTGGAAACTTCCGGTTGCACTCGACGGGCGTCAACGGTCGATGACCGTTGGAGCGGGCGGAACTTCGCTGAGCCGGAAGTTCGGCCATGATTCTGTTTCGGTTTCTCGCTCCGCGATTTTCGTTGGTGGGTGCCACCGAACTTCCGGCCTCCACCGGAAGTTCCGCAGTGTCGCGAATGCCCATAACGGGCAGATCTGGAGCCCTTTAAAGGGCTCCTCTTCCCTTCGTGGTACTAGCTTTTCTTCGGTTCTTGGCTTTCTCTCTCCTCCATTGTCAACCTTGAAGAAGCTTTCCCCCTCCTATGATTCTTGCATCTTTTTGAGGGATTTGAGAGAGGAGATCTAGATCTACAATCCCCCCAAGTCAAATCCTTTCTTTGTGAAGGAATCATTGGGATCTAGATCTTGGAGAGTTTTGTGTTCTCCTCTTGTGTTCTTCCTCCTTATTCCCCAATAGCTTTTGTAGCTTTGTTGGAATTTGGGAGAGAAGGACTGCCCTTACATTTGGTGCATAGGTTTGAGTTCTCCTCGGAGATTCGCGAGTTCAAGCTTGTGAGCTTGTTTCTCTTGGGTTCCTTGGAACCCTAGGCAGTTAATAATGGTTGGATTGTTGACCTTTTGTGGTCTTGTAGCCTTTTGTGGCATTGTTGGCCTTTTGTGGCTTTGTTGTTGGGAGCCTCCAATTGAGTTGTGGAGTCAACCCCAATCTTGTACGGGTTCGGTGCGTCCTATAGTGGAGCAAGTGTCCGCCTTTTGTGGTGCGCACTTGGGAGAATAGGGTGAGCCTTTTGTGGCGTCGGTGAGTTGCGTGCTTCCGCATCCGGGGTGAGGCCTTGTGTGGCGTTGGGTGAGCATCGAGCCACCACACCTCGAGGTGAGCCATTTGTGGCGTTCGGAGAGCATTGCGCCATCGCACCTCTCCAACGGAGACGTAGCTTCTTTGGAAGTGAACTTCGGGAAACAAATCTTCGTCTCCGCGTCCATTGGTTATCTCTCAACCGAACCCTTTACTTATGCACTTTACATTGTGATAGCCATCGTGCTTGAAGTACTTATACCTTGATATCACCTTGTTGCTTGTATTGCTTAGCATAGGTTGTTGGTACACCTAGGTGAACTTAGTGGCTAGGTTTTGTGCTCAATAAATTAAACGTTAGTTTTATTCCGCATTTACTTGAGCCTAAACCGTAATATTTTTAAAAGCCTATTCACCCCCCCTCTAGGCGACTTCCTTTGTACTTTCAATTGGTATCAGAGCAAGGTCTCTCGCTTTTAGGCTTCACCGCCTCGAGAGTAAAGATGTCTCCTAGGGGTTTAGTGCACTCTCACACATTTACTTTTGATGGCACACATTATGATGTTTGGCATACTCGCATGCTTAGTCATTTCTGGGCCATTGACCCAAACATTGAGCGCATTCTAGATATGGGCTTGTCTCCTCCTAAGGATCCCCAAAATTTATCTTTGGAGGAGAAGACAAACTCTTATCTCGAAGCTCAAGCATCTAATGTGCTTGTTAATGTTGTGAGCTTTGTAGTTCTTTCCTCAATCATGCCTTTTCGGAATGCTCATGATATTTGGACCAAGCTTCAAGCAAAATATGATGTGTCCAAGCTTAATGAGGATGATTGTGTTCCATCCACCTCCGGCCGCGATGAGTTCTCATCTTCTTCCACTTCACCAACATGTGAGTTGTCACAAGGTAATGATATGGTGAGTGGTGATAGAACTTGCAATGTAGATAGTGAGATTTCCATTCATGATTCTTTGTCTCTATCTCATTGCAATGTTGTATCTTTGGGCATGAACACTTGTAGGACCATATGTGTTTTACATCCTAGTGTTGATTGCCCTTGCATATCATGTAGAAATGGTTTGAATATATCTCATGATGATATGCTTGCTTTGCCTTATTGCCATGATAAATGTGCTTCTATTTCCTCTAGTTCTTGTGTTGCTAACCATGTAGAGGAAAGTGAAGAATGTGTGGGCCAAGGCAAAGTTGTCATTAGAGCTTCATGTGTTCCCTCATCATCATCTTCTTCCAATGTTCACTTGTGCCTCATGGCTAAGGGTTCAAAGGTAACCTCTCCTTTGGACTCCAATATATCTCATGATGATGTGAATGTTGATCATGTAGAAGTAGATAATGATGTTGCTTCTCTAAAAGAGAAGGGGGGGCTAGTCCTTCGTGCTCTTCATCCTAATAAAAATGCTTGCTCTACTTTCATTGAAATCTTGACTTGTGCTATTGAAAGTAGGCAACTAATATATGAGCATGAGGACAAAATAGATAAAATAAGTAGTCTTGAGCGTGAGTATGCTAATGAAATTGCCAACCTAAATGAAGCTCTTGAAGAGGAACAAACCACTAAGGAATCTCTTGAGGAGGCCTTTGCTCTAGAGCTATCTAGAGTAAGGAAATCTCATGATAGAGAGTTTGAGGTGGCAAGTGCTCTTCAAATTAAAAATGATGAACTTGAAGTTGCCTATGCTAAACTCCTTGATGATTTTGAGCACCTCAACAATGGCTCTAGGGTCATCAAGGGTGAGCTCATCAAACTCACCGAGTTACATGAGCAACTTAAAGCTTCATATTCTAAAGAGCTTTCCAAGTTGCCCTCACCTCTTGCTTTAATTGATGATGCTTGTGCTACTAACTCTATTTCTTGTGAAGCATCTATCTTGAAGGAGAATGTTGAGCTAAAGGCTCAACTTGCTTTGCTAACAAGCAACTATGGGAGATTAGAAGAAAGTCATGCCAAGCTCTCAAGCTCGCATGAGGATCTTCTACTCTCCCATGGTAGGCTAGAGTTAGCTCATGAGGCCATTGTGTCAAAGGTAACATCTAGTGGGCCTCATGTGGACATTAGCACTACTTCTACTCCTAATGCTATATTGCCATGTGCTAGTCCTTGCAATTCATCCTCTCACAACCATGCTAAATCTTGTGATGAATTGCATCATTTGCCTTGTTGCTCTAACAATAAAGCTTCTACTTCCTCTAGTATTGTTGTTGATACTAACCATGTAGAGGAAGTCAAAGAGCTCAAGGCTCAAGTCACTTCTTTGAAGAATGACTTGAAAAGGTGTCATGAAGGGAAGACCACACTCAAGAAGATGTTGAGTGTGCGACGTCCCCCAAGTGACAAGAGTGGGCTTGGATTCAACTCCAACACCAAGAGCAAGTCCACTATCTCGTTGAAGCACAAGGGCAACAAGAAGAAGGGCCAAGGACAAGTGAAGAATCCGGCCAACATTGTGTGCTTCAAGTGCAAGGAAGAAGGGCATCATGTGAGGGATTGCCCATTGAAGAAGAAGCCTCTTAGTGAGAAGCAACGGGGGAAGCGGCCTCAAGCTCCTCCACAAGCTCAAGATGGGCCACTTCCCAAGAAGCCTCAAGCTCTTCTTCATGGTGCAGCTCCTCCCAAGAAGAAAGACGGCAAGAGAAGAACTTGCTACATATGTCGTGAGAAGGGGCACCTTTCTTCCTCATGCACCATGGGTATCTCCTCATCCCATCCTATCTTGTTTGATGATGCTTATTCACTTCGTAAGGATGAGGGTGGCAATGTGTTTGCCAAATTTGTTGGTGCCCAAAGTGGTGTCAAGAAAAGAACCATTTGGGTGGCCAAGCCTATTGTGACTAACTTCTTAGGACCCAACTTGGTTGGGGACCAACAAGCTAAAACTTGATCAATAGGTGTTTTTGGAGGGCATTGGAGACTTGACTACCTTATGAAGAATTGAGGGATCTTCATTATATTCTTGTTGTCAAAGTCAAGTCATTGGTTATCATGCTTCTATTCCTTATCCAATGTTCCTCCTTCCGGTAACTTGTGCTAAACTCCTTTACATTTATAGTTACTTGCTCCCTTGTGCATGTGTTGGTTTTGTACCTTGTATGTGCTTGTACATGTTGTGCTTCCCACTTACTTATATTGACCTATGAATTATATTTGTGTATGTTGGTTGGCACATCATGTATTTGTGTTTCTTGGTTTTGAGCCTTTATTGTTTCTAGTAGGTATCTTATGTGGCTCTTGTGAGGGATTAATGGACTATTCCATTTTGGGGGAGTATCATGCTTGGGCATTCCACAATCATAAAATGTGTGTACATGAGAAAAACCACTTAGTAGTCATTTTGTTGTCTCTATGTGGTTTGTCTCTCTCATGAGAAACTTAAGTTTCCATAATGTCCATTAATACCTCTAGTTTGATCTTTTTGCCTCTTGTTGAGATTTCTTGGTTTATCACATTATGGGGGAGTTATATGCTTTGTGCATATTACAAACCTAGAAAATGTGGACATTTGAGGTAGTGCCACTTAGATTTGATATTGAGAATTATCTAGTTCCTATGTGGCACATTTACTCATACAAGTTCCAATTTGCTTAAATATTTTTATTGCTCATCTTTTGGATCTTGTTCGTGATAGTGATTCTTGGTATGTGTTTCCTCATATTTGGATCTACATATCCTCATGGGAATCACTTGCTTCTATTTAATCCAATCACTAGTGATTGTGTGACTATTTGAAGCAATCAAGAATCTCTTTCGAAGCATCAAGCTTAATTCCTATCTTGTTATATGCTTCTTTGTGTGAATATGATCTTGGATATCCTTGCAAACTACCTCGGGAAAATTATCCCTATTACTTTTTGTCCTTGGACAATTAGTATTTAATATATGGTAGGATTCTTTGATCATATTCGTTTTGGCCTTTTCTTATTTATATTATCTTTGGCCAATAAAATGTTTTTCTATTTGCTCCCAAGCTTTCCTTGCCTCTTGTGGATCTTCTTATTTTATTTATCTCCCCTTGTGTTTTATTTAGTGTAGTTAGTAGTGATGATCTCATTTGTGGGCATTTTGCATTCAAAGGCAAAATTATATATAATGCTCTACTTATGGGGGAGCTCTCCTATATTATCTAGAACATTGTTTTATGCTTCTTGATTTGATCCTTCTTGCTTGGAAGCTCGATCCTTTTTGTGTTGGTACTTTGTGTGCCATCATGAAAAGTGTGAAGAGTTTGTTTTGGTTATTCTTTCCTTGCTCTCGTTGGGAGTTGGATTTATCTCATTCCGTTTCACTTGTTTTGTTCTTTTAGGATGAGATAAATCCTTGAGCCTTGGTATTTTTCTTATCCTTTTTTTTCTTTGGCTCTTTCGAGTTCATTTGTTGAACTTGTGTTCTTTCATGTGTTGATTTGGCTCTTCGATACAATTAGGACACCTTTGTCAAGTCACACTTTTGTGTGTCTTATTGGTTTACTTGGTGTTTTTGTTCAAATTGTATCTCCTTTTGGTTCTCGAAAGCCTATGCATGCATATTTACTTCTTGTATATATTATGGCATGCTCGCTTTCTTTGATCCAATATATAGGGGAAACTCCACCAAATTCTAATGGGCTAAGGTGTGCATGAAATTCAATTTCATATCAATATGCACATATTTGTGTGGGGGCTCTCCTATGTATTATAGTTTCACTAACTACTTTGGACCCAATTTGTTTGGGGACCATAGTGTACTTAATTGTGTTTTAGGTACATTGGAGATATATATTGGGTGCTTGTATCTTGAACAAGGAATAAGTGGCGTCTACATGTTAGTTGGATGCAAGCTAGGATGATCAACGAATTCATATCATCTTCATCCTACCAATTATATCTCGGTAACAAGTATCTCTCTCTCATGCATACATATCTTGTTCCCAACCTTGTGTAGGTTGCTTATTGGCATGATTTTGTGTTCTTCCATATGTAGGATTTCTTGCTTTGGCTTTGAAGAGTTCTCTCTATTGCAAATGTGTGTATGTTGAGATGAGTGCATATAATGGGGACTATACTAAATCATACTCATGATTCACTAATCCCAAATATGTCAATCTAGCAATTTTGTTGCATATCGTTTCCTCAATATCCCTCATATGCAATAGTGAGAATTTTTGCCAAGTTGATTTCTATTTTGTGATACTTGTTGCCTTTCCCCATATATTCCTTCTATCCTCTTCTTCCCTTGAGAATAGTTGTGTTGTATGGGGTATGTTGGTGTTTCAAGCTCATTGATGTACAATAAGATATATTTGAGCCCTTGGGCATGCTTTCAAGCAAAACATCTTATTGATATATTCTATGACTTCTTTTTGGGTCTTCATGTGCTTTATTGAGTATCTATTTTGTGTGTGCATGTTTCTTTGTGGTTATATGTCTTTGTGATATTTTCCACCTAAAAATTTATACACACAAGAGAAGATCAATATTTGGTTGTTTTTGCATTTCTTGGAAATCACCTCTTACTTCATTTTGATTCTTCGATGGTTTCCAAATTATTGTATTCTGTGTGCATTACTAAATGGTTTTGAAGGAGTGAGGATTCCATGGTTGTGCATGTTGTTTCCAAATATAATTACTATAATTTGTGCACAATCTTTGGGGAGCTTCTATAATTCATTTAATGATGCACATGTTCCTTCTTTCTCGTTTCTTGTGGTTTAAATGCTTATGGGGGAGCAAGGATTCCATATTTGTGCATATTGTATTCAGTACAAGTATTCTAATCTTTGCACAAATTTTGGGGAGCTTCTCTATTTTTATTTAAACACTTTTCAGTTGTTGTTTCCTTTTTGACATCATTTGTATATTTTGATTGCTCGCTTCATTTGTTGAAGCCCTTTTCTTTTCTTTCTTTTCTTTTTGCTTTCTTTGGGTCCTCAATATAGTTTTACTTCCTCCCTAGTTCTCGTCATTTGCCTTGTGCATATGCACACCTTTGGAGGAATTCTCACTATGTTGGCCGTCTAGAACTTTTCACCCATTTTGGCAATCGATGCCAATGGGGGAGAAGTTTTGGAGGGTTTAAGGGAAGTTGCCTCTCATGCTCTTGCATCTTTGTGTTTGCTTTGCATGTTGAATATATAGAGAAAACTCAACCAACGGTAACGGTTGGCAATCTATGCAATGAAATTCAAGTTCATCACACATGCATAGATTGTGGGGGAGTTTGCTCTATATATTTGAGTAGTATTTGATGTTGGGGCAACCGCTTTGGTCGTTAATTGTCATATTTAAACCCTCGCTAAGGGATTGTCATCAATTACCAAAATAGGGGAGATTGAAAGGGCATGTATGCCCCCATGTGTGGTTTTGGTAATTAATGACAATCTCTATGGACTAATGTGTAAATTGAGTTTCACTTGTAGGTTTGTCCATTGGCATCGCTTGGGCCATGTGTTGGTCTCAAGGTTGGAAGATGAAGAAATGTCCAAGGGCTTTGTGCCCATTGGAATCATGAAGAAAGAAGGAGCTTGAAGGTCGATCAAGGAATGTGCAAAGAGTTGCATCAAGATGGATCAACTTCAAGTAAGGATGAAGAAGGACGAGCTCAAGATGCGCCATCTCTAGAAGATCTCATGCTTGAAGCTTGCCATCCTCGTGCTCATGGAATGATGAAGACAAGTTCAAAGAAGAGGTTTCCCATGGAGTATGGGGAGCATTTTGCAAGTCTTCATCAAGCAAGAGCGAAGAGCAAACAAGAAAGGTGTTCCACTATAGAAGAACAAGACGGTCTACATCAAGTTCAAGTGGACGCTCAAGGCAAAGGTATGTTGATAGGGCTTCTTTTTGCGGTCTCGTGTTGTTAGTTGGGAGACCGGGTTTAGGATAGATAGCCGTACTATCAAGAGGGGCTCTCAAGCGGGTGTCTCGTTTGCATCGTTCGGAGAGAGCTCAAACCTTTGCATTCATAGCATCATCTTTCTTGGTTGTTATTTGGTTCTTGTCCATGAGAGGATCTAGAGCTTGTGGTCATCATCATAACAAGCTCTAGTTCATCATCTAAGGATTTCACTTGCATATCTTATTGCGGTTTTTTATCTTGCGAGTTTTCCGGCTCCACACCTTGGGGGATACTTCACATATATATTTATGATATTTTCTCCCAAGGTGATACCCAATATTTCGACTTTTTGTTGGATTCTATTCGTCGTTATCTTTCCATCAAAATTGGTTTCATCCCATTTGGAGTTCGGATGCAAAAGTTATTGCGCTTCTGGTTTTCTGGTTTCTGGAATTTCCCTGACCGGAAGTTCCGGCTTCCCACCGGAAGTTCCGCTCAAACTTCTTTCTGCGTTTCTGATTTATTCCGACGCTAGTTCCGCCCAAGTTCGGCGGTTCAAGAACCTTACATTTTGAAGTGTGCTATCTTGGAACATGGCGAACTTGGCGGAACTTGCATCGAACTTGTCCGGAAAAGTTCTTGAGCGGAACTTCACTTTGCCGGAACTTCCGGTTAGACTCGCTGCGACTCATAAGTTCCGCCCTTGTTCCGCCCCAAGTTCGGTGAAGGCTCGGTAACCTTACTTTTGAAGCGTTCTATTTGGAACTTTGTGAACTTGCTCGAGTTCACCGAACTTCCGATGCATTTTGACCGGAACTTCCGGTTGCACTTCGAGGCGTCAACGGTCCGATGACCGTTGGAGCAGTGAACTTCCGCCTAGAGCCGGAAGTTCCGCCATGATTAGTGTTTTCGGTTTCTCGCTCCATGATTTTTCGTTCGTTGGGTGCCACGAACTTCCGGCCCCACCGGAAGTTCCGCCAGTGTCTGAATGCCCATAACGGGCAGATCTGGGAGCCCTTTAAAGGGCTCCTCTTCCCTTCAGGTACTAGATTTTCTTCTTGGTTCTTGGCTTTCTCTCTCTCCTCCATTGTCAACCTTGAAGAAGCTTTCCCTCTCCCTTCCCCCTCCTATGATTCTTGCATCTTTTTGAGGGATTTGAGAGAGGAGATCTAGATCTACAATCCCCCCAAGTCAAATCCCTTCTTTGTGAAGGAATCATTGGGATCTAGATCTTGGAGAGTTTTGTGTTCTCCTCTTGTGTTCTTCCTCCCTTATTCCCCCAATAGCTTTTGTAGCTTTGTTGGAATTTGGGAGAGAAGGACTTGCCCTTGCATTTGGTGCATAGGTTTGAGTTCTCCTCGGAGATTCGGCGAGTTCAAGCTTGTGAGCTTGAACCCTAGACGGTTGTGTGGTTGGATTGTTGACCTTTTGTGGTCTTGTAGCCTTTTGTGGCATTGTTGGCCTTTTGTGGCATTGTTGGCCTTTTGTGGCTTTGTTGTTGGGAGCCTCCAATTGAGTTGTGGAGTCAGCCCCAATCTTGTACGGGTTCGGTGACCGCCCTCAAGCGTCCCATAGTGGAGCAAGTGCCCGCCTTTTGTGGTGCGCACTTGGGAGAATAGGGTGAGCCTTTTGTGGCGTCGTTGCGTGCTTCCGCATCCGGGGTGAGGCCTTGTGTGGCGTTGGGTGAGCATCGAGCCACCACACCTCGAGGTGAGCCATTTGTGGCGTTCGGAGAGCATTGTGCCATCGCACCTCTCCAATGGAGACGTAGCTTCTTTGGAAGTGAACTTCGGGAAACAAATCTTCGTCTCCGCGTCCATTGGTTATCTCTCAACCGAACCCTTTACTTATGCACTTTACATTGTGATAGCCATCGTGCTTGAAGTACTTATACCTTGATATCACCTTGTTGCTTGTATTGCTTAGCATAGGTTGTTGGTGCACCTAGGTGAACTTAGTGGCTAGGTTTTGTCCTCAATAAATTAAACGTTAGTTTTATTCCGCATTTACTTGAGCCTAAACCGTAATATTTTTAAAAGCCTATTCACCCCCCCTCTAGGCGACTTCCTTTGTACTTTCACAAGATAACACCCAAACTAGAAAAATGAACTGAATACTCGAAGTGAGAAGATGGTTAGTAAGGTAAGTCTACACAAGTCTGTATCTGACCAACCTCTACAGGTACATGAAACTTGGAATGGATGTTACCAATTACTCTGTTGCCACGGGACCTACACAAAAATGGAACTATCATGAGATCTGAATTCTGATATGCAATTAAACGGAAGACCAAACAACATTAAACTGTTGTGCAGTTGGTGTGGTGGGGGGATAAGCTACATGCAAATGGCAATCCATGCAAAATCAAATATGCAATTCCATGTGTGGTCAAGCCACATAGTAACTTATAACTCTTCATGAAAACTAAGGAAACCACTACGTAGTCCTGCAGTAAATATGGAAGTATACTTCTAGAGAAAAGGGATCAGTTCAATTCATTTTGGTGCTTTGGCATTTCTAAAATGACTGCTGGCAACCATAATCAATTTGTTTTCTTGAATGATAAACTGAACATGTATTAAAATATGACACATGGAACTTGAAGGATAGAAACTAAATTCAACAAACATTAGCAGAAGGTAGAAACTATGAAATCAAACTGTCTTTAAATTCAGGAAAATTCCAGCAGAAAGCATGTGAAAACTATTATCTTCTTTCAACAGAAACTAAAATCAAATCTAAGGAACAGAATTCCATTGCACATTTTGCAACTTAATCAAATAAGAACAAATGCAGATGCTGCAAATACTCAAATTACCATTGTTGTTGTTATGGAACAGCAAGTGATTAGGGGGTGTCGTTAGCAATGTAGTCGCAACAAGTATTAGTAGGTGGTGTGTACAACGACCTTATAGCGAAGGTCGTCATACACCGACACTAATGACACGGATGTTTTTTGAATACGTTCAATCGACTCACCGGAGCATGACCTAGTACTATGTTAGGAAGGCATCGAGGGAGGCTTGATCGAAGCCTCGAGTCACGCAAGACTCCTCGATTCAAGTTAGTGAACGGATTACATTCCCTTGAGGATCCTTTTATAGACTTGCAGGTCTCGGTAAAAGACCATGGGTGCCCCTTATGAGTGGTAGGTGGAAGGGTATATTGGTAAAGTTAGGTCCACCTAGTCTATGGTGGACTAGGGGAGAGGAGTCCTTGGCCCATGGTAAACCAAGCCCTCTCTTTCCTCTCCCAAGGTGGGCTTCTTTCTGCCTTGGGCACTTCTTCGTCTTGGGCCTTTCTTGGCTTGTTGGTCATGGAAAAACTTGGGATCCTAGTC
The DNA here is from genome assembly GCA_030063025.1 of Avena longiglumis. Taxonomy (NCBI): domain Eukaryota; kingdom Viridiplantae; phylum Streptophyta; class Magnoliopsida; order Poales; family Poaceae; genus Avena; species Avena longiglumis. The sequence continues at coordinate 440,375,365 of CP125973.1, read as the reverse complement.
CTATATTAGGAAGGCACCTAGGGAGGCTTGATGGAAGGCTCAAGTCGTGTGAGACTCCTCGAGGGAAACTCCAAACTTCTCTTCCTCGACATCAGTCTAAGTCATACGATACTCCATGTATCGACCCTGGAGCCCCCCGAACAAGTCTTGGAGCTCTAGTGCCCTCCACTTGCTATAATTTAAACGAGTGAATGGTGTACATGCTCTTGGGGATATTGCTATAGGCTTGAGGGTCTTGGTAAAAGACCAAGGGTGCCCAGTATGAGTGGTATGTGGGAGGGTGTATTGGTAAAGTTTGATTCACCTAGTCTATGGTGGACTAGGAAGAGGAGGCTGTAGTCCATGGTGGACCAATCCCTCTATTTCCTCTCCCAAGTAGGCTTCGTTCCTCTCAGACTTCTTTCTTCCTTGAGCCCTTCTTCATCTTGGGCCTTCCTTGGACTTTTCCTTTTGCCTTTTCTTTTATCTTGGCTTGCGGTCATGCCGAAAACTTGGGCCTTCGTTGATTAGCCATTGACTTCATTTGCATTGTTATATGCTAGCAGGATTAAATGGGACAACGGGTGGAATTAATCATTCCTACAACAATTATACTAGAGCACCCCAAAAAGAATAGAGGGCAATAACATCGTTCAAAACTTTAAAACTTGCATCAAGGTAGCTGTAGTTATTGTGTAAATTTACCTTAAATATATTGTGTATGTTTGAATAAATTTAGAGAATGCGCAGCAAAGGTCATACAATTCTGAGTAGCACACATATGTTAAGACAATCTTATAATCACACTTAATGACTTAAAGATAGGATGTAAGTATATAACCGCAGAACAAGATACATTAATTCTTGAGTAAGTAGGGTATAATCATACGAACCCGAAAGTTTCACGATCATCTAATACCAACACCACTTCATAAGCTTCCAGAAAATTTTCATTGGATAGACGAGGTGGCATAGCTAGTATAGAATTTCTTATACCATTATCCTTGTCTAGATTAGTGAATTCAGCAGAACCCTGGTAATGGCAAAAAAAGAATAGCATAAGTTCTACTCTAAAAAAACAAGCAAGGCACAGTAAAGTTTTTTCCAACAACAGTTAATTGTACCGTTGTACTAGAAGATTGCAGCTCAGATGTTCCTCGAGATGAAAGAGGTGTAATAGAAACTGAATAATTTGACACTCCGGAATTAGAAGTTTGCCCCTTGCCTACAAGATAGAATTTAGTAGAGAACATTACTTTTGCGTTTCTTTTCTTTTTGGGCATGTTATTTTGCTGTTGCCCCAGCATTTTCATCATGTCGAACTCTTGTACTGTGTTAATATGATCTGAATTGACAGCATACCCATATCAAGGGAACCAGAACTGTGTGCTTTCTTTTTTGGACGATCCCTCTTTTCAATAAAATTTTCAGAACCTACAGTTGAGTAGTCAGGATTAATTCTAGTGCAGTAGAACATAAACAAGGCTGTTTGAGAATTTATGCAGTACGAACAATCAATACCTATAAAATGACTGTTCCCTTTATATGGTTCATCAGAATTTGAATCACTGAGAATGATATTTCCAGAACCGTTACTCTAAATAGAATAAGAGAACCATGAGTTAGCAAAAAAAAAAAAACACTCTAGCATCTATTCTATCATGATGAGAAAAATGAAAGTAGATCGTAGATCACAATTCAGGATTGTATCTTATACTAGTAAGCAGTAACAGGTGAAACAATATCAACTATTCATAAAGGGAAACTAGAAAGTACAAGTAACTCTTCAACCACATATTTTAATGAGTGGGTCTTGCTACATTATATAATAAAGTGGGAAAGGGAATGCAATTGTCAAAGAAAGTTGAGGAAGCTTAATAAATTTGGAGAAAGTTAAATAGAGTTCAAAAATAGCTGGACTAAAGTTCTGAAATGAAGTTAATTCTCTCCAAATTGTGTCACTTGCATTATTAAAAGGTTGCAATATGGTGATTGGTGAGGCAGCAAAACCTGCTTGGGGTTTGTGAGTGAGAGATACTATATCAAACACTTCAAATTTTGCACAAACGCACCATTTTAGTTAAGTTTGCTCTGATTTAGAGCTTAAATATTAAATGGGTTATGTTTATGTGAAACCAGGAGGCAGCAAATTGAGTTAGTATGATTAAAGACTGAACTTTTTTTTTGGAAATGGGTGCTTTATTACTCATAGTAACGATTACACCCGGCCTCTGCATAACCAGGATGCACACAGCCGAGATTAAAGACTGAACATAGAACTGAAAATTTTCACCAGGAAAATATGACAAAGAAAGCAAAATGTTGCATATCTAAGCATCTAGAAGAATCTGTCATTTTGTTTATATCGATTCAATGTTATCCTTCTCATGGAAAAAAATGAAAATTTAAGAACTATGTCAGTCAAAGGTAGGCCATACGGTAGTTCGAACTTCAGAACTGTAACTGTTCTGCTCTTGACTGGTCAAATGTATCATTTCTTGGGAAGACATATTAGCAGAACTGCTGCAAACAAGATCCGGACTATGCTCTGATCTTTTTGTTTTCTTCCCTGCAGACATGAACAGTGGTCAGTAAGATTGAATAGATGAAATCTGTTGGCATCACTGAGACAAAAAAAATGGGTGTCGAAAAGAAAAGAAGTTAAGCATGACAACAGTTACCCCTTTTCTCTTTTGCTTTACTTTTTGGAGGGGATAAATCTGGGCTGGACTCTGGGAAGGAATTTTTAATGAGACGGATGACCCAAGGTCCAACACCCCTGACAAGTGACAACAGAAAGAAAACATCGATAAATTGATAATTTAAGATGCAAGCAATGGTACATTATGCAGTCCTCAGTTATAAAAGAGATACAACAAGTTTGTAGTTTCACTGAAACATAAAGTAGAAACAGAGGAATCAGATGCATTGCCTTTCCAAAAAAAAAATTACTGACTACAAAAAAGTGGACTATTAACCTATCCAGCTACATAGCATCCAATTTATCGAGTATCTATGACCTAACACACAGAGGAGCATATCTTAGGTTCAGGAGAGTTCTTCTGTGGGAGGGAGATTGATAGACAATACCCATACATAATGTTCATTTGACATACCACTACCCTCTCAACTGATAAGGATAGATCAGTATGGAATTTGGGAGTTAAAGGATTTATAGTTACATTCTGGGGATTTTACCATCTGAAACCCAGTAACATGATGTTCTTGCCGTGTGACTGGATGGACACTTGACCGGAATTGCAGATATCAAAAGACGAGCCCTACTGTGTCTGCCCACATAAAACCTTCGACTGAGTGAACTTTTTGACACGCAGGAGGGGGGCATCAGCTTGCAGGCCATTTCTGGTTTGCTCTGGTTATATGTTTTCTTTCATCTGTTTTCACTCACTACAGCTCTGTTAATGGAATCAGAGTTCCAGCAAACCAATGCCCAGCAGAGTGAACTAACAAAAGCAAACTAAAACTGATGTGACGGTGGTTCGGTGGATGATCAGATCAGTTCCCTGGAGCTCAAATTCTCTGATTAAATAGTTTTCACCAAACCAAATTCAAATCTTTGATGTTGAACGGAACCAAACTATCTATACAGTAAGTTACAAACAGATCCATCCATCTTAAAACAATCGACCAAAACAAGCCTGATTTTTCGTCCACTTATTATGAAACAATAGCGAGACATTACCACCCAAACCAAAGATACAAACCACAGACAGCCAAACCCTAGCCTTAATGCGACCTGACCCCCAAGAACGGAAATCAAAGAAACAGCGGAGGGGTACGGAAAGATGGGTACTTGATCTTGAGCAGGTCCTTGAGGACCCGGATGTGCTCCTTGGCGGCGCAGACGTTGCGGTAGGCGGTGGAGAGCGTGAGGCTCAGGTTATCCGTGAGGCCCTCTTTCAGCATCGACCGGTGCTTCTCCAGGAGGAGACGCGCAACCTCCTCGTTCTCGGGGAGACGCACCGCGAGCTGCTTCGGCACCCCTGGCGCCATCTGCGAGGTTTGGCGGGGGAGGGGGGTGGGGGGTGGGGAAGGGGGGATCTTGAGGTGGATGAGGAATTGCCGGGATCTGGGATTAGGGCATGGGGTCTCGATGTGGGGAAGAGCCTGGAATCTTGGACCGTCGAGTGGACGCCGGCTGGGATTGTGGCAGCGCCGCCGCGTGGGCTGCGTTGAGGGGGGGTCCTGTGGCGTGGGTGGGTGCCGTCGTCGGCTATGCGAGTATGACCCACCGGCAGGGTTTGAAATTTCAATTGGGTTTGGGGGCATTCGGGAGGTTAACGGCTAAGTACATCCGCAGCGCAGAGTAGAGTGAGGGCTGGTTGCCAAGTTAAAAGAGTAAAATTCATCCGTAGTACCTAAACTTGTCACCTTTTTTCAATACGGTCATCGATTTTAGTAATACGCAACTTAAGGTCACTAAATACGACGTCTGTCTCATTACGGTCACTGGCCCGCTGTATAGTAATGTATTTGTCTACGTGACGGATGTTGACTGATCCAAACAGTATATATTTTTGCAAAAGAGCCCTTATTTAAATCAAGTCCAAGCCTAATAACTAACACGTCGAGATGTACAGGGGAAGCGACGAGGTTGCGTCGTAAGCCGGCCGTCCGTGCAGCGGGCTGGGCCATTGGGCGCAGAGACCATGGAGGCGTCGTCGTCAGACACGGCCGAGGAGTGCGAATGGGTGCCGCCCCGTGGGCGGCGACCGAGGGAGGTGGCGGGCCTCGTCGAGCACGGTGTATTCCAGCGACCACATTCGCATCCGGACAGCAACACAACGAGCCCTTGAAAGGCAACAAACCGAATGTTGTATGCACTTGTAGTACAGGCAAATGCTACTCATTGTCAATTAAATGTCATCCCGTCAAATCGATTGTTATTGATTCAATGTCATCAGAGAAATTTGATTCATTGTCAGTTCTTTGACATGCCGTGAAATCGAGTGAAATTGATTCATTGTCAGTAGAGGCAAATTGGAAATCCAGTGAAATGTGTGCTTGGTCGAGTGTGGTACGCTACCATAGTTAGGTTGGTGTCGCCGGCCACGCCCCCGCCTCACATCTTCTATCCGCCGTGGAGAGGCAGAGTGAGCAGCCGCCGCTCCACCTCTTCTGCCTGCCCTAGGAAGCGTGGAACGGGAGGGGTGGCGACGTTGGCGCCGCAACCACGTGCGGCTGGTGCTCCGGCTATACCTCATCCTCGACGCCGGTGGTTTCTGCTGGAGTCGCGCTAGAGCAGGATGTCGCCGGCGAGAAACGCGTTGAGGCCGGCCAGCGGGTCTAGTCCATGCGCACACGAGGAGGAAGGGAGCTAGCTCGACCGACCTACCTTGGCTTCTGCGGCGAGAGAGGGAGCGAGTGCAGGGGTGGAACTCTAGGAAGAAGGGGATCAGGAAGATCGACCGGCCATGGCCATGGCCATTAATGTTTTTTCAATTTGGTCCTGACGATTTTTTAATATGATCCTGAGGTATTTCATTATTCAAAAATAGTCTTTATTGACTGTCTAATGGGCTGACAGACGGGGTCTATTCAGTGCCAAGTAGACAAATACATTTTTGTACGGAAGGCCAGTGACTACAATGAAACGTACACCGTATTTAGTGACCGTCAATTGCGTATTTTAAGATCGATGACCGTATTGAAAACGGGTGCCAAGTTTAGGTACTTCGGGTGGATTTTACTCGAGTTAAAAACAACAGCAGTGTCAGTATTTTTCCTGATGGCTCGATTTAGTTTGTTACTCGTAATTTAAACAATTTAATCCATGTATTTGTTGATTGGACATAATTTAGTTTAAAAGTATATATGCTTGTCGTCTAGTTTGAGCTGACACACACGACACGAAACGCAGATATAAATATTGGTGCGATTATCGATACCCAACAAGGGCCTACCAGTGTGTCAATATATTAAAGCTTGGTACATACCAATTCTTATAGGAGTTTGTCTCGTGTACTACACTTAAAGCCAGAAGGTCTGGCGCTATACACGTACGTATACGTGTGAACATGAGTTTGATTATAGCACGTTTAACACTTCCCTCAATCATAACTTATCTAAGTTAAGATTGTGTCTAAACATCTCTAACTGTCTAGTAGAAAGTGATTTAGTGAATCCGTTCGTTAGTTGATCTCCTGATAGTATAAATCATATATCCAAAAGTTTCTAAGCCACCCTCGCACGTACAAAGTGATAATCCACTTCAATGTGCTTCGTCCTTGCATGAAACATCGGATGCGCTGAGAGATAGATAGCTCCAATGTTGTCACATCATAAACACGCAGCTCGTGGCTGTGGTACACATAACTCTTTTAGCAAAGATTGCACACAAATAACTTCTGCAGTCACATTTGCCAATGCTTTATATTCTGCTTCTGTATTAGAGCGAGAAACCGTGGCTTGCTTTCTAGCGCACCATGAGATCAAGTTTGACCCCAAAAATACAACAAATCCACCAGTAGATCGCCTATCATCAGGATATCCTGTCCAGTCAGCATTAGAGAATATACTCACAAGAATAGAGTCAGACTTACTCCGTCGCAAGCCAACAAAGGTAGTTCCTTTTAGATATCTCAAGATCCTTTTTACCGCTTTCCAATGAAGCGTAGTAGGTGCATGCAAAAACTGACAGACCTTGTTAACCGAAAAAGCTATGTTAGGCCTTGTAAGAGTAAGATACTGCAACGCTCCAACAATACTCTTATACCGAGTAGAATCATCACTACTCAAAGCATCTCCACAAACTATGGATAATTTTACAAACACTGACAAAGGAGCGTCAATGACCTTGCATGACTGCATGTTGACACGACAGAGTAAATCCTGTGCATATTTCTGCTGAGAGAGAATTATTCCATCTGAAACTTTTTGTACCTCTATTCCGAGAAAGTAGTGTAACTCTCCTAGATCCTTTAGAGCAAAGGACATACCAAGATCATGAAGCAAGGCATCAACAACTTTACCAGAGGAGATGACTACAACAATGTCATCAACATAGACAAGCATATAGATAGATACTCCCCCTTTGTTATAGTAAAAGAGCGAGGTGTCAACTTTTGAATCCAAAAAACCAAGAGCATATAACTTAGAACTCAACCGTGCATACCAAGCATGAGGAGCCTGTTTCACATAGATGGCCTTTTCAAGCTTACAAACATGTCTCATGCGACTCTGATCCTCATAGCCAGGAGGTTGCCACATATAGACCTCTTCTTCTAGAACACCATGTAAGAACGTGTTCTTCACATCTAGTTGTCGCAGCTGCCAGTTGCGAGAGACGGCTGTAACACCCTCGGTTCGTCCCTATGCAAGTTTTAGCGATTCCCGCCAAACCCGCATAGAAACGATTCAAAGGTGCCCACCAGGAAATTTCGTGCAGGTGGAAAAAGAAGTAATATCATTACACAATAGTCCATGATAGAACTGTCCTAGATGCCTGTTATGCCATACATCGCAATCCCAGGATTACCATTTTTGCGAGACATAACAGAATTGGATACCATAGTACTTCATCCATTACAAACGATACATAAGTTCTTACACAAATATGGATCTCATGATCCAGTTCTTAATACAACATCAAGCAGCGGAATACGTAATAATAACGGTAGCATAGGCGAAGCTCCATCTTCGGGGTCACAGGCAAAGCTGACGATGGGAGATGGTCCTAATTGTCGTAACCTTCCTGGGGTCCATCTTCCAGGTACTCCTCTTCATAGTCTGGCCATGGGAATAGACAGGGACAAAGCCATGAGTACTCTTAAGTACTCGCAAACTAATACTAACAAGTAAGGGGTTTTTGGATAATAGGACACTAGGCTCTAGGGTTGTTTTGCAAAAAGTCAGGTTTATCTCTACTAAGTTCCAAAGCTAGTCACAATTTTATAACTCCGAAGTGGGATCTTGTAATTCAGGTCACAACTCTGTTGTGGTCAAGTCAAAGTCTCAATTCATTTCACAAGTCATTTCGAAAAGTCTGACGGGGGAACAGTATGGCCACTCCAACTGTCCATAACCGCGGACGTGGCTATTCGAATAGTTTGACACTCTGCAGAGATTGTACACTTTCACCACAACATTCGATACATCCGTTAGGAACAATCCTGAATTCACCATACTCAGTATGCGGATAATCAATCCTAACCTTTCAATTACACGTCCTAGTATAAGCACCTCTCCTGTGAGTTTGGCCTCCCAACCATGACCACTGTCATCTTGGGTACTGCACAAGTGGACAATCTTCACAAGGTAGCCTCAGCTCAGACCTTGGCCGTGAGGGAACTAATACTAAGGAATATAAGTTTCCAGTCAAGCCCTACCCAATATTCGGGTATTGTGGTTGTACGCTAAAATTGGAATGGTATCGCATCCAGAAAACCATCAGTTTTATAAAGGGCTAAGGCTCATGCCTCAACATTTTTATCACCAGAATCATCAAGTGTTTGGAAACACATGTCCAAAACATTTCAATAGAATGATCCATCATTCCAAGGTTTTCATAACCATTTTTCCACCAAGTATTCCCATCTAAAAGTTGATCAAGTTTTATGCTTAGCACTAGCATCTACAGGCGGGGGTAGTACTAATGAGGGGTGGTAACTAGTGGAGTTTCACTAAGTCCAACCTTATATCTTAGGCTGGTATCAAGGTTTCTAGCTTAGGCCAAATTTTATGCTCTTTATGCAACCTTCACATATCTTTCTAGTATCTACCATTTACTTAGGTAACATCTAGGTAAGAGCTTTGATACAGAAATAAAGTAAGAAGCTTGCAAGTAAAACTAGGATTGGTTTATCAAGTGAGTATAATCACATATGCTTAAGGCATATAGTAGTCATATCACAAGTATGGGTTTGTGGCATCAGTAGGGTATCTGGAAAGGGTTAGCTTGCACATTCACTAGTAGTATTAGGCTTGCATCAGTGTCAATATAAGCTTGCATAGGTATAGTATCCTGCAAGTGTTAGCTTGCCTTGTGCAGAGCAGTGGTTGAAGTTCTCCTCGGCTTCTTCTTCGTAGTATCCTCCTTCCTCCTCGTATCCTTGGTCGGTACTAGCGTCTATGAATAAATACGAGGTACACAATCACCAAACAATACTTAACTACTTGCAATCATCACCACAAGGGTCCTATAGATGATCTAGCATCATCTCTAACATTACAAGGTTAAGGCTTGGTTTAAATCTTTTTATTTTTAGAAAAGTAATTTCTACTCATTGAAAAACTACTTAAGATTTAATATTCTCCAAACCAAATATGGGATCATGTTGACACATGTCATCACCACATATTGTAGTCCATGGAAATGTGATTTAAAGTGGTGTCACAATTTAATAAGGTTTTACCCTTTTATTTTAATTAATTAAAGTGGCTAGAAATGCTTATGTAGCATTCTTTTATTGCTTGAACATTATTTCTGCAAGTAAACCTATATATTTCTATATATTCTGAAAGGTATGGTTAAATGTGATTTTTGAGAGTTGGAAACAACTAAAAAGCTTTTATGGTTTAAATTTGAAAAATGTTTGAATCCAGAAAAGCTTCTGCCTTGTTATTTTTACTATGGGTGATCTACAGATCCAAATGACTTGAATCTAACAGGCTTGGATTAAGCATTCACAGACCTTTCCAACAAAATTGGTTTCACTCAAAATGGTGCACTGAATCGATCTGGGTTGATTTTTGAAGTTGGGTACATAAGTGTGTTTGAATTTAAAAAGAAAAGGTTTAATTTGAATTGCTGGGCTGCGCGGGAAAAGTTACTGGGCCGGCCTGCTAAGCGCAGTGCTCCCGCGGGCTGCTTAAGTGGGTGTCCCCACTCGTCAGTGACACGGGGCTGGGCGAAGCGGTATGGGGCAACGTGGATCGTTCGATCTAGTTCTAATCTAACGGCTGGGGGTCATCGTCGACGCGAGACAGCTCCAACGAGAACGAAACCTAGCGCAGCCAGTGAGGGTCGCTGGGGGATCACCGGGGTACGTGCGAGGGTCGGCGAGGCGGGCGAACGACGAAGTCGACGGCGGCGAACCTCCTAGTACCGGTGGCTTCTCCTGGGGCGGCTCCAATCGCTGGCTCCCTTCTTCTCCAGAGGCGGTGGGCTCCGGTGAATTTCCGGCGAGGTGGTGCTCGCCTTGCTCTGAGAACGGTGTGGCACTGTCAGTGAGGAGAGGGGAGTGAGATGGTGTGAAGAAATCGTGCGGGGGTGGCCTCTATTTATAGTCGAGCGAGGGGAGCGTCGGGGTGCACGGTGAGCTCGTCGGGGGCGACGTTACAGGCGGCTAATGGCATGGGCAAGGGTAGGGGACGGTGTTGTGTCTCCTGGCGATGCTCAATGACATGGTCGCGAGGCATGGGGCGGTGTGGTTTGGTCTGGAACGTCCGGTGCTCTACGCGGCAGAGGCGGCGTCTTCGACGGCGGGCGGTGGTTGTATGGCCCAGGGCGGCAAACGGGGATGTCTGGCGGTCTCCTGGGTCGGTGGTGATCACGGATGCACGCGGCGAGGGCGGAGCGCGGTCTATGGACGCTGGTCGAGGGTGGCGCTCTGGCGCACGCTCGGCATGGTCTGGGCGCGGCTTGTGCGCGTGGTCGTGGCTTGGCAACGCCGGGCCGGGATGGAGTGGCGGTGGGCTGCCTCCCAGACAAGGTTGGCACGGCTAGTTCTTCCTCTAGCCAGCTGTCGACTATGGGGTGGCATTGAGGTGCTCGGCTGTTCACCATTAATGGCAATGGCAATCTCACAGGGGTGCTAGTGTTGGACTAATCTTTCTAGATGATCTACCGAGTTGTGTGTGAGCTAACTAGGGAACAAGTTAGGCAAGAATCACTGCACACTATAGTGTTTGTTGTTTTGTTTGATTTGTGTCTGCAACCTGTTTGATGAAATGGCCGCATGAAATCAAGTTTTGAATTTTGAAATGAATTTTGGTGGGTGTGCTAGATTGGTGCTGGTGAGTCTGCAGATGCTTGGGTTTTGAAAGTTGAGCTTGTTTGAGTGGGTTTTGGAAAAGTGGGATCTTCCCATATGATAAAGATTCAATTTTGAATTGTCATTTAAACTATGCATTTGAAAGTTTCTGCATGATCACAAGGTGGGCCTTGATACTTTGTTATGAGTACATTCAAGGGGTACAAAGATCCAGAAAAGTTTCTGTTAGGTTTTGAAAGTTTGAGACAGCCAAAGTAGGCATGGGAGTTAAATTGGTCAAAATGACCATTCACTTAATATATTTGTTTTGATTTACTTGTCTTTAGGAAAAGTGTGGGAAATGTTTTAGATGATGTTCATTTCACCTAAGAAACATTTTATAAGCAATGGATCACACAAACAAGGTGGTTTTTAAAGAAATTCAAAATCCATGCATACACATATACATGCATTCATGAGTTTATTTAGAAAAGTTTTTGTTAACCCTAATCTTGATGATTAGTGTTTTGATGATCTAAGTTTGATATTTTTGGGATGTTACAAACCTTCCCCCCTTAAAAAAAATCTCGTCCCGAGATTTGAAAAAGGACGAAAAGATTACCTAGGATTTGAAGAGATCGGGAAACTCCGTCCTGATGTGATCTTCGTGTTCCCAGGTAGCTTCCTCTTCTGTGTGGTTGCTCCACTGAATCTTGAGAAACTTGATGCTTCGGGTTCGGGTGGTTCGAAAAGCTTCTTCCAAAATGCGGATGGGTACTTCGAGATAGGTTAGGTCATCGTTGATCTCTATGGTCCGGTGATCGATATTCTTGAACACTTCAGTCTTCTCGGGGACTTCGAGACACTTGCGAAGTAACGAGATATGGAACACATTGTGCACAACTGACATCTCTTCTGGTAGTTCCAGTTGATACGATACTTCTCCTCGACGGTTCAGAATTTTGAAAGGTCCGATATATCTAGGGGCTAACTTTCCCTTGAGTTGGAAATGCTGCATTCCCTTTAATGGCGACACTTTCAGATAAACAAAATCTCCTATGTTGAAGGCGAGGTCTCGACGTCTCTTGTCGGCATAACTCTTCTGTCGGGATTGGGCTGTCTTGAGGTGCTCACGAATCTTGTGAACCTTCTCTTCTGCTTCTCGTAGGATGTCGGGTCCGAAGATCTGACTCTCTCCTACTTCCGACCAGTTCAAAGGGGTGCGGCACTTTCTTCCGTACATGAATTCAAATGGGGCCATTTGCAAACTGGCTTGATAACTGTTGTTGTATGAAAATTCTTCAAACGGCAGACAGTCTTCCCATTTGGATCCATATTCTAACACACATGCTCTCAGCATATCTTCGAGTATTTGGTTTGCTCGCTCTGTTTGTCCATCGGTCTGAGGGTGATACGCGGTACTGAAATCTAGGCGGGTTCCTAAACCTTCTTAGACTTTCTTCCAGAATCTCGAGGTAAACTGAGTTCCTCGATCCGATACTAGGTTCTTGGAGACTCCATGCAAACTAACGATTCTAGCGATGTACAACTCTGCTAGCTTCGAACTTTGATAAGTGGTTTTGATGGGCAAGAAATGGGCGACTTTGGACAACCTGTCCACTATGAACCAAATAGAGTCATTTCCCCTACTAGAAGTAGGTAGTCCAGTGATAAAGTCCATTCCTACAGAATCCCATTTCCATTCCGGATTTGCAAAGGTTGCAACAATCCAGCGGGTCTTTGATGTCCGGCCTTGACTCGCTGACATATATCACACTTGGTGATATAGCTTCCGATTTCTCTCTTCATCTTATGCCACCAAAATTGCTCTTTCAAATCCTGATACATCTTAGTTCCTCCGGGATGGATAGAATAAAGAGTATCATGAGCCTCCTTCAAGAAAACTTCTTTCAACTCCGAATCTGCTGGTACACAAAGGCGTCCTTTGTACCACAAAACTCCTTGTTCGTCCTCGGTGAATCCGGGTACTTTGCCTGTACCGATACGACGCTTGATTCCGTCGATACTAGCATTTCCTTTCTGCGCCTCTTTAATCTGACTGATTAAAGTGGGCCGAAGTTCTATGCTAGCTAAAAATCCTTCACTTACTAATTCCATTCGAAAATCTTCCATCTCTTTGTGCAAACTTGGTTGCTCCTTCAAAATCATGGAGTTCAAGCGGCACGGCAATCTGCTAAGGGCATCAGCTACCACATTGGCTTTACCAGGGTGATAGTGAATGTCCAGGTCGTAATCCTTGATTAGCTCAATCCATCTTCTCTGCCTCATATTCAGCTCCTTCTGAGTGAATATATACTTTAGGCTCTTGTGATCCGAATAAATCTCACAACGGTTTCCCATCAGGTAATGTCTCCATGTCTTCAGGGCTAGAACTACGGCTGCGAGTTCGAGGTCATGGGTTGGATAGTTTTGCTCGTGTTGCTTCAATTGTCGCTATAGATAAGATATAACTTTGCCTTCTTGCATTAGCACACATCCGAGACCAATCTTGTATGCGTCACAATACACATCGAAGGGCTTCGTGATATCCGGCATGATCAAGATTGGGGCTGAAATCAATCTCCTTTTGAGTTCTTGAAAACTCGCTTCACATTTGTCGGTCCATTCAAACTTCTTGTCCTTCTTCAAAAAATTGGGTCATGGGTGAGGCGATACTAGAGAATCCTTCTGAATTTGCGGTAATATCCGCCAATCAGAAAAGCACGAACTTGGGTTTGAGTGGTTGGGGCTTGCCAATCTTCTACATCTTTCACTTTGGGGTCCAATTCCTATACAATGCGATGCTCTCTAAGGGTTCCAAGAATGGTCCTTAGGTGTAGCTCATGTTCTTCTTCTGATCTGGAATAAATCAGAATGTCATCGATGAAAACAACGACAAAATTATCCAGGAAGTCCATAAAAATCTTATTCATGAGGTTCATGAAATAAGCGGGGGCATTGGTTAATCCAAAATACAAGATTGTATACTCATACAATCCATATCTGGTGGTAAAGGTAGTCTTTGGGATATCCTCTGCACGAATTTTGAGTTGATGATAGCCAGTCCTAAGATCAATCTTATAAAACACTTTGGCACCGGTCAACTGATCAAACAAATCTTCTATCTTAGGCAAGGGGTACTTGTTCTTGATGGTGACATCATTCAACTTCCGATAATCCGTACACAAACGGTTACCTCCATCCTTCTTGTCCACAAACAAGACAGGTGATCTCCATGGGGACGCACTTGGTTGAATCAATCCGATTTCCAACATGGAATCCAGTTGCTTCTTCAGTTCTTCTAGTTATGACGGGTTCATACTATAGGGTCTCTGGGCTATGGGTCCTGTTCCGGGGATTAGTTCGATGATAAACTCGATATCTCGATCTGGGGGCATACCGGGCAAAACATCTGGAAATACATCGGGTTATTCGCAGACTATCCGGACTTGGTCAATGGTAGGTTGGGCTATACTCTTGTTACACTTTAATTGGAGAGGTAAGGTTTCAGATATATGCTCGACTGATATTCCGGCGGTACTGGTCATGGTGATGGATTTCTTGGCACAGTCAATCAATCCTTTATGTTTGGACATCCAATCCATTCCTAGTACTACTTACAAACCTTTAGTTCCGAGTACTATTAGGTTAGCATAAAAATCTATGCCATGGATTCGGATAGGGACGGCCTTGCAAATTTGCCTAGCCTTGGTGGTTGATCCGGGAATTTGTACAATCATAACATGCTTCAGTTTGGTTGGTTGAATTTTACTAGTGCAAGTAAATTCTTCGGTGACAAATGAATGCGATGCACCATAATCAAACAACACTCTTGCAAGTACTGAATTAACAGACATACCCAGCACGACGTCTGGCGCTTCTTGAGCTTCTTCAGCATGACGGCCATTGCGGTTGAGTGAATTCCCTAGGGCAAATCTTCTCCCTGGCTGGACACGACGCTGCTGATGAGCTGGGACATTGGCGTTGGGGGCTGTAGCATTCTTCTTGTTGGGGCACTCGTTGGAATAGTGGCCTTTATTTCCGCAGTCATAACATGTCACTTGTGACTTGTCCTTGGCTGCGACAGGCACAACATTGCTTCCAGTCCTCGGGGCAGTGTTGGGGTTGGCGGTAGCATTGTTGGTGTTGAACTTGGGTGGGGCACGGGTGAAATTGCTAGAGTTGCCGGGGTTGTTGTGATTTCCTTCGGGTCTAGGGTTTCCACGGTTGGGATAGGTCGGACGGGTCATAGGGGGTCTGTTGGTTCTTGGGGCAAATCCTGGAGATGGGTTGGGGCGATACTTTGGGGTCTGATGGGTTCCTGGTTGATGCATCATGCGGCGCTTGCGGTTCTCATTGGCCTGGTTGATCTTTCCTTCCATCTGGATAGTAGAGTCGACAAGGGCTTCAATATCAACAAAGGGGATATTGACTAACACTGTCTGCATCTCGTCATGCAGACTATTCAGGAATCTTTCTTTCTTCTTGGCTTCGGTGTCTATCTCGTCTGGGGCATACCTAGCTAATGACAAAAATTTGTCACGGTATTCCACTACAGTCATCCTTCCTTGCTTCAACTCTCTGAACTCGTCTCTCATTCTATTGATCAAACCTGGTGGCACATGGGTTCTGCTAAACTTGACCTTGAATTCCTCCCAGGTCATCATCTGGCCTCCGGTCATGGCACGAACACTGTTCCACCATCCCCTGGCATCTCCGGCTAGATAATGGGTGGCGAACAGGACTTTCTCGTTGGCTTCGACTCCTGCTACTTCTAAGTTATTTTCCATGGTTTGCAGCCAATCATCGGCATCTAGGGGTTCTTTTGACTTGGTGAAAACGGGTGGGTTGGTATTCTGGAAATTCTTGAGCTTATATCTGTGGTTGTCCTTATTTCCATGGCCTTGGTTGTTGTGGGCTAGCTGGGCGATCTGTTGCAGAGTGGCTAGGTTGGCTTGACGTTTCGCTCTTTCAGCTTCGCGGTCAGAGGTCAACATTTGCAGAATCTGCAACATCGGATCCGAGGCTGAACCACTTCCTCCACGTGGCATCTGAAGATTGATATAGATCATGAGAAAAGAGGGAAATTTCTAAGGTTTTGGTTTTTTGAAAAGTTTTAAAGGTTTGACTCAGATTTTTCTAGCAACTTGCTTTTTCATTCCTTCATAGCACACAGTACAACACACACCACAACAAGGAAAAACAGATGGTTTTAAGAACCATTCTGGAAACTACGCTACAGTGGGACCGACTACTACTCACTACGCTAGTGCTAAGTGTTACTACTCCTCGGAGTCTATGGCTTCATCATCTTCAGCATCATCGATGAAGGCGAAATCATCCTCATTGGTGAAGAAGTCCATGGCCTGATCCTCCAGAAAATCATCGTCATCGCTGAGATAGGAGTAAGGGTCTCCACGAAGATCCTCTCCGGCATTCTCCCTTTCCTCTAACTGCATGTCTCTCTCGTGGATGGTCTCTTCCAGAGATGAGATGCGATGGCGAAGACGGGCAATAATGCTCTCCTTATTGTCGAGTTGACGGCGACGAGACTTGCGATCCTTTGCTAGCATGGCGATGGTCTGGTCCTTCGTCTTGATGATGGCAGACTTGTGGTTGCAATAGTCACGGCAGTTGTCCAATTCCTGCGACGATCATACATCATGAAGCTAAGGTGGTCCAATCGAGTCTTGACTCGGGTGGTATGGGGCTTCCAATGGTTGTCCATTTGCATCACGCCTTGGGCAAAACTCAAAGTACCCTTGATCGATTGATGCTCTGCCGACAGACGGAAAGAGCTTCTGCATTGCTCGCAAGTCCATCGAGCGATTGTTTTCCCTCAAGGTAAACTGAATTCCCTCCGCAGTGGGAGGTTCAATCTTTCCTCGAGACTTGCAACAATTAGCCACCGGATCTTCTCCTCCTTGATCATTGAGTGAGCTCAGAAGAACTCGGGTGTGGACGCCCGAAGTTCCGAAAGCTGATCCAGATCCCTCTCAAAGATAAGGTCTCCTCCATTCCCCAACTGATAAAACTTGCTGTACTTCACGTCCATCTATAAAAATAGAGGATGAGTAGATTAGCAGAGTGATCAAGTGTGTCAAAATTTTATCTATTTTGCAAGAGTTTTTGAGGAACATGAAGTTTTATTAAAGAATTAAAGAGGTAAGAATGAAAATAAGTTTTCGTAAATATTTTTATTCTTTGGTTTTGAAACTAAGTTTTTGGTTCAACGTCCAATCTAACTAGGGTATCCTATGGTCAGGATGGCTCTGATACCAACTTGTCAACACCCGGATTTTTCAATCCTAGATGCCTGTTATGCCATACATGCAATCCCAGGATTACCATTTTTGCGAGACATAACAGAATTGGATACCATAGTACTTCATCCATTACAAACGATACATAAGTTCTTACACAAATAGGGATCTCATGATCCAGTTCTTAATACAACATCAAGGAGCGGAATACGTAATAATAACGGTAGCATAGGCGAAGCTCCATCTTCGGGGTCACAGGCAATGCTGACAATGGGAGATGATCCTAGTTGTCGTAACCTTCCTGGGGTCCATCTTCCAGGTACTCCTCTTCATAGTCTGGCCATGGGAATAGCCAGGGACAAAGCCATGAGTACTCTTTAAGTACTCGCAAACTAATACTAACAAGTGAAAGGGGTTTTTGGTAATAGGACACTAGGATCTAGGGTTATTTTGCAAAAGCCAGATTTATCTCTACTAAGTTTGGAAACCACGAATGCTAGTTAAAGTTTTATAACACCTAAGTGGGAACTTCTATCTCATGCCACAACCCTGTTGTGGTCAAGTCAAAGTCTCAATTCATTTCACAAGTCTTTTGAAAAGTCTGACGGGGGAATAGTATGGCCACTCCAACTGTCCATAACCGCGAACGCGGCTATTCGAATAGTTTGACACTCTGCAGAGATTGTACACTTTCACCACAACATTCGATACATCCGTCAGGAACAATCCTGAATTCACCATACTCAGTATGCGGATAATCAATCCTAACCATTCAATTACACGCCCTAGTATAAGAACCTCTCCTGTGAGTTTGGCCTCCCAACCATGACCACTATCATCTTGGGTACTGCACATGTGGACAATCTTCACAAGGTAGCCTCAGCTCAGACCTTGGCCGTGAGGGAAATAATACCAAGGAATATAAGTTTCCAGTCAAGCCCTACCCAATATTCGGGTATTGTGGTTGTATGCTAAAATTGGAATGGTATTGCATCCAGACAACCATCATTTTTATAAAGGGCTAAGGCTCATGCCTCAACATTTTTATCACCAGAATCATCAAGTGTTTGGAAACACATGTCCAAAACATTTCAATAGAATGATCCATCATTCCAAGGTTTTCATAACCATTTTTCCACCAAGTATTCCCATCTAAAAGTTGATCAAGTTTTATGCTTAGCACTAGCATCTACAGGTGGGGGGTAGTACTAATGAGGGGTCTTAACTAGTGGAGTTTCACTAAGTCCAACCTTATATCTTAGGCTGATATCAAGGTTTCTAGCTTAGGCCAAATTTTATGCTCTTTATGCAACCTTCACATATCTTTCTAGTATCTACCATTTACTTAGGTAACATCTAGGTAAGAGCTTTGATACAGAAATAAAGTAAGAAGCTTGCAAGTAAAACTAGGATTGGTTTATCAAGTGAGTATAATCACATATGCTTAAGGCATATAGTAGTCATATCACAAGTATGGGTTTGTGGCATCAGTAGGGTATCTGGCAAGGGTTAGCTTGCACATTCACTAGTAGTATTAGGCTTGCATTAGTGTCAATATAAGCTTGCATAGGTATAGTATCCTGCAAGTGTTAGCTTGCCTTGTGCAGAGCAGTGGTTAAAGTTCTCCTCGGATTCTTCTTCGTAGTATCATCCTTCCTCCTCGTATCCTTGGTCGGTACTAGCGTCTATGAATAAATATAAGGTACACAATCATCAAACAATACTTAACTACTTGCAATCATCACCACAAGGGTCCTATAGATGATCTAGCATCATCTCTAACATTACAAGGTTAAGGCTTGGTTTAAATCTTTTTATTTTTAGAAAAGTAATTTCTACTCATTGAAAAACTACTTAAGATTTAATATTCTCCAAACCAAATATGGGATCATGTTGACACGTGTCATCACCACATATTGTAGTCCATGGGAATATGATTTAAAGTGGTGTCACAATTTAATAAGGTTTTACCCTTTTATTTTAATTAATTAAAGTGGCTAGAAATGCTTATGTAGCATTATTTTATTGCTTGAACATTATTTCTGCAAGTAAACCTATATATTTTTATATATTATGAAAGGTATGGTTAAATGTGATTTTTGAGAGTTGGAAACAACTCAAAAGCTTTTATCGTTTAAATTTGAAAAATGTTTGAATGTAGAAAATCTTCTGCCTTGTTATTTTTACTATGGGTGATCTACGGATCCAAATGACTTGAATGCAACAGGCTTGGATTAAGCAGTCACAGACCTTTCCAACAAAATTGGTTTCACTCAAAATGGTGCACTGAATCGACCTGGGTTGATTTTTGAAGTTGGGTACAAAAGTGTGTTTGAATTTAAAAAGAAAAAGTTTAATTTGAATTGCTGGGCTGCGCGAGAAAAGTTCTTGGGCACTGCTGCTAAAGGTGCTCGCGGGATGCTTAAGTGGGTGTCCCCACTCGTCAGTGACACGGGGCTGGGCGAAGCGGTATGGGGCAACGTGGATCGTTCGATCTAGTTCTAATCTAACGACTGGGGGTCATCGTCGACGCGAGACAGCTCTAGCGAGAACAAAACCTAGCGCGACCAGTGAGGGTCGCTGGGGGCTCACCGGGGTACTGGAGAGGGTCGGCGAGGCGGGCGAACGACGAAGTCGACGACGACGAACCTCCTGGTACCGGTGGCTTCTCCTGGGGCGGCTCCAATCGCTGGCTCCCTTCTTCTCCAGAGGCGGCGGGCTCCGGTGAAATTCCGGCGAGGTGGTGCTCGCCTTGCTCTGAGAACGGTGTGGCACGGTCAGTGAGGAGAGGGGAGTGAGATGGTGTGAAGAAATCGTACGGGGTGGCCTCTATTTATAGTCGAGCGAGGGGACCGTGGGCAAGACGATGAGCTCGTCGGGGGCGACGTTACAGGCGGCTAATGACATGGGCAAGGGTAGGGGACGGTGCTGTGTCTCCTGGCGATGCTCAACGACATGGTCGCGAGGCATGGGGCGGTGTGGTTTGGTCTGGAATGGCCGATGCTCTGCGCGGCAGAGGCGGCGTCTTCGACGGCGGGCGGTGGCTGTATGGCATGGGGCGGCAAACGGGGATGTCTGGCGGTCTCCTGGGTCGGTGGTGATCACGGATGCACGCGGCGAGGGCGGCGCGCGGTCTGTGGACGCTGGTCGAGGGTGGCGCTCTGGCGCATGCTCGGCATGGTCTGGGCGCGGCTTGTGCGCATGGTCCAGGTCTTGCAACGCTCGCGGCTGGGACAGGGAGTGGCGGTGGACGGTGGGCTGCCTCCCAGACAAGGTTGGCACGGCTAGTTCTTCCTCTAGCCTGCTGTCGACTATGGGGTGGCATTGAGGTGCTCGGCTGTTCACCATTAATGGCAATGGCAAGCTCACAGGGGTGCTAGTGTTGGGCTAATCTTTCTAGATGATCTACTGAGTTGTGTGTGAGCTAACTAGGGAACAAGTTAGGCAAGAATCACTGCACATTATAATGTTTGTTGTTTTGTTTGATTTGTGTCTGCAACCTGTTTGATGAAATGGCCGCATGAAATCAAGTTTTGAATTTTGAAATGAATTTTGGTGGGTGTGCTAGATTGGTGCTGGTGAGTCTGCAGATGCTTGGGTTTTGAAAGTTGAGCTTGTTTGAGTGGGTTTTGGAAAAGTGGGATCTTCACATATGATAAAGATTCAATTTTGAATTGTCATTTAAACTATGCATTTTAAAGTTTCTGGATGATCACAAGGTGGGCCTTGATACTTTGTTATGAGTACATTCAAGGGGTGCAAAGATCCAGAAAAGTTTCTGTTAGGTTTTGAAAGTTTGAGACAACCAAAGTAGGCATGGGAGTTAAATTGGTCAAAATGACCATTCACTTAATATATTTGTTTTGATTTACTTGTCTTTAGGAAAAGTGTGGGAAATGTTTTAGATGATGTTCATTTCACCTAAGAAACATTTTACAAGCAATGGATCACACAAACAAGGTGGTTTTTAAAGAAATTCAAAATCCATGCATACACATATACATGCATTCATGAGTTTATTTAGAAAAGTTTTTGTTAACCCTAATCTTGATGATTAGTGTTTTTATGATCTAAGTTTGATATTTTTGGGATGTTACAAGAACCCACAGAACAGATATACAACAACGACTCAAAGAGTCAAGTATACAGATATACAGTACAAAGATACAAATCACCTTTAAAACGATACAACGTCTGAGTATGGACAAGAGGAAAATGGGGCTAAGAGCCGTGAAGAATAACCAATGGTGTCCACAACCCTGCCTAGGCCAAGCCGGAAAGGTAACCTTGCTAGAAGCAAAGCACTAGAAGAAACACCGGATGCACTATTTAATATCACGACAAAATATCGGGCATGATGCATGTATGATGTATGACATGGAAAGGATGTGATGCAATTAGACAATATTAAACGGAACCATTCACTAAAGGCAGTAGCGCCATGACAACCCGCAGAGGCTGTGACGACCAAGACGGATGCAGGGAAGGGCCATTGCTGGTCGGGACAAACGCTAGAGGCCGGAAGGCGGCTGCCGGGACGGCTACCTTGCGGGAAGAGGAGGTGCTGGCAGCCGGGAACGGGCGAGGTGGGGCCGGGCTATGACGTCTTGCAGATATACGGAGGCACGCAAAAGGTGGCGGGGTGAGGCGCTCGGGAGAGCCCCCAAAGAAGCGGCGAGGCCGGCGACGGAGGGGGCACCGCCGCTGGCAGAGAACGAATATTGGAGGCGATAAAGAGCGCTGGCGGCGGTGGACGATGAAGGCGAGGTCGGGGAGTGCTCGGGCGACGCCGTGCCCGAGCGGCAGAGGCGGCGGTGAGGGGTGGAGGCCGGAGAGAGGAGAGAGGAGGGAGGCCAGGGAGAGCGGTGGCGGACAAGGAGAAAGGTGGCGGTGCAGAGAGAACCATGCGACGGCGGTCGGTCGCTGGGAACGCGAGGAAGGGGGATTCTGGGGTGGGGGTCACGCCGAGTACGCGGACGGGAGAGCGGGGGTGGGGCCCGAGCGATAGAGGCCTGTCGAGAGAGAGGCGGGATGATAAGCGGTCGATGGGGTAGGGATCGACGAGGCCAGGCAGTTGGCATCGCGAGCGAGGGGTCTGGTCATGGTCAACCGGGTGGGGTGTGGGTTGGAGCGTGCAACGACGGGTGGTGCGTGCGTGGGTCCAAGTGTGGTCACGTGTGTGCGTGTATCAACACCAAAAAATTCCTCGAATAGCATGAAGGCCGGATGTAGCAACACCGTTACAAGAGGAAGGAAGCGAAACCCTGAAGGTACGACAGAAACCCAACCACGAGAATTCCTGGATTTGAAGAGAGGTAAGAGAGTAGATTCAAAACACGAAGAGGTAAGAGGAGAATAGAAAAAGGGTAAGGAGTAAAAGCCGACCTAATCAGATCTATCCAACCGATTTTCCAAAATAGTTTTGACACTCTACAACGTCCATTAGCTAGGTTATCCTACAAGCTGGACCAGTGGGGTATCGCAACTACTGAGATCTGATACCACTCTGTAACACCTTTGGATCGGCCCTATGCAAGTTTTAGCGATTCCCGCCAAACCCGCATAGAAACGATTCAAAGGTGCCCACCAGGCACTTCCATGTGGGTGGAAAATGAAGTAATATCATTACACAATAGTTCATGATGGAACCCACAGAACAAATATACAACAACGAATCAAAGAGTCAAGAATACAGATATACAGTACAAAGATCCAAATCACCTTTAAAACGATACAACGTCCAAGTACAGACAAGAGGCAAATGGGGCTAAGAGCCCTGAAGAATTACCAATGGCGTCCATAACCCTGCCCAAGCCAAGCCGAAAGGGTAACCCTACTAATGACTTTGATCTCAATCGTGCTAAACAAAAGGTGTGCCGGCAAAGGGCAAAGAAAAAAAGAGAGCGGTCAGTACTGAGGCCAGTACACGGCGAGTCTTAGGTGGCTCTCGCCTACATAGGTATGGTGGACTGAAGCGGCAGCGCAACATATACTAAACAACCTATAGAGACTCGTTACAACTGTCGGCTATCAGAGAGGGATAAGAAAGACCTATTCGAATCCAACCTGATACTACCACCAAACATACCCATCCTGTTATTTTCCCTCGAGACCAAACGAGGAAGTCAATCCGAGGAAACTCACACACTTGGCAGTTTTATTCATTCATTCCATGGTGGTTATCCAACTTACTAGTTATTTTAGATACAAGTCAAATTATAATAGTAAACTTTAGTTATAGTTGTCTATGATCGAGAACTGTGCTCCAAGTCGTCCATAACCGTGGACACGGCTTTTCGAAAAGATTTAACCCTGCAGGGGTGCACCAAAGTTTTCACACGCACTTACACCCTTGTTGTCAGATCAGGTAGGTACAAGATCACAAAACACACACCCAACGGTATGTCGGCGGGGTTTCAGACACGACGTTTCCCAGGCCCAAAGCAAGTACATGGCGGACACCCCACTAAGCTACCCGTAACGAAGTTGGCCGGTCTCCGAGACGTACTTAGGGTTTGCGAGAACGACTGTAAACGACTGGGAACCCGAAAGTGTGACTGGGCTTGTCGATACCGTGAAATCGTGTTGCGATCCAAAATAGTACAGGCGATCCATGCGCAATAGTAAATAAAGCAGTAAAGCATGGCATAAGTACAAGATAGTGATAACACCACAAACTAGTTTGTGGCCCCCGGTACAGTACTTTGAAATCAGGTACTAAATCGATGGAGTTACCTACACACCCCACCTGTGGTTAGCACGCTCCATCTCATAATAGGTGTCAAGAACTCGGGGTCCTATGGGACACAAGTGGGCGGTTAAAAACCAAATATTGTCTATTACCCACCGGTGCCTCTGCATTATTTACCTACTTTCAATTTTAGTTATTAAACTATAATTAAAGCCATGATCATCTCCACCATTAAGAATATACCAACCCCCAACAACAGTGAAACGTCGACGACGCGAAGCAGCACCTGAGCAAGCAACTATGACTCGCAAGGCCGACTATCTACCACACAATAGGGAATAGGAGGTGTCCATGGCAATATAGGGCCGCAAGGAATATCACGGGTACGAAAACTAAAGCATCGCAACACAGGTAGCAATAGATCAACAGGAGGAAATAAAGACTATAAATACAAAATTAGTAGAAAGGGGTAGAATGCTCGCCTGAAAATATTACTGAAGGTTCATCCGAAGATCAGGTCGACACTCGCATCAACTCATCGGCCTAGTCCACGAAGAAGCAAAGCACTATAAGAAACACCGGATGCACTATTTAATACCATGACAAAAGATCGGGCATGATGCATGTATGATGTATGACATGGCAAGGATGCGATGCAATTAGACAATATTAAATGGAACCGGGGTCCTGTCAATTAATTAATAGGTTCATGTTGTTTAGATACCCCTCAATTTAAATGTTGTATCAACAAGACAAAATATGTAATCGGTTCGCTACACAAATTTAAATGAAGCCAAAATAAGACTATAATCGCCCGCATATGGTCTCCATATTTAATTATGAGGTGAATCGGCATAATGCCCCCAAACCACATGATATATGTGCAAGCATGACAATTTATATGCAACAAGTATATATATATATATCATATATTATAAAAAATATTGGTCTCGGGAAAGAGGTCACACATTAGAGGGAGCTCGGCGATCTTGGGGTCTCGGGGTGAAGATCTTGTCGGATACAGTTCGAAGGCCTTGGCGTTTTCCGTGACAGAGCTCTCGCGCCCTGATACGTCCAAAATGTATCTAATTTGTCGAACACTTTTGCTATTGTTTCTCCTCTAAACTTGTGTGATTTGGATACAACTAACACGGACTGACGCTGTTTTTAGCAAAATTACCTTGGTATCTTGTTTTTGTGCAGAAAATCAATTATCAGGAAAAATCCCGGAAAATATGCCAAAAATTATATTTCACCAGAAGACCCACGGAACCAGAAGATGAGTCGGAGAAGTGTCCTGGGGGGCCCACACCCCTGCTAGGCGCGGGTGGGCCCTGCCCCATGCCTAGGGGGGTGCAGCCACCCCAGGCACCCCCTCGGCCTCCCTCTGCGCCTATAAGTTGCCTTTCTACCTAAAAACCGAGGGGGGTTCGATAGTTTTCCAGAAAGAGTTCCGCTCCGCCACCGCCACCAGAAACCAAGATTCGAAACTCCGTTACGGAACCGCTTCAGACGGGGAATTTGGAGAGGATCATCGCCATCGTCATCACCAACGCATCTCCATCAACCACCGATGTTTCCCTCATCCATGAGTGACTAATCCCCCGTTGTAGGCTTGGGTATGGTAGGGATTGGATGAGTTCTATCATGTAATCGAATAAGATCTGTTAGGGCATAGTGCCTAGTATCTCTATTAGTGCTATTTGACTTTGTTGCAACTTGATGTGCTTAATGCTTGTCACTAGGGCCCGAGTGCCATGATCTCAGATCTGAGCTTATAATTGAATCATTATGATAGTATTGTTTGTGATCCTATCTGCAAGTAGTGTACACATATCATTATCCAGATCCAAAGGCCCCAAAGTGACAATTATTGGGACAACCGGAGGGGATGGCTGTGGTGTGAGGATCACATGTGTTCATGGAGTGTCAAATCCTTTTATCTGGTGCTCTATTAAAAGGAGCACTTTAATTTCCAGTAGTTCCCTAGAGGCCCCGCTGCCACGGGCAGGCTGGACAGAAGATGTTGTGCAAGTTCTCATTACGAGCACGTATGACTATATTTGGAGCACATGCCTAGGATTGTTTAGTACTTGGATGCTTGTTATTATTTATCTCCAATGCCTTAGATCTTGAAGTTACATGTTTAGACTCGTCCATGCAACGCCCGTCCATCCATCCCTATGCCTACCGCACTTGAATCCTACTATTACCGTTACTATTACTATTGCTCCTGTTTCACTGTTGTTGTTGCTTTGCTGTTACTACTGAAAACTGTTGCTATTGATAAACTTCTGTGAGCAAGAACTATTTCCAGGTGTAGCTAAACTGAGAACTCAGTTGTTAAGGCTTGCAAGTATTCTTTGGCTCCCCTTGTGTCGAATCAATAAATTGGGTAATACTACCCGCGAAGACTATTGCGATCCCCTACACTTGTGGGTCATCAAGACTATTTTCTGGCGCCGTTGCCGGGGAGCATAGCTTTATTTGTAAGTTCACTTGGATCTACTATTGTTCACTACTACTCTGTTCATCATGGGTAAGTCTCGTGATGGAAAGTTCCATATTTTACCATCCACTACTAGAAGAGGTACAGTCCTAAGCACATCTGTTGTTCTTGATTCATCGTCTGTTATAAGTAAGCTTGTCACACCACCACCACATACTCATTCTACACACACTGCTACTACTGCTGAATCTGAAACTGCTTTTGATGCTCATGATGTTACTTCTACTGTGCTTGATGCGAGTGGTTCATTAGGTCCTTTTCTAGATGCTAGTGTGGCTAGTCTAGGAAATACCAAAACTCCTAGTGAAGACACTGTTACATGATAAGTTGGAAACATATCTATAATTTTTTATGCTCCATGCTTGTTTAGTATCTACTTTGCTTTGCTTGCCTATACTTTGAGGTGCTTTTTACATGTTTTCTAGCACTAACCTATTAACAAGTTGCAACAGTTCCAGATGCATGTTTTCTGCTGTTTTTGGTTTCAGAAAAGTTAGTAAAGAAATATTCTCGGAATTGGATGGGACAAAGGACAAAGTCAATTACTTTCCATGGGGAACAAGAAGTCTAGAGGAGAGTCGGAGGGGCTGGCCAGAGCGGCCAGACCCACACCAGGCGTGGGTGGGCCCCATCCCACGCCTGGCTAGGGTTTGGTCGCCCTGGCGGCCGCCTCGGTCTCCCCCTTCGCCTATAAGAAGCCCCCGATGCAGAAACCTTGGAGACCCGATCAGAAATCCATGAAACCATCTATAGCCGCGGCCACCATCGTCCCTAGATCGGGGGGGATCTGAAGTTCTTCCCGGCACCCTGCCAGAGGGGAGATCATCCCGGAGGCCTTCTCTCCGGTAATGATGCGTGAGTAGTTCCACCTTGGACTATGGGTCCATGTAGTAGCTATATGGTTGTATCTCCTCCTTTGTGCTTTCATGTATAGATCTTGTGAGCTCCGTTCATGATCAAGATCTAATCTATTTGTAATCATGCATGTTGTGTTTGCGGGGATCCGATGGATATTGAGATTATTATGTTGGTTTGACTAATAGTTTTGTCTGTGTTGTTTGTGATCTTGCATGCTCTCCGTTTCTAGTAGCTATCTTGGCCAAGTAGATGCTAGTGACTCAAAGAGGGAGTATTTATGCTCGATAGTGGGTCCATGCCTCTATTGAATCTGGGGAATCTGGTGAAGTTCGTGTTTTATTACGGTCATGGGAATGTTCGAACAAATGACTTTGGAGCAGATCTGGGAGAGTTTATGTGTACACAGTTAGATTTGACTGCCCCTCAAACGTGGAGTGTTAGTCAGTTGAAGGAATGGTTGACAGGATGTTTAGGCTATAACATCGAGGCGTACACCGTCGTGCAAGCATTATGGACAAAGTCAAGAAAAATATTTTCGGACTTTAAGGCATGTAGATACTGAGACTGGTTTAAGTGGTTAAAAGGCTGCGAAGATAGGCATGTAAAACCTATCGCATTAGTGCTTCTGTCTTGAAGGAGATCGATGGTGGACATGTTTCACGCCATAGTGTTGATTCAAGTTACGGATGTACTCTATGTCGATCTTTGGGCGGTGGTTATGAATCGGCGAGCGGTGAGATAGGAGGAGGAGGAGGCGGTGGTTATGAATCGGGCGGAAGCGGTCGGTAGGAGGTGGAGAAGACTATAGTGGAGAGGCGATGCGGATGAGGAAGATGGAGGCATGCGAACATGATGGAAGAGGAGGATTACATGGATGGCGAGTGGTGATTCGATGACCACGATGATTACGATGGAGAAGGCAATGGTGGAGAGGACATGCCGATTCTCGCTTCATGGAATCAAAACATGTCAACCGGAATGACTGTTGATGATGGTCATGATTCTGCGTGGGAATATCACGCAATGTAATTGCCTGTGGTGCGGATATCAAGACAAGCAACATTTGCAAGATGCGCGTTGCTTGGGCAATGTCAACACGATGTGGTTTTGAAAACAACCGTGTCCTCTAAGAAATACTTGACAATGGAATGCGTGGATATAAATTGTCTAGGCAGGGTGCATGCCTATGTCCCTGCGTATGACACAACTTGGTTGGTGTGCGACTATGTGCAGCACACATGTAAGCTACACAATGTTCCTAAAGATCATCTTAACCTCTCCTCCACACTTCTAGCTCGGCTGCTTTACACGGACTTAGTAGAGTGCAAAGCCTTGATAGTACCCAGTATACAGAATAAAGTAAAGACCCGGTTTAAGTACTCCATTTCGTATGGCAAGGCTTGGAGGGAAAATCAAAGGGCTCTTGAGGAGAGGTTTGGTTCGTTTAGAGACGCGTATGACTCCGTGGTCCGACAACTTCAGACACTGCAGGATAGAAACCCAGGCACCTATGTCAACATACAATATTATGTGATACCCGAGGATCCATCCGTGAAGGTGCTTCATCGAGTGTTCTTCTCTTTTGCTGTATGCATCCAAGCTTTCACTTATTGTCGTCCAGTGATATGTGTAGATGGTACTTTTCTAACTGACAAGTACAAGGGTCAGATCCTTACCGCCATTGGTCAAGACGGCCTCAGATTGTCCCACTCGCATTTGCTTTCGTGGAGGGCGAAAACACTGAAAGTTGGACATGGTTCTTCAGGCAGCTCAAAATAGCAGTTGTCAAAGACAAGCCCAATGTGTGCATCATTCATGATAGGCATGCAGGTATACTCAATGCCGTAAAACGGCTGACACAGCCAGGGCCAGAAGAGCAAACACCTTGGCTTGACATGCAAAGCCGATGGTGCATGCTCCATTTGGGTGCTAATTTCTTCTCATAGTTCAGAAACAAGAACCTCATGAATCTATTCAAAAAATTGTGCAAGCAGAACCAAGAATGGAAGCACGATTTCATACGTGCAAAGCTCGATGAATTTACTCAGAAACATGTGAGGGCAAGGAAAGCTGCGCAAAACGCAGCCGTAGCTGCACATCAAGCTACTGGAGCTGCCCCTGTGGAGGAAGATCCTGTAGGGCTTTGTGACTTGCCTGGATTTGATCCACCTGGTACAAGGAGAAGGCTCGGCAGATCGATCAAGAACTTCCAACAGTGGATAGAGCACGAGCCTTTGGAGAGGTGGTCTTTGCTACACGATACACATGGAGCTAGGCATGGTGTCATGACTACAAACCTAGCTGAGTCATATAACTTTGTCCTCAGAGGTAACAGGGCACTTCCAATCGACCATAGTCGAAGGTATTACATGTGGCACGATTTCATATTTTAGAACAGCATTTGTGGTGCTCAGATGCATATCATGAACAATCGAACACCCGCTTCTGTGAAAAGGTTATGAGATACATGGATAAGAAGATGGCGAAGTGTATGTCACACACCGTCGTGTGCATAGGTAATGAGGACAGAAGGTTTGAGGTGCGGCTAGCCACCGATAAGTTTGGGTGGTAATGAATGAGAACGCATGAGGTGAAGATCGGTAATGAGCAATGGCCAACTGCGAGTGCACCGCAACAAACCAAAGTTGCTTCTGCCTTGCTCTCATGTGCTTGCTTGTCGGCAGCTAGGGTTGGACGCCATATCGTTCGTGTCTCCCTACTACCGAAAGAATCTGGTCAATACTTGGACGGGTGAGATGTCGATTTCGAGTAATGGGTAATTTCAACACCGTGAACCACGGTGAAAGGCGTACATCCCACACCTGCTCTAATGCGAACAAGCGAGGCCTTGATGTAGACGCATCCGAATGACATGGACGAATCAAGTGGAGGCCCAACTCGGCAGTGTTTTCTATGCAATGAATTTGGTCACGAGGATACTCATTGTCCCACTTTCGATCTGGCACACCTACGCGAGGACGGGGTGCGCGAGGTCGAAGAGGTAGACGACGCGGGTGAAACTATGTGGCGAACTATGTTTGATGTTGTAATATGTGGCGAACTATGTTTTATGTTGTAATATGTGTCGAACTATGTTTTATGTCGTAATATGTGTCGAACTATGTTTTATGTTGTAATATGTGGCGAACTATGTTTTATGTTGTAATATGTGGCGAACTATGTTTTCTGTTGTAATATGCAAATGCTTATGTTAATTTTTAAATTGTTCAGAAATGGCGAGAAGATACAGGTTGCTCGATCCAGACATTGAAAAGAAGCATCGGGCTAGAATTTTGGAGGATGACCCCCACTCACTTGAGCCTTTGGTCACTCGCACACCGAATGTTAACTGGAGGATACACCCCGCTTGGGTTCCTAGGTACGATTTAATCATGAATTATATGAGTATTTTTGGGTTGCGATACATGATTGATCACGTTTTTTGGTCATGCAGGTTGAAGTGGGCTGGGCTTTTACCGTTTGTTCGCTTGGTTGGGCACCTGCAGACTCTACACGCCTACTATATGACCACTCGTTGCTCACATGCTTGGTCGACCGTTGGAGGCCCGAGACCCACACTTTTCACTTTCGGGAGAGATGGCTCCTACTCTCCGGGCGTGTCATGCTGTTGGGACTTCCTTTGGTGGACAGCCCATTGGACCCTTCTGAGCACGGGTTGGCAACAGGAGGATATGTACAGCGATTCCGTGGTATTACTAGACCATTGGAGTATGAAGAACACGGGCCCAAGTTCGATTTGGTTACTAGGATGTCGTGTGTTTGCTAACTTATTTTTCATCTGTTTGCTACACATTCAGCTCTGGTTACTTATCGAACCATATTTCATTAATGCAGATCCAACGGCTAGGCTATCCAGAGACTCGGTTGTGAGGCACAAATCACTCGGTCCTTGAGGCATACATACTTTGGCTTCTCGGTAAGGTGATGTTCACCGAGAACCATGTCACCACTATCACCTTCGCTACATCCCTATCGCATTGGAGATCGCCAATGCAACTAGCTGACATGATTATCTGAGGAGTTGGGGTTCTGCGGTCTTAGCGGCCACGCATCGAGGTATGTGCGGTGGTTGCCAACGGAGGCGCCAAGTCGCCTGCTGGATGCCCACTATTGCAGCTTTGGTCCCGAGCGGTTTCCTATCGGCCGGACGTTATGGTTGAGACGCCTTACCCTACAGCTACTTTGGGCGACTCTCTTACTGGACTGTTGGATCCAGATCCAGACCATATTGACTTGCCTACTTTTGGTTCAGTTTGGAAACATCGCCAGGTATGTGCAAAGTTACTTGTTACATTCATTATTTAGTTGACATAACCTATGCATGGAGCTAACAAATTATTATTCGCAGAGACGCTTTTCTCACAATCAGGTGAGGGGTTGCTACCCCGCACTGTCCGAGCAGTTTGACGTACTGCTAGCGAGTTCGGTGATGTGGGAGCCCTACGGTAATGAAGCTGTCACTGCTAGATTCCAGAGGGATGGGGACGCCGCACAAATGTCTTTACTATGCGCCAGGGACGAGCCGTATTGGCTCACAAAATCGAAGATCATCTTCGACATGCAGGTAGAGGAGATGAGCCTACATAGAGTAATGAGGCAGTTTGGTCTTCACCAGTTGGCTGATCCTCGTCCTACGGAGAGAGCCATTCCTTCAGTCGTACACACGTATGTTTCATTTACACATTACTTCCATATTAACATGATTTATTGACATGACACTAACCATGTTAAATGTTAGGTTGTCGAGGAAGGGAAGTAGCAAGACCGCCACGGGTTGGCTACATAGGGTTGGGGTGTACGTTCAAGAGTGGGACACCTTCTGACCGATCCGGGACTCGAGCAGCCGCGTTTGACATGGAAGAGTTCAACAGGTACTTGGATAGCTACATGAGCGCCACACGACTACGCATCACTCAGCAATCTCACCCAGAGGAGATGCCGGGCGCGGCTACTTGGGATAGTTATCCGAGCCAGTCGACTGTGGGCAGCAGACAACACGCGGTATGTTCTTCATCTAATGTACCTATTTATTACATAGTTTTCCATCGATATATGGCGAACCTTGTGGTGTCTCTTGCAGGCACAACTGTTAGTCGATCTTGAGACGGAGAGTGCTGAGTACATACGCTCTCTTTCGTCCGGACCCCTACTTATTCACCGGCAGGACCAGGAGACCTGGATGAGTCGCCTGGAGGAGAAGATACGGCGTATCTACGGGGTTATCACGTGCACCCTCCCTTCGGACATTGCTCACCACCCGGCACCACTGCGTCCTCCGCGGCACTCGACGCACCACCAGCAGCAGCATCCACCCTCGCCCCTACGACAGGCTCCCCGTCCACGGCTTACACCACAGACGGCTCCGAGACCTCCTCCCCTAGACCAGGCTGGAGGTTCGACGTGGCATCAGCAGTCTTCTTTCGACTGTTGGCAGCAGCAGCAGCCACCTTTGCATGATGGAGGTTCGTCGTGGCAGCACCAGCAGCAGGAGCCTTGGGGTCAACCTCCCATGCCAAACTACGGGTTTTACGCCACAGCCACTGTGGTATGTGTCTTACAAGATAAGCGTCGAGGCTCGGTTCATGTCAAGTTCTTACATACTTTGTTTTTATGTGCAGGAGCATTCGAATGCAGGTCTATGCAGCTGCTCGATCGTGCGGATCCGCTGGACCGATCAGACGTTGATCATAGCTTTTCGAGATTTCATGGCGCAGAGCGATTGGTGAACATTTTTCGAGACTCACTGACCCCACAGGGAGACTCGATCACGATGAGCACGGTGGTGATTCCTCCCCACAGTTCGCCGCCCCAGGAGTTCGGTTGGACGACGCCTCCTAAACCACCACCCGAGCGTCGCGGCAGACGACGTCGCTGAGACATATATTTATCTATGTATGAGACATATATTTATCTATGTATGAGACATGTCTATCTATGCATGAGACATCTACTTATGTATGAGACATATATCTACCTATATATGAGACATCATTCTATCATTTCACGATTTTTATTGCAACATAGTTCAACATAGCTTGCAACACAGTTCAACATAACTTGCGGTACATAAATAAGAGTCCTATCAATCCCTAGCATGATGCCTTTCCCTTTCCCTTCGATGATGCCTCGCCCTTTCCCTTGGACGATCCCTCGCACTTGCTCTTCTTGGCCTGCTCTTTTTTCTTCTCCTGCCTCTTGTCCCACTCAGCTCTCGCCTTGCTTCCAACGGGTGGCGGCATGAAGATATCATACTCATCTTCGCTCTCTTCTATGCAGGCCCTACGTGCCACAGCCTGCTTCGTCAAGTCAGCTTGACTCTTCTTGGCCTGCTCTTTCTTCTTCTCCTGCCTCTTGTCCCACTCAGCTCTTGCCTTGCTTCCAACGGGTGGAGGCATGAAGATATCATCCTCATCTTCGCTATCTTCTATCCAGGACCAAGGTGCATTAGCCACCTCCATCATGCGAGCTTCACTCTTGAAGGTGAGCTTGTCCCACCTTGCCTTGATCCTGAGAAGCTCTGCCGTGCACGATTTGGGGTCTTGGTTTCCACCCTCTTAGATAAAGTGACTTACCAAGTGTAACGAGAGCATCATGGTTCGATACCAACGTATCCCAGTCGGCTGGTTTATCGCCTATCTCAACAGTTCTAGCTATGAAGAAAAGCCCAATGGACATATCTACAGGCCAGGGAGACGCATCGGTCATAGTGGAGAGGAGTGGAGGGAAATGAGAGAGTAAGAGGAGGAAGAGAAGAACTGGTAAAGGATACATCTCGTTGCCCGGATTTATAGAGGCACCGAAGCGAATAGGCGGGAAAAAAGGCGGGAAGTAGTGGCGGGAAAAAAAAGGGCGGGAAGTAGTGGCGGGAACAAAGGGAGGGAAGTACTGGCAGGAAAAATCGGCGTGATGGCGGAAAAAATCGGCGCGAAGGATTGGCGAGAAAAACAACGGCAGAAGATTAGGGCTGCATTGATCATGCAAGATTTTGTTAGGGGCAGGACGATTAGGCAATCGGTCTAGGTTTGGCCGATTGCACTAATCGGCCTGGGCCAGACCGACTAGGACAATCGGCTTGCTCCTGGCCGACTGCATGTGTGAGGCAGGCCGACTGCATGGTGCCACATGCAGTCGGCCAGGGCCTGGCCGATTGGCCCAGTCGGCTTGCCCCTGGCCGACAAAGCACTAGATCTGGAATTTCGAAAAAACGCATAATAGAACTCAAATTAAATAATTAATTCGTATTATTTAAAAAAAATATGTTGTGTTTGCGAGGATCCGATGGATATTGAGATTATTATGTTGGTTTGATTAATGATTTTGTCTTTATGATTCTATCATGTCTGTGTTGTTTGTGATCTTGCATGCTCTCCGTTGTTAGTAGCTATCTTGGCCAAGTAGTTGCTAGTGACTCTAAGAGGGGGTATTTATGCTCGATAGTGGGTTCATGCCTCTAGTTTCCAAGGGAAGTGACAGAAATCTCTTCGTTTGTAGATGTGTTGTTGCTACTAGGGAGAAAACAACGTTGAAAGAACATGTTGGGCCCCCATGTGTGGTTTTGGTAATTAATGACAATCTTCATGGACTAAGTGTGTATTAAGTTATACTTGTAGGATTTGTCCATTGGTATCGCTTGGACATGTGTTGGCTTCAAGGTCGATGAAAATGCAAAGAAGATATGTTGTGCAAGCTCAATATGCGAGGTCGATAATGAGGAATTAAGAAAGGCGTTCCATCTTGAGAAGGGCAAGACCGTCTACATCGAGCTCAAGTGGAATGCTCAAGGCAAAGGTATAATCTTGATAGGTTTTCCCTTTTGCCGGTCTCTTGTTGTGTGTAGGAGACCGGGTTTAGGATAGATAACCTTACTATCAAGAGGGGCTCTCGAATGAGTAACTCGATCACATCGTTCGGAGAGAGCTCAAACCTTCACATATTTGCATCATCATATTTGGTTTCTATTTGGTCTTATCCATGTGAGGATTTAGAACTTGTGGTAATCTCCATAACAAGATCTTGTTCATCAAAATCGGATCTTCCGTTTACATCTTGTTGTGATTTTGATCTTGACGGCTTTCCGGTTTCTCACCAAGTGAGGTATCTCATATTATTATACTTGATACATTCTCACCAAGGAAGCACTTGTCGTCCTCTATCCAACACAATTGGAATCGGGTCAATCGGAGCTCCCAATCAAAAGTTATCGCAGATTGAATTTTGTCTGTTATTCGGTTTAAAAAGAAAAAAGAAGGGCCTTTTATTTTTCTGGGCCGACCGGTACTATCGCAGCCAGATGCAGTCGACCCAGTCAGCCATTGTGGCTTCCGGTCCCATCTTGGCTGGCCGGCCCTGCGGGTGGGCAGTACTCTTGACCGTCCGAGTTTATTTGCCTAGAAATCCCTAGCCCGTGCATTGCCGCTGCCTCGCTAGCTAGCTCCCGCATCTTTGGGCCCGCCGCGTTTACTCTCTGCAGCGATCACGCCCTTTGTCGCAAGCCTCGCGATTGGCCTTCTTCTTGGCTCGCCACTGGTCCCGCCTGCTGCTGCCCGCATGCTCTGGCTCTTCTGCCGTGCTGCACGATCGGACCAGCGCCGCTTCTAGCTGGTCCCACTCCCTGTGTGTCTGCCGCCCAGATCCGCTGCTTCGTTTTTTTCTGGGCACATGCGGTAGTACCGGTTTTGTCCGGTACTACCGGTCCAAACTGAAAAACGCCCCAACGGTCAGATTTTCTGGGGCCGCTATTTAAGCCCTTGCCCATTTTCAGTTTGGACTGCTCCTCTCTTATCTATTAGGCTAAACTTTGTCCACACTTGCTCTATATCTTGAAGTCTGCCTAATCTTTTCCCTCTGATGATTCTTGCCTATATTTGAGTGGAAGAGAGAGGAGATCTAGACCCACGTTTTGACCTAACCGATTCATCTCTTTGTGAGTGCATCTTTGGGGATCTAGATTTTGGGGGATTTTGTGTCTCTCTTTGATTCATCCTCTCTTGTTCCCCCAATAGCTTTAGTAGCTTTGTTGGAACTTGAGAGTGAGGGATTTGAGCACCTTTGTGGTGTTCTTGCCATTTGCATTTGGTGCATCGGTTTGAGTTCTCCTCGGAGGATTTGGTTTGAGTTACTCATTGGAGCTTGTCCCTCTTGGGTTCTTGGAACCCTAGACGGTTTTATGGCCTTGGTGGCATTGTGGCCTTTTGTGGCATTTGTTGGGATCCTCCAATTAAGTTGTGGAGAAGTGACCCAACCTTGTGAGAGGTTCCGGTTGCCACTGACAAGTGCATCGATAGTGGAAGCGTGGATCGATCCCATTGGGGTGAGATTCACCGGAGAATAAGGGAGGCCTTTTGTGGCGTTGGTGGTTTGATACCACCCCCTCTCCAAACGAGACGTACTCCATGTTGGGAGGAACTCGGTAAAATATCGGTGTCCCCGCGTGCCTCGGTTATCTCTATACCCGAGCTCTTTACTTATGCACTTTACATTGTGATAGCCTTCGTGCTTGAAGTACTATATATCTTGCTATCACTTTGTTGCTTGTATTGCTTAGCATAAGTTGTTGGTGCACATAGCTGAACGTTAGTTGTTCTAGGTTGTGCTTAACAAAGTAAACACTAGTTTTATTCCTCCTTTGTTGAGTCACTCTAGGAAAAGTTTTAATCGCCTATTCACCCCCCCTCTAGGCGACATTCGTATCCTTTCAAACGGTATCTTGTTCATGGAACATGTGGACTGTTTACCTTACACACTTTTCTTAAAGCTGTTGTCTATTGCTTGCAACTTAATACTGGAGGGGGTTCGGATGATAACTTGAAGGTGGACTTCTAGTCATAGATGCAGTTGGATGGCGGTCTATGTATATTGTTGTATTGCCCAATCAATCTTATAGGATCTTTCTGACTAGTAATTGCATTGTTATGCCTTGCTCAGTTCCTGTCAATTGCCCTGCTGTAATTTGTTTACCCTTCATGCCATGTTGTTTATCTAAGGAGAGCACCTCTAGTGAACTATGGACCCCGGTCCAATCTTTACCATTGATACATCTTCCACTGTTACTTGTTTACTTCCTGCAAACCATTACCTTCCACACCATACATTTAATCCTTTGTTACAGCAAATCGGTGAGCTTGAAAACCTCACTATTTGTTGGGGCAAAGTCTTGAGTTTGTATTGTGCAGGTCTCCACGTTGTTTGCAACACCTGTGTGACGTTTCCTTCCTCCTTCTGGTTCGATAACCTCGGTCTCAACTAAGGGAAAACTTGCTGCTTGCTCTTCACACCATGCGCTTGGGGTTACCAACAAAGTGCCACATCGAGTGCCATCAAGTCTTTCTAGGGCCGTTGCCGGGGAGGCTAAGGACGTCTTCACTAGGGGAGTCCTTCACTTCCTTTCTCTTTACTTTGTTTTTAGTTTGCTCTGTTTCTTTTGCTTGATTTTGTTTGCCTCTTTTCAAAAACTCCAAAAAAATTAGTTTAGTTTGGTTTGCTTTCTTTATTCAAAAACACAAAAAAATTAGTTCCTGCTCTAGTTGTTGGACTGTTATTGCCTTGCTTGGTCATGCTTTCTATCGATGGATGGTTTCTTAGAAACTAGTTCTTATTGGCAAGGTGGGTTCACGGAAGAACAAAAGTATTATTATAAGGAACACCGCTTGTCACAAAAGGGGGAAACACCTATGGGAACAAATTAATAGGTTGAATACAATTGCTAGAGACGTCTTCTCTACTTATAATGTTACCTATTGCTTTGATAAAGCTTGCTACTGCAGGAGGTATAAAAACCTACCCTTTCAATGCGAGTATAATGATAATGTTACCATATCTTCTTATGTTAAAGGAAATTACGAATTTTATGATTTGGAACAAATTGAAGAATTTATTGCCTTCAAGGGTGCATTTGAACTTGCCAGTTTTCTTAAAAATACTGATGATGCACCTTATGAATGTGAGGTTTATGAGATACTTAAATTTTGCTTTGATAATTACATGGAAGAAAATAGCTATATTCTTGAATATTTTAGTAGGCGTTTTCCACAATTGGAAGAGACTAATGCCTTCCAGGAGCTTATGGAAGAAGAAATTGTTGAAACTGGAAGCTCATTAGATGAAAAAGAGGGGGAGAGTGATGAACAAAAGGAGGACTAATGGATTATCTACCCATGCCTACCTTCTAATGAGAGTAACTCTTTATCCCTTATATTATTTGGTTGTCCCCCATGCTTACCAAAGGAGGATGAATGTTATGTTCCTGTGGATCCTTTTGAAATATCTACTTCGGGTAAAACCTGTGAAGGTTTTAATCCCACTATTTTTGAGCTTGATAGAAATTATGTGTCTGTAGATCATGAAAAGCATGCTTTATGTGAGAGCTATATTATTGAGTTTATTCATAATGCTAGTGAAAATTATTATGAGAGAGGAAAGTATGGTAGTAGAAGTTTTCATGGTACTGAAACACCTCTCTATGTGCTGAAAGTTTTGAAGTTGCTCTTGTTTCATATTCCTATGCCTGTCACTTTGTTCTTTGTGAATTTATTTCCATACAAGATTCCTATGCATTGGAAGTGGGTTATACTTAAATGTGTTTTGAATTTGCTTCTTGATGCTCTCTTTGACTTCAATTCACAATTCTTATGTGAGCATCTTTTCAAGCTTTCATGCCTAACTTAAAGGCGTTAAAGAAAAGTACTTGTTGGGACTAGGTCATAGACCTGTTCCACTGCCTCAGGCGATCTATCCTGCTCCAGAAGGGTCTTGGCGACGACGAGGTTAAGGAGAGGGGTGGGCATCACCTGCTTGCCTTCACGATCAATGTATGGCTTGGCCTGTGCCAGCTTCGAGGGAGCCCATCCTAGGTTGCGCCGTACACCAGGATCGTTGATGACGCGAGCCGGAGCTTTCTTAGCCTTCTGCTGCTGCAGTAAGGTCTTGTACTCATCCTCCATTGCTCTAGCTTTCTCTATGGACTTCTGCGCGTTGACCAGATCTCGATCTAGTTTAGCGCCTTGCTCCGCGATGGCTTGCGCTTCCTCCAGTAGCTGCTGGCGCTTCTCGTTAAGCTGGGTCACGTTCCGGATATGAGCAACAGTTAGTGGCTCGACGAGGAGATTGCCGTACATCACTCTATCAGCTGGAGTAACTTGGGCTGCTGTAGACGTAGATGCTGGAGGTGGCAAGTTTGCGGTGTTGTTGTTGCTCGGGCTGGTGCCGAGTTCCTGCGGCTGCTGCACTGGGTTAGGCGGAGGAGGCATGACTTTTGCGCGATCATCGTTAGCAGCAATAAGTGGCCCCTTCCCCTTTTCCAGTGCCGTAGGCGAAGCTCATCCGGGTTGTTCTTCATCCATCGCCGTCCCAATGGTGATGAACACCCCTCGAGACGTGACAGTGTTGTTGGCTTGCTCGTCGCGCGAGTACTCATCCTCCATCTCCTGCATAGCGGAGTCTAGCTCTTCTGGACTGAAGTCTATCTCCTCTGAATCTGCACTGAAATTAGCATAAAGCGCGTCAATGACAGAGTTGGAGGGTGCCAGGACTTCCTCGATCACGGGTGGTGGAGGTGCAACGGCCTCGACGATGACTGGAGGTGTTGGTGCTTCTGCGATGTTGGTGGCGGGAGGCGGCAGGAGGCGGTGGCAGCGGCTGCTGAATCAGAGGTTCTCCATCTCTGAGCGCAAGCTCCGTCTGGGCTGCTACGTCAGCTGCCGCATAGCTGTTGACGGTGCTCACCATATCTTTGAGGGTAAGGCGTCCTGTTGCCTGCTGCCATCTTAAAGAATGTCGGAGAAGCGTGCCACGGTCCAGTCCTTCCACGAAGTGATACAAAGCGTTATCATCGGGGTAGTGGGCCAGATCGGCTCATATACGGAGCCACCTGGCCAGGTAATCGTGGGGATTTTCGCCCTCTCTCTGGACGCAGCGCGCCAGATCGAAGATGGTAACCACGCCGACGAACTTGGATCTGTGTTGTCCAGACGCACAGACGAAGCCGGCGGATTTGCAGTGATCTTCCACCTTTATATCCTGCACAGGGGCATTTGGGTGGGCCTTGAATTTTTCCGATCTTTGCCGGCAACCTCCGAGGAGAGATTCGACATTGATCCTTCCGCGAACGTATCCTACCCGTAGGCGGTCCGTGCGGGCCTTGGTGCTTTCCGATCTTTGCCGGCAAACTCCAAAGAGAGATCCGACATCGATCCTTCCGCGAACGTATCCAGCCCGTAGGCGGTCCGTGCGGGTCTTGATGCTCCTCCGACTCCCAGAGAACTAGTGCCTGAGTCGGTTTCGCCGATGAAGAGGTGGATGTCTCCGATAGGAACGATCGAACACCGCATAGGGTTCGTCTTCGCCGAGATCCAGAACTTGTCAGGAGGGACGATCGGAACATTTCCGGAGAAGAGAACGCGACCGATGGCTACGGTTTCACCGATTCCCGCGAAGATCTTGGTCCTCGCCCGCTGAAGAGCCTGAAGCGCCTCTTGCCCCACGGTGGGCGCCAACTGTCGTGGTATTGCCGACGAGTACACCATGGAGGGGTCCTCACAGTGCGTGTTTAGAGACATGGGGTAAGGCAGACGGTTTGCTAAGTGCAGTAACACGGCTTACCAGTTGAGATCCCACAACGGTGGCGGAATCCTACTCCTGCTATAAATCACTATAAGGGCAATGCACCGAGTTACAGGGATTGGTTCGCTGTGCGAGGTGCGTCGTAGTCAACACTAGGTTGTTTGAAGTTATCTATGATCGTGCCCTAAAGGCTCCCATAGGTCCGACTTATATAGTCGCCAGGTCCTAGGGTTACAGGAAAAAGTCCTAGCCGGACAGGTTACAGAGTCCTACACCGTCTATTACTAGTCTTATGTATCTTGCACTCCAAGGCTCCGGGTACGTTGGTGACTCGACCGTAGCCTTCCTTTATCCGGCATGGGCCTCCCTTTTGGATCCATCTAACTGGTCCGCCCAGCAGGCCATAGGCCATGCTACCGACTATGGGTCACCCGGGTTATCCGAATGAGTGACATGCTATGAGGATACCCATATAGCATATCCCCAACATAACCCAAGAGTTTCCTTGAGTCTTGGAATTTATTACTGCAGTAATTACCTCTTCTTATACTTTTTGTTTGCTTTTTGTGCCAAAAATGACCTCTAATGAGAGGGAAGTAAGATTTGGGGAGTTGCTGTCCCGAAACAGATTTTTGTCCTCTACCAAAAAAATTTGTGAGGAGGCTCTGTAACTCGGATTGAGCTCAAAATTTATGAGTAAATCCCCCAGTATGTTAGCTAACGTTCGTTAGTTCAACACTTTTTGATTTGAGCAATATAAGATGTTCTAAAAAATCTGTTTCTATATGTTGGTATGTTTTGACAGATTTCTGCCATTATTTGCATTTGCTTCTTATTGATCCCTTTTTGAGTTCTCTTCAGATAAATTGAGATTTTTTAAGGAGTTACTACAGTAGCTTGTGTTTTTAGTGAAAATACTTGCTGTTTCAAAGCTTTGCCAGAGGTCTAATATCTTTTGAATACACTAATGTTGCTAATGAAGATTGTGTGAAGTTTTGTATGAAGGAAAAATTTCAGGTGTAGAGAGAGAATGATGCAATGAGATGAAGAATGGACAAAATCTCAAGCTTGGGTATGCCACCATGGTGTCACACCAAGAAATATCCAAGAGGTACAAGCGTCAAAGCTTTGGGATGCCCAAGGCATCCCCTTCTTCATCAATAAAAAGCTCAGGTCTGTCTAGACACTTCGATTTTATTGTTTCATGCATAATTGTGTTGTTCTTGGAGCGTCTTAGTTTTCATTTGATTTTCTTAGGTTGTTTAGTTTGCTTGAATAAAGTAGTTTGGACCCCGTTCTCGCTGTGTTATTTTGCAAATAAGTTTGCTTGGTGTTTGGAAAGGAGTAGTAAGTTCTTGCTTGAAGTGCAAGAGGAGTTTGCATTGACTATGACTTAGAATTTAGCATGACATGCTAGGTGTTGTTTTAGCATTATGCTTAGTGATTATTGCTGTAGCATGTCTTGTTCCAAACAATTGGGATTGCTTAGTGTGCCTTGAAGAAATTATGCGTTGTTTTAGCATGCAAAAGCATACTATTGTGGTATTCTCCTTTGATGCTTTGCTTGGGTTGACTTGGCACATGATCACACCATG
The DNA here is from genome assembly GCA_030063025.1 of Avena longiglumis. NCBI lineage: Eukaryota > Viridiplantae > Streptophyta > Magnoliopsida > Poales > Poaceae > Avena > Avena longiglumis. The sequence goes on along the minus strand of CP125973.1, from coordinate 440,332,958 downwards.
TTATGACTCTCACAAGTCACCATTAGCCTCTATGATCATTTAGTCCTTGACTTGTAGTACCACTCTTTGCTTTGATTAGTATGCTTTGTTGCACTACATGATTTTGACTATTATTGCTCTCTTAGTTGGTTGCTCCCCATCTTTTGATAGCATCCACTTGTATGAGTAATTTATACTCATGCCTCCAACTCCCAAAAAACCAAGTTTCCAAAGTGTCCACTATAAACTCCTATGCATGGTGTGTTACACCATTCCAAGTATATTCTTGTTTTCAACTATCTTCCAATTTAAAACTATTTTGTTATGTGGAAACTTAGTGATTAAAGCCCTCACGAACTTGATGGGACACTTTATTCCTTGCTCCTAATAAACTTGAACCATTGTGACAACTTTGTTGTATATGATTGCACTTATAAGTTGGAATTAGCAGAACCTGCTGTCACGGGGAACGTTTTCAACATTGCACTTGTACCTTGTTGTACTTAGTTGATATCATGATTGTCGATGGATGTCACCGGTGTGAAATAAAGAGGGAACTTGTAAGTCCATGGAGTTTGTATCATGTGTTAGAGAAACTCCTGGGCCGCTAGCCTAATCCATGCCTAATCATGGTGGAAACTTGCAGCATCACCATAATGAGCTATCTATGAAGCATCCTCAATAAAAATCTATGCATATGGTAAATAAAAAGATTGCTGAGATGCTCTTTGTCTGCTTGCCTTGTCATTTTGGTTATGGGAAAGCTCCTGTACCATGTGCAAGGGGTACCCCGTTGGCGGTTCTCAAAGATATGTAAATACTTACAGTGATAAGAACTTACCTGGACCCAAAGTTAAGTATGCATGAGGTGTGACCCTCGTATTCAAGGGACATGAGATTGCCAACTTATACTTCGTCAAGCATATACTCCAACTTTGCCACTTTAACTTTAACCACTTCAAGATGCTTATGATAGGGGCAATGAGGGCTAAAAGCTAACAAGTACCATAATCTTTGGAAGATCTTTTTGAAACTTGTAATCCCTGCTTCCTTTACAAAAAGGCCTTTCTTCCACCACTATCGAGTCTCCACCTTCTACCTTTAGGCACTATTAAGAGAGCATAGTTGTCATTCTGTGTGCAGTGTTCCAAAGCTTATTTAATTGATGCATATTGTGTTATTACTTGCTCTTGTGCTACTTGTTTCTAGTCACCCTTGTGAACTTTGCAGGTGTCCTATGCATTTTATTGCTACTCTATGAGGGACAAGATGATTGCCACTATGCTATGTTTTCTACATGTGAAACAAACAAACGTTTTTCAATGCATGTTATTTATGATCTTTGTTTGTAGCTTGTCATGTTGCATGCATAGGTACTATGCACTATTGTTAGAACTCCATCTTTCATGCACATGTTTAGAGTTCTTTGATCCCAACTTTCAATGCTTGCAAATGGTTGGATCTTTATTGTGAGGGTGCATGTCACCTCAAATTTTTTTCTGTTTATCACTTACCTACTCGAGGACGAGCAGGAGTTAAGCTTGGGGATGTTGATATGTTGGAAACGTATCTATAGTTTTTGATGCTCCATGCTTGTTTAGTATCTACTTTGCTTTGCTTGCCTACACTTTGAGCTGCTTTTTACATGTTTTCTGGTACTAACCTATTAACAAGTTGCAACAGTGCTAGATGCCTGTTTTTGTTGTTTTTGGTTTCAGAAAAGTTAGTAAAGAAATATTCTCGGAATTGGACGGGACAAAGGACAAAGTCAATTACTTTCCGTGGGGAACAAGAAGTCTAGAGGAGAGCCGGAGGGATGGCCAGAGGGGCCAGACCCACCCAAGGCGCGGGTGGGCCCCACCCCGCGCCTGACTAGGGTTTGGTTGCCCTGGCGGCCGCCTCGGTCTCCCCTTCGCCTATAAGAGGCCCCCGATGTAGAAACCCTAGAGACCCGATCAGAAATCCATGAAACCATCTGTAGCTGCCGCCACCATCGTCCCTAGATCGGGGGGATCTGAAGTTCTTCCCGGCACCCTGCTGGAGGGGAGATCATCCTGGAGGCCTTCTCTTCGGTATTATGCGTGAGTAGTTCCACCTTGGACTATGGGTCCATGTAGTAGCTAGATGGTTGTATCTCCTCCTTTGTGCTTTCATGTATAGATCTTGTGAGCTCCGTTCATGATCAAGATCTAATCTATTTGTAATCATGCATGTTGTGTTTGCAGGGATCCGATGGATATTGAGATTATTATGTTGGTTTGATTAATGGTTTTGTATTTATGATTCTATCATGTCTGTGTTGTTTGTCATCTTGCATGATCTCCGTTGTTAGTAGCTATCTTGGCTAAGTAGTTGCTAGTGACTCCAAGAGGGGGTATTTATGCTCGATAGTGGGTTCATGCCTCTAGTTTACAAGGGAAGTGGCATAAATCTCTTCGGTTGTAGATGTGATGTTGCTACTAGGGACAAAACAACGGTCTCTTGTTCATGGAACATGTGGACTGTTTACCTTACACACTTTGCTTAAAGCAGTTGTCTGTTGCTTGCAACTTAATACTGGAGGGGGTTCAGATGATAACCTGAAGGTGGACTTCTAGTCACAAATGCAGTTGGATGGCGGTCTATGTATATTGTTGTATTGCCCAATCAACCTCATAGGATATTTCTGACTAGTAATTGCATTGTTATGCCTTGCTCAGTTCCTGTCAATTGCCCTGCTGTAATTTGTTTACCCTTCATGCCATGTTGTTTATCTAAGGAGAGAACCTCTAGTGAACTATGGACCCCGGTCCAATCTTTACCATTGATACATCTTCCACTGTTACTTGTTTACTTGCTGCAAACCATTACCTTCCACACCATACGTTTAATCCTTTGTTACAGCAAACCGGTGAGCTTGACAACCTCACTGTTTGTTGGGGCAAAGTATTGAGTTTGTGTTGTGCAGGTCTCCACGTTGTTTGCAACACCTGTGTGACGTTTCCTTCCTCCTTATGGTTCGATAACCTCGGTCTCAACTGAGGGAAAACTTGCTTCTTGCTCTTCACACCCTGCGCTTGGGGTTACCAACAAAGTGCCACGTCGAGCGCCATCATTACACCTGTTAGCTCACCTGAGTCTGGAGAAAGTTATGATATTAATGATGGTTACATTGAGTTCACTAATGAATTTGTTGAAGAGTGTAGAAACACACATGGTACTAGTGCTATTGAGAGTCTCCTTGCTAGATGTACTATTATGCCTAAACTGTCCTCTGATCCTAAGTTTGCCACCTCTCCCATAGATATTAAAGATAAAGATTATGATTTCTCTCTTGATTTGTCCTACTTGGACATTGTTGAGAAAGAACCTTTTTGTGGGACTAAAAGTGAGAGTGTTGTGGCTCATATGAATGAGCTTTCTACTATGAGTGCTTTATTCTCTGATGATTTTAAGATGCGCAAGTACTTTGTTAGTAAGATCTTCCCTTTTTCACTAAAAGGAGAAGCTAGGGCTTGGTTTAATAGACTACCTCCTGGTTCCATTGATAGCCCTGATTGCTTGATTGCTTCTTTCTTTCAGAAATATTTTTCTCCCAGTGCTAGACATGCTGCTTTGTAGAGACTTTTTGATTTTAAACAGGGAGAAGAAGAGAAATTGCCTGAGTCATGGACAAGGTTTTGTGCCTTGATTCATGCACATCCTGGATGTCCATTGCCTAAGAATGAGCTTCTTGATATTTATTATAATGGAATAACTAATGATTCTAGGACATACCTAGGTAGATTTGCTGATTGTGTTTTTAGGAAAAGAACTCCTACAGATGCTGAAGAATTAATGGCTAAGATAAGAAAGAATTATGATGATTGGACTTCAACTGAGCTAAATACACATAATCCTATTACTCCTAAACCAATTGTGCCTGAACCAGTTCCAACACCAACACCAAAGAAGAGGGGATTTATTGCATTAAATGATGAAGTGATGAAGGAAGCTAAGAAATGTCTAAAGGAGAAAGGTATTAGAGCTGAAGATTTAAAGAATCTACCTCCTATAGAAGAATTATGTAAGCCAATTCCCCACTCATCTACTATTGAGGTACACTCTATCCACTTTAATGAAGGTGATATTCCTTATGGTAAGCCTCCTGATCAATGCTTAGAGGAACTTGACACATTTATTGTTAAACAAGGTGATTTTAATATACAAGTTTAGAATCATTTATTGGAAAACTCTAGAGCTATCCATGAGTTGAAAGATATTGTGGAAAGAACTTCTAATGATATTAAAATTCTTTGTAAACACTTTCAAATGGTTCAAACCCAACTTGATCAACTTGCTAAGGTACAAAAGGATATGCTAGTTAATGCCTCAGGAAATAAACATGCTTATGGAATTAGAACTAGGAGTGGTATAGCTACTCAAGATCCTTTATATCCTGAAGGACACCCTCAAAGAATTGAGCAGGACTCTCAGCAAGGTGAGATTAGTGGTAGTTCTCGTAAGAGAAAGAAAAAGAAACATAAGATAGTTGAGGAACCACTTGAACCTGCTGTAGATCCTAATAGTATATCTGTCTCTGATGCTGAAACTGAGAGTGGTAATAATAATAATGCTCCTGATAAGGAGGAAGTTGAGGAAGAACCTGATAAGCACACTAAGAACACTAGGTACACTAAGGAAGATTTTATTGCTAATAAACATGGTAAAGAGAGAGAACCTTGGGTGCAGAAACCTATGCCTTTTCCAGGTAAGAAACACAAGTCAAAGGTGGAAGAACACTATAACAAGTTTTGTGAGTGGATGAAACCTTTATCTTTGCAAATTCCTTTGACTGATGCTATTAAGTTCCCTCCTTATTCAAAGTATATGAAGGATATTGTCTCTAATAAAAGGAAGATTCCTAATGAGGAGATTTCTACTTTGCTTGCTAATTACTCCTTCAATGGTAAGGTTCCAAAGAAACTTGGTAATCCAGGTATACCAACTATTCCTTGCTCTATTAAGAACAATTATGTTAGAACTACTTTATGTGATTTGGGAGCTAGAGTTAGTGTTATGCCTTTTTCTCTCTACAAGAGACTCTAGCTACAAAAGTTAATACCAACTGATATATCTTTGCAAATGGGTGATAAGTCCACTACTATTCTTGTTGGTATATGTGAGGATGTTCTTGTTCAAGTGGCTCATAATTGACTGGTTTTGACTGATTTTGTTGTGATTGAAATGCCTGAAGATGATAATATGTCTATTATTCTTGGAAGACCTTTTCTTAATACTGCAGGTGCTATCATTAATTGTAATCAAGGAAAAGCAACATTCAATATTAATGACAAAGAGCATACTATTTATTTCCCCAAGAAGGTTGTTAGAAGCTATTGCCTGAATTCCATTGAAAATATTGAGAGCATTAAGGTTGGAGAAATATATTGTCCCATTCCACAGGAAAATTTTGAAACTATTATGACTGGGACCATTGCTATCAAGTATGAGGTAACATAATCACCTTGTGGAATGCAAAGTTTTGTTTCATATAAGATTGTTTTGGTAACAAGAGTTGATCAACCTTGTTAACAAAGGAGTTTTATGAACATAATAATGTTTCCACTATGGTTGTACTTGCTTCCTTTTACTTTTCTCCTTCCTAGTCTTTGCCTTTCTTTTGCTAGCTTTGGTTTTGCTAGTTGTCTGCTTGTTAGTTTGCCTTAGAGATCATGTAGTTTGGCTTTTGGTTGGCTTTTGCTTCTTCTGAAAAACTGTTTCTGCGAGAAAATCAATTTTCATATCTTGAAATTTGGCCAAAAATAAAGTTTCCCGAAAAATCCCAGAAAATTCAAAATAATTTTTTCCTCGAAAAAGGGGCAGAGGGACACCTAAAGTGACCCAGGGGGCCACCCTAGGCCACCACACCCATGGTAGGCGTGGCCTACCAGTGGGCGGCTCCTGGGGGGTCTGGCCCACCTGGGCCCCTCCAGACTACCTCCTCAAAGCCATCTTCTTTCTCTCTCCTGAAAAACACCAGAAAACTTGCTCAAGCTCGAGTTCTTGCTGTTCCTGCTCGCGATTTTCGATCTCCTTGCTCATCCCATCTTTGCTGCTGATTTTTGGAGGGATTTCTCCTTGGTATGTGCCTCCTCCACTTGTCCAATTAGATTTGTGATTGGTATCTTGTATCTTGAGTATTTTACTGCTATAGGTGATAGGTTGTTTGAGCTTGCATGCTTGTTCTATGCTTAGAAACTTTATTTTGATGCATGTGTAGTCCTCTAGCAAGTTCCTATAGTAGTTGCTCATCATTTATCAACTTAGAAATCACTTGGTTTGATGTTTGTCTAAAAATTTCAGAATAGAGTGGTCATGGATAACCACACATTTGGAGAGATATTTGAGGGTGATGCACCTAGAATGGCAAGGCTTCCAAGATCATCCACCAGTGTCAGGCCCTCATACAATGAGGATCTCAACACTCCGCGATTTGGTGACGAGGGGGATGATGGGGATGTGCATCCCTCCGCCTTTCCTTGCCAAACCTTCTTGCGGGCTACTAGGATTCTTGATGATTTTATGACCTTGGTGCGGAGGGCTGGTATAACAAGTCTTATGCAGGATGAGAGCATGCAATATGCTACGCTCAGCAAAACCTTTGTGGAGAGTTTCTCCTTTACTAACAGCTTATTCCATCCAGATGTTTCTTTCAAAGTTTATGGCAGGTCTTACCATATGACTTTGAAGAAATTTTGTGAAGCTCTAGGACTTGGTACAACTGGGTCAGCAAAGAAGATCCAAGCTCAACCCGCTGATTTGTTGGAGCTTTATCGCGGAATAACCAACAATGATAACCGCAGAGCTCAACGGGGAAAGATAAGAAACATTCAGCTTCCAGCCATCAGGTACTTCACTTATTATCTTGCCACTAGTGTTCTTGGTAGGGAGAACACTGGTAATATTTCTAGTTATCATTTGGCTTTCTTAGCTACTGCGCTCAACAATGAAATCAAGTATAATTTGGTTCTCTCATTGCTCGTCGCTTAACAACTAAGGGATCCATTTATGGTGGAGTTATTGCTATGCGTGTTGCTGCCTCCTTGGACATTGCTGTTGATCCAAATGATACAATTTTGGCCCCTCGGAGGCTTGATCTTGCTTCCATGAAGGCACACCATTTTGTCACTAATGGCTCTACCCTTGAGAACTTGGTCTATAAAATGTTGTTTATTGACGGGGAAGAGAGAGAGAGAGATCCCTCTCCCCCAAACCACTTTGTTCAGTATTTCTCAGGGACCTTTGTCATGCTCCAAGGAGGAGATGGATGATATGCTGCGCTCTCTTTCCTTCCATGGGCATTATCAGGAGGAAGCGTCCTCTTACGACCCCATGGTACACTACACAGGGGAGTCCTCGAGCTCGTACCAGGACGGGGGAGCCTCCTCGTCATACTACGGAGGTGCACCTACTTGGGCACCATGGGATTGAGCCCCACTTAGGCCAAAAGCCTAAGCTTGGGGGGAGGTATACCGACATCACACTCATCTACATATCATGTTCGGTCGGTTCTTTGTATATCCATTGTTTCTCTTTCTTTTTGGTTCTTGTTGCTTCTTTCTCCAAAACACAAAAATACCAAAAATATTTTCGTTGTTTCTCTTGGTTTGTTTCTTTGTTTCTTTGCTTTGGTTTGCCTTAAAATAAAAATCCAAAAAGATTTTTCTTTGCTTGGTTTGTTTTTGCTTTGCTTGTTTTTTCTTTGTTGGCTTCTTTAAAAAATCGAAAACACCAAAAATATCTATTGTTCTTCTTTGGTTTTGTGAGTTCTTTGCAGGGTGTAGCCGTCCTCAGTGGATTTTGGGTTTCATGTTATTATTCGAGTCACACAAGTGAAGGGCAATAATGAATATTAAGACAACTTGAGGAGTGGTAAGAGGCTGGTAATGAACTCTATTTGTTTCATTTTTGTACATATACTCATCATTGTGAGCATGCTTAGTCTGCTCATGGTAAGGAGTGTGTTACTGATGGATGCTTAGTAGTTCTTGCTTGTCTATGATTAGCTCCAGCTTGCTAATAGTTTGTAGCATGTCATATGAATGTTTGCTTGCATTGTTTTATTCATATTTTGGTATTAAATTGTGGTATCCTCCTCTGGAAGTTTCATGTGAATCGACTTGGCACATGCTCACGCATTCATATGACTAATCGATAGTCAGTAAGTCTCGATGATTTATTTTGCCTCAGAGTTCTTGTATCACTTTCATGCCATAATTAGTCCTGTTTTGTTGCAAGCATGATTATGATAATTATTGCTCTCTCGTTTGTCGCTCCCTCTCTTTTGCTAGCCTTCACTTGTACTGAGCATGAGCTCTACCTGTGTTTCCAACTCCCCAAAACCAATATTGCCAGCTGTGTCCACCATACCTACCTATTAGCATCGTTTGCTATTTCAGTGCATATTCAATGTGCCTTGTTTTCTTCCAAATAAAATGTTTGCCTGTTTTGAGAAAGTTAGTTAGTAAAGCTCTCACGAATTTGATGGCACACTTTATTCCTTGCGCTTAATAATCCTGAACCATTGTGACTTGTCCATGAAAGTTATATGCTTGCAAATTATATGCTGGGATTCAGCAGAACCGTGCTGTCACGAGGAATGCTTTCAACACTTTTTGGATAATCCTATCCAGTTAATACTTTGCTCTTTTGTTTACGGATGCCGACGATGTAAAATAAAAGGGGAGCTTGTGAGTTCATGGAGTCTATACATTGTGCTAGAGTGTAGTGACCCCGGATCAAGTAAGATCCTAAGTCCCTGTGATTAACATGCTAGTCCCTGGATCAATAGCTAGCACTCACAGTCGATGAAATATCATGTAAAACACAAAGTCTTTATTACACGAAGAATCTAGAGTATGAATTTATTACAAATTTGCTTAGCATTAAGCTAGCTCAAATAACAGCGAAAACATAAAAGCAGCTTGAGTCCATCAACGCCCCAGGATTGTCGAGTGTAGACACGCGATCCCTACGCACCTTTCAATCTTCGGATTCTGCACATAAGACGTGCAGCCAACAAGTTGGGTCAATACTTTGAATGTATTGGCAAATTACACCAAGGAGAGAAAATACTATCTCTACATGCAAGGCTAGTTTAGGCTGTAGATTTCATTTTCTCAAAGCTAGTTTTCTTAAGTAGAGAGAAGAAGAGAAAATTTTCCTACTTTGTAAACAATTGCTTAGATAAAATAAGGTCGAGCGGCACACGAGGATATTACGCACCAAGTGTCCGAACAACCAAACACTTGGATATTACGCACCAAGTGACACTTGGATATTACGCACCAAGTGACACTTGGATATTACACACCAAGTTCCCAAAATCCCACCCATTGGCGATATTACTCACTCCATGGGGTTTTAAAACTTTGTTTAGAAAAGAGAGAGGAAGATCCTTCTGAGGCTCCATCCTTCAGACGCTCATTGTTGTTCTGTTACCGTGAACACGGCTGATCGATCAGATTGCAATACTCTTGAAAGTTTGTGCACTTTACCCACAATCCACGATCAAGTCCTTTTTACAAACAAGACCATGGCGAGGCTTTCCCTTAGTAGCCCCTCTACCTTCTGGATCCAACCGTGCCAAGAACCTCCAAATGTTGGTACCCAGGTGAGGTTTCCCACTAAGTACTAGGCCAAGACAGAGCCCATAATGTATTGTGGTTGCACTGGAAGCTTCTGAATTCTGAAACATGGCAGACTTCTTTGATTCCTGGGCGGCCGTCCTCCACCAAAATCTCACTTGTTGACCCGACAACCATTCCGACCAGAATAAGACTTAGTTTTATTCTGAAGTGGATTTGAGAAGAAAAGTTTGCTCTAGAGAGCCTTTATACTTAGAAAAATTCTTTGTCTTTCGAACCCCCCAACGGTACTTTGTATATATAGCATAACAAGCAATACTTAGCAAAAACAGGGGAACCTATTAGGAGGGTAAATCCTAAGTATAGAGCTACTCATGGCATACTACAAAAACATCGCACTTGCAAAATAATACTAAGGAAAATTCTACCAGAACATCCTACAAATGCATACTACATAATTTTGAAGATCACATGCATAGAATCAAAACTGGTACAAAAGTTACGAACAAGTGGTGTAACTTGCCTTGATCCGAGCAACACTCTACACAATAGCACTCCTTAGCGCACTCTGAACAATCTATCGAATCACAAACATAGATCTGATCACAACTTGCTCAAAACATGTCACAGAGATAATCATGCATGCAACATGGTATTTTATGCAAGATTGGTTCTTCTAAATTGACCAAGGTAGCATGATTGAGTTGCAATAGTGTTAAGGGTGTTACTAGGATTGATTTCCCATAGGTTTAGATCTATTTGGGTCACTAATACAATTCATAGGGTTAAAAGGAGATCCAACCATCTAATTAGCCCCAAATTAGATCTAATGATCTTAAGCAAGGTTTCATAATTTTGTCCAGTAGGTATTACGGAAACAAAGTCAACACAACAAGAATCAACTAAAACAGAGTCCTAACTATTTTTCTATGAATTAAATATTCCAATCTAATGATTAAATTCTACACCTAAAGCCCTACTGTAAACTTGGAATTTTATTGCAGATATGTGTTCTACATAAAATTATGAATCCAACGGTATATTATAAGCTAAATTTGGCCAAGTATTTATTTTTATATGATTTTCGCAAGTTTTAAATCAATTCAGCCAAACAGATCTAATCTTAAATTCAAAACTTGCCAAGTGGCAGATGCTGGTTGGTCCAGCTAGACAAGGCGGTGGCGACGCAGCGTGCTGGCGCGGCTTGCCACGCGGCAGCGCGGGATTTGTCGGTACCCCTTCGATCGACCTTCTAATCCTAACCGTCGAGCCTAGATCTAACGGCTAAGAGTAAGGACGAGCTCACCTCTCTGGCTGGCGGCGGCGGCTGGCGGTGGTTGGGCGCTACGATGGTCAGCGTCGGCGTTCCTCGGTGAGGGTGAAGCAGTCGCGGATGATCGGCTCTTCCTCGCGGTCCCGCCCGTAGCCTCAGATTCAATCTTCTCTTCCCCGAGCGGTGGCGGTGGCTGCTCCTTCTCCGTAGCTCCGGCGAGCAATCCGTGGCGGTACGCTGCAGCATACAGAGGGAAAAACGGTGAGTCGATGTTGTCGATCGAGAGGTTCAAGCTAGGGAAGAAATCAGGGGGAGGGGGTTCCCCTGTTGTCGACTTCGACTTCATCGAGGCCAGTGATTCGAGCCCGCGGAATCAGAGGGAGGATAGGGTTCTGAGGGTTTTGGGGAACGGAGGAGAGGGCGCGCGGCTGGGTCTTTATATGCAGCCCGGGGGGAGTCCTGGCTGGACACGGAGAAGCGTGGCAGCAGACTACAGTTCGTCGGAGAGGAAAGGGGAGGGTGACAGGTGGGGTTCGGGTGTCGGTGGCGGAGGGGAAAGTGGGCTGGCGGTAGCTAGCTAAATGTCAGCGTGGTGTGGGTGGGCTGGCCCAGTTAGGTTAGGTCGATGCTTTTTTTTATTTAACCATTTTTTCAATTTCTGTTTTAGTAAAACTTAAATAACTTTTGCAAATAAAGTCCAAAAATATTGAAACCAACTTCTAAATTTTTGTAAAAAGAAGGTGGTCATCTTAGGACCATAGTTTAAAGTTTTACATAGTTTTTGGAAGGATCAAGCTTCACTACAACAATAATGCTTACATATATAAATCTTAAATAGGGTTTTGTTAGGTTTAGGTGTTAGGATTTTGTTGCAAATTTTTATTTGTAGGATGCAACGATGCAAGGATGATGCATGGGACTAATAACATCCTAATATAAAATCTGGGATGTTACAAACCTACCCCCCTTAAGAAGAATCTCGTCCCCGAGATTCGGGTTGGCTAGCAAATAGGTGTGGGTGCTCTGCCTTCATGTTTTCTTCACGCTCCCACGTAGCTTCTTCTTCGGAGTGGTGGTTCCATTGTACCTTGCAGAATCTTATAGTCTTGGTGCGGGTAATCCTTTTGGCTGTTTCCAGTATTTTGATGGGCTTTTCCTCATAGGTAAGCTCATTCTCCAATTGAACCTCATCTAGGGGAACAGTGTCTCTTAGCGGTGTTTCGTCCATCTCCGGGTGACACTTCTTTAGTTGTGACACATGAAACACATCATGAACAGTTAGTACTTCCGGTAACTCCAACTGATAAGAAACTTCTCCTCTATGGGCCAGAACTTTATATGGTCCTATGAATCGTGGGGCTAACTTGCCCTTGATTCCGAACCTCTTAACTCCTCGCAGGGGTGAAACTCGGAGATACGCACGGTCCCCTATTTTATGTCACATCTCTGCGCTTGGAATCAACATAACTCTTCTGTCGGGATTGGGCTACCTTTAGCCTATCCTGAATCCGCCGTACCTTTTCTTCGGCATCCTTGATCAATTCAGGTCCAAATAGACTATGTTCACCAACTCCAATCCATAGTAGCGGAGTCCTACACTTCCTGCCATATAGAACTTCAAATGGAGCCATCTTGATACTTGTCTGGTAGTTGTTGTTGTACGAAAACTCAGCATACGGCAGGTTGTCATCCCAACTAGACCCATAGTCTAGTGCGCAGGCCCTCAACATATCTTCCAGAATCTGGTTCACCCTTTCAGTTTGTCCATCTGTCTGAGGGTGGAAGGCAGTACTGAATTCTAGTCGGGTTCCAAGAGACTCATGTAACTGTCGCCAAAACTTTGAAGTGAACCGGGTGCCTCTATCTGACACAATTCCCTTGGGAACACCATGCAGACGTACAATTCTTGTCATGTATATCTTAGCAAGCTTAGCACTTGTATACGTGGTCTTTACGGGGATGAAGTGAGCCACCTTGGTAAAGTGGTCCACCACTACCCAGATAGAATCAAATCCAGAACGAGTCCGGGGCAATCCCGTGATGAAATCCATGACTACCTTGTCCCACTTCCAGTCGGGTATAGGTAGTGGTTGAAGTAATCTGGCCGGTTTCTGATGCTCGGCTTTAACTCTATTGCATACATCACACAGAGAAATATATTCAGCAATTTCTCTTTTTAGGTTATTCCACCAGAATCTATCCTTCACATCCATGTACATCTTCGTGTTACCTGTATGAATTGAGTAAGGTGAGTCGTGAGCTTCTTGTAAAATCAACTTCCTGATGTCGGGGTCATTGGGAACGCACAAACGCTTCCCATGCCAAAGGGTTCCTTGTTCATCCAGACGGAATTCTTTAGTCTTTATTTCACTTATCATGATTCTTATTTATTCCAACTCTTTATCTCCCTTTTGTGCTTCCTTGATTCTCTCTTGTAAGGTGGACACTATTTCCATAGTCGCTATGTGTCCTTTCGGAACTATCTCTAGCCTGAGATCCTTGAATTGCTTGCATAGATCCTCTGGAAGTTCCCCTGCGGTAAGTCTATTCACATAAACCTTACGACTTAAGGCATCGGCCACCACGTTTTCCTTTCCGGGATGGTACTGTAAATCCAAGTCATAATACTTAATTAGTTCAAGCCATCTTCTTTGTCTCATATTCAACTCCTTTTGGGTGAAGATGTACTTCAAACTTTTATGATCTGTGAACACATCACAATGTTTGCCCATGAGGTAGTGTCTCCATACCTTGAGTGCATGAACCATAGACGCAAGTTCCAAATCATGTGTGGGGTAGTTGTGTTCGTGGTTCTTAAGTTGCCGGGAGGCATAGGATACCACTTTCCCATCCTGCATCAATACACTTCCAAGTCCTTGTCGAGAAGCGTCACAATAGACTTGAAAATCCTTTTGGATATCAGGCAGACACAGAACTGGCGCCGTTACAAGGCGTTTCTTCAACTCTTGAAAACTTGCTTCACATGCCTCGGTCCATAGGAACTTCTTTTCCTTCTTCAATAGTTCCGTCATGGGTTTTGCTATTTTGGAAAAGTTTTCAATGAACCTCCGGTAATATCCTGCGAGGCCCAAGAAACTCCTAATATATCCCACATTCTTGGGTGACTCCCATTCCGTCACGGAAGCTACCTTACTAGGATCTACGGCAACTCCTTTTGCCGACACAACATGACCAAGAAATCCCACTTCCTTTAACCGAGTCGCATTTTGAATTTGGCATACAACTTGTGTTCCCTTAGTTTCTCCATGATAAGGCGCAGATGTTTCTCATGTTCCTTCTCATCCTTAGAGTATATGAGTATATCATCTATGAATACCACGATAAACTTGTCCAAATATTCCATGAACACCTTGTTCATCATGGTCATGAAGTACGCTGGGGCATTGGTTAGACCAAATGACATTACTGTGTACTCATACAACCCGTATCTTGTGGTGAATGCTGTTTTGGGAACATCCTGTTCTCGAATCTTTAGCTGAAAGTAGCCTGATCGCAGATCTATCTTTGAGAACACACTGACCCCCTTTAATTGGTCAAACAGGTCATTGATGTTGGGCAGAGGATACTTATTCTTGATCGTCACTTTGTTCAACGAGCGGTATTGCACAACCAGCCTCTTGGTTTTATCCTTCTTTTCCACAAATAGGACGGGTGCTCCCCAAGATGACGCGCTGGTGTCAACACCCGGATTTTTAATCCCAGATGCATGTTATGCCATACATCGCAATCCCAGGATTACCATTTTTGCGAGACATAACAGAATTGGATACCATAGTACATCATCCATTACAAACGAAACATAAGTTCTTACACCAATAGGGATCTCATGATCCAGTTCTTAATACAACTTCAAGCAGCGGAATACGTAATAATAACGGTAGTGTATGCGAAGCTCCATCTTCGGGGTCACATGCAATGCTGATGATGGGAGATGATCCTAGTTGTCGTAACCTTCCGGGGGTCCATCCTCCAGGTACTCCTCTTCATAGTCTGGCCATGGGAATAGCCAGGGACAAAGCCATGAGTACTCTTTAAGTACTCGCAAACTAATACTAACAGGTAAAGGGTTTTTTGGATAATAGGACACTAGGCTCTAGGATTGTTTTGCAAAAACCAGATTTATCTCTACTAAGTTCCAAAGCTAGTCACAATTTTAGAACTCCTAAGTGGGATCTTGTAACTCATGTCACAACTCTATTGTGGTCAAGTCAAAGTCTCAATTCATTTCACAAGTCATTTTGAAAAGTCTGACGGGAGAACAATATGGCCACTCCAACTGTCCATAACCGCGGACGCGGCTATTCGAATAGTTTGACACTCTGCAGAGATTGTACACTTTCACCACAACATTCGATACATCCGTCAGGAACAAATCCTGAATTCACCATAATCAGTATGCGGATAATCAATCCTAACCTTTCAATTACACGCCCTAGTATAAGCACCTCTCCTATGAGTTTGGCCTCCCAACCATGACCAACTGTCATCTTGGGTACTGCACAAGTGGACAATCTTCACAAGGTAGCCTCAACTCAGACCTTGGCCGTGAGGGAACTAATACTAAGGTATATAAGTTTCCAGTCAAGCCCTACCCAATCTTCGGGTATTGTGGTTGTACGATAAAATTGGAATGGCATCGCATCCAGACAACCATCAGTTTTATAAAAGGCTAAGGCTCATGCCTCAACATTTTCATCACAAAAATCGTCAAGTGTTCGGAAACACAAGTCCAAAGCATTTCAATAGAATGATCCATCATTCCAAGGTTTTCATAACCATTTTTCCACCAAGTAAACCCATCTAAAGTTGATAAAGTATTATGCTTAGCACTAGCATCTACAGGTGGGGGTAGTACTAATGAGGGGTGGTAAACTAGTGGAGTTTCAACTAAGTACAACCTTATATCTTAGGATGATATCAAGGTTTCTAACTTAGGCCAAATTTTATGCTCTTTATGCAACGTTCAGATAACTTTCTAGTATCTACCAAACTCTTAAGCAAACTCTAATAAAGAAATAAAGTAAGAATCTTGCAAATAAAACTAGGATTGGTTTATCAAGTGGGTATGATCGCATATGCTTAAGGCATATAGTAGGCATAGTAACAAGTATTGGCTTGCATAGGTATAGTCTCAGCTTGCACATTCAACTAGTAGTATTAGGCTTGCATCAGTGTCAATATAAGCTTGCTAAATTGAAAGTGTTAGCTTGCTAAATTTCAAGTCTTAGCTTGCCTTGTGCAGAGCAGTGGTTGAAGTCCTCCTCGGCTTCTTCTTCGTAGTATCCTCCTTCCTCCTTGTATCCTTGGTCGGTACTAGCGTCTATGAATAAATACGAGGTACACAATCACCAAACAATACTTAACTACTTGCAATCATCACACACAAGGGTCCTATAGATGATCTAGCATCATCTCTAACATTACAAGGTTAAGGCTTGGTTTAATTCCTTTTATTTTTAGAAAAGTAATTTCTACTCATTGAAAAACTACTTAAGATTTAATATTCTCCAAACCAAACATGGGATCATGTTGACACATGTCATCACCACATATTGTAGTCCATGGGAATGTGATTTAAAGTGGTGTCACAATTTAATAAGGTTTTACCCTTTCATTTTAATTAAATAAAGTGGCTAGAAATGCCTATGTAGCATTCTTTTATTACTTGAACATTATTTCTGCAAGTAAACCTATATATTTTTACATATTCTAAAAGGTATGGTTAAATGTTATTTTTGAGAGTTGGAATCAACTCAAAAGCTATTGTGGTTTAAATTTGAAAAATGTTTGAATGCAGAAAAGCTTCTGCCTTGTTATTTTTACTAAGGATGATCTACAGATCCAAATGACTTGAATCCAACGGGCTTGGATTTAGCATTCACTGACCTTTCCAACAAAATTGGTTTCATTCAAAATGGTGCACTGAATCGATCTGGATTGATTTTTGAAAATGGGTACAGAAGTGTGTTTTAATTAAAAAGAAAAAGATCTAATTCAAATCAATGGGCTACGCGGGAAACGATAATGGGCCGGCCTGCTAAGCGCAGTGCTCCCGCGGGCTGCTTAAGTGGGTGTCCCCACTCGTCAGTGACACGGGGCTGGGCGAAGCGGTATGGGGCAACGTGGGTCGTTTGATCTGATTCTAATCCAACGGCTGGGAGTCCTCGTCGACGCGAGACAACGTCGGCGAGAACGAAACCTAGCGCGGCCAGTGAGGGGTGCTGGGGGCTCACCGGGTGCTGGCGAGGGTCTGCGAGGCGGGCGAACGACGAAGTCGACGACGACGAATCTCTTGGTACCGGTGGCTTCAACTGGGGCGGCTCCAATCGCTGGCTCCCTTCTTCTCCAGAGGCGGCGGGCTCCGGTGAAATTCCGGCGAGGTGGTGCTCTCCTTGCTCTGAGAACGGTGTGGCACGATCAGTGAGGAGAGGGGAGTGAGATGGTGTGAAGAAATCGAGCGGGGGTGGCCTCTATTTATAGTCGAGCGAGGGGACCGTCGGGGCGCACGGTGAGCTCGTCGGGGGCAATGGTACATGCGGCTATTGGCATGGGCGAAGGTAGGGGACGGTGCGGTGTCTCCTGGCAATGCTCAACGACATGGTTTGAGGCGTGGGGCGGTGCGGCTTGGTCTGGAACATGGACGCTCTACGCGGCAGAGGCGGCGTCTTCGACGGCGAGCGGTGGCTGTGCGTCACAGGGCGGCTAACGGGGATATCTGGCGGTCTCCTGGGTCAGTGGGGATTGTGTATGCACGCGAGGCGGGCGGCCTGTGGGGCTTGGCCGAGGGTGGTGCTCTGGCGCACGCCGCATGGTCTCTGCGGTGGGCGCGGTGCATGCGTGTGGTCCAGGGCTTGGCAATGCTTGCGGCTGGGACAGTGAGTGGCGGTGGACGGTGGACTGCCTCCCAGACATGCTGGCTAGGCTTGCTGCTGCTCCTAGCTTGCTGTCGACTATGGGGTGGCAAGGTTGGCTTCGGCTGTTCACCATTGATGGCAATGGCAAGCTCACAGTGGTGCTAGTGCTTGGTTAATCTTGCTAGATGATCTACTGAGATGGTTGTGAGCTAAATGGGGAACCGGTTAGGCAAGAATCACTGCTCACAATAGTGTTTGATGTTTGTTTGATTTGTGTCTACAACCTGTTTGATGAAATGGCCGCATGAAATCAAGTTTTGAATTTTGAAAAGATTTTTGGTGGGTTTGCTAGATTGGTGCTGGTGAGTCTGCAGATGCTTGGGTTTTGAAAGTTGAGCTTGTTTGAGTGGTTTTTGAAAAAGTGGGATCTTCCCATATGATAAAGATTCAATTTGAATTGTCATTTAAACTATGCATTTGAAAGTTTCTGGATGATCACAAAGTGGGCCTTGATACTTTGTTATGAGTACATTCAAGGGGTGCAAAGATCCAGAAAAGGTTCTGTTGGGTTTTGAAAGTTTGAGACAGCCAAAGTAGGCATGGGAGTTAAATTGGTCAAAATGACCATTCCTTTTATATATTTGTTTTGATTTACTTGTCTTTAGGAAAAGTGTTGGAAATGTTTTAGATGATGTTTATTTCACCTAAGAAACATTTTACAAGCAATGAAACAATCAAACAAGGTGGTTTAAAAGAATTTCAAAATCAATGCATACACATATGCATGCATTCATAATTTTAATTAGAAAAGTTTTTGTTAACCCTGATTTTGAGGATTAGAGTTTGATGATCCAAGTTTAGTATTTTTGGGATGTTACAAACCTTCCCCCCTTAAACAAAATCTCGTCCCGAGATTTGAAAAAGGACGAAAAGATTACCTAGGATTTGAAGAGATCGGGAAACTCCGTCCTGATGTGATCTTCGCGCTCCCAGGTAGCTTCCTCTTCTATGTGGTTGCTCCACTGAATCTTGAGAAACTTGATGCTTCGGGTTCGGGTAGTTCGAAAAGCTTCTTCCAAAATGTGGATGGGTACTTCGGGATAGGTCAGGTCATCGTTGATCAGTATGGTTCGGTGATCGATATTTTTGAACACTTCGGTCTTCTCGGGGACTTCGAGACACTTGCGAAGTAATGAGATATGGAACACATTGTGCACGGCTGACATCTCTTCGGGTAGCTCCAATTGATACGACACTTCTCCTCGATGGTTCATAATTTTGAAAGGTCCGATATATCTGGGGGATAACTTTCCTTTGAGTTGGAAACGCTGCATTCCCTTCAATGGCGACACTTTCAGATAAACAAAATCTCCTATGTTGAAGGCAAGGTCTCGACGTCTCTTGTCGGCGTAACTCTTCTGTCGGGATTGGGAGGTCTTGAGGTGCTCACGAATCTTGTGAACCTTCTCTTCTGCTTCTCGTAGGATGTCGGGTCCAAAAATCTGACTCTCTCCTACTTCCGACCAGTTCAAACGGGTGCGACACTTTCTTCCGTACATGAATTCAAATAGGGCCATTTGCAAACTGGCTTGGTAACTGTTGTTGTAGGAAAATTCTGCAAACGACAGACAGTCTTCCCACTTGGATCCATATTCTAACACACAGGCTCTCAGCATATCTTCGAGTATTTGATTTACTCGCTCCGTTTGTCCATCGGTCTGAGGGTGATACGCGGTACTGAAATCTAGGCGGGTTCCTAATCCTTCTTAACTTTATTCCAGAATCTCGAGGTAAACTGAGTTCCTCGATCCGATACTATGTTCTTAGGGACTCCGTGCAAACTGACGATTCTAGCGATGTACAACTCCGCTAGTTTCGAACTCTGATAGGTGATTTTGACAGGCCAGAAATGGGCGACTTTGGACAATCTGTCCACTATGGCCCAGATAGAGTCATTTCCCCTACTAGAAGTAGGCAGTCCAGTGATAAAGTCCATTCCTACAGAATCCCATTTCCATTCCGGAATCTGCAATGGTTGCAACAATCCAGCGGGTCTTTGATGTCCTGCCTTGACTCGCTGACATATATCACACTTGGCGATATAGCTTCCGATTTCTCTCTTCATCTTATGCCACCAAAATTGCTCCTTTAAATCTTGATACATCTTAGTTCCTCCGGGATGGATAGAATAAAGAGTATCAGGAGCCTCCTTCAAGATAACTTCTTTCAACTCAGAATCTTATGGTACACAAAGGCGTCCTTTGTACCACAAAACTCCTTCTTCGTCTTCAGTGAATCCGGGTACTTTGCCTGTACCGATACGACGCTTGATTCCTTCAATACTATCATTTTCCTTCTGCGCCTCTTTAATCTGACTGATCAAAGTGGGCTGAAGTTCTATGCTAGCCAGAAATCCTTCACTTACTAATTCCATTCGAAAATCTTCCATCTCTTTGTGCAAACTTGGTTGCTCCTTCAAAATCATGGAGTTCAAGCGGCACGGCGATCTGCTAAGGGCATCGGCTACCAATTTGGCTTTACCAGGGTGATAGTGAATGTCCAGATCGTAATCCTTGATTAGCTCAATCCATCTTCTCTGCCTCATATTCATCTCCTTCTGAGTGAATATATACTTTAGGCTCTTGTGATCCGAATAAATCTCACAACGGTTTCCCATCAGGTAATGTTTCCAAGTCTTCAGGGCTAGAACTACGGCTGCGAGTTCGAGGTCATGGGTTGGGTAATTTTGCTCATGTTGCTTCAATTGTCGGGATAGATAAGATATAACTTTGCCTTCTTGCATTAGCACACATCCGAGACCAATCTTGGATGCGTCACAATACAAATCGAAGGGCTTTGAGATATCCGGCATGATCACGATTGGGGCTGAAATCAATCTCCTTTTGAGTTCTTGAAAACTCGCTTCACATTTGTCGGTCCAGTCAAACTTCTTGTCCTTCTTTAGCAATTGGGTCATGGGTCGGGCGATACTTGTGAATCCTTCTACGAACTTGCGGTAATATCCCGCCAATCCGAGAAATGCACGAACTTGGGTTTGAGTGGTTGGGGCTTGCCAATCTTCTACATCTTTTACTTTGGCAGGGTCAACGGCAATTCCTCTGGCTGATACAATGTGACCGAGGAATCCTACCTCCTGTAACCAGAATTCACATTTGCTAAACTTTGCATACCACTGATGCTCTCTAAGGGTTCCAAGAATGGTCCTTAGGTGTGGCTCATGTTCTTCTTCTGATTTGGAATAAATAAGAATGTCATCGATGAAAACAACGACAAACTTATACATGAAGTCCATAAAAATCTTATTCATGAGGTTCATGAAATAAGCGGGGGCATTGGTTAATCCAAAAGACATGACTGTATACTCATACAATCCATATCTGGTGGTAAAGGCAGTCTTTGGAATGTCCTCCGCACGAATCTTGAGTTGATGATAGCCAGTTCTAAGATCAATTTTAGAAAACACTTTGGCACCGGTCAACTGATCAAACAAAGCTTCTATCTTGGGCAAGGGGTACTTGTTCTTGATGGTGAAATCATTCAACTTCCGATAATCCGTACACAAACCGTTACCTCCATCCTTCTTGTCCACAAACAAGACAGGTGATCTCCATGGTGACGCACTTGGTTGAATCAATCCGATTTCCAGCATGGAATCCAGTTGCTTCTTCAGTTCTTCTAGCTCTGACGGGTTCATACTATATGGTCTCTGGGCTATGGGTCCTGTTCCGGGGATTAGTTCAATGATAAACTCGATATCCCGATCTGGGGGCATACCGGGCAAAACATCTGGAAATACATCGGGGTATTCACAGACTATCCGGACTTGGTCAATGGTAGGTTAGGCTATACTCTTGTTGCACTTGAATTGGCGAGGTAAGGTTTCAGATATATGTTCGACTGATATTCCGGCTGTACAGGTCATGGTTATGGCTTTCTTGGCACATTCAATCAATCCTTTATGTTTGGACATCCAATCCATTCCTAATACTACTTCCAATCCTTTAGTTCCGAGTACTATCAGATTAGCATAAAAATCTATGCCATGGATTCGGATAGGGACGGCTTTGCAAATTTGCCTAGCCTTGGTGGTTGATCCGGGAATTTGAACAATCATAACATGCTTCAGTTTGGTTGGTTGAATTTTACTAGTGCATGCAAATTCTTCGGTGATAAATGAATGCGATGCACCAGAATCAAACAACACTCTTGCAAGTACTGAATTAACAGAAAACATACCTAGCACGACGTATGGCGCTTCCTAAGCTTCTTCAGCATGCATGAGAAAAAGACGGCCATTGCGGTTGAGTGAATTCCCTGGGGCAAATCTTCTCCCTGGCTGAACACGACGTTGTTGCTGATCTAGGGCATTGGTATTGGGGGCTGTGGCATTCTTCTTGTTGGGGCACTCGTTGGAATAGTGACCCTTATTTCCACAGTCATAACAAGTCACTTGCGACTTGTCCTTGGCTGCGACAGGCACATCATTGCTTCCAGTCCTCGGGGCAGTGTTGGGGTTGGTGGTAGCATTGTTGGTGTTGAACTTGGGTGGGGCACATGTGAAATTGCTAGAGTTACCGGGGTTGTTGTGATTTCCTCCGGGTCTAGGGTTTCCACGGTTGGGATAGGTCGGACGGTTCATCGGGGGTCTGTTGGTTCTTGGGGCAAATCCTGGAGATGGGTTGGGGCGATACTTTGGGGTCTGATGGGTTCCTAGCTGATGCATCATGCGACACTTGCGGTTCTCATTGGCTTGGTTGATCTTTCCTTGCATCTGGATGGCAGAGTCGACAAGGGCTTCAATATCCGCAAAGGGGATATTGACTAACACCGTCTGCATCTCATCATGCAGACCATTCAGGAGCCTCTCTTTCTTCTTGGCTTCCGTGTCTATCTCGTCTGGGGCATACCTAGCTACTGACAAATTTTTTTCACGGTATTCCACTACAGTCATCCTTCCTTGCTTCAGCTCTCTGAACTCGTCTCTCATTCTCTTGATCAAACCTGGTGGCACATGGGTTCTACTAAACTTGACCTTGAATTCCTCCCAGGTCATCATCTGGCCTCCGGTCATTGCGCGAACACTGTTCCACTATGCCCTGGCATCTCCGGCTAGATAATGGGTGACAAACAGAACTTTCTCGTTGGCTTCCACTCCGGCTACTTCTAAGTTATTTTCCATGGTTTGCAGCCAATCATCGGCGTCTGGGGGTTCTTCAGACTTAGTAAAAAACAGGTGGGTTGGTATTCTGGAAATTCTTGAGCTTAGATCCATGGTTGTCCTGATTTCCGTGGCCTTGGTTGTTGTGGGCTAGCTGGGCTATCTGCTGCAGAGTGGCTAGTTTGCCTTGACGTTCCGCTCTTTCAGCTTCGCGGTCAGAAGTCAACATTTGCAGTATCTGCAACATCGGGTCCGGGGCTGAACCACTTCCTCCACATGGAATCTGAAGATTGAGATAGATCATGGGATAAGAGGGAAATTTCTAAGGTTTCGGGGACTTTAAAAAGTTTTAAAGGTTTGACTCAGATTTCCTAGCAACTTGCTTTTTCATTCATTCATATCACACAGTACAACACACACCACAACAAAGAAAAACAGATGGTTTTAAGAACCATTCTAGAAACTACGATACAGTGGGACCGAATACTACTCACTATGCTAGTGCTCAAGTGCTACTACTCCTCGGAGTCTGTGGCTTCATCATCTTCATCATCATCGATGAAGGCGAAATCATCCTCATCGGTGAAGAAGTCCATGGCCTGATCCTCCAGAAAATCATCGTCATCACTGAGATAGGTGTAAGGGTCTCCACGAAGGTCCTCTCCGGCATTATCCCTTTCCTCCAACTGCATGTCTCTCTCGTGGATGGTCTCCTCCAAAGATGAGATGTGGTGGCGAAGACGGGTAATGATGCGCTCCTTCTTGTCGAGCTGACGGCGGCGAGACTTGCGATCCTTTGCTAGCATGGCGATGGTCAGATCCTTCGTCTTGATGATGGCGGACTTGTGGTTGGAGTAGTCACGGCAGTTGTCCAACTCCTGCTGAAGATCGTCCATCATGAAGCTAAGGTGGTCCAATTGAGTCTTTAGCTGGGGGTGGTATGGGGCTTCTAGTGGTTGTCCATTTGCATCACGCCTTGGGCAAAACTCAAAGCGAGTACCCTTGATCTGATTGATGCTCTGCCCACATAGACGGGAAAGAGCTTCCTGCATTTCTCTGGCAAGTCCATCGAGCCAGTTGTTTTCCCTCAAGGTAAACTGAATTCCCTCCGCAGTGGGAGGTTCAATCTTTCCTCGGAGACTTGCAACAATTAGCCACTGCAAATCTTCTCTTCCTTGATCATTGAGCTGAGCTCTGAAGAACTCGGGGTGCGGACGCTCCAGAAGTTCCGAAAGCTGGTCCAAATCCCTCTCAAAGATCAGGTCTCCCCCATTCCCCAACTGATAAAACTTGCAGTACTTCACGTCCATCTATAAGAATAGAGGATGAGTAGATTAGCAGGGTGATCAAGTGTGTCAAAATTTTATGTATCTTGCAAGAGTTTTTGAGGAACATGAATTTTTATGAAAGAATAAAAGGGATAAGAATGAGAATAAGTTTTTGTAAATATTTGTTTTCTTTGGTTTTGAAACTAAGTTTTTGGTTCAAACGTCCAGTCTAACTAAGGTCTCCTATGGTTAGGATGGCTCTGATACCAACTTGTCAACACCCGGATTTTTAATCCCAGATGCCTGTTATGCCATACATCGCAATCCCAGGATTACCATTTTTGCGAGACATAACAGAATTGGATACCATAGTACATCATCCATTACAAACGATACATAAGTTCTTACACCAATAGGGATCTCATGATCCAGTTCTTAATACAACTTCAAGCAGCGGAATACGTAATAATAACGGTAGCGTAGGCGAAGCTCCATCTTCGGGGTCACAGGCAATGCTGACGATGGGAGATGATCCTAGTTGTCGTAACCTTCCGGGGGTCCATCCTCCGGTACTCCTCTTCATAGTCCGCCATGGAATAGCAGGACAAAGCCATGAGTACTCTTTAAGTACTCAAACTAATACTAACAGTAAAGGGTTTTGGATAATAGGACACTAGGCTCTAGGGTTGTTTTGCAAAAGCCAGATTTATCTCTACTAAGTTCCAAAGCTAGTCACAATTTTATAACTCCTAAGTGGGATCTTGTAACTCATGTCACAACTCTGTTGTGGTCAAGTCAAAGTCTCAATTCATTTCACAAGTCGTTTTGAAAAGTCTGACGGGGGAACAATATGGCCACTCCAACTGTCCATAATCATGACGCGCTATTCGAATAGTTTGACACTCTGCAGAGATTGTACACTTTCACCACAACATTCGATACATACGTCAGGAACAAATCCCGAATTCACCATACTCAGTATGCGGATAATCAATCCTAACCTTTCAATTACACGCCCTAGTATAAGCACCTCTCTAAACCATTTTTCCACCAAGTAAACCCATCTAAAGTAGATCAAGTTTTATGCTTAGCACTAGCATCTACAGGTGGGGGTAGTACTAATGAGGGGTGGTAAACTAGTGGAGTTTCAACTAAGTACAACCTTATATCTTAGGATGACATCAAGGTTTCTAACTTAGGCCAAATTTTATGCTCTTTAAGCAACCTTCACATAACTTTCTAGTATCTACCAAACTCTTAAGCAAACTGTAAGTAAGCTCTGATAAACAAACAAAGTAAGAAGCTTGCAAATAAAACTAGGATTGGTTTATCAAGTGGGTATGATCACATATGCTTAAGGCATATAGTAGGCATAGTAACAAGTATTGGATTGCATAGGTATAGTCTCAGCTTGCACATTCAACTAGTAGTATTAGGCTTGCATCAGTGTCAATATAAGCTTGCTAAATTGCAAGTGTTAGCTTGCCTTGTGCAAAGCAGTGGTTGAAGTCCTCCTCGACTTCTTCTTCGTAGTATCCTCCTTTCTCCTCGTATCCTTGGTCGGTACTAGCGTCTATGAATAAATACGAGGTACACAATCACCAAATAATACTTAACTACTTGCAATCATCACACACAAGGGTCCTATAGATGATCTAGCATCATCTCTAACATTACAAGGTTAAGGCTTGGTTTAATTCCTTTTATTTTTAGAAAAGTAATTTCTACTCATTGAAAACTACTTAAGATTTAATATTCTCCAAACCAAACATGGGATCATGTGTAGGGTTTCGTAGCATGGAAAACAAAAATTTTCTACCGCATACAAACAAACAAGCCAAGATCTATCTATTAGATTGTAGCAACGAGTCGATAGAATAACTCACCCTCAAAGAATCCAAAGTGTTTAACGAGAGCAGATTCTCGTGGGTGATGTAGTCGTACTCTTCCCGATCTCAAGATCCCGTAGACGATCCTTCCGGCGCTATAGCTCTCGCAATCGGTCACACATTCGGATCAAGAAGACCTTCCTCTCCCTTGTTCCAAAGTGCGGAGGTTGTAGCACTCCTCGCGATTCGAAAGACAACGGCGTGGTACCGGAAGTAGAGGGGAGATCTCGCAGGGCTTCGCCTTAAGCCGGAGCGAGTATGGTGGAGTATGAGAGAGTCCCCCGACGATCTAGGGTTTAGACACGCCGAGGAAGAGGTGCTAGAGCCGGCGGCTAGGGCTTGGAGGTGCCCAAGTCGGCGGCTAGGGGAGAAACCCTAGGGGGCGGCGCCGGCTATGGTGGGCAGCAGCTGCTAGGGTTTGAGGCGTGGAAGTTGTGTGTCAAGGAGGGGAGCCCTGCCCCTCCTTATATAGGTGGAGAGGGCCGGCTGGCCAAGGGGAGGGAGAGGAGTCCCTCCCCAACTCGGCAGGGGCCACGGCTGGAGGAGGAACTCCTCCCCAACCTTCCTTTCCCTCCTCCTCTTTCCAAAATCGCTGCTTGACTTTCAAACTAGCCGTTTGACTTTTCAAAGTAGGATTTGAATAAACCCTCTATTTTAATCAGCGATGACACCGAGTACATGATGCAACCATACCAACTTGATATAACACATTCATGTACCCTCCCCCCCGGAGTGCCGGACATTCTGGAACCTTCTAGAACATTCCCAATGAAAACACCGGAACCATTCCCCAACTCCGAAACGGGACTTTCCTTATATGAATCTTATTCTCCGGACCATTCCGGATCTCCTCGTGATATCCCGAATCCCATTCGAGACTCCGAACAACATTCGGTCTCTTTCTCATCATTCCATAACTACTCAAACAACGTCGAATCCTTAAGTGTGTCTCCCTACGGTTCGTGAATTATGCGGACATGATCGAGACACTTCTCCGAACAATAACCAATAGAGGAATCTGGAAATTCATATGGCTCCCACATATTTCTACGATTACTTTGCAATCGAATGGACCACTTACATACGATATCAATTTCCCTTTGTCTCACGATAGTTTACTTATCCGAGGTTATGATCGTCGGTATCTCTACATACCTAGTTCAACCTCGTTACCGATAAGTACTCTTTTCTCGTTCCCGTGATATGTGATCCCTTGTGAGCCAGTCACATTCTTGCAAGCTAATTGGATGACATTTCACCGAGAGGGCCCAGAGTATATCTATCCGTCATATGGATGGACAAATCCCACTCTTGATCCATGTGTTTCAACCAATACTTTCTGAATACTTAATGCCACCTTTATAGCCACCCAGTTACGGTGTGGTGTTTGATGTCATCAAAGCATCCATCCGGTAAAGGTGATATGCATGATCTCATGGTCGAAGGAATTAGATTACTATGTATCAGAAAGCATATAGCAATTGAACTATTAAAATGACTTGATCTTTATGCTACGCTCATCTATAGGAGTATGTCCACCATATCATTCTCCTAACTATATGATCTTGTTGTTTAATAACATCTCAATGTTTCATGATAGGGAAACCACAATCATCTATTAACCAACAAGCTAGTATTATATAGAGGCTTTACTAGGGACTTCAAATTAAGTTTACAAATCACACAAGTATCAATGTTTCCTTGTTAATACTATTATAGCATGAATGTAAACATTTATCATAAACACAAAGATATAATAATAACTACATTTATTATTGCCTCTAGGGCATATCTCCAACAGTCTCCCACTTGCACTAGAGTCATCTAATCTAGATTACATGGTAATATACCGAACACCATTCAGATCTGTGTGTACTTTGCAAATCTTTATATCCCCATCTTGGATATGTTCTCGAATAGCGTGAAAACGTAGCTTGATGTGCTTCAGCTTCTTGTGTGACCTTGGTTCTTGCGCATTGGCTATGGCGCCCATGTTATCACAGTAGATAGACATTGGGTCTAGCGCACTAGGAACCGCACCCAGCTCTGTAATGAACTCTTTCATCCATATCGCTTCTTGTGAAGCCTCAAGCACCATGTATTCCGATTCGGTTGAAGATCTCGCCACAACGCTTTGCTTTGCACCTCCGCTAATCACTGCACCATTCAAAATAAATACGTATCCAGATTGTGATTTAGAATCATCCGGATCGGTGTTCCAACTAGCATCGGTGTAACCATTAACAACGAGCTGTTCATCACCTCCATAAGAAAGAACCATATCCTTAGTTCTTCTCAAGTACTTAAGGATGTTTTTGACCGTTGTCCAATGATCCACTCCTGGATCACTTTGATATCTGCTAGTTAAACTAACAGCATATGCAATGTCGGGTCTAGTACATAGCATGGCATACATTAGAGATCCTATGGCTGAGGCATAGGGAGTCTTACTCATCCTTTCTCTATCTTCTACCGATGTCGGACTTTGAGTTTTACTCAAGGTCGTTAGGAAACATGGGCAAGAACCCTTTCTTGCTATCTTCCATTCCAAACCTCTTTAGAACTTTGTCCAAATATGTACTTTGTGACAATGATATTTGGCTTTGATCTATCTCTATAAATCTTTATGCCTAATATGTAAGGCTCGCCAAGATCCTTCATTGAAAAACTATTATTCAAATATTCCTTGACACTATTAAGAAGGTCTACATCATTCCCAATCAACAATATGTCATCCACATATAGTATTAAGAATGCTACAGAGCTCCCACTCACTTTCTTGTAAATACAAGCTTCTCCATAAGTTTGTATAAAACCAAAACTTTTGATCACCTTATCAAAACGTTGATTCCAACTTCGGGATGCTTGCTTCAATACATAGATGGACCGTTGAAGTTTTCATACCTTGTTAGCATCTTTAGGATCGACAAAACCTTTGGGTTGCATCATATACAACTCTTCATCAATGTCTCCATTGAGGAATGTTGTTTTGACATCCATCTGCCATATCTCATAATCATAATATGCAGCGATTTCTAACATAATCCTCACAGACTTTAGCTTCGCTACTGGTGAGAAAGTCTCATCGTAGTCAACTCCTTGAATTTGTTGAAACCCTTTTGCGACAAGTCGAGCTTTATAGACGAACATTACCATCGCATATGTTTTCTTCTTGAAAATCCATTTGTTCTCGACACCTTCCGCCATCCGGTAAGTCCACCAAAGTCCATACTTGGTTTTCGTACATGGATCCAATCTCGATTTCATGGCTTCTTGCCATTTATTGGAATCTGGTCTCATCATCGCTTCCTCATATGTCTCGGGGTCATCGGTGTTGTCCACCAACATGACACTCATAAGCTGGATCATACCAACTGGAGTGGTACGAGTTCTCTGACCTGCGAGGCTCAGAGCAACTTCAACCAAGTTTCATGATCATCATCATTAGCTTCCTCTCTTATTGGTGCAGCACCACATGAACTTCTTCCGTGCTGCGCTACTCGCAATTTCGAGAAGGTTCGACAACCTCGTCAAGTTCTACTTTCCTTCCACCACTTCTTTCGAGAGAAATTCCTTCTCTAGAAAGGATCCATTCTTGAAACGAAGATTTTGCCTTCGGATCTATGATAGAAGGTATACCCAGAGTTTCCTTCGTATCCTATGAAGACGCATTTTTCCGCTTTGGGTTCAAGCTTGTCCCATAAGAATTCTTTACATAGGCTTCGATCCCTAAACTTTAAGGAACGACAATCTATGTTTCTTCCCAAACCATAATTCATACGGTGTCGTTTCAACGGATTTAGGCGGTGCCCTATTTAAAGTGAATGCTTGTTTCTAATGCATAACCCCAAAATGATAGCGGTAAATCTGTAAGTGACATCATAGAACGAACCATATCTAAGAGAGTTCGATTACGTTCGGACACACCATTACTGTGGTGTTCCGGTGGTGTCAATCATGAAAGTATTCCGCATTTCTTCAAATGCTAGCCAAACTCGTAACTTAGATATTCACCTCCACGATCAGAACGTAGAAATTTAATCTTCTTGTTACGTTGATTCTCTACCTCACTTTGAAATTCCTTAAACTTCTCGAAAGTTTCGGACTTATGTTTCATGAAATAGATATACCCATATCTACTCAAGTCATCCGTGAAGGTAAGAACATAACAATAACCATGGCATGATGCTACACTCATTGGACCACACACATCGGTATGTGTGATTTCCAATAAGTCCGTAGCTCGCTCCATCATACCAGAAAATGGAGTCTTAGTCATTTTACCCATCAGACATGCTTCGCATCTATCAAGTGATTCGAAATCAAGTAATTCAAGAAGTCCATCGGAATGGAGTTTCTTCATACGCTTCACTCCAATGTGACCAAGACGACAGTGCCACATATAGGTCGAGTTATCGCTCGATTTCAAACGTTTAGCCTCAATGTTATTAATATGTGTATTTCCACTATCGAGATTCAACAAGAATAGACCATCTATCAAAGGTGCATGTGCATAAAACATATTACTCATATAAATCGAACAACCATTATTCTCGGACTTAAACAAGTAACCGTCTCGCAATAAACAAGATCCCGATATAATGTTCATGCTCAACGCAGGCACCAAATAACAATTATTTAAGTATAAAACTAATCTCGATGGTAGATGAAGGGGTAGCGTGCCGACCGCGATCACATCAACCTTTGATCTGTTTCCCACGCGCATCGTCACCTCATTCTTCGCTAGCTTCCGTTTATTCTGCAAAGACTGTTTGAGTTACAAATATGAGCAACCAAGCAAAGATCAAATACCTGGTACTACTACGAGTACTAGTGAGATACACATCAATAACATGTATATCGATATACCTTTCTTCTTGATGTTGCCGTTCTTCAAATCCGCCAATTACTTTGGGCAATTCCGCCCAAAGGACCTTCTCCCTTGCAGTAAAAGCACTCAGTATCAGGCTTAGGTCCAACCTTGGTCTTCTTCGTCGGCGTGGTAACTTTATTACCACCCTTCTTGAAGTGTCCCTTCTGCTTAGACTTTCCTTTCTTGAATTTGGTGGTCTTATTGACCAACAACACTTGGTGCTCTTTCTTGATCTCCACTTCTGCAGACTTCAACATGGCAAACAGTTCTGGCAACTGCTTGTTCATGTTCTGCATGTTGTAGTTCATCACAAAGTTCTTGTAACTTGGTGGTAGTGATTGGAGGACACGGTAAATCCCCAAAGCATTAGGAATCACTATACCCAAGCTTTGAAGTTTGTTTGCGTGCCCAGACATCTTAAGCACATGCTCACTTGAGCTGCCCTCTTCCATCTTGCGCTTAAAGAACTTTTCGAAGCCTCATAGCTTTCAATTGCCGCATGAGTCTCAAAAATCAATTTGAGATCCTCAACAATATCATATGGGTCTGAATTCTCAAACCTTTTCTCAAGCTCGATTCTAAACCATACAAGACAAAGACACCGAACTATGGAATACTGATTCCTCCGAGGTAAACATTCTTTACTTCATCGGTAGCATCACCGCAGTGGGTCACCCAGGTGCATCCACATAGGTCAAATTACCATGTGAGGACAATCCTATAATTATGAACCAATCCAAGTTGCTTCCATTGTTTTTCAACTTTTCTTTCTCTAGGAACGCATTAAAATTGATGGTAGGGGCTGCCATTGATCTACAACATATTTGCAATAGTTTAGACTAAGTTTATGACAAATTGAGTTCAAATTAATAATAAAATTAATCTAGGTGAACTCCCACTCAAAACAATATCCCTCACATTGTTTTAGTGATCACACGAACCAAATCCACCACATCAACACCGATCATCACGAGAGTTGATATAGTTTCAATGGCGAACAATCGACATGTTCATAATATCTACTATATGATTCATCCTTTACCTTTCGGTGATCCGTGTTCCGAGACCATGTCTGTACATGCTAGGCTCGTCAAGATCAAACCTTAGTTTCCGCATGAGCAAATCTGGCTTGCTCACATTGTATACACTTGCAGAATCTAACACACCCGATCATCACGTGGTGCTTCGAAACAACAAGCTTTAGCAACGGTGCTAACTAAGGGTGAACACTTTATGACTTGAAATTCATGTGCATGAGGGATCATATTATAATGCTACCGTCGTCTACTAAGCAATACAAGATGCATAAAGGATTAACATCACATGCAATTCATAATATGTGATATGATATGGCCTTTCTTCTTTGTGCTTCCGATCTCCATCTTCTAGCACGAACATGATCTCCATCATCACCGGCATTGCATCACGGTCAATGACGCTTCTCCATGGTTGTCGTCCACCGGCTTCAACTATTACAACTACTTTGAATAGACACGCGGGTCTTAACATAAATTAAAGACAACCATATGGCTCCTGCCAGTTGCCAACTTATAATAAGGAACATTGCATACATCAAATATAATCACAATCATGGCCATATCACATCACAGCACACCCCTGCAAAACAAAGTTAGACGCCTCTACTTTTTTGCATATTTTACGTGGTTTGGGGCTTTCAATAAGTGTCGTTCTAACTTATGAACAAGAACCACAACATTGATACTAGTATTGTTAATCACCCGTTGTAAATTGGATCTTAACTATGCTAGGAGAAACAGGCACCTGCAAAGCCACTTATGCAATACAAGTTGCATGTCAAGCGTGGAGCAAGTCTCATGAACGATGTCATGTAAGGTTAGCCCGGGCCGCTTCATCCAGACATACCGCAAGATGCAAAGTACACAAGAAGAAATCGACAATAAAAGCATCAACACCCACAATGACCATTGTGTTCTACTCGTGCAACAGATCTACATATAGACACGGCTCTGATACCACTGTAGGGTTTCGTAGCATGGAAAACAAAAAATTTCTACCGCATACAAACAAACAAGCCAAGATCTATCTATTAGATTGTAGCAACGAGTTGATAGAATAACTCACCCTCGAAGATTCCAAAGTGTTTAACGAGAGCATATTCTCGTGGGTGATGTAGTCGTACTCTTCCCGATCTCAAGATCGCGTAGACGATCCTTCCGGCGCTGCGTTCTGGCAGCGCTCCCGCAGTCGGTCACACGTTCGGTACTCGACGAAGACCTTCCTCTCCCTTGTTCCAGCAAGCAGCGGAGGTTGTAGCACTCTCCTCGCGATTCCGACAACACAACGGCGTGGTACCGGAAGTAGAGGGGAGATCTCGCAGGGCTTCGCCTTAAGCCGGAGCGAGTATGGTGGAGTATGAGAGAGTCCCCCGACGATCTAGGGTTTAGACACGCCGAGGAAGAGGTGCTAGAGCCGGCGGCTAGGGCTTGGAGGTGCCCAAGTCGGCAGCTAGGGGAGAAACCCTAGGGGACGGCGACGGCTATGGTGGGCAGCAGCTGCTAGGGTTTGAGGCGTGGAAGTTGTGTGTCAAGGAGGGGAGCCCTGCCCCTCCTTATATAGGTGGAGGGGGCTGGCCGGCCAAGGGGAGGGAGAGGAGTACCTCCCCAACTCGGCTTGGGTGGGCGCCGCTGGTTGGAGGAGGGAACTCCTCCCCAACCTGCTTCCACTCCTCCTCTTTCCAAAAACTGCCGTTTGACTTTCAAACTAGCCGTTTGACTTTTCAAACTAGGATTTGAATAAACCCTCTATTTTTATCAGCGATGACACCGAGTACATGATGCAACCATACCAACTTGATATAACACATTCATGTACCCTCCCCCCCGGAGTGCCGGACATTCCGGAACCTTCTAGAACATTCCCGATGAAAACACCGGAACCATTCCCCAACTCCGAAACGGGACTTTCCTTATATGAATCTTATTCTCCGGACCATTCCGGATCTCCTCGTGATATCCCGAATCCCATTCGAGACTCCGAGCAACATTCGGTCTCTTTCTCATCATTCCATAACTACTCAAACAACGTCGAATCCTTAAGTGTGTCTCCCTACGGTTCGTGAATTATGCGGACATGATCGAGACACTTCTCCGAACAATAACCAATAGAGGAATCTGGAAATTCATATGGCTCCCACATATTTCTACGATTACTTTGCAATCGAATGAACCACTTACATACGATATCAATTTCCCTTTGTCTCACGATAGTTTACTTATCCGAGGTTATGATCGTCGGTATCTCTGCATACCTAGTTCAACCTCGTTACCGATAAGTACTCTTTTCTCGTTCCCGTGATATGTGATCCCTTGTGAGCCAGTCACATGCTTGCAAGCTAATTGGATGACATTTCACCGAGAGGGCCCAGAGTATATCTATCCGTCATATGGATGGAAAAATCCCACTCTTGATCCATGTGTTTCAACCAATACTTTCCGAATACTTAATGCCACCTTTATAGCCACCCAGTTACGGTGTGGTGTTTGATGTCATCAAAGCATCCATCCGTTAAAGGTGATATGCATGATCTCATGGTCGAAGGAATTAGATTACTATGTATCAGAAAGCATATAGCAATTGAACTATTAAAATGACTTGATCTTTATGCTACGCTTATCTATAGGAGTATGTCCACCATATCATTCTCCTAACGATATGATCTTGTTGTTTAATAACATCTCAATGTTTCATGATAGGGAAACCACAATGATCTATTAACCAACAAGCTAGTATTATATAGAGGCTTTACTAGGGACTTCAAATTAAGTTTACAAATCACACAAGTATCAATGTCTCCTTGTTAATACTATTATAGCATGAATGTAAACATTTATCATAAACACAAAGATATAATAATAACTACATTTATTATTGCCTCTAGGGAATATCTCCAACATCATGTTGACACATGTCATCACCACATATTGTAGTCCATGGGAATGTGATTTAAAGTGGTGTCACAATTTAATAAGGTTTTACCCTTTTATTCTAATTAATTAAAGTGGCTAGAAATGCCTATGTAGCATTCTTTTATTACTTGAACATTATTTCTAAAAGTAAACCTATATATTTTTATATATTCTGAAAGGTATGGTGAAATGTGATTTTTGAGAGTTGGAATCAACTCAAAAGCTATTATGGTTTAAATTTGAAAAATGTTTGAATGCAGAAAATCTTCTGCCTTGTTATTTTTACTAAGGATGATCTACAGATCCAAATGACTTGAATCCAACGGGCTTGGATTCAGCATTCACAGACCTTTCCAACAAAATTGATTTCATTCAAAATGGTGCACTGAATCGATCTGGATTGATTTTTGAAAATGGTACAAAAGTGTGTTTGAATTAAAAAGAAAAAGATCTAATTCAAATCACTGGGCTGCGCGGGAAACGATAATGGGCCGGCCTGCTAAGTGCAGTGCTCCCGCGGGCTGCTTAAGTGGGTGTCCCCACTCGTCAGTGACATGGGGCTGGGCGAAGCGATATGGGGCAATGTGGGTCGTTTGATCTGATTCTAATCCAACGGCTGGGAGTCATCGTCGACGCGAGACAAAGCCGGCGAGAACGAAACATAGCGTGGCCAGTGAGGGGTGCTGGGGGATCACCGGGGTGCTGGCGAGGGTCGGCGAGGCGGGCGAACGACGAATTCGATGACGGCGAATCTCCTGGTACCGGTGGCTTCTCCTGGGGCGGCTCCAATCGCTGGCTCCCTTCTTCTCCAGAGGCGGCGGGCTCCGGTGAAATTCCAGCGAGGTGGTGCTTGCCTTGATCTGAGAACGGTGTGGCACGATCAGTGAGGAGAGGGGAGTGAGATGGTGTGAAGAAATCAAGCGGGGGTGGCCTCTATTTATAGTCGAGCGAGGGGACCGTCAGGGCGCACGGTGAGCTCGTCGGGGGCGATGGTACAGGCGGCTATTGGCATGGGCGAAGGTAGGGGACGGTGCGGTGTCTCCTGGCGATGCTCAACGACATGGTTTTGAGGCGTGGGGCGGTGCGGCTTGGTCTGGAACATGCGACGCTCTGCGCGGCAGAGGCGGCGTCTTCACGGGCGGCGGTGTGGCGTCACGGGCGGCGAACGGGATGTCTGGCGGTCTCTGGTCGGTGGGATTGTGTATGCATGCGGCGAGGGCGGCGCGCGGTCTGTGGGCTTCGGTCGAGGGTGGTGCTCTGGCGCACGCTCGGCATGGTCTCTAGCGGTCTGGGCGCGGTCTGTGTGTGTGGTCCAGGGCTTGGCAATGCTCGCGGCTGGGACAGTGAGTGGCGGTGGATGGTGGGCTGCCTCCCAGACATGCTGGCTAGGCTTGCTGCTGCTCCTAGCTTGCTGTCGACTATGGGGTGGCAAGGGTGCTTTCTGTTCACCATTGATGGCAATGGCAAGCTCACAGTGGTGCTAGTGCTTGGTTAATCTTGCTAGATGATCTACTGAGCTGGTTGTGAGCTAAATGGGGAACCAGTTAGGCAAGAATCACTTTTCACAATAGTGTTTGATGATTGTTTGATTTGTGTCTGCAACCTGTTTGATGAAATGGCCGCATGAAATCAAGTATTGAATTTTGAAAAGATTTTTGGTGGGTTTGCTAGATTGGTGCTGGTGAGTCTGCAGATGCTTGGGTTTTGAAAGTTGAGCTTGTTTGAGTGGTTTTTGAAAAAGTGGGATCTTCCCATATGATAAAGATTCAATTTTGAATTGTCATTTAAACTATGGATTTGAAAGTTTCTAGATGATCACAAAGTGGGCCTTGATACTTTGTTATGAGTACATTCAAGAGGTGCAAAGATCCAGAAAATTTTCTGTTAGGTTTTGAAAGTTTGAGACAGCCAAAGTAGGCATGGGAGTCAAATTGGTCAAAATGACCATTCCTTTTATATATTTGTTTTGATTTACTTGTCTTTAGGAAAAGTGTGGGAAATGTTTTAGATGATGTTTATTTCACCTAAGAAACATTTTACAAGCAATGAAACAATCAAACAAGGTGGCTTAAAAGAATTCCAAAATCAATGCATACACATATGCATGCATTCATAATTTTAATTAGAAAAGTTTTTGTTAACCCTAATTTTGAGGATTAGAGTTTGATGATCCAAGTTTAGTATTTTTGGGATGTTACAAACCTTCCCCCATTAATCAAAATCTCGTCCTGAGATTTGAAAAAGGATGAAAAGATTACCTAGGAGTTAAAGAGATCGGGAAACTCCGTCCTGATGTGATCTTCGTGCTCCCAGGTAGCTTCCTCTTCTGTGTGGTTGCTCCACTAAATCTTGAGAAAATTGATGCTTCGGGTTCGGGTTGTTCAAAAAGCTTCTTCCAAAATGCGGATGGGTACTTCGGGATAGGTCAGGTCATCGTTGATCAGTATGGTTCGGTGATCGATATTTTTGAACACTTCGGTCTTCTTGAGGACTTCGAGACACTTGAAAAGTAATGAGATATGGAATACATTATGCACGGCTGACATCTCTTCGGGTAGCTCCAATTGATATGACACTTCTCCTCGACGGTTCAGAATTTTGAAAGGTCCGATATATCTGGGGGCTAACTTTCCTTTGAGTTGGAAACGCTGCATTCCCTTCAATGGCGAAACTTTCAGATAAACAAAATCTCCTATGTTGAAGGCGAGGTCTCGATGTCTCTTGTCGGCGTAACTCTTCGGTCGGGATTGGTCGGTCTTGAGGTGCTCACGAATCTTGTGAACCTTCTCTTCTGCTTCTCGTAGGATGTCGGGTCCAAAATCTGACTCTCTCCTACTTCCGACCAGTTCAAAGGGGTGCGACACTTTCTTCCGTACATGAATTCAAATGGGGACATTTGCAAACTGGCTTGGTAACTATTGTTGTAGGAAAATTCTGCAAACGGCAGACAGTCTTCCCACTTGGATCCATATTCTAACACACAGGCTCTCAGCATATCTTCGAGAATTTTATTTACTCGCTCCGTTTGTCCATCGGTCTGAGGGTGATACGCGGTACTGAAATCTAGGCGGGTTCCTAAACCTTCTTGAACTTTCTTCCAGAATCTCGAGGTAAACTGAGTTCCTCGATCTGATACTATGTTCTTAGGGACTCCGTGCAAACTGACGATTCTAGCGATGTACAACTCCGCTAGTTTCGAACTCTGATAAGTGATTTTGACGGGCAAGAAATGGGCGACTTTGGACAATCTGTCCACTATGACCCAGATAGTCATTTCCCCTACTAGAAGTAGGTAGTCCAGTGATAAAGTCCATTCCTACAGAATCCCATTTCCATTCCGGAATCTGCAATGGTTGCAACAATCCAGCGGGTCTTTGATGTCCTGCCTTGACTCGCTGACATATATCACACTTGGCGATATAGCTTCCGATTTCTCTCATCATCTTATGCCACCAAAATTGCTCCTTTAAATCTTGATACATCTTAGTTCCTCCGGGATGGATAGAATAAAGAGTATCATGAGCCTCCTTCAAGATAACTTCCTTGAACTCAGAATCTGATGGTACACAAAGGCGTCCTTTGTACCACAAAACTCCTTCTTCGTCTTCGGTGAATCCGGGTACTTTGCCTGTACCGATACGACGCTTGATTCCGTCTATACTAGCATTTTCCTACTGCGCCTCTTTAATCTGACTGATCAAAGTGGGCTGGAGTTCTATGCTAGCCAGAAATCCTTCACTTACTAATTCCATCCGAAAATCTTCCATCTCTTTGTGCAGACTTGGTTGCTCCTTCAAAATCATGGAGTTCAAGCGGCACGGCAATCTGCTAAGGGCATCGGCTACCACGTTGGCTTTACCAGGGTGATAGTGAATGTCCAGATCGTAATCCTTGATTAGCTCACTCCATCTTCTCTGCCTCATATTCAGCTCCTTTTGAGTGAATATATACTTTAGGCTCTTGTGATCCGAATAAATCTCACAACAGTTTCCCATCAGGTAATGTCTCCATGTCTTCAGGGCTAGAACTACGACTGCGAGTTCGAGGTCATGGGTTGGGTAATTTTGCTCATGTTGCTTCAATTGTCGGGATAGATAAGATATAACTTTGCCTTCTTGCATTAGCACACCTCCGAGACCAATCTTGGATGCTTCACAATACACATCGAAGGGCTTCGAGATATCCGGCATGATCAAGATTGGGGCTGAAATCAATCTCCTCTTGAGTTCTTGAGAACTCGCTTCACATTTGTCAGTCCATTCAAACTTCTTGTCCTTCTTCAGCAATTGGGTCATGGGTCGGGCGATACTTGAGAATCCTTCTACGAACTTGCGGTAATATCCCGCCAATCCGAGAAATGCACGAACTTGGGTTTGAGTGGTTGGGGCTTGCCAATCTTCTACATCTTTTACTTTGGCAGGGTCAACGGAAATTCCTCCGGCTGATACAGTGTGACCGAGGAATCCTACCTCCTGTAACCAGAATTCACATTTGCTAAACTTTGCATACAACTGATGCTCTCTAAGGGTTCCAAGAATGGTCCTTAGGTGTAGCTCATGTTCTTCTTCTGATTTGGAATAAATCAGAATGTCATCGATGAAAACAATGACAAACTTATCCAGGAAGCCCATAAAAATCTTATTCATGAGGTTCATGAAATAAGAGG
The DNA here is from genome assembly GCA_030063025.1 of Avena longiglumis. Lineage (NCBI taxonomy): Eukaryota > Viridiplantae > Streptophyta > Magnoliopsida > Poales > Poaceae > Avena > Avena longiglumis. The sequence goes on along the minus strand of CP125973.1, from coordinate 440,293,401 downwards.
GGGCATTGGTTAATCCAAAATACATGACTGTATACTCATACAATCCATATCTGGTGGTAAAGGTAGTCTTTGGAATGTCCTCCGCACGAATCTTGAGTTGATGATAGCCAGTTCTAAGATCAATTTTAGAAAACACTTTGGCACCGGTCAACTGATCAAACAAATCTTCTATCTTGGGCAAGGGGTACTTGTTCTTGATGGTGACATCATTCAACTTCCGATAATCCGTACACAAACGGTTACCTCGATCCTTCTTGTCCACAAACAAGACAGGTGATCTCCATGGTGACGCACTTGGTTGAATCAATCTGATTTCCAGCATGGAATCATGTTGCTTCTTCAGTTCTTCTAGTTCCGACGGGTTCATACTATAGGGTCTCTGGGCTATGGGTCCTGTTCCAGGGATTAGTTCAATGATAAACTCGATATCACGATCTGGGGGCATACTGGGCAAAACATCTGGAAATACATTGGGGTATTCACAGACTATCCGGACTTGGTCAATGGTAGGTTGGGCTATACTCTTGTTGCACTTGAATTGGCGAGGTAAGGTTTCAGATATATGTTCGACTGATATTCCGGCTGTACTGGCCATGGATATGGCTTTCTTGGCACAGTCAATCAATCCTTTATGTTTGGACATCCAATCCATTCCTAGTACTACTTCCAAACCTTTAGTTCCGAGTACTATCAGATTAGCATAAAAATCTATGCCATGGATTCGGATAGGGACGGCTTTGCAAATTTGCCTAGCCTTGGTGGTTGATCCAGGAATTTGAACAATCATAACATGCTTCAGTTTGGTTGGTTGAATTTTACTAGTGCATGCAAATTCTTCGGTGACAAATGAATGCGATGCACCAGAATCAAACAACACTCTTGCAAGTACTGAATTAACAGAAAACATACCCAGCACGACGTCTGGCGCTTCCTGAGCTTCTTCAGCATGCATGAGAAAAAGACGGCCATTGCGGTTGAGTGAATTGCCTGGGGAAAATCTTCTCTCTGGCTGAATACGACGTTGTTGCTGAGCTGGGGCATTGGCTTTGGGGGCTGTAGCATTCTTCTTGTTGGGGCACTCGTTGGAATAGTGACCCTTATTTCCACAGTCATAACAAGTCACTTGCGACTTGTCCTTGGCTGACAGCTGACATTGCTTCCAGTCCTCGGGGCAGTGTTGGGGTTGGTGGTAGCATTGTTGGTGTTGAACTTGGGTGGGGCACGGGTGAAATTGCTAGAGTTGCCGGGGTTGTTGTGATTTCCTCCGGGTCTAGGGTTTCCACGGTTGGGATAGGTCGGACGGTTCATCGGGGGTCTGTTGGTTCTTGGGGCAAATCCTGGAGATGGGTTGGGGCGACACTTTGGGGTCTGATGGGTTCCTGGCTGATGCATCATGCGACGCTTGCGGTTCTCATTGGCTTGGTTGATCTTTCCTTCCATATGGATGGCAGAGTCGACAAGGGCTTCAATATCCGCAAAGGGGATATTGACTAACACCGTCTGCATCTCATCATGCAGACCATTCAAGAACCTCTCTTTCTTCTTGGCTTCCGTGTCTATTTCATCCGGGGCATACCTAGATAATGACAAAAATTTGTCACGGTATTCCACTACAGTCATCCTTCCTTGCTTCAGCTCTCTGAACTCGTCTCTCATTCTCTTGATCAAACCTGGTGGCACATGGGTTCTACTAAACTTGACCTTGAATTCCTCCCAGGTCATCATCTGGCCTCCGATCATTGCGTGAACACTGTTCCACCATGCCCTGGCATCTCCGGCTAGATAATGGGTGGCAAACAGAACTTTCTTGTTGGCTTCCACTCCGGCTACTTCTAAGTTATTTTACATGGTTTGCAGCCATCATCGGCGTCTAGGGGTTCTTCGGACTTAGTGAAAACAGGTGGGTTGGTATTCTGAAAATTCTTGAGCTTAGATCCATGGTTGTCCTGATTTCCGTGGCCTTGGTTGTTGTGGGCTAGATGGGCTATCTGCGCAGTGGCTAGGTTGACGCGTTCCGCTCTTTCGACCGCGGTCAAAGTCAACATTTGCGATTCGCAACATCGGGTCTGGGGCTGAACCACTTCCTCCACGTGGCATCTGAAGATTTAGATAGATCATGAGAAAAGAGGGAAATTTCTAAGGTTTCGGGGACTTTGAAAAGTTTTAAAGGTTTGACTCAGATTTCCTAGCAACTTGCTTTTTCATTCATTCATTCATATCACACAGTACAACGCACACCACAACAAAGAAAAACAGATGGTTTTAAGAACCATTCTGGAAACTACGATACAGTGGGACCGAATACTACTCACTACGCTAGTGCTCAAGTGCTACTACTCCTCGGAATCTGTGGCTTCATCATCTTCATCATCATGGATGAAGGCGAAATCATCCTCATCGGTGAAGAAGTCCATGGCCTGGTCCTCCAGAAAATCATCATCATCACTGAGATAGGAGTAAGGGTCTCCACGAAGATCCTCTCCGGCGTTCTCCCTTTCCTCCAACTGCATGTCTCTCTCGTGGATGGTCTCCTCACTGTTCAAAAAATAGGCCGAATCAGCGATTAATAGGCTGATTAATCCCTACTAGGGACCTAACCGTGTCGATTACCACTAATTGTTTGTGTTAATCGTTTAGCCCGATTAATAGCTATGACACTCCGATTACTAGGTATTTTCCCAATTAACTACTACACTTGGTCAAGAAAGTTACAAAATTATCAACACATATCGTCCATCCATCTGCTAGCCCACCTCAATGAAGTAGGTTTTTCGAAGCTCCTGCTCGATCCCTGCCTCTAGGAGCTCGATCTCTTCCATCACCAGCCATTTCCTTGTCGTTGTTGACCAGTTCCTCGTAGTTGCCGACCAGACCTCAGATACAAGAGCTCGAGCGCCTTAATGATCTCATCCAGGAGTTCGAGGTTGCCTTTAATAGGGTAGGTGGTTGAGGTGCAAGATGAGTCATATGTGTTTTAGGTGCTAATTTTTGTAGGTTGCACCGATTAATAGCTGACCGATTAAATCAGTTAATCGTCCGAATTCCGATTAGTCGCTACTCCCAAGACAACTGAGCAGTTAACGATTACCAATTTCCTCACCATTGGGTCTCCTCCAAAGATGAGATGCGGTGGCGAAGACGGGCAATGATGCGCTCCTTCTTGTCGAGCTGACGGCGGCGAGACTTGCGATCCTTTGCTAGCATGGCGATGGTCTGATCCTTCGTCTTGATGATGGCAGACTTGTGGTTGGAGTAGTCACGGCAGTTGTCCAACTCCTGATGACGATCGTACATCATGAAGCTAAGGTGGTCCAATTGAGTCTTTAGCTCGGGGTGGTATGGGGCTTCCAGTGGTTGTCCATTTGCATCACGCCTTGGGCAAAAATCAAAGCGAGTACCCTTGATCTGATTGATGCTCTGCCCACACAGACGGGAAAGAGCTTCCTACATTGCTCTGGCAAGTCCATCGAGCCAGTTGTTTTCCCTCAAGGTAAACTGAATTCCCTCCGCAGTGGTAGGTTCAATCTTTCCTCGGATACTTGCAACAATTAGCCACTGCAGATCTTCTCCTCCTTGATCATTGAGCTGAGCTCCTAAGAACTTGGGGTGCGGACGCTCCAGAAGTTCCGAAAGCTAGTCCAAATCCCTCTCAAAGATCAGGTCTCCTCCATTCCCCAACTGATAAAACTTGATGTACTTCACGTCCATCTATAATAATAGATGATGAGTAGATTAGCAGGGTGATCAAGTGTGTCAAAATTTTATGTATTTTGCAAGAGTTTTTGAGGAACATGAATTTTTATGAAACAATAAAAGGGATAAGAATGAGAATAAGTTTTTGTAAATATTTGTTTTCTTTGATTTTGAAACTAAGTTTTTGGTTCAAACGTCCAGTCTAACTAGGGTCTCCTATGGTCAGGATGGCTCTGATACCAACTTGTCAACACCCGGATTTTTAATCCCAGATGCCTGTTATGCTATACATCGCAATCCCAGGATTACCATTTTTGCGAGACATAACAGAATTGGATACCATAGTATATCATCCATTACAAACGATACATAAGTTCTTACACCAATAGGGATCTCATGATCCAGTTCTTAATACAACTTCAAGCAGCGGAATACGTAATAATAACGGTAGTGTAGGCAAAGCTCCATCTTCGGGGTCACAGGCAATGCTGACGATGGGAGATGATCCTAGTTGTCGTAACCTCCCTGGGTTCCATCCTCCACGTACTCCTCTTCATAGTCTGGCCATGGGAATAGCCAGGGACAAAGCCATGAGTACTCATTAAGTACTCGCAAACTAATACTAACAGGTAAAGGTTTTTTTTGGATAATAGGACACTAGGCTCTAGGGTTGTTTTGTAAAAGCCAGATTTATCTCTACTAAGTTCCAAAGATAGTCACAATTTTATAACTCTTAAGTGGGATCTTGTAACTCATGTCACAACTCTGTTGTGGTCAAGTCAAAGTCTCAATTCATTTCACAAGTCATTTTGAAAAGTCTGATGGGGGAACAATATGGCCACTCCAACTGTCCATAACCGCGGACGCGGCTATTCGAATAGTTTGACACTCTGCAGAGATTGTACACTTTCACCACAACATTCGATACATCTGTTAGGAACAAATCCTGAATTCACCATACTCAGTATGCGGATAATCAATCCTAACCTTTCAATTACATGCCCTAATATAAGCACCTCTCTTGTGAGTTTGACCTCCCAACCATGACCAACTGTCATCTTGGGTACTGCACAAGTGGACAATCTTCACAAGGTAGCCTCAGCTCAGACCTTGGCCGTGAGGGAACTAATACTAAGGTATATATGTTTCCAGTCAAGCCCTACCCAATCTTCAGGTATTGTGGTTGTACGATAAAATTGGAATGGTATCGCATCCAGACAACCATCAGTTTTATAAAAGGCTAAGGCTCATGCCTCAACATTTTCATCACCAAAATCATCAAGTGTTCGGAAACACATGTCCAAAACATTTCAATAGAATGATCCATCATTCCAAGGTTTTCATAACCATTTTTCCACCAAGTAAACCCATCTAAAGTTGATCAAGTTTTATGCTTAGCACTAGCATCTACAGGTGGGGGTAGTACTAATTAGGGGTGGTAAACTAGTGGAGTTTCAACTAAGTACAACCTTATATCTTAGGATGACATCAAGGTTTCTAACTTAGGCCAAATTTTATGCTCTTTAAGCAACCTTCAGATAACTTTCTAGTATCTACCAAACTCTTAAGCAAACTCTAAGTAAGCTCTGATAAAGAAATAAAGTAAGAAGCTTGCAAATAAAACTAGGATTGGTTTATCAAGTGGATATGATCACATATGCTTAAGTCATATAGTAGGCATAGTAACAAGTATTGGCTTGAATAGGTATAGTCTCAGCTTGCACATTCAGCTAGTAGTATTAGGCTTGCATCAGTGCCAATATAAGCTTGCTAAATTGCAAGTGTTAGCTTGCCTTGTGCAGAGAAGTTGTTGAAGTCCTCCTCGGCTTCTTCTTCGTAGTATCCTCCTTCCTCCTCGTATCCTTGGTCGGTACTAGCATCTATGAATAAGTACGAGGTACACAATCACCAAACAATACTTAACTACTTGCAATCATCACACACAAGGGTCCTATAGATGATCTAGCATCACCTCTAACATTACAAGGTTAAGGCTTGGTTTAATTCCTTTTATTTTTAGAAAAGTAATTTCTACTCATTGAAAAACTACTTAAGATTTAATATTCTCCAAACCAAACATGGGATCATGTTGACACATGTCATCACCACATATTGTAGTCCATGGGAATGTGATTTAAAGTGGTGTCACAATTTAATAAGGTTTTACCCTTTTATTCTAATTAATTAAAGTGGCTAGAAATGCCTATGTAGCATTCTTTTATTACTTGAACATTATTTCTGCAAGTAAACTTATATATTTTTATATATTCTGAAAGGTATGGTTAAATGTGATTTTTGAGAGTTGGAATCGACTCAAAAGCTATTATGGTTCAAATTTGAAAACTGTTTGAATGCAGAAAAGCTTCTGCCTTTTTATTTTTACTAAGGATGATCTACAGATCCAAATGACTTGAATCCAATGGGCTTGGATTCAGCATTCACAGACCTTTCCAACAAAATTGATTTCATTCAAAATGGTGCACTGAATCGATCTGGATTGATTTTTGAAAATGGGTACAGAAGTGTGTTTGAATTAAAAAGAAAAATATCTAATTCAAATCACTGGGCTGCGCGGGAAACGATAATGGGACGGCCTGCTAAGCGCAGTGCTCCCGCGGGCTGCTTAAGTGGGTGTCCCCACTCATCAGTGACACGTGGCTGGGCGAAGCGGTATGGGGCAACGTGGGTCGTTTGATCTTATTCTAATCCAACGACTGGGAGTCATCGTCAATGCGAGACAACTCCGGCGAGAACGAAACCTAGCGCGGCCAGTGAGGGGTGCTGGGGGCTCACCGGGGTGCTAGCGAGGGTCGGCGAGCGGGCGAACGACGAAGTCGACGACGGCGAATCTCCTGGTACCGGTGGCTTCTCCTGGGGCGGCTCCAATCGCTGGCTCTCTTCTTCTCCAGAGGCGGCGGGCTCCGGTGAAATTCCGGCGAGGTGGTGCTTGCCTTGCTCTGAGAACGGTGTGGCACGATCAGTGAGGAGAGGGGAGTGATATGGTGTGAAGAAATCGAGCGGGGTTGGCCTCTATTTATAGTCGAGCGAGGGGACCGTCGGTGTGCACGGTGAGCTCGTCGGGGGCGATGGTACATGCAGCTATTGGCATGGGCGAAGGTAGGGGACGGTGCGGTGTCTCCTGGCGATGCTCAACGACATGGTTTTGAGGCGTGGGGCGGTGCGACTTGGTCTGGAACATGCGACGCTCTGCGCGGCAGAGGCGGCGTCTTCTATGGCGAGCGGTGGCTGTGCGTCACGGGGCAGCGAACGGGGATGTCTGGCGGTCTCCTGGGTCGGTGGGGATTGTGTATGCCTTGGCGGGCGGCCGCGATGCGTGGCTTCGGTCGAGGGTGGTGCTCTGGCGCACGCTCGACATGGTCTCTGGCGGTCTGGGCGCGGTCTGTGCGTGTGGTCTAGGGCTTGGAAATGCTCGTGGCTAGGACAGTGAGTGGCGGTGGACGGTGGGCTGCCTCCCAGACATGCTGGCTAGGCTTGCTGCTGCTCCTAGCTTGCTGTCGACTATGGGGTGGCAAGGGTGTGCTCGGCTGTTCACCATTGCTCGGCTGTTCACCATTGGTTAATCTTGCTAGATGATCTACTGAGCTGGTTGTGAGCTAAATGGGGAACCAGTTAGGCAAGAATCACTGCTCACAATAGTGTTTGATGTTTGTTTGATTTGTGTCTGCAACCTGTTTGATGAAATGGCCGCATGAAATCAAGTTTTGAATTTTGAAAGTTGTGTCTGCAACCTGTTTTGAGCTGATTTGTGTCTGCAACCTGTTTTGAGCTGGTTGTGTCTGCTCACAATAAGGTGGTCATCTTAGGACCATAGTTTAAAGTTTTACATAGTTTTTGGAAGGATCAAGCTTGACTACAACAATAATGCTTACATATAGAAATCTTTAATATGGTTTTGTTAGGTTTAGGTGTTAGGATTTTGTTGCAAAATTTTATTTGAAGGATGCAACGATGCAAGGATGATGCATGGCACTAATAACATCCTAATATAAAATCTGGGATGTTACAAACCTACCCCCCTTAAGAAGAATCTCGTCCCCGAGATTCGGGTTGGCTAGCAAATAGGTGTGGGTGTTCTGCCTTCATGTCTTCTTCACGCTCCCACGTAGCTTCTTCTTCGGAGTGGTGGTTCCATTGTACCTTGCAGAATCTTATAGTCTTGGTGCGGGTAATCCTTTTGGCTGTTTCCAGTATTTTGATGGGCTTTTCCTCATAGGTAAGGTCATTCTCCAATTGAACCTCATCTAGGGGAACGGTGTCTCTTAGCGGTGTTTCAGCCATCTCCGGGTGACACTTCTTTAGTTGTGACACATGAAACACATCATGAACAGTCAGTCCTTCCGGTAACTCCAACTGATAAGCAACTTCTCCTCTACGGGCCAGAACTTTATATGGTCCTATGAATCGTGGGTCTAACTTGCCCTTGATTCCGAACCTCTTAACTCCTCGTAGGGGTGAAACTCGGAGATACGCACGGTCCCCTATTTTATAGGTCACATCTCTGCGCTTGGAATCAGCATAACTCTTCTATCGGGATTGGGCTACCTTTAGCCTATCCTGAATCCGTCGTACCTTTTCTTCGGCATCCTTGATCAATTCAGGTCCAAATAGACTACGTTCACCAACTCCACTCCATAGTAGCGGAGTCCTACACTTCCTGCCATATAGAACTTCAAACGGAGCCACCTTGATACTTGTCTGGTAGCTGTTGTTGTACGAAAACTCATCATACGGCAGGTTGTCATCCCAACTAGACCCATAGTCTAGTGCGCAGGCCCTCAACATATTTTCCAGAATCTGGTTCACCCTTTCAGTTTGGCCATCTGTCTGAGGGTGGAAGGCAGTACTGAATTCTAGTCGGGTTCCAAGAGACTCATGTAGCTGTTGCCAAAACTTTGAAGTGAACTGGGTGCCTCTATCTGACACAATTCCCTTGGGAACACCATGCAGACTTACAATTCTTGTCATGTATATCTTAGCAAGCTTAGCACTTGTATACGTGGTCTTTACGGGGATGAAGTGAGCCACCTTGGTAAAGTGGTCCACCACTACCCAGATAGAATCAAATCCAGAACGAGTCCGGGACAATCCCGTGATGAAATCCATGCCTACCTTGTCCCACTTCCAGTCGGGTATAGGTAGTGGTTGAAGTAATCCGGCCGGTTTATGATGCTCGGCTTTAACTCTATTGCATACATCAGACAGAGAAATATATTCGGCAATTTCTCTTTTTAGGTTATTCCACCAGAATCTATCCTTCACATCGATGTACATCTTCGTGTTACCTGGATGAATTGAGTAAGGTGAGTCGTGAGCTTCTTGTAAAATCAACTTCCTGATGTTGGGGTCATTGGGAACGCACAAACGCTTCCCATGCCAAAGTGTTCCTTGTTCATCCAGACGGAATTCTTTAGTCTTTCCTTCACTTATCATGATTCTTATTTCTTCCAACTCTTTATCTCCCTTTTGTCCTTCCTTGATTCTCTCTTGTAAGGTGGACACTATTTCCATAGTCGCTAGCCTGAGATCCTTGAATTGCTTGCATAGATCCTCTGGAAGTTCCCCTGCTGTAAGTCCATTCACATAAACCTTACAACTTAAGGCATCGGCCACCACGTTTGCCTTTCCAGGATGGTACTGTAAATCCAAGTCATAATCCTTAATTAGTTCAAGCCATCTTCTTTGTCTCATATTCAACTCCTTTTGGGTGAAGATGTACTTCAAACTTTTATGATCTGTGAACACATCACAATGTTTGCCCATAAGGTAGTGTCTCCATACCTTGAGTGCATGAACCACAGACGCAAGTTCCAAATCATGTGTGGGTTAATTGTGTTCGTGGTTCTTAAGTTGCCGGGAGGCATAGGATTCCACTTTCCCATCCTGCATCAATACACTTCCAAGTTCTTGTCGAGAAGCGTCACAATAGACTTGAAAATCCTTTTGGATATCAGGCAGACACAGAACTGGCGGCGTTACAAGGCGTTTCTTCAACTCTTGAAAACTTGCTTCACATGCCTCGGTCCATAGGAACTTATTTTCCTTCTTCAATAGTTCCGTCATGGGTTTTGATATTTTGGAAAAGTTTTCAATGAACCTCCGGTAATATCCTGCGAGGCCCAAGAAACTCCTAATATCTCCCACATTCTTGGGTGACTCCCATTCCGTCACGGAAGCTACCTTACTAGGATCTACGGCAACTCCTTTTGCCGACACAACATGACCAAGAAATCCCACTTCCTTTAACCAGAATTCGCACTTGCTGAATTTGGCATACAACTTGGGTTCCCTTAGTTTATCCATGATAAGGCACAGATGTTTCTCATGTTCCTTCTCATCCTTAGAGTATATGAGTATATCATCTATGAATACCACGATAAACTTGTCCAAATATTCCATGAACACCTTGTTCATCATGGTCATGAAGTATGCTGGGGCATTTGTTAGACCAAACAACATTACGGTGTACTCATACAACCCGTAACTTGTGGTGAATGTTGTTTTGGGCACATCCTGTTCTAAAATCTTTAGCTGAAAGTAGCCTGATCGCAGATCTATCTTTGAGAACACACTGGCCCCATTTAACTGGTCAAACAAGTCATTGATGTTGGGCAGATGATACTTATTCTTGATCGTCACTTCGTTCAACGAGTGGTAGTCCACAACCAGCCTCTTGGTTTTATCCTTCTTTTCCACAAATAGGATGGGCGCTCCCCAAGATGACGCGCTGCGTTGGATGAACCCCTTGTCCAATTGTTCCCTAAGCTGTTTCTTGAGTTCCTTTAACTCGTCCACATCCATCTTGTATGGTCTCTTAGCTATCGGCCCCGTGCCTGGCATCAAGTCAATGAGGAACTCGATATCACGGTCGGGGGGCATTCCTGGTAGTTCCTCCGGGAAGACATCTGGGTATTCCTTTACAATAGGTACCTCCTCCAAGCTAACCCCCTTAAGAGAGTTTACCATGGCTTCCTTAAGTGCAAAATTTGACTTGATATGAATTCTCTTCCCTTCCGGTGTTGTGAGCGTGACAGTCCTTTTTGCACAATCTATGACTCCTTCATATTCGGTCATCCAATTCATGCCCAAGATTATGTCTAATCCTTGTGATTCTAGAACTACTAGACTTGTGGGAAAGAGGTGTGTCCCAATCCTTAGTTCTAGTCCCCGGCAACCGGAGTTTGCCACTATTTCTCCCCCAGGAGAACTTACCCTTAGAGGAAAATTTATAGTCTCCGTTGGTATCTTGCCTCTATCCACAAATACCCTTGATATGAATGAATGCGATGCACCAGTATCAAAAAGAACAACTGCGGGAATAGAATTGAGTATGAACTTACCAATCACAGAGTCCGGTGCATCACAAGCATCCTCCATAGAGACATGATTCACCGTGGCTTTGACAAACGGATTTGGCTTCTTCCCGTTTCCATTTCCATGGTTGTGTCCATTTCCATTCCCATTGCCATTGCCATTCTTCTTCTCGGGGCAAGAGGTTGCATAGTTCCCCGTCCTGTTGCACTTAAAGCATGTCACCTCACTGATATCCTTTCCATTGCTGCCACTCCCATTGCGGTTTTTATGCCCATTGTGTTTGTGGCCGCCATGGTGATGACCGTTATGGTTGTGGCCATTATTATTATAAGGTGGTGGTGAGGAATTGCGCTGCTTAATGCAGACAGTGCTTGTGAGGGTTAGACTTCCTCTTGCGGTTTTCTATGCTCTTCCTTTTGGATTCCACCACAATGGCTCTGTCCAGGAGTTCCTGAAAGTTGACAAATTTCTGAGCCACAAGCTGAATGGATATCTCATCATTGAGTCCTCTTATGAACTCCTCACATCTCTTGGCATCTGGAAACATCATCGGTGCATAACGGGCTAGCTTGTTGAAAATCTCACCATACTCGATGTGAGCAGTGCGGTGTGTAGGTCGCGAAATTCGCGCCTTTTCAGAGTCATGATACCAGCAGCCACATGATGAGTGTGAAAAGCTAACTCAAACTGATCCCAAGTGATAGCATCAATATCCGGGTGGGTGACTTGGTAGTTGTCCCAGCATTCTGCAGCAGGTCCTTCAAGCTGGTGTGCGGCATAACGCACTTCGCTCGGCGGCTTGCATGGTGTCTAGCTTCTTGTTGATTGTACGTAGCCAGTCATCTGCGATGATTGGTTCAACGCTAATTGTGAAGGTAGGTGGGTTCAACCTCAAAAACAGAGTCAAGCGATCCTGTTGAGGTGGTGGCGGAGGTGGTGGTGGTGGCGGGTTGTTGTTGTTGTTTTGCATGTTCTGAGTGAGCAGTTGGATCAGCTGGTTCTGAGTGGCCAAAAGTTGTGCTATTTCCGGAGGGATTTTGGAGTTCGCACGTCTTGGCGGCATCTGTGGGGTTTGAGAGAAAAGTTAAGAAATAGAAAGAAAGACTAAGTAGTAAACTCCTACCCTTATGAAAACACACCAAGCACACGAGACACATTAACACAACTTAACACAGAAAACAACCGAGTTTAACTAAACCAGAATTGTCTTATTACAATCGTGAATAACGTTCTACTATAGAATTAAAGGTGGTCCAACTATTACACATCTTCCACGCCTTCCTCTTCCTCGTCCTCGAACGAGTAGCCTTCCTGCTCTAGGGTTGTCTTGTACAACTCCATCTCCTTCGTGGTGGCTTCAAGCTTCTCTTAGAGGTTCTTAATCTCATCCTACAGCTTCTTGGTGGTGGCTTCTAGCTGCTCCTGAAGTCTCTCCTTCCCACTTTGTAGCTCCTCCACTAGGCTTGACTTCTTCGCGGCTTCAAGTTGCTTTGCCAAGTCCCTCTTGGAAGCACGCACATCATTGATTATCTTGCAAAGGCCTTCAGTTTGCACTTCAGTTCCATCGATCTCCTGCTTGAGTTCATTAATCCTCTTATTTTTATTTATCACCCTCTTCTCTTGGCTAGCGAACTTCTTCTCTTGGTCCTGGAATTTTATCTCTTGGAGCTTCATTGCCTCCTCCTGCTGCTTGATCATTTCTTCCTTCTCCTTGATGAGGGCGCATAGCTCGTCGTTATTCAATATCTCGAGGAAGGTACCCTTTTCAAGGTCATGGATGTGGCACTCCAAATCTTGATATTGGGTCCTTCGGAGCTTGGTACAAGTCCTTTCCTCAAAGGTTAAATCCATGGGAATTCCTTCCTCATCTCGTCTTCCAAAGAGGCCGCCGCAGTGTCCCTGGAGAGCTTCATGATGACGTCCACATAGGCGACCAATGAGCTTCTGCAAGCTGATGCTCAGGGCCTTCTCCTTGGAATCGCTAACAATGTGGATTGCTATGTCTTCCTCCGGGTTCTTGCCTCGCTCTTTTCCTGGCTGGATGACTTTGACTCCCCAACAGCCGTCCTTGTGGAGTTTCTTCATTGTGCACCCCTGGATTGTTGGGAGGGGAAGGTCGAAACGTGTGAGTAGGTCCATGAGGCATCCACCAAAGCGAAGGGGCTCGATGTCCGCGACGGTGTCGTAGAGGAAGCTTGTCATCTTTAAGTTAGAAGAATGAAAGTTAGATACTTAATCAAGTAGAGGAGAGAAGATACTAGAAGTGCGGAAAATAACTTAGTAGAAAAGCAAGTAAGGCACATAAGTTAGAGGTGGGTCCAATCCTAGGGTCACGTCCTACAGGAAACGATGTGCTCTGATACCATCTGTAGTGACCTCGGTTCAAGTAAGATCCTAAGTCCCTGTGATTAACATGCTAGTCCATAGATCAATAGCTAGCACTCACAGTCGATGAAATATCATGTAAAACACAAAGTCTTTATTACACGAAGAATCCAGAGTATGAATTTATTACAAATTTGCTTATAACAGCGGAAACATAAAAGCAGCTTGAGTCCATCAACGCCCCAGGCTTGTCGAGTGTAGACTCGCGATCCCTACGCACCTTTCAATCTTCGGATTCTGCACATAAGACATGCAGCCAACAAGTTGGGTCAATACTTTCAATGTATTGGCAAATTACACCAAGGAGAGAAAAGACTATCTCTACATGCAAGGCTAGTTTAGGCTGTAGAGTTCATTTTCTCAAAACTAGTTTTCTTAAGTAGAGAGAAGAAGAGAAAATTTTCCTACTTTGTAAACAATTGCTTAGATAAAATAAGGTCGAGCGGCACACGAGGATATTACGCACCAAGTGTCCGAACAACCAAACACTTGGATATTACGCACCAAGTGACACTTGGATATTACACACCAAGTTCCCAAAATCCCACCCATTGGCGATATTACTCACGCCATGGGGTTTTAAAACTTTGTTTAGAAAAGAGAGAGGAAGATCCTTCAGAGGCTCCATCCTTCAGACGCTCATTGTTGTTCTGTTACCGTGAACACGGCTAATTGATCAGATTGCAATACTCTCGAGAGTTTGTGCACTTTACCCACAATCCACGATCAAGTCCTTTTTACAGACAAGACCATGGCGAGGCTTTCCCTTAGTAGCCCATCTACCTTCTGGATCCAACCGTGCCAAGAACCTCCAAATGTTGGTACCCAGGTGAGGTTTCCCACTAAGTACTAGGCCAAGACAGAGCCCATAATGTAGTGTACTTGCACTGGAAGCTTCTGAATTCTAAAACATGGCAGACTTCTTTGATTCCTGGGCGGCCGTCCTCCACCAAAATCTCACTCATTGACCCGACAACCATTCCGCCCAGAAGAAAACTTAGTTTTATTTTGAAGTGGATTTGAGAAGAAAAGTTTGCTCTAGAGAGCCTTTATACTTAGAAAAAATCTTTGTCTTTCGAACCCCCCAACGGTACTTTGTATATATAGCATAGCAAGCAATACTTAGCAAAAACAGGGGAACCTATTAGGAGGGTAAATCCTAAGTATAGAGCTACTCATGGCATACTACAAAAATCATCGCACTTGCAAAATAATACTAAGGAAAATTCTACCAGAACATCCTACACATGCATACTACAGAATTTTGAAGATCACATGCATAGAATCAAAACTGGGACAAAAGTTATGAACAAGTGGTGTAACTTGCCTTGATCCGAGCAGCACTCTACACAATAGCACTCCTTAGCGCACTCCGAAAAATCTATCGAATCACAAACATAGATCTGATCACAACTTGCTCAAAACATGTCATAGAGATAATCATGCATGCATGCAACATGGTATTTTATGCAAGATTGGTTCTTCTAAATTGACCAAGGTAGCATGATTGAGTTGCAATAGTGTTAAGGGTGTTACTAGGATTGATTTCCCATAGGTTTAGATCTATTTGGGTCACTAATACAATTCATAGGGTTAAAAGGAGATCCAACCATCTAATTAGCCCCAAATTAGATCTAATGATCTTAATCAAGGTTTCATAATTTTGTCCAGTAGGTATTACGGAAACAAAGTCAACGCAACAAGAATCAACTAAAACGGAGTCCTAACTATTTTTCTATGAATTAAATACTCCAATATAATGATTATATTCTACACCTAAAACCCTACAGTAAACTTGGAATTTTATTGCAGATATGTGTTCTACATAAAATTATGAATCCAACGGTATATTATAAGCTAAATTTGGCCAAGTATTTATGTTTATATGATTTTCCCAAGTTTTAAATCAATTCAGCCAAACAGATCTAATCTTAAATTCAAAACTTGCCAAGTGGCAGATGCTGGTTGGTCCAGCTAGACAAGACGGCGGCGACGCAGCGTGCTGGCGCGGCTTGCCACGTGGCAGAGCGGGATTTGCCGGTACCCCTTTGATCGACCTTATAATCCTAACCGTCGAGCCTAGATCTAACGGCTAAGCGCAAGGACGAGCTCACCTCTCTGGCTGGCGGCGGCGGCTGGCGGTGGTTGGGCGCTACGGTGGTCGGCGGCGTCGGCGTTCCTCGGTGAGGGTGAAGCAGTCGCGGATGATCGCCTCTTCCTCGCGGTCCCACCCGTAGCCTCAGATTCTATCTTCTCTTCCCCGAGCGGTGGAGGTGGCTGCTCCTTCTCCGCAACTCCGGCGAGCAATCCGTGGCGGTACGCTGCAACATACAGAGGGAAAAACGGTGAGTCGACATTTTCGATCGAGAGGTTCAAGCTAGGGAAGAAATCAGGGGGAGGGAGTTCCCCTGTTGTCGACTTCGTCGACTTACCGAGGCCAGCGGCGGTTCGAGCCCGCGGAATCAGAGGGAGGCTAGGGTTCTGAGGGTTTTGGGGAACGGAGGAGAGGGCGCGCGGCTGGGTCTTTATATGCAGCCCGGGGGGAGTCCTGGCTGGACACGGAGGCGGGGAGAAGCGTGGCCGGCGCAGACTCTGGTTCTCGTCGGAGAGGAAAGGGGAGGGTGACAGGTGGGGTCCGGGTGTCGGTGGCGGAGGGGAAAGTGGGCTGGCGCGGGCGCTGGCTAGCTAGCTGTCGCGTGGGCGCGGGTGGGCTGGCGCAGCGGCCCAGTTAGGTTAGGCCGATGCTTTTTTTTTATTTAACCATTTTTTCAATTTCTCTTTTAGTAAAACTTAAATAACTTTTGCAAATAAAGTCCAAAATCATTGAAACCAACTTCTAAATTTTTGTAAAAAGAAGGTGGTCATCTTAGGACCATAGTTTAAAGTTTTACATAGTTTTTGGAAGGATCAAGCTTGACTACAACAATAATGCTTACATATAGAAATCTTTAATAGGGTTTTCTTAGGTTTAGGTGTTAGGATTTTGTTGCAAATTTTTTTTGTAGGATGCAACGATGCAAGGATGATGCATGGCACTAATAACATCCTAATATAAAATCTGGGATGTTACATAGAGAAACGCCTAGGACTCTAGCCTAAGCCATTCCTAATCATGGTGGAAACTTGCAGCATCACCATAATGAGCATCTATGAAGCATCCTCAATAAAAAGCTATGCATTTGGTAAATAAAAAGATTGCTGAGATGCTCATTGTATGCTTGCCTTGTCATTTTGGTTATGGGAAATCTCCTGTACCATGTGCAAGGGGTACCCCGTTGACGGTTCTCTATGATATGCATGTATTTATAATGACAAGAACTTACAGGTAACCAAAGTTGAGTAGCATGCGGAGCGGCCCTCATACTCAAGGGACTTGGGATTTTCAGCCTATGGTCTGTCAAGCATATGATTCAGAGTGGACCTCACTTTCACCTTAACCACATGAATATGCCTATGATAGGGGCAATGAGAGCTCAAAGCTAATGAGTACCTTCCTTTTGGCATTAGGAAGCCTTTCAAACTTTACAAAAACCGTTTTCACAACCTTGTTGAGTCACCACTTATTCTATGAGCACCTTCTTGAGAGCATAGTTGTCATTCTTGTGTTTGTTCCAAAACTTCGTTAATAATGTCATGACTTTGATGCTTGTATCTCTGATATTTTTACCTCTAGTCTTCACTTGAACTTCAGAGGTGCCTTGGCATTTATATTGTGCTCTACAAACAAAGGCAAGCGAGATACCACTCTATCATACCTTACCTATGAGCATTGCAATGTTGCTTATGTTTATGTTCCATGCTACTTATTATTATTGAGTTGGTTTCTCTTCATAGCTTGCAATGATTATTGAGTAGACTCGGTTGCATACTTCTTATTATGAATGGTTTAAGCATCTACTCATGTGCTGAGAATATATACATCATATGAGCAAATGTGTTCGTGAAAGTTATTTTATCGCACTCAGTTTTCAACTGAATTGCTTGAGGACAAGCAATAAGCTAAGTTTGGGGGGAGTTGATACGTCCAAAACGTATCTACTTTCTCAAACACTTTTGCTATTGTTTCTCCTCTAAACTTGTGTGATTTGGATACAACTAACACGGACTGACGCTATTTTCAGCAGAATTACCTTGGTGTCTTGTTTTTGTGCAGAAAATCAACTATCAGGAAAAATCCCGAAAAATATGCCAAAAATTATATTTCACCAGAAGACCCATGGAGCCAGAAGATGAGCTGGAGAAGGGGCCTGGGGGGGCCCACACCCCTGCCAGGCGCGGGTGGGCCCTGCCCTGCACCTAGGGGGGTGCAGCCACCCCAGGCACCCCCCTCGGCCTCCCTCTGCGCCTATAAGTTGCCTTTCGACCTAAAAACTGAGGGGGGTTCGATAGTTTTCCAGAAAGAGTTCCGCTCCGCAGCCACCACCAGAAACCAAGATTCAGATCTAGAAACTCCGTTCTGGCACCCTGCCGGGACAGGGAATTTGGAGAGGATCATCACCATCATCATCACGAACGCATCTCCATCAACCACCGATGTTTCCCTCATCCATGAGTGAGTAATCCCCCACTGTAGGCTTGTGGATGGTAGGGATTGGATGAGTTCTATCATGCAATCGAATAAGATCTGTTAGGGCATAGTGCCTAGTATCTCTATTAGTGCTATTTGACTCTGTTGCAACTTGTTGTGCTTAATGTTTGTCACTAGGGCCCGAGTGCCATGATCTCAGATCTGAGATTATTATTGAATCATTATGATAGTATTGTTTGTGATCTTATCTGCAAGTTGTGTACACATATCATTGTTCGGATCCAAAGGCTCCAAAGTGACAATAATTGGGACAACCGAAGGGGATGGCTGTGGTGTGAGGATCACATGTGTTCACGGAAGGTTAATGCTTTGCTCCGGTGCATATTAAAAGGAGCACCTTAATTGCCAGTAGTTCCCTAGAGGCCCCGCTGCCACGGGCTGGCTGGACAGAAGATGTTGTGCAAGTTCTCATTACGAGCACGCATGACTATATTTGGAGCACATGCCTAGAATTGTTTAGTACTTGGATGCTTGTTATTATTTATCTGCAATGCCCTAGATCTTGAAGTTACATGTTTAGACTCGTCCATGCAACGCCCGTCCATCCATCCCTATGCCTACCGCACTCAAATCCTATTGTTACGATTCGTTACATTATTGCTCATGTTTCACTTGTCATTATTTGCTCACATTACTACAAACTATTGCTACTAATAAACTTCTGTGAGCAAGAACTATTTCCAGGTGCAGCTGAACTGACAACTCAGTTGTTAAGGCTTGCAAGTATTCTTTGGCTCATCTTGTATCGAATCAATAAATTGGGTAATACTACCCGTGAAGACTGTTGCGATCCCCTACACTTGTGGGTCATCACGCCCATGTAGGAGGTCATGGAATCCGGGACAGAAACTTGGGTTCAATGTTCGGGTCTTCGAGGGCCGGTGACCTACGAGAGGCCTTGGTACAAGCACCGGTGGCCTTTGAATAACTTTTTCATCTCAAGGGATATCAAACATCCGAGTACATCACCACATAATATCCAAGCAACACCAAAACTCCCCACAACATGAACTAACAGAGGGAGCAGCGTCGCTTAGTCTTGCTCGAGCACGAGGACTCTGAATCCACTAAAGGTAGTAGCGCTAGAACAACCTGCAGAGGTGGTGACGACCAAGACGGATGCAGGGAAGGGCTACCGCTGGCCGGGACAACCGTTAGAGGCCGGAAGGCGGCTACCTTGCGGGCAGAGGAGGTGCTGGCACCCGGGTGCGGGCGAGGTGGGGCTGGGCTGCGACGGACTGCAGAGCTGCGGAGGGGTGAGGCGCTCGGGAGAGCCCCTGAAGAAGCGGCATGGCGGGAGGTGGAGGGGGCACTGACGCTGGCGGAGAACGGAGCTTGGAGGCGATAAAGAGCGCTGGCGGCGGCGGACAACGAAGGCGAGGTCGGGAAGGGCTCGAGCGGAGACGGGCGGCGCCATGCTCGAGCGGTAGAGGAGGTGGTGAGGGGTGGAGGCCGGAGAGAGGAGAGAGGAGGGAGGCCAGGGAGAGTGGTGGCGGAAGAGGAGAAAGGCGGCGGGGCAGAGAGAACCAGGCGGCAGCGGGAGGTCGCTGGGAACACGAGGAAGCGGGCTTCTGGGGTGGGGGTCGCGCTGAGTATGCGGACGAGAGAGCAGGGGTGGGGCCCGGTGATAGAAGCATGTCGAGAGAGGCGTGATGAGATGCGGTCGGTGGGGTGGGGATCGACGAGGCCAGGCAGTTTGCATCGCGAGCGAGGGGTCTGGTCATGGTCAACCGGGGTGGGGTGTGGGTTGGAGCGTGCGTGGGTCAGAGTGTGGTCAGGTGTGTGCGTGTAGGACTAGGTGGGGTGCGGCGAGACGAGTGGGTGGCGGCGGCTGGTGAGGGAGGGTCTGGGGTAGGACTAGGTGGGGGGTTTGGGGTAGTTTTTAGGGTTAGGGTTTGGGTATTGGGTAGGTCTAGATCTGGGTGGTAGGCTGGCTGCTGGTTGGGCCTTAGGCCTGACCGGCGGCTGCCTCTCCAGGAAAGAAATAGTTTTATTGTTTTATTTTTTTATAAACTATTTTGGCGAAAAAAATATCCGAAAGGGTCCAGGGGTTTGATTTGAAATAAGACGGGATATCTAGGAAAACAAAAATACACTTTGTAAAATAATTTGAGGCAAAAATTATATGCATGATGATGTCATGATGATGCACACATAAAGACAGGCGATTTTCTTGTAGTGGTTTTACCCGGGGTGCTACAACGACCAACGCAAGTACCAAGCGAATAGTGGCCACCTTGACCACAGGACTTAACTTGTCCTTATAATCAATGCCATAGCGTTGTTTAAAACCCTTAGCAACCAGACGAGCCTTATACTGATTAACACTACCATTAGCCTTTCTTTTGACTTTGTATACCCACTTGCAGTCAATAATATTGCGCCCATGATCCAAAGGAACTAGACGCCAAGTTTCATTGCACATAAAGGCAGAAAATTCTTCATCCAGTTAGTTGCACTCAAAGCTTCATGCAAATTAGTTGGTTCACCAGTGGCAAAAAAAATTGCAAACCGGACTTTGTCGTATCAAACAATACCATCGATAACAATCTTTTGTTGAAAAACAGCTCGCTGAGAACAAGTGACCGGACATTGAACAATAGGAGCAACCAGGTCAGAGGCAGTAGAAGATCCAGACCTGGTAGTCAAAGAAGAGCCATCCTCCATAGACGATCCCGTTGCAGCGACTGGTGATGAAACATCCGTGGAGGATCCTCGAGACGGCGTGGAAATGGAGGCTCCACGCGTCACACGGCCGTTCGCGCGCGCGCATTCGCTTCTCCCGCTTGGCCCGCGCGTGGCATTTGGTCTACCCCTGAATCGCTCGTCTGGGTTGCATGCAGCCGACGAGATGATCGATTTGCTTTATCTTGATTTGTCCACCATGTCTATCCCGGAAATCAGAGGCAACACAACGTCCGAAATTCTGCCTGTCTCCGTACTAGGCAATAAACTAGTACTAGGCAACACCATGTCAGAGTGTGTCGCTGTAGAGGACTCTCCTGAACTTGCATCCAAACTAGTACTAGGTAGAAAATCATCTTATTCCTGTACAAAAGACTCAGCGGGCAAATGATTAGCAGAATTAGCATCAACGTTAGCTCCTAAATCATGACCCCCAATCATAGGTAAATGAAGATCCGGTGAGAGAAGCAAAATTTTAGCACATAATTGTGCGCCCGCGTTACGATGAAAATTGACAAAGGAAAAAACCGATTCATCAAACACAACATCACGCTTGGGCCAAACCATACATTCAAATATACGTAAGAACAAATAATCAGGTTTGGTTTTAAACAGGCGCTCAAGTGGAGACTGAGAATCAATAACTTTGTTAGGAAGACGACTAATTAAATAAACCGCTGTAGAGAATGCTTCATCCTAAAACTTAAGAGACATGGATGCATGAGCAAGAAGAGATAGCCCAACCTCGACAATGTGCTAATGTTTTCATTCAGCAGAGCCATTCTACCGATAAGCATGGGGACATGAAACATGATGAGAAATTCCATCCTTTAAAAAAAAGAATTGAGTTTTTGATACTCACCCCCAGTCAGTTTGAAGAGCGAGAATATTTTTATCAAAGAGTTTTTCTACATGATGCTGAAAGTCATGAAACCTTTGAAACACATCAGATTTATTTTTCAATAAATATATCCAGTTATACTTGCTATAATCGTCTATAAAACTGACATAGTATTTATTTCGACCAACTGAAACTGGAGCAGGACCCCATACATCAGAAAACACAAGTTCTAAAGGAAAAGAAGATACACTTGAGGACTTGGGATAGGGTAACTGATGACTCTTAGTATTTTGACAGACATCACACGTTGACTCTTTATTTGATGCACTAAACTGAATATTATTATCTCGAAGAATTTGTTGAACTACCACTAACGAAGGATGTCCTAAACGCCTATGCCAATGAGAGGAAGACTGGACGCCAAGGACTTGTTTTCCGGATGACCAGGATGAAGGAGTTAGTGGATAAAGGCCATCCATGCATCTACCTTCCAGAAGAATTTTCCTCGTTCCCTGATCCTTAATAAAGAAGTGGTTAGGCCAGTATTCAGCAAAAGCATTATTATCTTTTGTAAGTTGATGTATATAGAGAAGACTCTTGGTGGCTTGAGGCACATGAAGGATATTATTAAGACGAAGATCATGATTAGGGGTATGATGTAAGGAGTGACCAATGTGATGTATATTCATACCTGGACCATTAGCATTATGGACTTGGTCTTGACCATGAGAGCGTTCCCTCACAATCAACTTGTCGAGTTCTCCCGTAACATGATTTGTTGCCCCTGTATCACCATACCAATCTGTATCTATGCCATAGGAGCTTGTTGCCGCACCCGCAGACTTCTCAGCTTGCGGTTGAAAATTCTTGTTGAAGCGCTTCCAACATCGAAACGCCGGGTGTCCTTCTTTGCAACAGATTTGACAAATCATGCCAGGTGCTCCCCCTCCTTGACCACGTCCTTCCTCTCCTTGGCATTGCTGGTACTGCCCGCCCTAGTGTAACACCCTCAGAATCGGACCTATGCAAGTTTGAGCAAAATTCGCCAAACCCGCATAGAAACGATTCAAAGGTGCCCACCAGGCACTTTCGTGCGGGTGGAAAACGAAGTAATAACATTACACAACAGTCCTCGATGGGACCCACAGAACAGATATATATACAGAGGCGACTCAAAGAGTCAAGAATACAGATATAATATACAAAGATCCAAATCACCTTGAAAGGATAGAGCGTCCGACTACGGACAAGATGCAAATGGGGCTAAGAGCCCTGAAGAATAACCAATGGCGTCCATAACCCTGCCCAGGCCAAGCCGGAAGGGTAACCCTGCTAACGACGTCGATCTCAAAACCTGCTTAAACAAAAGGGGTGCCGACAAAGGGCAAAGGAAACAGAAGGAGCGTCAGTACTGAGGCCAGTACACGGCGAGGCTAGAATTCGGCGGTCCTCGCCTACATAGGTATGGTGGATCGAGCGCAGCGCAAAGATGCAATCGAACAACCTATAGAGACTCGATACAACTAGCGGTTATCAGAGAGGGGTAAGAATGGTCTATCCGGATCCAACCTGAAGCTAACACCAGACAAACCCATCCTGGTGTTTCCCCCTCGATACCAAACGAGGAAGTCAACCGAGGAACTCACACGGTTGGCAGTTTTACTTATTCAGTTATAGTTGCGGCACTTTACTAGTCAGGTTTAGATAATCGTCCTGATAAAATAAGCAGTGGGCACTTTTAGTTAACCATTCCGTTGTAGTTGCAACAATTACTAATCAGATACAGATAGCATGAGATAAACCCAAAACCCAGCAGTTGTTGGTACTTTTATTCAGCCATTCCGTTGTAGTTGCAAGATTTACTAGTCAGGTACAATGGTCGCAAGCGACAATTCAAACAAGCAATTGTGGGCAGTATTATTAGCCATTCCATTTTAGTGAAGCTGATTACTAGTCATTATTAAGTCAAATTTATAGCAATAAACTTTAGTTATGCTTGTCTATGATCGAGATACTGTGCTCCAAGTCGTCCATATCCATGACACGACTTTCAGAAAGTTTTACCCGGCCGGGGTGCACCAATAGCAACACACGCTCGATCAACCTCGGAAAAACCAACTCAAAACCCAACGAGGCTTTCACGACTGAACAATCACAGGATTCAGAAATATTTCAGGGGGCCACCCCTTGTAGTCTACCCGCAACGAAGTAAGCTAGCTCCGAGACGGACTCAAGGTTTGTGGGGTCAGAAGCGATCGGGAACCCGAAAACTCGGGGTGTCGATACCACAGAACGGGTCACAATTCCTAAACAAGACAAGGTGCTATCTCACAATTTAAATACATAAGTAGCATGGCATAAGTACAGATCAAATAAAACCTCAAACTAGTTTGTGGCCCCAAGAAATAAGATGAATCAAGCTCGCTCGGGGGTCCCATATACCTCCGGATGTGGATAGCGATAAATCAAGGAACATGTATCAAGTACTGGGTCTTATGGGACACAAGTGGCTCGAAACCAAATATTTTCTATCACCCACCGATGCCTCTGCTTATTTCAATTTTAGTTGTTAAACAGAATTTAAAGTGACGATAAGTAAAACTAGAATCATCTCCAACCTCAACATGCGGCAATACATCAGCAACTGTGGCATATGACGACACACATCAACACTTGAGCAAGCAACTACGACGCGCAAGTCCAACTATCTACCAAACAACAGGTAATAGGATGTGTCCAAGGCAATATAAGGCTGCAGGGGATATAACGGGTACGGAAACTAAAGCATCGCAACACAGATAGCAATAGATCAACATGAGGGAATAAATACTATAAAAGTAAGATAGGTAGAAAGGGGGAGATGCTCGCCTGAAAACATTGTCGAAGGTTCAACCGAAGATCGGGGCGAAGCTCACATCAACTCAACGGCCTTATCCGCGAAGAACCAAAACACTAGAATAAACACCGGATGCAATATTTAATACAACGGCGGAAGATCGGCATGATGCATGTGTGATGCATGGCATGGCAAAGGTGCGATGCAATTAGGTCATATTAAGGGAACCGGGGTCCCGACAATTAATTAGATGGTTCAAGTTGTTTAGAACCCCCCGCAATTTAAATGTTGTTTTAACAAGGCAAGATTATAGTATTGGTTCGCTACACAAGTTTAAATGAGGCCGATATGAGACTAGATTTGCCCGCATATGGGCCCCATATTTAATTATGCAGGCGAATCGGCATAAGGCCCCCAAACCACACAATATGCATGCGAGTATGACAATTAATATGCAACAGGCTTTATGTTTATCATTTATAAAAATAGGGGTTCGGATAAGGGTCACACATTAGGGGGGTCTCGACGAACTTGGGGTTCCGGGGTTCGGGGCCGGGGTCCAGGGTCTAGGGTTCGATCTTGGCGTAACATTCTCGACCATCGGGGTAGGTCTTGTCGCAACCGGAAAGCAGGGCTTGGTTGGCGTCGGGGGCGCATCGGATTCTCTCTGGTCGATGTCGTTCTTGTCGGGTTCTCGTGTCGGTTCGGTCTTGGCATTCGGGATGAAGTTCTGGACGTTCCTTGTCTCGGTGTCCTCGGATCCGATTGACGATCTTGGCGTCCGGCGGTAGGTCTTGTTGGTTTCACTCCGAGGGGCTTGCTGTTCTGTAGCGTAGATCATGGTTCACCGGGGTCCGGGGTTCGCCGCTCCTTGAGGTAGATCTTGTCGACTTGGCGTCATCGCCCCTAGTTTCCACGACGAAGTACTCGGGGTGCCACTCGTTTGTCGGTGTCGAGCTCGTTGTCGCAATTAACTTGAAGTGATCATGGCCTTTACGGGATGGGTCCTCAAACTCTGGGAAGGCGTCCTTGCCGCTCGGGATTCGAGGAACGGTGAAGGGGGCATCGGGTCGGCCCTGTCGTCGGGATGATCCTGTCGACCCCGACATTGGGCAAAGGTCCTCTGCGGGCGAGCTTGTCAAACCAACGGGGTGTCGGGGCTGCTGCGGACGGCAGCGGGCTGCTGCAGAGTGTGGCCTGCGCGAAGGCTCGGGACGGCCCGCTGCTGCCGGTGGCGGGGCGCAGTAGGCGCCTGGAGGAGCTCGGAGAGTCGCAAGGCAGTGGGGCTCGGTGGCCGGAGAAGGTGGTCAGGTGGCCGCTGCCGGGAGGCGGGCGAAGCATCAAGGCGCAGGGTGGCGGAGGAGCACCGCGGGGCCGGGCGGCGAGAACCGGGGAGCGGCGAGGAGGAGCTCGGCGGACGAGGGCGAGGTCGCGGTGGGAGGTGAGCTTGTGGTCGGGGACGTGGGAGTCCGGGCCGGAGGCGGTGGGTCGCCGGAGCACGGAGAGGGGCGAGCGCGTCGGTCCGGGGAGGGGCGGGACCGCGGAAGGAGGCGGCGGAGCGAGGGAGGCCGGAGAGGATGTTGCAGGGACCGCGCGCGAGGCGGTGGTGAGCTCGCCGGCGCGGGAAGCAGGTGGCCAGGGGGAGGCGAACGGGGTCGGCTCGGTCTCGGGGCGAGGCGGCGCTCGACCGCGAACGGGGCGGAGGCGAGGAGAGACGGCCGGGGAGGAGGCGCGCGGAGCTCGTTCAGCGGGCGGCGCAGAGCAGCGAGGAGCAGAGGCGGAGGCGCCGGGCGGGCGATGACGGGCGGCGCGGGCGAGGCGCTGCGGGAGGCGGCGGAGAGGGGGCGGCGTCGAGGCCACCGGCGGCGGCGGTGGTTGCCAGGGGGAGGGAGCGGCCTCGCGTGGGGAACGCGTGGGAGGAGGGCCGACGCGGGCGGGACAGGTGGGGTCACGCGGGGAAAAACGGGGTGTGCGGAGGGGAGGTGGCGTGCGTGGGAGGACGCTGGCGGGTGGACCAGGGGAGAAAAGGGCCCACATGCAGGGAGAGGAAGGGGCTGGGGCGGTGCAGGCGTGTGTGCTGTGCGCTTTTGGGGTGGTTGAGAGGGTGCAGGGAGAGAGAGGAGAGAGGGGGGGAAGAGGAGGTGGCCAAGTGGCAGGTGGGGATTGGGTAGAGGGGAGAGGGGAGCTGAGGTGGCGAGAGGCTATTGGAGGGAGTGAGGTGGCCAGGGGGTGTGGGTAGGTTAGTTGGTAGGTTTAGAAAAAGGGGCGGACCGTTTATATTTTTCTGGGGTGGTCGATCGGGTCAATCGGCCCGTTCGACTGCCCCTATTAAAAATAATTTAATATTTTATTTATTTTCAAATAGCTTTTATAACTAGTTCTAGACAAACAAAATATCCGGAACATCCGGGGGTTTGGCGTTTAAATAAAAGTCGGGGCGTTTTAGAAACCAAAACGGGCTTTACGAACATAGTTTTATGCAAACAATGCATGATGATGACGATGCAATGCACAAAAACAACGCGATTTTCTAGTAGTGATTTTGCGGGATGCCACACCTAGCGATAGTAGCCTCCTCCGTCGTGGTTGTTCTGTGGATAATAACCACCCCCATCACCGTAGTGTTGTGACCCTCGGCCACCACCATTGTTGCCTCCAAGCCCACCACCACCGTGACCTCCTCGCTGTCCAAAACCACCGCCGCATCCTCGGTTGCCGTAACCACCTCACGACACGACATTAGCTGAGAGATCACTGCCAAAGTTCCCACCATTGCCAGGGACTCTTCCTTCCAGAAGGCCTTGGCGTTTTCTGTGACGGAGCTCTCGCGCCCATGTAGGTCATGGAATCCGGGACAGAGAACTTGGGTTCGATGTCGGGGTCTTCGAGGGCCGGTGAACTACGAGAGGCCTTGGTACAAGCACCGGTGGCCTTTGAATAACTTGTTCATCTCAAGGATATCAAACATGCGAGTACATCACCACATAATATCCAAGCAACACCAAAACTCCCCACAACATGAACTAACAGAGGGAGCATCGCCGCTTAGGCTTGCTCGAGCACGAGGACTCTTAATCCACTAAAGGAAATTGCGCCAGAACAACCTGTAGAGGCAGCGACGACCTAGACAGATGCAGGGAAGCGCCACCGCTGGCCGGAAGAACCGCTAGAGGCCGGAAGGCGGCTACCTTGCGGGCAGAGGAGGTGCTGGAAGCCGGGCGCGGGCGAGGTGGGGCCAGGCTACAACGGCTTATAGAGCTGCGGCGCACGAACGGGGCGGGGTGAGGCGCTCGGGGGAGTCCCTGAAGAAGCGGCGAGGCGGGAGGCGGAGGGGGCACCGACGCTGTCGGATAACGGAGCTTGGAGGCGATAAAATGCGCTGGCGGCAGCAACGACGAAGGCGAGGTTGGCGAGGGCTCGGGTGGAGACGGGCGGCGCCGGGCCCGAGCGGTAGAGGCGGTGGTGAGGGGTGGAGGCTGGAGAGAGGAGGGAGGCTAGGGAGAGCGGTGGCGGACGAGGAGAGAGGCGGTGGGGCAGAGAGAACCAGGCGGCAGCGGGAGGTCGCCGGGAACGCGAGGAAGGAGGCTTCTGGGGTGGGGGTCGCACCGAGTATGCGAACGGGAGATCAGGGGTGGGGCCCGGCGATAGAGGCATGTCGAGAGAGGCGGGATGAGAAGCGGTCAGTGGGGTGGGGATCGACGAGGCCAGGCAGTTGGCATCGCGAGAGAGGGGTCTGGTCATGGTCAACGGGGGTGGGGTGTGGGTTGGAGCATGCGTGGGTCAGAGTGTGGTCAGGTGTGTGCATGTAGGACTAGGTGGGGTGCGGCGAGACGAGTGGGTGGCGGCGGCTGGTGAGGGAGGGTCTGGGGTAGGACTAGGTGGAGGGTTTGGGATAGTTTTTAGGGTTAGGTTTTGGGGATTGGGTAGGTCTAGATCTGGGTGGTAGGCTGGCTGCTGATTGGGCCTTAGGCCTGACCGTCGGTTGCCTCTCCAGGAAAGAAATAGTTTTATTGTTTTATTTTTTATAAAATATTTTGGCGAATAAAATATCCTGAAGGGGCCGGGGGTTTGATTTGAAATAAGACGGGATATCTAGGAAAACAAAAATAGACTTTGTAAAATAATTTGAGGCAAAAATAATATGCATGATGATGCACATATAAAGGCAGACGATTTTCTAGTAGTGGTTTTAACCGGGGTGCTACAACAACCAACACAAGTACCAAATGAATAGTGGCCGCCTTGACCACAGGATTGAACTTGTCGTCATAATCAATGCCATAGCGTTGCTTAAAACCCTTAGCAACCAGACGAGCCTTATACCGATCAACACAACCATTAGCCTTCCTTTTGACTCTGTATACCCACTTGCAATTGCGCCCATGAGCCGAAGGAACTAGACGCCAAGTTTTATTGCGCATAAAGGCAGAAAATTCTTCATCCATAGCCTGTTTCCAGTTAGGTGCACTCAAAGCTTCATGCAAATTAGTTGGTTCACCAGTGGCAGGAAAATTTGCAAACCGGACTTTGTCGTATCGAACAGTACCATCGATAACAATCTTGGGTTGAAAAACACCTCGCTAAGAACGAGTGACCGGACGTTGAACAATAGGAGCAACCAGGTCAGTAGAATATCTAGACCTGGTAGTAGAAGAAGAGCCATCCTCCATAGACGATCCCGTTGCAGTGACTGGTGATGAAACATCCGAAGAGGATCCTCGAGACGGCGTGGAAATGGAGGCTCCACGCGTCACACGGCCGTTCGCGCGCGCATCCGCTTCTCCCGCTTGGCCCGCGCGTGGCGTTCGGTCTACCCCCGAATCGCTCATCTGGGTTGCATGCAGCCGACGAGATGATCAATTTGCTTTATCTTGCTTTGTCCACCACGTCTATCCCGGAAATCATAGGCAACACAACGTACGAAATTCTGCCTTTCTCCGTACTAGGCAATAAACTAGTACTAGGCAACACCATGTCAGAGTGTGTCGCTGTAGAGGACTCTCCTGAACTTGCATCCAAACTAGTACTAGGTAGGAAATCATCTTATTCCTGTAAAAAAGACTCATCAGGCAAATGATTAGCAGAATTAGCATCAACATTAGCTCCTAAATCATGACCCCCAATCATAGGTAAATGAAGATCTGGTGAGAGAAGCAAAATTTCAGCACGTAATTGTGCGCCCGCATTACGATGAAAATTGACAAAGGGAAAAACCGATTCATCAAACACAACATCACGCTTGGGCCAAACTGCACATTCAAATATACGTAAGAACAAATAATCAGGTTTGGTTTTAAACAGACGCTCAAGTGGAGACTGAGAAGCAATAACTTTGTTAGGAAGACGATTAATTAAATAAACCGCCATAGAGAACGCTTCATCCCAGAACTTAAGAGGCATGGATGCATGAGAAAGAAGAGATAGCCCAACCTTGACAATGTGCCTATGTTTGCGTTCAGCAGAGCCATTCTGCTGATGAGCATGGGGACATGAAACATGATGAGAAATTCCATCCTTTTGAAAAAAAATGAGTTTTTGATACTCACCCACAGTCAGTTTGCAGAGCGAGAATATTTTTATCAAAGAGTTTCTCTACAAGATGCTGAAAGTCATTAAACCTTTGAAACACATCAGATTTATTTTTCAATAAATATATCCAGTTATACTTCCTATAATCTTCTATAATACTGACATAGTATTTATTTCAACCAACTGAATCTGGAGTAGGACCCCATACATCACAAAACACAAGTTCTAAAGGAAAAGAAGATACACTTGAGGACTTGGGATAGGGTAACTATGACTCTTAGCCTTTTGACAGACATCACACACTGACTCTTTATTTGACTCACTAAACTGAATATTATTATCTCGAAGAATTTGTTGAACCACCACTAACGAAGGATGTCCTAAACGCCTATGCCAATAAGAGGAAGACTGGACGCCAAGGACTTGTTTTCCGGATGACTAGGATGAAGGAGGTAGTGGATAAAGGCCATCCATGCATCTACCTTCCAGAAGAATTTTCCTCGTGCCCTGATCCTTAATAAAGAAATGGTTAGGAAAGTATTCAGCAAAAGCATTATTATCTTTTGTATGTTGATGTATAGAGAGAAGACTCTTGGTGGCTTGAGGCACATGAAATATATTATTAAGACAAAGATCATAATTAGGGGTATGATGTAAGGAGTGACCAATGTGATGTATATCCATACCTGAACCATTAGCATTATAGACTTGGTCTTGACGATGAGAGCGTTCCCTCATAGTAAACTTGTCGAGTTCTCCCGTAACATGATTTGTTGCCCCTGTATCACCATACCAATTTGTATATGTGCCATAGGAGCTTGTTGCCGCACCCCGCAGACTTCTCAGCTTGTGGTTGAAAATTCTTGTTGAAGCGCTTCCAATAGCGAAACGCCGGGTGTCCTTCTTTGCCACAGATTTGACAAATCACGCCAGGTGCTCCCCCTCCTTGACCACGTTCTCCCTCTCCTTGGCATTGCTGGTACTGCCCGCCCTAGCGATAGTAGACTCCTCCGCCGTGGTTGTTCTGTGGATAATAACCACCCCATCACCATAGTGTTGTGACCCTCGGCCACCACCATTGTTGCCTCCACGCCCGCCACCACCTCGACCTCCTCGCTGTCCAAAACCACCGCCGCATCCTCGGTTGCCGTAACCACCTCGCGACACGACATTAGCTGAGAGATCACTGCCAAAGTTCCCACCATTGCCAGGGACTCTTCCTTCTAGAAGGGCTTCATACGGGAAGAACATGGAATATAAGTCACTAATCGTGACTTGTTGCAGTTTTCAGTAATGCATTGATTGATGCTACAAAGCCATCATACTGATCATCAAGACCAGCTAGGATGTAGGAGATGGTATCTGCCTCATCCAATTTGTGCCTAGCATTTGCCATCTCATCAGCAAGGGCCTTGATCCGTCTAAAGTAGGCCTTCCCGGACATATTTTCCTTTTGCGTTTTAGCCAACGTTGTGCGAAGTTGAACAATGCGACTCTGCGACACCGCGGAGAACATCTCTGTCACCGATGCCCACACTTCAGCCGCGCTATCTAGTCCAGCGACCAGAATTTCCCTTGTCATATTCCTGAGGAGGTAACCGAGCACTGTCTGATCTTGCGAGATCCAAAGTGCATAAGCAGGATTGGGAATCTTCACCTCCTTCCCGCTGTCATCCTTGGTGGAGAGCTCTACCTCCGGCGCCTTGATAGTTCCGTCAAGGTAGACGGCCAACTGTGCTCCCCTGATCGCCGACATCACCTGAGTCTTCCAGATCATGAAGTTTTCTCCCGTTAGTTTCTCTGAAACAGACTCGCCAAGTGATCCAGACGGTGCCATGGAAGAGGATGAGGAAGCTTCGAGGCTCATGGAAATCTAGATGCGATTTTAGAAGAAGCGGGGCTCTGATATCATATGAAAATATTGGTGCGATTGTCGATACCCAACAAAGGCCGACCGGTGTGTCAATATATAGAAGCTTGGTACATACCGATTCTT
The DNA here is from genome assembly GCA_030063025.1 of Avena longiglumis. NCBI lineage: Eukaryota > Viridiplantae > Streptophyta > Magnoliopsida > Poales > Poaceae > Avena > Avena longiglumis. The sequence goes on along the minus strand of CP125973.1, from coordinate 440,261,516 downwards.
ACAGGAGTTTGTCTCGTGTACTACACGTACACGGAGACGTACGGGCGGAAGGTCCGGCTACTACACACATACGGATACGTATGAACATGAGTTTGATTTCAACACGTTTAACAGCAGGTCCCACTTGTAAGAGAGCAGCTAGTTTGGAAACTTGCATGAACACCCTCTCGCATCTATAACGTGTATTTCTGTGGCCGTTGGTGTCACCTTGATGTCGTCTTTCCTTCATGAACAACTGCTACAAGTTGGGTCTAGTGTTTGCCGCCATCGTCGCCTCCCTCTCGATCGACTCCCCTTCCTCTCAAACAGAACAACTTGAAACTGAAGGACACTGTAATGACGTGGGGTGCTAGCTTATGGATTAGATGGGCTCTCCGACTGCGAGGCTATCGGGTTGCCTGCCGGGGCGCAGGGTGCTTCGCCTTTGCCCCTGGCGGTGCAACCCTCTGCGGCTGTGACGCGGGATGCTGGAGGTCCCTCCCATGGTGCTTGTCCGTCGGACATGGAGGGACGCTCTAGCTCAGTTAGTGGACAGACGGCGGGGAGGATGGACCTGACCTAGGAGGGGTTTGGTTTGTCCCCTGCTGCCGATGGTCCTATCTTTTTCGCTGCGACCCCGACGCGCAGGAGTTCTCGTCATGGTGTTGACGCACTGGGAGCCTCTACCACAGATGAGGACTCCTTGGGCAAGGCCATGCGGAGGAAGGCGGAGAGGAATTTGGACACCCCGGGTAATTCATCTAAATCCTTTCTTTCTTTTTCAAATAACTCTATTATGGATAAGTTGTCTAACAATGGAGTTAGTTTGGGAAGATCTGTAAGTGAAGTTAATCTTTCTAATTCTTTTTTGAGACATATGGAGGTTGACCGTCTAACGGTTACTCCTAAAATCTCTGTTGTTCCTGACCCTTCACCAATGGAGGAGGAGGAGTTGCATGCCATAATAGATGGTCAACTCCTTTCTCACTTAGTTGGTGAAGTATCAGATGTGGGATTTGATGAGACTGGGCTGGATTCATTATATGATCTTACAGCTTCTGGTCGGAAATCAAAGGGCCATCGGTCCCGTAAGAGATCTCGCGTACCCAAATCCCCAATTGTTTCTCAATGAATGGCATGTTCTAAAAAAGCAGAGGTCTTCGTGACTTGGCTAAATATTTGTTTTTTGCCGATTGTGTGAGAGATTATAAATTGGATTTTTTGGGTATTTCTGAGACTGGTAGACGTGATTTCTCACAAAGTCAACTCAATCACCTTTCTGGTGGAGTGGATTTTACATGGGTATCACGTCCGCCACGGGGGCGTTCCGGGGGAATCCTGTTAGGCGTCAGAGATGAGACAATGGAAATCTTAGCCAGTTCGGTTGGAGATTTTTTTATTAAACTCCATATCCGGAACAAGGCTGATGATTTCGTTTGGTGTCTGGTCGCTGTATACGGGGCTGTCCAGGATGTTTATAAAGCGGACATTTTACGTGAGTTGGTTAATCTTGCTAAGGACAATCCTTATCCTATCCTTATAGGTGGGGATTTTAATTTGCTAAGATTCCCTCATGAGAAAAGTCGGGGCCGGTTTGATGAACATTGGCCTTTCATGTTTAATGTTGTCATAGACAGCTTAGACTTAAGAGAGATTACAATGTTAGGAAGACAATTTACTTGGGCTAATAGTCTTCCGGAGCCTACATACGAAAAGTTAGATAGAGTGCTTATGGATACCGAATGGGAAGATAAATTTCCTATGGTAATTGTTCACGCTCTAGAGCGTATTGAGGCTTTATCGGACCATGCTCCATTACTACTATCTGTCGGAATACCACCACGGAAATCCAAGAACAGTTTCAAGTTTGAACTAGGATGGATTGATCGTGATGGTTTTTATGACCTTGTGAAGGCTATTTGGGAAAAACCGGTTAGTGGTCACACACCTATAAAACGTTGGAACAATAAAATGCGTGCCTTGCGCAATTTCCTCCGTGGTTGGGCTAGACATACTTCTGATATCCTTAAAAATGAAAAAATACGCCTTTCTGCTATTATTAATGACTTGGAGGCTTCAGCGGAGGTTAGGTTATTGACTGCACAAGATATTGAGCTTAAAACCAATCGAATGCAGAAATTGCCAGACTCCTGCGTGAAGAAGAACTCAAGTGGTACCAACGGTATAAAGCCAAATTCATCCTAGAAGGAGATGCGAATACAAGATACTTCCATGCTTTTGCGAATGGCAATCATAAGAAGAAACTTATTCATTCTCTAATCCAGGAAGAAGTGACGATCGAAGGTCAGCAACATCTTAAATCTTATATTACCAACTACTATAAATCCTTGTTTGAGGAACCTCCTGAAAATTCCTTTTCGTTGGATGAGTCCCGGACGGAGGATATTCCTCAGGTTTCTACTATGGAAAACAACTTTCTGACTGCTCCTTATACTGAGGAGGAGGTTAAGAAGGCCGTCTTCCAAATGGAACCAAACAAAGCGCCAGGACCTGATGGCTTTCCAGCAGAGTTTTACAAAACATTCTGGAAAGTTATAAAGATTGACTTGGTGCGCTTGTTCGAGTTTTTACATGTTGGTCAGTTGGACCTATTCAGGTTAAATTTTGGCAACATAATTTTATTACCTAAGGTTAACAATGCATAACGTGTACAACAGTATCGTCCAATCTGTCTTCTTAACGCTAGTTTTAAAATTTTCACAAAGATTGCTACGATTAGACTGAATTCAGTGGCTGATCATGTTGTTCGACCTTCTCAAACCGCTTTCATGCAAGGGAGTAACATCTTAGATGGCGTTGTAACCCTGTATGAAACGATTCATGAACTACACTCAAAAAAATTAAATGGGGTATTGTTCAAGATCGATTTTGAGAAGGCATATGATAAAGTTAATTGGTCTTTCCTACAGCAAACACTCCGTATGAAAGGCTTCTCTGAAGAGTGGTGTGCTCTCATACAGTCTTTTGTGTCTAGCGGTAGTGTTGCCATTAATGTCAATGATGACATAGGAAAATACTTCTAGACCAAAAAAGGGTTGCGACAAGGGGATCCATTATCGCCTATACTATTTAATATAGTGGCAAATATGCTGGCTATCCTTATTGAGAGAGCGAAGGCTGATGACCAAATTGAAGGATTGGTTCCACATCTTGTTGATGATGGTCTATCTATTCTTCAATATGCCGATGATACAATACTATTTATGGAACATGATCTGGAGAAAGCCAAGAACCTGAAACTAGTACTTTCAGCATTTGAGCAACTTTCTAGATTGAAAATAAACTTCCATAAGAGTGATTTGTATTGTTTTGGAGAGGCTAAAGACAAGGCTCACCTGTATGCCGATCTTTTTGGCTGTGGCCACGAGAAATTTCCAATCAATTAACTGGGAATACCGATTTATTATCGGCGTCTTACGATTGTTGAATGGAAACTCGTTGAGGAAAGACTTCAGAAACGTCTAAATAGTTGGAAGGGTAAATTGGTATCCCTTTGTGGAAGACTGGTCCTCATTAATTCAGTACTCACCAACATGGTATTGTATATGATATCATTCTTTCAGTTACCAAAAGGAGTCTTGTCAAAACTGGACTATTTCCGTTCAAGATTCTTTTGACAAGGGGATAGTGAGAAAAAAAATATCGACTGGCCAAATGGAATGTTGTTTGCCGATCCAAAGAATATGGTGGATTGGGTATACATGATTTAAAAGTCAAAAACACCGCATTATTAGGTAAATGGTTATTCAAATTTCTTACTGAAGAAGGGGTCTGGCAAACTATTCTATGGAGGAAATATGTTGGCTCAAAAGCGGTGTCTACACTGGTTTGGAAACCAGGTGATTCACACTTTTGGGCTGGACTTATGGCTTCCAAAACGCAATTCTTCCGGTTTGGCACTTTTAATATTAAGGATGGTTCACAGATTAGGTTCTGGAAAGATAAATGGCTTGGCCAAACTTCTCTCCGTGAACAATATCCAGCTCTATATTCGATTGTTAGACATAAAAGGGATACTCTCGCTGAGGTAATGGAAACTAATCCCCCTAATGTGTCTTTCAGACGAAGTTTCTTAGGTCCTAGACTGGTGTCATGGAATAATCTCTTAGTAAGATTATCCAGGATACAACTATCTGAGGGCATGGATGAATTTAAATGGAAACTTTTACATAGTGGAAATTTTTCTGTTGATTTATTTTATAGAGCTTTGATCCAACCTAATATTCTAGTTGATGACAATAGTAAAATTTGGAAGTTGAGGATACCCCTTAAAACGAAGATATTCGCTTGGTATCTCCGTAAGGGGGTGATTCTCACAAAAGATAATCTTGTTAGGAGGAATTGACATGGTAGCAATGAATACGTATATTGTCATCATAATGAGACAATACGTCATTTATTCTTTCATTATAAATTTTGCTCGTGCTATATGGTCAATCATCCAAATAGCCTCTGGTTTATCTCCTCCTCGATCGATAGTCAATGTTTTTGGTAACTGGATGAATCGGATTGAGGATAAATATGGGACTTTATTTAGGGTGGAAGCGCTTGCCATTATTTGGTCGCTTTGGTTATGTAGAAATGACAAGATTTTTAATAATGTTGTATCTTCTCCATTGCAGGTTATCTATCGGGCCACGGCTGTCCTCTGATCATGGACTTCTCTGCAACGTATGGAGTTCCGCGACTTGTTTGTGAAGGGTTGTACGCGGTTGGAAGATACGGCGCGAGATGTTTTCTCTCGGCATGGATGACAGCAACCGCTGCGAATAGATCTTCCTTAGATAATTGGGAGAACTATGATTTCATTTATATTCTTTTGTATTCCAGATTTTCTTGTTTTCGACTGAGACTGTGGTTGTTTGGCTGTGTGCATCCTAGCTATGTAGAGGCCGGGTGTAAACTTACTTTTGAGTAATAAAGCGCCCATTTCAAAAAAAAATCTGCAAGCGAAAATGTACGTGTAGATGCAAGAGGAGGTTCCTGCAAGTTCCAAGACCAGTTTTTTTTCCAAATGACTTTCCGGGTTCACATGTCATCCATGTCAGCTCAAATTTAATGGCAAACCTAATTTTAGACTAAATCAACTCTAACTAATAAGTAGACAGATTAAATTGTGTAAATTTGGAGTACAAGAAACTAAATCGAGCAACCCCGAACAATTGATCGTGGTCAAACATTATGCAAGCATATTGCTCTCGACGGGGACCTCAACAAAATAGAAAACGCAAGAGTATTAATTGAGCTAGGATGTCTTGACTAATAAATTGTCCAAATGCTTAATCACATTTGTCCGGATTATAATCAAAGTCCGGCTGATACCAGATAGCATTCATCTGTTCCTTGACGCCGTAAAACCCTGGATGATAATGTCCCTCCTGCAGAGAATAGAACGAGATTGCACCGTCTTCTTTCGCGAACGCAGGTAAATACACCCGCCGGCGGCCATATGTGTCGTCGTGTTGCTGAACCGCCATGGCGCCCCTCCTGTCCCAGAAGAGCACCAGGTCGTCGTCGTCCCATCCATCTTTCAGCTTCGTCCATTCCATCTTGCACCGGTCTAGCGTGTATACCTGGATGGCCCGATCTTCTTGTCTAAACACGGCGAGCAGCTCCCCGTTCCGCTCCACCAGAAAGCAGTACTCTTTATCGAAGTAGCATATAATCTCATGGTGTTCGAAGTCGTTGTCAACCTCTTCTTCCTCATTGTCTTCCTCCTCGCCTACATTGGCACCGTCCTCCTCCTCCTCCTCCTCCTCCTCCTCCTCCTCCTCCTCGCTGTATTCGTCTTCATTGGAGCCACCGTCATCATCATCCTCTTCCTCCTCACCGTCACTATAGTCTACTTCATCGCCACGGTCGTCGGCAATGTCGTCACCATCTTGTATCGCACCCGGCTTATCAAGAACCCGCCACGTCATGTCAGTGGGGTTGAAGATGCCAAGCTTGCCATCTCTGGCCAGGATATAGAACTCTCCATCCAGGAACACGGGGTTATTGAAGGGGGGACAACGAACGTAACGAAGCCGTATTCGTCGTGGTTGCTAAATTCAACCAAGGTCCAGTCCTGCTCGCCTGGGCGCCATGTCCTCATCTTGAGGTATCCTCTACAGGCCTCCACGGCGACGACCACGAAGTCCGGGTGTCCCGGCGCGGAGGAGAACGCCACCGCCCTCAGGTTGTGGCCTACCTCCATCGGCGGAAGTGGCACGATGGCTTCGTCGCGGCCTGTCCTGAACGGGTGCACCAGGAAGATCGATGGATATGGGCCGTCGTCACCTTTCACGACGGCGACCCACCCGTTCTTGGAGAATATCGGCTTCGGCGGCAGGCCGTCGTCAGAGAAGAGGCCGTGGAGGCAGCCCCGCAGAGCGTACTCCTCCCCGCTCGCGGCGTCCCTCCCCACGAGGAAGTGGCGCGCTCGGGGACGGATTGACAGCAGCAGCGGCCGCGGCCTCGTCGCCCGGATGGTGGGCTGCACCGGGATTCGGCTCCATTCTTTGCACGCAGCTCGGAGCTTGAGGAAGTCGGAGAATGAGAGCTTGGGTATGATGTGGTGCTTCACCAAGTCGATGGGAAGATCAAGCCAACAACTCTGTTGCATCGTGTCGCTCGTCCTTGGCTCTTCTTGCTCATCTTCTTCTTCATTCATCTGCATGACATACACATTTTAGACAAACCATATTTAACAATTTGACATAGTCCGTGCAAGATTACTGTTTGTAATTATTGTGATACCAACATAAATTCTAACTAACTAACAATATGAATTGCAATTGAAGTTCTAGGTTTTTGGTTTGTCATAAGTCAAACTTTTTTTTAAGTTTGTCATACTAAGTCACTATATTCATCATAAATTATATTTCTATACTGTATAGATTTGATGTTGTAGATATGTAAAGCATATTTTTCTTTAGACTTGATCAAACTTAGAGAAGTTTGACTTACAACAAAACACAGTTAAATTGAAGGAAAGACAAGTTTTGAGGCCGGAAGACAACATTTAAATTGTGGTAATTTTAAATTGGATCACATGGCATATTATCATCCATTCCCAGCAACACGGCCCAATGCATGGTACTTACCTCACTTGCACTACGGCACACAGGCTCTTTGCCGTGTGGGCAAAAGACACGGCAAAGGCCTTTCGAAACACGGCAAAGGCTTTGCCGTGTGTATACCACACGGCAACGTTCGCCACGGCAAAGGCCCTTGGCCGTGTGTTTTCTAAATAAGACACGGCAAAGGCTTTGCCGTGTGTCTCATGCGTAGACACGGCAAAGTAAAGTAAGATAACGATTCCCGCGGAGATGACGGTGTCTATTCTTTGCCGTGTGTCTTCTTGAAAAGTACACGGCAAAGAAGTTGTCTTTGCCGTGTGTCTCCTTGAAAAGTACACGGCAAAGAAGCTGTCTTTGCCGTGTGTCTCATGGAAAAAGTACACGGCAAAGAAACTGCCGTTTTTTAAAAAATAAAAAAAATAATTTTGTTTCAAACTTTTTTGAATATTATTTACTTGATAATCTCATATAGAATATTTGAACCCTTTGTATGTTAAATATTATGTTAAATTGCACTCATAATCAAACTTTCCCTGTGGTCACCCATCCTAACACTACTCTAGGCCTAGCACGCTTAACTTCTCCGTTCCTTCCGAAGGAGCTACCAAGAAAGAAATCATACCTTGTTGCTAATACTTCCATATCAATGATATTAACTCTTGGACCATGATGTCACACATCTCAGTTTTAGATTCCAAACAATTATTTAAGTAAACAATAATGAAAAGTAATAATAATCTTGAATCCAAATAAAAAAGAAAATGGTTTTATTTTATTTCTTTTTTCTATTTAATATGGAATAATTCATATATTTAAATCTGTAAATCGGAATTTGACAAATAAAATGTCTAAATCAATCAGAAAAATGTGAGGAATCCAAATATGACATCCATATAATATTATGAAAATGGGGTGGTATCATTTTGAATTATCCATTTGGTGGTTGCTTCATAAAACCCCCCGTTTTTTGTGCCCGGAAAATGGAAAATGGCTTTTTGGTGCGAGAAAAAGGAAAACTTCCTTCAGCAACATTATTCGCCATTCCATAATGCACATGCATGCACGATATGGGTATATTATCACAAACTATGCCTTGATTCTAGCCATAATATTGGTCATTTGACTCGAAAGTCAGGAAACCTCGAATGAGATAGGTCATTTTGTGAAGGGTTTTTTGAGACATATTCAATATAACAAGTTTGATATTTTTACTTCCAACCATGTCACATCATATGACACCACGCGAAGGTTTCGCATTGTTTCGATCGTTTTTGAATTTTTTATGACTCTTTTAAACTATGGACAAACTTTGTCGAACGACGGGTATGAATATTCTTAGCTCGGAGCTGAGCCTCTCTAAACTTTCACTGGATCTTTGATAAAATAGCATATTGTGAACCTAAAAATTATTTTTGTAAAAAATCATGCCCATCAGATCATGTACCTGTAGTTCATATCTGACCCACTTCCTACAGTTTCGGCAGGAATTTGTCTTTTTCACCTGGAGTGGACGGAAAGGTTTGAGATCCCCCTGTTGGGACATTGTACATTTAAGGTGGTCTAGTATTTTTGAAAAATGGGGTGGTAGCATTTTAAATTATCCATTTGGTGGTTGCTTCATAAAATCTCTCATTTTTTTCGCTCAGAAAATTGAAAATGGCTTTTTGGTGCGACGAAAATAAAAACTTCCTCTTGCAACATTGTTCACCATTCCATGAGGCACATGCATGCACAATATGGGCAGATTATCACAAACTATGCCTTGATTCTAGCTATAACATTGGTCATTTGACCCGAAAGCGAGGAAACCTCGAATGAGATAGGTCATTTTATGAAGGTTTTTTTGAGACATATTCAATATATCAAGTTTGATATTTTTTCTTGCAACCATGTAACATAATATGACACCACGCGAAGGTTTCGCATTGTTTTGATCGTTTTTGAATTTATTATGCATGTTTAAATCTATGGTCAAAACGGCGAGCATGAAGATTCTTATTCAATATAAATATCTAATTTTTGAGTGTACATAGATAGATCTTATTTTTCTACAAATTTTGATATATTATTTGTATTTTTCTGAATTAGAATGATTTTTTTATGATTTTCCTAAGAGTAATGTGATAAAAGGCAAAAAAAAAAGAAAAAAAGACTTTGCCGTGTGTACTACGGAATACACACGGCAAAGGGCCTTTGCCGCGTGTACTACCGAATACACACGGCAAAGGACCGGCGAGGGCACACGGCAAAGAGACCATCGTCTACGGCCGTTAGCTCCTCCCGTTAAATGGACTTGTGGGGTCACGGGTCCCACCTCGTTGCCGTGATAACACCTATGCCGTGTGCCGTTGTCAACTTTGCCGAATGTATTTTCTTTGCCGTGTTCCTTTATGGGTCTTTGCCGTGTATATTTCTTTGCCGTGTTCTTTTTAAGAAATTTGCCGTGTTCACGTACTTTGCCGTGTATTTTCTGAGTTACACACGGCAAAGACTATCTTTGCCGTGTTCCGGAGCGTTTGACACACGGCAAAGACGTTTCTACAGGCAGCGACATTTTTTCCCGTAGTGTTGATGATACCACATTACATGTGGTAGTTTCTAGTGACTCCCCTTTGAAGATGCAACAAAAATAATTCATAATCAACTTATATATTCCTTATTATGTACATAGTACAATTTTGGGCACATGAACGTAAAATACTTTAAACCTAGCCTCAGCATCAGCCGCAGGGTCAATATACATAAGTATAGTGATTAATGTTTTTCAGCTACTGATGTTTATCTACTTGCTTGTCGATGCTGACCGGATAGAAGTGATTCTATGGCGACCTTTGTTTTGTGGTGTGAAAATACACTAATAAATTGGTAATAACACATTTTTCTAAAGCATATTTGAATGTACCCAAAATCATGAAAATGTGAACATGAAAAGCACAAAGTACATATTTGGAAACCATAGTTGAATCTCACACATAACTGAGATTTTCTTAAGTCTCGTCAACAAAAATGCAACTTTGGTTTAGAAAAGTGTAACGCTTTTCACTAAGCTGAAGTTAAAAATAAATAAATAAATCATAAGTTGACTAAGGCCCAGTCTTTTGGTGGCTTCTCCCAGAAGCCGCCCTTCCCCCAGCTTTCTGGGGAAGCCGGTCTAAAAATTTTGCGAGGCTTCCAAAAAAGTTAAGGCTAAACAAATTTGGGCGCCATGAATTTTTTTGAACCAAAACCCGGGGGCTTTCTTGGAAGCTCCAAAGAACTGGGCCTAAGACTTAGACGGACCTGAGAGAGAAAGCATGTAGTATATGAGTATCCAATATATCGATGGTTTGCATAATATGGAGGAAGTAAGAAATGCAAACTAGTACTCCTAATCGTATGATAATTTATCACACAATTTATATGCTCATTAAATTATGAATCAATTTATCACTTGGTTAATTACCTTGTGGGAATAGCCCAATATACTTGATCAATATTCGTTTTATGTCCCGTCTCATCGTTGCATCCGGGGAAGAAGTGGAGCAGATTAACCTCCACGGTCATGTCCTTTAAACGCAAGGTGTGCAGCAGCACAACGCCGTCGTTTCTTTTGGAGAAGGGGAAATCGATCGGCGAGCGAAGGAGATGAATACAGTCGGGCTCGGTCCCCGCCTCCGTCGCCGGCGACACCACAGAGCAGCTGCTCCTGCCGCCTATGAAGAATGTCCTGTCGCCGATGCCGTCCACCCTCTCCCACCCGACGTCGCCGCTGCCGTCGGCGTGAGGACGCCAGCGGTGGACGTCGCCGCCGACCACCTCTCCCCGCGGCGAGTTGTTGAGGTGGAACCGGACGTAGAAGGCGGCGCCGTCCCGCGGGTCCAGCAACAGGTGGTCCGAGACGTGTTGCACGAACGGGATCCCTTCCCAGTCTGGTTGGACGTCGCTCCATCGCACGCGTGGCGGCGAGGAGGAGGAGGAGGAGGAGTAGTTCGCGTCGACGACGAAAATGTTACTGGAGAAGGTAAAGGCATAGACCTTCCCGCCGCCGCCTGCCACGGTGCCTTTTAAGGGGACCCAACGGGAGCGAAACTCGACCGGGAGTCGCGACCACTCCCCGTCCCCGGGACGACAGTAGAGGAGGGAGCTGAGGGACGAGAGCGCCTGCGTATCTGGCGCGAGAGTGTGAGGGCTTAGCACGACGGTGCAGTCCGCCGGAGCCTGGGAAGAGAGCGCGCAGTGTACCTCGACTCCTCCCAGCGGGTCCCACTGCGGGCCTTCGGCGGCGTCGGGGAGCGGCGGGAGAGGTAGCAGAAACTCCTCCGACGGGGACGGCGAGTAGTAGTCGTTCTTTACAAGGAAGCAATCCCTCGTCGTTTCGTCCAGCCCCACCAGCCACTCTCCGTGCCAGCCGATGCACCGCTTCCCTCGCATGGACGGCGGCGCGCTCGCCTCGTGCCGTGCAACGCCGCCGCTGTGGCCATCGAAGGGGTCGATGAAGATTCGCGTCCCGCTGACTCCGTCGAACCGGACGACCCATATCTTAGATCGGAATCCCGGCGGGAAGCCATCGGCCGCCTCATGTGAAGAAGCGGATGCATCCATCATCGCGATCGCAATCCGCACTTACGCTTGTGTACGGTCAGTATATATATATTTCGACGAGAGCTCTCTAGATTGATCTTTAGTATGGAGTATACTACTACACTTTGTTTTCTGTTTTGATCTCCCAGGGATTTGTGTGCAAACGTTTTACGATTCGACTCGGATCACTCGAGATCCCTCGTGTTGCGCAATGTGAAGTTCTGAACTTGCCGGTCTCCTGCTTTGTCACGAAAATGTGTGATCTCTTTGGGTGTTTGGTTCTGAAATAGGGTGGAACGGAATAAACAGTTCTCCACCTAGACCCCGCTTGTTTCGCTGTTTCGGTTACCGAGAGATCCGAAAATTACGGAGATACGAAGGATTTAGACAGACGTCAATTGGTCCGTAAAATTTACATCCCAAAATCCAGCTAACCAAGCGGAGCCCTAGAGGTAATTCCAGTGTTTTGTTAGAGAGGTGGAATAAAACCAACTAGTTCCACCCGAGAGAATATTCGCTGGAGATGCGGAACACGCCCGCTCGAGCGATTCGGTCGAATCTGGTTGAACGGGCAAACTATCACCACATGCATGATCGCCAGAGCCTTTCTTGAATATGTAAATATAGGGCCGGAATAAGTGCAAGATCCTCAACAAAATGGATTAAGGTGGGCTTCGGATTTTGCATAATATTTTTCTATCTTTTCACCCCCACCCGACCCCAACCCTATCTCTTTTTGCCCCTCGTCTCTCACCCTCGCAAGAACCGGCGACTGATGCTCCCTCGTCTCTCCCTCGGCTCCTCTCCCTCTCCTTCCACGACGGGGCGGCGGCGATGGACGGTAGCAGCAGGTGGCGGCAGGAACCGGCGGTGTGTTGCGGCCGGCGGCAGAAGCAGGCGGCAGGTGGTAGTAGCAGGCGGCGGCGGCAGCAGGCATCAAGGCTCTTCTCCCTCTTCGGTGAGGTATTTTCTGTGGGGTGTTGTGCAATATTTTCAGTAGATTGCTATATCAAATCCATGTGTGGTGCTGTTTTGCTTGCTGTCCAAATCATGAACAATGAGAGGTTGTGTTTGCTGCCCCAAATTTATGATATAATGAATGCATTGTAGATGGGCAAGATGAAAAATAAAAGGAAAAAAAGATGATTAGAGGAGCTTCTGTTTTTGTTTTCTTGCTGCAATTGTTGTTGTTGTTCGGGCTATAAAAAAGAAGAGAAGATCACGTATAAGCTATGGGCCAATGCATGAAAGAGATCGGTAAAGAATTGATTATCTCAATAGTAAAATTTGGCAATATGATGTGACATGTAGAAATATGTTAAGATTTAAAAGAGCTCCTTTCTTTCGTCTATGTGACATACTAAGGGATCGCAAGCTGCTAGCAGATAGTGTTCATGTAAGTGTGGAACAATAAGTGACAATGTTTTTGCATACCGTTGGACATAACATTCGAAATAGGGTTGTTGCCACGAATTTTGGTAGATCATTCTGGACCATTAGCATATATTTTAGACGTATTATTCATGCCATAGGCGATCTACATAATAAATATATCAGGCCACCTTCATTGGATATTCCAGAAAAAATTGCAAGAAACCACCGATTTGACCCATATTTTAAGGTACCTATTTAGGATATGCTTCATGTTATTTAACATTTTTCGCTTTATAGGATTGTATTGGAGATATAGATAGTACACATGTGCGAGTATCTGTTACCAAAGATGTGGAGCATTCTTTTCGTGGTAGAAAGGCTTTTTCTACTCAAAATGTGCTGGCAGTGGTAGATTTTGACCTTCGATTCACATATGTGCTGACTGGTTGGGAGGGGACAACACACGATGCATTAGTTTTAGCTGATGCACTGTCCTGTGAGAGAGACCTACAAGTCCCAGAAGGTAACAAATTACCTAGGATATAATTGTCCATATATTTTCCAAACCATTGTGACCAATTATTGTTTTCTTTTAGGCAAATACTACCTAGTGGATGTCGGATATGGAGCCAAGACCGGATTCTTGCCACCTTTTCTTAACATCAGATACCATTTGAACGAGTGGGGCAACAATCCCGTCCAAAATGCCGAGGAGCTATTTAACCTTAGGCACTCGTCTCTACGGGTGACGGTAGAGCGAGCTTTTGGATCACTCAAGAGAAGATTCAAAATTTTAGATGATGCCACGCCTTTATTTACTTTTACGGTACAAGTTTACATTGTTGTAGCTTGTTGTGTTCTTCATAACTATGCACTATCTCAAGGAATTGATGAATTCGTCATACCGGAGGTGACTTGTACCACCCAACCAATCCGGACACAAAGCCAACAAGCAAGAGACCATAGGGACACGGTTAACCGTAGGCAACAAATTGCAAACCAAGTGTGGGCTGATCGGCAAGCCATGTATGGACATTGAGTGTGGCAAATTCTGTTTCAACATCATGTAATCTTTGTGATGCTATATTGTACAATTTTATTGTATTAAAAACATGTATTTGTGATGCTATCTTGTACAATTGTATTGTATTAAACCTGATGTCTTTGAACCATTTTATGGCAATGAAACCAAGTGTTTGTGATGTTCTAAATCATGTTTTTGCAACCTTACAATGGCTGAACAAAAATATAGCATTATTTGTATTCAAACCATGTGTTTGTGATGGTATAAATAATTTTTTTGCAACCTTTTGATGGCTAGATAGAAATGGACAATGTTGAAATCGCCAGAGCAAGTGCGAGTACCAACAAAAAAGTAGTTCATTGGAACAATCCCATGTCCACCATGATGCTTAGCTTTTTGGCTGATCTTGTGGCTAGTGGTGCTAGAAATTCAAGTGGATTCAAGACTTCTCATCACAACAAATGTGCTATGTTTTTGAATGAGCATTTCAAGCTGACCATAACCAGGGATTAATGCAGCAATCATCTTAAGAAGTGGAGGAAGATTTGGGGCAGGCTAGTCCTATTGAAAAATTTGAGTGGAGCTCTATGGGATGAGGATACTTGCACTATTAGGCTTAGCGATGAACACTATGCAAGCAATTGTGTTGTAAGTTTCTTATATTATGCACTCACTTACACTCTTTGTGTCTATTATATGTTACTCACTTGTGCATTTTTTGTAGAACAAAAAATCTGATATTCCCTTGTTGAATAATACAATTCCGGCTATGGGAAAATATGCCAAGTCCGGGAATGATCCACTATCTATTGATGTTGAAGAAGAAAGTGAGGTGCAAACTTCGCCAAACGTAGGTGAGTCTTCTTCTGAACCACCAACAAAAAAGAAGGCTAATGTTGTGCACATTGAAGATGATCCATTAGTCACCACTCCCAAAGATGGGTTCAAAATGATGGTCAAAGCTATCAAGTTTGGTGGAGAAGATGATGTTGTACCAGATGGCTTGTGGGATTTTGTATGCAATCAAGGGATTTGATGATGCACATATTGCTCACTACTATGCTCATCTTGTTGACAATCCAAAGACAGCCGAAGCATTCATGTCTCTCAAACTTGAGAACAAGTTGGTTTGGGTGAGTATGTGGAGAAGAACTTTGCAGTGCTCTATAATTTGAACTGATGGTATGAACTTCGATTCGATGTTAAATGACTACTATGACTATTATGCTATATAGACTTATCAACTTGATCATGTGGTTGAATGGACTGTAATGAACTTTATGTTAGTGCTTTTGGATGGCTTATATATGCCATGAACTAGACTTTGTGTAAGTTGTAATATTTTGATGACTTGTATGGTTGTATGGACCTAAATATGTGTTATGTCTGATTTCAAATATTTTCTATGTGTGTGAATATATATTTTTCATTGCTTATTGCTGAAAATACAAAGTGCTGCCGGAATTTATATTAGTATGATGGCTATATTGTGGGAGGTACGTTCACCATAGCTATGAAAGTGGTGAGCTAAACCCAATAGTTGCCATTCCATTCTACTTTCCTAGTTCCAACCAAACAAAAATAGAATCGTTCTATTCTACCTTTTTGTCCCAACCAAACATAAGAATGGAACCATTCAGGGGCGGAGCTCCCAGTAGGGCAAGGTAGGGCAGCCGTCCTACCTTGATTTTTGGCAAATACCTTTACATGCATATGTTTTTTCTGAACAATTTGAGTGGTCATACGTTAAAAACAGACATCATATGTGAAAGTTATGCTTGTTTCAGTGAACACTGCACAAAGCTGATTCCAAACTAAAACAAGGACCATGTGTTGTCTAGTTTGAAACCAACTCTTTATGTTTGTGATATCTAATTCTCAGTCTAACAAAACCCAACTCTAAGAAATGTCCTAGGTTAGGTATTTAAGGATAACATAGAGGATGTTTTGACCACCATATGTGGTGTGGCCAAAACTAATTCTAATTATGTGATAAATTATTCTTTATGATTCTAGTTTTCCTTTGTATATAATATTGATCTAAAATATCAATTATATTAGTTTAGTCAGTATCTTTCGTTAAAAATGTGAGGCATGCTTTCCCAATTGGAGAAATGATGATTTAGATCCCCATTGGATGAAAACCATATCACAATTCTATGTATGGATGAAATTGGAACAAAATTAGGAAAAATCAGCAAGAGGGAGAAGACACCAAGAGACTATTTATTATTTTAAAAGTGTGGGCACCTTCTATGTTGCTATAGATATATGTTGTCCATACGATGAGGATTAAAAACTTCAAAATTGTCTTGATATTTGACTGGCACATCATAGTTCATATGGTTTATCGCTTCGTTAAGTTGATATTGCTTGTACTAGTGGCATTGAAAGTTGAAAGGGATTTCTCAATGACAAAGGTCATCAAGATCGAGTTATGCAACAATATGTCAACGAAGGATTCTTCATGACTTTATGATGTGCTACATAGAGCATGGCATAGATGTCTTCATCGGTAAAATTATGAAAGATCTTGAGAAGTGGTAGAGCTTTTGCCATTAACTAGAACTTCAATAATTCATTAAAGCTTCATCATTAGGTATGTGTTTAGGTTATAATTATATTCAAATATTTTTATTTTTCAATTTTATTAAGTGATGCTAGAATCATATGTAGTAGTATCTGGATTGCTATCATATGTTTTGAATTCGCCCTACCTCAAATTTTTCCCGTCCTTCGCCACTGGAACCATTCCATTCCAGTGGAATGGAACCATCCATTCCACCCTATTCCAAAACCAAACACATATTTATGTACCGCGCATCAGATGTATCATAGATAGGACTCCCTGCAAAATTATGCTTACTACATGCATGCATGTTAAGAGCATCCCAGCGCTCCCCAAGCCGCGTTCGGCACCAACAACACCTGATCCCTCGTTTAGGGAGCGCCGGCACGAACGGACGACTTTGGGAGCACGCTCCCCAACCGCGCTCCCTAAGGGCTTTAAGAAATTTTAGCCGAATAGAGATTTCATTCAAATTTTATGAAAATTTACACGATTTGAACGGAATTTAACTACACCTAAACTAAAACAAAAAGCTAAAAACGGCCGCCACGGTGACGCGGAGCAATGCAAGGTATATACCTCGTATGGCTCGTCCCTCTCCTCGTCCTTCACGGCGTCAGCGCCCCTGCTGCTCCCTTTGCCGCCCGTCAGGTCCATGATGTGGTCGCCGACGCCGCGGACCGACTTCTCGATCCAGACGGAGAGCGGGGCCACCCAAGCATCGTGGTCCTCGACAAATGCCTGCAGCGTGTGACAGAAGGCCTTCCCGAGGTCATCATTTTGGAGCATCGCCTGCTGTCGGAGATACTCCTCGAGCAAGGCCTCCTGCTGCCGGCTCTGAGCCTCGCTTTGGCCGCCATGGTGCGGAGGCGACTGCTACTGTTGTCGAGGCGCAGTGATGACAACCCCGTATGCCAGATTGCACCGTGGAGGCGGTGTGGCGTCCTCCTCCCCCTTCACCTCGTCCATGGGGGCGAGGTGGTACGGTGCGCTCTAGGACGCGCTCCGAGACGAGGACGATGAAGGCGATGACTGGAGCAGCCCGCCTGACGAAGAGGAAGACCATGACGACGACGACGCCGTGCCGCTGGGCAGACACCTCGCTGTCGGTGGTGGATGCCAGCGCTAGAGAGGAAGGTGGGGGGATTTAGCGGCATCTTGAGTGGGGGATCTCCCCGTCTGATGCCATCGAGGACGTACTAGAGGGTGTGGCCGGGCGTGCCCCACCAGCGCTTGTGGCCAGCCTGGTTCTTCGTCTTCGTCAAGCCGATAAGGCCGTCGAGGCACGATATCTTTTCCTGCCGGCGCTGGCAGAAGAAACTCTCCCACCAGACGTTGTTCTGCAGGTGCCACATGGCCGACTCCTGCTCCACCGACGCCAGGCGCGCGCGGTGCTCGTGGATATCCTTCCACCAGTGGTCGCTATTGTTCTTTGGCAGCAGCGGGATGGGACGCCGCTTGCTGCCAACCGCCACGTGCTTGGCAGACGGTAGTCCGGCAGGCAAGGGTACCGCGCATGGTAGACCATCCATGCTTCGTCGATGCTGAGGTTGCGGGGCTGGAGATGTTCTCGATAGGGCCACCGTGACAGTGTGGGTGCAACATGGGTATGGCGGGGGTGTGGGGTTGTTATCATCAACGACTGAGTGAGGAAGAGGGGGGTGGCGGAAGGATGGAGGAAGCGGCAAGGAATGAGCAGCGGTATTTAACCACCGGGAGGAGGCAAAGGGCCGATGCCAGCATTATTGGATTCATTGCGTCTGCTCTGACGAGACTTCTCGCTGTGCCGCCTGGGGAGTGTGCGCGTGCCTTTACTACCGCTAACCAATGCTTTCACTACGGGCTAGGTCGCTGCCAGCGCTGGCCCACGTGGCACGACGCGTTGTGTCTGACGCATCTAGAAGGAACTCGATGGCGTCGAGACAAGGCGGGTGCACCGAACAAACTATTGGGCCGTGGCCATGGCGGCACTCCCCTACCGGTGGTGCTGGTGCTGGCCATGGCCATGGGGATCGACAGTGAGACCTTGTGCTTCCCAATCAGAGGCGGCGGCTTTGGAGGTTGGGCAGCCGCGAGATCCAGATGTTTTGGCGGCGGCACGCTATGGTGAGGTGGCGGTCCGGTGACCTCCGGATGGACGACGACACGAGACATCGGGGTTTCTCCCGCAACACGAGGATGCCTAGGGAAGTAGCCCTATGTATGATGGTGGAGGTGGCTTTAATCTTCGCTGGAGGTGGTCGACACGAGGCTGGTTTGGCAGATCTCAGAATTTGTCATCTAGTCCCGAGAGCGAGGCGGGGAGATCTAGGTGTCGGTGATAACCAAGCCATTTGCGGGCGATGGCGGCATTACTACGTCGTTACCTTGATGAAGGCATCGTCATGCAACTAGTGTCGACCTTAATCATGCTGCTCCGAGGGAAACCCTACGATCTTCGGGTCGAGGGATGGCGGCGCTGCGGTGTCGCGTTCTCTCTTGGGAGCATCGTTTTGTGGAGCAACGCTGGAGGACAAAGGTAGGAGGTGGAGTGGCTTCATCTTACACGGAGTCTTTGATGGATATGTCAAGTCATGCCTAGCCGTCGGGTGCTACGCTCAGTCATGCCTAGTTCGGTAGGTGCTACTCACGACAGATTTTCTGGAGGTCTCTAGTTGCATCTGTTGACGGGACCCAACGGTGTGGTGCTGAGAGGTCTCGGTGGCGATCACGCATGCTTGGATGGATGCACGCAGGACGGTGGCGCAGTCTGGCGTCATGGTGGCATCGACGGCAGGAATCGCAAGGTCAGTGCATTGATCTCTCCAAAAGTTGGGGTATGCGGAAGAAGCCGGCGGCTAGAACTTTCCGAAGCGTGTATGCTGATACGCGATGAGGGTCTCCCGGATTGGTTGTGCCATTTGCTCGCCCCTGGGCGACTTGTCGAGGCCTTCGGTTTTAGATGATGCGCGTTGGTGGAATGTCAGGGATATTGGCCTTTTTCGTAGACACCCTCTTCATCGGGTTGTAGGATTAGCGAGTTGTCGCATGTTTTGGTGGGCTTCAGTTTAATCTTTGTAATCCCTCATAGAAGGTTTTTGAAAATGCTATGTGTGCATCTCTTGGATGCAGAGGCCGAGACGATTTTCCTCCATTTAAAAAAAAATAGAGATTAGATATATACAAATGCATCCTCGGTTACAAAAATGGTACACTTAGGAAGAGTAATTTTGGCTCGACCTGAACCAATGCGGCAAGTCCAGTGATGGTGACGCCATTCTATTTTTTCTTACTAATTAAGAGTCTAGCCGTATTTTTCCTTTATTATATTTTAATAATGATGGAAATTATCCGGTAAACAAAGTTCTTCCTCTCGAATTGTCTCCTGTAAATAAAGTTCTTCCTCCCGAATTGTCTACTGTAAATATAATATCAGTATAGAGTGAGTGAAGATGAGAGAGCTGTGTTTTCACTCTTAGGTGCATATGCTCTCCTTGTTAAAAATGTATTCTAAAAACATTTCAAAATGTCATAAATTTTAGAAAAATTACCCATGCGTACATATCCATATTCTAGGTTGGGACTCATGGAAAATCAAATTTCCATGTGGCATGTATAAAAAGAGAAAATACGGTGCTAAAATAAGGATTACCACGAGACATTATGTTCTTTACACATCCAATAAAAAATATCGGGTTTCCGTGAAATTTTATCGTGAGCACATAGAATGTTGAGATGCACAAGCAAAAGAAAATTCAGGTTCTTTTTTAACAATTTGAAATGTGTCTTTTGATCAAAAAATGGATTTCTAAGGAGAATATTCTCGAATGTTTTTATTTATGCTATACATCAAAGTATTTACAATACAATTATATATGAAAATAATAATAAAAAATTCTTTTTGAGTTGCATATTAATACTATTTTCGATCCATATTAGTTACTGTATTTAGATTCATCTAGATACGAATGTATATAGTCAAGTTTTATCAATGAAGAGATTAATTGAGGTATTTAAGTGCATCTTGCGGTGGTCCACGAGCATGTACCGCACCGGCCACCTCCGCCGCCGGAACGGGGACAACAGGCCGGAACCAGTGCGCGGGTACTGCCGTCATCTCGCCGTGGATAATCTATGGCATCAATGAGCACCACAGAGGGCACCTCCACGTCAACCAGCAGAGAGAGGACACGGTTGTCAAAGCCAGTAACACTGATCGTCTCCTTTGCATGCCTTTTTGACTCAACCTCGACGTGGGAATGGTGCCGCCGATCCGGCCAATTCAGCCTCGACCAGCAGGCACCACTACGAACCCAGTGCTTCCAATCGAACGCTACCTCTCTTGTCCTGCGATCTTCGTACGAAATTACATCAATTCGAGCCACTCGTAATCAAAAGCCATATTTCTTGCAAGTGCGTACAGTACTCAGGAGCATAATATTAATCTACACTGCACGTGCATAGAATCAAACACGGAACCAGAGAACTTCAGATTTCATTTCATGTACAGAAAACAATCACAGAGTGGACAGTATCATACAAGGAGGAGCGCCACAGAAATTTGTGCAACAGTTTCTTGAAGATCATTGTGGAGACATAGCTAGCAGTACGACGATTACGAGGATGAAATCTTTGGCAACAAATTAACATAACAAAATTATTCAAGAACCAAGATCTTGCTACCATGGCTATATTGCTTCGCTTCTAAGGATGGACCCATCGATCGAACCGCGAATATGCGGTTGCCGTATCTACCTAGTAGTCCTCAACTCCCCATCCATGTCTTGGACGTTGTCATGATCTTGAACTTGATCGATCTTCTCGGCGCTCTTCTAGCTCTCGTCCATGTCTTGGACATCGGGATCTTGAGCCTGGTACTCGTCGCCGTCCTCGTCCATGGCCGCTTCGAGCGCGAGGGCCAGCGCGGCAAATCCGAAGTAGACGGCTTCGTCGGCGGCCGGTCCCTCCTCCACGTTCCCGTTGGCTTCCAGGGCCGCCTCCAGCTCGCGGGCGAAATCAGCCAACTCCTCCTCGTCGTCGTCCACGATCGGCGTCGCTTCCGCCGGCAATGGCACTCAGCCAAAGCACCGCTGCTGGTGGGGGAAGCCGAAGGCGATGGGCCCGTAGTAATCCACCTCCATAGCCATCTAGCGAGGGGAGAGAGGGTTTGTTCTTCTCGATCGGTTTGAGAAGAACAAACTCGACGCCTAGCGGAAGGAAGATCGATCGATCGAGATGGAACTGGCGATGGGTGTCTTGCTCTGGCGTGGCTATTTATGATGGTGAGGCGACGATGCCTGACACCATGCACGCACGAACCCATGTCAACGACTCTCTGAGTGGGAGACGGACTCGGAATCAATCGATGACACGGACATGATGCCACGGGATTTTACTGTTTTCTCACGGGTCTATCGGTCAGTTTGGTACCGCCTAACTAAGACTGTCAAAACAATTGAGGGGAATTAAAATTGTGAATTGCTAAAAGGAAAATCTTTAAACGGCAAATATCCAGCCCGGTGGCCCAAACTTCACAAACTGATCGACCGTGAATTGCTAAAAAGGAGAAATATTTAAATTTATGGATTAATTATTTTGCTCATGTTTCTATTTTGTCTTTAGAAGGATTATTATTAAGTTTTGGAAATAGCTTTAGTAAAAAACGCCATTAAAAAATTGTGATGAGCACCATAGTTTAGTGAAAATTGGGAGAGAGATATGGTAATGTTAGATTATATATGTGTACGTATGCTGTACCAAACCTATACTAAACCCTAACCAGCCTATAGTACCTAATATAAATACTGGAACCCCATGGCCTTAATCGTGCTAGGCTTCCCCAAACCCTTTCTACATGGTATTAGATTCACCGGCGGACCGTCTGCGGGACCATCCCGGGCCACGGCCCGGTCTTCTCAGAAAATTTGCAGAGCAAATGGCCCATAACACTGTAGTGGCCCATAAATTTGCTATCGTTTTTGCTTAGTTTACGATAAAGGTTGAAGGTCTGGCCCGGTCTTAGTTACGGCTGACGTTTCGCCACTAATCAGATTGATCCTCTCCTAAACCCTGAGAGCCGCCGCCACCATTGCACCTCCGCTACACGCGATGGCCACCAACCCGAGCCATCTCAACACCACCACCAGGGCCCTTGTGTCCAACTTCGCCAGCGCCACCACCGGCGCGCTGCTCCCCGTCGGCGCCCTGAGCACCCACGCAACCAAACATCACGTCAGCTTTAGCTTTCGCTTCTCGAGCTCTTCTCTGCCAACAAGGCCAGCAAAGCGATCTACCTCGACAACGATTTTCACCGGCTCCTCCAGGGCACTTCCTCGATCTCCAAGAACCGCCACCGTCAGAAGCAAATCTTCGACGCCCTCGCCGACAATGATTCTCTCATCTCCAACTGCGCCCTCGTCCTCAACACACTGCGTGGTCTAGGACATGCTTAGGGTCTTCGGTTGTCTGTGCTACCCTAAGATGTCGCCTCCAAAACGAAACACAAACTTTAATCCACGGTCTCTTCCTTATGTTCTTCTTAGATATCCATCCAACCATCGGGGGTACCAATGCTATGATCCATCTTTTGGGAAAGTACTAATCTCGCGACATGTTGTTTTCTATGAGACCGTGTTTTCATTTCAGATGGTCGCCTCTACTGCAACTACCAGGCTAGTGTCGCCGCGTCGCCTCAACTTCATCTTCACCGACTTGGACGGTGCATGGCCGACTGTGGGTGCGAGCCAGGGTTCGGCAACCGCTGATGCCTGCTCTCCTACCGCGACCCCATGGCATGATGATGCGGCACCACGGCACTGTAACATCCCAGCATTAGAGCTTATAAATAAGCGGAGATCAGTGGTGTGCATTGCATTCATGCATAGAAATCTGAATAATTTTCGTGCTTTTGATTAAAACTTGTCAAAGTGATTGAAGCTTCTCTTAAATTGATGGAACTGAAGTAGATCATCAAGTTGAGTGCAATAAGTTTCAATATGACCTTTGCTAAAACCTTATTTTTGGTAAAGATGATTTGATCTATATAATAAAACTAAACACACAACACATTACTTAATGATTAATACCAGATCTTTTAGAGATCATATCATGGTATTCGCTACAACAAATCATGGATACCAAGTTAATTATATAACTCAAGTAAAAGGAATTCAATAGCTAAATCTTGATGTATATACTTTTCATAATAAGTCCTACCATGAGCATCATGGTATTTCCTAAACCCTAACTCCTTATTTATATTCAGTATAAAGGAAATAAAGCCAAGAGCCTTCACTACATATCCTTCTTTCCATACTAATCGTTTTCATCCCTATTGAAACGTGTTCTAGAATTTGTTGATCATCATTGTTGGGTGATCAATCCTTGATCTATCAATTGTTGACCTACCATATCTTGCATGTCAACACTTGATCTATTATATTGTGCTTTTAAAGTCTTGAAGGATATTAATAAAAAGGAGAGAAACCAAACATGATAGATTATGTCATTAACACTAGAATGAGAGTCCTAGTGGAGATCAACCATTTGTTGTTGGAGGAGTTAACTCACTTATGGGTTAACTAGAAGAAGCATCTTGACTTAAGAGGTAAGCTGATAATTTAGGAGTTATGAGAAAGTAGTGAGGATAGAGTATCAAGGAGTAATCTTGTTGAGCCAAGTAGGTACAACCATGGAGTAAGCTTCATTAATAAAATAGACTATATAAGAGATTTGGTGTAGTGCAAGTTTGTTACTTAGCTATGGATAGATCTTGATCAAACAATTAGAAGTCTAGGCTTAGTTTGATCAAAGGATGATAGTCATTATTCTCAAGTCATTAGCTAAGGATAGACGTCGGCAACTCCATCCTCTTCAATCCTCGACCTTCTGGAAATCTGGCCAAGTAGATAGCTAGGGACAATGTCGGTGAGTACTTTTAAATGTACTCGCAAACCACCTTAAGAGAATAAAATAACAAGGAGATATGCAGTATGGCTTTGGTATTAGGATGGCTCCATAGGAGGTTCTTTTCTAAAATAGTTTCTCTTGTAGATATGGCATCTACAAGGTTTTGTTAAATACTTTTGTAACATTTTGAAAACCTTTTGAAAAGAGTTGGAAAACAAATAGGAATGGGTCACCTGATAACATATCCACGGTCATCACTAACCGGGTTATCCTCTTCCTTCTCTGGTGTAACACCCTCGGTCACTCTGGACCGACGGCTGTCACTTCTAGCAGCTCAATAGGATCTCTAGACTAACCCCACAGACCAACACTAGTCTTTTCTGCGCACTTTGTCCTCACCCGTGCGCATCCAGTACCCACTTCCCGGTCGGTCACCCATTCTAGAATTGATCTACGCCAAGCACGCTTAACCTTAGAGTTCTTTTCGAATGAGCTTCCGGAAAAGAAGTTGCAACTTGTTGGTAGGGGTTTCCTATCAATCCTATTGATCCATGTGACAGGGTCTCACATACACCCACCCTTAGAAGATCGACGTCTTCGTCGATCAACCACAAGCCAGGAACGTCCCCCTCTTGGCACACATCTGTGCGTCCAGTGCCGGCACATTGCCATGCCGTGTCCACTCCGAGCCACACGCTCCATGCTACACATGTCCGCCACTGACCCGCACATGCCCATGTAACCGCGAGGGTCGGCTCTGATATCACTTGTAACACCCCCGGTCACTTTGGACCGACGGTTGTCACTTCTGGCGGCTCAATAGGATCTCTAGACTAACCCCACAGACCAACACTAGTCGTTTTTGCGCACTTTGTCCTCACTCGTGCGCACCCGGTACCCACTTCCAGGTCGGTCACCCATCCTAGAATTGCTCTAGGCCAAGCACGCTTAACCTTAGAGTTCTTTTCGAATGAGCTTCCGGAAAAGAAGTTGCAACTTGTTGGTAGGGGTTTCCTATCAATCCTATTGAGCCATGTGCCAGGGTCTTACATCTGGTGTCCCTCGGACCACCAGGTTTTAGTAAGCACTTGTTTTATGAAAATAGTTTTGAAAACAAGATAGGCACCGCTCTACAGCAACCTTCCCAAACGTCCATGATAGAGGACTCGGCTATTCGAATAGATTAACACTCTGCAGAGGTTGTACACTTTACCCACAAGACTTGATACATCCGCCGGAATACAACCATGGCCCGATACACACGGTATACGGGGGTTCGGATAATCAAAAAAAACCTTCGAAAAGACCGCTCTGACATGGGCCCTACCCTATGTGTTGTTCCCCTCAACACCGGGATGTTGGGATCCACAGACCAATCGGAGTGCAACCCAGCTCCCTAAGAGCCGGCACTTTCAATGAGAGGCTCATAGTATCGCCCGGTCACTCACATGGGTGATCCTGCTTCCTCCAGGTGATTGCCGCGCAGTTGAACCTTTTTATAAAGTAAGCCCGGAATTAGAGGGAGATGATCCCTTATAAGTAGTCATGCGGATACCCATATCGAAGTGTACTAACTTTGGGTTAAGCCTCGCTCCCACTTCAGGGTATTGTGGTTACACAGGGTAATTATTCTGGCAAAACTACAAAGAACCAGGTGACTTTTTGTAAACCATTTTTCCTCCTCTTATTTCCCACATTTTGTAAAACAAAACCTTTGTATTTTTCAAACCTCTCTTGGTAGGTCAAACCTCGCCAAGGTTTTCATAAAGCCTTTTATAAACATGTACCCGGGATCTTCCCATCCTATACTTTTGATTTGGCTAAAGCAGGGTCTCCAAGGGGTTATGGTGTTAAACACCATCTACAATACTAGGGTCAAGTAGGTATCGATAAGGGAGTTGTACCTAATGGTACAATATGGGTACTAGTTTGGAGGAGCCAATCCTTCCCACATATAAAGCACAACATAGTAAAATCATGCAATTTATATAAACCAGTTGTTAAAACATGCATACATATAAAAGTAGGACAATGGCATATGAGAAAGAAGGTGGCTTGCCTGTGATCAGCAGTATGGCATATATGTCCCTGGACTTGCTAGAATACCAGAATACCAATATAATAATAATACTTCGAGGTCTCCTTCTTAGAAAGGGGTTTTTAGATCAAGGTCCCTTTCTATATGATATCATTATACAAAAATGATATCACTAGAAAGGTATTGATAAAATGAAACCAACAAAGGTGGTTTCACTATTTTATCAATTACCATTGATTTATAATGGATTTTCTAGTGAGATAAACTCTAGTTTTAGGAAATAATTCACCAAAATAGTTATGGACTTCCCAAAATTATTTACTTGGGTGATTAAGTGGAGTTTGGTGGACTGATTCAGTGGGAGTTGGAATCAGTACAAAATAATTACCAGAATACCCTTGGGAAATTCCCAAAGTTAGTTATGGAGGGTTTTTGTCTTTTTAACCATATTAATTCTATAGAAGCTTTTGAGATCATTCCAAGGACATAGGTTAGGTATTTGTGATACCTTTCTGTATAAATTGGAATCACTAATTTTGGAGTTGTTAACTACATATGCGATTTATCTAGCGAAACAATCCTAGACAGAAGGGTTTAATTCACTAAAAATAGATAAAGGCTCCATAATTATTGATCTCCTAGGTTGTGATAGTTCTAGTGGTAAATCATCCCTAAGGGGTGGAATTAGTTCAACAGATATTTTGGGTTGCCCTGGAGAAATTCCTAAGTTCCTATTTGTGATGTTTTTGTTATTTTTGTTGGAGATATGCCCTAGAGGCAATAATAAATGTAGTTATTATTTGTGTTTATGATAAATGTTTACATTCATGATATAATGGTATTAACTAGAAACATTAATACTTGTGTGATTTGTAAACTAAATTAGAGTCCCTAGTAAAGCCTCTTCATAATACTAGCTTCTTGATTAATAGATTATCATGGTTTCTTGATCATGAACATTTGAGATGTTGTTAATAACAATATCATATCATTAGGAGAATGGTATGGTGGACATACTCCTATAGATAAGCGTAGCATAAAGATCAAGTAATTTTAATAGTTCAATTGCTATAAGCTTTCTGATACATAGTAACCTAATTCCTTCGACCATGAGATCATGCTTATCACCATCACCGGAAGGATGCTTTGATGACATCAAACACCACACCTGTAACACCCTCAGAATCGGACCTATGCAAGTTTGAGCAAAATTCGCCAAACCCGCATAAAAACGATTCAAAGGTGCCCACCAGGCACTTTCGTGCGGGTGGAAAACGAAGTAATAACATTACACAACAGTCCTCGATGGGACCCGCAGAACAGAAATATATAACAGCGACTCCAGGAGTCAAGAATACACATATAAGATACAAAGATCCAAATCACCTTGAAAACGATAGAGCGTCCAGCTACGGACAAGATGCAAATGGGGCTCAGAGCCCTGAAGAATAACCAATGGCGTCCATAACCCTGCCAAGCCGGAAGGGTAACCCTGCTAACGGCGTCGATCTCAAAACCTGCTTAACAAAAGGGGTGCCGACAAAGGGCAAAGCAGAAAAACAAAGAAAGAGCGTCAGTACTGAGGCCAGTACACGACGAGGCTAGAATTCGGCGGTCCTCGCCTACATAGGTATGGTGGATCAGCGCAAGATGCACTAAACATCCTATAGAGACTCGATACAACTGGCGGTTATCAGAGGGGGTGAGAATGACCTATCCAGATCCAACCTGAAGCTATCACCAAACAAACCCATCCTGGCGTTTCCCCCTCGAGACCAAACGAGGAAGTCAACCGAGGAACTCACACAGTTGGCAGTTTTAATTATTCAGTTATAGTTGCGGCACTTTACTAGTCAGGTTTAGATAATCGTCCTGATAAAATAAACAGTGGGCACTTTTAGTTAATCATTCCGTGATAGCTGCAACAATTACTAATCAGGTACAGATAGCATGAGATAAACCCGAAAACCCAGCAGTTGTTGGTACTTTTATTCAGCCAATTCGTTGTAGTTGCAATACTTACTAGTCAGATACAATTGTCGCAAGCGACAACCAAACAAGCAATTGTGGGCAGTATTATTAGCCATTCCGTTATAGTGAAGCTGATTACTAGTCATTATAAGTCAAATTTATAACAGTAAACTTTAGTTATGCTTGTCTATGATCGAGATACTGTGCTCCAAGTCGTCCATATCCGCGGACACGGCTTTCAGAAAGTTTTACCCGGCCGGGGTGCACCAATAGCAACACACGCTCGATCAACCTCGGAAAAACCAAATCAAAACCCAACGAGGCTTTCACGATGAACAATCACAGATTCAGAAATATTTCAGGGGCCACCCTTAAGTAGAATCCGAACGGAGTAGGCAAGCTCGAGACGGCCTCAAGGTGCCGGGTATACTGTGGAACGATCGGGAACCCGAAAGTGTGGCTGGGCTTGTCGACACCATGAATCGTGTCCCGATCCTAACAAGACAAAGCAGCGTTACTCGCACAATCGTAAATAAAGCAAGAAAACATGGCATAAGTACAGATCGTAAATAAAACCTCAAACTAGTTTGTGGCCCCAAGAAATAAGAATGAATCAAGCTCGGTGGGGTCCCATATACCTCCGGATGTGGATAGCGCAAAAAATCAAGGAACAGGTATCAAGTACTCGGGTCTTACGGACACAAGTGGGCGCTCGAAAACCAAATATTATCTATCACCCACCGATGCCTCCGCTTATTCAATTTTAGTTGTTAAACAGAAATTAAAGTGACGATAAGTAAAACTAGAATCATCTCCAACATCAACATGCGGCAATACATCAAGAATCGTGGCATATGACGACACACATCAAGACTTGAGCAAGCAACTACGACGCGCAAGTCCAACTATCTACCAAACAATGTAATGGGATGTGTCCAAGGCAATATACTCTGCAGGAAATAACTGCACGGAAACTAAAGCATCGCAACACAGATAGCAATAGATCAACAGGAGGGAATAAAGACTATAAAAGTAAGATAGGTAGAAAGAGGGAGATGCTCGCCTGAAAACATTGTCGAAGGTTTTCCCGAAGATCGGGGCGAAGCTCACATCAACTCAACGGCCTTATCCGCGAAGAAGCAAAACACTAGAAGAAACACCGGATGCAATATTTAAGATCGGCAGAAAATCGGGCATGATGCATGCATGATGGATGACATGGCAAAAGTGCGATGCGATTAGGTCATATTAAGCGGAACAGGGGTCCCGACATTTAATTAGGTGGTTCATGTTATTTAGAAACCCCGCAATTAAATGTTGTTTACATGGCAAAAGATAAGATACCGGTTCGCTACTCAAGTTTAAATGAGGCCAATATGAGACTAGATTTGCCCGCATATGGGCCCCATGTTTAATTATTAGGTGAATCGGCAAAAGGCCCCCAAACCACACAAGATGCATGCGAGATGACAATTAAATATGCAACAGGTTGTTATTATGTTATAAAATAGGGTTTCGGGGAGGGTTCACACATTAGAGGGGGCTCGACGATCTTGGGGATCCGGGGTTCGGGGTTGGTCTCAGGGTCCAGGGTTCGACGGTGATCAGATCTCGGGTTCAGGGTTCGACGAACTTGACGGGATCGTTCTCGGACTCCGGGGTAGGTCTTGGCGCATCCGGGGTTTCCGGGGCATGTTGTCGGTCATGGCGTTCGGAGTGAAGATCTTGGTGTTCTCGGCGATCTCGGCATCCTCGGTTCCGATTGTAGATCTCGGCGTCCTCGAAGGGGTACTTGTCGTATCCGTGTCGACGAACTTGGCGTGGGGAAGTTCTCGGTGTCCGTGAGGTAGACCTTGTCGCGTCCGGTTCTCGGGGTTCGACCTTCGGGGCGATCTTGGCGTCGGGTTCTCGGGGTACGAGGATCTCCGGATCGGTCTTCGGGGTTCGGCTATCGGATCCGTGAAGGAGTTCTTGGAGGAGAACATGATCGGGTTTGCTTTTATCGGGAAGGCTTGAATCACGACATCAAAACACCACACGAGATGACACCAGAGCATCACGTCATCTGCAGCATAGGGACTGGCACGAGAGGAGGCGCGAGGTCGAGGACTGCAGGGGAGGAAGACGGTTGGCGGCTCTGCAGGGGTCCTCTCGGGGAGGCGCGCCCGGCGAACGAACGGGGTGGCCGCGGTCGGCGAAGCGGCGGCGGCGCAGCGCTGCAGACGGCGGCGCCCGCGAAGGAGACGCGACGGCCACGGTGGTGCGGAGCCGCAGCGGAGGCGCACGCGACGCCGGCGCTGAGGCGCTGCGGTGGGGCCGGCGGACGGAGGTGCGGGTGCCAGGAGGCGGTCCGGCGAGGTCGGTGTAGGGTGCGGCCGACGCGGGGCTCCGGGCGTCGGCGTGCGCGAGCGGAGGTGCTTGGCGGGAGCGGTTGGACGGAGACGGGGTGGCGACCGAGCCGGCAGAGGCGGTGAGGGCCGACGGCGGCGGGCTTGACGACGGGGAGGAGGAGGCGGCCTCCGGCGGAATAGGAGCAGAGGGAGGCGAGGAGGGCTGGTGGCGGGGTCGGGACGGAGGAGGGGCCCACGGGCGCCGCGAGCTCGAGGCGGAGGGTGGCGCCGGGCGAAGGCGGTCGGGCGAGGCACGGGTCGGGGAGAGGAAGGTGAGGGCGGTGGAGCGGTGGCGGGGCAGTGCGGGAGCGGGAGCGGAGAGGGGCATGGCCGCGGGGCGGCGACCGGAGGGCGGCGGGGCTAGGCGGAGCCGGGCGAGGGCGAGGAGGCGGTGCTGCATGAGGATGAGGAGGAGGAAGAAGGTGGGAAGAGAAACGGGGCGGGGGGTTGGTGGGCCGGTGGGTCCCGCGAGAGAGGAAGTGGCCAGGGGAGGCTGGGCCAGGCTGGGGGCCACGGGGAGACGGGACCACGCAGTGGGGATGGGTGTGTCTGCGTGTGGTGAGGGAGGGGGCTGCTGGCCGGCTGGTGGTGGGTGGGTGAATTTGGGGGGGGGGGCGTTTGGCCATGTGGCACTGCGTGAGTGGGTGAGGGGTGGGCAAGGGTGATGTGGCGTGTTAGGATAGGTTGGGGTGATGTGGCCAGGGGGTGTGGGTAGGATAGTGGGTAGCTTTAGGAATAAAGGGTGGCTGGATGGGTGAGGTGGCAAGTGGGTAGGAAAAGGGTGAGAGGGTGAGGTGGCGGTCTGCGGTTGGTGGGTAGGATAGAATTTGGTGGGACTAGGATTTAGGTGGGGGCTGATTGGGGTGGACCGATCTGTTTAATACGGGGTGGTCGTTCGGGTCATACGGCCCGTTCGACTGCCCCCAACTAAAACAATTAAATCTTTTATTTAATTTAATTGGGCCGTCTGCAAACCGATAGCGGCCAAAACAAAATATTCCGGGGACCCGGTTTTGGCGTTTGAATAAAAGACGGGGCGTTTTAGAAAACAAAACGGGCTCTGCG
Organism: Avena longiglumis; assembly: GCA_030063025.1. Classification (NCBI taxonomy): domain Eukaryota; kingdom Viridiplantae; phylum Streptophyta; class Magnoliopsida; order Poales; family Poaceae; genus Avena; species Avena longiglumis. Next base: position 440,229,577 of record CP125973.1, on the reverse strand, counting down.
AAAATAGTTTTGGCAAACAACGCATGATGATGACGATGCAATGCACAAATTCAACGCGATTTTCTAGTAGTGGTTTTGCGGGATGCCACAATTCGACACCACTAACAATGGATCTCGCCCTCGAGATCCGCCTCATGGTACCGGAAGAAAAGGTCGGCGATCTGAATCTTCTTGCTTCGTGTAGATCCTCGCGACACCACTAACGATGGTTTCTCCTTCATCTTGAAAACGGCGACACCACCAACAAAGGGTCGTTGCTCCTGATCGTCGAGAGAACACTCCGGGAACAAAAGGTCGAAGGTAGAGGTATCACAAATATAGCCACCCCTAACTCCGGTGGAAAGGGAAACCGATGCATTCTCACCCACTTCAATGTACCAAAGCGAATAGAAAGGGTAGTCGGCATGGGGGCCAATCCATCACGCACCCAAACTATTACTCCGCACAATCAGTGGAAAAGCGTGCAACCATTCTCGGAATTAGACTGAAGATCTCGACAAGCGAGGTTCGGAAACAAAGGAGGGATGCAGACTCTGCATCGGATCGGGTGTAGATGATGTCGTCGCGTCGGAAAACACCGGGAAGCTCAAACAAGGAACAAAGAATGATAACACCGTAGACGGATTCATCAGGCAGCTCGAACACCGGATGTAGCAACACCGTTATCTGAAGAGGAAGCGAAACCCTGAAGGTACTACGGAAACCCAACCACGAGAAATCCTGGACTCGAAGAAAAGATAAGAGGTAGATTCAAATCACGCAGGGGTAAGAGGAGAATAGTAGAGGGGTAAGGAATAAATTCAGACCTATTCAGAACTATCCAACCGGTTTTCAAAAATAGTTTCGACACTCTACTTTGGCCGTTAGCTAGGTTATCCTACAGGCTGGACTTGTGGGGTATCGCAACTGCTGTGCTCTGATACCACTCTGTAACACCCTCAGAATCGGACCTATGCAAGTTTGAGCAAAATTCGCCAAACCCGCATAGAAACGATTCAAAGGTGCCCACCAGGCACTTTCATGCGGGTGGAAAACGGCAATAATAACACAACAGTCCTCGATGGGACCCACGTAATGAATATATAACAGCGACTCCAGGAGTCAAGAATACACATATAAGATACAAAGATCCAAATCACCTTGAAAACGATAGAGCGTCCAGCTACGGACAAGATGCAAATGGGGCTCAGAGCCCTGAAGAATAACCAATGGCGTCCATAACCCTGCCCAGGCCAAGCCGGAAGGGTAACCCTGCTAACGGCGTCGATCTCAAAACCTGCTTAACAAAAGGGGTGCCGACAAAGGGCAAAGCAGAAAAACAAAGAAAGAGCGTCAGTACTGAGGCCAGTACACGGCGAGGCTAGAATTCGGCGGTCCTCGCCTACATAGGTATGGTGGACTGAAGCGGCAGCGGCAGCATGCACTAAACATCCTATAGAGACTCGATACAACTGGCGGTTATCAGAGGGGGTGAGAATGACCTATCCAGATCCAACCTGAAGCTATCACCAAACAAACCCATCCTGGCGTTTCCCCCTCGAGACCAAACGAGGAAGTCAACCGAGGAACTCACACAGCTGGCAGTTTTAATTATTCGATTATAGTTGCGGCACTTTACTAGTCGTTTAGATAATCGTCCCGATAAAATAAACATGGGCACTTTTAGTTAATCATTCCGTGATAGCTGCAACAATTACTAATCGTGCAGATAGCATGAGATAAACCCAAAACCCAGCAGCTTGTTGGTACTTTTATTCAGCCAATTCTAGAAGTTGCAATACTTACTAGTCGATACAATTGTCGCAAGACAACCAAACAAGCAATTGTGGGCGTATTATTAGCCATTCCGTTATAGTGAAGCTGATTACTAGTCATTATAAGTCAAATTTATAACAGTAAACTTTAGTTATGCTTGTCTATGATTGAGATATCGTGCTCCAAGTCGTCCATATCCGCGACACGGCTTTGAAAGTTTTACCCGCCGGGTGCACCAATAGCAACACACGCCGATCAACCTCGAAAACCAAATCAAAACCCAACGAGGCTTTCACGGTGAACAATCACAGATTCAGAAATATTTCAGGGGCCACCCTTAAGTAGAATCCGCAACGAGTAGGCAAGCTCGAGACGGCCTCAAGGTCTTTGGTATACTGTGAACGATGGGAACCCGAAAGTGTGGCTGGGCTTGTCGACACCGCGGAATCGTGTCCCGATCCTAACAAAGACAAAGGTTACTCGCACAATCGTAAATAAAGCAGAAACATGGCATAAGTACAGATCGTAATAAAACCTCAAACTAGTTTGTGGCCCCAAGAAATAAGAATGAATCAAGCTCTGGCTCGGGGTCCCATATACCTCCCGGATGTGGATAGCGCAAAATCAAGGAACAGTATCAAGTACTCGGGTCTTACGGACACAAGTGGGCTCGAAAACCAAATATTATCTATCACCCACCGATGCCTCTCGCTTATTCAATTTTAGTTGTTAAACAGAATTAAAGTGACGATAAGTAAAACTAGAATCATCTCCAACATCAACATGCGGCAATACATCAAAGAATCGTGGCATATGACGACACACATCAAGACTTGAGCAAGCAACTACGACGCCGCAAGTCCAACTATCTACCAAACAATGGTAATGGGATGTGTCCAAGGCAATATACGCTGCAGGGAAATAACTCTGCACGGAAACTAAAGCATCGCAAATACGTATAGCAATAGATCAACAGGAGGGAATAAAGACTATAAAAGTAAGATAGGTAGAAAGGGGGAGATGCTCGCCTGAAAACATTGTCGAAGGTTTTCCCCGAAGATCGGGGCGAAGCTCACATCAACTCAACGGCCTTATCCGCGAAGAAGCAAAACACTAGAAGAAACACCGGATGCAATATTTAAGATCGGCAGAAAATCGGGCATGATGCATGCATGATGGATGACATGGCAAAAGTGCGATGCGATTAGGTCATATTAAGCGGAACAGGGGTCCCGACATTTAATTAGGTGGTTCATGTTATTTAGAAACCCCGCAATTAAATGTTGTTTACATGGCAAAAGATAAGATACCGGTTCGCTACTCAAGTTTAAATGAGGCCAATATGAGACTAGATTTGCCCGCATATGGGCCCCATGTTTAATTATTAGGTGAATCGCAAAGGCCCCCAAACCACACAAGATGCATGCGAGATGACAATTAAATATGCAACAGTTGTTATTATGTTATAAAATAGGGTTCGGGAGGGTTCACACATTAGAGGGGCTCGACGATCTTGGGGATCCGGGTTCGGGTTGGTCTCAGGTCCGTGGTTCGACGGTGATCGATCGGTTCAGGGTTCGAACTTGACGGATCGTTCTCGACCGGGTAGGTCTTGGCGCATCCGGGGTTTCCGGGGCATGTTGTCGGTCATGGCGTTCGGAGTGAAGATCTTGGTGTTCTCGGCGATCTCGGCATCCTCGGTTCCGATTGTAGATCTCGGCGTCCTCGAAGGGGTACTTGTCGTATCCGTGTCGACGAACTTGGCGTTCAGGGGGGGGAAGTTCTCGGTGTCCGTGAGGTAGACCTTGTCGCGTCCGGTTCTCGGGGTTCGACCTTCGGGGCGATCTTGGCGTCGGGTTCTCGGGGTACGAGGATCTCCGGATCGGTCTTCGGGGTTCGGCTATCGGATCCGTGAAGGAGTTCTTGGAGGAGAACATGATCGGGTTTGCTTTTATCGGGAAGGCTTGAATCACGACATCAAAACACCACACGAGATGACACCAGAGCATCACGTCATCTGCAGCACAGGGACTGGCACGAGAGGAGGCGCGAGGTCGAGGACTGCAGGGGAGGAAGACGGTTGGCGGCTCTGCAGGGGTCCTCTCGGGGAGGCGCGCCGGCGAAGGGGAACGCAACGGGTGGCCGCGGTCGACGGGGCGAAAGCGGAGGCGGCCAGCGCAGGCGCCGGGCAGACGGGCGGCCCGCTGGCGTGAGGGCGACGCGACGCCACGAGGTGGGAGGGCCGCAGGCGGTGGAGGCGCACGCGACGCGGGCGCGGAGGCGCCGCGTGGTGGGCAGACGAGGGCGCGGCTGTGAGGCGTCCGGCGAGGTCGGCAGAGCCGACGGGCTCCGGCCGGGAAGGCGTCAGCGGAGGTGCTTAGGGAGCGGTTGGACGGAGACGGGTGGCGAGCCGCAGAGGCGGTGAGCGGCGGCTTGACGACGGGAGGAGGAGGGCCTCCCATGAATAGGAGCAGAGGGAGGCGAGGAGGGCTGGTGGGGTCGGACGCCTTGACGGAGGAGGCCACGGGCGCGAGCTGAGGGGCGGGAGAGGGTGGCGCCGGGCGGAGGCGGTTGGGCGCTCAGGCGAGGCACGGTCGAGAGGAAGGTGAGGGCGGGAGCGTGGCGGGCAAGCGGGAGCGAGAGAGAGGCATGGCCTGGGGGCACGGGAGGGCGGCGGAGCCGGGCGAGGTCGAGGAGGCGGTGCCGTGCGCGTGCGAGGATGAGGGGAGGAGGAAGGCGGTGGGGAAGAGAAACAGGGCAGGGGGTTGGTGGGCCGGTGGGTCCCGCGGGAGAGGAAGTGGCCAGGGGAGGCTGGGCCAGGGCTGACGCGTGGGGCCCTGGGGAGACGGGGCCACGGGCAGGGGGATGGGTGTGTCTGCGTGTGGTGAGGGAGGGGGCTGCTGGCCGGCTGGTGGTGGGTGGGTGAATTTGGGGGGGGGGGCGTTTGGCCATGTGGCACTGCGTGAGTGGGTGAGGGGTGGGCAAGGGTGATGTGGCGTGTTAGGATAGGTTGGGGTGATGTGGCCAGGGGGTGTGGGTAGGATAGTGGGTAGCTTTAGGAATAAAGGGTGGCTGGATGGGTGAGGTGGCAAGTGGGTAGGAAAAGGGTGAGAGGGTGAGGTGGCGGTCTGCGGTTGGTGGGTAGGATAGAATTTGGTGGGACTAGGATTTAGGTGGGGGCTGATTGGGGTGGACCGACTGCTTTAATACGGGTGGTCGATTGGTCATACTGCGTTCGCTTCAACTAAAACAATTAAATCTTTATTTAATTTAATTGGGCCGTCAAACCGATAGCGCCAAAACAAAATATTCCGGGGACCCGGTTTTGGCGTTTGAATAAAAGACGGGGCGTTTTAGAAAACAAAACGGGCTCTGCGAAAATAGTTTTGGCAAACAACGCATGATGATGACGATGCAATGCACAAATTCAACGTGATTTTCTAGTAGTGGTTTTGCGGGATGCCACAACACCGTAACTGGGTAGCTATAAAGGTGGCATTGAGTGTTCGGAAAGTATGGGTTGGGACACATGGATCAAGAGTGGGATTTGTCCATACATATGACGGATATATATACTCTGGGCCCTCTCGGTGGAATGTCATCCAATTAGCTTGCAAGCATGTGACTGGCTCACAAGGGATCACATATCACGGGAACGAGAAAAGAGTACTTATCGGTAACGAGGTTGAACTAGGTATGCAGAGATACCGACGATCAGAACCTCGGATAAGTAAACTATCGTGAGACAAAGGGAAATTGGTATCGTATGTAAGTGGTTCATTCGGTCGCAAAGTAATCGTAGAAATATGTGGGAGCCATATGAATTTCCAGATTCCTCTATTGGTTATTGTTCGGATAAGTGTCTCGATCATGTCCGCATAATTCACGAACCGTAGGGAGACACACTTAAGGATTCGATGTTGTTGAGTAGTTATGGAATGATGAGTAAGAGACTGAATGTTGTTCGGAGTCTTGGATGGGATCTGGGATATCACGAGGAGATACGGAATGGTCCGGAGAATAAGATTCATATAAGGAAAGTCCTGTTTCAGAGTTGGGGAATGATTCTGGTGTTTTCATCGAGAATGTTCTAGAAGGTTCCGGAAGGTCCGGCACTCCGGAGGGGAAGGGTACATGAATGTGTCATGACAATGTGGAATGGTTGCATCATGTACTAGGTATCATGGCTGGGCAAAATAAAGGGAGAAATCAAATCCTAGTTTGAAAAGTCAAACAGCTTTGCTTGTGGAGGAGAGGAAACCTACTTGGGGAGGAGTTCCTCTCCCTCCACCCGCCGTCCAAGGAGGCCGACTTGGGGGAGGACTCCCTCCCCCTTGTCCGTGCCCTCCCACCTATAAAAGGAGGGGCAGGGCTGCCCCTCTTCCCTACACCCAACTCACCCAAAACCCTAACCCTAGCCGGCGACCACCTCCTAGTCGCCGCCGCCCCCTAGGGTTTCTACAAGTCGCCGACTTGGGGCTTCCCCAAGCCCTATCCGCCGGCCAATCTCCTCCCTTGGTGCCTCTAAACCCTAGATCGCCAAGGCCTCTCTCATAGTCCACCATACTCGCTCCGGCTTAAGGCGAAGCCCTGCGAGATCTCCTCTACTCGGGTACCACGCCGCGTCAGCCGAATCGCGAGGAGAGTGCTACAACCTCCGCTGCCTGCTGGAACAAGGGAGAGGAAGGTCTTCATCGAGTACCGAACATGTGACCGACTGCGAAAGCGCTGACGGAACGTAGCGCCGGAAGGATCTTCTACGCGATCTTGAGATCGGCAAGAGTACGACTACATCACCCATGAGAATCTGCTCTCGTTAACCGCTTTGGAATCTTCGAGGGTGAGTTCCTCTATCGACTCATTGCTACAATCTAGTAGATAGATCTTGTCTTGTTTGTTTGCATGCGGTAGCAATTTTTTGTTTTTCCATGCTACGAACCCCTACAGTGGTATCAGAGTTGTGTCTATATGTAGATCTGTTGCACGAGTAGAACAAAATGGTCATTGTGGGCGGTGGTGCTTTTATTATCAATTGATTCTTATGTACTTTGCATCTTGCGGTATGATGGGATGAAGTGGCCCGGGCTAACCTTACATGACATAGTTCATGAGACTTGCTCCACACTCAACATGCAACATGTATTGCATAAGTGGCTTTGCGGGTGTCTGTCTCTACCATTATTGTATAGATCCAATTTACAACGGGCACTTGATAGTTCAAACATCAACGTTGTGGTTCTTGTTCGTAAGTTAGATCGACACTTATTAAAAGCCCCAAACCACGTAAAATATGCAAAGAAAATTAGAGGCGTCTAACTTTGTTTTGCAGGGGTGTGCTGTGATGTGATATGGCCATGATTGTGATTATATTTGATGTATGCAATGTTCCTTATTGTAAGTTGGCAACCGGCAGGAGCCATATGGTTGTCTTTAATTTCTGTTAAGACCCGCGTGTCTATTCAAAGTAGTTGTAATAGTTAGAGCTGGTGGACGACAACCATGAAACGGCGCCATTGACCTTGACGCTATGCCGGTGATGATGGAGATCATGTTCGTCCTTGAATATGGAGATCGTAAGCACAAGAAGAAAGGCCATATCATATCACATATTATGAATTGCATGTGATGTTAATCCTTTATGCATCTTGTATTGCTTAGTTAACGACGGTAGCATTATAAGATGATCCCTCATGCACATAAATTTCAAGTTTTAAAGTGTTCATCCTTAGTAAGCACCGTTGCTAAAGCTTGTTGTTTTGAAGCACCACGTGATGATCGGGTGTGTTAGATTCTGCAAGTGTATACAATGTGAGCAAGCCAGATTTGCTCATGCAGAAGCTAAGGTTTGATCTTGACGAGCCTAGCATGTACAGACATGGTCTCGGAACACGGATCACCGAAAGGTAAAGCATGAGTCATATAGTAGATATGATGCACATGTCGATAGTTCGCCATTGAAGCTACATCAACTCTCGTGATGATCGGTTTTGATGTGGTGGATTTGGTTCATGTGATCACTAAAACAATGTGAGGAATATTGTTTTGAGTGGGAGTTCACCTAGATTAATTTAACTATTAATTAGAACTCAATTTGTCATAAACTTAGTCTAAACTATTTCAAATATGTTGTAGATCAATGGCGGCCCCTAACATCAATTTTAATGCGTTCCTAGAGAAAGAAAAGTTGAAAAACAATGGAAGCAACTTCGCGGATTGGTTCCGCAATTTGAGGATTGTCCTCAATGCTAGTAATTTGACCTATGTGCTGGATGCACCATGGGTGACCGCTGCGGTGATGCTACCGATGAAGTAAAGAATGTTTACCTCACTCGGAAGAATCAAGACTACGCTTTAGTGTGCTATCTTGTATGGTTTCGAATCGGAGCTTCAGAAAAGGTTTGAGAACCATGACCCACATGATATTGTCCGTGAACTCAAAATGATATTTGAGGCTCACGCGGCAGTTGAGAGTTATGAGGCTTCATGATGGAAGAGGGCAGCTCCGTCAGTGAGCACGTGCTTAAGATGTCTGGGCACGCAAACAAACTCCAAAGCTTGGGTATAGTGATTCCTAATGCTTTGGGGATTTACCGTGTCCTCCAATCACTGCCACCAAGTTCCAAGAACTTTGTGATGAACTACAATATGCAAAACATGAACAAGACGTTGCTAGAACTCTTCTCCATGTTGAAATCTGCAGAAGTGGAGATCAAGAAAGATCATCAAGTGTTGTTGGTCAATAAGACCACCAAATTCAAGAAAGGCAAGTCTAAGCAAAAGGGAAACTTCAAGAAGGGTGGTAAGAAAGTTGCCGCACCGGCGAAGAAGACCAAGGCTGGACCTAAGCCTGATACTGAGTGCTTTTATTGCAAGGGAGAGGGTCACTGGAAGCGTAATTGCCCAAAGTACTTGGCGGATTTGAAGAACGGCAACATCAAGAAGAAAGGTATATCCGATATACATGTTATTGATGTGTATCTCACTAGTACTCGTAGTAGTGCCTGGGTATTTGATACTGGTTCGGTTGCTCATATTTGTAACTCGAAACAGGTGCTGCAGAATAAACGGAAGCTAGCGAAGAACGAGGTGACGATGCGTGTTGGAAATAGATCAAAGGTTGAAGTGATCGCGGTCGGCACGCTACCTCTTCATCTACCATCGGAATTAGTTTTATACTTAAATAGTTGTTATTTGGTGCCTGCCTTGAGCATGAACATTATATAGAGATCTTGTTTATTGCGAAACGGTTACTTGTTTAAGTCCGAGAATAATGGTTGTTCGATTTATATGAGTAATATGTTTTATGCACATGCACCTTTGATAGATGGTCTATTCTTATTGAATCTCGATAGTGGAAATACACATATTAATAACATTGAAGCTAAAGTTTGAAATTGAGCGATAACTCGACCTATATGTGGCACTGTCGTCTTGGTCACATTGGAGTGAAGCGTATGAAGAAACTCCATTCCGATGGACTTCTTGAATCACTTGATTTTGAATCACTTGAAAGATGCGAAGCATGTCTGATGGGAAAAATGACTAAGACTCCATTTTCTGGTATGATGGAGCGAGCTACGGACTTATTGGAAATCATACATACCGATGTGTGTGGTCCAATGAGTGTAGCATCGCGCGGTGGTTATCGTTATGTTCTTACCTTCACAGATGACTTGAGTAGATATGGGTATATCTATTTCATGAAACATAAGTCCGAAACTTTCGAGAAGTGTAAGGAGTTTCAAAGTGAGGTAGAGAATCAACGTAACAAGAAGATTAAATTTCTACGTTCTGATCGTGGAGGTGAATATCTAAGTTACGAGTTTGGCGAGCATTTAAAGAAGTGCGGAATACTTTCACAATTGACACCGCCGAACACCACAACGTAATGGTGTGTCCGAACGTCGTAATCGAACTCTCTTAGATATGGTTCGTTCTATGATGTCACTTACAAATTTACCGCTATCATTTTGGGGTTATGCATTAGAAACAGCCGCATTCACTTTAAATAGGGCACCGTCTAAATGCTGAAACGACACCGTATGAATTATGGTTTGGGAAGAAACCTAAATTGTCGTTCCTTAAAGTTTGGGGATCTGAAGCCTATGGAAAGAAGTTCTGACAAGCTTGAACCCAAAGCGAAAAATGCCTCTTCATAGGATACCAAGGAAACTATTGGGTATACCTTCTATCATAGATCCAAGGCAAAATCTTCGTTAAGAATGGATCCTTTCTAGAGAAGGAATTTCTCTCGAAAGAAGTGACTGGAAGGAAAGTAGAACTCGACGAGGTTGTCGAACCTTCTCTCGAAATTACGAGTAGCGCAGCACCGGAAGAAGTTCCTGTGGTGCCTGCACCAATTAGAGAGGAAGCTAATGATGATGATCATGAAACTTCGGTTGAAGTTGCTACAGAGCCTCGGAGGTCAACGAGAACTCGTACCACTCCAGCTTGGTATGATCCCGTTATGAGTGTCATGTTGGTGGACAACACCGATGACCCCGAGACATATGAGGAAGCGATGATGAGCCCAGATTCCAATAAATGGCAAGAAGCCATCAAATACGAGATTGGATCCATGTACGAAAACCAAGTATGGACTTTGGTGGACTTACCGGATGGCCGGAAGGCTGTCGAGAACAAATGGATTTTAAAGAAGAAAACAAATGTTGATGGTAATGTTACTGTCTATAAAGCCCGACTTGTCGCAAAAGGGTTTCGACAAATTCAAGGAGTTGACTACGATGAGACTTTCTCACCTATAGCGAAGCTAAAGTCTGTGAGGATTATGTTAGAAATCGCTGCATATTATGATTATGAGATATGGAAGATGGATGTCAAAACAGCGTTCCTCAATGGAGACGTTGATGAAGAGTTGTATATGATGCAACCCAAAGTTTTTGTCGATCCTAAAGATGCTAACAAGGTATGCAAACTTCAACGGTCCATTTATGGATTGAAGCAAGCATCCCGAAGTTGGAATCAACGTTTTGATAAGGTGATCAAAAGTTTTGGTTTTATACAAACTTATGGAGAAGCTTGTATTTACAAGAAAGTGAGTGGGAGCTCTGTAGCATTCTAAATACTATATGTAGATGACATATTGTTGATTGGGAATGATGTAGACCTTCTTAATAGTGTCAAGGAATATTTGAATAATAGTTTTTCAATGAAGGATCTTGGCGAAGCAGCTTACATATTAGGCATAAAGATTTATAGAGATAGATCGAGATGCCTAATATCATTATCACAAAGTACATATTTGGATGAAGTTCTAAAGAGGTTTGGAATGGAAGATAGCAAGAAAGGGTTCTTTCCCATGTTTCCCAATACGACGTTGAGTAAAACTCAAAGTCCAACAACGGCAGAAGATAGAGAAAGATGAGTAAAACTCCCTATGCCTCAGCCATAGGATCTCTAATGTATGCCATGCTATGTACTAGACCCGACATTGCATATGTTGTTAGTTTGACTAGCAGATATCAAAGTGATCCAGGAGTGGATCATTGGACAGCGGTCAAAAACATCCTTAAGTACTTGAGAAGAACTAAGGATATGGTTCTTTCTTATGGAGGTGATGAACAGCTCGTTGTTAATGGTTACACCGATGCTAGTTGGAACACCGATCCGGATGATTCTAAATCTCAATCTGGATACTTATTTACTTTGAATGGTGCAGCAGTTAGCTGGAGGAGTGCAAAGCAAAGCGTTGTGGCGAGATCTTCAACTAAATCGGAATACATAGCTTCTTCGGAGGCTTCACAAGAAGCGATATGGATGAAGGAGTTCATTACAGAGCTCGGTGTGGTTCCAAGTGCGCTGGACCCAATATCTATCTACCGTGATAACATGGGCGCCATAGCCAATGCGCAAGAACCAAGGTCACACAAGAAGCTGAAGCACATCAAGCTACGTTTTCACGCTATTCGAGAACATGTCCAAGATGGTGACATAAAGATTTGCAAAGTACACACAGATCTGAATGTGGCGGATCCGTTGACTAAACCTCTCCCGAGGGCAAAACATGACAAACACCAAACTGCCATGGGTGTTCGGTATATTACCATGTAATCTAGATTAGTTGACTCTAGTGCAAGTGGGAGACTGTTGGAGATATGCCCTAGAGGCAATAATAAATGTAGTTATTATTATATCTTTGTGTTTATGATAAATGTTTACATTCATGCTATAATGGTATTAACTAGAAACATTAATACTTGTGTGACTTGTAAACTAAATTAGAGTCCCTAGTAAAGTCTCTTCATAATACTAGCTTGTTGATTAATAGATGATCATGGTTTCTTGATCATGAACATTTGAGATGTTGTTAATAACAAGATCATATCATTAGGAGAATGGTATGGTGGACATACTCCTATAGATAAGCGTAGCATAAAGATCAAGTCATTTTAATAGTTCAATTGTTATAAGCTTTCTGATACATAGTAACCTAATTCCTTCAACCATGATATCATGATTATCACCATCACCGGAAGGATGCTTTGATGACATCAAACACCACACCGTAATTGGGTGGCTATAAAGGTGGCATTGAGAGTTCGGAAAGTATGGGTTGAGACACATGGATCAAGAGTGGGATTTGTCCATCCATATGACGGATAGATATACTCTGGGCCCTCTCGGTAGAATGTCATCCAATTAGCTTGCAAGCATGTGACTGGCTCACAAGGGATCACATATCACAGGAACGAGAAAAGAGTACTTATCGGTAACGAGGTTGAACTAGGTATGCAGAGATACCGACGATCAGAACCTCGGATAAGTAAACTATCATGAGATAAAGGGAAATTGGTATCGTATGTAAGTGGTTCATTCGATCGCAAAGTAATCGTAGAAATATGTGGGAGTCATATGAATTTCTAGATTCCTCTATTGGTTATTGTTCGGAGAAGTGTCTCGATCATGTCCGCATAATTCACGAACCGTAGGGAGACACACTTAAGGATTCGATGTTGTTGAGTAGTTATGGAATGATGAGTAAGAGACTGAATGTTGTTCGGAGTCTCGTATGGGATCTGGGATATCACGAGGAGATCCGGAATGGTCCGGATAATAAGATTCATATAAGGAAAGTCAAGTTTCGGAGTTGGGGAATGATTCCGGTGTTTTCATAGGGAATGTTCTAGAAGGTTCCGGAAGGTCCGGCACTTCGGAGGGGAAGGGTACATGAATGTGTCATGACAATGTGGAATGGTTGCATCATGTACTAGGTATCATGGCTGGGCAAAATAAAGGGAGAAATCAAATCCTAGTTTGAAAAGTCAAACGCCAATTTGAAAAGTCAAACGACAGTTTTGCTTGGTGGAGGGAGAGTAGGAAACCTACTTGGGGAGGAGTTCCTCTCCCTCCACCCGCCGGCCAAGGAGACCGACTTGGGGGAGGACTCCCTCCCCCTTGGCCGCGACCTCCCACCTATAAAAGGAGGGGCAGGGATGCCCCTCTTCCCTACACCCAACTCACCCAAAACCCTAACCCTAGCCGCCGGCCACCTCCTAGTCGTCGCCGCCCCTAGGGTTTCTCCAAGTCGCCGACTTGGGGCTTCCCCAAGCCCGGCCAATCTCCTCCCTTGGTGCCTCTAAACCCTAGATCGCCAAGGCCTCTCTCATAGTCCACCATACTCGCTCCGGCTTAAGGCGAAGCCCTGCGAGATCTCCCCTCTACTTCCGGTACCACGCCGTCGTGCTGCATGAATCGCGAGGAGAGTTCTACAACCTCCACTGCCTGCTGGAACAAGGGAGAGAAAGTTCTTCATCGAAAATCAACGCAGGATCGATCATGAAGCGCCGTAACGTAGGCGCGGAAGGATCGTCTACGCGATCTTGAGATCGGCAAGAGTACGACTACATCACCCACGAGAATCTGCTCTCGTTAACCGCTTTGGAATCTTCGAGGGTGAGTTCCTCTATCGACTCGTTGCTACAATCTAGTAGATAGATCTTGGCTTGTTTGTTTGCATGCGGTAGAATGTTTTTTGTTTTTCCATGCTACGAACCCCTACAATTTTTGCTATGGTCAATATAGGAAGAAAATGAGGGTGAGGCCAAAGTTACCTGCTAGGTAATTGGTTTTTCCCCTATTGGAGTAGTAAAATTTCCTGGAGAGGTTTAGTAGTGAATTGGATACTTTCTGGTAGTTAATTTAATATGATTAATCTATAGACATGCTGGGCTAAAATAAGGGTACATCATGTTTGGGAAAACATGTGGTTATCTAGGGAATTTTATATCTAGGCATATAGGGCGATTTTCCATTTTCAAAAGTATTTAAACCAAACACTATATTTTAGATCTATAGAATTTGTTTAAATAAAAGGGTGTGTCGGGCTGGGATCTTGGGCGAACTGGGCCACAGCAAGCAGATCTGGCCCATCAAGGTTGGGCCCTACACGGGAGGCGGGATTTCAATCCCCCGCGTAGGGGGCCTCTGGTTAGTCTCAGAGGGAGGCCGAACAGGTACGGGGTGATTAGGGCCATCTGATTAAGACGAAATGGACGACTACGGTTCATCTCCTTCCTCCGGGTAGGAAGCGGAAAGGGGAAACCCTAGGCGGCGACGGAAGGGTTTGGGGAGCTCACCAGGGGCTCGACAGGGACGGGGAGGTGGTGGGGGAGACGTGGCTCGGCGTAGCGCGACACAGCTACTCTAGAGAGGGCAAGAAGGCCCGGTTCTTCGTTACGAACAGCCTTGCGCGGAGGCGACTGCGGGAGGCCTCGGGAGTTCACCGGCGTTGCTTCCAGTTGTGCCTGCAGAAGATAGGGAGAGGTTGGGGAGGTTAGTGCCGGTCCCTATGATGGTCATACATGTAGAGAGAGAGAGAGAGAGAGAGAGAGAGAGAGAGAGAGGGAGAGGGAGAGAGAGAGAGAGGAAAAGGACTGCCAAGTTGGGAGCTTGGAGTAGACCGAGAGGAGTAGCCTCCTATCTCTTGGGCGAGGAAGGTCCTGGGAGGATCCCTGGAGCTCGGGGTGGTAGATCTGAGGTAGGTGGTCACTGTGAGGCTACATGCACGAGGAGGAGGGCAGGTGAGTAGGAGGTAGGCCAAGATCTTGAAAAAATGGTCGAGGGGCTTGTTTGTGTTGTTCTTGGCCAGAACAGAGGAGAGGAGAGGGAGGGGAGATTGGGAAGACAAGTGGGGAGGGAAGGAAGCAAATGAGGGCAGAGAGAGGACAGGGGCCTCAATCCCTTTTATTGTTAGAGGAGTGACCCATGGTGGAAATGTCCATTTTGGACATGGGTATGGGGTAGGTGTTGCTTGGGTTGCTGCCAGGTGGAGGGAAGGAGGGTAGTGGGGTGTCCTGGTCGTGCTAGGGCAGAGAGGGAGTGGGGTGTGACTGCAAGGTGAAGTAATGGCTTTGATTTGGATTTTCTCTTTGTCTCCCTCTTGGACAAGCACTAAGTACAAGGCTTTGGTTTGCGACAATGCAATCTACAGGACTATGGTTGCTAGGTTGGTCGACCATATCAGGGGGAGTTGATGTGCAAGCTTGCTTGGCAAGGTTGATGGAGTTTGAGTGTGGTTTGAATCAAGTTTTTCCAAGGTAGTCAATATAGCCGATGGAATGGTCATGAAAGGAAGTTTCGAATATGGGTCTTGGCAATATGGGGAAAAGGTACTGGTGGATGGGCATGGTCAAGATAGAGCTACAATATTTATTTGGGATTCTAAAGCTTATATGTCCCTAAACCTCATTTATTCAAAAAGGTGCGGAAATGATTTATATAAGACAATGTGATATTTTTACATTGTACAAGGTGATTTTTTTGGTGTGAGGTGGTTCTAGATACCATATCACACCTCGGGAAATTTTATTGGGATTTATTGAGATGGAAAAGTATTTTTAATGAATTATTTCTTGTTTCTGCCATTTAAGAAAAAGGGAAAAAATAAATAATAAAGGGTCTAAAAAATATTTATTTTTTAGTTGGGAAGATGGGATATGATATATAGGAATCAAATGTGCCTTGAGTTGGTCAAGTGGTTTGGAGAAAAACAAGGTTGTCTTTATATGGAGGGTTTGGAGGATTTTGCAAATAAGGGAATTTAATTAGTTTCATAATCCAAATAATTATGGGAATTATTTGGCAAGTGTTTATATCCAAGGTGGATGATGTCCATATGATGTATCTATCATAATCAACCTTGGGTATTGCAAGATAATATAGATTTTAGAAATGATCAAGGAATAGAGGATCTAGGGGTTTGTTATTTTTATGTCACCTAAACATGGTTAGATTAGGGAGTTCATAGCTCACCTTGGTACAAGGGATATATATATATATATATATATATATGGTTAGACAAAGTTACATAGATTAACATGGTGCCAAGAGTTGGGCTTGGTTGTATCTGTGGTGATCTAGAAGAGATGGCAAACTTGGTTGAAAACAAGGCTGCCATAGCAGGATTGTCATGATGCCTTATAAACCATGAGGGTTTAAGAAGCATAGAGCTCCAATGGAAACAAGTGAAGTATGTATTGAAATACCATGGTTAATAGATCATAACCATGCAAAGAGTTGGTCATGGGGAGGTAGCAGGTGGATGTGAGCTTCTGCCAAAGTAGGCAAGATGATAAGATTTGCAGAAAAGGTTATTATCTTGACTACAAAACCATCATGGAGGAGTGGGTATAAGAATGGTTTAGCCCAGGGCAAGAGTGAGCTTTAGTAGTACTAATGATGTACTACAATATGGTTCAAGTACATTTTCACAAATGCACCTAGGTTGGAATAGGTAGAGCTCCAAAGATTGAATCTAGATAAGAATTCCAGACTTAAGCCATTTTGACAGATTTAGGGTTTTAGACTAGAATACAAGAGGGAAACAATAGAGAGAGTGGCAAGGGTTTATCCTCTTCATCAAGTGGTTGATATTGAGGTATAGGTTGAATAGAGGGGATCCATGCTTGTATTTGGTCTCTGATAAGTTGGATGTTATTACAAGGATTAGCTTAGAAAGGATTTGGTTAAGTGGATCAGAGAGTCACTTGGTGACTAAGATAGAATTAGTTTTGGGATGCTTAGTTTGAGATTGATGATCTCAACTATTGCTTTGATCCTTAAGGATGAGCTCCTAGGTTGGCTCATGCTACTTCCTATGCAAACACAGCAATCAGCAGATCAAGGCAGTTTCTCAGACAGCAGCTCAAGGCAATTCACTAGCTAGACATAGTTGAACCTTTTGCTAAACAAAAGTTGCACTTGTCCAAATTGGTTAGTACTTATAAAATCTTAATTGATGGACCTAGCTAAACCGATTATAATAATATCATGTGTCATAGCAAAACCTATTATTTAATCAAATTTTTTGTTGTGGCTATTTTTTCACAATAAATTATAAAATTATTACTTCAGCCCGAGTTTTAGTCGGAGCTAGTGCTCCCGATATTTTTGGAATAGTAAGTATTCCAAATAACAATATTAATTAATATATATACTAGTACTAGTACTGTTCTTTTATAATACGGAGTAGATCTTTAGCTGAGATGGTACCCACTACTTTAAGCAGGCATTATGTGACGAGCTCACGAGCACATGGTCGATGATGGGTGGCATCTGTCGGAATCGTTTTCCTGCTTTCTTCGGGATGTTCTATATCTGGGTTGGATGGAAACCAAATGCTACACCGCCGAAGTTTTAGCAGAAAAGAAAGATAGCAGAAATAGATTAACAGGGTCAAGAGGGGAAGTTTCTTTTAGGCAAATAAGTAAGGCAGTTTAAAATTAGAATGCCAGCGCGTCCCCAGGCAATAATTGAACAAAACAGAGCCTTAATCACTACCTGTAAACGATGTCCTATATATATATTAGGAGCCCACAGTAATTAACCCAAGGACACTGCTAATATAGAGGAGGTGGACAGGCCAGCCCCCTCTGGCCTTGTTCTCTCCCCCCACATGCCCTGCCCAAGGTGATCCCTTGATTCAACCATCCATCCACGGATGGATGATTTCCTCCGATCCATTGCTTTGCTTATTAGAACAACAGAAGATTCAGCATGTGAATTAATAATTTCTGTCTGTTCATCGTTCTCCTCCGATTTGGTTTTCTGTTGGTTGGTTGTCTCAATCTTTGTATTGGCCCTGTTCATCTTGTAGCTTCTTACTTCCCTAATTGGATGATTTGAGAATTTATTTCTTGTTGGGATTGGAATTCTTGTTCGATTTGATGATATGTCTACAGCAATGCAGCTTTTCTGCTGTTTTGGGATCCTGAAAGAAATGCATCCCATCATTCGATTCTAAAAGTGCAATTTGATTAGCCTGTAGTATTGTACTACGGCTACGGGTGAAGAACACGATTCCAGAATTGGTGCAGCGCATGGCTGCATTGTCTTTAGATTCCTCCACCATTGCTCTAATTAATCTTTTGTTCCTGAATGATTCGTCGCAGCCAAATCTAAGGATCACAGCTGCTCTGTCCAGCTGCTCCATTGAGGGGGGGAAGGCGCAGCGAGATCGAGAACAATGGGGGAGCTGGTGGTCGCCGCGAGGTACTGGTGCCACATGTGCGCCGCGGCGGTGAGCCCCGTTGCAGCGGAGGCCGGGGTGGAGATCAAATGCCCCTACTGCAGCAGCGGCTTCCTGGAGGAGATGGAGACCGCCCGCAGCAGCGTCGCCAACGGCAGGGCCCACGCCCACGCCCACGGAGGCACGTACCCCAGCGCCGACAACGCCATCTCCATCTGGGCGCCCATCATCGACAGCATGGTCGGTGACCCCGTCCGGCGCCGCCGCAGCAGCAACCGACGTACCGTGGACGCCGTCGCCACCGCGGAGGACGAGCTGGACAACGTCGACTTCTCGCGGCGCCGGCGGCGCGCCACCGCGTTCCTGCGGCTCCTGCAGGCGATCCGGGAGCGCCAGCTGCAGCGCATTGAGTCCGCTTCCTCCCTCGGCGGCGGCACCGGCGTCAACGGTGGCCTCGAGGCAGAGCACTTCAGCCCGTTCGGCCGGAGCATCTTCGCGGCTGCCCCCCTCGGCGAGCACGGCATGGCGCTGGGGGACTACTTCCTTGGGCCCGGCCTGGACGCGCTGATGCAGCAGCTGTCCGAGAGCGACGCGGGCAGGCAGGGCACGCCGCCGGCCAAGAAGGACGCCGTAGAGGCTCTGCCAACCGTGGAGATTTGCGGCGGCGCCAACGACGAAGACACGGCCAGCTGCGCGGTGTGCCTGGAGGACTACGCATGCGGCGAGCACGCACGGGAGCTGCCGTGCAGGCACAGGTTCCACTCGCTGTGCATCGTGCCGTGGCTGGAGATGCACAGCTCGTGCCCCATCTGCAGGTTCCAGCTGCCGGCCGACGACGAACCCAAGAGCTCATGCGGCAGCGGCAGTGGGAGTAACAGCGGCACCACCACCACCACCACAACCTATGTCACCTATGTTAGTGCTGACGTCAACGACAATGGCAATGAGAGTGGTGATGGCGGGGGAGAGGCAGCGGGCAATGCCGCCGTCGAGCACGATGATGGTGGTGAGGAGGAGGCTGAAGGAAACGTGACCCGGCTGCCGCCGTCGATCTCGTGGCTAAACACCCTCTTCTCCCAGCAGTCGCCATCACCATCGTCCACTTCGACTTCCGGCAGCAGCTCACGATACTATGAGGACTAACTGCTTCGGAGAGGAAGCACCTCGCCGCCCGCTGTGCTACTTTCATGGAAATTTGGAGCTTTTCTCCGTCTCTTCTTTGTGTAACACGAAACTGGCCTCACGTGTGCACTGGGCCGTTTGTGTCTAAGTTTAAAATCAAGGGTTGTACAGTTAAAAAATTGATAATTTGGCAATTATCGGAGAGTGTATTTGGCTCCAGAGCTCCAGTGTTCCATTCATTTAAAAAAACAAAAATCATATTTTACATTTTATAAAAGAAATTGAAAATAATTCTAGATGTAATCAATGTTGTATCCCACAAGCATGTGGAATCACACAGTAACAATTTTCAAACTCCCAAGCAATCAACCCGATATCATTACCATACTTCACCACTCGGACAAAATCACAGATACCAAATTGTCGAAATAGAACAAAAGCAAATAAAGCACGCAGGCAAAAGTGAGGCATATATCAGATAGTTTAATCGTTGCGGCAGCATCAGTAGCAGCAAAACAAACTGCTACAATAATAGTTCTGCTGCTTCCGTGGCTAACCTCTAATTTAAGAGTAAACAGCCACGATTTCATAACGCGTGATGGTTTAACCAGGATTCACCTAGCTTACAAAAAATATTCCCCATGCAAAATGGTGTTGTATTACTGCTGCTTCCACTAGCTTCACACGGTCAAGAGCTTGATGACAGATGCGTTCCCGATGCGGTGAAGGGCCACGATGGATTCACCAGGGTTGCAAAGTCCTGCCTCCTTCGCGCTCTTCACGGCAAACCTGAGTGCCTCTTCCGTGGCTTCGCTGTCAAAGGCCTTTGCAGTGCCAGCACTCAGCATAGGGATCACACCCCTCACGATAAGGCTTTGCCTGGCAGGCCCCTCGTCGCTGCAGATCCAGTCAAACTCGACGGTCTTCAGCTCAGGAACCACGACAGACAGTATTGGCATCGATGGCCTATACTTAGCTACAAGCCTTGCAGTTGTTCCTCCCCTAGTAAGCACCAAGATAAGCGTCGCTTTAGCTGAGTTCGCTGTGCGCACGGCTGATGATGCAAGGCTCTCCAAAGGGCTCATGGGAATAGGGGCTGATAACATGATTGATTTGAAAACAGCAGAATAGTCGACGCATGACTCTGCCTCCAAGCAGATCTTGGCCATAGTCTGCACTGCCAGTTCTGGATAAGCTCCAGCAGCTGTCTCACCACTGAGCATGACACAGTCAGTGCCATCAAGAACTGCATTGGCAACGTCAGTTGCTTCTGCTCGAGTAGGGCGAGGGGACTTGATCATAGACTCCAGCATCTGGGTTGCAGTCACCACTGGCTTGCCCTGAATGTTGCACTTGAAAATCATCACCTTCTGTGCATAGAAGATCTTCTCTACAGGAATTTCCATTCCCAAATCACCTCTTGCCACCATAAAAGCATCAGACTGTTGCAGGATGTCGTCAAAGTTAGCTACTCCCTCTTGGTTCTCAACCTGCATATATTCAAGTTTATTATAATTGTAATAATCAGCTAGGTCAAGTACAGAAGTGCAATACTCAAAAAGAGAATGGTATACCTTTGACATCAGCATTATTGACTTTGCATGCTCCCCAAGTACCTTCCTGACCTCCACAAGATCTGAACCTTTGCGGACAAACGACAAAGCAATCATGTCAATCTTGTTTGGAACACCCCACTGAAGGATATCCTCCTTGTCCTTCGCAGTGAGTGTTGGGAGATCAACAACAACCCCTGGAAGATTGACATTCTTCCTCTCACCAAGCATCGCAGTGTTCTCACAACAGCAGCGAACAAGACCTTGCTCTTTGTCACAATGAAGCACAGTAAGAGTGATGGTACCATCAGCACACAATATGACACTGCCTGGCTTCAGATCAACTGCTAGCTTCTTATAGCTCATCGATATCATCTTGTCATCGCCCTTAATGCTATAATCTGTGGAAATTGTGATTTCTTGACCCTTCTTCAACTGAATAGGCTTCTCATCTTTCAAAAATCCTGTACGGATCTCTGGACCCTGCAATGTAGTAAACCAACCAATATATGATCAATAAGCGTTTCCATCAAACAAACAAGTGTAAACTAAATGAGGTAAATGCCTGTCCATACTAGAGAGTTAAGAAAAAAAAGCATTTGATCACTCACAGACATCCATGCACATACATCAAAAACAAGATCACTTATAATTTAATTTCTGAGATTATCAGGCTGATCATGCAGACACAAATTTGGCAGCAAGGTTTGGCCCAACACGGTTTGCTCACAACACAGAAAAAAAGTGAGGGCCAATTGTTTCATAACAAGCACCTCTCATAGGAACGCCATATCATACATAGACAGACATACTATGACGCCACACTATGATGTCGATATCCCATTTTTTTTCAAGACACCCCGACCTTGATGAAAACAGTAATGTGAACCACTTGCATGCCAATACTCAAAAGGATAAGTCTTATGCTATGCTGCTGAAATTCCATTAGTACTCTATACTTCGCAATATGCTTTTCTCAGAAAAAAGATGCATATATAACAGAAAACTGATTCATTATCTACAAGTTAATCTAACCAATAGGTTCTACTTCTGCTGTTCTGCAAATTCCTGATATTACACGATCTGGCTATAGAGATGACAACTGGATATAATACACAGCCAGTATACATGAGTATCATGTGAAAGTGGTCTACTGAGGGTTGTACCAGCCCAGATATGTGATAAATGAATGACCTGTTCTTTTAGGGGTTGAAGCTGGAGAGAACTTCAGCATAGATTTTTATGAGAGGGGCAATTTAGAGTTCCCAATAATCTACGACAAAACTGCAACAATCATCTCCCCAGTTTGATGCATTCATGAAAGGTAAAACAAAGGCAACGAAAAAATCCAGCATCCAAAATGATTCCGTCGTTCCATGCCATATGGCTTGGTGGTGCTTCATCTGGCTAACCAAACATGTAATAACACATTTTAGAAGCACTTATTTATAATTCTGAAATGAAGAACTGTTTCATGGTGTGGTGCCCAAACTGCAATCCAACGAACTCTTGTAGGCTACTAGATCAGAAATAATCAAACTACTATGCTGGTGTTGTGGAATGCTAGCCCTTGGTAATGTTTTCTGGAGATGCTATCTTTCAATAGTTCTGAAACGCAGGTTAACCTATTACAAGGCACAGGACAGACTGATATGGGCCAATGTACATGGCACAAACCACGGAACATATTACCAAGAGATGACAGTATGGGCAACTAATCACTAATAAGGAAAACAAGTTAATTGAACTTAGCTATGTGATGCCTTAAACGTTTGTTGCACAATATTTTTGTGCCAGCTAAGTTTAACAACTTCATGATACCAATATGCAGTCACATTTGCTCCAAATTAATTGTTTACCATACCACCTCTCAGAAAACTTCTCCCATGGGATATTTTAAAATAAAATGCATAATAAACCATCAAGGAATCATGCAAAATTACTTATTCCTTGAATAGAGTAGCTACTTAGATACTGCTTCGACATCTTTCTGTGGGTGATGCTCGGTAGAAAAGAAAATCTCTAGCTTGAAATCATGCAATTCAAAAAAATTGTTAGAGCAGCAGCTGCAGCGCAATAATTGGTGGTGGATATGAAACTTGGCCTCGATAACCAAAACAATAATGTCCAAAAGACATTACAAAGACTTTAGCTTCTGAGCTAAATGTTAAAAGTTCTTAAAAACAATACTACCACGTACTACAAGTTCTTTAATTTCATTAATGCTTTTGCAACGCAATCGTATTT
This sequence comes from Avena longiglumis, assembly GCA_030063025.1. Classification (NCBI taxonomy): domain Eukaryota; kingdom Viridiplantae; phylum Streptophyta; class Magnoliopsida; order Poales; family Poaceae; genus Avena; species Avena longiglumis. Next base: position 440,206,414 of record CP125973.1, on the reverse strand, counting down.
TAGTTCATAGTACAATGTGAGAACAATGCACATTCTCCATTGGCACTGTAGTCACAAACATACCAGAACAAACCACATTAACATTGACAGGACCTCTCGCTTTAGCACGAGGACCACAGACGACAGTGGAAAAAAACTCGACAACGGCAAGCCAGCGAATCAAAACTCAGCTAGGCCAGTATACCGGTTTTGCTCCATTGGTCAATTCAATTCCAAATCTGATGCCAATGCACACATTTAATGTCTAGATCTTCTGATACTATAGCCTACATCTGTCACTTTAATTGCAGACAAATTTACCATAGCAGTAACAAAAGGTACTAACATGCACAAGCAGCCAGAATGGAAGGAGCAATTCACACACAAAAAATGTTCAAGGAAGCAAAGATCAGAGATCGCATCCAAGAACAAGAACCAAAAAAAAACACGAATAATAACCCCTAAAAGTTGCTAATAATAGCATAAAAGCAACCATAACAGTTGCATAAACCACAACCAAGACCACCCACCACATGAGAAGTGAAAGCCACAAGCCCACAGCTCGACAACGGAAGGAAATCGACACTACAGCTGACAATGGGAGGAAATCGACAACAGAAAGCTAGCCAATCGGAATCCAGGGATGCTAGCGCAACGGTTTACAACATTATTACTGGTCTACATTCGGTAGCAAAATCCGCATGCAGGCCAAGTCAAGCTAGATGACAAATTTGACGAGTATCAAAAATATCGTCCACAATCTGTCGCTTTAATTGCTGGCAAAAAATTTACCAGAGCCGTGACGGAAAGTACTACATGCCGGGGCAGCAGTTGACCCCGACAAAAATCAGAGATCGCATCGAGGGAGGAACAGCGAAATTATTGGCACACAGAAACGCTTGAGCAAACCCCTGCCAAGCAACCACCCCAAGAGAAGGGAAAACCCCAGCCTGGTAGAAGCCAGCGGTCTGTTCGATCTACAAATTTAATCGACAAAAAAAAAGAATCTATCGCTGAAAAAATGCCCAAGACCAGGCAACAAAATTAAACAAGCAAACAAGTCGTCACAGATCAGATCGAGATAGAGGCGGTTAAAAAAAAGCAAGGGAAGGGACCTTGGTGTCGAGCATGACGGCGCATAGGATCCCCGTGCGCTCCATGGCGGCGCGCAGGTTGTCGAGCGTCTCCTGGTGGTAGTCGTGCGAGCCGTGGGAGAAGTTGAAGCGGGCGACGCACATCCCCGCGCGGAGCAGCTTCTCGATCATCTCGACGGAGCGCGACGCCGGTCCAAGCGTGCAGACGATCTTGGTCTTGGGCCGGCGGCGCATGACCGCGGCGCCGTACTCCACCGCCTGCTGCTGCTGCGACAGCTCCCCGTTCGACACCATCGCTTCTCGCTCGCCGGATCTGCGGTCTGGGAAAGGGGAAGAGGAGAGGGGATCGGCGGCCGGGGTGGGTATTATTCCTGCGCTGTCTCTCTCTTTCTTTCGGCGGGGTGGTGGCGTGGGTTCTTGCTCTCCAAGAATGGGACGGCGCGGTTAATAAAGAGAGGGGGAAATGGAAAGGAGAAAGTGTTGCTGTGCTGTTCTTCTTGCTCTCCAAGAACGGGGTGCGGCGCTCTGGTCTCGTTTACAAGTCTCCCAGGTCAAAAACCATGGGGGAGAACCTATGCCAGCCTGCCGCTGCCAGCTAGGGCCCACCAGAAGCTTTCTGCTGCTAAATCTACGCCATCAAGACTGCTGATATTATACTCGTTTTGAGAAATTCATTTAGTACATGGAAACAGCTTGTATTGTGATTATGTACGCCTCTGATGAGATTGTAAAACTAGAGTATTTTACAAGAAAAATGATGGAAGAATAGAGAATGCTTGGAATCAATGACGGCATCCCGGTTCCCTAAAAAAATGTTAGCACGCCGGAAAGAAGCAATTCGTTGGCAAGCAATTTGCGCACAAACCCAATCTCAAATTTAGAAGCATAATTCTTCATAAATAAATGATACAGTGAACATAGACGCTGCGGCACTAGAAGGGGCAGACCAGAGCAACACCGACGGAAGGGCAATGTCTTTTCAACTTTCAAGCCTTCCGTGGTAGCAACAAATACATGCGCATAAACAGGCCTGTGGGCTCCGCCAGAATGACACCTGTCTGGCCGTCTTGCAACGGGCACGAAAAGCCAACACAAAAGATGGAACCAATTATTCGCCCCCCCCCCTCCCCTATTTTTTCGGTAATTAGGATATCTCTAGCCGATGTTGCGAATTGTGTCGAGAAATGCTAATCAGAAAGAAAGAGTGGATGACATCAGTTAGATAATACTCTTGTTATAATGATTACCTGGGAGGATTGGCTTTTGCAAGCCTAGCGAATACCGATGACAATTGGAGCACATTGGTTTTATTGTTAAATCGTGGCATCTCGGAGGAGTGACCAATCTATAGATTATATGATGCAACAGCGTCCAATTCTACTTCTACATCATAGACATAACAACGCTGAGTTGGAACTAGGGTTGCAAAGCGCCCACTCAATCTGTCCCAAACTTGGTTAGGATAGTTGTACTAGTTCTTTTAAATAAATTAGTCTACTCCATGGGATTACGTGGGTTACCGCTTGTAACTCTAGTTGGAATCGGCATTCCGTATTTTAAGCCCAAACTGATACCTGCTATTTGCTCTCGTTGAACCCTCCGCTAATCGGACTTGATGCTTGTCCATATGTACCGCTAGCACCAAATTTTTCTGAGTTAATTTATCACCATCCGTCCATTGCATTACCATGTATTCGTGCCATGACTTTTATTGACGATGTCACCCTAAATTTCAAAGACAGGTGGCCACCAATTGTCTGTCCGAACATATAGAGCACAATTGGTTGTTTATATCCCTCTCGAACAACCTTGATATTAAATAATGGACTGATTGATTATGGCTAGCTTCATAATGTGATTATGCTCGCATCAAAATACTCTATAGAGAGGCGCTTAGAACTATAAAATTAGCAGTTTTAGTGAAGGCAAGCCCGAGAGAGCCAAAATTGGCATCAAAGTGCCCGTCAGTTGCAAGCGTGGAGAAGCAAGGGACACACGGCTTTTAACTACATTCACACACACTCTCACTAATGGCATTGATCGACGGCTTCACTCCTCTTTGCCTCTCACGTCCCATCAATCAACCATGGACCATCTCCTCTTCTGTTGCCTCCCAACGGTTCATGCGACCAAGCTAGGTCCCCGGCGAGCCGCATAAATTGCCCGCAGAGTGTGTGTTATGTCAATTTTACCAGAATTTCCCAACACTTGCTCTTGTCACATTCTCAATTGTGTTCGTTCTGGAGATTTCATAGGATTGGGACACAACCGTCCAAAATGACATACCTCCTCTTCATGAGCACCAAGACTACATCATCCACAACAACTACTGCGAGTAGAGGCCCATTATACATGGGATGGAGGAGGTTGTGGCGGATCTGGAGGTGAAGAAGAGAAGTATATGGGGCGGCCTCCACGCATCGAGCACCACTTTGTCCCTCCGGCGACATGTCGGTTTTCGTGCAAGTGAGTGCTAGAGACCTCACTTCTCTCAAGTGAACAGTTCTATGTAGCTAGTTTTGAATTAAGAGTATTGAACCATGGAGAGCTATTGGTACATGTCTTAATGACCTTTGTTAATATTAATCAAAGAGTGTTTGAGAATTGTCTTTGATTTTAAGCAAGGGTGTTTGAGAGTGTTTGTGTGTGTGAACAAAGCCCCATCCCCTTGGCAAAGGGGCCCAACAAACAAATATATTTTAAAGTGGTGCTTGCAGCGGCCTTTTCCTAACCTAATTGTTCTAGCTAGTACAAGTAAACAAAGAGGAACGATCGCGATGTAAATAGTATGAAATTGAAATAGAGCTAAAGCGTTCTCAGGGAGCGTTCTTAGAAAAATTGAAAAAGTGATGTCATCAGCTAGATAATATCTTTTGTTGTAAATGATTACCATCCATCTCATAGATAATTCAGGAGCATTGTCTTCTACAAGCCTAGCAAATACTGATGAATATTGAAGCACATTGGTTTTATTGTTAAATCGTGGCGTATCGAAGGAGTGCCAAATGTATAGATCATGTGATGCAATAGCATCCGATTCTACTTCTACATCATATACATAACAACGCTGAGTTAGAACTAGGATTGCAAAGCGTCCACTCAATCCGTCCCAAACCTGGTTAGGCTAGTTGTAGTTCTTTTAAGTAAATTAGTCTAGTTTGAACTAAATTCTATTTTTATGAGATTAGGTGGGTTACCGCTTGCAACTCTAGATGGAATCCGCGTTCAGTATTTTAAGCTCAAACTGATACGGACGACTCCGTATTTGTTCTCGTTGAACCCTCCGCTAATCAGACTTGATGCTTGTCCACATGTATCGCTAGCACCAAATTTTCTGAATTAATTTATCATCCTCCGTTCATTGCAATACACTATATTTGTGCCACGTCTTCCATTGACGATGTCACCCTAAATTTCAAAGACAGGTGGCCACCAATTGTCTGCCCGAACATATAGAGCATAATTGGTTGTTTATATCCCATCCGAACAACCCTGATATTAAATAATGGACTGACTGATTATGGCTAGCTCCATGATGTGATTATGCTCACAGGGGCGCTTAGAACTACTCCCTCTGTTAGGGATTATAAGGCCAATGAATCATTTTGATAGGATTAAGAAAATCAATAACTCTCCCTCTTGATTACTACATGTATCAATAGTTACACATACATGAGAGAAGATAGGGAAAAAGGAAAACATGCATTGGAGGAGAGAGACTAATAAATGAGAGAGGACTTACAATTTCTAACATTTTAAAAAAGCTCTTAGGCATTATAATCCCTAACGAAGGGAGTATAGAATTAGCAGTTTTAGTGAAGACAAGCCCGAGAAAGCAAAAATTGGCATCAAAGTGCCCGTTAGTTGCAAGCGTGGAGAAGCACGGGACACACGGCTTTTAACTACATTCACACACTCTCTCACTAATGGCATTGATCGACTCGTTCACTCCTCTTCACCTCAAACGTCCCATTAATCAACCATGGACCATCGCCTCTTCCGTCGCCTCCCGACGGTTCCCGCGACCAAGCTAGCTCCCCGGCGAGCCGCATCGATTGCCCGTAGAGTGTGTGTTTTGTCAATTTTACCAGAATTGCCCAACACTTGCTCTCATCACTTGCGCAATTGTGTTCGTTCAATGGGAAACAACCATCCAAAACGACGTACCACCTCTTCCTGAGCACCAAGACTACATCGCCCACAATAACTACTGCGAGTAGAGGCCCATTATACATGGGATGGAGGAGGTTGTGGCGGATCTGGAGGTGAAGAAGAGAAGTATATGGGACGGCCTCCACGCATCGAGCACCACTTTGTCCCTCCAGCGACATGTCAGTTTTCGTGCAAGTGAGTGTTAGAGAACTCACTTCTCTCGCCTTTACCCACTAATGACTATAACTGAATAGTTCTATGTAGCTAGTTTTAAAATAAGAGTATTGAACCACAGAGAGCTATTGGTACATGTATTAATGCCCTCTGTTAATATTGACCAAAGAGTGCTTGAAAATTGTCTTTGATTTCAAGCAAGAGCGTTTGAGTGTGTTTGTGTGTGTGAACAAAGCCTCATCCCCTGGCAAAAGGGCCCAACAAACAAATCTATTTAAAGTGGTGCCTACAGTGGCCCATTTTCTAACATGATTGTTCTATCTGGGTAGTACAAGTAAACAAAGAGGAACGGTCATGACGTAAATAGTATAAAAATAAAATAGAGCTAAAGTGTTCTTAGAGAGTGTTGGAATTACCACTATCAATTGAATTAATTATAATTAGGATATATCTATGTTTTTCTTCATGTGTATGTATGAGAGAAGCTTCAAATAAGATGATCACAAAATAGCCATATGATATTTCATCTCTCATAACCACCATTATCATCATACGTCAGCCACCCAGATTTGCAGCAGTTAAGGGTTAACCCCATGGTCAAGGACGCAACTTTGTGAGTCCCCTCTTGCCCCCTTGGTCACATGAATCATGATCCCGTCTGAAATGTCATTTAACATCTTCAGCACCACACCATGCCCAATGGTAGTTCCCTCTCATGTCCACATTCACATAACATCAAAAGGTGAGGTTTTTGCGAACTATGGTGTCTGTGATTGTTGGATCTCAAATCCGTATGCACAGGGTGGAAGTATGACGAGATAGCTTCGACGTTGCATGGTATAGGCAGGCCCTATCCATACCATTGCTCGTTAAAGTCCCAACAATGCCTTTTGTGAAACGTTTTGGCTTTCCTCCCAGGTGCATGGGTAATTACATGGAAGGTTTTAATGGCCTCAATTAGCCTATTTTGCACAAGGTTGATAGCTTTAATTATATTTTTTATCAATACCTTTGATTTCAGGATCCTAGTGAAGCAAGCATAGAAGGTACGAACGAGCGCGGTAAAATGTCAAAATCCTATTAATACTTATGCAAAAATATAATAGAAGTATTCTAAAAAAAATGCATGTGCCACCCATAAAAATAGCTAAGGTGATGGCAATGCAGCCAAGGATCAACAAGGCGGCAATGAGTGTGCCAATGCATAGTACGACTTTGTGCGAGTTCTCTATGCCAATGCAATGATATGGTGAAAGAAATTCACCTAGAAGATCGACCTCGTTATCGGCGACACCAGTGTGTCCAAGTTGAAGGTTAAGATGAAACTTCTCATGTCCAGCACCTCCGTAGAGGGGATGCTTCTTTGAAACCGTCATTGCAGGTGATCTTCAGGCTTGCCATGGCAACTTATGTAGGTTTGTGTTAAAACGGTTTGTTGTTGTGAACCAGTTTCTTTTGTGCCATGGGTGTGTATGGCTGGCGTAATTTGTAATCACGTGACATGGGATGCACTCGACCCTAAAGCTAAAAACTACTATGTTACTACCTCTATTTTACAATGTAAGCGAGCTTGCTAAAAAAGGCTTATATTATAGAATAGAGGGGGTAGTTCTTAATATGTGTGCTTACCACACGGTTATATTACATTGTTCTTTTGATTGCGTTTTGATAGTGTTATGGTAACCTTAGAAAGAGGTGAGCACATTTTTATGTGTGTCCTAGATAGAAACTTTGTTGACAACTAAACAATAGCCCAAAAAAATCAAATAATCCCAGGGGAACCAATCACATCATAAAAAGTCGTCCTTTGTTGGGAACAACGCGAGAACACGAGAAAAAAGACTCCTCTCCTTGGTCGCCCCCGTGCAACCTGGGTGGATGGGACGCGAGATATGTGGTGGATGCCATGATCGCAGCTTGCGGCATCTTCGGGATGACGTTGTCGTTGACGTCCATCTCCATGAAGGACGTGTTGAGGGTTTGGGTAACCTCGCGGCGTGCAGCGGGATCCATGTTCTCTGTGCGAGAGCGATGCTTGTTGGCATTGTTGCCGTGCGAGCTAGAGCCACTAGCGGCGAAGAGCGCAGCTCGCTGCGCGCTAGCGTCTGAAGCTTCTTGCTTGCGTTTGTCGAGATGCTCCTGCAGCTGTACTTGTCTGTTCTGTTCGCCGATGAGGAGAAGGTGGTATGCCATCAGCAGGTCACGTGAAGAGTTCACGGGTAGGATCTTGTTGCCTGTGATGGCTTCGCGTGCCTGGCGCCAGCCATCTTTGTTGAGGTTGATCCGATTGTAGGCGGCAGCGTCGCCCTCGTTGGGTGGGAGGGATGGTTGTCTCCCGTTTCCTCCGTTTTCACCCTCTGGGTTGGGTGGCGGTACGTGGGCACCCGAACCTAGTGGTTGTTGCTCCACGTCGCTTTGGATGGCCACGCGCACTGGTAGCGTCCGTGGGTTGGATCGCTGCTACCGCAGCTTTCGAATTCGGAACCGTAGGTTCCTTCATCCGACGGGGGGCCGCACAGATCTGAGTTGCAGCTGCTGCTGTCGTATGACTCATCTGTCAGTGTCGACGTGCGTAGCACGCTGGGATGTGGAGCCCACGAGACGGGCCTGATTGATGGTAGTGGCACCCGCTCTGGGAGGCGGAGAGTGCATGTCTGTCCCACCTGGAAGCACAAGCTTATGAACAGAATCTCGAGCCCGTCGCCTACGGGCTCGAAATCCTTCATGGTGGCTGGCTAGTGGGCGGTGAAGTCGAAAGCGCCAAAGAGGAGATGGCTCTCCGTCGCCGAGGAGTTGTAGATCGCTTTGGTCGGGACCATCGCGGTCGCACAATTAGCGCCCCCGATTCCCACAGACGGTGCCAATTGACGAGGTTCGATCTCGTCAATGCACATTGTTATGAGCTTGGGTTTTGGAGAAGATGAGGGTGCTAGAGATCATGGAACGGTTAACAGACAAGCAACCAGGGGACACGAGATTTACCCAGGTTCAGGCCCCCGGAGGGAAAACCCTACTCCTGCTTGTCTGCTCTTGATTACGGCGGAACCAAAAGTTACAGGGGTGCGCAGATGCAATCTAGCGTGGAGGTGTGTATGCGGTGGGTTGAGAGAGGTGCCCTCCTAGCCTTTATATAGAGGTAGTCAGGTCCCAGGCACAGATCAAGTCAGTTACAAGTTTAGGGTTTGCCCCTTTGAATATTCTATCTATTCTAGTCTTGCTCTCCAAGGATCGAAGATGTCATGGGCTTGGGCCACCCGAAAATCTCCATAGGCCTCGTATATTCTTGTGGGCCTTCCTTGGGCTGGACCAGGTATGCTAATGTCATGTACCCGCGGGGTATAACCATGTAACCTAGCCCTTCCTCGACCCCCTCCTTCCCCTTCCCTCCCTTCCCGGCCACCACCGGCGTGCACCTCAGGCAAAGCTCGCGGGGTGCCGGTGGCGGCATGCCCTCTTCTACCTGGCGCGCGAAGATTGATGCATGGAGGCACTCTCCAGCGACAGGGAGATTCGGTGGAGGTTGGTGGGGAAACGTCTAGTGTGCAACGCCAAGGGCGGCCTCTTGCACCTCGAGTCAGCGACAGAGGCTGGTGGTGGTGCGGCGTTGCTGCAATGGTTGCACAATGGTGGTGGACGATGCTCGCTATGTGTGTCGCATCGTTCTGGATGGCGTACTCGGGCTCGGGGGCATGACAGACTCGTTGTGGTGTCGTCTATGGTTGGCGGGGCGGCGGGGCTGCACAATAGCCTCAGGCTATAGGCTTGGCTAGCCCAGATCTGACGCCATGATGCCGAAGCGGGCCTTGATACGTCGGAAACGTATCTATAGTTTTTGATTTCACATGCTTGTTTAGTATCTACTTTGCTTTGCTTTTTCAACACTTTGAGGTGTTTTTATATGTTTTTTGGTACTAACCTATTAACAAGTTTTCATAGTGCCAGTTGTATGTTTTCTGCTGTTTTTGGTTCCAGAAAAGCTAGTAAAGAAATATTCTCGGAATTGGACAGGACAAAAGCCAAAGTCAATATTTCACCAAGGAGAACACGGAGTCCAGAGGAGAGACGGAGGGGCGCCACAGGGTGGCCACACCCCCCCAGGCCCGGCCTAGGGTGGGCACGCGCCTGGGCAGGGTGTGGGACCCCTGGCTGCCTCCCAGCCTCGCCTCTTCGCCTATAAGAATCCCTCGATGCCGAAACCCTAAGCACCCGATCAATATTCCACGAAATCGTCTGTAGTCGCCGCCACCATCGTCCCTAGATCTAGGGATCTGAATCTCTTCCCGGCACCCTGCCGGAGGGGAGATCATCCCGGAGGCCTTCTTCATCATCATGCCAGCCTCCGGTATGAAGCGTGAGTAGTTCCACCTTGGACTACGGGTCAATGTAGTAGCTAGATGGTTGTATCTTCTCCTTGTGCTTTCATGTCTAGATCTTGTGAGCTCCGTTCATGATCAAGATCTCATCTATTTGTAATCATGCATGTTGTGTTTGCGGGGATCCGATGGATATTGATATTACTATGTCAGATTAATTAATGGTTTTGTCTTATTGATTCTATCATGTCTGTGTTGTTTGTGATCTTGCATGCTCTTCGTTGTTAGTAGCTATCTTGGCCAAGTAGTTGCTAGTGACTCCAAGAGGGGGTATTTATGCTCGATAGTGGGTTCATGCCTCTACTTTATCAAGGGAAGTGACAGAAATCTCTACGGTTGTAGATGTGTTGTTGCCATTAGGGAGAAAACAATGGTCTCTTGTTCATGGAACAAGTGGATTGTTTACCTTACACACTTTGCTTAAAGCAATTGTCTGTTGCTTGTAACTTAATACTAGAGGGGGTTCGGATGATAACCCAAAGGTGGACTTCTAGTCATATATGCAGTTGGATGGCGGTCTATGTATATTGTTGTATTGCCCAATCGAATCTCATAGGATCTTTTTGTCTAGTATTGCATTGTTATGCCTTGCTCAGTCCTATCAATTGCCATGTTGTAATTTGTTTATCCAGTGTGCCATGTTTGTTTATCTAAGGAGAACACCTCTAGTGAACTATGGACCTCGGTCCAATCTTTACCATTGATACTTCCTCCACTTTTACTATTTACTTGCTGCAAACCATCATTTCCTTCCACACCATACAGTTAATCCTTTGTTACAGCAACCGATGAGATTGACAACCTCACTGTTAATTGGGGAAAAGTCTTGAGTTTGTGTTGTGCAGGTTTCCATGTTGCTTGCAACACCTTTGAGACGTTTTCTTCCTCCTACTGGTTCTATAACCTCGGTTTCTTACTGAGGGAAGACTTGTTGTTGTGCTATTTCACACCTTGCTCTTGGGGTTTCTCGACAAAGCGCTCTCAGGCGCCATCAGGCCTAGCATGGCGGCGCTGCTATCTCGAGGTGGTAATGTGTGGAGCGGGATGACCAGGAGGGTAGCACCGGCGGCAGCTCTCTTGAAGCAGCATGGCTGCGGGGACTTTACGGGCCCAATCTAGGCCCGGCTGGGCCATAGGGCCTGGTGTGATCCTACTTCCGCGTCCGGTCGGCAATGGCCAACAGTTGTGGAGGACGATCTCCTCCGGATGGTCGTGCCGATGCCACTTCCTACTCCGACCATATCCATCCTATCCGCCTCGCGGGCCACACGAGGAGCCTCGCTAAACGGGCGCGAGTCCGCGGATGCCGAGGCAGTGGCCCTAGAAGGTGGACTGCACAGGCGCCTTGAAGGTTGGGCGGCGTAGTGGTGGTGATGGCCCATCTCCTTGAACCATCTGGATGGAGAGGAGTGGGTGTCGGGTGTGATGACCCACAAGTGTAGGGGATCGCAACAGTCTTCGCGGGTAGTATTACCCAATTTATTGATTCGACACAAGGGGAGCCAAAAAAATACTTGCAAGCCTTAACAACTGAGTTGTTAATTCAGCTGCACCTGAAAATAGTTCTTCCTCACAGAAGTTTATCATTTGCAATAGTTTGTAGTAGCAACAGCAAAGCAACAACAACAGTAACAACAACAGTGAAATAGTAGCAATAGTAACAGTAACGGTAACAGTAGGATTCGAGTGCGGTAGGCATAGGGATGGATGGACAGGTGTTGCATGGACGAATCTAAACATGTAACTTCAAAGAACTAGGGCATTGCAGATAAATAATAACAAGCATCCAAGTACTAAACAATCCTAGGCATATGCTCCAAATATAGTCATATGTGCTCACAATGAGAAGTTGCACAACATCTTCTGTCCAACCAGCCCGTGGCAGCGGGGCCTCTAGGGAACTACTGGCAATTAAGGTGCTCCTTTTAATAGAGAACCGGAGCAAAGCATTAACACTCCATGAACACATGTGATCCTCACACCGCAGTCATCCCCTCCGGTTGTCCCAATTATTGTCACTTTGGGGCCTTTGGATCCGGACAATGATATGTGTATACAACTTGCAGATAAGATCATAAACAATACTATCATAATGATTCAATAATAAGTTCAGATATGAGATCATGGCACTCGAGCCCTAGTGACAAGCATTAAGCACAACAAGTTGCAACAAAGTCAAATAGCACTAATAGAGATACTAGGCACTATTTCCCTAACAGATCTTATTCGATTACATGATAAAACTCATCCAATCCCTACCATCCCTAAGCCTACAACGAGGGATTACTCACTCATGGATGAGGGAAACATCGGTGGTTGATGGAGATGCGTTGGTGATGATGATGGCGATGATCCTCTCCAAATTCCCTGTAAAATCCCAAAAATACTAAGCTTGGATCATCAAACTCTAATCATCAAACTTAGGGTTCACAAAAACTTTTCTAAATAAATTTATGAATGCATGCATATGTGTATGCATTGATTTTGAATTCTTTTAAAACCACCTTGTTTGTTTGTTTCATTGCTTGTAAAATGTTTCTTAGGTGAAATAAACATCATCTAAAACATTTCCCACACTTTTCCTAAAGATAAGTAAATCAAAACACATATATTAAATGAATGGTCACTTTGACCAATTTAACTCTCATGCCTACTTTAGCTGTCTCAAACTTTCAGAACCTAACAAAAACTTTTCTGGATCTTTGCATCCCTTGAATGTACTCATAACAAAGTATCAAGGCCCACTTTGTGATTATCCAGAAACTTTCAAATGCATAGTTTAAATGACAATTCAAAATTGAATCTTTATCATATGGGAAGATCCCACTTTTTCAAAAACCACTCAAACAAGCTCAACTTTCAAAACCCAAGCATCTGCAGACTCACCAGCACCAATCTAGAAAACCCACCAAAAATCTTTTCAAAATTCAAAACTTGATTTCATGCGGCCATTTCATCAAACAGGTTGCAGACACAAATCAAACAAACATCAAACACTATTGTGAGCAGTGATTCTTGCCTAACTTGTTCCCTAGTTAGCTCACAACCAGCTCAGTAGATCATCTAGGAAGATTAGCCAAGCACTAGCACCACTGTGAGCTTGCCATTACCATCAATGGTGAACAGCCGAGCACCCCCTTGCCACCCCATAGTCGACAGGAAGCTAGGAGCAGCAGCAAGCCTAGCCAGCATGTCTGGGAGGCAGCCCACCGTCCACCACCACTCACTGTCCCAGCCGCGAGCGTTGCCAAGCCCTGGACCACGCGCACAAGCCGCGCCCAGACCGCCAGAGGCCATGCCGAGCGTGCGCTAGAGCACCACCCTCGACCAGCGCCCACAGACCGCGCGCCGCCCTCACCACGTGCACACACGATCGCCACCGACCCAGGAGACGACCAGACATCCCCGTTTGCCGCCCCGTGCCGCACAGCCACCGCCCACCGTCGAAGACGCCGCCTCTGCCGCGCAGAGCATCGCCCATTCTAGACCAAGCCGCACCGCCCCACGCCTCGAAACCATGTCGTTGAGCATCGCCAGGAGACACAGCACCGTCCCCTACCCTTGCCCATGCCATTAGCCGCCTGTAACATCGCCCCCGACGAGCTCACCGTGCGCCCCGATGGTCCCCTCGCTCGACTATAAATAGAGGCCACCCCCGCTCGATTTCTTCACACCATCTCGCTCCCATCTCCTCACTGATCGTGCCACACCGTTCTCAGAGCAAGGCGAGCACCACCCCGCCGGATTTTCACTGAAGCCCGCCGCCTCTGGAGAAGAAGGGAGCCATCGATTTCGTCCACCCCAGGAGATGCCGCGACCACCCCTGAGTTCGCCGTCGTCGACTTCGTCGTTCGCCCGCCTCGCCGACCCTCGCCCATACCCCGGTGAGCCCCCAGCACCCCTCACTGGCCGCGCTAGGTTTCGTTCTCGCCGGCGTTGTCTCGCGTCGACGATGACTCTCAGCCGTTGGATTAGAACTAGATCGAACGATCCACATTGCCCCATACCGCTTCGCCCAGCCCCGTGTCACTGACGAGTGGGGACACCCACTTAAGTAGCCAGCTGAGCATCGCGCTTAGCAGCCGGCCCGTTAACTTTTCCCAAGCAGCTTATTCAAATTAAACTTTTTCCATTTCAATTCAAACACACTGCCCAACTTCAAAAATCAACCCAGATCGATTCAGTACACCAAATTGAATGAAACCAATTTTGTTGGAAAGGTCTGTGAATGCTGAATCCAAGCCCGTTGGATTCAAGTCATTTGGATCTATAGATCACTCATGGTAAAAATAACAATGCAGAAGCTTTTCTGCATTCAAACATTTTTCAAATTTAAACCATAATAGCTTTTGAGTTGATTCCAACTATCAAAAATCACATTTAACCATACCTTTCATAATATATAAAAATATATATAGTTTTACTTGCAGAAATAATGTTCAAGTAATAAAAGAATGCCCCATAGGCATTTCTATCCACTTTAATTAATTAAAATAAAAGGGTAAAACCTTATTAAATTGTGACACCACTTTAAATCACATTCCCATGGACTACAATATGTGGTGATGACATGGTCAACATGATCCCATGTTTGGTTTGGAGAATATTAAATCTTAAGTAGTTTTTCAATGAGTAGAAATTACTTTTCTAAAAACAAAAGGAATTAAATCAAGCCTTAACCTTGTAATGTTAGAGATGATGCTAGATCATCTATAGGACCCTTGTGTGTGATGATTGCAAGTAGTTAAGTATTGTTTGGTGATTGTGTACCTCGTATTTATTCATAGACGCTAGTATCGACCAAGGATACGAGGAGGAAGGAGGATACTACGAAGAAGAAGCCGAGGAGAACTTCAACCACTGCTCTGCACAAGGCAAGCCTAATACTACTAGTGAATGTGCAAGCTGATGCTATACCTATGCAAGCTTATATTGACATCTATGCAAGCTAACACTTGCAAGATACCCTACTGATGCAAAAAAAAACTACTTGTTACTATGCCTACTATATGCCTTAAGCATATGTGATCACACCCACTTGATAAACCAATCCTAGTTTTACTTACAAGCTTCTTACTTTATTTCTTTAACAAAGCTTTAACTTAGAGTTCACTTAAGTGACTTGTAGATACTAGACAGATGCTGAAGGTTAAATAAAGAGCATAAAATTTGGTCTAAGTTAGAAACCTTGATATCAGCCTAAGATATAAGGTTGGACTTAGTTGAAACCCCACTAGTTTACCACCCCTCATCAGTACTACCCCCACCTGTAGATGCTAGTGCTAAGCATAAAACTTGATCAACTTTAGATGGGAATACTTGGAGGAAAAATGTTTATGAAACCCTTGGAATGATGGATCATTCTATTGAAATGTTTTGGACATGTGTTTCCAAACACTTGATGATTTTAGTGATGAAAATGTTGAGGCATGAGCCTTAGCCCTTTATAAAACTGATGGTTGTCTGTATGCGATACCATTCCAATTTTATCGTACAACCACAATACCCGAAGATTGGGTAGGGCTTGACTGGAAACTTATATCCCTTAGTATTAGTTCCCTCACGGCCAAGGTCTGAGCTGAGGCTACCTTGTGAAGATTGTCCACCTGTGTAGTACCCAATATGACAGTTGGTCATGGTTGGGAGGCCAAACTCACAGGAGAGGTGCTTATACTAGGGCATGTAATTGAAAGGTTAGGATTGATTATCCGCATACTGAGTATGGTGAATTCAGGATTTGTTCCTGACGGATGTATCGAATGTTGTGGTGAAAGTGTACAATCTCTGTAGAGTGTCAAACTATTCGAATAGTCGCGTTCACGGTTATGGACAGTTGGAGTGGCCATACTGTTCCCCCGTCAGACTTTTCAAAATGACCTGTGAAATGAATTGAGACTTTGACTTGACCACAACAGAGTTGTGATATGAAATACAAGTTCCCGCTTAGGAGTTATAAAATTCTGACTAGCCTTGGAACCTAGTAGAGATAAATCTGCCTTTTGCAAAACGACCCTAGAGCCTAGTGTCCTATTATCCAAAAACCCCTTTTACTTGTTAGTATTAGTTTGCGAGTACTTAAAGAGTACTCATGGCTTTGTCCCTGGCTATTCCCATGGCCAGACTATGAAGAGGAGTACCTGGAGGATGGACCCCAGGAAGGTTACGACAACTAGGACCATCTCCCATCGTCAGCATTGCCTGTGACCCCGAAGATGGAGCTTACGCCACGCCATTACTATTACGTATTCCGCTGCTTGAAGTTGTATTAAGAACTGGATCATGAGATCCCTATTCGTGTAAGAACTTATGTATCGTTTGTAATGGATGATGTACTATGGTATCCAATTCTGTTATGTCTCGCAAAAATGGTAATCCTGGGATTGCGATGTATGGCATAACAGGCATCTAGGATTGAAAAATCCGGGTGTTGACAAGTTGGTATCAGAGCCATCCTGACCATAGGAGACCCTAGTTAGACTGGACGTTTGAACCTTAAACTTAATTTCAAAACCAAAGAAAATAAATATTTACAAAAACTTATTCTCAGTCTTATCTCTTTAATTCTTTCCTAAAAATTCATGTTCCTCAAAATCTCTTGCAAAATACATAAAATTTTGACACACTTGATCACCCTGCTAATCTACTCATCCTCTATTTTTATAGATGGACATGAAGTACAGCAAGTTTTACCAACTTGGGAATGGAGGAGACCTTATATTTGAGAGGGATCTGGATCAGCTTTCGGAACTTCTGGAGCGTCCGCACCCCGAGTTCTTCGGAGCTCAGCTCAACGATCAAGGAGGAGAAGACCTGCAGTGGCTAATTGTTGCAAGTCTCCGAGGAAAAATTGAACCTCCCACTGCGGAGGGAATTCAGTTTACCTTGAGGGAAAACAACTGGCTCGATGGACTTGCCAGAGCAATGCAGGAAGCTCTTTCCCGTCTGTGTGGGCAGAGCATCAATCAGATCAAGGGTACTCACTTTGAGTTTTGCCCAAGGCGTTATGCAAATGGACAAACCATGGAAGCCCCATACCACCCCGAGCTAAAGACTCAATTGGACCACCTTAGCTTCATGATGTATGATCGTCAGCAGGAGTTGGACAACTGCCGTGACTACTGCAACCACAAGTCTGCCATCATCAAGACAAAGGACCAGACCATCGCCATGCTAGCAAGGGATCACAAGTCTCGCCGCCGTCAGCTCGACAAGAAGGAGCGCATTATTGCCCGTCTTCGCCACCGCATCTCATCTTTGGAGGAGACCATCCATGAGAGAGACATGCAGTTGGAGGAAAGGGAGACTGCCGGAGAGGATCTTCGTGGAGACCCTTACTCCTATCTCAGCGATGACGATGATTTTCTAGAGGACCAGGCCATGGACTTTTTCACCGATGAGGATGATTTCGCCTTCATCGATGATGATGAAGATGATGAAGCCACAGACTCCGAGGAGTAGTAGCACTTGAGCACTAGCGTAGTGAGTAGTATTCGGTCCCACTGTATCGTAGTTCCCCAAATGGTTCTTAAAACCATCTGTTTTTATTTGTTGTGGTGTGTGTTGTACTGTGTGCTATGAATGAATGAATGAATGAAAAAGCAAGTTGCTAGAAAAATCTGAGTCAAACCTTTAAAAACTTTTCAAAGTCCCTGAAACCTTAGAAATTTCCCTCTTTTCTCATGATCTATCTAAATCTTCAAATGCCACGTGGAGGAAGTGGTTCAGCCCCGGACCCGATGTTGCAGATCCTGCAACTGTTGACTTCTGACCACGAAGCTGAAAGAGCGAAACGTCAAGCCAACCTAGCCACTCTGCAACAGATAGCCCAGCTAGCCCACAACAACCAAGGCCACGTAAACCAGGATAACCATGGATCTAAGCTCAAGAATTTCCAGAACACCAACCCACCTGTTTTCACTAAGTCAGAAGAGCCCCTAGACGCCGATGATTGGCTGCAAACCATGGAAAATAACCTAGAAGTCACCGGAGTGGAAGCCAACGAGAAAGTCCTGTTCGCCACCCATTATCTAGCCGGAGATTCCAGGGCATGGTGGAACAGTGTTCGCGCAATGATCGGAGGCCAGATGATGACCTGGGAGGAATTCAAGGTCAAGTTCAGCAGAACCCATGTACCACCAGGTTTGATCAAGAGAATGAGAGACGAGTTCAGAGAGCTGAAGCAAGGAAGGATGACTGTAGTGGAATACCGTGACAAATTTTTGTCATTAGCTAGGTATGCCCCGGATGAGATCAACACCGACGCCAAGAATAAAGAAAGATTCCTGAATGGTCTGCATGACGAGATGCAGACGGTGTTAGTCAATATCCCCTTTGCGGATATTGAAGCCCTTGTCGACTCTGCTATCCAGATGGAAGGAAAGATCAACCAAGCCAATGAGAACCACAAGCGTCGTATGATGCATCAGCCAGGAACCCATCAGATCCCAAAGTATCGCCCCAACCCATCTCCAGGATTTGCCCCGAGAACCAACAGACCCCCGATGAACCGTACAACCTATCCCAACCGTGGAAACCCTAGACCCGGAGGAAATCACAACAACCCCGGCAACTCTAGCAATTTCACCCGTGCCCCACCCAAGTTCAACACCAACAATGCTACCGCCAACCCCAACACTGCCCCGAGGACTGGAAGCAATGTTGTGCCTGTAGCAGCCAAGGACAAGTCGCAAGTGACTTGTTATGACTGTGGAAATAAAGGACACTATTCTAACGAGTGCCCCAACAAGAAGAATGCTACAGCCCCCATTGCCAATGCCCCAGCTCAGCAGCAGTGTCGTGTTCAGCCAGGGAGAAGATTTTCCCCAGGGAATTCACTCAACCGCAATGGCCGTCTTTTTCTCATGCATGCTGAAGAAGCTCAGGAAGCGCCAGACGTCGTGCTGGGTATGTTTTCTGTTAATTCAGTACTTGCAAGAGTGTTGTTTGATTCTGGTGCATCGCATTCATTTGTCACCGAAGAATTTGCATGCACTAGTAAGATTCAACCAACCAAATTGAAGCATGTGATGATTGTGCAAATTCCCGGATCAACCACCAAGGCTAGGCAAATTTGCAAAGCCGTCCCTATCCGAATCCATGGCATAGATTTTTATGCTAATCTGATAGTACACAGAACTAAAGGTTTGGAAGTAGTACTAGGAATGGATTGGATGTCCAAACATAAAGGATTGATTGAATGTGCCAAGAAAGCCATCACCATGACCAGTACAGCCGGAATATCAGTCGAGCATATATCTGAAACCTTACCTCGTCAATTTAAATGCAACAAGAGTATATCCCAACCTACCCTTGACCAAGTCCGGATAGTCTGTGAATACCCCGATGTATTTCTAGATGTTTTGCCCGGTATGCCCCCAGATAGGGATATCGAGTTTATCATTGAACTAATCCCTGGAACCGGACCCATAGCTAGAGACCCTATAGTATGAACCCGTCAGAGCTCGCAGAACTGAAGAAGCAACTGGATTCCATGTTGGAAATTGGATTGATTCAACCAAGTGCGTCCCCATGGAGATCACCTGTCTTGTTTGTGGACAAGAAGGATGGAGGTAACCGTTTGTGTACGGATTATCGGAAGTTGAATGATGTCACCATCAAGAACAAGTACCCCTTGCCCAAGATAGAAGATTTGTTTGATCAGTTGACCGGTGCCAAAGTGTTTTCTAAGATTGATCTTAGAACTGGCTATCATCAACTCAAAATTCGTGCTGAGGATATTCCAAAGACGCCTTTACCACCGATATGGATTGTATGAGTATCTGATCATGTCTTCGGATTAACCAATGCCCCGCTTATTTCATGAACCTCATGAATAAGATTTTTATGGACTTCCTAGATAAGTTTGTCGTTGTTTTCATCGATGACATTCGATTTATTCCAAATCAAGAAGAACATGATCTACACCTAAGGACCATTCTTGGAACCCTTAGAGAGCATCATTGTATGCCAAGTTTAGCAAATGTGAATTCTGGTTACGGAGGTAGGATTCCTCGGTCACATTGTATCGGGAGGAATTGCTTGACCACCGCCAAAGTGAAAGATGTAGAAGATTGGCAAGCCCCAGCCACTCAAACCCAAGTTCGTGCTTTTCTCGAATTGGCGGGATATTACCGCAAATTCGTAGAAGGATTCTCGAGTATCGCCAGACCCATGACCCAATTACTGAAGAAGGACAAGAAGTTTGAATGGACAGACAAGTGTGAAGCGAGTTTTCAAGAACTCAAAAGGAGATTGATTTCAGCCCCAATCTTGATCATGCTGGATATCACGAATCCCTTCGATGTGTATTGTGACGCATCCAAGATTGGTCTCGGATGTGTGCTAATGCAAGAAGGAAAAGTTATATCTTATGTATCTCGACAATTGAAGCAATATGAGCAAAACTACCCAACCCATGACCTCGAACTCGCAGCAGTAGTTCTAGCCTTGAAGACATGGAGACATTACCTGATGGGAAATCGTTGTGAGATTTATTCGGATCACAAGAGCCTAAAGTATATATTCACTCAGAAGGAGCTGAATATGAGGCAGAGAAGATGGATTGAGCTAATCAAGGATTATGACCTGGACATTCACTATCACCCGGGTAAAGCCAACGTAGTAGCCGATGCCCTTAGCAGATTGCCATGCCGCTTGAACTCCATGATTTTGAAGGAGCAACCAAGTTTGCACAAGGAGATGGAAGGTTTTCGAATGGAATTAGTAAGTGAAGGATTTTTGGCTAGCATAGAACTCCAGCCCACTTTGATCAGTCAGATTAAGGAGGCGCAGAAGGAAAATGCTAGTATCGATGGAATCAAGCGTCGTATCGGTATAGGCAAAGTACCCGGATTCACCGAGGACAAAGAAGGAGTGTTGTGGTACAAAGTACGCCTTTGTGTACCAGCAGATTCTGAGTTGAAAGAAGTTATTTTGAAGGAGGCTCATGATACTCTTTATTCTATCCATCCCGGAGTAACTAAGATGTATCAAGATTTAAAAGAGCAATTTTGGTGGCATAAGATGAAGAGAGAAATCGGAAGCTATATCGCCAAGTGTGATAATTGTCAACGAGTGAAGGCAGGACATCAAAGACCCGCTGGATTGTTGCAACCTTTGCAGATTCCGGAATGGAAATGGGATTCCGTAGGAATGGACTTTATCACTGGACTACCTACTTCTAGTAGGGGAAATGACTCTATCTGGGTCATAGTGGACAGATTGTCCAAAGTCGCCCATTTCTTGCCCGTCAAAACCACCTATTAGAGTTCGAAGCTAGCGGAGTTGTACATCGCTAGAATCGTCAGTTTGCACGGAGTCCCCAAGAACATAGTATCGGATCGAGGAACTCAGTTTACCTCAAGATTCTGGAAGAAAGTTCAAGAAGGTTTGGGAACCTGCCTAGATTTCAGTACCGCGTATCACCCTCAGACCGATGGACAAACGTAGCGAGTAAATCAAATACTCGAAGATAGGCTGAGAGCATGCGTGTTAGAATATGGATCCAAGTGGGAAGACTGTCTGCCGTTTGCAGAATTTTCTTACAACAATAGTTATCAAGCCAGTTTGCAAATGGCCCCATTTGAATTCATGTATGGAAGAAAGTGTCGTACCCCTTTGAACTGGTCGGAAGTAGGAGAGAGTCAGATTTTCGGACCCGACATCCTACGAGAAGCAGAAGAGAAGGTTCACAAGATTCGTGATCACCTCAAGACCGCCCAATCCAGACAAAAGAGTTACGCCGACAAGAGACGTAGAGACCTCGCCTTCAATATAGGAGATTTTGTTTATCTGAAAGTGTCGCCATTGAAGGGAATGCAGCGTTTCCAACTCAAAGGAAAGTTAGACCCCAAATATATCGGACCTTTCAAGATTCTGAACCGTCGAGGAGAAGTGTCGTACCAATTGGAACTACCTGAAGAGATGTCAGCCGTGCAAAATGTGTTCCATATCTCATTACTTCGCAAGTGTCTCGAAGTCCCCGAGAAGACCGAAGTATTCAAGAATATCGATCATCGGACCATAGAGATAAACGATGACCTGACCTATCCTGAAGTACCCATCCGCATTTTGGAAGAAGCTTTTCGAACTACCAGAACCCGAAGCATCAAATTTGTCAAGATTCAGTGGAGCAACCACACAGAAGAGGAAGCTACCTGGGAGCGCGAAGATCACATCAGGACGGAGTTTCCCGATCTCTTCAAATCCTAGGTAATCTTTTCGTCCTTTTTCAAATCTCGGGACGAGATTTTGTTTAAGGGGGGAAGGTTTGTAACATCCCAAAAATACTAAGCTTGGATCATCAAACTCTAATCATCAAACTTAGGGTTAACAAAAACTTTTCTAAATAAATTTATGAATGCATGCATGCATATGTGTATGCATTGATTTTGAATTCTTTTAAAACCACCTTGTTTGTTTGTTTGTTTGTTTCATTGCTTGTAAAATGTTTCTTAGGTGAAATAAACATCATCTAAAACATTTCCCACACTTTTCCTAAAGACAAGTAAATCAAAACACATATATTAAATGAATGGTCACTTTGACCAATTTAACTCTCATGCCTACTTTGGCTGTCTCAAACTTTCAGAACCTATGTAAACTTTTCGATCTTTGCACCCCGTGAATAAACTCATAACAAAGTATCAAGGCCCACTTTGTGATCATCCAGAAACTTTCAAATGCATAGTTTAAATGACAATTCAAAATTGAATCTTTATCATATGGGAAGATCCCACTTTTTCAAAAACCACTCAAACAAGCTCAACTTTCAAAACCCAAGCATCTGCAGACTCACCAGCACCAATCTAGCAAACCCACCAAAAATCTTTTCAAAATTCAAAACTTGATTTCATGCGGCCATTTCATCAAACAGGTTGCAGACACAAATCAAACAAACATAAAACACTATTGTGAGCAGTGATTCTTGCCTAACTTGTTCCCTAGTTACCTCACAACCAGCTCAGTAGATCATATAGGAAGATTAGCCAAGCACTAGCACCACTGTGAGCTTGCCATTGCCATCAATGGTGAACAACCGAGCACC
Source organism: Avena longiglumis (assembly GCA_030063025.1). NCBI lineage: Eukaryota > Viridiplantae > Streptophyta > Magnoliopsida > Poales > Poaceae > Avena > Avena longiglumis. The sequence continues at coordinate 440,183,597 of CP125973.1, read as the reverse complement.
CCCTTGCCACCCCATATTCGACAGGAAGCTAGGAGCAGCAGCAAGCCTAGCCAGCATGTCTGGGAGGCAGCCCACCGTCCACCACCACTCCATCCCCAGCGTTGCCTCGACCACGCGCACAAGCCGCGCCCAGACCGCCAGAGGCCATGCCGAGCGTGCGCTAGAGCACCACCCTCGACCAGCGCCCACAGACAGCGCGCCGCCCTCACCGCGTGCACACACGATCGCCACCAACCCAGGAGACCTCCAGACATCCCCGTTTGCCGCCCCGTGCCACACAGCCACTGCCCGCCGTTGAAGACATCGCCTCTGCCGTGCAGAGCATCGCCCGTTCCAGACCAAGCCGCACCTATTGGAATTATGCCCTAGAGGCAATAATAAAGATGTTATTATTATAATTCTTGTTCATGATAAAGTTTATATTCCATGCTAGAATTGTATTAAGCGGAAACATTAATACTTGTGTGGTTTGTAAACAACACCGTGTCCCTAGTACGCCTCTATGGACTAGCTCATTGATCAATGATGGTTAAGGTTTCCTAACCATAGACATGAGTTGTCAATTGATAATGAGATCATATCATTGGGAGAATGATATGATGGATGGACCAAGCTAAGCGAAGCAATTAGATCGTTCATCGTGTTCATCTTTGTTAAGCTTTTCCTATGTCAAATATTGTATTCCTTAGACCATGAGATAATGCAACTCCCTGGTACCGGAAGAAAGCTTTGAGGTCATCAAACGTCATCCTATGAGAGGGTGATCATAAAGGTGTCTCTCAGGTGATCGGAAAGTATCTGTTGGGTTGTATGTATCGAGATGGAATTTGTCCCTCCCAAGTCGGAGAGATATACTTCGGGCCCACTCGGTAATTGATATCAACACCGCTTGCAAGCATGTGGTTAAGGAGTTAATCACAAAGTGATATCGGATTACGGAACGAGTAAAGTACTTGCTGTAAACGAGATTGAACTAGGTATGACGGTATCGACGATCGAATCTCGGGCAAGTAAAATATCGCGAGACGAAGGGAATATATATATGGGATTGATTGAATCCTGGCATCGTGGTTCATCCGATATGATCATCGATGAATGTGTGGGAGTCAATATGGGTGCCTAGACCCGCTGATTATTGATAGAAGATCATGTCTGCATATTCTCGAACCCAGGTCACACTTAACGTATCTCGACGCTAGGGTAGATTGGATAATTGGTTTATGAATTTTGTTCGAGTCTCGGATGGGATCCGGATATCACGAGAGGTTCCGAATGTTTGGAGAATAAGATTCATATAAGGCAAGGCAGTTTTGGAGTTCGGAATTGTTCCGGTTAATCGGTATTATCTTGGAAGCTTCTAGAACCTTCCGGAAGGGGACCAACGTGGCCCCACCTTCCGGGAGGGGCATGGGCCTATGAGGGAGTGTCCTGGTCGCATTGGGCCAGGGCACAAGGCCCCATAGGGCCCAGCCGATTCTAGAGAGATTTGACTCGTTTAAATCTCGGATATAATTTCTAGATAAGGGAGAGTTTAAATTGTTTAAACTAGAGATAGGATTTCTAGATAAGGAGAGTTTAAATTGTTTAAACTAGAGATAGGCTTGGAGGAGGGGCAGGCTGGCCGCCTCTATATATAGAGTGGTGCACCTCCCCCTACACACCTTCCTCCAAGCCCTAGCTGCCTTGCTACCTTCCTCTCTCCTCCCATTGTTTGTAAGCCACGCAATGTAAATTCTCCACCATATACACCACGCCGTCGTGTTGTAGATCCAATCTATCTCTCCACCATACTCGCTGGTCCGAGGAAGGAGGAGACGCCGAGGTGCTGCGTGTGCATCTCACGGAGGCACCGCCACTTGTGGTGCTAGATCGGATGGATCGCGAGGAGGAGAAGCGAGTACTACATCACCCGTTCCCACGAACGTTCCTGTCTGCGAATCTCAAGGGTATGAAGATCTAATCCAATCTCTCTCGTTGATTGCATCTCCTAGATTAGATCTTGGCTTTCCCTCTGTTCGCATCCGTAGAAAATTTTGATTTACTATGCCGCGAAACCCTTCAGTGGTATCAGAGCTAGATATATGCGTAGATGTGTTTCACGAGTAGAACGCAACATGGTTGTTGCGGGCGTTGATGTTTTCTGTTGCAAGCCTCTTGTTTGTGTTCTTCTTATGACGCGGGATAGTGAGATTGAAGCGGTCCAGGCCAACCTTACGCGACGTCGTTCGCGAGACCGGCTCCACACTTGACATGTGGCTTGTACAACACATGCGGCTGGTGGATGTCAGTTTCTCTCACTATAGTTGTCATGGGATTAACACCGGAGTTTGGCAACCATAATATCACCGTTGTGGCTTTCCGTAGTAAGAATCGTTCTTAGCATCTACTCCCATAAGCCACGTAAAACATGCAACAACAAAGTAGAGGCGTCTAACTTGTTTTTGCAGGGAGTGTTTTTTGTGTTATGGTATGGCCCAAGATGTGATGTGTATATTGTATGCGATGATCATGTTTTGTAATGTTTCACGACTTGCATGTCGATGAGTACACAACCGGCAGGAGCCATATGGTTGTCTTTATAATTGTGTATGACCTGCGAGTCAACTTCTTATACGCCATGTAATAGCTTTACTTTATCGCTAAGTAGTTAGCAATAGTTGTAGTTGCTATTCGTGGTGGAGGCAATCATGGTGGAGTGATGGAGATCATGCTTAACGCACAAGATGGAGATCATTGCGAGGATTGGCTATACCATGTCACATAAAGTTATATGCATGTGATGTTTATCCCTTTATGTATCTTATTATGCTTAGATCATGACGGTAGCATTATAAGATGATTCCTCACTTAAAGATCAAGATAAAACTGTTCTCCCCAAGTATGCACCATTGCGAAATTTCGTGTCCAAGCATCACGTGATGATCGGGTGCTATAGACTCTCACTCACATACAACGTGCAAGCCAGTTTTGCACACGCGGAAATACTTGGGTCTAGCTTGACGAGCCTAGCATGTCTGACATGGCCTCGGAACACAAGAACCGAAAGGTTAAGCATGAGTCATATGAATGATATGATCGACACTTCGTTGTCCACCATTGAAACCACATCTCTTCTCGTGATGATCGGATTAGGTGTGGTGAATTTGGATCGTGTTCACTAAACAACTTGAGGGATGTTGAATTTAGTGGGAGTTCATCTAGTAATTTGATTAAGTTGAACTATTTATCATAAACATAGTCTAAATTGTACTTGCAAATACTGTAGATCACATGGCCAAATCCAACTTCAACTTCAACGTTTTTGCTGAGAAGGAAAAGCTTAGAAACAATGGGTCTAACTTCACCAATTGGTTCCGCAATCTAAGAATCATACTATCTGGCGGACAAAAGGACTATGTCCTTGGTAAAGCGTTAGGTGACCCCCCTGCTGCAACTGCGCCGGCTGATGAGAAAGTTGTCTATCAGTCGCGCAAAGATGATTATGGTGTGATTAAGAGCACCATGTTGTTTGCTATGGAACCGGAGCTTCAAAATCGTTTTGAAGAGTATCCCGGGCCCTTCGAGATTCTCGAGGAGCTGAAAACCATGTTTCAGACTCAGGCCCGCTCGAGAGATATGAGATCTCCGAGAAGTTCTTTAATCGCAAGATGGAGGAAGGGAGTTCCGTTAGTGAGCACGCCATAAAGATGTCGGGCTACACTCAACGCTTTGAGCAACCTGGAATGCACGATTCGGAGGAGCTCAAGATTGTGGTTCTGCAATCACTCCTCCCAGCTACAAAAGTTTTGTAGTGAATCATAATCGATTGGCTCCATCGATACGATCACCGAGCTCTTCGCAGTCAAGGCTGCGGAAGTGGACATCAAGAAGGATAATCACGTGTTTATGGTCAACAAGCCCTCCTTTAAGAAAGGTAAGGAGCAAAGAAGCCCTTCAAGAAGGCGGCGGCAAGCGCAATGCCCCTCGAGAAGAAGCTCGTGTCGGTCCCAAGCCGGACAATCGAGTGCTTCTATTGCAAGGACAAGGGTCCCGGAAGCGCAATTGTCCGAAGTACTTAGCGACAAGAAGGTGGCACCATCAAAGGTATATTTGATATACATGTTATTGATGTTTTCCTTACTAGCCCTCGTTGTAGTGCTGGGTATTTGATCAGTTCGGTTGCTAATATTTGTAACTCGAAGCAGAGCTACGGAATGACGGCGACTGCGAGGATGAGGTGACGATGCGCGTTGGCAACGGATCAAGAGTTGATGTGATGGCCGTCGACGCTCTCCTTAGTTTTACCTTCTGGATTAGTTTTAAACCTTAATAAATGTTATTATGTGCTGCGTTGAGCATGAACATTATTTCCGGATCATGTTTATTGCAAGACGGTTATTCATTTAAATCGGAGAATAATGGTTGTTCTATTTATATGAGTAACATCTTTTATGGTCATGCACCTCTTGTGAATGGTTTATTTCTTCTAAATCTCGAAGGGATGAAACACACATCCATAACATTGAGGCTAAGAGATGCAAAGTAGATAGTGATAATACTACTTATTTGTGGCAATCGTCTAGGTCATATTGGTGTAAAGCGCATGAAGAAACTCCATTCGATGGACTTTTGGAGTCTCTTGATTTTGAATCATTTGACACATGCGAACCATGCCTCATGGGCAAGATGATCAAAACCCGTTCTCGGTATGATGGAGCGAGCAACGGACTTGTTGGAAATCATACATACCGATGTATGCGGACCGATGAGTGTTTCGACGCGCGGTGGATATCGCTATTTTCTCACTTTTACCGATGACTTAAGTAGATATGGGTATATCTATTTAATGAAACATAAATCTGAAACGTTTGAAAAGTTCAAAGAATTTCATAATGAAGTGGAGAACCATCGTAACAGAAAGATTAAGTTTCTACGATCCGATCGTGGCGGTGAATATTTGAGTTATGATTTTCTCACGCATCTTAAAGCAAGTGGAATCGTTTCACAACTCACGCCACCCGGAACACCACAGCGCAATGGTGTGTTCGAGCGGAATCGAACCCTATTAGATATGGTCCGATCAATGATGTCTCTTACTAATTTGCCGTTATCATTTTGGGGTTATGCATTAGAAACCGCTGCATTCACTTTAAATAGGGCTCCATATAAATACGTTGAGACGACACCGTATGAACTGTGGTTTGGTGCTAAACCTAAGTTGTCGTTTCTTAAAGTTTGGGGATGCGAAGCTTACGTCAAGAAGTTGATGCCGGACAAGCTCGAACCCAAAGCGGAGAAATGCGTCTTCATAGGATACCCTAAGGAAACTATTGGGTATACCTTCTATCACAGAAGGCAAAGTGTTTGTCGCAAAGAACGGTTCCTTTCTTGAGAAGGAGTTTCTCTCGAAAGAAGTGAGTGGGAGGAAAGTAGAGCTAGACGAGGTTATTGAACCTTCTCTTGAATTGGAGAGTAGCGCAGTACCTGAAATTGTTCCAGTGCCGCCTGCACCAACAATAGAGGAAGCTAATGACAAGGATCATGAAGCTTCGGACGATGCTGCTACTGAACGTCGCAGGTCGACAAGGTCGCGTGCCCCTCCTGAGTGGTACGGCAACCCTGTCTTGACTGTCTTGTTGGTAGAATACAGTGAACCTACGAACTATGAGGAAGCGATGATGAGCCCAGACTCTGAGAAATGGCTGGAAGCCATGAAATCCGAATTGGGATCCATGAGTGAAAACCAAGTATGTACTTTGGTGGATCCTCCTAGCGACCGAAAGGCCGTTGAGTGCAAATGGATATTCAAGAAGAAAACGGACGCGGATGGTAATGTTACCGTCTATAAAGCACGGCTTGTCGCAAAAGGTTTTCGACAAGTTCAAGGTGTTGACTACGATGAGACTTTCTCTCCCGTAGCGATGTTTAAGTCCATTCGGATTTTATTAGCAATTGCTGCGTTTCATGATTATGAAATATATGGATGAATGTCAAGATCGCTTTCCTCAATGGGAACATTGATGAAGAGTTGTATATGATGCAACCCGAAGGTTTTGTCGATCCTAAGGATGCTAGTAAAGTATGCAAACTTCAGCGTTCCATTTATGAACCAAGCAAGCATCTCGGAGTTGGAACCTTCGTTTGATCAAGTGATCAAGAGCTTTGGATTTGTTCCAAATTGCTAAGCTTATATCTACAAGAAAGTGAGTGGGAGCTCGGTGACGTTTCTGGTACTATATGTGGATGACATATTGATTATCGGAAATGACATCAACATGCTTAACGATGTGAAGAGTTATTTGAACAAGTGTTTTTCAATGAAAGACCTAGGTGAAGCTGCTTATATATTGGGCATCAAAATCTATAGAGATAGACAAAGACGCTTGATAGCTTTAAGCCAGAGTACATACCTAGACAAAGTTCTGAAAAGGTTCAGAATGGATAAGGCAAAGAAAGGTTCAGTGCCTATGTTGTCAGGTAAGATATTGAGCAAGGCTCAGTGTCCACTGATAAATGATAGGGAAGCTATGAGCAAAGTGCCTTATGCCTCGGCCATAGGTTCCATCATGTATGCCATGCTGTGTACTAGACCGGATGTGTCCAATGCTCTTAGTTTGACGAGCATATATCAAAGTGATCCAGGAATGGAACACTGGACAGCCGTGAAGAACATCCTAAAGTACCTAAATAGGACTAAAGAAATGTTCTTAGTCTATGGGGGTGATGAACAGCTTGTCGTAAAAGGTTACGTCGACGCTAGTTTTGACACCGAAAAGGATGATTCCAAATCTCAGACAGGATACGTTTATATTTTGAATGGAGGAGCTGTGAGCTGGAGAAGCTGCAAGCAAAGCGTGATCGCGGGATCTACAGTAGAAGCGGAATACATGGATGCTGCAGAAGCGTCAAGTGAAGGAGTTTGGATCAGAAACTTCATCACTAAGCTTGGCGTGGTTCCAAGTGCATTGGACCCACTGGAGATATTGTGTGACAACACTGGCGCCATAGCACTCGCTAAGGAACCAAGATATCATCCAAAGACCAAGCATATCAACCGCAAGTTTCATATAATCCGAGATTATATTTCAGATGGAGATCTGAAGATTAGCAAAGTACATACGGATCTGAATGTCGCAGATCCATTGACTAAACCTCTTCCACGTGTAAAACATGATCAACACCTCAGTGCCATGGGTGTGAGATTGTTGCAAGATGTAAACTAGATTATTGACTCTAGTGCAAGTGGGAGACTATTGGAATTATGCCCTAGAGGCAATAATAAAGATGTTATTATTATAATTCTTGTTCATGATAAAGTTTATATTCCATGCTAGAATTGTATTAAGCGGAAACATTAATACTTGTGTGGTTTGTAAACAACACCGTGTCCCTAGTACGCCTCTATGGACTAGCTCATTGATCAATGATGGTTAAGGTTTCCTAACCATAGACATGAGTTGTCAATTGATAATGAGATCATATCATTGGGAGAATGATATGATGGATGCACCAAGCTAAGCAATTAGATCGTTTCATCGTGTTCATCTTTGCGAAGCTTTTCCTATGTCAAATATTGTATTCCTTAGACCATGAGATAATGCAACTCCTGGTACCGGAAGAAAGCTTTGAGGTCATCAAACGTCATCCTATGAGAGGGTGATCATAAAGGTGTCTCTCGTGATCGGAAAGTATCTGTTGGGTTGTATGTATCGAGATGGAATTTGTCCTCCCAAGTCGGAGAGATATACTTGGGCCCACTCGGTAATTGATATCAACACCGCTTGCAAGCATGTGGTTAAGGAGTTAATCACAAAGTGATATCGGATTACGCGAGTAAAGTACTTGCCGTGAACGAGATTGAACTAGGTATGACGGTACGATCGAATCTCGGGCAAGTAAAATATCGCGAGACGAAGGGAATATATATATGGGATTGATTGAATCCTCGATCGTGGTTCATCCGATATGATCATCGATGAATGTGTGGGAGTCAATATGGGTGCCTGCACCCGCTGTTGATTATTGATAGAAGATCATGTCGCATATTCTCGAACCCAGAGGTCACACACTTAACGTATCTCGACGCTAGGATAGATTGGATAATTGGTTTATGAATTTTTGTTCGAGTCTCGGATGGGATCCGGGATATCACGAGGTTCGGAATGGTCCGGAGAATAAGATTCATATAAGGCAGTTTTGGAGTTGAATTGTTCCGGGTTAATCGGTATTATCGAAGCTTCTAGAACCTTCCGGAAGGGGACCAACGTGGCCCCACCTTCCGGGAGGGGCATGGTCCTATGAGGGAGTGTCCTGGCATTGGGCCAGGGGCACAAGGCCCATAGGGCCCAGCCGATTCTAGAGAGATTTGACTCGTTTAAATCTCGGGATAGAATTTCTAGATAAGGAGAGTTTAAATCGTTTAAACTAGAGATAGGATTTCTAGATAAGGAGAGTTTAAATTGTTTAAACTAGAGATAGTCTTGGAGGAGGGGCAGGCTGGCCGCCCCCCTCTATATATAGAGGGTGGTGCGCCTCCCCCTACTACACACCTTCCTCCAAGCCCTAGCGCCTTGCTACCTTCCTCTCTCCTCCCATTGTTTGTAGGCGAAGCCTGCAGAAATTCTCCACCATATACACCACGCCGTGTTGTAGATCCAATCTATCTCTCCACCATACTCGATGGTCCGAGGAAGGAGGAGACGCCGAGGTGTTGCGTGTGCATCTCACGGAGGCACCGCCACTTGTGGTGCTAGATCGGATCGGATCGCGAGGAGGAGAAGCGAAATACTACATCACCCACGTTAACGAGCGTTCATTGTCTTGAATCTTTAAGGGTATGAAGATCTAATCCAATCTCTCTCGTTGATTGCTTCTCCTAGATTAGATCTTGGCTTTCCCTCTGTTCGCATCCGTAGAAAATTTTGATTTACTATGCCGCGAAACCCTTCAGCACCGCCCCACGCCTCGAAACCATGTCGTTGGGCATCGCCAGGAGACATAGCACCGTCCCCTACCCTTTCCCATGCCATTAGCTGCCTGTAACATCGCCCCCGACGAGCTCACCGTGCGCCCCGACGGTCCCCTCGCTCGACTATAAATAGAGGACACCCCCGCTCGATTTCTTCACACCATCTCACTCCTCTCTCCTCTCCTCACTGATCGTGCCACACCATTCTTAGAGCAAGGCGAGCACCACCCCGCCGGAATTTCACCGGAGCCCGCCGCCTCTGGAGAAGAAGGGAGCCATCGATTTCGTCCACCCCAGGAGCTGCCGCGACCACCCCTGAGTTCGCCGTCGAGATTCGCCGCCCGCCTCATGACCCTCGCCTGCACTGGTGAGCCCCGGCACCCCTCATGGCGCGCTTAGGTTTCGTTCATTGGCGTTGTCTCGCGTCGATGATGATTCTTAGTCGTTGGATTAGAACTAGATCGAACGATCCACGTTGCCACATATCGCTTCGCCCAGCCCCGTGTCACTGACGAGTGGGGACACCCACTTAAGCAGCCCGCGGGAGCACTGCGCTTAGCAGGCCGGCCCAGTATCGTTTCCCGTGCAGCCTAGTTATTCAAATTAAACTTTTTCCATTTCAATTCAAACACACTTCTGTACCCAACTTCAAAAATCAACCCAGATCGATTCAGTACACCAAATTGAATGAAACCAATTTTGTTGGAAAGGTCTGTGAATGCTGAATCCAAGCCCGTTGGATTCAAGTCATTTGGATCTATAGATCACTAATGGTAAAAATAACAAGGCAGAAGCTTTTGCATTCAAACATTTTTCAAATTTAAACCATAATAGCTTTTGAGTTGATTCCAACTCTCAAAAATCACATTTCACCATACCTTTCATAATATATAAAAATATATATAGGTTTACTTGCAGAAATAATGTTCAAGTAATAAAAGAATGCCCCATAGGCATTTCTAGCCACTTTAATTAATTAAAATAAAAGGGTAAAACCTTATTAAATTGTGACACCACTTTAAATCACATTCCCATGGACTACAATATGTGGTGATGACATGGTCAACATGATCCCATGTTTGGTTTGGAGAATATTAAATCTTAAGTAGTTTTTCAATGAGTAGAAATTACTTTTCTAAAAAGAAAAGGAATTAAATCAAGCCTTAACCTTGTAATGTTAGAGATGATGCTAGATCATCTATAGGACCCTTGTGTGTGATGATTGCAAGTAGTTAAGTATTTTTTGGTGATCGTGTACCTCGTATTTATTCATAGACGCTAGTACCGACCAAGGATACGAGGAGGAAGGAGGATACTACGAAGAAGAAGCCGAGGAGAAACTCAACCACTGCTCTGCACAAGGCAAGCCTAATACTACTAGTGAATGTGCAAGCTGATGCTATACCTATGCAAGCTTATATTGACATCTATGCGAGCTAACACTTGCAAGATACCCTACTGATGCAACAAACCCCTACTTGTTACTATGCCTACTATATGCCTTAAGCATATGTGATCACACCCACTTGATAAACCAATCCTAGTTTTACTTACAAGCTTCTTACTTTATTTCTTTATCAAAGCTTTAACTTAGAGTTGATTTAAGTGACTTGTAGATACTAGACAGATGCTGAAGGTTGCATAAAGAGCATAAAATTTGGCCTAAGTTAGAAACCTTGATATCAGCCTAAGATATAAGGTTGGACTTAGTTGAAACCCCACTAGTTTACCACCCCTCATCAATACTACCCCCACCTGTAGATGCTAGTGCTAAGCATAAAACTTGATCAACTTTAGATGGGAATACTTGGAGGAAAAATGTTTTTGAAACCCTTGGAATGATGGATCATTCTATTGAAATGTTTTGGACATGTGTTTCCAAACACTTGATGATTTTGGTGATGAAAATGTTGAGGCATGAGACTTAGCCCTTTATAAAACTGATGGTTGTCTGGATGCGATACCATTCCAATTTTATCGTACAACCACAATACCCGAAGATTGGGTAGGGCTTGACTGGAAACTTATATCCCTTAGTATTAGTTCCCTCTCGGCCAAGGTTTGAGCTGAGGCTACCTTGTGAAGATTGTCCACCTGTGTAGTACCCAAGATGACAGTTGGTCATGGTTGGGAGGCCAAACTCACAGGAGAGGTGCTTATACTAGGGCGTGTAATTGAAAGGTTAGGATTGATTATCCGCATACTGAGTATGGTGAATTCAGGATTTGTTCCTGACGGATGTATCGAATGTTGTGGTGAAAGTGTACAATCTCTGTAGAGTGTCAAACTATTCGAATAGCAGCGTCATGATTATGGACGATTAGTGGCCATACTGTTCCCTCGTCAGACTTTTCAAAATGACATGTGAAATGAATTGAGACTTTGACTTGACCACAACAGGGTTGTGATATAAAATACAAGTTCCCGCTTAGGAGTTATAAAATTGTGACTAGCCTTGGAACCTAGTAGAGATAAATCTGGCTTTTGCAAAACGACCCTAGAGCCTAGTGTCCTATTATCCAAAAACCCCTTTTACTTGTTAGTATTAGTTTGCGAGTACTTAAAGAGTACTCATGGCTTTGTCCCTGGCTATTCCCATGGCCAAACTATGAAGAGGAGTACCTGGAGGATGGACCCCAGGAAGGTTACGACAACTAGGATCATCTCCCATCGTCAGCATTTCCTGTGCCCCCGAAGATGGAGCTTCGCCTACGCTACCGTTACTATTATGTATTCCGCTGCTTGAAGTTGTATTAAGAACTAGATCATGAGATCCCTATTCGTGTAAGAACTTATGTATCGTTTGTAATGGATGATGTACTATGGTATCCAATTCTGTTATGTCTCGCAAAAATGGTAATCCTGGGATTGCGATGTATGGCATAACAGGCATCTAGGATTGAAAAATCCGGGTGTTGACATTCCCCGTCCCGGCAGGGTGCCGGAACGAAGTTTCTGGATCTGAATCTTGGTTTCTGGTGGCGGCGGCGGAGCGGAACTCTTTCTGGAAAACTATCGACCCCCCCTGAGTTCTTAGGTCAGAAGGCAACTTATAGACGCGGAGGGAGGCTGAGGAGCTGCCTAGGGTGGCCAAACCTTCCCCAGGCGCAGGGTCAGTGGGCCCGCGCCTAGGGTGGGTCTGGGCCCCCCAGGCCTCCCCTCCGTCTCCCCTTGTGGCTCCGTGGATCTTCTGGTGAAATATAATGTTTGGCATATTTTCCGGGATTTTTCCTGATATTTCATTTTCTGCACAAAAACAAGACACCAAGGTAATTCTGCTAAAAACAGCGTCAATCCGTGTTAATTGTATCCAAATCACATAAGTATAGAGGAAAAACAATAGCAAAGTGTTCAAGAAAGTAGATACGTTTTGGACGTATCAACTCCCCCCAAGCTTAGCTTATTGCTTGTCCTCAAGCAATTCAGTTGAAAACTTAGTGCGATAAAGGAACTTTCACAAACACTTTGCTTCATATGATGTAAATATTCTTAGCACATGAGTAGATGCTTACACAATTCATAATAAAGAGGATGAAACTAAGTCTACTCAATAGTCATTGCAAGCTATAAAGAGAAAACAACTCAATAATAATAAGTAGCATGAAACATAAACATAAGCAACATTGCAATGCTCATAATAAGGTATGATAGAGTGATATCTCGCTTGCCTTTGTTTGAAGAGCACAATATAAATATTGAGGCACATCTGAAGTTCATATGAAGACTAGAAGTAAAGATATCAGAGATACAAGCATCAAAGTCATGACATAATTAACCAAGTTTTGGAACAAACACAAGAATGACAACTATGCTCTCAAGAAGGTGCTCATAGAATAAGCGGTGACTCAACAAAGTTGTGAAAACGGTTTTGTGAAGGTTTGAAAGGCTTCCCAATGCTGAAAGGAAGGTACTCGTTAGCTTTGAGCTCTCATTGCCCCTATCATAGGCATCTTCATGTGGTTAAGGTGAAAGTGAGGTCCACTCTGAATCATATGCTTGACAGACCATAGACTGGAAATCCCAAGTCCCTTCAGTACGAGGGTCGCTTCGCATGCTACTCAACTTTGGTCACCTGAAAGTTCTTGTCATTGTAAATACATGCATATCATCCAGAACCGCCAACGGGGTACCCCTTGCACATGGTACAGAAGCTTTCCCATAACCAAATGACAAGGCAAGCATACAATAAGCATCTTAGCAATCTTTTTATTTACCATATGCATAGCTTTTTATTGAGGACGCTTCGTAGATGCTCATTACAATGATGCTGCAAGTTTCCACCATGATTAGGCATGGCTTAGGCTAGCGGCCCAGGCTTTTCTCTAACACAATGTATAAACTCCATGAACTAACAACTTCCCCTTTTATTTCACATCGTCGACATCCATAAACAAAAGAGCAAAGTATCAACTGGATAGAATTATCCAAAAAGTGTTGAAACGTTCCCCGTGACAACACGGTTCTGCTGACTCCCAGTATATAATAAGCAAGCATATAACTTTCATGGACTAGTCACAATGGTTTAGAATTATTAAGCGCAAGGAATAAAGTGGGTCATCATGTTCGTGAGAGCTTTACTAACTAACTTTCTTAAAACAGACAACCATTTTATTTTGGAAGAAAACATGGCATATAGAATATGCACTGAAATAGGAAATGATGCTAATAAGTAGATATGGTGGACACAGCTGCCAATATTGGTTTTGGGGAGTTGGAAGCACAGGTAGAGCACATACTCAGTGCAAGTGAAGGCTAGCAATAGAGAGGGAGCGGAAAACGAGAGAGCAATAACTGTCATAATCATGCTTGCAACAAAATAGGACTAATTATGGCATGAAAGTGATACAAGAACTCTGAGGCAAAATAAATCATCGAGGCTTACTGACTATTGATTAGTCATATGCATGCGTGAGCATGTGCCAAGTCGATTCACATGAACAGTCAGAGGAGGATACCACAATATCATACCGAAGTATGAATAAAACAATGCAAGCAAACATTCATATGACATGCTACAAATTATTAGCAAGCTAGAGCTAATCATAAACAAGCAAGAACTACTGAGCATCCAAATGACATACACCTTACACAAAAAGGCTAATCATGCTCACAATGATGAGTATATGTACAAAAATGAAACAAATAGAGTTCGTTACTAGCCTCTTACCACACCTCAAGTTGTCTTAATCTTCATTATTGACCTTCACTTGTATAACTTGAATAATTAACATGAAAACCAATACCACTGAGGACGGCTGAACCCTGCGAAGAACTCACAAAAACAAAGAAGAACAACAAATATTTTTGGTGTTTTCGATTTTTTAGAAACAAGCAAACAAAGAAAAACCAAACAAAAACAAAGCAAACCAAACGAAGCAAAATCTTTTTGGATTTTTATTTTAAGGCAAACCAAAGCAAAGAAACAAACCAAGAGAAACAACGAAAATATTTTTGGTATTTTTGGGTTTTTGAGAAAGAAGCAACAAGAACCAAAAAGAAAGCAAAACAAATGGATATACAAAGAACCGACCGAACATGATATATATGAGTATGATGTCGGTATACCTCCCCCCAAGCTTTGGATTTTTTGCCTAAGCGGGGATCAATAACGCGGATAGTAACCCCATGCTGGTGGGTCATCATAGGAATGATCATAGTCAGGCACCTTTGATGATGAAGAAGACACGCCCCAATCAAATGAGGGCTGCTGGTATGAAGACTCTCCCAAGTTGGAGGGCTGAACCGAATTGTCTTCGGCATCCTCTTCAACATTCTCTTCTTGCTGAGAGAGTTCCCCAACATATGTGTCAACCTCCTCCTCCGTAAGTGACCATCCTTGCCTATTATCAAAGTTAAACAAAGCAGGTGCAGGAAAATAAACTATTTTCTCACTCCTGCCTTTTCTCCGACCTTGCTGGACAAAAGATAGTTCATATGGCAAACTTCTCACATTAGCCCCCAAAGAAACAAAACCATGCTGAATCATGGATTCAATATCAAGCCTCTCTATGGAAAACTGAAAATCTGAATAATGAGGCTCTAAACCATGGAAAGCTAGAAACCTAGACGCAATGAGGCCTCCACAAATTCCACCCTTCTCACGGTTGGTGGTGAGACGGTGAGCTATCAAAGCACCCAGACTATAAGAACTATTCCTATTCAGAGCAGCTGCAATAAAAGCTAGATCAAAAGAAGATAACTTCCTAGCAGTCTTTCTAGCAAGAACACACTTGGTAATGAAATAGGAAAAGTATCTAATAGCTGGGAGCTGGATGTTCCGAATTTTACCACTTTACTTTGAGAAGTCGAAACCTTGGCAAATCTCAGCATACAAATCAACAATTTACTTGGGCCTCTCCTTGATCTTCTCACAAGATCCCCACTGAGGTACTCTAATTGTTGCACAGAAATCAGCAAAAGACAGGGTGACAGGCATATTATATATTTTGTAATGGAGCATGGGATTAGAAGTAGACTAAGTGAACCGGAAGTCCTGCACAAAATCCATGGTTAGCTTAATATATTGGATTGGTTCACCTTCAACAAAGTTCTCCAACCCTGCACTTGTAACCAAGGTTTGGAAATCTTGGAGGATCCCCGCAGCTCTCATAAATTCATGGCATGGATATATGGAAGGAAAAAGTGCCTCCTCACGATGAACCTTCATTGGCTCATGCACCATTAAGTCATGTTGATTCAGTGAATAAGCACTCATCTTCCTTGCTGAAATTTTTAGATAACCATCAAACCAAGAGATTTCTAAGTTGATAAATGATGAGCAACTACTATAGGAACTTGCTAGAGGACTACATATGCATCAAAAAAAAGTTTCTAAACATAGAACAAGCATGCAAGCTCAAACAACCTGTCACCTACAGTAGCAAAATACTCAAGATACAATCTACCAATCACAAATCTAATTGGACAAGTGGAGGAGGCACATACCAAGGAGCAAACCCTCCAAAAATCAGCACTTGAGATGGGCTGAACAAGGAGATCAAAAATCGCGAGCAAGAACATCAAGAACTCGAGATTGAGCAAGTTTTCTGGTGTTTTTCGGGAGAGAGAAAGAATGTGGCTTTGAGGAGGCAGCCTGGAGGGGCCTAGGTGGGCCAAACCCTCCCTAGGCGCCATAAGTGGTGGGCCCGCGCCTACCACAGGTGTGGGGCCTAGGGGTGGCCCCCTGGGTCATCTCATGTGCCACTCTGTTTATTTTGAATTTTCTGGGATTTTTCGGGAAAATTTATTTTTGGCCAATTTTCAGGGTATGAAAATTGATTTTCTCGCAGAAACAGTTTTTCAGAAGAAGCAAAAGCAAACCAAAAGCCAAAATATAGGAGCTCTAAGAAACTCAAACAAGCAAACAACTAGCAAAACTAAAGCTAAAGCAAAGACTAGGAAGGAGAAAGGGAAAAAGGAAAGCAAGTATAACCATAGTGGAAACATTATTTTGTTCATTAAAATCCTTTTGTTAACAAGGTTGATCAAGTCTTGTTACCAAAACAATCTTATATGAAACAAAGCTTTGCATTCCACAAGGTGATTATGTTACCTCATAATTGATAGCAATGGTCTCAATCATAATATTTTCAATATTTTCTTGTGGAATGGGGCAATATATTTCTCCAACCTTGATGCTTTCAATATTTTCAATAGAATTCAGGCAATAGCTTCTAACAACCTTCTTGGGGAAATAGACAGTGTGCTCTTTTTCATTAATATTGAATGTTATTTTACCTTGATTGCAATTGATGATAGCGCCTGCAGTATTAAGAAAAGGTCTTCCAAGAATAATAGACATATTATCATCTTCAGGCATTTCAAGCACAACAAAATCAGTTAAAACCATGCAATTATGAGCAACTTGAACAGGAACATCCTCAAATATACCAACAGGAATAGTAGTTGACTTATTAGCCATTTGCAAAGATATATCAGTTGGTATCAACTTTTCTAGCTAGAGTCTCTTATATAGAGAAAAAGGCATAACACTAACTCCAGCTCCCAAATCACATAAAGCAGTTCTAACATAATTATTCTTAATGGAGTAAGGAATAGTTGGTATAACTGGATCACCAAGTTTCTTTGGAACCTTACCATTGAAGGAATAATTAGCAAGTAGAGTAGAAATATCCTCATTAGGAATCTTCCTTTTATTAGAGACAATATCCTTCATATACTTTGAATAAGGAGGCAATTTAATAGCATCAGTCAAAGGAATTTGCAGAAATAAAGGCTTCATCCACTCACAAAACTTGTTGTAGTGTTCTTCCTCCTTTGACTTGTGTTTCTTACCTGGAAAAGGCATAGGTTTCTGCACCCAAGGTTCTCTCTCTTTACCATGTTTATTAGCAATAAAATCTTCCTTTGTGTACCTAGTGTTCTTAGTGTGTTTCTTAGGTTCTTCCTTAAATTCCTCCTTATCAGGAGACTCATTATTATTACCACTCTCAGTTTTAGCATCAGAGACAGATATACTATTAGTATCTACAGCAGGTTCAGGTGGTTTCTCAACTTCCTTATGTTTCTTTTTTTTCCACTTATGAGGACTACCACTAACCTCACCTTGTTCGGAATCCTGCTCTATCCTTTTAGGGTGTCCTTCAGGATATAAAGGATCTTGAGTAGCTGCACCACTCCTAGTTCTAATTCCATAAGCATGTTTATTTCCCAAAGCATTAACTAGCATATCCTTTTGCACCTTAGCAAGTTGATCAAGTTGGGTTTGAACCATTTGAAAGTGTTTACAAAGCATTTTAATATCATTAGAAATTCTTTCCACAATATCTTTCAACTCATGGATAGCTCTAGAGTTTTCCAATAAATGATTCTGAACTAGTTTATTATACCTTGTTTAACAATAAAAATGTCAAGTTCCTCTAAGCATTGATCAGGAGGCTTACCATAAGGAATATCACCTTCATCAAAGTATTTGAGAGAGTGTATCTCAATACTAGATGAGTGGGGAATTGGCTTACATAATTCTTCTATAGGAGGTAGATTCTTCACATCTTCAGCTCTAATACCTTTCTCCTTTAGACACTTTTTAGCTTCCTTCATCACTTCATCATTTAATGCAATAACTCCCCTCTTCTTTGTTGTTGGTCTTGGAACTGGTTCAGGAACAAATGGTTCAGGAGTAATAGGCTCAGGTGTATTCAGCTCAGTTTAAGTCCAATCATCATAATTCTTGCTTATCTTGTTTATTAATTCTTCAACATCTGTAGGAGTCCTTTTTTCTGAAAACACAATCAGCAAAGTTATCTAGATAGGTCCTAGAATCATCAGTTAGTCCATTATAATAAATATCAAGAAGCTCATTTTGAGGTAATGGACATCCAAGATATGCATGAATCAAGGAACAGAATCTTTTCCATGACTCAGGCAATTTCTCTTCTTCTCCCTATTTAAAATCAAAAAGTTTCTGCAAAGCAGCATGTCAAGCACCGAGAGGAAAATATTTATGGAAGAAAGAAGCAATCAAGCAATCAGGGCTATCAATGGAACCAGGAGGTAATCTATTAAACCAAGCCCTAGCTTCTCCTTTTAGTGAAAAAGGGAAGATCTTAGCAACAAAATACTTGCGCATTTTAAAATCATCAGAGAACAAAGCACTCATAGTAGAAAGCTCATTCAGATGAGCCACATCACTCTCATTTTCAGTACCACAAAAAGGTTCTTTCTCAACAATATCAAAATAAGTTAAATCAAGAGAGAAATCATAATCTTTATCTTTAATATCTATGGGAGAGGTGACAAACTTAGGATCATAATACTTCTTGGGCATAATAGTACGTCTAGCAAGGAGACTCTTAATAGCACTAGCACCATGTGTGTTTCGGCACTCTTCAACAAATTCATCAGTGAGCTCTATGTAACCATCATTATATCAAAACTCTCACTAGAATCAGTTGAGCTAACAGGTGTAATTGTGTCTTTACTAGGAGTTTCGGTATTTCCTAGACTAGCCATAGTAGCATATAGAAAAGGACCTAATGAACCACTCGCATCAGGCACGGTAGAAGTAACATCATGAGCATCAAAAGCAGTTTTAGATTCAGCAGTAGTAGCAGTGTGTGTAGCATGAGTATGTGGTGGTGGTGTAACAAGCTTACTTATAACAGACGGTGAATCAAGAGCAACAGAGGTGTTTAGGACTGTACCTCTTCTTGTAGTGGATGGTAAAATAGGGAACTTTCCATCACGAGACTTCCCCATGATGAAAGGAGTAGCAGTGAACAATAATAGATCCAAGTGAACTTACAAATAAAGCTATGCTCCCCGGCAACGGCGCCAGAAAATAGTCTTGATGACCCACAAGTGTAGGGGATCGCAACAGTCTTCGCGGGTAGTATTAACCAATTTATTGATTCGACACAAGGGGAGCCAAAGAATACTTGCAAGCCTTAACAACTGAGTTGTCAGTTCAGCTGCACCTAAAAATAGTTCTTGCTCACAGAAGTTTATCAGTAGCAACAGTTTGTAGTAGAAACAGCAAAGCAACAACAACAATAACAACAGTGAAACAGTAGCAATAGTAACAGTAACGGTAACAATAGGATTCGAGTGCGGTATGCATAGGGATGGATGGGCGTTGCATGGACGAGTCTAAAGATGTAACTTCAAAGAACTAGGGCATTGCAGATAAATAATAACAAGCATCCAAGTACTAAATAATCCTAGGGATGCGCTCCAAATATAGTCATACATGCTCACAATGAGAACTTGCACATCTTCTATCCAGCTAGCCCGTGGCAGCGGGGCCTCTAGAGAACTATTGGAAATTAAGGTGCTCCTTTTAATAGAGCACCGGAGCAAAGCATTAACACTCCGCGAACACATGTGATCCTCACACCATAGCCATCCCCTCCGGTTGTTCCAATTATTGTCACTTTGGGCCTTTGGATCCGAACAATGATATGTGTACATAACTTGCAGATAAGATCATAAACAATACTATCATAATGATTCAATAATAAGTTCAGATCTGAGATCATGGCACTCGAGCCCTAGTGACAAGCATTAAGCACAACAAGTTGCAACAAAGTCAAATAGCACTAATAGAGATACTGGGCACTATGCCCCTAACAGATCTTATTCGATTACATGATAGAACTCATCCAATCCCTACCATCCCCAAGCCTACAACAGGGGATTACTCACTCATGGATGAGGGAAACATCGGTGGTTGATGAAGATGCGTTGGTGATGATGATGGCGATAATCCTCTCCAAATTCCCCGTCCCGGCAGGGTGACAGAACGGAGTTTCTGGATCCGAATCTTGGTTTCTGGTGACGGCGGCGGAGCGGAACTCTTTCTGGAGAACTATCGACCCTCCCCTGAGTTCTTAGGTCAGAAGGCAACTTATAGACGCGGAGGGAGACCAAGGAGCTGCCTGGGGTGGCCAAACCTCCCCCAGGCGCGAGCCAGAACTCTTTCTGGAGAACTATCGCCCCCCCCCCCCTGAGTTCTTAGGTCAGAAGGCAACTTATAGACGCGGAGGAAGACCGAGGAGCTGCCTGGGGTGGCCAAACTTCCCCCAAGCGCGGGGTCAGTGGGCCCGTGCCTGGGGTGGGTCTGGGGCCCCAGGCCTCCCCTCTGTCTTCCCTTCTGGCTCCGTGGATCTTCTGGTGAAATATAATTTTTGGCATATTTTCCGGGATTTTTCCTGATAGTTCATTTTCTGCACAAAAACAAGACACCAAGATAATTCTGCTGAAAATAGCGTCAGTCCGTGTTAGTTGTATCCAAATCACACAAGTATAGAGGAAAAACAATAGCAAAGTGTTCGAGAAAGTAGATACATTTTGAACGTATCAGGGTGTCCTGATATTGGCGGCGTCCGCGTGGCCAACGCCCAAATCGCATGGAAGAAGCTCGGTTCGGGGACTGTTGGTTACCTGAGGTGCCAAGTGTGGGGTGGGTTTCTTCGAGCGAAAGCTCAGCGCTCTAGCGTCAACGATGACAGCGCCTGTAGGTGTTGTGACCCACTTGAAGGAGTTGTTGTGGCTACTCTTCTCACATTAGGGCTCCAGGTGAAAATCCTAGACCTTTGTGGTCTCGATGATGGCTGTGCTTTAGTGCGTTGTTAACTCCTTGAGGGAGTTATCGTGGAGCTCTTGACCCTTGATCTCGACGACATCTTCGGAGCCAAGCTCGATGCTTCTAGTTTTTCTTATTTATTTTCTTCGATATGCTTGTATGAAGTTATCCTTATCATTTTGTATCAATTTGACCGTTGGACTTTATTTATAAAGCAGGATAACAATTTATTTCAAAAAATTCCGTCCTTTGTTTAATTTCCGTCACGCCGTACTATCGTGCTAGACGTCTCTCTTACCAAAAAAAAAAGGTGTGTCTCTCCTTCGATGATTGATTCGACGGACAAATGTCATTTTTCTTTTGTGATCGTGAAGCCAAGTTTGCATTTGCAACTATGAGAGAGCAGTCATATTTTCAGCGTTTGAAAGAATCTGAATGACGCATGAAAAAATACATAATGGACACACCATAAAAAAGTCTTCTTCCTCCTATCCATACCAATGATCTTAACATTATCTTAATTTGTATGTATCTAGTTATATATTAAGACTAGATACAATTAGTGGAGAGTAATATAGACTATTAATATATAAATGTTATTAGTCTATGTTATTACTTTCATAGAGGAGAGTAACGTATAAATAGTGTCATGCAAAGTATCATTTTTTAGATATAAAGATATCTAATTTTGGTATGTATGATGTTAAAGTAACCAAATATGTTACTACTCGTGTTCTTAAAAAAAAATATTACTACTCCATTTTTCTCTCTTTTCATCAACTCACTTCCACATAAGTAATTTTGCTGAGTTAAACCTATAGTTTTTTCTTTTATGACAATCAATACCATATATATTTATCGTAGCAAATAGTACATGATAAAGATACATGAGTTATCTTTAGCAATTACAAAATAAAATCTAAAAGAAATTATCCAATCATCTAGGTCTTCAAACTTTTTCTTCTTTCATGACACAATCTTATACTTTTCTGAAGGCAACCGAATAAAAAAGACATAAGTATCAAATCATAGACATGTAAATATCAACGAGGATTCTCCCATAATTTTAATTTATACTGCAGTGCCAAGGGCGGGCATTAGAATAATCATTCAACATCGGCAAGAGTACCAACACCAGTATTTTAGGGAAGACGAAGCCTTGTCGACATCGCTGGAAAGCCAAGAGTACGAATCACCATTGTCGAGAACGTGACAGCTGGAAAACAATACCTCTTCTCAATAACCAACAAAAACCATCCAAGGCCGATCCAGCGAAGTAAGATCTAAACAAATCATAACTAATTTTTTTTAATCTTCCAACACCACCGTTGAAATCGAGAAGAAACTTCCGTTGAACGAAAGGCTAGAGAACACATATTGTAGACGATGTCATCTCCATCGACGTGGAAACCAAAAAGAAGCAGCAAAATCCTAATCTAATTTATTAAAAATACTATTTGTATCAAAGACTCAACTCATAGATCAGGTTCTCCGCTCCTCCCGGCACCGGCGAGGCCGACCGGAGGAGGGGAAACCTACTATGGAGTAAGAGGAGGGTGGGGGCGGCTAGGTTTTGGAAGAGAAAAGGAGGCGACGATCTTCCTAGTTGAATCCGTAGTTACTCTTGAAATTACTATGACTAGCCTAAAGAGCAGGTTAAAGTACTTCCTTCGATCCATATTAAATTAATTTAAATTTGTCTTAATATAAATATATTTAGCACTAAAATTTAACTAGATATATTTATATTTAGATGAATCTAAATGTGAGGGGCAGTAAAAAGCTGTCACCCGGTCCACACTGTGCGTACGCGCCGGAAGAATTCTCTCATATCTCGATTCCGTTGGCTGGCTCCAAAGTTGAAAGAGGCTCGAGGCCTCAAGCCCCCACTTGCAGAAAGGGCACACAACCGTCCTTCTCCTCGTTCTCCCCAGTCCCCTCTCTCCCTTGTTCTTCCTGCGCGTGTTGCCGGGCTCTCCTGGAGCTCTCTCCGCCGGCGATGCCGGTGTGAGGGAGCGAAGCGGGTAGTTAGGTTAGGTAGGTGTTTTGGCCTTATGCCGGTAGTGGGCTGCGTGCCCGTTGTGGAGTGCGGCGTCGGCGTCTTCTGCAGCCAGATCTGGCATCTCTTGGGGCTCCTCGTCGGTGCTTCTTCCATCCTTGGTGGATGGGCGACGGCGGCGGTGAGCTTCGCCTCCTCTAATAAAGCTGCTTTGGTTGTTGCGGGTCTTCATCGATGGCAAGTTTGGTGCCCCTCTCTGGCCGGCCGTGGTGGCGAGGGACCGGGTTGTTCTTGTCGTTCGAAGGTTGGTGCAACCTCGAGTTACTCATGGCGCAGTGAGCGGCGCCGGAGGTCTTCTTCTCTCCTCCGCTTCAGTGGATGAAGTCTGGGTGGCGAGGGGAAGTGTTGGAGGCTCGTTCAGATCGCTCTGTTGGTCTTCGCCGTCCGTCTTACGCTTCGCTTTCTCCGTTGGCGGCCGTGGTGGCGAGGGCCGAAGTAAATGGCGCAGATGTTGATGTTCGAAGATGGTTGAAGCCTTCGGTGCTTCTTCGCATTGGCTCTCTAGCAGTGATTCTCAGGGGCCTGCTTACGCCGAAGGGCGGCCGAGGGTCCAAACCTCCATTGGAGGCCCTGCTCGAAGCTTGAAGCCAGAGCTCGACGACTTGGCACTGACAAGTGGTTCGTCCCCGTCGCTGTCAAGAAGGCTGGCGGCTTGCTTCCTCTCCGGCTCGGAAGGCGTAACGAGCAAGAGACCACGACCTCGCCATGGCTGGAGGTCGCCGGAGACTGGTGGCGGAGGTCCCAGAGGACTTGATTGCTTTCTTTGTTTTAGTCCTAGGGGGCTTTTTGTAAGTGTTAGGCCCTTCTCCTTTTTGTCTAGCCTGGCTAGAGTTCTTAATGTCGAGGGCCTAACCGCAATTTGTACCTGCCACGTTGTTTAATTGCAGCTTCTCGGGTCCTTGGGACCTTTTACCGTTCAAAAAAAAAAGAAAGAGGCTCCAGCTGGTTTGGATGTCGGTCAAAACGGGTAGCTGTCGCTGGTCTCCACGCACACGCATCGGGACTGGAGCCTCGGCTCGTTTCGGCTGGCCGTTGGATTTTGACCGGCAGCGTGTTTCAGCAGACTACGATTTTGAAGAGGGACCTAGAGCTGCTTCTAGACGGACGTTGGTATGCTAGGGTCAAGCTAATGCGCATGGGTTTTCAAATATTTTTCTTCTAGCAGCCTAGATTTTCAAACACATACTTCTAAAGCTGGTCATAGTGCATACTAACTTACGCTAGTAACATGCATATGTTAATGCCTGTTTGTTTGGGCTGTGGCTGGCGTTGCAGCTGTGCAGGGAAAGCTGCTGTGCAGGAAAAGCTACTTTTCTGAGTTTAACTGTTTGGCAACTTGGCTGGCTATCTGGCTGTGTGCTAAGGAATTGTCTGTAATGCCCCTGTAATTAATATAACACGTAAACTTCACTATTGAAGTACATAAACGCATATGTTTATATTACATACCATATGTCACATATTGCTTTGTCCAAAATACATATCCAACCAATAAACAAATAAAGATAGTCGCGTAATGAATATAGATACATCCACACCGATCAAACTGATCATCTTCTTCTAGCATTGTACAATGCAGTAGCGATGCGATCACGCGTTGAGTTCATGTCTACCATGTGTAGTCCACTTGGAGCAGTATCACCGACTGATGTTACTGATTGCCTTTGGACCTTAGGAAGGTAGTCCTCATCTGCATCACATCGATCAAACTGCTTGTCGCGTAAGTTGGAGTCTCTAATAAAATTATGAAGTGCTATGCAAGCAAGAATAATTCTTTTCTGAATAACCAGACCGTAAGAAGGAATATACTTTAATATGCGCCACTTGTTTTTCAAGATACCGAAGACACGCTCGATAGCATTCCGGAGCGATGAGTGTAGATAGTTAAAAATCTCTTCCCTATTTGTTGGTCTCCCTTCTCGACAAAAATCCGGTATGTGATATGTCTTCTGCTTGTAAGGAGCTAAGAATCAATAAGGTAATGTGTATCTGCACATGAACGAAAAAAAATCAAACATCAACAACAATGCATTTGTAACTATGTATGTACCATGTAGACAAAGATATAGAATATTACCACCAGGAGTGGTCGGAAACTCTATTGGATACTTCTCAATGGAGCGTTGTAGAATGCGTGTATCATGCGCCGAACCAGGCCATCCAGCAACAACAAAGGTGAATCTCAAATCGAAGTCACATATCGCTAGAATATTCTGTGATGTGTAACCATGCCTTCCTGTATGGTTAACCACCTCTTCTGCAGGTACTTCAACTGGAATATGCGAGCCATCTATGGCGCTAATGGCATCTTTGAAATGAGGCCAGAAGTGTGCATCTTGAAGTCTTGGATGCACATCCTTGAACTCTCGATCTACTGGCTTTATGTTATCCTTACCCAACTTGTACAAGCAATCCAAAACCATGTGAAACTTCCTATGAATGGTTTCAGTTGAACGACAAAAATGGTTCTCAACTTGGCTAAATGACTGTGGTCCTCCAACCATCCATAGAAACATAGCTAGGCATTTAACAGATGACATGTCTCTAGTTGACTTCAACCCATAGCTTGAAACTAGAAGATCGTGCAATGCATGAAACACATCAGGATACATTCTAAACATTTTGTAGCATCTTTTCAAGTTGTTCATTCACCCATTCAAGACCAGTTTGTTCCGGAACCCTCCTAGGTTCTTTATTCAAGTACTTTTGACTATAGAGATTACCATAATATCCCAAGATGGCAAGGTCATGCACCATTCCGAGCAACTGCAGTGTTTTTTCTAGTTCATAGTTACGATCATCACCACCACCATCCATCTACAAAATAATTAGAACATTTCAAAATCAGCAAATGCTTCACAAAATAATTACTAGACATGCAACAATCAGCAAATGCTTCACAAAATAATGACTAGACATGCAACGATCATCAGATGTTTCACACAACAATCAGCAAATGTTTTACAATGATCATAAATAGTCTCGACAAAAATAGAGAAAGAATAATAACAAGTAGTCTCCAACGGATACATAGTAGCCACAAGTTCTATAATGACAACAAAGCAATTATACATCTACTTGTTCATCTCATCATGTGTCCTCTGGAGCCAATCGAGCCTCTCCGCAGTTTTTGCAAATGCTACGAACACCTCTCTATGATCCCTGTTCATAGCTAGCTTGCCAGCAGTGTACATGATAGGAGTTCCTTCACTCACTCCACAATCTCGAACCATTCCTAAAAACTCTTTCATAGTTGGGACCTGATCATCCTTACTGCTAGAACTTCCTTCAGTGTGCCTTGATACAATTGTGTTCAGTGCATTGTTGTAAGCCGAGAAAAAATCCGAGCCCACATGCTTGCGTTTCCCAGTTCCCATTTCATTCTCTACATGCTTGCATTTCGCTATTGCATTGTTGGAAGGAGAGGTATCATCATCAAGCATTATTGGAGCCTCATTGCCATTTCCTTCTTCCTGACCTGCAATGGCAGTCGATTGTCCTGTGACATGTGCCTTACTAAACATAACATCCTGTTGTTCCAAGTTGGGAGGTGGCAAATTCCTAAATTTTGCATGGTCAGGATGAATCTTTAAATAAGAACATAATAGAGAGATCAGTCCGATGATCATAATAACAAATACAAAGGAAAGACGAGTATAAAAGATAGTAACTTACAGCTATGTGATTCTTCCACCAATCATCATCTGCATCCATAGTTTTTGTTATAGGATCCCAACCAAGCCCGGTCGCATTTTGCAGTTCCATCCACCCCGTGTAATCCTTCTTTAAAGAATCCCATTTGTTCTTGAATTTTTTTTGCGTTAATCTTTCCCCTGTTTTTTCGGCAAATTTGTCTCCAAGATTTTTGTACCCCTTTCTACTCAAGCAACCCCCATCCCTATTGTTGCCGTTCACTTCCTCCATACAAATGTCACAGAAAACTATAGTATGGTATGGATCCCAAACCATCTTCGACATTTCAGCAAGACCAACACGTAGCAATACTATAACAAGCAACATAATTTCAGCAAGACCAACACATTATTAGCAGCAAATAACCTCACATTACTAGCAGCAAACATCATCAAATTGTACATCAGTACCACAAATGACATCAAATTTTCATGCAGCACCACATCAAGATATACATGTATAAAATTATATGGCAGTACAACATCAAACAATACCAAATTTCATACCACAGATTAGAAGTACCGCATCCGAAATCAATAAAAATTTGCTAGAACTATGGCATCTCACATCAAAACAGTGGCCTCACCTTGGACTGGAACTGCCAGGGCGAGAGAAGGCGTCTTGGCGGCGGGCAGCAGGTCCGGCGGCGGCGAGTACCAGGTCCGGCGGCGGTTGCAGGGCACGGGAGGTCCGGCGGCGAGCAGGGGAGGTCCGGTGGCGAGCTGCAGGGCACGGGAGGTCCGAGGCGAGCAGGGGAGGTTTGGCGGCGAGCAGGACACCCTGGACGGGAACGTGGAGGACTGACGCGAGCAGGGGAGGTCCGGCGGCCGGGAGGTGGGCTGGCGGCGGCGTTGACGGGGAATAGGGCGGCGGGGAGGGAGTCGCTGGAGGGGAGTACGGCGGCGCTCGCGGGGAGTAGGGCGGCGCTGGAGGGGAGTCGCTGGCGGGGAGTAGGGCGTTGGAGGGGCGGCGCTGGAGGGGAGTAGGGCGCTGGAGGGGCGGCGCTAGAGGGGAGTGGGCTGGCGGCGGCGCTGCCTGCAACTTCTCGCTCGGGAGGAGAACCCTATCGCGGGGCAGGGTCGAGCAGGTTTTTTTACTAGGTTGGGATGTTTATCGGTGGCATATGCTGTAAATATCGCTCCAAACTAGAAAACGGTTCGCTGGCCTTTGCGGGAAGCACCTAGCGACGTGCTTTGGCCGCGATGCCTATTTTGTGAAGTACTTTGTCAAAAAACTGACCCACAGCTGGCCGTTTGTTTCGTTTTTCTGCCTTTTTCCAGTGGAAAAGTGGTGAAAAGCCCAAACAAATAGGCCCTTACTAGTCTAAGTTATTACCTTCGTAGTGGAAGTATCTTAATGTAGTAACATAGAGTATTGTTTTGGAGACTCATTTGTATTGAGAAGTGTGATGTGATGATAACATATTATGTAACTCTATTTATCTCTCTCTTTATTAATTGCTTGCCACATCATCATTTTAGTCTATGTGGCATCTATGTTACTACTCATGTTACCCCCACTATGAGCAGCCTAACTTCAAGGCTGATGTCTTCGTTTGTGTCCAAAAAAATTCCTATTCAAAAAGTCTTTGAAATGTTATTCTCTCGGTTTGATTCCAAGAACTAAGACCATCTCCACTCGGTTTCCTAGGACGCCGATCTTAGGGCGATTTTTTGGTTCAGAAACCGAAAATCGGCACGGTCGAGTTCACAGGACCCCGGTATTGTCGGATTTGGGCCAACTTTGGTCTGGACTTTTCAGGCCATTCCCGGGTTGCTGGGAACGCCCTGGGAACACCGAACAAAACGAATTCGGCGAAAAAAATAGACGGCGAGTGGACCCGCCCAGTCAGCGACAGAAGTCGAGTCGTCGTCATCCTTCCTCCTCGGAACCCCGCGGAGGACCGCAGGACATTAACTGCCTATCGCTTTGGCCACACGTCGTCGTAATGCCGTGCCACCGCCGCCTCCTCAGCTCCCGTGACGGACCGATAGGCAATAACTTTCCGACGTATCCCCTTTTCCCGGCCTCACCGCTACACCCCTCCCGCCTTTGCCGCCCGCCTCGGCCTATAAAAGCCGTACACCTCGCCGGATCTTTTCACACTCTCTCACAGCTCCCCAGCTCTCTCAACTCCGGTGAACCCTAAACTCCGGCGAACTCCCCGCACTTCCCCCACTTCCCCATGGCCGAGCGGTTCCCCGGCGACCTCGCAGCGGCGAACCCCAAACTCTAGCGACCAGGGAGCGCCGCTTGTCGTCCTCGACGACGAGGAGGCCGACCCCTCCTACCATCCCTTGAGGAGCGGCGACGATGGCCAGGGCAGCTCCCGCCCGTCGCAGCCGCCGAGCGACGACGACAACGATGGCAAAGCCGACCCCGGCTACACCTGCTTCTACAGTAACCTCGGCATATAGAAGCGGCGTCGGCATTGGCATCAGCGTCGGCGGCTTTTTTATGTTTTTTTAGTTATTCTTAGCCTAAATCTATTTTAAATTCAGGTGTTCGCCCGAATTCTATGTAATATATATGTATTCACCCTTAATTAATAAAACCACATATATTCATCCAAGTTTATCAAAATTTGTTGAATTTTAACCAAATGCGAAAACTCGGCCTAGAAACACAAGTGGAAAACTCGTTCCTAGACAAAAAACGAGTTTCGTCCGGTCTAAAATAGATTCAGATTTCTGTCTGGAAACAGCCAACAAGGATGCTCTAAAAGCATAAAAAACATAACACCAAAAAGTTTTTTTTGAGGGTATAACACCACAAAGTCATCTCGAGTCAAATCTTGTGGGTTCTAAAGAAGATGAGGTTGACAAGAACAAAAGGCAAACCGAATCGGTACAAGTGTTGCAGAGGAGAGAGAGGCGACGGTAAAACCCATATGAAAATTCGTCCTTCTCGCTCACGATGACGACGTTGCTGGTCTGTTCTTCTTTGTTTATGTTGCTTTTTTTTAAAAGGGCGAGGATGCTGGGCACCCAATATCCATTTCAGCTTAGACTTAAAAACATCGTACATTCATGATTACAACTTCAGGAACCTGCAGATTTTGCTTTACTGCCAGGACTGGACACTTTAAGCTTAAATGACAAGTGTTCCTGCAAGAACTAGTCGGCTCAGACCCTGAGGATCTTTTTGCCTGATGTGCGCAACAGTGGACTACTCCATTGATTGATCTGCTTACATGGTATATCTTGGCTCCTAGAGGCTTCATTAGATTCTGGCGGTGGATGGCTTGCCTTCTTATCTCCCAAAGCATATCCTGGTTCCTCCCTCCTGCATCTTCTATTGCTTTTGCTAGGTTGATTGAGTCAGTGAAAAAAATTGGATCTTGTAATTTTAGTTGTTGTGCTAGCTTTGCTGCAATCAATAAAGCAGTAGCTTCAGCCTCAATGGCTGAGTTAGAGTGAGCCATCTTAGCCATGATGAAGACATCAGTTTGGGCTGCTGCATTTTGTTCCTTGTAGTGCAGATAAACTCCCAGCACTGATGTGGCGTCTGCAGCAGATCTTCCAACCTTTCTTGCGGTATCTGTGTACAGTTTTGGTCCTGCGAGAAAGAAATCAGAGGAAACAGTTTCTCCTTGGGGCGTTGTGATCAATTCTGAGCGGGACGTGGTATTTGTAGGCTGATTGATAGTTTGCATCTCCTTCTGAGGCATCATATCCTGATTTTTAAGAAGAGCAGACATACGAATAGCAGGCTGGTGTGGCCAGCTTTCCTTTTGATTAAACAGTTTTTCATTCCTGCATTTCTAGAGGCACCAGAGGAAAGTAGAGATGTTTACAATATTAATATGTGGACTACTGATTTTTGCAAGATTTGTTATTGCGTCTGTTAAACTTGTGACATTTGCAGTCAGGATATCAGAGTGAATGCCCCGAGGCGAGTTAAACCAAGCAGCTCTTGCAAAGGTGCATCTAAAGAAAAGGTGCAAATCATCTTCTAACAAACTACACCCGCAACATGCTGCATTAATATGGGTAGAGTTTATGTTGCTTTTTAAGTATCTTCTTTAGACTGGTCATGTGGCGAGTAAATCTTGAAGGCAGAATAATACTGTTCTCTACGTCCTATCCCTGCTCCGCTGACGGAGGATTTATAAGAACCGGTCGCTGCGTGTTTGTTGGTATAGTCTATCAGTCTCGTCTGATTACTCCTCTGATGTGCTGGTACTTTGCATGACGACTTTCGATCTATGTACGACAACAAACTCAACAAGCTTTATCCAGCTCCGCTGATGGAAGGGCGAGGGCGGCAGCGCGTCTTGCCTACACTAATGTCGGTAGTCGTCTATAGATTGTTCAAAGACTTATTTATAATTTTTTTATTGCTTTTGGACTTCTTTTACTGCTAATGATGATTATTAATAGATAGAAATAATTTTTGCAAGAACAAAATATAACTTGCGGGTTCCACGTGTTTGTACCAAATTTTACAGATCTTTTTCAAGAGCTTCAGAGTGTAGAAAATTTTCTGTGAAATATGCCGCAAAGACATCACTTCTACAAATCAAACCACCAACACAGAAAAAATCGTGTGATTTTTCATGCTCCCAAGCTTATGAAAATCCTTTGAATCAAGAGGCCATTAAAATTAAAGTTTGTCTCACGAATTGTTGTACAAAATGCACTTTTGCAAGCTGTGAGGAACAAAGGTTACCAAAGTTTAGCCTCTCTTTCTTGTTCTTTCCATAGGCTATGATTTTTTTTCCTTGAAATTTTGTGGGCTTTTTAGTGTATTTCCATAAATACATGTCATATTTTAATTTTTACATCATATTTTTATAAATTGAAAAATAAAGCTTGTTGCGGTAATGGAAATATTTCATTAATAACAAAGATTACATTCATGGCTCAATGCTTTGAGATATTGTTAGTACCATGCAATCTTTAAATCTACACATACACTAGTGCTCTTTGTAACCAAGCTAAACTATCGGTTACCCTATTACTGTTCCTTCGGTACCGTGTGCATATTGTGACCTATCTACCGTGATTGTCATGGATGCATCCTACATTAGCAGAATCGACTACAGTATAATTGGTAAGTGAACCCATTCAGCCGCGAGCGTTAACACCCTCAGAGCAACTAAAAGCTTTAGGCTCCATTTGGCTACCTGGCTTTTGTCAAACCAAAGTATTCTATAACCATAGTATATCAACGCCTGAGCAAGCAATATTATAGTTTCCATAAAACCAAAGTATTTAAAAAAAAGATGTCCAGACCTCTTTCCTCATTGTGCAAAAAATCCCCAGTTTAGGGAATACTACGGTCTTAAAACTTTGGTATTTGACTATGGCCAGACGGTTCTAAAATTTTGAAAACTACAGTCTTTTTACATACTACGATATCTTCCAGATACAGAGATAAAACAGGACATTAACCTCAACTGAAAAAAAAGCTTTAACCTATCCTAATTCTGGTAGTACCAAATTTTCAGAATCAACGAAGTTACGATGTCATAGCAAACTTTTAGGCAACCCTAAACACAACCCTGACAAGATTTGGAATCAATGAAGTCACATTCCATCGCTCTCCACAAAAAGAAATGATATCTCTACTCCTTTTGTCCAGAAATAATTGACTTGGTTTTGTTAAGATTTGACAAAACCAATTCAATTATTTTTGGACAGAGGAAGTATAATTTTTGGTTGCACGCAAAATTTTACACAAGGCTCTCCAGACGACAGCAGACATGCAGTTACGCGAATGCAAAGTATTAGGGCATGTGCAGCGTTGGTCAAACACCGAGTCTAAAAGGTGCTAGACGTAGGACTAAACGCCGGTAGCTAAGGTAAAAACGGCTAGACGCCCATCTAGTTCTAGACTCAAGTTCTAGTGTAGCGTTGACATCTACACTCGTATAGATTCACCTAGGTGCTAGGTCACAAGGACCAGCGGGGTAAGGCTTGATACAATAAAAAAAATTAACAATACGTTTCAGAAGTACTGTAATAGTAGCTAAGAATTGATACACGCTGCAGCATTTCGGTGATTTTTAGACTCATGTCTAAATTTTTTCTTAGACTCAATCAACGCTGTACATGCTGAGACATGTGGATGTGGTCCGGGTTATTGTATTGTATGGGATCATCATCACGTTCTCGACTCTGGTCGGCGTGAAATCCTTTCCAGATGTAGCGCAGCAAGGCAGCAAGATTCGTATCTTTGTGGAAGATCCCGCGGTGCGGGTCTACTCCGACAGTAATAGCTGGACAAGAAAGGGACAACACAATGTGTAATTGTTGTGAGACGACACGTGTCGATTGATACGGCGAATAAGCTCATCGTCATATCGAGCGACCACGCCGACGAATTCATCAGCCGGCGCCGATCCATCTGGGAGCGTGTCTGAATTTGTCCGCGGGATATGCACGGTGCTCAATAAGACGATCTATCGGAGTATCGTGTTCGGCTCCACATATCCATACATTTAATTTGGGCTCGGTTGCGTCAGTCCGAACACGCGGACAGCGCAAGATGTTCTGCATGTTGGCCATCCGGGACCATATGTGAGAAAGACATTAGTACTTCTTTTCATTAGATTAAGCCCTGACAGTTACAAAAAAGCCATTCAAACAAATTAGGGGATGCTAGTGCTACGGCTTCGGCTACTGCTGGAGGAGGACAACGCGACAGCGCAGCGGCTACTAGTCGCCATTGCCACGGCCACCGTTGTCGCGGCCGTCGGCCCCGTCGATCGACGCCCTAGCGGCCCAGATGGCTCGCTGCTGGACGCGTTCGCGGAGACGGTCGCGAGCCGCCGCATTGCCCTCCGCCTTCAACCGGTCCTCCGCCGCCCGGTTCGCTAGGGCCTTGTCCATCTCGGCGGTCCGGTGGTCCCTCGCCTCCTGTTGGGCGAGCAACTCCGCCGGAGAAGGAGCCGGAGCTGGAGCCGAGATCGGAGCACGAGGACGGCGATCGGCGCCTCCAGCTGGTCCACATCATCTCTCTCCTCGTCGTCGTCCACTGCCTCCTCCGTGTCGTCGACGTCAATGAGACCCCACGCCACACGCTCTTCCTCCGCCGCCGAGTCGGCGACGTGCTCTTCCGCGTCGCTACGCGCTTTGGCGGCGTGGTGGAGCTCGCGGATGGCGACCTTGGCGACCTCCTTGGCCACCTCCTCCAGCGTGGTCATGGCCGCCTCGTGGCGGATCTCGCGAAGAGACGCTGATGCGGCCTCCAAGGCCACCACCTCCACCGCCTCCTTGGCGGCGATGTGGTGTATGTCGGTCACCGCCAATTGGGCAGCCATCGTTGCCGCCGCCTCCACCACCCGCTGCAGCGCACACTTGACGATCTCGCCTTCTAACTTCTCGAAGGCTAGCACTTGCGCCTCGCCCATGCGCCGAGCCAGCACCGTGGCCTCGAGGTGGACCTCGTCGACCTCCATGTACGGGTAGAGGGTGCGACACATCTCCCGGATCTTGGACCATGTGGCGATCTTGCGGCGAGGCATGGCTACTGGCGGCTGGAGCTTTTTGGCTGCTGGTTTTCTCTTGCTTTGTGGCTTATTGTCTCCGCTGCGCCGGCGATCGTCTTTTATAGACCACGGCGGAGGCAGGAAACGGCGTCGGATGCGCGGAAAGTTTTCTCGCCGCCGGAAGCGAGGCGCGCACGGAAAAAGATGATAGGAAACGCCGGCCGCACGGGAAGCCGCCGGCGCTGACAGCCGACGTCGCATTGCCATTAACGTCCCATCGCGAGTGTCATCCGGTGACAGCGGGAGGAACACGGACATATAGGTCGGGCCGCTAGGCGCAGTCGGCCAGACCACGGCTCCAAATCGACCGCGAGCCAACCCAAACGGATAGAAACGGGTCGTTTGGGGTGACTAGATGGATCGGCCCGATGGAGATGCCGCTCAACTCAGAAAACAAATATTCCTCAGAAATTAAGTCCATCTTTCTATATTCCTCGAATCAGGCTTTCGCCCCGCTATATTAATATTGCAAACCACCAATACAAACGAGTCCACAGCTGGGGCAAACAACACAAAGCAAGCCCAAAGGAAAGAAAGAAAAGAGAAAGAGAAAACAATGCCGACGACGGCGGCTCGACGAAAACGACGATAACGCGCAACCGCTGCACCCACTGGATGATGACCACCACGCCTCGACTCGACGCTACTGCAAGCAACACCTCCAAGAAGGACCACGACGATTACGACGCTGTTGCCCGGACTAGTCCTAGGGTTTCTCCCGGTACGCTGCAGAGGTAGGAAAAGGGAACACCCGACGTCCTTCAGGAAGGATGGTGGCACCTGCAGGCGTCACCGCGTCGGGGCCGGCAAGGCCAACATGGATTTCGCCTGACCCCAAAACCCCAACCCTAGGCAATCTGGAGCACACCACCAACCACACTGCCCACCAACATGTGCCACCACGGTCTTGCCATCATCATCGTCGTCGCACCACGACACCGGCTGCGAGGTCAGTCGGACCGAAAGGGAGCAACCGAGGGGAAGGGTCGGTGGTACCACCACCATGCGGGAGGGAGCAACCTCCACCGCAAAAAAGGTAACCTGCCGGACGTCACGGACAAAGCACACCAAGCCACAAGCAACCGGAGGGTGCCGACCGGACGCAGCCGCGAGGACACACCGGGCCGAGGAGGCCCGGCCGAGCCCTGAATGAGCTCGTAAAGTCCTTGCCGCCACGTTGCTTCACGTAGGGCTCCGCCGCCGCTACCCTCGAGTAAGCCATAGATCTGGCCGGGCCAGAAGGGCCCGTGAAGCTCCACCGCCGCGCTGCAGAAAGCATGGTATCAACACCGCCAACCCTGTCCCAAGGCGCTCCTCAGTCGGCCGGAGACACCATTGCTCGAACCAGTCCACTCAGACCCAGATCGGGCCCAGAATCGCCGGCCACTGCAGGTGCTCACTGCCAAGGGCAGCACCCCGCCGCCATGACGCCCAGGTCCAATGGACCGCTGTAGGCCGAGCAGCA
Organism: Avena longiglumis; assembly: GCA_030063025.1. Classification (NCBI taxonomy): domain Eukaryota; kingdom Viridiplantae; phylum Streptophyta; class Magnoliopsida; order Poales; family Poaceae; genus Avena; species Avena longiglumis. The sequence continues at coordinate 440,147,895 of CP125973.1, read as the reverse complement.
CCGCCACCGCCCCCGGTAGTGGCGCTCGCGCGCGGGGAGAAGAGCCGCCACCGCCGCCGGCCCACCACGAGCGTAGGGGCCGGGAGGAGCGGGAGTCGCGAGTCTGGGCATCTTTCTATATTGCCCTTGCCCTCTTGAGGATCTCGTTGGTCTACACTCTCAGCCAAATTCATGATTATCTCAGTCCACACTTCATACCTCACAAAAACACGTAGTACAATATTATGATTCACACGACTTGCAGGCATCCAGAAATGCTTAGGAACAGTGCATCGAGAGCAAGTATCCAGGATAAGGCTAGTCTCTTTCAGATGATCTAGGCACATAATTAGAGATCGTCAAAAGGGAGAAAAAGAAAGATGCCCGGTGGATTGATGTGAAAATTTCAAACGTCCAAGCCAAACTAACGCTGCTCTGGCGGTAACCTCGAGGCTACACTCACAAGAACGTCCTTCAGTTCCAGGCTTTTCTATCCATGTACTCCTCATTAGCCTTTCGTATGGTTATGGTTGTTGTAATGGTGGAGTCACTGTTTCCTCGTGAGACGATTTAGAGCTCGTCGTGGCCGGAAAGATCTGAAGACACGGCGTCCAGTTTCTTTTGCAGCTCCTGTTATATAAACCCCAAATCTTCATTAGCTCAGAATCTCAATGCAAAGAAAGGAAAGACATTCGTTATCGGGAGAGAAAGAACCTTCAGCTTCTCTTCAACGCATAGTGCAGGAGTTGACAATACAGCGACATACCTGAACATAGAAAATGGACACAGTACATACAAGATGGCATAATGTGCATTTGGTAAAAGATTGCAAGGTGTATCATGAATAATCCACATACTCGCATCGGCTGGGCTCATCCACACCGTTAAGCTCGTTGCTCAGCCCACATCTAAGCCTAACCTGCACACAAGTTAAGCCACAGCTATACTTTAAGACCTGCAGACACAAAGAACTATGCACAAGTAGAATGCATCCCTCAACAACAGGGAGGAGTACCTTTAGGCTTCGGTCAGGGCCATTCCAGCATTTGTCTCCGCTTGAGAAGTGCATTATCCTGTAGGATTCTTCAAATTTGTCCCAGCGCCTGAACCCACAAATTTTAATTTTCCGATACAAGAATAATTTTGCAAAACGTTATTTAAGAATAATTTTCTTAAATAACACTTGCAGTATAACTCAGTGTTTGTGCATATTGAGCATGAATGTGAGAATGTCTACAACATATCACCATGATGTGGACGAAACTATCTGAAGTTATGTTACTTACATATATGAAGTTTCATCAAAGGATTACATTTGGGATAACCAAAAAAAAAAGAATCTGAAAGGTGTGAGAAACATACCCTAGGTTAGTGGAACTGTGTCCTTCAACCTGTGAAGCTTTCTTGTATGGACAGACCTTGTAAACGTACCTGTAATATGGATCACAATTCACGAATGAGTTAAATTAAACTAAATATAATATGAATGGAAATGTTCGAAATATCATGTGTGATTGGATGCCCAAAATATACATACTTGCCCTCCTTCCCGTCAAAGCACTGGTCATAAAAGTAATAGAACTCCTTCTCCTTGCCTAACAAGAATGGACTTTTTCGATTAATTACAGTTTTTCCAGAAATTTACTCAGGTAACGTAACAAGACTCCAGATGAAGTCAGTATCTAGAGTAGCAAGTAACTTGTAATACAGGCAATATATAATGTTCTACAGAAATGAGGCCTCAAATAGTGATGGTACCAAAAATCAAAATGCAAATTTTGTTAATAAACTTGGCTAAGCAAAAACCCAGAAAAGATATTTGATAGTAAGATAGAAATGCCTATTTTTAATTTGTATATGGTTGGAATACACTATCTTGTAAATGACTATCTAAGTTATTCTTTAGTCATTGTAAAGTCACTAAATGCTTCAGTCTAGGCAAAAATCATGCTGATAGGTTACTGTTTATTACGAACCGTGTTAGCACAATTTTTATTAATCCTAACAATAAGAAGAAAACACTTAATTGGATGATGTGAGAAGTATTTTCAACAATGGCAAGCACAAGAACACAGAAAACATCCCTAACAAAATTAGTAGCTAAGTATATGTAGAACTGAGGGGTGCACTTAACCACCGAGGGAACAAAGTTTTCAACTTACCGAAGTCTTGCTTTAGCTTATCTGTCAGAGATGTTATCCTAGACTGAATGTTGGACAGCTTTGAGCTGGCATCATCATACTCCTTCCGAACTTGAGAAGCCTCTAAAATCAAAGATGCGTAAGTTTTACAACATCCTCACATAATTCATAAAGGATCAACAAACTTAGTATGTACGACTGACCTGACAAATCAACAGGGGTCTTGAAAAAGTTGAATTTTTGTAAAACATTTTGTACAGTTTGCTGAATCTTGTCTAACCATGATGCTTGTCCCGAGGTACTTAAATCTGAAGGAACAAATCAAATAAATATAATCAATAATCAACAATCATATACGATAGAACATGAATACTTGTCAAGTCATACGAATATAATACCTGAATGGTAATTGCTTTTTTGGTCGTCATCAGATTTATAAGACCCATCAGGTTCTTCATGATTATCAACATATTCATCATCTGACACATTAGATAACTCCTCATCATCGTATTTGTGCCTATCATCCTCAACTTCTGAATGATACCCAGCATAATTCTCTTCTGCGGGTTCTGGTATATCATGCTCATCTTCAAGTGCTGCATCTGCAGGTTCTGGTATATCCAGCTCATCATCATCATGGCCCTTCTTATCGTTTTTGCCAACATCATTATCGATTTTGCCAACATCATCTACATTTTCTCCAGTCCAGCGAGAAGCTACCAGACGACCCAATTCCTCCTTTGATAAACCTTCAGAGTTGACAGAAGTAGGGTCCTGCAGAATATACAGAATGACTCATAACCTGAGATGCAAATGCATTCCCAAGAAACCGACAGAAATTGATACGAGTATTGTTTTGGGTGTCCTAATAGTATAAGTCAAAGCAACAGTATCTCCAAAAAGTTGTCTGCTCTTAACCAAGTATAATTGGACATAAGGACAATAACAATGTGAAAAGACAAGCCTGGCGGATATAGCTTATCAGTTATGGGACATCACAAATGTAGACAGCACATTGTGGAGCTTATCGACTGTACTTGGATACAAAAAGGATGGTATGTAGATTGTCATGACGTTCTCAGAAACTACATTCCAAAACATAGATTACAAAAATTACCACTAAGTAGATGCATTTGACCCATCTCCTGTCATATGGTTTCCTTTTTTTACGGGGACCGGCATATGGTTTCTAAGATAGCTGTGGTACCACTAAGTACATAAGATGATTGTGAGTGATACCACTGAGAGGATGGCCAGGTGGCTGGTTAGGGAAGAGGGGAGCTATAGATGAGATCGAATAACTTTGGTTGATTCTTGCTGGATTAAGATAGCTCTGGAAACCCCTTTATGTAGCAAAAATAAACTAAATCATATACCTAACAAATAGTAAATAATCTGTAACTCCCTAAAAATATGATCCATGCCCTTATTTGGTTGCATGCTAGGGCCAACTGACGGTAGCTCTGCGCTCAGCCCCAGACGCATGTCCGCCCACATGGCTTGTTCATGTGCAGTCCATATGGCGAGCCACGCGTAGCATTATGCGCATAATTGGGTTTAACTCGCAATAACTAATTAGCTTTTGGCCAACCTGATGTACATGCTGAGAGCACATAAAGGGCAAAAAGTTAAACATGTTTGGAGAGAAAATGTAAGCATATTGTTCTACGAGTCATAAGGGGGAGAATAAGCAGTTGCCTATTTATATGGGTTTAATCTTTGGAAGGGAGAAGATAACCAGATAAATCTGTATAATGCTATCAAATTGGAAAGAAAAATATTAAACAAGTTCAGTGGTACAAGTTAGCTGCAAAGCAATTATTACACCACCTGCTCTTTTGTAGGTACTTCAGATGTCTCAGGTGGTGCATCATCTCCAGCTCCAGCTGTAATGTCATGCTGACACAGAAACACAGTGTATATATCTAAATAGATAATTCTGATAACTGAGGCAAATAAAATTTTGATCTTGGGCTACCAAAGCTAAGTTATACCTCTTCAGCAGATGTCTTGCTTTCTGGTGAGTGATTGTCATGGTCCGTGACATGTCCATCATGATGTTCAGATACCTATGTTAAACAGAAGCAACGTAATAAACTATTTTAAATATCTTACTACAGTAACAAGGTGTGCAATAAGTGCCTATTTCTTGTATGGTAGGAGTGAGGACTAAACAAAATTTCGAATATAAACTGCTAAGGTAATTATAATCAGTTTTGTTTTACAAGGACTTCATTATGCGCTGGCAATGGTCATCATTTCTATATACTTCAGTCATATGAACTTTCTTAGTTAATCGTGGTTGTTGTCATTAAGGTGTCACTTAGGTTTCGCCTAAGCAAAGTAGCCGCGGAGGCATCAAGGGACTCCAAGTTATCATAGGCTCGTAGCAGCAGTTCAGCTTGCCTTTGTCGAGGTGTGTTTCCTGCCCCCTTCCCAGCTACCTATATGTTTCTTCTAGTTCACCTCACTGTTTTTTCCTGCTATATTGAAGCCTTGAGGAGTTGATATTGTCATCTTGAGCAAGCAAGAAAGAAGAGACAGAAGAATCAATAAATTCTGGGAAGGGGGCCAGTCTGGTGGATCTGTCAGCTAGGTTGATAGTGATTACTCATTCAATAAAGGGGAGGGTCAGGGAGGTAGCATTACCTAAATTTGCTGCCATACAAAGAAGGATACTAGTATCTAGTATCATATCCCTTGCAACATGCATAGGGCACTAAGGCACTGCGGTGGTGGTCAGGTACCTAGCCTCGCCCTATCGCCGTGATACCCTTGACCATGATACAAAAATAGTTCTTTACAGCTTTATGTGAAGGAGGTCAGTCAGGTGGATCTGTTAGGGAGGTTGATAGTGATTATTCAAATTTGCTTCCATACAAATGCTGATGCTAGTATCTACAATTGCATCGACTTGCTGATGCTAGTATCACAGTGGTCAGGTACATCATCCTCCCTTAGCTGTTATAACCTTGACGACGATGCAAAATTATTTCTTGATAGCTTTAGTGGAATCTTCAGTCTCCAGGGTTCATGGAGAGTCTTCTTGATGTGTGCATGCTTGTGGAATTTGCGACTATGGAAGTTAACAGGTAGGTTTTTAGAGGTTAACAATTCAGTTCATATAGCCCCAAACCCTAAAACTAAACAAACCATTTAAGGCCTTATTTTGTAAAGGAAAAACTGAATGATCAAAGAAATATGAAACTACAGAAAACATTTATTTCATACTTGCTTGATTACTTGTGTGAATGATATAAGAATATGCAATTAGATCATCTGATTGATGGCAGTTCTCTCCCAATTATACTAATTAAGTTCAAAGCTATACTCATATCAAGTAGAGTCAATTTCTGATATTATGGATGATGGTGAGTTCTTCAAACTGAGGATGACAGTAACCAACATGGAATGTGGTCAGGAGGTAAACCAATATACAGAAAGAAATGCCAACCTTGCTTTCACCTTCTTGAGCATTCTCATTAGTGTCCTGAGAATCTGCTTCCTGAGAGAAATCAGGCGCTTTTTTTCCCTCAGAAGCTTGCTTTTCAGCTTCTTCTTTGATTCTCTTTTCTTCCTTCTCTTTTATTAGGCGCTCCTCTTCCTCTGCCTTCTCTATTAATCTCTTTTGCTCTGCATAGTGGACAGTCTTGCGTTAACATAAAAACTACCCACTGCAGTTAACATCTTCAAGAATATTTGCTCAATATATCCCTCTTTAGAGAAGGACCGTAGCCGAGGCACTCACCTTTGAGCTTGTCAACAAGCCCTTGGAGTATCTTCTCTTCGCCCTTCAGTTTTGTTAACTCTGCTTCGTCTTTAGCAAGTGCCACTTTAGCCTTTTCAACTTCCTGATTCCGAATAACGACACCACTTTTATATGTAGCTACTTTCTTCTTCAGTTTCTCCCTGGCAGCCTTGCCAGCTTCCCAGCACGTATTCTTACAAGTGCCGTTGCTACCATATTCATCGCTCCCATCGCAACAATCTACCAGAAAATGAGGAACAAGAAGAGGGAGTTAGAATAATGTTGCAGGATTTCTAACAATCACAGCGGTCACTGGAACAGGAGGTCCAGCCAGTTTCTCTGACTATAGTCTTGTTTCATACCATGTATCTTTAATTTTAGAAAAATCAAGCAATAAAACAAAGAGAAACAATCCATCAGTTATTAGCCTCTTACCGCAAATACCATCATTCACTCGCGACGAGAAGATGGTGATTGGAGAATGGCCGGCGTTCTGGCAGTAGAATTTCCCCTCTGGGCACGCAGATGTCCCTGCAAAGGTGGAAGAAAACATGATACGATTAACTGCTCGGGCACAGCGCATTCCAACATTGGCGCAAATTCATTAGCCTGACTGAGAAATATCCCAACTTTCACATATCTAAGGCGCCTATTGGATTCCCAAGACCTCCCCAGTTCAAAACTAACCCCGGACAGGACATGGACCTAAGACTCTATAGCAATCTCAGAGCAATCACGCCACATTAAAAAAAAACACTTTTAAGCAAAAAGAAGGCGGGGTACCTGGCTCGTCGGTGCCGTCGGGGCAGTCGCAGAAGTCGTCGTTGAGCTGATCCCTGGTGAATTTGCCCGATCCGTCCCTGCACTTGATCAAGCCGCCCCTGTAGTACGCCTCATCTGCGCCCAGCAATGCTAAATCAGAACCGCATCTACCAAGCGAAGGCAGAGAAGGCGAAGAAGAGGGCAGAGCGCGGACAGATCCGGGGGGGAACCTTGCGGAGGGATGCCGAGGGTGTCGAGGGGCGGACTGGACGCAGCGGTGGCGGCGGTGGAGATCCATAGGAGGAGGAGGAGCGCGAAGACCCTCATGGCTGGCCGGAGAATCAGTGAACGGGTCGGCGCTTCAGGTTCCGGTGTGTCACGAAGCAGAAGCTTCGAGTCGAGTGCGAAACTGTACACATATACGGATACCGTGCCGAAGACAGTTGTACACTCTTCGCTCGGTAGTGTATTCATGGGATTATTCTAATTTTCACAAAATTTCGTAGTTAGATGCCGGGTTTGGCCGGAAAAATCTCAAGATATTCCTATATTTTTTTGTTTTTGTTAAAATTAAAAAATCTTTTATAATAGAGTATTTTTAGGAAACAGTATTTAAGAGTATTGGATAAAAACCATTTTCCTTCCTATTTCCAAATCTCTAAAGGATAAAAATACGATAGAAGTAAACAAGTTCTTAGCTAGTTGTAAGAGCAGCTCTAACAATAATTGTAATACCGCCGAAACTATAAATTTTCGGCAGATTTATAGGCCCATCTAAAATTGGTCGTTCTAAGAGCATCTTTAATAGTGCCTGTAAAAATGACAAAACCATAAAATTACCGCCGGGGTTGCGAGCGAAAAATCGGAACCGATCAGCGTCCGTAAAAGGACCGAAACCATAAAACTTATTATGGACGCCAATAAAAATTGCGGGCGAAACTGGGAATCTTCAGTTCAGCGCGTGAAACCGACGCGGCAGCCTATATCCCTTCCGCCCATTGGCGGGAGAGACATTTCAGCTCGTTTCCCTCCCGCGCCCTAGCTCCTCCGCCGCCTCCGACGTCGATTTCCCTCTCCCCTTTGTCTGCGGCGCCCTCCCCCCCTCCCCCACACACACTCGGAATCGACGGCATGGACCTCTCCGGCCTCCCGCCAGTCGCTACCGATGTAGCGGCGCCGCTGCAGCCACCAGCCCCCAAGGCTCCCGCGGCTCTGTCCGTCGCCGCCATCGCCCACACGGTGGCCACCACCTAAGTGAAGAAGAGGCGGCGCACGAGCACCCACCTCCTCCCGACAGGCGCTATCGCCGTTGTCGCATCTCCCGCACCGCCCGCTACCACCACGACGAGGCCCCGGGTGCCGAAATCTCATGCCAATGGTGGAGGTGCTCCGATGGGTGGCTCCACTGCCGGTGCTCCTGTGGGTGGCTCCGGTGGAGATGGCTCCGACGGTGGCCTGAACGTTGGTGATGCTTGATCTACGCGATTCATGGTCGTCGTGCTTCTTTTTGTGTTAAAAATGACAGGGATTTGTAAAACTATGCAAACTATGTGTGACATTTTATTGATACAAAACCACTTGCCAATATTGATTTGCCAGGTTTCGGTTTGTGTCGCGGCACTAGATTAGTGCCCGCAAACGAAACCATAAACTGAAATCATAAAACCCCATAAACTGAAATCATAAAATCCGGATACAAGAGCCTAAACTCGTGATTTTTAATTTACAGTGGCCCATTAACCGCCCAGTTTGACCTGTATAAATAGAGGCCGCATCAGAGAATAGAGGTCTAAACCCGTTCTTTCCGCCGCTCACGTTCGCCGTACATTATAGCAATTGGCCGTCCGTGTAGGCTCTGGCACAACGGCCACGACCGGGCAAGTGTCGCGAGCTCAGCGCACGGCCAGGGACGGACTAGCGCGGCCAGGGGCGGGCTGCAGCCGCACACAGCACGACCAGGAGAAGAATGAATCTCTACTATAGATAGAAACTCGTGTTCCGTAGTCTCCCGATACGTCAAACTCTTCGTCCCTCTCCCTCCTACACCCCGCGCTTCGTCCAGCTTACATCGTCCCAAGAAAAAAACTGCAGCAGTTAAAAGCTCCCATGAATTCCTCCGCATACCGCCTTCACCTGACTGGACGAACCGCTGCAGACCACCTCCTCCGCCTCCATTCCCGCCGTCACGTCGCCCCATCGAGCACTCCAGCGGCCAGCTACGGTCCTCCCAGGCGGCAGTCGTGTGCCTACCGCGGCACCCTGCACTTCTTCCGGGCCACCGCTGGTGTGACTCACTGGCGCAACCAAAGCTCCTCCACTACCTCCCCGGATCTAGCTCGGTCTTCACCCTAGATTCGCGTGGAGCGAATCGCTGCCGCCACTAAGCTACTACCACATAGAATCCAATCTGTGCTCTTCCCCACCACCGCAGGCTAGAAGGCGACCGGATGGAGAAGGCTCCCCTCGCCGACGCACATTGTGGGGGCACGCATCAGGCGGCGGCGTTGCCAGGAGGGCGATTTGTGTGGCAGCAACACAGCAACATCAAGCACACCTAGGCGGCTGTCACAAATCCTGGACGAGACCGATTGGTGGGCAGCGGTGAGTAAATTACTACCAGATCTGGCCGTCAACCAATAGGTCCAGCCAAGATGAGTTCCCCGGAGTTCGTCAGGCTGCACCAGCGGCCTCACCAACTTCACCCCATCGACAGGTAATGTATGTCTATCCTCACCCTCAGCCACCTTGATTGGCCGACGACTGTTGTGCGGTGCTCATCAGGTTCTCGGCGAACTTCTCGCTTGTCCAGATTAGTCAACGATTGCCGTTTGGCGCTTCTCGTTTCATCGTCCAGATTAGGCCGAATATCCTTAATTGCGTGAATGCCTGACAGGAAAAAAAATCTGTCCTGGTGGTTTGGTGCTCTACGTCAATGCAGTTCTTTTTCTTTTTTTTGGAAAGGAACGTCAATGCAGTTCTTTCTATCCATAGTTTAAATCGATCCTCGTGTTGTGGCAAAGGGATAAGCACAGGTGATGATCGAGTAACTCTTCATCTTGATTGCTGACGAAATTTTGCAATGAAATTCAGAAGCAGCCAATTCCTGTTATTCATAACATTACCCCTATCTCTGACAAACATCTACTACTTCATTTACTGGCAGAATGCTTCGCGCTGAAGTGAAATGCTTAGTTCCTCAGTTTTACAATTTCAAGATCCTTGCTCTTGCATCAATGTTTTGATCCTGATTTCCCATATAATCTTAAGGAACCCAATACATATGCAGTAGAGCTATTAGAGTACTGCTGCCACAAAGCTCTTCACGCAGTAACTACGCGTCCAGACTATTTGTCTGATAAGAGCCTTTGCCGTTTGAATGTTTGATATGATGCTTGCATGGGAAAATCCACCTAGAAAACGTGAGAGATCTCATTGCCGTAGTTAGTCACGAGATGCCATTTTTCTTCTTTTCTATCAAATGGTTGCCTTTTTATAACCAATAAATAAATAGATGCCCCCGCATCTGTATTTTCTAGAGAAATTTCAGCATAGTAATTTAGTTTATGAATGTCACTCTTTCTAATTTTATCTTAATGGCCAGGGTTCAACTTTGTGTAATGCAATGGAGATTGAAGATGACGAGGGATCAAATTTATATGCAAATTCACAAGTTTGGCGGTTGCAAGATGTATATGGCTGGAACAAAATGTTAGTTCTCTTCGAGAATGAATTATGCTGATTGTTTCGGGATGCTACTGAGATACAAGCATGTGTGTAAGATCATGGTTAAAGCCAAGTCATAATATTCATCTCTTAGGCCAAGGAGAAAATATTATGATTTGGTTTTATACTTTATTTAATCATAAACTTCGATAGTTCCAGGACTTTAATTGCTAACACATTCATGACTCCTGTGTCTTATGAGCCATATTTGGTTGGTAAAAAGCTATACATGTATGCGGCTTTACTAACTATTTTCACATTCATGACTCATGTAACATAGAAAGGGGAATACCTTATAAATATTGACACCTAAAAAATAAGTAATTTTTATTTGCGTAAGCAACCGAGAGAAACTAATGTATGTATTCTTTTAACATAAAATATAGTATAGTTTGTCACGAATGAGCTAAAAGATCTGTTCAATATTGTTACAAGTTGATATTTCTACAAAAGAAAAAACAATAGAGATATCTTTTCTTCAAATGTACACTGATGACACACAATATTTGCTATTCTATAAGATTCTCTATGTTTCCAAATAATTGACACTGATTTTTGCATGTATCTACACGCCGAAGCACGTCTAGATACATATCTAGAAAACCCCACGTCGCTTAGTTTAGAATAAAGGTATAGATTCAATAGTTAGTAATAGAACATAAACCCACGTCGTTGTGAAGTTATTACAATTACATTTTTATTCAGCTTACCAGACGGGACTTCATTGTGAGACAGGTATACATTCAACTTTGGAGACGGTCATATAATGTTTTTCTTGGTTGTGTATGAGCAAGGAACCGATTACTGCATTTTATTTTAATAAAATAATTGGTCATGTATGTGATTCAGTCTGCATGATAATTACCTTGACAAGAAGCTGACTACACCAATGTATGTTAATAATTGAATGGTTTTCTTATACCACACAATCAGTCCTCGGTCTATAAGCTCTTCCTTGGATATTCAGTTTTTTTTTGCAGGGAGAAGGAGCACCCAGAACTAACTATTGTTGTGCATACATTTTCCACCACTGGAGTAATGTAGTGCTTCTTTTCTTAAGGACAAAAATATTAGCAACCCATCAAGATTAAAAACTAGGATTGGCTTATTTAGACTATAACTTGCAATCTGTCGATAATTGCAATTCCATTTTTGGTACTTGTGAATGCTATCAAATATAGTGAAAAACTTTATTAAATTTTATATATTAGTAATTTACAGATCGATATAAATGTGTTCTAGAGAAACTATAGAGAACCTTCATATATCATTATTTTCTGAATTTGGTAATTCTCCTTGACTACTGGTTAATGCTTTCCTGCAACTATTCTAATCTAATTTTCTTGGGTGTATGCAGGATAGAGAAAATATAGAAAGACTATAAATTACCACTATCGTTGATCCATCTGGACGTGATGCACCCCGAGAGGTGCATACCATCAAGCCTAATGATTTAGCAATACAATACTTTCATGTGGGTATGTCTAAAAAAACGTCGACTTATTTTGAAAGAAATTTTGGCTTGGTTCAATCTGAAGCATTGTTAATCAGTGACCCCCCCCCCCAGTGAGAAGACAAATAATAAGAACAAAAATGCATCTACAACATCAAGGAGGAGCCAGAAAAAAGGTCTCACTGGTATATTCTCATTTAATGTTAACTTAATGTGCAATATTTCTCCTATGGTGCGTTTGTTTGTTTTTCTTGTTGGTAGGAATAATCCATGCCTTTATATCGGCTTGGTTTGAGCCCTTCTGCTATATTGGGCATCTTATTGCTCTTAGTGTGTATGTATTCTGATAGCGGTGTTTCATATTTTCTGTTTTTTATACATATAGGATAGGTTTCAAATCAAAGGTTTCTATCTGTTTACAACCCTTTTTTGAATTCCAAATATGGTTGATTTCTACATTTCATAGAACATTTCATGCATGACAATGTTCTATATAAATCGCAGTATGAATAACTAGATATGGTTGATTTCTATGTTTCATAGTATGCAACAATATGGTTGATTTCTACGTTTCATAGTATGCAAAAATAACTAGGTGTTACATTTGTACTTGAGCTTGGAACCACAACACTAAATAGACGTTGTGATTAGACCTGTTGTTTTTCTTTCTTTCTTTTTGATGTGGTAGTGTGACACATGTATTTATAGTTCTTTTTCTTTCTAACTTTTGACGTGATCTTGCCTTACAGTGCCTTATAGAGATGTATAATTTCTAACCTTCTTGCCATGTACTTCCTCCGTCGAAAATAAGTGACTCGGATTTGTCTATATTCGTATGTATCTAGACGTGTTTTAGTATCTGCTACATTATTGGAACACAAGACTACATTCGTATTTAGTATCTGCTACATTATGTGGAGATGTAAGCATAAGTTTCATAATTGATATGTTAACAAACAACTGTTATTAGGATTGCACTATGGACATCTTAACTGAGATGTTTACAAATGCACAGACCAATTATTGTAGAGTTTTGTACTTAGGTGAGTTCTTTGAGTGTTCCTAGGGATATGTGAGTTTTGTACCACCTTTATAAATTATTTCATAAAACATTCTGACCATCTTTATGAAACCGTTTTTAGAAGAATTAGGAGGAAACATATAGGAGCGTTCACCTTGCCAAATTCCTGGTTTGTTTTGCTTGATTATAATAGATCAATTTATAATTCACATATGTAGATTTAAATTTGCTTGACCGTAGCAACGCACGGGCATTTTTCCTATAATAGGAAAAAAAGAAAAAAGTAATGGGCCCACGAATATTCATTTTTACTGGTCGAATTTTACAGGCTCTATTTTGCACTGATAGTTTTCGAATGATAAAAATGGTTTTCATAACCTGTAAACACGATTTACGGTTGGGAATTTTAAGGGTTCCCTTAGAGCTGCTAACAAACTAGTCCTTCCAAGTTCTAGATTTGGCATATTCGTATTTATATGGATTCATTTCAGGATTTTAACTATGATGTATTTTCAGCCGCAGGTGACGTATACGCCTGTCTCAACTTCCTCAACCTTAAGATATGTCGACTTAGATTCTCGGAGAGTAGGGTGTGGCATGTTCTTTCATAAATGAACGACAGGCTTTGAGCATCCCCGAGATATTTTCTTGGATCAACCTATTCTAATTCACATTTCCATTCTGGTCTCCGGTCTTGATTTTATTTCATCATAGCGAGAACCCTCCCGCTTTTGTTTTCTTGTACCAAGAACAGTTCAATTGCAGACGAAAGAAAAAGACCCGTCGAACATGTACCTCGATGTAGACCTCGTAGTACAAAGTTATGGTATTATAGAATTTTTTCCGTGGTGGTTAAAGTTGTACAAAATCCTCCGGCGAGGTCCTCTATTGAGACGCTAATGATGCAAAATCATAAACTGGTTGTAGGTAAAAAAGTACTATCATACAAATTCACGGAACGTATTGTGCAAAACTGTGGAATCGACTGTTGCAATAAAATTATTCATATGATGCAAATTTGTAGAAGGTGTGCTGCAAAAACGGCTAGTGACGGAACCTTGTAGCAACGGCAGTTGCCCTCCGTAGCAGTGGTGGCAAGGGCCGGTAGCAGCTACAAAAGTTGTTTGCAACATCAGCGGCGACATGAACCTCGCAGCACCACCAACAACTGCCCTTTCTTGGCAGCAACTCTGCCCACTTATGATCACGGCGAGGAGGTTGAGGAGGATGGTGAGATTGAGACAGATGATTAGACGTTGTAGAAGGACGGATAGGGGTAGCACGCCGACGAGGGAAACACACTGGCATCATGCGATGGCGTCGTCTTGCAACAGTATAGACAAAACAACGGCGGAGAGGTGTGGTGATGTGGTATGCCATGGCGGAGATGAGATTTGGAGCATCGACAGAACACAGGGTATGTGATAGCTGTGAGATTCTACATATTTTTATGGTTTCTATCGATGGTTTTCGTTTGGATTTGATGGTTTTCTAGCTTTACCTAACGCTAATACTTCGGTAGCAAAGAAAACTTATTTTTTAATGTGTGTTTCAGATTCTGAACATCAATAGAGGGATTTAACAGCAAAAACACAATATTCAGACGAAAACAAGCAAGTCCCTTTTTGGAAGCAATCGAGGGGAGTTTACTGAATCTTTAACGAGCAACTATACGGCGGGAATATTTTTTCGGTCGTATAGTTCCCGCCGTATAGTTGTCATCTCCTTCGTATTATTAAAAGGGACAACTTTCATGAAGAAATCAAGGACGAAAACAAAACACACGAGCCGCCATCCCATCCAGAAGGGAGAAAGAAGAGATCCGGAGAAGAAGGGGAAGACTTCTTCATCTCGCTCCACGATCTTCGATCTCCTAGCCACCACACCTCCATAGCCATTACTTGTACTTGAGAGAGAGATCTGCACCTTGCAAGACTAGGGTTTGAGATTGTTCTTCCCATCTTGAATTGTGTTGGATTTATTTCTATTTTTTATTATAGATCTCCACGGTAATATCAAGAAGAACTCCTTTTATTTAATTATATCGATGATGCTTTCTTCTCTCATGTGAGAGTAAGTTCCCTTGGACGTGGGATATGTAGGGGATTGGTGAGATGTGATGTGCCTATATAATTTCCATTAAGTTTATGGTTTTAATTACTATATTATGTGTGCTTAACTATCTGTGGGATGTTTAATGCTTGTTCCAATTAAGGACCCAGACAACATGATGCTTTGTTCTCTATATATATATATATGGAATCTTGTTTGCTAGCAGACCGGCGACCCCCGAGTGACACGGGGATATCAATGGTAAACTAGTTTGACTCGAGGATAACGAGGAACCATCGAGCTTATTGATTAGTCCGATCCAAGGAGCTTAATTGCTAAGCAACCTGAATGATCTTAATCGTCTAGTGACTGACCATGGTTGTGGTAAACATGCTAGTAGGATTATTGAAGTTAGGATGAAATCTATCAAGAGGAGTTTCAGCTAATTATGGATTGCTCGCCTACACATATACTTATAAGATTATAATTGTTACACTTAACACTCATCCACCCGACACATTCACTATCACCATGAACTGAAACTCCCCGCGTCTACTTCGTCATCTGCAGAAAACAACAAACAAATCGTTCTTTACTTTTATGTTTTTTATTTCTAAAGTTTACATTTTAGTTTTATTGAAATACTTTCGTTTAATCCAAATTATATTCTCATTTTTAACACTTGCAATCAATTCACTCGAAGACCTGTGACAACTTCGGATGTGATAGAGACTTCACCAATAAACACTTGCCTTTGGGCTCCCTGTGGGATCGACATCTTAACTTTAAAACTAGCTACAAATGATCTATGCACTTGCAGCCATCAAGCTATTTTCTGGCGCTGTTGCCGAGGAGCTAAGCGCTAAGTGTTTTGTCTCTTGACATTTCAGGTGTTACTTTTACAAGATGGTCTCCCTAGGAGACAAAGGGTCTACACGCTCTGGTAGGGCTTATCTACCAGATTATCTTGATCGTGTACCTACTCAAAGGCGCGAGGAAATTATTGAAAAACTTTTGAGGTTAAATAAAGTTGAAGTTGAAAACCTAAGTGACTTCATAAAAATCATCTCCATTCATAGGACAACCCCCAAGAAACCTAAGAAGACTCTCAGAGAATATAGTGCTCCAAATTCTGCATTTCTTAAACAACCAATAAAATTTCCTAATCCTGGAGTTAGGGAATATCAATTTTACGATGAAATTATGAAAATTTCATAGGAAAAAGCTTTCGGTTGAAGGGAAGATGAAGACCCAGGAAGACATCTTAGAGAGTTCAACGATGTGATAACATCACTTGGACCAAAAGGTTTGCCAAGAGAATTCTCTCGTCTAAAACTATTTCGTTGGTCTCTCAAAGGTAAAGCTCTAGACTGGTCATATTCTCTCCCTCGCCATTATATTAAATGTGTAACATCCCAGGATTAGCACCTAGAAATAAAGAGGACACAGGGTTGTTGTCAACACCCGGATTTTTAATCCCAGATGCCTGTTATGCCATACATCGCAATCCCAGGATTACCATTTTTGCGAGACATAACAGAATTGGATACCATAGTATATCATCCATTACAAACCGTACATAAGTTCTTACACAAATAGGGATCTCATGATCCAGTTCTTAATACAACTTCAAGCAGCGGAATACATAATAATAACAGTAGCGTAGGCGAAGCTCCATCTTCGGGGTCACAGGCAATGCTGACGATGGGAGATGATCCTAGTTGTCGTAACCTTCCTGGGGTCCATCCTCCAGGTACTCCTCTTCATAGTCTGGCCACGGGAATAACCAGGTACAAAGCCATGAGTACTCTTTAAGTACTCGCAAACTAATACTAACAAGTGAAAGAGGTTTTTGGTAATAGGACACTAGGCTCTAGGGTTGTTTTGCAAGAAGCCAGATTTATCTCTACTAAGTTCAGAAACAAGAGAGCTAGTTGAAGTTTATACTCCTAAGTGTGAATTTGTATTTTATATCACAACGCTGTTGTGGTCAAGTCAAAGTCTCAATTCATTTCACAAGTCATTTTGAAAAGTCGACGGGGAAGTATGGCCATCTAGCATCCATAATCATGCGACGCGGCTATTCGAATAGTTTGACACTCTGCAGAGATTGTACACTTTCACCACAACATTCGATACATCCGTCAGGAACAAATCCTGAATTCACCATACTCAGTATGCGGATAATGAATCCTAACCTTTCAATTACACGCCCTAGTATAAGCACCTCTCCTGTGAGTTTGGCCTCCCAACCATGACCAACTGTCATCTTGGGTACTGCACATGTGGACAATCTTCACAAGGTATCCTCAGCTCAGACCTTGACCGTGAGGGAACTAATACTAAGGTATATAAGTTTCCAGTCAAGCCCTACCCAATCTTCGGGTATTGTGGTTGTACGATAAAATTGGAATGGTATCGCATCCAGACAACCATCAGTTTTATAAAGGGCTAAGGCTCATGCCTCAACATTTTCATCACCAAAATCATCTGGTGTTCGGAACACATGTCCAAAACATCTTAATAGAATGATCCATCATTCTAAGGTTTTCATAACCATTTTCACCAAGTATTCCCATCTAATGTTGATCAAGTTTTATGCTTAGCACTAGCATCTACAAGTGGGAGTGAGTACTGATGAGGGGTGGTAGACTAGTGGAGTTTCAACTAAGTTCAATCTTATGCCTTAGGATGACATCAAGATTATCTAACTTAGGCCAAATTTTATGCTCTTTATGCAACCTTCAATTATCTTTCTAGAATCTACAATTCACTTAAGTAAACTCTAAGTAATAGCTTTGATAAAGAAATAAAGTATAAAGCTTGGAAGTAAAACTAGGATTGGGTATCATCAAATATATCTAACCCAACATGCTTAGTGCATTGCATATGTTATCTAACTTTCATAATTGCAAGTGTTAGCTTGCACATTCAACTAGTAGCATGAGGCTTGCAAGGTTAACTTGTATAGTAAGGCTTGCTAAGGTAAAGTATATTGCAAGTGTTAGCTTGCATTGGTCCACTTGGTTAATAAAGCTTGCCTTGTGCAGAGCAGTGGTTGAAGTTCTCCTCGGCTTCTTCTTCGTAGAATCCTTCTTCTTCCTCGTACCCTTGGTCGGTACTAGTGTCTATAAGTAAATACGAGGTACACAATCACCAAACAATTCTTAACTACTTGCAATCATCACACAAAAGGGTCCTATAGATGATCTAGCATCATCACTAACATTCCCAGATTAAAGCTTGGTTTAGTTCCTTTTATTTTTAGAAAAGTAATTTCTACTCATTGAAAAACTACTTAAGATTTAATATTCTCCAAACCAAACATGGGATCCTGTTGACACATGTCATCACCACATATTTAGTCCATGGGAATATGATTTAAAGTGGTGTCACAATTTAATAAGGTTTTACCATTTTATTTTAATTAAATAAGGTGACTAGAAATGCCTATGTGGCATTCTTTTATTACTTGAACATTATTTCTAACCTATATATTTTTATATATTCTGAAAGGTATGGTTGAATGTGATCTTTGAGAGTTGGAATCAACTCAAAAGCTATTATGGTTTTAATTTGAAAAATGTTTGAATGCAGAAAAGGTTCCGCCTTGTTATTTTTACCAAGGATGATCTACAAATCCAAATGACTTGAATCCAACGGGCTTGGATTCAGCACTCCCAGACCTTTCTAACAAAATTAGTTTCATTCAATTTGGTGCACTGAATCGACCTGGGTTGATTTTTGAAACTAGGTATAAAAGTGTGTTTGAAATAAAATGGAAAAGGTTAAATTCAAATAGCTGGGCTGCACGGGAAGTGATACTGGGCCGGCCTGCTAAGCACAACGCTTACACGGGCTGGTTAAGTGGCTTTCCCCACGCGTCAGTGAGACGAGGGGGTGCGAAGGGGTATGAGGCGATGTGGTGCGTTCGATCTGGTTCTAATCCAACGGCTGAGAGTCATCGTCGACGTTGGGCAACGCCGGCGAGACAGAAACCTAGCGCGGCCAGTGGGGGTCGTTGGGGGCTCACCGGGGTTCAGGCGAGGGTCGGCAAGGCGGGCAAACGACGAAGTCGACGACGGCGAACCTCCTGGTACCGGCAGATTCTCCTTGGGCGGCTCCAATCGCTGGATCCCTTCTTCTCCAGTAGCGGCGGGCTCCGGTGAAATTCCGGCGATGCGCTGCTCGCCTTGCTCCGGGAACAGGGTGGCACGATCAGTGAGGAGAGGGGAGTGAGATGGTGTGCTCAATTCGGCTGGGGGTGGCCTCTATTTATAGTGGAGCGAGGGGACCGACGGGGCGCAAGGTGAGATCGTCGTGGTCGACGGTACAGACGGCTATCGGCGTGGGCGACGGTAGGGGGCGGTGCGGTGCTCCCTGGCAATTCTCAACGACATGGTGGCGAGACGTGGGGCGGTGTGGTTTGGGGAACGCGACGGTGCCCTGCGCGTGCCCGACGGAAGATTTAATGGCGCACAACGCGTGTGGTCCGCGCGGCGGCGAACGAGCGTGTCTGTGGGGTTACTGGGATGGTGGTGATCACGTATGCACACGGCGAGGGCGGCGCGCGGTCTGTGGGCTTTGGTCGAGGGTGGCGCTCTGGCGCACGCTCGGCATGGTTGCTGGCGAGCTTGGCATGGTTCGTGCGCGTGGTCCAGTGGCTGGCAGGGTTCGAGTCTTTGGGCCGGGTGTGTTGGCTGCCTCCTAGACATGTTGTTTAGGCTTGGTGCTTGCTTTGGCTAGCTAGCGATTGTCGGCTGGCAAGGGGATGCTCGGGTTGGCATGGCATGGGGCAAAGGGTAGGGTCTAGGGTTTGTCCAAGCACTGGTTGGCATTAGGGAGACAAGGGTGATCAATGGTGAACATTGCTTAGCCAAATTACTGCTCCAAACAGTGAAGTTAGGCCAGTTTGATTTGTCTCTGCAAAGTGTTTGATGAAATGGCCGCAAGAATTCAAGTTTTGAATTTTGAAAAGATTTTTGGTGGGTGTGCTAGGTTGGTGCTGGTGAGTCTGCATATGCTTGGGTTTTGAAAGTTGAGCTTGTTTGAGTGGTTTTTGAAAAAGTAGGATCTTCCCATATGATAAAGATTCAATTTTAAACTGTCATTTAAACTATGCATTTAAATGTTTTTGGATGATCACAAAGTGGGCCTTGATACTTTGTTATGAGTACAATCAAGGGGTGCAAAGATCCAGAAAATTTTCTGTTAGGTTCTGAAAGTTTGAGACAGCCAAAGTAGGCATGGGAGTTAAATTGGTCAAAATGACCATTCCCTTATTTTATTTGTTTTGATTTACTTGTCTTTGAGAAATGTTTGGGAATTGTTTAGATGATGTTTATTTCACCTAAGCATCCATTTACAAGCAAAGAAACACATAATCATGGCAATTCAAAAGAATCCATATTTAGAATGCATACACACATGCATGCTTTCATATTTTAATTGGAAAAGTTTTTGTTAACCCTAAATTTGGGGATTAGAGTTTGATGATTCTAGTTTAATATTTTTGGGATGTTATAGTTGTGCATTGCATTCATGCATAAGAAAATCCGAGGAATTTTCGCGCAAAAATACAAGAGGTTATAGAGGGATCGAGGTCTCCCTTGTTCTGATGGAAACACCAGGACAGGTGCGATGGAATTCGACATGACCACTATTGTACTTTTGTATTTTATGGGAAGACAATTAAAATCTAAATATTTACTTGATGGATTTGAATATTAAAAGAATTTGAAATAGAATTAGAATTGGAAATTAAATTATAATAAAAGATAAGAGGTGAATTCTTATTTATGATTAAGATTCAATATTCAACATTATTCGAATTAAAATTTAAAAAACAAAGAGATAAGTGTTTCTCTTGCCATTGGAGAAATGGGGTTTAGTTCATCTTAGATGGGGGTTAGGAATTTGGACATGACCTTTGTTTAATTTATAATTTGGGGGAAAAGAATTTGCATTCAATACTTGAAATATGAGACCATACAATTCAAATATAACTTGAATTTAAATTTAAATCTTAAAGTATTATAGAATATTTCATAATCATAATACAAAATGGTATAAATAAATATAATCTTTATTACATAAATGGAGCAACTCAAATATTTTTTATTACAAGAAGAAATATATATTACATTGTCTTTACAAATGAATGGAATAAGAAAAAATAAAACAAGTAAACTTTATTGAAGGTAATAAAATAATACAATGTCTTTACATTATTTAAACAGAAAAGAAATTACAATAAGATGAAAAAGAAAACCTAAACTAAATCTGATATCTTCTTTCTTCTTTGTTTTATTTCCTGCAAAATAAAAGATCAACAAAACATGCTAGAAATGAGGGGTTAGTATAATAAATTGCTCTCATATATCAATAGTGTAGTGCACTATTTTGTCTCCTCATTGAGCTGAGTTGTTTTTTAGAAGGGGCAAGTTTCACCAAATGAATAGTATCTGTTCTTATCCAGAATATTTGCCTCAGGCTTATGCATCATAGGCAGGGGAAAGTTTCACCAAATTAGTAAAAGGATAAAAGTCAAAACAGTAATACCAACAAAAAGATCTATCTTCACTTGATCTGATCCATGAGTCACAGCAAGCAAGCAAGCTGCTCACACAACCATGCATATGGGTGTGCTGTCAACACAGCAGCAGCCCAGCAAGGAGACAAGAAAGCCTACTTATGTACACAAAGGGGTGAACCAGCCATAGCAACAAGCTACCATTTCACCTCCACACTTCAGAGCACATTCCCCATCTCATCATCTTATCATCAAACCAATAATACTTGGATCATCCAACCAAATCCACCACCTAATCAATCTCTGGTTGCTCCCTGGAGCCATCCAAGAGCTAGAACAAGAGGAAAGTAAAGGTCAGGCAGCAACCCAGGAAAAGAAGGCCAGACCAGCAATGGCAAGGAGTAGCTGATCATACACACGTATCAAGTGGAAGAAGTAGATCAAGATCTAGAAACATATGAACATGAAGGACAAGCATCAGGTTGACCACCCATACCATCAATAATATCTGTTCTTACCAATTCCATTAAAAACGATTTTGGGAGTGTTGAGATTGTTCTCAGATAGGCATAGAGATGCTATGCTTGTCTCATAATTGAACTTCTAGGCATCAGTATTAATTGTTTATCTTATTTCCAAATATGTGCCTCAGCCTTTGCATCCTTGGCAGTCATATCTTGATTCTTAGCCAAACTGTTTAAAACAGCAGATTGAGCTATCCAAGTATGCCATTATAGCTTCAGACTTTTGCATCACTAGCTATAAGCCATATCTCCCTATTATACCACTAAGGTTACATCATAGTGATATTTTTAGCAGCAATTTTATGCTAATTAAGATTCACCACTGTGCACACTCAAAATTGAGGCACCACAGTGACATCTACACTAACACAAGCCACTACTTTATTCTTGCCACATCATTTTCCTAACAGATGTTCTAGGAATCAGGTATGTAGATTGTTTCCTTGTAGAAAAGTTCTATGAAATAGATCCTTTCTTGAAACCTCAAGAAAGAATCCATTCATGATTTTCCTCTATAAAGCTTAAGCCTCACATTATGATATCATTGGCTAGGGAAAGTCCAAACTTCTAACCAGTAATATTATAGCATGGATATATATGTGATATAGTTCATGTGCATCCTCCAAGGAGGTACCACATCAGCCAGAACAGTTGCTTAAAGCCAAGTATTGCATAAATGCAGCATCTAGGAGACCAAAGAGGCACCACTAGTCTAGATGACAGCAACCCTTACATAGGATAGATTGATGTGTACTATCTAGAGAGAGGCATCACCATATCAAGTTACAATCAGCATCAAGCTAGGATGCTTAAAAGATATATATACCTCTGGTAACATATCTAGTTCACAAAATGATCACCAACACAGAAGAAATTATAAATAGGACAAGTAGAGTATATATATCTACCTTTGCAATACACACTTCTGGCAGTCAACACATAAGCCCTAGCCACGGCGGTACTATCCTTGATGCTACCGTAAAGCGGTAGTACCGCAAATGGCAACCGGTACTACCGGACGTGCAGTGGAATCAGCAGCTTAGTCGGGAAACCTCTCTGTCACGCTAGGTAGAAAAATGCGGTACTACCGCATTTTACTATCTAGGCAGACAGATACTTTTTGCCAACATACAAAAATTCTACTGCCACGCCAGGTACTAAAATGCGGTACTACCGCATTTTAGTACCGGGGTGAGCAGTGGCCTTTTATAGGTTGGAAAAAGTCTCTGCTCCGCGCGATACTAAAATGCGGTACTACCGCATTTTAGTACCGGAGCAGGCAGTAGCTTTTGACAAGTGGTCAAAAAGCTACTGTCGCGCTAGGTACTAAAATGCGGTACTACCGCTCTTTAGTACCTAGCCCGGCGGAGGCTTTTTGACAGCTAGTCAAAACCTTCTGTCGCATCCGGTAGCAAAAAGCGGTACTACCGCTTTTTGGTACCGCACCAGGCAGACAGTTTTTTGAACATTGTAAAACATTTTCAATGCACCTGCGATACACTTGGCAAATAATTAGTCTGATATGTGTGTTGTTATAAAACACCAAAATCACTAGGGATAGGAAATTCTCTTTCATTACTTTTCCTTGATTACAATTGATGACAGCATGAGGTGACCCAGCATACCACTGCATGATGTAGTATACTATAGTCGTTGACATAACACCAATGAAACACTTGCTCACTAGTATTACATCCCTCAGAGTGGTACAACAAAAACACAGCGGGTACAAGACATGGCTAAAGGTTACAACTCAACTAATTACATAAGATCCAAAGAACACTCTAGGTTTAAGAGAGAGAAAGAACTTCTTACAAAGAAGAATCAGAGATAAACAACTCTAAAGCCATTATACTATTAAGACTAGTATTTTAACTAATGGTCTGGCATTGCTGCTAATGCAATGCTCTATAGAAGTAGGTTCTTTAGCTAGAGATTATATTCCTATCTAATCAGTAACTTCGTCTTCATTTGAGTTGGTGTATATGTGGACTACCTTGTCTTCGTTGAAGAGATTTAGCTTTTGATGAAGATTCCTGGAGCATAAATGGATGTAGATGTCGTCTTAATGGCTTCAGAATCTAGCAAGGGTTAAGAAGATACGTTGAGTACAAGCGTACTCAGCAAATTCACTAGAAAAGGAGTGTTTGATGCACTATATCTACAGCCACAGACCATAGGTCGTAGGCAATGCAAGTTTTCGTAAACATTTCTTCAAAGGTTGCTTTTATTCTGAAAAGCTATGTCCGTCAGCCTTCACGGGTTTACCAGAACTTTCATGGAGTTCCTTTCCCGCACCGTTCGCAGCTCCTTCCCGGAACAGGGAGTAACAAGTTACAGTTCTTACTCTCTGCAGAGGTGCGTCACTTTACCCATGAGAGACCTTAGCCTTGTTGCACAACCAAGTCATGACCTTGTCCATACTTCCTTGGTATGGGGCCTAGTCTAAGATCCAAGCCAATCACTGCCCTCTCCGTGACCTCATACGTCTGCACGATCCTTCGGGGCCGGCTCACCTCCGTTAAGCCCCCTTTCGGGCAGGATAAAACCCTAATGAGTTCCCGAAGACTCTATGACCTAGTGATGCCTGGACGAGTACCATTTAAATGGACTATATCCCTAAACACCATTCATAGATAATCTAGACACCAAAAGTGTGGGGCGTAAGGGTGCCCACCCATATGTTGGATCCGCACAAGGAATCACAACGTCATGTTAAGGTCGTCTGGCCTCCATACGAGAGGAAAAGGATACAGCTGACTTCTCCGTCCCATTCCAAATCTCATGATTAACGCGTTATATACGACGCAAGAATCACTAGCGACATTGGTTGTTAAGTCCTAGATAATATGTTCCTTTACCACCGGAACTTTTATAGTAGGTTATTACCTCATGGTAAATATCCTATCATCATATTATTATGAAAATAGTGTTTTCTGACCTTTTTCAAATGCAGGTGATGACAACACTGGATTTGCAAAATACTTTACAGAAAATAATCAAAGGACATGAGCAAGTGTGAACTTGCCTTTTGTGATTGCAAGATTATGCACTCATGATCTTCAAGACAATATAAGATCCAATATCTGAAATCAGCATCATTGGTCCGGTAAGGACTAATGTTTAAAGAAGCAGGATGCTTTTATGTATAAGTAATGTAATGCATTTTATAAATGCGAATCCCGGGGATATCGTTGATTTAGAGTTTGGAAACTGGAATTGGTTTCTTTAGAATGTGTTGTCCTTTTAGATAAGTTTAATACTCATGCTTACTATTAAGGTTTGTGAGTGTGTGTGAAACAACATGTAATTATAATGGTATATAACAATAAGATATACGAAAGTGGAATGCTACTCAAAGACTACTTATATAAGAATTGCCTTATCTCAAAACCTCTACTTTACCAGTATTGACATCTATAAGTAACTTAAGTGTTAATAACTCTGAATTATACAAGTAAAGTATAAAGTAATGTGATTACGATTATTTGTCATCTGTTGATTGAAATAGCAAAACGAATAACTTTTGAAGAAAAGATTTCTTTATTAAGGTTTAAACAATCCTGGTAGTTTTTTGGAGTATGGTTGATAGAATGTGTCTGATGTTGTTTATGTTTGCTTGGATAGTTTGGATTTGAGATGCTTTATAACTTAATTATAACATACCAAAGTTAACTATAAAATACTAACAAAATCTTTAGCATAGTATTTGGAAATATTGTAGACTAAAGTTAACTTTAAAGACATAGATGGTTTTAAGGTATATTGCTTATGTTAATTGTACCTTATGTACTTTGTAATGTTTCCTTAAAGTTACTTAAGGATGGTTATTCTTCTATTTAAGTAGTGGTTTCTTAATTTTATAATGGAACATGATCATTTATTTCCTTATAAAGGTGTGATTACGGTTTGTGGATAAGTAAACAGTATTAGTGACTACTTATGAATTATCTTTGGATTTAGTCCATTATAAAGTTATGAGTGAAACAATGGTAAAAGATTTTATTTGGTTAAAATATCATTCTTGAAGATTTTATATTTGTTAAAGATCTTTTTAGAAAATAAACTACACATATGGTTGAAGGATAATTCAATAAGATTGTATTTAAAAGATGTTGGACCAATTGATTTTATATATAAACATTTAAGACTAAAACTATTTATTAAACTCAATTGGCTAATTTCTAGAATTATTAGCAATTTTTATTTACCCTTATACGAATTATTCATTAAGGAAATAAGTTTAAATTCAAGTTATTAAGTTTTAAATGTTTATTTACTTAAAAAGTGGAATATTATATTTTTAACATGTAGGTATTACTTTTGTGATTATTTTGGTATATTACAATTATTTTTGTGATTTATAAATAATAAGATATGATGTTTATAAGATTCACTACTTTATAAATTATTAATAAATAATAAATATTTAATTAAGTGGAATAATAATGTATGATTATAGTTTTAAAGTATTGTTTTTATTTTTCTAAGATTTTTGGTATTTTATTTATATTTTTAACATTTACCAATATTAAAATATGGATTATCTAAGTTTTATTACTTATAAAACCTTTATTAAATAATATTTATTTAAATAATTATCATAATAATATTTTATAATAATTTTAAGTTTTAGATTTTATTTTTCTGAAAATTTTCATATATTAAACATGTTTTTCCAAATTATAAAACAAAAGATACTAAATTTACAAGATTTAATTACTTTATTTGAATTTCTGGAATGTTTATATTTGAATTAATTTTTTTTTATCAATTTTCTAAACAGACACATAACTTTTACACCGCACACACATCTATCCCTAGTCACTGACCATTGGGCCCTAGGCCACGTCACACTCCACCTTAGTAAAGACTGGTCAACATGTTGAACTGGTCAAGGATGACGCGAGCAGGGCGTCAGGATGACGTCATTGCGTCCACCACTGCCAATTGATGGTCGCCGGCGATGATCTAAGGCGCCCCAGCAAAAGCGAAACTAGTCTAGTTTGCATCAGCGCGACATGCTGAACCATATAGTGGCGGCGCTGCTCGAAAATAGTCATCGGAGCTACTGGAAAGACAACGACTGACGGCGGCACACGGCGGTGCTACGACACGAGCATGCTAGGAAGCGCGTTGGGAAGAAAAGAACGATGCTTGAGCATCAGTGACTCAACCTGGTTGCAGTGGTGGTGTCGGCGAAGACTGGTGTGGTCGGAGACGAGCTCTCCGACGAGGATCTATGGTGCTCCCCTTGATGCAAGACTCCACCTAGAGGATCTACGGAGCACGGGGCATCTCCATGGCTACTTGGAAGAGAGTGGGGAGGTGCGGCACGGCGTCGAGGCAAGCTAGGGTTTCAGCTCTGAGGAAGAAATCGAGAGAGAGAGAGAGAGTGGACGAGGACGATTAGACGACGTCGTGGCGTTCCTATCCTCTCCTCCAGGAGCAGCGGCACGCATCATAGCGCGGTGGTCGATCGACGGCAGAGCTGCTTCCAGTATGCGAGGAAGACGACGATGGAGATTTTGCGGAAAACCCCCCGAAACTTTTCCTCTCTCGACCCGCAGTCCTCTCGCTGGCCCACTCATTAGTCGCTGTGGTGACAAGATGGGCTTGCTTAATGGGCCGATGTAGGCTGCGGTTGGGCTGCTCGTGAGCAGTGGATAAAGAGAAGGAAGTTGGGCCATGGGCCAGATTTGATCTCCTTCTGTTTTTTCCTGGTTCTTTCCCTTTTCTATATTCTATTTTGTTTTTAGATTTGAATTTGCATCTTTAATTTGAATTTTATTTATGGATTTATTTGCTAAATAATTGTAACTATATTAAAAAGTATTTACTAGCATTTTGTGAGCTTTTATTCAATAACGTTATATTTCTTTATTTTCTGTCCAGAATTAACCATGGATTTATATTATAATTTTTCTTTCTTTTTTTAGTATTTGTAAAAGATTTTGTTATGAATTTTTAATTTATCTTATAATCATAAACTTATTAAGGAATGCATTGCTTTTAACTTATGGAATTTGATTCTCATTGACTTATATTATTAAAGAAATTTTTATGTGGTGATCTTTCATTTTTGTATGATAAATAGAGTTCTAGGGAATTAATATGGATAATATTATTCCCATAATTTTAGGAAATAGCCATGTATACATTTCATTATAACTAATATAGGAGTTAAGGTTTGAATTAAAAATGCTTACCCTAGGGTTTAGGGTTCTTACTATACTTATATTCTTTTCTTGATATGAGTAAATATTAATAGCTAAATATATTGTTTTTATGTTTGTGATCTTTAATGATATCACCTTTTAAAATAGAAAGTTATTATCTAAAATGTCTTATGGAAAATAATTGATAAAAATATCTTCTAAACACATATGGTTATGATAATTGGAAATGACAAAGATGTGCTTAAGTGATTTGCTATAGGAAATATTCCTATAAAACATTGTGGAAATAAAATGATTTATCCAACAGATGAGATGGATGTTAAGCTTGATTATGGATTTAGGGTTTAGTGTTTACCAAGAATTCCTATCTTCCATAATTCAAAATTCTTGACTTCTTCTTAAAGAATTCCTTTCCTAGATATACTACTCCTTCATATCCATCCTCATGTGCTAACCTGATGAGCTTTACTTCACAATAATATTCTTATCCACCTTTAATTCTTCTGAATCTATACTTGGTTATCAAACTGTTCTACTACTAATAAACTCCAATCCAACAGATGGTTACAATTGCCTCTATTTATACCCTTCCTTTGTTATCCATCATTAACATTATTCAATAAATTCATTTATAATTATATATATTTTAAGTCCTTCTTCACCTCAAGTGTTTAATATTTCCCAAGAGGAAAATACTAACTCTATACTTCAATGATTCTCTAACATCATCCTAATCATACTATCTTATCTCTACTTGACTCCAATATCTTATATTAGAGTTCAATCATGTTTTATCCACCAATGTCACTTATACAGGATATAAGCATTCTATCTTGGTGATTTAAGCATGATCATAATAATCCTTTGATCCTTTATGGTTTAGGTTTCTGATTAGCTAATCAAGGCTTCATCAATACAAAGTTGTATTGAAATTATCTTCTTAATATCTCTAGTGGATTAGGGAATGTTATTCATGGACTATACCTACTTAGTCCCATAGGATCACTCTTTGGTCTCTATCTTCAATGTTCATCCTTATAATCCTATTTGTTACCATATAATTAGATCTTCCATATAACTCTTATATTTATTCAGTAGTGAGTTAACTCCTTCATTTACTATATTGATTAGATTCCCTTAAATCACTCCCATCCTATAGATGATATCCAAAACTAGCATTTCTACTTACCTCTTCTTACTATTTTCTTTATAGGCCTTAAGTGAATGCTTTGATATAGACAAGAGTTGATAGATTAATAATTAATGGGTTAAGACTTGGTGAATCAATAGTTGATTACTCAACTTTGATGATCATAGATATGAGAATAGGGTTTAATGGAGATGATAAGGGTTGATATGGAAATAAAGATATGTGGTGAATAGTCTTGGCTTAGTTTCCTTCCTAACTAAAGAGTTTGGGTGAAGTGTTACCATGTTTCTCATGGTAGAAATAGATAAGGATTGAGTAGGTCAACAGTTAGTTATTACATTCTTGTTACTTGGTATTCATAAGTTATTGTAATGAATACTAGGATGTGATCACCTAGAGATCTAATTACAATCATTAATCAATGTGCAATGGTTTCGTTTCATTGTATTTGATCTACCCTTAGATCAAATCATGTTTACCCAAATTAAGGTTTTAGCAAAGGTCATATTGAAACTTAGCGCAATCAACTTGATGATCTCTGTCAATTCCATCAAGTTGAGAGAAGCTTCAGTTACTTTGACAAGTTTTGTTCAAAAGCGCGAAAATTATCCGGATTTTCTATGCATGAATGCAATGCACACAACTGGGTTCAGCTTATTTCTAAGATCTAATGCTGGGATGTTACACAACACCTGCAGTATTAAGAAAAGGTCTCCCAAGAATAATAGACATATTATCATCTTTAGGCATCTCAAGCACAATAAAATCAGTCAAAACCAAGCAATTATGAGCTACTTGAACAGGAACATCCTCACATATACCAACATGAATAGTAGTTGACTTATCAACCATTTGCAAAGATATATCATTTAGTATCAACTTTTCTATCTGGAGTCTCTTGTAGAGAGAAAAAGGCATAACACTAACTCCAGCTCCCAAATCACATAAAGAAGTTCTAACATAATTGTTCTTAACAGAGCAAGGAATAGTTGGTATACCTGGATCACCAAGTTTCTTTGGAATCTTACCATTGAAGGAATAATTAGCAAGCAAAGTAGAAATCTCCTCATTAGGAATCTTCCTTTTATTAGAGACAATATCCTTCATATACTTTGAATAAGGAGGCAACTTAATAGCATCAGTCAAAGGAATTTGCAAAAATAAAGGTTTCATCCACTCAAAAAACTTGTTGTAGTGTTCTTCCTCCTTTGACTTGTGTTTCTTACCTGGAGAAGGCATAGATTTATGTACCCAAGGTTCTCTCTCTTTACCATGTTTATTAGCAATAAAATCTTCCTTAGTGTACCTGGTGTTCTTAGTGTGCTTCTCAGGGTCTTCCTCAACTTCCTCCTTATCAGGAGCATCATTTTTATCATTACCACTCTCATTTTCAGCATCAGAGACATATATACTATTAGGATATACAGCAGGTTCAAGTGGTTCCTCAACTACCTTACGTATCTTTTTCTTTCTCTTACGAGGACTACCACTACTTTCACCTTGTTGAGAATCCTGCTCAATTGTTTTAGGGTGTCCTTCAGGATATAAAGGATCTTGAGTAGCTATACCACTCCTAGTTCTAATTCCATAAGCATGTTTATCTCATGAGACATTAACTAGCATATCCTTTTGTACCTTAGCAAGTTGATCAATTTGGGTTTGAACCATTTGAAAGTGTTTACAAAGCATTTTAATATCATTAAAAGTTTTTTCCACAATATCTTCCAACTCATTAATAGCTCTAGAATTTTCCAATAAATGATTCTGAACTTGTTTATTAAAATTACCTTGTTTAACAATAAAAATGCCAAGTTCCTCTAAACATTGATCAGGAGGCTTACCATAGGGAATATATCCTTCATCATAGTGTTGGAGAGAGTGTACCTCAATAGTGGATGAGCGGGGAATTGGCTTACATAATTATTCTATAGGAGGTAGATTATTCACATCTTCAGCTCTAATACCTTTCTCCTTTAGACACTTCTTAGCTTCCTTCGTCACTTTATCATTTAATGCAATAACTCCCATCTTCTTTGGTGTAGGTATTGGATCTGGTTTAGGCACAACTGGTTCAGGAGTAATAGGATCAGGTGTATTTAGCTCAGTTGAAGTCCAATCATCATAATTCTTGCTTATCTTAGCCATTAATTCTTCAGCATCTGTAGGAGTCCTTTTCCTGAAAATACAATCAGCAAAGATATATAGGTATGTCCTAGAATCATCAGTTAGTCCATTATAATAAATATCAAGAAGCTCATTTTTAGATAATGGACATCCAGGATGTGCATGAATCAAGGCACAGAACCTTGTCCATGACTCAGGCAATTTCTCTTCTTCTCCATGTTTAAAATCAAAAAGTCTCTACAAAGCAGCATGTCTAGCACTGGGAGGAAAATATTTCTGGAAGAAAGAAGCAATCAAGCAATTAGGGTTATCAATGGAACCAAGAGGCAAAAAATTAAATCAATCCCTAGCTTCTCCTTTTAGTGAAAAAGGGAAAATATTTGTAACAAAGTACTTGCGCATCTTAAAATCATCAGAGAATAAAGCACTCATAGTGGAAAGCTCATTCATATGAGCCATAGCACTCTCATTTTCAGTCCCACAAAAAGGTTCTTTCTCAACAATATCTAAATAGGATAAATCAAGAGAGAAATCATAATCTTTATCTTTAATATCTATGGGAGAGGTGGCAAACTTAGGATCAGAGGACAGTTTAGGGATAATAGTATGTCTAGCAAGGAGATTCTTAATAGCACTAGCACCATGTGTGTTTCGGCACTCTTCAACAAATTCATCAGTGAACTCAGTGTAACCATCATTAATATCATAACTCTCTCTAGACTCAGGTGAGCTAACAGGTGTAACAGTGTCTTCACTAGGAGTTTCAGTATTTCCTAGACCAGCCATAGTAGTTTCTAGGAAAGGACCTAATGAACCACTCGCATCAAGCACAGTAGAAGTAACATCATGAGCATCAAAAGCAGTTTCAGATTCAGCAGTAGTAGCAGTGTGTGTAGCATGAGTATGTGGTGGTGGTGTAACAAGCTTACTTATAAAAGACGGTGAATCAAGAGCAACATAGGTGTTTAGGATTGTACCTCTTCTTGTAGTGGATGGTAAATAGGAAACTTTCCATCACGATACTTCCCAATGATGAAAGGAGTAGCAATGAACAATAATAGATCCAAGTGAACTTACAAATAAAGCTATGCTCCTCGGCAATGGCGCCAGAAAATAGTCTTGATGACCCACAAGTATAGGGGATCGCAACAGTTTTCGAGGGTAGTATTACCCAATTTATTGATTCGACACAAGGAGAGCCAAAGAATACTTGCAAGCCTTAACAACTGAGTTGTTAATTCAGCTGCACCTGGAAATAGTTCTTGCTCACAGGAGTTTATCAGTAGCAAGAGTTTGTAGTAGTAATAGCAACAGCAAAACAGGAGCAATAGTAACAGTAGTAGCAAACAATAGGATATGAGCGCGGTAGGCATAGGTATGGATGGACGGGCAATGCATGGACGATTCTAAACATGTAACTTCAAGATCTAGGGCATTGCAGATAAATAAGAATCCAAGTACTAAACAATCAAAGGCATGTGATCCATATATAGTCATGCATGCTCGCAATGAGAACTTGCACAACATCTTTTGTCCTACCATCCCGTGGTAGTGGGGCCTCTAGGGAACTACTGGCAATTAAGGTGCTCCTTTTAATAGAGCACCGGAGCAAAGCATTAACACTCCGTGAACACATGTGATCCTCACACCACAGCCATCCCCTCCAGTGTCCCAATTTCTGTCACTTCGGGGCCTTTGGATCCGGACAATGATATGTGTACACAACTTGCAGATAAGATCACTAACAATACTATCATAATGATTCAATAATAAGTTCAGATCTGAGATCATGGCACTCGGGTCCTAGTGACAAGCATTAAGCACAACAAGTTGCAACAAAGTCAAATAGCACTAATAGAGATACTAGACACTATGCCCTAACAATCTTATTCGATTACATGATAGAACTCATCCAATCCCTACCATCCCCATAGCCTACAGCGGGGGATTACTCACTCATGGATGAGGAAAACATTGATGGTTGATGGAGAGGCATTGTTGATGATGATGGCGATGATCCTCCCCAAATTCTCCATCCCGGCAGGGTGCCAAAACGGAGTTTTTGGTTTCGAATCACGGCTTCTGGTGGTGGTGGCGCAGCGGAACTCTTTCTGGAAAAACGACGACCTCCCCCTGGATTTTTAGGTCAAGGGGTAACTTATAGGCGAAGAGGGAGGCCGAGGGGGTGCCTGGGGTGGCCGCACCCCCCTTAGGCGCGGCCAGGCCTGGCCCGCACCTGACAGGGGTGTGGGCCCTCCAGGCCTCCACTCCGTCTTGTCCTCTGGCTCCGTGGATCTTCTGGTGAAATAGGATTTTTGACATATTTTTCGGGATTTTTCCCGATAGTCGATTTTCTGCATAAATACTAGATACCAAGTTAATTATGCTAAAAACAGCGTCAGTCTGTGTCAGCTGTATCAAATCATACAAGTTTAGAGAAGAAATAATAGCAAAAGTGTTCGGAAAAGTAGATACGTTTTGGACGTATCAGTTCACTGTTTCCGTATTGGATGCATCGCTTTTGGATAATTTGGACTTCTGTTATTGTCTTGATGGTGTTTATACTGTCGCTAGAAGGAATAGATCATTGTAGCATGACTTTTTCTTTTTTTTCTTCTTCCTTTTGTTTTTAGGGCTCTGTGTATCCGGTGGTGCCTTTAGAACACTGTGTTGTTGCAAAGACTGTGTATATTTGATATTTTTATAATATTAATATATATTTTGTAAAAAAACTCTTTTTATACTTGGTCTAAAAAATTGATGTATTTCTTGCCTAGGCGGTGAAACTACCATAGTTTTGAAGTACCTGGGTTTAAGTAAAACCAAGATGCTAAACTATTCAAAGCGCTACTTACAAACAAAAATGGTTTGTCTAATTTGCATTCGACTAAGAATTACCTTAATTCTTAGTTAGGCCTTATTTTGCACGAGCGGTTTCGAATGTTTTCCCGAGTTTGATACCGCCCAATCCAACACTACTAGGAAAACTGCTATAGATAATCCACATATCCGTAGCGCACGGGGTAGTGTCCCATGGGTAAATAGCTGTGGTGCACGGCTAGAAAGTGCCCCACGGATAAGTCGTGTACCCGGACATACATGCCACAAGTGCACCACCACTATATGTGGGCCGTGGCACAGGTGGTCGCAGACCACTCACCCATAGTGGTGCCCTACGGTTAAGCGGCATGCATTAGCTCCCTCTCCTCTATCGCCTTTTAAGTTTTATAAAAAAATAATAGAAAATAAAAAAACTTTAAAAAATAAATTTTTTTCATATGTAGGTTGACAATGTAGTTTAGTTTATAGAAAAATTAACAAACATGAATTTTGACTTTTTCTGCAAAAAAGGTCATGCCACAGTAAAACGGCCATAACTTTTTCATATAATGTTAAAAAAAGTTTAATATATCAAAATAACGAAATTTCGCATCCGCTAGCAACCACCTCTAGTCATTTAGCGATTATTTAGATTGTCAAAATTCGGAAAGAATAAAAAGTTACGGCATAAAAAAGATTTTCCTGCATAAAAAATGGAGGCCACTTACTCGTGGCGCACCACCATGTAGTGCACCACGAGTAAGTGTGAGCAGGATTCAAATTTGAATCACTATCTCGGCCACCTATCCCTCCTTATCTTCCCCACCCACCCCTTATCTTCCCCTTCTCCTCTCCTCCACTTCCACTTCTCCTTCTCCACCTATCCCTTCTCCTCATTCTCCTTCTCCACTTATCCTACATATCTTCTCCTTCTCCATTCTCTGGCTACACCCACCTTCGATGGCGCCTTCCTCCGATCACCTTTGGACGCAACCTTCTCCACCATCCTCCAACAGCGCCCTCCTCCGACCACCTCCGAACGCAACCTCCTCCACCATCCTATGACAGTTCCATCCTCCGACCACCTCTGGACATGACCTCCTCTGCCAGCCTTCGACCACGCCCTCCTCCGACCACCTCCAGCAGCGACCACCTCAAACGAGGCGACAACACCAATGACGGCGATGGCCGGCGGCTCGATCTAGATCTAGATCTAGATCTAGATCAAATATAATCATGCTTTTTTTTGAATTTTGAAATCGTACCCATGGCACACCGTGAACGCCTACCCGTGACGCACTAGCGTGGCACACCACCTAGTGCGCCACAACTAAAACATTACCGATAGCACGAGTCTAGTGGTGCACCTATAGTGCGCTACGGGTAACCAAAATCAGTACACCACGAATAGTTGTTTTCCTAATAATGCAATATGATAGAGAACACCAGAAACCACGTCTGGTCCAGGTGTTTCCGAGACAAGAGTTGCCCTCTTGCGTTTATGGCACAGCTCACAGCTCTGGCTGGTTTCGTGTGTTTTCATCCAAACCCTACTGGGTTATTACCCAATATTCTCATTTGAACCACTTGTACAAAATAAGGTCTCAGTGATGTCATGCAATATCAGTTGCCAGTCTATTTGCAACTACTGCCGCCGCCTTGCAATTAAAGTTTTAGTTGCAACCCTACTTATTTAAAAAATCTACTCATAAATCAAGTTACAACTCACATAACGCATGAATCACGATATAAATTCAATGGATTAAGAGCTGACTGCACCCAGAAAATCCAAACCCCATGATTGAAACACGGAACTGATTGAAAAATACAACCGTCTGTCCATCTGGATTTACTGAGGCGTTACATGAGCTGATGGCTGACAGATGAAACACGGATGGGCTACATGCATATTCCGAAGCTGTAGGCTTAGCTAGGGAATAGGACTAGCTATATACTCCATCCATTTTAAAATATAAAATATTTTAAATTTGTAAAAATAAATTGTATCTAGACAATTTTTTTAGTGCGTAGATTCACTTCAAATCTAAGTGAACCTATATATTAAAAAAAATTATAGATACATGTGATTTACAAAGGTAAGATGTTTTATAACTTAAAACGGAGGAAGTATATATATAAATATCGTTATAAAGATGCATATGCTCGCCGTCTCACAAATTAAATTAAGATCATATTTTCTTAGCTATATGGTGCTGAATATAATAGGGAGTATCTAAAGACATAATGGGAAGTCTGACGTCCTCGAAATTCAGAATTGATTAGCCTTTCGATTTGGAAGTAACGGTTTAGATCTGATGCCATCCCACAAAACAGATTAGCCTAACGAGATTGCTTTGGCTGCCCTATTTCTACCCGCTGCAGTGGTCTGCTTCACCGCAGCTGGGCCCTCCGGTGCGGGTGGTCCGCCTCTCAGTCGGCTTGGGCGTGCGTGAACCGGGTGAGCAGGTGGGGGTACGTGGGTGCGTGAACCGTGTGAGCAGGTGGGTACGCGTGGGGTCTATAGCAGAGAAATTAGATTGGCTGCCCTATTTCTACCCGCGTGGTGTTGCGTCTCGCTGCTGTTGGGCCCGTCGCCACGGCCTGCCCACTTCTCAGCCACACGAGCGGGTAGGAAGGTGGGGTGTCGATGGGGGCGTGGGCGTTTGTGATTTGTCTGGGTCTCGGTGGTGTCAGTTGGTCTAGCGGTCAGTTGGTCTAGCAGTCTAGCAAAAATTAGATACTGGGGACGTCCTATTTCTACCCGCGTGCTGGTCAGCCTCGCTGGGGAGGGCCTGCTGCTGCGGGCGGTCCACCTCTCAGTCATTCAAGAGGGTGTATCCATGGGTGAGCAGGTGAAACGAGGAGTGCTGCCTCTGGAAACGCGCGGGGGCGTTTGTGCCGCTCCTTCGGTCCGTACGTAGACCCGTCGCTGCCGTTGGGTCCCCGCGGTTGCCTTGCCCCGGTTGTCAGTGGTGCGGAAGGGTGGTCGCCGTGTAGACGTGGGTGGGGAGAGATCTACCTACCGGGGATAGGATTGGGTTTTCGCGTATTCTCGTCGAACACCGTCGGCCTCGGTGGCGCCTCGCCATTAGACGCCGGGTACAGCTCGTGCGTGGGAGGAGCCTGTTTTTATTCGGCCACGTTTCCTCTTCTTCTCGGTGCGCTCTCCTCCGTTCCCGTTTCCTTTTCTTCTCGCGGCGCCTCCTCGTCTCCTCCGCACGTCCGTTCCTCCGTTTGATCCTCCCGTCGGCCCGGCTCGCCGTCTTTCCTTCCGTTCGTGCCGGTGCGGGGGTTGGGGGTGCGCCATGGCCATCCGCTGCTCTGGGTTCGGTTGAGGTCGGACGGGCTGGTTGAATCTGTGGTGCTATTTGGCGTTTGCGTTCCGTCTTTTCTTTTGGATCTTTGCTTATCTCTTGTTTTTTTCAGGTAGCTGCAGATTGTTGCTTCGAGGGATCTCGTCTGCTTCGAGGGATCTCGCCTTCCTGTTGGTAAGTTCTCCTTGGCCATGTTGTGTTTCTCTCGGTGGCCGGTGTATGCCATTCCTGCTGATTTTCCTTCATCCTTCCAGGTCGGGTGTTGTTGTCTGGTTCCGTGCCTTCTGCTGTCGGCTGTTGTTGCTTAGCATCTACACTGATTTCAGGTTGCACGCTTCTGACATCCTTATAGTGCTGGGTTTCCAAGTTGGATGATTGCTCATATTTTTTTTCCAGGCTCTGCTGTGGTGCGTTGTTGCCGGTCTCGCTCCTACAGGTTGCTGCTCCCTGCTGTGTCTTCAGGTAGTTTATTATTCTTCTGTTTGCTGGTGCTCGCAGGTCTTGTTTTTTCTTGGGTGATTGCTCATATTTTTTTTCCAGGCTCTGCTGTGGTGCGTTGTTGCCGGTCTCGCTCCTATAGGTTGCTGCTCCCTGCTGTGTCTTCAGGTAGTTTATTATTTTTCTGTTTGCTGGTGCTCGCAGGTCTTGTTTTTTCTTGTGACGGTGCGCGTGCAGTGGCATTTCTAGGGTCGGCGTTGTTTATTTTTTGTGAGTGATAGGGTCGGCTTTATTAGGCTGTTGATCTGTGCCATGGGTGCAGCTTTGATGCCTTGATGATTTATCTGTAGTTCTATTTTTAAGTACTACAATATGTCGCGCACATGTGGTGAACATGCAGGCCAGACGACACGAATCTTAATGCGGGTTTCGTGGGTCATGGCGGCCGTTGGCGCCGGACCCCGGGTAGTCCTCCGTCTGCAGGTCCACTCTCCTCGCCACCACCATCTCCTCGTCGTCGGGCAGCACCAGGGTAGGGTCTGTTCCGGCCGCCACCTCCCGATCCGGCGTCGTCGGCACCTCCTGCGCGCCACCGGCCGCCGGATCACCTACCCCCGAGAGCAGCATCTTGCGGTTGCCCCCGGCCGCCGCCGCTGCAAGGACGAGAAAACACAAGGCAAAGATGAGGAGCATGGCCTCCGGCGAGAGGTCCGGCGAGCCGAAGAGCTCGATCAATCCATACAAACCGTGAGCAAGGAAGAGGCAGGAGAGGAAGGCCAGCAGCAGCAGCACGAGAGGAACCGAGCAGCTCGCCCTCCCCATCTCCACCATGCGGCCGGTGCCCTAGCTAGCTGATGAGTTTCTTGGAAAGCTAGCGCTGGTGCGTACGTGTGTGGCGTAGGTTTGGTCTCGGTTTGTGACAGACGGGTCGCCATTATATAGTGGCGAAGTGACGAGGGTCACATCAAGCGATGTCAAACGAGCACGAGGAGGTATGTGGCTTTCTCTGCACCGAGCACCAAAAATGGCGGGACGAGCAAGGGCCACGCACACACGTCAAGCAGCTTGTGTGCATGCACTGGCATCCACTACCGACGTAGTACTCTTGTGTTGCGCCATGATCTTGATCGATCGGTGAATCGGGTAATCCATCGGTCCTGCTCCTCCGTGAGTGCGCAAATATCGGTCAGGCCGGATTACACGTTCTTCAAACTCGTGTGGCGGCCGGCTAGCTAGCCATGCATGGAAGCAGGTTGATCGATCGACCTGGAATCTCGTTTTGGCGCATATTTTATGTTAGGAATATACAACTTGTATTATCTGGAGGCCAAAGGCCATAATATATAGTATAGGTACAGGTGCAAATATGCAGGAAGCCTCCTAACATATGAGGAAACTACAATATACAAATATATACATCTAACACTCACCCTCAAACTCATTGTGGATCCACAACACTGAGTTTGGAGAGTAAAAAATCATGCTGCGCTCTAGTCTGTGTCTTCATAAAAAAGTCCGCCAACTGTAACTCTGAAGGCACATACTGAAGCGTAATAACCTGAGCCTGCACCTGGACACGTGTATAAAAAGCATCAACAACAATATGCTTGGTAAGCTCATGCTTGACCGGATCACATGCAATATTGATAGCATCTGTACTGTCAGACAAAACTGGAGTGGGTGTCGTAACAGAGACCCCAAAATCCGCAAGCAACCACCGTAACCAAGTCACCTCAGCAGTCAACAAGGCCATAGCTCGCAACTCAGCCTCAACACTTGAACGGGAAACCGCTGTCTGTTTCTTCGTCTTCCAAGCAATGAGCGAACCACCAAGAAACACAGATGGCGAGAAAGGAACGACGATCCAGGATCACTCATGCAATAGCATCCGAGTAGCACTGAAGCTGGAGGAAGCTGGAACGAGGAAAGAAAAGGCGACGAGTGATCGTGCCACGAAGATAGCGAAGAACACGGAGGAGATAACTATAGTGAACAGTGGTAGGAGCTGAGACAAACTGACTCAGAATATGAACATGATAAGATATGTAAGGACGAGTGACATCAAGATAAACAAGACTCCCAACAAGATGGCGATAACGCGTCGGGTCAGGAAGAGGATCATCATCAGTAGGACGAAGCTTAACATTAAGCTCCATAGGAGTCTCAACAGTGCGCTCATCCCCAAGAGCAGCACGAGCAAGAAGATCCTAAATATACTTTTCCTGAGAGATAGAAAAGCCATCAGAAGTGGAGGAGACCTCAATCCCAAGAAAGTAGCGGAGAGGGCCAAGGTCAGTCAGGTGCCGACGAGGATCTGTCACCCACACACACAAAGGCAAGCCAAAGGTGGCGACGGAGAGCAACACGCCGATGAAGACAGAGTCGATGAAGGACGGTCACAACCGTCTGAAGAAGCCGCAAGAGTCGATGTCGAGCGGCGAGCCGACATAGACGGGGTCGGCGAAGCGCGGCCATAACCACGTGAAGAGGCTGCGTAAAACGATGTAGAGCGGCAGGCCGACGTAGACGAAGTCGGCGAAGGGCGGCCATAGCCGTGTGAAGAGGCCGCGAAGGTCGATGTAGAGCGGCGGGCCGACGGAGACGGAGTCGGCAAAGCGCGGCCATAACCACGAGAAGAGGCCGCGAAAGTCGATGTAGAGCGGCAGGTTGACATAGAGGAAGTCGGCGAACGGTGGCCACAACCGCGAGAAGAAGCCGCCAGGGCCGACAGAGAGCGGCGCGATGATAAAGACGAAGTAGACGGACAAAGACCATCTAGAGACAGAAACATCATTTTTTTGGAGAGAGAAAACAGATCTAAAATCTGGAACAATACGTGCTGGTCAAAGAGGCTCACGTGCGCCCGTCACTTGGAAATTGGCAGATGCCAGGCTAAGGCCAGGGGCATGCAGCAGCTGGGGCGGATGGGACCAGGCAGCCAAGGACGGCGGGCGATGGGATTTGGCCGGGCTGCGGAGACAGCGGGCCGAACTGGACGGGCGGCTGCCGGACATGAGACGGTCGACCTTGCAGGTAGAAGGAGCAGCGGAAAAAAAAACCCGGCAACAACAGCTAGAGAGATTGGCGGCGCCGGTGAGATCGGATCTGAGCATGAGTTGCGCATGCGAAAAAAAACCTATAGCTCTGATACCATGTTAGGAATATGCAACTTGTATTATCTGGAGGCCAAAGGCCACAATATATAGTACATGTACAGGCACTACGGGAAAAATTGTCGCTGTCGTCGCCCCTCTCCTTTGTCGTGTGACAAAAGGCCCGGAACACGGCAAAGAGTATCTTTGCCGTGTGTAAACCAAGAAGAACACGGCAAAGCACAGGTGCACGGCAAACTGCAGAAAAAGAACACGGCAAAGAAATAAACATGGCCATGGACTGACGAGAACACACGACAAAGAAAAGAATCACGGCAAAGTCATTGAAGACACACGGCAAAGATATATTCACGGCAAAGAAGTGGGCCCGTGGCCTCGCAGGGTCACCCGCCGGCAGGGGCTGATGGCAGAATCTTTGCCGTGTGCCCTCGTCGTCAGGTACACGGCAAAGCATTTTTTTCACCTTTTTCTTTTCTTTAATTAGCAAGGCTTTTATTACATATAGGTTAGGTGATATTATTGTTGGGAATATGCCCTAGAGGCAATCATGTATGATGAGTTTTCTCATTGTATTCATAAGGATATTAAGTAGTCCTTGTATAAACATCTGATGTGTATCATTGAATATGTGATTCGGTTGTGGAACTATGCATTCATGTTGTTTGTACTAAATATCCTTGGTCATTGAGGTTGTGCTGGACACACAACTTAGACCAATGTGAAAGTTGGCTTGATGACTCGGTTCCACTTGTCATGGGCATGGAGATGCTATTCCAACTTACACAGACTCGGCTAAAGAGTTTAGCGAGTCGGATTGACCCATATTGAGGTACAACGAACAAGTTGTCATTTGTATATCGCAATCAATGTAATCCTTATACCTGAGGTTGTTGCATAGTCCGAGTTGAGGATCACCGACTTAGGTTCTATCAAACGCTGATCCGTAACTGGGCAGTTATAAAGGCAGGGTTCGGGTCGACTGAAAATCAAGCTGCGTGACGTGAATAACCAAGATGGGATTTTGCCCCTCCACTTGGAGAGATATTCTCTGGGCACTCTTGTGAGATATGATTCGGAAAGCGTGGCCATGCACGACTCGGTTAAGTGTTAACCGAGGCGATCAACTAAGAGTTAGTCGGGTGAATCACTTATCTTGGATCGAGAAGAGAGTCGGACTATTTAAGGGATGACATATATTCGCCTATAGTCTGACAAGGTATATCGTGAGGCAAAAGGGACTCGGACGCAAGTCGCATTGGAAAGGCAAGTCGTCATGACTCTTTGGTACTTGGGAGTCGGCACGTTCTGCTAGGAGCCGCTACCGACTAATCGATTGAGAGTCGGACTCCTATCGTGTCCAAGTACCATGAGCCTGCGGGGTCACACACTTAAGAGCGGGAGCAAGTTCGGATTGGATCTGAACATATAATCTGGTTGGGTTGGACCTAAACCAGATTAGGACTGAGTTAGTGAGTTGGACTCACGGTGACTAGTGTTATATGGGCTTTAGTGAATGGGTCGCGCGAGCAGAGCCCACGTTCACTCCCTATATATAGTGGAGCACCTTAACCCAGAAAGGTTAATCGTTGTTCGGTTAGGTCATTCCATGTGTTGGAAACCCTAGCTCCACAGCAGTCCAGCCGCCGTAACGAACCTAGCAGTTCGCCGCCGGCGCTCCTCCTTGTACGTGTGGATACCAGCAGAGGTGATGTGCGATCAGCACCAGGACGATCGGATCGTGAGGACTGCACTGCATCAACTGACGCGCTTCATCAGTAAT
This sequence comes from Avena longiglumis, assembly GCA_030063025.1. Lineage (NCBI taxonomy): Eukaryota > Viridiplantae > Streptophyta > Magnoliopsida > Poales > Poaceae > Avena > Avena longiglumis. Next base: position 440,105,042 of record CP125973.1, on the reverse strand, counting down.
CCGCAACTGCGTGTCTAGTGGTAAACCTCGTGGCCTTCTACCGCAGCTAGATCTTGGGATCACCATGTTAGAGGAAATTTTTTTTGTTTTATCTCTGCGTGGCCTAACAGTGGTATCAGAGCTATAGCTTCTGGTTTTAGGCTCGAGATCTCGCATATGTGATATGCGGTAGGCCGTAGATGAGATCTATGTGTTGTTTTGGTGGTCGATCTATGAGATAGATCGGTTTTGTACGAAGTTGATTGGATCAACTGTACTCGGGGAATGGTAGATCTGATTTCCGTGATCATACTGCTGAGGTCGTGGAACGACATACCCCTACCGGTCAGCTTCCGCCATCGGGGTAGACTGTGACACGTAAATCCAGAAGGGGTGATCGAAGATCAAGGAGTTTGATCGAATCGGGACCGCCGGCTTCGCCCTGTCATAGCGCCTTAGATGTCGTTGCGAGTTTCACAACGCCGGTAGATATTGTATCTATGCATAACTTTTTTTTGCAGGAAGTTGTGAATGGTATGGTTCATGTGCATGTGATGTATGTGTGTAATCCATACGTGATCTGCGAATCACGGTTTATGTCAGCCGGCTGGAGCCTAGGTGCTGTCATTTTATTGTATAACGATCTGCGTGTCGGATTCTCTATGTAATTTACTTTACTAAGCTAGTGTAGCTGTTTGGAGAACCCGGAAGGCATGCAAGGCGTTGTACATGTCGGCGACATGGTGTAAGACGGCAAGTGACAAGAGTTGGCACGAGTCGGATTACAGGCTTTGTGGAGATGGAGATCGCCATGAAGAGAGCCATACCATTTCACATTATAATTGCTTTATTTTGTGTTATTGTGATGTCTCAGTTTTACCTCTATTAGATAGTCGGTAAAATTTAATCCCTCAAAGAAGATCTATTCGGTTTTCCCGCCAGTGTTTGCACCATCACAAGTCGGACATTTTTGGTAGTGGGCTCATAAAATTGAGGTGCTGCCAATTCTTTCTGACTAGGTGGGTTCGAGTCGGACTCTTACTGCAGAAACACTCGGTAAGCTAGACGGGTCTATCACAACGGTTGTGGGACTCGGGGAAAAGTCGGATGGGAGCCGGGGCATGTGATGCCACCCGTCCAACAGGAGTCGCATGAGATGCGATTGACAAGGAGTTGTCTACCTAGATCACTTGGCGGCTAGTGGTGATGCTAAAGCTCACTAGCCGACTTGCTTATTTAGGATCCTGAATCACTAAGTAACCATCGGAGGGATGTTGGTTCTAGTGGGAGCATAAAATGTTAAAATGTTTAATATGCTTGCTCTTTTATGAATACATGTCTTAAGTGTTTTGCATATTTTCTGTTGTAGATCATGGCACCAAGTAGCAGTCACTCTCAGATATCCGGTTTTGCGTTGAGAACCATTCTTGAGAAAGATAAACTGAACGACACTAATTTTACTAACTGGTATCGAAATCTGAGAATTGTTCTCAAACAAGAAAAGAAGGACCATGTCCTAGACAACCCACTTCCACATGAGCCGAATGAGAATGCGACTGTCGCAGCCACCAATGCCTACCGTCGGGCTAAGGATGAGACCACGGATATTAGCTATCTTATGCTTGCTCACATGGAACCGGACTTGCAAAAGCAGTTCGAGCATGTTGAGGCCTACGATATGATCGAAAGCCTCAAAAGTATGTTCCAGGCTCAGGCGAAGACTGAGAGGTATCAAGTCTCTCAAGGTTTGCTGAGTTGCAAGCTTAAGGATGGTGATCCACTGAGTCCGCATGTGATCAAAATGGTTGGTTATGTGCAGTCTTTGGAGAGGCTTGGCTACCCCATTAGCGAAGAGTTCGCTACGGATATAATTCTGAACTCTCTTCTTAGTGCATATGGGCTGTTCATTTCGAACTACCACATGCATGGTATGGATAAGAAGCTCACTGAATTGCATGGTATGCTCAAGCAGGCAGATGCGGATCTCAAGAAGGGCACCAGTCAAGTGTTGATGGTGCAGATTAAGGCTAAGTTCAAGAAGAGTTCTTGGACTAAGAAGAAGGCTAAGTCAGGAGGAAAGCAGGCTCAGGACCCGGTCCCAAGCGCTTCCTCAGGGACTAAACCATCTCCTTCAGCCGGATCCACTTGCTTCTACTGCAAGGCGGATGGCCACTGGAAGAGGAACTACAACAAGTACTTGGCCGACAAAGCCAAGAGTGGAGGTATGACTTCCGACTCAGGTACACTTGTTTGCAATGTTATAGACATATATCTTGCTGATGCACCTAATAGTTCTTGGGTATATGATATCGGATCGATTCACATACGCAACTCGTTGGACCGGTAAGAACTAGGAGTGTAGCACGAGGCGAGGTTGATATTCGAGTCGGCAACAAAGCAAGAGTTGCTGCGTTGGAAGTCGGCACGATGCAACTTCATTTACCTTCCGGATTCATTATGGAACTGAATAATTGTTATTATGTTCTAGTGCTTTCGAAACATTATTTACGCTTCGCTTCATGTTTGATGAGGCAAGGCTATGAGTCGAATATCAAGAATAATGGTTGTTCTTTGTATTTGAATGATATGTTTCACGGCTTTGCACCCGTCCGACGGTTATTTATTTTGAATCTTGATGGTGAGTCGGTTTATAACATAAATGTTAAAAGGTTGAAACCAAATGATCTGAATATGACTTACTTTTGGCACTGTCGGCTTGGTCATATAAGTTGGAAATGCATGAAGAAGCTCCATGATGATGGACTCCTAACTTCGTTCGACTTGGAGTCGTTCGAGACATGCGAATCTTGCCTACTCGGCAAAATGACCAAGACACCTTTTGCAAAGAGTTGCGAAAGGGCGTCCGACTTGTTGGGACTAGTACATAGTGATGTATGTGGACCAATGAGCATGACAGCCAGGGGTGGTTATGAGTACTTCATTACCTTCAATGATGATTTGAGTAGGTATGGATATATCTACTTGATGAAACATAAGTCGGAAGCCTTTTAAAAGTTCAAAGAATTCCAAAATGAAGCACATAATCAACTCGGCAAGAAAATAAAGTTTCTTCGGTCGAACCGAGGAGGTGAGTACATGAGCCATGAGTTTGATTACCATCTGAAAAGTTGTGGAATAGTTCCTCAACTCACTCCGCCAGGAACGCCGCAAAGGAACGGTGTTTCGGAAAGACAGAATCGGATCTTGTTGGACATGGTACGATCAATGATGAGTCGGACAGATCTGCCTTTATCATTTTGGGGTTATTGTCTAAAAACAGCGGCGTTCACACTAAACAGAGTACCATCAAAATCGGTAGAGAAGACACCGCATGAGATGTGGACATGCAAAAAGCCAAGTTTGTCTTTTTCTTAAGATTTGGGGTTGTGAAGCATATGTCAAGCGACTTCAGTCGGACAAGCTTACGGCCAAGTCGGATAAATGTATTTTCGTGGGGTATCCGAGGGAAACCTTGGGTTACTACTTATACAACCGAGAAGAGGGCAAAGTGTTTGTCGCTCAAAACGGTGTCTTCCTTGAGAAAGAGTTTCTCAGTCGGGGAGTAAGTGGGAGCACAGTGAATCTCGAAGAAATTCGAGAGGAACCGGCTAGTGGCGAGTCGGCAAAAACCTTGGAGGTTGAGCCGATCGTGGTAGCTGAGCCGGCAGCAGCACCTGTACTGCGAAGATCGGCGAGATTACGAAGTGTTCGTGATGTGTTAGGCGGTGATGATGAGGCAAATTATTCGGAAGAGATGGTGGGATCTGATTCCTAGTCATGGCTTGGAGCCATGAGATCCGAGTTAAAGTCCATGGATGAAAATCAAGTTTGGAACTTGGTTGATCTGCCAGACGGTGCAAGACCCGTCGAGTGCAAATGGGTCTTTAAGAAGAAAACTAATATGGATGGAAATGTTTCCGTCTATAAAGCACGCCTTGTCGCGAAGGGGTTCCGACAAGTTCAAGGAGTGGATTACGAAGAGACTTTCTCGCCCGTAGCGATGCTTAAATCAGTTCGTATCATGTTAGCTATAGCAGCCTATTTCGACTATGAGATATGGCAGATGGATGTCAAAACGGCTTTCCTTAACGGAAATTTAACCGAGGACGTGTATATGATACAGCCCGAGGGTTTTGTCGATCTGGCTAATGCTGACAAGGTATGCAAACTTCAGAAATCCATTTATGGGTTGAAGCAAGCATCCGGAGTTGGAATATTCACTTTGATGAGGTAGTCAAATCGTTTGGCTTCATCAAGAGTGATCATGATTCTTGTTTGTACAAGAATTTGAGTGGGAACAAAGTTAATTTTCTAATCTTATATGTGGATGACATATTACTGATTGGAAATGATGTCCAGATGTTGCAAGAAACCAAGGAATCATTGGAAAGGAGTTTCTCAATGAAAGACTTGGGTGAGGCAACATACATCCTCGGAATCCGGATCTATAGAGATAGATCAAGGAGGCTCATTGGATTGAGTCAGAGTACTTATTTGGACAAAGTGTTGAAGAAGTTCAACATGGAATCGTCTAATAAGGGGTTCTTACCGATGTCCCATGGTGTAAAACTTAGCAAGACTCAGCATCCTTCGACAACTGATGAGCGAAGTCAGGTGAGTGCGATTCCATATGCTTCTGCAGTCGGATCCATCATGTACGCCATGATTTGTACTAGGCCGGATGTTTCCTATGCTCTAAGTGTTGTGAGCAGATACTAGGCTGATCCTGGAGAGATCCACTGGACAGCGGCTAAAAATATCCTAAAGTACTTGAGAAGGACTAAGGATATGTTCTTGGTTTATGTTGGTGAAGATGAACTCAGTGTAAAGGGTTACACAGATGCGAGTTATCTTACTGACTCTGATGATTCTCGATCGCAATCCGGGTACGTGTTTATTATAAACGGAGGTGCTGTGAGCTGGAAGATTTCCAAGCAAGAGACTTTGTCCGCGTCTACAACAGAGGCTGAGTATATTGCCGCCTCGGAGGCAGCAAAGGAAGCTGTTTGGATGAGGAATTTCCTCATGGATATTGGTGTGGTTCAGGGCTCGTCCAATCCATTGGACGTGTATTGTGACAACAATGGTGCTATTGCACAAGCCAAGGAACCTAGACAGCACTAGAAGAACAAGCACATACTTATGCGGTACCACCTGATTCGCTAGTTCGTGGATCAGGGTGATATCAAGTTATGCAAGGTACAAAAGGATGCAAATATTGCGGATCCGTTGACAAAGCCGTTCCCACCAAGCATGAGGCACCGAGAGCCATGGGCATTAGATGCTTAGACATGTGATGTCGAAAGATTGACTCTAGTGCAAGTGGGAGACTGTTGGGAATATGCCCTAGAGGCAATCATGTATGATGAGTTTTCCCATTGTATTCATAAGGATATTAAGTAGTCCTTGTATAAACATCTGATGTGTATCATTGAATATGTGATTCGGTTGTGGAACTATGCATTCATGTTGTTTTTACTAAATATCCTTGGTCATTGAGGTTGTGCTGGACACACAACTTAGACCAATGTGAAAGTTGGCTTGATGACTCGGTTCCACTTATCATGGGCATGGAGATGCTATTCCAACTTTCACAGACTCGGCTAAAGAGTTTAGCGAGTCGGATTGACCCATATTGAGGTACAACGAACATGTTGTCATTTGTATATCTCAATCAATGTAATCCTTAGACCTGAGGTTGTTGAATAGTCCGAGTTGAGGATCACCGACTTAGGTTCTGTCAAACGCTGATCCGTAACTGGGAAGTTATAAAGGCAGGGTTCGGGTCGACTGAGAATCAAGCTGCGTGATGTGAATAACCAAGATGGGATTTTGCCCCTACACTTGGAGAGATATTCTCTGGGCCCTCTTGTGAGATATGGTTCGGAAAGCATGGACATGCACGACTCGGTTAAGTGTTAACCGAGGCGATCGACTAAGAGTTAGTCGGGTGAATCACTTATCTCGGATCGAGAAGAGAGTCAGACTATTTAAGGGATGACATATATTCGCCTATAGTCTGACAAGGTATATCGTGAGGCAAAAGGGACTCGGACGCAAGTCGCATTGCAAAGGCAAGTCGTCATGACTCTTTGGTACTTGGGAGTCGGCACGTTCTGCTAGGAGCCGCTACCGGCTGATCGATTGAGAGTCGGACTCCTATCGTGTCCAAGTAGCCATGAGCCTGCGGGGTCACACACTTAAGAGCGAGAGCAAGTTCGGATTGGATCTGAACATATAATCTGGTTGGGTTGGACCTAAACCTGATTAGGACTGAGTTAGTGAGTTGGACTCACGATGACTAGTGTTATATGGGCTTTAGTGAATGGGTCGCGCGAGCAGAGCCCACGTTCACTCCCTATATATAGTGGAGCACCTTAACCCAAAAAGGTTAATCGTTGTACGGTTAGGTCATTCCATGTGTTGGAAACCCTAGCTCCACAGCAGTCCTGCCGCCGTAACGAACCTAGAAGTTCGCCACGGCTTCCTCCTTGTATGCGTGGATACCGGCAAAGTCTTTGTGCGATGTCGCACGGACGATCGGATCGTGAGGACTGCACTGCATCAACTGACGCGCTTCATCAGTAATCCGCAACTGCGCGTCTAGTGGTAAACCTCGTGGCCTTCTACGTCAGCTAGATCTTGGGATCACCACGTTAGAGGAAAAAGTTTTTGTTTTATCTATGCGTGGCCCAACAATTATTTCATAGGATCATGAGAACACACATATGATCATAGGTTATTGTGGTCTTGATCACTATATACATGCACCCCCCTGATTCCGACGTTTTCGTGGTCTTCCTCCGGCGAAACCCTGGTGATCTGCGGGCCTCGGATCGTCTACCCCCTAGACATTCTTATGATGGGGGTAGCCCGGCGTAGCTCTCTCTTGTTCTGTGTTTGATTATGTCATGGGATGATGTGAAATCATGTTGGTTCACAAGTTGGGGCACTATACTACCCGGTTTCACCGGGAGATTCCCCTTATGAGTCCAGAACCTTCGCTTCTAGGTTAGAGCGCATGCATGCAAGGGGGGACACATGCAAGCACATATACCAACCTTGCACCACACTGACACACATATGCTAGGGACACATGCAAGTTTTTAGATTATTCCGACGTTCTTGTGGTCTTCCTCCGGTGAAACCCTGATCTTCGGGCCTCGGATCGTCTACCCCAAGACATTCTTCTGATGGGGTAGCCCGGCGTAGCTCTATCTTGTTTTGTGTTTGATTATGTCATGGGATGATGTGAAACCATGTTGGTCCACAAGTTGGGGCACTATACGGTCCGGTTTCACCGTAACAGGGAGATTCCCCCTTATACAGGTCGAGAACCTTCGCTTCAAGGTTAGAGTGCATGCATGCGAGGAGGGACACATGCAATTGCAAGCACATATACCAAGCTTGCACCACACTCACACACATATGCTAGGGACACATGCAAGTTTTCAGATGATTCCGACGTTCTCGTGGTCTTCCTCCGGCGAAACCCTGAGGATCTGCGAGCCTCAGATCGTCTACCCCCCTAGACATTCTTCTGATGGGGGTATCCCGGCGTAGCTCTCTCTTGTTTTGTGTTTGATTATGTCATGGGATGATGTCAAACCATGTTGGTTCACAAGTTGGCGCACTATACGGTCCGGTCTCACCGGAACAGGGACATTCCCCCTGATATAGGTCCAGAACCTTCGCTTCTAGGTTAGAGCGCATGGATGCGAGGGGGGACACATGCAAGCACCCGGAGACTAGTAGTTAATTTTTGTATGTTCCAACATAGCACCACACTTTTCATGCATGTGCTAGGGCACATGCATGCATGTCCTTGAGGTACTAAAAATTGAGAACAATCTATAAAGGATGTCAAACAACAAATTTCAGAATTTGTCATGAAATCCTCTCATCTAGGTCTTTTGATTGACCCAAAGAGTGACCTTGAAAGATTCAAAAGTAGTCCAACAGCTTGCTTGGTTTTGTTGGTCAGCTCTACCGTGAGGGGAAATTCTACTCTTGACGATTGGTTGAGGATTGTTTCTCAAAGTTTGTGACTAGGCACCCACCTAATGGAAATGAAGTTTAGCATCCTCCAAAAGCTTATGGTCTAGTGCAAAGTTCATATTTCCATGGTCTCAATTCTTATGAAGATCTGGTACATGCTATATCTACAAGAGAAACTATCGTCCGCTCCTTAAGAGGGTTGACAGAACCAGTGGCGGGAGTTTCCACGTATATATCCAGGATTTTACTAAGTATTAACGCATGTATACAAAGGGGGTCACACATGGGACTTACACATGGGACCTACCAACCTTGCACCACACTCACACACATATGCTAGGGACACATGCAAGTTTTCATCTGATTCCGACGTTCTCGTGGTCTTCCTCCAGCGAAACCCTGATCTGCGGGCCTCGGATCGTCTACCTCCCTAGACATTCTTCTGATGGGGTACCCCGGCGTAGCTCTCTCTTGTTTTGTGTTTGGTTATGTGATGGAATGATGTGAAACCATGTTGGTCCACAAGTTGGGGCACTATACGGTCTGGTTTCACCGTAACGGGGAGATTCCCCCTTATAAAGTCGAGAACCTTCGCTTCTAGGTTAGAGCGCATGCATGCGAGGGGGGACACATGCAATTGCAAGCACATATACCAACCTTGCACCACACTCACACACATATGCTAGGTACACATGCAAGTTTTCAGATGATTCCGACGTTCTCGTGGTCTTCCTCCAGCGAAACCCTGATGATCTACGAGCCTCGGATCGTCTACCCCCCTAGACATTCTTCTGATGGGGTAGCCCGGCGTAGCTTTCTCTTGTTTTGTGTTTGATTATGTCATGGGATGATGTGAAACCATGTTGGTTCACAAGTTGGGGCACTATACGGTCCGGTTTCACCGTAACGGGGAGATTCCCCCTTATACAGGTCGAGAACCTTCGCTTCTAGGTTAGAGCGCATGCATGCGAGGGGGGGACACATGCAAGCACATATACCAACCTTGCACCACACTCACACACATATGCTAGGGACACATGCAAGTTTTCAGATGATTCCGACGTTCTCGTGGTCTTCTTCCGGCGAAACCCTGATGATCTACGAGCCTCGGATCGTCTACCCCCTAGACATTCTTCTGATGGGGGTATCCCGGCGTAGCTCTCTCTTGTTTTGTGTTTGATTATGTCATGGGATGATGTCAAACCATGTTGGTTCACAAGTTGGCGCACTATACGGTCCGGTCTCACCGGAATAGGGACATTCCCCCTGATATAGGTCCAGAACCTTCGCTTCTAGGTTAGAGCGCATGGATGCGAGGGGGGACACATGCAAGCACCCGGAGACTAGTAGTTAATTTTTGTATGTTCCAACATAGCACCACACTTTTCATGCATGTGCTAGGGCACATGCATGCATGTCCTTGAGGTACTAAAAATTGAGAACAATCTATAAAGGATGTCAAACAAAAAAATTTAGAATTTGTCATGAAATCCTCTCATCTTGGTCTTTTGATTGACCCAAAGAGTGACCTTGAAAGATTCAAAAGTAGTCCAACAGCTTGCTTGGTTTTGTTGGTCAGCTCTACCGTGAGGGGAAATTCTACTCTTGACGATTGGTTGAGGATTGTTTCTCAAAGTTTGTGACTAGGCACCCACCTAATGGAAATGAAGTTCAACATCCTCCAAAAGCTTATGGTCTAGTGAAAAGTTCATATTTCCATGGTCTCAATCCTTATGAAGAGCTGGTACATGCTATATCTACAAGAGAAACTATCGTCCGCTCCTCAAGAGGGTTAACAGAACCAGTGGCGGGAGTTTCCACGTATATATCCAGGATTTTACTAAGTATTAACGCATGTCTACAAAGGGGGTCACACTTGGGACTTACACATGGGACCTACCAACCTTGCACCACACTCACACACATATGCTAGGGACACGTGCAAGTTTTCATCTCATTCCGACGTTCTAGTGGTCTTCCTCCGGTGAAACCCTGATCTGTGGGCCTCGGATCGTCTACCCCCCTAGACATTCTTCTGATGGGGGTAGCCCGGCGTATCTCTCTCTTGTTTTCTGTTTGATTATGTCATGGGATGATGTGAAACCATGTTGGTCCACAAGTTGGGGCACTATACGGTCCGGTTTCACCGTAATGGGGAGATTCCCCCTTATACAGGTCGAGAATCTTCGCTTCTAGGTCAGAGCGCATGCATGCGAGGAGGGACACATGCAATTGCAAGCACATATACCAACCTTGCACCACACTCACACACATATGCTAGGGACACATGCAAGTTTTCAGATGATTCCGACGTTCTCGTGGTCTTCCTCTAGCGAAACCCTGATCTACGGGCCTCGGATCGTCTACCCCCTTAACATTCTTCTGATGTGGTAGCCCGACGTAGCTCTCTCTTGTTTTGTGTTTGATTATGTCATGGGATGATATGAAACCATGTTGGTCCACAAGTTGGGGCACTATACAGTCCGGTTTCACTGTAACAGGGAGATACCCCCATATACAGGTCGAGAACCTTCGCTTCTAGGTTAGAGCGCATGCATGCTAGGGGGGACACATGCAATTGCAAGCACATATACCAACCTTGCACCACACTCACACACATATGCTAGGGACACATGCAAGTTTTCAGATGATTCCGACGTTCTCGTGGTCTTCCTCCGGCGAAACCCTGATGATCTACGAGCCTCGGATCGTCTACCCCCCTAGACATTCTTCTGATGGGGGTAGCCCGGCATAGCTCTCTCTTGTTTTGTGTTTGATTATGTCATGGGATGATTTGAAACCATGTTGATTCATAAGTTGGGGAATTATACGGTCCGGTTTCACCGGAACGGGGAGATTCTCCCGTATATAGGTCCAGAACATTCGCTTCCAGGTTAGAGCGCATGCATGCGAGGGGGGACACATGCAAGCACCCGGAGACTAGTAGTTAATTTTTGTATGTTCCAACATAGCACCACACTTTTCATGCATGTGCTAGGGCACATGCATGCATGTCCTCGAGGTACTCAAAATTGAGAATAATCTATAAAGGTTGTTAAACTACAAATTTCCGACTTTGTCGTGAAATCCTCTCATCCCCGTCTTTTGATTGACCTAAAGAGTGACCTTGAAAGATTCAAAATTAGTCCAACAGCTTGCTTGGTTTTGTTGGTCAGCTCTACCATGAGGGGAAATTCTACTCTTGACGATTGCTTGAGGACTGTTTCTCAAAGTTTGTGACTAGGCACCCACCTAATGGAAATGAAGTTCAGCATCCTCCAAAAGCTTATGGTCTAGTGCAAAGTTCATATTTCCATGGTCTCAATCCATATGAAGAGCTGGTACATGCTTTATCTACAAGAGAAACTATCGTCCGCTCCTCAAGAGGGTTGACAGAACCAGTGGCGGGAGTTTCCATGTATATATCCAGGATTTTACTAAGTATTAACGCATGTCTACAAAGGGGGTCACACTTGGGACTTACACATGGGACCTATCAACCTTTCACCACACTCACACACATATGCTAGGGACACATGCAAGTTTTCAGATGATTCCGACGTTCTCGTGGTCTTCCTCCGGCGAAACCCTGATCTGCGGGCCTCGGTTCGTCTATCCCCCTAGACATTCTTCTGATGGGGGTAGCCCGGCGTAGCTCTCTCTTGTTTTGTGTTTGATTATGTCATGGGATGATGTGAAACCATGTTGGTTCACAAGTTGGGGCACTATACTACCCGGTTTCACCGGAACGGGGAGATTCCCCCTTATACAGGTCCAGAACCTCCGCTTCTAGGTTAGAGCGCATGCATGCGAGGGGGACACATGCAAGCACATATACCAACCTTGCACCACACTCACACACATATGCTAGGGACACATGCAAGTTTTCAGATGATTCCGACATTCTCGTGGTCTTCCTCCGGCGAAACCTTGATCTGCGGGCCTCGGATCGTCTACCCCCCTAGACATTCTTCTGATGGGGTAGCCCGGCGTAGCTCTCTCTTGTTTTGTGTTTGATTATGTCATGGGATGATGTGAAACCATGTTGGTCCACAAGTTGGGGCACTATACGGTCTGGTTTCACCGTAACAGGGAGATTCCCCCTTATACAGGTCGAAACCTTCGCTTCTAGGTTAGAGCGCATGCATGCGAGGGGGGACACATGAAATTGCAAGAACATATACCAACCTTGCACCACACTCACACACATATGCTAGGGACACATGCAAGTTTTCAGATGATTCCGACGTTCTCGTGGTCTTCCTCCGGCGAAACCCTGATGATCTACGAGCCTCGGATCGTCTACCCCCCTAGACATTCTTCTGATGGGGGTAGCCCGGCGTAGCTCTCTCTTGTTTTGTGTTTGATTATGTCATGGGATGATGTGAAACCATTTTGGTTCACAAGTTGGGGCTCTATACGGTCCGGTTTCACCGGAACAGGGAGATTCCCCTTTATATAGGTCCAGATCCTTCGCTTCTAGGTTAGAGCGCATGCATGCGAGGGGGGACACATGCAAGCACATATACCAAACTTGCACCACACTCACACACATATGCTAGGGACACATGCAAGTTTTCATCTGATTCCGACGTTCTCGTGGTCTTCCTTCGGCGAAACCCTGATCTGCGGGCCTCGGATCGTCTACCCCCCTAGACATTCTTCTGATGGGGGTAGCCCGGCGTAGCTCTCTCTTGTTTTGTGTTTGATTATGTCATGGGATGATGTGAAACCATGTTGGTTCGCAAGTTGGGGCATTATACTACCCGGTTTCACCGTAATGGGGAGATTCCCCCTTATACAGGTCGAGAACCTTTGGTTCTAGGTTAGAGCGCATGCATGCGAGGGGGACACACGCAAGCACATATACCAACCTTGCACCACACTCACACAAATATGCTAGGGACACATGCAAGTTTTCATATGATTCCGACGTTCTCGTGGTCTTCCTCCGACAAAACCCTGATGATCTGCGGGACTCGGATCGTCTACCCCCCTAGACATTCTTCTGATGGGGGAGCCCGGCGTAGATCTCTCTTGTTTTGTGTTTGATTATGTCATGGGATGATGTGAAACCATGTTGGTTCACAAGTTGGGGCACTATACGGTCCGGTTTCACCGGAACAGGGAGATTCCCCCTTATACAGGTCCAGAACCTTCGCTTCTAGGTTAGAGCGGATGCATGAGAGGGGGGACACATGCAAGCACATATACCAACCTTGCACCACAATGACACACATATGCTAGGGACACATGCAAGTTTTCAGATGATTCCGACGTTCTCGTGGTCTTCCTCCGGCGATACCCTGATCTGCGGGCCTCGGATCGTCTACCCCCGTAGACATTCTTATGATGGGGTAGCCCGGTGTAGCTCTCTCTTGTTTTGTGTTTGATTATGTCATGGGATGATGTGAAACCATGTTGGTTCACAAGTTGGGGCACTATACGGGCCTTTGCCGTGTGCCTCTCGCCGTCATACACACGGCAAAGGTCCTTTGCCGTGTGCCTCTCTCCGTCATACATACGACAAAGGTCCTTTGCCGTGTGTCTCTTGCCGTCCTCCCCCGCCCCGCCCCGCCCCACACGCCCGAGGTGGTGCTCTGGAGGAGCTCCGGCTGGCTCGGGAGGAGCTCTGGCCAGCCGCTCCCCTCCTCCACCTCGTCGCCCCCATCTACACCGAGTCGGCAGTGGCAACAAGGTAAGTTTTTTTCTTCCTTTTTATTTTTTCCCTATATTACTATTATGTTTAGATTTAGTAGTAGTTCTAGTGTTTTAGATATATTAGTTGTAGATATTAGGATACTACATTAGCTAGGTTAGTACATTAGGTTAGTACATTAGTTGTAGATATGTTAGTTCTAGTGTTGTAGATATGTTAGTTGTAGATATATTAGTTGTGTATATCTATTATGTTTAAATTTTGGCATGTGTATATACAGGATATGTGTCGAGTCTGAGGGTGGGGTTGTCAACGGCGTATGTCATTTTGCCGGAGGGTCGCTGATCTTCTTCACCTCTCGATCACGCTTCACGGGTAAAAATCTATTCTCCTATCTTGCAAGTACCTAGGGTTATTTTCGTGTGTAGATCACCAAGTCTGTCGCGTTACCTAGGCGTCTCTTCCTGGCCGTAAGGGTTACGCGGATAAATATGCATTAGTGGTCTCGCATATTATGAAGCGTAACTCTTACGGCATTTATCGGGACAGCCGGCGGATGCGTAGTTGGGTATGTTTTCCTTGTTCTACTCCGGTCCGAGATAGGATTTCGGCAGCGTCTCTCCGTTGTTCTCCGGATGCACATCCCTCTTGGCTTTTTGCCGAGACGTGTATCGGGAGAGCAGTGGGGAGGTGCTGCCGAAATTCTGTCTCGGATCGGGGTAGAGCAGGGAGAACATACTCAATCTACGGATCCGACGGTTGATAGGACCCTCTTTACCTATTAGAGAGATAGGTGGATATATGTATGGCGTAAAATATATATGTTTCCTAAAATTAACCGAACTAATACCGGATTTATTTATATGACATGATTAATTAAAAGCATTATATATGTCGTTTTTGGTACTCATTAGAGGATGGAGAATCGTGACTGGATGTATGATGGCTATGTCAGTAAGTGGGATTTTACCTCAGAATGGAAAGAAAAGGCCGAGGACTTTGTGAACCGAGCATTTGTCGTCCCCAGCAGACCTAGAAGGATTTTCTGCCCCTGTGCAAGATGCAAGAACCTGAATACACATTCGAAGGATGATGTGAGTACTCACTTGCTCAATTACGGGTTCACACCATCCTACAAGACTTGGACATTCCATGGTGAAAAGTTAGCGAAACGTACTAGGAGGGAATCACGGCAGAGTCAGCAGCAGAGAAGGCCAAGGGGATAATTTGATGCTGGTTTTGATAGGTGCATAGACAACTTTGTGAATGCTAATGCACCTGAAAGCCCTCATGTAGAGTCGGAGACACCTCAGGAGGCGGATACAAGTGAGGAGCCGAAGGAAAACACAGCAAAGTACTACGAGACTTTGTTTGCCTCACAGAGACCCCTTCATGCACATACAGATGTTACCCAACTGGATGCCATAGCTCGCCTTTTGGACTTCAAGAGCCACATGAACTTGACTAGAGAGGACTTTGATGATATGCTCCGTCGTTGGCAGCATTCTGCCGAAAGGGCACCTCTTGCCAGAGAACTTCTACTATTCGACCAAACTCCTTCGTGACCTTAAGATGTCATATGAGCCGATACACGCTTGTCCGAAGGGATGCATGCTATTCACAAAGGAGCATGCTAAGACAAATTATTGTATCCGCTGCAAATCCTCTAGGTACTTTGAGGTCGATCCCAATGGTGATGGTCAGAAGAGGCAGACCGGGGTTGCCCAAAACATCCTTCGGTATCTTCCAATCATACCGAGGCTCCAACGACTCTTCATGACTGAGGATACTGCCCAGCAGATGCAGTGGGCAATAGAAGGGAACAGATACCACGACAATATGATACATCCGTCAGATGGTAGTGCATGGAAGAACTTTGTCAAGAAATATCCTGAGAAAGCCGGTGACAAGAGGAGCGTAGTAGTTGCCATATCAACCGATGGGTTCAATCCATATGGCATGTCGGCTTCAGTATACAGTTGCTGACCAGTGTTTGTTATTCCCCTGAACCTCCCCCCTGGCGTCTGCATGAGATCAGAGAACATGTTTGTCTCGATGATAATCCTAGGGCCGAAATACCCGGTAATAACATGAATGTGTATCTAGAACCGCTGGTGGATGACTTGCTTCGTGGGTAGGAAGGTCGGGGGATCTGAACATTTGACGCTTCAAACAACGAGCACTTCGATATGTATGTCTGGTACCATACCTATCTGCATGACCTACCAGCACGTGCGTTGTTCTGCGGCTGGTGTACACATGGGAAGTGGCCTTGCCCAGTGTGCATGCAAGCTCTGACTTTCTTCTGGCTGTCGAAGGGAGGCAAGTATTCCTGCTTTGATCAACATCGACAGTGTCTTGAGCCAAATCATCCATACAGGAGTGACAAAAAGAGGTTCAAGAAAGGCCGTGTTGTCCATGATCCAAAGCCACGTCTAAAGACCGGAAAGGAAATCAAGGCTGAGTTAGAAGCTCTCTAGCCAAACTCCGATGGGAATGGTTTCGTGGGATACGGGGATACGCACCAGTGGACCCACATTCCCTTCTTATGGAAGCTCCCTTATTTTGAGGATCTTGAGCTCCCAAATAACATTGATGTAATGCACACCGAAAAGAATATCGGCGAGGCCCTTTGGAGCACCATAATGCAAACCGAGAAGACGAAAGATAACATCAAGGCTCGGATTGATCAAGAAGCATTGTGCGATAGGCCAAAGCTGAACATGTAGCCACCCGGAGCCAAAGGCGGAAAAAGGTGGTCTAAGCCAAAAGCTCCTTTCTGCCCAACAAAGCCCCAAAGAAGGGAGATCTTCCAGTGGATCGCACAAAGTTTGTTTTTCCCTGATGGGTATGCGGCTAACTAGATGAGGGGTGCGAACATGGAAACGTTACGAGTACAAGGGCTCAAGATTCATGACTACCACGTATGGCTTGAGCGGATAATGCCGGTGATGATTCGAGGCTATGTCGATGAGGAGACTTGGCGAGTGCTGTCGAGGTTGAGATTTTTCTTCCGCCAGATTTGTGCTAGGGAGTTAGACCATAAAGTGCTTGAGAAGCTACATGAACAGGAACCCGAGTTGCTTTGCGATCTAGAGATGCTCCTTCCGCCAGGGTTCTTTAATCTGATGCAACATATGATCTTGCATCTTGCGGACGAGGCTTTAAAGGGGGGACTTGTGTGGGCCCGTTGGCAGTTTCCGTCCGAGAGAGAAACAAAGAAGCTTCGTAAGAAAACAGGCAATAAATGCAAGATCGAGGCATCCATAGCCGAGGCAGTCCTTAACAAGGAGGTTGCAAATTTCACCACAAAGCACTATGATGCCAACATTCCCACAAAGCACAACCCAGTGTTTCGTTACAATGCCGCCAACCCTGAAGATGTACCCAATATTAGCATCTTCGTTGGGCTAGGTGGCAAATCAAGTGGCACAAAGAGGTTCGC
This sequence comes from Avena longiglumis, assembly GCA_030063025.1. NCBI lineage: Eukaryota > Viridiplantae > Streptophyta > Magnoliopsida > Poales > Poaceae > Avena > Avena longiglumis. The sequence continues at coordinate 440,087,961 of CP125973.1, read as the reverse complement.
AATGAAAAAACTTGAGCGGGAGTTGATCCACTCGTATGTCTTGAACACCATGGAAGAAGTGAAGCCGTACATCGAGTAAGTGCTCACCATTTAGTTTTCCGCAAACATTCACTGCTATGTCCGTGCCTAACTCTCCTTTAAATTGTTATAGACGATTCAAGAGTGCACATTGGAAGAATCCAAATAGGGAGCCTAACCCTCAAGAGGAGCAGGATCTTTTCGATAAGGGTGGTGGTTTTGGTTTCGTCAGCTGGTTCTGTGGTTTGGTACTATTCAAGCCAACTTGTTGTGCTACACTTCTTGTGATAAAATTCTTATGCTAAACTTCTCGTTCTAACTTGTAGACAAGAACTGACAAAGAGATGCAGCCCGAGCTAAGAAATATTGCCAGGGGCTTTAACCATTCAGTCGACACGTTCAATTCTTATGACGTGAATGGGTATCGCTTCCATACCCATGAATACACAACTAGCCGGCCCAACCAGAAGACAACAAATAGCGGGGTCTTTTGTGAAGGCTCATATGGCCTCCGGTACTATGGAAGAGTCGAGGGTATATATGAGCTGAATTACGGTTTTGGCAAAGGGCTAAATCCCGTTGTATTCAAATGCCATTGGTTTGACCCACATAAGGTGAAACGGGATCCTGAAATTGGACTGGTCGAAGTTAAGAGAAACTCCGTTTTTGCGGGAGATGATGTTTACATTTTGGCTACTCAGGCCTTCCAAGTATTCTATCTTCCGTACCCATGCCAAAACCCGACAAAACGCGTCTGGGATCGGGATGTTGTGATGACGGTACGGACACGCAATAGGCCGCCCTTGCCAAACAAGGATGATTACCACCGCCTAGACCCCTCAACAAATAATGGCGAGTTTTATCAGGAAGAAGGGCTCCCCGGGCAATTCACTATCAACTTGTCCGCCGATGGTGACATGGTCGTAGACGATGAGCAAGAAGAAGCTGAGGAGGAAGACACTGCGCAAGATGAAGCTGAGGAGGTTCACAACCAACAAGATGTGAGTTTGCTCGAGGAGTTCCATGCAGGCCTTGACGTCAACGATCCACAGGGACCACCTCCAGGTTTCGTGGATGATTATTGCTGGCCGGAAAATGATAGCGATGACGAAACCTCTCATCCAATTCATAATCCCGACTCAGGCTTCTGATCCATGTAGTAGTAATAATCTTTGTAGTAGTGTTTACTATGTAATCCCGCCGGGCTATGTAATAAAATTTCTTTCCTTTTGTCTTTGTATTTGTAAGAACTCTATTCTATGTAATAAAATTTCTTTCCTTTTGTCTTTGTATTTGTAAGAACTCGTAGCGTGACTTAAATGAAATAGATTATATAGCCCTAAAGTCGAGAGGAAAGACATTACTTCACTATTCGTATAGCATGGGCGACATTGTTATATGAATCGTGAAGTGGTTTCTTTCCTTTCATCTTTGGAGAAACACAAGGAAGGATTCATCTCGTAGCCCCAAAGTCGAGAGAGGACAAGTATTTTCGAGATTCGTATAGCATGGGCATGTGACGGTGGCAAGCCCAGGAAAGGATTCTCGATCACGACAACGATTCCTTCCGAGGAGTCATTGCCATGGAGACCGAATCCTTTCCTTGGCTTGTCGCGTCTCATACCCATGCTATATGGATCATGGAAGTATTTCTCTTCTTTCGTCTTTACCGATATGAATAGATTAGCTAGCGTGACTTAAATGGAATAGATTAGATAGCCCTAAAGTCGAAAGGAAAGACATTACTTCACTATTCGTATAGCATGGGCAACATTGTTATATGAATTGTGAAATGGTTTCTTTCCTTTCGTCTTTGGAGAAACACAAGGAAGGATTCATCTCGTAGCCCCAAAGTCGAGAGAGGACATGTATTTTCGAGATTCATATAGCATGGGGATGTGACGGTGGCAAGCCCAGGAAAGGATTCTCGATCCACGACAACGATTCCTTTCGAGGAGTCGTTGCTGTGGAGACCGAATCCTTTCCTTGGCTTGCCGCGTTTCATACCCATGCTATATGGATCATGGAAGTATTTCTCTTCTTTCGTCTTTGCTGATACGAATATAGTGTGTGTTTAAAACTTGAGTATTATTGTACTGTGATGAATCTTGTGTCACTTATGTGTACTAATAAACTACTCTTTTCACTCCGTTTTGCAGGTGATTGAAAGATGCCCGGGGGGAAAGAGAGTTACAAGAAAGCTGAAAAGCTTGGCAAAACTTGTGACTGGTGGTTCAAAAGATGTCAGGGGGAAGCAACCTACTAGTGCTAGTGCTAGTGCTCCACCGCGCACTTCACAGCGGCGGGGGCGTGAGAGGCGTGCGAGGACTCCTAGTACCCCTCCGGTCTTCGAGGAGGACGAGTAGGAGCAGGAGTAGGAGAAGGAGCAGGAGCAGGAGGGGGAGGACGAGGAGGAGGACGAGGAGCCAGTTCGGCGTCAGGAGGATGAGGGGATGCACTCGGATTCTGACGAGGAGGAGCAGGAGCAGCAGCAGGAGGAGGAGGATGAGGGGTTGGGGTCTTTACCCTACAAGCTTGACACGTCCTTGAGGTGGGCGCCTCCGGAGGATGAGACGCAGTACCTTGAGGAGTACGCGGCCATGGACCCGAGCCTGGTGCCGCGCGAGAAGGCTCCATATCGGCTTGGGGTTTCGAGACTCCCCGACCTACCTTATCCCTATGCGGACAAGGTACTCGTGCCCGCTGGGTCGAGGTACATGATTTGACCCTAAACCATACATTGTAATTTTTATCACATACTGACCTTGTCTTTTCATTTTGCAGTGCCTTTCTATATGAGGATGGGATCAAGCCATATCGTGGCTACTCAAGCATCCTTGGAGCCTTGGTTAGAAAGTATTTTCCTGGGATTGTCACTCGGTTCAAAGGATGTGGCTTGGACTTGGAAGCATTACCACTATGCCGAAGATCCTGAAAAAAAGTACACCACAATCACGGAGAAGGTTCAGGTTTTGTTCTAGGTAAGTTTGTTTTTCTTGTCATAATTCAATCGCCTTGAGGATCAAATATACTTGAACTCGTGGCTTTGACCCTCCTTTTTTCCTATGTGCATACTTGTAGAAGTTCTTCGACATGGACAGGGCGCGCAAAAGGGAGTGTTTGATGATTGTCCACGATCTTGCCAAGAGGAAGGTGCAAGACATGCACTACGAGGCACGCGTGAACTGTGTCCGCAACTGGTTCGGCGATCGCAAGATTTGTATGAACAAGAGCCAAGCCTGGGAGATGCTCTTCGAGCCGTGGCAGTACCTGCAGGTAGTTGCATTTTTGTTTTATTGATTTCTTGACCTTATTCTATTTTCTATTGTACTAATACATGTGTCTTGTCGATGTAGAACCCTCCTCAGTTCGTGGGTAATGACGAGCGGTGCTTCACGGCAATGGTAGCGTGGTGAACACACCCCAATTACCTCCAGAAACACGCCGATGCAAAGAAGCGGCGAAAGGAGATGGGGTGGATCACACCGCCAAGGCAGCATCCCCCTCGCCCTTATTAGGCAAAAATAGGTGAGAAAATGCTTTATTTGTTCTTGCTTGTAATGTTATTCTTTACTTCGCCCTTTGGAGTCCCCCTTCACTTAACTTCGTGCTCTTTTGTGCAGAAAATAAAGACAGGTCAAGAGCCGTCCGTGTTTGCCGTTTGGAAGAAGACACGCACGTTGGACAAGCCTAGGAACGGGAGCCTATGGATGAACGATGGAGCCAGGCTCCGGGGTGAGAAGTACCCTGAGAAGTACAAGGAGGTGCATGGAGAAGATTCTAACCCTGAGACCGCCCCCTTCGACCCCGAGGTCGCCATCTTTGGCGGAAGGCGGAAGAATGGTCGCCTATGGATCGGTCACGGGTCCATCGACCCTAAGACCGTTCCATCTATGCGCCAGGTCCGACGTGGTAGGAAGAGCGACCAGCCTGCTATAGAGACCCGCCCACGGCCTTCGGTTGTAGCTCTCGAGCAGTTACGGGTATGTTCTTCCGCGGTCATCTATGTTTTACTACATGTTTTGTGTTAAAATGTTCATCTAATCGTGGCGACACGACGTAGGAGGAGATGGCCGCTGATAGGGCACGCAGAGAGGCGGCCGAGCAGCGGCAGCAGCAGCTGGAGCAGCAGATGGCCCATTAGCAGGGGTTGCTGGAGCAACAGGGGCAGATGATGCGGTGGATGACACAACAAATGCTCATCAATTCTCAACCAGGGACTCTTTCCACTCCTCCTTTTGTCTTCTCATGGGTAAGTGATCAAGTGTCTTATTGTCCAATGCTCGCAATTTTCAATCTTGCCTTATTGTCTAATCCTCACAATTTCCAATGCTGCATATGGACAATGCGATGCCGCCGCCTGGTGGGTCAGCGGGTGAATCGAACAACCAGGCGTCGCCGTCTTTCACCGTCAACAATCCGTCGGTCGTCCGGAGGCTGAATCAGAGTCCTCCAGGTTTGTTTTCTTATACTTGTCAAATTTAGCCATGCCATCGCATTTGTAGAAATTTTAGCCATGCTATGACACTTGTAGAAATTTTAGCCTTGGCATGATACTTATAGAAAATTTAGCAATTCCATGACACTTGTAGGAAATTTAGCCTTGCCATGATACTTATAGCAAATTTAGCAATTCCATGACACTTGTAGATAATTCTATGCCATTGTCAAAATTTTAGCCATGCTATGACACTTGTAGAAATTTTAGCCTTGTCATGACACTTATAGAAATTCTAGCCTTGCCATGGGACTTGTAGATATTCGTGATTTTACTTGTCATATTGATGTAATTTGCCATGAGACTCGTCAAATCCCATGTTATTGCCATTTCCATCAACTTGCCTAGAAAATTGTACATATTGATAATTTTACTTGTCATATTTATGTACTTGTCTTGAACTTGTAGGATATCACGATGGAGCATGAGCTTGTGGAGCACTCGGAGTTGATGATCTTGTAATATTTGTCTAGTTTAGGTCGTTATGCACTTGGTAGTATTTGACACTTGTGGCAAGAATAAACACTAGCATTTGACACTTGTAATATTTGTGAAATCTCTTGCTTTCGTGGTGATGATGTTTGCTAGTGTCGGTGATGCATTTTGGTGTTGGTGATGATTATATTGTTGTTGTTGATGAGTATATTATTGTTGTTCATGAGTATATTATTATTGTTGATGATCTGTAGATCATATATATATATATATATATATTATGTTTTGAATTGCAGAAAATGACTGGAAACAGATTTTTTTTTTTGAAAAATGACAGCTCCTTTGCTGTGTGTATACACACGACAAAGGAGCCACGTGTGAGCCACCTGTGCGCTGCTGGGCAATGTCACAGGGCCTTTGCCGTGTGCAGTGCCCAGCGGACACACGGCAAAGGAGTGAACTTTGCCGTGTGTCCCCCCCCCACGGGCACACGACAAAGAGCACACACACGGCAACAAGTATGCACACGGCAACGATGATCAACACGGCAAAGGTTAGGCACACGGCAAAGAGAGAGGACACGGCAAAGGTTAGGCACACGGCAAAGAACGAATACACGGTAAAGAGTCATAACACACGGCAAAGGATGAACACGGCAAAGATGTGTCGGCTCCGTCAGACGGACGAAACCGTCAAGTACTTTACTTTGCCGTGTCGATGCAGTAAACACACGACAAAGGCTCTGCCGTGTTTCGAGCGCAAAGACACACGGCAAAGAGCCTTTGCCGTGGCTATCGTTGCCGTGTGCATACACACGGCAAAGGCTTTGTCGTGTTCCGCGGGGCCTTTGTCGTGTCTTTTTCCCACACGGCAAAGAGCCTGTGTGTCGTAGTGAGGTGCAAATATGCAGGAATCCCCCTAACATATGGGGAAACTATAATATACAAATATATACATCTAACATTTCGCACCATTAGCTAGCTAGCCTAGCTAGATCACGCTGCCTTTCAAGAGAGTTCATACAAAAATACCAGTCAAAGAGAGTTAATGCAAAAATACCAAACATTTTTATCAGTAGTCATCTTCTATGGTTCTCATCGGTAATCGTCGATGCATATATAGTCATGCCCAACAAAAGTCCAAGAATCGGTGCTCACATGTGCACATGCACGGGTATATATGTTTCTTTAAGAACTTCATGAGAATACATGTTCACACATTTATATTCTTTGCTCTCGCCAATTGTAAGTGTTTGTTAAGGATCATGAGTATAGCTACGTGCCACGCTACAAGGTACATATTATCCTACAACAATGATAATGTTCATGCAATTAATTTCTGGCTGGGTGTGTTTTGTGGTTTTTCTTATAGCTTTTGGATGGAAAGTATTAACCTACATCTCCTCGAAACAGGATAGTGCCCCCCGCTATATTAATATAGCAACACTATTAACCTACATCTAAAATCAAGAATATGTCCTAGTGGTGTCTCTAGCTTCCATGCCGGTCACAACGAATATTTGCAGTACGTACGGCAGAAACTCGGCAGTGCCGTTGGAGCACAACACTCATGCGCGCAAGTGGAAATATGGTAGTGCATGTGTGCATGATCCATCACATCATATTGGGCAGTACCTAATTTCTTTCGGCCACACAAGACGTTTCATACAATCGACCAGAACTCTTGTCAACTCCTAGAACCGCCACTAACAAGCACTTGTACCCATTGCTTTCTTTCGGAGAGAGATAGAGACGGCTAAACTTCATGTTGATGTACGTTTCTAGACACAAGACAGACCACACTGGGTATCACCATGGTGATGGTGATGGAGGGCGGGTCCCCTCCTCTAGGCAGCCGTGTGGCCCGACACCTTCTGACCCGATGCCGCCATACTGCGCCCTTCCCGACGGATTTGCGGTGTGACGCTTATGGGCGCCCTGTCGCGAGTTCGTGGATGCCGGGGCGGCGGCCCCGGAAGGTGGACCGCACGCGTGTCTCGACGGCGGGGCGGCATTGCAGTGGCGATGGCCCTTCTCTTTGGTCCATGCGGATGGCAAGGAAGGGGCTTCGGGGGCTCCCGGTGGTGGCAGCACCCAGATCGCGGCTGGAAGCTCGGCTCGAAGCATGGTGCTGGTTTGAGGTACCACTGGTGGCGAGAGTTTTTCCGGGCGAAAGCCCAGCGCTTTGGCGCCAGCAACGGCGATGTCCGTGGGTGTCGTGACCCTCTTGGGGGCGTTGTTGTGGCTACTCTCATCCCAGTAGGGCTCCGGGTGAAAACCCTAGACCCTTGTGGTCTCGGCAACGGCGACGTTTGGGGCGTCGTTACCTTCTTGGAGGCGTTGTCGTGGAGCTCCGATCCCCATAGCCTCGTCGTCTTTGGTGGCAAGCTAGTTGCTTCCTAGGCTTTACAGTTTATCTTTGATCTGCTTGTAAGAGTAACTCCTCATCACTTTGTATCGGTTTGGCCGTTTGGCTTTATTTATAAAGCAGGGCGAAAGCCTAATTCGAGAGTCAGCACGTAAAACGTGTGGGATGGTTCAGACTGATCACAGTGGATTGTATCATACGCATGATACTAGTGTATGATACTACGTGTACAATATATAGTATCATGTATAAGTATCATGATCAAATCGTATTTACTGAATTGTAAAATCTCGATGTAAATTTATGTTTAAGATTTATTTGACATTAATTTGTTCTATTTGTATGTGCTATGATACTACTATGCTCCCTCTCATTATTAATTGCAGTGACACGTTAGCGTTTTCCATACATGTAATGTATAATACCATCTATGATAGTTTCATTGTGAGTAGTCTCAGAGACAGCACTGGCATTAGCTAGATTAACATATTTTTAGGTCAAAGGACACTGATGAACACCTCGGATGGAACCAAACCGGTACATGAGGTGAGGCGATTGAAGGTTCCATATTGAAGTTAGAATAACATTTTCCTTGCTCTATCCTCGCTCTAGTGGTATGTCTAGCTCTAAATGACGTGCAGAGTCGTGTCGGGCGGATATCCTGGGATCCAATCGGTTTTTGTGTTTGTTGGTGTGATTTTAGGCCAGTCTTTTTTAATCTATGATTGGCATCAGTGGTTGCTGCTCTGGTGTGCTAGTCCTTTGTGGACTTAGCTCATCTGTCTACTACAACAAGGTTTATCTAGTTCCGGTGATATAGCTGGTGAGGAAGACGGCGTGTCTTCAGCTCACACAGCTGTCTATAGATCTATTTATAATTTTAGACATCTGTTATAATTATTATATATCAGCAGAATTTTGCGAAATGATCAGCTAGCGTAGGTGCGACAGGTATCCCGGCGGCACAATACTATACGCAAAAACATCGTACATGCATGCAACTCTTGCAACCCTTTGGCGACAAAAGAAAGAAATGCACATACATCCATGGCACAAGTGTCATGCCCACTAATATACTGGAGATTTTGGCGAGTGACAAGGTGAGTGAGACGGGACACCTCTTTTTCCTTTGCAGCGCCAGGGGTGGTATGGTGGATCCGCTAATCACTCGCACTGTTACCCACAAACATGCGATGTATCCACTATACAGGACGCATGTTTGACAACACTTGTACAGAACATGACATTGCAGCCGGTTCTGGAAACATATGTCTCCTTCTCCGTCAGTTTTTTTCGATCGCCGGAGTCCGTTTTCGGGTTGAGGCCAGCTGCAGATGTCCATATCCAGAGTCGGGGTTCCTTCTTCTTATGACTGCAGGATTAAACAAATTTTTATAAACCATATAACATGAGCATCACCACAGGACATCACAACTTCATCACACATAAAAATAAAAACACAACATCCTCATCACAAGTAGTATACGTTGGGGGTTACAAGTATCAATATTGCAACATGTTACAAGTCAAGATGACAACCGAACCTGATGACTGATGACCACTTGTCTACCTAATCAGGGATGGGGACGATCTTCATTCCGCCAAGCCATAAGTACTCGATCCTCTATTCCTTGTGCGACACATATGCTCATCTCCTTTGATGTCTTTCTCACCATGAAAGGGCACTCTCCTTCCGGACAGTCCATCAGCACTGCCACCCCCTCGTGCTACTCATGTGGTCCGATGCATTCTTTCATCATGCAAGGGGGTCCACTTCCTCCTAGATCATCGACACTCCGGTGCCCCTTCTATGACCGGTGGGCTCATCTTCATTGAAGCCGACCAATTCCTGGTTGACCTCGGACCTATGTCATTGTTTCGTATGCCCTAGTTTGAAGATCCTCTATCTTTTGATTTAAATTTGCATACCATTTTTTATTTTAGCTAATGACAAATTTGAGACATCTATTTTAGGACGGAGAGAGTAGATAAATTTATCCAATAATATCATCTATATTTAATGTGTTTTACTTGGGGTGGAACCAGCTCGCGGGAAGTCGGACGTTGGGGAGGGGCCCATCGACTGATGAAACGTCATCTGGATGAACAACGATGGAGAGAAGCGCACTCGCCATGTGTTTTGCCCGTCAAGATGCATCCCCGACATGGGCATTAGGAGGTGGTCATGGTGAGCACCGATAGGGCAACATGGAGGATCTACCAGGGGATAGTGAGGAGTCGGTGTGGTCAAGATGGATAGGACATCACTGATGAGTTGTAGAGGCGTCAGGAGTATTAGAGATGTATTCATGTTGGACTAGGACTCATATAGTCGGTTTGTCTAAATCCTAGACCGGTCAGCTCATGTACTATATAAACTCTATATTATTGATCAATCAATGCAAGCTATTATACTCTCCAATTATTATGGTATCAAACGCCTAGGTTTTCTGCACCTGTCATGGCTCCGCCAACCCCTCCACTGTCACGTCGAGGCCCCTCTTCACCGCCGCCGATGCTTGCGCCGCCGGTGCACCTCCTTCTCCTTCCTCTACTCCCAGCGTTGTCACCTCCCAATATCCCATCCAACTAGCTCCAATCTCTCTAGCCGATACAATCTCCGATGTCTCTCCATTCATCCCAGACACTTTAGATCTCGCTCTCCACAACTACTATCATTGGCGCCACCTCTTCTATATTCATCTTGGTCGATGCGGCCTTCGGCACCACATTGATCCGGCCTCGGTGTTTCGGTCGGATGATCCACGCTGGATCAAGGACGATTTTGTTAGTTCTAGACTATTGTCGGTAGATACTATTAGGTTAGATCTATTGCATCCTGGGGCAGAGAGATAGAGAGAGAGATCGGACAGAGGGGCACTACCTGCACCTTGGGTCGACGAGCACGAGCCAGAGGGGATGCCGGAGCTGGCTCCGGCACTAGTGGCCATGGGGAAAGAGAGCGGCGGCGTGGGTGGGGGTGGTGGCGGCGCTTCCCGTCGGCCTAGCGCAAAAACCCTAATCGGTGGGTGTGTCGGTGGGGGGCTGCGGCGCACGGTGAACCTCATACCGTGTGCGTCCGCCCCCCACCCTTTTATATATGCGCTGGCGACAGGGGCCCACCAACCATGATAAGGTTGGGCTCCCCCGATCAGGGCGCGTTTGAGGGACTCCGTTCGGGCCGTTGGGCTCGAACGGGGAGAGATCAATCTAACATTCTCCCCCTTGATCTCGACTTTTCTTTTAACTTTGTATTTTATCCTTTACTCGTTTCATAACGGATTGGTATATAGAGCATGTTTCATTGTCTCAGCTCAATTGCCGATAGAATCAGACAACCACTACATACTTTTCCATTTTGAAACAAATTATGTTACTTTTGGGCCTCAGTAGTCCAGGAATCATAGGCTTTCCATTAAACTCATACCGGCTATGTGTTCCTTGAACACATTGGGTGGTAAGCCTTTCGTTAGCAGATCCGCAAGCATATCCTTTGTCCTTATATGCTCGAGTCTTATAGTTTGATCCTAGACTTTGTCCTTCACAACATAGTACTTTATATCTATAGACTTTGTAGCATTACTCGACTTGTTGTTGTGAGCATAGAAAACTGCGGGCTCGTTGTCACAGTACATCTTTAGTGGCCTGCTGATGCAGTCAACCACTTTCAAGTCGGGTAGAAATTTCTTTAACCATGACGCCCGTCACATGGACTCATAACATGCTATAAATTCCGCATACATCATAGATGATGCAACTATCGACTGTTTGGCGCTTCTCCACGAAATAGCACCTCCTGCGAGAGTAAAGACATGTCCAGTCGTGGACTTTCTGTCGTCTTTATCTCCCGCAAAATCCGCATCTGAGTACCCTTTTATCTCTAGGGAATCAGATCTTTTATATGTTAGCATGAGGCCTTTTGTGTCTTGCACATAACACAAAGCTTTCTTTACCATCTTCCAGTGCTCTATGCCTGGATTCTCTTGATATCTACCGAGTACCCCGGTGATAAAAGCTAAGTCAGGGCGAGTGCACACTTGTGCATACTGTAAGCTTCCAACAGCCGAAGCATATGGTACTAACTTCATTTGATCGATATCATATTGGTTCTTTGGACATTGGGATTTCCCAAAACTATCGCCCTTGACTACGGAAGCAGGTGTTGCATTACTCGCATGCATATTGTATTTCTCTAGAATCTTTTCACAATACGCTTTCTGCGACAGTCCTAACACTCCATTCTTTATATCTCGGTGAATTTATATGCCCAAAACATAAGAAGCTTCACCAAGGTCTTTCATGTCAAAATTTGAAGACAAGAACTTCTTTGTTTCTAGTAGTAGAGTGACATCACTGCTAGCAAGCAAGATGTCATTCACATACAGAATTAGGAAAATATATTTCCCACTTTTGAACTTTGCATAAATGCAGTTGTCCTCAACATTCTCTTTGAATCCAAATCTTTTAATTGTATCATTGAACTTTAAATACCACTGCCTAGACGCTTGCTTTAACCCATAAATGGATTTATTTAGGCGGCATCCCATATGTTCTTTCCCCTCCATGAAAAAACCCTTGGGTTGTTTCATGTAAACATTTTCTTCTAAATCTCCATTTAGAAATGCCGTCTTTACATCCATTTGATGCAACTCTAAATCAAAATGTGCAACTAGTGCCATTATGATTCTGAAGGAGTCCTTACATGAGACCGGAGAAAAAGTCTCATTGTAATCTACCCCTTCTCTTTGCGTAAAGCCTGTGCCACAAGTCTAGCTTTGTACTTTTCTACATTCTCATTGGAGTCATACTTTGTTTTGTAGACCCATTTGCATCCTACTGTTTTGGCTCCTTTAGGAATTTCCTCTAAGTCCCAAACATTGTTGGAACTCATCGATTTCATTTCATCTTCCATTGCCTCCACCCACTTGGCTGAGTGAGGGCTTCTCATGGCTTCTTCATATGAGGTAGGATCGCCCTCCATATGAACTGTTTCTGTGTTGTAGACTTTGTAAATTTCTTTGGAAATGGCTGGTCTTCTTTCTCTTTTAGACCTTCTGAGTTCATCAGACTCTTGCTCATTTCGTGCCTCGTGTTCGCACATTTTCAAGGTATGTGGCTGTTCGCTCCCTTCGTGCTCAACAAGGTCTGTGTGGCTCCTGATGGACATGTTCCGAACTTTCTCCCATTGTTGTCACGTGTGGAGTCACAACAGGTGCCGGCACCACAACCTCAGGGGTTTTAGATGGTGGCAAACAAGGTAGCGAGAAAAATGGCTCCTGAGTCATCGATTAGGTGCATGCACCCTCTTCTCTTCAAGATCAATTTCCCGAGATACTGTGCTCCCCCTCATCAATTCGTCCTCCAAGAAGACTACATGTCTCGTTTCTACAAACTTTGTGTATCTGTCAGGACAGTAGAAACGATAGCCTTTTGATTTATCTGGATAGCCAATAAAGTGGCAAGATACTGTTTTGGGGTCTAAATTTGCAATGTTTGGATTGAAAACTTTTTCTTCAGCTGGGCTCCCCCAGACCCTCAAGTGGTGCAGAGAGGGGACTCTGCCTGTCCACAATTCATATGGTGTTTTGGGCACCGACTTACTTGGTACTCTGTTGAGAATGTGAATGGAGGTTTTAAGAGCCTCCATCCACAATCCCAATAGGAGGGTGGAATAGCTCATCATGCTGCGCACCATATCCATAAGGGTACGGTTACGCCTTTCAGCTACTCCATTTTGTTGAGGTTCGCCCGGCATAGAATACTGGGCGACTATTCCATTTTCCTGTAGGAACCTTGCAAAGGGTCCTGGTACTTGACCATATGGAGTATGCCGACCGTAGTACTCCCCCTCACGGTCAGACCGGACTATCTTAATTCTTTTATCGTGCTGATTTTATACTTCAGCTTTGAAATTTTTAAATTTATCCAATGCTTCAGATCTTTCTTTAATTGGATAAATGTAACCATACCGGGAGTGATCATCCGTGAATGTTATGAATGAATCATAACCATCCACGCTTTTCACAGGAAACAGTCCACAAATATCAGTGTGGATTATTTCTAGTGTAGCTATACTTCGGTTTGCACCCTTTTTAATTTGTTTTACATATTTTCCTTTAATGCAATCTATGCATTGCTCGATGTCTCAGAACTCTAACGGAGGAACAATGTCATTTTTAACGAGGCTTTCTATTCTTCCCCTCGAAATATGGCCTAATATGCAGTGCCATAACTTCGATGAGTCAAGAGTTTGCTTTATTTTCTTTTGTTCTTTGTTCGACAAGGGAACTTGTTCATTCACATCACACACAGAAAACACTTTCTCATGCAAGGATAATAAATAAAGCTTGTCATGTAGTGAAGCAACACCCACACAAGTATCTTTCAACCAAATGGCATAGTTGCCATGTCCAAAATAACACTCATACATGTCTTTGTCCAAGCACGACACACTTATTAAGTTTCTATGGATGGAAGGAATAAATAAAACATCCTTAAGCAAAAGAGTAAAGCCATCAGCCAGCTCCAGAGGAATGTCCCCAACAGCCTCCACTTCTGCTTGAATCCCATTCGCCACTTCAATGAGTCTTTCTCTTTTTGGCAAAATCCTTGTCGAATGGAACCCCTGTGAAGAGTTGGAAACATGAACAGTTGCACCAGAGTCAATCCACCAAGTAGATTTAGAAAACTTTTCATACAAGGATTCATTTACAAAAGAGACTATGTCTTTACCGTTTTTCGCCATTATGGACTTTAGCCATATTGGGCAATCCTTTTTGTAGTGGCCAACCTTTTTGCAATGGTGGCACTGGTCTTTGTCCCCTGGGGTAGACTGCTGATAGTGATGTTGGTGCTGTAGGGAGCCCTAGCCATGTGGCTTGGAAGGTAAGCCACCATGGTTGTTGTTGGTGAAGTTCCACTTCCTGTTGTCCTTCACATAGTCAAGGAACCACCATGAATGGACTTAAGCCTTTCTTCCTCTTGAGAACACATCCCTATGGTCTTTTCAATGTCCCACTTTTCAGGGGACATGTTATAGTTGATGACGAAGTTCTCGAAAAGCTGGGGAAGAGAGGCCATGACAAGATGCACCAGAAGAGTAGGCTTGAGCTCGAGGTCCGCATCCATGGGCTTTAACTTAGCCGCCATGTTGGACATCCTCAAGATATGCTCTCTAATGTCATGTGGCCCTCCCGTATACTTTTTCATCACCATTGTTTTAGCATTGGGTTGCATACATCTTTGAAGAGCCAGTAAACTGGCTCTTTATCTTTGCAAGGTATTCACCAACAGAGGCACACTCTTCGATTGAGCCCACTATTGCGTTCTCAATCGTGTTCTTGACGAAAGCCAAGCACTTCTTGTTTGCATTGACCCACTTTTGGTTATCTATTGAGTAGCCCAGCTCCAAAGGAGCATGATCTCTCTTTCTCTTTTCCCATTCAGCACTTTCCTCAGTATCACCCCTCACTAGGTCCTCAGGCTTGACTGGCTGTTTAGTTTTAACAACCCAGTCCACCTCGGCGCAGACGAAGGCCAGGTCAACCTTTTTCCTCCATTCTGAATAGTTATCCCCTCTGAGAAGTGGGATATCCTTCAGGCAAATCATGAGGTTGAGACCTGAAAACCACAAAAGACATGAGATAACCAGAAACAACTATATGCATTAATCTAACGTTGATATAAATTAAGCATGCAACTGTTTGTGCCATTTAAAGTTACATCACCGTTGGGTAAAGATAAAATTAAATGCACCTTTAATACTTAATGAAAAAGATCATGATCATTTTATTAATAATGTTGGTCAACTAATAACATGGAGCATAATCAACTTTAAATTACTTTATCACATCTTTTAAAACAAAAATTTAATACACTTCTATTGCATTCTAGCAATTTAAAACAACTATTTACAGCGGAAACTATTATTACAACTTTCATAAAAATTTAAACTTTATAGAAAAATTCTGCCTCTATTGCATTCTCTAGACAAATATTCACTGAAATAAAATTACTAGAGAAATCTGTGAAGAATTTCATCAAAAAACTGATAAAGAATATAAAAAACAGCTTCTGAAATAAAAACAGAAAAAAACTGTGTTGTCATCGCCCTTTTGGGCCTTTACCGCACGCGCGGCCTAGCGCGTCCGCACTGAGGGAAAAGGCCTATCTGCCGCTCGCGCCCTTGCTCGCTTGCCTAGTGCCCCGCGGGCCCCGCAGGCCACAACGGCCCATGGCCCATCCGCGCGCTGCTGCTATCCGTCGCACGTGCGCTCTCTCTCTAGTGCCGCTAGCAGCCCGCTCGGCCCACCGCTAGCCGCATCCTGCCCGTGTGGCATGCAGCCGCCCACGCCGCGTGATCCTAGCCGCACATCTATGCCGCCCTAGATCTAACGGCCCCGCGCGCAGCTCGCTGGAATAAAACCACCCCTGCGTGCAGCCCCCTCTAACCCTTAAAACATTTGCCCCCTCCCACCCCTGCGAGCACCCACCCACACCGCTCTCTGTCTCTCGCGGCACTGAGGGATTTTGGCGAGGCGGCCGCGCCACCCGGCAGCAGTGCCGGCGGCGAGCCCCTTCCTCCCTCACACCGCTTCCCCCTTCCCCCTTCTCTTCCTCTATCCCATCCCCCTCCCCCACCTCGCTAGAACAGGCGGTGCAGAGACGACGGCGCCTCCCTTTGGTTCCTTGTCAGCGTGCGCATCCACCCGAGGGTGGGTGCGCCGCCGTCAAGTGGCCGAAGTGGGGGCGGGTCCTTTTGCCGGCGATGGCCGGTGCAACTTTTCAGATCGTGGATCTAGGGTTTGGGGTTTTGGGGATTTGGGATCGGGGTTGTTCTTTTCGTGGCTTTTGCATGCGGGTGAGATCTGGGGAAGAACTAGGGTTAGGGTTTTGGATTTTCTTTGGGATAGATCTGTGGATTTCTTTGGTTTTCTTTGCCCCGAAGGGGTATGTTCTTCTTCTGATGCCTCGGCTTGCCGATGCGCATCGAGATAGAGAGGAACGACGCGGACAGAGGGGCAAGGCGCACTTTAGATCTAGGATTCTTTTTCCTTTGCTTTGATTTCTGTTTCTACCAAAACGATCTAGGAACATACGCTCTGATACCATTGTTAGTTCTAGACTATTGTCGGTAGATACTATTAGGTTAGATCTATTGCATCTGGGGCAGAGAGATAGAGAGAGAGAGATCGGATAGAGGGGGCACTACCTGCACCTTGGGTCGACGAGCACGAGCCAGAGGGGATGCCGGAGCTGGCTCCGACACTAGTGGCCATGGGGAAAGAGGGCGACAGCATGGGTGGCGGTGGTGGCGACGCTTCCCGTCGGCCTAGCACAAAAACCCTAATTGGTGGGTGTGCCGGTGGGGGGCTGCGGCGCACGGTGAACCTCGTACCGTGTGCGTCCGGCCCCCCACCCTTTTATATATGCGCTGGCGAAAGGGGCCCACCAACCATGATAAGGTTGGACGCCCCCGATCACGGCGCGTTTGAGGGACTCCGTTCGGGCCGTTGGGCTCGAACGGGGAGAGATCAATCTAACAGATTTCACAATCATCCAATGGATCTACACCCGCATCTCCACCAAGCTATTCAATCTCATCTCCAACGACGGTGCCATGTCCACCGATTTGTTGGCCTCTCTTCAACGAATCTCCCAGGATAATTTTGATGCTCGCATTAACGTGCTCCACACCGAGCTTGCACCATTAACCAGGGAGATTCATCGGCCATCTCTTTTGTCAACGGATCATAGCAATCCGCAATGGGCTCTAGGAGCTTGGAGATCGTGTTAACGATCGTACCCTCATCAACGCTTTCCTCGTTGGTCGGAGAGAAATTTGACATGCAGGTTGCATTCATACTTATGATACGGCCTCCTCCCATCTTCACGGAAGTCCGTTCTCTCCTTCAACTTGAAGCGATGACTCAAGCATGCAAGGCCTCTCAACCACCTCAGGTGTTTCACACCGCTACTCGGTCTCCCGATCCGGCCCCTGCCGTCGGATCCTCACCTGTGCCACCACCGCCTCCTCTCAGGTGGCGTCCAAAGCCCCAACTACCGCAGGAAAAACCCTACGTAGAGGCCTCCACAGCCTCGACCCGTGGCCCTGGAACCAACCGCGGCACCTCCGACCGCGCCTCCACCTACACCGTCCTAGTTCCCGCCGCACGATCCCTCGACCGGCCTCATCAAGATTGGCCGATGCCGTGGTCCGCGCCATCTACTTACGGTGCTCCGCCAGCCTACAACAGGACATGGAGTCCCGGCCTCCGCCTGTCAACTAGCTCACTCGTCCTCCTCGGTCCTCGGCCACCGGCATAGGCCTACACTGCTCAGGCTCCACCGCCTGCCTATATGGTCCCGCCATCACCGTCGCCCTACATGTATAGTGCTCCTTGTGCACTCTCGTACATGCCCGCGCCATCTACCTCAACTGCTCCGCCAAGATGGGATCAAGCTGCCTTCATTGCCGCCATGAACAACTTCATCCTTAATAACAACGAAGGTACGAATTGGATTTTCGATTCTGATGCATCCTTGCACATGTCTTCAAATATGAATTTTCCGTCAGCTTGTTCTTTTTCGCCCTTTTCTTCCATAACCATTGGTGATGGCTCTTCAATTCCTATCTCTTGCACCGATCACTCCTATATTTCCCATTCTCATGCAAATATTATTCTACAAAATATTCTTGTCGCTCCTTCTTTAATCAAAAATCTCATCTCTATTCGATAATTTACAATTGACAACAATATTTCCTTAGAATTTGATCCTTTTGGTTTATCTGTGAAGGATCTGAAATGGCGGAGGTTCTCGCTCGGTACAATAGCGCGGATGATCTTTATCCACTTCACGGCCCGTTTACTTACACACCCCAAGTCATGCTGGCCTCCGTTGATCTCTGACATCGTTTACAAGGACATCCCCAAATAGACATACATTGTCGTCTTTACTTTAAGAATTTTGTATCCCTAGTTTCAGTTCAAGTTTCTGTCACAATTTCTCGCTTTGTAATGCCTGTCAATGCGACAATCATGTTAGATTATCCTTCGGCACATCCTCCATCTCTAGCCCGTTTCCTTTTGAACTATTGCATTGTAATCTATAGACATCTCTTATCTCTAGTTTTTCCGGTTTTAAGTATTATCCTGTGATCTATAGACATCTCTAAGCTCACTCGGCCCACTTTGCCCCCGCTAGACAAAAAGATTCTAGAAATATCTAGATTCCAAAATAAGGGAGTGTACCTGCATTCTGTACCAGCAAACCACTCACTGAAACCAATACGACAGTGGCCAAGGCGAGCTTCTCATGCTAAACCTCATTGCCGATCATCCTAAGAAAGTTCTACTCATATGCTCTTTCTTTCTTCAGCAAACCTCCTAATGCATTCCAACTATCTATTGCGCGACATCGAATATCTCAGCAGCATACAGTCCAACACATTCTGTGCTTCGTCCATGACATGTAGCTCCGCACACAGCCTGAAGAAAGCAGTACCGACGCAGGTGTCGGCAAACGCCCCGTTCTTGAGAGCCCTCGCATGGACCTGTCGCGTGGATCCCAGGACGCAAGCAAGCGATGCCAAACCTAAGATAATTAGAGCGTCTTTGTCTCTCGTCTCCTTTCAAACAATTTGGCTGCAGAAAAAACACAGGACCTGTGCCACCGTCGTCTCCCAATCCTATATGCCCAGATCTAGCCTGGCCGGCGAGGGTCCCGGAAGCAACACTGCGCCAATTGCCTCATACAAACCCATCGCCGGAGGGAATGGAACCTGGGGATCGGCTAGAGCTCCATGCCTGCGAAGGACTACGAGCTCTCGAATCCAGACGATGCAGTGGCGAAGGTGGCCAAGGATTCGTCGGGAGGAGGAGGAGCGCGGAGGTGGAGATAGCTCGGAACATTGTGCTTTCCTCCCCAGCGAACGCCACGCGTCAGAGGGGAACACTGCGACGCGGTTCCCGAGAGAACTCGCGTGTGCATAACTCCAAACTATCTTGTTGGGTAATGGATGATTGAGATTTCTCGATTATGGTATATTTTTGTGAATTGACGGTGAAGTCACTTCATTAGATAAATGATGTGATGGACGCACATCTAACCCTGGTATTGTAATGTGATTCAGTCACAAAGTTTAACATTGTGATATCTAGTAAGGCGTAGTAACTCACTCTTTTGATCGTTAGAGATCATGTTTAATCACTGCCACCGGAGGCTGATTTGATTGCCAAACGGCACACCATAAACAGTGTGATCATAAATGTGTATATTGGTTATTTAGAGGGGTATGTTGAGGCATATACATCAAGATCAGGATTTTTCTATCCGAGCGACGGATAGATACCCTGAGACTACTCAGTGAGATTACATCTACAAGTTTGCAAATATGTGAATAGGTCACGGGATGTAATATCAAACGAACGAGTGAAGTTTTTTATCGGTAACAAGATCGAACTAGGTATGTCGATACCGGAAATCGGCTCTTGGACAAACCAGGTAAAATAGAGCAAACGGAATGAGACTTGATGTTCAAGGTTCAAGCGATCAAGTTATTCGTGGAATGCATGGAGGCCACCATGAGTTTCTAGACACCGTCTGTTGGTCATTGATCAGAGAGTGTCTCAATCATGTGTGTGTATTCCTGAACCGTGGGGTGTCATGATTAAGGGTAGCTGAAGCTTAGGGATTGATCCGAGATCGTAGGCGAAAAGAGAGAGAACTCCGGAATTGTTCTGGGGTGATACCGGTATGTTTCTGGGGATATCTGATGATGATCGGAGGGGTCCGAAAGGTGTTTCGAAGTGATAGGTATTAATAATATGTATTTAATATTAATTAAATGAATTAATATTAAAAATATATTTTTAATTGATTTAATGGAGCAGCCCACCTAAATGGGCCTCTAGAGAGGCCTAAGAGGGGGTCGCGCGCCCTAGGAAGGCCAAAGGAGGCCGATGACCACTAGTGGGCCTCCCCCAATGTGGGGACCATGTGGGATGGGCTGGCCCACAGTGGGATTAGTCCCACTCTGCCTCCCTCTGTCCTATGGTGCGTCCCTTCCACCTATATAAAGAGGGGGAGTTCCCTCCCCTCAAACCCACCTCTTTCCAATTGGCTTTGCATATTCTCTCTCCTGCTCTCTCTCCCTCACATGTGGTTCCCAAGATTGGAAATGCATACAGGGATAATGGTTTCTCCATGATCCCCACATCGTCGTGTTGCTGACTCTCGGTCCGGATCAATCTTCTTCCGCTGCTTTGCTGGACCGAAGCTCGGGAGATGTCTCTACACCGTATGCGTGTAAAGCCACGAGGATCCACCACTTTTGGTGCTAGTCACTTGGACCTTGGAGCTTGTACGTCTACACGACCTTGAGGTTAGCTACATCGTACGACTACATCATCCACGTTTCTCGTGAAACGTTATACGCTTTCGGTCTTCAGAGGTATGAACACTGAATCCCTCTCGTTACTTTACATCTGCATAGATAGAGCTTGGCTATGGTGTTCTCATTGTTAGAATTTTTTCTGCTACGGAACCCCTTTAGTGGTATTAGAACCGATCTATGCATAGATTTTGGTATGAGTAGAACACATATAAATATGTGGGCATTGCTTTTCTAGTTGCTACTCTCTCACGTGTACTTGTTCATATCATGGCAGTGTTGGATGAAGCGTCCTGGACCAACCTTACGCGAGATTGGTTCCACGCTCAACATATGTCTTATACCATATAAGTGGCTAGCGGGTGTCTGTCTATCCTACATTAGTTGATATGATCATTTACAAAGGACCCTGAAAGGGGACTTAAAGAGAATTTACATAGTATGTTGAGTTCTTGTATTGAAATCATATTATGAACTAAACAATCTAAGTAAATTTGCATAGTTATTGTAGTTGACATCCATTATAGACTACGCTGCGCTTAGTCGTAATTGAGATAATAGAACTATGATATTACAGATATTTACTTTATGGACTAGTACCGTATTGTTTGAGTGTCAAATTAAAGATAAAAAGTCCTAAATCACACTTTCAAGTAAACCTCACTTACTCCAGGTTTAAATAAATGTATTAATCATAGATTAATTGATTCCAAAGTTAGTATCTAAAAGATCATGCTTGCCTCCATGATACTTGATATTAGAAAGAAATTTTTTAGTATCAAGATTATCTAAGAGCTGATAGATTTGATTTAGAAATCATCTTGTGTAAAATAAATTTTGATATATGAAACGCTATTGATTGCAACATGATAAAGTATAATTTAGTTGAAACCAGATTCTCATATTAGATGAGCATTTGTGAATGATGGTGGCGCTTGGTGTACCTATCACCTAAAATATGCTAGGGTGATGACTCCCAAGTACAGGAGATCAATTGTAGTACTTTTCGATAAGAAAAGGTTGTCAAACCCACGAGGAGATGAAGGTATGGGTTAGCAAGTTTGATAAGTAAAGTAATAAAAATGTAGTAGTTTGGTGTTTTGGGTTTGTAATTTGCAGTAATATAAATTGCTGAAAGTAAATTATAGTAAAAATGCTCTTAATGGAGTTACTGGCCCCACCTTGATGAGATTAATAATCTCTTTGCTTGATCTGCTTGTAACCTTTCTCCTCCTTGATGCTATCTTGATATGTATCCTGATCTCCTCTAACATGGTATTTATTGTGATGTTGGATTCTGGTTGGGAGATTGGTTGATAAATTGGAAAGAATTTCTAAGGACGAGCAGGAGTTAAGCTTGGGGATGCTGATACATTGCAAACGTATCTATAAGTTTTGATGCTACATGCTTTATTTGCACCAAAGATCTTATGTTTTGTCTACACTTTGTGGCATTTTTATGAATTCTCTGGAACTAACATATTAACAAGTGCCGCAGAGCCAGTGTAACATCCCAATTTCAGCAACCCTGATCTTTTGTCAAAAAGGCAAAAATCAGGGGGAACAAAAACTTTTTCTTGTTACTTGTTGCAATGCTTGCTTACTTGTTTGCTTGTGTTCATGTAAATGATTGTGTATTAGGTGAAATACTTCTTATCTCAACAATATTTGACAAAAGATAATTTACAAAAGAGATGTCTTGGATCATCTTTCATATTCTCAAATGTTCTGGCATTTCAAACCCGAGCCAAGATGACCTTGAAAAAACAAAATATTTTATTATTTCTATTAACAAAACTATGGAGGCCTACATATAATCTCCTTATATTCTCAAGACAGAACTTTCAACTACTCTCATCTCTAGATTTTCCAAAACCCTTTTCTAAAATACTTTTCATTATAGTCTTGGTAGAAATACCAAGAGGTCCTTATCTTACTTCAAAGCACAACTAATTCAAAGTATCCACCGTTACCCCAAGCCAAGATTGATGGTAACCTTAATAATAGTGGATAAGATGAGTTGCCTTGATTTGTTGTTTGTATTGTGTGCTTAGGAATTAGAGTGAGCTAATCTAGTAGCACATAACTTAGGATCACCCCTAAGGTTAAGATCCCAAATCTTAAACCAAGTATCATAAGCTGGATCTAACCTAAGTGACCCTCTCATCTCCAAAACAGATCAATCTAGATATAATCCCTTCTAATAGTTTTCAACTCCATGATGACCAAGTCTAAGCATGAATACTCTCTACTCAATCAATCAATCAATCAACATCATCTACTTTATCATTAGTTGGAGCCTAGCATCACCCCCAAAATCCTTTACCCTTGCAATCTAGTCTAAAACCCTAAATCTGCCCAAAATGGCTTAGTCTGGAATTCTTATCTAGATTCAATGTTTGGAGCTCTACTTATCCCAACCTATGTGCTTTCTTGAGAATGTACTTGAACCATCTTGTAGTACATCATTAGTACTAACAACGCCAACTATTGCCTTTGGCTAAACCTTCTTGTCTCCCACTCATCCATGATGGTTTTGTAGTCAAGATAATAATCTTTTTCTGCAAATCTTATCATCTTGCCTACTTTGGTAGAAGCTCACATGTTTATGCCACCTCCTCTTGACCAACTCTTTGCATGGTTAGGATCTACTAACCATGGACTATCAATCCACACTTCACTCGTTTCCATTGGATCCTTGTGCTTCTTAAACCCACATGGTTTATTAGGCATCATGACACCTCTATTATGGCAGCCTTGTTTTCAACAAAGTTTGCCATATCTTCTATATCATCTAAACTACAACCAAGACCAACTCTTGTCATCATAATCATCTATATAACTTTGTCTATCCATTAATCTATCCCTTGTATCAAGGTGAACTCTGAGCTCACCCACCCAACCTTGTTTAGGTGGCATAAAAATATCAAAACCCTAGATTCTCCCAAATCTAGTTTCCATCCTTGCTCACCATAATTATTGAAAAACCAAGGTTAGATATGATAGATACTTCAAGTTTACATTATCCACCTTGGATATAAATCCTTTCCAAATAATTCCCATAATTATTTGGAACCTAAACTATTTAATTTCCTTTATTTGCAAAATCCTCAAAACCTTCTCTATAAAGACAACTTTGATTTTATCCAAACCACTTTGCCAACTCAAGGCACATTTGACGCCTATATATCATATCCAATCTTCCCAACCCAAAAATAAATATTACTAAGATCCTTTATTATTTCTTTTTTCCCTTTTTCTTAAATGGCAGAAAAAAGAAATAATACCTTAAAAATACTTTTCCATCTCAATAAATTCCAATAAAATTACCCAATGAGTGATATGGTATTTAGAAGCATCTCACGCCAAAAAAACACCTTGTCTAATGTAAAAATATCACATTAGCTTCTATAAACCCTTTCTGCACTTTTTGAATAAATGGGATTAAATGGACTTATAATCTCTAGAAAAATCCCAAAGAATTCTTGGTAATGCACTATAACCATATCCACCTTCCAGCACCATTTCTCCTTTATGACCAATACGAGTTTTTATAATTTCTTCATAACCAACTATATGATCAATTTTGACAATTTGATCAAAGCATGACCCAAACCTTACTGAACCCCCATCCAATATTTCCCAGCACCCCTCCATCACTCAGAAATCCCTCCTGGTCGTGCTCACTGTAGAACCACAATAGCCAAACCCTCTCTTTGTCTCATAGTTCTTGGAAAACAAGAATTAAAGAAGGGGACAAGCCTTCTTGCCACATCACCCCATTACAGCTACCCCTCCTCCTCCATGCCCCACCAGCCGACCAAGACACCCCATACCACTCTCCGCCACCCACGGGAAGCACCTCTGGTTTTCCGTCCCTCTCTCATGGCACTCATATGGACCATGTCCACCATGAGCCCCACCTCACTAGTTAATAAGGCCAGAGGCCACTTACCTCGCCCCTGCTCCCCCATTTCACCCCACTCTCCACTCCAGAGCCCCTCACCCCCTTCCCTTGCTCCTAGACCCAGGAACCCGAAGCTCTCCCCTATGGAGCTGCAAGGAATAAAAAGGTTGTGCAGGGGGCACACTTCTCCTTTCCTCCTCATTTCTTCTCTAGCGAACACCTCTAGACTAGCCTAAGCTACCCTGACCCCTATCACTGGCATGCAGGCATCCGAGGACGAGCTCCGAAGCAAGTCCCCCAGCACAGAAGCTCGCGGTGCCCTCCCACGTCGAATCCACTCTTCCCGCCCATCCCCCGACTCGCCGCAGTGGACCGCGTCGACCCATCGCCTCCCCGACGTCTCCCCGTGCCTCTAGGTGAGCATCCCTGTCCTTCCTCGTCACAGGTAGGGTTCCATCATCCTGTGCCTTGTCGCTGAGAGTACGACGACCAGGTGTCGTCAATCCTCCTTTGATCGAAAGCCCGGGGCGCCACCATACCGCTTCGTCCTGCCCTGGGCCATGAAGCTTTGGGCCACGACATCCTGGCTCCGCTGCGAGCGAGGGAGAGTCTTGGGCCGGCTCAGGTTGCCCCAGCGATACCTGCCGCTGTGCGACCCCTCCTCACTAGATCTGGCCCACTAAGGCTCACCCTCTTATCCGTTTTAAATGGACCATTTCTTATTCCAAAAAATGCCTGCTAGATAATAATCCAAAAAAAATGAAAATTACTTGTTTCTGACTATATATAATTTTTTTAGGTGTACTCATGTCTTACCTAACAGGCAGTAACTTGGGTTGGTCAAAATCGTGCTTAGAATAAATATAATAAACCCATTCCCTAGATGTACCCATTACACCAACTAAATCCTCCAGGGAATTTCACAAACCCAAAAATGATGAAACCATTTTGTACTACAAGGTATCCCTTATACCTTTCATTTTGATGTGGCCAAACCCTAATTTGCTTCCTGGGTATCCAGTAGCAAAAATAACAAAAATAGTCCATTAATGAGTTTAGGAAATTCTCTAGGTCAGACCAAAAATTGTTTTGACCCAATTATAGCTCTCAGTACACATAAACCCCAATATCTAGAAAACACTAGGATATTATAATTTATTAAGCCATGATTGAGTTTTGGTGAATTAAACCATTATGTGTATGGTTTATTCACCAATAAATTCACTACATTTTTTATGTACCTCCAAAATTGATGATTTCAATTTT
Organism: Avena longiglumis; assembly: GCA_030063025.1. Taxonomy (NCBI): domain Eukaryota; kingdom Viridiplantae; phylum Streptophyta; class Magnoliopsida; order Poales; family Poaceae; genus Avena; species Avena longiglumis. The sequence goes on along the minus strand of CP125973.1, from coordinate 440,062,077 downwards.
TACAGAAAGGTATCCTAAATACCTATCATTTGTATTTGGAATCACATCAAAAGCTTCTATAGATTTAATGTGGCTAAAAATACAAAAACCATCCAGTACTGCCATTGGGAATTTCCTGAGGGCAATCTGCTAAATATTTTGGGGTGATTCCAACTCCCCTTGATTCAGTCCATAAAATACTACCAAAGTATCCAAGTAAATAATTTTTGGAACTCCAGAACTATTCTGGTGAATTATTTCCTCAAGCTAGATTTTCAATCACTAGGAAGTTCATTATAAATCAAAGGTAATTGATAAAATAGTGAAACCACTTTTGTTGTTTTCATTTTATCAATACCTGTATGCTGATATTAATTTTACAAAATGATATCCTACTGAATATGACCTTGATCTAAAACCCCCCTTTTTAATGGTTTCTAAACTATAACCCATCTTGGAATTTCCTCCAAATACTTCCAAGGCATCTCCCCTCTATCTAAATCCATTCTTCCTAAACCCTAATGGCTTGTAGCCTACTTTCCTTGTTGGTTTGTTGTCGTGATTGATGCTAGTATGCTTTTTTATGATTGTGTCTTTGTGTGCTTGCTTGTGTGATCCTCGACAACGATAGCTACGATTACCTGACAACGAGAAGAGGGATATTAATTATTTTGGTTATTCTGGAATTCTGAAAGAGAGTAGGGGCACATTTCCATATTTCTACCAATCAGGCATGCCACCTTCTTGCTCATAAGCCCTTTCCCTACTATCTGTACTTATGCATGTTTTATGTACTCGTTTATATAAATTGCATGGTTTTACTAGTATTTTTTATATGTGGGAATGTTTGGCTCCTCCAAACTATTACCCCTTTGTACTACTAAGTACCACCCCTTGCCGACACCTATCTGTGCCTAGTATGGTAGATGGTGTTTTAACACCATAACCCCTTGGAGACCCTGTTTTAGCCGGAGTAAAAGTATAGGATAGGAAGACCCCCAGATATGTTTATAAAATGTTTTATGAGAAAACCTTGGTGAGGTTTGACCCACGAATAGAGGTTGAAAATGATAAAGGTTTTGTTTTACAAAAAGGTTGGACGAAAGATGGAGCAAAAAAGATTACGAAAACGCACCCTGTTCTTTGCAGTTTTGCTTGAACAATTAACCCGTGCAACCACATTATTCTGGAATGGGACAGAGCTAGATTTTAAGTTTGCTACTCTGGTATGGGAATTCTCACGACTACTTATAAGGGATCATCTCCCGCGAATTCCGGGGTTCCTTTACATAAAGGGTCAACTGCAAGGGAGTCACCTGGAGGAATTGCGAACTGCCCCCGGGAGCAGCCGAGCGATACTATGAGCCTCTCATTGAAAGTGCTGGCTCTGGAGGAGTTGGAAGCACTCCGGTTGGTCTGTGGATCCCGACGTCCCGGTGTTGAGAGGAATAACTCATAGGGTAGGGCCTATACTAGAGTGGCATCCAGAGAGTCTTGGTCGGTTACTCGACCCACGATCCGTGTAGATCAGGGCAGGGTACCCGGATGGTGTGGGTAAAGTGTACAACCTCTGCAGAGTGTAAAATCTATCTGAATATGCGTGTTCGCGATTAAGGACGGGTTGGACAAACTACTGTAGAGCGGTGCTGGTTTTGTTTTTAAAAAGGACTACGGAAAAGCAAGTCTTAGAACTGTTTTGAACATGGGATGGTCGGGAAAAGGTGGAAGGAATTTGGCCATGGAATGACTAGGAAGTAAAAACCAATGGGTGACTCAATCCTAGAATTTCAAAAGGTTTCCAAAAGTTTTTACAAAAGTATTTCCAAAAAACCTTGTAGATGTTATATCTACAAGAGGAACTATTTTAGAAAAGAACCACTTCTGGAGCCATCCTAATACCACAGCCATATTGCATATTCCTTTTTGTTATCTCCTTAAAGGTTGTTTGCGAGTACATTCCAAGTACTCACCGACATTGTCCCTGGCTATTAACTTGACCAGATTCCCAAAAGAGTGAGGAGAGAGGAAGAAGCTAACGTCTATGCAAGCTAGGGCGTATCTCCTAGTCGGGCACCCTGTTGGGTTATGGCTTGACTCGGGCTCACCACGTTTAGAAGATCCGCTGATTTTATGTATTTGAGCCCTTAGTGGCATTATGTAAGTATATTTATGTAAGCATTGTTGCGATCGATGTTGTAATGGATGTACGCTTTGATATCTGTCGATTATGCGCCATGATGCACTGATCATGGGATCGTGGTGGTATGCATAAAAGGTATGCCCGGACCGTAAATCCGGGGGGTTGCGATAGACTTGGTATCAGAGCCATCTTGACTGTAGGAGACCTTAGTTAGCATGGACATTAGACATGACAACCCCTATTTTCGAAAACACCGACTTTCGAAAACTACTTTCGCAAAAGCTTTTCAAAAGATCTCTTATCTTACCTTCTCTGACTTTAATTTTTGAAAATGGATTACTCTATATCTCGTCTATTTTCAAATGTTCCGTTTTCAAAAACAAGCCCGACTTTGAAACCCTCAAGACGGATATCCCGAGATAAATAGAAGCCAAGACAAACAAAACAAAGGAACTACCAACAACGGAAGACACTACAAGATAGCCTACGAACCGAGTCCTTCACCGCCCCAAGTGAATCAAGTATGGCATCGACGACCCAGAGGAGAAGACAGAAGTCAATACCCCATAACACCCATACTTAGGATAAGTATCCTTAATATAGGATTCCCCTCCATGGTGTGTAGTCACCCCTTAGTACCTAGGGTACGCCTTGTTTGCTTGTCCTGTGCTAGTATGATGCTTGGAATGCATTGTGTATCTGTCTTGGGTCATTCGACCCTATGGTTGCGACCGCCTTGCTTGTGTGTATCCCAACACCAACAACCATAACCCTACAATCGGAAACCTATCCTTAGCAGGATGGCCACCCAAAAGAGACCAACGAAGATCCTATTCAACCCTCTCCTTAAACCACAGGAAGTCCTCGCCCTAAAAAAATGCCCCAAAACCTCGAAGATAAGGATGCCAACAACAACGAGTCTACTCCATCGTCGAGCTGAAACAACACACAAAGTCAAGAGAAGTCAAACCTCCTGAAGATAGATGCCTCTACCCCGGCCGAAGACTAAGAAATAAGTGCCACTAATCGCTAATCTACCAGGGACTAATCCCTAAAAGCTTTGTTAGGTAACCACCGGTTGCAACAAGGAGTCATTCGAAGACGTCAACTCAAGCGACACGCCAATGCCTCAAGACGAAGGATCTACCTCAGGCTCGAGGACCCTAAGTAAAGCCGTAAGGTGGAAAGACTGCGTCTTTCCACTCAATTCCAGAAGACCACCCACATGGAGATAACTCATGAAGGTCTCCAAATCAAAGGCCATGCCTCCATCACCACCTCGAGAGTTATTAGAGGAACTGAAGATAGACCTCGTTAACAATCGCCGAAAGTCTACTCGATCCTCTTAGTACTCGCAAGGCTCAGAAGTAAGACCTCTAGACTACCCGATGTCGCCAACATTACTTTCCCATGAGTAGAAAGAAACCCAAAAGAGTCGAGATTCTCGGAAAATGCCACGAAGCCTCTCCCCGGATATACATACCAAAGATCCATCCGACAAAGCATCCATTGGAAAAGGGACGAACCTGACCCTCACTACTGAGGTACGGAATGCACCGGAAACCCTCGAGGACCTGCGGTAACTAAAGCGAGTATCCAACCCAAGGACATCGACAAGATGCAAGAAGCTCTCAAACAGCGGTCAGCATACCCTGCCCTCCCCTTTTAGCATAAGGGTAGAGTAATGTATCATCCCGGAACCATTGGTAATCCCATACTTGCTCCGATGCTAGGCAGACCAGACCCATTTTGTAATGCTTTTAGTACCCACGTCACTGACTGACACATACCTACTAAGTTATGTATGAACCCTGCTTGATGTTATGCAAGTATGATACCCTTCCTTGCGTGATTTACCCATGGCGTTGCATCATACTGAACCCTGAACGACCTCATCCTATAGGACCGTGTTCCAAGACCGCTGTAACATCCCAAAAATATTGAACAAGGTTATCAAATTCCAATCACCAAAATTAGGGTTAACAAAAACTTTTGTTAATTAAAATCATATGAATGCATGTGTGTATGTGATGATTGTATGAATGCATGAATGTACTTGTGTGATTGATGTGAATAGAAAGGAATGGTTTAAAGATGAAAACATCATCATTTAAATCAAATCCAAGCAGAAACAAATCAAGAGAAATTCAAAAACAAACCAAATAAGCAAATGGTCATTTTTGCCAATCTTGCTCACTAGACCACTTTGAGTGTTTCTAGTCCAAGATTTCAAACAGAAACATTTCCATTTCTTTTCACCCCTTGCTAGACCAAGTAAAAGTGAACCCAAGCCCATCTTTCAAACTCATAGAAACATTTGGCAACTTGATTCAAATGACAATTCAAAATTTAATTAAGTTATTATGTGAAGATCACCAATTCTCAAAAACCAACCAAATCAATTTACCTTGACCTTTCCAACTAACCAGAGACTACCTAGTATGTGACTAGTACACCTACCAAGTTTGAATCAAAAATTCAAATTCAAATCTCTTGCGGCCATTTCATCAAACACCTTGCAAACAGAAATCAAACAAACACAAAACACTATGGTTTAGTCTTGCCGGCGTTGCCCGACGGAGACGAAAAGCCATAACCGTTGGATAAGATGTTGATCGTATGGTCTAGATTGCCCTGTACCGCTTCGCACCCCCTGTCTCACTGACTGGTGGGGACACTCACTTAAACTCACCTACGCGTGTGTTGTGCACCGTGGGCCGGCCCTGTTACACTCCCGCGCAACCAAGTTAGTTTGAATTTAAATTTTTCCAATTTAGTTCAAACTTAGTTCTGTACCTAGATTCAAAAATCAACCCAGCTCGATTCACCAAACCAAATTGCATGAAACCAATTTTGTTAGAAAGGTACTGGAATTCTTAATCCAATCCCGTTGGATTCAAATCATTTAGGATTGTAGATCACCTTTAGTAAAAATAACAAGGCATAAGCTTTTCTGTATTCAAACATTTTTCAAAATTCAACCACAAAAGCTTTAGAGTTGATTCCAACTCTCAAAAATCACATTTGAGAAGATCTTTCTGAATATATAAAAATATCTAGGTTTACTTGCAGAAATAATGCTCAAGCAATAAAAGAATGCCCCATAGGCCATTCTAGTCACTTTAATTAATTAAAATAAAAAGGTTAAACCTTATTAAATTGTGACACCACTTTAAATCACATTCCCATGTACTGAAATATGTGGTGATGACATTTGTCAATATGATCCCATATTTTAGTTGGAGAATATTAAGTCTAAAATAGTTTTTCAATGAGTAGAAATTACTTTTCTAAAATAAAATAATCCAAACCTTGCCTTAATGTTTGTAATGTTTGTGATGATGCTAGATCATCTAGTGAAAACCTTGGTGTGATAAATAGAAGTAGTTAAGTATTGTTTGGTGATTGTGTACCTTGTATTTATTTATAGATGCTGGTACCGAACAAGGATACGAGGAGGAACGAGACTACTACGAGGAAGAAGCCGAGGAGAACTTCAACCACTGTTCTGCATAAGGCAAGCCTAACACTACAAGTTGACTTAGCAAGCTAATATCTTATCAAGCTAAACTAAACTAGGCAAGTTCTACTTGCAAGCTTACACCACTTGATACCCAATCCTAGTTTTAATTGCAAACTTAGTTATTTTATTTTCTTTTCTTTATTAAAGCTCTTTAGTTGGGTTTACTTAGTGACTTGTAGATTGTAGAAAGATGTTTTAAAGGTAGCATAAAGAGCATAAAACTTGACCTAAGTTAGATAAATCTTGATTTCATCCTGAGGCAGGAGATTAAACTTAGATCATTTACCATCGATTAGCACCCCTCGTTAGTGTTTATCCCCCACTTGTAGTTGCTAGTGCTAAGCATAAAACTTGATCACTTTAGATGGGATTACTTGGTGAAATGGTTATAAAAACCTTAGAATGATGAGTTATTTTACTGAAATGTTTTGACATGTGTTCTTGAACACCAGATGATTTTGATGATGAAAATGTTGAGGCATGAGCCTTAGACCTTTATAAAACTCATTGTTGTCTGGATGCGATACCATTCCAATTTTACCGTACAACCACAATACCCGAAATTGGGTAGGGCTTGAATGGAAATTTATATACCTTAGTATGGGTTACCTTGTAGCCAAGGTTTGAGATGAGGCTACCTTGTGAAGATTGTCCACCCGTGCAGTTCCCAAGATGACAGTTGGTCATGGTTGGGAGGCCAAACTCATAGGAGAGGTGCCTATACTAGGGCGTGTAATTGAAAGGTTAGGACTGATTATCCGCATACTGAGTATGGTGAATTCAGGATTGTTCCTGACAGATGTATCGAATATTATGGTGAAAGTGTACCACCTCTGCAGAGTGTCAAACTATTCGAATAGCCGCGTCCGTGGTTATGGACAGTTGGAGTGGCCATACTTTCCGTTGTCAGATGTTTTCAAAATGACTTGTGAAATGATTCATGACTTTGACTTGACCACAACGAGGTTGTGTTATTAAATTCAAGTTACCACTTAGGTGTTATAAAACTTTCAACTAGCTTTCTTTGCTTCTGAACTCAGTAGAGATAAATCTGGCTTTTTGCAAAACAACCTAGAGCCTAGTACTTCCTACTTAAAACCACTTCACTTGTTAGTATTAGTTTGAGAGAACTTAAAGAGTACTCATGGCTTTGTCCCTAGCTATTCCCGTGGCCAGAATATGAAGAGGACTATCAGGAGGATGGATCGCAGGAAGGTTACGACAACTAGGATCATCTCCCATCGTCAGCATTTCCTGTGACCATGAAGATGGAGCCTCGCCTACGCTACCGTTATTATTACGTTATTCTGCTGCTATGATTGTATTAAGACTGGATCATGAGATCCTTTATTTGTTGTAAGACCTTATGTATGGTTTGTAATGGATGAGGTACTGTGATATCCAATCTGTTATGTCTCGCAAAAATGGTAATCCTAGGATTGCGATGTATGGCACAACAGGCATCTTGGATTAAAAATCCGGGTGTTGACAACCGCCAACCAAAAAACAGCATCCTCCTAGCTAGATGCAGTGCTAACCGTCTCAGATGCCCTGCAAGAAGAACCCTAAGATCGACTGAAGATAACCATTTTCGGACGAAAGGTGCAGCGCTCCACCAACATCAACCGGCGACTCCAACAAAGCAGGTCGATGACTCCACCCAACCCCGTAGTCTCGCTTTAAGGGGGAACGACTGCGTCTTTCCCACAAAACCTGAATAACCCCGAGAGAATCGACCCCTAGTAGATGTTAGGGTTGACCCTCCCCTACACCGAGATCGTGGACCCGACAAATAAGAACAACATCGCGGCACTTCTCCAAAGTCAGAAGATACTCCGGGAAAGCGCTCCATTGCAAAGTCAACCGTCCAGCCAGCACTCCTCGCATTTCAAGACCCAGAAGGCCGACAAGCTAACTCCAGCAATGAAGATCGAAGAAGGCTCAACTCGTCGTCTCACTTTCAGAAGAAAGGACCGAGCCGACGCCAAACCTAACTAGACTCGTTCTAAGGGGAAAAGACTACGTCTTTTCCACTAGTTTAATCCAAATCGCCCAATCTGAAACCACTCAGCTCTGACCCGTAGCTGACCATGCCTGTTTGTTATAAAACCTATTATTTCCATCGTTGAAATTGTTAAGAGGATGTTATCACCCAACCCTACTCCTCCCTAATCTCAGGAAGAGATTATTTTAAGGGGGAAAGGTCTGTAACATCCCAATTTCAGCAACCCTGATCTTTTGTCAAAAAGGCAAAAATCAGGTGGAACAAAAACTTTTTCTTGTTACTTGTTGCAATGCTTGCTTACTTGTTTGCTTCTGTTCATGCAACTGATTTTGTATTACGTGGTTAAGGATGGGCTGGACAAACTACTGTAGAGCGGTGCTGGTTTTGTTTTAAAAAGGACTACAGAAAAGCAAGGCTTGGAACTGTTTTGACCATGGGATGGTCGGGAAAAGGAGGAAGGAATTTGGTCATGGGATGACCGGGAAGGAACACCAATGGGTGACTCAATCTAGAATTTCAAAAGGTTTCCAAAACATTTTTACAAAAGTATTTCCCAAAAACCTTGTAGATGTTATATCTACAAGAGGAACTATTTTAGAAAAGAACCACTTCTGGAGCCATCCTAATACGACAACCATATTTCATATTCCTTTATTGTTATCTCCTTAAAGGTGGTTTGTAAGTACATTCCAAGTACTCACCGGCATTTTCCCTGGCTATTAACTTGGTCAGATTCCCAAAAGAGCGAGGAGCGAGGAAGAAGCTGACATTTATGCGAGCTAGGGCGTATTTTCGAGTCGGGCACCCTGTTGGGTTATGGCTTGACTGGGCTCATCACGTTTAGAAGATCCGCTGCTTTTATGTATTTGAGCCCTTAGTGGCATTATGTAAGTCTATTTATGTAAACATTGGTGTAATTGATGTTGTAATGGATGTACACTTTGATATCTGTCGATTTTGCGCCACGATGCACTGATCATGGGATCATGGTGGTATGCATAAAAGGTATTCCCGGACCGTAAATCCGAGGGGTTGCGACAGCCAGTTTCCTTTTTTATGTTGTTTTTGGTTTCATAAAAACTAGTAAATAAATATTCTCGGAATTGGACAAAACAAAAGCCGAAGTTCCAAGACTCAACAAAAAAACTTATCCTTTTTGTTTGGTTTTTGTGCCAAGAATAGCCTCTAATGAGAGGGAAGTAAGAATTGGGGAAGTTGTTGTCCCGGAACAGATTTGTGTGCTTCGCTGTAAAAAATCCCAGAACATATTGGCCTGCTATTTTTTGTGCACATGCCCCTGGTATTTACCCAACCTTCATTAACTACAGGTCTATTTTGACAAATTTCTGCCATTAGTTGCATTTGCCTCTTAATCGATTTCTTTTGAGTTCTTTTGATCACTTGAGCTTTTAAAAGGAATTGCTACATTAGTTCATGTTTTAATGGATGATTTACTTGAGTTGAAACTGAAACCAAAGGTTTATTATCTTGCACACACTAATGTTGCTAATGAAGATTGTGTGAAGTTTTGTATGAAGGAAGTTTTCAATAGTAGGGACAGAATGATGTGATGAGATGAAGTATGCACAAAATCTCAAGCTTGGGGATGCCACCTATGTTACCCCAAGAAATATTCAAGAGGTACAAGCGTCAAAGCTTGGGGATGCCCAAGGCATCCCCTTCTTCATCAACAAAAATCTCAGGTCTTCTTTCAAGATACTATTTTTTTCCTTCATGCACTATGTGTTATTCTTGGAGCATCTTTGTTTTTGTTTTTAGTTTTATTTTGTTTTGTTTGCTGCAATAGGTTGGTTGGATCCCAGCACACTTCTTTTGGAGAAGTCACACCCTGTTCTTCATTGCCTAGAACACTCTAGTTTTCACTCTTAATGTTCTGTGAGTGTTCTCTTTTGCTAGCACTGCGTTTAGCTTTACTTTTCTTCTTATTTTTCCTTACAACTTTTTAGTTCTTATTTGTAGTTAGGTGATACATGCTCTCTCATCTTTATTGATTATTATCTTTGTGAGTTGTTTCAAATAAGTTGATTGGTGTTGGAAAAGAGTAGAATGTTTCATGCTTATGGTGGTACAAAAAGAAGCTTGTTTTGACTGTGTCTTAGACTTTATCATGTCATGTTAGATGTTGCTTTGACCATATGCTTAGTGATTATTGTTGTAGCATGACTTGTTTCAAACAATTGATATTTCTTAATGTGCCATGAAAGAATCATGCGTTGTTTTAGCATACAAAAGCATAATATTATGGTATTCTCCTTTGATGCTTTATTTGGGTTGACTTGGCACATGCTTACACCATGTTATGACTATGAACTAGTCACCTTAGCCTTGATGACCATTTAGTTTTTGACTTGTGATATCACTTTATTCTTTGATTAATAATGTTTTGTCGCTCTGCATGATTATGGCTATTATTGCTCTCTTAGTTGGTCGCTCCCAGTCTTTTGCTAGCCTCCACCTGTACTGAGTATGAGCTCTACTCGTGCATCCAACTCCCAAGAAACCAAGTTATTCCAAAGAGTCCACTATAAATTCATATGCTTGGTGTGTTATACCATTCCAAGTATATTCATATTTTTATAAATTTTCCAAATTAATTTTTTGTTATGTGAAAATTAGTGATTAAAGCTCTCACGAACTTGAAGGCACATTTTATTTCTTGCACTTAATAAACCTGAACCATTGTGACTATCTTATGATGCTTATATGCTTGCAAATTGTAAGTTGGGAATTAGCAAAACCATGCTTTCATGGAGCACACTTTCAACATTCCCCTTATTTATTCAGTTGATATCATGTTGTTTTATTTATGGATGCCGTCGGTGTGAAATAAGATGGGAGCTTGTAGATCCATGGATTTTGTATATGTGTTAGAGAAACGCCTGGGCAGCTAGCCTAAGACATGCCTAATCATGGTGGAAACTTGCATCAAAACCATAGTGGCATTCTATGAAGCATCCTCAATAAAAACTATAGAAATAGAAAATAAAAAGATCGTTGAGATATGGGATAGCTCTTGTTTCATGGGAAAAGGTGTACCCCGTTGGCGGTTCTCTATGATACACATATACTTACAATGACAAGAACTTGCTTGGGACCAAAGTTGAGTAGCATGAGGTTTCGGTACTTGTACTCAAGGGGCGTGAGATTTTCAACTTATGATTTGTCAAGCATATAACTCATATCTGTCCTCACCTTAACCTTAATCACTTCAAGATGCTTATGATAGGGGCAATTAGAGCTCAAAGCTAATAAGTACCATAATTTTTGGAAGCTTTATAAAACCATTTAATCCCTACTTCCCTCTGCGAAGGGCCTTTCTTTTTACTTTTTGTTGAGTCTCCATCTTCTATCTTAATGCACCCGCTAAGATAGCATAGTTGTCATTCTGAGTTCAATGTGCATTGTCCCAAAACTTGTTGATTGATTCATAATTCTAGTATTGATTCTTCTTAAATTATTTGTTTCCAGTCACCCTTATGAACTTTGAAGGTGTCCTATGAAATTTATGTTTTGCTATTCCATGAAGGACAACCTGAATACCACTCTTGCTATGTTTTCTATATGTGAAACAAACAAATGTCTTTCAAAGCATTATTCATGATCTTCTGTTTGTGTTTCCTTTTAAGGATGGCAATTTTACCCATGGGTACGGGTACCCATGGGTACGGGTACCCGCGGGTACCGTACCCGCATGGGTAGGGTATGGGCATACTTTTATACCCATGGGTAATACCCATACCCTACCCGTTAAGTCACGGGTACGGTCACGGGTATAGACTTGTACCCATGGGTATACCCATACCCTGCCCGTTTAAACTGACATGTCAAACTTATCTATATATTTTGAACCTATGCAACCGAGAAGCCTAGGGACGAGTATGAGATTGCGACTTCTAAACTTTAATTTGATACTTTCATGTACTCGTCTACTATTAGTAAGTAGAGATTATTGTCTTTTTTCAAATATGCTATTGATGAAAGTAAATTTTTGAATAACTTGTATACTATTGGATATACTCGTCGGGTACCCAATGGGTACGGGTACCTGTCGGGTATGGGTATGGTAAATTTTTATACCCGCGGGTACGGGTATGGGTAAGTTTTTGTACCCATTGGTTGCACGGGTATGGGTATGGTATTGTTCTACCCTGCCCATACCCTACCCATTGCCATCCTTATTTCCTTTCATGTTGCAACATAGTTGCTATGTCTTATTGCTAGAAATATATCTTTAATGCTTATGTTTAGAGTACTTTGATCCCAACTATCAATGCTTTGCAATACTTTGATCAAGATTGTGATGGTGCAAGTCACCTAAAAAATTATTCTTTTTATCACTTACCTACTCGAGGACGAGCAGGAGTTAAGTTTGGGGATGCTGATACGTTGCAAACGTATCTACAATTTTTGATGCTCCATGCTTGATTTGCACCAACTATTTTATGTTTTGTCTACACTTTGTGGCATTTTTTATGAATTTTCTGGAACTAACATATTAACAAGTGGCGCAGATCCAGTTTCCCGTTCTTTGCTATTTTTAGTTTCAGAAAAACTAGTAAATAAATATTATCAGAATTGGACAAAAGAAAAGCCGAAGTTCCTATTTTTCCTGACACGACACGGAGCCCGAAGGAGAGGGAGAGAAGCACCCCAGGGCGGCCACACCTGGGCTAGGCGCGGCCAGGGGCGCCGCCCTACGGTGTAGGCCCCCTGGCGCACCATCGACCTCGCCCCTTCGCCTATATAAACCCCCCAAGACGAAAACCCTAAACACTAGATCAGAATTCCACAAAAAAGTCCATAGCCGTCGCCACCGTTGTCCCTAGACCGGTAGGGATCTGAAGCTCTTCCCGACACCCTGCCAGAGAGGGGAGATCATCCTGGAGGCCTTCTTCATCACCGTCCCTGTCTCCGGAGTGATATGTGAGTAGTTCATCCTTGGACTACGGGTCCATAGCAGTAGCTAGTTAGTTGTTTCTCCTATTTGTGCCACCATGTTTATATCTTGTGAGCTGCCTATCATGATCAAGATTATCTTATTGTAATGCTACATGTTGTGTTTACGGGGATCCGATGGATATTGAGTATTATGTCAGATTGATTATTGTTCTATCATGTCTATGTTATTTGTGATCTTGCATGCTCTCCGTTGCTAGTACTTACTCTGGCCAAGTATTTGCTTGTGACTCCAAGAGGGAGTATTTATGCTCGATAGTAGGTTCATGCCTCTAGTAATCTAGGAGAGTGACAGAAACTTCTAGGATTGTAGATGTGCTGTTGCTACTAGGGAGAAAAAACAATCCTTTGTCCAAGGTCAATTGTATTGTTTACATTTCATAATTTCCTTAATGTGATTATCTGTTGCTTGTAACTTAATACCCGAGGGTTGTTCGCATGATATACCGGAGGTGGATTATTAGTCATAGATGTAGTTGGATTACGATCTATGTATCATGTTGTAATGCCCAAGTGAATCTCATAGTGAACATCATGTCATGTACATGCATTGTTATGCATTCTCTATTTGTCAATTGCCATGTTGTAATTTGTTCACCCATCATGTTATTTATCTTATGGAGAAAACACCTCTAGTGAACTGTGGACCCTGGTCTATTCCTTCCTATTGATATTCCATCTAATGTTTACTGTTTACTTTCTGCAATTACTACAAGCAATTACTTTCCTCCACACTATACGTTTAATCCTTTGTTTTCAGCAAAACCAGTGAGCTTGACAACCTCACTAATAAGTTGGGGCAAAGTATTTTGGTTGTGTTGTGTGCAGGTTCCACGTTGCTAGCAACACCTTCGGAAGTGGTTTATTTCTCCTACTGGTTCGATAACCTTGGTTCGATAACTGAGGGAAAACTTGCTGATGTGCTCATCATACCTTGCTCTTGGGGTTCCCAACAGGCTCTACATCAACTGAGCCATCACTTGCTCAGGTGCTGCTTCATGTCATCAAGTACCACAGTTGTTGAAAGGTTACCATATGCTTTATGTTGGAGACGATCATGACTTTAATTACAACTTGATATTAAAATGCTAGGAATAGTTATAACTGTAGAGGCACCGATGGGAAATAGATGCTATTTGGTTTTTAACCGCTCACTGGTGTCCCGTAAGACCCCGAGTACTTGATACCTATTCCTTGACTATCGCACTATCCGCATGTGGGGCCATGAATCCCCTTAGCTAGAGCTTGAGTCATATCTTATTTCTTGGGACCACAAACTAGTTTGGGGTTTTATTAATATCTTGTACTTATGCCATGTTTACTATAATATTTACTACTGTTGCTTGAGAAGCGTTTACTACTATAATATTTAGGAATGTGGAATGTTTTCACGTTATTGACAAGTCCAATCACACTTTTTGTTTCCTAGTCATCTACAACCATTGGCACAAATCTCTGGGTCCATTTCGGAACCGTCCAACTTAGACACGGGTAGCTTAGTAGGGTGGCCCCCTGAAATATTATATGAATCGGGTGATTGCTTTGTCCTGATGCCTCGTTGGGTTTTCAATTGGTTTTTCCGAGGATGATGTGCGTGTGTTGCTATTTGTGCCTAATACGTCCAATTTGCATCACCATTCTATATCAAAATTTGCCTCTATTCATTGATATATTTCTTATTAAGAGGTGATACTTATGTCTTTTCATCTATTTTTGCATGTTGGATGATTCTTGGAGGATGAACTGCAGGAGTCAGGATTCTGATGGAAAAAAAGGGGGTTTGATGCAATTTCGCGAAGATCAGAAAAATACCAGACAAACTACAGAAAATTCTATTTTCCCAGAAGAAGAAGGAAGCCAGAAGGGGAGGTGGAGTTAGGCCACAGGGGCCCCACACCCCCCAGGCGCGGGCCACCCTAGGCCGCGCTTACAGGGGTGTGGCCACCCTGGCCCACCTCTGGCTCCACCCTCTTGCCTATATATTTTCCTAGAAACCCTAATACACGGGGAAGCGACCTGTTGGAGATATGCCCTAGAGGCAATAATAAATGTGGTTATTATTATATCTTTGTGTTTATGATAAATGTTTACATTCATGCTATAATAGTATTAACAAGGAAACATTAATACTTGTGTGATTTGTAAACTTAATTTGAAGTCCCTAGTAAAGCCTCTATATAATACCAACTTGTTGGTTAATAGATGATTGTGGTTTCCCTACCATGAACATTGAGATGTTATTAACAACAAGATCATATCGTTAGGAGAATGATATGATGGACATACTCCTATAGATAAGCGTAGCATAAAGATCAAGTCATTTTAATAGTTCAAGTGCTATATGCTTTCTGATACATAGTAATATAATTCCTTTGACCATGAGATCATGCATATCACCTTTACCGGATGGATGCTTTGATGACATCAAACACCACACCGTAACTGGGTGGCTATAAAGGTGGCATTGAGTGTTCGGAAAGTATTGGTTGAAACACATGGATCAAGAGTGGGATTTGTCCATCCATATGACGGATAGATATACTCTGGGCCCTCTCGGTGAAATGTCATCCAATTAGCTTGCAAGCATGTGACTGGCTCACAAGGGTCACATATCACGGGAACAAGAAAAGAGTACTTATCGGTAACGAGGTTGAACTAGGTATGCAGAGATACCGACGATCATAACCTCGGATAAGTAACATATCGTGAGACAAAGGGAAATTGATATCGTATGTAAGTGGTTCATTCGATCGCAAAGTAATCGTAGAAATATGTGGGAGCCATATGAATTTCCAGATTCCTCTATTGGTTATTGTTCGGAGAAGTGTCTCGATCATGTCCGCATAATTCACGAACCGTAGGGAGACACACTTAAGGATTCAACGTTGTTTGAGTAGTTATGGTATGATGAGAAAGAGAACGAATGTTGTTCGGAGTCTTGGATGGGATCCGGGATATCATGAGGAGATCCGGAATGGTCCAGAGAATAAGATTCATATAAGGAAAGTCCCGTTTCGGAGTAGGGGAATGTTTCCGGTGTTTTCATCGGGAATGTTCTAGAAGGTTACGGAATGTCCGGCACTCCGGAGGGGAAGGGGTACATGAATGTGTCATTGTAAGTTGGAATGATTGCATCATGTACTAAGTGTCTTCGCCGTCCAAAATAAAGGGTTTATTCAAATCCTAAATTGAAAAGTCAAACGACTAGTTTGAAAGTCAAACGACAAGTTTTTGGAAAGAGGAAAAGAGGAGGAAAGGGGAAACCGAGTTGGGGAGGAGTTCCCTCCTCCAACCGGCGGAGCCCCCTCCAAGCCGAGTTGGGGAGGGACTCCTCTCCCTCCCCCTTGGCCGGCCGGCCCCTCCACCTATATAAGGAGGGGCAGGGCTCCCTCCTAGGACACACAAGTACCTCTCCTCCAAACCCTAGCTTGGCGCCACCACCATAGCCGCCGCCGCCCCTAGGGTTTTTTCCCTAGCCGCCAACTTGGCTGCCCCTTGCCCTAGCCGCCGGCTCTAGCACCTCCTCCTTGGTGTTTCTAAACCCTAGATCGCCGAGGAGCTCTCTCATACTCCACCATACTCGCTCCGGCTTAAGGCGAAGCCCTGCGAGATCTCCCCTCTATTTCCGGTACCACGCCGTCTTCTTAGGAATCGCGAGAAGTGCTACAACCTCCGCGCCCTGCTGGAACAAGGAGAGGAAGGTCTTCGTGAGTACCGAGCGTGTGACCGATCAGGGAGGCGCTGCGAGCCTTGGCCGGAAGGATCGTCTCTGCGATCTTGAGATCGGGAAGAAATCGACTACATCACCCACGAGAATCCGCTCTCGTTAAACACTTTGGAATCTTCGAGGGTGAGTTATTCCATCGACTCGTTGCTACAATCTAGTAGATAGATCTTGGCTTGTTTGTTTGTATGCGGTAGAAATTTTTTGTTTTCCATGCTACGAAACCCTACAGTGGTATCAGAGCCGTGTCTATATGTAGATCTGTTGCACGAGTAGAACATAATGATCATTGTGGGCGTTGATGCTTTTATTGTCGATTGCTTCTTGTGTACTTTGCATCTTGCGGTATGTTGGGATGAAGCGGCCCGGGCTAACCTTACATGACATCGTTCATGAGACTTGCTCCACGCTTGACATGCAACTTGTATTGCATAAGTGGCTTCGCGGGTGCCTGTTTCTCCTAGCATAGTTAAGATCCAATTTACAACGGGTGATTAACAATACTAGTATCAATGTTGTGGTTCTTGTTCGTAAGTTATAACGACACTTATTGAAAGCCCCAAACCACGTAAAACATGCAAAGAAAGTAGGCGTCTAACTTTGTTTTGCGGTGTCTTGTGATGTGATATGGCCATGATTGTGATTATATTTGATGTATGCAATGTTCCTTATTGTAAGTTGGCAACCGGCAGGAGCCATATGGTTGTCTTTAATTTATGTTAAGACCCGCGTGTCTATTCAAAGTAGTTGTAATAGTTGAAGACGGTGGACGACAACCATGGAGAAGCGTCATTGACCTTGATGCAATGCCGGTGATGATGGAGATCATGTTCGTGCTTGAAGATGGAGATCGGAAGCACAAAGAAGAAAGGCCATATCATATCACATATTATGAATTGCATGTGATGTTAATCCTTTATGCATCTTGTATTGCTTAGTAGACGATGATAGCATTATAAGATGATCCCTCATGCACATGAATTTCAAGTCATAAAGTGTTCACCCTTAGTTAGCACCGTTGCTAAAGCTTGTTGTTTCGAAGCACCACGTGATGATCGGGTGTGTTAGATTCCGCAAGTGTATACAACGTGAGCAAGCCAGATTTGCTCATGCGGAAACTAAGGTTTGATCTTGACGAGCCTAGCATGTACAGACATGGTCTCGGAACACGGATCACCGAAAGGTAAAGCATGAATCATATAGTAGATATGATGAACATGTCGATTGTTCGCCATTGAAACTATATCAACTCTCGTGATGATCGGTGTTGATGTGGTGAATTTGGTTCGTGTGATCACTAAAACAATGTGAGGGATATTGTTTTGAGTGGGAGTTCACCTAGATTAATTTTATTAATATGAACTCAATTTGTCATAAACTTAGTCTAAACTATTGCAAATATGTTGTAGATCAATGGCAGCCCCTACCATCAATTTTAATGCGTTCCTAGAGAAAGAAAAGTTGAAAAACAATGGAAGCAACTTCGCGGATTGGTTCCGCAATTTGAGGATTGTCCTCACAGCTGGTAATTTGACCTATGTGCTGGATGCACCGCTGGGTGACCCACCTGCAGCTGATGCTCCCGATGAAGTAAAGAACGTTTACCTCACTCGGAAGACTCAGTACTCCACAGTTCAGTGTGCTATCTTGTATGGTTTAGAATCGGAGCTTCAGAAAAGGTTTGAGAATTCAGACCCATATGATATTGTCGAGGATCTCAAATTGATCTTTGAGACTCATGCGGCAATTAAAAGCTATGAGGCTTCTGAAAAGTTCTTTAACTGCAAGATGGAAGAGGTGTGGCATCCCGCAAAACCACTACTAGAAAATCGCGTTGAATTTGTGCATTGCATCGTCATCATCATGCATTGTTTGCCAAAACTATTTTCGAAAACCCCGATTTGTTTTCCAAACGCCCCATCTTATTCAAACTCCAAAACCCGGTCCCCGGAATATTTTGTTTTGGCCGCTATTGGTTTGCACCCGGCCCGTTTAGAATAAATAAAAATTTAATTTATTTTAATAGGGCGGTCGAGCAGGCCGATTGATCAACGACCGCCCAAAAACTAATCGGTCCAACCTGCCTACCCCATATAAATCCTAGTCCTACCTAAAATTCTACCCACACCCCCTTGGCCACATCACCCCAGCCAATGGGCTCTCGCCACCTCACCCCTCCCCTCTCCCTAGCCCATCCCAGCAAGCCACATCACCCCACCCCCCCCTCCCCCCTTCCCTCTCTCTCCTCAACTCGGCCACACAACACAAGAGCCACACGCTTCTGCAGACCCACGCACGCGCCCAGGACCCCCACACGCGGTCCACTCTCCCTGTCCCACTCCCTGGACCCGGCCCCACAACCACCAACCCCGCCCCCTCTTTCTTCTTCCTCCGTCTGCACCCGCTTGCCCCGCAGCCCCTTCCCAGGCTCCTCCCCGGCCGCGTACGCGCCTGCCCCTGACCCCCGCCGCTCTCCACCGCCGTCGCGCCGCTCAGCACCTCACCGCGCCGCTCACCGCCTCTCACCTCTGCCTCGCAGCGTAGCTCCGCCGCACCCGCCACCGCCTCGGCCGCACCCACAGACGTCCCTTGCCGCACAGCCTCGGCCCGGCCCCTGCCCGCCCGTCGCTGGCTGGCCAGCTCGCTTGCCGCCCGGCAGCTCGGCAAATCCCCCTCCGGCCACGCCCGTCAACCGCCCGTGCCCGGCGCCCAGTCCTCGCCTCCACCGCCTGGCCAGGCGCGCCGCGCCGCCACCTCGCCGCGACCCCGCCTCCGGTGCCCATAGCGGCCTCCGCTAAGCGCCCGCCCCGGCCACGCCGCCAGCGCTCCGTCCTCACCGCCTCCTCCACGCCCAGCAACGCTCACCCAGCGCCGTCTCCCTCACGGCTCTGCCGTCCGCGCCCCTGCATCGCGGCCCCACTCGCGGCTCGCCATCTCACCGCCGCGCTTGGCCGTTCCTCCTGCGCCGTCTGCGCCGGTCCGCCAAGCCTTCCCGAGCCGTCGCCCGGCGTCGCCCTCCCTCGGCCGCCCCGAGCTCTCCGCCCGAGCCTCTTGGCCCTGCCTCGCCCGCGAGGTCCGTGGTCGAGCCCTGCGTCCCTGGCGCCCTTGCTGTGACCTCACCGGTCTCCCCCTCGACCCGCCTGGCGTCGTCCGGGGCCCTCATGCGCGTGGGCCTCCCTACGAGCTTGCCCAAACCGTGGCCGCCCTATGCTCAGCTCTGGGCCTCTTGGGGTGATCCATGCACCACATGTGAGGGTCACTCGAGGCTCCTGTTCTGTGAACCCAAGTCCACCAACAAGGAACAAAGACGCGGGTGCGACAAGATCGGCTTCCGGACGTCAAGATCACCGACACGACACGACAAGGCCCCGCTGTTTTGATGTCGCGCCTCGGACACCAAGATCTTCGGGCACCGAGAACTTCCCCGGAGCGACAAGATCGCCTCACGGGACCGAACCCTCGACACGCCAAGAACCACCCCAAGATCTCCTCGCCAAGTTCTTCATCGGGAGCGAACGCATGAACGCCGGGCCGATGACCTCGGACCAAGAACGCGTCGACAAGACCGCCACATGAACTCCTTCATGGAACGCCGAGACCGAACCGGAGACCGATCCGTGGAGGCAGCAGGCGACAAGATCCACTACCCGAAATCCGAGCGTTTCCCCGAACCCGAACCTCCTCGATCGAACCCCGAGACCGACGAACCCCGGAACCCCAAGGACTGCCGAACCTTAATGTGTGACCCCTTTTTCCTCGAACCCTATTTTATAACATAACAACAACTTGATTGCATGTTAAATTGTCATTCCCGCATGCATAGCATTGGTTTGGAGGCCTTATGCCGGTTCACCTAATAATTAAATATGGGGCCCATATGCGGGCAAATCTAGTCTCATATCGGCCTCATTTAAACTTGTGTAGCGAACCGGTATCTTATCTTGCCTTGTTAAAACCACTTATAATTTGCGGGATATCCTTAATAACATGCACCACCTAATTAATTGTCGGACCCCGGCTCCACTTAATATAACCTAATTGCATCGCACCTTGCCATGTCATCCATCATACATGCATCATGCCGATCTTCTGTCGTTTTATTAAATAGCGCCTCCGGTGTTTCTTCTAGTGTTTTGCTTCTTCGCGGATTGGACCGTTGAGTTGATGTGAGCTTCGCCCCGATCTTCGGTCGAACCCTTCGACAATGTTTTCAGGCGAGCATCTCCCTCTTTCTACCTATTTTACTTTTATAGTAATTTACTCCTCCCTGTTGATCTATTGCTATCTGTGTTGCGATGCTCTAGCTTTCGTACCCGTGAAATCCCTTGCAGCCCTATATTGCCTTGGACACATCCTATTACATTGTTTGGTAGATAGTTGGACTTGCGCGTCGTAGTTGCTTGCTCAAGTGCTGTTGTGTGTCGCCATATGTCACAGTTGCTGATGTATTGCCGCATGTTGATGTTGGAGATGATTCTAGCTTTACTTATCGTCACTTTACTTTCTGTTTAACAACTAAAATTGAATAAGCAGAGGCATCGGTGGGTGATAGATAATATTTGGTTTCGAGCATCACTTGTGTCCCGTAAGACCCGAGTACTTGATACCTGTTCCTTGATTTTGCGCGCTATCCACATCCGGGAGGTATATGGGACCCCCCTGAACCAGAGCTTGATTCAGTCTTATTTCTTGGGGCCACAAACTAGTTTGAGGTTTTATTACGATCCTGTACTTATGCCATGCTTTACTGCTTTATTTACGATTGTGCGAGGAGCACTTTGTCTGTTAGGAGCGGAGTGTTTTGCGGTATCGACAAGCCCAGCCACACTTTCGGGTTCCCGATCGTTTCTGACCAGCGCAGACCTTGAGGCCGTCTCGAGCTTGCTTACTCCGTTGCGGATTCTACTTAAGGTGGCCCCGAAATAATTCTGAATCTGTGATTGTTCGATCGTGAAAGCCTCGTTGGGTTTTGATTTGGTTTTCGAGGTTGATCGGCGTGTGTTGCTATTGGTGCACCCGGGGTAAAAACTTTCGAAAGCCGTGTCCGCGGATCTGGACGACTTGGAGCCCAGTATCTCGATCATAGACAAGCATGACTAAAGTTTACTGCTATAAATTTGACTTATAATGACTAGTAAGCAGCTCCACTATAACAGAATGGCTAATTAATACTGCCCACCATTGCTTGTTTGGTTGTCGCACGACAATTGTATCGACTAGTAAGTATTGCAACTTCTAGCGAAATGGCTGAATAAAAGTACCCACAACTGCTAGGTTATGGGTTTATACCATGCTATATGTCTCTGATTCGTAATTGTTGCACCTATAACGAAATGGTTAACTAAAAGTGCCCACTGGTTACTTTATCAGGACGAATTACTAAACCTGACTAGTAAAGTGCATAACTATAATCGAATAAGTAAAGCGCCAACTGTGAGTTCCTCGGTTGACTTCTCGTTTGGTCTCGAGGGGAAACGCCGGATGGGTTTGTTTGGTGGTAGCTTCAGGTTGGATCCGGATAGGTCATTCTCACCCCTCGATAACCGCTTGATTGTATCGAGTCTCTATAGGTTGTTTAGTGCATCTTTGCCGCCGCTTGATCCACCATACCTATGTAGGCGAGGACCGAATTCTAGCCTCGCCGTGTCTTGGCCTCGATCGACGCTCCTTCTTTGTTTTACGCTTTGCCCTTTGGCACCCCTCGGCCCCCTTTTGTTAAGCGGTTTTGAGACCGACGCGCCGTTAGCAGGGTTACCCTTCGGCTTGGCACGGGCAGTTATGGGCGCCATTGGTTATTCTTGAGGCTCTTAGCCCCATTTGCATCTTGTCCGTAGTCGGACGCCCCATCGCTTTTCAAGGTGATTTGGATCTCTGTCAGATATCTGTATTCTTGACTCTTTGAGTCATTGTTATATATATCTGTTCTGTGGGTCCCATCGAGGACTGTTGTGTGATGTTATTACTTCGTTTTCCACCCGCACGAAAGTGCCTGGTGGGCACCTTTGAATCGTTTCTATGCGGGTTTGGTGAATTTTGCCCAAACTTGCATAGGCCCGATTCTGAGGGTGTTACAGAGTGGTATCAGAGCTCAGCAGTTGCGATACCCCACAAGTCCAGCCTGTAGGATAACCTAGCTAACGGCCGAAGTAGAGTGTCAAAACTATTTTGCAAAAATCGGTTGGATAGATCTGATTAGGTCTGATTTTACTCCTTACCCCTCTGCTGTTCTCCTCTTACCCCTACGTGTTTTGACTCCGCTCTCGTCTCTTTCTTCGAGTCCAGGAATTCTCGTGGTTGGGTTTCCGTCGTACCTTTAGGGTTTCTCATCCTTCTTCGATAACGGTGTGGCTACATCTGGTCTTCATGCTATCCGAGGAATCCTTAAATCGTGGTGCCGTCCTTTGCTCTTTGTTTGTGCCTTCCGGTGTTTTCCGACGCGACGACCTCATCTATGCCAGATCCGATGCAGAGTCTGCATCACCCGCTGTTCCGAACCTCGCTTGTCGAGATCTTCAGTCTGATTCCGAGAACGGTTGCAAGCTTTTCCACTGATTGTGCGGAGTAATAGTTTGGGTGCGTGATGGATTGGCCCCCATGCCGACTACCCCTTCTATTCGCTTTTGTACATTGAAGTGGATGAGAATGCATCGGTTCCCCTTTTCCACCGGAGTTAGAGGTGGCTTTATTTGTTGATGCCTCTACCTTTGACCTTTTGTTCCGGAGTGTTCCCTCGACGATCACGGACAACGAACTCTTGTTAGTGGTGTCGCGAAGCTCTACGCGAAGCGCGAAGACGAAGATCGCCGACCTTCCTCCGGTACCATGAGGCGGATCTCGAGGGCGAGATCCATTGTTAGTGGTGTCGAATTGTGGCATCCCGCAAAACCACTACTAGAAAATCGCGTTGAATTTGTGCATTGCATCGTCATCATCATGCATTGTTTGCCAAAACTATTTTCGAAAACCCCGATTTGTTTTCCAAACGCCCCATCTTATTCAAACTCCAAAACCCGGTCCCCGGAATATTTTGTTTTGGCCGCTATTGGTTTGCACCCGGCCCGTTTAGAATAAATAAAAATTTAATTTATTTTAATAGGGGCAGTCGAACGGGCCGATTGACCCGAACGACCGCCCCAAAAACTAATCGGTCCAACCTGCCTACCCCATATAAATCCTAGTCCTACCTAAAATTCTACCCACACCCCTTGGCCACATCACCCCAGCCAATGGGCTCTCGCCACCTCACCCCTCCCCTCTCCCTAGCCTATCCCAGCAAGCCACATCACCCAACCCCCCTCTCTCCCTTCCCTCTCTCTCCCTCTCAACTCTCAGCCACACAACACGAAGCCCGGACACGCTACGCCACAGACCTGCACGCGCCCGGGACCCCACGCAGTCCACTCTCCTGTCCCACTCCTGGACCCGGCCCCACAACCACCAACCCGCCCCTCTTTCTTCTTCCTCCGTCGCACCGCTTGCCCATGACCCCTTCCAGCTCCTCCCGGCGTCTGCTCCCCTGACCCCGCCGCTCTCCACCGTCGCGCCTTCGGCCACCTCGCGCCGCTCACCGCCTCTCACCTCTGCCTGAGCGTAGCTCCGCCGCACCACCGTCTGCCCGCCTCGGCCGCACCCGGGCCGCGTCCCCGCGCCCGCAGCCTCGGCCCGGCCCTGCCCTCGCCGTCGCAAGGCGCGGCTTCCATGTCGCCGCCCGGCTCGAGCAATCCCTCGCCTCCGGCCACGCCCGTCAAGCCGCCGTGCCCCGGCGCCCGGTCTCGCCTCCCGCCCGCTGGCCCAGGCGCGCCGCCCGCCGCCGGCCTTCGCCGCGACCCGCCTCCGGTGCCCATAGCGGCCTCTCCCTAGCGCGCCCGCCTGCTCGCGCCGCCGCGCCTCCGTCCTCACCGCCTCCTCCACCGCCCCAACGCTCACCCAGCCGTCTCCCCTCACTGCTCTGCCGTCCCCTCGCATCTCGCGGCCCCACCTCGCAGCTCCGGCCATCTCCGACCGCTTGGCCGTTCCTCCCTGCGCCGTCTGCGCGGTCCGCCGAAGCCTTCCCGAGCCCCGTCGCGTCGCCCTCTCGGCCGCCCCGAGCTCTCCCGCCGCCCGAGCCTCTTGACCCTTTGCCTCTGCCATGAGGTCCTGTGGTCGAGCCCTGCGTCCTGGCGCCCTTCTTTGTGACCTCACCGGCCTCCCCCTCGACCCGCTGGCGTCCAAAGGCCCTCATGCGCGTGGGCCTCCTACGAGCTTGCCCAAACCGTGGCCGCCCTATGCTCAGCTGGGCCTCTTGGGTTGATCCATGCACCACATGTGAGGTCACTCGAGGCTCTGCTCGTGAACCCAAGTCCACCAACAAGGAACCGAAGCCAGGTGCGACAAGATCGGCTTCCGACGTCAAGATCACCGACACACGACAAGGCCCCGCTGTTTTGATGTCGCCTCGGACACCAAGATCTTGAACGCGAGAACTTCCCGGGCGACAAGATCGCCTCACGGGACCGAACCTCGACACGCCAAGAACCACCCCAAGATCTCCTCGCCAAGTTCTTCATCGGGAGCGAGAACGCCCCGAAACGCCCGGGCGATGACCTCGGACCAAGAACGTCGACAAGACCGCCACATGAACTCCTTCATGGAGCCGAGACCCGAACCGGAGACGATCCCGTGCGGAGGCAGCAGGCGACAAGATCCACTACCCGAAATCCGAAGCGTTTCCGAACCCCGAACCTCAGATCCGTCGAACCCTGAGACCGACCCCGAACCCCGGAACCCCAAGGACTGCCGAACCTTAATGTGTGACCCCTTTTTCCTCGAACCCTATTTTATAACATAACAACAACTTGATTGCATGTTAAATTGTCATTCCCGCATGCATAGCATTGGTTTGGAGGCCTTATGCCGGTTCACCTAATAATTAAATATGGGGCCCATATGCGGGCAAATCTAGTCTCATATCGGCCTCATTTAAACTTGTGTAGCGAACCGGTATCTTATCTTGCCTTGTTAAAACCACTTATAATTTGCGGGATATCCTTAATAACATGCACCACCTAATTAATTAGGACCCGGCTCCACTTAATATAACCTAATTGCGCACCTTGCCATGTCATCCATCATACATGCATCATGCCGATCTTCTCGTTTTATTAAATAGCGCCTCGGTGTTTCTTCTAGTGTTTTGCTTCTTCGCGGATTGGACCGTTGAGTTGATGTGAGCTTCGCCCGATCTTGGTCGAACCTTCGACAATGTTTTCGTGAGCATCTCCTCTTTCTACCTATTTTACTTTTATAGTAATTTACTCCTCCTGTTGATCTATTGCTATCTGTGTTGCGATGCTCTAGCTTCGTGCCGTGAAATCCCTTGCAGCCTATATTGCCTTGGACACATCCTATTACCTGTTGTTTGGTAGATAGTTGGACTTGCGTCGTAGTTGCTTGCTCAAGTCTTTGTTGTGTGTCGCCATATGTCACGATTCTTGATGTATTGCCGCATGTTGATGTTGGAGATGATTCTAGCTTTACTTATCGTCACTTTACTTTACGTTTAACAACTAAAATTGAATAAGCGGAGGCATCGGTGGGTGATAGATAATATTTGGTTTCGAGCCCACTTGTCCGTAAGACCCAGTACTTGATACTGTTCCTTGATTTTATGCGCTATCCACATCCGGAGGTATATGGGACCCCACGAACGAGCTTGATTCAGTCTTATTTCTTGGGGCCACAAACTAGTTTGAGGTTTTATTACGATCTGTACTTATGCCATGCTTCTTTGCTTTATTTACGATTGTGCGAGGAGCACCTTTACTGTTAGGAGCGGAGTGTTTTCGCGGTATCGACAAGCCCAGCCACACTTTCGGGTTCCCGATCGTTTCTGACCAGCAGCGAGACCTTGAGGCCGTCTCGAGCTTGCTTACTCCGTTGCGGATTCTACTTAAGGGTGGCCCCTGAAATAATTCTGAATCCTGTGATTGTTCGGTCGTGAAAGCCTCGTTGGGTTTTGATTTGGTTTTCGAGGTTGATCGGCGTGTGTTGCTATTGGTGCACCCGGCGGGTAAAACTTTCGAAAGCCGTGTCCGCGGATATGGACGACTTGGAGCCGATATCTCGATCATAGACAAGCATAACTAAAGTTCTTGCTATAAATTTGACTTATAATGACTAGTAAGCAGCTCCACTATAACAGAATGGCTAATTAATCGCCCACCATTGCTTGTTTGGTTGTCGCTTGCGACAATTGTATCTGACTAGTAAGTATTGCAACTTCTAGCGAAATGGCTGAATAAAAGTACCAACAAGCTTTGGGTTATGGGTTTATATCATGCTATCATGTCGATTAGTAATTGTTGCAACTATAACGAAATGGTTAACTAAAAGTGCTTTGTTTACTTTATCGGGACGAATTACTAAACCTGACTAGTAAAGTGCAACTATAATGAATAAGTAAAAGCGCCAAGCTGTGTGAGTTCCTCGGTTGACTTCCTCGTTTGGTCTCGAGGGGAACGCCAGATGGGTTTGTTTGGTGGTAGCTTGGTTGGATCCGGATAGGTCATTCTCACCCCTCGATAACCGCGGTTGTATCGAGTCTCTATAGGTTGTTTAGTGCATCTGCTGCCGCTTGATCCACCATACCTATGTAGGCGAGGACCGCAATTCTAGCCTCGCCGTGTCTTGGCCTCGATCTTGGCGCTCCTTCTTTGTTTTGCTTTGCCCTTTGTCGGCACCCCTTTTGTTTAAGCAGGTCTTGAGACCGACGCCGTTAGCAGGGTTACCCTTCCGGCTTGGCCTGGGCAGGGTTATGGACGCCATTGGTTATTCTTCAGGGCTCTTAGCCCCATTTGCATCTTGTCCGTAGTCGGACGCCCCATCGTTTTCAAGGTGATTTGGATCTCTGTACCGTATATCTGTATTCTTGACTCTTTGAGTCGCTGTTATATCTCTGTACATGGGTCCCATCGAGGACTGTTGTGTGATGTTATTACTTCGTTTTCCACCCGCACGAAAGTGCCTGGTGGGCACCTTTGAATCGTTTCTATGCGGGTTTGGTGAATTTTGCCCAAACTTGCATAGGCCCGATTCTGAGGGTGTTACAAGAGGGCAGCTCCGTCAGTGAGCATGTGCTTAAGATGTCTGGGCACGCAAACAAACTTCAAAGCTTGGGTATAGTGATTCCTAATGCTTTGGGGATTTACCGTGTCCTCCAATCACTACCACCAAGTTACAAGAACTTTGTGATGAACTACAACATGTAGAACATGAACAAGACGTTGCCAGAACTCTTTGCCATGTTGAAATCTGCAGAAGTGGAAATCAAGAAAGAGCACCAAGTGTTGTTGGTCAATAAGACCACCAAATTCAAGAAAGGCAAGTCTAAGCAGAAGGGACACTTCAAGAAGGGTGGTAAGAAAGTTGCCACGCCGACGAAGAAGACCAAGGCTGGACCTAAGCACGATCTTGAGTGCTTTACTTGCAAGGGAGAAGGTCCTTTGGGCGGAATTGCTCAAAGTACTTGGCGGATTTGAAGAACGGCAACATCAAGAAGAAAGGTATATCGATATACATGTTATTGATGTGTATCTCACTAGTACTCGTAGTAGTGCAGGTATTTGATCTTGGTTCGGTTGCTCATATTTGTAACTTCAAAGCGGTCTGCGAATAAACGGAAGCTAGCGAAGAACGAGGTGATGATGCGCGTGGGAAACGGATCAAAGGTTGATGTGATCGCGGTCGGCACGCTACCCCTTCATCTACCATCGAGGTTAGTTTTATACTTAAATAATTGTTATTTGGTGCCTGCGTTGAGCATGAACATTATATCGGGATCTTGTTTATTGTGAGACGGTTACTTGTTTAAATCCGAGAATAATGGTTGTTCGATTTATATGAGTAATATGTTTTATGCACATGCACCTTTGATAGATGGTCAATTCTTATTGAATCTCGATAGTGGAAATACACATATCAATAACATTGAGGCTAAACGTTTGAAATCAAGCGATAACTCGACCTATATGTGGCACTGTCGTCTTGGTCACATTGGAGTGAAGCGTATGAAGAAACTCCATTCCGATGGACTTCTTGAATCACTTGATTTCGAATCACTTGATAGATGCGAAGCATGTCTGATGGGTAAAATGACTAAGACTCCATTTTCTGGTATGATGGAGCGAGCTACGGACTTATTGGAAATCATACATGCCGATGTGTGTGGTCCAATGAGTGTAGCATCGCGCGGTGGTTATCGTTATGTTCTTACCCTCACGGATGACTTGAGTAGATATGGGTATATCTATTTCATGAAACATAAGTCCGAAACTTTCGAGAAGTTTAAGGAATTTCAAAGTGAGGTAGAGAATCAACATAACAAGAAGATTAAATTTCTACGTTCTGATCGTGGAGGTGAATATCTAAGTTACGAGTTTTGCGAGCATTTGAAGAAATGCGAAATACTTTCATGATTGACACCGAGAACACCACAGCGTAATGGTGTGTCCGAACGTCAATGTCGAACTCTCTTAGATATGGTTCGTTCTATGATGTCACTTACAGATTTACCGCTATCATTTTGGGGTTATGCATTAGAAACAGCCGCATTCACTTTAAATAGGGCACCGTCTAAATCCGTTGAAACGACACCGTATGAATTATGGTTTGGGAAGAAACCTAGATTGTCGTTCCTTAAAGTTTGGGGTTGAAGCCTATGTAAAGAAGTTCTGGGACAAGCTTGAACCCAAAGCGGAAAAATCGTCTTCATAGGATACCGAAGGAAACTATTGGGTATACCTTCTATCATAGATCGAAGGCAAAATCTTTGTTGCCAAGAATGGATCCTTTCTAGAGAAGGAATTTCTCGAAAAAGGGTATTTGGAAGGAAAGTAGAACTCGAGGTTGTCGAACCTTCTCTCGAAATTGCGAGTAGCGCAGCACGGAAGAAGTTCTGTGGTGCCTGCACCAATTAGAGGAAGCTAATCATGGTGATCATGAAACTTGGTTGAAGTTGCTATGAAGCCTCGGAGGTCAACGAACTCGTACCACTCGTTGGTATGATCCGTTATGAGTGTCATGTTGGTGGACAACACCGATGACCCTAAGACATATGAGGAAGCGATGATGAGCCCAGATTCCAATAAATGGCAAGAAGCCATGAAATCCGAGATTGGATCCATGTACGAAAACCAAGTGTGGACTTTAGTGGACTTACGGATGGCGGAAGGTCGTCGACGAGAACAAATGGATTTTCAAGAAGAAAACAGATGCTGATGGTAATGTTACTGTCTATAAAGCTCGACTTGTCGCAAAAGGGTTTCGACAAATTCAAGGAGTTGACTACGATGAGACTTTCTCACTAGTAGCAAAGCTAAAGTCTGTGAGGATTATGTTAGCAATCGCTGCATATTATGATTATGAGATATGGCAGATGGATGTCAAAACAGCATTCCTCAATGTAGACATTGATGAAGAGTTGTATATAATGCAACCCAAAGGTTTTGTCGATCCTAAAGATGCTAACAAGGTATGCAAACTTCAACGGTCCATCTATGGATTGAAGCAAGCATCCCGAAGTTGGAATCAACGTTTTGATAAGGTGATCAAAAGTTTTGGTTTTATACAAACTTATGGAGAAGCTTGTATTTACAAGAAAGTGAGTGGGAGCTCTGTAGCATTCTTAATACTATATGTGGATGACATATTATTGATTGGGAATGATGTAGACCTTCTTAATAGTGTCAAGGAATATATGAATAATAGTTTTTCAATGAAGGATCTTGGCGAAGCAGCTTACATATTAGGCATAAAGATTTATAGAGATAGATCGAAACGCCAAATATCATTGTCACAGAGTACATATTTGGACAAAGTTCTAAAGAGGTTTGGAATGGAAGATAGCAAGAAAGGGTTCTTGCCCATGTTGCCCAATACGACCTTGAGTAAAACTCAAAGTCCGACATCGGCAGAAGATAGAGAAAGGATGAGTAAGACTCCCTATGCCTCAGCCATAGGATCTCTAATGTATGCCATGCTATGTACTAGACCCGACATTGCATATGCTGTTAGTTTAAATAGCAGATATCAAAGTGATCCAGGAGTGGATCATTGGACAGCGGTCAAAAACATCCTTAAGTACTTGAGAAGAACTAAGGATATGGTTCTTTCTTATGGAGGTGATGAACAGCTTGTTGTTAATGGTTACAACGATACTAGTTGGAACACCGATCCGGATGATTCTAAATCACAATCTGGATACGTATTTATTTTGAATGGTGCAGCAGTTAGCTGGAGGAGTGCAAAGCAAAGCGTTGTGGCAAGATCTTCAACTGAATCGGAATACATGGTTGCTTCGGAGGCTTCACAAGAAGCGATATGGATGAAAGAGTTCATTACAGAGCTGGGTGTGGTTCCTAGTGCACTGGACCCAATGTCTATCTACAGTGATAACATGGGCGCCATAGCCAATGCGCAAGAACCAAGGTCACACAAGAAGCTGAAGCATATCAAGCTATGTTTTCACGCTATTCGAGAACATATCCAAGATGGGGATATAAAGATTTGCAAAGTACACACAGATCTGAATGTGGCGGATCCGTTGACTAAACCTCTCCCAAGGGAAAAACATGACCAACACCAAACTTCCATGGGTGTTCGGTATATTACCATGTAATCTAGATTAGATGACTCTAGTGCAAGTGGGAGACTGTTGGAGATATGCCCTAGAGGCAATAATAAATGTGGTTATTATTATATCTTTGTGTTTATGATAAATGTTTACATTCATGCTATAATAGTATTAACAAGGAAACATTAATACTTGTGTGATTTGTAAACTTAATTTGAAGTACCTGGTAAAGCCTCTATATAATACCAGCTTGTTGGTTAATAGATGATTGTGGTTTCCCTATCATGAACATTGAGATGTTATTAACAACAAGATCATATCATTAGGAGAATGATATGATGGACATACTCCTATAGATAAGCGTAGCATAAAGATCAGGTCATTTTAATAGTTCAAGTGCTATATGCTTTCTAATACATAGTAATCTAATTCCTTTGACCATGAGATCATGCATATCACCTTTACCGGATGGATGCTTTGATGACATCAAACACCACACCGTAACTGGGTGGCTATAAAGGTGGCATTGAGTGTTCGGAAAGTATTGGTTGAAACACATGGATCAAGAGTGGGATTTGTCCATCCATATGACGGATAGATATACTCTGGGCCCTCTCGGTGAAATTTCATCCAATTAGCTTGCAAGCATGTGGTAGCTCACAAGGGATCACATATCAGGAGCGAAAAGAGTACTTATCGGTAACGAGGTTGAACTAGGTATGCAGAGATCAAGCGATCATAACCTCGGATAAGTAACATATCATGAGACAAAGGGAAATTGATATCGTATGTAAGTGGTTCATTCGATCGCAAAGTAATCGTAGAAATATGTGGGAACCATATGAATTTCCAGATTCCTCTATTGGTTATTGTTCGGAGAAGTGTCTCGATCATGTCCGCATAATTCACGAACTGTAGGGAGACACACTTAAGGATTCAACGTTGTTTGAGTAGTTATGGTATGATGAGAAAGATACTGAATGTTGTTCGGAGTCTCGGATGGGATCCGGGATATCATGAGGAGATCCGGAATGGTCCGGATAATAAGATTCATATAAGGAAAGTCCCGTTTCGGAGTTGGGGAATGTTTCCGGTGTTTTCATTGGGAATGTTCTAGAAGGTTCCGGAATGTCCGGCACTCCGAAGGGGAAGGGGTACATGAATGTGTCATTGTAAGTTGGAATGATTGCATCATGTACTGAGTGTCTTCGCCGTCCAAAATAAAGGGTTTATTCAAATCCTAAATTGAAAAGTCAAACGGCTAGTTTGAAAGTCAAACGGCAAGTTTTTGGAAAGAGGAAAAGAGGAGGAAAGGGGAAACCGAGTTGGGGAGGAGTTCCCTCCTCCAACCGGCGGCGCCCCCTCCAAGCCGAGTTGGGGAGGGACTCCTCTCCCTCCCCCTTGGTTGGCCGGTCCCTCCACCTATATAAGGAGGGGCAGGGCTCCCTCCTAGGACACACAAGTACCTCTCCTCCAAACCCTAGCTTGGCGCCACCACCATAGCCGCCGCCGCCCCTAGGGTTTTTGCCCTAGCCGCCGACTTGGGCTGCCCCTTTCCCTAGCCGCCGGCTCTAGCACCTCCTCCTTGGTGTGTCTAAACCCTAGATCGCCGAGGAGCTCTCTCATACTCCACCATACTCGCTCCGGCTTAAGGCGAAGCCCTGCGAGATCTCCCCTCTACTTCCGGTACCATGTCGTCGTGCTGCCGGAATCGCGAGGAGAGTGCTACAACCTCCATTTTCTGCTGGAACAAGGAGAGGAAGGTCTTCGAGAGTACCGAACGTGTGACCGATTGCGGGAGCGCTGCGAACGCAGCCTTGGGAAGGATCGTCTACGCGATCTTGAGATCGGGAAGAGTACGACTACATCACCCACGAGAATCCGCTCTCGTTAAACGCTTTGGAATCTT
Organism: Avena longiglumis; assembly: GCA_030063025.1. Lineage (NCBI taxonomy): Eukaryota > Viridiplantae > Streptophyta > Magnoliopsida > Poales > Poaceae > Avena > Avena longiglumis. Next base: position 440,029,212 of record CP125973.1, on the reverse strand, counting down.
CGAGGGTGAGTTATTCCATCGACTCGTTAATACAATCTAGTAGATAGATCTTGGCTTGTTTGTTTGTATGCGGTAGAAATTTTTTGTTTTCCATGCTACGAAACCCTACACGACCACAGAAAGATTCCGCTGCCTTTGCGGGACGGAAAACACCGAAAGAGAAAGAGCTCTCCGGCAGACAGATTTTTGCCTGGAAATTCCTTCCCGGAGAGGGAAGATCGTCTCCATCAACACCATCATCAATCTAGATTTCATCGGGATCATCATCATCCACACCATCATATCCACTAGTGTAACTACCTCGGTGAATTACGCTCCTAGTTACAAGCCTGGATGAGCGGAAATGGTTGAAATAGTACGGTGGGGCCCAAATGCCACTCACAGGTAGACCTTTCGGCCGTCCCAACCATTTCCAAACATCGAGACAAGAACGGGCGTGTCGGCAGTGAAGGATCAACTACATACACAAATGAGTATGTATGCAAGCCACCATACAACAGTACATCAGAGCCATTCCATCTAAAAGAAAGGAAATATAGCAACGCCATACGGCAAGATTCAAATGTCCTAGATAGATATAATAGTTTAGGATATCTCCTCATCCATCAAACATCAGAGTATCAGGCGGAAGCGGCAAACAAGATCCGAGTACGGATAAGAAGCAAATCGGCATAAGTTGCCCCATAAATAAGCACATCCCGCCCACAGATCTCACAGATCCCCGTTCCCGGAATCTCTACACCGAACGATCATTGCCCACATCATCCGCCTCCTCCACCCAGTATCCATCTTGTGAGTGTACCTGTTCATCTGAATCAAATAATTTATCGTGTGAGACCCTAGGGGTACTCAGCAAGTCTTTATGCCTCTAAAGGGGACACAACCTGGGGTGACGCAATTGCCGCAAAAGATAAACCCTAGCAGTTCTATAGAAACTCGCTAACCATCCGCCTAACCAAAGATAGACGGATGTCCGTGAATTGATGACAACAGTTATAGCAGTAATATCAACAGATCCATCCTCCTCCTCGCTTACCAACGAGGAAGCGGACGAACAACCCCCATCCGTTGGCAGTTTTATTATCCATTCCATGAGTGTTGTACTATTTACTAGTCAGTTACTTAGTCAAATTTAAAGCGGTACTTTAGTTATACTTGTCTATTATCGGTAAATGGTGCTCCAAGTCGTCCATATCCTCGTACACGGCTTTCAGAAAGTTTTACCCTGCAGGGGTGCACAAATAGCAACACACACTCGATCAACCTCGGAAAACCAAATCAAAACCCAACGAGGCCTTCACGACAAAGCAATCACGATTGAGAAATATTTTAGGGGCCACCCCATTGAGTACACCATAGCGAAGTTAGTGACTCGAGACGGACTCAAGGTTTGCGTCAATGGTTGTAAACGATCGGAACCCGAAAATGTGGTGGCTTGTCGATACCGAAAACACTTCGCTTACCTAAACAAACAGTGCTCCTCGCACAATCGTAAATAAAGCGATAAAGCATGGCATAAGTGCAGGATAGTAAATAAAACCTCAAACTAGTTTGTGGCCCCAAGAAATAAGAATGAATCAAGCTCGCTCGGGGTCCCATAAGCCTCCGGATGTGGATAGCGAATATTCAAGGAACAGGAATCAAGTACTCGGGGTCCTACGGGACACAAGTGAGCAGGAAAAACCAAATAGCAGATATTGCTCACCGGTGCCACTTTCATTAGTTATCCCATTACTACTCAGGTTAAGTTGTTTAGGTACCTCGTTATCCATCAGACACTCACAAACCCTACACATGCTGTTCTACGACTCGCATGGCTCAAACAACTCCTGTAGTAATGGCTCATGGGATGGAGGAACCAGCTTCGGTGGGGTTTAAAGTAAAGGTTATGCAATACTTGGGATTCAGTTTAATGCAATCGCGACTCAATGATGCAAGAATAAGATAGAGGCAATATGTACTAAATGTATGCAAGCATGTGATAGTGCTTGCCTGGCAGCTCAGTTGAAGCGAGAGAAGGATCTGGGTAGTGCTCCTGGGTCTCTTGATATATTCCACCTTTCTATTATTCGGAGAAGAACCAAACAAACAAGGGCCAACATAAATAGAGTGCACAAGCATAGGAATAAAATGCAACAAGCAAACAATCATGCCATGATGAATGATGCACAACTTGCATGGCAATGAAGTAGCATGGCATGGGTGAGGTGAGAAACAATAATTAAACACTTTGTTAAATTATTTAGGCATGTTTTACTCCCATAAACAGTTCTGATTATTCACTATTTATATGATGCATGCTTCAATTCAGATCATGGAATGCATAAACAGAAAAGTCTCGTCGAGCTGATCATTTTAGACATATCATTTGTTAAATTTGGAGTTATAAAACAAAAGTTATTAATTAATTAAGAAAAGGGCATTTTATTGTAATTTAATTCAACTTGAAATTTTAAGTGTTCCAAATATATTTTGGATGGCATATTTGAAATCCTCACATTTTTCTGATCTAAAAACATATATCATTTGTATTATTTGGATTTGTATTTTAAAAGTTATTATAAATCTGATTTGAATTTTTAATTTGAATTAAATTTGAAAAGATTTGAATTAAAACCGAAAACAGAAAAACTTTTCCTACTCAGGCAGACCTAGCCACTGCCGCTGACGGGTGGGGCCAGGTCGACTGGGCCCAACACGCAGATGCATGGGGGGCTGGTTGATGGAACCAAGTCGGAGCCTTTTGCAAAATGGCAACATTGCAATTGTGGGTCCGGAGGGTCGCGGGTTGAGGAAACAAAAAGGTGGGGGCTTTCAGAAAGCAGAGACTCGACTGTTTTCTTCCTCTGCGTGCGACGGGAAAATAGCCTTGTGCAGAGCGGAGGGGATTGAACGCAGTACTGGGCGTGCAGGCTGACTTCTGCTGGGCTAGGACGGGGTTGATGTTAGAAGGGTGGACGGGGCCTAGTTGAGGTGCTACGTGGAGCGTGAGCGTGCAGACGGCAGAGAGCGGCGGCGCACGGTGGGCGTTCGACGAAACGAACGTCGCCACCAGGAAGCGAAGAGGAACAGGGGCATGTCTAGGGGGGTCTGTGGCTCACCGTGAGGGCGTCGGTGGCGTTGGATCGGCTTGGGGAGCGGCGGATCGTCGACAACGCAGGCCCGTGAGCTAGGTTTTCGGTGCCGCGTCAGTCCTGGCGAACCTGGGGCTCCTCCTCCTCGCTGGCATGTACGGGCCGCTGCAGGGGGCCGTCTCGTCCTCCGCGATCACCCCCTCGACGAGCTTGACGGCCGGAGCGTCGTGGACGGCGAGGTGCTGGCGGTGGGCGGCGTCGGCTGTTGGTGGACGGAGAGGAGGAAGGAGGAGGGGAGGCTGGCTCGGGCCAGATCTGGGCGAGGCCAGAGGAGGCGAGAGAGGGGTAGATAAGGACGGAGAGGAGAGGGGGTGCCGTGGGGGCTCGGGGTGGAAAAAGGTGGCCTCGGTGCCACCTTTTTGCTCCTCCCTCACGTGCTTGGGCAGGGCAGGGAGAGGGCAGGTAGGCCTGGGGGAGGGGCTGCCAGGTGGGCCAGGGAGAGGGAGCTCGGGGTGGGGCATGCCAGGCAGAGAGAGAGAGTAAGAGAGAGGAGAGGGGAGGCGCTCGGGTTGGAGCTAGGGTCAGATGGGGTGGTTAGGTTAGGGTTTGGTGCTAGGTTAGGATGGAGAGAGAGAGGAAGAGGGAGAGGGAGTAGATGGGGTGTAGATAGGATGTGATCAAAATTGAACAAGCAAACAAGTGCAAAAGAAATAAAAAAATAAAAAAAAGGTCACTAGTGGCCTTGATATCACATGTGATTAGAGACTAAGATTGCATGCAATATGACATGATGTGGAGATAGGGTATGTGTATTTCCTCATTTATTTATTTTATTAGTTTGAAAACAAACTACCCAAAACTCTTCCAAAACCAAAGAAAAATCAAAAGGTAGCAAAAGGAGAGAGAGAGGAAGATTGCATGGCCCATGCACAAGTAATAAATGCCACTAATTCTAGTTGTGAAAACAACTATCTTTACTCATGGTCATATATTCTTGCATGCATGTCAAAGATTTTGGTTAAAATCATTCAAGGAAGAATTTTCTTGACATATGGAAATAATTAGCATATGCTCATGTATGAGGATAAATGACCATGGTAGTGTGTATTTTTCCACTAGAGCACTTGTAGCCAAATATAGCTCCATACATGGGCATATAGTAAATAAAATCCATATAGAAACTTAGATGCAACCTTTCTACTCACATGTCAGGCAAGAGTGGCCATAAGGCTTCCCATAACCAAAATTGTGAGAACAACATGTACCATGTATGGAAGCATGTAGAAAGAAGTGGATCCACCCCAATCCATATGAGCTAGATTTAAATGCCAAAGAGAAATGTAAAAGCTCATGTATAATTAGGATGGTGGAATTATAAGGTGGTGACAAGGTTAAGGTGGTGGAGTTAAAAGAGATATGCCCCCAACTAAATTTGGGCATTAAACAATATATCCATAACCAAATACAATATCAAGAGTCAAATACAATTAATGATGCATATGAGAGAAGATCCAAATTGAAAAGGGTTTTATATGATGCTCAATGCAAAGTGGCATGATGACATGAGCATGCTATAATGATGATGCAACAATTATGACTAGGAAGTAGTCATTATATTACTAGACCAAGTAGCATTATAGTTGTTAGACAAATGGGATGCTACAACTAGCACCATCATCACCACTCCATCCCGCTGTAACAATTGTGTTGAATCTTGCATAGTTCTTAGGGGAAACTTTCCCGGTGTTGATTACTATTGTAGTTGATGCTTATGACTGGAATCATTGAATTATTGTTTATGTTCAGATTGTTATCCATCATCGTATCATCTCTGATCTTGATCCATATGATGTCTCGCGAGTAGTTCGTTTAGTTCTTCAGGACATGGGAGAAGTCATGTTGTCAGTAGTGGATTTGTGTTGAGGTATTATTCAATGGTTTAATATTTAAGTTGTGGTGTTATTCTTATGGTGGTGTCATGTGAACTTCGACTACATGATACTTCACCATTTATGGGCCTAGGGGAATGCATTGTGTATTTGGCTACTAATTGTGGGGTTGCCGGAGTGACAGAAACCTGAACCCCCGTTAGGAAACCTTTGCACAAGGGAGTGTAGGATCTCAGAGTTTAAGGCTGTAGTTAGGTTTATATCTTAATTGCTTTCTTGTAGTTGTGTATGCTTGCAAGGGGTTTAATCATAAGTATGTATTAGTCCAAGTAAGGTCGGTACATTAGCACATGTTCACCCACACAAAACTTATAAAACCAAAGCAGATTAATCAGCTATATGAAACGAAAGCACTTGACAGTATTCCCACGTGTCCTTGAGAATGTTTGGTCCGCATTAGTATTTCCTCCGGATTGTCCTTTCCTAAGAAAGGATTGGGCCTCTTGCTGCAATTATTTGCTATTTTATGTACTTGCACTTTATTTCCTTGCTTTATCAGGAAACCCCTAAAAATCAGTTTGTTAAGGATTTACAGAGATTTCCTGCTCCTTACCACTAGTCAACACCTTCTGCTCCTCATTGGGATCGACACTATATTTATCAAAAGTACTACGATACACCCCATATACTTGTGGGTCATCAAGACTATTTTCTGGCGCCGTTGTCAGGGAGTGAAGCGCTATTGAAGAGTGGAACTGGTAAAGGAAACATCTACTGTGAGTATTGTTTTTTATTTTTGTTTGTTACTTTGTTTCCAATATGGATAACCCACTTGGTTTCCTATTTGGGAAAACTACTACCACTGTTACGGTAGTAGATGAACCACCACCTGTTGAAATAGATCCTTTTAAGATACATACAAGTATTGTTGATCGTGTTATGGATAATTATTATTTAGGGGATGGAACTATCCATCCTGGTAACCATTTTTTTATCCATGAATTATGTGGATTGTTTAAATGTGCAGGTATCACAACGAAATAGGTGAAGAAGAAGTTACTCTCTATATCATTGAAAGGAAGAGCTGAAGAATGGTATAAGCTGCTGAAGAATGGACAATCCCTGGAATGGGAGGAAATAGTACCTCTTTTTTATTCTAAATTCTATCCTCCCAGTGAGATTCATAAAGATAGGAATCTAATATATAACTTTTGGCCTCGTGATGGAGAGAGTACAACCCAAGTTTGGGGGAGATTGAAGTTACTAATGCTTAAATGTCCTATTCATGAACTCCCTAGCTAACAATATTATTATCAATAACTTTTATGCAAGACTTTCTCTTCATGATAAATATTTATTAGATGCTTCTTGTGTTGGTTCATTCACACGTATGAAGGAAGAAGCTAAATGGGATCTCCTAGACCATATTCAAGAGAACACTGAAGCATGGGAGAATCACAAAGGAAGAAAGTCTGGTATTGATACGCCCAATTTGCATCACCTTTCTATATCATAATTTACCTCTATTCATTGATTTTGTCTTATTATGAGGTATTACTTATGGATTTTCATCTGTTTATGCATGTTGGATGATTCTTGGAGGATGAACTGCCGAAGTCTGGATTCTAATGGAAAAGAAGGCGTTTCGGTGCAATTTCGTGAAGATTAGAAAAATACTAGAAAAATATGTAAACATATTATTTTACTAGAGGATGAAAGAAGCTAGAAGGAGGAGCGAAGAGGGGCCGCAGGGGGCCCACACCCCCTAGGCGCGGGCTCACCCAGGGCCACACCAAGACAAAAAGATCTCTCCAGCAGACAGATTTCTGCCGGGGCAATTCCTTCCCGGAGAGGGGAGACCGTCGCCATCAACACCATCGTCAAGCTAGGCTTCATCAGGATCATCATCATCCACACCATCATCTCCACCATCACCATCATCACCACTCCGTCCCGCTGTAACAATTGTGTTGGATATTGCTTAGTTCATTAGGGGAAATTTCCCGGTGTTGATTACTATTGTAGTTGATGCTTGTGAGTGGAACCATTGGATTATTGTTTATGTTCAGATTGTTATCCATTACCATATCATCTTTGACCTTGATCCATATGATGTCTTGTGAGTAGTTCATTGTATTCTAGAGGACATGGGAGAAGTCATGTTGTTAGTAGTGAATCTGTGTTGAGTTATTATTCAATGGTTTAGTATTTAAGTTGTGGTGCTATTCTTCTAGTGGTGTCATGTGAACGTCGAGTACATGACACTTCACCATGTATGGGCCTAGGGGAATGCATTGTGTATTTGGCTACTAATTGTGGGTTTGCCAGAGTGACAGAAACCTAACCCCTGTTAGGACACCTTTACACAAGGGAGCGTAGGATTTCAAAGTTTAAGGATGTGGTTAGATTTATATCTTAATTACTTTCCTGTAGTTACGGATGTTTGCAGGGGGTTTAATCACAAGTATGTATTATTCCTAGTAAGGGTGGTATGTTAGCACAGGTTCACCCACACAATACTTACAACACCAGAGAAGAGTACTCAGCTATTTGAAGTGAAAGCACTTGACAGAATTCTCGTGTGTCCTCGAGAACGTTTGGTCCTTATAAGTATTTCCACCGGCTTGTCCTTTGCTAAGAAAGGATTGGGCCACTTGATCCGTTTGTTCGTTACCTTTTTACTTGCTCCTTGTTTTGTTGCCTTGTCAGAAAACCACTAAAAATCCGTTTGCTAAGTGTTCACAGGGATTTCCTGCTCCATACCACTGTTCAGCACCTTCTGCTCCTTGTTGGGATCGACACCTATTTATCGAAAGTACTACGATACACCCCATATACTTGTGGGTCATAAAGACTATTTTCTGGCGCCGTTGTCGGGGAGTGAAGCGCTATTGAAGAGTGGAACTGGTAAGGGAAACTTTTACTATGAGTATTTCTCTTGTTACTACTTGTTACTTTGTTTCCAATACGGATAACCCACTTGGTTTTCTGTTTGGGAAAACTACTACCACTGCTAGGGTAGTAGATGAACCACCACCTGTTGAGATAGATCCTTTTAAGATACCTACAAGTATTGTTAATCGTGTTATGGATAATTATTATTTAGGGGATGGAACTGTCCATCCCGGTGATCACTTGCTTTTTAACCATGAATTATGTGGGTTGTTCAAGTATGCAGGTATCACAACTGAACAAGTGAAGAAGAAGTTACTCTACATATCCTTGAAATGGAGAGCTGAAGAATGGTATAAGCTGCTAAAGAATGGACAATCCATGGAATGGGAGGAGATGGCATCTCTCTTTTACTCTAAATTTTATCCTCCCAATGAAATTCATAAGGATAGAAATCTTATATATAATTTTTTTGGCCTCTTGATGGAGAGAGAGTACAGCTCAAGTTTGGGGGATATTGAAGTTACTAATTCTTAAATGTCCTATTCATGAACTCCCTAACAATATTATTCTCGATAACTTTTATGCTTGGCTTTCTCTTCATGATAAAGATTTACTAGATGCCTCTTGTGCTAGATCATTCACACGTATGAAGGAAGAAGCTAAATGGGATCTCTTAGACCGTAGTCAAGATAACACTGAAGCTTGGGAGAATGACAAAGGAATAAAGTCAGGTATCAACTATGATTATGAATGCATTAAATATTTTATGGGAACTGATGACTTCCGTGATATTAGTAATGAGTTTGTTCTTGATTCCCAAAGTATTGCCAACTGTTTTCAGTCTTTTGCCTCGTATAATGAAATTACCAAGAAAGAGTGGAATATGTACCATGCTCCTTATAAAGATGTTGTTAGTCATGTTTCGGTTAGAAGTACTCAAGTTTGTACTACTAAAAATATTGTGCCTGAACCTCATGTTGAGAAAATGCCTTACCCAGCTAAGGCAATTGAGTATTCTATGATTATTAGTGCAAATAAGAAAGGTACAATGAAAACTGTGGAGCCTGATGAGCAATTGAATGTTGAACCTATGGTAGCTATTGTGAAAGACACTATCACTAGAAATATAGGGGATGAGCACATTGTCTTCTGTGAAGACGCTTCTAATATTATCTCTCATCCTAGTAAGGCTAGAAAATCTAGTGTTCCTGTGCTTTCTGTTAAAATTGGTGATCATTACTATTATGGTTTATGTGATATTGGTGCTAGTTCTAGTGCTATTCCTTATGAGCTTTACAGGGAAATTATGCATGAGATTGGTCCTTGTGATCTTGAGGACATTGATGTGGTTATACACCTTGCTAATAAGGAAACCATTTGCCCCATTGGCATTGTAAGAGATGTGGAGGTTCTTTGTGGTAAGATTAAATATACTGCTGATTTTCTAGTGCTTAATTCAGCAGCTAGCAAAACTTTTCCTATCATTTTTGGTAGACCTTTCTTGAACACTTATGGAGATATTATTGATTGTAAGAAGGAAAATGTTTTAACCAAGTTTGATGGATATTCTTATGAGTTTAACTTTTCCAAATTTGCTAAAGCTCCTTGTGAGAATATCTTGCCTAATAAAGATTTCACGATGGAACAACTTGCTTCTATTGATCTAGTCTATGACCTTGGACCTCTTTTTGATGACTGTAATTATGTTTATTCTGATGATAAAGTTGTTGCCAATGACAGTTATATTGTCAACTTTATTCAAGGTGCTACTGAAAGTTATTATGAGAGAGGGAAACATGGTTTTATGCATCTCAATGATGTTAAGTTTCCCTGTTTTATGTTGAAAGCTTTAAAGTTGCTTCTATTTTGTCTTCCTATGCTAGTGGATTTTTTTTTTCAAAAATTCGTTTTCTCCCATGCATAGGAAGTGGGTTAGACTCAAATGTGTTGGTTATTTTCTTCTTTATTCTCTCTTTCACTTCAAATATATATATCCTATGTGAGCATCTTTGGAAGTTTCAAGCCTAACTTAAAGGAATTAAAGAAAAGTACTTGTTGGGAGATAACCCAAGAGTTTTTTCGTGTCTTGGAAGTTATTACCCTTGTAATAACCGCTTCTTATCCTTTTTGTTTTTGTTTTTGTTTTTGTGTAAAATTCAACTACTTGTGTGAAGTAGAGGAGTTGTGAAAAGTGGCTGTCCTGGGACAGATTTTTGTGTTGTATTGTAAATATTCGTGAGGAAGCTCAGTACTTCGTATGGAGCTGCATTTTTCTGAGCTTTTTATCCAGGTTGTTACCCAACTTTCATTAGTTCTGCACTTTTTTATTTGAGTAACAGAAGGTCTTTGAAAAAATCAAAATTTACCTGTTGGTCTGTTTTGATAGATTTCTGCCATCTTTTGCATTTGCCTCTTACAGAAGCTTTTGTTTTGATGGGTTTTCAGTTGAAGTGTGTGCCTAAACGTTATTGTTTTCGCTTACACTAATGTTGTCATTGAGTTTGTGCAAGGGTTTTGTATGAAGGAAATTCTCAGGAGAAGGAGAAAAGGAATCTGCAGAGTTCGTCTTTGAATAGGTAAAAGTGGTGAAAAGAGAAGGTTCGTGAAACTCCAATATTTTTATATTTTTTATGTTTCTAATACCTAAGGGAGACTACGAGATGGAACTGAAGAGTAAACAGAGTCCGGGGTGGACAAACCCACCCTAGGCACGAGCCTAGCCTGGTCATGCCTGGAGGGGGTGTGCCAACCTCGAACACCATCTCCGCCTCGTTTCCGTGTCAGTACCTTCCTTATGCCTTGAAACTTCGTAATATATAACCCCTCAGGTTCCCCGAGATTTGTACATCATGTTCTTGTCGTGTTTTCGTTTCGATCTATTTCTGTCAGGAAAACTTCTCAACTTTAGAGCACCATGGCCTCCGCCAACAACAAAGGCAAGAAGCCCGTGGAGGAGATTCTTGTTGGGGATGAAGAGGACATGGAGGAGGACAAGCAGCCGGACACTCGCGCTACCGTCGCAATCATTGGTTTGGTGGCAAGACCTACCAAGCTTAATAGGACAGCACAGATGTCTATAGGAGGGAGAACTCCGCGTCATATCCTCGCTCCGCGCACAGTTCCTCCTAGTACCCCTTGTTCTAGCCATGCAGGGAAGAAACACTCTAATAAGGCAGAATGGAGAAAGAAAAACAAGGATTGGGATCCTCGGTACGAGTTGATCATGAGCTACATTGAGCATAATTCAGAGTTGATTCGTACTCTGACCTTCGATATGGAGGATTTGAAAAAACTTATTGAAGAGCTTATCAAGAGAACACCACCACCACCAAAGGAGTAATTCATCATTAGGTTTGGCATCCCCTTGGCTTGTTCCAAGCTTGGGGGAGTGTCAGGGTATCACCACCATTATCTTTTATCTTTTACCTTTTTAGTGGATTCATATCTGTGATAGAGAGGTTATCTTATAGTTTGGTTTTCATGTGGAAGTATCTCTCCTTTAGTTGATTACCTGTGTATCCCTTGGTGTGAGTGCCTTTATTGGAATATTAATGAGAAGTCTCATCTTTTACTTTTTGCACTTCTTATTTTAGTTTGCAATCTCTATTATATGATGGATCTTGTTGATCAGTATTGGTACCACTTTGGGAGCATCAAGTGGATCTAAATTGGTTTTAGCAAACCGAGTTCTGGTCAGTAGCAACAATTTTTGAGGTTTGAAGGAGTAAAAGAGAAAAAGCTTACAGGTATTTTGTATCATTTGTTTTCTTTCTTGTTGGATCACAAGCTTAGTATTCTCTATTTAAGATTCTTTTGTGTCTTCAAGGAAGATTGCATGTTTGGCTTTATTACTTGTATGTTTGCTTATTTCTTTCAACTCTCTTGCTTGCTGCCCAGCCTTGCTAGCCAAAAACCTGTTTTTAGAAGGCATACTTCTCATTTTTCCAATCCCGTTAAACCAAAAACCTATGCTACTTGTGTCCACCATATCTACCTAGTAGCTTTTGCTATTCCAAGAAAATTCTCAAGCTTCATCTACCTTTCAAATTAAAAAGTATTTTGTTATGTGAAAACTAGTTAGTAAATCTCTCACGAACTTGATGGCACGCTTTATTTCTTGCCCCTAATAGACTTTAACCATTGTGAACATCGAAGTTGTATATGCTTGCATCTATACATTGGAATTAGCAGAACCGTGCTGTCACGGGGAACGTTTTCAACATTGCACTTGTAGTCTGTACACATTTGATATCGTGCTCTTTTGTCTATGGATGTCAACGGTGTGAAATAAAGAGCGAACTTTTAAGTCCATGGAGTCTGTATTTTGTGTTAGAAAAACGCCTGGGCCGCTAGCCTAAACCATGCCTAAGCATGGTGGAAACTTGCAGAACCACCATAGTGAGCTATCTATGAAGCATCCTCAATAAAAAGCTATGCATATAGTAAATAAAAAGATCGCTGAGATGCTCATTGTTTGCTTGCCTTGTCATTTTGGTTATGGGAAAGCTCCTGTACCATGTGCAAGGGGTACCCCGTTGGCGGTTCTCAATGATATGCAAATACTTACAATGACAAGAACTTACCTGTGACCAAAGTTGGGTAGCATGATGAGTGGCCCTCATATTTAAGGGACATGAGATTGCCAACTTATATTTCGTCAAGCATATACTCCATCCTTGTTCACTTTAACCTTAATCATCTCAAGATTCCTATGATAGGGGCAATGAGGGCTCAAAGCTAGTAAGTACCGTAATATTTTGGAAGCTCTTTATGACTTGTAATCCCTGCTTCCCTCTATAAAGGGACCTTTCTCCCACTTCCAAGTTGAGTCATTAAACCTTACTTCCTGTCTATCTCTAGCAAACATTTAAGTTCTTGTGTTTCAAGCATTCATATGGTGATTTATTCAATCATGTTCTTTATCTTCCTTGTTTACACAAAACTCTTATCTATCGAGTATTACTTTGAAATCCTTCACTTGTGAAAAACCTTTTTGAGCAAAGAATGCTCCTTTTTTGAAACTTCTACAAAAAGCTTTTTGAGAAACTGTTTGCCAGGTGTTCTCTGACCAAGAACAAGTTTGCCAATTCCAATTATGATTTATCTTTATGCGTCTCTATTGTGACTGATGTACTTGGTTTCAAGCTAAGTTATATAATGGTGAGTTGCTTTCTTCTATGAGTTGTGCAATGGTAAGAGTGATGCTTCTTGTTCGTATTCTTTTATCGACACTTCACTCCATAAACCTATGGACATGTTTACTGAGCTCAGTTTTCGCTTGGGGACAAGCGAAGTCTAAGCTTGGGGGAGTTGATACGCCCAATTTGCATCACCTTTATATATCATAATTTACATCTATTCATTGATATTTGTCTTATTATGAGGTATTACTTATGGCTTTTCATCTGTTTGTGCATGTTGGATGATTCTTGGAGGATGAACTGCTAGAGTCTGTATTCTGATGGAAAAGAAGGCGTTTCGGTGCAATTTCGCGAAGATCAGAAAAATATGGAAACATATTATTTTACCAGAGGACGGAGGATGCCAGAAGGAGGAGCGAAGAGGGGCCGCAGGGGGGGCACACCCCCCTAGGCACGGGCCCACCCTGGGCGGCGCCTATGGCAGGTGTGGCCCACCTGCCCGGCCTCCGACTCTCCCTCTTTTCCTATATCTTCCCTACGGAACCCTAAGGCTCGGGAAGCGACCACAGATAGATTTCCGCCGCCTCCGGGAGCGGAAAACACCGAGAGAGAAAGATCTCTCTGGTAGAAAGATTTTTGTCGGGGGAATTCCTTCCCGGAGAGGGGAGACCATCGCCACCAACACCATCATCAAGATAGGCTTCATCGGGATCATCATCATCATCCACACCATCATCTCCACCAGCACCATCATCACCACTCCGTCCCGCTGTAACAATTGTGTTGGATATTGCTTAGTTCATCAGGGGAAACTTTCCCGGTGTTGATTATTATTGTAGTTGATGCTTGTGAGTGGAACCATTGGCTTATTGTTTATGTTCAGATTGTTATCCACTACCATATCATCTTTGGTCTTGATCCATATGATGTCATGTGAGTAGTTCGTTGTGTTCTTGAGGACATGGGAGAATTCATGTTGTTAGTAGTGAATCTGTGTTGAGTTATTATTCAATTGTTTAGTGTTTAAGTTGTGGTGTTATTCTTCTAGTGGTGTCATGTGAAAGTCGACTACATGACACTTCACCATTTATGGTCCTAGGGTAATGCATTGTGTATTTGGCTACTAATTGTGGGGTTGCCGGAGTGACAGAAACCTGAACCCCCGTTAGGACACCTTTGCACAAGGGAGCGTAGGATCTCAGAGTTTAAGGTTGTGGTTAGATTTATACCTTAATTACTTTCCTGTAGTTATGGATGTTTGCAGGGGGTTTAATCACAAGTATGTATTAGTCCTAGTAAGGGCGGTATGTTAGCACAGGTTCACCCACACAACACTTACAACACCAGAGAAGAGTACTCAGCTATTTGAAGCGAAAGCACTTGACATAATTCCCGTGTGTCCTCGAGAACGTTTGGTCCTTATAAGTATTTCCACCGGCTTGTCCTTTGCTAAGAAAGGATTGGGCCACTTGCTCTGTTTGTTCGTTACCTTTATTACTTGCTCCTTGTTTTGTTGCCTTGTCAGAAAACCACTAAAAATTCGTTTGCTAAGTATTCATAGAGATTTCCTGCTCCATACCACTGTTCAGCACCTTCTCCTCCTCGTTGGGATCGACACTCCTATTTATCGAAAGTACTACGATACACCCCCTATACTTATGGGTCATCAGGTATAAATTATGATAATGAATGCATTAAATATTTTATTTGAACTTATGACTTCCGTGATATTAGTACTGAGTATGGTCTTGATTCTCAAAGTATTGCCAATTGTTTTATGGATTTTTCCTCTTATAGAAAAATTCCTAAAAATAAGTGGAATAAGTACCATGCACCTTATAAAGATGTTGTTAATCATGTTCCTGCTAGAAATATTGAAGTTTGTACTATTGATCATATTTTGCCTGAACCTTATGTTGAGAAAACACCTTTCCCATCTAAGGTAAAGGAGTATTCTATGATAATTAGTGCGGTTAACAAAGGTACAAATAAAACTGTGGAACCTGATGAGCAAATAAACATTGAACCTATAGTAGCCATTGAGAAAGATCTTGTCACTAAAAACATAGAAGTTGGGCACATTGTCTTCTGTGAAGACGCTTCTAATATTGTCTCTTATCCTAGTAAATCTAGGAAGACTGGTGTCCCTGTGCTTTCTGTTAGAATTGGTTATCATTGCTACTATGGTTTATGTGATATTGGTGCTAGTTCTAGTGTTATTCCTTATGAGCTTTACAGGGAAATTATGCATGAAATTGGTCCTTGTGAGCTTGAGGACATTGATGTGGTTATTAAACTTGCTAATAAGGAAACAATTTGCCCTATTGGTATTGTAAGAGATGTGGAATTCCTTTGCGGTAAGATCAAGTATCCTGCTGATTTTCTAGTACTTAGTTCAGCAGCTAGTAAAAATTGTCCTATTATTTTTGGTAGACCTTTCTTGAACACTTGTGGAGCTATAATAGATTGTAAAAAGGAGAAAGTTTTAACTAGGGTTGATGGATATTCTTATGAGTTTAACGTTTCCAAATTTGTTAAAGCTCCTTATGAAAATAGTTTGCCTAATGAAGATTTCAGGGTTGAATAACTTGCTTCTATTGATCCAGTTTATAACCTTGGACCTCTTTTTGATGATTGTAAGTATGCTCATTCTGATGATAAAGTTGTCTCTTTTGAAAGTTATATTGTCAACTTTATTCAAAGTGCTACTGAAAGTTATTATGAGAGAGGGAAACATGGTTTTATGCATCTCAATAATATTAAGTTTCCCTGTTTTATGTTGAAAGCTTTGAAGTTGCATTTGTTTTGTTTTCCTATGCAAGTGTACTTTTGTTTCAAAAATTTGTTTTCTCGCGAGACTCCCTTGCATAGGAAGTGGGTTAGACTCAAATGTGTTGGATATTTGCTTTTTGATGCTCTCTTTCACTTCAAATCTATATCTCCTATGTGAGCATCTTTGAAATTATCAAGCCTAACTTAGAAGCATTAAAGAAAAGTACTTCTTGGGAGATAACCCAATATTTTTATTGAGTCTTGGAAGTTATTACCTCAGTAATAAATGCTCTTTATCCTTTTTGTTTTGGTTTTTGAAGTCAAGATCAACTACTTTTGAGAAGTAGAGGAGTTGTGAAAAGTGGTTGTCGTGGGACAGATCTTTATGCTGCATTGTAAAGATTCGTGAAGGAGTTCAGTACTTTGGATGGAGCTGTAATTGTTTGTGCTTGTTCTCCAAGTTGTTATTCAACTTTCATTAGTTTCACACCTTTTGATTTGAGCAACAAATTTTTTTCGAAAAAATCAATCTTTACTTGCTGGTCTGTTTTGACAGATTTTTGCCATCATTTGCATTTGCCTCTTAAATCGGTTTCCTTTTGGATTCTTTTGGGTTTTTGGAAGGAGTTGTTTCAGTAGCTTTTGTTTTTTTGGATTTCAGTTGAAATGTGTACCTAGAGGTTTATTGTTTTTGCATACACTAATGTTGCTAATGAAGATTGTGTGAGGCTTTGCTTGAAAGTAACTTTCAGGAGATGGAGAGAAGGGATCTACAGATCCGTCTTTGAATAGGTAAAAGTTCTGCAAACAGAAGGTTCTCGAAAAACCTTTTTCTTTATATTTTTTATGTTTTTATTACATACGGAAGGTTACGAGACGAAACAGAGGAGGAAACGGAGCCCAGGTGGACCACACCCACCAGTGGCGCGGCCCCCAGCTGGCCGCGCCACCAGGGGTGTGAGCCCCCTGGAGTCCGTCTCCACCTCGTTTTCGCACAGTACCTTCCTTATGTCATGAAAATTCATAATATATAACCCCCGGATCCCTCGAGGTTCATATATCATGTTCTCGTCGTGTTTTCATTTTGATCTGTTTCTGTCAAGAAATCTTCTCAAGTTTAGAGGCACCATGGTCTGCGCCAACGACAAGGGTAAGAAGCCCGTGGAAGATGATCCTCAAAACCCCAAGGAGGAGGAGACCTTGGTTGGGTATGAAGGAGACGTGAAGGAGGAAGAGCATCCGGACACCCGCGCTACCATTGCAAGCATTGGAGTGGTGGCAAACCCTACCAAGCTTAGGAGTACAGCACGGATGTCTACAGGAGGGAAAACTCCACGTCATATCCTTGCTCCACGGTCACTTCCTTCACGCACCAAGAACCCCTTCCATACTCTTATACATGAGAAACAATTCCAAAAGGTGCCAAAGGGAGGTTGCCCTCTGTTTGGGATCTGCCTCGTTCTAACCATGCATGGAAGGAACGGTCTAAGAAGGAAGAGTGGGGAAGGAATAACAAGGACTAGGATTCTCGGTCTGACATGATCATGAACCGTATTGATCATAAATCGCATATGATTCGTACTCTAGACTTTGGGATTGAGGATTTGAGGGAACTGTTTGAAGAGCTTATCAAGAGAACAACGCCACCACCGAAGGAGTAATTCGTCATCACGTTTGGCATCCCCTTGGCTTGTTCCAAGCTTGGGGGAGTGTCGCGGTATCACATCATTATCTTTTATCTTTTTACCTTTTTGGTAGATTCATATCTTGGGTAGAGAAGTTATCTTAAAGGTTGGTTTGCATTGTGGAAGTATCTCTCCTTTAGTTGGTTATCTCTGTATCCCTTGGTGTGAGTGCTTTTATGGAATATTAATGAGAAGTTTCATCTTTTACTTTTTGCACTTCTTATTTTAGTTTGCAGTCTCTATTTTATGATTGATCTTGTTGATCATTATTGGTATCACTTTGTGAGCATCAAGTAGATCTAAATTGGTTTTGGCAAACTGAGCTCTGGTCAGTAGCAACACTTTTTGAGATTTGAATGGAAGAGAAAAGCTTACAGGTATTTTGTATCACTTATTTTCTTTCTTGATTGGCTCATAATCTTAGTATTCTTTATTTAAGATCTTTTGTGTCTTCAAGGAAGATTGCATGTTTGGCTTTATCACTTGTATGTTTGCTTGTTTCCTTCAACTCTTTTGCTTGCTACCCAGCCTTGCTATCCAAAAACCTGTATTGAGAGGGCATACTTCTCATGCATCCAATCCTTTAAACCAAAACATATGCCATTTGTGTCCACAATATCTACCTATTAGCATTATTGCTATTCCAAGTAAATTCTCAAGCTTCATCTACCTTTCGAATTAAAAATTATTTTGTTATGTGAAAACTAGTTAGTAATTCTATCAAAAAATTGATGGCACACCTTACTTTCTTGCCCCTAATAAAATTGAACCATTGTGTCATCGAAGTTGTATATGCTTGCATTTATACGTTGGGATTAGCAGAACCGTGCTGTCATGGGGAACACTTTCGACACCTATAAATATATACCCAGTTGATATCATGCTCTTTTGTTTGCGGATGTCGTCGGTGTGAAATAAAAGGGGAGCTTGTAAGTCCATGGAGTTATGTATATGTGTTAGAGAAACGCCTGGGCCGCTAGCCTAAGCCATGCCTAATCATGGTGGAAATTTCTAGGATCACCATAATGAACAATCTATGAAGCTTTCTCCTTATATAAAAAAAAGAGAAAGAGACATATTGAAAAGAGGAAAGAGAGAAAAAAGCACCATTTTCCCTTGGTAAATAAGAGATTGCTAAGATGCTCATTATCTTCTTGCCTTGTCATTTTGATTATGGGATAGATCCAGTATCATGTGCAAGGGGTACCCCGATGGCGGTTCTCTATGATACGCATATACTTACTATGGCAAGAACTTACCGGTAAATAAAGTTGAGTAGCATGAGGAGCGGCCCTCGCACTCAAGGGACATGAGATTGCCAACTTATATTTCGTCAAGCATATACTCCATCTTTGTTCACTTTAACCTTAATCACCTCAAGATGCTTATGATAGGGCAATGAGAGCTCAAAGCTAGTAAGTACCATAATCTTTTGAAAGCTCTTTATGAATTTGAAATCCCTGCTTCCCTCTATGAAGGGCCTTTCTTCTACTTCCAAGTTGAGTCAGTAAACCCATTCCTTTCTATCTCCAGCAAGCATTTGAGTTGTTGTGTTTCAAGCATTCATATAATGATTTATTAAATCATGTTTCTTTATCTTCCTTGCTTGCACAAGACTCTTATCTAAATGAGCATTACTTTGAAAGCCATCATTGTGAAAAATCTTATGTTTGAGCAAAGAGTACTCCTGTTATAAACTTCTTTATAAAAGCTCTACTTGAAAACTGTTTGCCAACTGTTCTCTGACCAAGAACAAAGTTTGAGAATCCCAATTATGATTTATCTTTATGCATCTTTATTGTGACTCCCATACTTGTTGCAAGCTAAGTTATATAATGGTGTGTTGCTTTCTTCTATGAGTTGTGCATTGGTAAGTGTGATGCTTCTTGTCCGTATTCTTTTTATCGACACTTCACTCCATAAACCTGTGGACATGCTTACTGAGCTCAGTTTTTGCTTGGGGACAAGCGAGGTCTAAGCTTGGGTGGAGTTGATATGTCCAATTTTCATCACCATTCTATATCATAATTTGCCTCTATTCATTGATATATTTCTTATTAAGAGGTGATACTTATGTCTTTTCATCTATTTTTGCATGTTGGATGATTCTTGGAGCATGAACTGCCGGAGTCAGGATTCTGACGGAAAAAGCGGTGTTTTGATGCAATTTTGCGAATATCATAAAAATACCAGACAAACTACAGAAAATTCTATTTTCCCTGAAGACGAAGGAAGCCAGAAGGGGAGGCGGAGTTGGGCCACAGGGGGCCCACACCCTCCCATGCGCGGGCCACCCTAGGCCACGCCTACATGGGGTGTGGCCACCCTAGCCCACCTCTGGCTCCGCCCTCTCGCCTATATCTTCTCCTCGAAACCCTAATACACGGGGGAGAGACCACAGAAAGATTCTGCCTCCTCTGCGGGGGCGGAAAACACCGAGAGAGAAAGATCTCTCCGGCAGACAGATTTCTGCCGGGGAAATTCCTTCCCGGAGAGGGGAGATCTTCGCCATCAACATCATCATCAAGCTAGACTTCATTGGGATCATCATCATCATCCACACCATCATCTCCACCAGCACCATCATCACAACTCCATCCCGTTGTAACAATTGTGTTGAATCTTGCATAGTTCTTAGGGGAAACTTTCCCGGTGTTGATTACTATTGGAGTTGATGCTTGTGAGTGGAACCATTGAATTATTGTTTATGTTCAGACTGTTATCCATCATCATATAATCTCTGATCTTTATCCATATGATGTCTCACGAGTAGTTCATTTAGTTCTTGAGGACATGGGAGAAGTCATGTTGTTAGTAGTGGATTTGTGTTGAGGTATTATTCAATGGTTTAATATTTAAGTTGTGGTCCTATTCTTCTAGTGGTGTCATGTGAACGTCGATTACATGATACTTAACATTTATGGGCCTAGGGGAATGCATTGTGTATTTGGCTACTAATTGTGGGGTTGTCGGAGTGACAGAAACCTGAACCCCTATTAGAAAACCTTTGCACAAGGGAGTGTAGGATCTCAGAGTTTAAGGTTGTGTTTAGGTTTATATATTAATTTCTTTCTTGTAGTTGCGGATGCTTGCAAGGGGTTTAATCACAAGTATGTATTAGTCCAAGTAAGGTTGATACATTAGCACAGGTACACCCACACAACACTTATAAAACCAAAGGAGATTAATCAGCTATATGAAACAAAAGCACTTGAAAGTATTCCCATGTGTCCTCGAGAACGTTTGGTCCTCATTATTATTTGCTCCATCTTGTCCTTTGCTAAGAAAGGATTGAGGCACTTGCTGCAATTATTTGCTGTTTTATTTACTTGCACTATATTTCCTAGCTTTATTAGAAAACCCCTAAAATCATTTTGTTAAGTATTTAAAGAGATTTCCTACTCCTTACCACTAGTCAACACATTCTTCTCCTCGTTGGGATTGACACTCCTATTTATCTAAAGTACTACGATACACCCCCTATACTTGTGGGTCATCAGTGCCCCCTGCAGGGTAAATCTTTCTGAAAGTCGTGTCTGCGGCTATGGATGACTTGGATCATAGTATCTCAATCATAGACAACTAGAACTAAAGTAGTGCTATAAATTTGACTTTGAAATGACTATTAATCAGCTTAGCTACAACAGAATGGATAAATAAAAGTACCAACAACTTCTGGATTTGGGATGTCTCATGCTATTTGTATCTGACTAGTAAGTACTGCAACTACAACGGAATGGTTAACTAAAAATTTCCACTCTTTATTATATCAGGATGACTCATACTATCTGCGTCTAACTAGTAAGTGGTACAACTATAACGGAATGAATAAAATTGCCAACTGTGTGAGTTTCCTCGGTATTACTTCTTCGTTCAGTCTTGAGGGGAAAACCAGGATGGGTTTGATTGGTGTTAGTATTAGGGTGAATCCGAATAGGTATTTATTATCCCTCTCTGATAGCCGACGGTTGTATCGAGTCTCTATAGGTTTTTTAGTGCATGATGCGTCGCCGCTTTAGTCCACCATACCTATGTAGGCTAGAGTCGCCGAATTTTAAGCCTCGTCATATACTGGCCTTAGTACTGAGCGCTCCCTTTTTTCCTTTTTCCTTTATCGGTACCCCTTTTTGTTGAGCAAGTTTGAGATCAATATTGTTAACTGGGTTACCCTTCCGGATTGGCCTAGGCAGGGTTATGGATGCCATTGGTTAATCTTCAGGGCTCTTATCCCCATTTGCTTCTTATCCGTCCTCAAATGTTGTATCGTTTTCAAGGTTATTTGGATATTTGTACTGTATATCTATATTATTGACTCATGGAGTCGTTGTTGTATATATCTGTTCTGTGGGTTCCATCATGGACTATTATGTAATGATATTACTTTTTTTCCACCCACACGCAAGTGCTTGGTAGGCACCTTTGAATCATTTATATGCGGGTTTGGCGGGAATCGCTGAAACTTGCATATGGTCGATCTGAGGGTGTGTGGCATCCCGCAAAAACCACTACTAGAAAATCGCGTTGAATTTGTGCATTGCATCGTCATCATCATGTGTTGGTTGCATAAAACTATTTTCGCAAAGCCCGATTTATTTTCCAAACGCCCCATCTTAATTCAAACGCAAGTCCGGTTCTCCGGATTAATTATTTTTGGCCGCTATTGGTTTGCACACGGCCCGTTTAAAACAAATAAAAATTATATTATTTTTAGTGGGGGCAGTCGAACGGGCCAGATCGACCCGGACGACCACCCCCAAAACCAAAACGGTCCACCCCAAAATCCTATGTCTACCCAACCTAAAACTACCCACCCTGCCTCCACCTCACCCCTCCTATCCCTGCACGCCACCTCACTCCACCCCTCTTCCTTACCCAACCCCAGCCCGCCACCTCAGCTGGCCCCTCTCTCACCTCACGCCCCACACCCACCTGCCACAGCACCCACACAGCCCTCCCTGACCCGCCTCGGGATCCCCAGGCCGCCGGTCCCACCTCCGGGCCGTTTTCCCGCCCACCAGGTCGCCAACCACCCGCTGGCGCGCCCCACGCGGGTCCCACCCGACACGCTCCCTCCCGCACGCTCCCTGCAGGCCCCTGACCCGATCCCCAGGAACCGCCCACCCCGACCCCGTTCGACCCCACCCCGGCCCCACGCGCACGCGACCTCTCCCCCACCCCGCGTCTCTCTCTCCTCTCGTCCGCCCGAGCCTCCGTCCTCCGACCAGACCTGCCTCCTCCCCTGCGCAGCGTTCCTCCCTCGCCCCTTGGCCGCTCCCTCCTCGCCCGCTCTCCGCCAGGGCCGGCGCCGTCAGGCGCCACCTCTGCCGCCTCCCCTTGTCCTGCCTACCGCATCGGGCCCTTCTCTCCGCTCATCGCATCGTCGCCCGCCTCGGCGCCTCCCCCTCGCCGGCGTGCTTCCTCACCTCTCCTCCCGCGCCTCCCCTCCGTCCTGCGTCGGCCCGCACCGCCGCGCCTCCTCCGGCAGCCGCGGTCGAGCAAGCTCCGCCCGGCAAAGCTCACCGACCAGCGCTGCCCTTCCCGAAGTCTCCCGGCCGCGCGTCCCGCGGCGCCGCGCCCTCCACCTCCGCCCGGCCACTCGCCTCCGTGCCTGCCGGCCCACGTCCTCCGCCTCTCCCCGGCTCTGCCCTCCTCCGCAGTCGCTGCCGCCGGCCGCGAGCTCCTCGCCGGTCCAGCCTCGCCCTCTCCGGAGCTGCTCCTTCTCTGCCCGAGCCCGCCACCGGCCGCCCGCGGCTGCTCGCCCCATCCGCGACCGTGCATCTTCCATCCCCCGGCGCCCCGCCTGCTGCCTCGTCTCCCGGCGCGAGCAACGCTCCTCGCCGGCCATCACTATCTGCGGTAGCAAGGCTGCTGCCTTGGCCGCTGCGTCGCCGCAACGGCCCGTTTTCTTGTGGGTTTATCTGTTGTCAGAGCCGTGTTGTTCCGTATGTATTTCTGTCTGTGATGGTGCACATCTCGTTCCAGCGTGACAGTGTGCTATCGCATGTGTAATCGAGTGCAAATATTTCCGAAGACCATCGACGCGTACCCCCAAGATCTCCTTCTCGGACCCCGATGCCGCTTAGCTCTCCGTCGCAGATCAATAAGACCTTCTTCTTGGTACCTCGACACCCCGAACCCGAAGAATCGTCGATAAGTACCGTTCCTACACCAAGATCCGCTTCTGAACACTTCGACCGAAGTCGAATCAAGATCTCCCCGGATACGCCAAGCTCTCCTTCATGGGACGCCAAGACACAGGTCGAACCCCGAAGACCGAACCCCGTGGACCGACATGAGCTTCTTCACGGATACGACAAGTACCTCCTCGGGTACGCCAAGTTCGTCTACCCCGGACACCATGCGACAAGGTCTACTTCACGGATCCGAAGACCCTAACCCCGGACGCCGAGACCGACCCCGGACCCCGGAACCCCAAGACCGTCGAGACCCCCGATGTGTGACCCCTTTTCTCTCGAGCCCTATTTTATAAATTAATACTTAATAAACCTGTTGCATATTAATCATTCATCTCGCATGCATATTTGTGTGGTTTGGGGGCCTTATGTCGATTCACTTTGTAATTCCATATGGGGCCCATATGCGGCAAATCCAATGATATATTGGCCTCATTTAAATTTGTGCATCGAACCGGTACTATATTTTGCCTTGTTAATACAACATGTAAAATTGCGGGTATCTAAACAACATGAACCACCTAATTATTGTCGGGACCTCCGGTTCTGCTTAATATGACCTAATTGCATCGCACCTTGCCATGACATACATCATGCATGCATCATGCCCGATCTTCTGTCGTAGTATTAAATATTGCATCCGGTGTTTATTCTAGTGTTTTGCTTCTTCGCGGATAAGGCCGTTGAGTTGATGTGAGCTTTGCCTCGATCTTCGGTTGAACCTTCGACAATGTTTTCAGGCGAGCATCTCCCCCTTTCTACCTATCTTACTTTTATAGTATTTCTTCCCTCCTGTTGATCTATTGCTATCTGTGTTGCGATGCTTTAGTTTCCGTACCTGTGATAATACCGTGCAGCCCTATATTGCCTTGGACACACCCTATTACATGTTGTTTGGTAGATAGTTGGACTTGCGCGTCGTAGTTGCTTGCTCAAGTGCTGATGTGTGTCATATGCCACGCTTGCGATGTATTGCCGCATGTTGATGTTGGAGATGATTCTAGTTTTACTTATCGTCACTTTAATTTCTGTTTAACAACTAAAATTGAAATAAGCAGAGGCATCGGTGGGTGATAGAAAATATTTGGTTTCGAACGCCCACTTGTGTCCCGTGAAGACCCGAGTACTTGATTCCTGTTCCTTGATTTATCGCGCTATCCACATCCGGGAGGTATATGGGACCCCCCTGGGCCAGAGCTTGATTCAGTCTTATTTCTTGGGGCCAAAAACTAGTTTGAGGTTTTATTTACTATCCTGTACTTATGCCATGCTACTTTCAGCATTTAAATTGTGCGAGGAGCACACTGCATCGCTTAGGTAAGCGGAGTGATTACGCGGTATCGACAAGCCCAGCCACACTTTCGGGTTCCCGCCATGTACCATTGACGCAAACCTTGAGTCCGTCTCGAGCTTGCTTACTCCGCTATGGGATCTACTCAATGGGTGGCCCCTGAAATATTTCGAATCGTGATTGTTCAGTCGTGAAAGCCTCGTTGGGTTTTGATTTGGTTTTTCCGAGGTTGATCGAGCGTGTGTTGCTATTGGTGCACCCCGGCCGGGTAAAACTTTCTGAAAGCCGTGTCCGCGGATATGGACGACTTGGAGCACAGTATCTCGACCATAGACAAGCATAACTAAAGTTTATTGCTATAAATTTGACTTTATAATGACTAGTAATCAGCTTCACTATAATGGAATGGCTAATTAATACTGCCCACCATTGCTTGTTTGGAGTGTCGCTTGCGACCATTGTACCTGACTAGTAAGTATGGCAACTACAACGGAATTGGCTGATTAAAAGTACCAACAACTGCTGGGTTTTGGGTTTATCTCATGCTATCTGTGTCTGAATAGTAATTGCTGCAACTATAACGGAATGGTTAACTAAAAGTACCCACTGCCTCCTTTATCAGGACGATTATCTAAACCTGACTAGTAAAGTGCCGCAACTATAACTGGATAAATAAAAACTGCCAACTGTGTGAGTTCCTCGGTTGACTTCCTTGTTTGGCCTCGAGGGGGAAACACCAGGATGGGTTTGTTTGATGATAGTATCAGGTTGGATCCGAGTAGGTCTTTCTCTCCCCTCTCTGATAGCCGCCAGTTGTATCGAGTCTCTATAGGTTGTTTAGTGCATCTTTGCCGCCGCCATCCACCATACCTATGTAGGCGAGGACCGCCAATTCTAGCCTCGCCGTAATCGGCCTCGATCGACGCCCTTCTTTTTCCTTTGCCCTTTGTCGGCACCCTTTTGTTTAAGCAGGTTTTGAGATCGATGTCGTTAGCAGTGGTTACCCTTCCGCTTGGCCTGGGCAGGTTATGGACGCCATTGGTTATTCTTCGTGGCTCTTAGCCCCATTTGCATCTTGTCCGTAGCTGGACGCACTATCGTTTCCAAGGTGATTTGGATCTTTGTATATTATATTTGTATTCTTGACTCATGGAGTCGTGTTGTATCTATATCTGTTCTGTGGGTCCCATCGAGGACTGATGTGTACTGTTATTACTTTGTTTTCCACCCGCACGCAGTGCTGGGCACCTTCAATCGCTTCTATGCGGGTTTGGCGGTTTCGCTAAAACTTGCATAGGGCCGATTCTCGAGGGTGTTACAGTGGTATCGAGCTCGAAGTGGCGATACCCCACAAGTCCAAATCAGAGGATAACCTAGCTAACGGCCGAAGTAGAGTGTCAAAACTATTTTGCAAAATCGGTTGGATAGCTCTGATTAGGTCTGATTTTACTCCTTACCCCTCTGCTATTCTCCTCTTATCTCGACGTGTTTTGAATCCGCTCTCGTCTCTTTCTTCGAGTCCAGGATTTCTCGTGGCTGGGTTTCCGTCGTACCTTCAGGGTTTCGCTTTCTCCCTTTTGTAACGGAGGTGCTACGGTCATCAATCTGCAACTTGTCTGTTGTAACCTTCCTCCAATCTTTTGTTCATGAGCTCCTTATCCATATGTGTTCCTGGCTGGACATCAGTGTCGTTGAAAAACATATGAGAGGGACGAGCTTTGGTGAAGTTGGAGTTAACCTTGAGCATGTGTTGTTCATGCCAATGGAACCATCGCGAAACCTAATCAGTGAGTCTTTCGTACGATTTCTGCTGGCAGCATTCCTTTGTTCCGGATACCACCTATGAAGATCTTCAGTCTAAATCTCGAGAGTTGAGTTGCCTGATTCTCCTACCCATGTATAGAGTTGATAGTTGGGTCCGGGACGGACTGATCACCCTACCCGACTCTTACTGTTCTCTCTATACATCGAACATGTGGATCAATGTAACTTTTCCCTCTTCTAATGGAAGTTCGAGGTGGCCTTATCGTTTGATACCTCTATCTTCGTCCTTTGTTTCTCTGGAGTGTTCTCCCGACGATCAGGAACAACGACTCTTTGTTGGTGGTGTCGCCGAATTCCAGATGAAGAAGGAACCCTCGTTAGTGGTGTCGCGAGGATCTACACGAAGCGAGGAGATGCCGTTCGCCGACCTTCCTTCAGGAACCATGAGGCGGATCTCGAGGGCGAGATCCCTTGTTAGTGGTGTCGAATTGTGGCATCCCGCAAAAACCACTACTAGAAAATCGCGTTGAATTTGTGCATTGCATCGTCATCATCATGTGTTGGTTGCATAAAACTATTTTCGCAAAGCCCGATTTATTTTCCAAACGCCCCATCTTAATTCAAACGCAAGTCCGGTTCTCCGGATTAATTATTTTTGGCCGCTATTGGTTTGCACACGGCCCGTTTAAAACAAATAAAAATTATATTATTTTTAGTGGGGGCAGTCGAACGGGCCAGATCGACCCGGACGACCACCCCCAAAACCAAAACGGTCCACCCCAAAATCCTATGTCTACCCAACCTAAAACTACCCACCCTGCCTCCACCTCACCCCCTCCTATCCCTGCACGCCACCTCACTCCACCCCTCTTCCTTACCCAACCCCAGCCCGCCACCTCAGCTGGCCCCTCTCTCACCTCACGCCCCACACCCCACCTGCCACAGCACCCACACAGCCCTCCCTGACCCGCCTCGGGATCCCCAGGCCGCCGGTCCCACCTCCGGGCCGTTTTCCCGCCCACCAGGTCGCCAACCACCCGCTGGCGCGCCCCACGCGGGTCCCACCCGACACGCTCCCTCCCGCACGCTCCCTGCAGGCCCCTGACCCGATCCCCAGGAAAACCGCCCACCCCGACCCCGTTCGACCCCACCCCGGCCCCACGCGCACGCGACCTCTCCCCCACCCCGCGTCCCTCTCTCCTCTCGTCCGCCCGAGCCTCCGTCCTCCGACCGCTCGCACTGCCTCCTCCCTCTGCCGCAGCGTTCCTCCTCACCTCGCGACGCGAGCCGCCTCCCTCCTCGCCCGCTCTCCGCCAGGGCAGGCCAGCGCCACCTCTGCCTCCCTTGTCCCGCCTACCGATCGGCCCTTCTTCTCCGCCATCATCGCGCCGCCTCGGCCTCCCCGCGTGCTTCCTCACCTCCTCCTCCTCCGTCTCTGCGTCGGCCCGCCTCCTCCCGGCAGCATGGTCGAGCAAGCTCCTTGAGCCCGAGCTCACCCGACCAGGCCAGCCCCTTCCGAAGTCTCCCGGCCGCGTCCCTGGCCGGCGCGCCACGGCTTCCACTCGCCTCGCTACCGCTGCCCACGCCTCCGCCTCCCGGCTCCGCCTCCATCGCTGCCATGAAGCTCCTCGCCCAGCCTCTCCGGAGCTGCTTCTTCGCCTGAGCTCACATCGCCGCCCATTTGTTTCGCCCGCGACCGTGCATCTTCCATCCCGGCGCCCTTTCGCTGCCCTGTCTCCTGCGAAAGCAACGCCTCGCCGCCATCACTATCTTCGCAGCCGCTACCCTTGGCCGCACACGCGCCGCAACGGCCCGTTTTCTTCTTGTGGGTTTATCATTGTCGAGCCGTGTTGTTCGTATGTGTTACATGCGTGATGGTGCACATCTCATTCCAGCGTGATAAGTGCTATCGCATGTGTAATCGAGTGCAAATATTTCCGAAGACCATCGACGCGTACCCCCAAGATCTCCTTCTCGGACCCCGATGCCGCTAAGCTCTCCGTCGCAGATCAATAAGACCTTCTTCTTGGTACCTCGACACCCCGAACCCGAAGAATCGCCGACAAGTACCGTTCCTACACCAAGATCCGCTTCCGAACACTTCGACCGAAGCCGAATCAAGATCTCCCCGGATACGCCAAGCTCTCCTTCATGGGACGCCAAGACACAGGTCGAACCCCGAAGACCGAACCCCGTGGACCGACATGAGCTTCTTCATGGATACGACAAGTACCTCCTCGGGTACGCCAAGTTCGTCTACCCCGGACACCATGCGACAAGGTCTACTTCACGGATCCGAAGACCCTAACCCCGGACGCCGAGACCGACCCCGGACCCCGGAACCCCAAGACCGTCGAGACCCCCGATGTGTGACCCCTTTTCTCTCGAGCCCTATTTTATAAATTAATACTTAATAAACCTGTTGCATATTAATCATTCATCTCGCATGCATATTTGTGTGGTTTGGGGGCCTTATGTCGATTCACTTTGTAATTCCATATGGGGCCCATATGCGGGCAAATCCAGTCGTATATTGGCCTCATTTAAATTTGTGCATCGAACCGGTACTATATTTTGCCTTGTTAATACAACATGTAAAATTGCGGGTATCTAAACAACATGAACCACCTAATTATTGTCGGGACCTCCGGTTCCGCTTAATATGACCTAATTGCATCGCACCTTGCCATGACATACATCATGCATGCATCATGCCCGATCTTCTGTCGTAGTATTAAATATTGCATCCGGTGTTTATTCTAGTGTTTTGCTTCTTCGCGGATAAGGCCGTTGAGTTGATGTGAGCTTTGCCCCGATCTTCGGTTGAACCTTCGACAATGTTTTCAGGCGAGCATCTCCCCCTTTCTACCTATCTTACTTTTATAGTATTTCTTCCCTCCTGTTGATCTATTGCTATCTGTGTTGCGATGCTTTAGTTTCCGTACCTGTGATATACCGTGCAGCCCTATATTGCCTTGGACACACCCTATTACCTGTTGTTTGGTAGATAGTTGGACTTGCGCGTCGTAGTTGCTTGCTCAAGTGCTGATGTGTGTCGTCATATGCCACAGTTGCTGATGTATTGCCGCATGTTGATGTTGGAGATGATTCTAGTTTTACTTATCGTCACTTTAATTTCTGTTTAACAACTAAAATTGAAATAAGCAGAGGCATCGGTGGGTGATAGAAAATATTTGGTTTTCGAACGCCCACTTGTGTCCCGTAAGACCCCGAGTACTTGATACATGTTCCTTGATTTATCACGCTATCCACATCCGGAAGGTATATGGGACCCCCCTGGGCCAGAGCTTGATTCATTCTTATTTCTTGGGGCCACAAACTAGTTTGAGGTTTTATTTACTATCCTGTACTTATGCCATGCTACTTTCTGTATTTAAATTGTGCGAGGAGCACACTGTACTGTTTAGGTAAGCGGAGTGATTACGCGGTATCGACAAGCCCAGCCACACTTTCGGGTTCCCAGTCGCTTACAGCCATTGACGCAAACCTTGAGTCCGTCTCGGAGCTTGCTTACCCGCTATGGGATCTACTCAATGGGGTGGTCCCTGAAATATTTCGAATCTGTGATTGTTCAGTCGTGAAATCCTCGTTGGGTTTTGATTTGGTTTTTCCGAGGTTGATCGAGCGTGTGTTGCTATTGGTGCACCCCGGCCGGGTAAAACTTTCTGAAAGCCGTGTCCGCGGATATGGACGACTTGGAGCACAGTATCTCGACCATAGACAAGCATAACTAAAGTTTATTGCTATAAATTTGACTTTATAATGACTAGTAATCAGCTTCACTATAATGGAATGGCTAATTAATACTGCCCAACATTGCTTGTTTGGAGTGTCGCTTGCGACCATTGTACCTGACTAGTAAGTATGGCAACTACAACGGAATTGGCTGATTAAAAGTACCAACAACTGCTGGGTTTTGGGTTTATCTCATACTATCTGTGTCTGAATAGTAATTGCTGCAACTATAACGGAATGGTTAACTAAAAGTACCCACTGCCTCCTTTATCAGGACGATTATCTAAACCTGACTAGTAAAGTGCCGCAACTATAACTGGATAAATAAAAACTGCCAACTGTGTGAGTTCCTCGGTTGACTTCCTTGTTTGGCCTCGAGGGGGAAACGCCAGGATGGGTTTGTTTGATGATACTATCAGGTTGGATCCGAGTAGGTCTTTCTCTCCCCTCTCTGATAGCCGCCAGTTGTATCGAGTCTCTATAGGTTGTTTAGTGCATGCTGCCGCTGCCGCTCAGTCCACCATACCTATGTAGGCGAGGACCGCCGAATTCTAGCCTCGCCGTGTACTGGCCTTAGTACTGACGCTCCTTCTTTTTCCTTTGCCCTTTGTCGGCACCCCTTTTGTTTAAGCAGGTTTTGAGATCGACGTCGTTAGCAGGGTTACCCTTCCGGCTTGGCCTGGGCAGGGTTATGGACGCCATTGGTTATTCTTCAGGGCTCTTAGCCCCATTTGCATCTTGTCCGTAGCTGGACGCACTATCGTTTTCAAGGTGATTTGGATCTTTGTATATTATATTTGTATTCTTGACTCATGGAGTCGTGTTGTATCTATATCTGTTCTGTGGGTACCATCGAGGACTGATGTGTAATGTTATTACTTTGTTTTCCACCCGCACGCAAGTGCCTGGTGGGCACCTTCGAATCGTTTCTATGCGGGTTTGGCGGGTTTCGCTAAAACTTGCATAGGGCCGATTCTGAGGGTGTTACAGGGTGTTACAGGAAGTCACATATGAGGTGCTCGAGTGTGCGGAGTCGAAAGCACTTAGGTTACTCGAAAAGGGCGCACCCCATGAATTCATTGAGTGTGATTAAAGAAAGGAATCAACTCTAAGTACAGATAGACTTAGCTTTATTGGTAGTTTTGTGAACATAGTCGATGCAGCAGCAGAATGCCAGAGCCAATGATGGAAGCGGGTTACCACGGACAAAGATTTATAGTAGATCGCTGCAACCGGAGATTTTGGTGGGTAGCTGAAGATTTTAGCAGGTCACCGCGGTTGAAGACTTTGGCGGGTTATGGCAGCCGAAAATTTTAGCGGGCCGCTATAGACGATGATTTTGGCAGATAACCGCAGCCGATGATTTTGGCGGATCGCCACAGCTGAAGATTTTAGCGGGCCACAGCAACCAAAGACTTTGGAGGGTCACCACATCCGATGATTTTGTAAGATCGCCATAGCCGAAGAATCTGGCAGGTTGCCATAGCCGATGATGGAAATGGGTTGCACGGTGAAGTCGGCAGAGTCGGCACAGGTCGTCGGAGCCGATGGCGGCAGTGGGAGCCAATGCAACCAATGGGTCACGGTCACGGAAACCGATTCAACCGGTTGGTCGAACAAAGTCGAAGTGTGTAGTGGGTCACCGAATTCGAAGGAGCCCCTGGGTTGCCAGAGCCATAGACCGCAACAGGTTGCCGAGGTTGGAGCGATGTAGCGGACGAATCGATGAAACCCCCAAGTATAGTTGATGGGTCGCGATAGTAGATACAACCACGGGTCACGGTCATGGAAATTGATGCAACTGGTCATTCATACGGAGTCGATGCGACGGACATAAGTCGTATGGCTGATGGAGTCGAAGTGGCAGCAGGTCGATGTATCTGAAGATTATAGTAGGTCGCGTGGCGGACGAGTCGTTGGAACTATACGGGAGATAAAGTTGATGTAGCCGAGTCATCGAAATTTCCATGATACACTCAACGTACTCGAGGAAATTGATCCGGCGGAGTTGTCGGATTCTTAGTCATTCAAAGTTGATATGGTGGACCTGTCAACATAGTCAATATATCTTAATTTAAAGTCAATTTGTAGTTGATGTTGCCGGCACCGCAACTTGGTCTTCCTTGAGTCCCTTGCCCGGTTAGTCGCTTGTGTTTCACAAGTTAGAATTAATCTCCTTTTTATTTGCAATGATTTGCACTCAGGCTTGATCCATCGGCTTGCACCTGATTATCTTTCCCCTTTTTCTATTATTCCTAAAATGGGAGCACGGACACCTCCAGATCGCCTCAAATGTGCATAGGGAATTTGGACTTGACGCATGATAGTTGTCTATTCTGGTCCTTTCCAACGCTGCCACAGATGCTTCTGCCAATTGCGAGGGAT
Source organism: Avena longiglumis (assembly GCA_030063025.1). Classification (NCBI taxonomy): domain Eukaryota; kingdom Viridiplantae; phylum Streptophyta; class Magnoliopsida; order Poales; family Poaceae; genus Avena; species Avena longiglumis. The sequence continues at coordinate 439,996,366 of CP125973.1, read as the reverse complement.
GACATCGGTAATACAAATTGTTATGGACTTGGTTTTTTTTAGAAAGGAAAACGTTATTGATTTCGTTGACTTAACATATAAACAAGGGAGGCGTTACCTAGGTTCAGGCCCTCGTAGAGTAAACCCTACTTCCTGCTTTTCTACTTGCTCGTATTATCAGTGGAGAGTACAAACTCATTGAATTTACTAGATGTGATCTCTTTTAGGGAGAGAGAAGTGTGTATCTAATGTCTATTGTCTAGATCTATTGTCGGTGCCCTCCTTGTTGGATCCTCCTAGCCTTTATATATCGGGAGGCTAGGTATTAGGTACCAATACAAGTAGATATAAGTTAGAGTTTGTATGTAGTATAATCTTGGACTTTCCCTGTCTTGTTTGCTTGGAGTCAGTATCTCTGTAGGTTTCGTATTAGCCAAACCTGAAGGAAATGTGCCCTAGAGGCAAATAATATAGGGGTCTATTTAACACATTTCATTAGTTTATAATAGTTTTATATCATGCTATAATTATATCAATAGGAAACATTGATATATGTATGATATGTAAACAAACCCAGGTCCCTAGTAGCCTCTATTTAAGTAGTTCATTGGTCAATGAATGATCAAGGTTTCCTGATCATGTTGGTGCTTAGGCACCTATTGACAATAGAGCTATCTCAGTAGAGAATGAGATAGTGGACAGTTCCATAGATGATTGTTGCAACACGGTCATATCACAAAGTTCACAATTACAATTGTTAGAAACATAGTGACTTATTTCTCAGACCGTGATACCATATTTAATCATTGTCATCCGAGAGTGCTTAGAGGGCATCAAACACCACTCTGTGAAACGGTGATTATAAAGGTGGTATCAAGTACTCAGAGGGGAAGGTTGAGGCGTATATGTCAAGAGCGGGATTTTTATATCCATGTGATGGAAGATACTATGGGCCCACTTCGATAAGTTATATCAAATATGCTGCGCAACATGTGACTAGGTCACGGGGATATTAATTATTGGTACGAGTTAAAGTAGCATTTGTCAAAAGGAACATGACACATATTTTTTAAGGTTCGATACAATGGAGAATCGTGAGTGCATAGGGGTCACATGGGTATCTCGGTCTCTCTGTTGGTTATTGATAGAGATCATGTCTATGATATTCTCGAATCATAGGGACACACACTTAAGGGCATCACGACGCTTAGAGATCTACCTATAAGAAGGAATCCCGAAAGAGAGAGAAACCAGAATTGTTCTGGGGAGATCCGAAGTAGTTTAGAGAAAGAAAGAAGGAGAAGGACTAAAATGAGTTTCAAATAAATGGAAATTTAAATTTGAATTTATTATATGTTAATTATGAATTAATATATTCTATTTAAAATAAGATTTATAAAGTAACTTTCTTATTAGGCCAAAATCCTAAAGAAAATTGACCCAGGAGAAAAGTTACAGGCAAAAACAGAAAAAATACCAGCACTAGGCTGATTTGACCAACCCATATGTATGAGTGGCACATAATAGGCATTGCCCAGGGCGGCGGGATACGAGGCGTCGCACCGTGCGCGCATGGGCCTCGGTCACCACTCTAGCACAACTCGCGGGTAGGGAAGGTGGGATGGCGCGCGGGCGAGCGGACGCACGGTGGGCTGCGCAAGGGCTTACTTGGTCGCAGCTCCCCATCACCACGTGCGGCTTTCCTAGTCGGACCGCCTCTTGGCACGGGGCCACGGTCTTGGACCGGCCCATCTGGCGACAGCAGCCAGGCCGCCACCAGCTGCTAGATTGCAAGTTGTTGCTTGCTGGGCCGCGAGCGAGGCCGGCCCACCCGGCTGCCCAGCTCAGCCTAGCCGGCTGCACATGTTTTTCTGTCCCTTTTCTTTTATGAATAGTCCAAGGAACCTAAGAGGGAGGGCACACCTCCCTTAGCCTATATAAGGAGGTGCCCATGGGTAGGATTAAACAGACAATTAAATATTCTCTTTGGTTGGAATATTCCTTTCTCTCTAAAGTTTTCTCTTCTAGTGCGCGGTCCCAAATCAAGAATGCACACTCAAGGAGTTCTCTTATGCGGCACGTTGTTGTGCTGCTGGGATTCTATCCAGGAGGTCTACTTCCATAACCTCGGCGGAATCTGAGCCCAGGAGTCGTTGTCTTGCACCGTATGTGTTTGGAAACTCGGTGGGGCTACACTTGAAGCTACCCAGGCCATTGTTTGACGATCTGGACAAAGGGTGACATGCGAGGAGTTTCGTGAACTTGAGGTCGGACAGGTACAACTACATCAACCATGCTTTTGCATAAGCGTAACATTCTCTCAGTCTTCAATGGTACACTACTGCTGTGTTCCTCTGTTATTGTATTACTAGTAGATAGATCTTGGACAGTTAGGGTTTCACATGTAGTAAATTTTTTATTTTCTACACCGGAAACCCAATAGTGGTATCAGAGCCAGATCTATGCGTAGTATGCTAGTAAGGATTAGACACGTGTAGAAGTGTGGACATTGATACTATAGTTGTTACCTTCCCACGTGTATTTGTTTATATCGCGGTACTGTGAGATGAAGCGGCCCGGGCTGACCTTACTCATACTCCAACATAAAGCATGAGGCGTCCTTCCAACAACTATGGTACTTGAAGACATCAAAACAACACTTGAGCAAGCACTACGGCCCGCAAGGACAATTTTCTACCAAACAACAGGCAATAGGAGGTGTCAATGGCAATATAGGTGCTACAAGGAAATATAAAGGGGTACGAAATCTATAGCATCACAACACAGATAGCAATAGATCAACATGAGGAAGTAAAGACTAGAAATATAAAATAGGTAGAAAAGGGAGAATGCTCTCCTAAGGAACACTGCTGAAGGTTCATCCAAATATCGGATCGACATTCGCACCAGCTCATCGGCCTAATCCGTGAAGAAGTAAAGCACTAGACGAAACACCGGATGCACTATTTATTACTAAGTCAGAAGAGCGTACATGATGCATGTATGATGCATGCGATTCTATTAGGCAATATTAAGCGGAACCGGGCCGGGGTTCCGACAATTAATTAGATGGTTTAAGTTGTTTAGATATCCCGCATTTTAAATGTTGGCTTAACAAGGCAAAACATGGCACCGGTTCGCTATACAAATTTAAATGGGGCCGAAATAAGACTAAAAAAGACCACATATGGTCTCCATATTTAATTTAGGTGAATCATAAAAATACCCCCAACTTCCACAATATGTATGTGAGCATGCCAGATTCAATATGCAACAAGGTATATATTATATTCATTAAAATAGGGTCTCGGAAAGACGGTCACATATCGGGATGAAGGTCTTGGGGCTAGGAAGGTTCAGGGGATCGGTCTTCGAGTCATCGAGTCCGGGCTTCGGATCCATGACGGTGCACCCAGGGTCTCGGCAAACTTGGCAGCCGAGGGGTTTGGTTTGGTCTTCGGATCGGAGCGTCGGGACCTTTGGGTCCGGGAAGGCGACCTTGTGGTTTGAGCTTCGAGGGTCTAAAGATCTTGGGGTTCCAGCTTCGGTGTCGCTGGCTAACTTGAGTCGGCGTCGGTGGTTTTGGATCGGCTTTATCACTTTCGGGATCATGTCGAAGTACTCATCGCCCATCTTTCGTCGATGTTAGGGCGGAAGTAGACAATGTCATACCCAACTTGGTCTTCTGGTCGATCTTGTCGAGGGCTCTCAGCTGCAGGGCATATACAGGAACATACCGATAGGCTATTGAGCAACAACACATCAGCACCTGGCAGATATAGAGTCGATGCAGGGCTTGGGCCAGGCGAGGTCGGGCAGAAAAAGGCCAAACATGGCGTGCACGTGCGTGCATAGGTAGGACGGGCTCGAGCAGGCGGTTCAGGTACGAGGACCAGTGGCGCTGGCGAGCGACAATGAGCTCCATTGAGGGGGAGCAGTGGTGGCTCGATGCAGGGGCGCTGGTTGGAGGCAGGACTTGGCGGCGACAGACCGCCGAGGATAGAGACGGGGTGAGGAGCTCGCGCGACGGCTGATGCGCGGAGGGAAGGCGGCTCGATCATTGCGGCTTGCAGGGCGGAACCACAGAGACGGACGACGGATGGGTCGCGAGGAAGGCCGAGGCTGGTTGGGTCGCTGCGAGGGTGAGGACGACGAAATGGAGCGCGCGGGTCGAGGTGGAGGCGGGGCGGCCTCGGGTGTCGAGGAGCTCTTAGCGGCGGCTGCGCTCGTTCCTGGAGCCGGCGGCGATGACTCGCTAGCGTGGCGGCGGCGTCGGAGGCCAGGTGATGGCATCGGCGCACGTGCTGACGGCGGGAGCATTCGCGGGATGAGGTGGAACAGGCGCTAGGCGGTGGCGCGCAGGGCCTGCGAGGGAACCACGGTGGCGGGGCGGCTCGGTAGGGGAAGACGGTGCAGCGACGGCGGGGTGCGAGGAGGCGACGCAAGCAAGAGGAAGAAGGGAACCGAGAGAGAGAGAGAGTCGTGCGGGGCAGAGGTAGGAGGATGAGCGGGGTAGGTTGCATACGGCAGTGAGTGGGGGTCCGCATCGGTCGCGATGGGTGGGGCCGCTTGCAGGTCGTGGATGGCGTGTCGTGTGTCAGGTGGTTGGGCGAGGGTCGCGTGAGGGAGCGTCATGTAGTGGGGGAGCGGGGCGCTACACGCGCATGGAATGTGTGTGTGCGTGTGCCGCAGGGGGTGGCGGCTGGCGGTTCACCGGTGGTAGTGCCTAGGTAGCTAGGATTAGGGTTAGGTAAATTTTTAGGGTTTGGTGGGTGTGGGCTGGGTGGCCTCCGATTGGGCCTTCAGGCCTGGCCGTTGGCTGCCTGGCCCCTCACAAAAATAGTTTTGGTTTAGTTATTTAGTTTTAAAAAGATTTTATAAATAGTTTAGAATAAATACAAGATTCGGACAGACCGAGAGTTTTGGTTTGAAATAAAGAGAAAATTATCTAAAAAACAAATTAGTTTTTTTAGAAAATAGTTTCAGGGAAACAAATGCATGCAGACACGATGATTCTTAAATGCAATGTGGCATGATGACAACGTTATCCTCAAGTGGATACTCATCACAATTCATAAGAATATTTGGTTTAGATATGATGGCTTCTATAGTCACTGTGCAACCTTACACATCTTCCTAAAAGGGTTTTAATCCTAAGATCAAAGCATATGTTCTGATCCCAGCTGCGGTGATCCAGCATACCACTGCATGGTGTAGTACACTATAGTCGTTGACATAACACCAATGAAACATCGTTCACTAGTATTACATGCCTTAGAGTGGTACAACAGAAACACAGCAGGTCCAAGACATGACTATAGGTTACAACTTGACTCTTTACATAAGATCCAGATAACACTCTAGGTTAAAGAGAGAGAAATAAACTTCTTACAAAGAAGAATCAGAGATAATCAACTCATAAGTATTATGCTAATAAGATTAGCATCTAATTATTTGGCTTGTATTGCTGCTGTTGCAATACTCTACAGAAATAGGTTCTATGGCTAGAGATTATATTTCTATGTAATCAGTAATTTCGTCTTCACTTTAGTTGATGTATATGTTGACTTCCTTTACTTCATTGATGAGCTTAAGCTTTTGATGATGATTCCTGGAGCATAACTTTATGTAGACGTCGTCTTAATGACTTCAAAATCTAGCAAGGGTTAAGAAGATACGTTGAGTTCGAGCGTACTCAGCAAATTCACTAGAAAAGGAGTGGTTGATGCACTACATCTATAGCCACGGACCATAGGTCGTAGGCTATGCAGGTTTTCGAAAACATTTCTTCAAAGGTTTCGTTTATTCTGAAAAGCTATGTCCATCAGCCTTCACAGGTTTACTAGAACTTTCATGGAGTTCCTTTCCTACCGCGTTCGTAGCTCCTTCCCGGAACAGGGAGTAACAAGTTACAGTTCTTACACTCTGGAGAGGTGCGTTACTTTTCCCATGAGATATCTTAGCTTTGTTGCACATCCGAGTTGCATGATCGTTTATACTTCCTTAGTGTGAGGCCCAGACTAAGATCCAAGCCAATCACTGTCCTCTCCGCGGCCCCACATGTCTGCATGATCCTTCGGGGCCGTCTCACCTTCGTTAAGCCCCCTTTCGGGCAGGCTAAAACCCTGATGAGTTCCCTAAGACTCTATGAGCTGGTGATGCCCCTGGAAAGTACCATATAGGTCCGGGTGTACCTCCGGCAGCCACTCATAGATAATCTGGACACCAAAATCGTGGGGCCTAAGGCTGCCCACCCATATGTTGGATTCGCACAAGGAATCACAACGTCACATTAAGGTTGTCTTGCCTACATGCGGAAGGAAAAGGATACAGCTGACTTCTTCGTCCCATTCCAAATCTCATGGTTAACGCGTGATATACGGCGCAAGAATCACTTGCGACATTGGTTGTTAATTCCTAGATAATATGTTCCTTTAACACCGGAACTTTCATATTAGGTTATTACCGCATGGTAAATAACCTATAATCATATTATTATGAAAATAGTGTTTTCTGACCTTTTTAAAATGCAGGTGATGACAACACTGTATTTGTAAAATACTTTACATAAAATAATCAAAGGACATGAGCAAGTGTGAACTTTCCTTTTGTGATTACAAGATTATGCACTCACGGTCTTCGAGACAATATAAGATCCAATATCTGAAATCAGCATTATTGGTCTGGTAAGGACTAATGTTTAAAGAAGCAGGATGCTATTATGCATAAGTAATGTAATGCAATTTGGTAAACTCGAATCCCCGGAATAACATTGTTCTAGTGTTCGGATACTAGAATTGGTTTCTTTAGAATGTGTTGTTCTTTTAGATAAGTTTCACACTTGTGCTTCTTATTAAGGCTTGTGTGTGTGAAACAACATGTAATGATAATACCATACAATAATAATATACACAAATGTGAAATGCTACTCAAATACTACTTATATAGGAATTGTTTTATCTTCAAATTTTATTTTACAATTAATGGCTTTTATAAGGAACTTAAGTGTTAACAATCCTAAATATACAAGTAAAGTATAAAGTAATGTGATTATGATTAATTTTCACCTGGTGACTATGATAAAAGTCCTTGAATTTAGTTGTTAAGAGTTAGACATATTATTACAAAATTTGTTGTTTGAAGTGGCAAAAAGGATAACCTTCGAAGAAAAGGTTTCTTTTCTAAGGTTTAAAAAATCTTTATAATTTATAGAATGTGGTCAATGTCTTTTGATTTTTGATGACCCACAAGTATAGGGGGTGTATTGTAGTACTTTCTACAAATAGGAGTGTTGATCCCAACGAGGATCAGAAGGTGATGAACAGTGGTATGGAGCAGGAAATCCCTGTGAATACTTAGCAAACAGATCTTTAGTGGTTTTCTGACAAGGCAACAAAACAAGGAGCAAGTAACAAAGGTAACAAACAAACGGAGCAAGTGGCCCAATCCTTTCTTAGCAAAGGACAAGACGGTGGAAATACTTATAAGGAGCAAACATTCTCGAGGACACATGGGAATTCTGTCAAGTGCTTTCGCTTCAAATAGCTGAGTACTCTTCTCTGGTGTTGTAAGTGTTGTGTGGGTGAACCTGTGATAACATACCGCCCTTCCTAGGACTAATACATACTTATGATTAAACCCCCTATAAACATCCGTAACTATAGGAAAGTAATTAAGATATAAATCTAACCACATCCTTAAACTCTGAGATCCTACGCTCCCTTGTGCAAAGGTGTCCTAACGGGGGTTCAGGTTTCTATCACTCCGGCAACCCCGCAATTAGTAGCCAAATACACAATGCATTCCCCTAGGCCCATAAATGGTGAATTTTCATGTAGTCGATGTTCACATGACACCACTAGAAGAATAGCACCACAACTTAAATACTAAACCATTGAATAATAACTCATCACAGATTCACTACTAACAACATGACTTCTCCCATGTCCTCAAGAACTAAACGAACTACTCACAAGACATCATATCGATCAAGATCAAATATGATATGATAATGGATAACAATCTAAACATAAATAGTAATCCAATGGTTCCACTCACAAGCATCCACTACAATATTAATTAACACCAGGAAAGTTTCCCCTCAGAACTAAAGCAATATCCAACACAATTGTTACAGCGGGACGTAGTGGTGATGATGGTGCTGGTGGAGATGATGGTGTGGATGATGATGATGATCCCGATGAAGCCTAGATTGATGACGGTGTTTATGGCGATGTTCTCCCCTCTCCGGGAAGGATTCCCCCAGCAGAAATCTGTCTGCCGGAGAGATCTTTTTCTCCTGGTGTTTTCCGCCCCTCCCCTCCCAGAGGCGGCAGAAATCTATATGTGGTCTCTCCCCGAGGCTTAGGGTTCTGTAGGTAAGATATAGGCGAAGGGGCGGAGTCGGAGGTCGGGCAGGTGGGCCACACTTGCCCTAGGCGCGGGGCCAGGTGGGCCCGTGCCTAGGGGGTGTGGCCCCCCCGAGGTCCTTCTTCGTCCCTCCTTCTTGCTTCCTTCGTCCTCTGGTAAAATAATATGTTTCCATATTTTTCTGGTATTTTTCTTATCTTCGCGAAATTGCACCGAAACGCCTTTTTTCCATCAGAATCCAGACTCCGGCAGTCCATCCTCCAAGAATCATCCAACATGTGTAAACAGATTAAAAGCCATAAGTAATACATCATAATAAGACAAATAGCAATTATGATATAGAAGGGTGATGCAAATTGGGCGTATCAACTCCCCCAAGCTTGGACTTCGCTTGTCCCCAAGCAAAAACTGAGCTCAGTAAACATGTCCACAGGTTTATGGAGTGAAGTGTCGATAAAAGAATACGAATGAGAAGCATCACACTTACCATTTCACAACTCATAGAAGAAAGCAACTCACCATTATATAACTTAGTTTTCAACCAAGTACATCAGTCACAATAGAGATGCATAAAGATAAATCATAATTGGAATTGGCAAACTTGTTCTTGGTCACAGAACAACTGGCAAACATTTTCACAAAAGCTTTTTGTAGAAGTTTAAAAAACAGGAGCACTCTTTGCTCAAAAAGGTTTTTCCCAAGTGAAGGCTTTCAAAGTAATACTCAATAGATAATAGTTTTGTGCAAACAAGGAATATAAAGAACATGTTTGAATAAATCACCATATGAATGCTTGAAACACAACAACTCAATTGCTTGCTGGAGATAGAGAGAAAGTAGGTTTAATGACTCAACTTGGAAGTGGGAGAAAGGTCCCTTTATAGAGGGAAGCAAGGATTACAAGTCATAAAGAGCTTCCAAAAGATTACGGTACTTACTAGCTTTGAGCCCTCATTGCCCCTATCATAGGCATCTTCAGATGATTAAGGTTAAAGTGAACAAGGATGGAGTATATGCTTGACAAAATATAAGTTGGCAATCTCATGTCCCTTGAATATGAGGGCCACTCCTCATGCTACTTAACTTTGGTCACAGGTAAGTTCTTGTCATTGTAAGTATTTGCATATCATTGAGAACCGCCAATGGGGTACCCCTTGCATATGGTACAGGAGCTTTCCCATAACCAAAATGACAAGGCAAGCAGACAATGAGCATCTCAGCTATCTTTTTATTTACTATGTGCATAGCTTTTTATTGAGGATGCTTCATAGATAGATCACTATGGTAATGCTGCAAGTTTCCACCATGATTAAGCATGGCTTAGGCTAGCGGCCCAGGCGTTTCTCTAACACAGAATACAGACTCCATAGACTTACAAGTTCCCTCTTTATTTCACACCGTTGACATCCATAGACAAAAGAGCATGGTATCAACTGTGTACAGAGTACAAGTGCAATGTTGAAAACGTTCCCCGTGACAGCACGGTTCTGCTAATTCCAACGTATAGATGCAAGCATATACAACTTCGATGTTCATAATGGTTCAAGTCTATTAGGGGCAAGTAAATAAGGTGTGCCATCAAGTTCATGAGAGCTTTACTAACTAGTTTTCACATAACAAAATACTTTTTAATTCAAAAGATAGATGAAGCTTGAGAATTTGCTTGGAATAGCAAAAGCTATTAGGTAGATATGGTGGACACAAGTGGCAAAAGTTTTGGTTCAAAGGGATTTGGAAACATGAGAAGCATTCCTTCTCAAAACAGGTTTTTGGCTAGCAAGGCTGGGTAGCAAGAAAGAGAGTTGAAAGAAACAAGAAAACATACAAGTAATAAAGCCAACCATGCAATCTTCCTTTAAGACACAAAAGATCTTAAATAAATAATACTAAGGTTATGAGCCAACAAGAAAGAAAACAAATGATACAAAATACCTGTAAGCTTTTTTCTTTCTCTTTTTCTTTCAAACCTCAAAAAATGTTGCTACTGACCAGAACTCGGTTTGCCAAAACCAATTTAGATCCACTTGATGCTCCCATAGTGGTGCCAATACTGATCAACAAGATTCATCATATAATAGAGATTGCAAACTAAAATAAGAAGTGAAAAAAGTAAAAGATGAAACTTCTCATTAATATTCAATAAAGGCACTCACACCAAGGGATACAAAGATAATCAACTAAAGGAGAGATACTTCACATGCAAACCAAACTATAAGATAACATCTCTACCACGGATATGAATCCACTAAAAAGGTAAAAGATAAAAGATAATGGTGGTGATACCGCGGCACTCCCCCAAGCTTGGAACAAGCCAAGGGGATGCCAAACCTGATGAAGAATTACTCGTTTGATGGTGGTGGTGTTCTCTTGTCATCATAGGACTTCCAAGGAAATGGTTCCCCATCAAGAAAGGATGTCCTTGTCTGTGCAATCCTGAAACTAGCGGTAGAGCTTATGCGATCGAATCTAGCCTCATACTCACAGTTTTGATTATGTATGTCATAGAGTTGTGCTTGCAATTGATTGGTTGTCTGATGGAGTGAGAAGATATCTTCTCGGAGCTCTGCAACTTATCCTGCATGCTTGGTGATGAGTTCTGAACTTATATTGTGAATAACATCCACTTCGCGTTCTGCCATCTTCTTGTACCCGAAAACTTCCTGCTCCAATGCTTCCATCCTATCTTCCATACTTCCTTCTCCCTTAGGGCCTTGAACTTCTTTCATCTGTACATTCCCCTCTTTGAGGATCAACTCTTTGGGATGAATCCTCAACTCATACATGTACAGGTTGAGGACGTCTGCAAAGGGGTCCTCCGTGGGTGATCCAGAGGAAGACATCGAGGCTCCAAATCTGAGAATTTTCCTGATAGAAACAGATTGAAACGAAAACACAATGCAAGAACCTCGTGGAACCCGGGGGATTATATTACGAAGTTTCAATGCATAAGGAAGGTTTTGACACAGAAACGAGGCAGAGACGGAGTTCGGGGGGGGGGGAGACACCCCCCTCAGGTGCGGCTAGGCTGGGCCCGCGCCTAGGGTGGGTTTGTCCACCCCGGCATCCGTTTCCTCTTTAGTTTCGTCTCGTAACTTCCCTTATGTATTAAAAACATCAAAAATATAAAAATATTAGAGTTTCACGAACCTTCTGTTTTCACCACTTTTACCTAGTCAAAGACGAACTCTGCAGACTCTGGTGTTTGGCTTCTGATAAATTCTTCTAGGGTCGCCATTCGAATAACATCCACATCTTCATTATAAGAATCTCTAGGAATAGAGTGTTTTAGTCTTTGCCCATTAACCACTTGTGTTGTGTCATCCTTCAGAGAAGACATTTTTATGGTACCTGAGCAGTATACTTCCTTGATAATAAAAGATCCTTCCCATTTTGAGAGTAGTTTTCCTGCAAAAAATCTGAGACGAGACCTATAGAAAAGAATTTTCTCACCAACATGGAATTCCCTTTTGAGAATTCTCCTATCACGCCATCTTTTTACTTTTTCCTTAAAGACCCTAGCATTTTCATAAGCTTCACCTCTCCACTCATCTAGATTACTTAAGTCTAGCAGTCTTTTCTCACCAGCAAGTCTAAAATCTCTATTCAACTCTTTCACTGCCCAATAAGCTTTATGTTCTAATTCTAAAGGCAAGTGACAAGCTTTCCCATAGACTATTTTGTAAGGATACATCCCCATAGGATTTTTATAAGCAGTTCTATAATCCCACAAAGCGTCATTCAACTTTTTAGCCCAATTTTTCTAGATCTATTGACAGTCTTCTGCAAGATAGACTTAATTTCCCTATTGGAAAATTCTACTTGCCCACTAGTTTGGGGTGATAAGCTGAAGCGATTCTGTGGTTTACATCATACTTAGCGAGAGTTTTTCTAAAACCCCCATGAATAAAATGGGAGCCTCCATCAGTCATGAGATATCTAGGTACACCAAACCTAGGAAAAATGACATCTTTAAGCATTTTCAAAGAGGTCTTACCATCAGCACTGTTTGTAGGTATGGCTTCCACCCACTTTGTAACATAGTCAACATCAACAAGAATATGAGTATACCCCTTTGAAGGAGGAAAATGCCCCATAAAGTCAAATCTCCAACAATCAAAAGGTTCAATAACAAGAGAATAATTCATAGGCATTTCATTGCGTCTAGAGATGTTACCTACTCGTTGGCATTGATCACATGATAAGACAAACTTCCTTGTATCTTTAAAAAGGGTAGGCCAATAAAATCTAGATTGTAAAACCTTTTGTGCAGTCCTATACCCAGCATGATGTCCTCCATAAGCACTGCCATGACATTTTCTCAATATCTCTTGTTGTTCAAATTCTGGAACACATCTTCGCATAATACCGTCTACTCCTTTATATAAGTGTGGGTCATCCCAAAAGTAATGCCTTAGATCATAAAAGAATTTCCTTCTTTGCTGAGCTATAAAGGTTGGAGGCAAATACTTGGAAACAATAAAGTTAGCATAATCAGCATACCAGGGACTCTCATGTGGGCTTACCCTTATTGCAGCTAACTGCTCATTTGGAAAAGTATCATTAACAGGCAAAGGGTCAAAAGAAATGTTTTCCAAACGAGATAAATTATCAGCAACAGGATTATCAACACCTTTCCTATCCACAATATGCAGATCAAACTCTTGCAAAAGCAACACCCACCTTATAAGCCTAGGCTTAACGTCCTTATTTGTCATAAGGTACTTAATAGATGCATGATCAGTATGAATAGTAACCTTAGAATCAACAATATAAGGTCTAAACTTATCACAGGCGAAGATTACAGCTAAGAACTTCTTTTCAGTAGTAGCATAATTCTTTTGAGCAGCATCCAGAGTCTTGCTAGCATAATGAATGACATTTAACTTCTTGTCAACACGTTGTCCAAGGACAGCACCCACGGCAAAGTCACTAGCATCACACATAATTTCAAAAGGTAAATTCCAATAAGGCGGTTGGGCAATAGGAGCAGTTGTCAAAGCTTTCTTCAAATTTTCAAAAGCTTCCTTACAATCATCATCAAAAACAAAAGGTACATATTTTTGAAGAAGATTAGTAAGGTTCTTTGAAATCTTGGAGAAATCTTTAATAAACCTCCTATAGAAACTAGCATGACCAAGGATACTACGAATACCTTTGATATCTCTAGGACAAGGCATCTTCTCAATTGCTTCAATTTTGGCTCTATCAACTTCAATGCCTCTTTCACAGATCTTGTGTCTAAGAACAATTCCTTCATTAACCATGAAATGGTATTTCTCCCAATTAAGAACAAGGTTGGTTTCTTCACATCTCTGCAAAACTTTATCAAGGTTGTGCAAACAGTTATCAAAAGAAGTTCCATAGAGGGAAAAATCGTCCATGAAAACCTCCACAATTTCTTCACAAAAACCATGAAAGATAGCAGACATACATCTCTGAAAGGTAGTAGGATCATTGCATAAACCAAAAGGCATACGCCTATAAGCATAAGTACCATCAGGACAAGTGAAAGTAGTTTTCTCTTGGTCATGTGCTTTCACAACAATTTGAGAAAAACTAGAATAACCATCAAGAAAGAAAAAGTGAGTCTTTTTGGACAACCTCTCAAGCATTTGATCAATAAAGGGCAAAGGTGAAGGAAATATGCCCTAGAGGCAATCATAGAGAAGATTATATTTCGTATGTATCCATGAGTTATTGTAATGTTCCTTGAATATCCATATCAGGCAACTAGTATTGATTGGCAATTATGTGAATTGTTTGTGAAACTCTATACTTGTATGGTTATTTAATAGTTGTCCCTAGTCGGAGTTCATGTGAGGACACATGTGAATATTAGACTAGCACATCGATTGGTTGACGACTATGTTTTGCAAGTCATAGACATGGAGATGTTAAACCAATGATGTGGACACATGTTATGAACATGGGGTTGGACTGACCCAACTTGAGACTGGCAATTAGTTGCAGCTCTCTCTACACATCGTGTATGTTTTGTCCTTAGACCTGAGATTGTCGCATGTACTTGAGATGTGGATCGACCTACTTTGGGGCTATCAGACGCTACTCCGTAACTGGGTAGTTATAAAGGTAGCTTTCGGGTTTGTCACAAGCATCTTTGCAAGGCATGGTCAATCAAGATGGGATTTGCCCCTCTCTACTTGAGAGAGATATCTCTGGGCCCCTCGAGTGATTGGATCCAGAAATGCATGGTCGTGCTACATATGGTTAAGAGTTAGCCTAGTAAAGGGATTCCGAATCACAGTATCAAGAAAGGGAGGTCAGCTTGGATCTATACCAAATATCGTGAGAAAAAGGGAAAGACATGTACTAAACCTTGTGATGGTTCGTCCGATATGATCTTTGTATACGTTTAGGAGTTGACACGTCTTGCTAGAGGCCGCTACCAACTATTGACAGAATAAGTGTATTCGTGTAATGTCTATACGTATATGAACCTATAGGGTCACACACTTAAGGGGCTGGAAGCCTAATGAGGATTGGATCCGAATGGGACCAGACTTAGGCTACTAATGGGCAGCTAATTTAGAAGCCCACTAGGGACGCCTATATAAAAGAGGGTGGAGCGAGCTGACCAGGGTTAGACCATTCCACCCAGCCGCCACTCCTCACGCATGTGTTGCACGCGTGGACCTAGCAGTCCGGCGTCTGATGCTTCCACCCTGTACGTGTGGATACCTCGAAGGCGCTGCATCTGTAGTGCTTGGACGAGCCATGCAAGGGGAGCTGCTCATGGGACGAGAACGAGGAGGAGACATAGATCATCTGCACTGCCTCGACGTGCTTCATACATCAAGTTCCGCAACTGCGCGTCTAGTGGTAATCCCGGATCTATGACAACAGTATTCCTGGTTTACGCGGTATAAAATTTTGATTTGCGCTAGTGTAGCCTACCCGTATCCCTTCAGTGGTATCAGAGCCGATGCTGTTCAGTTATAGGTTCGGGATGGTTGCATGTGGCATCCCGCAAAACCACTACTAGAAAATCGCGTTGTTTTTGTGCATTGCATCATCATGACATCATCATGCATATTATTTTTACTTGAAACTATGTTGCGAAAAACTATTGTTTTCTGAAACTAATCTCCTTCTACTTCAAATTAAACCCCCGGATGTTTCCGGATATTTTGTTTGTCTAAAACTAATTACAAAAGTTGTTTTAAATTAAATAAAAAAAACCTATATTATTTTTAGGGGGCAGTCGAACGGGCCGATCCGACCCAGTCGACCACCCCCAGTACAAAATCGGTCCACCTAAACTATATCTAATCCTAAAACTACCCAACCAGCCACATCACCCCCTCCTATCGCGAGACGCCACCTCCCCCTCTCCCTTCCCTCCAGCCAACCACCAGCTGCCACGTCACCCCAGCCACCTCTCTCACCCCACCAACCCCGCCAGCCTGTCCCCACTTCCCTCCACCACCTGGACCCACTCCCCCTCCCCACCACACACGCCACACACACCTAGACCCACACCCCCACCAACTCCGGGCCTGGCCCCACCCCAAGGCCCACCTGCCGCTCCCCTGGTTCCTCCCCACCGCACCCCGACCCCGCGTCCCCTCCCTCTTCTCCCTCGCAGCGTCGCCGGCTCCAGGCCCTCCCATCGTCTCACAGACGCCGCTGGCGAGCCGCCCGGCCAAGACCCTCCGCCTCCTCGTCTCCACCACCCCACACGCCGGCGTCTCCTCCGTAGCTCCGCCGGCCTCCTTCCTCTCCAGCGCGCCCCACCGCTCCGCCCCTCCCGGCTCCGCCCTGCACCGCCGGCGCCCCTCTGCAGCCGCCCGTCAAGCTCCCCACGACCCGAGCGCGCTCCCTCCCCTCTGCCTCTCCGGCGAGCGCCCACATCCTCCAGGCCACCGCCGCCGCGTCCTCCGCCTCCCGCCCCGCTCAAGCTCACCGACCCCGCCGCCGTTCCTCTCGAGCCGAGCTCGACCGCCGCCGGCGTCCCCTCCGCATCCCGTCGAGCCCCACGCCGCCTCTGCCCCTCCATGCGTTGTTGTCGCCCCTCCTCGTCCGCCCCCGCCCTCTCCTCTCCGGACTCCACGCCTCCCTCCTGCCGGAGCTCCTCTCCCCGGCCCGGCAGCGGCCACGCCTCCTCGGCCTCACCCCGCCGCTCCCCTGGTGCTCCGCCCTCACGACGCCTCCCCAGCGAGCACGCGCCGCCGCCTGCAAGCTCCTCTGCCAGCGTCCACGGGCCCCTCCTCCTCGATCTGCGCATCCCGCGGCCTCCCCGACGCCCACCAGGGTTGACTCCACCCCCCCTGCCGTGCCAGTGTTGCCCTGTCGTGGCTGTCCTCGTGTGTAATGTGCAGGAGTCCCTTTGATGGTCTTGTGTTTTGATGTTGGCCATGATCTTCAGATGGGTATAGTGTTTCGGTGGTGATGCCTCTGTTAAGACCGAGACCAAGAGCTGTGTCCCTAGTTCCTCCTGGACAAGGACAAGATCTTCGTCGCGACACCCCGAGTTCTCCCACCCGAAATATTATGGTTGTACTCCGAGAACTCCATCACGGAGCATCAAGTACTTCTACATGGACATCAAGACCTCGGATCCGAAGACGCCGTGACCCGGACGCCAAGATCTCCGCGTGGGACGACAAACCGACGACATGAACCGACGACCCCGGATGCAACAAGACCTTCTTCCCGGAGGCGACGTCGAGAACCCGAACGCCAAGATCGCCGACGCGAATACGCCAAGTTCTCCACCTTGAACGCCATGACCGTCTACGTGGACCCGAAGACCACGAATGCGACAAGATCGACACCAACCAGAGCGGGTCCGATGCGCCCCTGACGCCGAACCAAGTCCTGCTCCCGGATGTGACAAGACCTACCTCCGTTATCCGAGACCGAGCCCGTCGAACCCTGAACCCTGAGACCGAACCCCGAATCCCTCGGAGCCCAAGTTCGCCGAACCCTAATGTGTGAACCTTTTCCCGAGCCCCTATTTTATAAATGCTATATATAAACTTGTTGCATTCAACCATACATGTTTGGCATACATATTTACGTGGTTTGGGGGCCTTATGCCGATTCACATTATAATTAAATATGGGGCCCATATGCGGGCAAATCTAGTCTCATATTGGCCTCATTTAAATTTGTGTAGCGAACCGGTAACTTATTTTGCCATGTTAAGACAACATTTAAATTGCGGGGTATCTAAACAACTAGAACCATATATTTAATTGTCGGGACCCCGGTTCCGCTTAATCTTGCCTAATTGCATCACACCTTTGCCATGTCATACACCATACATGCATCATGCCCGATCTTTTGCCATAGTATTAAATATTGCATCTGGTGTTTATTCTAGTGTTTTGCTTCTTCGCGGATAAGGCCGTTGAGTTGATGTGAGCTTCGCCCCGATCTTCGGTTGAACCCTCGGCAATGTTTTCAGGCGAGCATCTCCCCCTTTCTACCTATCTTACTTTTATAGTCTTTGTTTCCTCCTGTTGATCTATTGCTATCTGTGTTGCGATGCTCTAGCTTTCGTACCCGTGATATCCCTTGCAGCCTTATAATGCCTTGGACACCTCCTATTACCTATTGTTTGGTAGATAGTCGGACCTGCGCGTCGTAGTCGCTTGCTCAAGTGCTGTTGCGTGTCGTCAAGTTCCACAGTTGTTGGAGTATTGCCACGTGTTTATTGTTGGAGTTGATCATAATTTTAATTACTGTTTAACAACTAAAATTGAAGTAGGTAAGCAGAGGCACAGGTGGGCAATAGATGTTATTTGGTTGTTAACCGTCCACTTGTGTCCCGTAGGACCCCGAGTACTTGATACCTGTTCCTTGAATTTTCGCGCTATCCACATCCGGGAGGATTATGGGACCCCCCTGAGCCAGAGCTTGATTCATTCTTATTTCTTGGGGCCACAAACTAGTTTGAGGTTTTATTTACTATCCTGTACCTATGCCATGCTTTACTTCTTTATTTACGATTGTGCGAGGAGCACCTGTACTGTTTAGGTAAGCGGAGTGTTTTCGCGGTATCGACAAGCCCAGTTTTGGGTTCCCAGTCGTTTACAGCCATTGTCGCAAACCTTGAGTCCGTCTCGGAGTCACTAACCGCTATGGTGTACTCAATGGGTGGCCCCTGAAATATTCTGAATCTGTGATTGCTTTGCCGTGAAAGCCTCGTTGGGTTTTGATTTGGTTTTTCCGAGGTTGATCGAGTGTGTTGCTATTTGTGCACCTCGCAGGGTAAAACTTTCTGAAAGCCGTGTCCGCGGTTATGGACGACTTGGAGCACAGTATCTCGATCATAGACAACTATAACTAAAGTAGTGCTATAAATTTGACTTTATAATGACTAGTAATCAGCTTCACTATAATGGAATGGCTAAATAAAACTGCCAACAAATGCTTGTTCGGGTTGTCGCTTGCGACCCTTGTATCTGACTAGTAAGTATTGCAACTACAACGGAATGGCTAAATAAAAGTACCAACAACTGCTGGGTTTTTGGGTTATCTCATGCTAATTGTATCTGACTAGTAAGTGTCGCAACTACAACGGAATGGTTAACTAAAACGGCCCACTGCTTATTTTATCAGGATGATTACCTATACCTGACTAGTAATTGCTGCAACGATAACTGAATAAATAAAACTGCCAACTGTGTGAGTTCCTCGGTTGACTTCCTCGATTGGTCTCGAGGGGGAAACATCAGGATGGGTTTGTTTGATGGTAGTATCAGGTTGGTTCCGAATAGCTCTTTCTTAACCCTCTCTGATAGCCGTCAGGTGTATCGAGTCTCTATAGGTTGATTAGTGCATGCTGCGCTGCCGCTTCAGTCCACCATACCTATGTAGGCGAGGACCGCCGAATTCTAGCCTCGCCGTGTACTGGCCTCAGTACTGACCGCTCTCTCTTTTTCCCTTGCCCTTTGTTGGCACCCCTTTTGTTTAAGCAGGTTTTGAGATCGACGTCGTTAGCAGGGTTACCCTTCCGGCTTGGCCTGGGCAGGGTTATGGACGCCATTGGTTATTCTTCAGGGTTCTTAGCCCCATTTGCATCTTGTCCGTAGTCGGACGCTCTATCATTTTCAAGGTGATTTGGATCTTTGTAAATTATATCTGTATTCTTGACTCCTGGAGTCGTGTTGTATATATATATCTGTTCTGTGGGTCCCATCGAGGACTGTTGTGTAATGTTATTACTTCGTTTTCCACCCGCACGAAAGTGCCTGGTGGGCACCTTTGAATCGTTTCTATGCGGGTTTGGCGGGTTTTTTCTAAACTTGCATAGGGTCGATTCTGAGGGTGTTACATTGCATATGGTGATATGAAGATTGATATGAATGATGTGATCGTTTGTATTGCGGTGGTTCAGGATTGATCTATGATCTTGCTTTCCGCGATCGTGATTCTGAGGTTGTCGAACGACTTACCCCTACCGGTCGGCTTCCGCCATCGGGGTAGACAGTGACACATAAATCCTGTTGAATCACGTGAAGATCAATATAATTGATCAAATCGGAACCTAGATCTAAAATTGATGTACCGTGATCAAAGGAGTTTGATCAGATCGGAACAACAGACGTTTATGGTAAATTTGATTTGCCGATCAAAATTTGATACCTCAAGGGGCACTGCCCCTTCGAAACCCGCATGGGGAGACCCCCTAGACCCACCTTAATCGTAGCCCCTTTTGTATCTCGTTAAGGTAGCTTGGTGCTGCGATGTCACATGATCCGGGAGAATGCGATTCTATGCATAACTTGTTTTTGCAGGATGTATGTGATCAGTATGGCCCATATATGTATGTGATGCATGTATGAAATTTATCATGACCTGCGTATCGTGAGTAGGGCAACACGGCTGGAGCCATGTGTGTTGTCAATTATTGTAATGGCCTGCGTGCCAACTTGTGATGATCCCAATTCTATGTAATTTTGATTACTAGCTGTTAGGGGTAATAGCTTGTATTAGTTCTTGGAGGACTCATCACTTGGAGGATGGCTCGCATGGAACATGAAGATAGAGATCATCATGGTGGACAGGTTCTATGGCGATAGAGATCACCATGAGAAAATGGGCCATACTGTGTCACATCTATGTGAATGCTATTCTTATGCGTTTTACTCTATGCATGCTTAGATGATAGAAGTAGAACGATCCCTCACAAAGTTTAAGTTAAACCATGCCCTCCCAACCAAACCTTGCACCATCCTATGCCCTGTACAATCGTTGGTGCGCCTATGAAATTAGGGTGTTGCGGTTTTCCTTGGCTGGATGGGTATGTATCGATACCTACACGCATAAGGGTTGGTGATCTTGACAAGGTCATCTTAACAGTTAAGGACCTTGGGGCATAAAGTTTGGGCGCCTAGTTTTGACATAGAGATGTCACCCAACAACAAGAGTCATACGTGATATGATTAGCAAGTGTTGCTTACCGATTTACCTTGTGTTCTAGCAGTGATGCTAAAGCTCACTAGTCAACTTGTTAATTGTGGATCTTGAATCACTAAGTATCAATAGAGGGATATTGATTTAAGTGGGAGTATATGCTATTAAATTGTTTTATTCTATCATGGTTACATGGCTTAGTATTTTGCATGTTTTCTGGTGTAGATCAATGGCACCGAACACTACATCACCTTTTTCTTTGTGTTCGATTCTTGACAAATATAAAATTAATGGAACAAACTATACAGACTAGGTCTGTAACCTAAGAATTGTTCTCAGGTCTGATAAAAAGGAAACGGTTCTGGATACCCCAATCCCCGATGAACCTGCTGATAATGCATATGCTGCCCTAAAGAACGCCTACAAGAGAACATGTGATGATTCTCTTGAGGTTAGCTATCTTATGCTTGCATGCATGGAACCTGAACTTCAAAAGAAGTTTGAGGATCAGGATGCGTACGATATGATCATCGTTCTTAAGGACATGTTCCAAGACCAGGCAAGGACTGAGAGGTACAATGTTTCCAAGTCCTTTGTCGAATGCAAGCTAGCAGAGGGAGCAGCTGTAGGCCCCCATGTGATCAAAATGGTTGGTTACAGTCAGACTTTGGAAAAGCTTGGTTTTCCACTAGGCCAAGAGTTGGCTACTAACTTCATTTTGGCGTCTCTTCCATCCAGCTATGGGAAGTTCATTTTGAACTACCATATGCATGGGGTGGAGAAGGGCCTTAATGAATTATGCGGGATGCTAAAAACAGCAGAAAGTGACATGAAGAAGTGTGCAGGGCATAGCCATGTGATGGCTGTGCAGAACAAGCCTAGCTTTAAGAAAAAGGTTACTTCTTGGAAGAAGAATGGAAGGCTAAGGATACGATCCCTAAGCATGCACCCAAGCAAAAGGATGGACCTATAGAAGACACTGTGTGCTTCTTTTGTCATGAACATGGCCACTGGAAGAGAAAGTGCAGCAAGTACCAGGCTTCTTTGAAGAAGAGTGGAAGTAAGAGTACTTCCCACTTAGGTACGCTTGTGGTAAATGTTGTGGACATTCTTCTCGTTGATTCCTATGTTAACTCTTGGGTATTTGATACCGGATCGGTTGCTCATATTTACAATTCGATGTAGGGGCTAATAAGGACTAGACAAGTGCAGAAAGGCGAAGTGGATTTTCGCGTAAAAAATAAAGCAAGAGTTGCTGCATTGTTCGTCAGCGTCATGCAACTTCACCTTCCGTCAGGATTTATTATGGAGTTGAATAATTGTTATTACATTCCAAGTATGGGTCGAAACATTTTATCACCTTCATGTTTGATGAGGGATGGATATTCATTTGCGAGTATGAACAATGGTTGTGTAATGTCTAAGATATGTTTATGGATGATGCTCCCATTGTGAATGGGTTATTTATTTTAAATCTTAATGATGCATCTGTTTACAATGTTAGTGCTAAAAGGCTTCGGCCTAATGATTTGAGTCCTAACTATTTATGGCATTATCGTTTGGGGCATATAGTGAAAAGCGCATGAATAAGCTCCATGGTGATGGTCTTCTAACTTCGTTTGATTTTGAATCATACGAGACATGTCAGGCTTGTTTACTTGGAAAGATGACCAAATCGCCTTTTTCGGGTTTACCCGAGAGAGCGACAGACTTGTTGGAACTCATACATACTGATGTGTGTTAACCAATGAGCACGACAGCCAGAGGATGATATCACTACTTCATTACTTTCACTGATGATTTCAGTAGATATGGTTATGTCTACTTGATGAGGCATAAGTCTGAAACTTTTGAAAAGTTCAAGGAGTTTGAGAGTGAGGTAGAGAATCAACGTGGCAAGAAAATAAAGGCCTTGCGATCTGATCGTGGAGGAGAATATTTGAGTCACGAATTTAGCAGTCATCTTAATAGTTGCGGAGTTGTTCCACAGCTCACGCTGCCTGGAACGCCTCAAAGAAACGGGGTCTCCTAACGGTGCAATCAAAATTTGTTGGACATGGTTCGATCGATGATGAGCCAGTCGGATTTACCATTATCATTTTGGGGTTATACTCTAGAAACGGCAGCTTTCACACTTAACAGGGTACCATATAAATCCATAGTTAAGACACCATATGAGATGTGGACTGGAAAGAATCCCAGTTTGTCTTTTCTAAAGATTTGGGGTTGTGATGCATTTGTCAAGCGACTTCAGTCGGACAAGCTAACACCCAAATCGGATAAGTGCATTTTCGTGGGATATCCGAGGGAAACCTTAGGGTATTACTTCTAGAACCGAGAAGAGGGCAAAGTGTTTGTCGCTCGCAGCAGTGTTTTCCTAGAGAAAGAGTTTCTCACAAAGGGAACGAGTGGAAGGTCGGTGCGACTTGAAGAAGTTCAAGATGAGCCAGTTGGGGATGCTTCTACGAGTAATGCTATTGTAGCAGAACAAGTTGAGGAACCCGTGGCAATAGAAGCACCACAACCACGAAGGTCGGCGAAGCTCCGCAAGATGCGGGAATTATTATTGTTAGACAATGATGAGCCTCCGACCTATGCAGAAGCGATGGTGGACCCAGACTCTGAGAAATGGCTGATCGCTATGAGGTCCGAGATAGAGTCCATGGGAGACAATCAAGTTTGGAACTTGGTTGACCTGCCTGATGGTTTTAAAGCCATCGAGTGCAAATGGATCTATAAGAAGAAGATTGATATGGATGGAAATGTTCACATCCATAAAGATCAACTTGTTGCAAAAGGTTTTCAACAAGTTCAAGGAGTTGACTACGACGAGACTTTCTCGCCCATAGCGATGCTTAAATCTATA
The DNA here is from genome assembly GCA_030063025.1 of Avena longiglumis. NCBI lineage: Eukaryota > Viridiplantae > Streptophyta > Magnoliopsida > Poales > Poaceae > Avena > Avena longiglumis. Next base: position 439,972,767 of record CP125973.1, on the reverse strand, counting down.
CGGATCATTCTAGCCATTGCTGCACATTTCGACTATGAAATATGGCAGATGGATGTCAAGACGGCTTTCCTAAATGGAATCCTAACCGAGGACGTGTATATGATGCAGCCCAAAGGTTTTGTCAATCCAAACAATGCTGGAAACGTATGCAAACTTCTAAAGTCCATTTATGGGCTGAAGCAAGCATCTCGGAGTTGGAACATTCGATTTGATGAAGTTGTAAAGGAGTTTGGCTTCATCAAAAACGAACAAGAACCTTGTGTTTACAAGAAGGAAAGTGGGAGAGCGCTGGTATTTCTAATCTTACATGTAGATCACATATTACTGATTGTAAATGACATTCCTATGCTCGAGTATGTTAAGACCTCGTTAAAAAATAGTTTTTCGATGAAGGACTTAGGAGAAGCGGCATATATTCTGGGAATCAAGATCTATAGAGATAGATCAAGGAGGCTAATTGGATTAAGCCAAAGTACATACATTTACAAAGTGTTGAAAAGGTTCAGCATGGAAGAGGCTAAGAAGGGGTTCTTGCCCATGTCTCACGGCATTAAACTCAGCAAGACTCAGTGTCCTTCGACTACTGATGAGCATGAGCGCATGAGTAGGGTTCCATATGCTTCGGCTATTGGATCCATCATGTATGCAATGATATGTACTCGCCCAGATGTTTCCTATGCTCTAAGTGTTACGAGCAGATATCAGGCTGATCCAGGTGAAGGTCACTAGACAGCGGTAAAGAATATCCTTAAGTACTTGAGAAGGACTAAGGATGTGTTCCTAGTTTATGGAGGTGAGGATGAACTCAGTGTAAGGGGTTACACAGATGCGAGTTACCTTAACAACTCAGATGATTCCAGATCGCAATCTGGTTATGTGTTTGTCATGAATGGTGGTGTTGTGAGTTGGAAAAGTTCCAAGCAAGATACGGTGGCCTCCTCTTCAACAAAAACTGAATATATTGCCGCCTCAGAGGCTGCAAAGGAAGCTGTTTGGATTAGGAATTTCCTGATCGCTCTTGGTATGTTTCAGGGCGCATCCAATCCCTTGGACGTTTATTGTGACAACAATGGTGCTATTGCACAAGCCAAGGAACCTAGACAGCACCAGAAGAACAAACATATTCGCGTGCGTTACCATCAGATTCGAGAGTTTGTTGAGGATGGTAGTGTCATGATATGCAAAATACATACGGACTCAAATGTTGCTGATCCTTTTACAAAGCCACTACCGCAGCCTGCGCATGAGGTGCACGCAAGAGCAATAGGTATTAGATACAATCTAGATTGACTCTAGTGCAAGTGGGAGACTGAAGGAAATATGCCCTAGAGGCAATCATAGAGATGATTATATTTCGTATGTATCCATGAGTTATTGTAATGTTCCTTGAATATCCATATCAGGCAACTTGTATTGATTGGAAATTATGTGAATTATTTTTGAAACTCTTTACTTGTATGGTTATTTAATAGTTGTCCCTAGTCGGAGTTCATGTGAGGACACATGTGAATATTAGACTAGCACATCGATTGGTTGATGACTATGTTTCGCAAGTCATAGGCATGGAGATGTCAAACCAATGATGAGGTCACATGTTATGAACATGGGGTGGACTGACCCAACATGAGACTAGCAATTAGTTGCAGCTCTCTCTCTACACATCGTGTACGTTTTGTCCTTAGACCTGAGATTGTCGCATGTACTTGAGATGTGGATCGACCTACTTTGGAGCTATCAGACGCTACTCCGTAACTGGGTAGTTATAAAGGTAGCTTTCGGGTTTGTCCTGAAGCATGCTGCAAGGTATGGTCAATCAAGATGGGATTTGCCCCTCTCTACTTGAGAGAGATATCTCTGGGCCCCTCGAGTGATCGGATCCAGAAATGCATGGCCGTGCTACATATGGTTAAGAGTTAACCTAGTAAAGGGATTCCGAATCACAGTATCGAGAAAGGGAGGTCAGCTTGGAGCTAGACCAAATATCGTGAGGCAAAGGGAAATACATGTACTAAACCTTGTGATGGTTTGTCCGATATGATCTTTGTATACGTTTAAGAGTTGACACGTCTTGCTAGAGGCCGCTACCAACTATTGACAGAATAAGTGTATTCTTGTCGTGTCTATACGTATATGAACCTATAGGGTCACACACTTAAGGGGCTGGAAGCCTCATGAGGATTAGGTCCGAATTGGACCGGGCTTAGGCTACTAATGGGCTGCTAATGTAGAAGCCCACTAGGGATGCCTATATAAGAGAGGGTGGGGCGAGCTAACCAGGGTTAGACCATTCCACCCAGCCGCCACTCCTCATGCCTGTGTTGCACACGCGGACCTAGCATTCCGGCATCTGACGCTTCCACCCTGTACGTGTGGATACCTCCGAGGCGCTACATCTGTAGCACTTGGACGATCCGCGCAAGGGGAGCTGCTCGTGGGACGAGAACGAGGAGGAGACGTAGATTATCTGCACTGCCTCGATGCGCTTCATCAAGTTCCGCAATTGCGCATCTAGTGGTAATCCCGTGATCTATGACAACAGTATTCCTGGTTTACGTGGTAGAAAATTTTGATTTGCGCTAGTGTAGCCTACCCGTATCCCTTCAAAAGGATAGTGATCTTTCTTAGTAACTTTATTAATCTTTCTAAAATCAATGCACATTCTATACCCAACCACTACTCTTTGGGGTATAAGCTCGTTATCCTCATTAGGCACAACAGTTATTCCCCCTTTCTTGGGAACACAATGAACAGGGCTAACCCATTTACTATCAGCAGTAGGATAAATGATACCAGCATCAAGGTGTTTTAATACCTCATTTCTTACCACATCCTTCATCTTAGGATTTAGACGGCGTTGGTGCTCAACAACTGGTTTTGCATAAGGTTCTATATTAATAGCACGCTGACATATAGTAGGATAAATCCCTTTTAAATCATCAAGAGTATAGCCCATAGCTCCTCGGTGTTTCTTCAATATCTCCAATAACCTTTCTTCTTCCTTTCCTGAAAGTTTATAACTGATAATAACAGGATATATTTTCTTATCATCAAGATAAGCATATTTAAGATCATGAGGTAAAGGTTTTAATTCGAAAAAAGGATCCCCTTTAGGTGGTAGTGTGGTACCCAAGTCTTCGACAGGTAGATTATTCTTAAGTAACTCAGGCTGACGAAGGAAAACCTCGTCAATCTCATTTCTTTCCTTCATGAAGGCATCACTTTCATGTTCTTCCATAAATTGTTGCAAGGCATTGTTAGGAGCAAGAGAAATAGCAGAAAATTGTTCAACCCTAAAATCCTCATTAGGCAGTTCATTTTCATAAGGAGTTTTGGCAAATTTGGAAAAATTAAACTCATAAGACTCTCCAGCAAACTTAGTCAAAACTTTTTCCTTTCTACAGTCTATAATAGCCCCACAAGTATTAATAAAGGGTCTACCAAAGATAATCGGATAGGTTTTACTAGCTTCTTTACCAAGTACTAGAAAATTAGCAGGATATTTAATCTTACCACAAAGGACCTCCACATCTCTTACAATGCCAATGGGGCAAACTTGCTCTCTATTGGCAAGGTGAATGACCACATCAATGTCCTCAAGCTCACAAGGACCAATCTCATGCATAATCTCCCTATAAAGCTCATAAGGAATAGCACTAGAAAAGCACCAATATCACATAACCATAATAGCTATGACTACCAAATTTAACAGAAAGCGCAGGGACACTAGCTTTTCTAACTTTCTTAGGATGAGAAACAATATTAGTAGCGTCTTCACGGAAGAAATATGCTCATCCTCTATATTCCTAGTGACAAGGTCTTTCACGAGAGCTACCACATGCTCAATATCAATAAGCTCGGCGCGTTTGCTAACCACATTAGCCATAATGGAATGCTCCCTTACCTTGGAAGGAAAAGGAGTTTTCTCAACATAAGGTTCAGGCAAAATAGGATCGACGGTACAAACCTCTACATCGGCAGGAACATGGGTAACAATGTCTTTATAAGGAGCATGGAACTTGTCCCACTCTTTCTTGGGGATTTCAATATAAGAGGCAAAGGCCTTAAAACATTTTGCAAGAACTTGAGGATCAAGACCAAACTCATTGCTAATATCACGGAAGTCATCAGTTCCCATAAAAGATTTAATGCATTCATAATCATAGTTTATACCTGACTTTCTTCCTTTATCATTCTCCCAAGCTTCAGTGTTATCTTGAATACGGTCTAAGAGATCCCATTTAGCTTCTTCCTTCATACGTGTGAATGATCCAACACAAGAAGCATCTAATAAATCTTTATCATGAAGAGAAAGCCTAACATAAAAGTTATTGAGAATAATATTGTTAGGGAGTTCATGAATAGGACATTTAAGCATTAGTAACTTCAATCTCCCCCAAGCTCGAGTTGTAATCTCTCTATCAAGAGGCCAAAATTTATATAGAAGATTTCTATCCTTATGAATCTCACTGGGAGGATAAAATTTAGAGTAAACGAGAGATGCCATATCCTCCCATTCCATGGATTGTCCATTCTTCAGAAGCTTATACCATTCTTCAGATCTCCCTTTCAAGGATATGGGGAGTAACTTCTTCTTCGCCTGTTCAGTTGTGATACCTGCACACTTAAACAACCCGCATAATTCATGGATAAAAAGCAAGTGATCACCAGGGTGGACTGTTCCCTCCCCAAAATTATAATTATCCATAACACGATTAACAATACTTGTAGGTATCTTCAAAGGATCTATGTCAACAGGTGGTGGTTCATTTACTACCCTAGCAGTGGTAGTAGTTTTCCCAAACAGAAAACCAAGTGGGTTATCCATATTGGAAACAAAGCAACAAGCAGTAACAAGAGCAATACTCATAGTAAAAGTTTCCCTTACCAGTTCCACTCTTCAATAGCGCTTCACTCCTCGGCAACAGCGCCAGAAAATAGTCTTGATGACCCACAAGTACAGGGGGTGTATCGTAGTACTTTCGATAAATAGGAGTGTCGATCCCAACGAGGAGCAGAAGGTGCTGAACAGTGGTATGGAGCAGGGAATCCCTATGAATACTTAGCAAACGGATCTTTAGTGGTTTTCTGACAAGGCAACAAAACAAGGAGCAAGTAACAAAGGTAACGAACAAATGGAGAAAGTGGCCCAATCCTTTCTTAGCAAAGGACAAGCCGGTGGAAATACTTATAAGGACCAAACGTTTTCGAGGAGACATGGGAATTCTGTCAGGTGCTTTCGCTTCAAATAGCTGAGTACTCTTCTCTGGTGTTGTAAGTGTTGTGTGGATGAACCTGTGCTAACATACCACCCTTCCTAGGCCTAATACATACTTGTGATTAAACCCCCTGCAAACATCCATAACTATAGGAAAGTAATTAAGATATAAATCTAACCACAGCCTTAAACTCTGAGATCCTACGCTCCCTTGTGCAAAGGTGTCCTAACGGGGGTTCAGGTTTCTGTCACTCTGGCAACCCCACAATTAGTAGCCAAATACACAATGCATCCCCCTAGGCCCATAAATGGTGAAGTGTCATGTAGTCGACGTTCACATGACACCACTAGAAGAATAGCACCACAACTTAAATACTAAACCATTGAATAATAACTCATCCCAGATTCACTACTAACAACATGACTTCTCCCATGTCCTCGAAAACTAAACGAACTACTCACAAGACATCATATGGATCAAGATCAAACATGATATGATAATGGATAACAATCTAAACATAAACAATAATTCAATGGTTCCACTCACAAGCATAAACTACAATAGTAATTAACACCGGGAAAATTCCCCTAAGAACTAAAGCAATATCCAACACAATTGTTACAGCGGGACAGAGTGGTGATGATGGTATTGGTGGAGATGATGGTGTGGATGATGATGATGATCCTGATGAAGCCTAGCTTGATGATGGTGTTGATGGCGACGGTCTCCCCTCTCTGGGAAGGAATTCCCCCGGCAGAAATCCGTTAGCCGGAGAGATGTTTCTCTCTTGGTGTTTTCCGCCCCCAGAGGCGGCGGAAATCTATCTGTGGTCTCTCCTCGAGGCTTAGGGTTCCGTAGGGAAGATATAGGTGAAGAGACAGTCGGGAGGCAGGCGGGTGGGCCACACACGCCTAGGCGCGGTCAGTGGGCCGCGCCTGGGGTGTGGGCCCCCTGAGGCCCTTCTTTGTCCCTCCTTCTGGCTCCCTTCGTCCTCTGGTAAAATAATATGTTTCAATATTTTTTCTGGTACTTTTCTGATCTTCGTGAAATTGCACCGAAACGCCTTATTTTCCATCAGAATCCAGACTCTGGTAGTCCATCCTCCAAGAATCATCCAACATGCATAAACAGATGAAAATCCATAAGTAATACCTCATAATAAGACAAATATCAATGAATAGAGGTAAATTATGATATAGAAGGGTGATGCAAATTGGGCGTATCAGTGTTTACTCAATTAGTTTGGTCTTGAGATGCATTAGGTCTTAACTGAAACAGACCAAAGTAAACTATAAAATACATAATAAAGTCTTTATCATAATGTTTATAGTCTTGTAGACTAAAGTTAAATTTAAGGACATAGATGGACTTAAGATGTAATGCTTATGATATTGGTACTTTGTTTACTTCATAATGTTTTCTTAAAGTTACTTAAGAGTGGTAATACTTCTATTTGAGTAGTGGTTTCTTAATATTATAAGGAATAGAATCATTTATCTCCTTATAAAGGTGTGGTTATGGTTTGTGAATAAGTAAACAATATTATTTACTACTTATAGATGAATGATAATTACTCAAAAATTGTAATTAAGATGTTTTAGATTATATAAATTTCATACTATCAATATTTAAGTCAAATACTATTATTAGGCCTTAGATGTAAATTTTTTAGAATTATTAGCAAATTTGTATTTCTCCTTATATGAATTATCAATTAAGGAAATAGGTTTAAGTTATTAGAGTGTTTAATTTTTATTTACTTTTAAAAATGGAATGTTATATTTTTAACATGTAGATAATATTTTTGTGATCATTTTGGTATATTACATTTATTTTTTGTGATTTATAAATAATAAGATATTATTTTTTATAAGATTTATTATTTTATAAACACTTAATAAATAATAGATATTTAGTTAAGTGAAATAATATAACATGATTATTGTTTTATATTATAGTTCTTATTTTTCTAAGAATTTTGGTATATTATTTATATTTTTAACATTTACCAATATTAAGATATGAATTATCAAAGTATTCTTACTTATTAAATATTTATTAAATAATAATTATTTAAATGATTAATATAATATTTGATAATAAAATTAAGTTATAGATTTTATTTTTCTAAAAAAATTCATATAATAAACATATTTTTTCTGAATTATAAAACAAAAGATATTGAATTTATAAGGTTTATTCATTTCATAAATTATTTTCTAAATAAAGAAATCTTTTTACACCTAGTCAGAACCTACCCTAAGTCACAAACATGTGGGGTACTGGCCACGTTCGATGAAACATGGGCAGTGGACTAGTCAACAGCGGACCCGGTCAAGGATGACGCAGGCGTGACGTCACGATGACATCAGTACGGATCAATAATCCTTTTACACTCCTAACTAACCTAGCGAGAAAGACAGACGGGCCCGTGGCCACGTCAGCTGCCATGCGGGCTCACCGGAGCTTCACCAGAATGGCATCTGGAACAGTGACAGAGAGGGTTCTGGGAAGGGCGGCTAGGGGTTTTCGATTCAGGGGAGTATGTGGAACCCATATGGGGTAGCACCGCTCCCGATTAGTCGGCGGAACAGGGACTACGGCGATGACTGATGGCGGCGCACAGAATCCAACACGCGGACATGCTACGGACCATGAGGGAACGAGCTAGGAATCGTTGGAGGTTTGTGAGCTCACTAGGAAGCTGAAGAGGTTGATGGCGAGGCTTGTGGTGGCTTGTAACAACGATGAAGTCACGGCAAGGCTCGATCGGAGTTTGAGAAGAAAACGACATGGGATTCGACTCCGAGAACCCCGACTCAATTCCTTTAGCTAATCGATATATGGTAACAAGGCGGTGCTCACAGCGTGCTTGGACTGCCACGGGGAAGCTTAGAATGACAGGAATCGACAACAACCTGAAACTAGGGTTTCGATCCATGGGCTAAATCGAAGAGGAAAAGATTGGGGATAAGGATGAGGGGAGGCGAGTGCGGTGGTCTTATCTCCGTCTTCAATACGATAGGCGCCAGCTGAAGGGATACGGGTAGGCTACACTAGCGCAAATTAAAAAAATTCTACCGCGCAAACCAGGATTACTGTTGTCATAGATCATGTGATTACCACTAGACGCGCAATTGCGGAACTTGATGAAGCGCGTCGAGGCAGCGCAGACAATCTACGTCTCCTCCTTGTTCTCGTCCCACGAGCAGCTCCCCTTGTGTGGCTCGTCCAAGTGCTACAGTTGCAGCGTCTCCGAGGTATCCACACGTACAGGGTGGAAGCGTCAGATGCCGGACTGCTAGGTCCGTGCGTGCAACACATGCGTGAGGAGTGGCGGCTGGGTGGAATGGTCTAACCCTGGTCAGCACGCCCCAACCTCTCTTATATAGGCGTCCCTGGTGGGCTTCTACATTAGCAGCCCATTAGTATCCTAAGACTGGTCTAATTTTGATACAATCTTCAATAGGCTTCCAGCCCCTTAAGTGTGTGACCCTTTCATATACGTATAGACATGAAACGAATACACTTATTCTGTCAATAGTTGGTAGCGGCCTTTAGCAAGACATGACAACTCCTAAACGCATACAAAGACCATATCGGACGAACCATCACAAGGTTTAGTACACGTCTTTCCCTTTGCCTCACGATATTTGGTCTAGCTGCAAGCTGACCTCCCTTTCTCGATACTGTGATTCGGAATCCCTTTACTAGGTTAACTCTTAACCATATGTAGCACGGCCATGCATTTCTGGATCCGATCATTCAAGGGGACCAGAGATATCTCTCTCAAGTAGAGATGAGCAAATCCCATCTTGATTGACCATGCCTTGCAGCATGCTTCAGGACAAACCTGAAAGCTACCTTTATAACTACTCAGTTATGGAGTAGCGTCTGATAGCCCCAAAGTATGTCGATCTACATCTTAAGTACATGCGACAATCTCAGGTCTAAGGACAAAACGTACACAATGTGTAGAGAGATAGCTGCAACTAATTGTCAGTCTCAAGTTGGGTCAGTCCAACCCCATGTTCATAGCATGTGTCCACATCATTGGTTTGACATCTCCATGTCTATGACTTGCGAAACATAGTCATCAACCAATCGATGTGCTAGTCTAATATTCACATGTGTCCTCACGTGAACTCCGACTAGGGACAACTATTAAATAACCATAAAAGTGATTTTCACAAACAATTCACATAATTGCCAATCAATACAAGTTGCCTGATATGGATATTCAAAGAACAATACAATAACTCATGGATACATAAGAAATATAATCATCTCTATGATTGCCTCTAGGGCATATTTCCTTCACCAACGGGCATCGCGCATGAGGTCGCCAATGACCAAGATCGGTCACCCATGCAATGCTTCACAGTGCGAGGAAGAAGACGCATTTACGATAGGAGGCCAAAGAGGTACGAGCTCATGTTGGTCTGATGTTGGGCCATGTGGGCCACGGCAAAGCGAGGGAGAAATCTGCAGCTGCTACATGCGAACAACAAATAGATGCGAGAGGAATGGGCCATGGGCCAGAATTTGACTGATGTTTCTTCTTCCTTTATTCTTTTCTGTTTTCTATTTAAAGAATTTGTTTTCAATTTGAATTTCCACATATTTAAAATACCATGACTTATGTACAGTATTTTAATATATTCCAATGGGAATTATGCTAGATGTTTGCCCTAATTATGTTAGTATTTTCAACACTCATAATTATATTAGAAATTATTTATTAAGTAGAATAATTAAGAATTAGGGTTTTAGGGTTTTTAGAATTTGTTTAAGATCTTAAAAATTCTCTATAACATTGTTTTCACTTTATTTGGAGTAATGTAGTTTTAAAATTTTAAATGATAGCTATAGGTTTAATTTATATATATTTCATCATGTAGTATGATATAGGGTGGTTTATAATTATTGTATCCCCACTTATTCCATGCTCATATGGAATGAGTGGTTAGAGAAATGGATCAAAGAATTTGCCTCATCAATATAGATAGAATATTTATGAGATGTTGATGAGAAAACTCATTAATAAGTTTAGGGTTTTGAATTATAAGCATTTCCCGTGAGTTTTAGAGGATTTAATATACTTATCTTACTTGATAGTCATGGATGAAAATTAAGAGATATGGCATATTGCTCTTATGATTGTGTTCATGAATGATATCACTATCTATAGTAAAATCATGGGGTTGTTCTCTAGGATGGCTTATGAGATAGAATTGATAATTATAATTTCTAGGCACATATGATTTTAATGTTTTGAAGTGGCACAGATATGCTTAAGTGATTTGCTATAGATAAGTAATCCCACGAGCCATTGTGGAAATAAGATGATTGATCAAACAGATGGGATAGATATTAAGTTTGATTATAGATTTAAGGTTGAGTGTTTAACAAGAATTCCTATCTTCCATACTTCATAATTCTTGACTTCTAATTAAGGAATTCCTTTCCTAGATATACTACTACTTCACATCCATCATCATGTGTTAACAAGATGTGCTTTACTTCACAAGAATATTCTTATCAATACTTTCTTCTTCTAAATCCATTTGCAAAATCCAATGAGCTTGACACTAGAGCTCAATATGATCTCCTCATAGAGATAATTCGCATCTCTAGAATGCTTCTAATGAATCTAATTCCACTTAAATGATTACTCTCTTACTTCACAAATTACTTTGTAATTTCAATTATAAATCTCAGAAGCTTGTCACTGAAGCTTTTCATAATCTTCTCATATCTATTCTTGGTTATATCAAACTACTAATGGTAACCTTCAATCCAACAAGTAGTTACTTTTAACTTCATTCATACTCTTCCTTAATCATCCATCCTAATATTACTCCAATAGATGTATATATCAAATTTTATTTTCCTCAGGTGCTTACTATCATGTAAGAGGAATAATACTACTTTTATGACTCAAGGTTGTTCTAGCATTAGCTTGATCGTACTATCTTATCTTTTACTTGCCTTCAATATCTTATATTCCAACTTCACATAATATTGTTATAGCTTGTCATGATGTACCAAGGATAACATAACTATACTAGGATTTAATCATGTTCTATCCACCAATGTCACTTATACAAGATATAATCATTCACTCTTAGTGACTTGAGCATGATCATTATAATCCTTTGATCATTTATGACTTAGGTTTCCAATTGACTAATCAAGGCTTCATGAATACAATATTACAGTTGTATTATAATTATCTTCAAAATTCATCCTTATGGTCCTCTTTGTTACCACATATATCTTTATTTCAAATAACTCTTCTATCCATTCAGGAGTGAGTTAACTCCATCAATTATCACATTGATTTGATTCTCTTCAAACACTCACATCCTATAAATGATATCTAACACTAGCATTACCACTTACCTCCACTTCTTTTCTAAAGGCTTTAGAGTGATTGTTATGATAAGGACAAGATTTAATAGATCAAGAATTGATAGGCTAAGGATTTATAGATCAATAGTTGATTACTCAACATTGATGAACAACAAATATTAGAATATGGTTCAATAGAGATGATAAGGATTGATATGGAAAGAAAGATACGTGTTGAATGATCTTGAATTGGTTTCCTTCCTACTCCATATAACTAAACAGTTAAAGTTAGATATTACCATGATACTCATGGTAGAAATGCATGAGATTAAGATATGTCAAGATTTAGTTATTAAATTCTTGTTACTTGAGTTGTATCCTTAACTTAGTATTCAGGAGTTATTGTAATGAATACTATGATATGATCACTTAAGGATCTGATATTAATCATTAAATAATATGTTGTGGTTTAGTTTTATTGCATTTGATCTACCCTTAGATCAAATCATGTTTACCCAAAATAAGGTTTTAGCAAAGGTCCTATTTAAACTTATCGCAGTCAACTTGATGATATACTTCAATTCCATCAAATTAAGAGAAGCTTCAATCACTTTGACAAGTTTTAATCAAAAGCACGAAAATTATTCAAATTTTCTATGCATGAATGCAATGCACACATCTGGGTTCAGCTTATTTCTAAGCTCTAATGTTGGGATGTTACATCTACATACGCCCTGACTTGGCTTCTATAACTGGGATACTTGGGAGGTTCCAATAAAATCCAGGACTGTACCACTAGAAGGTCGTAAATAAAGTCTTGCGTTGCAAGAAACGAAAGGCTACATGCTTACATATAGAAGGTCCGATAACCTAGAAGTTATTGTTTATTCATATGTTGATTATGCTAGTTGTGTGAATAGTAAGAAATTCACATCATATTATGTATTCACACTTGCCCATGGAGCTATATCGTCAAAAAGCTCCAAGCAAATAATAACTGCTTTATTTATGATGCAAGCATAATTTATAGCATGTTATGAGGCCATTGGATAGGATGTATGGTTAAATAATTTTATACCGGAACTTAAAGTAGTGGACAACATTTAAAGACAATTTTTGTTATATTGTGATAATAAACCCGTAGTTTTCTATACGACTAACATCAAGTCAAGTACTGCTATCAATCACATTGACATTAAGTATCATGTTGTGAAAGATAGTATCTAGGATAAACAAATTAATATTAAGCATATACGAATATGATTGTAGGTCAGCTAATAAAGGCTTAGCACCCAATATTTTTTATAAGCATGCTGTCAGCATGAGATTACTGAAATCCTTATGATTCTGGAATAAATAGATCACTATAGTGAACCACTCCTAATAAGTAAAATGTTATCCATTTTGAAATGGGCTGGTATGATATAAGTGCTGGTGTTCAACATCATTTCACTGGCTATTATATCACCTCATTTTGATATATTATTCCTATAGAAAATATAGATAATTTTAAACTTAACGATCAAGAGGAGAACGTTGGATTGATCTGTCATGTTTATAACACATAAAAGGATAAGTCAAATAGAAATTTAAATAAGGAGGCCCACGAACTAACGCTCAGGATCTCATCCGTATGTAACAATTACGCCTTGATTGGGGGTGCCTAACCAACTCGTGGTTCAAGTCTCTATCGCACAACATAGAATAAAATGATTCACCTATTGAATTTTTGCCCACGAGTTCCCAATATTCCTAAACCACGCCACCGATCTAGGGGGAGCGCTAAAACAACCGAAAGACATGTGCCTCGTGAATCCGTTCTAGGCCAGTGTAGGTGGCGGCCAGAGGGGATCGGGAGGATCCCCAGTTCGTAAGCAACAACCTCTTCATCAACACCACCTAAGATGTCAAGTTCAATCACCCTAAGTTGACCCTAATCTTATTGTTAATGCTCATTAGATGCACTGCTAGGTGATCAATAATGTTGAAGATAAAATAATGCATAAAATAAATCTAACAGGCTAGACTCTAACACACCATCTTCACCTCTCCCGTGTCTACAGCAAGACAGGCGAAGTGAGCCGCCAGAACCTAGCGACAAAAGTGTCAGGACCAGTAGACACCGTCGAGGACATGACTGGTGCCAGGGTGAGACGTCGTCGCCGCGTTCCCCTGAGCACGCCCTCTCTTTTTTGTTAGCATGAACCGAACTCTTGCGCTCTGTACATAAAGTGGTGACCGGTTACCTTCCCTACCCACAATGGCACATCAGTCCATGGGTGGGATGATGGCCAGAACCGTCAAGCTGATGAGTGTCGAGTACACCGCCACGACACCACCACATCCGCTCCTATAACCAGCCCATAATTACCATCAACTAAAAGAAGTATACATAAGCAAGGAGCTGTGACACCCCGGTTCTGAAAAGACCGTGGCCTCTATGTGACATGCCAATCCCTGGATCGGTTCATTGGCCCACAATAGAGTAAGATAGATAATCATAGCAAATAACCGTGTATCATGATCTACAAGATCCAGAGTACAATATTACAATATAAAAGCTTAGCATAAATCTAGCTCAAATTGTTCAGGTAGCAACAAAAGCGAGTAAATCCTCCAATCTTCAAATTGCCCACAAGTGATCAAGTGCCGAGTGGAGTACCGTGGCCTATAACGATCAATCAGAATCGGAATAACCTGCAGCATAAAACGCAACAGCCCCGAAGGGTCAATACATGGAATGTATGGCAAGTAGAGCTAGTAAAGGAGACAATAGTACTAACAACTACATGCATATTTGGCAAGTGGAGCTGTGTCTGGCTTGCATTTGCAAATAACTTTGTCCTACTTTCATAAACAGTTTTGAATTTTCTTTGAAAAGATCCCAATTAAGTTAACCCAACAATATTAAAGGAATTATGAAATTAGAATGAGCGAGAAACATGTCATGGAATCAATATCAAGCAACTCAGTTGTCCATAACCGGGGACACGGCTAATCGATTAGATTATACACTCTGCAGAGGCTAGTACACTTTACCCATGTGACTTGGCCAGCCCAGCTCGTACCATCACTCTCATTTTGGGTGACGATAGGGAGAAGACCAAGAAGAGACTGTTCGGGAAGTAGCTCCTCAATCCCGACGTGCACCGGTCCAACCTACCAAAATTCTACATCTCTCGGATACTGGTTCGAGTTACCACAACCTACTAAGTCCAACCAACCGCCCATTTCATTATTGGCACATGGTTGTACACGTAAGCTACACAATAAAGAAGCCAATCAATTTCTCTTGATACCTGGGTGCCTTTTCGCAATGAAACCACCAAAATTTATCAATACCATCACACCCAGGGGGTTTATTGATTAAGTTGTTTTAGTTTTCACAAACCAATACTTTGAGAAACAAGTATCAATGATGTAACCCAGCCCTCGTTCAACATAGCATGGCTAAGCACATCTACAACGGTGGTTCATCTACAAGAAAAGCCCTACCACATAATAGGACATAGCATAGCGATAGTATCATCCTACACATGCATCTGCAAAATACACGACAATGCATTGAAAATAGTAGGACGATATCATGAACAAAGTAGCATCTACTTGCCTTGGTTGTAGCGGTCGGGGGAACAATCCACACACGAGCAAGGGTTGCACTCCACACAATCTACACGACACAATTGCATTCATAAACAAACAATTCACAAAAATATGCAACAAAGATGATGCATGAAAGCAAGAACGGACCGCTTATTGGTGCTACAGCTGCACCACATAATACTAATATATATTACTACCGAATACATGCATGGAAAATAGATTTGGCGCAAGGGAAACTATTAACCAAAAGTAGTGATCACTACTAGAGCTAGAACTTAAATAATTCTCTACCGGTAGTATACTGTTTGTAAAATCTTGGAAAAATTATACCGCATAGGCATCGCTGATAAGAAACAGTACCAATTGGAATTACTCAAAAAGGAATTATAAAACATCCCGAGTAATTAAAACACTGCAGAAAGCCATTAGACAAATACTGCAGAAGTTTTTACTGTAAGCCTATCTTTTTGTTTCATGATGAGATTCTACTCGTTCATACGAGTTCAGGGACATATCACACGCGATTTTTGGAGCTACGAAACTTTTACTACGCATTTATTACTCCGAAAAGGCCACTAAATAGTTTGATTAAACTGTACTAAACCTGACGGTAAAAGTCTGAACCAAAGGTACAGCGAGATTCTACACGACTCACTGAACGCGTACATATTTTATTTGCAATTTTTGGCCAAACGGTTGAATTTCTACGCAATTTACAAGATTCTACCGAAATCTGCCAACTAATAGGATTAACGAGATTGACCCAGTCAACTGTGTCTGATGACTGGACGCTGACTGGGCGTCTGACTAGTCAACGCCTGGGACGTCTGACTAGTCAACGTCTGGAGTGCTGACCAGTCAACGAACGATCTAAGCCGCTGATCTGAGATCTGACGGTGGCTGCTGTCTTACCGGAATCGGACTGCGAAACGAACTCCGGCGAGCTCCGGACGGCGGCGACGGTCGGTTCCGGCGTCGTGGTTCTACCTGCACGTACACACACGGTCAACTACGGCTCCCGGAATAATAAACGCGCGCGCGAGGCGACGCGCGTACGTGCGCTTATGTAAACACGCGTGCACGCAATAACGCGCGTACGCGGCGATCTGCAGGGCGCAGATGGCGGCGGCGGATGGAGACGCGGAGCACGGGAACGGAAAGAGGAGATCGAGGCGAACCCGGCAACAGACGCGGCGATGGCCGGCGGCGGAGGAGTGGCCGGCGGCGAAGCGGGCGCGTCGCGCGAGGCGGCTTCGCTGGTCTGGGAGGAGGCGTGGTCGGGCACGACTTCCGAGGCGGTGGGGCCCCTTTTATTTGATCCTTCACGTGAGAAAAGAAAAGAAAAAAAACTGAAATAAAATCAGTCCGCGGTTGGACTACAACTCGGAAATCGGTCCGAATTTTCGGACCGTTTTCCGGCGGTTTACTAAAACGTCCGAGTCTTTTGCATACGAACTCTGATTGGAGAGATTCTCGCGCCTACGGGTTCGTATCATCGAGGGGAACAACCTTCAGTCGAAGTTTGAGCGAAAACTCGAACCTACAGGGGTGGTTGTTGCAAGTCTTACTAGAGCTCCCCGTAGTAAACTTGGGGCGAAACAAAATAGGGTTTTGACGATGGCGCTTCGCCGAACCTTCCTACTCGACGGTTTTGCATGGAAAGATATGATGCAATGCTATGAATGATATGCAAGACCAAATCTAAAATTTGGGATGTGACAGGAGCACTACTAGAAGTATGTAAAAAAGCATTAATTTCAATGTTCAGAATGGAAAAGGTAAATCAAATTAATTGTCAAGCTTGATTTCGTTGTACTAGCTAATATGAAAGTTCACATGACGCTAAAGTAGCTATTAATCCATCGTTAGGTGAATGCTCCGTAAGCACACGCTATAGGAAATATTTGCTACGCCGACGGCCGGCTGCCGTCGGCACAGCGCCACATTGCCGTCGGCGTAGCCCCCTCGGCATACATCCTCGTCACCACAGCCCTCCCTCCTCGGCATAGCGTCTTCTAGTGGCCCCCGCGTGTCAGTCAACGGCCGTCTTGGCTAACGGTTCAGCCTGAAGCTACGCCGACGGCTGTCGGCACATGAATGGAGCTACGCCGACGGCCAGGCCGTCGGCATAGCCTAAAATATTTTTTTTAAATCTTTGAATTATTTGACTCCTTAATCTTTCGCTTTAATCATTTTAACACGATTTATAGTTAATAATTAATTAAATTGCAGTCTTAGTCAAAGTTCCCGTTCGGTCACCCATCCTAGCACTACTCCAGCTCTAACACACTTAACTTCCTCGTTCCTTCAGAATCTCTTCCCGCAAAGCAATTTACTCATTATTGTCAATACTATGATATCATTCCTATTAACTCTTATATTATCATGTCATATGGTTGTATTTTTTGAAATTACAAGCAATTATTTAAGTAAACAACAATGAATAATTAAAAATATTATTGAATTCAAATAAAAATATTAGCCATTTGGTAGTTGCTTCACAAAACCGTCCGTTTTTGCACTCGGTAAATGGAAAATGGCTTTTTAGTGCGATGAAAAGAAAAACTTTCTCCTGAAACATTGTTCGCCATCCCATGATGCATACTTATGCATAATATGGACACATTATCACAAACTATGCCTTCATTCTAGCCATAACATTGGTCATTTGACCCGAAAGCCAAAAAACCTCGAACGAGATATGTCATTTTGTGAAGGTTTTTTTGAGACATAATTAATTTACCAAGTTTGATATTTTTCCTTCTAACTATGTCACATAATATGACACCACACGAAGGTTTCACGTTGTTTGGATTTTTTTTGAATTTATAATACCCGTTTTAAACTATATATAATATTTTATGTTTTACTTATTTTTTTATAAATGTAAATATTTGAGTGTAGATAGATAGGTCTTATTTTTCTGCAAATTTTGATATATTATTTGTATTTTTCTGAATTAGAATGATTTAGTTATGATTTTTCAAAAAATAATGAGATAAAAGGAAAAAATCTGAAATCCTACGCCGACGGCTAGACCGTCGGCACAGACCAAACAAAATATTTCAAAGAGCTGTGCCAACGGCCTGGCCAAGGGCTGTGCCTATGCCGAATGCTAAACTGTACCTGTCTGCCTAACGTCGTTTCAATCGCTGTGTCTAAACTGGTGCTACGCCGAGGGCCGTACCTATGCCGAGTGCCACCATCGGCACATCCCTCTGTACTATGCCGACGGCCACGCTACGCCGACGGCTACCCTCGGCACCGTCACCTACCCTCGGCACCGTCACCTACGCCGACGGCCGTCCCTACACCGACGGTAAGGCTGGTCAGCTGGCCAGGAAGGTAGCTACGCCGACGGCCCCGACATTTGGCCGTCGGCGTAGCCAGCCGGCCGTCGGCACCTTGATTCTTTCATGTAGTGAGAGTTTTTTTTCTGACTTAAGGTGCACCTCTATACACTATTGTAACCAACGACTTGGGGTACCAGCATCTCACTACAAAACGAAACCAGTACAGATAAAATTGGAACTGAACCAGAAAACTAAAACCATGGAACTCTCTATGTTATTCTCTTATTACAAACTTATTTTTTCGACAAAGCCAACTTGCCATACACTCCAGGTTCGGGTTGCCTCCGAGTTTCTTCTATTGTCAAGTTTATTTATAATACTCTCTCCGACCCATATTAGTTGACTTTAATTTGGATGTATCTAGACAAGTTTTTGTCTAGATACATCCAAATTAAAGTCAACTAATATGGGCCGGAGGGAGTACTAGCTACTTTCTTAGCAAAAAATAAGCTACACAACTTTGTCTAGATACATATGGCAAAACTGCGGCATATCTCTTGGGACAAGGCAATACTAGATAATATGAAAGTTTAACCTAGTTATTAACCTGTCATTAGGTCAATGCTCCTAAGGTACCAAACGTCAACAATTTCCAGCCAGGAGCCACATATATTTGAAAAAGAGATTCTTTATTAACTCAATATTTCGCATCAAAACGATACAATCAACGAGTTATTCTAGGTCTATGCAAATGCATGCATTAAAAAGTTCAATATAGAGTCTTGACATGCGAAATTATGTAGAGCGACGCTTTGCTAGGCTACACAGGAGGCGCCGCCTGCCGCATCTTGAAATGCATCACGAACTCGTTCTCCGTGGCGGCCTCGGTGGAGCGGGAGATCTCGTTGCCGCGGACACCATGTTTGTCAGGCTTGTTGCCGGCCGGGGCAGGGAGGCTCTTGTGCTTCAAGGAGCACGACGTGACGAGCACGATCAAGAAGACACTAGTGGCGACCACGATGGTGATGAGCAACGGCCCAGGAAGGTCCATCTCGCCCCTGTCAAGATCTATCAGGACCAAGAGACTGTAAACATGGTTAGCCATATGTAGCTTTGCCAATCTGGAACGGCGGCTCACATGCTAGAAACGCATGTTGATCTCGAAGGTTCGGCGATTAAGAGGCTTTTGATTTACGTACCTCAAGCAATGATTGACGTAGAAAAGCGGAACCGATCTGGAACGACTCCGTAGCTGCAGTGTAGGGCAGACGTGGTCTTCCTCTCTTTCCCCAGGATCGAGATTGATCGATCGATCCGGCAGTATATATAGCAATCACGGCGTGGAATTAAGAGGAAATAAGATAAATAAACGGAATGAAATCGCGTACCAGCCAGCGTGATCACGTCTCTCGTACGAGTAATAATGTGGCGGACGCGGCTTGCCTGCGTGGCAGCATCCAGCGGATCCCCTTTTTTTCTGCCTCCGGGCTCTTTTCTTTTGCCAAAACCAAATTCGGAAATACCATCTGAATACAAGTCCCCGCCGTGATCACCTCACAAGAGCGCACGTCCTCGCCTCCACCGTATTTTCTTTAGCAACCAAAAGTAAAAAGAGCTCTGCCTTTTTCATTAAAAGAAGTGAATTGATCGGGTTTAGGAGGAAAACCGGCTGAAATCCGATATAGACATATACACGCGGGTCAGGGGAGCCGAACAAAAAAAAACAAATGACACAGTTTTTAGAAAAACCCGGCAAAAACCTCACGAGGCCACACAACCTAGCTCGACTAGGTCTAGAGCACCGCCGAACGACATAAGCACAACAACAACAACAATAGTGGGCCCTACGAAAAGCCTGGTCCATGTCCTCAGGGAGGAAGTCACAAAGGAACAACTAATCCTCTCAGGCTTCATGGCGAGAGGAAGGCCGCATGGAACTCGCCAGCGGCACCAGCATGCCGACAGGCCCGAAGACGTCGACTCTCCCAGTAGTACCAGCAAACCCAAAATGACGCCTCCAGGAAGGTAACGGCGAGGATGCCGCTGTCATCCAATATGGCGAAGCCAGATTTGGGTTTCACCCCGAAGTGATGGATGGAGGGATGCCCGGGCTCCACAACAACGCCCCCAAGGGTGGAAATGGCGCCCACAGGCGTCGCCGAAGTCGGCACCGACCAAAGTCGAGTAGGACTTTCGTCCGTAGACGCCTGCACCACATCCAAAGGACCGACACGAAGGCAATCCATATCGCCCGGCGAGCACGACTAACGGCAAGAGAGATGATGCCCCCCGCCCACACCCCCATGCCCCGCTGCCCGCATGGCCAAGACAAAGCAACATCACCACCTTGGTATGAAGCCGCTGCTCCGGTCTTCACAACGAGGGAAAGATGCCCATGCCAACAGAGGCAACCCCTGCCGCCCACACGGCCGAGGAGAAGCCTCGCCAACACAAGCTCCCGGAGCCACCGCTCCTGCATCCACGAGCAGATCCACGTGAGTAGGCTGCAGAAGCAGCCACACGGCGCTGGTCCAACCCTGCATGGGGCCCCGGCCACTCATGCCTCGCCGGAGATGAGGGCGGACCACCACAACCTAGGGTTGCCGCCCCTGCTTCCATAAGCCGGCAAGACTCCCCCACCTCACTTGCACCACCTCCACAAGCGGCGCCCCCTTCCGCACACGCAGCCAGGGAGCGAACGCACACCACCACATCCTGGGGCCGCTGCCCCAGTTTCCGAAAGCCAACAGCGCAGGAGAGGACAGGCCCACCAAAACCATGTGAACCCATATTGGGCCCTGGTCGCACCCGACAACTATAGCATCACCAAGGGCCGACGCCCCTCCCGTCCTCCTCACCGACGTCATCCATCGCCTCAACCCGCTACATGCCGCTCCCCCCACACACCGCCAAGCCGACGAGCGCGCCGCAAAACAAAGCACAACCGCCCTGCCACCTCGTGTCCACTGCGGGATCCCTTCGCTACTTTTGGAGGCGAGATCCACCGCCACCTCCAATGAACGGAGGAGAGGTAACAACCGGGGCGACCGACGGCGGAGCGCGTGGGTTTCCGCAGAGTCGCCCGTTGGGGGACGACGCGAGGGCTTCGGGTTTTTTCGCTTATCTCGACCATGCCTACATCAAGACAACTCGCCACCACTCCATATCTCTGGGGCGAAAACTGATGACCCATAAGTATAGGGGGGTGTATCGTAGTACTTTTGATAAATAGGAGTGTCGATCCCAACGAGGAGCAGAAGGTGCTGAACAGTGGTATGGATCAGGAACTCTCTGTAAATACTTAGCAAACGGATTTTTAGTGGTTTTTTGATAAGGCAACAAAACAAGGAGAAAGTAATAAAGACAACGAACAAACGGAGCAAGTGGCCCAATCCTTTCTTAGAAAAGGACAAGCTGATGGAAATACTTATAAGGACCAAACGTTCTCGAGGACACATGGGAATTCTATCAAGTTCTTTCGCTTCAAATAGCTGAGTACTCTTCTCTGGTGTTGTAAGTGTTGTGTGGGTGAACCTGTGCTAACATACCGACCTTAATTATACTAATACATACTTGTAATTAAAACCCCTGCAAACATCCATAACTACAGGAAAGTAATTCAGATATAAATCTAACCACAGCCTTAAACTCTGAGATCCTACACTCCCTTGTGCAAAGGTGTCCTAACGGGGGTTCAGGTTTCTATCACTCCGGCAACCCCACTATTAGTAGCCAAATACACAATGAATTCCCCTAGGCCCATAAATGGTGAAGTATCATGCAGTCGACGTTCACATGACACCACTGGAAGAATAGCACCACAATGTATATACTAAACCATTGAATAATAACTCAACAGAAATCCACTACTAACAACATGACTTCTCCCATGTCCTCAAGAACTAAATGAACTACTCACAAGACATCCTATGGATCAAGATCAAAGATTATATGGTAATGGATAACAATCTGAACATAAACAATAATCCAATGGTTCCACTCACAAGCATCAACTACAATAGTAATTAACACCGGGAAAGTTTCCCCTAAGAACTAAAGTAATATTCAACACAATTGTTACAGCGGGATGAAGTGGTGATGATGGTGCTGGTGGAGATGATGGTGTGGATGATGATGATGATCCCAATGAAGCCTAGGTTGATGATGGTGTTGATGGCGACGGTCTCCCCTCTCCGGGAAGGAATTCCCCTGGCAGAAATCTATCTGCCGGAGAGATCTTTCTCTCTCGGTGTTTTCTGCCCCCAGAGGCGGCGGAAATCTATCTGACATGGTTATAACGTACGGGTACACGACATTAGCATACCTGGTCCAGCCCAAGGAAGGCCCACAAGAATATACGCGGCCCATGGAGATTTTCGGGTGGCCCAAGCCCATAACGTCTTCGGATCCTTGGAGAGCAAGACTAGAACAGATAGAATATTCAAAGGGGCAAACCCTAAACTTGTAACCGACTCGATCTATGCCCAGGATCTTCCTATCTCTATATAAAGTCTAGGAGGGAACCACGAGGAGGATATCTCTCTCAACTCATCGCATACATACCTTCACGCTAGATTGCATATGTGCACCCCTGTACCTTTCGGTTCCGCCGTAATCAAGAGAAGACAAGCAGGAGTAGGGTTTTCCCTCCGGGGGCCTGAACCTGGGTAAATCTTGTGTCCCCTGGTTTCTTGTTTGTTAACCATTCCGTGATCTCCAGCACCCCCATCTTCTCCAAAACCCAAGCTCATAACAATGGGCATTGACGAGATCGATCCTCGTCAATTGGCGCCGTCTGTGGGAACTGGGGGTGCTGATTGTGCGATTGTGATGGTCCCGACCAAAGTGATCTATAACTCCTCGGCGACAGAGAGCCATCTCCTCTTTGGCGCTTTTGACTTCACCGCCCACTCGCCAGCCACCATGAAGGACTTCGAGCCCATAGGCGACGGGCTCGAGATCCTGTTCGGGAGCTTCTGCTTCCAGGTGGGACAGACCGGCATTCTCCGCCTCCCAGAGCGGGTGCCACTGCCATTGATCAGGCCCGCCACGTGGGCCCCACATCCCTACGTGCTTCGCATGACAACATCGATAGATGAGTCATACGATAGCAGCAGCTGCAACTCAGATCTGTGTGATCCCCCGTCGGATGAAGGGACCTACGGTTCCGGATCCGAAAGCTGCGGCAGCAGCGATCCAATCCGCGGACGCTACCAATGCGCCGTGGTCATCCAAAGCAAAAACTAGCAACAACCACCAGGTTCGGGTGCTCACGTACTGCCATCTAACCCGCATGGTAGAAACGGCGAAAACAGTAGGCAACCCCCCCGCCCATCGAGGATGACCCTGACGCAAATCGAGTAATCTTCCTCAGCAAGGAAGGATGGAACCAAGCACGCGAAGCCGTGGCGGGCAACAAGATCCTGCCTGTGGGTGCCTCACGGGGCCTACTGATGGCGTACCACCTGCTCCTCATTGAAGAGCACAAAAAACATGTGAAGATGCAAGAGGTACTCGACAAACGCAAGCAAGCGACCTCGGAGTCTAGCGCGCGGCGAGCTGCACTCTCCGCCATCGGCGGCTCCAGCTCGCACGGCAACAATGCCAACAAGCATCGCTCTCGCGTAGATAACATGAATCCCGCTGCACGTTGCGAGGTGACCCGAACCCTTAACACGTCCTTCATGGAGATGGACGCCAACGGCAACGTCATCTCAAAGACGCCGCAAGCTGCGATCATGGAAGCCACCACATATCTTGCGTCCCATCCACCTCCGGTGGGGGACCCGAAGAGGGCCATGCACAATTCCGCACTAGACGGACTCGGACTTGTTGGAGCTGCGCTCCACGAGGAAGCTCCTGCGGAGCTGAAAAAGAAAGCTGCAGTCAGATTCAACCGCAGTCGCACACCCTCATCCAACAAGGAGGAACACGACCTACCTCGACGACGCAAGAGTCCATGACGTCACAGCCACGACTATGACGCTCGAAGCGACCTCGCTCAGCGCAAGATCGACAAGGCATGCGCCAAGCGCCTGTGCTCATCCGAATCCGAAGAGGATGACGATGAAGGAGAACTCTGCGGAGCTCGATGCTTCAGCAGATCTGTTCGACGGACTCGGTTGCCAAGAAACTTCAAGCTTCCTTCGGACACTCCGAAGTTCGACAGCACGCAGGACCCTAAAGCATGGCTCATCGACCACCTGTCGTCCGTCAAGCTGCACGGCGGAAACAAAAACACCGCCCTGCAATGCCTTCAGCTGCAACTGACAGGCGCAACCCGGATCTGGCTCAACAGCTTATCCTCGGGATCCATACGAAGCTGGGAGGAGCTGGCGTACAGTTTCATCCGAAACTTCAAGGGTACCAGCAAGAGGCCAGCCTCGATCGAAGAGCTGCGGGCCTGCACCCGACGAACGGGCGAATCCATTCGCTCGTACATACTACGCTGGTCGAACATCAAGAACTCCGTGGCACACATATCTGAGGAGAGAACAATCGACGCCTACAAAGATGGCGTCAAACGCCAGGACTTCAAGGAAGAGCTTGGGCGCGTCAAGCCCAAGACACTCGACCACCTCATGGACATCACCAACAGGTGGGCAGATGGCGAAGACTCCATCCACCGAGCACACTCGGATGAGGAGGATGACTAAGGCCGCCAACGCGAGCGCCGTAGCAAACGAATATCGCGCGTCTACGACGATCGCGGACCCGACATGGTCGCGGCTGGCTATGCCGACCGCCGCAACGAAAGCAACTGCAGCAGCGGTGGATACCGTGGAAACAACTTCCGCGATGGAGGACGCCCAACACAAACGTGGCAATGTCGTGGCTGCGACGACGAGCTCTCGGCATACGACAAATTGTCGGTTCCATGCACCATCGACTTCTACATCGACAAGCAGGATGGCAAAAAGAAGGCCAGCCATATGCTCAAGGACTGTCGCGAGTTCTAGAAACTCAGCGAGATCCTTTCACAGATGAGACAGCAGGTCCCGAACAATGGGTTCGAACACGCGCCCGCACCAAGCGACATCGCCCATGGAGCTCCTCCGCCACCACCCGTGGGACCTTGAAATCACCCGGTCGCACCCATACAGAACAACGGTGTAAATGGCTACCCCGCGCCAAAAGGGTCACTAATGATCCAAAAGGGGCGCCCAACAAACAGGGTGCAAAAGAAGATCACCCGCCAAGTCAGCTTGGCTGTGACCGCTCCACCCGCCATCCCTGAGTACCTCAGCGGTTCGGAGTCCTGCATCAGATTCAGCCATTCGGATCACCCCCGCCAAATCCCTCGCCCAGGTCATGCTGCCCTGGTGCTCGAGGCCCATATCGGAGGATTTGAGATGAGCCGCGTCTTCATGGACGGCGGCAACAGCATCAATCTGATGTTCGCTAGCACCTTAGCAGCAATGTGGATCCCGCTTTGCAGCCTAGAACAATGCAACACAACGTTCCATGGAATCGTCCCAGGGAAGGGCATATTTCCCCTAGGAAAGATATGGCTCAACGTCATCTTCGGCAAGCCCGAAAACTTTCAGTGCGAGCGTCTCGAGTTCGAAGTGGTGGATTGGCCATCATAATACCACACCATCCTTGGGCGCGTGACATTCGCAAGGTTCCTGGCAGTACCGCACTATGCGTACCTGCTACTCAAGATGCCAGGACCTAGGGGCGTCATCACAGTACACGGGAGCTTCACCCGGTCTGACCACTGCGATAGGGATTTCAACAGAATCTCCCAGTCATTCGGCATGTAGGAGGAGCTCACAAGGCTCCGAGAGGTGACAGACAACGGGGCACCCCCAGTCTCGAGGCAAAACACACCTGACATGTCATTCGACTCAACAGTCAACACGAAGAAGGTGCAGGTCCACCCGACGGACGCCTCCAAGACGGCGCTGATCGCCAACTACCTCAGCCCCACATAGGAAAGCGCGCTCGTCGAATTCCTCCATGAGCGCTGGGAAATATTTGCCTGGTGTCCTGCGGACATGCCAGGAGTTCCCAGGGAATTCGCCGAGCATGCACTCAATGTGTTCCCAGATGCCAAGCCCGTCAAACAGTCCATTCGACGATTGTCTGAGCCACGTGCCGAAGCCATCGGAGTCGAAGTCAACAGATTGCTCGACGCTGATTTCATCAGGGAGATCAAGGAAAGCGAGTGGCTGGCCAACACCGTGATGGTCCCTAAAAAGGACACGGACATCCTGCGGATGTGTGTGGACTTCACATCACTAAACAAGCACTGCGAGAAACTCTCCTTCCTCGATGCCTACTCAGGCTACAATCATATTCGACTAAAGGTCGAAGACCAGGAAAAAACGGTGTTCATCATGCCGTTCGGAGTGTTCTGCTATAACACAATGCCTTTCGGGCTGAAGAACGCAGGCGCCACGTACTAGCGGTACATGCAGGATGCTTGAAGAGCCAGATTGGCCGCAACATACAAGTCTATGTCAACGACATAGTAGTCAAAACAAGTGAGGCCAAGACATTGATCGACGATCTCCGCGAGACATTCGACAACCTTGATCACTACAAGATCAAGCTGAACCCAAAAAAGTGTGCCTTCGACGTACCATGTGGCAAACTGCTTGGCTACTTCATCTCTCAGCGAGGGATTAAGGCGAACCCGAAGAAAATCCAGGCCATACTGGACATGGAGAAACCGAAGAACCTCAAGGGTGTCCAGCAGCTCGCTGGACGCATCGCGGCGCTGAGCAGATTCATCAGCCGCATGGGCGAGAAGGCCCTGCCTTTCTATCAGCTGCTATGCAAAGTAGACAAATTCGAGTGGACACCTGAAGCGGATGACGCGTTCGAAGATCTTAAGTGGCTGCTCTCCACGTCACCTATCCTGGTCACGCCAAAGGAATGCGAGCCTCTACTACTATACATAGCAGCCACACATCAGGTGGTAAGCATTATGCTCGTGGTCGAACGACCCAAAGATGGCAAGACTCGCGAGGTCCAATGTCCAATCTACTACCTCAGCAAGGTATTGACGCCAACAAAACAGAGGTACCCTCACTACCTGAAACTCGCCTACGGAGTGTTCATGATGGCTTGTCGGCTGAGCTACTACTTCCAGGAGCATCAGGTAATGGTCGTCAACGAGGCACCTGTGAACAACATCCTGAACAACCCGGAAGCCACAGGACGCGTGGCCCTGTGGGGCATCGAGCTGTCCCCTCTAGACATAGTCTATGAGAAGCACCACGCGATCAAGTCTCAGGTCCTACCGGACTCTGGATGGAGCTACAGCTACCGGACACCCCGGATATGACACAGTCATAGACGATGCACTTCGATGGCTCCAAACGCGAAGTTGGAGCAGGAGCTGGGGTCATACTAACATCCCCACAGGGCAACACGATGAAATACGTCCTCCAGATGAAATTTTGAGCCTCCAACTATGAAGCCGAATACGAGGCCGTCATCCACGGCATGAGGATGGCCAAGATCTGCGGCGCAACACGCCTCGTCATCTACGGTGACTCGAACCTCGTCGTTCAGCAGACGATGAAAGAGTGCGACACACACGCCGCCAACATGATCGCGTACCCCGCGCTCTACAACTCACTCCAAGGAGACTTCGATGGCTGCGAGCTTCGTCATGTTGGAAGAGAAAGCAATGAAGAAGCCGATAGACTCGACAATATCGGCTCCACCTGCGCACGGGTGCCACCAAGTGTGTTCCTCGAACAAATCTGCTTGCCATCCATCAAAAGGAAATTCCCCAAGGGATCATCCGAAGAAGCAGAACACCCAGGGGCGGCGCTACCTGAAGGACAGGAAGGACCGGAAAAGCTCGATACAGAGGTCGTAGTGGTCAACCTGATGCAGGTCATGGCAACCAAGGAAACATGGACGAAGTGGTACCTTCGGTACCTGATAAACATGGAACTTCCTGATGACCCGACAAATGCCCGGTGCATATCTCGCTGGTCCAAGGCCTTCACCATCATCAATGGCAAGCTGTACAAGCGCAGCATTTTGGGTGTACTCCAAAGGTGCGTTACCATCGGTGACGGCAAAACCATTCTCCAAGACATCCACGAGGGCATCTGCGACCATCACGCGGGTAGCCACGCCCTCGTCGCCAAAGCTCTACGAGCTGGATTTTACTGGCCAACGGCCATGAACGACGCCAAGGACATCGTCCGAAGGTGCAACGGGTGCCAAAGGTTCGCAGACAAACCACACGCACCAGGATCGGAGCTCAGGCCCATACCCCTAGCCTGGCCCTACGCCCAATGGGGCCTCGACATGATCGGCAAACTGCCCAAGTCCTCGAAAGGAGGCCACGTCTACCTCCTGGTCGCAGTCGACAAGTTCACCAAGTGGATCAAATCCATGCACGTTACTAACCAAAAGGGTAAAACGACCGTGAAATTCTTCGAGTCCATAGTCTATAGGTTCGGCGTGCCGCACAGCATCATCACAGACAACGGGTCGAACTTCATCTCGAAAGAATTCCAGGACTTCTGCGAAGTGTTGGAGATATGCCCAAGAGGCAATAATAAAGTGGTTATTATCATATCTTCATGCTTATGATAAATGTTTACATACCATGCTATAATTGTATTACTCGGAAACATTAATACTTGTGTGATTTGTAAACATAAAAGAGTCCCTAGTAAAGCCTCTTGTTAAACTAGCTTGTTGGTTAATATATGATCATGGTTTCCTGATCATGAACATAGAGATGTTATTAAAAACAGGCTCATATCATTAGGAGAATTATGTGATGGACATACTCCTATAGTTAAGCGTAGCATAAAGATCAAGTCATTTAATATAGTTCATTTGCTATAAGCTTTCTGATACATAGTAACCTAATTCCTTCGACCATGAGATCATGTTTATCGCCATCACCAGAACGATTCTTTGATGACATCAAACACCACACCGTAACTGGGTGGCTATAAAGATCGCATTGAGTGTTCGGAAAGTATGGGTTGAGACACATGGATCAAGAGTGGGATTTGTCCATCCATATGACGGATAGATATACTCTGGGCCCTCTCGGTGGAATGTCATCCAATTAGCTTGCAAGCATGTGACTGGCTCACAAGGGATCACATACCACAGGAATGATAAAAGAGTACTTATCGGTAACGAGGTTGAACTAGGTATGCAGAGATACCGACGATCAAAACCTCGGATAAGTAAACTATCGTGAGACAAAGGGAAATTGGTATCGTATGTAAGTGGTTCATTCGATCGCAAAGTAATCGTAGAAATATGTGGGAGCCATATGAATTTCCAGATTCCTCTATTATTTATTGATTGGAGAAGTGTCTCGGTCATGTCCGCATAATTCACGAACCGTAGGGAGACACACTTAAGGACTCGATGTTGTTGAGTAGTTATGGAATGATGAATAAGAGACCGAATGTTGTTCGGAGTCTCGGATGGGATCCGGGATATCACGAGGAGATCCGGAATGGTCCGGAGAATAAGATTCATATAAGGAAAGTCCTGTTTTGGAGTTGGAGAATGATTCCAGTGTTTTCATCGGGAATGTTCTAGAAGGGTCCGGAAGGTCCGGCACTCCGGAGGGGAAGAGTGCATGAATGTGTCATA
Organism: Avena longiglumis; assembly: GCA_030063025.1. Lineage (NCBI taxonomy): Eukaryota > Viridiplantae > Streptophyta > Magnoliopsida > Poales > Poaceae > Avena > Avena longiglumis. The sequence goes on along the minus strand of CP125973.1, from coordinate 439,942,703 downwards.
AAAAGTTGGAATGGTTGCATCATGTACTAGGTGTCATCGCTGAGCAAAATAAAGGGAGAAATCAAATCCTAGTTTGAAAAGTCAAACGCCAATTTGAAAAGTCAAACGACAAGTTTGCTTGGTGGAGGGAGAGTAGGTAACCTACTTAGGGAGGAAGTCCTACTCCCTCCACCCGCCGGCCAAGGAGGAGGAGTTGGAGGAGGACTCCCTCCTCCCAACCGCTCCTCTCTCCCACCTATAAAAGAAGGGGCAGGGGTGCCCCCTCTTACACACACTTCCTCCACCCCAAACCCTAGCCCCAAGTCGCCGGCCACCTCCAGTGCAGCCGCCGCCTAGGGCATCCTCTAAGTCGCCGAGTTAGGGTTTCCCCAAACCCTATCCGCCGGCAAAGCTCTCCCCTTGGTGCCTCTAAACCCTAGATCGTCAAGGCCCTCTCTCATACTCCACCATACTCGCTCCGGCTTAAGGCGAAGCCCTGCGAGATCCCCCCTCTACTTCCGGTACCACGCCGTCGTGCTCCCGGAATCACGAGGAGAGTGCTACAACCTCCGCTGCCTGCTGGAACAAGGGAGAGGAAGGTTTTCATCGAGTACCGAATGTGTGACCGAATGCGGGAGCGATGCCGGTACGCAACGCCGGAAGGATCATCTACGCGATCTTGAGATCGGCAAGTGTACGACTACATCACCCACGATAATCTACTCTCGTTAACCGCTTTGGATCTTCGAGGGTTAGTATTCTATCGACTCGTTGCTACAATCTAGTAGATAGATCTTGGCTTGATCATAGATTATATCTTGATTATGTGTTCATGCGGTAGAATTTTTTTGTTTTCCATGCTACGAACCCCTACAGTGGTATCAGAGCCGTGTCTATATGTAGATCTGTTGCACGAGTAGAACACAATGGTCATTGTGGGCGTTGATGCTTTTGTTGTCGATTGCTTCTTGTGTACTTTGCATCTTGCGGGATGGTGGGATGAATCGGCCCGGGCTAACCTTACATGACATCGTTCATGGGACTTGCTCCACGCTTGACATGCAACTTGTATTGCATAAGTGGATTTGCGGGTGCCTGTTTCTCCCAACATAGTTAAGATTCAATTTACAACGGGTGATTGACAATACTAGTATCAATGTTGTGGTTCTTGTTCGTAAGTTAGAACGACACTTATTGAAATCCCCAAACCACGTAAAACATGCAAAGAAAATTAGAGGCGTCTAACTTTGTTTTGCAGGGGTGTGCTGTGATGTGATATGGCCATGCTTGTGATTATATGATGTATGCAATGTTCCTTATTGTAAGTTGGCAACCGCCAGGAGCCATATGGTTTTCCATTAAGTCCCGCGTGTCTATTATTCAAAGTAGTTGTAATAGTTGATGCTGGTGGGAGACAATCATGAAACTGCGCCATTGACCCTGACGCCACACCGGTGATGATGGAGATCATGTTCGTGCTTTAAGATGGAGATCGGAAGCACAAGAAGAAAGGCCATATCATATCACATATTATGAATTGCATGTGATGTTAATCCTTTTATGCATCTTGTATTGCTTAGTTAACGACGGTAGCATTATAAGATGATCCCTCAAGCACACAATTTCAAGTTTTAAAGTGTTCATCCTTATTAAGCACCGTTGCTAAAGCTCGTTGTTTCGAAGAACCACGTGATGATCGGGCGTGTTAGATTCTGCGAGTATATACAATGTGAGCAAGCCAGATTTTGTCATGCGAAAGCTAAAGTTTGATCTTGACGAGCCTAGCATGTACATACATGGTCTCGGAACACGGATCACCGAAAGGTAAAGCATGAGTCATATAGTAGATATGATGAACATGTTGATTGTTCGCCATTGAAGCTACATCAACTCTCGTGATGATCGGTTTTGATGTGGTGGATTTGGTTCGTGTGATCACTAATACAATGTGAGGGATATTGTTTTGAGTGGGAGTTCAATAGCAATATGATTAAAAGTTGAACACTATTTATCATAAATTAAATCAAAGTAAATTTGCATAGTTGTTGTAGTCATTGGCATCCGTTTACCACCTTGCGCTTAGTTATAATTGAGATGATAGAACTATAGAATTCTGGTTAGTTACTTTACGAACTGGTATCGTATTGTTTTGAAGTGTTAATCTAAAGTTTAAGAAGTCCTATTGCAAACTTTCAGTAAGTTCCGGTTACTCCATGAAGTTTAATAGTTGGTATTAAATCAAGAGTAACAATTCCAGTGTTAGTATATAAGTATCATGTTTATCTCAATGATTCTTGATATTCAAAGGATTGTCTTAATATCAAGGTTATCTAGAATCTGAAAGAGTTGTTTCAGAAACCATGATGTGTGGAAGATATTGTTATATCTGAAACGAAGTTTTGGTTGCAACATGATAGAGTATAATATGGCAAAAGTCATGTTTTCATATTTGATGAGAATTTGCAAAAGGTTGGAGACACTAGTTGTCCTAATCCTCCAAAAGGTTTTGGAAGGCAACATTATACTCACGATTCATCATTATAAGCTAAAAGTAGCTTGATCATGGATAATTCCATGATAAGGGTGAATATTTGATGTAGGTAAAATGTTTACTACACCAAGAGATTACCAAAGAAAGGAATTTGAAAGAACACCAAACATTTGATGATGGTGATCTACTTCAAAGTGCAAGTCCAATGACATTGGTATTTTACTATACATGCTTTGGACTATGTGTCATGTATATGGCTCCACTATTGATGTTGATAGATTATTTCAAACAGAAAAGGAAATACTGAAAGAGAATCTCATAAATATATGGCAGAAAAGAAAAGACTAGAATTGTTCAGCTTAAGTATATAGATGATATACATATTATGGCTATATTCTTTGCTTGTTAAACAATGTGGTTCTTAAGTATTTGATACTGAATTTGTTGGTGTGAATCGTCATACAAAACAACACAATTCATGAACTACAATGTCCTAAGTAACTAGCAAAAGAATATGTGATGATGTTCATCAAGAACAAATAAAGGGTTATTGTGTTGCTTGTTAAGCATCAAAGCTTGCCTTCAAGATTTGTTTTATCAGGTATTATAAGAACAAAAGGGTTGTTCAAATAATTGTCGTAATCCATAAAATATGGATGATTCACAAATCTCGTTGGAGAAATCACATCCATAAAACTAGTGCTAAAAATGTCGAAAGACAAATTGATTGAAAGATCACTTAGGAAGTGACATCGCCGTTTAAATTATATTGGAAAGAAAACATGAAGAAACTCCATGTGGATGGAATTTTGGAGTATTTTTTATTTTTGATCAAATGACGCTTGTGAAACTTTCCTAGAGATAATTAAAACTTCGTTCATAGGCCAAAAGGGAACAAATGACTGGCTTATTGGAACTTGTACATATTGTTGTATGAAGTCCATTATGTGTAGTCAAGAGCGATGGATTTCAGCTTCATATGCTTTGTCCGAAAAATTTGAGTGAATATATGAATATTTACTTAATAAGGATGAAGTATGAAACATTTGAAAAGTTCAAAGACTTTCAAGATGAAGTGCAAGATCATTGTAACAAGAATATAAATAGTTTACGATAAGATCATAAAGGAAGATATTTGAGTTACAAGTTTAGCATAATACCTAAGATTTAAGGAATCGTTATGTGGATTTGCATTTCTCGAAACACCATAAAAGTATGGAGTGTTTGAGATATGTAATTAAACCTTGTTTGGCATGGTAAGATAAAAGGTGTAATTCATAAAACTGCCATTATATCTTAAAGATTAAAAGCTTTAAAGACTACCGTTTTCCCACTGAAAAGAGCTCCATCATAATCCATTGAAATGACACCATATAAAGTTATGGTTTGGGATAAAACCCAAGTTGTCCTTTCTTAAAAATTGGTATGCTATGCATAAGAAAGATGTTTGCAACCAAAATCGGATGAACATATCTTTGTATGTTATTTTGAATAATTGTTAAGTATTCCTCCATAACACCAAAGACAAAAGTGTTTGTCGCTTAGAACGTCAAGTTTCTTTGAGAAGGAATTTTTCGTGAAAAGTTAAGTGGGAGGACAATAGAACTTTGATAAGGTTAAAAGAACCTTAGCTATATGTGCAAAGTTGCGCAGCGCCGAAAAGTGTTCCGGAGGCAGCAACAATGCTCATGGCTCACGTGCCTCAAAGGTTATGGTCACGGAGGTCTGAGTTCCTATTGAAACAAGTAGGTCGGCTAAACAATCAAATACCAAGATTTTAGAGTTAAATCATTATTTGATAATAATGATCCGACTACATGCAAAGAAGCGATGATGGGCCCTGACTCCGTCAAATGTCTTGAAGCCATAAAATCCATGATAGTTCCATATACGAGGGATCAAGTTTTGAACTTGAAAGACCCTCTGGAAAGGTACAAGACCTAACAGTCATATTTGGATCTATAAAGAAATAGACATGAATGTTTCACATCCATGAAATTATCGACATATCGGGAAAGAGTTCACGACAATGTTCAAAGAATTGACTATGACAAGATCTGATCTTTCATTAAACGATATTTAGTCTAGACGAATTAATATAGCAACCAAGGCATATAATTTTGTTATGTGTTGAATATACAAAACAAGTTCTTCTAATAGAATTGTTACCTAGGAAATATGCGTAACACGGTCCATAGGGTTTTGTTATTTCAAAGGATGCTAAAAGCATATGCAAACTTCAATGGTTGAAGTGAGCATCGCGGAGTTGGAATCTTCACTATGATTAAACTGTTAAAAGAGTTTAATTTCATCAGAGACAATGAATATGCTTGCAATTGCAAGAAATTAAGTGGAAGTGCTAAGACATGTTTCTAATACATTATGTGGAAGACATATTGTTGATTAGAAATGATGTATCTTTTATTAACACATATTAAGAATTTCATCCCGATGAAAGACTTAGGCAAAACCCAAATCTTTGGCATCAATAGACGCTAATATGGTTGTGCCGAAAGTACATAGATGATGTATTGAATGAGTTCAATATAGAAACTACAAGAAAGGTTCTTGTCACACAGAAAGGATTGAATGAGTTCAATATTGATGATATATTCAAGTGTATTGACACTTGGTAAGTGAAATAAAGATTCAAGTATAGATTGATACTTGATGTATGAAATCACAAAGAGTATTTATATCAATCATACCGTGATATGTACAAATCCAGTTATGTCCTATGCTCTAAATGATATGAGCATATACCAGAATGATTCATAAGATGATCATTGGACGATAGTAAGGATATTCTTATGATCTTCTGGAAGAACTAAGAGTATATTATTTTGTAGAAGTGGCAAATAGATGGTTAGTTCATTGTAAAAGTATTACATTGATACTAGTTTTGTCACAAAGTACAAATTAAGTTTATCTCAATCTAAACTAAGGGTGGCACAATATAATGGAAAGTAGGTTCCGTAATGGATTTGGATTAGTTCCAAAGTTAAGGCATTGTGACAGATACTACAACAAAAGGCTAAGTATATAGCTGCTGTTATAGCAGCAAAAGAGGGCATTTGTGTCAAGTAGTTTGTTATCAAACTAAGTGTAGTTCACAGCAGGGATAATACTATGAAGATATATTGTACGACAATATTATCAACATGTTTTAACCCCAAAGAACTAAAGGTCACACCAAAGGACCAAATTTGTACGAAGCCATCTCATTAGAGAATGAGTGATGCGTTGAGATGCAAAGACATGCAATTACACACGGACCTGGAAGTGTTAGATCCGGAGATCAGTTGACCACTAGCAATCGTGTACATACAACACCACAAAGCCATAGGTGTTGAAAACACAAAGGTTTGAAACTAGATTATTGACTCTAGTGCAAGTGGGAGACTGTTGGAGATATGCCCAAGAGGCAATAATAAAGTGGTTATTATCATATCTTCATGCTTATGATAAATGTTTACATTCCATGCTATAATTGTATTAATCGAAAACATTAATACTTGTGTGATTTGTAAACATAAAAGAGTCCCTAGTAAATCTCTTGTTAAACTAGCTTGTTGGTTAATATATGATCATGGTTTCCTGATCATGAACATAGAGATGTTATTAACAACAGGGTCATATCATTAGGAGAATGATGTGATGGACATACTCCTATAGTTAAGCGTAGCATAAAGATCAAGTCATTTAATATAGTTCATTTGATATAAGCTTTCTGATACATAGTAACCTAATTCCTTCGACCATGAGATCATGCTTATCGCCATCACCGAAAGGATGCTTTGATGAGATCAAACACCACACCGTAACTGGGTGGCTATAAAGATGGCATTAAGTGTTCGAGAAGTATGGGTTGAGACACATGGATCAAGAGTGGGATTTGTCCATCCATATGACGGATAGATATACTCTGGGCCCTCTCAGTGGAATGTCATCCAATTAGCTTGCAAGCATGTGACTGGCTCACAAGGGATCACATACCACGGGAACGAGAAAAGAGTACTTATCGGTAACGAGGTTGAACTAGGTATGTAGAGATACCGACGATCAAAACCTCGGATAAGTAAACTATCGTGAGACAAAGGGAAATTGGTATTGTATGTAAGTGGTTCATTCGATCGCAAAGTAATCATAGAAATATGTGGGAGCCATATGAATTTCTAGATTCCTTTATTGGTTATTGATCGGATAAGTGTCTCGGTTATGTCCGCATAATTCACGAACCGTAGGGAGACACACTTAAGGATTCGATGTTGTTGAGTAGTTATGGAATGATGAGTAAGAGACCGAATGTTGTTCGGATTCTCGGATGGGATCCGGGATATCACGAGGAGATCCGGAATGGTCCGGAGAATAAGATTCATATAAGGGAAGTCCTGTTTCGGAGTTGGAGAATGATTCCGGTGTTTTCATCGTGAATGTTCTAGAAGGGTCCAGAAGGTCCGGCACTCCAGAGGGGAAGAGTGCATGAATGTGTCATAACAAGTTGGAATGGTTGCATCATGTACTAGGTGTCATCGCTGAGCAAAATAAAGGGACAAATCAAATCCTAGTTTGAAAAGTCAAACGCCAATTTGAAAAGTCAAACGGCAAGTTTGCTTGGTGGAGGGAGAGTAGGAAACCTACTTAGGGAGGAAGTCCTACTCCCTCCACCCGCCGGCAAAGGAGGAGGAGTTGGAGGAGGACTCCCTCCTCCCAACCGCGCCTCCCTCCCACCTATAAAATAAGGGGCAGGGGTGCCCCCTCTTACACACACTTCCTCCACCCCAAACCCTAGCCCCAATTCGCCGGCCACCTCCAGTGCAGCCGCCGCCTAGGGCATCCTCTAAGTCGCCGAGTTAGGGTTTCCCCAAACCCTAGCCGACGGCCAAGCTCTCCCCTTGGTTCCTCTAAACCCTATATCGTCAAGGCCCTCTCTCATACTCCACCACACTCGCTCCGGCTTAAGGCGAAGCCCTGCGAGATTTCCCCTCTACTTCCGGTACCACGCCGTCGTGCTGCCGGAATCACGAGGAGAGTGCTACACCCTCCGCTGCCTGCTGGAACAAGGGAGAGGAAGGTATTCATCGAATACCGAACGAGTGACCGATTGCGGGAGCGCTGCCGGAACGCAGCGCCGGAAGGATCATCTACGCGATCTTGAGATCGGCAAGTGTACGACTACATCACCCACGAGAATCTTCTCTCGTTAACCGCTTTGGATCTTTGAGGGTTAGTATTCTATCGACTCGTTGCTACAATCTAGTAGATAGATCTTGGCTTGATCATAAATTAGATATTGATTGTGTGTTCATGCGGTAGAAATTTTTTTGTTTTCCATGCTACGAACCCCTACAGTGGTATCAGAGCCGTGTCTATATGTAGATGTGTTGCACGAGTAGAACACAATGGTCATTGTGGGAGTTGATGCTTTTTTTGTCGATTGCTTCTTGTGTACTTTGCATCTTGCGGGATGGTGGGATGAGCGGCCCGGGCTAACCTTACATGACATCGTTCATGAGACTTGCTCCATGCTTGACATGCAACTTGTATTACATAAGTGGCTTTGCGGGTGCCTGTTTCTCCCAACATAGTTAAGATTCAATTTACAACGGGTGATTGCCAATACTAGTATCAATGTTGTGGTTCTTGTTCGTAAGTTAGAACGACACTTATTGAAAGCCCCAAACCACGTAAAACATGCAAAGAAAATTAGAGGCGTCTAACTTTGTTTTGCAGGGGTGTGCTGTGATGTGATATGGCCATGATTGTGATTATATGATGTATGCAATGTTCCTTATTGTAAGTTGGCAACCAGCAGGAGCCATATGGTTGTTTCCATTAAGTCCTGTGTGTCTATTATTCAAAGTAGTTGTAATAGTTGATGCTGGTGGGAGACAATCATGAAACGACGCCATTGACCTTGACGCCACACCGGTGATGATGGAGATCATGTTCGTGCTTGAAGATGGATATCGGAAGCACAAGAAGAAAGGCCATATCATATCACATATTATGAATTGCATGTGATGTTAATCCTTTTATGCATCTTGTATTTCTTAGTTAACGATGGTAGCATTATAAGATGATCCCTCAAGCACACAATTTCAAGTTTTAAAGTGTTCATCCTTAGTAAACACCGTTGCTAAAGCTCGTTGTTTCGAAGCACCACGTGATGATCGGGTGTGTTAGATTCTGCGAGTGTATACAACATGAGCAAGCCAGATTTGCTCATGTGGAAGCTAAGGTTTGATCTTGACGAGCCTAGAATGTACAGACATGGTATCGGAACACGGATCACCGAAAGGTAAAGCATGAGTCATATAGTAGATATGATGAACATGTTGATTGTTCGCTATTGAAGCTACATCAACTCTCGTGATGATCGGTTTTGATGTGGTGGATTTGGTTCGTGTGATCACTAAAACAATGTGAGGGATATTGTTTTGAGTGGGAGTTCAATAGCAATATGATTAAAAGTTGAACACTATTTATCATAAATTAAATCAAAGTAAATTTGCATAGTTGTTGTAGTCATTGGCATCCGTTTACCACCTTGCGCTTAGTTATAATTGAGATGATAGAACTATAGAATTCTTGTTAGTTACTTTACGAACTGGTATCGTATTGTTTTGAAGTGTTAATCTAAAGTTTAAGAAGTCCTATTGCAAACTTTCAGTAAGTTCCGGTTACTCCATGAAGTTTAATAGTTGGTATTAAATCAAGAGTAACAATTCCAGTGTTAGTATATAAGTATCATGTTTATCTCAATGATTCTTGATATTCAAAGGATTGTCTTAATATCAAGGTTATCTAGAATCTGAAAGAGTTGTTTCAGAAACCATGATGTGTGGAAGATATTGTTATATATGAAACGAAGTTTTGGTTGCAACATGATAAAGTATAATATGGCAAAAGTCATGTTTTCATATTTGATGAGAATATGTAAAAGGTTGGAGACACTAGTTGTCCTAATCCTCCAAAAGGTTTTGGAAGGCAACATTATACTCACGATTCATCGTTATAAGCTAAAAGTAGCTTGATCATGGATAATTCCATGACAAGGGTGAATATTTGATGTAGGTAAAATGTTTACTACACCAAGAGATTACCAAAGAAAGGAATTTGAAAGAACACCAAACATTTGATGATGGTGATCTACTTCAAAGTGCAAGTCCAAAGACATTGGTATTTTACTATACATGCTTTGGACTATGTGTCATGTATATGGCTCCACTATTGATGTTGATAGATTATTTCAAACAGAAAAGGAAATACTGAAAGAGAATCTCATAAATATATGGCAGAAAAGAAAAGACTAGAATTGTTCAGCTTAAGTATATAGATGATATACATGTTATGGCTATATTCTTTGCTTGTTAAACAATGTGGTTCTTAAGTATTTGATACTGAATTTGTTGGTGTGAATCGTCATACGAAACAACATAATTCATGAACTACAATGTCCTAAGTAACTAGCAAAAGAATATGTGATGATGTTCATCAAGAATAAATAAAGGGTTATTGTGTTGCTTGTTAAGCATCAAAGCTTGCCTTCAAGATTTGTTTTATCAGGTATTATAAGAACAAAAGGGTTGTTCAAATAATTGCCGTAATCCATAAAATATGGATGATTCACAAATCTCGTTGGAGAAATCACATCCATAAAACTAGTGCTAAAAATGTCGAAAGACAAATTGATTGAAAGATCACTTAGGAAGTGACATCGCCGTTTAAATTATATTGGAAAGAAAACATGAAGAAACTCCATGTGGATGGAATTTTGGAGTCTTTTTGATTTTTGATCAAATGACGCTTGTGAAACTTTCCTAGAGATAATTAAAACTTATTCATAGGCCAAAAGGGAACAAATGACTGTCTTATTGGAACTTGTACATATTGTTGTATGAAGTCCATTATGTGTAGTCAAGAGCGATGGATTTCAGCTTCATATGCTTTGTCCGAAAAATTTGAGTGAATATATGAATATTTACTTAATAAGGATGAAGTATGAAACATTTGAAAAGTTCAAAGACTTTCAAGATGAAGTGCAAGATCATTGTAACAAGAATATAAATAGTTTACGATAAGATCATAAAGGAAGATATTTGAGTTACAAGTTTAGCATAATACCTAAGATTTAAGGAATCGTTATGTGGATTTGCATTTCTCGAAACACCATAAAAGTATGGAGTGTTTGAGATATGTAATTAAACCTTGTTTGGCATGGTAAGATCAAACGTGTAATTCATAAAACTGCCATTATATCTTAAAGATTAAAAGCTTTAAAGACTACCGTTTTCCCACTGAAAAGAGATCCATCATAATCCATTGAAATGACACCATATAAAGTTATGGTTTGGGATAAAACCCAAGTTGTCCTTTCTTAAAAATTGGTATGCTATGCATAAGAAAGATGTTTGCAACCAAAATCGGATGAACATATCTTTGTATGTTATTTTGAATAATTGTTAAGTATTCCTCCATAACACCAAAGACAAAAGTGTTTGTCGCTTAGAACGTCAAGTTTCTTTGAGAAGGAATTTTTCGTGAAAAAGTTAAGTGGGAGGACAATAGAACTTTGATAAGGTTAAAAGAACCTTAGCTATATGTGCAAAGTTGCTTGGCCAAAAAAGTGTTAGAGGCTGAACAATGCTCATGGCTCACGTGCCTCAAAGGTTATGGTCACGGAGGTCTGAGTTCCTATTGAAACAAGTAGGTCGGCTAAACAATCAAATACCAAGATTTGAGAGTTAAATCATTATTTGATAATAATGATCCGACTACATGCAAAGAAGCGATGATGGGCCCTGACTCCGTCAAATGTCTTGAAGCCATAAAATCCGTGATAGTTCCATATACGAGAGATCAAGTTTTGAACTTGAAAGACCCTCTGGAAAGGTACAAGACCTAACAGTCATATTTGGATCTATAAAGAAATAGACATGAATGTTTCACATCCATGAAATTATCGACATATCGGGAAAGAGTTCACGACAATGTTCAAATAATTGACTATGACAAGATCTGATCTTTCATTAAACGATATTTAGTCTAGATGAAGTAATATAGCAACCACGACATATAATTTTGTTATGTGTTGAATATACAAAACAAGTTCTTCTAATAGAATTGTTACCTAGGACATGTGCGTAACACGGTCCATAGGGTTTTGTTATTTCAAAGGATGCTAAAAGCATATGCAAACTTCAATGGTTGAAGTGAGCATCGCGGAGTTGGAATCTTCACTATGATTAAACTGTTAAAAGAGTTTAATTTCATCAGAGACAATGAAGATGCTTGCAATTGCAAGAAATTAAGTGGAAGCGCTAAGACATGTTTCTAATACATTATGTGGAAGACATATTATTGATTAGAAATGATGTATCTTTTATTAACACATATTAAGAATTTCATCCCGATGAAAGACTTAGGCAAAACCCAAATCTTTGGCATCAATAGACGCTAATATGGTTGTGCCGAAAGTACATAGATGATGTATTGAATGAGTTCAATATAGAAACTACAAGAAAGGTTCTTGTCACACAGAAAGGATTGAATGAGTTCAATATTGATGATATATTCAAGTGTATTGACACTTGGTAAGTGAAATAAAGATTCAATTATAGATTGATACTTGATGTATGAAATCACAAAGAGTATTTATATCAATCATACCGTGATATGTACAAATCCAGATATGTCCTATGCTCTAAATGTTATACCAGAATGATTCATAAGATGATCATTGGACGATAGTAAGGATATTCTTATGATCTTTTGGAAGAACTAAGAGTATATTATTTTGTAGAAGTGGCAAATAGATGGTTAGTTCATTGTAAAAGTATTACATTGATACTAGTTTTGTCACAAAGTACAAATTAAGTTTATCTCAATCTAAACTAAGGGTGGCACAATATAATGGAAAGTAGGTTCCGTAATGGATTTGGATGAGTTCCAAAGTTAAGGTATTGTGACAGATACTACAACAAAAGGCTAAGTATATAACTGCTGTTATAACAACAAAAGAGGGCATTTGTGTCAAGTAGTTTGTTATCAAACTAAGTGTAGTTCACAGCAGGGATAATACTATGAAGATATATTGTACGACAATATTATCAACATGTTTTAACCCCAAAGAACTAAAGGTCACACCAAAGGACCAAATTTGTACGAAGCCATCTCATTAGAGAATGAGTGATGCGCAGAGACGCAAAGACATGCAATTACACACGGACCTGGAAGTGTCAGATCCGGAGATCAGTTGACCACTAGCAATCGTGTACATACAACACCACAAAGCCATAGGTGTTGAAAACACAAAGGTTTGAAACTAGATTATTGACTCTAGTGCAAGTGGGAGACTGTTGGAGATATGCCCAAGAGGCAATAATAAAGTGGTTATTATCATATCTTCATGCTTATGATAAATGTTTACATACCATGCTATAATTGTATTAATCGGAAACATTAATACTTGTGTGATTTGTAAACATAAAAGAGTCCCTAGTAAAGCTCTTGTTAAACTATCTTGTTGGTTAATATATGATCATGGTTTCCTGATCATGAACATAGAGATGTTATTAACAACAGGGTCATATCATTAGGAGAATGATGTGATGGACATACTCCTATAGTTAAGCGTAGCATAAAGATCAAGTCATTTAATATAGTTCATTTGCTATAAGCTTTCTGATACATAGTAACCTAATTCCTTCGACCATGAGATCATGCTTATCGCCATCACCGGAAGGATGCTTTGATGCGATCAAACACCACACCGTAACTGGGTGGCTATAAAGATGGCATTAAGTGTTCGAGAAGTATGGGTTGAGACACATGGATCAAGAGTGGGATTTGTCCATCCATATGACGGATAGATATACTCTGGGCCCTCTCAATGGAATGTCATCCAATTAGCTTGCAAGCATGTGACTGGCTCACAAGGGATCACATACCACGGGAACGAGAAAAGAGTACTTATCGGTAACGAGGTTGAACTAGGTATGTAGAGATACCGACGATCAAAACCTCGGATAAGTAAACTATCGTGAGAAAAAGGGAAATTGGTATCGTATGTAAGTGGTTCATTCGATCGCAAAGTAATCATAGAAATATGTGGGAGCCATATGAATTTCTAGATTCCTTTATTGGTTATTGATCGGATAAGTGTCTTGGTTATGTCCGCATAATTCACGAACCGTAGGGAGACACACTTAAGGATTCGATGTTGTTGAGTAGTTATGGAATGATGAGTAAGAGACCGAATGTTGTTCGGAGTCTCGGATGGGATCCGGGATATCACGAGGAGATCCGGAATGGTCCGGAGAATAAGATTCATATAAGGGAAGTCCTGTTTCGGAGTTGGAGAATGATTCCGGTGTTTTCATCGGGAATGTTCTAGAAGGGTCCAGAAGGTCCGGCACTCCAGAGGGGAAGAGTGCATGAATGTGTCATAACAAGTTGGAATGGTTGCATCATGTACTAGGTGTCATCGCTGAGCAAAATAAAGGGACAAATCAAATCCTAGTTTGAAAAGTCAAACGCCAATTTGAAAAGTCAAACGGCAAGTTTGCTTGGTGGAGGGAGAGTAGGAAACCTACTTAGGGAGGAAGTCCTACTCCCTCCACCCGCCGTCCAAGGAGGAGGAGTTGGAGGAGGACTCCCTCCTCCCAACCGCGCCTCCCTCCCACCTATAAAATAAGGGGCAGGGGTGCCCCCTCTTACACACACTTCCTCCACCCCAAACCCTAGCCCCAATTCGCCGGCCACCTCCAGTGCAGCCGCCGCCTAGGGCATCCTCTAAGTCGTCGAGTTAGGGTTTCCCCAAACCCTAGACGCCGACCAAGCTCTCCCCTTGGTTCCTCTAAACCCTATATCGTCAAGGCCCTCTCTCATACTCCACCACACTCGCTCCGGCTTAAGGCGAAGCCCTGCGAGATTTCCCCTCTACTTCCGATACCACGCCGTCGTGCTGCCGGAATCACGAGGAGAGTGCTACACCCTCCGCTGCCTGCTGGAACAAGGGAGAGGAAGGTATTCATCGAACACCGAACGAGTGACCGACTGCGGGAGAGCTGCCGGAACGCAGCGCCGGAAGGATCATCTACGCGATCTTGAGATCGGCAAGTGTACGACTACATCACCCACGAGAATCTTCTCTCGTTAACCGCTTTGGATCTTTGAGGGTTAGTATTCTATCGACTCGTTGCTACAATCTAGTAGATAGATCTTGGCTTGATCATAGATTAGATCTTGATTGTGTGTTCATGCGGTAGAAATTTTTTGTTTTCCATGCTACGAACCCCTACAGTGGTATCAGAGCCGTGTCTATATGTAGATGTGTTGCACGAGTAGAACACAATGGTCATTGTGGGCGTTGATGCTTTTTTTGTCGATTGCTTCTTGTGTACTTTTCATCTTGCGGGATGGTGGGATGAGCGGCCCGGGCTAACCTTACATGACATCGTTCATGAGACTTGCTCCACGCTTGACATGCAACTTGTATTACATAAGTGGCTTTACGGGTGCCTGTTTCTCCCAACATAGTTAAGATTCAATTTACAACGGGTGATTGACAATACTAGTACCAATGTTGTGGTTCTTGTTCGTAAGTTAGAACGACACTTATTGAAAGCCCCAAACCGCACGTAAAACATGCAAAGAAAATTAGAGGCGTCTAACTTTGTTTTGCAGGGGTGTGCTGTGATGTGATATGGCCATGATTGTGATTATATGATGTATGCAATGTTCCTTATTGTAAGTTGGCAACCGGCAGGAGCCATATGGTTGTTTCCATTAAGTCCTGCGTGTCTATTATTCAAAGTAGTTGTAATAGTTGATGCTGGTGGGAGACAATCATGAAACGACGCCATTGACCTTGACGCCACACCGGTGATGATGGAGATCATGTTCGTGCTTGAAGATGGATATCGGAAGCACAAGAAGAAAGGCCATATCATATCACATATTATGAATTGCATGTGATGTTAATCCTTTTATGCATCTTGTATTTCTTAGTTAACGATGGTAGCATTATAAGATGATCCCTCAAGCACACAATTTCAAGTTTTAAAGTGTTCATCCTTAGTAAGCACCGTTGCTAAAGCTCGTTGTTTCGAAGCACCACGTGATGATCGGGTGTGTTAGATTCTGCGAGTGTATACAACATGAGCAAGCCAGATTTGCTCATGTGGAAGCTAAGGTTTGATCTTGACGAGCCTAGAATGTACAGACATGGTATCGGAACACGGATCACCGAAAGGTAAAGCATGAGTCATATAGTAGATATGATGAACATGTTGATTGTTCGCCATTGAAGCTACATCAACTCTCGTGATGATCGGTTTTGATGTGGTGGATTTGGTTCGTGTGATCACTAAAACAATGTGAGGGATATTGTTTTGAGTGGGAGTTCAATAGCAATATGATTAAAAGTTGAATACTATTTATCATAAATTAAATCAAAGTAAATTTGCATAGTTGTTGTAGTCATTGGCATCCGTTTACCACCTTGCGCTTAGTTATAATTGAGATGATAGAACTATAGAATTCTTGTTAGTTACTTTACGAACTGGTATCGTATTGTTTTGAAGTGTTAATCTAAAGTTTAAGAAGTCCTATTGCAAACTTTCAGTAAGTTCCGGTTACTCCATGAAGTTTAATAGTTGGTATTAAATCAAGAGTAACAATTCCAGTGTTAGTATATAAGTATCATGTTTATCTCAATGATTCTTGATATTCAAAGGATTGTCTTAATATCAAGGTTATCTAGAATCTAAAAGAGTTGTTTCAGAAACCATGATGTGTGGAAGATATTGTTATATATGAAACGAAGTTTTGGTTGCAACATGATAGAGTATAATATGGCAAAAGTCATGTTTTCATATTTGATGAGAATATGCAAAAGGTTGGAGACACTAGTTGTCCTAATCCTCCAAAAGGTTTTGGAAGGCAACATTATACTCACGATTCATCGTTATAAGCTAAAAGTAGCTTGATCATGGATAATTCCATGAAAAGGGTGAATATTTGATGTAGGTAAAATGTTTACTACACCAAGAGATTACCAAAGAAAGGAATTTGAAAGAACACCAAACATTTGATGATGGTGATCTACTTCAAAGTGCAAGTCCAAAGACATTGGTATTTTACTATACATGCTTTGGACTATGTGTCATGTATATGGCTCCACTATTGATGTTGATAGATTATTTCAAACAGAAAAGGAAATACTGAAAGAGAATCTCATAAATATATGGCTGAAAAGAAAAGACTAGAATTGTTCAGCTTAAGTATATAGATGATATACATGTTATGGCTATATTCTTTGCTTGTTAAACAATGTGGTTCTTAAGTATTTGATACTGAATTTGTTGGTGTGAATAGTCATACGAAACAACACAATTCATGAACTACAATGTCCTAAGTAACTAGCAAAAGAATATGTGATGATGTTCATCAAGAACAAATAAAGGGTTATTGTGTTGCTTGTTAAGCATCAAAGCTTGCCTTCAAGATTTGTTTTATCAGGTATTATAAGAACAAAAGGGTTGTTCAAATAATTGCCGTAATCCATAAAATATGGATGATTCACAAATCTCGTTGGAGAAATCACATCCATAAAACTAGTGCTAAAAATGTCGAAAGACAAATTGATTGAAAGATCACTTAGGAAGTGACATCGCCGTTTAAATTATATTGGAAAGAAAACATGAAGAAACTCCATGTGGATGGAATTTTGGAGTCTTTTTGATTTTTGATCAAATGACGCTTCTGAAACTTTCCTAGAGATAATTAAAACTTCGTTCATAGGCCAAAAGGGAACAAATGACTAGCTTATTTGAACTTGTACATATTGTTGTATGAAGTCCATTATGTGTAGTCAAGAGCGATGGATTTCAGCTTCATATGCTTTTTCCGAAAAATTTGAGTGCATATATGAATATTTACTAAATAAGGATGAAGTATGAAACATTTGAAAAGTTCAAAGACTTTCAAGATGAAGTGCAAGATCATTGTAATAAGAATATAAATAGTTTATGATAAGATCATAAAGGAATATATTTGAGTTACAAGTTTAGCATAATACCTAACATTTAAGGAATCGTTATGTGGATTTGCATTTCCCGAAACACCATAAAAGTATGGAGTGTTTGAGATATGTAATTAAACCTTGTTTGACATGGTAAGATCAAAGGTGTAATTCATAAAACTGCCATTATATCTTAAAGATTAAAAGCTTTAGAGACTACCGTTTTCCCACTGAAAAGAGCTCCATCATAATCCGTTGAAATGACACCATATAAAGTTATGGTTTGGGATAGAACCCAAGTTATCCTTTCTTAAAAATTGGTATGCTATGCATAAGAAAGATGTTTGCAACCCAAATCGGATGAACATATCTTTGTATGTTATTTTGAATAATAGTTAAGTATTCCTCCATAACACCGAAGACAAAAGTGTTTGTCGCTTAGAACGTCAAGTTTCTTTGAGAAGGAATTTTTCGTGAAAAGTTAAGTGGGAGGACAATAGAACTTTGATAAGGTTAAAAGAACCTTAGCTATATGTGCAAAGTTGCGCAGCGCCGAAAAGTGTTCCGGAGGCAGCAACAATGCTCATGGCTCAGATGCCTCAAAGGTTGTGGTCACGGAGGTCTGAGTTCCTATTGAAACAAATAGGTCGGCTAAACAATCAAATACCAAGATTTGAGAGTTAAATCATTATTTGATAATAATGATCCGACTACATGCAAAGAAGCGATGATGGGCCCTGACTCCGTCAAATGGCTTGAAGCCATAAAATCCGTGATAGTTCCATATACGAAAGATCAAGTTTTGAACTTGAAAGACCCTCTGGAAAGGTACAAGACCTAACAGTCATATTTGGATCTATAAAGAAATAGACATGAATGTTTCACATCCATGAAATTATCGACATATCAGGAAAGAGTTCACGACAATGTTCAAAGAATTGACTATGACAAGATCTGATCTTTCACTAAACGATATTTAGTCTAGACGAATTAATATAGCAACCACGACATATAATTTTGTTATGTGTTGAATATACAAAACAAGTTCTTCTAATAGAATTGTTACCAAGGACATGTGCGTAACACGGTCCATAGGGTTTTGTTATTTCAAAGGATGCTAAAAGGATATGCAAACTTCAATGGTTGAATTGAGCATCGCGGAGTTGGAATCTTCACTATGATGAAACTATTAAAAGAGTTTAATTTCATCAGAGACAATGAAGATGGTTGCAATTGCAAGAAATTAAGTGGAAGCGCTAAGACATGTTTCTAATACATTATGTGGAAGACATATTGTTGATTAGAAATGATGTATCTTTTATTAACACATATTAAGAATTTCATCCCGATGAAATACTTAGGCAAAACCCAAATCTTTGGCATCAATAGACGCTAATATGGTTGTGCCGAAAGTACATAGATGATGTATTGAATGAGTTCAATATAGAAACTACAAGAAAGGTTCTTGTCGCACAGAAAGGATTGAATGAGTTCAATATTGATGATATATTCAAGTGTATTGACACTTGGTTAGTGAAACAAAGATTCAAGTATAGATTGATACTTGATGTATGAAATCACAAAGAGTATTTATATCAATCATACTGTGATATGTACAAATCCATATATGTCCTATGCTCTAAATGTTATGACCATATACCAGAATGATTCATAAGATGATCGTTGGACGATAGTAAGGATATTCTTATGATCTTTTGGAAGAACTAAGAGTATATTATTTTGTAGAAGTGGCAAATAGATGGTTAGTTCATTGTAAAAGTATTACATTGATACTAGTTTTGTCACAAAGTACAAATTAAGTTTATCTCAATCTAAACTAAGGGTGGCACAATATAATGGAAAGTAGGTTCCGTAATGGATTTGGATGAGTTCCAAAGTTAAGACATTGTGACAGATACTACAACAAAAGGCTAAGTATATAACTGCTGTTATAGCAGCAAAAGAGGGCATTTGTGTCAAGTAGTTTGTTATCAAACTAAGTGTAGTTCACCGCAGGGATAATACTATGAAGATATATTATACGACAATATTATCAACATGTTTTAACCCCAAAGAACTAAAGGTCACACCAAAGGACCAAATTTGTACGAAGCCATCTCATTAGAGAATGAGTGATGCGTAGAGACGAAAAGGCATGCAATTACACACGGAACTGGAAGTGTCAGATCCAGAGATCAGTTGACCACTAGCAATCGTGTACATACAACACCAGAAAGCCATATGTGTTGAAAATACAAAGGTTTGAAACTAGATTATTAACTCTAGTGCAAGTGGGTGACTGTTGGAGATATGCCCAAGAGGCAATAATAAAGTGGTTATTATCATATCTTCATGCTTATGATAAATGTTTACATTCCATGCTATAATTGTATTAATCGGAAACATTAATACTTGTGTGATTTGTAAACATAAAAGAGTCCCTAGTAAAGCTCTTATTAAACTAGCTTGTTGGTTAATATATGATCATGGTTTCCTGATCATGAACATAGAGATGTTATTAACAACAGGGTCATATCATTAGGAGAATGATGTGATGGACATACTCCTATAGTTAAGCGAAGCATAAAGATCAATTCATTTAATATAGTTCATTTGCTATAAGCTTTCTGATACATAGTAACCTAATTCCTTCGACCATGAGATCATGCTTATCGCCATCACCGGAAGGATGCTTTGATGACATCAAACACCACACCGTAACTGGGTGGCTATAAAGATGGCATTGAGTGTTCAGAACGTATGGGTTGAGACACATGGATCAAGAGTGGGATTTGTCCATCCATATGACGGATAGATATACTCTGGGCCCTCTCGGTGGAATGTCATCCAATTATCTTGCAAGCATGTGACTGGCTCACAAGGGATCACATACCACGGGAACAAGAAAAGAGTACTTATCGGTAACGAGGTTGAACTAGGTATGTAGAGATACCGACGATCAAAACCTCGGATAAGTAAACTATCGTGAGACAAAGGGAAATTGGTATCGTATGTAAGTGGTTCGTTTGATCGCAAAGTAATCATAGAAATATGTGGGAGCCATATGAATTTCCATATTCCTCTATTGGTTATTGATCGGAGAAGTGTCTCGGTCATGTCCGCATAATTCACGAACCGTAGGGAGACACACTTAAGGATTCGATGTTTTTTAGTAGTTATGGAATGATGAGTAAGAGACCGAATGTTTTTCGGAGTCTCAGATGGGATCCGGGATATCAGGAGGATATCCGGAATGGTCCGGAGAATAAGATTCATATAAGGAAAGTCCTATTTCGGAGTTGGAGAATGATTCCAGTGTTTTCATCGGGAATGTTCTAGAAGGGTCCGGAAGGTCCGGCACTCCGAAGGGGAAGAGTGCATGAATGTGTCATAACAAGTTGGCATGGTTGCATCATGTACTAGGTGTCATCGCTGAGCAAAATAAAGGGAGAAATCAAATCCTAGTTTGAAAAGTCAAACGCCAATTTGAAAAGTCAAACGGCAAGTTTGCTTGGTGGAGGGAGAATAGGAAACCTACTTAGGGAGGAAGTCCTACTCCCTCCACCCGCCGGCCAAGGAGGAGGAGTTGGAGGAGGACTCCCTCCTCCCAACCGCGCCTCCCTCCCACCTATAAAAGAAGGGGCAGGGGTGCCCCCTCTTACACACACTTCCTCCACCCCAAACCCTAGCCCCAAGTCGCCGGCCACCTCAAGTGCAGCCGCCGCCTAGGGCATCCTCTAAGTCGCCGAGTTAGGGTTTCCCCAAACCCTATCCGTCGGCCAAGCTCTCCCCTTGATGCCTCTAAACCCTAGATCGTCAAGGCCCTCTCTCATACTCCACCATACTCGCTCCGATTGAAGGCGAAGCCCTGCGAGATCTCCCCTCTACTTTTGGTACCACGCCGTCGTGCTGCCGGAATCACGAGGAGAGTGCTACAACCTCCGCTGCCTGCTGGAACAAGGGAGAGGAAGGTATTCATCGAGTACCGAACGTGTGACCGACTGCGGGAGCGCTGCCGGAACGCAGCGCCGGAAGGATCATCTACGCGATCTTGAGATCGGCAAGTGTACGACTACATCAACCACGAGAATCTGCTCTCGTTAACCGCTTTGTATCTTCGAGGATTAGTATTCTATCGACTCATTGCTACAATCTAGTATATAGATCTTGGCTTGATCATAGATTAGATCTTGATTGTGTGTTCATGCGGTAGAAAATTTTTGTTTTCCATGCCACGAACCCCTACACGAAGGCCTCGGGATCGACATATCATATGCCTCCGTGGCACACCCGCAAACCAATGGGCAGGTCGAAAAGGCCAACGGCCTCGTAGGCGGCAGCATCACGAAACGCCTACTGAGCCCACTTGAGCGGCTCGCGGGAGCATGGGCAGAAGAGCTACCCTCCGTCCTCTGGAGCTTATGCACAACGCCAAACAACTCAACTGGCTACACACCTTTCTTCATGGTGCATGGAGCCGAAGCCGTGTTGCCTACAGAAGTGCTCCATAAGGCCCCAGGGTCTTCGCCTACAGCGAAGCCGAATCGATGGCCGCACTCAAAGACGCCGTCGACACACTCGACGAGGCATGCGACATCGCCGCGGCTCGCTCGGCAATCTACCAACAGATCCTCCACAACTATCACAGCCGTCGGCTGCGCCCAAGGTCCTTCGTCGAAGGAGACCTCATCTTACGACTCAAGCAAGAGCGGCCGAAAAAGCTCGAGTCACCCTGGGAAGGACCATCGTCGTCACCGAAGTCATCCCAGGTGGCGCCTACCGCCTCAAACACATGGAGTCTAGAGTCGCATACTCCAACCCATGGAACGTCGCACAATTGCGATGCTTCTACCCCAAGCTATCCCATTTTGCTTTCAATAAGGCTACTCAGCCGAAAAATGTACCCCCTCATTACAATATGAATAAAGCTAAGTGTCTCGCCCGAAAATTTATCTTTTTCTCGCATTTCTTTATGCTACAACACACTCGGGGGCTCCCCCTCACCTCACGACCTCGTCGACTGAGGATAACGCATGTACACCTGAGTAGCTGACCACGTCAGTCTAACGAAAAGGGCATGCATACAACCAAGCATCACGTGCTAACACAATGAACATTTACAATAAAGGGCACAACACGCCCAGTCGAAACACATACAAAGTTTACATCTATGTTTTTTTCAGGAGCTACCTATTCTGAAGGATCACCTGCGCACGGTGCTCAAAGATATCTACAACTTCTTTGGCATACTGCCTCACAGCCGCATAGTGCGGGCGCATGTCCCATAGGCCACCATCTGGCCGAGGGGGCAGCCCAGCCGCAACAGCCGCAAGATTCACATCAGGGCGATGCAGTCGCACGAGGTAAAGAGCGGCCTTCACTCCCGCAACCAACTGGTGCCACACCAACTCCCTGATGTGACGCACGTCTCGAAACTTTGCCAGCAAGCCCCAGAGAGTCGACGGCTCTTCATCAAGGGGAAACATGACATGCAGAATCGACGCCAGGGAAGTCTTCACCTGCCGCAGAACTCGCGACACCTGGTGAGAACGATCCGCATAGTCGCAAGAACCATGGCACGGTCGCGATCCATCCAGAAAAAGCCACCGGCTTCCATATCTTGCTGGGTCAAGCAATTGATTCAAACTGCAACGCGCTCCTTCTCCTTCCTTGGAA
The DNA here is from genome assembly GCA_030063025.1 of Avena longiglumis. NCBI lineage: Eukaryota > Viridiplantae > Streptophyta > Magnoliopsida > Poales > Poaceae > Avena > Avena longiglumis. The sequence goes on along the minus strand of CP125973.1, from coordinate 439,919,529 downwards.
CAAGGTTGGCACCTACAGCAACCACAAAGTAAGGCGACCCACACACTAGACGCATCCGAAAACGAGCAGCACCTCGAAAAAACTTACACGGCACTGCTCGGCCAAATGCCGCAGCTCACCCATCAGATATTCCTCTCTAGAGGTACCTCGCTCCGCCTTCGACTTCCAAACCTCTGCATGGCCTCGGATGGAAAGTAACTCTTTCTCAAGACCGTGGACGCAGTCACGAAGAAAAATTTGCTGCGACGCATCATCCAAGGATGGTCGTGGCTACGGAGAAGACGAAGTATCAACAGGGTCCCCACCCGAAGATCCCTAAAGGAAAACAGAAAGGATATAAACAACACACGACTGGGCAACAGCTCGATGGCTCATTATATACAACAAAAAGCCACTACGTGGCATAGGAAGTGTACATCAAGAAATTACATCAAAAGTAGAAGACAACTACCCTACTACTAGAACGACAAAGCTTAAGTAGCTGCATCCTGAGTGGCCTCGGAGCCAGAGCGCCTGCCCTTGACCTCCTCCTGCTGCTTCGCCGCATACTCCGCCAGAAGTTCAATAAGATTCGGCCCATAGCTCTTACAACGAGCAGCGAAGAGAGCGAAGGCTACCTCGGAACCGTCGGGAGCCATTGGCATCTGGGAGGTGACCTGGTGAAGATCCAGCGCCGCCTCGGACGCCATGGCCATGGCCAGGCCCATGGAAGCACCGATCCCCTTTTTCTTGCGCTTGTACGCCGCAGGTGCATCCACGGACAAAGCATCCACCAAGGAATCGACATCCTCAAGAGCAACACCCTTGGGAACGAGCTCCTTGTAGAAGCGCCCAAGGACCTCCTTGGCTTTGGCAAGAGAGCCAACCGCAGTACTGCAACGGTCTTCGACCGCCGCAACAGCATCATCCAAAGCACTACCATGCTCCAGGGCACTGCGATTGAACTCAATGCATGCGGCATCTAGAGAAACAGAAAAGTACAGTAAGAATCGAATAAAGGCACAAGGACACGGCAGCCGAAAAAACCAAAGAAAGGCAAAAAAATACTCACCAGAGATAGCCTTGGCAGCAGCCATTAGCTTTTCGTCCACCTCCTTCTCGCGCGAAGCCGCAGCGGTGACGAGTTGCTCCTCGCGATCCGTGGCTTCCCGCTGCAGACGCTCCTTGGCTGCCGTGGCATCAACCAACTCTTGTTCGAGGCGCTCCTTCGCCACAATGGCATCCTCGGCCCTTTTCTTCACTCGCCCAAGGCTCTTTTTGAGAGCATCAAGCTCGCGGAGGGCAGTATTATTCTCATCTGCAAAAGCAACAAGAACGTACGTGAGCTCAACAAGCTAGGAAGCAGACGAAAAACTAGAGGATTAGTTAAGGATGTACCTTGAAGCTGCCGCAGGCTGGCCTCCAACGCCAGGTGCTGCTTCACCAGCTGGTTTGCACCTTGCACAAAAGGCTGCAACAAGAAACAACTTGTCAAGTCAAGGGTTCGGGGGCTGCACCCAATAAACGAGCAAGAGATCAAACACATGAAAAATGCTCGGGGGCTCCCCTCGAGACACACAAAAAAGGAAGCAAAGATCAACAGATCGTACGAAAATATGGTTCGGGGGCTCCCCCCACAGCAAGGGAAATAACACTTACATGTTCAGACGGAGACTCCGAAGGTCCCGGTGCAGTCTTCTGGGAGACGATCACCCGAGCCTCCTACGGAGAGGGGTTCGGAGCATCGCCCCCAGAGGTGGCCACCGTATGAGAGGGAGGAGGCGTCATCTTCGACTCCCCTACTACCTCCTGAGTGGCATCGCTAAAAGATCCCTCAAAGGAGTGGCTGCAAAGGAAAATCACCAGTCAAAACCGAGCAGTCAAGAAAAATATCAAAAGGCATCTGAAAGCACTTACGGGTCCATGTTTCTCAAGTAAAAATAGGCAGGGCCCTCTTGCCTTTATTCTCTTCATTCTTCATCTTCGCCGGCGGCTGTGGCGCTATAGCCTGCACAGGAACTGCCAGAATGGGAGAGGAAGGAGCACGTCACCTCCACTGTGGCAGACAAGGAAGGGCGGGTCCCTAGGCGTTGGAGGAGTCGACGCATCCGAAGATTCGCTCGAGCTCCGTGCCCGCTTTCGGGTCTGGCCCTCGCTCGCCTCGGGAGCCTCCTCAGTAGGCGACTGCGCCAGCGGAAGCTCAGAATCGGAGTCCACGACTTTGTTGTACGGCGCATCCAGTAACCGTTCGGGTAGCGGAGGTGTCATGCCAGGTACCTTTAACTCCTGCACAATGAAGATAAACTTTCAGAAAAGATAATTACAAGGAAACGCACTCGAAAAAAGCGCTATGCACACGTCCCAGATCTACACCTGCGGAACCGGTCGAGAGCACTAAACGGAGGGGTTCGCGACTTCACCGTAATGTCCTCGTCGGACTTGTACTTCAGCAACGGCCGAAGGACTCTGTCGAGGTCCCCCTTGGAGAGCTCCTCAGCCGCAACTCTCGTTGGGTTGTGGCGGCCAGAATAAAGGAACATCGGGTGCGCCATAGACTAGAGTGGCTGCACCCTATGTTTGAGGAAGGTGCGGATGATGTCCACACCATTAATGTCCTTCTCCGGAACCACCTGGAGGGCCTCCACCCAACAATAGAGCTCCTCTATCTCCTCCACCTCGCCCTCCAGGATATGATTCTTCCAGGATCTCTTTTTCAAGATCTCCTGGGTGGAGTCGAAAGGGGCAAGGCCAAAGTCTTGCCTGTCCACTGTGGAATCACGGATATAGAACCACCTCTTCCGCAAGTATTGGATGGACTCAAACATAGAAAAAGAGAAGAAAAGAAAATTGTATCGAAGGGAAATGATGCAGACACCAATCAGATAAATTCCGTCGGAGCCGGACTGCCTCTTCACAGAATAGAGCTTCCGAAAGAGGCCAAAGTGCGGCTCGATGCTGAGCCAGCACTCGCAAAAAGTGATGAAACAGGCGATGTGGAGAAGATAATTGGGCGAAATATGGTGGAGTTGGATGCCATAGAAAAACAATAGTCAACAGAGAAAATCGTGGACTGGGAGCGATAGGCCACAAAGAACAAAAGCAATGAACATCACCCGAAACCCTACGGGTGGACGGGGAATTACCTCATCGCCGAGGACCCTGATGGCCTCCCTGTCCTGCGGGATCAAACCCGCCTCACGCAACTTGTGCAGGTCGCCCTCGCGCGTCTCCAAGCACCGCCATCCACCATCGGTGATACGAGTGGCGACGGTGCCTTTCTTGCCGCCGGCAGCATCACGGTTTCATGATGCCGTTGCCGCCGTCCATGAAGACGCAACTCATCTCGAATCCTCCGATCTGTGCCTCGAGCACTAGGGCAGCATGACCTGGGCGAGGGATTTGGCGGGGGTGATCCGAACGGCTGAATGTGATGCAGGACTCCGAACCACTGAGGTACTCAGGGATGGAGGGTGGAGCGGTCACAGCCAAGCTGACTTGGCGGGTGATCTTCTTTTGCACCCTGTTTGTTGGGCGACCCTTTTTGATCATAGTGACCCTTTTGGCGTGGGGTAGCCATTTATTTCGTTGTTCTGTATGGGTGCGACCGGGTGATTCGAAGGTCCCACGGGTGGTAGCGGAGGAGCTCCATGGGTGATGTCGCTTGGTGCGGGCGCGTGTCTGAACCCATTGTTCGGGACTAGCTGTCTCATCTGGGACAGGCTCCTGAGTTTCTGGAACTCGCGATGGTCCTTGAGCATATGGCTGGCCTTCTTTTTGCCATCCTGCTTGTCGATGTAGAAGTAGATGGTGCATGGGCCCGAGAATTTGTCGTATGCTGAGGGCTCGTCGTCGCGGCCGCGGCATTTCCATGTTTGCGTTGGGCGTCCTCCATCGCGGAAGTTGTTTCCACGGTATCTGTCGCTGCTGCGGTTGCTTTCGTTGCGGCGGTCAGCATAGCCAGTGGCGACCATGTCGGGTCCATCGCGATCGTCGTAGACACGCGATCTTCGTTTGCTATGGCGCTCGCGTCGGCGGCCATAGTCGTCCTCCTCATCCGAGTGTGCTCGATGGACGGAGTCTTCGCCATCTGCCCACCTGTTGGCGATGTCCATGAGGTGGTCAAGTGTCTTGGGCTTGACGCGCCCAAGCTCTTCCTTGAAGTCCTGGCGTTTGACGCCATCTTTGAAGGCGTCGATTGTTCTCTCCTCAGAGATGTGTGCCGATGAGATCTTGATGTTCGACCAGCATAGTATGTACGAGCGAATGAATTCGCCCGTTCGTTGGGTGCAGGCCCGTAGCTCTTCGATCGAGGCTGGCCTCTTGCTGGTACCCTTGAAGTTTCAGATGAAACTGTACGCCAGCTCCTCCCAGCTTTGGATGGATCCTGAGGATAAGCTGCTGAGCCAGATCCGTGCTGCGCCTGTCAGCTGCAGCTGAAGGCATTGCAGGGCGGTGTTTTTGTTTCCGCCGTGTAGCTTGACGGACGACAGGTGCTCGCTGAGCCACTCTTTAGGGTCTTGCGTGCCGTCGAACTTCGGAGTGTCCGATGGAAGCTTGAAGTTTCTCGGCATCCAAGTTCGTTGAACAGATCTGCTAAAGCATCGAGCTCCGCAGAGTTCTCCTTTGTCGTCATCCTCTTCGGATTCGGATGAGCACATGCGCTTGGCGCGTGCCTTGTCGATCTTGCGCTGAGCGAGGTCACTTCAAGAGTCGTAGTCGCGGCTATGACATAATGGACTCTTGCGTCATGAAGGTAGGTCGTGTTCCTCGTCGTTGGATGAGGGTGTGCGACTGCGGTTGAATCTGACCGCAGCTTTATTTGTCGGCTCCGCAGGAGCTTCCTCGTGGAGCGCAACACCAACAAGTACGAGTCCGGCTAGTGCGGAATTGTGCATGGCCCTCATCGGGTCCCCCACCGGAGGTGGATGGGATGCAAGATATGTGGTGGCTACCATGATCGCAGCTTGCAGCGTCTTCGGGATGACATTGCCGTTGGCATCCATCTCCATGAATGACGTGTTGAGGGTTCGGGTCAGCTCGCGACATGCAGCGGGATCCATGTTCTCTACGCGAGAGCGATGCTTGTTGGCATTGTTGCCGTGCGAGCTAGAGCCGCCGATGGCAGAGAGCGCAGCTCGCCGCGCGCTAGACTCCGAGGCTGCTTGCTTGCCTTTGTCGAGTACCTCTTGCATCTTCACCTGTTTTTGTGCTCTTCGATGAGGAGCAGGTGGTATGCCATCAGTAGGTCCCGTGAGGCATACACAGGCAGGATCTTGTTACCTGCCACGACTTCACGTGCTTGGTTCCATCCTTCCTCGCTGAGGTGGATTACTCGATTGGTGTCAGGGTCATCCTCGTTGGGCGGGGGAGGGGGATGGTTGCCTCCTGTTTTTGCCATTTCTACCCTGCGAGTTAGGTGGCGGTATGTGAGCACCCGAACCTGGTGGTTGTTGCTCGTTTTCGCTTTGGATGACCAGGGCGCATTGGTAGCATCCGCGGATTGGATCGCTGCTGCCGCAAATTTCGGATCCGGAATCGTAGGTCCCTTCATCCGACAGGGGATCACACAGATCTGAGTTGTAGTTGCTGCTGTCGTATGACTCATCTGTCGATGTTGTCATGCGTAGCACGTTCGGATGTGGGGCCCACGAGTCGGGCCTAATCGATGGAAGTGGCACCCACTCTGGGAGGCGGAGAGTGCCAGTCTATCCCACCTGGAAGCACAAGCTCCCGAACAAGATCTCGAGCCCGTCGCCTACAGGCTCGAAGTCCTTCATGGTGGCTGGCGAGTGGGCGGTGAAGTCGAAAGCGCCAAAGAGGAGATGGCTCTCCGTCGCCGATGAGTTGTATATCGCTTTGGTCGGGACCGTCATGATCGCACAATCAGCGCCCCTAGTTCCCACAGACGGCGCCAATTGACGAGGATCGATCTTGACAATGCCTATTTTTATGAGATTGGGTTTTGGAGAAGATGGGGTCTTTGGAGATCGGAGCAGTTAAGACAAGCAACAGGACCCAAGATTTACCAGTTCGAGCCCCGAAGGGAAAACCCTACTCCTGCTTGTCTGCTCTTGATTACGGTGGAACCGAAAGGTACAGGGGTGCGCAGATGCAATCTGGCATGAAGGTGTGTATGCGGTGAGTTGAGAGAGAGATCCTCCTCGTCGTGCCCTCCTAGCCTTTATATAGAGATAGGCAGATCCTGGGCATAGATCGAGTCGGTTACACGTTTAGGGTTTGCCCCTTTGAATATTCTATCTGTTCTAGTCTTGCTCTCCAAGGATCCGAAGACGTCATGGGCTTGGGCCACCCAAAAATCTTCATGGGCCGCGTATATTATTGTGGGCCTTCCTTGGGTTGGACCAGGTATGCTACGTCGCTCCCCTAGCCTTAGGGTTTCCTAGGGAAGATAGAGGCGAAGGGGTGGAGTCGGGAGCCGGGTAGGTGGGCCATACCTGCCCTAGGCGCGCCCTGGGAAGGGCCCGCGCCTAGGGGGTGTGGGCCCCTACGGCCCTTCTTCACTCCTCCTTCTGCCTTCCTCAATCTTCTGGAAAAATAATATTTTCCCATATTTTTCTGGTATTTTTCTGATCTTCGCGAAGTTGCACCAAAATGCCTTCTTTTCCATCAGAATCCATACTAAGACAGTCCATCCTCCAAGAATCATCCAACATGCATAAACAGATGAAAAGCCATAAGTAATACCTCATAATAAGACATATATCAATGAATAGAGGTAAATTATGATATAGAATGGTGATGCAAATTGGGCATATAAACTCCCCCAAGCTTAGACCTTCGCTTGTCCCCAAGCGAAAACTGAGCTCAGTAAACATGTCCACAGGTTTATGGAGTGAAGTGTCGATAAAATAATACGAACAAGAAGCATCACACTTACCATTGCACAAATCATAGAAGAAAGCAACTTACCATTATAACTTATCTTGCAACCAAGTACAACAGTCACAATAAAGATGCATAAAGATAAATCCTAATTGGAATTGGCAAACTTTGTTCTTGGTCAGAGAACACTTGGCAAACAGTTTCACAAAAAGTTTTTTTTGAAGAGTCAAAATAGGAGCACTCTTTGCTAAAAAAAAGTCTTTCACAAGTGAAGGCTTTCAAAGTAATACTCAATAGATAAGAGATGTGTGCAAACAAGGAAGATAAAGAACATGATTGAATAAATCACCATATGAATGCTTGAAACACAACAACTCAAATGCTTGCTGGAGATAGAGAGGAAGTAGGTTTACTGACTCAACTTGGAAGTAGGAGAGAGGTCCCTTTATAGAGGGAAGCAGGGATTACAAGTCATAAAGAGCTTCCAAAAGATTATGGTACTTACTAGATTTGAGCCCTCATTGCCCCTATCATAGGTATCTTGAGATGTTTAAGGTTAAAGTGCACAAAGATGGAGTATATGCTTGACGAAAATAACTTGGCAATCTCATGTCCCTTGAATATGAGGGCCACTCCTCATGCTACTCAACTTCAGTTACCGGTAAGTTCTTGTCATTGTAAGTACATGCGTATCATAGAGAACCACCAATGGGGTACCCCTTGCACATGGTACAGGAGCTTTCCCATAACCAAAATGACAAGGCAAGCAGACAATGAGCATCTCAGCGATCTTTTTATTTACTATGTGCATAGATTTTTTATTGAGGATGCTTCATAGATAGCTCACTATGGTGATGCTGCAAGTTTCCACTATGATTAGGCATGGCTTAGGCTAGCGGCCCAGGCGTTTCTCTAACACAAAATATAGTCTCCATGGACTTACAAGTTCCCTCTTTATTTCACACCGTTGACATCCATAGAAAAAATAGCATGATATCAACTGTGTACAAAGTACAGGTGCAATGTTGAAAACGTTCCCCATGACAGCACGGTTCTACTAATCCCAACGTATAGATGCAAGCATATACAACTTCGATGGCACAATGGTTCAAGTCTATTAGGGGCAAGGAAATAAGGTGTGCCATCAAGTTCGTGAGAGCTTTACTAACTAGTTTTCACATAACGAAATACTTTTTAATTCGAAAGGTATATGAAGCTTGAGAATTTGCTTGGAATAGCAAAAATTCTGCCAGGTAGATATGGTGGACACAAGTGGCAAAGGTGTTGGTTCAAAGGGATTTGGAAACATGAGAAGTATACCTTCTCAAAACAGGTTTTTGGCTAGCAAGGCTGGGTAGCAAGCAAGAGAGTTTAAAGAAACAAGCAAACATACAAGTAATAAAGCCAAACATGCAAATCTTACTTGAAGACACAAAAGATCTTAAATAAAGTATACTAAGCTTATGAGCCAACAAGAAAGAAAATAGATGATACAAAATACCTGTAAGCCTTTTTTTATTTTTCTTTCAAACCTCACAAATTGTTGCTACTGACCAGAGCTCGGTTTGACAAAACCAATTTAGATTTACTTGATGCTTCCAAAGTGATGCCAAATACTAATCAACAAGATCCATCATATAATAGAGATTGCAAACTAAAATAAGAAGTGCAAAAAGTAAAAGATGAGACTTCTCATTAATATTCCAATAAAGGCACTCACACCAAGGGATGCATAGATAAACAACTAAAGGAGATATACTTCCACATGAAAACCAAACTATAAGATAACCTCTCTACCAAAGATATGAATCCACTGAAAAGTTAAAAGATGGAAGATAATGATGGTGATACCACGGCACTCCCCCAAGCTTGGAACAAGCCAAGGGGATGCCAAACCTGATGACGAATTACTCCATCGGTGGTGGTCCGTTGTAATCATAAGACTTCCAAGCTAAAGGTTACCCATCCAGAAAGGATGTCTTGGTTTCCACAATCCTGAAACTAGCAGCAGAGCTTATGCGATCAAATCTAGCCTCATACTCACATTTTTGGTTCTATATGTCATAGAGTTGTGCTTGCAATTGGTTGGTGGTCTGACGGAGTGAGAAGATATCTTCTCGGAGCTCAGAAAGTTCTCCCTCATGATTGGTGATGAGTTCTAAACTTATCTTGTGAATAACATCCACTTCGCTTTCTGCCATCTTCTTGTACCTGAAAACTTCCTATTCCAATGCTTCCATCCTGTCTTCCAGACTGCCTTCTCCTTTAGGGCCTTGAATTTCTTTCATTTGTACCTTCCCCTCTTTGAGAATCAACTCCTTGGGATGAATCCTATGTACGGGTTGAGAACGTCCACAGAGGAATCCTCCATGGGTGATCCAGAGGAAGACATTGAGGCTCTAAATCTGAGAATTTGCCTGACAGAAACAGATCGAAACAGAAACACGGCAAGAACTCTATACAAGAACCTCGGGGAACCCGGGGGGTTATATATTACGAAGTTTCAAGGCATAAGGAAGGTTCTGACACGGAAACGAGGCAGAATCGGAGCTCGGGGGAGTCAAACCCCCTCCAGGCGCGGAGAACCGGGGCCCGCGCCTGGGGTGGGTTTGGCCACCCCGGCCTCCAGTTCCTATTCTGTTCCGTCTCGTAACTTGCCTTATCTACTAAAAACATCAAAAATATAAAAAGATTGAGGTTTCACGAACATTCTGTTTTCACCACTTTTACCTATTCAAACACGAACTCTACAGACTCCTTTTCTCCTTCCCCTGGAATTTCCTTTCCTACAAGGTCTCACACAAAACTCAATGGAAACATTAGTATAAGCACAAACAATAACCTTTAGGTACACACTTCAACTGAAAACCCATCAACACAAAAGCTTCTATAAGAGGCAAATGCAAATGACGGCAGAAATCTATCAAAACAGACCAGCGGATAAAGATTGATTTTTTCGAAAACCTTCTGTTGCTCAAATCAAAAAGTGCAGAACTAATAAAAGTTGGGTAACAACCTGGAGACCAATCTCAGAAAAACGCAGCTCTATCCGAAGTAATGAGCTTCCTCATGAATTTTTACAATGCAGCACAAAAAAAATCTGTCCCAGGACAACCACTTTTCAAAACTCCTCTACTTCACAAAAGTAGTTGAACTTGACACAAAAACCAAAACAAAAAGGATAAGGAGTGGTTATTACTGAAGTAATAACTTCCAAGACTCGACAAAACTCTTGGGTTATCTCCCAACAAGTACTTTTCTTTAATCCCTTTAAGTCAGGCTTGAAACTTTCAAAGATGCTCACAAAGTTGATAAATATTTGTAGTGAAAGAGAGCATCTAGAAGCAAATAACCAACACATTTGAGTCTAACCCACTTCCTATGCATGGGGTATCATGAGAAAACGAATTGTTGAAACAAAAAGCCACTATCATAGGAAGACAAAACAAATGCAACTTCAAAGATTTCAACATAAAAAGGGGAAACTTAACATTATTGAGATGCATAAAACCATGTTTCCCTCTCTCAACATAACTTTCAGTAGCACTCTGAATAAAGTTGACAATATAAATGTCATTGGCAACAACTTTATCATCAGAATAAGCATACTTACATTCATCAAAAAGAGGTCCAAGGTCATAAACTTGATCAATAGAAGCAAGTTGTTCCATCCTGAAATCTTTATTAGGCAAGCTATTTTCACAAGGAGCTTTAGCAAATTTGGAAAAGTTAAACTCATAATAATCTCCATCAAACTTAGTTAAAACTTTGTCCTTCTCACAATCTATAATAGCTCCACAAGTGTTCAAGAAAGGTATACCAAAAATGATAGGACAAGTTTTGCTAGCTGCTGGATTAAGCACTAGAAAATCAGCATGATTACTTAATCTTACCACAGAGAACTTCCACGTCTCTTACAATACCAATGGGGCAAATGGTTTCCTTATTAGCAAGGTGAATAACCACATCAATGTCCTCAAGCTCGCAAGGACCAATATCATGCATAATTTCCCTGTAAAGCTCATAAGGAATAGCACTAGAACCATAATTGTAATGATCACCAATTTTAATAGAAAGCACAAGAACACTAGATTTTCTAGATTTACTAGGATGAGAGATAATATTAGAAGCGTCTTCACAGAAGACAATGTGCTCATCCTCTATATTTCTAGCGTTAAGATCTTTCACAATAGCTACCACAAGTTCAATATTCAATTGCTCATCAGGCTCCAAGGTTTTCTTTGTACCTTTATTATTTGCACTAATCATCATAGAATACTCCTTTACCTTAGCTGGGAAAGGTATTTTCTCAACATAAGGTTCAGGCACAATATGATTAGTAGTACAAACTTCAGTACTTCTAACGGGAACATGACTAACAACGTCTTTATAAGGTGCATGGTACTTGTTCCACTTCTTCTTGGAAATTTATATGTAAGACAAAGGCCTTAAAACAGTTGGCAATACTTTGGGAATCAAGACCAAACTCAATACTAATATCACGGAAGTCATCAGTTCCCATAAAAGATTTAATGCATTCATAATCATAGTTTATACCTGACTTTCTTCCTTTGTCATTCTCCCAAGCTTCAGTGTTCTCTTGAATACGGTCTAAGAGATCCCATTTAGCTTCTTCCTTCATACGTGTGAATGATCCAGCAGAAGAAGCATCTAGTAAATCTTTATGAAGAGAAGACTAGCATAGAAGTTATTGATAATAATATTGTTAGGGAGTTCATGAATAGGACATTTAAGCATTAATAACTTCAATCTCCCCCAATCTTGAGATATACTCTCTCCATCAAGAGGCCAAAGTTATATAAAAGATTTCTATCCTTATGAATCTCACTAGGAGGATAGAATTTAGAATAAAAGAGAGATGTCATTTCCTCCCATTCCATGGATTGTCCATTCTTCAGCAGCTTATACCATTCTTCAGCTCTCCCTTTCATGGATATGGAGAGTAACTTCTTATTCACCTGTTCAGTTGTGATACCTGCACACTTAAACAACCCGCATAATTTATGGATAAAAAGCAAGTGATCACTAGGGTGGATAGTTCCATCCTCAAAATAATAATTATCCATAATACGATCAACAATACTTAATAGTATCTATCTCAACAGGTGGTGGTTCATCTACTACCCTAGCAGTGGTAGTAGTTTTCCCAAATAGAAAACCAAGTGAGTTATCCATATTGGAAACAAAGCAACAAGCAGAAACAAAAGCAATACTCATAGTAGAAGTCTCACTTACCAGTTCCACTCTTCACTAGCACTTCACTCTCTGGCAACGGCGCCAGAAAATAGTCTTGATGACCCACAAGTATAGGGGTGCATCGTAGTACTTTCGAGAAATAGGAGTGTCGATCCCAACGAGGAGCAGAAGGTGCTAAACAGTGGTATGGAGAAGGAACTCTCTGTAAATACTTAGCAAACATATTTTTAGTGGTTTTCTGATAAGGCAACAAAACAAGGAGCAAGTAATAAAGACAACGAACAAACGGAGCAAGTGGCCCAATCATTTCTTAGCAAAGGACAAGCAGATGGAAATACTTATAAGGACCAAACATTCTCGAGGACACATGGGAATTCTGTCAAGTGCTTTCGCTTCAAATAGCTCAGTACTATTCTCTGGTGTTGTAAGTGTTGTGTGGGTGAACCTGTGCTAACATATCGACCTTACTTGGACTAATACATACTTGTGATTAAACCCCCTACAAACATCCGTAAATATAGGAAAGTAATTAAGATATAAATCTAACCACAACCTTAAATCTAAGATCCTACACTCCCTTGTGCAAAGGTGTCCTAACGGGGGTTCAGGCTTCTGACACTCCGACAACCCCACAATTAGTAGCCAAATACACAATGCATTCTCCTAGGCCCATAAATGGTGAAGTATCATGTAGTCGACGTTCACATGACACCACTAGAAGAATAGCACCACAACTTAACTACTAAACCATTGAATAATAACTCAACAAAAATCCACTACTAACAACATGACTTCTCCCATGTCCTCAAGAACTAAACGAACTACTCACAAGACATCATATTTCGGTGACCCAGCATACCACTGCATATGTAGTACACTATAGTCGTTGACATGACATCCACAAGACACCGTTCCGTAAATATCACATCCCTCAAAGTGGTACAACAGAAACATTGCGGGTCCATATTACAAAAGTACACACAATATTATTATTACAATACCGGAAATTAAAGACTTCCAAAAGATTCAACTTACAAACCAAATATAAAGTGTTTCAGCGGAATTTAAAGGTAACAACTCCGTCTAGGAGTTGAGCTCAACAGCTTATTCTATAGAGTTCATGCTGCTCGGCTCCGTTGGTTACTAATAACTAGGGATACTTAGTTGGACTCATTATCATCGACACCATAGCGTATTTCGTAATCCACTCCTTCAACTCCTCCGGACAAATCAGGTTCCTCGTAAAACACATCTTCTTGGCATTTGGCTGCATACATTGGCACGTCTTTGGAATCCACAGAGTCTAAGCAAGGGATCAAAGTAAAGAATGAGTAACAGCGTTACCCAACAAGTTCATTATATGCAAGGTGGGAATTTTGATGCTCTAACTACCACCTTGGATTATAAATCCTTGGCACTATGCAATTTTTGTAAATCTTTCTTCAAAGATTGATTTTATTATGAAAATCTATGACCATCAGCCTTCACAAGTTGACCAGAACTTTCATGGAGTTCCTTTCCTGCCGCGTTCGTAGCTCCTTCTCGGAACAGGAAGTAACAAGTTACAATTCTTACACTCTGCAGAGGTGAGTTAATTTACCCATGAGAGATCAACTCCTTGTTGCACAACCGAGCGTACTTTCCCGTCCACAATTCCATGATGTGGGGCCTAGTAGTTGGTCCAAGACAATCACTGCCCCCTTCGCGACCTCGCATGCCTCCTTGGTGTACACCATGCCCTCATAATGAATTACGACAATGGTTTGTACAAACCGTTAGATGCCAGAACTATCGTGGAACGATGAGGATTCCCACCCATATGCTTCATATCCTCTACGAATTACCAATTAATATGCATGCTACAAGGATAACAGCCATGACCTGCACATCTGGCTTCATGCGAGAGGAAGAATATACAGCTGACTTCTTTGTCCCATTCCAAATCTCATGGCTAACGCGTAATATACGGCGCTAGAATCACTGATGTCAGGGGTTATTAAGTCCCTACTTGATCATCATTGTTGCAATTAGAACGCTAAGTTCTATTGCTCCATTATATCACCACTTAGGATGATATCTATAATTTCTTTATTTGTGAAAATAATAGTTTCTTTCTTTTATAGCATATATGATAACACACAATTTGCAAATACTTTGATCAAGACTCTTCAAAGGACATGAGCAAGTGATGAACTTGCCTTGTGATGGCAAGGTAGTGAAGTCTGATGCTTGCACTGAACATTGAGCTTCTAGTTCTACAAAAACATCATTATTGCCTGGTAAGGACAATATTTAAAGAAGCAAAATGATTATGCAATAATGCCATGCATCATTTAACTTGATATGCATTCACCCCATTATTATAAAAAGTTCTTTTTAATAATAAAGGATCTATAAATATTACTTTTTAAGATTTATAACATTTATTGAATTATTTTATTTTATTTCCTTTTTATTTGACTTTTATTGATTTAATAATTCTTTTAGGAATTATTAATTAAACATTAAAAATTGTTATTAAATATTTATTTAGTATTTTTTAAAATACTATAATATTAATATATAATGAAAATGATTTTTATTTATTTTCATCATCTTTCAATAATTTTGTAAAATTCCATAAGGAATATATAAATTACAAAATTCTTATAAAATTTTAAATGTCTAAGATTTTGTATTTTATTTTATTTGAATAGTATGGATTATTGTGAATCCAAAAATAATTTATTTATAATTTTTGGACTTTTATTTTATTTTCTAAAATTTAATTAAGTCCAGGTGTATTTTGGTCTTTTCCTTTTATTAAAACAGGCCTAAAAAGGTTTCTGTGCTAGTTATACTTATTGGGCCCTAATGGCCCATTAATCCTGGACAAAAGGACCACCGAGAAGGGTCTGGCCCAGCTCGTCCCACTCCTCACTTCATCTCTCTCTCCCTCGAGTTCATCCTCTCCTCCTCTAACCCCGACCCGTGGCCAGCGATGCCGCCACCAGGGATTCCCGCCGCTATCGGCCGTTCTGGTCGCTGCCGTGGTGCAACAGGGGGTTATCGACTATTCTCCTTCGTTCTATCCAATTGGTTTCGAGCCTAGGGCTCTCCTGCGATGGATAGATGCCGTCCCGAACCCTAGGGTTTGGGGATTGGCAGGGATCCAGGTGCTGCCATGGTCGTCGTGCATCGACTTGATTCTCTGCACCTCCAGTCGTGATCAGGGTCGCTGCCGTGGCACCGTGCGGGTTGCAGCGCCCCCTCTGGGGTGCTCCATATGTCGCCATGGTCGTAGGCCCCCTCTGCTTCCCCTTCTATTCTTCAGCAAGGACCTACGGTGTGTCTGATTTCTCTCCCCTGGTGCTCTCTGTGCTTGCTGATTCGATGCTAGATGCTAGCAGTGTCCCCTTCGGCTACTGTATGATTCAGATTAGGATGATTATCCATTTAGGGTTCCTGTTATGTGATTGATCATGTATTGGATGAATTGAATCATGTTTGGATGGTCTGTACACATGCTAAATGATTATTGGCCTGAGGCTTGTTGCTTAAGATGATCTATGATGTTTCTGGTGGCTTACTAGATGATTTGATGCTTGGATTGCATCTGATTCAAATGATATGGTTACTTGGGAATCCTGCTTTATTAAGTTAGTGACTTGATAAGTTTTCACTGTCATCTCTGGGTTTATGATCATGGTTATGACATAATAAAATCACTGTCCTAGTGCTGTTGGCTTAGAACAAGTGTGTGGTTTGAGAGTGAAGTTTAATATAGGAATATCCAAGTTATGATTCCTGTGTTAACAGGAAAATGATTAGTGAGTTGATTGTCTGAATATATGATGATTTAATGTCTATCCTGATTCATAATGGATTGTTCTTGTGACACCATCATGGTATGGCACACAAGTTTGATTCTAACCCATTGATTGGGTTGTTTTAGGCTTAAGACAAACTTGGCTTTATAAGATAAATAGAGATGCTCTTCTCTGAATTCCTAAGACCAATGATGTTGGTCTGAGGCTTAGGGATTTAGATCTTATCTAATTGGTTCATCAAGATAGTCCTGGTAGTGGTACCAACTATTGTTTTTGAATCAAAGTTTGAAAAAATGATAGTGAGCTTGATCATTCTATGGATCCAAAGATTTGTTCCTAAGGTGATACTCTTCTTTTAGGGATGTGCCTAGGAATAGATCATAGATATATTCAGGCTTGAATTGTAATATGTATCCTAATCCAGAGCAATGATGTTGCTCTAAGCTCAGGCTGGATCCAGGTACTTTGTTGTTTCCATTTAGAGTTTTAAAAGAAATCCCTATGATGGATTCACCCCACTTGGGTGCTTTTTGAGGGTTTGTTTTATAAAACAACACATGCTTCTCTCTGGATGATATGATTAGATCATGTCAAGGTTTTATGAAACTCACCACAGACTTTGATGTTTGTGGAGTAAGTTGGTGATGATCTTGATCTTGTTCTGCTGGACTCATGTGCTTGCTCTTGAGCTAGCCCGCTCCTCCTAGCTCCTGGGCTTGGCCTTGTTGTCCACCTGATCCTTCCCCCTCCTTATGTCACCATCCTGGTGATGTTTGGTTGATCTTTGGTGGTTTTGTTTAGCTGTTGTGCTTGGTAAGCTGCTGCCTAGGCTGGCTGTTCTTGGGTGTGTGCAGTGGAGAGATGCACTAATGTGCCACTCCACGGTAGTGGTTGTGGTTTTGTGAGTTTCGGTTGTTCTGTGGGGTTGACAACACACCACATGCATGTTGGTGTTTGTCCTGCCTATGTGCTTGCTGTACACTTGTGGATATGTTCAGAATTTTGAAACTTACTATCACCAGGTTACTTTCACCTGGCTGGTGAATTTTGCCCTCCTTGGCTGTCATTTGACTTCTGGCTTTAAATTTATGAAAGATGGATTCTTTCATATTGGTGAAACTTGCCCCTTTTTATAAATTTCTCAATGATGAATTTGTCTAGTGCACTTCCCTGACATGTCTGAGAGAAATAATACTAACACTAACCTTATTTTGTTTTTATTTAGTCTTTGTTTTGCAGGTACAGACATGAAGATGAAGATTTAGTTTAGGTTTAGATATAGAATAGTTATAGAATAATCCAATGTAATTTTCTTATTCTTTTGTAATTTTCTTTTTATTCAATTGTAATAAAGATTATATTATTATTAATAAAGAATATTCTTATTCTTTATTCTTTTGTAATTGTGAAGTTTGAAAATGGTTTCAGTAAGTTACATTCTTTATAACTTGTTTATATATTGATAATATGAAATAAGTTTTCATATTCATAATTGTTTTATTTAGATAATGTTTGGAGTTAGAATAATTAACTCATAATTAAATCAAGATTCAAACCTTTTTTTCTAATTCATTTGAATTATAATTCAAACACTTAAGTTTAAAATTCAAATTCATTTTAAAACACATAAATCCTTAAAGATCATATCAAAGTTTATAACAATCTTCCTTTAAGACTAAACCTAATCTCAAAGTATGAAAGAAACATTGATCACTTAAGGTTCTAATTTGGCGAAAATTTTACCCACATTTCACAGATTTATGCATGCAACATTCCATAATCCTAAATCTACCCTTCGTTAGTTCCTAAATGCTGGGATGTTACAGACTTCCACCCTTAAATTAAACTTTGTCCCGAAGTTTGTGGAGATGTACCTAAATATTTATGGATAGGCTTTCCTTAATTCCTCTTCTTTCTCCCATGTGGCTTCCCTTTCAGGGTGATGTTCCCATTTTACCTTGCAATGTTTGATTGCTCTGTTCCTTAATCTTTTCCAATTTTCTTCCAAAATCTTACAAGGCTTTTCAATATAGGTCATGTCTGCTTGTAGTTCTATCTCTTGATGTGTGATTGCATCGTCTGGAACTTTTAAACATTTACGAAGTCGTGACACATGGAAAACATTATGCACTTGAGCCAATCTTGATGGTAACTCTAAAGCATAAGCTATAGTTCTGTTTTGACTCAGTATCTTGAATGGTCCGATATATCTTGGACTCAATTTCCCTTTAACTCCGAACCTTTTCACTCCTTTCATTGGACTTACTTTCAGATAGACCATATCTCCCACTTCTGGATGCCACAATCTTCGACTTTGATCCGCATAACTTTCCTGCCTACTCTGGGCTATTTTCAGTCTATCCCTGATCTTATCAATGATGTCTTGTCTTTCCTTGATATAATCTGGCGCAAACTCTTTGCTGCTTCCAGGTTCATACCAACATATTGGTGATCTACACTTCCTTCCATACAGAACCTGATATGGAGCTGCCTTCAGACTACTCTGATAGCTATTATTATAAGAAAATTCTGCCAATGGTAGATGATCTTCCCATGTTCCCCCAAAATCTAGTGCACAAGCTCTTAGCATGTCTTCTAGTATTTGATTTGTTCTTTCAGTTTGATCTCCTGTCTCCAGATGATATGATGTGCTGAAATCTAACTTTGAACCAAGTGCTTCATGCAATTGCTTCCAAAATGCTGAAGTAAACACTGATCCCCTATCAGTTATGATCTTTTTGGGTACTCCATGCTTACTTACTATCTCTTTGACATAAACTTCAACTAACTTCTCGGCATTATCCTTTTGATTCACCAGAATAAAGTGTGCACTCTTAGTGAGTCTGTCCATAATTACCCATATCGTATCCTTCCTTTTTGGTGTCATAGGCAATCCTGTAATAAAGTCCATACCTATTTCCTCCCACTTCCATTCAGGAATTTCCAAGGGTTGTAACGGTCCTGCTGGACTTTGATGTTCAACCTTCACCCTTTGACAAGTATGGCATTCCGATACATATTTAGCAATATCTCTTTTCATGTTATTCCACCAGAATAGTTCTTTCAAATCCATATACATCTTAGTACTCCCTGGATGATAGAATATGGTGTATCATGTGCTTCTTTGAGTATCACATTTCTAATCTCAGTCACATCTGGAACACAAAGATGGTCTTGAAACCATAAAGACCCATAATCTCCAAGGCGAAAAACTTATTTTTGCCCTTGAGATATCCTTCGAATTTGCTCAGCAATAAAAGGATCTTCTTCTTGATGTCTAAAAATTTCTTGCTTAAGATCACTATCCTGCTCTGCAACTATCTGCATAGTAGCTAATCCTCCAAGGACCTCTGTTCTGATGAATTGAAGCTCTAATCTTTCCAAGTCCATTTGTAACTCTTTTGGTAGCTCTCTATTGCTCGGCTGAATATCTGCACTCTTTCTGTTTAAAGCATCTGGTACAACATTTGCTTTCCCTGGGATGTAGTTGATTGTTAAATCATAATCCTTGATTAGTTCCAACCAATGCTTGTGTCTCATATTCAATTCCTTTTGAGTGAAGAAATATTTGAGACTTTTATGGTCAGTGTATAACTCACATCTGGCTCCATAAAGGAAATGCCTCCATCCTTTCAGTGCAAAAACTACTGCTGCTAACTCTAAATCATGAGTTGGATAGTTGACTTCATGTGGTTTCAATTGGCTTGAACCATAAGCAATCACTTTCCGATCTTCCATTAATACACAATCCAAACCTTCTTTAGATGCATCACAGTATACGGTGAAGTCCTTCCCTGTTTCAGGAATTGCTAAGATTGGAGCTGTGGTTAATCTAGTCATCAACTCTTGGAAACTTGCTTCACATTTCTCATCCCACTTGAATGGTGTATTCTTCCTTAATAATTTGGTCATTGGTCTGGCTATTTTGGAGAAACCTTCAATAAATCTTCGATAATAACCAGCCATTCCTAAGAAACCTCGAATTTGCTTCACATTGGTCGGTGCAGTCCACTCTAGTACCGACTGAACTTTAGATGGATTCACAGCAATTCCATCCTTACTGATTACATGACCGAGGAATTCTACCTCATCAAGCCAAAATTCACACTTACTGAACTTAGCATAAAGCTTATGTTCTCTTAAGGTCTACAATGCTATTCTCAAATGATCAGCATGCTCTTCCTTATCCTTGGAATATATCAAAATATCATCAATAAAGACTATGACAAACTTGTCCAAATATGGCATGAAGATCTTGTTCATCAGATTCATAAATATTGCCGGTGCATTGGTCAAACCAAATGTTACTACCAGATACTCATGGTGTCCACATCTTGAGACAAATGCTGTTTTTGGAACATCTTCCGGCTTGATTTTTATTTGATGGTATCCAGATCTTAAATCGATCTTTGAAAATACTCCAGATCCTTTCACTTGATCAAACAAATCTTGAATTCTTGGTAAAGGATACGTATTCTTGATAGTCACATTATTCAGATTTCTATAATCACCACACATCCGTCTTCCACCATCTCTCTTATCTACAAATATTACTGGTGTTCCCCATGGAGATACACTTTCCTGAATAAATCCTTTTCTAGCTAACTCATCAATTTGCTCGTTGAGTTCTTTCAACTCTTTGGGTCCCATTTTATATGGTGCTTGAGCTATTGGTGTTGTACCAGGTATTAGGTCAATGGTGAACTCTATCTCCCGGTCTGGTGGCATTCCCGGTAGCTCTGTTGGAAAAACATCTTGGAATTCATTAACTATAGGAATCTCTTCCAATTTAACTTCTTTCATTGAATTCAACTGCAGATCCACCATGATATGACTGTGCTTATCTGCTTGGTAAACTATCCTTGCTCCACTTGGAGTTTTGATTGAGACAGTTTTCTCCTCACAATTTATCTGAGCTCCATGTTCCATCATCCAATCCATTCCTAGCACTACTGCAATTCCCTTCAAAGGAATCACATAAAGGTCTGTGAAATATGTACAACCATAGATCGAGATAACCTGATCTTGTTTTATGTGGCGTACAATCACATTCCCTCCTACCGTAACTATGGTCATAGGACTTTCTAACGTTGCCCTTCTAATCCCAAACTTATTACAAAATTCTTCAGAAATGAATGAAGTAGTTGCACCAGTATCAAATAGAACTTTTCCATGATTGGTAAGGATATTGAGCGTACCTATCACTGCATGCTCCGAATTTTCCACCTCCTCGAGGGTTGCACAATTCAATTTCCCAGAAAGGTCGATTCCTCTTGCCATTGTTGTTCTTGCCATTATTTCCTCCTTTATTGGGCTGTCCATTTCCTCCACTGGCTTGTCCTGCCCCTTGGTAGGCCATCCTCCAGGTGATTTTCTCGGACAATCGGGCTTGATATGCCCCTTCTGACCACAGCCATAACAAATCACCACAGGCTTTTTGCATTCCCTCTGAAAATGCCCTGGAATTCCACAACTGTTACAAATAACATTCATTCTCGGATTGGATTGATTTCCACCATTGCCCTTGTTTTTTGTTATTGTTGTTGTTGCCATAATTCCTATTCCGAGGTTTGAACTCCAGGTTAGGTTTAGGTTTGCTTGCCTGAATTCTCTTGGTTTCCTTCTTGGCTCTCTTCCTTCGATCCTCTTGGACATTCTTGTAGTCATCTTCAAAAGTAATGGCTGCATCCAACAACTGCTGATAAGTTTTCTTATTGGATAACCGTAGCTGCATCTTCACAAATGGATTTAATCGACGCAAGAAACGCTTCTTCCTCTTCACTTCCGTGTTGACATCCTCCTCAGCATAGCGGGACAGTTGACTAAACTCCCGGATGTACTTCATGACACTAGTATATCCTTGCTTAAGCTCCTCAAATTCTCTCCGCTTCAACTCCATAACACTTTCCGAAACATGATATTCACGGAATCTTTGCTTGAACTCTTCCCAGGTAAACTCTCTTCCTGGTTTTTGCATGGCTAACTGATTTTTCCCACCATGATGTGCGCAGGTCCGGAAGATGAGTTGCATACCTCAATTTCTCCTCATCATTGCAACCTCGGTTTCAGCTTCCTTTCAAGATGTCGCTAGCGGTCTTCTGCATCCATTGGTTCAAGAGCTGATGCAAAAGGTAATGGTCTTGCATTCTGGAAATCAGATAGACTCACTCCTCTACCTTCAGGTGCCCTCTGATTTGCTCGCCCCAACATCTCTTCCATGAACTTGTTCTGGGTATCTTGCATCATTTGCATACATTGCATAAAAATCTGCTCCATTAATGGCCTCATTGGTGGTGGTAATTCTTCTTGGTTTGCTGCATCTGCATCGACCTTTTCCTTGGCCTCTCACTCCATCCGCTGCTGCTCAGTTTCCATTCCTACACCCGTATCCATGACCCTCTAGTCCTGTAACATAAAGCGAATACTCATAATTACATCATGCACATATGTTATGAGCTCGACTTTACGCACAGAACTAGTCACACAATGAAGATCCAAAGAAAATCCAAATATGCATTTCACAAATTTTACATAATACATAATGATACAAAGTCATTAAAACATATACCATATAGGTATAATCACAAAAATACCTTATTACTTGGGGTACAAAACACGGTACTTGATATTACTAACTAATTGCCTCCTTCTAGTAGTAACTACGCTCATCGTACATGCCTGATGTCCAACCGTGATGACGTGTGGTTCGTCGCACAGTTTGTGGAACATATGGCCTTCCAGAAGGAATGTACTCTGTATCTGAAGTGTCAAGACTTGAGTCATTACTCAACCTGAACGCATTGACTCCCTCCAGCTCAGCTGAAAAGTCTTTAGAAACATATTCAACATTATCTCTAGCCTGCATCTCCTGAGCTTCATTTCTT
The DNA here is from genome assembly GCA_030063025.1 of Avena longiglumis. NCBI lineage: Eukaryota > Viridiplantae > Streptophyta > Magnoliopsida > Poales > Poaceae > Avena > Avena longiglumis. The sequence goes on along the minus strand of CP125973.1, from coordinate 439,896,797 downwards.
GAGTTGTCAATAGGATACACAGATCCTGCTGCTTCCCAGGTGCTCTCGTGGTCAAGATAATTAAACACTGGATAATTTATATTCCCTGGGTTTTGAGAAGATGTTGATGATTCAAACACTCTCTCCGCATGATCTTCTTCTTCATCCTGATTATTTGTTGACATGGTATTTCTACTACTATTATTAGGATTCATTCTTGCACCCATCCAACTAGATTGTCCAACATTTCTGTCAGAACCATCTGTGGACATCTGGTGTTCATGAGATCCATCATATGATCCCATTCTCCAACCATCTGAATTCTCAATAGGAAGTTCTGAGTCAGAACCATCCTCTGAGCCCTGTGGTACTGCATACCGCATATCCATAGTAGGATCATGTATAGGTTCAGCTCTTGGTGAATAAGGATATGGTATAAAAGATTCAGGGTCTATGGGTATATCCTTAAAGATAGGTGTTGCACTACTACTTGCTTCTTTCTCTAACTGGAATGCTAACTGCTTCCTCCTTTCCGGATCAGTTAGATCCTCTAACATGTCATTTTTGTCTTCAACAATCACTTGATGGGTCTTATAAAAAGACGCAACGAGTGTTCGGTATCTATCCATAAACTTGGAAGCTAACTTAGGATGCTTCTTAACCAAAGTAAGATGATCCGGAATAGGCTCCGGGTCTATAGAATCACAAGGTATCACAGAGAGTGCTACCATCTAGCTCCTTGACTTTCTGCTCCCGGATATTAGCTATCGCCTCCACAACAGTAACATGATATGCTGCTAAATGACTCCTACCTTCTCCTATAGGTAGATCATGATATAATCCAAGCTTCTCTGGAAGTTGGATACTCACACGATACTTGGATAACATCCGACCATCAAGGTAAGTGATAGTGTTCACTGGAATTCTAGTTGGACAACTAAAGAGCTTTAAAAGTTGACGAAGTTGGTCTGTGAATGATCCTTGATAATCATAGTGAAGAGTCTCCTCTTTCCTTACCAAAGTCTGTTTTGGAAACTTTGGTGCCATATCTCTGTATATCAGAAAAATAATTTTGATTAGTCTCAATAATATACTGCCTCATAACAAATAATTATCTCACTAAAATATATAACGGAATATTCTCATTTGAATAACCATTATATTACTTTTAGAGAATTCTTTATCGTTGCTAACTTTCCTACAGGTAATATCCTTTACTAGGTTTCCAACCTAAGGTCAAAGCAATTTGCTCTGATACCAACTGCGGTGACCCAGCATACCACTGCATGTGTAGTACACTATAGTCGTTGACATGACATCCACAGACCACTGTTCCGTAAATATCACATCCCTCAGAGTGGTACAACAGAAACATTGCGGGTCCATATTACAAAAGTACACACATTATTATTATTACAATACCGGAAGTTCAAGACTTCCAAAAGATTCAACTTACAAACCAAATATAAAGTATTTCAACGGAATTTAAAGGTAACAACTCCGTCTAGGAGTTGAGCTCAACAACTTATTCTATAGAGTTCATGCTGCTCGGCTCCATTGGTTACTACTAACTAGGGATACTTAGTTGGACTCGTTATCATCGACACCATAGCGGATTTCGTAATCCACTCCTTCAACTCCTCTAGACAAATCAGGTTCCTCGTAAAACACATCTTCTTGGCATTCGGCTCCATACATTGGCACGTCTTTGGAATCCTCAGAGTCTAAGAAAGGGATCAAAGGAAAGAATGAGTAGCAGCGTTACCCAACAAGTTCATTATATGCAAGGTGGGAAATTTGATGCTCTAATTACCACCTCAGATTATAAATCCTTGGCACTATGCAATTTTTGTAAATCTGTCTTCAAAGATTGATTTTATTATGAAAATCTATGACCATCAGCCTTCACAGGTTAACAAGAACTTTCATGGAGTTCCTTTCCTACCGCGTTCGTAGCTCCTTCCCGGAACAGGGATTAACAAGTTACAATTCTTACACTCTGCAGAGGTGCGTTACTTTACCCATGAGAGATGAACTCCTTGTTGCACAACCGGGCGTACTTTCCCGTCCATAATTCCATGATGTGGGGCCCAGTAGTTGGTCCAAGCCAATCACTGCCCCTTTCGCGACCTCGCATGCCTCCTTGGTGTACACCATGCCCACATAATAAATTACGGCAATGGTTTGTACACACCATTAGATGCCAGAATTATCGTGGGACGATGAAGGTTCCCACCCATATGCTACATATCCTCTACGAATTACCAATTAATATGCATGCTACAAGGATAACAACCACGACCTGCACATCCGGCTTCATGCGAGAGGAAGAAGATACCGCTGACTTCTCTGTCCCATTCCAAATCTCATGGCTAACGCGTAATATACGGCGCTAGAATCACTGATGTCAGCGGTTATTAAGTCCCTACTTGATCATCATTGTTGCAATTAGAACGCTAAGTTCTATTGCTCAATTATATCACCACTTAGGATGATATCTATAATTTCTTTATTTGTGAAAATAATAGTTTCTTTCTTTTATAGCATATATGATAACACACAATTTGCAAATACTTTGACAAAGACTCTTCAAAGGACATGATCAAGTGATGAACTTGCCTTGTGATGGCAAGGTAGTGAAGTCTGATGCTTGCACTGAACCTTGAGCTTCTAGTTCTACAAAACATCATTATTGCCCGGTAAGGACAATATTTAAAGAAGCAAAATGATTATGCAATAATGTCATGCATCATTTAACTTGATATGCATTCAAACCATTATTATAAAAAGTTCTTTTTAATAATAAAGGATCTATAAATATTACTTTTTAAGATTTATAACATATATTGAATTATTTTATTTTATTTCCTTTCTATTTGACTTTTATTAATTTAATAATTCTTTTAGGAATTATTAATTAAACATTAAAATTGTTATTAAATATTTATTTAGTATTTTCTAAAAATACTATAATATTATATACAATGAAAATGATTTTTATTTATTTTTATCATCTTTCAATAATTTTGTAAAATTCCATAAGGAATATATAAATTACAAAATTCTTATAAAATTTTAAATGTCTAAGATTTTGTATTTTATTTTATTTTATTTGAATAGTATGGATTATTGTGAATCCAAAAATATTTTATTTATAATTTTTGGACTTTTATTTTATTTTCTAAGATTTAATTAAGTCCAGGGGTATTTTGGTCTTTTCCTTTTATTAAAACAGGCCTGAAAAGGTTTCTGGGCTAGTTATACTTATTGGGCCCTAGTGGCCTATTAGTCCTGGACAAAAGGACCACCCCGAAGGGTGTGGCCCAGCTCGGCTCAGTCCTCACTGCCTCTCTCCCTCCCTCGAGTTCATCCTCTCCTCCTCTGACCCCGACCCTATGGCCGGCGATGCCGCCACCAGCGATTCCCGCCGCCATCGGCCATTCTGGTCGCCGTCGTGGTGTACCAGGGGGTTGTCGACGACGCTCCTTCGTTCTATCCAATTGGATTCGAGCCTAGGGCTCTCCTGCGATGGATCGATGCCGTCCTAAACCCTAGGGTTTGGGGATTGGCAGGGATCCAAGTGCTGCCATGGTCGTCGTGCATCGAGGTGATGCTCTGCACCTCCAGTCGTGATCAGGGTCGCTGCCGTGGCACTGTGCGGGTTGCAGCGCCCCCTCTGGGTGCTCCCTGTGCCGCCATGTTCGTAGGCCCCCTCTGCTTCCCCTTCTATTCTTCAGCAAGGACCTACGGTGAGTCTGATTTCTCTCCCCTGGTGCTCTCTGTGCTTGCTGATTCGATGCTAGATGCTGGCAGTGTCCCCTTCGGCTACTGTATGATTCAGATTAGGATGATTATCCATTTAGGGTTCCTGTTATGTGATTGATCATGTATTGGATGAATTGAATCATGTTTGGATGGTCTGTACACATGCTAAATGATTATTGGCCTGAGGCTTGTTGCTTAAGATGATCTATGATGTTTATGGTGGCTTACTAGATGATTTGATGCTTGGATTGCATCTGATTCAGATGATATGGTTACTTGGGAATCCTTCTTGATTAAGTTAGTGACTTGATAAGTTTTCACTATCATCTCTAGGTTTATGGTCATGGTTATGACATAATAAAATCACAGTCCTAGTGCTGTTGGCTTAAAACAAGTGTGTGGTTTGAGAGTGAAGTTTAATATAGGAATATCCTAGTTATGATTCTTGTGTTAATAGGAAAATGATTAGTGAGTTGATTGTCTGAATTTATGATGATTTAATGTCTATCCTGATTCATAATGGATTGTTCTTGTGACACCATCATGGTATGGCACACAAGTTTGATTCTAACCCATTGATTGGGTTGTTTTAGGCTTAAGACAAACTTGTCTTTATAAGATAAATAGAGATGCTCTTCTCTGAATTCCCTAAGATCAATGATGTTGGTCTGAGGCTTAGGGATTTAGATCTTATCTAATTGGTTCATCAAGATAGTCCTGGTAGTGGTACCAGCTATTGTTTTTGAATCAAAGTTTGAAAAAATGATAGTGAGCTTGATCATTCTATGGATCCAAAGATTTGTTCCTAAGGTGCTACTCTTCCTTTAGGGATGTGCCTAGGAATATATCATAGATATATTTAGGCTTTAATTGTAATATGTATCCTAATCCAGAGCAATGATGTTTCTCTGAGCTCTGGCTGGATCCAGGTACTTTGTTGTTTCCTTTTAGAGTTTTAAAAGAAATCCCTATGATGGATTCACCCCACTTGGGTGCTTTCTGAGGGTTTGTTTTATAAAACAACACATGCTTCTCTCTGGATGATATGATTAGATCATGTCAAGGTTTTATGAAACTCACCACAGACTTTGATGTTTGTGGAGTAAGTTGGTGATGATCTTGATCTTGTTCTGTTGGACTCCTGTGCTTGCTATTGAGCTAGCTTGTTCCTCCTAGCTCCTGGGCTTGGCCTTGCTGTCCACCTGATCCTTCCCCCTCCTTACGTCACCATCCTGGTGATGTTTGGTTGATCTTTGGTGGTTTAGTTTAGCTGTTGTGCCTGGTAAGCTGCTGTCTAGGCTGGCTGCTCTTGGGTGTGTGAAGTGGAGAGATGCACTAATGTGCCACTCCACGAAAGTGCTTGTGGTTTTGTGAGTTTGGGCTGTTCTGTGGGGTTGACAACACACCACATGCATGTTGGTGTTTGTCCTACCTGTGTGCTTGCTGTGCACTTGTGGATATGTTTAGAATTTTGAAACTTACTATCACCAGGTTACTTTCACCTGGCTGGTGAATTTTGCCCTCCTTGGCTCTCATTTGACTTCTGGCTTTAAATTTATGAAAGATGGATTCTTTCATATTGGTGAAACTTGCCCCTTTTATAAATTTCTCAATGATGAATTTGTCTAGTGCACTTCCCTGACATGTCTGAGAGAAATAATACTAACACTAACCTTCTTTTGTTTTTATTTAGTCTTTGTTTTGCAGGTACCGACATGAAGATGAAGATTTAGTTTAGGTTTAGATATAGAATAGTTATGGAATAATCCAATGTAATTTTCTTATTATTTTGTAATTTTCTTTTTATTCAATTGTAATAAAGATTATATTATTATTAATAAAGAATATTCTTATTCTTTATTCTTTTGTAATTGTGAAGTTTGAAAATGGTTTCAGTAAGTTATATTCTTTGTAACTTGTTTATATATTGATAATATGGAATAAGTTTTCATATTCATAATTGATTTATTTAGATAATGTTTGGAGTTAGAATAACTCATAATTAAATCAATATTCAAACCTTTTTTTCTAATTCATTTGAATTATAATTCAAACACTTAAGTTTAAAATTCAAATTCATTTTAAATCACATAATTCCTTAAAGATCATATCAAAGTTTATAACAATCATCCTTTAAGACTAAACCTAATCTCAAAGTATGAAAGAAACATTGATCACTTAAGGTTTTAATTTGGCGAAAATTTACCCACATTTCCCAGATGAATGCATGCAATATTTCATAATCCTAAATCTACCCTTCGTTAGTTCCTAAATGCTGGGATATTACAAATATGGATCAAGATCAAAGATGATATGGTAATGGATAACAATCTGAACATAAACAATAATCCAATGGTTCCACTTACAAGCATCAACTACGATAGTAATTAACACCGGGAAAGTTTCCCATAAGAACTAAAGCAATATCCAACACAATTGTTACAGCAGGACGGAGTGGTGATGATGGTGCTGGTGGAGATGATGGTATGGATGATGATGATGATGATGATGATGATGATCCCGATGAAGCCTAGCTTGATGATGGTGTTGATGGCGACGGTCTCCCCTCTCCGGGAAGGAATCCCCCCGGCAGAAATTTGTCTGCCGGAGAGATCTTTCTCTCTTGGTGTTTTCCGCCCCCTAGAGGCGGCGGAAATCTATCTGTGGTCGCTCCCCTAGCCTTAGGGTTTCGTAGGGAAGATATATGCGAAGGGGCGGAGTCGGGAGCCGGGCAGGTGGGCCACACCTGCCCTAGGCGCGGCCCAGGGTGGGCCCGCGCCTATGGGGGTGTGGGCCCCCTGCGCCCCTTCTTCGCTTCTCCTTCTGACTTCCTCAATCTTCTGGAAAAATAATATTTTCTCATATTTTTTGGTACGTTTTCTGATCCTCGCCAAATTGCACCGAAACGCCTTCTTTTCCATCAGAATCCAGACTCCGACAGTCCATTCTCCAAAAATCATCCAACATGCATAAACAGATGAAAAGCTACAAATAATACCTCATAATAAGACATATATCAATAAATAGAGATAAATTATAATATAAAATGGTGATGCAAATTGGGACGTATCAACAACCAGCTGGGACAAGGGGAGCTCAACAAGGTTAGTTAGACTGATATCACCAGGGCTATCTCGAGGTGGACAAGGAGTACCTCACCGACCTCTCCGAGCTGTAGAAATACAACGAGGAGTTGTGGAATCACCAGGACTAGAGTGGCTTTCCACTGATACAAACGACTCAAATTACACGATCAGTAATTCTGCATCACCAAGGGCAGAGGGGCTTTGCTCTCTGAAGTAATCAGAGAGGATTAAAATATACGATGGCTCTAGCTATTCATGCTACGATGCCAAAGGCTGCGTTTTTCCTCCTAATCGTGCAAGTTAATTGACAATACATATCATAGCCCTGGATATGGTTGTACTACAACTGTACAAGCATATATGTGAGTGCCATTCTCCCTGATTCCTCTATATTAGAGAAGCGTTTTTCTTAGAGAACATTGAGGCTTAAAGTTTTAGATATATCATGAAGAATCTCTTAGAGCATTAGGTATATATGGTTTTTATGGTAGTTTAGATAAAGTTAGGATCTATTTAAGTATAATCCTAACTTGACTTGTACTTCAAGATGATCCATATACGTCTATATATACTCGGCCATAATGCTCAATAATATATCTGTCATATTCCGCCAAACTCATACGCTTTCATGGTATCAGACTAACCGGTCCAAACCCTAGCCGCATGCTTTCGCCGTGCCGCCCCCGGGGGATTGCTCTCCATGATCTCTGTGGGGCCACGCGATCCTTCGCAGGGTTCGCCCGCCGATCTGTGATCGGCTGCCCTGGTAAGTCTTTTATGATCTCTAGATCGGGTTTTTTCTCTCCAACGGTTGCTTGGTCGGTCTTCTTTTTTGGTTTACCGATCATATATCGGATTGAGTCGCTCACTGCCGTCGTCATCACCCCGCCTCTACTCCGACCATCGGCATCGACGATCTACCTCGGTCGACTGCTACGTCTTCCTCGGTAGGCTGCTGCGGCCGTCCCCCTCGGATCATCTTCGTCGTCATCGCCCAGGACTTCACCGACAACTTCGTCATCGTCTCTGATCTACGTGTTGTCCATGCTATTGCTCATATGGCGCACCGTCGGTCTGATCAACCGATCCCACGCCTGTCTACGCCAAGCACGTCCCTGAGCACACGTCTACCACCTATCGAGCTACGGGCTGCCGCTGCATCGCCCCTTCGGGCCGCAACGCCTTCGCCTTGGTCCTTGCCAACTGGCTGCAAACGCGCCTCACAAGCTTGTATGTTCCGGTGGCTCTAGCTGCCGCATCGACTCGCGCCATGCAACTATGTCGCCCCCTCGGGTCATAGCTTCGTTGCACGCGGTCTACATCGCCATCCCCACGCAACGACGCCCCAGGCTATCTCCGCGCTACCTACCATGGTGCGGGTCGTCTACGTCCGCGTATGGTCTCCGTCACGCCGGGTTCTTCTTTGCCTACATCGAGTACCACCGACACGCCTCTCTAGGCGTCCATCATGACCACTATGGGTCGCTGCTGGTTTTGCCGTCTTCTACATCTTCGTCCACAACAATCTCGTCGCCATAGTCATCTTGTCCCCTATGACACTGGCGCACAGGTTCGTGATGTTCCCTGCTCTTGCGTGCCCGGTTTTGGCAACACAGGTATGTGCCTTCGTCCCCGACGCGTCCCCAAGCCAGGCAATCTCGGATAGGTGCCTCGTCTTCGTCGGCCTCGACAAAGTCTTCTTCGACATCGACAACTTCCTCTACGACTGCCTTTACCGCGTCACCGACAAGTTCTTCTTTTCATACTCGGCTCTGGCAAAACTGGAGTGTGTGTTCTTCCCCAATGTGCGCCTAGTTCTGGCAAAACTATGGCCGCACCTTGTCCTCGACGGCTCGGACTGCCTCGACGTCATCCTCCTCGCGCACTATGCGCATGCGACTTCATGTGTGGCTACCTCGACACCGACATCCCCGGCCACGACCTTGACCATGGTGCCCCCTCGCACAGCTACCTCGACCAAGGTTGCAGCGCCCAATGCTCTCGGCTACCTCGACATCGGCACAAACGGCTATCACCTCGACATCGGCACAAAGGGATATCACCTCGCTTGAGCGTCTCACGAGCTTCCTCTACAGTCCAAGCATTCGTGTCATGACACTCCCGTTGCTACTATGGGGGGAATCAGCCTATTGGATTTTACTTCGGGTTCTCTCTAGTCTGACCGTTCACGACGTTCCTGTTGTTCACGACGCTACCGCTACGACTGCGGGGGAGTGTTAGAGTATTAGGCAAATATGGTTGTTATGATAGTTTAGATAAAGTTAGGATCTATTTACGTACAATCCTAACTTGACTTGTAGTCGAAGATGATCCTACGCCTATATATACTCGCTCATGAGGCTCAATAATACATTTATCATATTCTGCCAAACTCATACTCTTTCAGTAGTGGTGTTTTTTTAAATGCTAGATACATGGTTATAATTAAGTGCAAGATCACGTTCAAGAGAATTATGTGCAATATACACTATAGGTGCATTCTCCGTCTAAACGTTGATGCATTCATGTTCTTAAAGACATGTTTCATGTCTTCACATCCACAATGAGAATTATGTCTTCACTGCGACATGGTACTTGCAGACTCGTTACTAGGATGAAAACATGGGATGCTATGGTAATTGAGAAAACGATCATAGACTAGAACATTTGATGTAATCAACCATATTCCACTACATTGGGATGCGTACTACTACATTATTACAATTTTGAAGATTTTCCATTTGTATATTTGATATGCCACAACTTAATTCTCCACACTATTGGAAAAACCCTACGTTACCACTTTATGAATATAGGCTTCCAAATTATCCTAATATTATTATTTCTCTTTCGGTGAAACGCACGAGCACATGTTCTAGTTCTCCTAAAGTACCAACGTCTCAAACATTTCCCAGCCAGGAGAAACATATATTAGATAAAGAGATTCTTTGTTAACTTAATATTTCGACATCAAGATGACACAATCAAACGAGCTATACCAGGTCTATGCATAACACAGATGTACACAACACAAAAACATGAAATGAAAAATTTAACACGCCTCTTAACATGCGAAATTGCATAGAGCGATGCTTTGCTAGGCTACAGGAGGTGTCGACTGCTGCATCTTGAGTCATCACAAACTAGTTCTCTGTGGCGGCCTCGGTGGAGCGGGAGAACTCGTTCCACAATATGAACAGAGCGGTCAACACGACACCAATTAGGACCACTTCGGCCATGAGCAGCAGCTCTAGGTCGTCCATGCTCGCCCCTTTCAAGATCTACCAGCAACAAGAGATAGATTGTATACGTGGTTAGGCATCTATAGCTTTGTCAACCTGGAACGGCAGCTCACATGCTACAAACGGCGACGCACGTCGATTTGGTAAAAAGAAATCCAAGTATAGCAATTAAAAATCTTTTGGTTTATGTACCTCGAGCTAGGATCGATGTAGATGAGCGGAACTGATATCAATCTCGTAGCTGCAGCAAGATATACAGGGCAGACGTCGTCCTAGCGAGGCTCTTCTCTATCCCAAGATCGGATTGATCGATCAATCCGGCCGTATATATAGAAATCACGGCGTGCAATTAATCACGGTGTGCAATTAAAAGGAAACAAGACAAATAAGGGGAAAGAAATCACGTGCCAGCCATCGTGATCACGTCTCACTTCTTATTTTTTAGGCAGTATTACTCCACAGCTTACGCGTGATGAAAAGTCTGTGCGCTGAACCCTAAACCCTATAGATCACCCTATAGATCATCATATATATATAGCAATCACGTCATGCAATTAATCACGGTGTGCAATTAAAAGGAAACAAGACAAATAAGGGGAAAGAAATCACGTGCCAGCCATCGTGATCACGTCTCTCTTCTTATTTTTTAGGTAGTATTACTCTACCGCTTACGCGTGATGAAAAGACTGTGCGCTGAGTATCGGCTCATATGCTTAGCTATAGTAAAAAAATTCAATGAATAAACCAACGAACCGGCGACCGCACAATTCGGACTGCCCACTGGTTTTCACGGCCATATTCTATTTCTCTCTCCAAGCCGCTCCCACCACCACCTCCTACTCCCTGTTGCCGCCCCCGGCCTCCACGCTCGCCTGAACCCTAGGCGCCATTGCCCACGCCCAATACAAGGTGTCGGCGCCGGAGCAGCGTACACCGCGCGCACGGCGGAGGAGGTCTTCCATGACCCCCTACCTCCACGCTCGCCCGAACCCTAGGCGCCATTGCCCACGCCCCCATGGAAGGCGCCGGCGCTGAAGCGGCGTACACCACGCGCACCGCGCCGGAACGATTAAGGCCCTTACCGATGGTATGTGCGTTCTCCCCCAGTCCTTTCTGAATCGGCTCCATATTCGCGCCTGAATGTATGGATTCGCCTGGTTGAACTATTGTTCGTTTCCTGTTGTTGTAGATGTGGACAAGTTTTTCAAGCTCTGCGACCCTGGTGAGTGTTTCTGATCTCCTCGGGTTTCCCGTCTGTGTCGAGGATTATGGAATGTAGAGGTTTCTTGTGTTGTGGTTGTTTGAGTTTGGTTGCTTCAGTGTGAGATTGGAAGCTAAAATTGGGGAATTTATCTCTGGTCACGTGGTGCTAGGAGTTCCAAATTTTTGGTGGTTACAGGTTTTGTTGGGAGATTGGTATGCGGGGTTGTAGTTCTCTGAGTCCCATATCTTCCCAACGCATTGCAGGGGTCAATTAGGCAGACCTAGCACTTACTATTTAATATAGTGGCTGATATTTTGGCTATCCTTATTGAGAGAGCCAAGGCTGATGTCCAAATTGAAGAATTAGTTCCATATCTGATTGATGGTGGAATATCTATTCTGCAATATGCCGACGATACAATCTTATTTATGAAACATGATATGGAGAAAGCTAAAAATCTGAAATTAATATTATCAGCATTTGAGCAACTCTCTGGATTGAAAATAAACTTTCATAAAAGTGATTTTTATTGTTTTGGCGATGCCATAAACGATGCCCACCTTTATGCCATACTTTTTTGGTTGTGGCCATGGGAAGTTTCCAATCAATTATCTGGGAATACCGATTCACTATCAGCGTCTCACAATTGCTAAATGGAAACTCGTTGAGGAAAGACTACAAAAACGTTTTAATAGTTGGAAAACTAAATTACTATCCCTTGGAGGAAGACTTGTACTCATTAACTCAGTACTCACCAATATGGTACTGTAAATGATCTCGTTTTTCCAGTTGCCAAAAGGTGTCTTGATAAAAGTGGATTATTTTCGCTCAAGATTCTTTTGGCAAGGGGATAGTGAGAAAAAGAAATATCGACTGGCCAGATGGAATATGGTCTGCCGATCCAAGGAATATGGTGGTCTTGGCATACATCATTTGCAAGTCAAAAACACTACACTCCTGGATAAATGGTTTTTCAAACTTCTTACGGAAGGAGTCTGGAAAACCATTATATGGAGGAAGTATGTTGGATCAGGAGTTGTGTCTCAGGTAGTCTGGAAACCTAGGGATTCACACTTTTGGGCTGGACTTATGGCATCCAAAAAACACTTCTTTCGGTTTGGTGCTTTCAATATTAAGGATGGATCACAGATTAGGTTCTTGGAAGATAAATGGCTTGGCCAAACCTCCTCTCCATGAACAATGTCCGGCTTTACATTCGATCTTTAGACATAAACGGGATACACTTTCCACAGTAATGGAAAATAATCCGCCTAATGTGTCTTTCAGACGAAGTCTCATAGGCCCTAGATTGGTGTCTTGGAACAATCTTTTATTAAGACTATCCAGGATACAGTTGTCTGAGGGTGTGGACGAATTCAAATGGAATTTAATACAGAGTGGTAAATTCTCTATTGATTTCATGTATAAAGCTTTGATTCAACCTGATATTCCAGTCGATGATAATAATAAAATTTGGAAGATGAAAATACCCCTTAAAACGAAGATTTTCGCGTGGTATCTATGTAAAGGGGTTATTCTCACAAAAGATAATCTTGTTAGAAGAAATTGGCATGGAAATACACTGTGCGTCTTTTGTCACCATAATGAGACAGTACGGCATCTGTTTTTTCGAGTGTAAATTTGCCCGTGCTATATGGTCAATCATCCAAATAGCCTCTGGTTTATCTTCTTCACGTTCAGTGGTCAATGTATTTGGCAACTGGCTGAATGGAATTGAGGATAAATATAAGACTTTATTTAGGGTGGGAGCGTTTGCTATTATTTGGTCGTCGTGGCTATGTAGAAATGACAAGATTTTTAATAACATTTTGTATTCTCCCTTGCAGGTTATCTATCGAGCCACGACCATCCTCCGATCATGGGCCTCTCTACAACGTATGGAGTTCTGCGACTTGTTTGTGAAGGGCTGTATACGGTTGGAGGACACAGCGAGGGATATTTTCTCCCGACATGGATGGTAGCGTGATCTACGGATAGAGATGTCATAGATTTATGGAGGATTTTCTTTATTTTCTCAACTACTTGTAATTTTGGTATTCTCGCTTTGGACTCGATTTATGCGTCTGTTCGGCTATGTGCATCCTAGCTATGCAGAGGCCATTTCCTCTCCCTCCACAGCACCAAGGGCATACAATAGTTAAGATTCAGAACCAATTTACTGTGTCTTCGCGGTACAAAGTGACAAAAGGTATATACTCCTAATTATTCAGACTCTTGTGTAGCCTAAGATCTCAGGACATATCTAACAATATGTGTGATATTTTCCTAGATATAAAACCATCAATTTTATCATTTTTGAATCTGTAGGTTGTCAAAACAGAAACATTGGTATACCATGTTTAGCTGCATTCTGAAGATAATCCGTCTCTCCCTCTTTCTTGGGATGGTTGATTACGTATACATTGTCTTGATGGTATAAGTAAGATGTATTACTATGGAAATTTCATAAATATAATGCCATCTATTTTTTGTTGCACTCATTTTGCATATTCGATACACTTCCCCACTGTTTTGAGATTTGTAAAATAAGTCAGCATACACCTCACAAAACAAGACAAAGATATATACATCTGCTTGTTTGGTTATAGCTGAGACTAGATTTAGATCATTTTGTACAAACAACATATTTTTTATGAAATTTGTCTGCTATTGTAGGAAATCAGATGGTCCACACCATTAAGTCCAGTCGAGATAGGTCAGAGTATATAGTGTTCCATACTATCTTTTCCAATTTTGTTTCATTTGCACTACTGTCATAGTAAACCTGAAAATGTAGTTCTATTGCATTTTGTTCACTACATAACATGGACGTTATGGTTGAATTTTCAGCTACAGCAACTCGAGGAAAATGGTGTGCCGGTGCGGCTGATAAAAGGCAGATCCAGTAAGTGTCCATCGATTATGTGGAAGGACGACTATCTCCAGGTGGTTATCTTTAAAAAACAGAAAAAGAACACAGTGGTTCACTCTTAACTGTCGTATATCTATGTTTTGTCTTCTTCTTGTGTGAAAAATGGTATGGCTTTTGATTTCTTGTGTAATAAATATTCCTTCTATACAAAATGGATGGGAGACAATATTTGTCGGGGGATAACCCCCGGGTGGGGAAAGCCAAGTACAAGTAGGCCGGCTCTAGAAGGAACAGGCTGTCTGGCCCTCAAGAGGGACAACTCCAGATGGTTGGCGAACACCGCCCGACTGGGCTTATAATCTTCCCGACTGGCCCGTCTAGCCGGTAGCCAGAAGAACCGGCCGGGTGGCCGCTTCCACCCGGCTCACCTCAGATTCGATGGAGAGCACGGAAGGGCTAACGCTCCTTGCGGGGTACGCCTCTGGCTCTCCCTCGTCATCAGGCAAGCTGGCGTGTCGTCATGACCAGCGCTACCCGAGGAAGATAAAGCAAAGTGGTCAGCTGACTGGCGAAAGTAGTACGGGTGACCGTTAAAGCAAGGATGACGCCCCAAAGGAAGCCCGGGTGACCGCTAAAGAGAAGGATGACGCTAAAAGAAGGGCGGACTGGGTCCTGGTCCACCGGCTGGGCCCCGCAGCCAGCCCTGTCCTGTAAACCCATATCCAAATAGTAAACCCTAGGGACCGATTTGTAATCTGCCTCCCTAGACCAGTATATAAGGAGGGGGGGGGCAGAGCTAGGGTTCTAGGTAGGAAACAATAGAAGGATAGAAGTGTTGGTAGCTAGTTTCCATCTTCCTCTAGCTCTCGATAGTAGCTAAGGAAACAGCTTAAGGAGCATCTGTACAGGGCATTTGCTTCCTCATATAGTTTTTCTTGCAGGAGTAGGGGTGTTACCTCACCGAGAGGGCCCCGAACCTGGGTACGTCGCTGTGTTTGCATTTTACCGTGCCCAACCCGTTGTGTGAGCCACCGATTGCATCCGAGTGTCCCTTCTTTGCCATCTTCGATGGCATTGTCGTGTTCCACACCACGACAATATTATTTACTTACTTTTTTCAAAAGTGTGTTTTTATAGAACAATGCTTTTATAGCTGGTATCCCAGGTGCAGAGCATAGGGGCATGTTGCTAATTTGTTATCTAATTTTGTATTGAAATTGGATGGCCGCTACTGTTGAGAATACAGTAACACTTGGTATAATACATCGTTAATATTTCCAGTTGTTCTTCCATTAGCAAATTTGTTGCCTAGAATTTTTTCTCTATAAATGGAAGACACATACACCATTTGTATTTAATCATCATCAATTATATTGTTTTAATTCAGCTAAATGCATATATATAAGGTATGCTACTTATCTATTATTAGAAACATAGTTTGTTTGAAACCATCTTACTCTACAAATATATAGCAAAATTAGGTGCAATATTCAGCCGGACCTATAGTGGCAGCTATACCCTCTATGCTTAGGTTTAGTGTCATTCTCACTCTATGACTGATTTCAGGCAAGATGTAATATTCATAAAGTTTTTTTTGTGAACATAATATTCATAAAGCTAACTGTTAGTATATTGTCATCTTTAATGTGTAGGTCAGGATTAATTGTTAGCTAGCTCTTTCCTTGTGCATCTGCGTTGTACTTGAAGGGATTCACAGCATAGTAAATCAAAAATTTCTACGGATGTGAACGGGAAAGCCAAGATTTAATCTAGGAGATGCAATCAACAAAAGGGATAGATGAGATCTTCATACCCTTGAAGAAATCGCACCGCGGAACGTTCAACAGAACGTGGTTGATGTAGTCGTACTAGCCTTCTCCTCCTCGCGATCCGATCTGATCTAACGCCGCAAGTGGCGACGCCTCCGAGAGATGCACACGTACGGCACCGCGACGTCTCCTCCTTCCTCGGTCCAGCAAGTGGGGTGGAGAGATAGATTGGATCTACAACACGACGGTAGGGCAGCAGCTGGCGTCTAGGGTTTGGGGTGAAGGGAGGGTGCCGACCTTATATAGGGGGCTGGTCGTCCCCCCCTTTCCCCTCCTCCAAGCCCTAGGGCCGGCGACCACAAGGGTGGAGTGGGAGGCAAGTCTTCCCCTTCTAGAAGGTCTCCTAGGGTTTTCCCTAGGGTTTTGGCCAGCTGGGCCTATGGGGCCTTGTGCCCCTGGCCCAATGCGGTCAGGGCACTCCCTCGTAGGACCACGCCCCCCTCTGACAAGTGGGGCCACGTTGGTCCCACTCCGGAAGCTTCTAGAACCTCCCGGTACAATACCGAACATTCCGAAACGATTCTGAAATCCAAAAAATGCTTTCCTTTATATGAATCTTATTCTCCGGACCATTCCGGAACCTCTCGTGATGTCCTGGATCTCATCCGAGACTCCGAACAAAAACTCACAAACCAATTATCCATTCTATCCTAATGTCGAGGCACGTTAAGTGTGTCACCCTACGAGTTCGAGAATATGCAGACATGATCTTCTATCAATAATCAACAGCGGGAACTGGAAACCCATATTGACTCTCACATATTCATCGATGATCATATCGGATGAACCATGATGGCAGGATTCAATTAATCCCATATATATTCCCTTCGTCACGTGATATTTTACTTGCCCGAGATTCGATCGTTGGTATCGGCATACCTAGTTCAATCTCGTTCACAGCAAGTACTTTACTCGTTCCATAATCCGATATCACTTTGTGATTAACTCATTAACCACGTGCTTGCAAGCGGTGTTGATATCGAGTACCGAGTGGGCCAGAAGTATATCTCTCCGACTTGGGAGGGACAAATCCCATCTCGATACATACAACCAAACAAGTACTTTCCGATCACCTGAGAGACACCTTTATGATCACCCTCTCATATGATGACGTTTGATGAACTCAAAGCTTTTTTCCGATACCAGGGAGTTGCATTATCTCATGGTCTAAGGAATACAATATTTGACATAAGAAAAAGCTTCGCAAAGATGAACACGATGACACGATCTAATTGCTCTTCTTGATTTGAGTCTGTCCATCATATCATTCTCCCAATGACATGATCTCATTATTAATCGACAACTCATGTCTATGGTTAGGAAACCTTAACCATCATTAATCAATGAGCTAGTCCATAGAGACGTACTAGGGACACGGTGTTGTTCATAAACCACACAAGTATCAAAGTTTCCGCTTAATACAATTCTAGCATGGAATATAAACTTTATCATAAACAAGAATTATAATAATATCTTTATTATTGCCTCTAGGGCATAATTCCAATAGTAATTGAGCATTTCTTACCTAGCTTGGAAAACAGCAGACTTTTTATTTATATTTTTTTGGCTTAAATCTTGCTATTTTCTTTCTTTTTAGATTCTAGACCGGCTTCACGGTATATGGGATCTGGGGCTACTTTCTAACAAATTTGTGAGTTATTACGTGAAAACGTGTCATTTGATTTACCTCCATACGATCATTTGATAATATACTAGACTAGCTCTTTCCTTGTGCATCTACATTCTACTTGAGCATTTTTACTCAGCTTGGAAAACAATAAACTTTTTGTTTATATTTTTTGGCTTAAATCTTGCTCTTTTCTTTCTTTTTAGATTCTGGACTAGCTTCACGGTATATGGGATATGTGGCCACTTTCTAACAAATGTGTGAGTTATTACGTGAAAACGTGTCATTTGATTTATCTCCATACTAGCTCTTTCCTTGGGCATCTACATTCTACTTGAGCATTTTTACCCAGCTTGGAAAACATATTTTTTGACTTAAATCTTGCTCTTTTATTTCTTATTAGATTCTGGACCAACTTCAGGGTATATGGGATCTGTGTCCACTTTCTAACAAATGTGGTAGTTATTACGTGAAAACATATCATTTATTTATCTCCATATGTCATTTGATAATACTAGACTAGCTCTTTCCTTGTGCATCTGCATTCTACTTGAGCATTTTTTACCTATCTTGGAAAACAATAGACTTTATGTTTATATTTTTTGGCTTAAATCTCGCTCTTTTCTTTCTTTTTAGATTTTGGACCAGCTTCACGGTATATTGGATATGTGGCCACCTTTTAACAAATGTGTGAGTTATTAGGTGAAAACGTGTCATTTGATTTATCTCCATACGTCATTTGATAATATACTGGATGCATATGTAAAATTACTAATGTACACTGGATTCTGCATCACTTAATTAATATTTTACTGAAAGAATAATAGTTAAGCATATGATTTTGATGTCACTATCACTGCCAAGGATTTCTGCCCCTAGAAAAAACAATACGCCCTCCGACCCATATTAATTGACTCAAGTTTATCTAGATTTGGATAAATCTGGACACTATTTAGTATATAGGTTCATCCAAATTTTAACAAATCCAAATAAACTAATATGAATCGGATAGAGTATTGAAAATTGCTTTTTCATCATTACATAATGTTATTTTGTCACAGGGGCCATTGTGGTGTTGTCTGCCACTATTTGTGGGCCTAGGGTTGCTTGCACCGGGTCTTTGGATATTTTGCGCTGCAGTGGGCGTGGAGAGGTGGCGTGCAATGTGGGATGATCTTCCCACGAGTCATTTTGGTGGCCAAGTCTGGTGCCACGTTGTTCCCCTTATTTTCCTTGTTGGTTCTTCCCGAGCGCCCCTGTCTAGATCTTCTGCCTATCGCACTGCCTGGTTCTCTCCACCAATCCTCTCAGCTGCATTGCCCCCTGCCTCTCTCCGAGCCGCCACCCACCTTGACCCATGTGCTGCTGTCTCCTTTTTGCTCTACCCATGGTGCACCCTGACCTAGCCGTAGGCCTTAGGCTGGTCATAGTGGAGAGTAACATAGACTAGCAACATGCATAAGTTATTACTTTATGTTACTATCTTTATAGTGGAGAGTAACATACAAGTGGTGTCATGCAAAGTATTATTAATTAGGTGATAGACTCATCTTGTATTGATATATCTGATGTTACAGTAACTAAATATGTTACTCCATCCTCCTCTCTCTTTATTAATTCACTGCCACATAAGAAATTTCACTGAGTTGGACCCATAGTTGCTCTTGAAGTTACTTGCACTATGACCAGCCTTAGCTACTAGGACAGAGACCGCTACCGCCCTTTCTGCTCCCCATGCTGACTGCCGCCGGTCTCCCCTTTATCAAACATGGTGCAATGTACATGCGCCGTACCCGACCCGCTACTGCACCAAGGAAGTGGCACCCGCCTTGGATCCAGGTCGCTTCGGCCATGTTGAAGATCTCCGGCGAGGCGGCGAGATCACCTCGAGCCCTCATCTAAAAAGTTGAAGTCTTGGTCGCTCTCGACTTCGGCCCAAACTTTCTACTAATCCCTTCGATCTAAATTAGTTGACTCGGATTTATCTAGATTCAAATGTATCTAGACTTGTTTTAGTGTTAGATACATCCGAATCTAGACAAAACCAAGTCAACTAATTTGGATCGAAGAGAGTACTATTTTTCTGCAATGGTGAAAATTGCTGCGGCACCCTATATTTTTTTGTCCATAGATGGGATGCCAATGTTCCTCTATTCTATTATGTATGTTTCTATATAGTTAATAGAGATGAAGTCTCTATGTTTGTTTGTACTTTCCCTGTTATGTATATAAAACATAAGTATAATGTGGAATTGGCTATTTGATAGATCCTCAGTGAGTTCTGGGTAGGGGATTTTGCTGGCATTCAACTTCCTTTGGCGATACAGGAAGCTCAATTATAAACATGACAATGTTTAATTTTTTCTTGGATCCATTGCAATAACACCTGAATAATTGAATTAGTAAACAATAGATGCTAAAACATGTGCAAGGTTTTGTCGGTTTTATGAACTTTATTATATGGTACGTTCTTGATAAACTTGTCTTAGTATATTCGTTGTATATAGTATTGATGCATGAAGATACGCTTGAAAGCATCAGAAGTAGCTCTCGGTTATGTGAGGTTTAACGTCAAGGATATTTCTATATGGTTATATTGTTAGCTATATAATCTTAACTCATTAGCACCTTTTGCTATATTTTATTTAGCACCTTATGTTTTGCATCATGTGAGGTTTAATTCATACTTCTTTCTGATTGAACATAAGGTTAATACCTTCTGTTTAGGTAATATATTTTTGGCAGTCATGCTATTTGTCAAACTAGGAAGCAATCTCTTTCTTTTATTTCTTATCAAGTTGTAATAGGATACTACACCAATGAACCTGCAGACATGTCACTCAACATGAGATAGATTAGAGTTTATTCATCTTGCATATGGTCGCATGACACCCCCCCCCCCCCGTTATATTTACTGTAATCTGTAACACTACAAAGAAAAGCTTGTGATGCATTCATGGTTGGACTACAGCTGGACCATGGAAATGCCGATATGGGAGTTTACCTAGATTAATTTAAGTATTAGTTAGAACTCAATTTGTCATAAACTTAGTCTAAACTATTATAAATATGTTGTAGATCATGAATGCCCCTACCATCAATTTTAATGCGTTCCAAGAGAAAGAAAAGTTGCAAAACAATGGAAGCAACTTCACGGATTGGTTCCGCAATTTGAGGATTGTCCTAAATGCTGGTCAGTTGACCTATGTGCTGGATGCACCGCTGGGTGACCCACCTGCAGCTGATGCTACCGATGAGGTGAAGAATGTTTTCCTCATTCGGAAGAATCAGTACTCCACACTTTAGTGTGCTATCTTGTATGGTTTGGAATCAGAGCTTCAGAAAAGGTTTGACAACTTTGACCCACATGATATTGTCCATGAAGTCAAAATGATATTTGAGGCACATGCGGCAGTTGAGAGTTATGAGGCTTCTGAAAAGTTCTTTAACTGCAAGATAGAAGAGGAAATCTCCTTTAGTGAGCATGTGCTTAAGATGTCTGGGCACGCCAATAAGCTCCAAAGCTTGGGGATAGTGATTCCTAATGCATTGGGGATTCAACGTGTCCTCCAATCACTACCACCAAGTTATAAGAACTTTGTGATGAACTATAACATGCAGCGCACAGATAAGTCATTACCAGAACTCTTCTCTATGTTGAAGTTTGCGGAAGTGGAGATCAAGAAAGAGCACCAAGTGTTGATGGTCAATCAGACCACCAATTTAAAGAAGCAAGGAAAGCCTAACAAAAAGGGTAACTTCAAGAAGGGCGGTAAGAAAGCTACCGTTCCTGCAAAGAAGACCAAGGCCGAGCCTAAGCCTGAAACTGAGTGCTTTTACTGGATGGGAGAAGGTCACTAGAAGCGAAATTGCCCCAAGTACTTGGCGGATCTGAAGAACGAAAACATCAACAAGAAAGGTATATTCGATATACATGTTATTGATGTGTATCTTACTAGTAATCGTATTAGTTCTTGGGTATTTGATGCTGGTTCGTTTGCTCATATTTGTAACTCGAAACAGGTGCTGGAAAATAAACGGAGACTAGTGAAAGACGAGGTGACGATGCGCGTTGGAAATGGATCAAAGGTTGATGTAGTCGCGGTCGGCACACTCCTTCTTCATCTACCATCGGAATTAGTTTTATACTTAAATAATTTTTATTTGGTGCCTTCGTTGAGCATGAACATTATATCAGGATCTTGTTTATTGCGAGACGGATACTTGTTTAAGTCCGAGAATAATGGTTGTTCAAATTATATGAGTAATATGTTTTATGGTCATGCACCTTTGATAGATGGTGTATTCTTATTGAATCTCGATAGTAGTGATACACATGTTCATAATATAGATGCCAAACGTTTGAAATTGAATGATAATTCTACATACATGTGGCACTTCGTCTTGGTCACATTGGAGTGAAGCGTATGAAGAAACTCCATTCCGATGGACTTCTTGAATCACTTGATTTTGAATCACTTGAAAGATGCGAAGCATGTCTAATGGGAAAAATGACTAAGACTCCATTTTCTAGTATGATGGAGCGAGCTATGGACTTATTGGAAATCATACATACCGATGTGTGTGGCCCGATGAGTGTGGCATCACACAGTGGTTATCATTATGTTCTTACTTTCACGGATGACTTGAGTAGATATGGGTATATCTATTTCATGAAACATAAGTCCGAAAATTTTGACAAGTTTAAGGAATTTCAAAGTGAAGTATAGAATCAACGTAACAAGAATATTAAATTGTTACGATTTGATCGTGGAGGTGAATATTGATGCGGCCCACTCGACTGTAGAGCCTCGTTGGGAAACCCCAAGAGGAAGGTGTGATGAGCACAGCAGCAAATTTTCCCTCAGTTATGAATCCAAGGTTATCGAACCAGTAGGAGTAAGGAAACAACTCCAAGGTGTTGCTAACAACTTGGAACCTGCATAACACAAAATCAAAACTTTGCCCCAACTTACAGTGAGGTTGTCAATCTCACCGATTTGCTGAAAACAAAGGATTAAATGTATAGTGTGGAAGATAGTAATTGCTTGTAGAAAGTAAACGATAAGAGTAGATGATGTATCAATGATAAAGGAATGGACCGGGGTCCATAGTTCACTAGAGGTGTTATCCTTAAGATAGATAACATGATGGGTGAACAAATTACAGCGAGTCAATTGATAGATTGAAAAAGCATAACAATGCATATACTAGACATCTTGACTCCTATGAGATTTGATTGGGCATTACAACATAATACGTAGACCGTAATCCAACTGCATCTATGACCATAATCCAACTGCATTTATGACCCTTCCAGTATTAAGTGGCTGTAGAGGTTCCAATCTTTAATAAGATAGAGCCCCCTGTGTTTACAATGCTAGTCCCTGGATCAATAGCTAGCATCCACAGTTTAGATGTAATATCAAGAAACAAAGGTCATAATATAACTTTATAACCAGGAATAACATAATTTTATTACATCATACATAGCTCATTTGGCTATTACAATACATTGCAGCGGAATAACTATAGTCATGGGGTCCTTCAACTTCAAAGTGCCACAGGCAGATGTTGGCTGTAGACTTTGTAATCCTAATCAATCAATCTTCACTAAAACAATCAAACCTGCAACATACAAGTTACAGCCACAAGGGTCAATACATTTGAATTGTATTGGCAAGTGATACTTTGGTAGTATAGTGGAATCTATCATCTATATGCATTTGGCTAAGTGGAGTTGAGGCTTGCATTGCTCAAAATAAATTTTTCCTTAACATTTGAAAATACGAAGTTTTTCTTGGCAAAATCATTTTTCTCAATCAAAGACTTGAAGATCCTTTAACCAAGGCATCTCTCAATCAAAGATTGAAGATTTCAAACAACCCGTGTTCAAACCACAAATTTAAACTTAGAAATTTGAATGATGAGATTCTTGATTGCTTCCATGTCTTGATGCTCAAATTGTCCTTTACCAGGGACATGGCTAAGTACTTAGATTTTACACTCTGCAGAGGTGGTGCACTTTCCCCACCAGACTTGGTTTCCCAAGACAAGATCTTTTAGAAGCTTTCCCTTAGACCAAAATGGACGCGTTCCAACCTATCAAACACTACCACCCTCTGTCCATATGGCTAAGTTCTTGCAACCTATGTGATCATGGCAGAGCCCATATTGCCAAGTGGTTGCACTTGAAGCTTCTCAACATTTGACATCTCAAATCTCTTTGTTCCTGGGTAGCCATCCACAAGTGAAATACACAAGGTTCACCTGTCCCCTGGCCTTGTGTAACCACTCAACCAAAAACCACCAAGCAATTACCATTCCACCCAGGTGATTCATTAACTTAGTTGTTTTATTAAACAAAAACACAAGTCCTCAGACTTAGTATATTTTTCCATAGTGTGAATATATATTCCACCCATGATTTCTATTAGCTAGGCTAAGCTTGATAGTAGTAGGAAACTTAACTTAGGAATATTTCCACTAAGGTTTCATCTACTAGTTTTCCTATAGCAAGGTTTATACTTAGCAAAATTCCATGCAAGTTTTACTTAGCAAAATCACTAATGCATAGTGAAAGTAATGGGACAAAAATTATGAAGCATCACTTGCCTTTTTGGTAGAGTATGGGTTCACTCCTTTTCCTTGCAACAATCACACTCTTCAAGTCACTACAAATCAATCAAGCAAGGCACAAACTCAATCTACCAATCAAGCAAAACAACACATAAAATGACAAAGTCAAAGTAATGCATGCAAGCATGCCAAGCTTTGTTTTGTTTGAAAAAGTGGTTCCTAATGGGTCATAAACATTTGATAACACCTATTGGTCATTTTGTAAAGTGGCAAAGTCATTTGCAAAAGGTTTCACTACAAAAACCATTTTCAAAACAAAGTATCATTTTATGTGGTGTAGAAATATTTTTACTAAGGTATTAATCTATAGGGTTTACCAAATACATTTTCAAATCACAAAACTTGGTGTTTGGGTTCAGAGAGTTTAAAACAAAACATTTCCCAAAAGTTTTCCTTCAAAATCATTTTTAATAAATAAACCACATTTCTATTTGACTAGAAATGGTTTTAAATCAAAGAATCATTATTTTGTTTCACCAAATACATTTTTGGATTCACAAAGTGATTCTTATGGTCAGTAGGTTCAAATCACACCATTTTCCAAAGATTTTATCCCCAAATTCATTTTTAAACAATTTTCACATTCTTAACAAGCATACAAATGTTTATGTAAAAACAACCATTTTTCCAGAAGCTTTTGACTAAACAAAGGGCATGGTTGGCTAGGGCTTGTTCTCCTGATTCCAACGGTATAAAGTTTGTAATTTTTGGACGTGTGGTTTGAAAGTTACAAAGGTTTCAAGTTTGCAATTAAATCTGATTCAAAAATCTGTTTTAACTCAAACCAGTGACACGCGTCGGACTCCTATTCGTCGAAAATGTTTCGCGTGGATCGACTGCTCTGGCGTGTTGGATCAAGTCAGATCGTGCGGTACTAAGCGCATACCCCTTCGCTATTAAGTGATTCTATCACATCCACCCGATCGATATCGGACGGCCGCCGCTCGCCAAGGACCGGCGCTTAGGTCAACGGCAATGAGCGGCCAGATGGTGGCGGCGCTAGCGAGGCAGGAAGCGAGAAAGGGAAAGAGTAAGCTCACCGCATTCGTGACGTCGTGTTGATGCTCAACGTATGGCTTGTCCATCGAGGGGCGCTCAGGGACAGTTGGGATTGCTCGCCGGAGATGAGCTGGGCCTCGGGCGGTCCTGGAGGTCGTCGAAGGCGAGGATAGGGGGCACCCTAGGACAAACGGGAGACACTGTTAGGTTCGCGAGAGCCTGGCGATCAACATCGTGTCTACAGGGAAGAGAGGGGAGGTCTGTTTTACCGGGGAGGCGTTGCCGTAGTTGGAGCAGACGGCGGCGCTCAGTGGTTTGTTGGAGTAGGGGTTCTGGGGCGCCCGCAGTCGAATGGAAGGTGCAGGGAGATGCTCCTGGGAGTGGGGAAGGTGTGATCTTGGTAGGGAAGGCAAGGGGTGGCAGGATACGGCCGGAATTTTGCCGAGAACCTCGTCGGAGACGGCGGCGGTGCAGAAGAAAATTGCGACAGCCTGGTGACTCTCGAGGCGTGGGATTTGGGGGGAATGAAAGAGGAGGGGGAGGTGGTTAAATGAGCGTGATCGCGGGGGATTTCAATTCGCAGAATAACTCGCATTTATTCGGTTTAAAACATGGAGGAAACAGTCAGGGGCGAGTTCATCGGGGTGAAGACAACGATGATCTGGCTGTGGGGCCCGGCGTTAGTGGGGAAAAACGTTTCAAGTGGGGTCCTCTGGTCAGCGTCGGTGCGGTTACATTGTGAGTGGAAGAAAACGCTTCGGGGAAGGGAGACTGGGCTGTTGCTGGGTTAGTTGGGCCGGCTGGGCTGGGTCGACTTGTTCTTATTTTTTTCTGTCTGATTGATTTATCTTTTTCCATTTCTATTTACTGATTTGAATTTCAAACAAACAATCCAATCAACCAAATCAATTCAAACAAACACCACACTTCACAACTTTTGAACTTGGTTCTGTTCAGTAGCATAATCCAAAATTCCATAATAAAAATAATATTTTTATTCATTTTTAGGATCCATTCATTAATTAAATAAAATGGATCTTTAGTTTTTTTAATAAAATAGGGTTTGATTTAATTAATAAAATTTCCATTTGAAATCCAAATATTTTCAAAACCAAATCAGTAGGTTTTATTTGGAAATAAAGAATACTTGGAAACTTGTTTAAAACAAAATAACCTTTTATTTTAGGGTCCATTAATAATTAAATAGAATGGCCCTTAGTTATTAAATCAAATAGGATTTGTTTTATTTACTTATTTATTTTGAAATCTTAAATAACACCAAAACACTTCAGTAGGTTTTAATTGAGAATATAAAATACTTGGAAAACTTATTTTAAACAAATAAACAAGTTTTGATGGTTTAGAAATAATAAAACCTTTATTAATAAAAACTTTGGATATTAAATACTTATTACTTTATTTAAATAAACCTTTACTATTTTTATCAAAACAAAACATTTATTTCAAAATATTGGCCAAGGTTTAATTTGGCCTTATAAAATAATCTTTATTTATAAATCTCTCTTTTCCTTTGAAAACCAAATCCTTTTATTTAAAGATCCAAAATAGTAATTCCAAAACATTTTAATTTCCTTTAATAAATGTTTATCCTTATAAATCCCTTTAGGATTTATTTGATTCAAATTGGTTTGAAGTTTCCAATTAAATTCAAAAAGTTTCTTCTGGCCCTAAAAATCAAACAAAGTTTTATTTTATTCAATTATTTTTCACATTACAAGATTTGGAAAATCTTGGGATGTGACAGTTGCAAGCAACAGATAATTGCATTAAGCAATGTGTGTAAAGTAAATAATACAATTGTTCCATGAACAAAGGATTGTTGTTTTCTCCCTAGTAGCAACAACACATCTACAACCTTAGAGATTTCTGTCACTTCCCCGGATTACTAGAGGCATGAAACTACTATCGAGCATAAATACCCCTTCTTGGACTTGCAAGCATCTACTTGGACAAGATAGCTACTAAAAATGGAGAGCATGCAAGATCACAAATAACATAGACATGGTAGAATCAATAATCAATCTGACATAGTATCTCAATATCCATCGAATCCTCGCAAACACATGTATGATTACAAATCGATGATCTTGATCATCAACGGAGCTCACAAGATCTAAACATGATAGCACAAAGGAGGAGAAACAACCATCTAGCTACTGTATGGACCCATAGTCCTAGGGTGAACTACTCACGCATCACTCCGAAGGTTGGCATGGTGATGAAGAAGGCCTCCGAGATGACCTCTCCCCTCCGGTAGGGTATCGGGAAGAGCTTCAGATTCCCCCGATCTAGGGATGATGGTGGCAGCGGCTAAGGACTATTTTGTGGAGATTTGATCGGGTACTTAGGGTTTCTGCATTGGGGTGCTTTTATAGGCGAAAGGGCAAGGTCGGTGGGTTCCCAAGGGGCCCACACCTGGTGGTGCCGCCCCCTTGGGCCAAGCGTGTAGGGGTTCGTAGCATGGAAAACAAAAAATTCTACCGCATGCACACAAACAAGCCAAGATCTATCTAGTAGATTGTAGCAACGAGTCGATTAGAGTACTCACCCTCGAAGATTCCAAGGCGGTTAACGAGAGCAGATTCCTGTGGGTGATGTAGTCATACACTTGCCGATCTCAAGATGGCCATATCACATCACAGCACACCCCTGCAAAACAAATTTAGACGTTCTAATTTTCTTTACATATTTTACGTGGTTTGGGGCTTTCAATAAGTGTCATTCTAACTTATGAACAAGAACCACAACGTTGATGCTTGAACTATCAAGTGCCCGTTGTAAATTGAATCTATACTATGATGAGATAGACAGACACCCGCAAAGCCACTTATGCAATACAAGTTGCATCTTAAGCATGGAGTAAGTCTCATGAACGATGTCA
This sequence comes from Avena longiglumis, assembly GCA_030063025.1. Lineage (NCBI taxonomy): Eukaryota > Viridiplantae > Streptophyta > Magnoliopsida > Poales > Poaceae > Avena > Avena longiglumis. The sequence goes on along the minus strand of CP125973.1, from coordinate 439,868,653 downwards.
TGTAAGGTTAGCCCAGGCCGCTTCATCCCATCATACCGCAAGATGCAAAGTACACAAAAAGCAATTGATAATAAAAGCACCACCGCCCATAATAACCATTGTGTTCTACTCATGCAATAGATCTACATATAGACATGGCTCTGATACCACTGTAGGGGTTCGTAGCATGGAAAACAAAAAATTCCTACCGCATGCACACAAATAAGCCAAGATCTATCTACTAGATTGTAGCAATGAGTCGATTAGAGTACTCACCCTCGAAGATTCCAAAGAAGTTAACGAGAGAAGATTCTCATGGGTGATGTAGTAATACACTTGTCAATCTCAAGATCGCGTAGACGATCCTTCTGGCGCTGTGTTCCGACAGCGCTTCCACCGTCGGTCACACGTTCGGTAATCGATGAAGACCTTCCTCTCCCTTGTTCCAGCAAGCAGCGGAGGTTGTAGTTCTCCCCTTTCGATTCCGTCAGCACGACGACGTGGTGTCGGAAGTAGAGGGAAGATCCTGCAGGGCTTTGCCTAAGCCGGAGCGAGTTATGGTGGATCTAGGGTTTCCGGCAATCTAGGGTTTATAGGGCCGGAGAGGAGTAGGCGTGGCCGGAGGCGTCTAGGGCGGCGACGGCGAGCCAGAGGCGGCGCGAGGTGGCGGGGCGGCGGCGGCGCTAGGTGATACGCCGGAAACATCTATAATTTTTTATGCTCCATGCTTGTTTTGTATCTACTTTGCTTTGCTTTGTCTACACTTTCAGGTGTTTTTATATCTTTTATGGAACTACCTATTAGCAAGTTGCCACAGTGCCAGTTGCCTGTTTTCTTTTGATTTTGGTTCCAGAAAGTCAGAAAATCAATATTCTCGGAATTGGACGGGACAAAAGCCAAAGTCAATATTTTATCGTGGGCGACACGAAGTCCATAGGAGAGACAGAGAGGTGAACCAGGGACGCCACACCCCCTAGGTGCGGGTTGGCCCTACCCCGCGCCTGGGTAGGGTGTGGGCCCCCTGGCCGCCTCCCAGCCTCGCCTCTTGGCCTATAAGAAGTCCTCGATGCAGAAACCCTAGGCACCCGATCAAAACTCCACGAAACCTTCTGTAGCCGCCTCCACCATTGTCCCTAGATCGGGGGGATCTGAAGTTCTTCCTGGCACCCAGCCGTGTAACATCCTGAAAATATTAAACTTAAATCATCAAACTCTAATCATCAAAATTAGGGTTAACAAAAACTTTTCCAAATAAAATATGAAAGCATTCATATGTGTGTGCATTAAAATTTGGATTCTTTTGAATTGCCATGGTTCTGTGTTTATTTGCTGGTAAAATGATTCTTAGGTGAAATAAACATCATCTAAACAATCCCCAAACTTTTCCCAAAGACAAACAAATCAAAACAAACAAATTAAGTGAATGGTCACTTGGGCCAAATTAACTCACATGCCTACTTTGGCTCTCTCTAACTTTCAGAACTTAACAGAAACATGTATGGATCTTTGCACCCCTTGATAGTACTCATAACAAGGAACCAAGGCCCACTTTGTGATCATCCAAAAACATTTAAATGCTTAGTTTAAATGACAGTTTAAAATTGAATCTATTTCATATGGGAAGATCCCACTATTTCAAAAACCACTCAACAAGCTCAATTTTCAAAACCCAAGCATCCACAGAATCCTCAACACATGCCTAGCACACCCACCAAAAATCTTTTCAAAATTCAAAACCCAAGTTCTTGCGGCCATTTCATCAAACACTTGGAGACAACAAATCAAACTGGCCAAACTTCACTGTTTTGAGCAGTAATTTGGCTAAGAATTGTTCACCATTGATCACACTTGTCTCCCCTAGTGCCAACTAGTGCCTTTACCACCCCTAGCCCCTACCCTTTGCACCATGCCATGACAAACCGAAGGAACCCTTGCCAGCCGACCATTGCTAGCTAGCCAGATCAAGCACCAAGCCTAAACACCATGTCTAGGACATAGGCCACCGTCCACCGCCACCCCCTGTCCAGCGCTCGAACCCTGCCAGCCACTGGACCACACGCCCAAGCCATGCCAAGCTTCTCTACGAGCATGCCGAGAGCGCTCCAGAGCGCCACCCTCGACACACGCCCACAGACCGCGCGCCGCCCTCGCCGCGTGCACGCGTGATCACCACCGCCCCAACAACCACGCAGACACCCCCGTTCACTGCCCCATGCCTCACACCCACCGCTCGCCGTAGAAGACGCCGCCTCTGCCGCGCAGAGCACCGCACATTCCTGACCACTTGCCACCGCCCCAACACACGCATTTAAGCTCTAGAGCATCGCCAGGAGACCACCTGTCAAACGCCAACCTCGGCCATGCCTCTAGCTGCCCGTAGCCGTGTCACCACCGTCGTCTGCCCATCCCTCTCGGTCTCGCCATCGAGCCTATAAAAGGAGACGATCCTCGCTCGATTTATTCACACCATCTCACTCCCCTCACACCACTGATCATTCCACCCCTTAGCCGGAGCAAGGCGAGCAGCGCATCGCCGGAATTTGGCCAGAGCTTGCCACTGTAGAGGAGAAGAGGAGTCGTTGATTTCGTCCACCCCCGGAGCTGCCGCGACCACCCCTGAGTTCGCTGCCGACTTCGCTGCTTGCCCGCCTTGCCACCTTGGAGCCCCGGTATGCCCCCTATGCACCCCCACTGAGCCGTTAGGGTTCGAGCTCGCTGGTGACCTGTTCATCATCGACGATGACCCTCAGTCGTCGATCTCCATTCTAATCCAACGCACCACATCTCCCCGTACCGCTTCGCGTTTAAAGAGCCACTGACCAGTAGACCCCCTATCAGTTGTGCCCCACGCTGCGGAGTGACACTAGGGCGGCCCATTACCCCTTCCCCCGCAGCCCACTCGTTTGAATTTAGCTTTTTCTATTTATATTCAAACTCAGTTCTGTACCTAGTTTCAAAAATCAACCCAGCTCGATTCAGTGAACCAAATTGAATGAAACCAATTTTGTTAGAAAGATATTGAAATGCTTAATCCAAGGACGTTGGATTCAAATCATTTGGATCTATAGATCAACCTTGGTAAAAATAACAAGGCAGAAGCTCTTCTGCATTCAAACATTTTTCAAATTTAAACCATAATAGCTTTTGAGTTGATTCCAACTCTCAAAAATCACATTTGACCATACCTTTCAGAATATATAAAAATATATGGGTTTACTTACAGAAATAATGTTCAAGTAATAAAAGAATGCCACATAGGCATTTCTAGCCACTTTAATGATTTAAAATAAAAAGGTTAAACCTTATTAAATTGTGACACCACTTTAAATCACATTCCCATGTACTGAAATATGTGGTGATGACATGTGTCCACATGATCCTATGTTTGGTTTGGAGAATATTAAATCTTAAGTAGTTTTTGAATGAGTAGAAATTACTTTTCTAAAAATAAAATAAATAAGACAAAGGCTTTAATCTTGTAATATTAGTGATGATGCTAGATCATCTATAGTACCCTTTTGTGGGATGATTGAAAGTAGTTAAGTATTGTTTGGTGATTGTATACCTCGTATTTATTTATAGACGCTAGTACCGACCAAGGATACGAGGAGGAAGGAGGATACTACGAAGAAGAAGCCGAGGAGAACTTCAACCACTACTCTGCACAAGGCAAGCTTGTACTGATACTGATGCAAGCCTTACTAATCAAGTTGACCTATGCAAGCTAATACTTGCTTGTTACCATGCCAACTATATGCCTTCAGCCTATGTGATCATACCCACTTGATACCCCCTCCTAGTTTTACTTGCAAGCTTTCTACTTTATTTCTTTATCAAAGCTATTACTTAGAGTCTACTTAGGTGACTTGTAGATTCTAGGAAGATAATCGAAGGTTGCATAAAGAGCATTAAATTTGGCCTAAGATAGATAATCTTGATGTCATCCTAAGGCATGAGATTGAACCTAGTTAAACTACACTTGTTTACCACCCCTCATTAGTACTCACTCCCACTTGTAGATGCTAGTGCTAAGCATAAAACTTGATCAACTTTAGATGGGAATACTTGGTGGAAAATGGTTATGAAAACCTTAGAATGATGAGTCATTCTACTGAGATGTTTTGACATGTGTTTCCGAACACCAGATGATTTTGATGATGAAAATGTTGAGGCATGAGCCTTAGCCCTTTATAAAACTGATGGTTGTCTGGATGCGATACCATTCCAATTTTACCGTACAACCACAATACCCGAAAAATTGGGTAGGGCTTGTCTAGAAACTCATATACCTTAGTATGGGTTCCCTCACGGCCAAGGTCTGAGCTGAGGCTACCTTGTGAAGATTGTCCACCTGTGCAGTACCCAAGATGACAGTTGGTCATGGTTGGGAGGCCAAACTCACAGGAGAGGTGCTTATACTAGGGCGTGTAATTGAAAGGTTAGGATTGATTATCCGCATACTGAGTATGGTGAATTCAGGATTTTTTCCTGACGGATGTATCGAATGTTGTGGTGAAAGTGTACAATCTCTGCAGAGTGTCAAACTATTCGAATAGCCGCGTCCGCGGTTATGGACAGTTGGAGTGGCCATACTGTTCCCCCGTCAGATGTTTTCAAAATGACTTGTGAAATGAATTGAGATTTTGACTTGACCACAACAGAGTTGTGATATGAAATACAAGTTCCCACTTAGGTGTTATAAAATTTCAACTAGGTTTTCTTGCTTCTGTACTTAGTAGAGGTAAATCTGGATTTTTGCAAAACAACCCTAGAGCTTAGTGTCCTACTACAAAAATCCCCTTCACTTGTTAGTATTAGTTTGCGAGTACTTAAAGAGTACTCATGGCTTTGTCCCTAGCTATTCTCGTGGCCAGACTATGAAGAAGAGTACCAGGATGATGAACCCCAGGAAGGTTACGACAACTAGGATCATCTCCCATCGTCAGCATTGCCTGTGACCCCGAAGATGGAGCTTCGCCTACGCTACCTTTATTATTACGTATTTCTGCTGCTTGAGTTGTATTAAGAACTGGATCATGAGATCCTTATTTGTGTAAGACCTTATGTATGGTTTATAATGGATGATGTACTGTGGTATCCAATTCTACTATGTCTCGCAAAAATGGTAATCCCGGGATTGCGATGTATGGCATAACAGGCATCTGGGATTAAAAATCCGGGTGTTGACAAGCCGGAGGGGAGATCATACCGGATGCCTTCTTCTCTGGTATGATACGTGATTAGTTCCACATTGGTATATGGGTCTATGTAGTAGCTAGATGGTTGTATATCCTCCTTGTGCTTTCATGTATAGATCTTGTGAGCTCCGTTCATGATCAAGATCTAATCTATTTGTAATCATGCATGTTGTGTTTGCGGGGATCCGATGGGTACTGAGATTACTATGTCAGATTGATTAATGGTTTTGTCTATTTGATTCTATCATGTATGTGTTGTTTGTGATATTGCATGCTATCCGTTGTTAGTAGCTATCTTGGCCAAGTAGTTGCTAGTGACTCCAAGAGGGGGTATTTATGCTTGATAGTGGGTTCATGCCTCTAGTTTCCAAGGGAAGTGACAGAAATCTCTTCGGTTGTAGATGTGTTGTTGCCACTAGGGAGAAAACAACGGTCTCTTATTCATAGAACAAGTGGATTGTTTACCTTACACACTTTTCTTAAAGAAGTTATCTGTTCCTTGCAACTTAATACTGGAGGTGGTTCGGATGATAACCTAAAGGTGGACTTCTAGTCATAGATGCAGTTGGATGGCGGTCTATGTATATTGTTGTATTTCCCAATCGAATCTCATAGGATCTTTTTGTCTAGTATTGCATTTATATGCATTGCTCAGTTCCTGTCAATTGCCCTGCTGTAATTTGTTTACCCTTCATGCCATGTTGTTTATCTAAGGAGAGCACCTCTAGTGAACTATGGACCCCGGTCCAATCTTTACCATTGATACATCTTCCAATGTTACATGTTTACTTGCTGCAAACCATTACCTTCCACACCATATGTTTAATCCTTTGTTACAGCAACCGGTGAGATTAACAACCTCAATGTTATTTGGGGCACAGTCTTGAGTTTGTGTTGTGCAGGTCTTTGTGTTGCTTACAACACTTGTGTGTCGTTTCCTTCCTCCTACTGGTTCGATAACCTCGGTTTCTTACTGAGAGAAAACTTGTTGTTGTGATCATCACACCTTGATCTTGGAGTTCCCAACAGGCTCCACATCAACTGAGCCATCAACACTAGGCGGCGGAAGCGGCTGGCGTCGGCGGCGCTTGGCGGCGGCGCGGCGGCTCGGTGGGGAGGGGATAATCTTGTGTGTCCTTGGGGAACCCCTCCCCTCTATTTATGAGAGGGAGGGCAGCTTGGGAGAGGGGAGTTTGAATCTGTAACATCCCAAAAATCATGAATTGTAAAAGCATGCATTGCATTCATATTGTCAAAGCATTGAGAGCTAGCACAAAAAATTTCAAAGCTTGAATTCAAACAAAACCATTCTTATTCAATCATATTAGGCATGGTTTTGTTTTATTTTTAAAAGGGACAAAGTGATTCTGAGTGAATTTATGTGTTCAACACACTCTTGGACACTAGAATGGTCTCACAAAATTTTGGTGGAAATTTGAATTGATTTAGAGTTGATTTGATCTTTCAAACCTTATTTAGAAAATCAAATCAGAAAAAGAAAAACAAAAGAACAAAAAAATAGAAGTAGACCTGCCCACTGGCTCGGCCCACCGCCATGGCCCAACTTGTAGCCCACCCGGGAAAACCCCCCTCACCCCTTTATCTCACCTGTGCTCATTCTACCCTGTAGAGACTGCCAGTGGCCCCGCGCCAGCTCACTACCTTCTTCCCCAAATCCCGCGCGCGACCACATCGTCACCGGCCGTTTCCTCCTCTTCACTGTTGTGATGAATTCCATTGATTCACCGTGAGATTGTCGCCCCTCTCTGGCTATTTAATCACCACCTCTCCGCGGTCCTTCCCCCCAAACACCCACACCCAATCACCCCTAGGCTTCACATATTTGAGCTGCAACCACCGCTGCCCGACGAACTCCAATGAAGTATTCCGGTGAGAATCATCCGCCCCGTGCCTGTTAACCCATACTGCCATGCTTCCCTTGTCCTTACGCTTCTTCTGACACCTTTGGTTCAACTTGTACTGCCCCAGGTCGTCGACTCCGTCGAGCACAGCAAACTCCCGGCGACGTTCTCAACTCCGGCAAGCAATAGTGGTACGAATCGAACGCCCCTTGACCTCAGGTTCAAATCATGTTGAGCGCCTCGTCCTTGTGCATTCACTGATACTTTTTTTTTGTCCTAGGGAGACCTAGAACATCGTCGTCGTCTCCGCCAACCTGTACCCGACGCCAGCAAGGTTTTCGACGAGCTCTCACAGCCACTACAGCACGCCCCCGCCCACGCCAGCGACACCTTGAGCATCCTCATGTTCTCGTGAGTCTGGTAAGCCACTACACATCCCCTAGCCCCCACTGGAATCGCCGGAGTGTCGCCGACAGAAGCGCCGCTGCCGCCAACACCCATTAGCGCCGCTAGACTTTGGTCGCATGTGTCGTAGCCGTTAGATCTAGATCTAGTGGATCTGATTAGATCACTTAACGAAGGGGTACGTTTAGATTTGAATCATAGGATCTAACTTAAATCCTATAGCCCATGTTTGCCGATCCACGCGAAGCGGTACGGGCCAATCAGACACAACCACGTGTCTGAGATTTTGATTTAAAATCTATTTTTTAATCTATTAGAGATTTAAACTTGTAAAAATCATAACTTTTGTTCTGCTTATCCAAAAATGCAAATAATATATCATTGGATTCAGAAAAATAAATCCTACACTACTGTGGGATTTAATTTGCATTTTGGTTCTGTAAAATTGGGTTTATTTGCAGAATCAAATAGAGGCTTATTTTGGCTATATAAATTATTTAGAAAATGATTTTAAAGAAAATTTAAGTTTATTTAGACTATAAATAGTTGGTTTTGTGTTCAGTATTGTTTGACTTGACTTGTTTAGTTAGAAAAGTCATTTCATTGCATTTTCATGCATTCATAATATTTTTGCTTGAATATTGGAATGTGAAATTGGTGCTATTATTTTATGTGTAGATTTTGGTGCTAGTGGTGATTGTGATTGTGAAGATTGTTGCTACTCCCCCAACTACCAAAGCAAGTGGTACTTCATGTATTTTTCCTATTATTTTGACTATGCACTAGGGATATTTTGAATAGGGCTTGCATGAAATTTTTGCTAAGTATCTATATGCTATGCTTGGGAAAACCTAGTAGTTGTAGTCTTAGTATAATTTTATCTAAGTTAAGATACTTGCCATGTTAACATGCTTAGCCTAGCTAGTATCAAAAAAGGGTGAAATATAGTCATGCTATGGAAATTTTGATAAGTCTTTGACTTGTGTTTTGTTTAATAAAACAACTAAGTGAATGAATCACCTGGGTGGAATGGTAAGATATTTTATGTTGAGTGGTTACACAAGGCCCATGTCTATGTTTACCTTGTGTATCTCACTTGTGGAAAGCCACCCAGGAACAAAGGTATTTGAGATACTTAGTGTTTAGAGGCTTTTAGTGCAACCACATGGCATATGGGCTCTTCCTTGATCATATAGGTTGCAATAACTTAGCCAGATGGACAGTTGGTGGTAGGGTGATAGGATGGAACGCGTCCATGGTGGTCTAAGGGAAGGCTTCTGAAAGGTCTTGTCTCGATACATGTCGAGTATTGTGGGGAAAGTGCACCACCTCTCGAGAGGGTAAAACCTAAGTACTTAGCCGTGTCCCCGGCAACGGACAATTTGAGCATCAAGACATTGAAGCTATCAAGAATCTCCTCATCCCAATTTCTAAGTTAAAAACTTGTGGTTGAACAAGGGTTAAGGTTCACCTATGTCTATTGGTGGTTCCTTGGGTGTTTTTTTCAAACAAAAACTTAGTGTATTCAACTGATAGGAAAAACCTATTTTGAGCAAAGCAAGCCTAAGCTACACTTAGCCAAATTCATATATATGTTAGATACTATTATTCTACTATGGTATAACTTGCCAATACAATTCCAAATGTATTGACCCACTATCGCTGTAACTTATGATGTTGCAGGTTATTCCGATGAGGATTAGGGTTATGAGTCTACACTCAACATGCTTGCCTGTGGCACATGAAGATGAAGACTTTAATTTTTTTGCTTATGTTATGAACTCTTGTACTAGCATTCAGCTATGGAGTTGTAAAAGACTATGTTTATCTCTGGAATGACGATGTAATAAAGACCTTTGTATCTATGTACTTCATCTTAAACTGTGGATGCTAGCATTTGATCCAGGGACTAGCATTGCAATCACAGGGACCTTTACCTTATAAAGGTGGGGTTTTACAGATGGTATCAGAGCACTGTGTTTCCTATAGGATTATGACCCTAGGATGGATTAGACTAAGAAACCACTAAGGAAAAATGCAACTCTTTGCAAATTCCACACTTGTCTTTTTCTTCTCGTAAACCTCTTCTAATCTTCTTTCTCATCTCTATTTGTAGATGGCCGCCATCAACGAAGCCGTCAAGAAGGGACCACTCATGACCATGACTTTAGAATATGAGACGGAGTTTCCCAAAGCACTCAAAACCCTTATTCTTTAGCTTGGGGATACATGGTGAGGCCGTGTACAAAGGATTTCCAGTGATGGATGAATGAGAAGAATATTGGTGGGTGCAACTTCACTTGCACAAAAACAAGGGAGACAACCACAAAGAGTCGGGATTCTACATAGGCACCAACTCATAAATGTATACGACATTCTTTGACTCTGCAAGAAATGCAGCTTGGAATGCTATCAAGGAGCTTGGTGAAATACTCAAGTGTAGAATGCTCAACCCTAAAAATGACCTTGAGGAAGAGAATAAGTATACCCAATACTTAGAGACCGCCATAAAATGTCTAAGGGAAGATATCATTGAATTAGCATATAAGTGAGAATTGTAACGTACTCTACTAGTTGGACCACCACACTTGCCGTATTCTCGCAAAAAATTGTCTAAGATATGCTTGAACCTTAGTGTTTGTGGTAGACTTTGTATGCCATGACTTGTATGTTTTATGGATGATGTATGCTTTTTGCTTTCATTTTGCTGTCTTGTTTTTCTCTTACTTGTGTTGTCCTAATATTTCTCTATCTTACATTAGATGCCTAGCTTTGTGATCAGCACTGCCGAGGAGTTCAATGGAACTCGTTTTGGTTCACGCATCGTGCAGTTTACTAGTGTGCTTAACCTCCCACTTCCTAGTATCAAGGCACTTCAGCTTACCAAGTTTGAGAGGAAGGACCTTTGGGGCTTTAGAGTCTCGCAGCCGGGACGACAGGCGGATCCACTCACGGAGGAGATTTCCTTCAAGGGTCTAGATGTAGTCATGCATGAGCTACTCGGACGCCTCTGCGGACGCCACTCCACCGAGCATAGAGGCCTCAACTTCCACCCGTTCGGGAGACGTGATGAGGAGGGAGAGGCATTAGTGTATGAGGGCGCTGCTAGAGAGACGATTGAGCCAGTTTGTCTGCACCTCCAGGACTTAGAGGGCCTTATTAGACACCTCGACACAGATAGGACCAACATCATGCTTAGCAATGATGAGCTCCAAGTTCAGTTGAGGGAGAAGGACAAGCTCTTCGCGGAGCAAGACGAGATCGTCAAGGAGATGGAGGCCAGATTTGAGAGCCAGGACAAGAAGTTCAAGAATCAGGAGAAGAGATTTCAGGACAGAAACAAGAAGATCAAGGACATGAAGGCCGAGATAGAGGCCAATGACTTCGAGTTACAGGCTCAGCAGGGAGTGATAGAGAGGCTTTGCTCGCAGAAGAGAGCTCTTCGCGCGAAGATTGAGGCCTTGACCACTAGCGTGGAGGAGTACAAGTCAGCTATGGAGACAGCCGGAATTACTCTTGTGGATGTGGAGGTAGACATGGAGGAGTAGTGTAGACTACTCGACTATCTTTGATCTATCATACTTTGATTATTGAGTTGCAATGATCATCCAACATGTGGATGGCTTGCTATTATGATTACTTTTACAAAAACTTGTTGTTTATGTTGTTATCTTGTGTTTATTTATTGTTTTTGTTGCTATGTGATGTATTGTGCATGGCATATATTGGGTTATATCTAATTACTTATCCTTATTGAAATCACAGATGCCTCCCCGTCGTGCCAATCCCAACCCAACCAACAACAACAATAACGTCAATCCCGAGATGCAGCAGTTGATGACACCTTAAACTCAACTGATGTAGATGATGACCCAGTTCATGGCCAACCAAAACCAGAATCAGAATAATAACAACAACAACAACAAACAACAATCCCAACAACAACAACAATCCCAACAACCCACCAGCATTTGATATGCTCACCAGATTTCTAAGGCTGAGGCGAGCCAAGTTCTCAGGAACAACTGGTCCAATGGTAGCCAATGACTGGTTATGATCCGTGAACAAAGACCTAGTCACTGTTGGCTGCACCGATGAAGAAAAGGTCAGGTTCGCAGCACATCTGCTTGAAGGACCAGCAACAACCTGGTGGGATAACTTTCAGATCACCACTCCCCTTGAGGATGAGACATGGTCTATCTTTGAGGACAGTTTCCGCACTGCCCACATCTCATCAGGGGTGATGAACTTGAAGAAGAAATAGTTCCACAATCTGAAACAGCGTCACCGCTGTGTGGCTGAGTACATTGAGGAGTTCAACAATCTGGCGCGCTATGCACCAGATGAAGTTAATACTGATGCTAAGAGGAAGGAGAAGTTCCTCGAAGGATTGAATGATGAATTGAACCTGCAGCTATCTGTTGCCTATGTCCCAACATATAAATCACTTCGTGACAAGGCCACCATCTTGGAAAACAAGATGAAACAGGTTGAGGGAAGGAAGAGGAAGCATAACTTTGATAAGCACAGCTCGGGATCGTCTCACAAGCGTTCCCATAATGATGATAGTGGAGGTTCTGTATTCCACAAGCATGGGAAGTATAACAACCACCATAACCATAACCGTCACCATGACAACAAGCATCGTCGCAGTCATGACAATGACAAGTACAAGAACCACAAGAGTGTACACAAGAGCCACCACAGTGGAAATGGTAATGGGAGTCAGCCTGCAAAAAGAGACATCAGTCAGGTTGAGTGCTTCAAATGCAAGAAAAGTGGACACTATTCAAATGAATGCCTAGAAAAGAAAGTTGAAGGAGCCAACAAGCCCAACCCTTTCCAGAAGGGACAAGTGAACCACATCAATGTGGAAGAAATATATGAAGAGTTTGATGTTGTGGCTCGTATGTTCAAGCTTAATTCTTTTCCAGCACTTGTTCTTTTTTATACTGGCGCATCACGTTCATTCATATCAAGAGCATTTGTTGATAAAAATGGACTTCCACCTGAACCTATTGGATGTCCTATAAAAGTAAGCTCTCTTGGTGGAGAGATGATAGTGAATTTTGGATGTCATGATCTAGTGATAGAATTTGGAAAGTATAAGTTTCCAGTTAGTCTGATAATCCTAGATTCCCAAGGATTGGATGTAATTTTGGGTATGGATTGGATGACTAAGTATGAAGGAGTACTAGATTTTGCCAATCGTACTGTTACACTCACAACTCCAGATAAGAAAAGGATTAGGTTCAAGTCTAACTTTGAATCAAAAGGGAGTAAGCTAAATTATCTTAAGGGGGTTAGCATAGACAATGTGATAATTGTGAAAGAGTATCCAGATGTGTTTCCGGAGGAATTGCCTGGAATTACACCAGATAGAGATGTAGAGTTTCTAATTGAATTATTGCCAGGGTCAGGACCAATAGCAAAGAGACCTTACAAATGTCAGTTGATGAGTTGAAAGAACTCAAGAAACAGCTTGGAGAACAGTTGCAGAAAGGATTTATTCAACCAAGTTCTTCATCTTGGGGTGCACCAGTTCTGTTTGTTGAGAAGAAGGATAGAAGTCAAAGGTTATGCATAGATTACCGTTCACTCAATGAGGTGACTATAAAGGACAAGTATCCTTTGCCTAGAATCAACGACCTATTTGAACAGCTAGAAGGAGCCCGTGTGTTCTCAAAGATTGATCTCCGGTCAGGCTACTTTCAGCTAAAGATTAGAGACCAAGACATACCTAAGACTGCTTTCACCACTAGGTATGGATTGTATGAGTACACCGTGATGCCATTTGGTTTAACAAATGCACCAGCTTATTTCATGAATATGATGAACAAGGTGTTCATGGAGTTTCTTGACAAGTTTTTTGTCATATTCATCGATGACATTTTGATCTATTCCAAGAGCAAAGAAGAGCATGAAGAGCATTTGCGTTTGATACTTGAGAAGCTAAGGGAGCACAAGCTATATGCCAAATTCAGCAAGTGTGAATTCTTGTTAAATGAAGTTGGATTTCTCGGACATATTGTGTCGGGAGATGGAATAGCTGTCGATCCTGCAAGGGTGTCAGCTGTCACTGAATGGGAATCTCCCAAGTCAGTGAAAGAAGTTCACAGTTTCCTAGGCTTGGCAGGATATTATCGGAGGTTAATTGAGAATTTCTCAAAGGTAGCTAAGCCAATGACGGAGTTACTTAAGAAAGATAAGAAGTTTGACTGGACTGAAGGTTGTGAAGTCAGTTTCCAGGAATTAAAGAAGAGACTAGTGACAGTACCATTCTTATGTCTGCCAGATTTGGAGAAGGATTTCCAAGTATATTGTGATGCATCTCACCAAGGATCGGGTGAAGTTCTGATGCAAGAAGGGAAAGTTGTGGCTTATGCCTCAAGGCAACTCAAAACTCATGAAGTGAATTATCCTCCTCATGACTTAGAGTTAGCATCTGTTGTCCATGCACTAAAAACATGGAGACATTATCTTTTGGGAAAACGTTGTGAAGTGTTCATAGATCACAAGAGTCTAAAATATATCTTCACTCAGAAAGAAATCAATATGTGACAAAGAAGATGGCTTGAACTCATCAAAGACTATGACTTGAGTTTGCAATACCACCCTGGTAAAGAAAATGTTGTAGCAGATGCTTTGAGCCGTAAGGTTTATGTGAATGGCCTTACTAAGGGAGAATTGCCAGATGATCTGCGTGCCCAATTCAAAGATATCAGATTGGAGATAGTCCCTGACGGACATCTCGTGTCTTTGGATGTTCAACCCACATTGTTGGAGAAGATCAAAGAAGCCCAAAAGTTGGACAAGGAAATTGAAGAGATTAAGGGAAAAAATAGCAAATGGAAAGCTAAAAGATTCCATGAAGATGAACGTGGTACTTTATGGTATGGAAAACGTATCTGTATTCTGCAAGATCCGGAGCTTCAGAAACTGATTCTGCAAGAAGCACACAACTCACCATATTCCATTCATCTAGGTAACACCAAAATGTACATGGATGTGAAGGAAAGATTTTGGTGGAACAACCTCAAGAAGGATATTGCGGAGTGTGGCATCCCGCAAAACCACTACTAGAAAATCGCGTTGTTTTTGTGCATTGCATAATCAGGACCGCATGCTCATGTCATCATGCCACATTGCATTTGAGCATCGTCATCATCTTGCATTTGCTTGCATAAAACTAATTTCGGAAAAACCTGTTTGTGTTTTCTAAACGCCCCGTCTTTGTTCAAACGCAAAACCCGGGTCACCGGATTATTTTGTTTTGTTTGCTATCGGTTTGCAAAAGTCGGTTTGAAACAAATAAAATTATTTAATTATTTTTGTGGGGGCAGTCGAACGGGCCGAATCGACCCAGTCGACCACCCCGGTATTAAAACGGTCCACTAAACCTGCCCCCCCCCTAAATCCTAGTCCCACCAAATCCTATCCTACCCACCTCTCACAGCCCGCCACCTCACCCTCTCACCCAATTCCTACCCACTCCGCCACCTCAGCAATCCTTGATCCAGCCCCCCCCTTAGAAACCTTCTATACCAAATAACCTACCCAGTCCCATTCTACCCCAACCCTCCACCTCACCTGCACCAATCGGTGCCTGCCACCTCACCTCTCTCCCTCCTCCCCACCACTCATATGCTACCAACTCACCCCCCAAACACCCCCTCTCCTTTTCCCTCTCTCTCTCCTAACCCACCCAACACACGCACACCCACAGCCCCAACCCGCTGCCCCCGGGCCCCACCCCGGCCCCACTCCCACCGACACCCCCTGGCCCCGCGCTCACCCTCTCTCTCTCCCGTGTCCTCTCCCTCCTTCCCTCGCGCTGCCTCCCTGCAACCTCCGACCCGCGGCTCACCTCGCAGCCGGCGACCCCTCCTCCGCTCCTCCAGCCACCGGCCGCGCCCCCGCACCTTCCCCGTCGCCTCGCTCCCTCTCTCTTCGTCCTCCCTCGTTCCCCTCCGACCCCAGAGCTCCTCCTCCCGCCCAGCGCCGCCTCTCCCTCCTCTCTGAGCCTCTCCCGTGCTCGCCGCTGCCGCCTCCGTCGCGTCCCGCCATCCTCGCCTCGCGACCTGCCTCTCCTCCCGGCTGCCCGGCCAAGGCCCGTCCTCTCCACTGCCCTCCCGCCTCCCCGTCGGCCCGTCCCACAGCCTCTCGCGGCCTCTCCTGCCGCTGCTCGCCTGGCTCACCTCCGCTGGCCGCCTCCTGCCGGCGGCCCTCATGGCGACTCCGCCCGCGGCCGCCGCCTCGCCGGGCCCCACGCCTCCCGAGCTTAAGCCCGCCTCCTCAGGCCTCTGAACCCCGCCGGCCACCTCTGCGGCGTCTTGCGGACTCAAGCTCCGCCTCCGCATGGCGACCCGCCTCGCCTCTGCCATGTCCCGTCGGCCTCTTCCGCAGCTGCCGTTTGAGCATCTCGAGCCGCCCGCTGACCTGCTCGGGCTCCGCGGCCCGCCTCGTCCTGCCGAGCCCACGCCGCCTCGCTCTCCTTCCCGGGCCCATCTCCCTGCAGCTGCTCGCCCCGAGACGCCCTGCTCGATCCGACCAGATGGCCTTGCCATACCGTCCAACACGTTGAACACGTATTGGTGAGACCGGCCCTGGAGAACATGAAGCCGAACCGCAACCTCGGAACGCCATGATCTACTACGTGGATGAGATGGCCGAGGCCCGTAACCGAAGACCACCTCCTCAGGACGCAAAGCTCACCGAGACCCCCGTACCTGGAGATACAAGGCAGACCCTATAACAAGTGCCTCGAAGCCCCGTCGCCGAATGCGATGATCGATCCCGAGGAATTCCTGCACTACAAGATCTCCTTCACGGAACCGAAGGCCGTGGACGCCAAGTTCCCGGGTTCAAGGGCGTCAAGACCCCGACTTCGAAGACCGAACCCGGACGCCAAGATCGCCACCGGAACGACGAGCACTTCGCCGCGGAGCGCCAAGATCTGCATCCCGAACGCCAAGACCGACCCGATACACGGACCCGACCAGGTCTTCGCAAAGACAAGATCGACCCCGACCAGGGCGAGTCCGATGCCCCGACGTCAGACCAAGTACGCCCTCCCGGAACGCCAAGGTCTCCGCGTGAGACGACCAGACCGACAACATGGCCGACCACCGCGGATACGACAAGATCTACTTCTGTTGTCCGAGAACGACCCCGTCGAAACCTGAACCCTGAGACCGACCCCGAACCCCGGAACCCCAAGACCGTCGAGACCCCTCAATGTGTGAACCCCTTCCCGAAACCCTATTTTATAATATAATACAACTTGTCGCATAATAATGGTTCATGCATACATATTGTCATGTGGTTTGGGGGCCTTATGCCAATTCACCTAATAATTAAATATGGGGCCCATATGCGGGCAAATCTAGTCTAATATTGGCCCTATTTAAATTTGCGTAGCGAACCGGTAACTTATTTGGCCATGTTAATACAACATTTAATTTGCGGGGTAAATAAATAACTCGAACCGTTTAGTTAATTGTCGGGACCCCGGTTCCGCTTAATCTTGCCTAATTGCATTGCACCTTTGCCATGTCATGCATCATACATGCATCATGCCCGATCTTCTGCCGTTGTATTAAATATTGCATCCGGTGTTTCTTCTAGTGTTTTGCTTCTTCGCGGATAAGGCCGTTGAGTTGATGCGAGTGTCGCCCCGTTCTTCGGATGAACCTTCGACAATGTTTTCAGGCGAGCATCTCCCCCTTTCTACCTATCTTACTTTTATAGTATTTATTCCCTCCTGTTGATCTATTGCTATCTGTGTCGCGATGCTCTAGTTTTTGTACCGTGATATCCCTTGCAGCCTTATATTACCTTGGACACATCCTATTACCTGTTGTTTGGTAGATAGTTGGACTTGCGCGTCGTAGTCGCTTGCTCAATTGTTTTTGTGTGTCGTCAAGTGCCACAGTTGCTGGTGTATTGCCGCAAGTTGATGTTGGAGATGATCATGGTTTTACTTATCGTTCACTTTAATTACTGTTTAACAACTAAAATTGAAGTAAGTAAGCAGAGGCATCGGTGGGTGATAGATAATATTTGGTTTCCGACCGCCCACTTGTGTCCCGTAGGACCCCGAGTACTTGATACCTGTTCCTTGATTTATCGCGCTATCCACATCCAGGAGGATTATGGGACCCCCGAGCGAGCTTGATTCAGGTCTTATTTCTTGGGGCCACAAACTAGTTTGAGGATTTATTTACTATCCTGCATTATGCCATGCTACTATCAGATTTACGACAGCGAGGAGCACACTTTATCGTTTTAGGAATTGTGACCCGTTTACGCGGTATCGACAAGCCCAGTTTTGGGTTCCCAGTCGATTACAGCCGGCCCCACAAACCTCGGGTCCGTCTCGAAGTCAGCTAACTTCGTTGCGGGTGTACTCCAAGGGGTGGCCCCCTGAAATATTTCTGAATTGTGTGATTGCTTTGTCGTGAAGGCCTCGTTGGGTTTTGATTTGGTTTTTCCGAGGTTGATCGAGTGTGTGTTGCTATTTGTGCACCCCGGCCGGGTTAAAACTTTCTGAAAGACGTGTCCGCGGTTATGGACGACTTGGAGCACAGTATCTCGATCATAGACAACTATAACTAAAGTAGCGCTATAAATTTGACTTTATAATGACTAGTAATCAGCTTCACTATAATGGAATGGCTAAATAATACTGCCCACAATTGCTTGTTTAGATTGTCGCTTGCGACCATTGTATCTGACTAGTAAGTATTGCAACTACAACGGAATGGCTGAATAAAAGTACCAACAACTGCTGGGTTTTGGGTTATCTCATGCTAATTGTATCTGATTAGTAAGTGTTACTACTATAACGGAATGGTTAATTAAAAGTGCCCACTGCTTACTTCATCAGGAGGATTATCTACATCTGACTAGTAATTGCTGCAACGATAACTGAATAAATAAAACTGCCAACAGTGTGAGTTCCTCGGTTGACTTCCTCGATTGGTCTCGAGGGGGAAACACCAGGATGGGTTTGTTTGATGGTAGAATCAGGTTGGTTCCGAATAGGTCTTTCTTACCCCTCTCTGATAGCCGCCAGTTATATCGAGTCTCTATAGGTTGTTTAGTGCATGCTGCCGCTGCCGCCTCAGTCCACCATACCTATGTAGGCGAGGACCCGCCGAATTCTAGCCTCGCCGTGTACTGGCCTCAGTACTGACGCTCCTCTTTTTCCTTTGCCCTTTGTCGGCACCCCTTTTGTTTTAGCAGGTTTCGCGATCGACGTCGTTAGCAGGGTTACCCTTCCGGCTTGGCCTGGGCAGGGTTATGGACGCCATTGGTTATTCTTCAGGGCTCTTAGCTCAATTTGCATCTTGTCCGTACTCGGACGCTGTATCGTTTTACAGGTGATTTGGATCTTTGTATTGTATATCTGTATTCTTGACTCATGGAGTCGTGTTGTATATATATCTGTTCTGTGGGTCCCATCGAGGACTGTTGTGTAATGTTATTACTTCGTTTTCCACCCGCACGAAAGTGCCTGGTGGGCACCTTTGAATCGTTTCTATGCGGGTTTGGTGGGAATCGCTAAAACTTGCATAGGTCCGATTCTAAGGGTGTTACAGAGTGGTATCAGAGCTCAGCTATGATTTTACAAGTCCAGCAGAGGATAACCTAGCTAACGGCCGAAGTAGAGTGTCAAAACTATTTTGCAAAATCGGTTGGATAGTTCTGATTAGGTCTGATTTATTCCTTACCCTCTGCTGCTCTCCTCTCACCTCTGCGTGTTTTGAATCCGCTCTCGTATCTCTTCTTCGAGTCCAGGATTTCTCGTGGTTGGGTTTCCGTCGTACCTTCAGGGTTTCGCTTCCTCCTTTGGTAACGGTGTTGCTACATCTGGTCTTCATGCCATCCGAGGAATCCTTCGTCTGGTGAACTTCTCTTTGTCCTTCTTGTGTCTTCCGGTGTTTTCCGACGCGACGATATCATCTACGCCCGATCCGATGCAGAGTATGCATCACTCCTTTGTTTCCGAACCTCGATTGTCGAGATCTTCAGTCTGATTCCGAGAGTTGGTTGCATAATCCGCTTATTCGTGTGCAGAATAATGGTTTGAATGCGGGATGGAGTAGATACCATACCACTACTCTTATCATTCGCTCTTGTACATCGAATCAGTGGATCCAGCAATTTTACTCCGTCCATGGAAGCTAGAGGTGGCTTTATTTGTTGATAGCTCTACCTTCGACCTTTTGTTTCCGGAGTGTTCTCCCGACGATCATGGACAACGACCTCTTGTTAGTGGTGTCGCGAGGATCTCCACGAAGCGCGAAGGATTTGACCGTCGGCCTTCTTTCCGGTACCATGAGGTGGATCTCGAGGGCGAGATCCATTGTTAGTGGTGTCGAATTGTGGCATCCCGCAAAACCACTACTAGAAAATCGCGTTGTTTTTGTGCATTGCATCATCATGACCGCATGCTCATGTCATCATGCCACATTGCATTTGAGCATCGTCATCATCTTGCATTTGCTTGCATAAAACTAATTTCGGAAAAACCTGTTTGTGTTTTCTAAACGCCCCGTCTTTGTTCAAACGCAAAACCCGGGTCACCGGATTATTTTGTTTTGTTTGCTATCGGTTTGCAAAAGTCGGTTTGAAACAAATAAAATTATTTAATTATTTTTGTGGGGGCAGTCGAACGGGCCGAATCGACCCAGTCGACCACCCCGGTATTAAAACGGCCCACTAAACCTGCCCCCCCCCTAAATCCTAGTCCCACCAAATCCTATCCTACCCACCTCTCACAGCCCGCCACCTCACCCTCTCACCCAATTCCTACCCACTCCGCCACCTCAGCAATGCTTGATCCAGCCCCCCCCCTTAGAAACCTTCTATACCAAATAACCTACCCAGTCCCATTCTACCCCAACCCTCCACCTCACCTGCACCAATCGGTGCACCACCTCCTCTCTCCTCCTCCCCACCACTCATATGCTGCCAACTCACCCCCCAAACACCCCCTCTCCTTTTCCCTCTCTCTCTCCTAACCCACCCAACACACGCACACCCACAGCCCCAACCCGCTGCCCCCGGGCCCCACCCCGGCCCCACTCCCACCGACACCCCCTGGCCCCGCGCTCACCCTCTCTCTCCCCCGCGTCCTCTCCCTCCTTCCCTCGCGCTGCCTCCCTGCAACCTCTGACCCGCGCCTCACCTCGCCGCCGGCGACCCCTCCTCCGCTCCTCCAGCCACCGGCCGCGCCCCCGCACCTGCCCCGTCGCCTTGCTCCCTCTCTCTTTGTCCTCCCTCGTTCCCCGCCGACCCCAGAGCTCCTCCTCCCGCCCAGAGCCGCCTCTCCCTCCTCTCTGAGCCTCTCCCGTGCTCGCCCGTCGTCGGCCGCCCTCCTCCGCGTCCCGCCTTCCTCGCCCTGCGACCCGCCTCTCCTCCCTGGCGCTGGCCCGAGCGCCGCCTGTGTCCGTACTCTCCGCCACCGGCCCTCCGTCCGCCTCCCCGTCGGCCGCGTCCTGACCTCCTCGCGGCCTCCCTCTGTCGCCCGGCTGCCGCCGTCGCCTCCGCTCGGGCCTCCGTCGCCGGGCCCTCATGGCGACCTCACTTCTGACGCCGCCTCGCCGGGCCCCGTCGCCTCGAGCTTAAGCCCGCCTCACAGGCCTGCAACCCGCCCATGCCACCTCTGCGCGTCTTTGCCGGCCTCAAGCTGCCCCTCCGCGCCGGCGACCCCGCCTCCCCGCCTCTGCCATGTCCCCGTCGGCCTCTTCCCCTGCAGCGCCGTCTGCGAGCATCCTTGAGCCGGCCCCGCCGGGACCTGCCTTGGCGCGGCTCTCGCGGCCCGCCTCGCCCCTGGTCCCGTCGAGCCCACGCCGCCTCTGCCTCTCCTTCCCGGGGCCCATCTCCCCTGCAGCGGCTCGTCCCGAGACGTCCTGATCGATCCGACCCTGTAGCGCGCCGGGCCATACCGTCCAACACGTTGAACACGTATTGGTGAGACCGGCCCTGGAGAACATGAAGCCGAACCGCAACCTCGGAACGCCATGATCTACTACGCGGATGAGATGGCCGAGGCCCGTAACCGAAGACCACCTCCTCAGGACGCAAAGCTCACCGAGACCCCCGTACCTAGAGATACAAGGCAGACCCTATAACAAGTGCCTCGAAGCCCCGTCGCCGAATCCGATGATCGATCCCAAGGAATTCCGGCACTAAAAGATCTCCTTCACGGAACCGAAGGTCGTGGACGCCAAGTTCCCGGGTTCAAGGGCGTCAAGACCCCGACTTCGAAGACCGAACCCGGACGCCAAGATCGCCACCGGAACGACGAGCACTTCGCCGCGGAGCGCCAAGATCTGCATCCCGAACGCCAAGACCGACCCGATACACGGACCCGACCAGGTCTTCGCAACGACAAGATCGACCCCGACCAGGGCGAGTCCGATGCCCCGACGCCAGACCAAGTACGCCCTCCCGGAACGCCAAGGTCTCCGCGTGAGACGACCAGACCGACAACATGGCCGACCACCGCGGATACGACAAGATCTACTTCTGTTGTCCAAGAACGACCCCGTCGAAACCTGAACCCTGAGACCGACCCCGAACCCCGGAACCCCAAGACCGTCGAGACCCCTCAATGTGTGAACCCCTTCCCGAAACCCTATTTTATAATATAATACAACTTGTCGCATAATAATGGTTCATGCATACATATTGTCATGTGGTTTGGGGGCCTTATGCCGATTCACCTAATAATTAAATATGGGGCCCATATACGGGCAAATCTAGTCTAATATTGGCCCCATTTAAATTTGCGTAGTGAACCGGTAACTTATTTGGCCATGTTAATACAACATTTAATTTGCGGGGTAAATAAATAACTCGAACCGTTTAATTAATTGTCAGGACCCCGGTTCCGCTTAATCTTGCCTAATTGCATTGCACCTTTGCCATGTCATGCATCATACATGCATCATGCCCGATCTTCTGCCGTTGTATTAAATATTGCATCCGGTGTTTCTTCTAGTGTTTTGCTTCTTCGCGGATAAGGCCGTTGAGTTGATGCGAGTGTCGCCCCGTTCTTCGGATGAACCTTCGACAATGTTTTCAGGCGAGCATCTCCCCCTTTCTACCTATCTTACTTTTATAGTATTTATTCCATCATGTTGATCTATTGCTATCTGTGTCGCGATGCTCTAGTTTTTGTATCGTGATATCCCTTGCAGCCTTATATTGCCTTGGACACATCCTATTACTTGTTGTTTGGTAGATAGTTGGACTTGCGCGTCGTAGTCGCTTGCTCAATTGTTTTTGCGTGTCGTCAAGTGCCACAGTTGTTGGTGTATTGCCGCAAGTTGATGTTGGAGATGATCATGGTTTTAATTATCGTTCACTTCAATTACTGTTTAACAACTAAAATTGAAGTAAGTAAGCAGAGGCATCGGTGGGTGATAGATAATATTTGGTTTCCGACCGCCCACTTGTGTCCCGTAGGACCCCGAGTACTTGATACCTGTTCCTTGATTTATCGCGCTATCCACATCCGGGAGGATTATGGGACCCCCTGAGCCAGAGCTTGATTCAGTCTTATTTCTTGGGGCCACAAACTAGTTTGAGGATTTATTTACTATCCCGTACTTATGCCATGCTACTACTGTATTTACGATTGTGCGAGGAGCACACTGTACTGTTTATGAATTGTGACTCGTTTACGCGGTATCTACAAGCCCAGTTTTGGGTTCCCAGTCGCTTACATCCGGCCCCACAAACCTCGGGTCCGTCTCGAAGTCAGCTAACTTCGTTGGTGTACTCAAGGGTGGCCCTGAAATATTTCCGAATCCTGTGATTGCTTTGTCATGAAGGCCTCGTTGGGTTTTGATTTGGTTTTTCCGAGGTTGATCGAGTGTGTGTTGCTATTTGTGCACCCCGGCCGGGTTAAAACTTTCTGAAAGCCGTGTCCGCGGTTATGGACGACTTGGAGCACAGTATCTCGATCATAGACAACTATAACTAAAGTAGCTCTATAAATTTGACTTTATAATGACTAGTAATCAGCTTCACTATAATGGAATGGCTAAATAATACTGCCCACAATTGCTTGTTTGGAGTGTTGCTTGCGACCATTGTATCTGACTAGTAAGTATTGCAACTACAACGGAATGGCTGAATAAAAGTACCAACAACTGCTGGGTTTTGGGTTATCTCATGCTAATTGTATCTGATTAGTAAGTGTTACTACTATAACGGAATGGTTAATTAAAAGTGCCTTGCTTACTTCATCGGAGGATTATCTACATCGACTAGTAATTGCTACGATAACGAATAAATAAAGCGCCAGCGTGTGAGTTCCTCGGTTGACTTCCTCGATTGGTCTCGAGGGGAAACACGGGATGGGTTTGTTTGATGGTAGAATCAGGTTGGTTCGAATAGGTCTTTCTTACCCCTCTCGATAGCCGCCATTATATCGAGTCTCTATAGGTTGTTTAGTGCATCTTGCGCTGCGCCTCGATCCACCATACCTATGTAGGCGAGGACCCGCCAATTCTAGCCTCGCCGTGTCTTGGCCTCGATCTTGGCCTCCTCTTTTTCCTTTGCCCTTTGTCGGCACCCCTTTTGTTTTAGCAGGTTTCGCGATCGACGTCGTTAGCAGGGTTACCCTTCCGGCTTGGCCTGGGCAGGGTTATGGACGCCATTGGTTATTCTTCAGGGCTCTTAGCTCAATTTGCATCTTGTCCGTACTCGGACGCTGTATCGTTTTACAGGTGATTTGGATCTTTGTATTGTATATCTGTATTCTTGACTCATGGAGTCGTGCTGTATATATATCTGTTCGGTGGTCCCATCGAGGACTGTTGTGTAATGTTATTACTTCGTTTCCCACCCGCACGAAAGTGCCTGGTGGGCACCTTTGAATCGTTTCTATGCGGGTTTGGCGGGAATCGCTAAAACTTGCATAGGTTCGATTCTGAGGGTGTTACACGGAGCATATTGCGTTGTGTGATGTGTGTAGTCGAGTGAAAGCGGAACATCAGAAACCGGTAGGGTTATTACAACCACTACCTATTCCTGATTGGAAGTGGGACAAGAATGGTTGGATTTTATCACCAGACTGCCAAGGACTAGAACTGGATATGATTCCATTTGGGTTGTGGTAGATCGCCTAACTAAAGTGGCTCATTTCATAACCGTGAAGACAACCTATACAAGTGCTAAGTTAGCCAAGATCTACATGAACAGGATTGTGTGTATGCATGGAGTACCCTAGAGTATTGTGTCTGATAGAGGAACTCAGTTCACCTCGCATTTTTGGCGACAATTGCATGAGTCGCTGGGAACAAGGTTAGAGTTCAGCACAACTTTTCACCCCCAGACTGATGGACAGACAGAAAGGACCAATAAGAATTTGGAGGATATGTTGAGGGCATGTGCCCTAGACTATGGTGCTAGTTAGGATGAAAGTCTGCCTTACGCAGAATTATCTTACAATAACAGCTATCAAGCCAGCATTGAGATGGCACTGTTTGAATTTCTCTATGGGATGAAATGTACTACACCATTGCTATGGAGTGGTGTTGGATAAAGAAATTTGTTCGGACCAGAACTAATTAAATAAGCTGAAGAGAGGGTTAAATTGGTAAAGGAAAGATTAAAGATAGCATAGCCCAATAGAAGCGCTAAGCAGATCCAAAGCATAGGGAAGTTACCTATGAGGTAGGTGATAGAGCGTATCTTAGAGTCTCACCACTTCGTGGTGTGAAGAGATTTGGAGTCAAAGGAAAATTGGCACCAAGATACGTTGGACCATTCAAGATTTTGAGCCGCAAAGGAGAAGTGGCTTATGAGATTGAATTGCCTGAATCACTGTCAGCAGTTCACAGTGTGTTTCATGTAAGTCAGTTGAAGAAATGTCATCCGGAGATGGAAGAAACTTCTTTGAAGGATACTATACCTTTGGAAGAGGTTCGGTTAGAAAGTGATCTCACCTATGAAGAGAAACCTATCAATATTCTTGAGACTGCAGAAATAGTTACTCGGACTAAGACTATCAAATTTTGCAAAGTTCAGTGGAACCACCATTCCGAAGAAGAAGAAACTTGGGAAAGAGAAGATGACCTTCGGAAAGATCACCCTCACCTATTTGCTAGCCAATCCGAATATCGAGGGCGAGATTCTTCTTAAGGGGGTTAGATTTGTAACATCCCAGAAATCATGAGTTTTAAAAGCATGCATTTCATTCATATTGTCAGAGCATTGAGAGCTAGCACAAAAAAAATCAAAGTTTGAATTCAAACAAAACCATTCTTATCCAATCATATGAGGCATGGTTTTGTTTTATTTTTATAAGGGAAAGTGATTCTGAGTGAAATTATGTGTTCAACACACTCTTGGACACTAGAATGGTCTCACAAAATTTTGGTGGAAATTTGAATTGATTTGGAGTTGATTTGAGCTTTCAAACCTTATTTAGAAAATCAAATCAGAAAAAGAAAAACAAAAGAACAAAAAAATATAGAAGCAAACCTGCCCACTGGCTCGGCCCACCCCCACGGCCCAACTCGCAGACCACTCAGGAACCCCCCCCCTCACCCCTTTCTCTCACCCGCGCTCATTCTACCCCGCAGAGACTGCCAGTGGCCCCGCGCTAGCTCACTCCCTTCTTCCCCATATCCTGCACGCGACCATGTCGTCGTCGGCCGTTTCCTCCTCTTCACTGCCGTGATCAATTCCATTGATTCACCGCGAGATTTCCGCCCCTGCTCTAGCTATTTAATCATCACCTCACCACAGTCCTTTCACCCCAAACACCCACACCCAATCGCCCACAGGCTGCTCGTATTTGAGCTCGAACCACCGCTGCCCGACGAACTCTGGTGAAGTATTCCAGTGAGCATCGTACGCCCCGTGCCTTCTGACACCTTTGGTTCAACTTGTACTG
Organism: Avena longiglumis; assembly: GCA_030063025.1. Lineage (NCBI taxonomy): Eukaryota > Viridiplantae > Streptophyta > Magnoliopsida > Poales > Poaceae > Avena > Avena longiglumis. The sequence continues at coordinate 439,842,287 of CP125973.1, read as the reverse complement.
CCCCAGGTCGTCGACTCCGTTGAGCACCGCAAACTCTCGACGCCGTCCTCAACTCCGGCGAACAATAGCGATACGAACCGAACGCCCCTTGACCTCAGGTTCAAACCATGTTGAGTGCCTCGTCCTTGTGCACGCACTGATACATTTTGTTTTTCCTAGGGAGACCTAGAACGTCTCCGTCGTCTCTGCCAACCCGTGCCCGACGCTAGCAAGGTTTTCGACGAGCTCTCACGGCCACTACAGCACGCCCCCGCCCACGCCAGCGACACCTTGAGCATCCTCATGTTCTCGCGATTCTGGTAAGACACTACACAACCCCTAGCCCCCTCTAGAATCATCGGAGCATCGCCGACAGAAGCGCCACTGCCGCCAGCACCCATTAGCGCCGCCAGACTTTGGTCACATGCGTCATAGCCGTTAGATCTAGATCTAGTGGATCTGATTAGATCACTTAATGAAGGGGTACGCTTAGATCTGAACCACAGGATCTAACTTAAATCCTACAGCCCACGTTGGCCGATCCGCGCGAAGCGGTACGGGCCAATCAGACATAGCCACGTGTCTGAGATTTTGATTTAAAATCTGTTTTTGAATCTATTAGAGATTAAAATTGTAAAAATCATAACTTTTGTTCTTATCCAAAAAATGCAAATATTATATCATTGGATTCAGAAAAATAAATCCTACACTACTGTGGGATTGAATTTGTATTTTGCTTCTGTAAAATTGGGTTTATTTGCAGAATCAAATATAGGCTTATTTTGGCTATATAAATTATTTAGAAAATGATTTTAAAGCAAATTTAAGTTTATTTAGACTATAAATAGTTTGTTTTGTGTTCAGTACTGTTTGAGTTGACTTTTTTAGTTAGAAAAGTCATTCATTGCATTTGCATGCATTCATAATATTTTTGCTTGAATAATGGAATGTGAAATTGGTGCTATTATTTTATGTGTAGATTTTGGTGCTAGTGGTGATTGTGATTATGAAGATTGTTTCTACTCCCCCAACTACCAAGGCAAGTGGTGCCTCATGTATTTGTCCAATTATTTTGACTATGCACTAGCGATATTTTGAATAGGGCTTGCATGAAATTTTTGCTAAGTATCTATATGCTATGCTTGGGAAAACCTAGTAGTTGTAGTCTTAGTAGAATTTTCTATAAGTTAATATACTTGCCATGTTAACATGCTTAGCCTAGCTAGTAGCAAACAAGGGTGAAATATATTCATGCTATGGAAATTTTGATAAGTCTTTGACTTGTGTTTTGTTTAATAAAACAACTAAGTGAATTAATCACCTGGGTGGAATGGTAAGATGGTTTATGTTGAGTGGTTACACAAGGCCCATGTATATGGTTACCTTGTGTATCTCACTTTTGGAAAGCCACCCCGGAACAAAGGGATTTGATATACTTAGTGTTTAGAGGCTTCTAGTGCAACCACATGGCATATGGGCTCTTCCTTGATCATATAGGTTGCAATAACTTAGCCAAATGGACAGTTGGTTGTAGGGTGATAGGATGGAACGCGTCCATGGTGGTCTAAGGGAAGGCTTCTGAAAGTTCTCGTCTCGATGCATGTCGAGTATTGTGGGGAAAGTGCACCACCTCTCGAGAGGGTAAAACCTAAGCACTTAGCCGTGTCCCCGGCAACAGACAATTTGAGCATCAAGACATTGAAGCTATCAAGAATCTCATCATCCCAATTTCTAAGTTAAAAACTTGTGGTTGAACAAGGGTTAAGGTTCACCAATGTCTATTGGTGGTTCCTTGGGTGTTTTTGTCAAACAAAAAACTTAGTGTTTTCAACTAATAGGAAAAACCTATTTTGAGCCAAGCAAGCCTAAGATACACTTAGCCAAATTCATATAGATGTTAGATACTATTATTCTACTATGGTATCACTTGCCAATAAAATTCCAAATGTATTGACCCACCGTGGCCGTAACTTATAATGTTGTAGGTTATTCTGATGAGGATTAGGGTTATGAGTCTACACTAAACATGCTTTCCTGTGGCACATGAAGATGAATACTTTAATTTATTTACTTATGTTATGAACTCTTGTACTAGCATTTGGCTATGGAGTTGTAAAACACTATGTTTATCTTTGGAATGACGATGTAATAAAGACCTTTGTATCTGTGTACTTCATCTTAAACTGTGGTTGCTAACATTTGATCCAGGGCCTAGCATTGCAATCACAGAGACCTTTACCTTATAAAGGTGGGGTCTTACAGAATCCTTCCCCAACTCCCTCTCCTAGTTGGATTGTGGTGGAGGGAAAGAAGGATTCTTTCCTCCCTCCACGAGGATACATTGTCCTAGTTTGACTTTTCAAATTTGCCTTTTGACTTTCAATTTGGAGCTTAATTTCTTTCTTGCAAATGCCCAACCAAGTGACCTAGGACATGATTCAATCATTCCACTTATCCATGACACATTCATGTACCCTTCCCATTCCGGTTTGGTGAATCTTCTAGACCCTTGTAGAACCTCTCTGATGAAAACATCGGAATCATTCCCAAACTCCAGAATTGGACTTTCCTTATATGAATCTTATTCTCCGGACCATTCCGTATCTCCTCGTGATATCCTGGATACCATCCGAGACTCCGAACAACATTCGGTCTCCCTACATACATTCCATATCTACTGAACAACATCGAATCCTTAAGTATGTCTCCCTATGGTTCATGAATTATGCGGACATGAACGAGACTCTTCCCCAATCAATAACCAACAGAGGAATCTAGAAATTCATAGGGCTCCCACATATTTCTATGATTACTTTGTGATCAAATGAACCACTTACATACGATACCAATTTCCCTTTGTATCGCGATAGTTTACTTATCCGAGGTCTGATCGTTGGTATCTCTGCATACCTAGTTCAACCTCGTTACTGATAAGTACTCTTTTCTCATTCCCGTGATATGTGATCCCTTGTGAGACAGTCACATGCTTGCAAGCTAATTGGATGACATTCCACCGAGAGGGCCCAGAGTATATCTATACGTCATATGGATGGACAAATCCCACTCTTGATCCATGTGCCTCAAAACATACTTTCCGAACACTCAATGCCATCTTTATAACCACCCAGTTATGGTGCGGTGTTTGATGTCATCAAAGCATCCTTATGGTGATGGTGATTAGCATGATCTCATGGTCGAAGGAATTAGGTTACTATGTATCAGAAAGCTTATAGAAAATGAACTATTGAAATGACTTGTTCTTTATGCTACGCTTATCTATAGGAGTATGTCCATCACACCATTCTCCTAATGATATGATATTGTTGTTAATAACATCTCAATGTTCATGATCGGGAAACCACGATCATCAATCAACCAACAAGCTAGTATTATAAAGAGGCTTTACTAGGGACTCTAATTAGTTTACAAATCACACAAGTACTAATGTTTCCGGTTAATACTATTATAGCATGAATGTAAACATGTATCATAAACACAAAGATATAATAATAACTACTTTTATTATTGCCTCTAGGGCATATCACCAACAGTCTCCTACTTGCAATAGAGTCAACTAATCTAGATTACATGGTAATATACCGAACACCCATGGCGGTTTGGTGCTGGTCATGTTTTGCCCTCGGGAGAGGTTTAGTCAACGGATCCGCCACATTCAGATCTGTGTGTACTTTGCAAATCTTTATGTCACCATCTTGGACATGCTCTTGAATAGCGTGAAAATGCAGATTGATATGCTTCAGCTTCTTGTGTGACCTTGGTTCTTGCGCATTGGCTATGGCGCCCATGTTATCACAGTATATAGACATTGGGTCCAGCGCGTTGGGAACCACGCCACGGTCTGTAATGAACTCCTTCATTCATATCGCCTCTTGTGAAGCCTCTGAAGCAGTTATGTATTGCAATTTAGTTGAAGATCTCGCCACAACGCTTTGCTTTTCTCTCCTCCAGCTAACTGCTGCGCCATTCAAAGTAAATATGTATCCAGATTGTGATTTAGAATGATCCGGATCGGTGTTCCAACTAGCATAGGTGTAACCATTAACAACGAGTTTTTCATCACCTCCATAAGAAAGAACCATATCCTTAGTTCTTCTCAAGTACTTAAGGATGTTTTTGACCGCTGTCCAATGATCCACTCCTGGATCACTTTGATATCTGCTAGTTAAACTAACAGCATATGCAATGTCGGGTCTAGTACATAGCATGACATACATTAGAGATACTATGGCTGAGGCATAGGGAGTCTTACTCATCCTTTCTCTATCTTCTGCCGATGTCGGACTTTGAGGTTTACTCAAGGTCGTATTGGGCAACATGGGCAAGAACCCTTTCTTGCTACCTTCCATTCCAAAACTCTTTAGAACTTTGTACAAATATGTACTCTGTGACAATGATATTTGGCGTTTTGATCTATCTCTATAAATCTTTATGCCTAATATGTAAGTTTCTTCGCCAAGATCTTTCATTGAAAAACTATTATTCAAATAATCCTTGACACTATTAAGAAGGTCTACATCATTCCCAATCAACAATATGCCATCCACATATAGTACTAGGAATGCTACAGAGCTCCCACTCACTTTCTTGTAAATACAAGTTTCTCCATAAGCTTGTATAAAACCAAAAGTTTTGATCACCTTATCAAAACTTTGATTCCAACTTCGGGATGCTTGATTCAATCCATAAATGGACCGTTGAAGTTTGCATACCTTGTTAGCATCTTTAGGATCGACAAAACCTTTGGGTTGTACCATATACAACTCTTCATCAATGTCTCCATTGAGGAATGCCGTTTTGACATCCATATTCCATATCTCATAATCATAATATGCAGCGATTGCTAACAAAATCCTCACAGACTTTAGCTTCGCTACCGGTGAGAAAGTCTCATCATAGTTAACCCCTTGAATTTGTCGAAACCCTTTTGCGACAAGTCAAGCTTTATAGACAGTAACATTACCATCAGCATCTGTTTTCTTCTTGAAAATGCATTTGTTCTCGACAGCCATCCAGTAAGTCCACCAAAGTCCATACTTGGTTTTCGTACATGGATCCAATCTCGGATTTCATGGCTTCTTGCCATTTATTGGAATCTGGGCTCATCATCGTTTCCTCATATGTCGCAGGGTCATCGGTATTGTGTACCAACATGACACTCATAACGGGATCATACCAATCGGGAGTGGTACGAGTTCTTGTTGACCTGCGAGGTTCCGTAGTAACTTCAACCGAAGTTTCATGATCAACATCATTAGCTTCCTCTCTTATTGGTGTAGGCACCACATGAACTACTTCTGATGCTGCGCTACTCTCAAATCCGAGAGAAAGTTCAACAACCTCATCGAGTTCTACTTTCCTTCCAGTCACTTCTTTTGAGAGAAACTCCTTTTATAGAAAGGATCCATTCGTAGCAATAAAGATTTTGCCCTCGGATCTATGATAGAACGTATACCCAATAGTTTCCTTCGAGTATCCTATGAAGACGCATTTTTCTTCTTTGGGTTCAAGCTTGTCGGGCTATAACTTCTTTACATAAGCTTCGCAACCCCAAACTTTAAGGAACAACAATTTAGGTTTCTTCCCAAACCACAATTCGTATGGTGTCGTTTCAACGGATTTAGATGGTTCCCTATTTAAAGTGAATGCAGCTGTTTCTAATGCATAACCCCAAAATGTTAGCGGTAAATCTATAAGTGACATCATAGAACGAACCATATCTAAGAGATTTCTATTACGATGTTCGGACACACCATTACATTGTGGTGTTCCCGGTGGTGTCAATTGTGAAAGTATTCCGCATTTCTTCAAATGCTCGCCAAACTCGTAACTAAGATATTCACCTCCACGATCAGATCGTAGAAACTTAATATTCTTGTTATGTTGATTCTCTACTTCACTTTGAAATTCCTTAAACTTCTTGAAAGTTTCGGACTTATGTTTGATGAAATAGATATACCCATATCTACTCAAGTCATCCGTGAAAGTAAGAACATAACGATAACCACCGCGTGATGCTACACTCATTGGGCCACACACATCGGTATTTATGATTTCCAATAAGTCCATAGCTCGCTCCATCATACCAGAAAATGGAGTCTTAGTCATTTTACCCATCAGACATGCTTCGCTTCTTTCAAGTGATTCCAAATCCCACTCTTGATCCATGTGCCTCAACACATACTTTCCGAACACTCAATGCCACCTTTAAAGCCACCCAGTTACGGTGTGGTGTTTGATTTCATCAAAGCATCCTCCCGGTGATGGTAATTAGCATGATCTCATGGTCGAAGGAATTAGGTTACTATGTATCAGAAAGCTTATAGTGTCAACACCCGGATTTTTAATCCCAGATGCCTGTTATGCCATACATCGCAATCCCAGGATTACCATTTTTGCGAGACATAACAGAATTGGATACCATAGTACATCATCCATTACAAACCGTACATAAGTTCTTACACAAATAGGGATCTCATGATCCAGTTCTTAATACAACTTCAAGCAGCGGAATACGTAATAATAACGGTAGCGTAGGCGAAGCTCCATCTTCGGGGTCACATGCAATGCTGACGATGGGAGATGATCCTAGTTGTCGTAACCTTCCAGGGGTCCATCCTCCAGGTACTCCTTTTCATAGTCTGGCCATGGGAATAGCCAGGGACAAAGCCATGAGTACTCTTTAAGTACTCGCAAACTAATACTAACAAGTAAACGGGTTTTTTGGAAATAGGACACTAGGCTCTAGGGTTGTTTTGCAAAAGCCAGATTTATCTCTACTAAGTTCAGAAGCAAGAGAGCTAATTGAAGTTTATAACACCTAAGTGGGAACTTGTATCTCATGCCACAACCCCGTTGTGGTCAAGTCAAAGTCTCAGTTCATTTCACAAGTAATTTTGAAAAGTCTGACGGGGGAACAGTATGGCCACTCCAATTGTCCATAACCGCGGACGCGGCTATTCGAATAGTTTGACACTCTGCAGAGATTGTACACTTTCACCACAACATTCGATACATCCGTCAGGAACAAATCCTGAATTCACCATACTCGATGTCACGGATAATCAATCCTAACCTTTCAATTACACGCCCTAGTATAAGCACCTCTCCTGTGATTTTGGCCTCCCAACCATGACCAACTGTCATCTTGGGTACTGCACAGGTGGACAATCTTCACAAGGTAGCCTCGGCTCAGACCTTGGCAGTGAGGGGACTAATACTAAGGTATATAAGTTTCCAGTCAAGCCCTACCCAATCTTCGGGTATTGTGGTTGTACGATAAAATTGGAATGGTATCGCATCCAGACAACCATCAGTTTTATAAAGGGCGAAGGCTCATGCTTCATCATTTTCATCCCAAAATCATCAAGTGTTCGGAAACACATGTCCAAAACATTTCAGTAGAATGATCCATCATTCTAAGGTTTTCATAACCATTTTCACCAAGTGTTCCCATCTAAAGTTGGTCAAGTTTTATGCTCAGCACTAGCATCTACAAGTGGGGGTGAGTACTAATGAGGGGTGGTACACTAGTGGGGTTTCAACTAAGTTCAATCTCATGCCTTAGGATGATAGCAAGATTATCTAGCTTAGGCCAAATTTTATGCTCTTTATGCAACCTTCAATTATCCTTCTAGTATCTACCATTTATTCCAGTAAACTCTAAGTAAGAGCTTTGATAAAGAAATAAAGTAATAAACTTGCAAATAAAACTAGGATTGGTTTATCAAGTGGTTATGATCATGTATGCTTTAAGGCATATAGTGGGCATAGTAATAAGTAGTGGTTTGTTTGCATCAGTAGAGTATCTTGCAAGTGTTAGCTTGCACATTCAACTAGTAGTATTAGGCTTGCATCAGTGTCAATATAAGCTTGCCTTGTGCAGAGCAGTGGTTGAAGTCTTCCTCTGCTTCTTCTTCATAGTATCCTCCTTCTTCCTCGTATCCTTGGTCGGTACTAGCGTCTATAAATAAATACGATGTACACAATCACCAAACAATACTTAACTACTTTCAATCATCACACAAAAGGGTCCTATAGATGATCTAACATCATCACTACCATTACAAGATTAAAGCTTGGTTTAATTCCTTTTATTTTTAGAAAATTAATTTCTACTCATTGAAAAACTACTTAAGATTTAATATTCTCCAAACCAAATATGGGATCATGTTGACACATGTCATCACCACATATTGTAGTCCATGGGAATGTGATTTAAAGTGGTGTCACAATTTAATAAGGTTTTACCCTTTTATTTTAATTAATTAAAGTGGCTAGAAATGCCTATGAGGCATTCTTTTATTTACTTGAACATTATTTCTGTAAGTAAACCTATATATTTTTATATATTCTGAAAGGTATGGTTAAATGTGATTTTTGAGAGCTGGAATCAACTCAAAATCTATTATGGTTTAAATTTAAAAAATGTTTGAATGCAGAAAAGCTTCTGCCTTGTTATTTTTACCATGGGTGATCTATAGATCCAAATGACTTGAATCCAACGGGCTTGGATTCAACATTCCCTGACCTTTCTAACAAAATTGGTTTCAATCAATTTGGTGCACTGAATAGATCTGGGTTGATTTTTGAAACTAGGTACACAAGTGTGTTTGAAATAAAATGGAAAATATTTAATTCAAATAACTGGGCTGCGCGGGAAACGATATTGGGCCGGCCTGCTAAGCGCAGCACTTCCGTGGGCTATTTAAGTGGTTGTCCCCACGCATCAGTGAGACAAGGGGTGAGAAGCGGTACGGGGCAACGTGGTGCGTTCGATCTGGCTCTAATCCAACGGCAGAGAGTCATCGTCGACGTTGGGCAACGCCGGTGAGACAGAAACCTAGCGCGGCATGTGAGGGTCGTTGGGGGCTCACCGGGGTTCAGTCGAGGGTCGGCAAAGCGGGCGAACGACGAAGTCGACGACGGCGAACTCAGGGGTGGTCGCGGCAGCTCCTGGGGTGGACGAAATCGACGGCGCCCTTCTTCTCCAGAGGCGGCAGACTCCGGTGAAATTCCGGCGATGAGCTGCTCGCCTTGCTCCGGGACTGCGGCGGGGTGGTTCTGGGTGAGAGAGGAGTGGAATGGTGTGAAGAATTCGAGTGGGGGAGGCCTCTATTTATAGTCGCGACGGTGAGACCGAACGACATGGGCAGGCGATGGTGGCGACATGGCTACAGGCAGCTAGAAGCATGGCCCGTGGTGGTGATCGCTTGGTGGTATCCTGGCGATGTTCTACGGCTTTAATGCGCGCGTAGGGGCGGTGCGGTTTGGTCTGGAACACGCGACGCTCTGCGCGGCAGAGGCGGCGTCTTCGACGGCGAGCGGTGGCTGTGCGGCATGGGGCGGTGAATGGGGATGTCTGGCGGTCTCATGGGTCGGTGGCGATCATGTATGCACGCGGCGAGGGCGGCGCGCGGTCTGTGGATGTCGGTCGAGTGTGGCGCTCTGGCGCACGCTCGGCATGGTTGCTGGCGAGCTGGGCGCGGTCCGTGCGTGTGGTCCAGTGGCTGGCAATGTTCGAGCGTTGGACAGGGAGTGGCGATGGACGGTGGGCTGCCTCCTAGACATGCTGGCTAGGATTGTTTCTCCTCCTAGCTTGCTGTCTCCACTGGGGTGGCAAGGGTGCACTCGATTGTTCACCATTGATGATATTGGCAAGATCACAGTGGTGCTAGTGCTTGGTTTAACGTGCTAGATGATCTACTGAGATGGTTGTGAGCTAGAGAGGGAACAAGTTAGGCTTCAATCACTGCTCACAATAGTGTTTAAGATTTTGATGATTTGTGTCTGCAATGTGTTTGATGAAATGGCCACAAGAATTCAAGTTTTGAATTTTGAAAAGATTTTTGGTGGGTGTGCTAGGTTGGTGCTGGTGAGTCTGCAGATGCTTGGGTTTTGAAAGTTGAGCTTGTTTGAGTGGTTTTTGGAAAAGTGGGATCTTCTCATATGATAAAGATTCAATTTTGAATTGTCATTTAAACCATGCATTTGAAAGTTTCTGGATGATCACAAAATGGGCCTTGATACTTTGTTATGAGTACAATCAAGGGGTGCAAAGATCCAGAAAAGTTTCTGTTAGGTTCTGAAAGTTTGAGACAGCCAAAATAGGCATGGGAGTTAAATTGGTCAAAGTGACCATTCACTCATTTAACTTTGTTTTGATTTATTTGTCTTTGGGAAAAGTGTGGGGATAGTTTAGATGATGTTTATTTCACCTAAGCAACATTTTACAAGCAAAGAAACACACAAACAAGGTGGTTCAAAATAATTCAAAATGAAATGCATACTCACATGCATGCTTCCATAATTTTATTTAGAAAAGTTTTTGTTAACCCTAATTTTGATGATTATAGTTTGATGATCCAAGTTTAGTATTTTTGGGATGTTACAAACCTTCCCCCCTTAAACAAAATCTCGTCCCGATATTTGAAAAAGGACGAAAAAAGATTACCTAGGATTTGAAGAGATCGGTAAACTCTGTCCTGATGTGATCTTCGCACTCCCAGGTAGCTTCCTCTTCTGTGTGGTTGCTCCACTGAATCTTGAGAAACTTGATGCTTCGGGTTTGGGTAGTTCGAAAATCTTCTTCCAAAATACGGATAGGTCAGGTCATCGTTGATCTCTAAGGTCCGGTGATCGATATTTTTGAACACTTCGGTCTTCTCGGGGACTTCGAGACACTTTCGAAGTAATGAGATATGGAACACATTGTGCACGACTGACATATCTTCGGGTAGGTCCAATTGATATGATACTTCTCCTCGACGGTTCAAAATCTTGAAAGGTCCGATATATCTGGGGGCTAACTTTCCTTTGAGTTGGAAACGCTGCATTCCCTTCAATGGCGACACTTTCAGATAAACAAAATCTCCTATGTTGAAGGCGAGGTCTCGACGTCTCTTGTCGGCGTAACTCTTCTGTCTGGACTGGGCGGTCTTGAGGTGCTCACGAATCTTGTGAACCTTCTCTTCTGCTTCTCGTAGGATGTCGGGTCCAAAAATCTGACTCTCTCCTACTTCCGACCAGTTCAAAGGGGTGCGACACTTCCTTCCGTACATGAATTCAAATGGGGCCATTTGCAAATTGTCTTAATAACTGTTGTTGTATGATAATTCTGCAAACGGCAGACAGTCTTCCCACTTGGATCCATATTCTAACACACGTGCTCTCAGCATATCTTCGAGTATTTGGTTTACTCGCTCCGTTTGTCCATCGGTCTGAGGGTGATACGTGGTACTGAAATCTAGGCGGGTTCCTAAACCTTCTTGGACTTTCTTCCAAAATATCGAGGTAAACTGAGTTCCTCGATCTGATACGATGTTCTTGGGGACTCCATGCAAACTAACTATCCTAGCGATGTACAACTCCGCTAGCTTCGAACTCTGATATGTTGTCTTGACGGGTAAGAAATAGGTGACTTTGGACAATCGGTCCACTATGACCCAGATAGAGTCATTTCCCCTACTAGAGGTAGGCAGTCCAGTGATAAAGTCCATTCCAACGGAATCCCATTTCCATTCCGGAATCTGCAAGGGTTGCAACAATCCAGCGGGTCTTTGATGTCCTACCTTGACTCGCTGACATATATCACACTTGGCGATATAGCTTCCGATTTCTCTCTTCATCTTATGCCACCAAAATCGCTCTTTTAAATCTTGATACATCTTAGTTCCTCCGGGATGGATAGAATAAAGAGTATCATGAGCCTCCTTCAGAATCACTTCTTTCAACTCAGAATCCGCGGGTACACAAAGGCGTCCTTTGTACCACAGAATTCCTTCTTCGTCTTCGGTGAATCCAGGTACTTTGCCTGTACCGATACGACGCTTGATTCTGTCAATACTAGCATTTCCCTTCTGCGCCTCTTTAATCTGACTGATCAAAGTGGGCTGGAGTTCAATGCTAGCCAAAAATCCTTCACTTACTAATTCTATTCGAAAATCTTCCATCTCTTTGTGCAGGCTTGGTTGCTCCTTTAAAATCATGGATTTCAAGCGGCACGGCAATCTGCTAAGGGCATCGGCTACCACATTGGCTTTACCAGGGTGATAGTGAATGTCCAGATCGTATTCCTTGATTAGTTCAATCCATCTCCTCTGTCTCATATTCAGCTCCTTCTGAGTGAATATATACTTCAGACTCTTGTGATCCGTATAGATCTCACAACGGTTCCCCATCAGGTAATGTCTCCATGTCTTCAGGGCTAGAACTACGGCTGGAAGTTCGAGATCATGGGTTGGGTAATTTTTCTCGTGTTGTTTCAGTTGTCGAGATAGATAAGATATAACTTTGCCTTCTTGCATTAGCACACATCCGAGACCGATCTTGGATGCATAAAAATATACATCGAAGGGCTTCGTGATATATGGCATGATCAAGATTGGGGCTGAAATCAATTGCCTTTTGAGTTCTTGAAAACTCGCTTCACATTTGTTGGTCCATTCAAACTTCTTGTCCTTCTTCAGCAATTGGGTCATGGGTCTGGCGATACTCGAGAATCCTTCTACGAATTTGCGGTAATATCCCGCCAATCCGAGAAATGCACGAACTTGGGTTTGAGTGGTTGGGGTTTTCCAATCTTCTACATCTTTCACTTTGGCAGGGTCAACGGCAATTCCTCCGGCTGATACAATGTGACCGAGGAATCCTACCTCCTGTAACCAGAATTCACATTTGCTAAACTTGGCATACAGCTGATGCTCTCTAAGGGTTCCAAGAATGGTCCTTAGGTGTAGCTCATGTTCTTCTTCCGATTTGGAATAAATCAGAATGTCATCAATGAAAACAACGACAAACTTATCCAGGAAGTCCATAAAAATCTTATTCATGGGATTCATGAAATAAGCGGGGGCATTGGTTAATCCAAAAGACTTGACTGTATACTCATACAATCCATATCTGGTGGTAAAGGCAGTCTTTGAAATATCCTCTGCACGAATTTTGAATTGATGATAGCCAGTCCTAAGATCAATCTTAGAAAACACTTTGGCACCGGTAAAATGATCAAACAAATCTTCTATCTTGGGCAAGGGGTACTTGTTCTTGATGGTGACATCAGTCAACTTCCGGTAATCCGTACACAAACGGTTACCTCCATCCTTCTTGTCCACAAACAAGACAGGTGATCTCCATGGTGACGCACTTGGTTGAATCAATCCAATTTCCAGCATGGCATCCAGTTGCTTCTTCAGTTCTGCTAGCTCCGACGGGTTCATACTATAGGGTCTCTGGGCTATGGGTCCAGTTCCAGGGATTAGTTCGATGATAAACTCGATATCCCGATCTGGGGGCATACCGGGCAAAACATCTGGAAATACATCGGGGTATTCACAGACTATCCGGACTTGGTCAATGGTAGGTTGGGCTATACTCTTGTTGCATTTGAATTGACGAGGTAAGGTTTCAGATATATGCTCGACTGATATTCCGGCTGTACTGGTCATGGTTATGGCTTTCTTGGCACAGTCAATCAATCCTTTATGTTTGGACATCCAATCCGTTCCTAGTACTACTTCCAAACCTTTAGTTCTGAGTACTATCAGATTAGCATAAAAATCTATGCCATGGATTCAGATAGGGACGGCTTTGCAAATTTGCCTAGCCTTGGTGGTTGATCCGAGAATTTGAACAATCATAACATGCTTCAGTTTGGTTGGTTGAATTTTACTAGTGCATGCAAATTCTTCAGTGACAAATGAGTGCGATGCACCAGAATCAAACAACACTCGTGCAAGTACTGAATTAACAGAAAACATACCCAGCACGACGTCTGGCGCTTCCAGAGCTTCTTCAGCATGCATGAGAAAAAGACGACCATTGCGGTTGAGCGAATTCCCTGGGGCAAATCTTCTTCCAGGCTGAACACGACGCTGTTGCTGAGCTGGGGCATTGGCATTGGGTGTTGCGGCATTCTTCTTGTTGGGGCACTCATTGGAGTGGTGACCCTTATTTCCACAGTCATAACAGGTCACTTGCGACTTGTCCTGCTGCTACAGGCACAACATTGCTTCCAGTCCTAGGGGCAGTGTTGGTGTTGGTGGCAGCATTGTTGGTGTTGAACTTTGGTGGGGCACGGTTGAAATTGCTAGAGTTACCGGGGTTGTTGTGATTTCCTCCAGTCCTAGGGTTTCCACGGTTGGGATAGGTTGGACGGTTCATCGGGGGTCTGTTGGTTCTCGGGGAAAATCCGGGAGATGGGTTGGGGCGATACTTTGGGGCCTGATGGGTTCCTGGTTGATGCATCATGCGACGCTTACGGTTCTCATTGGCTTGGTTGATCTTTCCTTCCATCTGGATAGCAGAGTCGACAAGGGCTTCAATATCAGCAAAGGGGATATTGACTAACACCGTCTGCATCTCATCATGCAGACCATTCAAGAATCTCTCCTTCTTCTTGGCTTCGGTGTCAATCTCATCCGGGGCATACCTAGCTAATGACAAGAATTTTTCACGGTATTCCACTACGGTCATCCTTCCTTGCTTCAGCTCTCTGAACTCATCTCTCATCCTCTTGATCAAACCCAGTAGCACATGGGTTCTGCTAAACTTGACCTTGAATTCCTCCCAGGTCATCATCTGGCCTCCGGTCATTGCACGAACATTGTTCCACCATGCCCTGGCATCTCCGGCTAGATAGTGGGTGGCGAACAGAACTTTCTCGTTGGCTTCCATTTCGGCGACTTCTAGGTTATTTTCCATGGTTTGCAACCAAGCGTCGGCGTCTAGGGGCTCTTCCGACTTAGTGAAAACAGGTGGGTTGGTATTCTGGAAATTCTTGAGTTTAGATCCATGGTTTTCCTGATTTCCGTGGCCTTGGTTGTTGTGGGCTAGCTGAGCTATCTGTTGCAGGGTGGCTAGGTTGGCTTGACGTTCTGCTCTTTCAGCTTCGCGGTCAGAAGTCAACATTTGCAGAATCTAAAACATCGAGTCCGGGGATGAACCACTTCCTCCACGTGGCATCTGAAGATTGAGATAGATCATGAGAAAAGAGGGAAAATTCTAAGGTATTGGGTCTTTGAAAAGTTTTTAAAGTTTGACTCAGATTTTTCTAGCAACTTGCTTTTTCCTTCATTCATTCATTCATTCATAGCACACGATACAACACACACCACAACAAAGAAAAGCAGATGGTTTTAAGAACCATTCTGAAAACTACGATACAGTGGGACCGAATACTACTCACTACGCTAGTGCTCAAGTGGTACTACTCCTTGGAATCCGTGGCTTCATCATCCTCATCATCATCAATGAAGGCGAAATCATCCTCATCGGTGAAGAAATCCATAGCCTGATACTCCAGAAAATCATCATCATCGCTGAGATAGGAGTAAGGGTCTCCACGAAGATCCTCTCCATCATTCTCCCTTTCCTCCAACTGCATGTCTCTCTCGTGGATGGTCTCCTCCAAAGATGAGATACGGTGGCGAAGACGGGCAATAATGCGCTCCTTCTTGTCGAGCTGACGGCAGCGAGACTTGCGATCCTTTGCCAGCATGGCGATGGTCTGATCCTTCGTCTTGATGATGGAAGACTTGTGGTTGGAGTAGTCACGGCAGTTATCCAACTCCTGCTGACGATCGTACATCATGAAGCTAAGGTGGTCCAATTGAGTCTTCAGCTTAGGGTGGTATGGTGCTTCCAGTGGTTGTCCATTTGCATCACGCCTCGGGCAAAACTCAAAGCGAGTACCCTTGATCTGATCGATGCTCTTCCCACACAGACGGGAAAGAGCTTCCTGCATGGCCCTGGCAAGTCCGTCGATCCAGTTGTTCTCTCTTAAGGTAAACTGAATTCCTTCCGTAGTGGGAGGTTCAATCTTTCCTCTGAGACTTGCAACAATTAGCCACTGCAGATCTTCTCATCCTTGATCATTGAGCTGAGCTCCGAAGAACTCGGGGTGCGGACGCTCCAGAAGTTCCGAAAGCTGGTCCAAATCCCTCTCAAAGATAAGGTCTCCTCCATTCCCCAACTGATAAAACTTGTTGTACTTCACGTCCATGTAAAAGAATATAGGATGAGTAAGTTAGTAGAGTGATCAAGTGTGTCGAATTTTATGTATGTTGCAAGAGTTTTTGAGGAACATGAATTTTTATGAAAGAATCAAGTGATAAGAATGGGAATAAGTTTTTGTAAATATTTGTTTTCTTTGGTTTTGAAACAATTTTTTGATTCAAACGTCCAGTCTAACTAGGGTCTCCTATGGCCAGGATGGCTCTGATACCAACTTGTCAACACCCGTATTTTTAATCCCAGATGCCTGTTATGCCATACATCGCAATCCCAGGATTACCATTTTTGCGAGACATAACAGAATTGGATACCATAGTACATCATCCATTACAAACCGTACATAAGTTCTTACACAAATAGGGATCTCATGATCCAGTTCTTAATACAACTTCAAGCAGCGGAATACGTAATAATAATGGTAGCATAGGCGAAGCTCCATCTTCGGGGTCACAGGCAATTCTGACGATGGGAGATGATCCTAGTTGTCGTAACCTTCCTGGGGTCCATCCTCCAGGTACTCCTTTTCATAGTCTGGCCATGGGAATAGCCAGGGACAAAGCCATGAGTACTCTTTAAGTACTCGCAAACTAATACTAACAAGTAAACGGGTTTTTTGGAAATAGGACACTAGGCTCTAGGGTTGTTTTGCAAAACCCAGATTTATCTCTACTAAGTTCAGAAGCAAGAGAGCTAATTGAAGTTTATAACACCTAAGTGGGAACTTGTATCTCATGCCACAACCCTGTTGTGGTCAAGTCAACGTCTCAGTTCATTTCACAAGTCATTTTGAAAAGTCTGACGGGGGAACAGTATGGCCACTCCAACTGTCCATAACCGCGGACGCGGCTATTCGAATAGTTTGACACTCTGCAGAGCTTGTACACTTTCACCACAACATTTGATACATCCGTCAGGAACAAATCCTGAATTCACCATACTCAGTATGCGTATAATCAATCCTAACCTTTCAATTACACGCCCTAGTATAAGCACCTCTCCTGTGAGTCTGGCCTCCCAACCATGACCAACTTTCATCTTGGGTACTGAACAGGTGGACAATCTTCACAAGGTAGCCTCGGCTCATACCTTGGCCATGAGGGAACTAATACTAAGGTATATAAGTTTCCAGTCAAGCCCTACCCAATCTTCGGGTATTGTGGTTGTACGATAAAATTGGAATGGTATCGCATCCAGACAACCATTAGTTTTATAAAGGGCGAAGGCTCATGCCTCATCATTTTCATCCCAAAATCATCAAGTGTTCAGAAACACATGTCCAAAACATTTCAGTAGAATGATCCATCATTCTATGGTTTTCATAACCATTTTCACCAAGTGTTCCCATCTAAAGTTGGTCAAGTTTTATGCTTAGCACTAGCATCTACAAGTGGGGGTGAGTACTAATGAGGGGTGGTACACTAGTGGGGTTTCAACTAAGTTCAATCTCATGCCTTAGGATGACAACAAGATTATCTAGCTTAGGCCAAATTTTATGCTCTTTATGCAACCTTCAATTATCCTGCTAGTATCTACCATTTATTCCAGTAAACTCTAAGTAAGAGCTTTGATAAAGAAATAAAGTAATAAACTTGCAAATAAAACTAGGATTGGTTTATCAAGTGGTTATGATCATGTATGCTTTAAGGCATATAGTGGGCATAGTAACAAGTAGTGGTTTGTTTGCATCAGTAGAGTATCTTGCAAGTGTTAGCTTGCACATTCAACTAGTAGTATTAGGCTTGCATCAGTGTCAATATAAGCTTGCCTTGTGCAGAGCAGTGGTTGAAGTCTTCCTCGGCTTCTTCTTCATAGTATCCTCCATCTTCCTCGTATCCTTGGTCGGTACTAGCGTCTATAAATAAATACGATGTACACAATCACCAAACAATACTTAACTACTTTCAATCATCACACAAAAGGGTCCTATAGATGATCTAACATCATCACTAACATTACAAGATTAAAGCTTGGTTTAATTCCTTTTATTTTTAGAAAATTAATTTCTACTCATTGAAAAACTACTTAAGATTTAATATTCTCCAAACCAAATATGGGATCATGTTGACACATGTCATCACCACATATTGTAGTCCATGGGAATGTGATTTAAAGTGGTGTCACAATTTAATAAGGTTTTACCCTTTTATTTTAATTAATTAAAGTGGCTAGAAATGCCTATGAGGCATTCTTTTATTTACTTGAACATTATTTCTGTAAGTAAACCTATATATTTTTATATATTCTGAAAGGTATGGTTAAATGTGATTTTTGAGAGTTGGAATCAACTCAAAAGCTATTATGGTTTAAATTTGAAAAATGTTTGAATGCAGAAAAGCTTCTAGCTTGTTTTTACCATGGGTGATCTATAGATCCAAATGACTTGAATCCAACGGGCTTGGATTCAGCATTCCTAGACCTTTCTAAAAAAATTGGTTTCATTCAATTTGGTGCACTGAATCGATCTGGGTTGATTTTTGAAACTGGGTATAGAAGTGTGTTTGAAATAAAATGGAAAAGGTTTAATTCAAATAACTGGGCTGCGCGGGAAACGATACTGGACCGGCCTGCTAAGCGCAGCGCTTCCGCGGGCTGTTTAAGTGGTTGTCCCCACGTCGAGACGAGTGCGGCGATGCGGAAATGTGGTGCGTTCGATCTGGTTCTAATCCAATGGCTGAGAGTCATCGTCGACGTTGGGCAACGCCGGCGAGACAGAAACCTAGCGCGGCAGGTGAGGGTCGTTGGGGGCTCACCGGGGCTCAGGCGAGGGTCGGCGAGGCGGGCGAACGACGAAGTCGACGATGACGAACTCAGGGGTGGTCACGGAAGCTCCTGGGGTGGACGAAATCGACGGCGCCCTTCTTCTCTAGAGGCGGCAGACTCCGGTGAAATTCCGACGATGCGCTGCTCGCCTTGCTCCGGGACTGCGGGGGGTGATTCTGGGTGAGAGAGGAGTGGAATGGTGTGAAGAATTCGAGCGGGGGAGGCCTCTATTTATAGTCGCGATGGTGAGACCGAACGGCATGGGCAGGCGATGGTGGCGACATGGCTACGGGCGGCTAGAGGCATAGCCGGTGGTGGCGATCGCTTGGTTGTCTCCAGGCGATGCTCTACGGCTTTAATGCACGCGTAGGGGCGGTGCGGTTTGGTCTGGAATACGCGACACTCTGCGCGGCAGAGGCGGCGTCTTCAACGGCGAGCGGTGGCTGTGCGGCATGGGCGGTGAATGGGGATGTCTGGTGGTCTCCTGGGTCGGTGGCGATCATGTATGCACGCGGCGAGGGCGGCGCGCGGTCTGTGGACGTCGGTCGAGTGTGGTGCTCTGGCGCACGCTCGGCATGGTTGCTGGCAAGCTGGGCACGGTCCGTGCTTGTGGTCCAGTGGCTGGCAACGTTCGAGCGTTGGACAAGGAGTGGCGGTGGACGGTGGGCTGCCTCCTATACATGCTGGCTAGGCTTGTTTCTCCTCCTAGCTTGCTGTCTCCACTGGGTGGCAAGGGTGCACTCGGCTGTTCACCATTGATGATATTGGCAAGCTCACTGTGGTGCTAGTGCTTAGTTTAACTTGCTAGATGATCTACTGAGATGGTTGTGAGCTAGAGAGGGAACAAGTTAGGCTTCAATCACTGCTCACAATAGTGTTTAAGATTTTGATGATTTGTGTCTACAATGTGTTTGATGAAATGGCCGTAAGAATTTAAGTTTTGAATTTTGAAAATATTTTTGGTGGGTGTGCTAGGTTGGTGCTGGTGAGTCTGCAGATGCTTGGGTTTTGAAAGTTGAGCTTGTTTGAGTGGTTTTTGAAAAAGTGGGATCTTCTCATATGATAAAGATTCAATTTTGAATTGTCATTTAAACCATGCATTTGAAAGTTTCTGGATGATCACAAAGTGGGCCTTGATACTTTGTTATGAGTATAATCAAGGGGTGCAAAGATCCAGAAAAGTTTCTCTTAGGTTCTGAAAGTTTGAGACAGCCAAAGTAGGCATGGGAGTTAAATTGGTCAAAGTGACCATTCACTCATTTAACTTTGTTTTGATTTATTTGTCTTTGGGAAAAGTGTGGGGATTGTGATGATGTTTATTTCACCTAAGAAAAATTTTACAAGCAAAGAAACACACAAACAAGGTGGTTCAAAAGAATTCAAAATGAAATGCATACTCACATGCATGCTTCCATAATTTTATTTAGAAAAGTTTTTGTTAACCCTAATTTTGATGATTAGAGTTTGATGATCCAAGTTTAGTATTTTTGGGATGTTACATATAGCAAACGAACTATTGAAATGACTTGATCTTTAGGCTACGCTTATCTATAGGAGTATGTCTATCATACCATTCTCCTAATGATATGATCTTGTTGTTAATAACATCTCAATGTTCATGATCGGGAAACCACGATCATCCTATTAACCAACAAGCTAGTATTACAAACAGGCTTTACCAGGGACTCTAATTTAGTTTACAAATCACACAAGTATTAATGTTTCCGGTTAATACTATTATAGCATGAATGTAAACATTTATCATAAACACAAAGATATAATAATAACCAATTTTATTATTGCCTCTAGGGCATATCTCCAATAGTCTCCCACTGGCACTAGAGTCAACTAATATAGATTACATGGTAATATGCCGAACACCCATGGCAGTTCGGTGCTGGTAATGATTTGCCCTCGGGAGAGGTTTAGTCAATGGATCCGCCACATTCGAATCTATGTTTACTTTTCAAATCTTTATGTCACCATCTTGGACATGCTCTTGAATAGCGTGAAAATGCAGCTTGATATGCTTGAGCTTCTTGTGTGACCTTGGTTCTTGCGCATTGGCTATGGCGCCCATGTTATCACAATAGATAGACATTGGGTCCATCGCACTTGGAACCATATCGAGCTCTATAATGAACTCCTTCATCCATATCGCCTCTTGTGAAGCCTCTGAAGCAGCTATGTATTCCGATTCAGTTGAAGATCTCGCCAGAACGCTTTGATTTGCACTCCTCCAGCTAACTGCTGCACCATTCAAAGTAAATATGTATCCAGGTTGAGATTTAGAATCATCCGGATCGGTGTTCGAACTAGCATCGGTGTAACCATTAACAATGAGCTGTTCATCACCTCCATAAGAAAGAACCATATCCTTAGTTCTCAAGTACTTAAGGATGTTTCTGACTGCTGTCCAATGATCCACTCCTGGATCACTTTGATATCTGCTAGTCAAACTAACAGCATATGCAATGTCGGATCTAGTACATAGCATGGCATACATGAGAGATCCTATGGCTGAGGCATAGGGAGTCTTACTCATCCTTTCTCTATCTTTTGCTGTTGCAGGACTTTGAGTTTTACTCAAGGTCGTATTGGGCAACATGGGCAAGAACCCTTTCTTGCTATCTTCCATTCCAAACCTCTTTAGAACTGTGTCTACATCATTCCCAATCAACAATATGTCATCTACATATAGTATTAGGAATTCTATAGAGATCCCACTCACTTTCTTGTAAATACAAGCTTCTCCATAAGTTTGTATAAAACCAAAGCTTTTGATTACCTTATCAAAAATTTGATTCCAACTTCGGGATGCTTGCTTCAATCCATAAATGGACCGTTGAAGTTTGCATACCATGTTAGCATCTTTTGGATCGACAAAACCTTTAGGTTGTACCATATACAACTCTTCATCAATGTAAGGTTCCCAACCTTTAATAAGGTAGAGATCCCTGTGTTTGCAATGCTAGTCCCTGGATCAATAGTTAGCATACACAGTTAGGATGTAATATCAAGAAAAAAAGGTCATAATACAACTTTATAACCAGGAATAAAATAATTTATTACATCATACATAGCTCATTTGGATGTCTCATTACAATGTAGCAAAATATAACAATAGCATGGGGTCCTTCATCTTCAAAGTGCCACAGGTAGACATGTTGGTTGTAGACTTGTAATCCTAATCATTAAACTTCACCAATATCAAACAAACCTGCAACATAACAAGTTACAGCCACAAGGGTCAATACATTTGAATTGTATTGGCAAGTGATACTATGGTAGTATAGTGGAGTCTATCATCTATATGCATTTGGCTAAGTGGAGCTTAGGCTTGCTTTGCTCAAATAGATTTTCCTTATCATTTGAAAACACTAAGTTTTTGCTTTGAAAAAATCACCCAAGGAACCACCAATATAAATTGGTGAACCTTAAACCCTTGTTCAACCACAAGTTTTTAACTTAGAAATTTGGATGATGAGATTCTTGATAGCTTCCATGTCTTGATGCTCAAATTGTCCTTTGCCAGGGACATGGCTAAGTACTTAGATTTTACACTCTACAGAGGTGGTGCACTTTACCCACAAGACTTGGTTTCACCAATACAAGATCTTTCAGAAGCCTTCCCTTAGACCAGAATGGACGCGTTCCAACCTATCCTCCCCTACCACCAACTGTCCATTTGGCTAAGTTATTGCAACCTATATGATCCAGGCAGAGCCCATAATGCCAAGTGGCTGCACTTGAAGCTTCTCAACATTTGACATCTCAAATATCTTTGTTCCTGGGTGGCCATCCACAAGTGAGATACACAAGGTAAACCATATAAATGGGCCTTGTGAACCACTCAACACAAACCATTCCTTCCATTCCACCCAGGTGATTCATTCACTTAGTTGTTTTATTAACAAAACACAAGTCCTCAGACTTAGAAATTTTTCCATAGCATGAATATATATTCCACCCTTGTTTTCTACTAGATAAGCTAAGCATGATAATAGTAGGAATCTTAACTTAAGAAATTCTACTAAGGTTACATCTACTAGGTTTTCCCATGGCATAGTTTATACTTAGAAAAAATTCCATGCAAGTCTTACTTAGAAATATTACTAATGCATAGTGAAAATAATGGGATAAAAGTATGAAGCAACACTTGCCTTGTTGGTAGAGAGTATAAGTTCACTCCTTGTTCTTGCAATATTCACACTCTTCAATTCACAATAATTCAAGCAAACAAACAATATTTCAATCTACCATTCAAGCAATCATCACATAAAATGATAAAAACAAAGCAATGCATGCAAGCATGTCAAGGATTGTTTTATTTGAAAAAGTGGTTTCTAATGGTTCATAAACATTTGAAAACACCTAATGGTCATTTTATAGAGTGGCAAAATCATTTGTATAAGATTTTACTTCATAAACCATTTTTACATCAAGTCATTATTTTATGTGGTGTAGAAATGCTTTTAATAAGGGAAAATTCTATAGGTTTCTCAAAATATGTTTTCAAACCATATAATCTTGTGTTTAGGGTCAGAGAGTTTATTTCCAAAACATTTCTCTAAGGTTTTCTTCAAAAACCATTTTTAATAATTAAACCATATTTTTATTTGACTAGAAATGGTTTAAACCAAGAGTTTATTCTTTTGCTTCACCAAATACATTTTCGAAACTACAAAGTGATTACTATGGTCAGTAGGTTCAAAACAAACCATTTTCCAAAGATTTCATCCCCAAAATCATTTTAGAACAAATTTTATATCCTAAACATGCATACACAAGTTTCTGCAAAAACAAACATTTTAACAGAAGCTTTTTACTAAACAAAGTGCATGGTTGGCTAGGGCTTGTTTTTCTGAATCCATTGATATAAAGTTTGCAGAATTTGGACGTGTAGATTAAAAGTTATAGATTTTACAAAATGGAACATCTAATAGAAAGTTTCTGGTTTTTAAAACAGACAGAGGCCACATGTCGTAATTTTATTCGTCTGTACCACTTCAGTTGGATCGCGCGATGGCAACAGTTGGATTTAAGTGGGATCTCAAGGCTCAGAAGCGAGCGTACCCTTTTAGTTAGTTTCTATCGCGAGCGTCGGATCCTAATCGAACGGTTCACATAAGCTAGTCACAGATGGGCGGCGCTGGCGGCGGCTGGTGGTGGCGGAGCGGTCAGACGGCGGCGGAGTCAATGCTACAGGAAGTGAGGGAGGAAGGGGATTAGCTCACCGAGTTCAGGAGATTACGGCGACGCTCAACGTGTTGATATCTCGTCGAGGGGCGCTCGGTGGTGACGACAATCGCTCGCCGGAGCTGCGCTGCGCCTCGGGTTCGTACGGTCATCGAAGGGGGCGAGTCTCTGGAACGCAAACGAGAAAAATAACGCATCAGGAAGGTGCGCGTGAGTTCAAGGATCGCGAGAATACTCACCAGTGAGCAAGGGGCGCACGGGTTGGGCGTCAGTAGCTCGCCAGAGAGGTAGCAGGCGGTGGTGCTTGCTCATTGATGATGTTGTCGATGATTCACAACACGCACGGATGAACGGTCGACACTGGGAGGTGCGCCAGGAGGTGGGGAGTATGTGAGCTTGGTCGAAGAGGCAAGGGGCGGTCTGGCTTCGCCGGAATTGTCTGGGGAAGGTCGTCGGGGCAGTGGCTTGCCGCAAGGAATTGGCGCAGCCTGGGGGCGCGCTAGGGTGAGGGTCTGAGGGGGAAACAGAGAGGAAACGCAGGCAAATAAGAGGGTGTGGTCAGGGGGAGGATTAACTGTGCCAGTAATGCGAATTAAGCCGAGCATTAATCGCCTGCAACGACCGGCGAGGTGAGGGGCGGGGTCTTCGCGCGGGTGAAGAAGATGACTGGGAAGGGTGGGGTCGTGTGGCAGCGAGAGAGAGAGTGTGGGGGTGGGGTCCACGTGTCGGCGACTGAGCGGGTTCTTTCTCTGGTGGAAAACAGTTCGTTCGGGTGAGAGGTAAAGTTGGGCTTGCTGGGCCTTGTTTGGCTCGCTGGCTAGGTCGAGTCTGTTTACATTTTTTTGTTCTGTTTGTTTTTCTTTTCTATTTCTTTAATTCTGTTTTGCTTTTGAATAAGTAATTTAAACACTCATTTAGATTCAAACCTTTGCCAAAATTTGTGTAGGTTCAAATACTGATTAATAAGACATTCTGATATCATTTTTAGAATAATTTATTTATTCTTTTTAAGGTATTTTAATTATTCAAAATAGGCTCTAGTTTTAAATCAAATAAGATTTAATAATATTATCAAACACCATTTAAATTCTTTAAACTTTCCAAAACCTTTTAGTAGGTTTTTATTTGTTTATTTGGGTTCAAATAATTCATCTTGAATTATTTGGAAAGTATTTAATATGATTTATTGATCATTTAAGATTGGGTATTTGTTTTAATTCAAATGGAATTAACTATAGTTTTAATTCCCTAAATTTTATTTGTAAGATTTCTTTAATCTTAATTAAGTGGAATTAAACAACTTTTATTTCACTTGGGTAAATTCCAAAATACTATTCTCTCATGAATTAAATGATCATTCTTATTAGAGATTTGTCTTTATTAATATAGGGATAGAATGGTTAATGCCATTTTATTTTATTTTGGAAATTCTTTTCATTTTATTTTTATTTGGATTTGGATTCTATTCATTCCATTTGATTAATGGATTAGGCCAAGATTTATTTGGTCTTTCAAATATTCTTTATTTTAATATTTCTTTCTTCCTCTGATAAAATTCATATATTTTTATTTAGAGATCCAAACTTGGTGATTCCAATTTATAAAACCTTGTTTAATATTTTTTTATCCTCTTCAATACCTTTAGGATTATTTGCTCACCATTTGGTATGGATTTGTAGATAGGTTCTTTATTAGCTTTGGAAACTTAATTTCCTTATCTTATTTAAATTTATAAGATTTTATTTGTGGTTCCAATTTAAGTGAAACCAATTTCTATGGTCTTATAATATTTCTATTGATCATTCTTGATCATTTGTAAATGTTTGTTGACAAGATTTTATGTGGATCAAATCCATAGGCTTGGAGATAACTTGGAAATGATTTTTATTCCATTAGGATTTTAGGGTTTGGTTTTATTTTCCAAGTGTTTAAATTTCCAGATGCATTTATGAGGAATGCATTTCTTTTGATTTGGATTTAGTTGGATTCAAACATTAACCAAAGTTTGTTCCAGATGGGACTTTAAGTTTCCATTTAGAAACAAAAGTTTCTTTTTACCCTGATTTTCAACAATAATTTATTTTATTTTATTTATTTTCACATTACAAGATTTGGAAAATCTTGGGATGTGACAATCAATGTCTCCAGTCAGGAACACCGTTTTGACATCCATCTGCCATATCTCATAATCATAATATGTAGCAATTGCTAATAAAATACTCATAGACTTTAGCTTCGCTACCCGTGAGAAAGTCTCATCTTAGTCAACTCCTTGAATTTGTCGAAACCCTTTTGCGACAAGTCGAGCTTTATAGAAAATAACATTACCATAACCATCTGTTTTATTCTTGAAATCCATTTGTTCTCGACATCCTTCCGGCCATCCGGTAAGTCCACCAAAGTCCATACTTGGTTTTCGTACATGGATCCAATCTCGGATTTCGTGGCTTCTTGCCATTTATTGGAATCTGGGCTCATCATTGCTTCCTCATATGTCGTAGGTCGTCGGTGTTGTCCACCAACATGACATTCATAATGGGATCATACCAATTAGGAGTGGTACGAGTCCTCGTTGACATCCGTAGTAACTTTAACCGAAGTTTCATGATCAACATCATTAGCTTCCTCTCTTATTGGTGTAGGCACCACCGGAACCACTTCCGGTGATGCGCTCCTCTCAAGTCCGAGAGAACGTTCGACAACCTCGTCGAGTTCTACTTTTCTTCCAGTCACTTCTTTTGATAGAAACTCCTTCTCTAGAAAGGATCCATTCTTGGCAACAAAGATTTTTCCCTCAGATCTATGATAGAAGGTATACCCAATAGTTTCCTTTGGGTATCCTATGAAGACGCATTTTTCCGCTTTGGGTTCAAGCTTGTCAGGCTGTAACTTCTTTACATAAGCTTCGCAACCCCAAACTTTAAGGAACGGCAATTTAGGTTTCTTCCCAAACCATAATTCATACGGTGTCGTTTCAACGGATTTAGATGGTGCCCTATTTAAAGTGAATGCGGCTGTTTCTAAT
Source organism: Avena longiglumis (assembly GCA_030063025.1). NCBI lineage: Eukaryota > Viridiplantae > Streptophyta > Magnoliopsida > Poales > Poaceae > Avena > Avena longiglumis. The sequence continues at coordinate 439,815,295 of CP125973.1, read as the reverse complement.
GCATAACCCCAAAATGATAGCGGTAGATTTGTAGGTGACATCATAGAACGAACCATATCTAAGAGAGTTCGATTACGACGTTTGGACACACCATTACGTTGTGGTGTTCCCGGCGGTGTCAATTGTGAAAGTATTCCGCATTTCTTCAAATTCTCGCCAAACTCGTAACTTAGATATTCACCTCCACGATCAGATCGTAGAAACTTAATCTTCTTGTTATGTTGATTCTCTACTTCACCCTGAAATTCCTTAAACTTCTCGAAAGTTTTGGACTTATGTTTCATGAAATAGATATACCCATATCTACTCAAGTCATCCGTGAATGTAAGAACATAATGATAACCACCGCGCGATGCTACACTCATTGGACCACAAACATCGGTATGTATGATTTCCGATAAGTCCGTAGCTCACTCCATCATACCAGAAAATGGAGTCTTAGTAATTTTACCCATCAGACATGCTTCGCATATTTCAAGCGATTCAAGAAGTCCATCGAAATGGAGTTTCTTCATACGCTTCACTCCAATGTGGCCAAGACGACAGTGCCACATATAGGTCTAGTTATCGCTCAATTTCAAACATTTAGCTTCAATGTTATTAATATGTGTATTACTACCATCGAGATTCAACAAGAATAGACCATCTATCAAAGGTGCATGTGCATAAAACATATTACTCATATAAATCGAACAACCATTATTCTCGGACTTAAACAAGTAACCGTCTCGCAATAAACATGAGCCGGATATAATGTTCATGCTCAATGCAGACACCAAATAACAATTATTTAAATATAAAACTAATCCTGATGGTAGATAAAGAGGTAGCATGCCGACCGTGATCACATCAACCTTTGATCGATTTCCAACGTGCATCGTCACCTCGTTCTTCGCTAGTTTCCGTCTATTCTGCAGCACCTGTTTCGTGTTACAACTATGAGCAACTGAACCAGTATCAAATACCCAGGCACTACTATGACTACTAGTGAGATACACATCAATAAGATGTATATTGGATATGAAGGGTTCGCAGCATAGAAAATAAAAAATTTCCTACGATGGGAACTAAGTACCAAGATCTATCTAATAGATACAAACAACGGACGGATGTATATAGGTAGAGAACATTCCCTTGAAGACCGACAAAGCTTAACGATTTGAACTCGTGGTTGATGTAGATGATCTCTTGCCGATCTCAAGATCGAGAGGAAGTCCTAGCGCCGCAAAGCAGCAGCGCATCCGTGCTCACACACACGTACAAGACACCGAGCAACCTCCGCCTCCTCGCTCCAGCGATGCAGTGGAAGCACATTCCTCGCTCCAGTGATGCAGCGGAAGCACAACCCTTTCTTGCCGAATAGCCACCGGGAACATGTATCTCGCTAGTCCGAGACCATGAGGGATAAATTCTAGAGGGAGAGAGATCCTTCACGAGGAGGTGTGAGTGAGAAGTGAGGAGAGGGGCTCCTTATATAGGGGAGGGGGCAGCCCAAGGGGGCATGGCCACCGAACATGGAGGGTTCCCCCACCTCTCCCTCGTTCATGTGGGTGGACACTCCACTCACAAAATGCCCCTTCAATTTTCTCCACTCAAAATCCAACTCAAATTTCCATTAAATTTCCACCAAATTTAATGCAAACTCTCATTAAATAAAACTCCTTTTATTTATTCAGAATTTTGTCAATTACTTTAATGACAAACATTCACATATAACCCCTTGCTAGTATTTCATTTCACATGCAAAAACACTTTCTGCAATTTCACCCGAAAACCTGTTTCGGTATCTAGTGAAATAAATTCCTGCGCTTGTTATTCTTTTCGGCATGAAACTTTTGCTCCAATTGGATGTCGGTGTCCCTTAAGTGTGTCACCCTACGGTTCGCGAATAATGCGGACATGATCGAGACCCTTCTCCGATCAATAATCAGAAGCGGGACCTGGAGATCCATACTGACTCCCACACATTCAACGATGACTTTCCTGTGATCGTTGGAACCTTTTATGCTAGTATCTTAATCCCTTTGTTTCATGATATATTACATGTCCGAGATTCGATCATCGGTATCTCCATACCTAGTTTGATCTCGTTACCGACATGCACTCTTTTCTCGTTCCCGTGATATAACATTCTAGTGATCAAATCACTTGCTTGCAAGCTAACCAATATGATATCACCGAGAGGGCCCAGAGTATATCTATCCGTCATTGGGATGAACAAATTCCACTCTTGATCCATGAGCCTCAACATAACACTTTAGTAGGTTTGAAGCCATCTTTATAATCACCCAGTTACGGTGTGACGTTTGATGTCATCAAGAAACTCTTCCGTGTTAGTGATTGACATGATGTCATGGTCTAAGGATTAGGATCACTTCGGAAGATGTTTATAACAATATAAAGTCAATGACTTTGATCATAATGCTATACTTCGGATGAATGTTCATCACATCATTACACTAATGTTGTGACCTCGTTATTAACAACATCCGATGTCCATGATCAGGAAACCTTTGATCATCTTGTTAATCAACGAGCTAGTTTATAAGAGAGGCATAACTAGGAACTTCCTTTTTGTTTATTAAACACACATGTATTAACGTTTCCGTATTAATACAATTATAGCATGCAAAATAAACATTTATCATAAATAAGGAATACGATAATAACCACTTTATTATTGCCTCTCATGCATATTCCCTTCAGGATATACCTTTATTCTTGATGTTGTCGTTCTTCAAATCTGCCAAGTACTTAGGGCAATTCCGCTTCCAGTGGCCTTATCCCTTGCAGTAAAAGCACTCAGTATTAGGCTTAGACCCAGCATTGGTCTTCTTCATCGGTGCGGTAACTTTCTTACCACCCTTCTTGAAGTTTCCCTTTTTCTTAGACTTGCCTTGCTTCTTGAATTTGGTGGTCTTATTGACCATCAACACTTGGTGCTCTTTCTTGATCTCCACTTCCGCAGAATTTAACATGGAGAAGAGTTCGGACAATGACTTGTCCATGTTTTGCATATTGTAGTTCATCACAAAGTTCTTGTAACTTGGTGGTAGTGATTGGAGGACACGGTGAATCCCCAAAGCGTTAGGAATCACTATACCCAAGCTTTGAAGCTTGCTTGCGTGCCCAGACATCTTAAGAACGTGCTCACTGACGGAGCTGCCCTCTTCCATCTTACAGTTAAAGAACTTTTCAGAAGCCTCATAACTCTCCACTACCCCATGAGCCTCAAATATCATTTTGACTTCACGGACAATATCATGTGGGTCATGGTTCTCAAACCTTTTCTGAAGCTTCGATTCCAAGATAGCACATTGAACTGTGGAGTACTGATTCTTATGAGTGAGGAAAACATTCTTCACCTCATCGGTAGCATCAGCTGCAGGTGGGTCACCCAGCGGTGCATCCAGCACATAGGTCAAATTACCAGCATTGAGGACAATCCTCAAGTTGTGGAGCCAATCCGCGAAGTTGCTTCCATTGTTTTTCAACTTTTCTTTCTCTAGGAACGCATTAAAATTAATGGTAGGGGTTGCCACTGATCTACAACATATTTGTAATAGTTTAGACTAAGTTTATGACAAATTGAGTTCTAATTAATAGTTAAATTAATTTAGGTGAACTCCCACTCAAAAAAATATCCTTCGCATTGTTTTAGTGATCACACGAACCAAATCCACCACATAAAAACCGATCATCACGAGAGATGATGTAGCTTCAATGGCGAACAATCAACATGTTCATCATATCTACTATATGACTCATGCTTTATCTTTCGGTGATCCGTGTTTCGAGTCCATGTCTGTACATGCTAGGCTCGTCAAGATCAAACCTTAGCTTCCGCATGAGCAAATCTGGCTTGCTCCTGTTGTATACACTCATAGAATCTAACACACCCGATCATCACGTGGTTCTTCGAAACAACGAGCTTTAGCAACAGTTCTTACTAAGGATGAACACTTTATAACTTGATGTTTTGTGAGAGGGATCATCTTATAATGCTACCGTCGCGAACTAAGCAATACAAGATGCATAAAAGGATTAACATCACATGCAATTCATAATATGTGATATGATATGGCCTTTCTTCTTGTGCTTTCGATCTCCATCTTCAAGCACGAACATGATCTCCATCATCACCGGCGTGGTGTCAAGGTCAATGGAACCGCTCCATGGTTGTCGTCCACCAGCATCAATTATTACAACTACTTTGAATAATAGACACGCAGGTCTTAACGGAATTAAAAAACAACCATATGGCTCCTGCCGGTTGCCGACTTACAATAAGGAAAATTGCATACATCATATATAATCACAATCATGGCCATATCACATCACAGCACACCCCTGCAAAACAAATTTAGACACCTCTAATTTTCTCTGCATATGTTACGTGGTTTGGGGCTTTCAATAAGTGTCGTTCTAACTTACGAACAAGAACCACACGTTGATGCTTGAACTATCAAGTGCCTGTTGTAAATTAAATCTATACTATGATGGGAGAGACAGACACCCGCAAAGTCACTTATGCAATACAAGTTGCATGTTAAGCGTGGAGCAAGTCTCATGAACGATGTCATGTAAGGTTAGCCCGGGCCGCTTCATCCCATCATACCGTAAGATGCAAAGTACACAAAAAGCAATTGATAATAAAAGAACCACCACCCATAATAACCATTGTGTTCTACTCGTGCATCAGATCTACATATAGACACAGCTCTGATACCACTGTAGGGGTTCGTAGCATGGAAAACAAATAATTTCTACCGCATGCACACAAACAAGCCAAGATCTATCTACTAGATTGTAGCAACGAGTTGATTAGAGTACTCACCCTCGAAGATTCCAAAGCGGTTAACGAGAGCATATCCTCGTGGGTGATGCAGTCGTACACTTGTCGATCTCAAGATCGCATAGACGATACTTCCAGCGCTGTGTTCCGACGGCTCTTTCGTAGTCGGTCACACGTTCGGTACTCGATGAAGACCTTCCTCTGCCTTGTTCCAGCAGGCAGCGGAGGTTGTAGTTCTCCCCTTGCGATTCTGACAGCACGACGGCGTGGTGTCGGAAGTAGAGGGAAGATCCCGCAGGGCTTTGCCTAAGCCGGTGCAGGTTATGGTGGATCTAGGGTTTCTAGAGATCAAGGTTTATAGGGCCGGAGAGGAGGAGGTGGATTAGGCGGCATCTAGGGCGACGGCGACGGACCGGCGGCAGCTGGCGGCGGCGCTAGGGTGGCGGCGCGGCTTGGAGGTGGGGAGGGCTGGTTGTGGTGCTTTGGGGCATCCCCTCCCCTCTATTTATGAGAGGGAGGGCAGCTTGGGAGAGGGGAATTTGAATCCTTCCCCAAACCCAAGTTGGAGAGAAGTAAGGACTCTTTCCTTCTTCTACTAGGAAACTATTGTTCCAGTTTGACTTTTCAAACCTGCCTTTTGACTTTCAGTTTAGAGCTTTATTTCTCTCTCGCAAATGCTCAACCAAGTGACCAAGGACATGATCCAATTATTCCACTTAACCATGACACATTCATGAACCATTCCCCTTCCGGTCCGGTGAACCTTCTAGACCCTTCTAGAACCTCTCCGATGAAAGCATCGAAATCATTCATGAACTACAAAATCGGACTTTCCTTATATGAATCTTATTCTCTGGACCATTCCGGATCTCCTCGTGATATCCTGGATCCCATCCAAGACTCCGAAAAACATTCGGTCTCCCTATTTACATTCCATATCTACTATGCAACATCGAATCCTTAAGTGTGTCTCCCTACGGTTCGTGATTATGCGGACATGACCGAGACACGTCTCCGATCAATAACCAATAGAGGAATCTGGAAATTCATATGGCTCCCACATATTTCTACGATTACTTTGCGATCGAATGAACCACTTACATATGATACCAATTTCCCTTTGTGTCACATCCCAAGATTTTCCAAATCTTGTAATGTGAAAATAAATTAATAAAATAAAAGTTTGTTTGATTTTCAGAGCCAGAAGAAACTTTTTGAATTCAATTTGATACTTCAAACCCATTTGAATTAAATAAAACCTAAAGGGATCTAAATCTAATAAAAAGAAAAATAAAAATATTTTGGAAATACTATTCTAGATCTTTTAAATAAAAGGATTTGGTTCTCAATTGAAATAAAAGTTTTATAGATAAAGATTATTTTATAGAGTTCAATTAAACCTTGGCCAAGCTTTGGGAATTAAAACATTTTATTTTAAATAAAATAGCAAAAGTTTGTTTAAAAATAATAAAGGATTGCTTAATAAAATAATAAGGAATTAATATCCAAATTTTATTCAAATAAAAGTTTTTACCATTTTAATTAAAACATCAAAACTTATTAAATTGTTTTAAATAGGTTTTTCAAGTATTTTATATTCTCTAATAAAACCTACTAAAGTGTTTTGGTTTTATTTTAGATTTCACAATAAATATCTCAATAAAACAAATCCTATTTGATTTAATAATGAAAAGTCTATTATATTTGATTAATAATGAACTCTAAAATAAAAGGTTGTTTGTTTTAAAAAAATCTCCAAGTATTCTTTATTTCCAAATAAACTACTGATTGGTTTTGAAAGTATTTGGTTTTTCAAATGAAGATTTTATTAAATAAACCAAACCCTATTTTATTAATAGACCATGGTCCATTTTATTTAAATATAAATGGAACCTTTAACAAAATTGTTATTTATTTTAAACAAGCTTTCTAAATATACCTTATTTCAAATACAACCCACTATTTTGGTTTTGGTAAATATATGGATTTAGATAGAGTTTGAAATAAATCAAATCCTAATTTGATTAATTAGCAATGGACAACTATTTAAATTAATAATGGACTTTATTATTTAAAAATTATGGATTTTAGATTTAGGTTCAGGCTACTGAACAGAACCAAGTCAAACTTACAAAATTTGGGTGTTATTTGAATTGATGTGAACATTGTATGTTTGTTTGAAAACCAAAACAGGAAAAATAGAAATAGAAAAGGAAAAAGAGTTCAGACAGAAAAAAATAGAACAGCCCACCAATCTGGCCCAACTAGCCCAACACAGCCCAATCCAGCCCAGCTTCCTTCCCCCCGAAGGAAAACGATTTGTACCCATATTCTGGCCCGCTAAGCAGCTGACAAGTGGACCCTTTCCCCTTCTTTCCTTTTTCGCTGACAGGTGTGCCCCAGTCCTCCTGTTCATCGTCCCAAACCGCTGCGACCGTTCCTCGCCGTTTACTGCCGAGTAAACTCCCTTGAATTCGCGTTGATGAATGGATTAAACCCGCCATTGACCATGCTATGTTAAACGCCATGCTTCACTCTTCCTTTCCCCCAAACCGGAACCACCTGGGAGCCACCAGACTGCACGAATCATCCCTAAACCGTCTCTGTCTCCGACGACGCTCCGGCGAGAATTCCGGCCGTGTCTTGCCACTCCTTGCCTCCCCAAGCACGCAGGCACATTCCCCACTTCCTGTAGCATCTCCCTGCACCTTCCATTCGACCACGGGCACCTCAGAACCTCGACTCCAACACACCACTGAACGCCACCGTCTACTGCTGTTCTCCGACGACGTCTCCCCGGTAAAACCTGACTCCCCTCTCATCCCCGTGGACACGATGATGATCTCCAAGCTCTTACGAACCTAACCGCACCTTCCGTTTGTCCTAGGGCGCCCTCTATCCTCACCTTCGACAACATCTGAACAAGACCGACGCCGCCCTGACTCCGGCGAGAGATTGCCGACCCATCTGTGCGCCCCCTTGCCAACCAGTACCACCTCGAGCATCCCCACACTTCGGAGAAACTGGTAAGTCACTTCCTTTCCTCCCTCGCTTCCTCTATCACCAGCCCCGCCGTAGCCAGAGCCAGCGCCAGCGCCGCCACCTGCCGCCGCTAGCACCGCCCACCTCTGGTCAATCGCACGGTAGCCGTGCGATCTGGATCCAACGGGTACGATAGTTCACTTAACGCCGAAGAGGTACGCTAACTACGCCACACGATCCAGCTTGATCCAATGCCTCTCGGTGCTTGATCCAACCGAAGCGGTATCAGCGAATAGGGATAGGACACGTGTCTGTTGATTTGTTTTAAAACTGAATTTGAAATCAGATTGATATGCAATTTTCAAACCTCTGTAACTTTTGATCCACACATCCAAAAATTACAAATTTTATATCAATGGATTCAGGAGAACAAGCCCTAGCCAACTGTGGAATTAGTTTAGCAAATAGTATCTGTTTGTTTGCTCATTTTTGCAGATTCATTTGTATGCTTGTTTAGAGTATAAAAATTGTTTAAAATTGAATTTAAGGATTAAACCTTTGCAAATTGGATTGTTGTGACCTTACTGACCCTAGGAACCAACCCTTGGGATTAAAAATGATTTTTGTAAGATTTAGGTTGGAATACTTGACTTAGTCATTTTCTAGCCAAATAAAAAGAATGGTTTTTGTTATAAAAATGTTTATGGAAAGAAAACTTTAAGTAAATAGTTTGGACCAAACCTACTGACCCAAAAACACCAAGCTTTGCAATAGCAACTCATTTGGTGAACAACTTAAGAGTTTTGACTTAATAAAAACATTTTTCACCACATGAAATGATGAATGGATTTAAAAATAGTTTTTAGACAAAACCCTCTTGCTAATGACTTTGCCACATTGGTAAATGACCAAATTGGATCTTACAAAGTTTATAAACCCCATAGATACCCCTTTGCAAAATAAAAACTATCTTGTGCATGCTCCCATGCATGACTTAGATTCCATTACTTTGTGTGTGTGAAGAATTGTTTGTTTGACTTTGGTTTGGAATGTGAATTGAATTTGTGTTTGGTTGATTGATTTGTAGTGAAGAGTGAGACTAGAAAGATCAAGGAGTGAACCACCATTCCCTACCAAAAAAAGGCAAGTGATGCTTCATACTTTTTGTCCCATTACTTTCCCTATGCATTAGAGATTTTGCTAAGTAAAACTTGCATAGATTTCTCTAAGTATAGACCTTGCTATAGGAAATCCTAGTAGATGTATCCTTGGTAAGATTTACCTAAGTTAAAAGATTCCTACTACTATCAAGCTTAGCCTAGCTAATAGAAAACATGGGTGGAAAATATATTCACACTATGGAAAAATATTCTAAGTCTGAGGACTTGTGATATTGTTTAATAAAACAACTAAGTTAATGAATCCCCTGGGTGGAATGGGCTTGCTTGGTGGAGATTGGTTGAGTGGTTCACAATGCCATGGACATGGATTGTGTATCTCACTTGTGGATGGCCACCCAGGAACAAAGAGATTTGAGATGTAAAATGTTGAGAAGCTTCAAGTGCAACCACTTGGCAATATGGGCTCTGCCATGATCATATAGGTTGCAAGAACTTAGCCAAATGGACAGTGGGTGGTAGTGTTTGATAGGTTGGAGCGCGTCCATTTTGGTCTAAGGGAAGGCTTCTGAAAGATTTTGTCTTGGGAAACCAAGTCTTGTGGGTAAAGTGCACCACCTCTGCAGAGAGTAAAATCTAAGTACTTAGCCATGTCCCTGGTAAAGGACAAATTGAGCATCAAGACATGGAAGCAATCAAGAATCTCATCATTCAAATTTCTAAAGTTAAAACTTGTGGATTGAACAAGGGTTGTTTGAATTCTTCAATCATTGATGGAGAGATGGCTTGGTACAAGGATCTTGAAATCTTTGATTGAGGGAAATAATTTTGTCAAGAAAAAACTTAGTATTTTCAAATGTTAAGGAAAAATCTATTTTGAGCAATGCAAGCCTCAGCTCCACTTAGCCAAATGCATATAGATGATAGACTCCACCATAATACCATAGTATCACTTGCCAATACAATTCAAATGTATTGACCCTTTGTGGATGTAACTTGTATGTTGCAGGTTTGATTGATTTTAGTGAAGATTGATTGATTAGGATTTACAAAGTCTACAACCAACATCTGCCTGTGGCACTTTGAAGATGAAGGACCCATAATTATAGTTATTCCGCTGCAATGTAATGTAATAGCCAAATGAGCTATGTATGATGTAATAAAATTATGTTATTCCTGGTTATAAAGTTATATTATGACCTTTGTTTCTTGATATTACATCTTAACTGTGGATGCTAGCTATTGATCCAGGGATTAGCATTGTAAAACACAGGAGGCTCTATCTTATCTAAGATTGGGACCTCTACACTTTGTCTCACGATAGTTTACTTTTCCGAGGTTTGATCGTCGGTATCTCTACATACCTAGTTCAACCTCGTTACCAATAAGTACTATTTTCTCGTTCCCGTGATATGTGATCCCTAGTGAGCCAGTCACACGCTTGCAAGCTAATTGGATGACATTCCACCGAGAGGGCCCAGAGTATATCTATCTGTCATATGGATGGACAAATCCCACTCTTGATCCATGTGCCTCAACATATACTTTCCGAACACTCAATGCCACCTTTATATCCACCCAGTTACGGTGTGCTGTTTGATGTCATCAAAGCATCCTTCCGATGATGGTGATTAGCATGATCTCATGGTCGAAGGAATTAGGTTACTATGTATCAGAAAGCTTATAGCAAACGAACTATTGAAATGACTTGATCGTTATGCTACGCTTATCTATAGGAGTATGTCCATCATACCATTCTCCTAATGATATGATCTTGTTTTTAATAATATCTCAATGTTCATGATCGGGAAACCACAATCATCTTATTAACCAACAAGCTAGTATTACAAAGAGGCTTTACCAGGGACTCTAATTTAGTTTACAAATCACACAAGTATTAATGTTTCTGGTTAATACTATTATAGCATGAATGTAAACATTTATCATAAACACAAAGATATAATAATAACCACTTTTATTATTGCCTCTAGGGCATATCTCCAACAAACACCACAACATAATGGTGTGTCCGAATGCTATAATCGAACTCTCTTAGATATGGTTCATTCTATGATGTCACTTACAGATTTACCGTTACCGTTTTGGGGTTATGCATTAGAAACAGTCGCATTCACTTGATACATCATAAGCATATCTATAATTTTGATGCTCCATGCTTATTTTGTACCAACTATCTTATGTTTTGTCTACACTTTTAGGAATTTTTAAACATATTCTGGAACTAACCTATTAACAAGATGCCACAGTGTCAGTTCCTGTTTTCGGCTGTTTTTGGATTCATAAAAGCTAGTAAAGAAATAATCTCGGAATTGACGAAATAAAAGCCAAACTTCCTATTTTTCAGAGGCGAAGATGGAGTCCAGAGGCCAGAGGGAGGCGCACCCTAGGGCGGCCACACCTAGCCCAGGCGCGGCCAGGGGGCGCTGCCCTATGGTATGGCCCCCTGGACCTCTACCGACCTTGCCCCTTCGCCTATATAACCCCCCTAAGGATAAAACCCTAAGTATCCGATTAGAATTCCACGAAAAAGTCCATAGCCACCGCCACCATCGTCCCTAGATCGGGAGGGATCTGAAGCTCTTCCCGGCACCCTGCCGGAGAGGGGAGATCATCCCGAAGGCCTTCTTCATCACCATGCAAGCCTCTAGAGTGATGCGTGAGTAGTTCATCCTTGGACTATGGGTCCATAGCAGTAACTAGATGGTTGTTTCTCCTCTTTGTGCTATCATGTTTAGATATTGTGAGCTGCCTATCATGATCAAGATCATCTATTTGTAATCTTACATGTTTTGTTTGTTGGGATCCGATGGATATTGAGTACTATGTCAATATTGATTATCGATTCTATCATGTCTATGTTATTTGTGATCTTGCATGCTCTCCGTTGCTAGTAGTTACTCTGGACAAGTATTTTCTTGTGACTCCAAGAGGGAGTATTTATGCTCGATAGTAGGTTCATGCCTCTAGTAATCTGGGGGAGTGACAGAAACCTCTAAGTTGTAGATGTGTTGTTGCTACTAGGGAGGAAACAACAATCCTTTATCCAAGGGCAATTGTATTGTGTACTTTACACACTTTGCTTAATGCAATTATCCGTTGCTTGCAACTTAATACCCGAGGGTTGTTCGGATGATATCCCGGAGGTGGATTATTAGTCATAGATGCAGTTGGATTACGGTCTATGTATTATGTTGTAATGCTCAAACGAATCTCATAGTGATCATCATTCCATGTACATGCATTGTTATGCATTCTCTATCTGTCAATTGCCCAAATGTAATTTGTCCACCCAACATGTTACTTATCTTATGGAGAAACACCTCTAGTGAACTGTGGACCTCGGTCCATTCCTTCCGATTGATATTCAATCTACTATCTACTATTTACTTTCTGCAACTACTACAAGCAATTACTATCTTCCACACTATACGTTTAATCCTTTGTTTTCAACAAAACCGGTGAGCTTGACAACCTCATTGTAAGTTGGGGCAAAGTATTTTGGTTGTGTTGTGTAGGTTCCACATTGCTAGCAACACCTTGGGAGCTATTTCCTTTCTCCTACTGGTTCGATAACCTTGGTTTCACAACTGAGGGAAAACTTGTTGTTGTGCTCATCATACCTTGATCTTGGGGTTTCCCAGCATGCTCTATAGTAACCGAGCCACATCAACATTTTCTGGCGCCGTCGCCGGGGAGATATAGGACATCTTCAATCTCTTCCTCCCCGTCAAAAAGCTTTTCTAGTAGAAAGAAGATTTCTGCAAGGGGAGTCTCTCACTACATATCTCTTTACTTTGTTTTTGTTTTGCTTTGTTTCTTTAGCTTTGTTTAGTTTGCTTCTTTTTATCAAAAACACACAAAAATTAGTTCCTACTTTAGTTGTTATTTCTGTTGGCTTGCTTTAGTCTTGCAAAAATGAATACTCCTGAAAACACTAAGTTGTGTGACTTCACTAGCACAAACAACAATGATTTCATTTGCACACCTATTGCTCCACCTGTTCCTAAAGCTATTTTCTATGAAATTAAACCGGCTTTGCTGAATCTTTTTATGAAAGAGCAATTCTCTGGTGCTAGTACTGACGATGCTGCTGCTCACCTTAATAATTCTGTTGAACTTTGTGAGATGCAAAAATATAAGGATGTATATGGAGATATTATTAAGCTTAAATAATTTCATTTCTCTTTAAGAGGAAGAGCTAAAGATTCGTTGCTATCTTTGCCTAAAAATAGTATTGATTCTTGGATTAAATGAAATGATGCTTTCATTGGAAAATATTATTCTCCTGCTAAGATTATATCCATGAGAAGTGGCATAATGAAATTTAAAAAAAATTATAATGAACATGTTGTTTAATCTTGGGAAAGAATGAAACCTTTAGTGAAGAATTGCCCCACTCATGGACTGACTACTTGGATGATTATCCAAACCTTTTATGCAGGACTAAATTTTTCTTCAAGAAATCTGTTGGATTTGACTGCTGGAGGTACCTTTATGACCATCACTTTGGGTGGTACAATAAATCTCCTTAATAATATGATGATAAATTATTCTGAAAGGCACACTGAGAGAGCTCCACAAGGTAAGAAGGTAAATTTTTTTGAAGAAACCTCCTACTTGAGTGATAAAATTGATACTATTATGTCTATCCTTGTTAGTGGAAAAGCTCATATTGATCCAAATAATGTTCCTTTAGCCTCTTTGGTTGCTCAAGAAGAGCAAGTTGATGTGAACTTCATTAAAAGTAATAATTTTAGCAACAATGCTTATAGGAATAATTTTGTTAATAACAATTATAGGCCATACCCTTCTAATAATGATAATTCTTATGGAAATCCCTACAACAACAATAGAAGTGCACCCTCTGAACTTGAAGTCATGCTTAAGGATTTTATTAGTAAACAAACTGCTTTCAATAAAACTATTGAGGAAAAGCTTGGAAAAATTGATGATCTTGCTTCTAAAGTTGATAGTCTTGCCCATGATGTTGAACTTCTTAAATTAAAGGTAATGCCTTATGATGTTAAAGAAAGCAAGACTTTGAATGCCATACAAGTTAGAATTGATGAAAATGTTAGGATGTTAGCTAAATTGCATGCTAGGTGGGAAAGAGAATATGAAATTGCTAGAAATAATAATATGACTAAGGTTTGTACCATTACCACCACTAGTGATGCTGAAGTTTCAAATGCTAGCAAACCTTCTACTATTTATGATAAAAGTTCTACTACCTTGAATGATAATTTTGATTTTGATCTTGATGGTTTTGATGGTTGCAATATTTTTGAAGTAATTATGTTCTTGCAAAAGCTTGCTAGAAGTCCCAATGCTAGTTCTATGAATATGGCTTTCACAAAACATATGACAAATGTTCTCATGAAAATTAAAGAAGAAATATTGAAACCTGAAGCTTTTTTTCCTAGGAAATTAGAAAATGGTTGGGATCCCATCATTAATATGAAAGTGAATGATTTTGATTTCAAAGCTTCATGTGATCTTTGTGCTAGTGTCTCTATTATGCCTAGAAAAATTTATGATATGCTTGATTTACCACCATTGGAAGATTGTTATTTGGATGTCCATCTTGATGATAATGCTAAAAAGAAACCTATGGGGAGAGTTAATGATGTTATTATTATGGTTAACCATAGCTTTGTCCCTATTGATTTCTATGTTTTGGATGTTGAATGCAATGCTTCTAGTCATATTATTTTGGGAAGAACTTTTCTTAGAACTATTGGTGCCATTATTGATATGAAGGAAGGCACCATTAAATATCAAATTCCCACTCAAGAAAGGTATAGAACACTTCCCGGCCCCAGAAAAAGAGAGAAGCTATCTCTTGATTATCTTATTAGAACAAATATTGATGTTAATGCTTCTTCATTTGAAAATACTTGATTCTTGCTTTCTGTGCCTAGCTGAAAGGCGTTAAAGAAAAGCACTCTTGGGAGATAACCCAAATTTTTAGTTCAGTAAGTTTTTATTTTGTTGAGCCTTGAAAGTTATTGACTCTGTAATAACCTCTCCTTATCCTTTTTGTTTGATTTTTGTGCCAAGAATAGCCTCTAATGAGAGGGAAGTAAGATTTGGGGAAGTTGTTGTCCTGAAATAGATTTTTGTTCTTCATTCTAAAAAATCGTGAAACATCCCAGAACGTCGGGTTGAGCTGAAATATTTTGTATGCATGCCCCTGGTATTTACCCTACTTTCGTTAGTTTTGCACTTTTCGATTTGAGCAACAGAAGATTTTCCAAAAAATTGGTCTTTACCTGCTGGTCTGTTTTGACAGATTTCTGCCATTATTTGCATTTGCCCCTTAATCGGTTTCTTTTTTAGTTCTCTTTGATCACTTGAGATTTTAAAAGGAGTTGATACAGTATCCTATGTTTTAATGGATGATTTAATTGAGTTGAAACTGAACCCAAAGGCTTATTATCTTGAATACACTTACATTGATAATGAAGATTGTGTGAAGTTTTGTATGAAGGAAGTTTTCAAGTGTATGGAAAGAATGATGTGATGAGATGAAGAATGGACAAAATCTCAAGCTTGGGGATGCCACACGTGTCACCCCAAGAAATATTCAAGAGGTACAAGCATCAAAGCTTGGGGATGCCCAAGGTATCCCCTTCTTCATCAATAAAAATCTCAGGTCTCCTTTCAAGACACTTTATTTTAATTGCCTTATGCACTGTGTGTTGTTCTTGGAGCGTCTTTGTTTTTGTTTTCAGTTTTATTTTTCTGTGTTTGCTGCAATAAATTGGTTGTACCCCAACACACCTATTTTGGGGAAGTCACACCTAGTTCTTCATTGTCTATAACACTTTAGTTTTCACTCTTATTGTTCTATGAGTGTTCTCTTTAGCTAGCACTGCGTTTAGCTTTAGTTTTCTTATTCTTTTTTCTTAGAAATTTTTAGTTCTTATTTGTAGTTAGGTGAGACAATCTCTCTGATATTTATTTATTATTATTTTTGTGAGTTGTTTCAAATAAGTTGATTGGTGTTGGAAAAGAGTAGAATGTTTCGTGCTTATGTGGTACAAAAAGGACCTTGTTTTGACTATGACTTAGACTTTGTCATGCCATGTTAGATGTTGCTTTGACCATATGCTTAGTAATTATTGTTGTAGCATGACTTGTTTCAAATAATTGAGATTGCTTAATGTGCCATGAAAGAATCATGCGTTGTTTTAGCATACAAAAGCATAATATTGTGGTGTTCTCCTTTGATGCTTTATTTGGGTTGATTTGGCACATGCTTACACCATGTTATGACTATGAACCAGTCACATTATCCTCTATGATCATTTAGTTTTTGACTTATGATATCACTTTATGCTTTTATTAATAATGTTTTGTCGCTCTACATGATTATGGCCATTATTGCTCTCTTAGTTGGTCGCACCCAGTCTTTTGCTAGCCTCCACATGTACTGAGTATGAGCTCTACTCGTGCATCCAACTCCCAAGGAACCAAGTTATTCCAAAGAGTCCACTATAAATTCCTATGCATGGTGTGTACACCATTCCAAGTATATTCATGTGTTTATTTATCTTCCAAATTAAATTTTTGTTATGTGAAAATTAGTGATTAAAGCTCTCACAAACTTGAAGGCACATTTTATTTCTTGCAATTATACCATTGTGACTATTTTATGATGCTTATATGCTTACAAATTATAAGTTGGGAATTAGCAGAACCATGCTGTCATGGGGAATGCTTTCAACATTGAACTTATTCTATTTAGTTGATATCATGTTCTTTTGTTTATGGATCCCGGTGGTGTGAAATAAAATGGGATCTTGTAAGCTCATGAAGTTTTTATATGTGTTAGAGAAACGCCTGGGCGGCTAGCCTAAGCCATGCCTAATCATGGTGGAAACTTACAACGAAACATAGTGGCATTCTATGAAGCATCCTCAATAAAAAAACTATGCAAATAGCAAATAAAAAGATTGCTGAGATGCTCACTATCTATTGCCTTGTCATTTTGATATGGGATAGCTCCTGTGTCATGGGGAAAGGGGTACCCCATTGGCGGTTCTCTATGATACACATATACTTACTATGACAAGAACTTGCTTGTGACCAAAGTTGAGTAGCATGAGGTTCGGTACTCGTACACGAGGGGCATGAGATTTTCAACTTGTGATTTGTCAAGCATATACTCATATTTGCACTCACTTTAACCTTAACCACTTCAAGATGCTTATGATAGGGTAAATGAGAGCTCAAAGCTAAGTACCATAATTTTTGGAAGCTTTATAAAACCATTAAATCTCTACTTCCCTCTGTGAAGGTCCTTTCTTTTTTACTTTTATGTTGAGTCTCAATATTCTACCTTTATGCACCAATTAAGAGAGCATAGTTGTCATTCTTAGTTCAATGTGCATTGTCCCAAAACTTGTTGATTGATTCATAATTATGGTATTGCTTGTTCTTAAATTATTTGTATCTAGTAACCCTTATGAACTTTAAAGGTGTCCTATGCATTTATGTTTTGCTATTCCATGAAGGACAAGCTGAATACCACTCTTCCTATGTTTTCTATATGTGAAACAAACAAACGTCTTTCAAAGCATTATTCATGATCTTTTGTTTGTGTTTCCTTTCATGTTGCAACATAGTTGATATGTCTTATTGTTAGAAATATATCTTTCATGCTTATGTTAGAGTACTTTGATCCCAGCTATCAATGCTTTACAATACCTTGATCAAGATTGTGATGGTGCATGTCACCTCAAAAATTAGTCTTTTTATCACTTACCTACTCGAGGATGAGCAGGAATTAAGCTTGGGGATGCTTGATACGTCGTAAACGTATCTATAATTTTTGATGCTCCATGCTTGTTTTGTACCAACTATCTTATGTTTTGTCTACATTTTGAGGTATTTTTATACATTTTATAGTACTAAACTATTAACAAGATGCCACAGTGCCAGTTCCTGTTTTCTGTTGTTTTTGGTTTTAGAAAAGCTAGTAAAGAAATATTCTCGGGATTGGATGAAACAAAAGCCGAACTTCTTATTTTTCATAGGCGAAGACGGAGTCCAGAGGCCAGAGGGAGGCGCACCCTAGGGCGGACACACATGGCCCAGGCGTGGCCAGGGGGCGTCGCCCTATGGTGTGGCCCCCCTGGACCTCTACCAACCTTGCCCCTTCGCCTATATAAATCCCCCGAGGAGAAAACCCTAAGTACCCGGTCAGAATTCCACGAAAAAGTCCATAGCCGCCACCACCATCATCCCTAGATCGGGAGGGATCTGAAGCTCTTCCCGGCACCCTGCCGGAGAGGGGAGATCATCCCGAAGGCCTTCTTCATCACCATGCAAGCCTCTAGAGTGATGCGTGAGTAGTTCATCCTTGGACTATGGGTCCATAGCAGTAGCTAGATGGTTGTTTCTCCTCTTTGTGCTATCATGTTTAGATCTTGTGAGCTGCCTATCATGATCAAGATCATCTATTTGTAATCTTACATGTTGTATTTGTTAGGATCCGATGGATATTCAGTACTATGTCAAGATTTTTTATTGATTCTATCATGTCTATGTTATTTGTGATCTTGCATGCTCTCCGTTGCTAGTAGTTACTCTGTCCAAGTATTTGCTTGTGACTCCAAGAGGAAATATTTATGCTCGATAGTAGGTTCATGCCTCTAGTAATCTGGGGGAGTGACAGAAACCTCTAAGGTTGTAGATATGCTGTTGCTACTAGGGAGAAAACAACAATCCTTTGTCCAAGGGCAATTGTATTGTTTACTTTACACACTTTGGTTAATGCAATTATCCGTTGCTTGGAACTTAATACCCGAGGGTTGTTCGGATGATATCCCGGAGGTGGATTATTAGTCATATATGCAGTTGGATTACGGTCTATGTATTATGTTGTAATGCTCAAACGAATCGCATATTGATCATCATGCCATGTACATGCATTGTTATGCATTCTCTATCTGTCAATTGCCCAACTGTAATTTGTCCACCCAACATGTTATTTATCTTATGGAGAAACACCTCTAGTGAACTGTGGATCCCGGTCCATTCCTTCCCACTGATATTCAATCTACTATTTACTTTCTGCAACTAGTACAAGCAATTAATATCTTCCACACTATATGTTTAATCCTTTTTTTTCAGAAAAACTGGTGAGCTTGACAACCTCACTGTAAGTTG
Organism: Avena longiglumis; assembly: GCA_030063025.1. Lineage (NCBI taxonomy): Eukaryota > Viridiplantae > Streptophyta > Magnoliopsida > Poales > Poaceae > Avena > Avena longiglumis. Next base: position 439,796,203 of record CP125973.1, on the reverse strand, counting down.
GGGCAAAGTATTTTGGTTGTGTTGTGTAGGTTCCACATTGCTAGCAACACCTTGGGAGTTGTTTCCTTTCTCCTACTGGTTCGATAACCTTGGTTTCACAACTGAGGGAAAACTTGTTGTTGTTCTACCTTGCTCTTGGGGTTTCCCAGCAGGCTCTACAGTAACTGAGCCACATCATCACTTTAAATAGGGCACCATCTAGATCCGTTGAAACGACACCATATGAATTATGGTTTGGGAAGAAACCTAAATTGTCGTTCCTTAAAGTTTGGGGTTGCGAAGCTTATGTAAAGAAGTTACAGCCCGACAAGATTGAACCCAAAGCAGAAAAATGTGTCTTCATAGGATACCCGAAGGAAACAATTGGTTATACCTTCTATCATAGATCCGAGGGAAAAATCTCCGTTGCCAAGAATGGATCCTTTCTAGAGAAGGAGTTTCTCTCGAAAGAAGTGACTGGAAGGAAAGTAGAACTCAACGAGGTTTTCGAACCTTCTCTCGGATTTGAGAGTAGCGCAGCACCGGAAGAAGTTCCTATGGCGCTTACACCAATAGGAGAGGAAGATAATGATGGAGATCATGAAACTTCGGTCGAAGTTACTACAGAACCTCGGAAGTCAACAAGGACTCGTACCACTCCCGATTGGTATGATCCCGTTATGAGTGTCATGTTGATGGACAACACCGACGACCCTGCGACATATGAGGAAGCGATGATGAGCCTAGATTCCAATAAATGACAAGAAGCCATGAAATCCAAGGTTGGGTCCATGTACGAAAACCAAGTGTGGACTTTGGTGGACTTACCAGATGGCCAGAAGGCTGTCAAGAACAAATGGATTTTTAAGAAGAAAACAGATGCTGATGGTAATGTAGCCGTCTATAAAGCTCGACTTGTCGCAAAAGGGTTTCGATAAATTCAAGGAGTTGACTACGATGAGGCTTTCTCACCGGTAGTGAAGCTAAAGTCTGTGAGGATTTTGTTAGCAATCGCTGCATATTATGGCAGATGGATGTCAAAACGGCGTTCCTCAATGGATACATTGATGAAGAGTTGTATATGGTACAACCCAAAGGTTTTGTCAATCCTAAAGATGCCAACAAGGTATGCAAACTTCAACGATCCATTTATGGATTGAATCAAGCATCCCGAATATGGAATCAACATTTTGATAAGGTGATCAAAAGTTTTGGTTTTATACAAACTTATGGAGAAGCTTGTATTTACAAGAAAGTGAGTGGGAGCTCTATAGCATTCCTAGTACTATATGTGGATGACATATTGTTGATTGGGAATGATGTAGACCTTCTTATAAGTGTCCAATATTATTTGAATAATTTTTCAATGAAGGATCTTGGCGAAGCTGCTTACATATTAGGCATAAAGATTTATAGAGATAGATCGAGACGCCTAATAGCACTTTCACATAGTACATATTTGGACAAAGTTCTAAAGAGGTTTGGAATGGAAGATAGCAAGAAAGGGTTCTTTCCCATGTTGCCCAATACGACCTTGAGTAAAACTCAAAGTCCTGCTACGGCAGAATATAGAAAGAGGATGAGTAAGACTCCCTATGCCTCAGACATAGGATGTATCATGTATGCCATGCTATGTACTAGACCGGACATTGCATATGATGTTAGTTTGACTAGCATATATCAAAGTGATTTAGGAGTGGATCATTGGATAGCGGTCAAAAACATCCTGAAGTACTTGAGAAGAACTAAGGATATGGTTCTTTCTTATGGAGGTGATGAACAGCTCGTTGTTAATGGAGTGGTATTTACATTGAATAGTGCAGCGGTGAGCTCGAAGAGTGCAAAGCAAAGCATTGTGGTGAGATCTTCAACTGAATCGTAATACATAGCTGCTTCGGAGGCTTCACAAGAGGTGATATGAATGAAGGAGTTCATTGCGGATCTTAGTGTGCTTCCCAGTGCGCTAGACCCAATGGCTATCTACTGTGATAACATGGGTGCCATAGCCAATGCGCAGGAACCAAGGTCACACAAGAAGCTGAAGCATATCAAGCTACGTTTTCACGCTATTCGAGAGCATGTCCAAGATGGTGAGATAAATATTTTCAAAATACACACAGATCTGAATGTGGCGGATCCGTTGACTAAACCTATCCCGAGGGCAAAACATGACCAGCACCAAACCGCCATGGGTGTTCGGTATATTACCATGTATTCTAGATTATTGACTCTAGTGCAAGTGGGAGACTATTGGAGATATGCCTAAGAGGCAATAATAAAAGTAGTTATTATTATATCTTCGTGTTTATGATAAATGTTTACATTCATGCTATAATTGTATTAACCGAAAACATTAATACTTGTGTGATTTGTAAACTTGCATGAGTCCCTAGTAAAGCCTCTTTGTAATACTAGCTTGTTGGTTAATAGATGATCATGGTTTCCTGATCATGAACATTGAGATGTTATTAACAACAAGATCATATCATTAGGAGAATGGTGTGATGGACATACTCCTATAGTTAAGCATAGAATAAAGATCAACTCATTTCAATAGTTTGTTTTCTATAAGCTTTCAGATACATAGTAACCTAAATCCTTCGACCATGAGATCATGTTAATCATCATCACCGGATGGATGCTTTGATGACATCAAACACCACTTTGTAACTAGGTGGTTATAAAGGTGGCATTGAGTATTCAGAAAGTATGAGTTGAGGCACATGGATCAAGAGTGGGATTTGTCCATCCATATGACGGATAGATATACTCTGGGCCCTCTCGGTGAAATGTCATCCAATTAGCTTGCAATCATGTGAGTGTCTCACAAGGGATCATATATCACAGGAACGAGTAAAGAGTACTTATCGGTAACAAGTTTGAACTAGGTATGCAGAGATACCGACGATCAAACCTCGGATAAGTAAAGTATCGCGAGACAAAGGGAAATTGGTATTGTATGTAAATGATTCATTCGATCACAAAGTAATTGTATAAATATGTGGAAGCCATATGAATTTCCAGATTCGTCTATTGGTTATTGATCGGAGAAGGGTGTCGATTATGTATGCATAATTCACGAACCGTAGGAAGACACACTTAAGGATTCGATATTGTTTAGTAGATATGTAATGTGACTAAGAAGACGGAATGTTGTTCGGAGTCTTAGATTGGATTTAGGACATCACGAGGAGATCCGGAATGGTCCGGAGAATAAGATTTATATAAGGAAAGTCCAATTCCGGAGTTTGGGAATGGTTTCGGTGTTTTCACCGGAATGTTGTAGAAGAGTCTAGAAGGTCCACCGATCCGGAGTGGGAAGGGTACATGGATGTGTCATGACAAAGTGGAATGGTTGCATCATGTACTAGGTCACTTGGCTGAGCAATGGGAAGAGAGAAATCAAACTCTAGTTTGAAAAGTCAAATCCCAACATTGGTTGGCTAGTGGAGGGAGGGAAGAAATCCTACCTAAGGGAGGAATCCTCCCTCTCCTTGTTGCCGTCCAAACAAGGGGAGTTAGGGGAGGACTCCCCTCCCCTTGCCGCCCCTCCCTCTCATAAATAGAGGGGAGGGGGCGTCCCCTTGCCCCCCCCCCCACACACACACACCTCAAACCCTAGATTGGTTGTAGCCTCTAAAGTTGCAATCGATTTAAAGCCTCTAAAAATAGCCACCACCTAGAACCTCTACTAGCCGTCGGACACCTCTAAACCTCGCCCCTCTAAACCCTAGATCGTCGAGTCCCTCTTCTATCCCACCATACCGGCTCCGGCTTAGGCGAAGCCCTGCGGGATTTACCCTCTACTTTTGACACCACATCGTCGTGCTGCCGGAATCGTGAGGAGAGATCTACAACCTCCGCTGCCTATTGGAACAAGGAAGAGGAAGGTCTTCATCGAGTACTGAACGTGTGAATGACTGCGGGAGCGCTGCCAGAACACAATACTAGAAGGATCGTCTACGCGATCTTGAGATCGACAAGTGAACGAATACATCACCCACGAGAATCCGATCTCGTTAACCTCTTTGGAATCTTCGAGGGTTAGTACTCTAACGACTCGTTGCTACAATCTAGTAGATAGATCTTGGCTTGTGTGTGTTCATGCAATAGATTTTTTTTGTTTTCCATGGTATGAACCCCTACAAAAAAGGCCGCCGATGCTGATGCCAATGCCCATGCCGGACGCTGCTTATACATGCCTAAGTTGTCGTAGAAGTAGGTGTAGTCGGGATCGGCCTTGCCGTCGTCGTCGCCGTCGTTGTTGCTCGGCGGGTGCGGTGGGCGGGAGCTGCCCTGGCCGTCGTCGCTGCACGTCTAGGGCTGGTAGGAGGAGCCGGCCTCTTCGTCGTCGTCAAAGATGACTAGCGGCGCGTTGGTAGGCGAGCATGCGGCCAAGCCAGGCCTGGTGTTCGGCCTGCTCCTATTGGCGCTAGAAACGGCACCGCTTCGTCTCCTCCCAGTCCGCCCTGGTCCAGGCGAGGATGTCTGGCCACAAAGGCTCCGGTGGGGGCACGGCTCGCGGAGGGATTGCTCCATCGCCATCTTCATGGCGAAGGCATCCTTCTCGACGGGTATCGCCCATTCCGTCAGCTCTAGAAGAGGAGCGGGAGGCCGAGGCTGCGGAGGAAGAGGAGCTGAGGCTGGCCATCCTCCTCGGCAGCCAGTTGGCCGAAGGATGGCGCCTCTCCCTTGTCGTCGGCGTTGGGTTGTAGGGGAAGCCGAGGCGAGGGTTGTTGCTGGCGTGGATGTGCTCTATCACGGCGGTGAGCGTTCTTCCGGGAGCACTCCACTATCGGTGTTGCGCGGCCGCGTTGTTGCGCTTTGGCGGCGAACCTGGCGGCCCCTCGTGGCGGGCGAGCTCCTGGATCCGCTGGTCGGTGAAGAATTTCTCACAGAAGAGTAGGTTGCCCGGATCCTTGGCGAGATCCGGGTCTTCCATGGCCGCGATGGCGGCCTGGATCTCCTCGACGATCTCCTCGTCGGTCGGCACCAGCGGAATTGGGATCCCGCTGGCGCTGAGTTTCCTACCGGGCGGGACCCAGGTGTCCGACGGCGCCATGTAGCCCGCGTCGTGGAGCATACGGGATTCCCACGGCTGCAGCGTGCGGCGGTCGAAACCGTTCGCCGCCACGGGGTCGCCGGGGAATATCTCGGCCATGGCGTTCACCAGAGTAGGGGAAGTGGGAGGCTGTGGGGGTTTGGAGTTCACCGGAGACGGGAGAGCTGCGAGAGAGTGTGAAGGGAGCTGGCGAGGGGGTATGGCTTTTATAGGCCGGGGCGGGCGGCGATGGCGGGAGGGGTGTAGCGGCGAGGCGGAAAAAGACGAACCGGCAGGAAGTTATTGCTCGCGGTCCGTTGCGGGAGCCGAGGCGGCGGTAGCGCGCCATTACGACGACGCGTGGCCGACGAGACGGTCGGTTAATGCCCGGCGATCCTTCGCGGGGTTCCGAAGCGGAAGGATGACGACGACTCGGTTTCTATCACTGACTAGGCGGGTCCACGCGCCGAATGTTTTGATTCCCGCCGAATTCGCTTCGTCCGGCGTTCCCAGAGCGTTTCTAGCAACCCGGAAACAGGATGGGAAGTCCGGACCAAAGTTGTTCCAAATCCGGATAAAACTAGATCCTGTAAACGCGGCTGGACCAATTTTCAGCGTCTAGACAAAAAACACCGTGAGAACGGCCTGCTGGAAAGCCAAGTAGAGATGCTCTTAGAGCTCGTTTGGCTCCTATCATTTGGGGCTAGAATCAAGGAATTCATTTGTGATTTCAGGAATCAACTTGTTTGGCTACCACAGAATTGGTTGCGAAATTCATTTTAAAATTGTATTGTTTCCATTTTATGGATAACCTTAATTCCTTTTGGTACCCTGTCATTTCTATGGAATTGCCAAATAAAATAATATCATCAATGTCATTTCATTTCATTTCTACCAAATAAAATGAAATAATGGGAGCCAAACTCGTAGCTCTTAGATTCATCTTAGGTTCAACTGCATACTTACAACACATCTACGACGACACCACCATGTACTCATGAAATAGATATGCAGTGTGCTCGCGTACATGTAAATTGGGTTTATGATTAGGCATGTGACATGGATAGAATAAATTGAATGATGGTTTGAGTTCAGATTGCTGCTCTGCTAAACTATTTTTTATGCCCCGGCCGTGCGTGCGTTCCAGGTAGAGTCTATCTGCACTACATCTATCTGAAGCTTTTCCTTTCTTTCCCACTACTCGTCTTTCTGCAGATTGCGTACGCTACTAATAGATCAGATTAGGAGGTGCGTTTTACATAGACGTCTGGTCGCTGTACATTGTTGTTCAGGCTGGCTGCTCGCTTTCTTTGCTTGCTTCTACGTCTGAAACTTTTCCCCTTATCATAGACCTGAAAGTCTGAAAGACTGAAACTCTCGTCCGACTGTGGAACTGTACCAGAGGAATTACTGCCGTAGTACCAATTTAGCATTCGGGAGCATCCTTCATTGGCATATTCAAGCATCGGTTTCAGTGTAATAAGCAGTTGTAAGCTGTAGAACGGTAGTACGTACTACTCTAGACCAGATCCAACGGAAGGCTCCCGCTGTACTGTACTGTTGGAACGAAAATTTCCTGCCACTTGCCAGAATTCATATGGTCTTCAAGAACACGACCAAAATGCGACGGGATTTTTTCTCCACTTGGGGGACTGATGTCCCATCCTTGTGAAATTTCTCCGGTCGACTAAATGCTTTCCTACCTTCTTTGCCATTGTGTGTATCCCGTTTAGAATTGTTGCCGGGTTTAGGCTTTGGTTGCATCTCTGCAAGTATGTAGTCTCGCTTTAGCAGCAGTTTGTCAGCCGGTCAGTCACATGAATGATGAGCTCTTGACTGATCTAGAAAACTATAATGTATGGTTAAATTAACTTCTTATTAGGGTGTGCTGGAACCTTCTTCAGTGAGGATCAAGGACCAATTGTAATACTTGTTGGTTTAGTGAGGGAGAGACTTACGTTATAATAGGAGTACCTTTTCCTTTACCTTAGTGATCTGGTAATGCACAAAATTTAATTGAAGTTCTAGACTTGTACATCCAGGCGAACACTAGTGTGTATTTTGGATTTGTTTTTTTTGTGCGTAATCGTAATATAGAAATTATCTTGTTGTGATCCTATGAATCAGTTCAATTAAAACCTTAGATTCAGACTAGAGCCACGATGATTGAGTCTCAAGCTAACCAAAAGGCAAGTGTTCTTCGAATAAGAACCACTTGATAATTATTTATAGAATCGGTGCAATGACTCGGCAAAATCAAGAGAAAAAAGTTGTCTTTTAGGCAAACAAAATTGGAAGGAAGAAAATTTCTTAGGATCAGACTTATACAAGTTAAATTATGAAAAAGCAGAAATAAGGTTCTGAAGTTTTATTTTAAAAAAATCATTCCTATCATAGTTTCTTTTTATTTTACTACAAACTGGGTAGTACTTAACATGGGGATAGATGTACTTTCAGTACGAGATTTGTACTCTTGTGTAGTATTACATATATTACTACCAATACTATGTAGTAATGTATACAAACTGTTTTGTAAGTGTGCACTGTTCTGGAACCGAAGTAACTGTGGAGTTATATTGTTTACATGTCTGTTATCCGCAGGAGTCCGCAAGACCCGTGGAGAGAGACGCAGCGGTCCGACGATGCACATGTTGAGCGGCAAATTACCAGCAAGACCCATATGGATTAGCTGGACAGTAGCAAGGTCCCTATCTCTGAAACCGTAGGTGGCAAAAGATCACTATCTCATGGTAGTGAAAGCTCAAGAGCAAGAAAGGCTGCAAAAATAATTAATGAAAAAGTAAGTTCACGGTCGGTTCTTGTTATATTATATTAGAGAGAGTGACTATGAGCTGATAATAACATAGTCAGCTTGTTCTAAATGCAGGTTAATATGACACAATTGAAGAACTCCAAAACTCCAAGAAAAAAATGTCTCCTATCGTGTCTAGGTCTCTTATAATGAATATGATTGTAAGAAAAAAAAGCACAGACACCTGCTGAAACTTCAAAGTCTCCTAAGTTGCATGCAAGGTCTTCTAATTCGCATCCAAGGTCTCCAAATCCAGCTGGAACTTCACGATCTCCTAATTTGCATGATCTCTCACCTACTCCTGCACATGGTACTCCAACTACTTCGGATGAGTTACCACCTACTGCTACTAATGGTAAGTTCTGACCTCTATCACATGCTCTCAAATAGGACCATTAATACTACTATGTAGATGCCAATATTTGAAAACTTTCATACTTGTAGGCTCCAAACGCAAACCACAGAAGTTAACCTCCATCGTTTGGAACGATGCTGAGCCGATATACATTGATGGACTTCTAACGCAAGGCCGATGCAAGTACTGCAACATTGTGTTTCCAGCCTCTATGGTATCTGGTAGCAGTCAACTTGCTAGACACTTGAAGGTATGTGAGGTCAAATGTGCAATCGATGGGGTGGTTCAGCAAATTAGAACCTCTGATGAAATAGACCCTGGCTGGAAATTTGACAAACAGGTAGCAAGGATTGAACTTGTTAAGTTAATTGTCTTGCATGGGCTGCCATTTTCATTTGTTGAGTATGCTAGTTTTAGGAAATTTTGTGCATTATTGAATCCTTGGTTCAAGTCAGTCAATAGAGTTACTGTCCAAAATGATTGCATGGATGTTTACTCTTCATATAGAAGTAACTATCAAAGTTTCTTCATGAATTGCAACCATAGAGTATCCATAACCGGCGATATGTCGACGTCTAACCGGAAGCTTGATTATCTATGCATTACATGTCATTGGATTGATAGTAATTGGAAAATTGTGCATAGAATCATAAGGTTTTGCATAGTTGAAACACCCCATGATTCTTGGAACATTTTTGATATGGTACTAAAGACCCTTGGTGATTGGAACATTGAGAATAGAATATTTAGCTTCACAATAGATAATGCTGAAGTGAACACCAAAATGATTAGTCATCTTAAAAAAATCTTGTCGATCGAGGCCTTATCCATCATGAAGGGAAACTTCTACACAACAGGTGTGCATGTCATGTGCTAAACCTGATAGTGCAAGATGAATTGAAAGTGAAAGAGATGAAGTCTGTTGTGGACAATACTAAAGAGAGCGTAAAATACATTAGGAGTTCCCAGGACAGAAAAGAACAATTTGCCAAGATGGTTACACGGGCTAGAATAACATGCAAACACCAACCTACACCCGACGTGTCTTCAAGGTAGAACTCGACATTCCTTATGCTTGAGTCTATGTTGCCATTTATAAAAGTATTCGAAACCTTACAACAATAAGAACCAAATTATGCATTTTGTCCTTCAGCCGAGGAGTGGAAAATGGTTGAAGACATTTGTCAGCTTCTTAAGGTATTCTGCCAGGCCACCAATGTCATTTCAGGCTCAAACTACCCCACATCAAATTGATATTTCTTCAAAAATTGGGGCGTCAAAATTATCCTAGATAAACAAGCAAAGAGCAACAATCCTGTAATCAGAATCATGGTGAAAGAAATGAAGAATAAATTTCACAAGTACTTTATGGAGTCATACTTGACAAACTGCATACCGGTGATACTCGATCCAAGATTTAAGATGGAATATGTGGATTTTCGATTGAAGACATATTTTGGAGTTGATGCACCTAAGCATATAAAAGAATTTAGGACAGCTATGGATGCCCTATTTACAGAATATGTTGCTGAATTAGGAGATGTTTTTGATTTCTCATCACAAGAAAGGAATGAAGAGGGAGTTGTTTTGCCGGATAGTGTGCTTTCAGATTGGGCTGAACATGTCAAGCTTAAGAAATCTAGAATTCGCAATGAGCTACAACGGTATCTAGAGGAGGACTTCCATCCTCTTACCACAGATTCCGACATCCTAAAGTGGTGAGATGTCAACTCTACAAGGTACCCAATGCTTGGCAGAATTGCACGTGATGTGCTAGCTTTTCCAGCTTCATCGGTTGCCTCCAAATCTGCATTTAGCATATGTGGGAGAGTTATTACTGATCACAGAAGTATTCTAGCACCTGAAACGGTCAAATCATTGATGTGCTTTGGAGATTGGATTAGGCCTAGCGGTAAGCATCTATTTCAGCTTATAGTTGTTGCATTAATATGTACCATTTGGCATATATTAACTTGTAGTTGTTGCAGGTTCTTCCGAAGCAAGCACATTGCAGGGGGTTCCATAATTTAGAAGATTGGATTTTGCCACACTATCTTCAGGTACTATTCTATTAGCTATTATCTCAAGTACATGGAGTTGCAACACTAATACAGTCTACTAGACTAGTAATTCAACAATGTAGTATAAATATTTGTATCTCAAAGATGTTTGCATCTATGGTTTTTTGTGTTCATCCTCTGGTTACCAGCAGCATGATTAATACTTGTTTCTTGGATGCAGCTCAAATGTTCTTTTTATAAATGTTGTCATATTATCTCGGAATTTGTCATATCCAGGATATGTATCCCTGTTGGGTTTCTTGTGGAGGAAGTAGACATTCTCACCAAATGTCTGATATGAACCAACTGACAAAGCCTCACTACCACCATTTTCCTCTTACTGCTGCTCCTTACCCTTGTACATTCAGTAGTTTATATGCTCATTGTTTATCTAGTAGTTTAATCTGTTACTTGTTAGTAGCAGATTTTAGAAGATGTTGTCCTAAAAGCTGATGTCTTTACCTTTGCATCTAAATAATATGGCTAATATGTAATAGCTGAGCTATGTGTTGTTCATAGCCTCACATGTTTAAACCATGAACATTTTATGTGCAGCTATTAACTACTGCAAGCCCACAAGTGCAGCCTCTTAATCTTGGAGATTCAAAAAATAGCCAAGCTAGTATTTTTTGATGCATGGATCACCTTTGAGCATAACTTTTCAGTAGCCTCACTAAAGCAAGCAGCCAAGCAATTATAGTACTTCATAAGGAGGAAAAATAGCATGTAGTTATCCAAATATTACATGTTGTAATTTATTCATGTGTTCTTAAATTTGCACTAATAGATATTTTCATGTGTTTTCATGACTTTGAGAAACAAGAAACTTGCTACCATATTGTAATTTATTCGTGTAACTAATTTGTATAATCAGAAATTTGTTACTATGTTGTAATATTCATGTAACTAGGTTGGACCGATGGACGTTAGGCGTTTGGCCTTGCTTTGCCTAATGGAATGCTGGTAGTTGGTGTTAGTCTCTGGTTTTGACTGATGTAAGAATGAGCTGGTGGGTTTCATCGGGTAGTTGGACACCCACCAAACATGGGAGTACTATATGGCTAATAAACCACGTCATGTTTAACCTATATGGGCAGAGGTGGGTACTAGGTGGACTGCGGCTAACGTGGCCACCTATAGCCCGAGACTCGGTGGCTGTGGTGATTAAGGTATGACGGCTAGGGTTTTCATCGGGCTGGCTTCCTTTTATACCCTCCCGTAAAAAACGGACGGACCAGATTCCCCTAGATCACCCCCATCTGATGGCCAGTGGCGACAATCGCTGTGAGGATCCCATGGGGGCATGGTTTACATTTTTAGATATGTGTTTGTGGTGCACTGCAAAAAAAATTGTGAGCAAAATAGCAGTTTATATAGACTAGACAACGCATATGAAAATTGCATATTTAAAAATCAACTTTGCTTCGCCGTTGGGGAGTTCAGAAACCTGCAAGATCTGATGAGGCCATTGCCGCATTAGCTCTTAACTACCATCGTGCTGTGAAAAGGCTCCGGTCCTTCGCCGTCAGGGATGGGAGAAGCCGAGGTTAGGGTATGTTAAGCTAAACATTGATGTGGCGTTCTTTCCTGACTGTGCAGTTATTAGAGATGAAGGGGTAATTTCATTGCAGCGAGCTCATGTGGGATTCAACATATTGGGGATGCAGCATCCTTTGAATCTAGATCACTACGAAATGGCCTACTTCTAGCTAGACAAATTGGTTGCTCAAAAATAGAGGTGAATAGTGACTGCATAGAAGTGATTGAAATTATGCAAGATGCGGGCAACTCGGAGGCCCTGCTGCTGTGATTTTTGAAGAGTGTTCTTTCCTAGCTAGGGTTTTTTTTCATAGTCCGAGGGAATGTAATCAGGTTGATCATTGTTTAGCATCTAGGGCGGAGGGACCTTAGATCGTGTGGATTGAGGATCTGCCAGTTTTTATTGTTGCTGATTTGGCAAATGATGTAAACCTATTTATTAAGTAATAAAGCTCGCGGTAGGATGGAGTCATGATGCTTCCCTAAAAAAACACTTCGCGAGAGAATTTAGTTCATGCGGCCCATGATAGCTCACTGAAGCCTATTACCGTGGTGGCAATGCGGGCAGCGACACGGTGGCTCACTCCTCTAGGTCGAGGTTAATGAAGATATTCCCCTGTTGAAAGTACATTTCATGATTATAGTGTTTTTTGTGTTAGATAACAATACCAAGGAATATTTAATGTGTTCTGAAGTGTTGTATATATTGGTCCATTCAAATGCAGTAAAACAGAAGTGTTGGGGGCCGATTATCCGCCCCTGCCAAGGTCCGGATAATCCGGACCACCCCAATCGACAGGAGTAGCCAAGGCGCATCACCCAGAAAGGGGCGAAATATCCTTCGGATTTTCCGACTAGGGCCAGAGTTTTTGCCCAGGTCGGATAATACGCCCCTCAGGGAGGCCCGATAATCCGCCCCTTGGGAGGGCGATAATCCGCCCCCAAGGAATTTGCAAAGGGAGCCAAGGCGTGTCGCTCAGTATGGGGGCAGAATTTCCCCCGGAAATTCTGATTCTGAGGCTTAGTTTTCCTCGGGCCAGATAATCCCGCCCCCACTTGGGCAGGATTATCCGGCCCCCAAAGTCTCCAACGACCGATTTTGGCAGGGGATATTTATTACCCACCACCCCCTCGTGCTAGAACTCTTGATTCATTCGAAAAAGCATAGACATGTTCTTCGAGTTCCAAGCGAGATCTCCATCCTCACGCACTCAAAGGCTTCGATCTTTGGGGAATCAAAGGAGTAGGCCTCGATCTTCATCAACACCAATCAAGCACTCAACTTCCTCTCCATTCACTTGGGGGATTCTCGATCTAGTATTTCTTGCAAACATCTAGATCCTAGTTTTGATTATTTGAGAATCCTTATTCTTGTGGCAGCTTGTTGTCATCACGAGAGCCTCCAATTCAGTTGTGGATGTGTACCCTGCTAGCATTGTAAAGGCACCGGTTCCTGCCTTGAAGGGTGCCAATAGTGGAAAGGTGGATCAAGCCTTTGGTGGCGAGATCCATCAGAGAATAGGGTGAGGCCTATTGTGGCGTGGTGATCTTAGAACCGCCTACCCCTCCAACGTAGATGTACTTGCCTTAACAAGGAAGGAACAGCGGTTAAACAAATCCCCGTGTCCCACTACGGTTTCCTCGCACCTTATTACATGCTTAGTAGTTAGGTTTGCATATAGGGAAATCTCGTAATTGCATATATAAAGAATTTACATTTGTGTCAAGCCTAAAATTGAAAAAGAACTAAAATTTGGAGTAGCACCTATTCACCCCCCCTCTAGGTTCCCATACTATCCATTTCAATTGGTATCAGAGCCCCGGATCTTTATTCGGGCTTAACCGTCTAAGATAAGTATGGGTACTAAGGTAGATTGGAGTGAGGCTGTTGACATGGTCACCATGAATGATCTCAAGACATTGGAAACAACCTTGATTAATTCTATGGAGACTAATATAGAAGATATGTGTCAAATGATCGCGCGTCTATCCATGCCCACATCCCCACCTCCATCTACCTCAGAGGCTCCACGCCGATCTCTAAGGAGAAAGCTAATGCTAACTCTAAGGAACACGATGTGGTGGGTGACGACGCTAGTAAGAGCTCCTCCTCGAAAAAGGGAAGTGGTAAGGAGGAATATAGTGAGGTTCCTCATGTATATTCACCTAATCCACCTATCCCTCACCCTCATATAAACAATATGGGTGATCCCCCCAAGCTTACTGCATCTCATTTTAATCAATGGCAATTTTTAATGAAGGATCATGTGTGAGGCTGTCCATTGAGTTATGTAAGATCATCGAGAACGGTCTTTATGTTGGAGATCCAAACAACTTGACAAGAAGAGAAGTTGTGGACAACTAACTCAATGCAACGACTCTACACATGATTCAGCTTGGTGTGGGTCCCAAGGACATGCCCCACATAGAACATCTTAGCACCGCTAAGGATGCTTGGGATGCCCTCACCAAACTCTTCATTGGAAATGAAAGCATGAGAAGGAATATGTATGATGCACTGAGTAACCAAGATGAAGGTTTTTATATGATGGATGGCGAGGATCACGAGGATATGTATAGAAGACTCAAGTCAATAGCCACCACATTCAGAAATCATGGTGCTACCCGTGTTGATGACACTTGGATCAAGAGAAAGTATGTTAGTGCACTTATGCCATTTGAGCCTACAGATTTGAAGAGCCTCCAAGGTAGACACAATTACCATTAAATGACTTCCAATGAGGTCATGCAAGAAATGGCAGCTTTCAAAGTGACCACCAAGAATGCCTAAGACGCTCGTGCTCGATCCATTGGAATGCAAAAGGGGGTAAATGTGGCCTTGAAGGCAAGTGTTGTTAACAAGACGATGATGACTTTGAAGATATGGACTATCCCGGGGATGTCAAGAGGGCACATGGTAAGTACATGGCGTTCTATGCCAGAAATTTTTGGAAGGACCCCGCCAAAGCCAAATCTGAACTTGAACGCAAGAATGGGTCAAATGGAAGAAGGGAAAACGGTCCTAAACTGGGAACATGCTTCAACTATGGATACCGGTTGCAATTTGTAGCTGAATTTCCATATCAAACTAGAGAATATAATGGAGGAAGGCTCATTCTCAAAGAAAAGTCAAAGGCTCCACGGAAGAAGCAATTTGTGAAGAAGAATGCTCCATACAAAAAGCAACCAAAGATTGTTTTGGTGGCTCAAGAGGAGTACTCATCCGCAAGCGAAGATGAAGAAGATGATGATAGCTCATGAGAGATGGCTGGCATAGCCACCACGTCTATATCAGCATCACTCTTCGACTCACCAAATGAAAATGTCATCAACAAGAACATCACTTGCTTTATGTAAAGAGGTTTTGAGGTATCATCTTCCAACACTTCCTTTCCTAAGACTGCTATGAATATTGATATGGATGATTCTACTAGTCTTAGAGTGAAGGAGGAAATTATTGCTTTGGATTATTTTATCACTAACTTGCAAGGTGAACATAAAATGCATTTTGAGGCTCTCATGAATCAACTTTCTCAAAACGAAGAGCTCCTTGAAGAAAAGGGCAAAATTGAAAGAGAGGGCATCTCGATTGCATCCTTAAAGAATGCCCTAGAAGAAGAAGAAGAAGAAGCTCGAGATTCTCTAGAGAAGAGGCTTGAGTCAATCGATGAGTCACATGATGAGGTTGTGGCCCAGATGATTAAGGAACGAGATAACGCTATTGCCAAGGCCAAGAAACTAAAGAAGAAAAAGGTTGAATTTGGGGCTGCTCATGCTAGACTCTCTGATAAATTAGAGAAACTTGACATTGTTGACAAGGCTTTGGAGAGTGAATACTCCATTCTCATTGAGTCTCATGATCAGCTCCAAATTCAATTTACCAAGTATGATATTCCTAGCACCTCTACACCAACATGTGCACATGAAGAAAATTCTAGGTTGAAAGATGAGCTTGCCAAGACATCTACTCCCAAAGGTAAGGAAGTTCTTGATGAGATCCTTCGCAAGCAAAGGTCAAACTATGGAAAAGAGGGACTTTGTTATGTCTCCAAGTCTAAGAAGAAGAAGAACAAGAAAAAGAAGACCAAGAATGCACAAGCAAAGACAAGCACCACTGAAAAGAAAATCACAAAGGATAAAACTGATTATATTGGTTTTGTAGGGTCTAACAATCGTAATTATGAGTTTTTTTGTGATTATTCTGGTGATATCTATGCTAGATATGTTGGCCAGTTTGATAAGTATATTGCTTGGTCTATTTGGGTTCCAAATACCCTTGTTACAAACATGAGAGGACCCATTGAAAAATGGTTACCTAAAACCAAGAAGTAACTTTCTTGCAGGGCTATGCTTCCGGTGGATATAAATGGGTGCTGGATAGTGGATGCACTAGTCATATGACCAGAAGCAAAGAGAGCATCATGGAGATGAGGCCTAATCATGATCAAATAACAGTCTCCTATGGTGATAAATCAAAATCCGAGGTATTGGGTCTTGGAAAAGTTGTGGTTGCCCATGATATCTCTCTTGTGGACGTCATGCTTATTGAGACCCTCAGTTATAATTTATTTTCTGTTCGTGCCCTTGGTAAGATGGGATTTGTTATTTTTATTGATGGTGATTTAGTGGTACTCTTGTGGAGCAAGTCTCTAAAGGTCACTTTTGTTGGGTATGTCGAGAATGACCTATATGTGGTGGACTTTTTAGGGAAAACAACTTCGAGTCTGATGTGATTATTTGGAAAGGCCGACATGGGCTAGTTATGGAATCACCGTGTAGCCCATGTCAATATGTGAACTTTGCATAGTCTTCACAAGGGTGGCCACATTCTTGGACTAAAATAAAATGTCTCCTTTGCCAAGGATCGTGTTTGTAGGGCATGTGTTGAAGGAAAGATGCATGACTCTCCTCAGAAGCGGAAGACTATTATTTCATCAAAGAGGATTTTGGAGCTACTTCATGTGGATCTCTTTGGTCCTCCGTCTCATGCAAGCCTCAGTGGGAAGAAGTATTGACTGGTCATAGTTGATGATTATTCAAGATACACATGGGTCTACTTCTTGAAGATGAAAAGTGAGACTCAACAAACTGTCACCGACTTTGGCAATGAGGTTTAGCGTCAACACAGTGTCCCAATATTGGAAATAAGAAGCGACAATGGCTCCGAGTTCAAGAACTACATCCTGAATGAATTTCTAAGTGAAGATGGGGTAAGACATCAATATTCCACTGCGTACGCCCCTCAACAAAATGGTGTATCCAAGAGAAAAACCGGACTCTAATGGACATGGCAAGGTCTATGTTGGTTGAATTTAAGTCACCATACAACTTCTGGGCTAAAGCTATTTCCACCGCGTGTCACTCATCAAACTGTCTTTACCTCCGCAAGATCTTGGACAAGACTCCATATGAGATATTTACTGATAACAAGCCCAACATATCATATTTCCAGGTGTTCGGTTGTAAGTGTTTCTTTCCCATTAAAGGAGTTCGTTTGTATAAATTAAGTCTAAGTATTTAGAAGGTTTTTTGTTGGTTATGGTGTCGGATCCCACACTTATAGAGTCTACAATAAGCTCTCCATAACTGTTGTAGAATCTTGTAGTGTGTTATTCGAGGAAAATTATGGCTCCCATGTGGGGCAAGTTGATGTTTGTGATGCAGGTGTTGAAATACCTCAAGATTCCATAAGAAGAATGGGTGTGGGATTTTTCTGCCCCATTGAGGAACCCCTTGTGGTGGATCGGGAAGGACAATGCTCTACTCAAGTAGAGCCATCATCTACACAAGCTCAACAAGCTCCACATGCTGGAGAAACCACTACACCAACACCTCAACCTTCTGAAGATCATCCATCATCTGAAGCATCTAGAAGCACCAGGCCGGATTTTCTAGGTGAGGCCGGATTTTCCAGTCCTACCACATCGAATGCCAGGAACGAACAAGAAGACCGGGAAGAAGCAAAAACTCCCAGACGGATTTTTTGGGTGATGCCGGATATTTGTACCTACTCCAACTCGTGCCAGAAACAACCAGGATGTTCAAGAAGAAGCAAGAACTCCCAGGCCAGATTATCCAACTCCTCCCTCAGCCAGATCATCCAGCCCTGAAGTTACAGAACAACAACAACCTCCTATTATGGCTTCTGATCAAAATCAAGGGCAAGATTCTTCATCTCATGTCCGTGCTGAACAAGTTGTTGATCAAGGTCAAGCTAGTGGTCAAGATGAAGACTCAAATGATGAAGAAATTCCTCCAAGAAACAACAAGCTGATTGAAATTCATTACAAAGCTCATGCTAAAAGAAACCTCGAACTAAGAGGTCATACACTTGACAAAGTTATCGGTGATCTAAGAAGAAGGGTGTCTAGAAGACATGAACTAGGGAGTTTCAGTGGCCATAAAGCTCATATACCTATGGTGGAACCTAAGAAAGTTTTCGAAGCTCTTAAAGATCCAGATTGGGTTGTTGCAATGCGTTAAGAACTAAATAATTTCGAGCGCAACAAAGTATGGAAGCTAGTAGAGAATCCCAAAGATTGCCGCAATGTTATCGGCACGAAGTGGATTTTCAAGAACAAGAAAGATGAGAGTGGAATTGTTGTAAGCAACAAAGAGAAGGAACTTTCATTAATCAAGAAAAATACATCCAAGACATGCTCAAGAGGTTCAAGATGACGGATCTTATTGGCGTTGCTACACCAATGCAAACTAAATGCCATCTTGAGCTCAATCCCAAGGGTAAAGATGTGTACCAAAAGGTATACCGGTCCATGATCGGCTATCTCCTTTACCTTTGTGCATGTAGACCCGATATTGTTTTGAGTGTAGGAGTGTGTGCAAGGTATAAAGGTGCTCCTAAATAAAGCCACCTAGTGGCGGTCAAGAGGAGCTTCCGATATTTGGTTCATTCCCCAAACTTTGGTCTATGATATCCCAAGGGCTCTAATTTCTCTTTATCTAGATATATGGACTCATATTGGGCTGGTGACAAGGACGATAGAAAGTCAACTTCTGGAGCTTGTCAATACTTGGGCAGGTCTTTAGTATGTTGGTCTCTGAAGAAATAAAACTGTATATATCTCTCCACCACCGAAGCTGAATATGTGGCTGCTGCAAGTGCATGCACTCAATTATTATGTATGAGGAAAACTTTAAAGGAATATGATGTTAATTATGACAAAGTGCCTCTTTTATGCGATACTAAAAGTGCTATTAAAATTGCTTACAATCTGGTGCAACATACAAAGTCATATCATTAGGAGAATGATGTGATGGGCATACTCCTATAGTTAAGCGTAGCATAAGATGAAGTCATTTAAATAGTTCACTTGTTATAAGCTTTCTGATACATAGTAACCTAAATCCTTCGACCATGAGATCATGTTAATAACCATCACTGGATGGATGCTTTGATGACATCAAACACCACTTCATAACTGAGTGTTTATAAAGGTGGCATTGAGTATTCATAAAGTATGTGACGAGGGTTCGACTCGTCAATGCCCATTGTTATGGACTTGGGTTTTGGAGAAGATGGGGATGCTGGAAGTCGCAAAATGGTTAATAGACAAGCAACACAAGGACACGAGATTTACCCAGGTTCAGGCCCCCGGAGGGAAAACCCTACTCCTGCTTGTCTGTTCTTGATTACGGCGGAATTGAAGGTTAACGGGGTGGTCAGATGCAATCTGGCATGAGGTGTGTATGAGGTGAGTTGAGGATCTATTGTGCCATAGCCTATTGTATCATGTCCTCCTTGTTGTACCATCCTAGCCTTTATATATGGGGATGCTAGGTCTCGAGTACCGATACGAGTTGGTTACAAGTTGCATGCAAATTCTAGTATTGAGATTTCCTTGTCTTGTGCGCTTGGGAGTCCGGGTCCATATGGGCTTCATAGAAGCTGAAACGTCTTGGGCGTCATGGACCCTGGAATGTCTTCGAGTGGGCCTTCCGTCGGGCTGGACTAGGTAGGCTAACGTCCGGTACCCGTAGGGAATATCCATGTCAGTATGTGTTGAGGCACATGGATCAAGAGTGGGATTTTTCCATCCATATGACGTATAGATATACTCTGAGCCCTCTCGATGGAATGTCATCCAATTAGCTTGCAAGCATGTGACTGGCTCACAAGGGATCACATATCACAGGAATGAGTAAAGAGTACTTATCGGTACCGATGTTGAACTAGGTATGCAGAGATACCGACGATCAGACCTCAGATAAGTAAAGTATCGCGAGACAAAGGAAAATTGGTATCATATGTAAATGGTTCATTAGATCACGAAGTAATGGTAGAAATATATGGGAGCCATATGAATTTCTAGATTCCTCTATTGGTTATTGATCGGAGACACACTTAAGGATTCGATGTTGTTTAGTAGATATGGAAAGTGAGTAAATAGACCGAATGTAGTTTGAAGTCTCAGATGGGATTTGGGATATCACGAGGAGATCCGAAATGGTCCAGAGAATAAGATTCATATAAGGAAAGTGCAATTCCAGAGTTCGGGAATGGTTTCGGTGTTTTCACCGGAATGTTCTAGAAGGGTCTAGAAGGTTCACCAAACCGGAAGGGGAAGGGTACATGTATGTGTCATGACAAAGTGGAATGGTTTCATCATGTCTTAGGCCACTTGGCTGGACACTTGGAAGAGAGAAATCAAACTCTAGTTTGAAAGTCAAATTAAGGCATTTTGAAAAAGTCAAAGTGGGACTTTGGTTTCCAAGTGGAGGAAGGGAAGGAATCCTACCTAAGGGAGGATTCCTCCCTCTCCCTTGCGCCGGCCACATGAAGTGGAGTTGGGGGAGGACTCCCTCCCCCTTGCCGCCTCCCCACCTATAAAAGGAGGGGTAGGGTGCCCCCTACCCCTCACAACAAATCCTAGCTTGGTCGCCCCTCTCTAAACCGCTGCCACCTAGGGGATCTCCTCTAGTAGCCAACTTGGGGGCTAAACCCTAGCCCCTAGCCACTAGCCACACCCTCCGCTCGGTTCCCTATAAACCCTAGATCGCTGAGGCCCTCTTCTACTCCACGATACTCGCTCCGGCTTAGGCGAAGCCCTGCGGGATCTTCCCTCTACTTCCGACACCACGCCGTCGTGCTGCCGGAATCGCAAGGAGAGAGCTACAACCTCCACTGCCTGCTGGAACTAGGTAGAGGAAGGTCTTCATCGAGTATATAACGTGTGACCGACTGCGGGAGCGCTGCCGAAACGCGGCGCTGGAAGGATCGTCTACGCGATCTTGAGATCAACAAGTGAACAACTACATCACCCACGAGAATCCGATCTTGTTAACCACTTTGGATCTTCGAGAGTTAGTACTCTATCAACTTGTTGATAGAATCTAGTAGATAGATCTTGGATTGTGTGTGTTCATGCGATAGAATTTTTTTATTTTCCGTGCTACGAACCCCTACAGTGGTATTAGAGCCATGTCTATGAGTAGATCTGTTGCACGGGTAGAACACAATGGTCATTATGGGTGTTGATGCTTTTGTTGTCGATTGCTTATTGTGTATTTTGCATCTTGCGGGATGGTGGGATGAAGCGGCCTGGGCTAACCTTACATGACATCATTATTGAGACTTGCTCCACGCTCAACATGCAACTTGTATTGCATAAGTGGCTTTGCGGGTGTCTGTATCTCCCAACATAGTGAAGATTCAATTTACAACGAGTGATTGACAGTACTAGTATCAGTGTTGTGGTTCTTGTTCGTAAGTTAGAACGGTTCTTATTCGAAAGCCCCAAACCACGTAAAACATGCAAATAAAATTAGAGGCGTCTAACTTTGTTTTGCAAGGGTGTGTTGTGGTGGGATATGGCCATGATTGTGATTATATATGATGTATGCAATTATCCTTATTATAAGTCGGCAACCGGCAGGAGCCTTATGGTCTATTATTCAAAGTAGTTGTAATAGTTGATGCTGGTGGACGACAACCATGGAGCGGTGCCATTGACCTTGACGCCATGCCGGTGATGATGGATATCATGTTCGTGCTTAAAGATGGAGATTGGAAGAACAACAAGAAAGGCCATATGTAACACCCTCAGAATCGGACCTATGCAAGTTTCAGCGATTCCCGCCAAACCCGCATAGAAACGATTCAAAGGTGCCCACCAGGCACTTTCGTGCGGGTGGAAAACGAAGTAATAACATTACACAACAGTCCTCGATGGGACCCACAGAACAGATATATATAACAGCGACTCCATGAGTCAAGGATACAGATATAATATACAAAGATCCAAATCACCTTGAAAATGATAGAGCGTCCGACTACGGACAAGATGCAAATGGGGCTAAGAGCCCTGAAGAATAACCAATGGCGTCCATAACCCTGCGCAGGACAAGCCGGAAGGGTAACCCTGCTAACGACGTCGATCTCAAACTTGCTTAAACAAAAGGGGTGCCGACAAAGGGCAAAGGAAAAAGAGGCGTCGATCGAGGCCAAGACAGCGAGGCTAGAATTCGGCGGTCCTCGCCTACACAGGTATGGTGGACTGAAGCGGCAGCGGCGGCATGCACTAAACAACCTATAGAGACTCGATACATCTGGCGGCTATCAGAGAGGGGTAAGAAGGACCTATTCGGAACCAACCTGATTCTAACGCCAAACAAACCCATCCTGGTATTTCCCCCTCGAGACCAAACGAGGAAGTCAACCGAGGAACTCACACAGTTGGCAGTTTTAATTATTCAGTTATCGTTGCAGCAATTACTAGTCAAGTATAGATAGTCGTCCTGATAAAATAAGCAGTGGGCAATTTTATTTAACCATTCCGTTGTAGTTGCGACAATTACTAGTCAGGTGTATATAACCGTCCTGATAAAATAAGCAGTGGGCCGTTTTAGTTAACCATTTCGTTGTAGTTGCAACACTTACTAGTCAGATACAAATAGCATGAGATATTCCAAAACCCAGCAGTTGTTGTTACTTTTATTTAGCCATTCCGTTATAGTTGCAATATTTACTAGTCAGGTACAATGGTCGCAAGCGACAATCCAATCAAGCAATTGTGGCCAGTATTATTTAGCCATTCCATTATAGTGAAGCTGATTACTAGTCATTATAAAGTCAAATTTATAGCACTACTTTAATTATAGTGATCTATGATCGAGATACTGTGCTCCAAGTCGTCCATAACCGCGGACACGGCTTTCAGAAAGTTTTACCTGGCCGGGGTGCACCAATAGCAACACACGCTCGATCAACCTCGGAAAAACCAAATCAAAACCCAACGAGGCCTTCACGACAAAGCAATCACAGGATTCAGAAATATTTCAGGGGGCCACCCCTTGGAGTACACCCACAACGAAGCTAGCTGACTCCGAGACGGACCCGAGGTTTGGGTGGACGGCTGTGAACGACTGGGAACCCAAAACTGGGCTTGTCGACACCGCGAAAACGTGTCCCGATCCTAAACAGTACAGTGTGCTCCTCGCACAATCGTAAATAAAGCAGTAGCATGGCATAAGTACAGGATAGTAAATAAAACTTCAAACTAGTTTGTGGCCCCAAGAAATAATACTGAATCAAGCTCTGGCTCAGGGGGGTCCCATAATCCTCCCGGATGTGGATAGCGCGATAAATCAAGGAACATGTATCAAGTACTCGGGGTCCTACGGGACACAAGTGGACGGTTAACAACCAAATAACATCTATTGCCCACATGTGCCTCTGCTTACTTACTTCAATTTTAGTTGCTTAAACAGGGATTAAAGTGGACGAAAAGTAAAGCCATGATCATCTCCAACATCAAACATGCGGCAATACTCCAACAACTGTGGTACTGGACGACACGCAACAACACTTGAGCAAGCGACTACGACGCGCAAGTCCAACTATCTACCAAACAACAGGTAATAGGATGTGTCCAAGGAAATATAAGGCTGCAAGGAATATCACGGGTACGAAAACTAGAGCAACGCGACACAGATAGCAATAGATCAACAGGAGGGAATAAATACTATAAAGTAAGATAGGTAGAAAGGGGGAGATGCTCGCCTGAAAACATTGTCGAAGGTTCAACCGAAGATCGTGGCGAAGCTCACATCAACTCAACGGCCTTATCCGCGAAGAAGCAAAACACTAGAATAAACACCGGATGCAATGTTTAATACTACGGCAGAAGATCGGGCATGATGCATGTATGATGTATGGCATGGTAAATATGCGGTGCAATTAGGTCATATTAAGCGGAACCGGGGTCCCGACAATTAATTAGGTGGTTCATGTTGTTTAGCTACCCCGCATTTTAAATGTTGCATTATCAAGACAAAAGATAGCACCGGTTCGCTACACCAATTTAAACGAGGCCAATATGAGACTAGATTTGCCGCATATGGGCCCCATATTTAATTATAAGGTGAATCGGCATAAGGCCCCCAAACCACATGACAAGTATGCATGCATGAACAATTTAATATGCGACAGGTTGTATTATATTATAAAATAGGGTTTCGGGAAGGGGTTCACACATTAGGGTTCGGCAGATCTTGAGGTTCCGGGGTTTGGGGTTCGATCTCAGGGTTCAGGGTTCGACGGATCAGCCTCGGCAGAACATTCTCGAGCAACGGGTAGATCTTGTCGCATCCGGGGTCTCGGTGTCCGGGGGAAGTACTCGGCGTCCTCGAGAGTGTACTTGTCGTCTCCGTGAAGGAGATCATGTCGGTTCGCGGGGTCGGTCTTGGCGTTCGAGAGGAAGTCTTGATGGTCCTCGGGTTCGAAAAGATCTTGTCGCACGGTGTCCGGGTAGGCGAACTTGGCGTATCCGGGGAGATCTTGATTCAGCTTCGGTCGAAGTGTTCGGAAGAAGATCTTGGTGTAGGGACGGTCCTTGTCGGCGATTCTTCGGGTTCGGGGTCCGTGTTCATTTGCATTGCGTTGGTGAAGATCTCGTGATGCTGGGGACATCTCCGTTATAACGACCCATCAACAAGACGGGCACGGGCACGGGCAGAGGCACCAAGAACCGAACGAACCAAAGAGGCATGTCTCCTGGGGATACCGACTCGAACACCTTGCGGGCGGGGCGTGCTCGAACGACGAAGGCAGCGGCGACGAAAGCGGGCAGAGCCTCGCGGGCCCAGGGCTCGGTCGGTGAAGAAGCAAGGAACGGCACCAGGGCGGCGCCACTCGAGGCAGAGGCGAGCTTGAGGCGTGGCGACGGCTTGGGGCGATCGGGACGCCTTCATGGCGGAGCACGGGAAGGGCAGCGTCGAGGTTCGCTAGGGGAGGAGGGCTCATGGCGGCCTGCAGAGAGGCGGCGGCCACGAAGCTCAAGGCGGCGGGAAACGAGGTGGGGTCCGGCGGGTGGCGCTCGGGAGGTCGAGGTGAGGGCGGCTCCGTGAGGCAGGCGGGAGGGAGAGGCCAGGCGGAGGGAGAGCCGGGCGATGGCGGAGCTTCGGGCGAGGCAGGCGTCTGTGAGGAAGGAGGCGGCGCGGGGTGAGGGGATCGGGCGGCGGCTGGAGGAGCTCATCGGCGGTGCGGAGCTCGGGCCGACGGCGGGCGAGGCAGCAGGCTCCTGCCCAGTGGCGCGCAGTGGAGGATGACGGGAGGAGGAGAGGAGCCCTGGGCGCGGTCGTGCGCAAGAGGTGGGAGGCGGCTCCGTGGCGGCCGGGCAGCGAGACCGGAGGCGGGGGAGGCGGCCGCATGGGCTCGGAGCCGGGAGGGGCGAGGGGCCGGAGAGGAGAGGGGCACTGGCGGAGAGGAGGAGGAGCCAGGGGGGCGGGCGAGCTCTGGCGGGGTCACGGAGGGGCCGCCCGGAGAGGAGGAAAGAGGGACCTGGGCTGGGAGAGAGAGGGAGGAGGGAGACGCGGGGTGAGGGAGGAGGCAGCGGGAGGTGGGGGACGGGGTGGGGAACGGGCAGGTGCGGTGGGACCCAGGGGCAGGTGGTGGGCCAGGCGTGGGGGCGGGGCTGTGGGAGCGGGTGGACCGGGTCCAGGGTGGGTTGGTGCGGGTTGGTGGGGTGTGGGTCTGCGGGTGGGGCCCGGGCGGAGAGAGGGGGGGAGGGAAGTTGTGGGTGAGAGAGGGAGTTGGGGGAGGTGGCGTGGGTTGGGGTGGGGCCAGGCTGTAAGGGAGAGGGGTAGGAGGGCTGTGTGTGAAAAAGAGAGGGGGAAGTGGTGGATTGATGAGGTGGCGGGGTGGGTAGGAAAATTGGGGGAGGGGTGAGGTGGCGAGCTGTGAGAGGTGGGTAGGATAGATTCGGGTGGGAATAGGATTTAGAGTGTAGGTTTTGTAAATATGTGTTTGTTTGGTTTTGTTTATTTTAAAACAAGGCCACTTTGCAATTAGTTTTTAGGGAAATAAAATATCCGATACGATCGGGATTTTGCATTTGAAATAAAGAGGGGTGTTTGTACAAAGCATAACTAGGCTTTTCGAAATAGTTCAGACAAACAATGCATGATGATGACGATGCAATGCACAAAAACAACGTGATTTTCTAGTAGTGGTTTTGCGGGATGCCACAATTCGACACCACTAACAATGGATCTCGCCCTCGAGATCCGCCTCATGGTACCGGAAAGAAGGTCGGTGATCTGCATCTTCTCGCTTCGTGTAGATCCTCGCGACACCACTAACAAGAGGTCGTTGTCCGTGACCGTCGAGGGAAACACTCCGGAAACAAAAGGTCGAAGGTAGAGGTATCAACCAATAAAGCCACCTCTAGCTTCCGTGGACGGAGTAAAATTGCTGGAACCACTGATTCGATGTACAAGAGCGAATGATAAGAGTAGTGGTATGGTAGCTACTCCATCCCGCACTCAAACCATTACTCTGCACACGAATAGGCGGATTATGCAACCCACTCACGGAATTCAGACTGAAGATCTCGTCAAGCGAGGTTCGGAAACAAAGGGGGTGATGCAGACTCTGCATCGGATCGGGCGTAGATGAAGTCGTCGCATCGGAAAACACCGGAAAGCACAAACAAGGAACAAAGAATGGTACCACAGTAGACGGATTACTCAGTCAGCATGAACACCAGATGGTAGAACACCGTTATCAAAGAAGGAAGCGAAACCCTGAAGGTACGATGGAACCCAACCACGAGAAATCCTGGACTCGAAGAAAAGACGAGAGCGGATTCAAAACACGTAGAGGTAAGAGGAAAATAGCAGAGGGGTAAGGAATAAAATCAGACCTAATCAGAACTATCCAACCGATTTTGCAAAAATAGTTTTGACACTCTACTTCGGCCGTTAGCTAGGTTATCCTACAGGCTGGACTTGTGGGGTATCGCTCTTGAGCTCGATACCACTCAGACCCTCGAGAATCGGACCTATGCAAGTTTCAGCGATTCCCGCCAAACCCGCATATAAACGATTCAAGGTGCCCACCAGCACTTTCGTATGGTGGAAAAGCAGTAATAACATTACACAACAGTCCTCGATGGGACCCACAGAACAGATATATATAACAGCGACTCCATGAGTCAAGGATACAGATGTAATATACAAAGATCCAAATCACCTTGAAAATGATAGAGCGTCCGACTACGGACAAGATGCAAATGGGGCTAAGAGCCCTGAAGAATAACCAATGGCGTCCATAACCCTGCCCAGGCCAAGCCGGAAGGGTAACCCCTAACGTCGATCTCAAACCTGCTTAAACAAAAGGGGTGCCGACAAAGGGCAAAGGAAAAGAGGAGCGTCGATCGAGGCCAGTGCAGCGAGGCTAGAATTCGGCGGTCCTCGCCTACAGTATGGTGGATCAAGCGGCAGCGGCGGCATGCACTAAACAACCTATAGAGACTCGATACATCTGGCGGCTATCAGAGAGGGGTAAGAAGGACCGATTCGGAACCAACCTGATTCTAACGCCAAACAAACCCATCCTGGTATTTCCCCCTCGAGACCAAACGAGGAAGTCAACCGAGGAACTCACACAGTTGGCAGTTTTAATTATTCAGTTATCGTTGCAGCAATTACTAGTCAAGTATAGATAGTCGTCCTGATAAAATAAGCAGTGGGCACTTTTATTTAACCATTCCGTTGTAGTTGCGACAATTACTAGTCAGGTGTATATAACCGTCCTGATAAAATAAGAAGTAGGCCGTTTTAGTTAACCATTTCGTTGTAGTTGCAACACTTACTAGTCAGATACAAATAGCATGAGATATTCCAAAACCCAGCAGTTGTTGGTACTTTTATTTAGCCATTCCGTTATAGTTGCAATATTTACTAGTCAGGTACAATGGTCGCAAGCGACAATCCAATCAAGCAATTGTGGCCAGTATTATTTAGCCATTCCATTATAGTGAAGCTGATTACTAGTCATTATAAAGTCAAATTTATAGCACTACTTTAATTATAGTGATCTATGATCGAGATACTGTGCTCCAAGTCGTCCATAACCGCGGACACGGCTTTCAGAAAGTTTTACCCGGCCGGGGTGCACCAATAGCAACACACGCTCGATCAACCTCGGAAAAACCAAATCAAAACCCAACGAGGCCTTCACGACAAAGCAATCACAGGATTCAGAAATATTTCAGGGGGCCACCCCTTGGAGTACACCATAGAAGCTAGCTGACTCGAGACGGACCCGAGGTTTGGGTGGACGGTCAGAACGATCGGGAACCCAAAACTGGGCTTGTCGACACCGCAAAACGTGTCCCGATCCTAACAAGATGCAGTGTGCTCTCGCTGTCGTAAATAAATAAGTAGCATGGCATAAGTACATGATAGTAAATAAAACTTCAAACTAGTTTGTGGCCCCAAGAAATAATACTGAATCAAGCTCTGGCTCAGGGGGGTCATAAAATCCTCCCGGATGTGGATAGCGCGATAAATCAAGGAACATGTATCAAGTACTCGGGGTCCTACGGGACACAAGTGGACGGTTCACAACCAAATAACATCTATTGCCCACTTGTGCCTCTGCTTACTTACTTCAATTTTAGTTGCTTAAACAGGCATTAAAGTGGACGAAAAGTAAAGCCATGATCATCTCCAACATCAAACATGCGGCAATACTCCAACAACTGTGGTACTGGACGACACGCAACAACACTTGAGCAAGCGACTACGACGCGCAAGTGCAACTATCTACCAAACAACAGGTAATAGGATGTGTACAAGGCAATATAAGGCTGCAAGGAATATCACGGGTACGAAAACTAGAGCAACGCGGCACAGATAGCAATAGATCAACAGGAGGGAATAAATACTATAAAGTAAGATAGGTAGAAAGGGGGAGATGCTCGCCTGAAAACATTGTCGAAGGTTCAACCGAAGATCGGGGCGAAGCTCACATCAACTCAACGGCCTTATCCGCGAAGAAGCAAAACACTAGAATAAACACCGGATGCAATGTTTAATACTACGGCAGAAGATCGGGCATGATGCATGTATGATGTATGGCATGGTAAATATGCGGTGCAATTAGGTCATATTAAGCGGGCGGGTCCGACAATTAATTAGGTGGTTCATGTTGTTTAGCTACCCCGCATTTTAAATGTTGCATTATCAAGACAAAAGATAGCACCGGTTCGCTACACCAATTTAAACGAGGCCAATATGAGACTAGATTTTCCGCATATGGGCCCCATATTTAATTATAAGGTGAATCGGCATAAGGCCCCCAAACCACATGACAAGTATGCATGCATGAACAATTTAATATGCGACAGGTTGTATTATATTATAAAATAGGGTTTCGGGAAGGGGTTCACACATTAGGGTTCGGCAGATCTTGAGGTTCCGGGGTTCGGGGTTCGGTCTCAGGGTTCAGGGTTCGACGGATCGGCCTCGGCAGAACATTCTCGAGCAACGGGTAGATCTTGTCGCATCCGGGGTCTCGGTGTCCGGGGGAAGTACTCGGCGTCCTCGAGAGTGTACTTGTCGTCTCCGTGAAGGAGATCATGTCGGTTCGCGGGGTCGGTCTTGGCGTTCGAGCGGAAGTCTTGATGGTCCTCGGGTTCGAAAAGATCTTGTCGCACAGTGTCCGGGTAGGAGAACTTGGCGTATCCGGGGAGATCTTGATTCAGCTTCGGTCGAAGTGTTTGGAAGCAGATCTTGGTGTAGGGACGGTCCTTGTCGGCGATTCTTCGGGTTCGGGGTCCGTGTTCATTTGCATTGCGTTGCTGAAGATCTCGTGATGCCGGGGCCATCTCCGTTATAACGACCCATCAACAAGACGGGCACGGGCACGGGAAGAGGCACCAAGAACCGAACGAACCAAAGAGGCATGTCTCCTGAGGATACCGACTCGAACACCTTGCGGGCGGGGCGTGCTCGGCAGCGGCGACGAAAAGCGGGCAGAGCCTCGCGGGCCCAGGGCTCGGTCGGCGAAGAAGCAAGGCACAGCACCAGGGCGGCGCCACTCGAGGCAGAGGCGAGCTTGAGGCGTGGCGACGGCTTGGGACGATGTCGGCTGGCTCGGGGACGCTCGCGGGCGGAGCACGGGGAAGGGCCGGCGTCGAGGTTCGCTAGGACGGGGAGGGCTCGCGAGCGCGACCTGCAGAGAGGCGGCGGCCATGAAGCTCAAGGCGGCGGGAAACGAGGTGGGGTCCGGCGGGTGGCGCTCGGGAGGCCGAGGTGAGGGCGGCTCCGCGAGGCGGCCATGGGCGGAGGAGAGGAGGCCAGGACGGAGGAGAGCCGCGGCCAGCGGCGGAGCTTCGGGCGAGGCAGGCGTCTGTGGAAGGAGGCGCGGGCGGGGTGAGGGTATTCGGGCTGGAGGAGCTCATCGGTGTGGCGGAGCTCGGGCCGGCGAGCGGCCAGGCTCGCCGGCCAGTGGCGTCTGAGTGGAGGATGACGGGAGGAGGAGAGGAGCTGGGCGGTCGTCGTGGCGAGGTGGGAGACGCAGCGGCTCCGGGCGACGCCGGCGCGGCGAGACCGGGAGGCGGGAGGGAGGCGGGCTGGAGGCGGGAGGGGCGGGGGAGAGGAGAGGGCACTTGGCGGAGGGGAGGAGGAGCGATGAGGGGCGGAGGGCGAGCTCGGCGGCGGGGTGTGGAGGGGGCCAGGAGAGGAGGAGGAAAGAGGGACGCTGGGCTGGGAGAGAGAGGAAGGAGGGAGACGCGGGGTGAGGGAGGAGGCAGCGGGAGGTGGGGGACGGGGTGGGGAACGGGCAGGTGCGGTGGGACCCAGGGGCAGGTGGTGGGCCAGGCGTGGGGGCGGGGCTGTGGGAGCGGGTGGACCGGGTCCAGGGTGGGTTGGTGCGGGTTGGTGGGGTGTGGGTCTGCGGGTGGGGCCCGGGCGGAGGGAGAGGGGGTAGGGAAGTTGTGGGTGAGAGAGGGAGTTGGGGGGAGGTGGCAGCGGGTTGGGGTGGGGCCAGGCTGTAAGGGAGAGGGGTAGGAGGGCTGTGTGTGAAAAAGAGAGGGGGAAGTGGTGGATTGATGAGGTGGCGGGGTGGGTAGGAAAATTGGGGGAGGGGTGAGGTGGCGAGCTGTGAGAGGTGGGTAGGATAGATTCGGGTGGGAATAGGATTTAGAGTGTAGGTTTTGTAAATATGTGTTTGTTTGGTTTTGTTTATTTTAAAACAAGGCCACTTTGCAATTAGTTTTTAGGGAAATAAAATATCCGATACGATCGGGATTTTGCATTTGAAATAAATAGGGATGTTTGTACAAAGCAGAACTAGGCTTTTCGAAATAGTTCAGACAAACAATGCATGATGATGACGATGCAATGCACAAAAACAACGTGATTTTCTAGTAGTGGTTTTGCGGGATGCCACACCATATCATATCACACATTATGAATTGCATGTGATGTTAATCCTTTTATGCATCTTTTATTGCTTAGATCGCGACGGTAGCATTATAAGATGATCCCTCTCACAAATATCAAGTAATAAAGTTTTCATCCTTAGTTAGCACCATTACCAAGACTCGTTGTTTCGAAGCACCACGTGATTATCGGGTGTGCTAGATTCAACGTGTGCATACAACGAGAGCAAGTCAGATTTGCTCATGCAGAAACTAAGGTTAATATTGATGAGCCTAGCATGTACAGACATGGTCTCGGAACACAGAATACCAAAAGGTAAAGCATGAGTCATATAGATGATATGATGAACATGATGATTATTCTCCTTTGAAATTACATTATGTCACGTGATGATCGGACTTGGTGTAGTGGATTTGGTTCGTGTGATCACTAAAATAATGTGAGGGATATTGTTTTGAGTGGGAGTTCAACAACAATATGATTAGAAGTTGAACACTATTTATCATAAATTAAATCAAAGTGAATTTGCATAGTTGTTATAATCATTGTCATCCATTTAACACCTTGCGCTTAGTTATAATTGAGATAATAGAACTATAGAATTCTGGTTAGTTACTTTATGAACTGGTATCATATTGTTTTGAAGTGTTAATCTAAAGTTTAAAAGTCCTATTGCAAACTTCAAGCAAGTTCCGTTTACACCGTGAAGTTTAATTGGTATTAAATCAAGAGTGACAATTCCAGTGTTAGTATATAAGTATCATGTTTGCCTCCATGATTCTTGATATTCAAAAGATTGTTTTAATATCAAGGTCATCGGGGAGCTGAAAGAATTGTTTCAGAAACCATCGTGTGTGGAAGATATTGCGATATCTGAAATGATTTCTTGGTTGCAACATGATAAGAGTATAATGTAAAAAAAAATATGTTCTCTTGTTTGATGGGAATTTGCAAAAGATTGGAGACGCTGATCGTCTTAATCCTCCAAAAAGTTTTGGAGAGCAACATTATACACATGATTCACCATTATAAGATAAAGTAGCTTGATCATGGAAATTGCCATGATAAGGATGAATATAAGATGTAGGTAAAATGTTTACTACACTAAAAGATTACTAAAGAATGGAATTCAAAAGAACGCCAAACATTTGATGATGGTGATCTACTTCAAAGTGCAAGTCCAAAGATATTAGTATTTAACTATACACGCTTTAGACTATGTGTCATGTGAATGGTGTCACTATTGATGTTGATGGATTATTTTGAAAAGAAAGGAAATGCTGAAAGAGAAATCTAAGAAATACTTGGCAGAAAAGAAAAGACTAGAATTGTTCAGCTTAGGTATATAGATGATATACAGTATCTAATTCTTTGCTCGTTAAACAATATAGTTCTTAAGTATTAGATACTGAATTTGTTGGTGTGAATCGTCATACGAAACAACACAATTCATGAACTGCAATGTCCTAAGTAACTAGCAAAATAATATGCAATGATATTCATCGAAAACAAAATAAAGAGTTATTATGTTTCTCGTTTATATCAAAGCTTGCCTTCAAGATTTGGTTTATCAGGTATTATAAGAACAAAAGGTTGTTCAAATAATTTCCGTATTCCATGAAATATGAAGGACATACAAATCTAGTTGGAAAAATCACGTCCATAAAACTAGTGCTAAAAATGTTGAAAGACAAATGATTAAAAGATCACTTAGTAAGTGACATCGCCATTTAAATTATATTGAAAAAAACATGAAGATACTCCATGTGGATGGAATTTTTGAGTCTTTTGATTTCGATCAAATGACGCTTGCGAAACTTTTCTAGAGATAATTAAAACTTCGTTCATAGGACAAAAGGTAACGAAGGACTAGCTTATTGGAACTTGTACATATTACGTATGAAGCCCATTATGTGTAGTCGAGAGCGATGGATTTCAAATTCATATACTTTCTCCGAAAATTTGAGTGAATATATTTATATTTACTTAATAACGATTAAGTATGAAACATTTGAAGAAGTTCAAAGAATTTCAAGATGAAGTGGAAAATCATTGTAACAAGAAAATAAAGAGTTTATGATTCGATCATAAAGGAAGATATTTTAAGTTACAAAGTTTAGCAAAATACCTAAAGATTTAAGAAATCGGTCCATAGATTTATGTTTCTCGAAAAACACCATAGTAGTATGGAGCATTTGAGATATGTAATGAAACCTTGTTTGACATGGTAAGATCAAAGCTATCATTTATAAAACTGCCATTATATTTTAAATATTAAAAGCTTTAGTGACTACTGCTTTTACACTGAATAGAGCTCCATCATGATCCGTTGAAATAACACCATATAAAGTTATGGTTTGGGATAAAACCCAAGTTGTCCTTTATTAAACATTGGTATGCTATACATAAATAAGATGTTTGCAACCAAAGTCGGATGAACATGTTTTTGTATGTTATTTTGAATAACTGTTAAGTAATCCTCCATAACACCAAAGACAAAAGTGTTTGTCTCTTAGAACGTCAAGTTTCTTAAAGAAGGAATTTGTCGTGAAAAGTTAAGTGGGAGGACAATAGAACTTTGATAAGGTTAAAAGAACCTTAGCTATATGATCAAAGTTGTGCAGCACCGGAAAGCGTCCCGGAGGCAGCAACAATTCTCATGGCTCACGTGTCTCAAAGGTTGTGGTCACGGAGGTCTAAAGTTCACATTGAACCAAGAAGGTCGGGTAAACAATAAAATACTAGGATTTGAAATTAAATCATTGTTGTTTGACAATGATGAACCGACTGTAGGCAAAGAAGAGATGATGGTCCCTGACTCCGTCAGATGGCTTAAAGCTATAGAATCCGTGATAGTTCCATACACGAGACACCAAGCATTAAACTTGGAAGACCCTCTAGAAAGGTGTAAAACCTTATAATCGTATTTGGATCTATAAAGAAATAGACATGGATGTTTCACATCTATGAAATAGTCGACATGTCGGGAAAGAGTTCATGACAATGTTCAAGTAGTTGACTATGATAAGATTTGATCTTTCATAGCGATATTTAGTCTAGACGGATTAATAGAGCAAACACTACATATAATTTTGTTAAGTGATAGTTGAATAAACAAAAAAAGTTCTTCTAATAGAATGGTTACTTAGGACGTGTACATAACACGGTCCAAAGGGTTTTGTTGATTCAAATGATGCTAAAAGTGTATGCAAACCTCAATGGTTGAAGTAAGAATCGTGGAGTTGGAATTTCACTGTGATGAAACTGTTAAATAGTTAATTTCATCAGAGATGATGAAGATGCTTGCATTTTCAAGAAATTAAGTGGGTGCGCTAAGACATATTTCTAATACATTATGTGGAAGACATATTGTTAATTGGAAATGATGTATCTTTTATTGACACGGGTTAAGAATTTCATCTCGATGAAAGACTTAGGCAAAACCCGAATGTTTGGCATAACTATCTATATGGATAGAGTTAGACGCTAATATGGTTGTGCCAAATGTACATAGATGAGATATTCAATGAGTTGAATATGGAAATGACAAGAAAGGTTATTGCTACACAGAAAGGATTAAATCTAAATTCAAGTGTATCAACACTTGGTAAGTGAAACAAAGATTCAAGTACTTTGATACTTGGTGAATAAAATCACAAAGATTATTTTTTATCAATCATCATGTGATATGTGCACATCCAGATATGTCATATACTCTAAATGTTATGAGCATATACTAGAATGATTCATAAGATGATCATTGGACGATAGTAAGGATATTCTTATAATCTTTTGTAAGAACTAAGAATATAATATTTTTGTAGAGGTGACATATGGATAGTTAGTTCATTGTATAATTACTACATTGATAATAGTTTGGTCACAATGTACAAATTAAGTTTATCTCAATATAAACTAAGGGTGTTACAATATGATGGAAAGTAAGTTCCATAACAGATTTGGATGAGTTCCAAAGTTAAGACATTATGATAGATACTACAACAGAAGGCTAAGTATATGACTGCTATTATAGCAGCAAAAGAGGGCATTTGTGTCAAGTAGTTTCTTATAAAACTAGGTGTTGTTCACAGTGGGCTAGCACTATGAATATGTATTGTACAACAATTGTATCGACATGGTTTGACCCCAAGGGAACTAAAGGTCTCACAAAAGGACCAAATTTATACAAATCCATCTCATTAGAGAATGAGTGATGTGTAGAGACGCAAAGACATGCAATTACACACGGACCTGAAGTGTCGGATCCGAAGATCAGTTGAGCACTAGCAATCATGTAAATATAACACTAGAAAGCCATAGGTGTTCAATACACAAAGGTATGAAACTAGATTATTGACTCTAGTGCAAGTGGGAGACTGTTGGAGATATGCCCAAGAGGCAATAATAAAGTGGTTATTTTCATATCTTCATGCTTATGATAAATGTTTACATACCATGCTATAATTGTATTAACCGGAAACATTAATACTTGTATGGTTTGTAAACATAAAATAGTACCTAGTAAAGCCTCTTGTTAAACTAGCTTGTTGATTAACATATGATCACGGTTTCCTGATCATGAACATTTGGATATTATTAATAACAAGGTCATATCATTAGGAGAATGATGTGATGGACATACTCCTATAGTTAAGCGTATGTCACATTCCAAGATTTTAGAAATTGGGACTAGAAAAAAATTGCATTGGCATGGCATTTTGCATTCATGAAAAAATTCAAATGCAAAACACTAAATTTAAACCCTAAATGGAATTACTAAAGTTCTTCTACAAAAAAATATACGGATTTATGAAACCACTATTTTTATGGCAAATTATTGCCAAAAAGAATCTTATTTTGATCTAATGATTTTTAGAAAATTTTAGAAACAAAAATCATCTCATTTGGACTATATAATAAAAATATATAAGAGAAATAAGAAATAGAAAATGGAAAAAACAAAATAATAAAAAAAGGAACCTAACCTACCACCCAGCCCACGAACTAACGCCTACCTACCGTGGCAGGTAACAAGGCAACAGAATCTGTGCAATGAACCGCATGGGCCAGCAAGCATAGCTGCCAGCCCATTCCCTCCCAATGCCACGACCTCACGGGCCCCTTCGTCTTCCTCCCCGAGCTAGAGACCGGGACGAACGCGACAAACACGCCCCGACGCGATCGAATACGAATGGATTTTCCTCCATTTCTGCTCGACCCCGTGGCCCCTCTCGCATGCCACGCCACCATATAAACTGCCCTCCATCTCCTTGTTTCTCTTTTTGCCTTTTTCTTGAAACCCTAGCCACCGAATCGGAGTTCACTGATCTCGCCGTCGCCATCACTTTGGGATCGAGCTCGAAGTCGAGGTTGTAGTCACCCCGAGCCCAACCTTTTTCCCCCTGAGCTTCTCCTTTATCTACACGGCTTCCTCTCATCCCCTTCTCTCCCCCGCGTTATCACCGGAGCACGCAGAATCTCTCGCCGGAGCTCTGAAGCCGCCGCCCCTCCGATACTCCATTATCGGCCACAGAGGAGGAATCTCTCAAGGGCGAGTGCACCCACGAGCTTGCCGTGCAGCCCTGATTCGGGTATGCTACGCCTCCCCTCGCCGATAACCCGCCGGAACCGCCAAGCACCGTCGCTTGAGCCGCCGCCTAGCCGTCTGCCGTCGCCACATCATCGCCACCGGTGAGCTCGCCACGGTCAACCGAGACTGCCCGATCGACTTAGATTCAATGGCTCACGTCAGATCTACACCGAAGGGGTAGCAGTAAACCACAACGTGCCACATCGTTGTTCTGTTCCAGGGAATTTCCCCTTTTATTAAAAAAATTGATTAGAAATTGGCAGAAAATATACCAAAGTTTCAAAATTCATATAAAATATGTATTGATCCAAAAATATAAAATAATATACTGTTGGAAAGATATTTCTGTTTAGTATTTTAATAAGTATTTGTTCGAAACAAATACTATAAGGTTTTGCCTTAATTATTTAAATAGATTAATACCCTTTTTGGAGTAATAAAATCGTAAGAAAATAAATACTATTCATAAAATTTCAAATAATATATTAATGGATTCAGAAAATTGTGTAGAATATTAATATGAGATTATATCTAATGTTTGCGGTACATATTTACTATAATGATTTAATTAGTTTTATTGGTCTTTTAGATTAATAAATGCATACCTGGTCCAAAAATTATTAATGATATATCAAATTGAAGCTAATGTAATTTATATTAATAATATCTAGTTAGATATAGCTTTTGCGGAATATTTACCCTGTATAGATTTAATTAGTGTTGATGGATTTCTAGATCATTAAATCTATAGTAAATTATTTATAGATCACAAAAATATAAATAATAAGTCTCTAGAATCACAATCATGTGAAGATTATAGATCTTATTTTAGTTTGATTTTTAGACAACAGAAACTATATAAATGATTTAAATCCTATTAAACACTATTTAAATCGTAAGAAAAGATCTAAAACTCCGATTAGGGTGAATCCAATTCCTACTGGTTCGTATTAACGTCCTCTATCCAGTAAACCCTAGAAACAAATTTAGTTCGGTAGTTAAGACAAGATTTGCAACAGAACTCTTAAAAACCCTATATTGGCAACCAAGATTTAATAATAAATACCCTATTGGATTAAAATACTTCATGCATGCATCATGTGATCAAGTAAAGTTTAGATAACTAAAATACAACCATTGTGACTTATTAAATTGTCATGCATGCATTTGTGCATTTTTTATGATTGTATAGTTTTTTATGTTGTCAATTGTTTGCTCGATAGATTGCGAGGAGTGCAACGTGTGTGATTTCTACGAGTGCTTGAATGACTCCAACAACTACCAAGGCAAGTAGTTGCTATTTTGTTCATGATATTTCCTACTTTTTTTCTCTTGTGCATGTGTAGTGTATTTTCGTAGCTACATGTGTAGGTATAACTATGCTATGCTATATCCTGTGTATTGTGGTAGGGAAATCCTTTGTAGTTGAGCCTCATATGGTAGTTGTTCTTAGACATGTTGTATAGACAGGGAAGGGATCTTGATATAGTGAAGTCTATGTTTTGTTCTACTAAAACAACATAATGTCAATAAACTACCTAGGCGGAGTGGTTTGATTAGTCATCGGAGTATGAATAACGGTGGGGAATGCCGCCCAGGGCATTGAGAAGGATTAGTTGTCTTTACTACAGTAGCTTACGTGTGCAACCATGTGCCAGTAAGAATGGGTGGCTGGTTGGACTTAGTAGGTCGTGGTGACCCGAACCCAGGGTGTAAGACCCCGCCTTTTAAAGGTAAAGGCCCTGTGATTGCAATGCTAGTCCTTGGATCAAATGCTAGCATCCACAGTTTAAGATGTAGTACACAGATACAAAGGTCGTTATTACATCGTCATTCCAGAGATAACATAGTCTTTACAACTCAATATCCCAAGGCTAGTACAAAGATTTCATAACATAAAGTAAATAACTATAAGTCTTCATCTTCATGTTCCACAGGCAAACATGTTGGTTGTTGTAACTACCTCGGTGAATTACGCTCCTAGATACAAGCCTGGATGAGCGGAAATGGTCGCAATAGTACGGTGGGGCCCAAATGCCACCCACGGGTAGACCTTTCGGCCGTCCCAACCATTTCCAATCATCGGGACAAGTACGGGCGGCGTAATTGGCAGGCGTAGGGATCAACTACATACACAAATGAGTATGTATGCAAGCCACCATACAATAGTACATCAGAGCCATTCCATCTAAAAAGAAAGGAAATATAGCAACGCCATACGGCAAGATTCAAATGTCCTAGATAGATATAATAGTTTAGGATATTTCCTCATACATCACACATCAGAGTATCAGGCGGAAGCGGCAACAAGATCCGAGTACGGATAAGAAGCAAATCGGCATAAGATGCCCCATAAATAAGCACATCCCGCCCACAGATATCACGGATCCCCGTTCCCGGAATCTCTACACCGAACGATCGTTGCCCACATCATCAGCCTCCTCCACCCAGTATCCATCTTGCGAGTGTACCTGTTCATCTGAACCAATAATTTATCGTGTGAGACCCTAGGGGTACTCAGCAAGTCTTTATGCCTCTAAAGGGGACACAACCTGGGGTGACGCAATTGCAGCAAAAGATAAACCCTAACAGTTCTATAGATACATGCTAACCATCCGCCTAACCAAAGATAGGCGGATGTCCGTGAATTAATGACAACAGTTATAACAGTAATATCCACAGATCCATCCTCCTCCTCGCTTACCAACGAGGAAGCGGACGAACAACCCCCCATCCGTTGGCAATTTTATTAACCATTCCATGAGTGTTGCACTATTTACTAGGCAATTACTTAGTCAAATTAAAAGCGGTACTTTATTTATGCTTGTCTATGATCGAGAAACTGTGCTCCAAGTCGTCCATAACGCATGACACGGCTTTGAGAAAGTTTTACCTGCAGGGTGCACAAATAGCAACACACACTCGATCAACCTCGGAAAACCAAATCAAAACCCAACGAGGCCTTCACGACAAAGCAATCACAGATTGAAATATTTCTGGGGCCACCCATTAAGCTACCATAGCGAAGTTACGACTTGAGACGGACTCAAGTTAGTGACCCTACACATGTCGTTCTCGCATGGCTCAAACAACTCCTGTAGTAATGGCTCATGGGATGGAGGGACAAGCTTGGTGGGGTTTAAAAGTAAAGGCTATGCATTACTTGGGATTCGATTAATGCAATCGCGACTCAATGATGCAAGAATAAGATAGAGGCAATAGGTCTTGTATGTATGCAAGCATGTGGTAGTGCTTGCACGGCAGCTCGATTGAAGCGAGAGCGGATCTGGTAGTGCTCTGGTTCTCTTGATATATCCCCTGCTCAGTGTCTATTCGAAGAAGAACCAAACAAACAAGGGCCAACATAAATAAAGTGCACAAGCATATGGATAAAATGCGACAAGCAAACAATCATGCCATGATGAATGATGCACAATTTGCATAGCAATCAAGTAGCATGGCATGGGTGAGGTGTGGAATACAAGAATAAGTCATTTCATTGAGTTTTGGCCACAATTTATTGTCATATTAGTTGATGTATACTATATATTTTTATGATGCATGCTGCAATTGAAGTCATGGATAGCATAAACAGAAAGGTCTCGTCGAGCTGATCATTTTAGACATATCATTTGTTTAATTTGGAGTTATAGAACTATAGTTATTAATTATTTAAGGTAAATGGCATTTATTGTAATTTTATTCAACTTAGAAAATAAAGTGCTCAATTGATATTGTGGATAGCATATTTGAATTCCTCACATTTTCTGATTCAAATTCATATATTATTTCTTAAATTTGGATTTATAATTTAAAAGTTATTTAAAAACAGAATTGAAATTTGAATTTAATCGAATTTGAAAAGATTGGATTAAAACAGAAAAGCACCGAAACTTTTGTGACTTAGCCTGAGCTAGCCCCAACCGTAGACAGATGGGACCAGTCAGGAACGGGGCCACCTGCGTGCGCGCCCAGCCCGGACACGACACGTGGGCGAGCCGAGGACGGCGGGTTGGGAAACGGCAAAGCAAGGGGGTCTCCTTGCAAAACGCACACTGCGGCTGGCACGTGGGGCCGCAGGGGCTGCGGGTTGAGGCTGCGAAAACTAGGGGATCCTTTTTATAAAAAGGCAGAGAGGCAGACATGTGGGGCAGCGAGGAGCGCGGGTTCAGGGGAAAAAGATTTGAGGGGGGTTTGGGGAAAAAGGCCACCAGGACCCTATTCCTCTTCTCTGAACTCTCTGCCGAGCACGCTGGCCTGTGAATGAGACAGGCCATGGGGCTCGAACCGTGACCTTAGGCGCTAAGCGGCTACCGCTGCGGTGGGTGTGGGCTTGTGTCAGAAGGGAGGGCAAGGGCTAGAGTGGAAGGCAGCAGGCCTTGGCGACGCCAATGGCTGGCAGGCTGTTCGAGGAAAGATCGGCGGCTTAGGGCTGGCGAGGCAGACCATGTCCAGGAGGGAAAAGAGCTCACCGCGAGGGCGTTGGTGTGGCGACGGGGCTCGGGGTGGTCGCGATCGTCGTCGAGGCTGGCGCACCGACGATTAGGGTTTGCGTCGGGTGGTGGCGGTGATCTTCGGTTCCAGGGCTCCTCCTTCTCGCTGGAGCGTGCAGGGCGAAGCAGAGGGACGCTGCGGGCTTCCTCGAAAACCTTGCTCGCGACGCCACCGGCTGGTAGTGTATGGGAAGGAGGAGGCCGACGGTGGCCGTCGTAGGGGGGGTAGACGTCGGTGGGGAGGAAGGAGAGAAGAGGGCGATGCCCTGGCGGATCTGGGGAAGGCAGAGGGGGCCGTGGGGAGTAGAAGATAAGGATGGGGAAAGGTAGATGGCGTGGGGAAGGGGAAGGTGGCGTCGGCCACCTTTTTCACCTGCTCCCTCACGTGCTCGGCATGGGGCTCGGCATGGCCAGGGGGAGGGGTGCTGGGGCTGCCAGGTGGGCCAGGCGAGGCCAGGGGCAGGCAGGCTCGGGCTAGGGCCACAGGCAGGGAGAGAAGAGAGGGTAGGGAGAGAGGCCCGGGTTTGTCTTGGTTAGGAGCTAGGGTGAGAGGGAGGCTCGGGTTTGAGCTCTAGGGTAGGAGGGATGGGGTGGCTCGGCTAGGGTTTGCTTGGGTGGTAGCTAGGTGGGGCAGCATGGTAGAGAGAGGAGAGGGAGAAGGCAAAGTTGGCTCGGCCTAGTGGAAGGGTGGCTAGGGTTTTGATATGAAAAGAGAGAGGGGAGGTTTAGGGTTTGATGGGGTATGGTGATAGGGTAGGATCTTAGCTAGAGGGTAAGAGAGAGAGAGAGAGAGAGAGAGATGAATTGGTGCCTTGATTAGATCAAGCATGATCAACCCAAGCTCAAACAAGATGGCCAAAAGAGAAAAGAAGAAAAGGTGGTGATGGGGTAGAGAGGGAGATGTGGTGTAGAGGATGGGATGATAGGTTCCCTTGGCAAGCTCAAGCAAGAGCAACAAAACAAGCTCAAGCAAGAACTAGACAAGAAGAGAGAGGATGAGATGGTAACATGACCCAACACAAGATCAGCATGGAAAAGAGATAGAGAGCTAGATGGGAGATGATCCCCTCCAAGATTCAAATAGAACCAAAATATGACCAAAGTTGGTGATGGTTGCATGGCCCATGCAAATGCATTAAATTCTAGGTTTTATCTTGTCAAAACAAAATAATATCTCATGGCATTTATTTATCTGCATCCTCCAAAGTTGGAGTAAGGGTC
Organism: Avena longiglumis; assembly: GCA_030063025.1. Lineage (NCBI taxonomy): Eukaryota > Viridiplantae > Streptophyta > Magnoliopsida > Poales > Poaceae > Avena > Avena longiglumis. The sequence continues at coordinate 439,753,424 of CP125973.1, read as the reverse complement.
AAGCAAAAGAACTTGTAGGGTTGGACCCACCCTATCTCTCATGAGCCTGATTAAACCCCAAAAGAAAAGTAATTACAAGCTCATGGATAATGGGATGGTGGAATTGTAAAGTGGTGAAAGAAAGAGTGGTGGAGTCAATAAAAGATATGCCCCCAACTCAACTTGGGCATTTAACAATATATCAAGAACCAAATACAATATCAAGAGGCAAATACAAATAATAATGCATATGAGATACAAACCAAAACGATAAGGGTTTTTGTATGATGCTCAAATGCAAGGTGGCATGATGACATGAGCATGATATGATGATGATGCAACAATTATAAGTAGAGAGTAGCCATTATATTACTAGATCAAGTAGCATTACAGTTGTTAGACAAATGGGATGCTACAACTCTCCCCCACTAAACAGGAATCTCGCCCCGAGATTCTAGGAAGAAGAAGAAGACACAAAGAGGGTAGGATAGTTGGCACGGAGTTCATCTTCACGCTCCCAAGTGGCTTCGTCAACAGAATGGTGCGACCACTGCACCTTTCAGAACTTGATGGACTTGTTGCGAGTCCTTCTTTCTGCGGTCTCAAGGATTTTTGTGGGGTGTTCTTGATAAGACAGGTCTTCTTGGAGATCGATTAGCTCATGATCCACGGTCCTGACGGGATCTTTGAAGCACTTCTTGAGTTGAGAGATGTGGAAAACATCATTGACTTTGAGTTTTTCTGGGAGCTCAAGAGCATAAGCAACTTCTCCTCTTCTACCACGAATTTTGAAAGGACCGATGTATCTCGGAGCCAATTTTCCTTTGATACCAAAGCGGTGTGTGCCTTTCATGGGAGTGACACGAAGGTAAACGAGATCACCAGGGACATCCACCATGTCCGTGTGCTTCCTGTCATAATTGCTCTTCTGGCGACTTTGAGCGATCTTCAGGTTTTCAAGAATGATGTGCACCTTCTCCTCCGCTTGAGTTACAATGTCAGGGCCAAACCATATTCTTTCTCCTGCACCCGACCAACCAATCGGAGTTCTGAACTTGCGGCCATAGAGAGCCTCAAATGGTGCCATCTTCAGGCTTTTCTGGAAGCTGTTGTTGTAAGAGAATTCAGCATAAGGAAGACATTCTTCCCACTTCATGCCAAAAGAGATGACGCAAGCACGAAGCATATCCTCCAGAATCTGATTGATCCTTTCAACTTGTCCTTTCGACTGAGGGTGGTAAGCTGTGCTGAAGTTCAACTTTGTTCCCAAAGCATTTTGGAAACTTTCCCAGAACTTGGAAGTGAAGATGCTCCCACGATCTGAACTGATCTCGAGCGGAACCCCATACAGAGAGACAATTATGTTGATATAGAGCTCAGCCAACTGAATTCCAGAAATTGTTTCCTTGACGGGGAAGAAGTGCGCCACTTTAGAAAGCCTGTCAATGACAACAAAGATTGCATTGTTGCCCTTCTGCGACCTTGGAAAACCAGTGATGAAGTCCATCTCTACTTTCTCCCATTTCCATTCCGGGGGTTTCAATGGCTGTAGAAGACCGAAAGGTTTCTGATGGACAGCTTTCACTCTGCGGCAGACATCACACTCCGAGACATACTTGGCACAATATCGTTTCAAACCCGGCCACCAATATTGTGTTTTCAAGTCCATGTACATCTTTGTGCTGCCAGGATGGATAGAAAGAACAGAATCGTGCGCCTCCTTGAGAACTTGCTCTCTCAAACCCGGGTAGTTTGGAACAAACATCCGGTGTTCAAAGAAAAGCGTGCCTTGATCATCGACGTGGAAGGACTCATACTTCGGAAGCTGAAGTTTGGAGATGATCTTTTGGTGTCGGATCACCAAGTCGACGAGCGAATCTTTTCTTCCAAGAGAGGAGTAGCGGAAGGTTCGAGATGCCCTTGTTCCACAATTTCAGGTTGAGTGGAATTCCTCGCACAAGAGAGGCTGTTGCTCTTCCATCATGAGGTTGTTGACATAAGCTTTGCGGCTGAGAGCATCGGCCATGACATTAGCTTTGCCCGGCGTGTAGTTGATGGTCAAATCAAAATCATTGATTGCTTCAATCCATCTCCTCTGCCGAAGATTGAGATCAGGCTGAGTGAAGATATACTTCAAACTTTTGTGGTCAGAAAAGATCTCACAACGGTTGCCAAGAAAGTAGTGCCTCCATAGCTTCAAAGCAAAGACAACAGCTGCGAGCTCGAGGTCATGTGGGATAGTTGATCTCATGCGTCTTCAACTGTCGAGGCATAAGCAACCACTTGTTTTTCTTGCATAAGGACCGCACCCAATCCTTGCAAAGAGGCGTCCAGAATATCCGGAAAGGCTTAGATGTATCCGGAGGAACCAAGACTGGTGTGGAAGTGAGCTTCTCTTTGAGTGTCTCAAAGCTTGCTTGACATGCAGAGTCCAAAGGTATTTCTTGCCTTTCTTGAGGAGATCGGTAAGAGGCTTCGCTATCTTGAAAAGTTACGAACGGTTACGGCAATAACTAGCCAAACCAAGGAAACTCCGCACTTCTTTGACATTAACAGGAGGAAGCCATTCAACAATTGTCTTCACAGTTTCCGGGTTGACTGCAATGCCCTTGGCAGAGATGACATGACCAAGATAGGTTACTTGAGGCAGCCAAAACTCACACTTGGAGAACTTTGCATACAAGCGGTTCTCACGAAGCTTGTTTAGGACACACCGAAGGTGTTCTTCATGCTCTTCCTTGGACTTAGAATAGACCAGGATGTCATCCAGATAGACCACAACGAACTTATCAAGGTACTCCATGAAAAACGAGTTCATAAGCCTCGAGAAGGTGGCAGGTGCGTTTGTGAGACCGAAAGACATGACCGTGTACTCATACAGGCCATAGCGGGTGGTGAAAGCTGTTTTAGGCACATCTTCCTTGCGAATCTTGATTTGGTGATAACCACTTCTCAAGTCCATCTTAGAGAACACCACAGCTCCAGCTAGCTGATCGAAGAGATCATTAATCCGCGGAAGGGGATATTTGTTCTTGATGGTTTTAGCATTGAGAGCCCGATAGTCAACACAAAGTCTATCAGTCTTGTCACGCTTCTTCACAAAGATTGTTGGGCTACCCCAAGAAGAAGTACTGTGTTGAATGAAACCCAACTTCTCTTGTTCATCAAGCTGACGTTTGAGTTCAGCCAACTCAGCAGGACCCATTTTATAAGGCCGCTTGGAGATAGGAGCCGTTCCAGGTTCAAGCTCAATTACAAACTCAACCTCACGATCCGGAGGCATACCCGACAACTCTTCAGGAAAGACATCTGGGAACTCACAGACCACCGGAACACTCTGAATAGCTTCCATAGCATCATCATTCAGAGCCGCCAAAGAGAAAAGCTGGATAGCAGGAGTCAAGCTTGGAGAATAGACTATATGGCCTTCAGGAATCTTCAGAGAAACCGAGCGTTCAGCACAATCAATCACAGCTGCATTTGTTGTCAACCAATCCATGCCCAAAATGACATCAATGTCATAATTGCCCAGAACAATTAAGGATGCCGAGAACGAAGAGCCAGCAATCTCAATTTGATTGCCATGGCTGATTTTAGAAGCTGCCATATTTGCTCCAGGAGAAAGGACCATTAACCGCTTGAGGAGAGGAACCAATCCTAACCCATTCTCATAAGCAAACTTGATAGAAACAAAAGAATGCGATGCACCAGAATCAAACAAAACTCGTGCAGGGACTGAGTCAACGGATAGCATACCCATCACAACTCCAGGTGCATGCTCAGCTTGAGCGGCGTTGACACAGTTGGCACGAGCAACAGTAGACCCGGGCTTGGTGTTTATGTTGAGAGCCCGAGGTGGTGGTGCACGAACCAAAGGAGAGCTTGCCGCAGATCTTGGAGGGGGCGGAGGAAGAGCTTTGTTTTTCAACGGACAGTTCCAGTTTAGATGTCCAGGGTCTCCACACGTGAAACAAGCACCAGGTGGACGTGGAGCAACGTAGCCAGGGACTCCGCCAGGCGCTCCAGGGTAGTGGTGGTTATAGCCCCTGGGAGCAGCAGTGATGAAGTTTGGTGGCCTTGACGCGTAGCTTGCAGGTCTTGGTGGAGCCGGGAGCGGCGGTGGGGTGTTAGGAACCCAGACACGCCGCTTAGAAGGAGCTGACATAGCTGAAGAGCTTGGTGCATCACGGTTGTGTTTCTTTGACTCTTCAAACACTTGCCTACTTGCTTCCTCCTACAGAGCCGTATGCTGAAGTTCCAGAAAAGATGCCGGCCTTGCATGTGTGATTGCATATTTGATCCATGCATTGAGCCCTTGCCGGAACCTCTTCTGCTTCTTCTTGTCATCGGAGATCTCATCGCCACCATAACGAGAAAGATTCATGAAGTTCCTGATGTAGGTGTTGACATTATCATTTCCCTGCTTGAGGTTGAGAAAAGCTTCCTTCATCCTCTCCATGACAATTTCGACAGAATCTTGCTCTTTGAACGCTCCAAAGGAACTGTTCCCAAGTAGGCTGAAACCAAACAGCTTTGCCTTGGTAATTCTCCCACCGAGAGCTGCATCCCCTTGAAGGTGAGTAGCACACTTTACCCACTCTTGCTCAGGAACATCAGCAGTCTCGAGTAGCCTTGACATCTCACGCAACCAATCATCCGCATCCAGTGGTCGATCAGAAACATCAAATTGGCGAGGGTTGAATTTTAGGAAGCTTTTGATGTCTCCTCGCTTGGGAGGTGGAGGTAGTGGAGCAAAATCATTCCTCCGAACACTTTCCTCAAAGCGCTGCTGGTTCTGCTGCATTGCTGCCAAGGCATTGGCGATGTTTGACAACGGATCCCAGTGGTATGTCCTCATCAGAACGGCGTGGTGGAGCCATCCTGTGATTGATATAAAACACAAGTCAGTACTATCATGGAGAATAATAATAATCCAAAATAGTACCAAGATGGAATTAACCAATATTAAAGGATACAATTTACTAAGATGATATTAAAATATCAACAAAGTTCAAAGCACCTAGAAGATATTAAGCATATCGCACACGACTGAAAAGGAGTGTGGTACACAAATATATCAAAGAAAAAATTTCCACAAATTTCGGCATTAAAATACCAATAGATGCGCGAAATCACTTAACGAATCAAGATTAGTGACTCTACCAATTCAATATACAAAAGCGAATGATAAGAGTAGTGGTATGGTCGCGACTCCATCCCGCACTCAAATCATTACTCCGCACATGAATAAGTGGAACACATATCCTAACCCTTTCTTCTCATGTTGAACCTATAGATTGGTAACTACGGAAACGAACACCCCAACAAGATAACGTCGGATAACAAAGAGTAAGACAGATCGCGGCGGTATACAACGAATCAGATAGATCGCGTCGGATTGCAAAGCCTGTCGGTATGGAATGTACCAACAGTTGATAACCAAAGGCTGATTAGATAACAACTTGGATGCAACAGATAGACAGGGAATTACACACACACACACACAAAAATACACAACCTATGGTACTACGGAAACCCAGAACACGTGAATCCTAGTTTGAACTTTTAAGAAGAGGATTGAAAACGTTGCACTTCCTTACCAGAAAAGGGTGGGTGGGTGGGTAAGAAGAAAAGTGGAAGCAGTCCTACTCTCGCGTTTTGTTTTTCCCTAGTATACATAACTACCAAAAATATTTGCTAGACTGACAACGACCGTTTGGCTGAGACCCTGAAGGGCGGGATGGCTCTGATACCAATTGTAACTACCTCGGTGAATTACGCTCCTAGATACAAGCCTGGATGAGCGGAAATGGTCGAAAATAATGCGGTGGGGCCCAAATGCCACCCACGGTAGACCTTCGGCTGTCCCAACCATTTCCAATCATCGGGACAAATGCACGGGCGTGTGTCGGCGAAGGATCAACTACATACACAAATGAGTGTGTATGCAAGCCACCATACAATAGTACATCGAGCCATTCCATCTAAAAAGAAAGGAAATATATAGCATACGGGCAAGATTCAAATGTCCTAGATAGATATAATAGTTTAGGATATTTCCTCATACATCACACATCAGAGTATCAGGCGAAAGCGGCAACAAGATCCGAGTACGGATAAGAAGCAAATCGGCATAAGATGCCCCATAAATAAGCACATCCCGCCCACAGATCTCACGGATCCCCGTTCCCGGAATCTCTACACCGAACGATCGTTGCCCACATCATCAGCCTCCTCCACCCAGTATCCATCTTGCGAGTTTACCTGTTCATCTGAACCAATAATTTATCGTGTGAGACCCTAGGGGTACTCAGCAAGTCTTTATGACTTTAAAGGGGACACAACCTGGGGTGACGCAATTGCAGCAAAAGATAAACCCTAACAATTCTATAGATACCCGCTAACCATCCGCCTAACCAAAGATAGACGGATGTCCGTGAATTAATGACAACAGTTATAACAGTAATATCAACAGATCCATCCTCCTCCTCGCTTACCAACGAGGAAGCGGACGAACAACCCCCATCCGTTGGCAGTTTTATTATCCATTCCATGAGTGTTGCACTATTTACTAGTCAGTTATTTAGTCAAGTTAAAAACGGTACTTTAGTTATGCTTGTCTATGATCGAGAAACTGTGCTCCAAGTCGTCCATAACCGCGGACACGGCTTTCAGAAAGTTTTACCCTGCAGGGGTGCACAAATAGCAACACACACTCGATCAACCTCGGAAAAACCAAATCAAAACCCAACGAGGCCTTCACGACAAAGCAATCACGATTGAAATATTTCAGGGGGCCACCCCATTAAGCTACCCGCAACGAAGTTAGCTGACTTCGAGACGGACTCAAGGTTTGCGCCAGTGGCTGTAAACGACTGGGAACCCGAAAATGTGACTGGGCTTGTCGATACCGCGAAAACACTCCGCTTACCTAAACAGTACAGGTGCTCCTCGCACAATCGTAATAAAGCAGTAAAGCATGGCATAAGTACAGGATAGTAAACAAAACCTCAAACTAGTTTGTGGCCCCAAGAAATAAGACTGAATCAAGCTCTGGCTCAGGGGGGTCCCATAAGCCTCCCGGATGTGGATAGCGCGAATAATCAAGGAACAGGAATCAAGTACTCGGGGTCCTACGGGACACAAGTGAGCAGGAAAAACCAAATAGCAGATATTGCTCACCGGTGCCACTTTCATTAGTTATCCCATTACTACTCAGGTTAAGTTGTTTAGGTACCTCGTTATCCATCAGACTCTCACATACCCTACACATGCTGTTCTACGACTCGCATGGCTCAAACAACTCCTGTAGTAATGGCTCATGGGATGGAGGGACAAGCTTGGTGGGGTTTAAAAGTAAAGGCTATGCATTACTTGGGATTCAGTTTAATGCAATCGCGACTCAATGATGTAAGAATAAGATAGAGGCAATAGGTACTGTATGTATGCAAGCATGTGGTAGTGCTTGCCTGGCAGCTCAGTTGAAGCGAGAGACGGATCTGGGTAGTGCTCCTGGTTCTCTTGATATATCCCCTGCTCAGTGTCTATTCGAAGAAGAACCAAACAAACAAGGGCCAACATAAATAAAGTGCACAAGCATATGGATAAAATGCGACAAGCAAACAATCATGCCATGATGAATGATGCACAATTTGCATAGCAATCAAGTAGCATGGCATGGGTGAGGTGTGGAATACAAGAATAAGTCATTTCATTGAGTTTTGGCCACAATTTATTGTCATATTAGTTGTTGTATACTATATATTTTTATGATGCATGCTGCAATTGAAGTCATGGATAGCATAAACAGAAAGGTCTCGTCGAGCTGATCATTTTAGACATATCATTTGTTTAATTTGGAGTTATAGAACTATAGTTATTAATTATTTAAGGTAAATGGCATTTATTGTAATTTTATTCAACTTAGAAAATAAAGTGATCAATTGATATTGTGGATAGCATATTTGAATTCCTCACATTTTTCTGATTCAAATTCATATATTATTTGTTAAATTTGGATTTACAATTTAAAAGTTATTTAAAAACAGAATTGAAATTTGAATTTAATCGAATTTGAAAAGATTGGATTAAAACAGAAAAAGAAACTTTTGTGACTCACTGAGCTAGCCCCAACCGCATGACAGATGGGCCGGTCAGAGCAGGGCCACTGCGTGCAGCTACCGGACACGACACGTGGCGAGCCGGGCATGGGTTGGGAAACGGCAAAGCAAGGGGGTCTCCTTGCAAAACGCACACTGCGGCTGGCACGTGGGGCCGCAGGGGCTGCGGGTTGAGGCTGCGAAAACTAGGGGATCCTTTTTATAAAAAGGCAGAGAGGCAGACATGTGGGGCAGCGAGGAGCGCGGGTTCAGGGGAAAAAGATTTGAGGGGGGTTTGGGGAAAAAGGCCACCAGGACCCTGTTCCTCTTCTCTGAACCCTCTGTCGTCAGGCACGCGCGCGACAGCGGACAGAGCGCTGCGGGGGCTCGAACCCGTGACCTCGGGCGCGCTAGCGGCGGCGGCTACCGCTGCGGTGGGTGTGGGCTTGTGACAGAAGGGAGGGCGAGGGCTAGGTAGGGTTCTGCGCGGCCTTGGCGTCTGACGCCCGGTGGCGGCCTTGCAGCTGTTCGAGGAAAAGATCGGCGACGCTAGGGTGGTACGGCGTGGCAGACCATGTCCAGGAGGGAAAAGAGCTCACCGCGAGGGCGTTGGTGTGGCGACGGGGCTCGGGGTGGTCGCGATCGTCGTCGAGGCTGGCGCACCGACGATTAGGGTTTGCGTCGGGTGGTGGCGGTGATCTTCGGTTCCAGGGCTCCTCCTCCTCATTTGGGCGTGCGGAGCGGAGGGACGATGCGGGCTTCCTCGACAACCTTGCTCGCCACGCCACCGGCTGGTAGTGTATGGGGAGGAGGAGGCCGACGGTGGCCGTCGTAGGGGGGGTAGACGGTGGTGGGGAGGAAGGAGAGAAGAGGGCGATGCCCTGGCGGATCTAGGGAAGGCAGAGGGGGCCGTGGGGAGTAGAAGATAAGGATGGGGAAAGGTAGATGGCGTGGGGGAGGGGAAGGTGGCGTCGGCCACCTTTTTCACCTGCTCCCTCACGTGCTCGGCATGGGGCTCGGCATGGCCAGGGGGAGGGTCTTTGTGGGCCGAGGCAGGCGGGGCAGTGAGGCTCGGGGCTAGGGCCTGAGGGAGAGAAGAGAGGGTAGGGAGAGAGGCCCGGGTTTGTCTTGGTTAGGAGCTAGGGTGAGAGGGAGGCTCGGGTTTGAGCTCTAGGGTAGGAGGGATGGGGTGGCTCGGCTAGGGTTTGCTTGGGTGGTAGCTAGGTGGGGCAGCATGGTAGAGAGAGGAGAGGGAGAAGGCAAAGTTGGCTCGGCCTAGTGGAAGGGTGGCTAGGGTTTTGAGATGAAAAGAGAGAGGGGAGGTTTAGGGTTTGATGGGGTATGGTGATAGGGTAGGATCTTGGATAGAGGGTAAGAGAGAGAGATAGAGAGATGAATTGGTGCCTTGATTAGATCAAGCATGATCAACCCAAGCTCAAACAAGATGGCCAAAAGAGAAAAGAAGAAAAGGTGGTGATTGGGTAGAGAGGGAGATGTGGTGTAGAGGATGGGATGATAGGTTCCCTTGGCAAGCTCAAGCAAGAGCAACAAAACAAGCTCAAGCAAGAACTAGACAAGAAGAGAGAGGATGAGATGGTAACATGACCCAACACAATATCAGCATGGAAAAGAGATAGAGAGCTAGATGGGAGATGATCCCCTCCAAGATTCAAATAGAACCAAAATATGACCAAAGTTGGTGATGGTTGCATGGCCCATGCAAATGCATTAAATGCTAGGTTTTATCTTGTCAAAACAAAATAATATCTCATGGCATTTATTTATCTGCATCCTCCAAAGTTGGAGTAAGGGTCAAGCAAAAGAACTTGTAGGGTTGGACCCACCCTATCTCTCATGAGCCTGATTAAACCCCAAAAGAAAAGTAATTACAAGCTCATGGATAATGGGATGGTGGAATTGTAAAGTGGTGAAAGAAAGAGTGGTGGAGTCAATAAAAGATATGCCCCCAACTCAACTTGGGCATTTAACAATATATCAAGAACCAAATACAATATCAAGAGGCAAATACAAATAATAATGCATATGAGATAAGAACCAAAACAACAAGGGTTTTTGTATGATGCTCAAATGCAAGGTGGCATGATGACATGAGCATGATATGATGATGATGCAACAATTATAAGTAGAGAGTAGCCATTATATTACTAGATCAAGTAGCATTACAGTTGTTAGACAAATGGGATGCTACAGTTGTAGACTTGTAATCCCTACTCAACAAACTTCACTAACATCAAACAAACCTACAACATAATAAGTTACAGCCACAAGGGTCAATACATTTGAATTGTATTGGCAAGTGATATCATATTGATATGGAGAATCTATCATCTACATGAATATATGGCTAAGTGGAGTTTTGTCTGGCCTTTGCATAAAATAAGTTTTATCTATCCTTTGAAAATAGTTTTTCTCTTTTCAAAACATTTCATCACACATTGACACACTGGATACACACTAGGTTCTTCCTTTGTTCACCCAACAAGTTTTAACTTAGAGAAATTGGGATGAGGAGATCCTTGATCATCTCAATGTCTTTGATGCTCAAAATGTCCATTATCGGGGACACAACTAAGTACTTAGGTTTTACCCTCTCGAGAGGTGATGCACTTTTCCCACAAGACTCTACATGCATCAAGACGAGAATTTTTAGAAACAATCCCTCAGATCAGCACAGACACGTTCCATCCTATCATCACTACCACCAACTGTCTGTCTGTCTGAGTTCTTGCAACCTAGTTCGTCAAGGCAGTGCCATAGGTTCTAAGAAGAAAATTGTTAAACCAGTGCCATAGGTTCAAAGGTTTCATTTTTCTGAATCCATTGATATAAAATTTGCAATTTTTGGACATACTGATCAAAAGTTATGATTTGTGAAAGTTCAAACATCTAATAGATAGTTTTCTGGATTTAAATCAAAATCCTGGCCACGTGTCTTAATCTTACTGGATGATACCGTTTCATGTGGATCGAGCATCGCGAGCCGTAGGATATAACTAAGATTGCACAGCAACGATCAAGTCGTACCCCTTCGTTTAAGTGATCTGTTTTATCCCTTGGATCTAGATCTAATGGTTCACGAGGTTCTGACCAAAACTGGGCGGCGCAAACGATGGTGCGCGGCGGCAGTACGTCTGGTGGCGGTGGTCCGGCAAAACCAGGAGGCAAGGGAGGGGGTGCAGTGGCTTACCGACTTCGTGGGGTTGTCGCGATGCTCAAGGTGGTCTCCGTTGATCAAGGGGTGCATGGCGTCGTCGGCAATCACTCGCCGGAGTTTCTGCTACCGTCAGGTGTGCTCAGACGTTGATAGGGCAAGCCTATAGGCCTTAGAAGGTGAACGGAGAGTATTAGAAGATTCACAAGAGTCGTGGCGTTGATAGCGCGATAGCATGACTTAGAGGGCAAAGGGGGCAATGGGTATACCGGAATCGCTCGACGGAGTCGTGGCCGTCGTCGGTGGTTTGCAGGTGATGATGGAGCCGAGCATCTGGGGCACGCGCGAACACACGGGGTACGGCAGCAGGTGCACGCGACGATGGCGAGCAAGCCAGCGTGAATCAGGGAGCTATGGGTGGTCGGAATTCGCCGGTATCGGCGCTGCAGTTCGCCGGAGACATCGGCTTTGTAGCTCGAATTGAGGGCAGCCTGGTGGCGCTCGGGTGTGGGACAATGAGGGGAAACGGTGAGGAGAGAGCGGTTGTTAAGACGGCAGGGTCGAGCGGGGTGATTGTGCCATTAATCGTGTCAATTTACTCGGATTGAATTCACCTGAAATGACGGCAAGAGGGGACGAGTTCATCGCGCGAGGTTGACAACGCTGATAGCATGGAGGTGGGGCCCGGGGTTAGTGAGAGATGCGGGTGGGCGCGTGGGTGAGAAAAGGGGTCCTGCAGGGAGAGAGGGGTGAGTGGCCCGGTGAATTTGGCGTTAAGCTGGGTTTTTGGGCTGGGTTGGGTTGGGTTCTTTGGATTGGTTTCGCTTATTTTTTTCTTATTCTTTTTCCTTTTTTTGTTTCTATTTTCTGTTTTTATTTGAATCATTTTTTAAACAACAATTTGAATTCAAATCTTTCCAAATATTTTCATTAGCTTTATACCATTTACTAGTGTGTTATTTAATCCAACTCAAATATATTTTTCTTGTGATTTAATAATCATTTAAAATAAGTGAGGCATTTTGTCTTTATTTAAATAAAATTGAATATGGTTCATAAACCCATATAATTTTATTTAAATAATCTTTTTATTATTTTATTTTATTGACTTACTTTTATTCCATTTGCTTAGGGATTTGGCCAAGGTTTAAATTGTCTTTGCAATAATTTCTTATTTATTTAATTCCTTCTTTAACTTATATAATTCATATCTTTTTATTTATAGTTCCAAAATTGGTGATTCCAATTTGTAAAATTTTATTTAATATTTATTTATCCTTCTAGATCCTTTTAGGATTACTTTGCTCAAAATTTGGTATTGATTTTAGCTAGGATCTTTCTTAACCTTGGAAATATTTTCTTTTATCTTATTAAAATCATAAGTTTTTATCCATGGTTCCAAATGGAGTGAAACCAATTCCCATGGTTTTGTAATATTTTTGTTTGCCATTTTTGGTCATTTAGAAATGTTTATTGCTTAATTTTTGTATGGGACAAAGCCATAGTCTTAGAGTGATCTTGGAGATGATTTCTTTCATTAGGATTTAGAATTTTGGTTCAATTTTTTCCAAGTGCTTTAAATTCAAGATACATTCCATGCAGGGATGCATTTGACTTGTTTGAAATTTTGTTTGTTGCCTTTTTCATTCAAATTTTGTTTAAGTAGGATTTTGATGTTTCCATTTAGAAGCAAAAAGTTTCTTTTCACCCTAAATTTCAACATTTGTTTCTTTTGTTTGTTTATTTTTCACATTTCAAAATTTGGAAAATTTTGGGATGTGACAGACTACCACCCTTAAAAGGAATATCGTCCCAAGATTCGGAAGGCTAGAGACAACAAGTTGGTTTCAAGACAACTAGGGTGCTACCACCCTTAAAAGATTTTTTAACTAGATTACATCTTGGCTTACTTGGTGTCTTGATGTAACTTCTCTGGACAGTTGTTTGCATAGTGTCCTTTATTTCCACATTTGAATCATGTGACGAGGTTGGTATCCTTTCCAAGTTTGCTTGTCTTGTTCTTATCCTCTTCTGGACAATTTGATGCATAATGGCCTAGCTTTTTGCATTTGTTGCACATCACTTGACTAATGTCTTCTTTTATATTTGGTATCACTTCCTCTTGTTTGTTTTCTTGGCCCTTCTTATTTTCTGAACACTCATTAGCATAGTGTCCCATCTCTTTGCAATTGTAACATTGCACCTAGCTAATGTCTTGCTTGTTGGGGTTGGGGCGTTTCTTCTTGTTCTTGGGTTTCTCCAAATCTAGGAGGGCTCTTAGTTCACGGTCTTCATATTTCGCCACAAATGTGGGAAAACTTCCTCGGTTCTTAGAATGGTTCCTAGGATAACGTCCATGTTTCCTCTTTTGTCCATAATAGTGGGTTACAATGTATGGAGGTGCATACTGAGGTTTAACTTTGCCTTCATCATTCTTGGTAGAAGTTGTACCTTCATGAATGTTTCCAAACATTTGATGTTTTCCATCCTTAGCTTGATGTTTCATTTGTTGAACTATATGATAGATGTGGCATTGAATAGGGACATGATCATTTCCTTCACATAGGAAACATGTAACTTGAGATTTGGGACATTGTCTAGTTGGATGTTTCTCTTCACAATTAGGTCATTGGTCCATGTGCTCTTTATAAGTGTGTCCTATGTCTCCACAGATTTTGCAGTCTTGAGTTCCTTCTATAATATCATCCTTGATATCATTGTTGTCACAATCTCTTTGGGAAGGGTTCCTTCTCATGTTGATCATGATTGGTCATCCTTTGCAACAATTGAGATTGGGATTCCAAGAACTTTAGCATGGCTGGGTCTAACTCAATGTTGTTGGCTAAAAACTAGGTTGTCACTTGATTCAACTGGGCTTGGGTTGCTAGCAGTTGTTCTGTCATGTGCATCTCTAGGTTGTTGTTATCACCATCCTTGATGTTGGAGTTGTGGTCTCTTGGAGAAGTCATCTGTTTGGGTTTGGTCGGAATTAAAATAGACAAAAGATTTCTAGGGAAAGAATTATACTCACACACAACAATTCACACAACCAATAAGCAAGCATTAACAATCAAAAATTCTACTCAAACAACACTGTTCAAGCATGTTTTAGGCAACAAAATTTTTTTTTGATATACCACATAGGTTGGTATGATCAATCTTGGTCACAAAGTTCAAAGGTGATGATGGTTCCCCCTAAGTTGTGTTTCCTTAGTCTCCAAGTCTTGAGTATTATTTTTATCTCACTTGAAGTCCTTAGTGATGTCCAAGTTGAAGTCCTTGGTGAAACTGAAGTTGAAGTCATTGGTGATGGTGAAGTCCTTGCTCATGTTGAAGTTTTTGTCTATAAAGTAGAAAAGGGAGAGATGTAGAATCAAACAAAATGCCGAGGAAAGAGTTTACAAGATTGTTTGTAAATAAGTTCAAACAAATACAACTCCTATTTTTCTAAATGGTTTTGTCCAATCATAGGGTTACAATACTACAGGCAACACAGTGCTCTGATACCATCTGTAAGATCCCACCTTTTAAAGGTAAAGACCCATGTGATTGAAATGCTAGTCCCTAGATCAAATGCTAGCATCCATAGTTTAAGATGAAGTACATAGATACAAAGGTCGTTATTACATCGTCATTCCAGAGATAACATAATCTTTACAACTCAATAGCCCAAGGCTAGTACAAAGAGTTCATAACATAAAGTAAATAACTATAAGTATTCATCTTCATGTGCCATAGGCAAACATGTTGGTTGTAGACTAGTAATCCCTACTCAACAAACTTCACTAACATCAAACAAACCTGCAACATAATAAGTTACAGCCACAAGGGTCAATACATTGGAATTGTATTGGCAAGTGATATCATATTGATATGGAGAATCTATCATCTACATGAATATATGGCTAAGTGGAGTTTTGGCTGGTCTTTGCATAAAATAAGTTTTCTCTATCCTTTGAAAATAGTTTTTCTCTTTTCAAAACATTTCATCACACATTGACACACTGGATACACACCAAGTGCTTCCTTTGTTCACCCAACAAGTTTTAACTTAGAGAAATTAGGATGAGGAGATCCTTGATCATTTCAATGTCTTTGATGCTCAAAATGTACATTACAAGGGACACGGCTAAGTACTTAGGTTTTACCCTCTCGAGAGGTGGTGCACTTTTCCCACAAGACTCGACATGCATCGAGACGAGACTTTTCAGAAACAATCCCTCAGATCAGCACAGACGCATTCAATCCTCTCATCACTACCACCAACTGTCTGTCCGTCTGAGTTCTTGCAACCTAGTTGGTCAAGGCAGAGCCCATATGCCATGTGGTTGCAGTGGAATCTTCGCAACAATAAACATCTCAAATCTCTTTGTTCCTAGGTGGCCATCCACAAGTGAGATACACCAGGGTAAACCATAGAAATGGGCCCTGGGTAACCATTCAACAAAAATCCATCCAAGCAATTACCATTCCACCCAGGTGTTTCATTCACATAGTTGTTTTATTAATCAAAAACATGGTCATAGACTTTGCATAATATCATAGCATGAATATTCCACCCTTGAATTCTAATATCTAGGCTAAGCATACTAGCATAACTTGTCTCTTGATTTAGGAAGATTCCTACCAAGATATATTCTATAGGATCTACTATAGCATAGCAGTATAGAAAATAGTCCTATCATGCATACTACAAAAATATCACTAATGCAATATTGAAAAGATAGGACTTTTGTTGACCAAAATATCACTTGCCTTTTTAGTAGAGAATATAGGTACACTCCTTGATCTTGCAATTGTCACACTCCTCAAAGTTCACTACAATTTCAATCAAGAAAAGCACACATTCAAAACTAGCACTCAAACAAATAACAAAACAAAACAATAAAAACAAAGAAATGCATTAAATCATGCAAAAGGTTGTTTTATTGAAAAAGTGGTTTCTAACAAGGCTCTAAACATTTCAACACACGTACTGGTCTTTTATAAAAGTGGGAATTCATTTAAAATCAAGTTAGTGAAAATAGGCCTTTTAAATCATTTTTGTTTTACTATAAATGCTTTTATTCAAAGGAATAATTCCTAGTGTTAACAAAATATATTTTTAAATTCAAATGTTATTGTTTATGGTCATAGGGTTCAAAACAAATTCATTTGCAAAAGGTTTCACTCAAAAATAATTTTTAGAACAATTTTTATACTCAAAATAGTCCTATTAATGTTTCTGCATAAAAACCTAAATTTTCTTAATCAAATGTCCAAACCAGGGCCATAGGTGCAAATTTTTTATTTTTATGAATCCATTGATATAAAATTTTCAATTTTTGGACATACTGATCAAAAGTTATGATTTTTTTCAAGTTCAAACATCTAATAGATAGTTTTCTGGATTTAGATCAAAATCCTGGCCACGTGTCTTAATCTTACTGGCTGATACCTTTTCATGTGGATCGAGCATCGCACAGCGCCGATAAAGTCATATCCCTTCGTTTAAGTGATCTGTTTTATCCCTTGGATCTAGATCTAACGGTTCACGAGGTTCTGACCAAAACTGGGCGGTGCAAACAATGGTGGGCGGCGGAGGCGCGTCTGGTGGCGGTGGTCCAGCGAAACCAGGATTCAAGGGAGGGGTGAAGTGGCTTCACGAGTTCGTGGGGTCGTCGCGGTGCTCAAGGTGGTCTCCGTTGATCAAGGGGCGCACGGGGTCGTCAGCAATCACTCGTCAGAGTTGCTGCTACCGTCGGGTGTGCTCAGACATTGATAGGGGCGAGCCTACAGGCCACGAGAAGGTGAACGGCGAGTATTAGAAGAGTCACAAGACGCAGGCGAGCGCGATAGCATGAGTTAGAGGGCGCATTGGGTACCGAAATCGCTCGACGGATTCACGGCCGTCGTTGGTGGTTTGCTGGTGATGATGGAGCCAATCCTTTGGGGCGCGCGTGAACACACGGGGTACGGCAGCAGGTGCGCACGATGATGGCGAGCAAGCCAGCGTGAACCAGGGGGCTAGGGGTGGTCGGAATTCGCCGGTATCAGCGCTGGAGTTCGCCGAAGATAGCGGTGTTGTAGCTCGAATTGAGGGCAGCCTGGTGGCGCTCGGTTGTGGGAGAATGAGGGGAAACCGAGAGGAGATAGAGGTTGTGTAACACTACGGTTCTGAAAAGACCGTAGCTTCTATGTGACATGTCAATCCCTGGATCGGTTCATTGGCCCACAATAGAATAAGATGAATAACATAGCAAAATATCCGTGTATCATAAATAACGAAGATCCAGAGTATCATTATTACAATAAAAGCTTAGCTCAAGGTTATCTCAAATTATTCAAATCGCATCATAAATAAAGTAAATCCTCCATTCTTTAAATTTCCCACAAGTGAACAAGTGCCGAGTGGAGTACCATGGCCTAAATCGATTACTCAGAATCGGAATATCCTGCAACATGAAACGTAGCAGCCCCGAAGGGTCAATTCATGGAATGTATGGCAAGTAGAGCTATTAAAGGAGACAACAGTGCTAACATCTACATGCATATTTGGCAAGTGGAGCTGTTGCTAGCCTGCATTTGCAAATACCTTTGTCCTACTTTCACAAACAGTTCTTGATTTTCTTTGAAAAGATCCCAATTAAGTTAACCCATCATCATTAAAGAAATTATGAAATTGGAATGAGCGAGAAACATGTCATGGAATCAATATCAAGCAACTCAGATGTCCATAACCGGGGACACGGCTAATCGATTAATTTATACACCCTGCAGGGATTAGTACACTTTACCCATGTGACTTGGCCAGCCCAACTCGTACCACCACTCTTATTTTGGGTGATGATAGGGAGAAGTCCAAGAAGAGACCGTTCGGGAAGTAGCTCCCCAAACCCGACACGCACCGGTCTAACCTACCAACATTCTACATCTCTGGATACGTGGGTTCGAGTTACCACAACCTACTGAGTCCAACCAACCGCCCATTTCATTATTGGCACATGGTTGTACACGTAAGCTACAAAATAAAGAAGCCAATCATTTTCTCTCGATACCTGGGTGCCTTTCCGCAATGATACCACCAAAAATTATCAATCCCATCACACCCAGGAGATTCATTGATTAAGTTGTTTTAGTTTTCGCAAACCAACACATTTAGAAACAACTCCAGTGATGTAACACAACCCTCGTTCATCATAGCATGGCTAAGGACATCTACCAACGGTGGTTTATCTACAGGAAAGCCCTACCACATAATAGGACATAGCATAGCGATAGTATTATCCTACACATGCATCTACAAAATACACGACAATGCATTGAAAATAGTAGGACAACATCATGAACAAAGTAGCATCTACTTGCCTTGGCTGTAGCGGTCGGAAGAACAATCCACACAAGAGCAAACGTTGCACTCGTCACAATCTACACGATACAATTGCAATCATATAAACAAACCATCCACAATAATTTTCAAACAAAGACGATGCAATATGCATGCATGACAAGTTGAATAACGCTACAGTAGCATCACATAATCTTATTCAGTAATACTAATGTATGCATGCATGGAAATTATTTTGAGTGCAAGAAAACAAGGCATGCAATTTATATTTCTCAAATAATAGAGCTAGAACTAAATAATTATCCACTGCTAACATACTGTTTGTAAAATCTTGGAAAATTTCTACTGCGTAGGCAACTCATAATAGAATCAGTACCAATTGGAATTTCTCAAAAAAGGATTTATATAACTCCCTGAGTAATTAAAATACTACAGTAAGCCTTTAAATATATTCTGCAAATTCCAATACTGTAAGCCTAACTTTTTAATTCACTGTAAGATTCCCCTTGTTCTACTGATTCCAGGGACATCTTATTTGCAATTTTTTGGAGTTATAGAACTTATTCTATGAATTAATTACTCTAAAATGGCATTAACTCATTTAATTAATCAGGACAAAACCTTGCTGTAAAAGTGTAGAACAACTGTACAGCAATATTCTACACGAGACACTGATTCTAAACATATTTTATTTGCAATATTTGGCCCAGTAGATCTAAAGATATGAATTTTACAAGTTTTAGTTATTTTTTGCCAATTTAAAACAAATTAGAAATACACAGTCAGAGTTGACAGTTGACTGCGCCTACATGGCAGCCGACGTGGCGGTTGACTGGTCAACTGCCAGGGTTGAACTTTCCACGGTCCATCTAGACCGTTGGATCAAGATCGTGCTGCCGGGGGTGTGCGAGGGGGAAGAGCTCACCAGAGCTAGCGGCGGACGGCGGCGGCGAGGTCGTGGCGGCGGCGCTGGCTGTCCTCGGCGGCTGCGGGTGGCACGACATCGATCGGGGGCGGTGGCGTGCTGCGGGGGTGGCGGGCGGCTGGCCGAGTGGCGGCAGCGTCGGTGGCGAGGGCGGCGGGCAAGGTCTGGGGAAGAGGAGGAGAGACGGGTCAGTGGGAGGCGGCGGAGCATGAGGCGAGGAGGGGGTGAGGGCCAAGCGCGAGCTCGGCCTGGCGGCGGTGAACTCCGGCGAGCAATTGCTCGTCGGTGGCGGCTCGAGAGGGAGCGAAAACTGGGGGGTTTCGTAGAGGAGGGCTAGGGCTTTAAGGCGGTAGGCCAAACTCGCGCGGGGACGTTCGGATTCGACATGAATTCCCGCAAGAATCGGAGAGTAGTTCGTGTTGGGAAGAACACGCTGACATGCGGGTCCCACGTCGCTGACGATGTGGTCGAGCGACCCGCTCATCGTGGGTTGGCGGCGGCGCATACTAGCTGCTGCTTTCTGAATGGGCAATTGGTCATGCCATTGGCGGCTGGTCGGGGCTGCTTTCTCTTTTTTTATTCCTTTCCCTTTTTTCTTTTTCTCTGATCATTTTCCTTATCTGAAATTTGACAGAATCTGTCTAGAAAATAAGCAGAAATTCAGTTTGCCATATCTTTTGCTACGAAGCTCCGATTGAGGCTATTCAAAGTGCTAAGGGTTCATGGCGGAACCCTCTATGCACCAGTGCCTTCCATACACCCGAAATATAATGTTTTTCATAGTAGCATGGTAAAACCATGTGTTCATGTGTAGGTGTCAAAACGCAAATGCAAGTGGTTTGTTTTGTCAGAACCTTTTCAAACCGAAATTTTGCATGGATGATCATGATGCAATACCATGTTATGAAGTACCAAATCTAAAATTTGGGATGTGACAAGACTAACCCCATTAAAATGAATCTCGTCCCCGAGATTCGTCATGGCTAGCAAATAGGTGTGGGTGGTCCTCTCGGATGTCATTCTCACGCTCCTAAGTGGCTTCCTCTTCGGTGTGGTGGCTCCATTGCACCTTGCAAAACCTGATTGTCTTGGTACAGGTAATCCTCTCCGCTGTCTCCAGTATCTTGATCGGCTTCTCCTCATAGGTCAAGTCATTCTCAAGCTGAACCTCCTCTAGTGGCACCGTGTCTCTCAATGGTGTATCCACCATCTCCGGGTGGAACTTCTTCAGCTGGGACACGTGGAACACATTGTGGACGGCGGACAGAGCCTCTGGCAACTCCAACTAATAAGCAAACTCTCCTTTGCGGGCTGACACCCGGTATGGTCCAATAAACCGAGGTGCCAGCTTACCCTTGATTCCAGACCTCTTAATTCCACGTAGTGGCGACACTCTGAGGTATGCTCTATCACCTATCTCATACACCACTTCCTTGCGCTTGGCGTCAGCGTAGCTCTTCTGCCTTGATTGTGCTACCTTCAGTCTGTCCCAGATCAAGGCGACCTTCTCCTCAGCGTCCTTGATCAAATCCGGTCCAAACAGCTGACGTTCTCCTACTCCATCCCATAGCAATGGTGTCCGGCATATTTTCCCATATAGCACATCGAACGGCGATGTCTTGATGCTGGTTTGATAGCTGTTGTTGTAGGAAAACTCAGCATACGGCAAATTCTCATCCCAACTAGAACCATGATCCAAAGTGCAAGCCCTCAGCATATCCTCCAAAATCTGATTTACCCTCTCGGTCTGTCCATCAGTCTGGGGGTGGAATGCTGTGCTAAACTCCAACCTAGTCCCCAATGACTCGTGCAGCTGGCGCCAAAAGTGTGATGTAAATTGGGTGCCCCTATCGGATACAATGCTCTTGGGAACTCCATGTAGGCACACAATTCTGTCCATATAAATCTTGGCCAATTTTGCACTTGTGTAGGTCGTGTTCACCGGTATAAAGAGGGCTACCTTGGTCAAATGGTCGACCACTACCGAAATGGAGTCATATCCCGACCTGGTCCTGGGCAATCCTATGATAAAATCCATTCCCACTCTATCCCACTTCCAATCCGGCATGGGCAATGGTTGTAGCAGTCCCGCTGGCTTCTGGTGTTCCGCCTTCACTCGGCTACATACATCACATAAGGCAATATGCTCGGCGATGTCTCCCTTCATGTTGTTCCACCAAAATCTGTCCTTTAGATCCATATACATATTCGTATTTCCCAGATGTATGGAGTACGGCGAGTCATGAGCTTCCTGCAGAATCAACTTCCTTATCTCCGGATCGTTGGGAACGCACAAACGATCTCCATACCACAAGGTCCCTTGCTCATCCTCGCGGAATTATTTTGCTCGATCCTCCTTCATATTTTCCTTTATTTCATCTATCTCTTTGTCTCCTACCTGAGCCTTCCTGATCCTGTCCTGTAGCGTTGGTTGGACTTCCATTGCTGCCAAATACCCTTCCGACACTACCTCCAGTCTAAGGTCCTTGAATTGCTGGCACAAATCCTTGGGCAATTCCCCAACAGTCAATCCATTGGTATAGACCTTCCGGCTCAGAGCATCTGCTACTACATTGGCTTTTCCTGGGTGGTATTGCAGATTCATATCATAATCCTTGATAAGTTCCAACCATCTCCTTTGCCTCATGTTCAGTTCCTTCTGTGTAAATATGTATTTCAGGCTCTTGTGGTCGGTGTACACATCACAGTGTTTTCCCATTATGTAGTGCCTCCATACTTTGAGCGCATGAACAACTGACGCTAATTCCAAGTCATGTGTGGGATAATTCCTCTCATGGTGTTGAAGTTGTTGCGAGGCATATGACACCACTCTCCCATCTTTCATCAGCACACTTCCAAGTCCCTGTCGAGAAGCATCACAGTACACTTGGAAATCCTTCTGAAGATCTGGTAAACACAGAACGGGTGTGGTCACTAGTCAACGCTTTAGTTCCTGAAATCTGGCTTCACACGCATCCGTCCATTCAAATTTCCTCTCCTTCTTCAGAAGTTTCGTCATCAGCTTAGCAATCTTGGAGAAATTTTCAATGAACCTCTGGCAATATCCAGCAAGTCCCAAAAAGCTTCGAATATCCCCCACATTCTTGGGCGCTTCCCACTCAGTTACGGTAGTCACTTTGCTTGGATCAATAGCAACTCCTTCTCCTGACACCACGTGTCCAAGAAATCCAACAGTGGTAAGCCAGAATTCACACTTGCTGAATTTGGCATACAGCTTGTGTTCCCTCAGCTTCTCCATAATCAGTCGCAGATGTTTCTCATGCTCAGCATCATCCTTGGAATATATCAGAATGTCATCAATAAACACCACCACGAACTTGTCCAAGTACTCCATGAATACCTTGTTCATCATGGTCATGAAAATATGTCGGAGCATTCGTTAGTCCAAAAGACATAACTGTATACTCATATAAACCATACCTAGTAGTGAAGGCAGTTTTTGGTATGTCCTCCTCCCGGATCTTCAATTGGAAATAACCCGATCGCAGATCAATTTTTCTAAACACCTTAGCTCCTTCCAGTTGATCAAACAAATCATTTATGTTCGGCAGGGGGTATTTGTTCTTGATGGTCACTTCATTCAGCGAGCGATAGTCCACCACTAACCTCTTGCTGCTGTCTTTCTTCTCCACAACAGAACA
The DNA here is from genome assembly GCA_030063025.1 of Avena longiglumis. NCBI lineage: Eukaryota > Viridiplantae > Streptophyta > Magnoliopsida > Poales > Poaceae > Avena > Avena longiglumis. Next base: position 439,730,260 of record CP125973.1, on the reverse strand, counting down.
GGTGAACCCCATGACGACGAACTAGGCTGAATGAATCCCTTGTCCAACTGCTCCTTTAGCTGTTTCTTTAATTCCTTCAACTCATCCACATCCATCTTATATGGTCTCTTTGCTATAGGTCCTGTTCCCGGCATCAGATCGATGAGAAACTCCACATCCCTGTCAGGTGGCATCCCTGGTAGCTCTTCCGGGAACACGTCGGGGTACTCCTTAATCACAGGCACAGTATCCATGCTAACCCCCTTAAGAGAATTCAGCTTACACCTTCCCGGTCGCACAGCCGACTTGAACCTAGTCCTCTTACCATCCGGGGTTTTGAGTGAAACTGCTCGCTGTGCACAATCTATGTGTCCCCCGTGTATAGACATCCAATCCATGCCCAGAATTACATCTAAACCTTGTGACTCCAAAACTACCAGATGTGCAATGAAATTGTGTGCTCCAATCCTCACAGTTAAGTCGCGGCATCCCGCGCTAGCTATCATATCCCCTCCAGGTGAAATCACTCTAATAGACCCTTTCAGAGACTCTGTAGGTAACTTATACTTATCCACAAATGCCCTTGATATGAATGAATGCGATGCACCAGTATCGAAAAGTATAAGTGCAGGGTGAGTGTTGATTGGAAACTTACCAATCACAAGATCAGGCTCATCCGGGATCTCCTCCACATTCATGTGGTTCGCTGTGGCCTTCTGGTTGTTGCCTGGCTTCAGTCCCTTCTTCTCCGGACAGTTGTCTGCATAATGTCCCTTCTGGCCACACTTGAAGCATGTTAACTCACTCAGGTCCCTCTTCACAAAGCTGCGGTCACGGTTGCGGTCATGTCCACTGTGCCCTCTAGAATGGTGAGTGTGTCCTCCCTTGTGGCTGTGGCGGTTGCTCTTGTGGCTATCATGGCGATGCCCATCGCCTCCATGGTTGTGGCGGTCATGGCTTCCATGGTGCCCATGGTCACTCCCTCCATGCTTTGAGTATCCATCATAAGAAGTGCGAGACTTGTGGTGAGAACCAGAGTGGTGATTGTTGCTCTTTCTCTTGCGGCTTTCCACCTGCTTGTGCTTCCCTTCCAAGATCCTGGCCTTGTCCATAAGCTCCTGGAAAGTGGAGCAATAAACCACCAGCATCTGCACTAAAAGCTCATCACTAAGGCCATCCAGGAACCTCTCCCTCCTTTTGGCATCAGTGTCAACATCCTCAGGTGCATAACGAGATAGGTTGTTGAACTCCTCAATATACTCAGCCACGGTGCGGTTGGTTTGGCGCAAGTTGCAAAATTCCATCCTCTTCAGGCTCAGAACTCCTGAAGATACGTGGTTGGTCTTGAAACCTTCCTCAAACATTGCCCAAGTCACAGTGTCCAGAGGGTGGGTGATCTGAAAAGTGTCCCACCACGAAGCGGCTGGTCCCTCCAGTAGGTGAGCGGCAAATCTCACCTTCTCAGCATCTATGCACCCAACAGTTACTAGATCCTTGTTGACTGAACGCAACCAGTCGAGAGCAACCATTGGTTCCGCTGTAGTGGAGAACTTCGCTGGCCTTAGCCTCAGAAACCTAGTGAGAGCATCTCCCTGAGGCTGGTTGTTCCCATTGTTGTTGTTGTTCTGAGCTTCCATGAACTGGGTCATAACTTGGATTAGCTGTGCCTAAGCTGCCATGAGCTGCTCCAACTCAGTGGGTTGACGGCGGGGAGGCATCTGCGGTTCAGCACAGGTAAGTTTAGAAAGAATCGATTACGAAAACAGGATTCTACCCATGCATTATGACCAAACAACAACAAAAAAATCACAGACAATCTCAAGCAAGCAACACATCAGCAAACAAATGATCCAGCAACATCCCAGGGGTTATCCTAGCAGTATATATCTACTGAAATAGTTTTTTTAGGAGAGTTGGCAATATTTATCTGCACAAAAGGTCAACAAAGCATTAAAAACAGGAATCTGCCAGAACAGTCCAGCAGTGTTCACGAATTTTTCTAGCTGACTTAAACTCGTCAGGAATTTTTGCTGATTTTTGTGTATACAGTACAGAGAGTTTCTTACCAACCCTATTTTTTCAGATTTTTCCCAGTTACCAATAAAATATTAAAATTCGTGCAGTACAGCTGTGTTAGCAGAAAACTGCAACAGGAATAACTCAGATATTAACCAAACTTGCCATAACTCTTCCATAAAATTCGCACAAATAATCCTGGGATATTGGAGTACACATAGGAGAAACTAAACACTCATAAACTAACAGCAATTAAGTATTACATCGATCGAGACTAATCCTAACGATTTTACCTAACGAAGACTAATTGGTGGACTTCTATCTACTTCTTGAAGATGTTGCGGTAGGTCCTTTCACTCATGAGTTGGCGCTTCCATCCACGAACCAACCATGGCGGCGGAGTATACACCTCTCCTGAGTCATCACTTGAAATCTCAAAATCCACCTCTTCTGGATCCTCCTCTTCTTCATTCTCTGTTGCAGTTGCAACAGCTTCATCTCCTCCACCATCATCGTCTCCATCATCATCATCCTCGTCCTCATCATCATCATCATTGTTGCCATCATCTCCATTATCATCATCAGAGGGTGGATTCAGCTGTGCTTGGAGAGCGGCAATCTGGGCTGCCATATCTTCAATAGTCTGGTCTCTTTCCTGGACAGTACCTTGCAGCTGTTGTATGGTCTGATCGTTTTCCTGCACGGTCCCATTAAGATGTGCTATGGTTGCATCCCTGCATATCAGGGCATTCTTCAGAACATCCACAGCTTCATGCAAGGTGTCTATCTCCTGTCCCTGGACCACCATACCATTGCTGGCAAAATCTGCAATCTCCTTTACCATCATTACTTTCTCAGCTAGAGCTCCATTCTCCCTTTCCATGTCCTCTATGTGCCTCCGACGGGGCGGCATGTTGTTCCTGTCGCCCGGGGTAACCACAACGTTCCCATCCTCATCACGCCTTCCGTAGTCATGGTAGGGTGAGTCTTTTGGCAACAGGTGTCTGACAAGATGGCACTGGCGTGACAGGGCTTCATGCAGGGCCAAGTTAATTCCAAGTCCCCAGTTGCAGTATGTCTTGGTGTAGATCAGATGCACAGGGTTTGGCAAGGCGGCATCCCTAAAGATGAAAGTGGTGATCTCCCATGCATCCTCACCATATCCATAGGTGTACAACCTTCTTCCCCTAAACATGGGCAGTGGCAATCCCAATGACTACGAAAGTTGTGCCAACTGTCTTGCAAAGGGCCTTGGTGACTCCATTGTCGCATACTCAGTCCTGACTTCTCCCATCTATCAATTAAAAGAGGAAAGTGTGAGAATAGCATATGGTAAGAATTTACGAGAGTGAAAGGCATAAGATGAAAGATAGAGTTAATATAAGCTTCAATAATTCTATGGCTTCCTAATCCAAACCTAGGTCACGATCCTACAGTCGACACACGGGCTCTGATACCATCTTGTAACACTACGGTTCTGAAAAGACCGTAGCTTCTATGTGACATGCCAATCCCTGGATCGGTTCATTGGCCCACAATAGAATAAGATGAATAACATAGCAAAATATCTGTGTATCATAAATAACGAAGATCCAGAGTATCATTATTACAATAAAAGCTTAGCTCAAGGCTAGCTCAAATTATTCAAGTAGCATCATAAATAAAGTAAATCCTCCATTCTTCAAATTGCCCACAAGTGAACAAGTGCCGAGTGGAGTACCGTGGCCTAAATCGATTACTCAGAATCGAAATATCCTGCAACATGAAACGTAGCAGCCCCGAAGGGTCAATACATGGAATGTATGGCAAGTAGAGCTATTAAAGGATACAACAGTGCTAACATCTACATGCATATTTGGCAAGTGGAGTTGTTGCTATCCTGCATTTGCAAATACCTTTGTCCTACTTTCACAAACAGTTCTTGATTTTCTTTGAAAATATCCCAATTAAGTTAACCCATCATCATTAAAGAAATTATGAAATTGGAATGAGCGAGAAACATGTCATGGAATCAATATCAAGCAACTCAGATGTCCATAACCGGGGACATGGCTAATCGATTAGTTTATACACCCTGCAGGGATTAGTACACTTTACCCATGTGACTTGCCCAGCCCAACTCGTACCACCACTCTCATTTTGGGTGATGATAGGGAGAAGTCCAAGAAGAGACCGTTCGGGAAGTAGCTCCCCAAACCCGACACGCACCGGTCCAACCTACCAAAATTCTACATCTCTGGATACGTGGGTTCGAGTTACCACAACCTACTGAGTCCAACCAACCGCCCATTTCATTATTGGCACATGGTTGTACACGTAAGCTACAAAATAAAGAAGCCAATCATTTTCTCTTGATACCTGGGTGCCTTTCCGCAATGATACCACCAAAAATTATCAATCCCATCACACCCAGGAGATTCATTGATTAAGTTGTTTTAGTTTTCGCAAACCAACACATTTAGAAACAACTTCAGTGATGTAACCCAGCCCTCGTTCATCATAGCATGGCTAAGCACATCTACCAACGGTGGTTCATCTACAGGAAAGCCCTACCACATAATAGGACATAGCATAGCGATAGTATTATCCTACACATGCATCTACAAAATACACGACAATGCATGGAAAATAGTAGGACAACATCATAAAAAAATTAGCATCTACTTGCCTTGGCTGTAGCGGTCGGAAGAACAATCCACACATGAGCAAACGTTGCACTCGTCACAATCTACACGATACAATTGCAATCATATAAACAAACCATCCACGATCATATGCAAACAAAGACGATGCAAGATTCATGCATGACAAGTTGAATAACGTTACAGTAGCATCACATAATCTTATTCAGTAATACTACTGTATGCATGCATGGAAATTATTTTGAGTGCAAGAAAACAAGGCATGCAATTCATATTGCTAAAATAATAGAGCTAGAACTAAATAACTAGCCACTGCTAACATACTGTTTGTAAAATCTTGGAAAAGTTCCACTGCGTAGGCAACTCATAATAGAACCAGTACCAATTGGAATTTCTCAAAAAGGATATATATAACTCACTGAGTAATTAAAATACTACAGTAAGCCTTTAAATAGATTCTGCAAATTCCAATACTGTAAGCCTAACTTTTTAATTCACTGTAAGATTCCCCTTGTTCTACTGATTCCAGGGACATCTTATTTGCAATTTTTGGAATTACAGAACTTATTCTATGAATTAATTACTCTAAAAAGGGCATTAAATCATTTAATTAATCAGGAAAAAACCTTACTGTAAAAGTGTAGAACAACTGTACAGCAATATTCTACACGAGACACTAATTCTACACATATTTTATTTGCAATATTTGGCCCAGTAGATCTAAAGATATGAATTTTACAAGTTTTAGTTATTTTCTGCCAATTTAAAAAAAATTAGAAATACACAGTCAGAGTTGACTGTTGACTGCGCCTACGTGGCAGCCGACGTGGCGGTTGACTGGTCAACTGCCAGGGTTGAACTTTCCATGGTCCATCTGGACCGTTGGATCAAGATCGTGCGACCGGGGGTGTGCGAGGGGGAAGAGCTCACCGGAGCTGGCGGCGGATGGCGGCGGCGAGGTCGTGGCGGCGGTGGTCCTCATTGCGCGGCGGGTGGCACGACGGCGGCGTGTGGAAGCACGGCGGCGGGAAGAGTGGTGGCGGTGGCGGTGGCGGCGAAGCGGGCGAGTTCTCAGGAGGAGAGGAGAGACGGGTTAGTGGGAGGCGGCGAGGCGAGGAGGCGGCGGCGCAGCTTACCGATCTCGAAGGCGGCGGCGGCGGTGAACTCCGGCGAGCAATTGCTCGTCGGTGGCGGCGCGAGAGGAAGCGAAAACTGGGGGGTTTCATAGAGGAGGGATAGGGCTTTAAGGCGGTAGGCCAAACTCGCGCGGGGACGTTCGGATTCGACACGAATTCCCACAAGAATCGGAGTGTAGTTCGTGTTGGGGAAGAATACGCTAACATGCGGGTCCCACGTCGGCCGACGCTGTGGCTATGGCGGACCCGCTCTTGATTTGGCGGGCAAGATACTAGGCTGTTGTTCTCCTGGCTGATCGGCAGGGTTGGCTGAGGCCAGCAGTTAGCTGGCTGGCGGGCTGCTTCTCTTTTTTTTATTCCTTTCCCTTTTTTTCTTTTTCTCTGACGATTTTCCTTATCTGAAATTTGACAGGATCTGTCTAGAAAATAAGCAGAAATTCAGTTTGCCATATCTTTTACTACGAAGCTCCGATTGAGGCGATTCAAAGTGCTACGGGTTCGTGGCGGAACCCTCTATGCACCAGTGCCTTCCATACACCCGAAATATAATGTTTTTCACAGTAGCATGGTAAAACCAAGTGTTCATGTGTAGGTGTCAAAACGCAAATCCAAATGATTTGTTTTGTGAGAACATTTTCAAACCGAAATTTTGCATGGATGATCGTGATGCAATGCCATGAATGTTATGCAGTACCAAATCTAAAATTTGGGATGTGACAGGTTGTTAAGAAGGCAGGGTCGAGCGGAGTGATTGTGCCATTAATCGCGTCAATTTACTCTGATTGAATTCACCTGAAACGGCAGCGAGAGGGGACGAGTTCATCGCGCGAGGTTGACGATGTTGACATCGTGGAGGTGGGTCCAAGGGTCAGTGAGAGATGCGGGTGGGTGCGTGGGTGATAAAAGGGATCCTGCAGGGAGAGATGGGTGAGTGGCCCGGGTGGGCTGGCGTTGGGCTGGGTTTGCTGGGCCTGGTTGGGTTGGGGTTGCTGGATTGGTTTTGTTTTCTATATTTTTTCTTATTCGTTTTCCTTTTTCTGTTTCTATTTTTTGTTTTTATTTGAATCATTTTTTTAAACAACAATTTGAATTCAAATCTTTCCAAATCTTTTCATTAGCTTTATACCATTTATTAGTGTGTTATTTAATCCAACTCAAATATATTTTTCTTGTGAATTAATAATCATTTAAAACAAGTAAGGCATTTTGTCTTTATTTAAATAAAAATGAATATGGTTCATAAACCCATATAATTTTATTTAAATAATCTTTTTATTCTTTTATTTTATTTGAATTACTTTTATTCCATTTTCTTAGGGATTTGGCCAAGGTTTAAATTGTCTTTGCAATAATTTCTTATTTATTTAATTCCTTCTTTATCTTATAAAATTCATATCTTTTTATTGATAGTTCCAAAATTGGTGATTCCAATTTGTAAAATTTTATTTAATATTTATTTATCTTTTTAAATCCTCTTAAATCCTTTTAGGATTACTTTGCTCAAAATATGGTATTGATTTTAGCTAGGATCTTTCTTAACCTTGGAAATATATTTTTTTTATCTTATTAAAATCATAAGTTTTTATCCATGGTTCCAAATGGAGTGAAACCAATTCCCATGGTTTTGTAATATTTTTGTTTGCCATTTTTGGTCATTTAGAAATGTTTGTTGCTAAATTTTTGTATGGGACAAAGCCATAGTCTTAGAGTGATCTTGAATATGATTTCTTTCATTAGGATTTAGAGTTTTGGTTCAATTTTTCCAAGTTCTTTAAATTCAAGATACATTCCATGCAGGGATGCATTTGACTTGTTTGAAAAAAAATTTGTTGCCTTTTTCATTCAAATTTTGTTGAAGTAGGGTTTTGATGTTTCCATTTAGAAGCAAAAAGTTTATTTTCACCCAAAATTTCAACATTTGTTTCTTTTGTTTGTTTATTTTCACATTTCAAAATTTGGAAAATTTTGGTATGTGACACAGGGTATCCAGAGATGTAGTGAATGGTAGGTTGGGGCCGGTGCGCAGTGGGGTTTGGGGATCTACTTCCCAAACGGTCTCTTCTTGGGCTTCTCCCTATCATCACATAATATGAGTGTGGTGGTACGAGCTAGGCTGACCAAGTCACATGGGTAAAGTGTACAAACACCTACAGGGTGTAAAATTGAGTGCTTAGTCGTGTCCCTGGTTATGGACAAATGAGTTGCTTGACATCGATGCTATGAAAAATTCTTGCTCATCCTTATTTCTTGAGTACTAATGCTGATGGGTGAACATAATTGGTTGATGTGAATCAAATTGGTTTAACCAAGTAGGACAAAGTGTTTGAAAAATGCAAGCTAGCCAAAGCTCCACCAGCCAAATAAGCATGTATTTGATAGGTGTATTGTCTCCCTACTTAGTGCTACTTGCCATACATTTCATGTATTGACCCTTCGGGGATGCTACGTTTTATGTTGCAGGATATTCTGATTCCAAGTGATCGACTAGGTTTTCGTACTCCACTCAACATTTGTCCGCTTGTGGGCAATTGAATATGGAGCCTATTATATGTTTATGCTTCCATTTGCTATTGAACTATTTGAGCTATCCTGCGTGCTAAGCATTATTGTAATAATTGAATACTCTGGATCATTTCGTTATTTATGATGCACAGATATTTGCTTTGTTATTCATCTTGAAGATCTATGTATGCCAATGAACCGATCCAGGGATTGGCGTGTTGCATAGAGCTATGGTCTTTTCAGGATGTAGTATTATAGCGTAGCATAAGATCAAGTCATTTAAATAGTTCACTTGCTATAAGCTTTCTTATACATAGTAACCTAAATCCTTCGACCATGAGATCATGTTAATCACCATCACCGGATGGATGCTTTGATGACATCAAACACCACTTCATAACTGGGTGGTTATAAAGGTGGCATTGAGTATTCAGAAAGTATGTGTTGAGGCACATGGATCAAGAGTGGTATTTGTCCATCCATATGACGGATATATATATACTCTGGGCCCTCTCGGTGGAATGTCATACAATTAGCTTGCAAGCATGTGACTGGATCACAAGGGATCACATATCACAGGAATGTGTAAGAGTACTTATCGGTAACAAGGTCGAACTAGGTACGCAGAGATACCGACGATCAAACCTCAGATAAGTAAAGTATCACGAGACAAAGGGAAATTGGTATCATATATAAATGGTTCATTCGATTGCGAAGTAATCGTAGAAATATATGGGAGCCATATGAATTTCCAGATTCCTCTATTGGTTATTGATTGGAGAAGAGTCTCGATCATGTCTGCATAATTCACGAACCGTGGGGAGACACACTTAAGGATTCGATGTTGTTTAGTAGATATGGAAAGTGAGTAAAGAGACCAAATGTAGTTCGGAGTATTGGATGGGATCCGGGATATCACGAGGAGATCCGAAATGGTCCAGCGAATAAGATTCATATAAGAAACGTCCGATTCCGGAGTTTGGGAATGGTTTCGGTGTTTTCACCGGAATGTTCTAGAAGGGTCTAGAAGGTTCACCGATCCGGAAGGGGAAGGGTACATGGATGTGTCATGACAAATTGGGATGGTTTCATCATGTCCTAGGTCACTTGGCTGGACACTTGGAAGAGAGAAATCAAACTCTATTTTGAAAGTCAAATAAGGCATTTTGAAAATTCAAAGTGGGACTTTGGTTTCCAAGTGGAGGGAGGGAAGGAATCCTACCTAAGGGAGGATTCCCCCCTATCCCTTGCGCCAACCACATGAAGTGGAGTTGGGGGAGGACTCCCTCCCCCTTGCCGCCTCCCCACATATAAAAGGAGGGGTAGGGCGCCCCTACCCCTCACAACAAACCCTAGCTTGGGCGCCCCTCTCTAAACCTCCGCCACCTAGGGGATCTCCTCTAGTAGCCGACTTGGGGGATAAACCCTAGCCCCTATCCGCCGGACACGCCCTCCCCTCGGTGCCCTCTAAACCCTAGATTGTCGAGGCCCTCTTCTACTCCACCAGACTCGCTCCGGCTTAGGCGAAGCCCTACGGGATCTCCCTTTTACTTCCGACACCATGCTTTCATGCTGCCAGAATCACGAGGAAAGAGCTACAACCTCCGCTCCCTGCTGGAACAAGGTAGAGGAAGGTCTTCATCGAGTACCAAACGTGTGACCGACTACGGGAGAACTGTCGAAACGCGATGCCAGAAGGATCGTCTACATGATCTTGAGATCGGCAAGTGAACGACTACATCACCCACGAGAATCCGATGCTTTCGATCTTCGAGGTTTAGTACTCTATCAACTTGTTGCTATAATCTAGTAGATAGATCTTGTCTTGTGTGTGTTCATGCGATAGAAAATTTTGTTTTCCATGCTACGAACCCCTACAACTCGGTTTAGAGGTTACTCTTTGATTCCTATGCATGCCAGGAACCATAGTCTAGCAACCCTAGTTCCCGATATACTTTGGTACTTTGAATCTATGGATGCTCTGAAATTTTTGCCAGGTCCGGATTATCCGGCCTGGAAGGTTTGCCCCTTTTTCAGATTTTCACAGTTTCTAGTATCTTGTGTATTGGGATAGTGGATTGTTTTACTACTGTTCCTAGCAATCCTCCTGCACTTGTGTGTGTGATTATCTCCTTGCTATGTATCTTATTCACAACATAGGTGGTTCGAGTGCTCCCAAGACATACAAGCACTATCCCCATGCCCGTTATTTAAGGCCCAACGAAGAAGGTGTTCTTGTGGGCGAGGTTGAATTGAGGAGGCAGCAAATAGAGGCTAAAAGGATGACTGAGCGTGCTAGGAAATCAAAGAGGGCCACTCAGAGGAAGGGCAAGCAGGCCCGGATCAACTTCAAGAACATGGATATCCTTGAGTATTCTGCTATTCGCCACCGTAACCTATATGCAGAGGCTGATAGTGATGCACCGCTTGAGGATAATATATTTTGGTCTACCCATTTCAGGTATATTCATGACGACATCTACTCCTCCCTCAAGATTTGCCTCATGCGCCCTCTGGATATGAATGAGTCAAAGACAAAGCCATGACTTGTTGAGGCTTTAGCTATGACTGAGAGGATGGGTCTGCACCATCTGTTGACTCTACAGTGCGACTATGATACCTTAGTGGTGAAGTAGTTTTCCTCTACCCTTGTGATTTGTGGCAATGAGCTCCTCACAATGAAGTGGATGACAGGTAGCACCTATCTTCAGTCTGATTTCCGCATATTTTGTCAGGTGCTTAGTTACCCCTTTCATGATCGTGATATTTCATGTGGTCATCGCATTATTACTCCTATCAAGCACAATAAGGACTCTCTCTCCTTGCCTATCTCCCAATGGCATTGTTGGCACTCTCTCCGGTCTCTCACCGTTGTATGCAGCGTTGGTTGGTCTTTATAGGGATTACATCACTCCGAGTGGGGGCAACAACGACAACATTCGTGGTCACCTTGTTCAGCTTCTTTCTCTTTCTCATGAGTGTGCTACAAATGAAGATATGTCAGTCTCGTACAAGCTGTACGTCATGGATTTCATATATCACGATATGACTGATGATATGTTCAATAGGCTCTCCATTCCATATGCTCATTTCATCATGATGCTTATCAAGCATATGCTTCCCCATGAGGATTTCAGCAGTCACCTTGATGGATCACACAATGTGAAGAAGATCTACAACAAGTCCCAAAAGACCTCTCACCCATCTTCATCTCTAGAGTCCTTCATGAGAGATGCTCACGATAGTGGGCGTAGGCCCCCAGTGCCTTCTATGGCCCGCGAGGTCAAGAAACTGCATTGGTTCTAGAGGAACACCTTGTGCATGGGGGTAGATACTCACAAGGGGCAGTACAAGGCATACAAGCAGCGCCATGATATGGCCCACACCCAGCAGATCATCCTTCACCATGAGTCAGGGGCACCAAGCCATCCTCTAGCTCCTTCTCCCACTCCATATGATCAGTGGAACACCTCCAGAATCAACTATGGAGAGCTCGAGCGCCACTTGTTTCCTGCCCCGGCGAGGGAACCTACTCCGCCGGCTGATGATGAGGATGATGATGAGTATGATGATGAGGAAGGGGGCGAGGATGAGGACGAGGAGGACTACGAGGAGTGATCTCTTGGGATGTTAGCATTGCTCTTCTTCCTTTTTGGATTTTTGATGCCAAAGGGGGAGAAGTAGTTCTATTTAGGTTTCCATGGATTTGCATGGGTCGGGCGCAAGCACTTGCGTTTTTATCGTTTTTCTCTATCGCGTTGCTTGTGACTATTGAGAGTTGAACTTTTACTTTATTTGTGAGTTGGTTTGTATGAGACTATTTGGTTTGTATGGCACTATGGTTCATGTATGGACTTATCACCGGAATTATCTTTGTTGGGTTATCTAACGGGTATTAAGGATTCATCTATTCACTATGGATTTCTGGCATTATATCTATGGATGCATTCAAGTGGTGTTATGCTTCAAGGCCTCAATATATTGGTTATCATATTGACTACATGTAAAATTATTGAGGACTTCCTTCTCTTGGTGGTATGATGGTTTGATATAACTCATAATTTGTGTGTAACTTTCAATCCAATGAAATAGTCTTGTACCTTCTTATGTGCATTTGTATTCAAAGGCAAATTATTAATATGCACACATTTTTGGGGATCCTTCTTCATCTTTGGAATGATGTTGTTAGTAGGTTTTATTGCAAATCCTAGTATTGTCATCTAACACCAAAAGGGGGAGTTTGAAAGTACATTTCATGATATCTAGTGTTTTGTGTGTTGGATAACAATACCAAGGAATATTTAATGTGTGTTGAAGTGCTGCAGATATTAGTCCATTCAAATTCAGCAAAACAGAATTATTGGGGGTGGATTATCCGCCGCTGCCAAGGGCTGGATAATCTGGCCCACCCTAATCGACAAGAGCATCCAAGGAGCGTCACCTATAGAGGGGTGGAATATCCTTCGGATTGTCCGGACAGGGCTGGAGTTTTTGCCCAGGTCGGATAATCCGCCCCTTAGTGGGCCAGATAACCCCCCCCCCCCCAGGAATTTGCAAAGGGAGCCAAGGCTCGTCGCTCAGTATGGGGCAGAATTTCCCTCGGAAATTCCGATTCGAGGGCGGAGTTTTCCGCGGGCTGGATAATCTGGCCCCCAAATCTCCAACGGCCGAGTTTGGCAGGGGATGTTTATTCCCCATCACCCCCTCCTGCCATAACTCTTGATTCATTCAAAAAAGCTCAGACCTATTCTTCAAGTTCCAAGCGAGATCTCCATCCTCACCCACCCAAAGGCTTCGATCTTTGGGGAATCGAAGGAGGAGGCCTCGATCTTCATCAACACCAATCAAGCGCTCAACTTCCCCTCCATTCACTTGGGGGATTCTTGATCTCGTATTTCTTGCAAATATCTAGATCCTAGTTTTAATTATTTGATAATCCTTGTTCTTGTGGCAGCTTGTTGTCATCACGGGAGCCTCCAATTCAGTTGTGGATGTGTGCCCCGCTAGCGTTGTAAAGGCACCTGTTCCCGCCTCGAAGGGTGCCAATAGTGGAAAGGTGGATCAGGCCTTTGGTGGCGAGATCCAATGGAGAATAGTGTGAGTCCTACTGTGGCATGGTGGTATTAGAGCCGCCCACCCGTCCAATGCAGACGTACTTCCCTTAACAAGAAAGGAACTGCGGTCAAACAAATCCCATGTCTCCGCATGCTCTACTATGTTTCCTCACTCCTTATTACACGGTTAGTAGTTAGGTTTGCATATAGGGAAATTCTCCTAATTGCATATATAGAGAATTTACATTTGTGCCAAGCCTAAAATTGAAAAAGAACTAAAATTTGGAGTAGCACCTATTCACCCCCCTCTAGGTGCCCATACGATCCATTTCACCTGCTCCTCTACCACCCGACGCCACTCCTCCACTTATCGGCATCGCAGCGGATAGAACCCCTCACTAGCCTCTCAATGGTAGTGAGGTCATGGTCATCGATGAAGTCCTTCGGCCCGAAGATTAGCGTAGGCAGCAGAACGGCGATGCGATCATGTCATTATCCTCGACATAGTATCCTGGCACAAAACTCGACACCAACAGTGGGAGGGAGCGGGAGCTCAACATGCGCGACGATGCGGACGAGGCCATGTCGGAGCTCGACTCCTGTGATGACCCACAAGTATAGGGTATCGCAACAGTCTTCGAGGGTAGTATTACCTAATTTATTGATTCGACACAAGGGGAGCCAAAGAATACTTATAAACCTTAACAACTGAGTTGTCAATTCAGCTGCACCTGGAAATAGTTCTTGCTCACAGAAGTTTATCAGTAGCAACAGTTTCGTAGTAGCAATAGCAAAGCAACAGTAGCAGTAAAACAAGAGCAATAGTAATAGTAGTAGCAAACATCAGGATATCAGTGCGGTAGGCATAGGGATGGATGGATGGGCGTTGCATGGACGAGACTAAACATGTAACTTTAAGATCTAGGGAAATTGCAGATAAATAAGATAAGGCATCCAAGTACTAAACAATCATAGGCATGTGCTCAATATATAGTCATGTGTGCTCGCAATGAGAACTTGCACAACATCTTTTGTCCTGACATCCCGTTGCAGCGGGGCCTCAAGGGAACTACTAGCAATTAAGGTGCTCCTTTTAATAGAGCATCGGAGCAAAGCATTAACACTCTGTGAACACACGTGATCCTCACATCACAGCCATCCCCTCAGGTTGTCCCAATTTCTGTCACTTCGGGGCCTTTGGATCCGGACAATGATATGTGTACACAACTTGCAGATAAGATCACAAACAATACTATCATCATGAATCAATAATAAGTTCAGATCTAAGATCATGGCACTTGGGCCCTAGTAACAAGCATTAAGCACAACAAGTTGCAACAAAGTAAAATATCACTAATAGAGATACTAGGCACCATGCCCTAACAATCTTATTCGATTACATGATAGAACTCATCCAATCCCTAACATCCCCATATCCTACAGCGGGGGATTACTCACTCATGGATGAAGGAAACATGGATGGTTGATGGAGAGGTGTTGTTGATGATGATGGCGATGATCCTCTCCAAATTCCCCGTCCTGGCAGGGCGCCAAAACAGAGTTTCTAGTTCCGGATCGCGGTTTCTGGTGGTGGCGGCACAGTGGAACTCTTTCTGGAAAAACGTCGACCCCCCCGTCCCCGGTTTTTAGGTCAAGAGGCAACTTATAGGCGAAGAGGGAGGCCGAGGGGGTGCCTGAGGCGGCTGCACCCCGCCAGGCGCGGGGTGGGCCCACCCGTGCGGTAGGGGTGTGGGCCCCTCAGGCCTCCACTCTGTCTCGTATTCTGGCTCCGTGGATCTTCTAGTGAAATAGGATTTTTGGCATATTTTCCGAGATTTTTCCTGATAGTTGATTTCATGCACAAAAGCTAGACACCAAGGTAATTCTGCTGAAAACAGTGTCAGTTTGTGTTAGTTGTATCCAAATCACACAAGTTTAGAGGATAAAAAATAGCAAAAGTGTTCGGGAAAGTAGATACGTTTTGGACGTATCAACTCCCCCCAAGCTTAGCTTATTGCTTGTCCTCAGGCAATTCAGTTGAAAACTGAGTGCGATAAAAGAACTTTCACGAACACATTTGCTTCATATGATGTATATATTCTCAGCATAGGAGTAGATACTTAGACAATTAATAATAAGGAGTATGCAACTAAGTCTACTCAATAGTCATTTCAAGCTATGAAGAGATTCCAACTCAATAATAATAAGTAGCATGAAACATAAACATAAGCAACATTGTAATGCTCATAATAAGGTATGATAGAGTGGTATCTCGCTTTCCTTTGTTTGTAGAGCACAAAATAAATGCCAAGGCACCTCTGAAGTTCAAGTGAAGACTAGAAGTAAAAATATTAGAGATACAAGCATCAAAGTCATGACATAGTTAACCAAGTTTAGAGGCAAGCACATTACACTAAGAATGACAACTATTCTCTCAAGAAGGTGCTCATATACTAAGTGGTGACTCAACAAGGAAGTAAAAAAGGTTTTGAAAAGTTTGAAAGGCTTCCAAATGCTGAAAGTAAGGTACTTATTAGCTTTGAGCTCTCATTGCCCCTATCATAGGCATATTTAGATGGTTAAGGTTAACGTGAGGTCCAATATGAGTTATATGCTTGACAGACCATAAACTGGAAATCTCATGTCCCTTGAGTACGAGGGTCGCTCCTCATGCTACTCAACTTTAGTTACCTGTAAGTTCTTGTCATCGTAAATACATGTGTATCATAGAGAACCACCAATGGGGCACCCCTTGCACATGATACAGGAGCTATCCAATAATCAAATGACAAGGCAAATAGACAATGAGCATCTCAGTGATCTTTTTATTTGCTATTTGCATAGGTTTTTATTAAGGATGCTTCACAGATTGCTCATTATGGTTATGCTTCAAGTTTCCACCATGATTAGGCATGGCTTAGGCTAGCGGCCCAGGCGTTTCTCTAACACATATATATAACTCCATGAACTTACAAGCTCCCCTTTTATTTCACACCGACGACATCCACAAACAAAAGAGCATGATATCAACTGGATATGTATCCATAAGTGTTGAAAGCATTCCCCGTGACTGCACGGTTCTGCTAACTCCCAGCCTATAATTTGCAAGCATATAACTTTCATGGACAGTAATGGTTCAGGCTTATTAAGTGCAAGAAATAAAGTGTGTCATCAAGTTCATGAGAGCTTTACTAACTAAATTTCTCAAAACAGTCAAATATTTTATTTGAAGAAAACAAGGCATAATGAATATGCACAGAATTTAGCAAATGAAGCAAATAGGTAGGTATGGTGGACACTATTGGCAATATTGGTTTTGGGGATAAGGATGCAAAAGTAGAGCTCATACTCAGTCCAAGTGAAGGCTAGCAATAGAGAGGGAGCGACAAACGAGAGAGCAATAACTGTCATAATCATGCTTGTAACAAAACATGACTAATTATAGCATAAGTGAGACAAGAACTCTAAGGCAAAATAAATCATCGAGGCTTACTGACTATTGTTTAGTCATATGCATGCGTGAGCATGTGCCAAGTTGATTCACATGAAACATTCAGAGGAGGTTACCTCAATATCATACCAAAATATGAATGGAACAATGCAAGCGAACATTCATATGACATGCTACAAACTATTAGCAAGCTGGAGCTAATCAAAAGAGAGCAAGAACTACTAAGCATCCATAAATAACATACACCTTACATGAACAGACTAAGCATGCTCACCATGATGAGTATATGCACAAAAATGAAAACAAATAGAGTTCGTTACCAGCCTCTTACCACACCTCAAGTTGGCTTAATCTTCATTATTGCTCTTCACATGTGTGGCTTGAATAATAACATGAAACCAAACTCCACTCAGGACTGCTGAACCCTGCAAAGAACTTCACAAAACCAAAGAAGAAGAACAAATATTTTTGGTGTTTTCAATTTTTTTAAAGCAAGCACACAAAGCAAAAACAAATAAAGCAAAATCTTTTTGGAATTTTATTTTGAGGCAAACCAAAGCTAAAAAGAAAAGAAACAAACCAAGAGAAACAACAAAAAATATTTTTGGTATTTCTGTGTTTTGAGAAAGCAGAAACAAAAACCAAAAAGAAAACGAAAACGAAACATGGATATACAAAGAACCGACGAAACAAGATATGTAGATGAGTGTGATGTCGGTATACCTCCCCCCAAGCTTAGGCTTTTGGCCTAAGTGGGGATCAATAGCGCGGGTAGTAACCCCAATCTGGTGGGTCATCATAGAAATGATCATAATCAGGCCCTCGTGATGAAGAAGACGACGCGCCCCAATCATAGGAGGGCTGATGGTATGAAGACTCTCCCATGTTGGAGGGCTGAACTGAATCATATTCAGCATCCTATCCAACGTTCTCCTCTTACTGGGAGAGCTCCAGCACGTATGCGTCAAACTCCTCCTCCGTAAGCGACCATCCTTGCATGTTATCAAAATTAAACAAAGGAGGTGCAGGCAAACAGACTACTTTCTCAGTCCTACCCCCTCTCCAACCACGCTTGACAAAGGATAACTCATATGGTAAACTTCTCACAGTTTCCCAAGAAGAAACAACATTATGCTGAACCATAGAATCAAGATCAAGTCTCTCTATGGGGAACCGATAATCTGAATGGTGAGGCTCTAAACCATGGAAAGCTAGCAACCTAGAGGAAATGACACCTCAACAAATTCCACCCTTCTCGCGATTAGTGGTAAGACTGTAAGCGATCAAAGCACCCAAGTTATAAGTTCTATCCCTAATCAAAGCTGCTAAGATAAAAGCTAGATCAAAATAAGATAATTTTCTAGCAATCTTTCTAGCAAGAACACACTTGGTAATGAAATAGGCAAAATATCTAACGAATGGGAACTGAATGTTCCGAATTTTACCACTTTCCTTTGAGAAGTCGAAACCTTGGAAAATTTCCGCATATAAATCCATAAGTGACTTAGGCCTCTCCTTTATCTTCTCACAAGATCCCCAATGTGGCACTCTAATAGCTGCACAAAAATTGGCAAAAGGCAGGTCGACACCTATATTGTAGATTTTATAATGGACCATGGGGTTAGACGAGGACCAAGTAAACCGGAAGTCCTGCACCACAAAAATGGTTAGCTTAACATACTAAGATGTTCTTCTTTAACAAAGTGTTCCAACCCTACATTAGTAATCATAGTTTGGAAATCCTGGAAGATTCTCGCGGCTCTCATAAATTCAGGGCATGGATATATGGAAGGGAAGACTCCTTCCTCATGATGAACTTTCATTGGCTCAAGCACCATCAAATCATATTGATTCAGCGGGTATGCACTCATCTTCCTTTTTGAAATTTTTATACAAACATCAAACCAAGTGATTTCCAAGTTGATAAATGATGATGAACTACTATAGGAACTTGCTAGAGGGCTAAACATGCATCAAAATGAAATCTCTAAGCATAGAACAAGCATGCAAGCTCACACAACCTGACACCTATAGTAGCAAAATACTCAAGATACAATCTACCAATCAAAAATCTAATTGGACAAGCGGAGGAGGCACATACCAAGGAGCAATCCCTCCAAAAATCAGCAGAAAAGATGGGCTAAGCAAGGAGATCGAAAATCAGGAGCAAGAAAAGCAGGAACTCGAGCTTGAGAAATTTTTCCGGTGTTTTTCGGGAGATAGAAAGAAGTGGTTGGGAGGAGACAACTTAAAGGTCCACAGGTGGGTCCAACCTAGGCCAGGCGCGCCTTGGGGGCTGGCCGCAACACTAGGGGGTGTGCTGGCCTGGTGGGTCCACCTGGGCCACTCCAGGTGTCCCTCTGCCCCTTTTTCGAGGAAAAATTTAATATGAATTTTCTGGGATTATTCGGGAAACTTTATTTTTGGCCAATTTTCTGGGTACGAAAATTGATTTTCTCGCAGAAAAAGATTTTTTAGAAGAAGCAAAAACAAACAAAAACCAAAACTACAGAAGTTCTAAGATACTCTAATAAGCAAACAACTAACAAAACTAAAGCTAATAAGAGAAAGAGCAAAGACTAGGAAGGAGAAGAATAAAAATGAGCAAGTATAAACACGGTGAAAACATTGTTTTGTTCATTAAAATCCCTTTGTTAACAAGGTTGATCAAGTCTTGTTACCAAAACAATCTTATATGAAGCCAAACTTTGCATTCCACAAAGTGATTATGTTACCTCAAACTTGATAGCAATAGTCCCAATCATAATAGTTTCAAAATTTTCTTGTGGAATGGGACAATATATTTCTCCAACTTCGATGCTCTCAATATTTTCAATGGAATTCAAGCAATAGCTCTTATCAATCTTCTTGGGGAAATATACAGTATGCTCTTTGTCATTAATATTAAAAGTTACTTTTCCTTGATTACAATTGATGACAGCACCTACAGTATTAAGAAAAGGTCTCCCAAGAATAATAGACATATTATCATCTTCAGGCATCTCAAGCACAACAAAATCAGCTAAGACCAAGCAATTATGAGCCACTTGAACAGGAACATCCTCACATATACCAACAAGAATAGTATTAGACTTATCAGCCATTTGCAAAGATATATCAGTTGGTATCAACTTTTCTAGCTGGAGTCTCTTGTAGAGAGAAAAAGGCATAACACTAAATCCAGCTCCCAAATCACATAAAGAAATTTTAACATAATTATTCTTAATAGAGCAAGGAATAGTTGGTATACCTGGATCACCAAGTTTCTTTGGAACCTTACCATTGAAGGAGTAATTAGCAAGCAAGGTAGAAATTTCCTCATTAGGAATCTTCCTTTTATTAGAGACAATATCCTTCATATACTTTCAATAGGGAGGTAACTTAATAGCATCAGTCAAAGGAATTTGCAAAAATAAAGGTTTCATCCACTCACAAAACTTGTTGTAGTGTTCTTCCTCCTTTGACTTGTGTTTCTTATTTGGAAAAGGCATAGGTTTCTACACCCAAAGTTCTCTCTCACTACCATTTTTATTAGCAATAAAATCTTCCTTAGTGTACCTAGTGTTCTTAGTGTGCTTCTTAGGTTCTTCCTCAACTTCCTCCTTATCAGGAGCATCATTTTTATCACTACCACTCTCAGTTTCAGCATCAGAGACAGATATACTATTAGGATCTACAGCAGGTTCAGAGGGTTCCTCAACTATTTTGTGTTTCTTTTTCTTTCTATTGCGAGGACTACCACTACTTTCACCTTGTTGAGAATCCTGCTCAATTATTTTAGGGTGACCTTCAAGATATAAAGGATCTTGAGTAGCTATACCACTCCTAGATCTAATTCCATAAGCATGTTTATCTCCTGAGGCATTAACTAGCATATCTTTTTGTACCTTAGCAAGTTGATCAATTTGAGTTTGAACCATTTGAAACTGTTTACAAAGCATTTTAATATCATTAGCGGTTCTTTCCACAATATCTTTCAACTCATTAATAGCTCTAGAGTTTTCCAATAAATGATTTTGAACTTGTTTAATAAAATTGCCTTGTTTAACAATAAATGTGTCAAGTTCATCTAAGCATTGATCAGGAGGTTTACCATAGGGAATATCACCTTCATTAAAGTGGAGAGAGTGTACTTTAATAGTAGATGAGTGGGGAATTGGCTTACATAATTCTTCTATAGGAGGTAGATACTTCACATCTTCAGCTCTAATACCTTTCTCCTTAAGACATTTCTTAGCTTCTTTCATCACTTCATCGTTTAATGCAATCACCCCCCCTCTTCTTTGGTGTTGGTGTTGGAGCTGGTTCAGGCACAATTGGTTTAGGAGTAATAGGTTCAGGTGTATTCAGCTCAGTTGAAGTCCAATCATCATAATTCTTGCTTATTTTAGCCATTAACTCTCCAATATCTGTAGGAGTTCTTTTCCTGAAAACACAATCAGCAAAACAATCTAGGTATGTCCTAGAATCATCAGTTAGTCCATTATAATAAATATCAAGAAGCTCATTTTTAGGTAATGGACATGCAGGATGTGCATGAATCAAGGCACAGAACCTTGTCCATGACTCAGGCAATTTCTCTTCTTCTTCCTGTTTAAAATCAAAAAGTCTCTACAAAACAGCATGTCTAGCACTAGGAGGAAAATATTTCTGGAAGAAAGAAGCAATCAAACAATCAGGGCTATCAATGGATCCAGGAGGTAATCTATTAAACCAAGCCTTAGCTTCTCCTTCTAGTGAAAAAGGGAAGATCTTAGTAACAAAGTACTTGTGCATTTTAAAATAATCAGAGAATAAATAACTCATAGTGGAAAGCTCATTCATATGTGCCATAGCACTCTTCACTCTCAGTCCCACAAAAAGGTTCTTTCTCAACAATGTCTAAATAGGATAAATCAAGAGAGAAATCATAGTCTTCATCTTTAATATATATGGGAGAGGTGGAAAACTTAGGATCAGAGGACAGTTTAGGAATAATGGTATGTCTCTCAATGAGACTCCTAACAGCACTAGCACCATGTGTGTTTTGGTACTCGTCAATAAAATCATCAGTCATTTCAATGTAACCATCACTAATATCATATCTCTCTCTAGACTCTGGTGAGCTAACAGGTGTAACAGTGGCTTCATTAGGAGTTTCGATGTTTCCAAAAATAGTTTTAGCAATAGTAGCATCTAGGAAAGGACCTAATGAACCACTCGTATCAAGCAAAGTAGAAGTAACACCATGAGTATCAGAAGCAGTTTTAGATTCAGCAGTAGTAGCAGTGGGTGTAACATGTGTATGTGGTGGTGGTGTAACAAGCTTACTTATAACAGACAGTGAGTCAAGAGCATCAGAGGTATTTAGGACTATACCTCTTCTTGTAGTGGATGGTAAAATAGGAAACTTTCCGTCAGGAGACTTCTTCATGATTAAGTAGCAGTGAACAATAGTAGATCCAAGTGAACTTACAAATAAAGCTATGCCCCCCGGCAACATCGCCAGAAAATAGTCTTGATGGCCCACAAGTATAGGGGATCGCAACAGTCTTCGAGGGTAGTATTACCCAATTTATTGATTTGACACAAGGGGAGCCAAAGAATACTTATAAGCCTTAACAACTGAGTTGTCAATTCAGCTGCACCTGGAAATAGTTCTTGCTCACAGAAGTTTATCAGTAGCAACAGTTTTGTAGTAGCAATAGCAAAGCAACAGCAACAGAAAAACAAGAGCAATAGTAACAGTAGTAGCAAACATCAGGATATGAGTGCGGTAGGCATAGGGATGGATGGACGGGCGTTGCATGGACAAGACTAAACATGTAACTTTAAGATCTAGGGCAATTGCCTATAAATAAGATAAAGCATCCAAGTACTAAACAATCATAGGCATGTGCTCCATATATAGTCATGCGTGCTCGCAATGAGAACTTGCACAACATCTTTTGTCCTGCCAGCCCGTTGCAGCAGGGCCTCAAGGGAACTACTGGCAATTAAGGTGCTCCTTTTAATAGAGCACTGGAGCAAAGAATTAACACTCCATGAACACACATGATCCTCACATCATATCCATCCCCTCATGTTGTCCCAATTTCTGTCACTTCGGGGCCTTTGGATCGGGACAATGATATGTGTACACAACTTGCAGATAAGATCACAAACAATACTATCATCATGAATCAATAATAAGTTCAGATCTTAGATCATGGCACTCGGGCCCTAGTGACAAGCATTAAGCTCAACAAGTTGCAACAAAGTCAAATAGCACTAATAGAGATAATAGGCACCATGCTGTGAGATCCAAGCATATGACTTAATAAGATTGATAGGATACTCATACCAACAAGTTGCAAATTCTTTTTCGAAATCTCATTCAAAAAGAACTCTAAGGTTAAGCGTGCTTGTCCTAGAGCAATTATAGGATGGGTGACCGACCGGGAAGTGGGTACTGGGTGCGTATGAGTGAGGACAAAGTGCACAGAAAAGACTAGTTGGTCTATGGGGCCAGTCTAGATATCCTATTATGCTACCAGGAGTGACACCCTCGGGGCCTAGTGTACGGGGTGTTAAAAGTGGTATTAGAGCCGATCCTCGCGGTTAAATGGGTGTGTGCGGGTCAGTGGAGGGACATGTGGAGTATGACGCGTGTGGCCCGGAGTGGACATGGCATGGCACATGTGCCGGCACTGGACGCACATACGCGTGCCGGGAGTGTGCGGATCAGTGGAAAGACATGTGGAGCATGGCACGTGTGTCCCGGAGTGGACACTGCATGACACATGTGCCGGCACTGGACGCACATACGCGTGCCAAGAGGGAACGTTCCTGGGGTGTGCTCGATCGATGAGGGCATCGATCTTATAAAGGGTGGGTGTATGTGAGATCCAAGAACATGACTTAATAGGATTGATAGGATGCTCATACCAACAAGTTGCAACTTCTTTTTCGGAAGCTCATTCAAAAAGAACTCTAAGGTTAACCTTGTTTGGCCTAGAGCAATTCTAGGATGGGTGACCGACTGGGAAGTGGGTACTGGGTGCGCATGAGTAAGGACAAAGTGCGTAGAAAAGACTAGTGTTGGTATATGGGGCCAGTCTAGATATCCTATTAAGCTACCAGGAGTGACACCCCCGGGGCCTAGTGGACGGGGTGTTAAAAGTGGTATCAGAGCCGATCCTCGCGGTTAAATGGGTGTGTGCGGGTCAGTGGCGGGACATGTGGAGTATGACGTGTGTGCCCCGGAGTGGGCATGGCATGGCACATGTGTCGGCACTGGACGCACTTACGTGTGCCGGGTGTGTGTGGATCAGTGGCGGGACATGTGGAGCATGACGTGTGTGGCCCAGAGTGGACACGGCATGACACATGTGCCGGCACTAGACGCACATACGCGTGCCAAGAGGGAACGTTCCTGGGTTATGCTTGATCGACGAGGGCATCGATCTTCTAAAGGGTGGGTGTATGTGAGAACCAAGAACATGACTTAATAGGATTGATAGGATACTCATACCAATAAGTTACAACTTATTTTTCGGAAGCTCATTCAAAAAGAAATCTAAGGTTAAGCGTGCTTAGCCTAGAGCAATTCTAGGATGGGTGACCGACTGGGAAGTGGGTACTGGGTGCGCATGAGTGAGGACAAAGTGCGTAGAAAACACTACTGTTGGTCTATGGGGCCAGTCTAGATATCATATTAAGCTACCAGGAGTGACACCCCCGGGGCCTAGTGGACGGGGTGTTAAAAGTGGTATCAGAGCCGATCCTCGTGGTTAAACGGGTGTGTGCGGGTCAGTGACGGGACATGTGGAGTATGACGTGTGTGCCCTGGAGTGGGCATGGATGTGTCGGCACTGGACGCACATACGCGTGTCGGGTGTGTGCGGATTAGTGGCGGGACATGTGGAGCATGGCGCGTGTGGCCCGGAGTGGACACGGCATGACACATGTGTCGGCACTGGACGCACATACGCGTGCCAAGAGGGAACGTTCCTGGGGTGTGCTTGATCGATGAGGGCATCGATCTTCTAAAGGGTGGGTGTATGTGAGATCCAAGAACATGACTTAATATGATTGATAGGATACTCATACCAACAAGTTACAACTTCTTTTTCGGAAGCTCATTCAAAAAGAACTCTAAGGTTAAGCGTGCTTGGCCTAGAGCAATTCTACGATGGGTGACCGACCGGAAAGTGGGTATTGGGTGCGCATGAGTAAGGACAAATTGCATAGAAAAGACTAGTGTTGGTCTATGGGGCCAGTCTAGATATTCTATTAAGCTACCAGGAGTGACACCCCCGGGCCCAGTGGACGGGGTGTTACACATGCACTAACAATCTTATTCGATTACATGATAGAACTCAGCCAATCCCTACCATCCCCATAGCCTATAGCTGGGGATTACTCACTCATGGATGAGGGAAACATGGATGGTTGATGGAGAGGCATTGTTGATAATGATGGCGATGATTCTCTCCAAATTGGACTTCCTGGCAGGGCGCCAGAACAGAGTTTCTGGTTCTCGATCGCGGTTTCTGGTGGTGGCAGCGCAGCAGAACTCTTTCTGGAAAAATGTTGACCCCCCTCCCCCCGGTTTTTAGGTCAAGAGGCAACTTATAGGCGAAGAGGGAGGCCGAGGGGGTGCCTGAGGCGGCTGCACCCCCCAGGCGCAGGGTGGACCCACCCGCGCGGCAGGGGGTATGGGTCCCTCAGGCCTCCACTCCGTCTTGTATTCTGGCTCCGTGGATCTTCTCGTGAAATATGATTTTTGGCATATATTCCGGGATTTTTCCTGATAGTTGATTTTCTACACAAAAACTAGACACCAAGGCAATTTTGCTGAAAACAGCGTTAGTCCGTGTTAGTTGTATCCAAATCACACAAGTTTATAGGAGAAACAATAGCAAAAGTGCTCAGGAAAGTAGATACGTTTTGGATGTACCATCCCGCCGCACGAACGCTGGCGAGTGCCAGGAGTAGCGGTACGAGCCACGAATTCATGCCACGTCAGATATCCTCCGGCGCCACTCCTCTGCTTTGCGACGGTAAGAATGCATGTGGGGGTTACCCCTTGACCACGACGAGCTCCCCACGATGACATGGTGGTGCGGCGGGTGAGAATCTGCAGTGGGGGAGGGGAATTTCTCGCCCGAGCTGCGGAGGAGTGGGTGCGATGCGCAGAGGGGGTTAGGGTTTGGACCTGCATCGGATCATGCAGTCTTCATATATATAGGCCGATGTGCTGAATAAGCGGGGGGCGACAAAAAATATGCGGGCCAACAATCATATGTAGTGTGTCATTCGGCCCAAAAAACAGACAAAACCCGCAAACCAGCCCAATATGCCACTTGCGAAAAGATACGTGGGGTCTACTAGAGTTGCTATGGGTCTCTCTAATAATGGAGGTCTTCGGATGGAAACCAACTGATGACAAATAAACAGAGGAATTTGGCATAAATATTAGAGAGAGGCCGGATGGTGGACGAGAGTCCTGTTAGAGCACCTCCACCCGCGTTCCCAGGACGGCATTCCTAGGGCATTTTTCATCCGGACGGCAATTTTTCACCCAATCGTGTTCTCAGGATGCTGAATAGCGCCGGATTTGGCCCAGCTTTCATCTGGCATTCCCAGGACAAACCCGGAGCGCTGGTAATGTCAAACGAAGCAAAAAAGCGGGATGCGCCAACCCTGTTGGCGAAGTGAGGCCGAGATCCCGCCTTTTTATTCTTCCCCTCCCGCCTTTCTTCTCCACTCCCCGCCACATCTCCCGCTAGTTCTCCGAGCTCCCGCCCACCATGCTCGTCAAACCCCGATCCATCGTCGGCGAACCAAAGGAGAAAAAGGTGAGGAAGCTGAGGGCACTGAAGCCAAGGCCAAAGGTCTTGACGGACACCGAGTGGCTGGCCCTAGTCCGGTATAGTAAGATCGAAATGGACAAACGCAAGGGCAGGACGACAAGGTATGAGGCGAAGGCGCTCGCCGAGGCACAGGAGATGAGGGAAGTGCAGGCGGCTATGGAGCGTACGGCGCGTACGACGATGTCACGCCTGACCGGGACGACACCAAGACGAAGTTCAAGTTCCACCACGTGTTTACCGAGATACATCAATGACAGAAATGGTTGGACACTCGCATGAGCCTCGCCAAGAATAAGGACGACGTGTACAACCTGGAGGATCCTCCTCCTGCTGCTAGTGAAGGAAGGCCGAAGGTTGGCCAGCAGGAGGCGAAGATGCTCAAAGACACATGACCTCCCGTCGAGCGTCTCCACGCGTCCATCGAGAAGTGTATTGCCGACTCCAAGGCCCATGACGAGAAGAGGGAGGAGAAGTACGATGAGAGGTGGACGCAGCTGCTCCAGTACCAAGACCGCAAGCTCGACCTCTGGTACGTCGGAAACGTATCTATAATTTTTGATGTTCCATGCTTTTTTAGTATCTATTTTGCTTTGCTTTGTCTACACTTTGAGGTGTTTTTATATGTTTTCTGGTACTAACCTACTAACAAGATGCCACAGTGCCAGTTGTCTATTTTCTTCTGTTTTTGGTTCCAGAAAGGCAGAAAATCAATATTATCGGAATTGTACGGGATAAAATCCAAAGTCAATATTTTACCGTGGGGAACACGAATCCAGAGTACGAGACGGAGGAGATCCACCAGGAGCCACACCCTCTGGCCGTGCGGCTGGGCCCAGCCCGCTCCTGGGGGGTGCGGCCGCCCTGGCTGCCCCCTGCCTCGCCTCTTCGCCTATAAAGACCCTCCCGATACAGAAACCCTAAGGACCCAAACAATATTCCACGAAACCATCTGTAGCCGCTGCCACCATCGTCCCTAGATCGGGGCGAGGGGTCTGAAGCTCTTCCCGGGACCCTGCCGGAGGGGAGATGATACGTCGGAAACGTATCTATAATTTTTGATGTTCCATGCTTGCTTAGTATCTACTTTTCTTTGATTTGTCTACACTTTGAGGTGTTTTATATGTTTTTTGGTAGTAACCTATTAACAAGATGCAACAGTGCCAGTTGCATGTTTTCTTCTGTTTTTGGTTCCAAAAAGGCAGAAAATCAATATTCTCGGAATTGGACGGGACAAAAGCCAAAGTCAATATTTTACCGTGGGGAACACGAAGCCAGAATACAAGACGGAGGGGAGCCACCAGGGGGCGCACCCCCTGGCCGCGTGGCTAGGGTTAGCCCGCGCCTTGGGGGTGTGACCACCCTGGCCGCCACCCTGCCTCGCCTCTTCGCCTATAAAGACCACCCGATGCAGAAACCCTAAGTACCCATTCAATATTCCACGAAACCGTTTGTAGCTGCCTCCACCATTGTCCCTAGATCGGGGGGATCTGAAGCTCTTCCCTGCACCCTGCCGTAGGGGAGATCATCCCGGAGGCCTTCTTCTTCATGCCAGCCACCGGTATGAAGTGTGAGTAGTTCCACCTTGGACTATGGGTCCATGTAGTAGCTAGATGGTTGTATCTCCTCCTTTGTGCTTTCATGTCTAGATCTTGTGAGCTCCATTCATGATCAAGATCATCAACTTGTAATCATGCATGTTGTGTTTGCAGGGATCCAATGGATATTGAGATTACTATGTCAGATTTATTAATGGTTTTGTCTTATTGATTCTATCATGTCTGTGTTGTTTGTGATCTTGCATGCTCTCCGTTTCTAGTAGCTATCTTGGCCAAGTAGATGCTAGTGACTCCAAGAGGGGGTATTTATGCTAGATAGTGGGTTCATGTCTCTATTTAATCTAAGGGAAGTGATAGAAATCTCTAAGGTTGTAGATGTGTTGTTGACACTAGGGAGAAAACAACGGTCTCTTGTTCATGGAACAAGTGGATTGTTTACCTTACACACTTTACTAAAAGCAGTTATCTGTTGCTTGCAACTTAATACTGGAGAGGGTTCGGATGATAACCTGAAGGTGGATTTCTAGTCATATATGTAGTTGGATGGCAGTCTATGTATCTTGTTGTATTGCTCAATCGAATCTCATAGGATCATGAATGTCTAGTATTGCATTGTTATGCCTTGCTCAGTCCTGTCAATTGCCCTGCTGTAATTTTTTTACCCAGCATGCCATGTTTGTTTATCTTAAGGAGAACACCTCTAGTACATTATGGACCCCGGTCCAATCTGTACCATTGATACATCTTCCACTGTTACTGTTTACTTTCTGCAAACCACTATTACCTTCCACACCATACAGTTAATCCTTTGTTACAGCAAGCGGTGAGATTGACAACCTCACAAGTCTTGAGTTTGTGTTGTGCAGGTTTCCAAGTTTCTAGCAACACCTTTGAGTCGTTTCCTTCCTCCTACGGGTTCGATAACCTCGGTTTCTTACTGAGGGAAGACTTGCTACTGTGCTCATCACACCTTGCTCTTGGGGTTTCCCAACGAAGCACTACCACGCGCCATCAGGAGATCATCCCGGAGGCCTTCTTCTTCATCATGCCAGCCTCCGGTATGAAGTGTGAGTAGTTCCACCTTGGACTATGGGTCCATGTAGTAGCTAGATGGTTGTATCTACTCCTTTGTGCTACCATGTTTAGATCTTGTGAGCTCCGTTCATGACCAAGATCATATATTTGTAATCATGCATGTCGTGTTTGCGGGGATCCGATGGATATTGAGATTACTATGTCAGATTGATTAATGGTTTTATCTTATTGATTCTATCATGTCTGTGTTGTTTTTGATCTTGCACGCTCTCCGTTTCTAGTAGCTATCTTGCCAATTAGATGCTAGTGACTCCAAGAGGGAGTATTTATGCTCGATAGTGGGTTCATGCCTCTATTTAATCTATGGGAAGTGACAGAAATCTCTAAGGTTGTAGATGTGTCGTTGCCACTAGGGAGAAAACAACGGTCTCTTCTTCATGGAACAAGTAGATTGTTTACCTTACACACTTTGCTTAAAGCAGTTATCCGTTGCTTGCAACTTAATACTGTAGGGGGTTCGGATGATAACCTGAAGGTGGATTACTAGTCATAGATGCAGTTGGATGGCGGTCTATGTATCTTGTTTTATTGCCCAATCGAATCTCATAGGATCATAAATTTCTAGTATTGCATTGTTATGCCTTGCTCAGTCCTATCAATTGCCCTGCTGTAATTTGTTTACCCAGCATGCCATGTTTGTTTATCTTAAGGAGAACACCTCTTGTGAACTATGGACCTCGGTCCAATCTTTACCATTGATACATCTTCCTATGTTACTGTTTACTTTCTACAAACCACTATTACCTTCCACACCAAATAGTTAATCCTTTGTTTTCAGCAAACCGGTGAGATTGACAACCTCACTGTTCGTTAGGGAAAAGTATTGAGTTTGTGTTGTGTCGTTTCCTTCCTCCTACTGGTTCGATAACCTTGGTTTCTTACTGAGGGAAAACTTGCTGATGTGCTCATCATATCTTCTTCTTGCGGTCTCCCAACAAAGCTTTCACGCACCATCAAGACTTTTTTGGCGCCGTTGCCGGGGAGGCTAAGGACGTCTTCACAAGGGGAGTCCTTCACAACCTTTCTCTTTACTTTGTTTTTGTTTTCCTTAGTTTCTTTTGCTTGGTTTTATTTGCCTCTTTTTATCATAAACTCCAAAAAAATTAGTTTAGTTTGGTTTGCTTTCTCTTATCAAAAACAAAAAAATTAGCTCCTACTCTAGTTGTCACCTTGCTCTAGCTCACCATGTTGATCCCCAAGTTCACCTTGAAAGACCTTTCAATAGGTAGTGGCTCCATAATTGGGAAAGAAAATATTGAAGAATTCTTTAATCATGTTAGCAAACATGAGGATATTGAGGATAGATCTATAGCAGAACTTGCTCCTAATTATGAAATTATTGCAGCTTCTTTAGTTCATATGTTGGAGTCTAGTTTTGTTAACCTTAACCCCATGATGCAAAAAAAATTTCTTAAACTAAAATAAGAAGAGGATCCTGAAAAGATAGATTTTATCCTAGAAACTTTACTAAAAGAGTTCAATGATGTTGCTAAGGAAGCCAAAAAGGTCTTTGAACGTTTTAATATGCTAGGCTCATGTGTGGATGTTATGGGTACTTTAGATAAAACCAAACCCAGAGAGGAAATTAAGATACCCATACCTTTTAAACTTGTAGGAATGCATGAAGCCTTAGAAAAGAATTTTGATTGGATTGTTCCTAAAAATCCATTTGATGAAATTAGTGGACCTAAGAGAGATGAGATAGGATCCTCTAAAACTCATTTGGATGGGATATCTCTCCTAGTTGAAGATATTTCGAGTATTGATATTAATGCTTCTTCATTTGAAAACATTTGATTCTTGCTTCTTGTGCCTAACTTAAAGGCGTTAAAGAAAAGTACTTCTTGGGAGATAACCCAATAGTTTTCTTGAGTCCTGGAAGTTGTTACTTCAGTAATGACCTCTACTTATCCTTTTTGATTGCTTTTTGTGCCAAGAATAATCTCTAATGAGAGGGAAATAAGATTTGGGGAGTTGTTGTCCCGAAAAAGATTTTTGTGCTCCACCATAAAAATTCGTGTAAAATCTCTGTAAGTCGGATTGAGCTTATATTTGCTGAATAATCCCCCAGTATGTTAGCTAACTTTCCTTAGTTCAACACTTTTTGATATGAGCAACAGAAGGTCTTCGAAAAAATCGTTTTCTACCTGCTGGTCTGTTTTGATAGATTTCTGCCATTATTTGCATTTGCTTCTTATTGATTCATTTTTGGGTTCTTTTTGGGAAATTGAGCTTTTTGAGGGAATTACTATAGTAGCTTGTGTTTTTAGTGAAAGTTTTTCTATTCTAAAGCTAAACCCAAAGGTCTATTATCTTTTGAATATACTAATGTTGCTAATGAAGATTGTGTGAAGTTTTGGTATGAAGGAAAATTTTCAGGTTTAGAGAAATAATGATGTAATGAGATGAAGAATGGACAAAAGCTCAAGCTTGGGGATACCACCCCGTGTCACGCCAAGAAATATTCAAGAGGTACAGGCGTCAAAGCTTGGGGATGGCCAAGGCATCCCCTTCTTCTAAAAAGCTCAGGTCTTTCTAGACACTTCGTTTTTATTGTTTCATGCATAGTTGTGTTATTCTTGGAGCGTCTTAGTTTTCGTTTGGTTTGCTTAGTTTGCTTGAATAAAGTAGTTTGGACCCCCGTTCTCTCTGTGTTGTTTCAAATAAGTTGATTGGTGTTGGAGAGGAGTAGAAAGTTCTTGCTTGAATAGTACAAGAGGAGCTTCTTTGACTGTGACTTAGACTTTAGCAGGTCATGCTAGATGTTGTTTTAACCTTATGATTAGTTATTATTTTTGTAGCATGACTTATTCCAAACAATTAGGATTGCTTAAGGTGCCTTGAAGGAATCATGCGTTGTTTTAGCATACAAAAGCATAATATTGTGGTATTCTCCTTTGATGTTTTGTTTGGGTTGACTTGGAACATGCTCACACCATGTTATGACTATAACAAGTCACCATAGCCTCTATGATCATTTAGTCCTTGACTTGTAGTACCACTTTGTGCTTTGATTAGTAATGTTTTGTCGCTCTGCATGATTATGTCCATTATTGCTCTCTTAGTTGGTCGCTCTCAGTCTTTTCCTAGCCTCCACTTGTATGAGTAAGATCTACTCATGCATCCAACTCCCAAGAAACCAAGTTCTTCCAAAGTGTCCACTATAAATTCCTATGCATGGTGTGTTACACCATTCCAAGTATATTCTTGTTTTCATCTATCTTCCAATTAAAAAGTATTTTGTTA
The DNA here is from genome assembly GCA_030063025.1 of Avena longiglumis. Classification (NCBI taxonomy): domain Eukaryota; kingdom Viridiplantae; phylum Streptophyta; class Magnoliopsida; order Poales; family Poaceae; genus Avena; species Avena longiglumis. The sequence continues at coordinate 439,697,747 of CP125973.1, read as the reverse complement.
TGTGCAAACTTAGTGATTAAAGCTCTCACAAACTTGATGGCACACTTTATTTTTCTTGCCCCTAATAAACTTGAATCATTGTGTCAACTATGTTGTATATGCTTGCACTTATACGATGGAATTTGCAGAACCATGTTGTTATGGGGAACGCATTCAACATTACACTTGTACTTTGTACATAGTTGATATCATGATCTTTTGTCTATGGATGTCGTCGGTGTGAAATAAAAGGGGAGCTTGTAAGTCCATGGAGTTATGTATGTGTGTTAGAAAAACGCCTGGGCTGCTAGCCTAAGCCATGCCTAATCATGGTGAAAACTTGCAGCATCACCATAATGACATCTATGAAGCTTTCTTCTAATAAAAAAGAGACATACTGAAAAGAGGAAAGAGAGAAAAAAGCACCATTTTCCCATGGTAAATAAGAAGATTGTTGAGATTCTCATTGTCTACTTGCCTTGTCATTTTGATTATGGGATAGCTCCTGTATCATGTGCAAGGGGTACCCCGTTGGCGGTTCTCTATGATACACATGTACTTACTATGACAAGAACTTACAGGTGACTAAAGTTGAGTAGCATGAGGAGCGGCCCTCGTATTCAAGGGACATGAGATTGCCAACTTATACTTTGTCAATCATATACTCCATAGTTTGTTCACTTTAACCTTAATCACTTCAAGATGCTTATCATAGGGGCAATGAGAGCTGAAAGCTAACAAGTACCATAATTTTTGGAAGCTCTTTTTGAAACTTGAAATCCCTGCTTCCCTTATGAAGGGCCTTTCTTCCACTATTATATTGAGTCTCCGCCTTCTATCCATAGGCACCAGTTAAGAGAGCATAGTTTCCATTCTTAGTTCTATGTGCATTGTCCCAAAACTTATTGATTGATGCATATTGTTGATATTACTTGTTCTTGTGATATTTGTATCTAGGCACTCATTATGAACTTTGAAGGTGTCCTATGCATATATTTGCTAATCCATGAGGGACAAGATGAATGCCACTATGCTATGTTTTTTGTATGTGAAACAAACAAACATTTTTCAATGCATGTTATTCATGATCTTTGTTTGTAACCTTTCATGTTGCATGCATAGTTACTTTGTCTTACTATTAGAACTCCATATTTCATGCTCATGTTTAGAGTTATTTGATCCCAGCTTTCAAATGGTTTGATCTTGATTTTGATGGTGCATGTCACCTCAAAAATTATTCTTTTTATCACTTACCTACTCGAGGACGAGCAGGAGTTAAGCTTGGGGATGCTTGATATGTCAGAAACGTATCTATAATTTTTGATGTTCCATGCTTGTTTAGTATCTACTTTGCTTTGCTTTGTCTACACTTTGAGGTGTTTTTATATGTTTTCTGGTACTAACCTATTAACAAGATGCCATAGTGTCAGTTGCCTGTTTTCTTCTGTTTTGGTTCCAGAAAGACAGAAAATCAATATTCTCAGAATTGGATGGGACAAAAGCCAAAGTCAATATTTTACCGTGGGGAACACGAAGCCAGAGTACGAGACGGAGGAGAGCCACCAGGGGGCCACACCCCTGGCGGCTGGCCGGCCGCCTGGCCTCGCCTCTTCGCCTATAAAGACCCCCCGATACAGAAACCCTAAGGACCCAATCAATATTCCACAAAACCGTCTGTAGCCGCCGCCAGCATCGTCCCTAGATTGGGGGTATCTGAAGCTCTTCCCGGCAACCCGCCGGAGGGGAGATCATCCCGGAGGCCTTCTTCATCATGCCAGCCTCTAGTATGAAGTGTGAGTAGTTCCACCTTGGACTACGGGTCCATGTAGTTGCTAGATGGTTGTATCTCCTCCTTTGTACTACCATGTTTAGATCTTGTGAGCTCCTTTCATGATCAAGATCATCTATTTGTAATCATGCATGTTATGTTTGCGGGGATCCGATGGATATTGAGATTACTAAGTCAGATTGATTAATGGTTTTTTCTTATTGATTCTATCATGTCTGTGTTGTTTTTGATCTTGCATGCTCTCCATTTCTAGTAGCTATCTTGGCCAAGTAGATGCTAGTGACTCCAAGAGGGAGTATTTATGCTCGATAGTGGGTTCATGCCTCTATTTAATCTAAGGGAAGTGACAGAAATCTCTAAGGTTGTAGATGTGTTGTTGCCACTAGGGAGAAAACAACGGTCTCCTCTTCATGGAACAAGTAGATTGTTTACCTTACACACTTTACTTAAAGCAGTTATCCGTTGCTTACAAATTAATACTGTAGGGGGTTCGGATGATAACCTGAAGGTGGATTACTAGTCATAGATGCAGTTGGATGGTGGTCTATGTATCTTGTTGTATTGCCCAATCGAATCTCATAGGATCATAAATTTCTAGTATTGCATTGTTATGCTTTGCTCAGTCCTGTCAATTGCCCTGCTGTAATTTGTTTAGCCAGCATGCCATGTTTGTTTATCTTAAGGAGAACACTTCTAGTGAATTATGGACTTCGGTCCAATCTTTACCATTGATACATCTTCATCCGTTACTTTTTACTTTCTGTAAACCACTATTACCTTCCACACCATACAGTTAATCCTTTGTTTTTGGCAAACCGGTGAGATTGACAACCTCACTGTTCGTTGGGGCAAAGTCTTAAGTTTGTGTTGTGCAGGTTGTTAAGTTTCTAGCAACACCTTTGAGTCGTTTCCTTCCTTCTACTGGTTCGATAACCTTGGTTTCTTAATGAGGGAAAACTTGCTGTTGTGTTCATCATACCTTCCTCTTGGGGTATCATCCCAAAATTGGTTTCTTACTGAGGTTTTTTTTGACAAATATGATCCTTTTCATAAACCTAACAAAAAATGGTCTCTTTCAAAATTTAATTTAAAATCTAACTCGTGTGGTCGGTTCCATCTTACTTTTCTTTTTGAGGTATGGTTCCATCTTACTTGGTATCAACCCCTGCCCTATAATCTTTAGATTCTTTGCAAAACTTTTGGGGGCAAACAAGGGTTTGGCGCCACTTTGAACTGCACAAACTAGGCTTCATCCTTTTCAGTGTCACTAGTTTTGAGAAAGGATCAGATATGCGATAAGTTTTTCAAATGAAACGAATCTGTCAAAAATTACATGATATTGAGCTCCAAATTTCTTCAAGCGGACTAATGACCCTTCTCCTTGTTGACCTATGTATGTAGGTGCAGTAGTCCTACTTTTCGCTTTCGGAAGACCAAAAGAAAATGCAACCCATATATGTATAACAAACAAAAAAAGGGCTACACGCTAGCTACCGCCTATTGGTCCCCGTGTACACTTGGTGCACTTTTAGAGCAATTCTAAAAGTACAGCTGGCAAGCCGGCTATAAGGTCATCTATAATCAACTTATAATTAAGTTGTATAATAGTTATTTTCAAAAATTTAATATTTTATATGTCAATGGCCTACTCACATATTCATATAGTGCCTAAGAGTACGCATAAGAGCTGGCTATTGCACGAGATCCCACCTCTCTTCTCTCGTCTCTTCTCTCTTATCCAACTAAGCAAAACAATACTAGTTTAAGCCTTCTAGTCAGCTGACTAGAACTTATTGTACTTACTCTTAACATAACTCCACTCGTATTTCGCATAGTCAGTTGCATATTTATGATATATAAAGGTAAAACACTCAAGGATATATAAGATATTGCTTTCACATTTCTATGATAAAATATAGAATGATTTTCAATTTTTATCATGTAGTTGCGCATAGGGATGGAGTTTGCCAAATAATACTGGACGGGTCAATAAACTGAAGGAGTGTAAAATGGCTTCTTGGTGGGCTAAGTTTGACAAGTCCATAGTCAGAAATCTCCTGGGCTGGGTTTTTCCTCGACTAGGCTCTGCCCTGGTTATCTCTGCTATCTAAAAAGAATATCGATGTTCCGTATTCTGCCACTACATCCCTTCCTTTCGTCGCGCACCCCTCGGTGCTACCGTCCCGCGAGATTCTCCCCGACCCGCAAGAGTCATCCCCGCTTTGTCCGCCCCTTCCCTTCCAACCCCGAACCCCACGTTCTCATCTACCTCTGGAATAGCCACTGATGGCGCTCCCATCTCCAGGACACCGGCGGCACCCTCCTCCCCACATGGCGAGATCCTTCATGCAGGAACCCTATCAGGGCTGTGGAATATCGATCCTCCGCGTGCAGCTTGCCTGAGCGATCTACGTGCCTGTCGTCGGCCTCCTCATCACAGCCCCCGCCTCCATGAGTCTCGCATCTCTGGATCTACGCCACTACCCTCTGCCCCGGCAAGCCCCCGTACCACCTCTACAGGATCTAGGCCGTCATCACCGACCACGCCGACAGCAGCGGTCGGGCCATCGCCTTTATCCTCTCCGCCTCCGGGATCAGACTCATTCTCTTCGGCCGCAACCTGGACACGCTCCCCGTCATCTCCGAGGAGATCAGGTTCGAGCACCCCAAGACCAAGGTCTGCACCTTCGTACTCGACTTCTCCGACTCTGGCCTTGGTTACATACGTGCCTCCAATTTCCTTCCCCGATGGGTAATAAACTCAATCAATTTAGATTGGAGCTAACACCTCTAGCACCACCATGGTGTCCACACACTACTACCTCGGTGTCATGTGTAATGTCATTGCTGAGAGAGGAGGTGAAACATGAGGTTGACATTGGATGCCTGTAGAGATCGTTGCGAGAGAAATTAGATGAGTCTCTACTATCTAAAAAGAATATAGATGTTCCGTATTCTGCCACTACGTCCCTTCCTTTCGTCGCGCACCCCTCGGTGCTACCGTCCCACGAGATTCTCCCCGACCCGCAAGAGTCATCCCCGCTTTGTCCGCCCCTTCCCTTCCAACCCCGAACCCCACGTTCTCATCTACCTCTGGAATATCCACTGATGGCGATCCCCTCTCCAGGACACCGGCGACACCCTCCTCCCCACATGGCGAGATCCTTCATGCAGGAACCCTATCAGGGCTGTGGAATATCGATCCTCCGCGTGTAGCTTGCCTGAGCGATGTACGTGCCTATCGTCGGCCTCCTCATCACAGCCCCCGCCTCCATGAGTCTCGCATCTCTGGATCTACGCCACTACCCTCTGCCCCGGCAAGCCCCCGTACCACCTCTACGGGATCTAGGCCGTCATCACCGACCACGCCGACAGCAGCGGTCGGGCCATCGCCTTTATCCTCTCCGCCACCGGGATCGGACTCATTCTCTTCGGCCGCAACCTGGACACGCTCCCTGTCATCTCCGAGGAGATCAGGTTCGAGCACCCCAAGACCAAGGTCTGCACCTTCGTACTCGACTTCTCCGACTATGGCCTTGGTTACATACGTGCCTCCAATTTCCTTCCCCGATGGGTAATAAACTCAATCAATTTAGATTGGAGCTAACTCCTCTAGCACCACCATGGTGTCCACACACTACTACCTCGGTGTCATGTGTAATGTCATTGCTGAGAGAGGAGGTGAAACATGAGGTTGACATTGAATGCCTGTAGAGATCGTTGCGAGAGAAATTAGATGGGTAATAAGAAGGGACTAGAGAATCAGTAGCCTAGACGAAAGTGGTAGTCAAAAAATCTTTTGGTAGGAGGTTGTATACTGAAAGTGAATTTAGTTGTTTATGATGCTTAGTCTCTTAAACATAAAATATCAATTTAGGCTATTTTAGTTTGTTTGGCCAATTAATGGGGAAGGGGACTAGAAACTAAAATTCTGGACATTTTCATTTCTATAGCCAAATTAATTCTACATGATGGCAAATAGAAAGGTACATGATTTGTACATGTAAACCTGACTGGAGTTTGCCTGAGTAGACCACATATATACATAATGTGTAAAGTTTATGCTGGATGCAAATATATTAAGTTGACACGATGACAGACAATGCCATATAATGCTGATATTGAAAGTGCTTTGTAAGTCGGTGAAGAAAAATGTATTTAAACTTGTTTTCGGTTTAAGATTTCAGTACGAAAATGATGACTGTCAATCCCCTACCGAGTGTCTCGTTCTTGACAAGTATACATGCGGATCTTTTTGTGTCCTTGATGATATTGTTGCAAAAGTAAAAATAAGTTAATTTTGTGTTTTTGGATGATTTGTAGTAGTCAAACAGTGAAGATGCATGATGAAAAGAGAGCTATTTCATAAGCAGTCATACTATATATTTTGTTATTTTATTAACTAAAAGTCCAGTGGTGTTACAAGCTAATCAACATTGACACATTGGTAACTTTAACATTTGCTTTTCGACCCTCTTTCAGAGATACTACACCTGAAGCTACATACAAGGTTGATTTTTTTCTTTCCCGTTCCAGTTTGCCATCTTGATTCACGACCACACATTCTTATTGATCGACAAGGCATGGTCATCGAATATTTTTCTATATGCGTACGAATAGGAGAATACAAACAAGAGAGTATCTGACCTATGGGCATGTTTTACATCAGAATGACCTCCTATGTAAGCTGCATGTTATTTGAATCATGCAATCAAACAGAGGTTTGTTATTTAGGTTTATTTATGGACTAAAAGACCTTATGTGTGGGGCTCATATAGCCAGTAGTACATGGTCTCATGGTGACATTGATTTCAAATTGATATTATACATTTTTCTAGGAACTGCAGCAGACCTATTGCTCATTTTTTATGGTTTGTGTAATTGTTGACAAATTTTATAATAGGATTTTGGGTTTTACTTCTGCAATTATTTCCTGGTAGACCTTTTTACTCCATATTTATTGTCGGTTGCATACTTATAATTAACAGAGGAATTGATTAATTAGAAAGATAGAGGTTTTTTCATCTCAACAATTAAACATAAGATAGTACGGTGAGTTCACATTTAGAGCTATTGGTTTCTGAGGCCTGTGTATGAGATGAATGGCATTAGAGAAGCACTATCCATATAATCTATAAGTTTTGCTAAAGCAGCGAACCTGAAGTATGATAATCCATGCTCTGCAACGTGGGAATTACCGATTAGCACTATTTCTTTCAATGTAATGCTTCTAAAGAAATTCTACATTGTGTTGCTACCTATAGAACTATCTTCCTTAAAACCTGGGAGTTGAGATTGGTAGAAGAATATCACTAGACATGGTTTGGTTAATTGTTATCTATTGGTGCTCACATGCTTTTTTTACCTTTCCATAAACTTTTATTGATTTAAAGTATTCCCTCCACTGATTTTAACCCATGTATAAGATGGTTATTGTACATTATTTTCCATTTTCCAGGATTTTATGAATTCATACAACATCATACTTCACAAGTAGAATTCTTTTAAGTCTCTAATATCTTCTACACTAGCTTCAAAAGGGAAATAGTTGATTTAATTCTTCGACGGTGACTCCATGCACTGATTTTTTTCCCAATGCAGTAGACATACAACAAGTGTAAGCCAGGTGACCTTTTTCCAGTAATAGTGCAAGCTTGGTATTGTCGACTTCGCTTCACTCTGCAACATGTTGTTTGCCAATAAGAGCATCTTCTCCATGGTGAGCGGTATATGCTCCTCATGTATGATTTGTTTCAGCATAATTTCCACCCGGTGTGTTGTGGACTATCAACAGTTAGTTTGCCACTCCCTTTATCATATATAATGGTTCGGAGAACTATCAACATGTAGAATATCACTGTTATTTGACACAAACCGTCCCTTGGCTTCAGATGCTCTAACCCTGTGCGATATTGTGCAATGTTATTCAGCATATACCACGTGTTTGATATGTTTTCCATGAATAAATGATTTTTGATCTAACAAGAATTAAACATATTTTGAGAAATTGTTTTAGCCTTATTACACTCATGTATCGGTGTCTAAACACAAGTCCATGTTCAGAATTAAGATGTGGGTGTGCTTCAGATTACATCATGCCATGGATTTTATCTCCATTCTGTTAGAAACTTTATTATGTGTAGATGCAATGTTAAGTGATATTTTTATTTTTGGTGCTTCAGATGTGTTTCGTTGGACATCCTCACTAGAAAATTGTTGGTGCCTATGGGGAATGAACATGATCTGTATTGTGCACATGATAGCAGTGAAGCGGTCGGGCGCCTGGGAAAGGAAGAGCATAGGTGGATATCGTGAGCCGATGATGGTAGTGATGAGGTGAATCGCTGGGATGGTGCGCATGCACAAATCTATCATAGCTAGCATGTATCCTAGATGGTCATTCTGGTAGAAACATCTGACATATCAGCAGTTGTTGTCACATTGTATGTATACATGAAGTGACAATCGATTATGCTCGTTGATGGACCATTTTGGGGAACCCCATTTATAGTTGGTTATGGATGGATATTATGTACTTCAGTTCAAAGTGCAAGACATATTGTTGTATTGAGGAATGATGTACTTGAATCAAATATTTGCCCACAAATTTGGTGGTCCGATTTTGTCAATATATCATTTTGTTAGAAACTCTGAATCAAGTGTGTAGTGTAAACCACTCTTGAGTCTTTGATATAACTGGTAGCGTTAATTTTGTTCCATGCCACTGAATGTTATTTGTTTTGAGAAGGCACCACATCACTGGTTGTTGGAAATAGTGATCTTTTGGTATCTTTCATCCTTCTATAAAAACTAAAACTTACTATTTCTAATGACCCAAAGAAAACCTGTAGGTGTATAGTATTATGTATGAGCAAGTTTTTGTGTATGCATGAACGAGGTTGATATATTTTGCTTAAGTGGACACGGTTAGCGAGGAAGGACATGAAGATTGTAGGATTTTCCAGCTTCATACTATGAAGATTTTTAGAGTGTTGTTGCTTAGATAAGTGTAGCAGCTTTAGCATAACATAGATATTTTCCAGTTTCTTCTTGAGAATATGCATGTTGCCATTCCTATGCTCATCAAAACTTGACAATGATGCATGGTGTGCATGAGAATTCTATGTTTGACAAGATTAGTTAAAGTTTTATATCCCGTTGCAACGCACGGGCATGTTTTCTAGTTGTGTTAAAACTTCTATTGAAGCACGGTTTTATGTCAATTTGGCACTTTGTTTATTTTTGTTAGATATGACCACCATTTTACGTTAATGTGGTGCCGTAAATGTGTAAAGATTGGAAGGTGTCATCGGCAACCATGTCGATACGTTTCTTATCCATATGTTTCATTTCACATCATCGTCATGCTATTTTCGAACCCAGACCATCACCTCACTTCTTGCCCAATGGACACATATTAGAGAAAACAAGGATCACAAATGCATAGTAAAAGGTGAAATTCACTCGTATAAAATATAATTAGTATATAGATGCCTGATTATAAAGATTGCGTTGTCAACAATTTTACAAAAGTATATATCTCATAGGGAGGCTAGGAATCAATACTAATCAGTACACAATAAATGGTACTATCAGTCGATTGATCTATTTATAATTTTTATTACTTTTAAAATCTTTTATACTGCTGATGATGATTATTAATAGATCGGTGGAATTTCGATAAAAATAATTCAGTCAGTAGCGATATTCATTGACACCTTCTCTTTTATATTTTAGAGAGAATAAGATAGGAGTGGCCCAGTGGGTGCCAGTGTCAACACGGTAGGGATATCATGGGCCGGACTGATTCAGAAAGAGCTAAATTTGGCCTATCAAAGCAGATTCCATTGAGCAAGCCCTTTGCATTGCATAATTTAGACGGGCTTATTTCCAGGCCAACTTCTTTAGGAAGTACCATAATTTTGTATAATGTAAGTAGGATTTGGTCGACTGTTTGGAGCCCAAGTCACTATTTTTCTCGCCTAGAAAACTAGAGCCATAGCACACGCAACAGGTATCTCTCAGAAGAAATCTAACAAGCCGCATGAAATTTGAAGTTGTGTATAGAATATGCAAGATTTAGTGTAATTATAGTCATTAGGATTTGAGTTCTATATGAAGTAAGAACTCTTTTATAATTTTTTATAAACATGGGTTTTCTTTTCATTGGAATTCAATCAATCAGTTATGAAACAAGAGAGCCGCTTCATCTTTGTTTTAAAGAAATCTAAAAATGAATAGAAAGTAAAAAGATTCAGCCTTTTTTATTTTACTAAATATCCTTATTTAGGTAATAATTAGGTAACGAAGTTATTTGATTAACCTTTTGAATTTAACGAATTAAACCGATTTTGAATTTTAGATTGAGGCTAAAAGTAATAGAGATGAAACGAATATGTATTTGACAATTTAGATGTCGTTATGGTTCAGGGGTGCCTGATTGATGTACTCCCTCCGATCCATATTAATTTACTTTGATTTTTCAAAATTTGGATAAACCTATATATACTAAATAGTGTTTAGATTTATTCAAATTTAGATAAATTTGAGTCAACTAATATGGGCCAGAGGGAGTAGATAAAGTGAAATCAACTTGCTCGAGAAATGGATAACGTGGATGGTTTGCATGAAGATGCCATGCTGGCGCATAATATTTTTAGAAACTTGTTGAGTGGCTACATACAGAAGAGCACGTAATCTTGACCAACAATTATATAATTTTTATCATTGAAAATAATAATTGTATGATAGTTTAACATTAATTGCAGTTATTAGGATTTGCTTCGTAAGAAATATAAATATAGACAGAAGAAGCGCACATGTTTACACCGTAACCTGCACAAATCATGGAGCAAAAAGACCGACGAAGTAGCCACCAACGTTGCATTATTGATGAAGTACAAAGAAGATGTGATTGATGAATACCACTCCAAAAATATTCTAGTCGGGCATCTAGGGTAAACCGGAAGCCTGACCTACATGTACGTTGAGTGGCGAGCTTTAATTAATAGCTTTGTGTCTGAAGATAGTGTTGCCATCAGAGTCAATGACGACGTTGGTGCCTATTTTCAAACTAACAAAAGGCTTAGACAAGGTGACCCTTTATCGCCATTGCTTTTCAATATAGTTGCTGATATGCTATCCATTATGATTGAGCGTGCAAAGGTCGACGCCCAAATTGAAGTTGTGATTCCCCATCTAGTGGATGGAGGTTTATCAATCCTACAATATGCCGATGATACAATTCTCTTTATGGAACATGACCTCGAAAAGGCTAAAATTTGAAACTAATAGTTTTAGCCTTCGAGCAACTTTCGGATTTAAAGATAATCTTCCATAAGAGTGGGTTGTTTTGTTTTGGCGAGGCTTAGGAGCCGGCAGACTTTTACGCTGAACTCTTTGGTTGCAGTCAGGGTGTTTTTCCGATTCGGTATTTGAGGATTCCGGTTCACTATCGGAAACTTACAAATGTTGAATGGAAAATCGTTGAGCAACGACTGCAACTGAGGTTGAGTAGATGGAAAGGTAAATTACTCTCCATAGGAGGAAGATTGGTACTCATCAATGTACTGTATATGATATCATTCTTTCAATTTCCAAAGGAAGTCTTGTAGATATTGGATTATTTCTGATCAAGATTATTTTGGCAAGGAGATGCTGAGAAAAAGAAATATAGACTGGCTAAATGGAGTGTGCTATGTCGACCCAAAGAACAGGGGCTAGGTATTCATGATCTAGAGATCAAGAACATAGCGCTACTTAGTAAATGGCTCTTCAAGTTATTAACTGAAGATGGCATATGGCAAACTTTATTAAAAAGAAAATATGTTTGTTCAAAAATACTGTCCCAAATGGTTTGAAAACCTGGTGACTCGCACTTTTGGGCTGGCCTAATGGCGATGAAGAAACATTTCTTTCGCTTTGGGACTTTTTCTATTAAGGACGGTTCTCAGATAAGATTTTAAGAGGATAAGTGACTTGGTACCACTACACTCTGAGAACAATATCCTGCGTTGTATTCCATTGTCCGCCATAAAGAGGAATCGATTGCCACTGTAATAGAATCATTCCCTCCCGATGTGACTTTTATGAGAGATCTAATTGGTACTAGACTTGACTCTTGGATAACGTTGCTACATCGGTTAGCAAATGTTCAATTATCAGTTGGGACTGATGAATTTCGTTGGAAATTAAATAAGAATGGTTCTTTCTCCGTTAGCTCCTTATACAATGCTTTAATCCAGCCAGTTTTACCAATTTTAGATAATAGGATGATCTGAAAAATGAAGATACCATTAAAAAACAAAAAAATTGCTTGGTATCTTCGGCGAGGGGTCATCCTTAATAAAGATAATATTATCAAGCGGAATTGGCATGGAAATCCTTGTCATCATAACAAGACAATCAAACACTTATTTTTCCAATGTAATTTAGCTCGATCTATATGGTCTGTTACCCAAGCAGCTTCGGGCTTGTATCCACCACGTAGTATTGCCAATATTTTTGGAAATTGGTTACATGGTATAGAGCACAAGTTTAAGTTACTTTTTCGGGTTGGAGTGATTGTCATTATATGGTCGCTATGGCTATGTAGAAATGATAAGGTTTTTGATGATAAACTTTGTACTCCTATGCAGGTCATTTACAGATGCACCAACACCCTTCGATCCTGGTCGGTGCTTCATCGTGCGGACGTTCGCAATCTTTTTATGGAGGTGTGCTCGAGACTTGAGGATACGGCGCAGGATCTGTTTACCCGACATGGGTGGCAGCATAATCTTCGTTTAGGACCTACTTCAATACCATAGACGTTTTACAATTTCTCATCCTGATATGTAATTCACCTTGTTTTTAATTTTTTTTAGACCTGTGGACTCTATCGGCTGCGTGCATCCTAGTTATGCAGAGGCCGGGTGTAATGCTTAAACTTTTAAGTAATAAAGCGCTCTTTATCGAAAAAAATGTACGTTGAACCGGTACAGAGAAGAGAGAGAGAGAGGGGCATTTCAAGAGGCGATGGCAAAACCTATCTAGGGTTTCTTCGCTCCACCAGTGACGTCACCGGTTCGTCCTGTCTCCAGCGGTCTTAGGGTGTTGGAGGCGTAGCGAATCACCACGGCCTCTTGTCGGTGGAAGGTCTTTGTGTTTTGTTTTGTTTTTAGTATCTTCTTTAGGATGTTGAGCGGCGTCTACGTCCTGAAGTCAGAATATGGTCCTCCCCACTCTATCGTTGCTCTGGTGGTGCGGCTAGCATCGGTAGAGGGCGTGTGGGGACCGGCGGATCCATTGGGATCCGATCGTTTTTCGTATTCATTGGTGTGGTTTGAGGTCAGTCTCTTTCGATCTATGCTTCTCATCTTCGGCGATGGTCGCTGCTCTGGTGCGCTGGTCTTTTGAAGAGTTAGCACAACGACTTTTCATCCGTCTACTACAAGAAGCTCTACTACGACAAACTTTTCCCACCTCCGGTGATGGAGAGGTGGGTACGGCGAAAAGCCTTCGTCTCGTGTCAGTGTTTATAGTCATCGCTAGGTGGTTTAGTGACATATTTGTAATTTTTATTATTTTTATAACTCTTTATACTGTTGTTGATGATTATTAATAGATCGATTGATTTTTTTAAAAGTACATTCACGTCTACCTACACTAAACATACTATTTATTCCTAGTTAGAAACCAAGATGAAAATCATGGTGTTAGAGCACCTCCACCCGCGTTCCATGGGGGGGGCGTTCTCATGCCCATTTTTTCATCCGGATGGCGAATTTATGTCCAGCCGCGTTCCCAGGACGCCGAATAGCATTGGCCAGCGTTTTCAGGACGAACCCGGGGCGCTGGGAACGGCCTGGGAACACCAAACGAATCGGAATCGACGAAAAACAACTCTCGCCTGTGGACCAGCCCTATGAGTGAGAGAAGCCGTTTCGTCTTTATCTCGTCGTGTGGGCTCCTGCGACGGACCACCGGGCACTCACTCTCATAGCTCCCACTTCCCAATCACGCATTCCTCCTTCAGTGGCGATAAGAACACCTCAGCGAGAGCAATGGCAGGGAGGTACCCCAGAGACCCTGTGGCGGTGAATGGCTTCGGCCGTCCTTCTCTGTAGCCCTAGGAGGCGCGGTTGTTGCACGACGCTGGCTACATGGCGCCGTCGGACTTTCGGTGTCCGCCGACCTAGAAGTTTAGCGTCGGCGGCGTTCCGGTGCCACCGGTACATGAGGACACCGAGATGGTGGAGGAGATCCAGGCCGCCATCGCGGCCATGGAAATCTAGAGCTCACCGAAGACCCTAGTAACCGCGTTTACTGGGAGAACTTATTCACCGAGCGCCTCCGCCAGGAGCTGGAGGCGCACGACGGCGCTGGCTCGCTGCCGAAGCGGCACAGCGCCACAACACGTCGTCGGTGGTGGAGCTCTCCGAGACGGACGCTCGCCGCTGTCCTCGAACACATCACCACAGACGACCGCCCCAAACTCGGCTTCCTCCCTCGGTTACCACCGTCAGGCGCTGTCTGGCGTCGAACTAGTTGCCGAGGAGGATGGGAGGCGTCAGCTCCTCTTCCTCGGTCTCAGCTTTGCGGTCGTCTGGGTCGGTGTCGGCGCAGCCACCTCGCCTCGGCATAGTGGTTACGCCGCCACTTCGGCCTGTGAAGCGTGAGGTGGAGTCAGCGGTGAGCTCGCCGCCAAGGACGAGGTCGCGCGGCATTGTCATCAACGAAACCCACACTCCATCGCCGCCGACCGGCAGGCTTTGCCTGCGCAGGCTGAAGCTAGAGCATGCGGACTAGGCGGTTCCCATCGACGAGGACTCCTTCGCCATCAAGATCGCGATGGAGCGGACTCTGAAGACGTGTCGCCCATGCGCGACCCCGACACCTGCGTCTGGTCTAGGGCCGACTGGGAGCAGAAGGAGGCCAACCGTGTTCGGCGCCATCAGGAGGAGGCCGAGCGCGAGGCCAGGCGCTTCGCTCGCCGGGAGCGCGCCAACCAGGGTGTGCTGCTCGTCGTCCTTGACGACGACGACGCCGCTCCCTCCCGCATGGCAGCTCCTGTCCCCCGCAGCCGCCAAGCGATGATGACGGCGGCGACGACGACGATGGCACGAGGGACGCCGACTACACGGTCTTCTACCGTAACTTCGGCATGTGAGCAGCGTCCGATGGCATCTTTTGAATTTGATGTAATATGTATGAACTCGTCCAAATATTAATAAAATCGCCTATTCGCCAAATTATGCCGAGTTTGATTAAAATTTTGCCCAAAACCAGAAACTCGACCTGGAACGCGAGTATAAAACTAGACGTTTTCAGATCAAAAGTTATATTCATCCGGTGCTAAATTATACAGGATTTTGGCACGAGAACGTCCAACAGTGGAGGCTTAGCTCGGGTTACTACCATCCGAACAAGTATATATTAGAGTCTACTCCCTGGTACTACACATCAATATAATAGGAAGTACTTGAGCATTTTTCCCTTTATCACAACACTCTTAGGGGATCAAAAGAGCCTGCACCACACATCATCAAACGACCAGTGTGGTACCCGTAACGTTCCCCACTCTTTTTTGACATTTTCCATCCGAGGAACTTGAAACAGGAAAAAGGTGGTACCGCTCAGTATATAATTACTCTGCGTACTGAGTTTAGTTAAAGTTAAATTTTATAAAGTTTGATCAGATAAAAATATATTAACTTCTACACTATAAAATTAATATTATTAAAATTGTTATAAAATATAGTTTTATATTAACTTCAGTTTTATATTATATTATTAAAATTGTTATAAAATAAAGTTCGACAGGAACGTCGCCTCCTACTGAATGAATATTCCGCCATTTATGCAACACACAGTGCAAACCTGATTGGCTAAGTTGACGAAATTCATTGTTTTTTAAATTGTAGCATGTTTTGGACGCGGCCTACAAGGCCGCTTTTGCGGAACACTTGGTGACGCTCGAGACGTGGTCCCAGACCCGAGCGGCCTACGAGCAGTGGGCAGAGTTACGCGATGATGTAAGTTTCCACCTTTATTTTTGCAAAATATGACAAGTCTCGCATTCCCTAGTTTGAATCTTTATTTCTGCAACGCCTCACATCTAAACTATCTTGCAGCTTTTGGAGAGGTTTTATGGCACTGGAGAGCGAGTCACTCTACCGCCACGGCCACCTAGGCTAGGGCCGCAGCCAATCTTCCCATCAAAGGACGAATATGCTTTGACCTTCTACTCAGGGACCGGTAAGTTTTTTGCCAAACCGGTTGTTACAATAAACCTATGCCTTGGTGGTTGCTAACTCTGCCTCAAACATGTAGGGACCGGGATGCTCCGACAATACACACTTTGGTCGTCCTGATGCCTCGACGACTATCTCGCGCGCGATGACACCGGTTCATACCGGCCGTGCTTCTCCTGGTGCTTCCGCTGGTGGTGGTGGTGGTGGTGGTGGTGGTGGCGGTGGCGGTGATTCTCCTTCTTTCCATCGTGCTGAGGGTGGCAGTGCTTCTCCTTCTACCGGTGGTGGTGGTCATGGCGGTACTTCTCCTTCTTCCGGTGCTGGTTCGACGGCGGCTACTCGACGTCAAGCTTCACCTTTCTTCGCGCGGGGAGACATGGGTCTCTCGAGTAGCTCTCCGGAGGTGTAGGGATATGCATGTGTTAGGATGCACTTAGAGATGTACCTATGTGTGGATGTACTAGCTATGTTGTTTGGATGATGTACCTATGTATGGATGATCTAGTCATGTTCTTTTGACGATGATGATCTTATGTTTGTCCATGTGTTGTGTCTGAAATCTGTGTCTTCTTTTAACGATGAATCTGGGAATATATAATTTGCAGGAAATAAACAAAACAAATGGAAAAAAAATTGCCAAGGCCTAAGCCGACGGCAATGCCGTCGGCGTATACCAGACCATATGGCATGTAATTAGTTTGCCCGACGGCATAGCCGTCGGCGTCAGTGCGCGTGTGGCCCAGAGAGCAACCTTTGCCCGACGGCATTGCCGTCGGCGTATCCGCGCTCGTAGGCAGCCACAAGGGGGGCACGTGTCCCCTTAGGCCGACCGCATAACCGTCGGCGTATCCGCGCTCGTAGGCAGCCACAAGGGAGGCACGTGTCCCCTTAGGCCGACGGTATTGCCGTCGGTGTATAGAACCATGCGCTAACGGCCGTTACCTGCTATAGGTGGGCCCGAGGTGGGCCTAGGCCGACGGGAATCTATACGCCGACGGGTTATTGGGATACGCCTACGGCCTATTACGCCGACGGCCCCCGTCGGGCAAGCCTACGCCGACGGGGAACAGGGCCTACGCCGACGGGGTCCAGCCGTCGGCCTATTTAGCATTTCCTGTAGTGTGGGTTTGAATTTTGGTGGGCTTGGGGTACAACAACCCTCCTAACCACCCAACGAAAGGTTGGTTTGCAAACGTGGATGTTTTTTTTATATGATTAGTTAAACTTTACAATGAATAAAGCCGGAATGCAGGGTTATTGTATATGGAGGTTTTATATTGAAAAACATTTCCCCAGCGTCAACTTTACTTTGGACAACCCCACAAAAGAAAGACTTTGTTTTGGACGAAACTCAAAAGAGAAAACGGAAAGCTTTTACCTAGCCCTAGCCGAGGTGTGTATGACTTTAGTGGACTTTATCACTTTGCTTCTCCAAAGAGGCCGCGTCGACTCGCATCTTTAGCAGTTGTAAATTCATGTACCTCACAAAGTCCAAAGTGTACACATTTTTGTATCCACTTTTGGTCTTCTTTAAAGGAGGGCAGGTGCTAAAAAGTAAGGGCTGGGGATTTGGGCTTGAACAACCATGCACTTGATTAGAAAAAGATGATAGGGAATTACGTAAGTAATCAGAATCCCCTACAGAGCCTAAATAACCAGATAGTACGAAGCTTGAAAGAATTTGGAGAACTTAGAACTAGTTGTAGCACCATAAACACTCCTAAACTGTTCGCGGTATAAGGCATACCACTGCAAAATAAAACAATGTGTGCCTCCAGTATATCTTCCATATTGATAGTATACGCATAAGTAACACATATTTGTTCCTAATTAAATCGACAAATACACCATCACCATGCACGTACATGCACCATCACACACACAATGCCCAGTGAAAACTGAAGTGCATTTAAGATTAACCAAATCACCATAGGTGCATTGCTATCGACGACATCACCACATCTTACCAAAAGAATATTTTGTCTAAATGAGACACATATGGTGTCAATATCGAGATTTGATCTTTGGTGGCTAGGGCCTAGGGTACATTCAACGTCTTAGCCATGCGATCATGTCGGATATGGACTAACGAAAGCAAGGCTAAGCGGGGCACAATCTTAGACTTAAAAAAATCAAAATAAACCTTTTGAACTCTTAAGAGAGTATTCAAGTTTAGATGAACCTACAAAGAAATGTATGGATCATCTCTATTCTGCAAGCTTTTCTACCTTTTGCTCAATATAAAACAAATATTTCTTATAGTGGATGACGAGATTATCATATAAGACAAAAAAGGGTGTTTGAATCCACCATCGCAGAGAAACGATATTAAGTGAATGCAAAACAAAACAGCCAACACCATGGGTCTCAAAATTCTCTCTAAAGTTGTTGCTAAACTTATTGTAGTGGCATCCACATATCCCTTGACAACGATGGACCACAATAAGAAATTTAACCACCAAAGTACATCCAAAGACATTTGTACATGATCATGTTTTGTTGAATCGCCACAAGAATAGATTGTAATGTATAACATAGATTAACAATCACACCAAACACATTGGGGGCACCACCCTAAGCTAGGCATGCAACCGCCCCATCATCTTCAAACCAAGTCGACGAAATTACTAACAACGGATCAAAATAAGGTTTGATGAAATGTATTGTCCACCATTCTCCTTCAGTTTGGACTATTAGACGAATATATTGGTGGGCACAATTTAATATGGTATAAAAGCCAGTGGCGGAGGACGGAAAAAAATCAAGGTAGGGCGAACTCCAAAAAAAACTAAATATCAACTCGGTCTTGATGATCTTTGTCATCAAGAAAGCTCTTTCAACTATTGTTGTTTCTATCAGTAAAAGCAATACCAGCTTAACAAGGCGATAAACGATGCGAAGCATAATGTATCATTCAAATATTAAGATAATCTCTGAAGTCTTTAATTCTCTGTATATGAATAAACAATATCTCAAGATTATCTTATATAAGTTCATGCTCATGATAATATAAATTCCCATGATAAATCTATGTAAGCCGAGAAATCTTATTCGCTTTTGAACCTATAAAATGGTTCATTTCAGGCAAGGAAAAACAAAGAAACTCTCACGAAAAATCATCAAATAGATGGTCAAAATCAGTTGTAATAGATTTTATTGAAAAATAGAAGGTGGCCACACGCCGAAAAAATCAATAGTGACCTAGTATATTCTCGTTTTTAATGTCTTTTCACTCATTTTTGTTATCACTTCGTCCATACTTAGGATTGTGATCTTATTTTTTGCGCGAATTCACGTCTTTAGGAGGGTTCTAAACCATCATTTCTCTAATTGAGAAAGCATGTAATTGGAAATTTTTACCAATAGTAAGCCAAAGTACAAACATAAAACATAAACCGTCACATAATAAGAGTTGGTTTTAGCCACATGCCATAAGGCGGCCAAAATACCCTCATGACCTCCTTAGATACCTCATTCAGGACATTGTTTAGATTGAGAATTAGCAATTGCAGAGAGAAAAATTTAGTTTAAAACTAGACTACATCAAGTCCTTATTTCACTTCAGAATCAATTTTACACAGTATTTACTAAAACAAGCATAACTTTCTCATACGAAGTCTGTTTTCAGCGTATAACCACTCAAAATGTTTAGAAAAAACATACGTATCTAAAGGTTTTCTCAAAAATCATGCCCTACCTTGCCCTACTGGGAGCTCCGCCCCTGATAAAAGCTAAGAGTTCTCAAGTTCAAGACTCGACAAACTCATATTTATGTAACGATATGAAGTATATAAGATTGAAGTGAGATGATTTTATTCAAAACATCACTGCGAATATTATAAGATATATGATATTTTGACAACGCAAGAACTTAGTAAAACAACTCTTCTTATGAGATCCTAGGTCCCCTGACATGCATCATCTCATCGGCGAGGGCAATCGCCTAATTTGTCAAACTCATTCTTTTACAAACTACCCCTTCATGCAATGGAAGAGAAAGAGGTGTGGGTTGTGCTAACAATTCGTGTTTCTCTCAACTCCATCGTTATGTGCTACCCCTTCATCACATGGGTTTTTTCCTAAGGAATCTTTTGCATTACATTTGATAGGAAATCTAATATCCACTCAAACTTTTTTGCAAAAATTCTAATTAAATCATTTAATGTGGTTTGGCTCTAATTTGGCCATATTTATTCGCATTCCTATGTTTTGGTGCATTTTTTCTAGAATCCTACAAATGGAAAATTTATTCAGATTTACTTCAGAGTTCAGACTTTATTACTCTTTTGGAAGATAAGCTGCCTTTCCATTATTTTCCAGTTTTTCCACGTAAACAAAGGTGGCAAACCATTTCCCTTTTGGGCTACCATGCCGCCCACCCGCCAGGCCGGGCCCACGATGCCGCATGCGAGCCAGCCGCGCAAGGGCGGGGGCCATACAGAACTACACAGACAGGCAGCCTTTCTCAAAAGGAAAAAGGAAAAACTGGGCACACAGTCCTGGTCACAGAAGTCAGAACTAGACCGAGCGATGGGCCCAGGGCGGTGACGACCCGCGGGCCCTCCGGTGGGCGGGTGCGGACACGGCGCGAAAAGCTGCTTTACGCGCACTTGTTTTGTTTGTAGCGATCTCTTTTTCTTTTGCTGGTCGCTTTTGCTTTATCCTACCGTATCTCGGTCTGCGGGTCCAAAAAGGCGAACAGAAGCAGATCAGATCGGACGCCCTCACGTGACGGTGCTCCGCTGCACAGCACTACTACTAGTACTAGCCATTCTGACCGTCAGCGAGGAGGAGCAGAGATGGAGTTTGCCATCGCACATTGCTAATCTACTGCTAGTACCGTCATGCGGTTTGTAGTACGCACGGTTTTGTTACAGGCGCTTAATGAATGAAAGGTGCTTGTTTTGTTTTTTATAGAGAATTTATGTTGGTTTTTGGTGGCATCAGCAAATCCTTTTTCCCTGACAGCTTGTCGCTTTCTTGGATTACATTGTTATTAATGTCTTCCATAACCTGACAAAGATACAAACGAAGAGTGTCGCCACCACAGAACATTCTGGAAAGGGAACATGCATGCGTGTTGAGCAACAACACACCACGACATAATACACAGAATAATAAATATGGATAATAATTTGATAAACGAGAAAAGGGCTTAGTCCAAGCGGGCCCGCTGCATTTGCTCAAAAGCTTGTCTGCACCGCCTCGCAAAAAGAGCCGCGTGACGTGGATCTGCCACCAGCTGGGGCCATGCGCGACCGGCTGCACCCGGTCAATGCTCTGGTTTCAGCAACGAAGGCCTAGGGGGTCGATATAAGGACGTCTCAGCCGGCCCAACCCATATGTTGGCTCTAAACCGTTTGTTTTTATCTTTTTGAGTTGGATCACGGTTGATTTGAAAAGAAATTCCTGCCTGTTCGACGAGCCGTGTCCAGCGATATGACCCATTTATCCGCACAAGTAGATGTTTACGTCATTGCTGGATAAGGGATGCAAATCAGTTGAAAATATCAAATTGACAAGCCAAAGACGCATAGATTAATTAGCAAATAACATGGCAGTCGTGCGTCGTCACCCTTTGGGCATAGCTAGCAAATAGTCACTGGTTCTAAAATTTACAAAAGGAGCATTTTATACACAAATGTTTCTAAAATGGCAGCTTCCCTGTTCAAAAAGTTGTATCTGTCGTTGTCATTGCCCTTCAGGCATCGCAAGCCCTGATGGTTTGCTGCCTCTTCGCAACCCAAGCCCTGCGATCGGGGTCAGCGATGCTATCCATATCGGTGAGCATGATGGCGTTCTCCTCGGCCATGATCTTGGCTTCGGCCTCCTTGGCCTTCGCTTCGGCCTCCTTGGCCTTGGCCTCAATCTCCATTAGCCTGGCGTTGGTCCCTCCACCTCGATGGACGTCGTATGCAGCTCGACAAAGGTCTTGGCGGCGACCTCTTTCTCTTTGTGTCGCATCTCTTCCCTCTCGGCGATGGCCTCTTCCTTCTTATCCAGGATCTTATTCAAGGTCTCCTGGAGCGCCAAGGAACCTGCCTGGCGGGCGAGGTCGGCCTTCATGGCCTTGTGGCCACCACGGCGGCGGTCATGGCCAACAGTCCCATCGCTTGCAGAGGTGATGAAGTCTTCGTCATTGTTGTCGTCTAGGTCGACAACATCGCCCGTCGTAGCACTGGCCTTGCCCCTCTTCTTGTTGTTCGTTTCTCTCCAAAGGGCATAGCTAGTCTCCCATTTTTTGGTGTCCTTGAGCAACGTCCAACAATGGCCCAACGAGAAGGCATTGTTATCATTCACCGTCTTGAAGTGCTCCATTGCTTTCAAGACCTACACATATGGATGCCAACATTGGCTCAACACAAATGCAAGACATCGACAAAGAGAGGAATAGGTTTTACCATGTCAACCGACTGCATGCCGCTTATTTTATTTTTTGTCACCATCTCGTAGGAGCCTTGGAACTTGCTACACTCGGCATCGATGGTGCCCCACCGCTTGGAGAGGGAGAGATTGTTTAGATCGCTATAAAAGGCGTCTTCCCGAATTTCCTATACTCATGGAAGAACCTTCCCACCTTTGTCCAATAGTCAAAGCCTTTTTGCTCGTCGCCGCATAGGGGATATTGTGAAATCTCCATCCATGCCTTGCATAGGAGCTTGTCCTCTTGATATGTTCAAAACGTATCTACATTTTCGAACACTTTTGCTAGTGTTTCTCCTCTTGATACAACTAACACAGACTGATACTGTTTTCAGCAGAATTGCTTTGGTGTCTCGTTTTTGTGCAGGAAATCAACTTTCAGGAAAAATCCCAGAAAATATCGCAAAACTCCTATTTTACCAGAAGACTCACGGAGCCAGAAGACGAGACGGAGAAGGGCCACGAGGGGTCCACACCACCTGGTGGCGTGGGCCAGGCCAGGCCGCGCCAGGGGGTGGTGTGGCCACCTTGGGCACCCCCTCGACCTCTCCTTCCGCCTACATAAGCCCTCTGACCTAAAAACACAAGGGGTTTGATGTTTTTCCAGATAGAGTTCTATTGAGCCGCCACCACCAGAAACCGCGATTCGGAACCAAAAACTCTGTTCTGGCACCTTGCCGGGACGGGAAATTGGAGGAGATCATCACCATCATCATCACCGACGCCTATGCATCAACCATCCATGTTTCCCCCATCCATGAGTGAGTAATCCCCCGCTATAGCCTATGGGGATGGTTGTCACATCCCAAAATTTTCCAAATTTTGAAATGTGAAAAATAAATAAACAAAATAAATAATTGCTGAAATTTAGGGTGAAAAGAAACTTTTGTTTTAAAGTGGAAACATCAAAACCCATCTTGAACAAAATTTGAATCCAACTAAATACAAATCAAGTGAAATGCATTCTTCATAAATGCATCTTGAAATTAAACACTTGGAAAATAAACCAAAACTCTAAAACCCTAATGGAAGAAAAACATTTCCAAGATCTCTCTAAGACTATAGGTTTGATCCATATAATTTTTTTAACATCAAGCATTTATAAATGATCAAGAATGACAAATATAAATATTATAAAACCATAGAAATTGGTTTCACTTAATTTGGAGCCATAGATAAAATCTTATGAATTTAATAAGATAAGGAAATTGAATTCCCAAAGCTAATAAAGCACCTATCTAAAATCCATACCAATTTGTGAGAAAAATAATCCTAAAGGACTTAAAAGGATAAACAAATATCAAATAAAATTTTACAAATTGGAATCACCAAGTTTGGATCTTTAAATAAAAAGATATGGTTTTATAAGACAAAGGAAGAAATAAATAAATAAGGAGTATTTGAAAGCCAAATTAAATCTTGGCCAAGTCCATAAGCAAATGGAATAAATAAAAATTCAAATCTAAATAAAATAAATGGATGAAGAATATTCCAATAAAATTTTATAGTATTAAAACCATAATCAAATTTTATTTATTTGAAGACAAATGCTCATTTTAAATGATTAATAAATCATATTAAAAATATTCCAAATGATTCAAAGTGAATTATTTAACACCCTTTTTAAATTAATAAAACCTACTGAAAAGGTTTTGTGAACTTCTAATTTCAAATAAGGGTTTGAAAAATTAATTAAATCTTATTTAATAAAGGTAAGTTCCCTTTTCAAATAAAATATAAACCATAAATAAATAAAGGAATTATTCCTAAAAAGGACTTTAAATACATGTTTGAAACATATTAAAAACTTACTGAAAAGTTTGGAAGGTTTTGAATTCAAATGGTTGTTTGAAATGTTTAAACAAATTCAAAACAAAAATAAAAATGGAAAAAGACAAAGGTTTCAGTATAAAAAAATGGAACCAGCCAGACCAGGCCCATCAGGCCCAGTCCAGCCCAGTAGCAATCCACCTCTCTCCCCGAACCGTTTTTCTTTCACTCAACAGCGAACCCGCAAAGTCGCTGACACCCAGACCCCACCATCCCCCTCTCTCTCGTCGACGAAGCGACCCCACCTCACAGTCATCTTCCTCACCCGCGCGCTAACCTCGCCGGCCGTTTCCTGCCATTGATGCCGACGATTAATTCGCTTAAATGCCGTAATAAAACCTCGCTGCGACCACGCTCGATTAAACGCCTGCTTCCCCTCTCCATTTCCCCCTAGAAGCCACCCACCCTCTGCCACCAGGCCGCTCGGATTTTGCCCGAGAACTTCCTCTGCCCGACGATACTCTGACGATGATTCTGGCCAGCCACCGTCGCCCCTCGCCCACACGAGACTGATCCCCAGACTCCTGCGCACCTTCCAGCATCAATCGCTTGCCCGCGCATGCCCCACAACATCGCCTTCGTCTTCGTCTGAGCATCACCACCGTCTGCTCCTTCTCCGGCGAAGTTCCCTGGTAACATCCGACCGCGCCTCCCCTTCTAATTGATGCTCGTGTACTCGCCATGTCATTGCGCATCTAACGGCACCTCCCTTTTCCTCTAGCACGCATCGTAGCTTCACCAGCAACGACGAATAGAGAAGCCCGACGCCAGGGACAACTACGGCGAGCGATTATTGTCAACCCCGTGCGCCCCTGCCCTGCGACGACAACGATGAGCATCAGCATCGCCCTGCGACCTCGGTGAGCTACCTCTCTCCCTCTCTTGCTTCCTGAATCGCCGGGAACACCACCGTCTGACCGCCAACCACCGCCGCCCATTCGTGGTCACTCGCACCGCGGCCGTTGGATCTTGATCATGTGGCGTAGATAGAGTCATTTAAATGAACCGGTATGCTCCATCTGCACCGTGCGATTTCAGTTAGATCCAATGCTCCACAGCAGCCGATCCGCGCGAACCGTTTTCGCCCAATCAGAACACGACGCGTGGCCAGTGCTTCGATTTAAAACCCAGATTTATTCTATTGAATGTTCAAACGTGTAAATTGCATAACTTTTGATCCACATGTTCAAATTTTTCAAATTTTATATCAATAGAATCAGCAAAACAACTAATTTCCAACCACGTGCTTTGTTTAGTAAATTGCTTCTGTTAAATTGGTTGTTTTTGCAGAAACTTGTGTAGGCATAATTTGAGTATAAAATTCATTCTAAAAATATTTTTAGGGTAAAATCTTTGGAAAATGGATTGTTTGGAACCTACTAACCATAGAAACCAACTTTTGGTTTTAAAAACATATTTTGAGATGCTAAGGAATAAATCTTTGAATAAAAGCATTTCTAGCCAAATAAAAATATTGATTATGGTTTAAAAATATTTTTTGAGTAAAACCTTTGGAAAATGATTTGATTTAAACTCTCTGAACCTAAACACCAAGTTTTGAGATTTAAAAATATATTTGATGAACCCTATAAATTATTACCTTGGTTAAAAGCATTTTCAACAACATAAAATATTACTTTAGTATAAAAATGGTTTATAGGTAAAACCTTTTGCAAATGGTTTCAATATTAAACACTTGACCTTAAAACACTAACATTTGTGTTTTAAAATGTATTCGTCAAACACTAGAGATTATCACTTTGATTTAAATCATTTCTAGTAAAACAAAAATGACTTAAAGTAGCCATTTTCACTAACTTAATATCAAATGGTTTTGCCATTTTTATAAATGACCAATAGATGTTTTATCATGTTTATAACCTATTAGGAACCACTTTTCCAAATAAAACAATCTTTGGCATGCTTGCATGCATTGCTTTGTTTTTATTATTCTATGTGATGATTGCTTGAATGGTAGATTGAATATTTGCTTGCTTGATTGAATTGTAGTGGAATTTGAAGAGTGTGACTATTGCAAGATCAAGGAGTGAACTTATAATATCTACCAAAAAGGCAAGTGGTACTTCATACTTTTGTCCCATTATTTTTCTCTATGCATTAGTGATATTTCTATGTAGGACTTGCATGGAATTTTTGCTAAGTATAAACTATGCCATGGGAAATCCTAGTAGATGAAACCTTAGTAGAATTTTCCTAAGTTAAGATTCCTACTACTATCATGCTTAGCTTAGATAGTAGAAAACAAGGGTGGATTATATTCATGCTATGGAATATTTCTAAGTCAAGGACTTGTGATTTGTTTAATAAAACAACTAAGTGAATGAATCACCTGGGTGGAATGGAAAGAAAGGTTTGTGCTGAGTAGTTACACAAGTCCAGTATGCTGGGGAAAACTTGGGCATCACCAAGTCCAGTATACTGGGGAAAACTTGGTATCTCACTTGTGGAATGCCACCCAGGAAAAAAGATATTTGAGATGTCAAATGTTGAGAAGCTTCAAGTGCAGCCACTTGGCATTATGGGCTCTGCCTGGATCATATAGGTTGCAATAACTTAGCCAAATGGAAAGTTGGTGGTAGGGGATGATAGGTTGGAATGCGTCCATTTTGGTCTAAGGGAAGGCTTCTGAAAGATCTTGTCTCGATGTATGTCGAGTCTTGTGGGGAAAGTGCACCACCTCTGCAGAGTGTAAAATCTAAGTACTTAGTCGTGTCCCCGGTAATGGACAATTTGAGCATCAAGACATGGAAGCTATCAAGAATCTCTTCATCCAAATTTTCTAAGTTAAAACTTGTGGTTGAACAAGGGTTGAAGGATCACCAATTTCTATTGGGAGATGCCTTGGGTGTTTTTGCCAAACAAAAACTTAGTGTTTTCAAATGATATGGAAAATATATTTTTAGCAAAGCAATCCTAAGCTCCACTTAGCCAAATGCATATAGATGTTAGATACCACTACTATACCATAGTATCACTTGTCAATACAATTCAAATGTATTGACCCTTGTGGTTGTAACTTATTATGTTGCAGGTTTGTTTGATGTGTCACATCCCAAGATTTTCCAAATCTTGTAATGTGAAAATAAATGAATAAAATAAAACTTTGTTTGATTTTCAGAGCCAGAAGAAACTTTTTGAATTCAATTGGAACTTCAAACCCATTTGAATTAAATAAAACCTAAAGGGATTTAAAAAGATAAACATTTAATAAAAGGAAAAATAAAAACATTTGGAAATACTATTTTGAAACAATTAAATGAAAAGATTGTTTTCAATTGAAATAAAAGTTTTATAAATAAGGATTATTTTATAAAGCCAAATTAAACCTTGACCAAACTTTGGAATTAAAACATTTAGTTTTGAATAAAAATAGCAAAGGTTTATTTAAATAAAATAATAAGGAATTAATATCCAATTTTATTTAAATAAAAAGGTTTTACCATTCTAAACTGAAACACCAAAACTTATTAAATTATTTAAAATAAGTTTTCTAAATATTTGATATTCACAAATAAAACCTACTAAAGTGTTTTGGCTTTATTTTTAGATTTCAAAATAAATATCTCAATAAAACAAATCCTATTTGATTTAATAAGGAAAGTTTATTGTATTTTATAATGGACTCTAAAATAAAAAGGTTATTTTGTTTTAAACAAATATCCAAGTATTCTTTATTAAACCTACTGATTTGGTTTTGAAAGTATTTAGGGTTCAGATAAAGATTTTATTAATAAAAATCAAACTCTATTTGATTTAATAACTATGGCCCATTTTATTTAAGTTAATAATGGACCCTATCATTAAAATTATTAATTTGAATTTGGATTTTGGTTCATGATTACTGAACAGAACCAATTTCAATATTACAAAGTTTGGGTGTTGTTTGATTTGATTTGGACATTGTTTGTTTGTTTGGAAATTCAAAACAGAAAAATAGAAATAGAAAAGGAAAAAGAATTCCGAAGGAAAAAATAAATAGGAAATGGACCTGACCCAACCCAGCAGCCCAAAAAAGCCCAGAAACAGCCCAGCACCTCACCCCGAAAGAAAACGATTCGCACCAATTAGTTAACCCGCAAAGTCACTGACCGGTGGACCTCCTCGCTTTTCCCACCAGCCGGACCCCCCTCCTCTCTTCCTCCCCACCCGCACGACCCCTTCTTCCCCCCCTCGTCGCCGTTTCCTGCAGTAATTCCGCGGCTTCAATTCATCTTAATGCCGCGTCTTTACCTCGCCTTGACCACGCAGGATAAATCGTCAACGTCCCTTCTTCATTTCCCCTCTGCCCCCTTCCCTAAGCACGCCCCCAGGCCGTCCCAATTTCTCCCCGAGCACCCTCTGCTCCGACGAAGTCCAGAGCCGATTCCGGCGACTCGACACCACCTCCTGCCTCCCTGAGCACACGAACACGCTCACCACACCCTGGCGCATCTTTCTGTGCCATTCATTCATCCGCGGGTACCCTACAGCGTCCAACGCGTCAACGACTGCGGTAGCCGCGCTGCCCTCTTCTCCGACGACGTCCCCAGGTAGAACCTGACCTCCCCTCCTTTCCACGTGGACACGATGATGATCTACAGGCTCGTTCGAACCTCACAACATTTTCCGTTTGTCCTAGGACGCCTCCTATCCTCGCCCTCGACGACCTCCTGAACCGCCCGAGGCGCAGCTCCACTCCGGCGAGCAATCAAGGACAGCCCCGTGCGCCCCTTCACCAACCAGAACCACGTTGAGCATCAGCGAGCTTCGGCGAATCTGGTAAACCACCCCTCTGTTCCTCTAGCTTCCCGCATCACCGGCACCGTCACCATCTGAGCCACGCCGCCGCGCGCCACCGTTGAGCGCCGCCCGTTTTTGGCCAGGCAGTAGCAACCTCAGGATCTGAATCTGACGGATACGATAGAACGTTAGCGAAGGGGTAAGTGGTGATCCTGTGCCGCACGATTTAACTTAAATCTAACGGTCTGCAGTGCGTGATCCGGCCGAACCGGTACCGTCCAACCAGGGTGTGCCGCGTGTCACCTATTCAGTTTAAAAACAGATTTTAAAACAGAATTATTTGCAAACTTCAAACCTTTGTAACTTTCAAACCACACGTCCAAAAATTACAAATTTTATATCAATGGATTCAGGAGAGCAAGCCCTAGCCAACCATGCCCTTGGTTTAGTAAATAGTATCTTTTAACTTGCTTGTTTTGCAGAATCTAATGTATGCTTGTTTGGAGTATAAAATTGTTTAAAATTGATTTTAGGGTTAAAACTTTTGCAAAATGGTTTGTTGTGACCTTACTGACCCTAGGAACCAACCCTTGGTGTTAAAAATGATTTTGGAAAGATTTAGGTTGGATTACTTGACTTAGCCATTTTCTAGCCAAATAAAAAGAATGGTTTTTGTTATAAAAATGTTTATGGAAAGGAAACTTTAAGAAAATGGTTTGATCAAACCCACTGACCCAAAACACCAAGTTTTGCAAATTAGCAACTCATTTGGTGAACAACTTAATAGTTTTGCCTTGATAAAAACATTTTTCACCACATGAAATGATGAATAGATTTAAAAATGGTTTATGGACCAAATCCCTTTTGCAATTGACTTTGCCATTTTGGTGAATGACCAATTTGGAACCTACAAAGTTTAGAAGCCTAGTGGAAACCACCTTTGCAATTAGAACCATCTTTTGCATGCTTGCATGCATTACTTTGACTTTGTCATTTGATGTGTTATTTTGCTTGATTGGTAGATTGAGTTTGTGCCTTGCTTGATTGATTTGTAGTGACTTGAAGAGTCTGATTGTTGCAAAGACAAGGAGTGAACCTATACCCTCTACCAAAAAGGCAAGTGATGCTTCATACTTTCTATCCCATTACTTTCTCTATGCATTAGTGATTTTGCTAAGTAAAACTTGCATGGATTTTGCTAAGTATAGACCTTGCTATAATAAAACCTAGTAGATGAATCCTTAGTAGGATTTTCCTAAGTTAAAGATTCCTACTACTATCAAGCTTAGCCTAGCTAATAGAAAACATGGGTGGAATATATATTCACACTATGGAAAAATATTCTAAGTCTGAGGACTTAGGTTTTGTTTAATAAAACAACTAAGTTAATGAACCTCCTGGGTGGAATGGAAGGATTGGGATATGTTGAGTGGTTACACAAGGCCATGGACTTGGGTTGTGTATCTCACTTGTGGATGGCCACCCAGGAAACAAAGAGATTGGAGATGTCAAATGTTGAGAAGCTTCAAGTGCAACCACTTGGCAATATGGGCTCTGCCATGATCATATAGGTTGCAAGAACTTAGCCATATGGACAGTGGGTGGTAGTGTTTGATAGGTTGGAGCGCGTCCATTTTGGCCTAAGGGAAAGCTTCTGAAAGATCTTGTCTTGGGAAACCAAGTCTTGTGGGGAAAGTGCACCACCTCTGCAGAGTGTAAAACCTAAGTACTTAGCCATGTCCCTGGTAAAGGACAATTTGAGCATCAAGACATGGAAGCAATCAAGAATCTCATCATTCCAATTTCTAAGTTAAAATCTTGTGGATTGAACAAGGGTTGTTTGAAATCTTAAATCTTTGATTGTTAGATGCCTTGGAAAGGATCTTCAATCTTTGATTGAGAAAAATGAGTTTGTCAAGCAAAGACTTAGTATTTTCAAAATGTTAAGGAAAAATCTATTTTGAGCAATGCAAGCCTCAACTCCACTTAGCCAAATGCATATAGATGATAGACTCCACTATACTACCATAGTATCACTTGCCAATACAATTCAAATGTATTGACCCTTGTGGCTGTAACTTGTATGTTGCAGGTTTGATTGATTTTAGTGAAGATTGATTGTTTAGGATTACAAAGTCTACAACCAACATCTGCCTGTGGCACTTTGAAGATGAAGGACCCATGACTATAATTATTCCGCTGCAATGTAATGTAATAGCCAAATGAGCTATGTAAGGTGTAATAAAATTATGTTATTCCTGGTTATAAAGTTATATTATGACCTTTGTTTCTTGATATTACATCTTAACTGTGGATGATAGCTATTGATCCAGGGACTAGCATTGTAAAACACAGGAGGAATCTACCTTATTAGGTAGATCCCCTACAGATGGTATCAGAGCATTGTGTTGCCTGTAGGATTTGTAAACCTATGATTGGACAAAAACCCTTAGAAAAATAGGAGTGTATTTGTTCCAAAAACTTATTTACAAAAACACTTGTAAACTCTTTCCTCAACCATTTTGGTTTCAACTCTACATCTCTCCTATTTCAAACTTGATGGAAAAACCTACCCCATGACCAAAGACTACACCATGTGCAAAGGACTTCTTCAACTCTAATGACTTCAACATCTTCAACATATTCACCCAGGACTTCCAACTTGGATATCACTAAGGACTACAAGTGAGACAAGGAAATCTTGCTCAAGATTTAGAGACTGAGGGAATGCAAAATAAGAAGGAACCATCAACAACTTTGATGTATTGTGACCAAGAGTTTTTCTCAAGGAAACCATGATCCAAGTAAGAAGAAAACAAGAAAGAAGGAAGACCACAAGTGAACCATATAAATGGACCACCATATACTAGTTAAAGTCAAAACCACCAATTCATGTGGTGTAACAAAAATATTTTGTTGCCTAAAAATGTGCTTGAAACTTGTTGTTTGAGTGGAGTGTTTGCTTGTGATTGCATGCACATTGCTTGTGTGAATTGTGATGTGTGTGATTAGAAATATTTCCTTAGAAATATCTTGCCTATTCTAATCTCCCTTCAACCCAAACAGATGACTACCCCAAAAGACTCCAAGATTGATGACATCAACACCAACCAAGGGGACAACATGAGAGAACTTATAGCAACCCAAAACCAGTTGAGCCAAGAGACAACTCAGCTTTTAGCCAACAACAATGGATTAGACCCAGCCATACAAAGTATTTTGAAACTTCAATCCCAATTGTTGCAAGGATTAGTTACTCAAATGATCAACATGAGAGAAAACCTTTCCCAAAGAGCTAATGACAACAAGGATGACAAAGATGTTATTCTAGAAGGAACCCAAGCTAGCAATATTTGTAGGGACAAGGATCATGCATCCAAGGAGCATGAAGATCAATGCCCCGAGAAGAGAGAAAGATCTCCCACCTATGAAGAACATGAACTAGAAGAACTCCTAGCTTTGGAGAGACCCAAGAAGAAGAAGAAATTCCCCAACACTAGCAAGAAGGATATTACACAAGTGCAATGTTTCAAATGCAAAGAGATGGGACACTATGCCAATGAGTGCCCAGAAAAGAAGAAGAACCAAGGAAACAAACAAGAGACAGTAATACCAAAGAAAAAGAAAGATATTAGCCAAGTGATGTGCAAACATTGCAAAGATTTAGGACATTATGCAAACAACTGTCCAGAAAAGGTGAAGCATAAGATAAACCAGCCTATGAGGGATCTCAGCCTTGTCACATGTTTCAAATGCAGGGAACTAGGCCACTATGCAAACAATTGTCCAGAAAGGATGGAGAACAAGTTAAACAAGTCTATGAAGGATCTCAACCTTGGCCCATGAGTCAAGCATGGAAATTAAGGACATAAAAGCAACTGTTTGCTTAGAGAAAGTATTTCTCATGATCCTAAGAAGGACAATATGTAATTTTTGTTTGAAAATTTTTAAGGGTGGTAGTACCCTAGTTGTTTTGAATTTGCTTGTAACCCCAGCCTTCCCAAATCTCGGGACGCGATTTATTTTAAGGGTGGTAGCCTGTCACATCCCAAGATTTTCCAAATCTTGTAATGTGAAAATAAATGAATAAAATAAAAGTTTGTTTGATTTTCAGAGCCAGAAGAAACTTTTTGAATTCAATTGGAACTTCAAACCCATTTGAATTAAATAAAACCTAAAGGGATTTAAAAAGATAAACATTTAATAAAAGGAAAAATAAAAACATTTGGAAATACTATTTTGAAACAATTAAATGAAAAGATTGTTTTCAATTGAAATAAAAGTTTTATAAATAAGGATTATTTTATAAAGCCAAATTAAACCTTGACCAAACTTTGGAATTAAAACATTTAGTTTTGAATAAAAATAGCAAAGGTTTATTTAAATAAAATAATAAGGAATTAATATCCAATTTTATTTAAATAAAAAGGTTTTACCATTCTAAACTGAAACATCAAAACTTATTAAATTATTTAAAATAAGTTTTCCAAATATTTGATATTCACAAATAAAACCTACTAAAGTGTTTTGGATTTATTTTTAGATTTCAAAATAAATATCTCAATAAAACAAATCCTATTTGATTTAATAAGGAAAGTTTATTGTATTTTATAATGGACTCTAAAATAAAAAGGTTATTTTGTTTTAAACAAATCTCCTAGTATTCTTTATTAAACCTACTGATTTGGTTTTGAAAGTATTTAGGGTTCAGATAAAGATTTTATTAATAAAAATCAAACTCTATTTGATTTAATAACTATGGCCCATTTTATTTAAATTAATAATGGACCCTATCATTAAAATTATTAATTTGAATTTGGATTTTGGTTCATGATTACTGAACAGAACCAATTTCAATATTACAAAGTTTGGGTGTTGTTTGATTTGATTTGGACATTGTTTGTTTGTTTGGAAATTCAAAACAGAAAAATAGAAATAGAAAAGGAAAAAGAATTCAGAAGGAAAAAAAATAGGAAATGGACCTGACCCAACCCAGCAGCCCAAACAGGCCCAGAAACAGCCCAGCACCTCACCCCGAAAGAAAACGATTCGCACCAATTAGTTAACCCGCAAAGTCACTGACCGGTGGACCTCCCCCTCGTTTCTTTTCCCACTGACCAGCGGACCCCACTCCTCCTGTTCTTCCTCCCCACCCGCACGACCCCTTCTTCCCCCCCCCTCGTCGCCGTTTCCTGCAGTAATTCCGCGGCTTCAATTCGTCTTAATGCCGCGTCTTTACCTCGCCTTGACCACGCAGGATAAATCGTCAGCGTCCCTTCTTCATTTCCCCTCTGCCCCCTTCCCAAAGCACGCCCCCAGGCCGTCCCAATTTCTCCCCGAGCACCCTCTGCTCCGACGAAGTCCAGAGCCGATTCCGGCGACTCGACACCACCTCCTGCCTCCCTGAGCACACAAACACGCTCACCACACCCTGGCGCATCTTTCTGTGCCATTCATTCATCCGCGGGTACCCTACAGCGTCGGCAACGTCGACGACCTGCAGCGCCGCCGTCTGCCCTCTTCTCCGACGACGTCCCCAGGTAGAACCTGACCTCCCCTCCTTTCCCCGTGGACACGATGATGATCTACAGGCTCGTGCGAACCTCACAGCATTTTCCGTTTGTCCTAGGACGCCTCCTATCCTCGCCCTCGACGACCTCCTGAACCGCCCGAGGCGCAGCTCCACTCCGGCGAGCAATCAAGGACAGCCCCGTGCGCCCCTTCACCAACCAGAACCACGTTGAGCATCAGCGAGCTTCGGCGAATCTGGTAAACCACCCCTCTGTTCCTCTAGCTTCCCGCATCGCCGGCACCGTCACCATCTGAGCCGCGCCGCCGCGCGCCACCGTTGAGCGCCGCCCGATTTTGGCCAGGCAGTAGCAACCGCAGGATCTGAATCTGACGGATACAATAGAACGTTAGCGAAGAGGTAAGTGGTGATCCTATGCCACACGATTTAACTTAAATCTAACGGTCTGTAGTGCGTGATCCGGCCGAACCGGTACCGTCCAACCAGGGTGTGTCGCGTGTCACCTATTCAGTTTAAAAACAGATTTTAAAACAGAATTATTTGCAAACTTCAAACCTCTGTAACTTTCAAACCACACGTCCAAAAATTACAAATTTTATATCAATGAATTCAGGAGAGCAAGCCCTAGCCAACCATGCCCTTGGTTTAGTAAATAGTATCTGTTAACTTGCTTGTTTTTGCAGAATCTAATGTATGCTTGTTTGGAGTATAAAAATTGTTTAAAATTGATTTTAGGGTTAAAACTTTTGCAAAATGGTTTGTTGTGACCTTACTGACCCTAGGAACCAACCCTTTGTGTTAAAAATGATTTTGGAAAGATTTAGGTTGGATTACTTGACTTAGCCATTTTCTAGCCAAATAAAAAGAATGGTTTTTGTTATAAAAATGTTTATGGAAAGGAAACTTTAAGAAAATGGTTTGATCAAACCCACTGACCCAAAACACCAAGTTTTGAAAATTAGCAACTCATTTGGTGAACAACTTAATAGTTTTGCCTTGATAAAAACATTTTTCACCACATGAAATGATGAATAGATTTAAAAATGGTTTATGAACCAAAACTGTTTTGCAATTGACTTTGCCATTTTGGTGAATGACCAATTTGGAACCTACAAAGTTTAGAAGCCTAGTGGAAACCACCTTTGCAATTAGAACCATCTTTTGCATGCTTGCATGCATTACTTTGACTTTGTCATTTGATGTGTTATTTTGCTTGATTGGTAGATTGAGTTTGTGCCTTGCTTGATTGATTTGTAGTGACTTGAAGAGTGTGATTGTTGCAAAGACAAGGAGTGAACCTATACCCTCTACCAAAAAGGCAAGTGATGCTTCATACTTTCTATCCCATTACTTTCTCTATGCATTAGTGATTTTGCTAAGTAAAACTTGCATGGATTTTGCTAAGTATAGACCTTGCTATAAGAAAACCTAGTAGATGAATCCTTAGTAGGATTTTCCTAAGTTAAAGATTCCTACTACTATCAAGCTTAGCCTAGCTAATAGAAAACATGGGTGGAATATATATTCACACTATGGAAAAATATTCTAAGTCTGAGGACTTAGGTTTTGTTTAATAAAACAACTAAGTTAATGAACCTCCTGGGTGGAATGGAAGGATTGGGATATGTTGAGTGGTTACACAAGGCCATGGACTTGGGTTGTGTATCTCACTTGTGGATGGCCACCCAGGAAACAAAGAGATTGGAGATGTCAAATGTTGAGAAGCTTCAAGTGCAACCAGTTGGCAATATGGGCTCTGCCATGATCATATAGGTTGCAAGAACTTAGCCATATGGACAGTGGGTGGTAGTGTTTGATAGGTTGGAGCGCGTCCATTTTGGCCTAAGGGAAAGCTTCTGAAAGATCTTGTCTTGGGAAACCAAGTCTTGTGGGGAAAGTGCACCACCTCTGCAGAGTGTAAAACCTAAGTACTTAGCCATGTCCCTGGTAAAGGACAATTTGAGCATCAAGACATGGAAGCAATCAAGAATCTCATCATTCCATTTTCTAAGTTAAAATCTTGTGGATTGAACAAGGGTTGTTTGAAATCTTAAATCTTTGATTGTTAGATGCCTTGGAAAGGATCTTCAATCTTTGATTGAGAAAAATGAGTTTGTCAAGCAAAGACTTAGTATTTTCAAAATGTTAAGGAAAAATCTATTTTGAGCAATGCAAGCCTCAACTCCACTTATCCAAATGCATATAGATGATAGACTCCACTATACTACCATAGTATCACTTGCCAATACAATTCAAATGTATTGACCCTTGTGGCTGTAACTTGTATGTTGCAGGTTTGATTGATTTTAGTGAAGATTGATTGTTTAGGATTAAAAAGTCTACAACCAACATCTGCCTGTGGCACTTTGAAGATGAAGGACCCATGACTATAATTATTCCGCTTCAATGTAATGTAATAGCCAAATGAGCTATGTAAGGTGTAATAAAATTATGTTATTCCTGGTTATAAAGTTATATTATGACCTTTGTTTCTTGATATTACATCTTAACTGTGGATGCTAGCTATTGATTCAGGGACTAGCATTGTAAAACACAGGAGGAATCTACCTTATTAGGTAGATCCCCTACATGATGTTAGTGAAGTAAGTGTTGATTAGGATTACAAGTCTACAACCAAAATGATTGCCTATGGAACTTTGAAGATGAAGGACTCCATGCTATAGTTATATCTGCCGCATTGTATTAAAATAGCCAAATGAGCTATGTAAGATGTAATGAATTATTTTATTCCTGGTTATAAGTTGTATTATGACCTTTGTTTCTTGATATTACATCTTA
Organism: Avena longiglumis; assembly: GCA_030063025.1. Taxonomy (NCBI): domain Eukaryota; kingdom Viridiplantae; phylum Streptophyta; class Magnoliopsida; order Poales; family Poaceae; genus Avena; species Avena longiglumis. The sequence goes on along the minus strand of CP125973.1, from coordinate 439,660,423 downwards.
ACTGTCGATGCTAGCTATTGATCCAGGGACTAGCATTGTAAACACAGGGATCTCTACCTTATTAAAGGTTGGGACCTCTACAATGGTAGGGATTGGATGAGATCTATCATGTAATTGAATAAGATTGTTAAGGCATGGTGCCTAGTATCTAGTGTTAGTGTTTTTTTGACATTGTTGCAACTTGTTATGATTAATGCTTGTCACTAAGGCCCGAGTGCCATGATCTCAGATCTGAACATGTTATTGATTCATGATGATATTATTTTGTGTGATCTTATCTACAAGTTTTTTACACATATCATTGTCCGAAACCCTAGGGGGTGTGGGCCCCCTGCGGCCCTTATTCGTCCCTCCTTCTGGCTTCCTCAATCTTCTGGAAAAATAATATTTTTCCATATTTTTCTGGTTATTTTCTAATCTTCGCGAAATTGCATCAAAACGCCTTCTTTTCCATCAGAATCCAGACTTTGGTAGTCTATCCTCCAAGAATCATCCAACATGCATAAACAGATGAAAAGCCATAAGTAATACCTCATAATAAGACAAATATCAATGAATAGAGGTAAATTATGATATAGAAGGGTGATGCAAATTGGGCATATCAACTCCCCCAAGCTTAGACCTTCTCTTGTCCCCAAGCGAAAACTGAGCTCAGTAAACATGTCCACAGGTTTATGGAGTGAAGTGTCGATAAAATAATATGAACAAGAAGCATCACACTTACCATGGAACAACTCATAGAAGAAAGCAACTCACCATTATATAACTTACCTTGCAACCAAGTACAGCAGTCACACTAGAGATGCATAAAGATAAATCATAATTGGAATTGGCAAACTGGTTCTTGGTTAGAGAACACCTGGCAAACAATTTCACACAAAGCTTTTTGTAGAAGTTTTATAACAGGAGCACTCTTTGCTCAAAAAGGTTTTTCAATGAAGGCTTTCAAAGTTATACTCAATAAATAAGAGCTTTGTGCAAACAAGGAAGATAAAGAACATGATTGAATAAATCACCATATGAATGCTTGAAACACAACAACTCAAATGCTTGCTGGAGATAGAGAGGAAGTAGGTTTACTGACTCAAACTGGTAACTAGGAGAAGGGTCCCTTCATAGAGGGTAGCAGGGATTACAAGTCATAAAGAGCTTCAAAAACATTATGGTACTTACTAGCTTTGAGCTCTCATTTCCCCTATCATAGGCATCTTGATATGATTAAGGTTAAAGTGCACAAAGATGGAGTATATGCTTGACGAAATATAAGTTGGCAATCTCATGTCCCTTGAATATGAGGGCCACTCCTCATGCTACTCAACTTTGGTCACCGGTAAGTTCTTGTCATTGTAAGTATTTGCATCCCATAGAGAACCGCCAATGGGGTACCCCTTGCACATGGTATAGGAGCTTTCCCATAACCAAAATGACAAGGCAAGCAGACAATGAGCATCTCAGCGATCTTTTTATTTACTATGTGCATAGCTTTTTATTGAGGATTATTCATAGATAGCTCACTATGGTGATGCTGCAAGTTTCCACCATGATTAGGCATGGCTTAGGCTAGCGGCCCAGGCGTTTCTCTAACACAAAATACAGACTCCATGGACTTACAAGTTCCCTCTTTATTTCACACCGTTGACATCCATATACAGAAGTGCACGATATCAACTGAGTACAAAGTACAGGTGCAATGTTGAAAACGTTCCCCGTGACAGCACGGTTCTGCTAATTCCAACGTATAGATGCAAACATATACAACTTCGATGGCACAATGGTTCAAGTCTATTAGGGACAGGAAAATAAGGTGTGCCATCAAGTTCGTGAGAGCTTTACTAACTAGTTTTCACATAACAAAATACTTTTTAATTCGAAAGGTAGATGAAACTTGAGAATTTGCTTGGAATAGCAAAAGTGCTACTAGGTAGGTATGGTGGACACAAGTGGCAAAGATTTTGGTTCAAAGGGATTGGAAACATGAGAAGTATGCCTTCTCAAAATAGGTTGTTGGCTAGCAAGGCTGGGTAGCAAGCAAGAGAGTTGAAAGAAACAAGCAAACATACAAGTAATAAAGCCAAACATGCAATCTTCCTTGAAGACACAAAGTATCTTAAATAAAGAATACTAAGATTATGAGATGACAATAAAGAAAGTAAATGATACAAAATACCTGTAAGCTTTTTCTCTTTTTCTTTCAAACCTCAAAAAGTATTGCTACTTACCAGAACTCGGTTTGCCAAAACCAATTTAGATCAACTTGATGCTCCCAAAGTGATGCCAGTACTGATCAACAAGATCCATCATATAATAGAGATTGCAAACTAAAATAAGAAGTGCAAAAAGTAAAAGATGAGACTTCTCATTAATATTCCAATAAAGGCACTCACACCAAGGGATACATAGATAATCAACTAAATGAGAGATACTTCCACATGCAAACCAACCTATAAGATAACCTCTCTACCAAAGATACGAGTCCACTAAAAAGGTAAAAGATAAAAGATAATGGTGGTGATACCGCGACACTCCCCCAAGCTTGGAACAAGCCAAGGGGATGCCAAACCTGATGACGAATTACTCCTTCAGTGGTGGTGCTGTTCTATTGTCATCATCAAACTTCCAAGGCAAAGGTTCCCCATCCAAAAAGGATGTCCTTGTCTCTGCAATCCTAAAAATAGCAGCAGAGCTTATGCAAGCAAATCTAGCCTCATACTCACAATTTTGATTTTGAATGTCGTAGAGTTGTGCTTGTAATTGGTTGGTGGTATGACGGAGAGAGAAGATTTCTTTTCGGAGTTCAGCCACCTCTTCCTCGTTCTTGGCGATGAGTTCTGAACTTATATTGTGAATAACATCCACTTCGCGTTCTGCCATCTTCTTGTACCTGAAAACCTCCTGCTCCAATGCTTCCATCATGTCTTCCAAACTTCCTTCTCCCTTGGGGCCTTGAATTTCTTTCATCTGTACCTTCCCATCTTTGAGAATCAGCTCCTTGGGATGGATCTTCAACTCATACATGTATGGGTTGAGGACATTCGTAGAGGAATCCTCCATGGGTGATCCAGAGGAAGACATTGTAGCTCCGAAACTGAGAAATTTTCCTGACAGAAACAGATTGAAACAAAAACACGACGAGAACTCGATGCAAGAACCTTGGGGAATCCGGGGGGTTATATATTACGAAGTTTCAAAGCATAAGGAAGGTTTTGACACGAAAACGAGGCAGAATCAGAGTTCAAGGGTGGAACACCCCCCTCAGGCGTGATCAGGCTGGGCCCGCGCCTAGGGTTGGTTTGTCCACCCCGGACTCCGTCTCCTCCTATGTTCCGTCTCGTAACTTCCCTTATGTATTAAAAACATCAAAATATAAAAAGATTGGGGTTTCACGAACCTTCTGTTTTCACCACTTTTACCTATTCGATGACGAACTCTGCAAACTCTGGTGTTTGGCTTCTGATAAATTCTTCTAGAGTCACCATTCGAATAACATCCACATCTTCATTATAAGAATCTCCAGAAATATAATGTTTTAGTCTTTGCCCATTAACCACCTGTGTTGTGTCATCCTTTAGAGAAGAAATTTTGATGGCACCTGAAAGGTATACTTCCTTGATAACAAAAGGTCCTTCCCATTTTGAGAGTAGTTTCCACAAAAAATCGTCTGAGACCTATACAAAAGAACTTTCTCACCAACATGGAACTCCCTTTTGAGAATTCTCCTATCATGCCATCTTTTTACTTTTTCCTTAAAAATCCTAGCATTTTCATAAGCTTCACCTCTCCACACATCTAGATTACTTAAGTAGAGCAGTCTTTTCTCACCTGCAAGTCTAAAATCCCTATTCAATTCTTTCACTGCCCAGTAAGCTTTGTGTTCTAATTCTAAAGGCAAGTGATAAGCTTTCCCATAGACAATTTTGTAAGGAGACATCCCCATAGGATTTTTATAAGCAGTTCTATAAGCCCACAAAGCGTCATTCAACTTTTTATCCCAATTTTTTCTAGATCTATTGACAATCTTCTGCAAGATAGATTTAATTTCCCTATTGGAATGTTCTACTTGCCCACTGGTTTGGGGGTGATAAGATGAAGCAATTCTATGGTTTATATCGTACTTAGCGAGAGTTTTTCTAAAACCCCCATGAATAAAATGATAGCCTCCATCATCCATGAGATATCTAGGCACGCCGAACCTAGGAAAAATAACATCCTTAAGTATTTTTAAAGAGGTCTTACCATCAGCACTATTTGTGGGTATGGATTCTACCTACTTTGTAACATAGTCTACAACAACAAGAATATGAGTGTACCCTTTTGAAGGGGGAAAAGGTCCCATAAAGTCAAATATCCAACAATCAAAAGGTTCAATGACAAGAGAATAATTCATAGGCATTTCATTGCGTCTAGAAGTGTTACCTACTCGTTGACATTCATCACATGTAAGACAAACTTCCTTGCATCTTTGAAAAGGGTAGGCCAATAGAATCTAGATTGTAAAACCTTCTGTGCATTCCTATCCCCTGCATGATGTCCTCCATAAGCACTTCCATGACATTTTCTCAATATCTCTTGTTGTTCAAATTCTGGAACACATCTTCGCATGATGCCATCTACTCCTTATTTATATAAGTGTGGGTCATACCAAAAGTAATGCCTTAGATCATAAAAGAATTTCCTTCTCTGCTGAGCTATAAAGGTTGGAGGCAAATACTTCGAAACAATAGAGTTAGCATAATCAGCATACCAAGGACTCTCATGCGGACTTACCCTTATCACAGCCAACTGCTCATTTGGAAAACTATCATTAACAGGCAGTGGGTCAAAAGAAATGTTTTCCAAACGAGATAAATTGTCAGCGCCTTTCCTATCTACAATATGCAGATCAAACTCTTGTAAAAGCAAAACCCACCTGATAAGTCTAGGCTTAGCGTCCTTTTTTGTCATAAGGTACTTGATAGCAGCATGATCAGTATGAATAGTAACCTTTGAATCAACAATATAAGGCCTAAACTTATCACATGTAAGGATTACAGCTAAGAACTCTTTTTCAGTAGTAGCATAATTCCTTTGAGCAACATCTAGAGTCTTGCTAGCATAATGAATAACATTCAACTTCTTATCAACACGTTGTCCAATTACAGCACCCACCGTAAAATCACTAGCATCACACATAATTTAAAAAGGTAAACTCCAATCAGGTGGTTGAACAATAGGAGCAGTTGTCAAAGCTTTCTTCAAAGTTTCAAAAGCTTCCTTACAATCATCATCAAAAACAAAAGGTACATCTTTTTGAAAAAGATTAGTAAGGGGCTTTGAAATTTTGGAGAAATCTTTAATAAACCTCCTATAGAAACCAGCATGACCGAGGATACTACGAATACCTTTGATATCTCTGGGACAAGGCATCTTCTCAATTGCTTTAATTTTGGCTCTGTCAACTTCAATGCCTCTTTCAGAGATCTTGTGTCCAAGAACAATCCCTTCATTAACCATAAAATGGCATTCCTCCCAATTAAGAACAAGGTTGGTTTCTTCACATCTCTGCAAAACTTTATCAAGGTTGTGCAAACACTTATAAAAAGAAGTTACATAGACGGAAAAATCGTCCATGAAAACCTCCACAATTTCTTCACAAAAACCATGAAAGATAGTAGACATACATCTCTGAAAGATAGCAGGAGCATTACATTAACCAAAAGGCATACGCCTATAAGCATAAGTACCATAAGGACAAGTGAAAGTAGTTTTCTCTTGGTCTTGTGCTTTCACAGCAATTTGAGAAAACCTAGAATAACCATCAAGAAAGCAAAAGTGAGTCTTTTTTGACAACCTTTCAAGCATTTGAACAATAAAGGTCAAAGGATAATTATATTTCTTAGTAACTTTATTGATCTTTCTAAAATCAATGCACATTCTATACCCAACCACTACTCTTTGGTGTATAAGCTCATTATCTTCATTAGGCACAACAGTTATCCCCCTTTCTTGGGAACACAATGAACATGGCTAACCCGTTGACTGACAGCAATAGGATAAATAATACTAGCATCAAGGAGTTTTTATACCTCATTCTTACCACATCCTTCATCTTAGGATTTAGACGGCGTTGGTGCTCAACAACTGGTTTTGCATCAGGCTCAATATTAATAGCATTTTGACATATAGTAGGAGAAATTACTTTTAAATTATCAAGAGTATAACCCATAGCTCCTCGGTGTTTTTTCAATACTTCCAATAACCTTTCTTCTTCCTTTCCTGAAAGTTTAGAACTAATAATAACAGGATACACTTTCTTATTATGAAGATAAGCATATTTAAGATCATCAGGTAAAGGTTTTAATTCAAAAACAGGGTCCTCTTTAGGTGGTAATGTCGTACCCAAATCTTCCACAGGTATATTATGCTTAAGTAACTCAGGCTGACGAAGGAAAGCCTCGTCAATCTCATTTCTTCCCTTCATGAAGACATCACTTTCATGATCTTCCATGAACTGCTGCAAGGCATTGTTAGGAGCAAGAGAAATGGCAGAAAGTTGTTCAACCCTGAAATCATCATTAGGTAGTTCATTTTCATAAGGAGTTTTAGCAAATTTGGAAAAAATAAACTCATATGAATCTCCATCAAACTTAGTCAAAACTTTTTCCTTCCTACAATCTATAATATCCCCACAAGTATTCAGGAAGGGTCTACCAAAGATAATAGGATAGGTTTTACTAGCTTCTTTACGAAGTACCAGAAAATCAGCAGGATATTTAATCTTACCACAAAGGACCTCCACATCCCTTACAATGCTAATGTGGCAAACTTGATCCCTACTGGCAAGGTGAATAACCACATCAATGTCTTCAAGCTCACAAGGACCAATTTCATGCATAATTTCCCTGTAAAGCTCATAAGGAATAGCACTAGAACTAGCACCAATATCACATAAACCATAATAGATATGGCTACCAATTCTAACAGAAAGCACAGGGACACTAGCTTTCCTTTCTTAGGATGAGAAACAATATTAGTGGCGTCTTCACAGAAGACAATATGCCCATCCTCTATATTTCTAGTGACAAGGTCTTTCACAATAGCTACCACAGGCTCAATATCAATAAGCTCATCGGACCCCACAGTTTTCTTTGCGCTTTTTCTAACCACATTAGCTATAATAGAATGATCCCTTACCTTAGAAGGAAAGGGATTTTCTCCACATACGGTTCAGGCAAAATAGGATCAACAGTACAAACCTCTGTGATAGCAGGAACATGGGTGACAATGTCTTTATAAGGAGCATGGTAGTTGTCCCACTCTTTCTTGGGAATTTCAATATAAGAGGCAGATGCATTAAAACATTATTCAAGAACTTGAGGATCAAGACCAAACTCATTGCTAATATCACGGAAGTCATCAATTCCCATAAAAGATTTAATGCATTCATAATCATGGTTTATACCTGAATTTCTCCCTTTGTCATTTTCCCAAGCTTCAGTGTTATCTTGAATACGGTCTAGTAGATCCCATTTAGCTTCTTCCTTCATACGTGTGAATGATCCAGCACAAGAAGCATCTAGTAAATATTTATCATGAAGAGAAAGCCTAGCATAAAAGTTATTGAGAATAATATTGTTAGGGAGTTCATGAATAGGACATTTAAGCATTAGTAACTTCAATCTCCCCCAAGCTTGAGCTGTACTCTCTCCATCATGAGGCCAAAATTTATATATTAGATTTCTATCCTTATGAATTTCACTGGGAGGATAAGATTTAGAATAAAGGAGAGATGCCATCTCCTCCCATTCCATGGATCGTCCATTCTTCAGCAGCTTATACCATTCTTCAGCTCTCCCTTTCAAGGATATGGAGAGTAACTTCTTATTCACATGTTCAGTTGTGATACCTGCACACTTAAACAACCCGCATAATTCATGGATAAAGAGCAAATGATCACCAGGATGGACAGTTCCATCCCTAAAATAATAATTATCCATAACACGATTAATAATACTTGTAGGTATCTTAAAATGATCTATCTCAACAGGTGGTGGTTCATCTACTACCCTAGCAGTGGTAGTAGTTTTCCCAAACAGAAAACCAAGTTGGTTATCCATATTGGAAAGAAAGTAACAAGCAGTAACAAAAGAAATACTCACAGTAAAAGTTTCCTTTACCAGTTCCACTCTTCAATAACGCTTCACTCCCCGGCAACGGCGCCAGAAAATAGTCTTGATGACCCACAAATATAGGGGGTGTATCATAGTACTTTTGATAAATAGGAGTGTCAATCCCAACGAGGAGTAGAAGGTGCTGAATAATGGTATGGAGCAGGAAATCCCTGTGAATACTTAGGAAACATATTTTTAGTGGTTTTTTTATAAGGCAACAAAATGAAGTGCAAGTAATAAAGAACAAACGCAACAAGTGGCCCAATCCTTTCTTAGCAAAGGACAAGCCGGTGGAAATACTTACAAAGACCAAACGTTCTCGAGGACACATGGGAATTCCGTCAAGTGCTTTTGCTTCATATAGCTGAGTACTCTTCTCTGGTGTTGTAAGTGTTGTGTGGGTGAACCTGTGCTAATGTACCGACCGTACTTGGAATAATACATACTTGTGATTAAACCCCCTGCAAACATCCGTAATTACAGGAAAGTAATTAATATATAAACCTAACCATAGCCTTAAACTCTGAGATCCTACGCTCCCTTGTGCAAAGCTGTCCTAACGGGGGTTCAGGTTTCTGTCACTCCGGCAACCCCACAATTAGTAGACAAATACACAATGCATTCTCCTAGGCCCATAAATGGTGAAGTATCATGTAGTCGACGTTCACATGACACCACTAGAAGAATAGCACCACAACTTAAATACTAAACCATTGAATAATAACTCAACACAAATCCACTAATAACGACATGACTTATCCCATGTCCTCAAGAACTAGACGAACTACTCACAAGACATCATATGGATCAAGATCAAATATGATATGATAATGGATAACAATATAAACATAAACAATAATCGAATGGTTCCACTCATAAGCATCAACTACAATAGTAATTAACACCGGGAAAGTTTCCCCTAAGAACTAAAGCAATATCCAACACAATTGTTACAGCAGGACGGAGTGGTGATGATGGTGCTGGTGGAGATGATGGTGTGGATGGTGATGATGATGATCCCGATGAAGCCTAGCTTGATGACGGTGTTGATGGCGACGATCTCCCCTCTCCGAGAAGGAATTCCCCCGACAGAAATCTGTCTGCCGGAGAGATCTTTATCTCTCGGTGTTTTCCGCACCCCAGAGGTGGCGGAAATCTATTTGTGGTCGCTCCCCGAGGCTTAGGGTTCCATAGGGAAGATATAGGCGAAGGGGCAGAGTCGGAAGCCGGGCAGGTGGGCCACACCTGCCCTAGGCGCGAGGTCAGGCGGGCCTGCGCCTAGGGGGTGTGGGCCCCCTACGGCCCTTCTTCGTCCCTCCTTCTGGCTTCCTCAATCTTCTGGAAAAATAATATTTCCCATATTTTTCTGGTATTTTTCTGATCTTCACAAAATTGCATCAAAACGCCTTCTTTTCCATCAGAATCCAGACTCTGGCAGTCCATCCTCCAAGAATTATCCAACATGCATAAACTGATGAAAAGCCATAAGTAATACCTCATAATAAGACAAATATCAATGAATAGAGGTAAATTATGATATAGAAGGGTGATGCAAATTGGGCGTATCAACATCGCCTGAGATCTCATCGATGGCGGCAGAGCCTACCATCAACCTCAACCGCACACTTGGGGCCGATGAACTTACACAGGATTAGAGCAAGCCTCTAGGGTTTTTTCCTAATAATAAAGATGCATTTATAAATATTTATTTAGAATATATTAATTCACAATTAACTTATAATAAATGTATATTTAAATTACCATTTATCTGAAACTCCTTTCGGTCCCTTTTCTTATTCTTTCTCCGAGCACCTTCGGATCTTTCTAGAACAATTCCGGTTTCTCTTTTCTTCATTGATTCTGAATATGCGAACAACAATATCTAAGCTTCGTCAAACCCTTAAGCGTGCTACCCAACGGTCCGAGAACACTCTAGACATGGTCAAGGCTCCTCTCTGACCAATGATCAACAACGGGACCTGGATGCCCATGATGACCACCCGTGTATTCCACGAAACTTGTGACTGAACCATCAAAGTTGTGTCTTATTCCTTTTGTCTCTGTGATACTTGTATTATCCGGGGCTTGATCAATGACATCACCATGTCAGGTTTAACCTCGTTACCGACAATAGCTACTTTACTCGATCCGATAAGTGATATCCCTCGTGACCTAGTCACACGCTGCGTAGCTTATGGATATAACTTATTCGAGTGTGCCCAGAGTATCTTCCACCACGTGGATGGACAAATCCTGCTCTTGATGCATACACCTCTACATATTCTTCCGAATACCCAATGTCACCCTTATGATCACCGTTCCACCGAGTCATGTTAGATGCCATTAAAGTATTCTCGGGGGATAGTGATTAGATATGGTCTCATAGTCTAAGGAATGAGTCACTACGTTTCCTAATCATCGCAACTTGAACTTTGTGACATGATCATGTTACGATGCTTTAGATAAGGTATGTTCACTATCTCATTCTACAATGATTTGACTGTATTGTCAATTGACACCGAGACACCAACATGATCAGGAAACCTTGATCATCCATTGACCAATGAACCAGTGAATAGAGTTTCACTGAGAACTACTGGTTGTTTGTATATCACACGAGCATTGACATTTTCATTCAATACATTTATAGCATGATATAAAACTTAATCATAAACTTTATGAAATATGCTAATAATCAATATTATTTGTCTCTAGGGAATATTTCCTTCATATTGATGGGGAGCCATTGTTTGGGCATGATGCTGACCCCATGGATGTCGATGAGGCTAGTGATGTCGATGATGTCGTACCTATCGATGGCACAACAAAAAATAGGTAGAGCCAAAGGATCGGCGACTAGATCATTACGGAGGACAAGATTATTTGTGAGGCATGCATGATGATTCGTCAAGAATTTGTGGTACCAAGCAAAACAAAACAACATATTGGCGAAGGATTGGAAGCTACTTCCATGAGCACAAGACATTCAAGACATATCACATCCATAGTGATCAAAATGACCTCTCTCTTCAAAGGATATCGGGTTTCATACAAATAGAGTGCAACAAGTTTTTTGGTGCACACCAGCATGTGCTGGCATTGGCAGTTCTGACATGGCAAAATCTTTTCCATCTTGTTTTGGTTCATTTACATTGCGTATGTAGCATATTCATTGGATTCTCATCCTTTTGTGGTAGGTGACCCAAGCATATTCATTGGTAAGCCTTGTCACTTGCATTGCAAGAGACATTGAAGGAGTTGATCACCTATAAGGATGAGGAAAATGCCAAGAGGGATGTGTGGCATCCCGCAAAACCACTACTAGAAAATCGCGTTGAATTTGTGCATTGCATCGTCATCATCATGCATTGTTTGACTGCATTATTTGAAAAGCCTAGTTTTGAATTGTACAAAAACCCCTCTTATCTTCAAACACAAAACCCCGATCGCTTTGGAGATTTTATTTGTCTCAAAACTATTTTGTAAAGTGGCTTTGTTCTATTTTATACAGAGATAAACAAACACAAAAACTAGCACAGCCCTATCCTAAAACCTAGCCCCACCCAATCTATTCCTACCCACCAATCCCAGGCTGCCACCTCCCCCTCTCACCCCAAATATACCCACCCTGCCACCTCACCTATCCTCCTCTTTTCCCTCCTCTCTCTCTCTTTTCACCCAGTCCTTGTCTACCCCTCTCTCTTTCTTTTCCTCCCTGGCCCCACTCCATGGCCCTGTGACCTCTCTCTTCCTCTTTTCTGGTCAACCCCACTGCCACCATCCCTCAGCCGGCCCCACCCCCAGAGCACACACCCGCACTCACGCTGCAGCTGCCTGACCCACTCCCTGCACCGTGGACCCTTTCGCCCCACCTGGCCCCCACTCCCCCACTCGCTCACCAACCCCTGCATCGAGTCTCCTCCTCACTAACCCCCAGGCCCTGACGCCCCACCGTGGACCCTTTCGCCCACCTGTCCCCCCACCTCCCGTTTGTCTACCTTCCTCCCGCACGCATCCTTCCCCCCCGTCCTCCGCTCGCTGCCCGGCATGAGCTCGCCACCCTCCTCCTCCTCGCGTCCATGGCCGCTCCGCCGCCTCCGAGCCCCCGCCTCCAGCCAGGCCCCATCCTGCCCCTCCTCCTTGCACGCTGCCTCCGTCGTCGCGGGCTTCGCTCCGACCCCCACTGCCTCCTCCCAGCAGCCGCCTGCCGCTCCCTCGCTGCATCAGCTCCTCCGCTGCCCGTCCACCACCAGCCTCGCCCCTCTCCCGTGCCCACGGTTCCCCTCGCCTCAGCCCCTCCGCCCCAGAGCAGTGCGACCCCACACGCGACCTCCGGCCAGCGCGGCCTCGCCACCGCCCGCTGCAGGAGCTCCTCCGACCCGCCACCATCTCCGCGTCGCCGCCTCTCGCCACCGCCTCATGCGCCTCCCGACCCAACCGCCCTGGCGCTCCTCCCGTCGCCTCGCCGCCAAGGCCCAGCGCCGCCCTCCGTCGCCTGCTCGCCCCTCCGTCTGCCAACCCAGCGTCGTCGCCGCTCCGACCCGCCTCCCTCGCGTGCCCAGCGTGCGCCGGCGCCGCCCGCGCCGCCGCCGCCTCAAGCTTCCAGGGCCGCCGTTCCTCCTCCGCGCGTTGGGCCCGGCGTGCGCCAGCGTCGGGCCACCGTCTGCTCGTCTGCGTGGGCTCGTGCATGTGTGCCTCGTCAGACTTTGGGCATGCGTGTGAAGACCCCGTGAGGATTGGTGCAAGACCAACACGAGACCGATCCGATGACCAAACATCTAGACAAAACCGCAACCCGCAAGGACATCGTGTCACCGTCAAGGTCCTCGACCCGAACGCTAAGGCCGACCCGGGTCCGACATCGACAACCGAACCCCGGTACCGTACAAGCTCGCCAACGACCTCAAGTTCTCCTACACGGAAACCACCCGCCAAGTTCGCCGACACGGATACACCGAGCGATGCCTTGAGGACGCCAAGATCTTCACCCCTGACACCGAGTCCACCAAGACCCCGAATGCGACAAGTGCTTCGACCCGGACGAGACGACCGACAACATGACCCGAAGACCCCGGATGCGCCAAGACCTACCCCTGAGTCCGAGAACGACTCCGTCGAACCCTGAGACCGACCCCGAACCCCGGAACCCAAGATCGTCGAGCCCCCCCTCTGATGTGTGACCCCTTCTCCTCGAACCCTATTTTTTAACATAATAACAACTTGATTGCATATTGAATGGTCATACTCGCATGCATATCTGTGGTTTGGGGGCCTTTTGCCGATTCACCTAATAAATAAATATGGGGCCCATATGCGGGTAATCTAGTCTCATATCGGCCTCATTTAAACTTGTGTAGCGAACCGGTATCTTATCTTGCCTTGCTAAACAACATTTAAATTGTGGGGGTTCTAAACAACTTGAACCATCTAAATAATTGTCGGGACCCCCGGTTCCACTTAATATGACCTAATTGCATCGCACCTTGCCATGTCATGCATCATACATGCATCATGCCGATCTTCTGCCGTTGTATTAAATAGTGCATCCGATGTTTCTTCTAGTGTTTTGCTTCTTCGCGGATAAGGCCGTTGAGTTGATGTGAGCTTCGCCCCGATCTTCGGTTGAACCTTCGACAATGTTTTCAGGCGAGCATCTCCCCCTTTCTACCTATCTTACTTTTATAGTGTTTTATTCCCTCCTGTTGATCTGTTGCTATCTGTGTTGCGATGCTTTAGTTTTCCGTACCCGTGATATTTTCCCTGCAGCCTCATATTGCCTTGGACACACCCTATTACCTGTTGTTTGGTAGATAGTTGGACTTGCGCGTCGTAGTTGCTTGCTCAAGTGCTGATGTGTGTCGTCATATGCCTCAGTTGCTGATGTATTGCCGCATGTTGATGTTGGAGATGATTCTAGTTTTACTTATCGTCACTTTAATTTCTGTTTAACAACTAAAATTGAAATAAGCAGAGGCATCGGTGGGTGATAGAAAATATTTGGTTTCCGAACGCCCACTTGTGTCCCGTAAGACCCCGAGTACTTGATACCTGTTCCTTGTTTTATCGCGCTATCCACATATGGGGAGTATGGGCCCCCCTTAGCCAGAGCTTGATTCCGTCTTATTTCTTGGGGCCACAAAGTAGTTTGGGGCGTTATTACTATCTGTACTTATGCCATGCTTTACCGCTTTATTTACTATAGTGCGAGGAGCACACTTTATCTTGTTAGGTAAGCGGGATGTTTTCGTGATGTCAGCGGTTCCCGATTGGGGACCTTTGCGTTCTGACCATCGACGCAAACCTTGAGTCCGTCTCGGAGCTTGCTTACTCCGTTGCAGGTATACTCCAAGGGGTGGCCCCCTGAAATATTTCTGAATCTTGTGATTGCTCTGTCGTGAGACCTCGTTGGGTTTTGATTTGGTTTTTCCGAGGTTGATCGTGTGTGTTGCTATTGGTGCACCCGGGTTAAAACTTTCTGAAAGCCGTGTCCGCGGTTATGGACGACTTGGAGCACAGTATCTCGATCATAGACAAGCATAACTAAAGTTTATTGCTCTAAATTTGACTTATAATGACTAGTAATCAGCTTCACTATAATGGAATGGCTAATTAATACTGCCCACAATTGCTTGTTTGGTTGTCGCTTGCGACAATTGTACCTGACTAGTAAGTATTGCAACTTCTAGCAAATGGCTGAATAAAAGTACCAACAAGCTGCTGGGTTTTGGGTTTATCTCATGCTATCATGCACGATTAGTAATCGTTGCTACTATCACGGAATGGTTAACTAAAAGTGCCCTTGTTTACTTTATCGGGATGATTATCTAAACGACTAGTAATTGCGGCAACGATAGCGAATAAATAAAGCGCCAGCGGTGTGAGTTCCTCGGTTGACTTCCTCGTTTGGTCTCGAGGGGGAAACACCAGGATGGGTTTGTTTGGTGTTAGCTACAGGTTGGATCCGGTTAGGTCATTCTCACCCCTCTCTGATAAACGCCAGTTGTTTCGAGTCTCTATAGGTTGTTCGATGCATCTGCTGCCGCTTCGATCCACCATACCTATGTGGCGGACCGCGAAATCTAGTCTCGCCGTGTCTTGGCCTCGATCGACGCTCCTCTTTTCCTTTGCCCTTTGTCGGCACCCTTTTTTTTTGTTTAAGCAGGTTTTGAGATCGACGTCGTTAGCAGGGTTACCCTTCCGGCTTGGCCTGGGCAGGGTTATGGACGCCATTGGTTATTCTTCAGGGCTCTTAGCCCCATTTGCATCTTGTCCGTAGCTGGACGCTATATCGTTCTTAAGGTGATTTGGATCTTTGTATATTATACCTGTATTCTTGACTCATGGAGTCGCTGTTATATATATCTGTTCTGTGGGTCCCATCGAGGACTGTTGTGTAATGTTATTACTTCGTTTTCCACCCTTGAAAGTGCTGGTGGGCACCTTTGAATCGTTTCTATGCGGGTTTGGTGAATTTTGCCCAAATTTGCATAGGTCCGATTCTGAGGGTGTTACAGAGTGGTATCAGAGCTCAGCAGTTGCGATACCCCACAAGTCCAGCCTGTAGGATAACCTAGCTAACGGCCGAAGTAGAGTGTCGAAACTATTTTGCAAAATCGGTTGGATAGTTCTGGTTAGGTCTGATTTTACTCCTTACCCCTCTGCTGTTCTCCTCTTACCCCTACGTGTTTTGAATCCGCTCTCGCCCCTTTTTCTTCGAGTCCAGGAATTCTCGTGGTTGGGTTTCCGTCGTACCTTTAGGGTTTCGCTTCCTCCTTTGGTAACGGTGTTCTATCATCCGGTGTTCAAGCTGCCTGATGAATCCGTCTACGGTGTTACCATCCCTTGTTCCTTGCTTGTGCCTTCCGGTGTTCTGACGCGACGACATCCTCTATGACCGATCCGATGCAGAGTCTGCATCACTCCTTGTTCCGAACCTCGCTTGTCGAGATCTTCAGTCTGAATCTTGAGGGTTGGTTGCATAATCTGTCTATTCGTGTACAGGGTAATGCTTTGAGTGCGGGATGGAGTCGCGACCATACCACTACTCTTATCATTTGCTCGGTATATTGAATAGTGGATCGATGCAATTTTACTTTTTCCGCTGAAGTTAGAGGTGGCCTTACCTTTAACTTCGTCCGTTGTTTCCGGAGTGTTCTCTTGATGATCGGGATCAACGACCTCTTGTTAGCGGTGTCGCGAAGATCTACACAAAGCGAGAAGACGCAGATCGCCGACCTTCCTTCCGGTACCATGAGGCGGATCTCGAGGGCGAGATCCCTTGTTAGTGGTGTCGAATTGTGGCATCCCGCAAAACCACTACTAGAAAATCGCGTTGAATTTGTGCATTGCATCGTCATCATCATGCATTGTTTGACTGCATTATTTGAAAAGCCTAGTTTTGAATTGTACAAAACCCCCTCTTATCTTCAAACACAAAACCCCGATTGCTTTGGAGATTTTATTTGTCTCAAAACTATTTTGTAAAGTGGCTTTGTTCTATTTTATACAGAGATAAACAAACACAAAAACTAGCACAGCCCTATCCTAAAACCTAGCCCCACCCAATCTATTCCTACCCACCAATCCCAGGCTGCCACCTCCCCCTCTCACCCCAAATATACCCACCCTGCCACCTCACCTATCCTCCTCTTTTCCCTCCTCTCTCTCTCTTTTCACCCAGTCCTTGTCTACCCCTCTCTCTTTCTTTTCCTCCCCTGGGCCCCACTCACGCGCTGGCCCGCGCGCAGCCTCTCTCTCTTCCTCTTTTTCCTGGTCAACCCCACCTGGCCACCATCCCTCAGCCGGCCCCACCCCCAGAGCACACACCCGCACTCACGCACACACGCTGCGCGCCCCGACCCACTCCCTCTGCACCGTGGACCCCGCTCGCCCCACCTGTCGGCCCCCACTCCCCCACTCGCTCACCAACCCCCAGACCGAGTCTCCCTCCCTCACCAACCCCCCAGGCCCCGCACGCCCCACCCGTGGACCCCGCTCGCCCCACCTGTCCCCCCACCTCCCGTTCGTCTACCTTCCTCCCGCACGCATCCTTCCCCCCGTCCTCCGCGCTCGCGCTGCCCCGGCGAGCTCGCCAGCAGCCACCCCCTCCTCCTCTGCTCCGCGTCCGCGGCCGCCGCTCCGCCGCGCCTCCCGAGCCCCCCGCCTCCAGAGCCCCAGCGTCTGCCCTCCTCCTTGTTGCATGCACCTCGTCGTGGGGCTTCGCTCAAACCACCGCCTCCTCCCCGAGCCGCTGCTGCCGCTCCTACTTTGCATCAGCTCCTCCATGGCCCGTCACCACCCAGCCTCGCCCCTCTCCCGTGCCCACGGTTCCCCTCGCCTCAGCCCCTCCGCCCCAGGCAGCTGACCCCACCCAGCGACCTCCGGCCACGGCGCGGCCTCGCCTCCGCGCTCGCAGGAGCTCCTCGACTCGCCACCATCTCCGCCCGTCGCCGCCTCTCGCCACCGCCTCCGCCCGTCGCCTCGGCCCAAGCACCGCCGCGCTCCTCCCGTCGCCTGCCAGCCTTGGCCCGCGCCGCCCTCAGCGTCGCCCGGCTCGCCCGAACCCCTCTGCCCAACCCAGCGTCGTCGCCCGCTCCGGCCCGCCTCCCTCGTGCCCGCGTGCGCCGTGGCCAGCGCCGAGAACCGCCGCGCCGGCCCCTCAAGCTTCCGCGGGCCCCGCCGCCGTTCCTCCTCCGCGCGCGTTGGACGCCGACGTCGCCGCCGCGTCGGGCCCTGCCGTCCGTGTGCTCGTCTGCGTGGGCTCGTGCATGTGTGCCTCGTCAGACTTTGGGCATGCGTGTGAAGACCCCGTGAGGATTGGTGCAAGACCAACACGAGACCGATCCGATGACCAAACATCTAGACAAAACCGCAACCCGCAAGGACATCGTGTCACCGTCAAGGTCCTCGACCCGAACGCTAAGGCCGACCCGGGTCCGACATCGACAACCGAACCCTGGTACCGTACAAGCTCGCCAACGACCTCAAGTTCTCCTACACGGAAACCACCCGCCAAGTTCGCCGACACGGATACACCGAGCGATGCCTTGAGGACGCCAAGATCTTCACCCCGGACACCGAGTCCACCAAGACCCCGAATGCGACAAGTGCTTCGACCCGGACGAGACGACTGACAACATGACCCGAAGACCCCGGATGCGCCAAGACCTACCCCTGAGTCCGAGAACGACTCCGTCGAACCCTGAGACCGACCCCGAACCCCGGAACCCAAGATCGTCGAGCCCCCCCCTCTGATGTGTGACCCCTTCTCCTCGAACCCTATTTTATAACATAATAACAACTTGATTGCATATTGAATGGTCATACTCGCATGCATATCTGTGGTTTGGGGGCCTTTTGCCGATTCACCTAATAAATAAATATGGGGCCCATATGCGGGTAATCTAGTCTCATATCGGCCTCATTTAAACTTGTGTAGCGAACCGGTATCTTATCTTGCCTTGCTAAACAACATTTAAATTGTGGGGGTTCTAAACAACTTGAACCATCTAAATAATTGTCGGGACCCCCGGTTCCACTTAATATGACCTAATTGCATCGCACCTTGCCATGTCATGCATCATACATGCATCATGCCGATCTTCTGCCATTGTATTAAATAGTGCATCCGATGTTTCTTCTAGTGTTTTGCTTCTTCGCGGATAAGGCCGTTGAGTTGATGTGAAACCGCCCGATCTTGGTTGAACCTTCGACAATGTTTTCGGTGAGCATCTCCCCTTTCTACCTATCTTACTTTTATAGTGTTTTATTCCCTCCTGTTGATACATTGCTATACGTTGCGATGCTTTAGTTTTCCGTGCCGTGATATTTTCCTGCAGCCTCATATTGCCTTGGACACACCCTATTACCTTGTTGTTTGGTAGATAGTTGGACTTGCGTCGTAGTTGCTTGCTCAAGTCTTGATGTGTGTCGTCATATGCCTCGATTCTTGATGTATTGCCGCATGTTGATGTTGGAGATGATTCTAGTTTTACTTATCGTCACTTTAATTTCTGTTTAACAACTAAAATTGAAATAAGCGAGGCATCGGTGGGTGATAGAAAATATTTGGTTTCGAGCCCACTTGTGTCCCGTAAGACCCCGAGTACTTGATACCTGTTCCTTGTTTTATCGCGCTATCCACATATGGGGAGTATGGGCCCCCCTTAGCCAGAGCTGGATTCCGTCTTATTTCTTGGGGCCACAAAGTAGTTTGGGCGTTATTACTATCTGTGACTTATGCCATGCTTTACCGCTTTATTTACTATAGTGCGAGGAGCACCTTTGTCTTTTAGGTAAGCGGGATGTTTTCATGTATCGACAGGTCCCGATTGGGGACTCTTTGTCGTTCTGACCATCGACGCAAACCTTGAGTCCGTCTCGAGCTTGCTTACTCCGTTATGGTATACTCAAAGGGTGTCCCCAAATATTCTGAATCTTGTGATTGCTCATCGTGAGACCTCGTTGGGTTTTGATTTGGTTTTTCAGGGTTGATCGTGTGTGTGTTGCTATTGGTGCACCCGGCGGGTTAAAACTTTCGAAAGCCGTGTCCGCGGTTATGGACGACTTGGAGCCTGATATCTCGATCATAGACAAGCATAACTAAAGTTCTTGCTCTAAATTTGACTTATAATGACTAGTAATCAGCTTCACTATAATGGAATGGCTAATTAATACTGCCCACAATTGCTTGTTTGGTTGTCGCTTGCGACAATTGTACTGACTAGTAAGTATTGCAACTTCTAGCGAAATGGCTGAATAAAAGTACCAACAAGCTGCTGGGTTTTGGGTTTATCTCATGCTATCTGCACGATTAGTAATGTTGCTACTATCACGGAATGGTTAACTAAAAGTGCCCACTTTTACTTTATCGGGATGATTATCTAAACACGACTAGTAATTGCGGCAACGATAATCGAATAAATAAAGCGCCAACGGTGTGAGTTCCTCGGTTGACTTCCTCGTTTGGTCTCGAGGGGAAACACGGGATGGGTTTGTTTGGTGTTAGCTCGAGTTGGATCCGGATAGGTCATTCTCACCCCTCTCGATAAACGCCCGGTTGTATCGAGTCTCTATAGGTTGTTCATTGCATCTTTGCGCTGCCTCGATCCACCATACCTATGTAGGCGAGGACCGCCGAAATCTAGTCTCGCCGTGTACTGGCCTTAGTACTGACGCTCCTCTTTTTCCTTTGCCCTTTGTCGGCACCCTTTTTTTTGTTTAAGCAGGTTTTGAGATCGACGTCGTTAGCAGGGTTACCCTTCCGGCTTGGCCTGGGCAGGGTTATGGACGCCATTGGTTATTCTTCAGGGCTCTTAGCCCCATTCGCATCTTGTCCGTAGCTGGACGCTATATCGTTCTTAAGGTGATTTGGATCTTTGTATATTATACCTGTATTCTTGACTCATGGAGTCGCTGTTATATATATATCTGTTCTGTGGGTCCCATCGAGGACTGTTGTGTAATGTTATTACTTCGTTTTCCACCCGCACGAAAGTGCCTGGTGGGCACCTTTGAATCGTTTCTATGCGGGTTTGGTGAATTTTGCCCAAATTTGCATAGGTCCGATTCTGAGGGTGTTACAGGATGAGAGGCAACGCAAGGAGAAAGAAGCCACCATTGGAAGCTTCATTGAACTCACAAAGAGAGCTCTTGAGGTTGAAGAGTCCAATGTCCATTCAAGAGCCATTGAGGCTGAGGCCAAACTCATGGCCGAGGAGACCAAACTGATGATTATGGGCTTGAGCATCTTGGATCCCTCACAAAGTACTTGGTTTCAGAAGAAGCAAAATGACATCCTTGAATGCCAAGCATGATATCTCTGATGATCTATCTTCTTGTATGCATTACTTATGAAACTTGTATTATTTTGCACTTTGATTTGCTACTATGGCGTGTGAACTCGGTGATTTCCTAACTAGTGATAATATATTTTCTAGTATATTATGTTTTTTGTTGTCATTTCCATCCATTTATGCGTCATTTGGTTCAAATGGGGGAAATGTCCTAGGAGGACCTAATAGGTCGTGCCACTAGGGCACTCCACCAAAAACTGACCAGCAGCGGATCAAGGCATCTCTCCTATCTGTGGCTCGAACCATACGGATCAAAACAGACACATTTGGTGTCTGAAATGGGTTGGCCCACTGGATATGCCCTTTGGACATCTCCAACTATCAACACAAATGTACAATTGCTATACCTTTAGACTATCGCAGTCAAACGTATAACAAAATCAACACCCAATGGTGTCACCCAAACGGACCAGCCCCCATACTGACGCAAAAGAGGCACAAATTGGGCCTCGTTTGCGCTCTTTCTAGCTATATGTGTGTCCTTCCAACCCCATGGAGGACGCGCCATTGGATACCGCTACCATCACCGCACCCTCTATGGCCCTGCTCAAGACGAAGAAAGAGTTGACACTAGAGCAGAGGGCCAAGGAGACATTGAAATGAGTTGGCCAAAGGGACGCCGCCAAGCAACGTGTCACCAAAGCTGAAGTCGTCGGGATATTGAAGGCAGAACAACTTGTCACTATGCAAGTTCCACGCCACCCAAGAGACTATCACTATCGAGGCGCTGGATCTCACAACCAAGATGATCAAGGAAGGGGCGTTGAATGTGGCCATATCTAACATCGATATCGCCAGTATGGACACGACGGCGTGCTCAACAATGTCTGGTAATGAACGATCACCTCCACCCGCGACATCTGGCCTCTCATCAGCATTACACAACATGCACGGGTACCTGCTTGGGCATGCCCAATAGCCTGCCGACTCGTAGGTCGGAATAGGCGAGCCATCGATGTTTCCCGTCCCATCGACCGCTGCACTAGATATCAATAGGATGCATGTGCCCGACGACTTCCTGGTTGTGCATGACAAGATCCCGCGAGACTGCTTCTCCAGCCTCGGCCGCACGCCCCACAACCTGTTCGACGATATGCGCGCCCCAATGATATGCGTTTAAACTCTTGTCTGTCATTGATTTCTTTCATTCAAACTTGTGAGAAGTATATGGAACATGAGCTCAAGAAAAGGAAAGTTGATCTCAAGCTACTCTCCGAGGAGAACAAGGTCATGATGATCAATTTGAGAAAGATGGATGCAGACCAAAGAGCTTGGTTCAAGATAAGGAGTAAGATGATGTGCAAATGAAATGAGTGATCACTTCATATTTATCTCGTTTTTTTGTTGAATTGTTCTATTCATGTGTTGAACTATGTGCTATGTGTAGCCGGTGTGGCCACTTTTTGAACTATGTATGTGGCCACTTATTTAAACTGTTTGTGTGGCCGGTGTGACCACTTTATTTGAACTATTTGTAGTACATTTTTGTGTGCTCAAATGGTTTCAGAAATGGCATGGGTGGCCAAAACTGGCAAGAAGTAGGAAATGGCGGGAAAATGTCTAGGAAGGCCGAAAATGGTGGGACAAATAGGGAGCCCCATTAGCAGTACACTGGACATGGTAGGACATCCCGTTTGTTTCTGTCCTGCCACGATCCAAGTGGACCAAAAATAAACCATTTGGTGTCTAAAATGCATCGACCCCGATGGAGATAGCCTTAGTTCTTGAGTTTTATTTCATCGAACATATGCAATCACACAACACTGAACAAACTTATTGAGGTGACCAAGACCACATCAATGAGTTGATATCAAACATGTACTACATAGTCTATCATCATACATAAAACAACCTATCTTCATTTAAGGCAACCATCGTCAAACTCAAAATTTGACGTTTTGAATGGACATAAGTAGAAGCACTTTCACCAACCACCTATGCATTTGATCGGTTAATAATTCGTCTCGCAGTTTCATAGAAAGGACCCTAAAATATAAGAGAGAAGTGATTGAGTCCTTCTCTGAATGCGTCGGTGCCATAATCTGTCGTTGTCAGGGACACAACACCTAGGACAAGGACACTGAGAAGTGCAAGGACATAGCAGTTGAACGGCTGGTCACCGCGGGCCACCCCTATCAGCGTCAGCGGCCGACGCGTTCGGTCCGCGATCGGTACATCTTCTCGCCTATCGCGCCACAGTAATGCCGCTGCTGCCCGCCGATTAGCCTTTTGCAGGCGAGCAGCCGATGCGTCCCATCCGCCTCCCACCTTGCCTTCCGCGCCACCGCCCGCATTCAATGTCCGCGCCACCGCCCCGCGCATAAACCCCCTCCTTCTTTGTGGCTCCTCCATAGCCCACATCCTCGCATATCCTCTCCCGTCTTTCCCAACCACCCAAACCGCCAGCGATTGAGAGATACACCGGAGACGGATCCGCCACGAACGGGTTTGTACTCTATTCTTTGTGCGTCCATGAGGCCCGCGCGCTGTGGGAGGCGGGGTACGCAGTGGTGCCAGACGTGCGCTGCTCGCATGGCTAGGTCCTCAGTTCCGGTGGCCGACCCGTCCCACCGGTCCCCCATGGGCAGGCACTGCAGGCGGAGATCTACTGCCACTACTAGGAGGTCCTCTCGCCGGAGGAGTGGAACGATCCCAACTAGGATCCCGATAACATGCATGCGTGGACCGCGTTCTTCGAGGCCTAGCACTAGGACCGCATCGGCGCCTAAGACGGCAATGCCCCCTACCACTGGACAACAACATCAAAGGGTGAACCCGGTGGTGCAGCACGCTAGGCCGGACGCTGGCCTGGGTCCTCGAGTACATTGCCGCCGGTAACCACCCGTCGTTGACTGATGGCCCACAAGTATAGGGGATCGCAACAGTCTTCGAGGGTAGTATAACCCAATTTATTGATTCGACACAAGGGGAGCCAAAGAATATTTATAAGCCTTAAAACCTGAGTTGTCAATTCAGCTACACCTGGAAATAGTCTTGCTCACAACACTTTATCAGTAGCAATAGTTTTGTATTAGTAATAGTAAAGTAACAACAACAGTAAAATAAAGACAATAGTAACAATAGTAGCAAACAACAGGATTTGAGTGCGGTAGGCATAGGGATGGATGGACGAGTGTTGCATGGACAATACTATTCATGTAATATCGAGATCTAGGGCATTTGCAGATAAATAAGATAAAACATCCAAGTTATAAATAATCATAGGCATGTGTTCCATATATAGTCATACGTGCTCGCAAGGAGAACTTGCACAACATCTTTTGTCCTGCCAGCCCGTTGCAGCAGGGCCTCATGGGAATCTACTGGCAATTAAGGTACTCCTTTTAATAGAGTAACGAAGCAAAGCGTTAACACTCCATGAACACACGTGATCCTCATATCACAGCCATTCCCTCCGGTTATCCCGATTTCTGTCACTTCGGGGCCTTTGGTTCCGGATGATAATATGTGTAAACAACTTGCAGATAAGATCACAAACAATACTATCATCATGAATCAATAACATGTTCAGATCTAAGATCATGACACTTGGGCCCTAGTGACAAACATTAAGCATAAAAAGTTGCAACAATGTCAAAAAGCACTAACAAAGATACTAGGCATCATGCCCTAACAATCTTATTCGATTACATGATAGATCGCATCCAATCCCTACCATCTCCATAGCATACAGCGGGGGATTACTCACTCATGGATGGGGGAAACATGGATGGTTGATGGAGAGGTGTCGGTGATGATGATGGCGAGGATCTCCTCCAATTCCCCGTTCTGGCAGGGTGCCAGAACGGAGTTTCTGGTTCTGAATCACAGTTTTCTGGTGGTGGCGGCACAACGGAACTCTATCTGAAAAACGTCGGTTTTTAGGTCAGAGGGCTTATATAGGCGGAAGGATAGGTCGAGGGGGTGCCTGAGGTGGCCTCACCACCCCCTGGCATGGCCTGGCCTGGCCCGCGCCACCAGGGGGTGTGGGCTCCTTGTGGCTTTTCTCTGTCTCGTCTTTTGGCTCCCTGAGTCTTCTGGTAAAATAGGAGTTTTGCGATATTTTTCGGGATTTTTCCTGAAAGTTGATTTTCTGCACAAACACTAGACACCAATGCAATTCTGTGGAAAATGGCGTCAGTCCGTGTTACTTGTATCCAAATCACACAAATTAGAGGGGAAACAATAGCAAAAGTGTTCGGGAAAGTAGATACGTTTTGGACGTATCAACTCTCCTAAAGCTTAGCTTATTTGTAAGGTTCCCAACCTTTAATAAGGTAGAGATCCCTGTGTTTACAATGCTAGGATCAATATCTAGCATCCACAGTTAAGATGTAATATCAAGAAACAAAGGTCATAATACAACTTTACAACCAGGAATAAAATAATTCATTACATCTTACATAGCTCATTTGGCTATCACATTACAATGCAGCAAAATATAACAATAGCATGGGGTCCTTCATCTTCAAAGTGCCACATGCAGACATGTTGGTTGTAGACTTGTAATCCTAATCAATAAACTTCACTAACATCAAACAAACCTGCAACATAACAAGTTACAGTCACAAGGGTCAATACATTTGAATTGTATTGGCAAGTGATACCGTATAGTGGAGTCTATCATCTATATGCATTTGGCTAAGTGGAGCTTAGGTTTGCTTTGCTCAAAATAGATTTTCCTTACCATTTGAAAACACTAAGTTTTTGCTTGACAAAAATCACCCAAGGCATCTCCCAATAGAAACTGGTGATCCTTCAACCCTTGTTCAACCACAAGATTTTAACTTAGAAATTGGGATGAGGAGATTCTTGATAGCTTCCATGTCTTGATGCTCAAATTGTCCTTTACCAGGGACATGGCTAAGTACTTAGATTTTACACTCTGCAGAGGTGGTGCACTTTCCCCACAAGACTTGGTTTCACCAAGACAAGATCTTTCAGAAGCCTTCCCTTAGACCAGAATGGACGCGTTCCAACCTATCAATCCCCTACCACCAACTGTCCATTTGGCTAAGTTATTGCAACCTATATGATCCAGGCAGAGCCCATAATGCCAAGTGGCTGCACTTGAAGCTTCTCAACATTTGACATCTCAAATCTCTTTGTTCCTGGGTGGCCATCCACAAGTGAGATACACAAGGTAAACCATAGAAATGGGCCTTGTGAACCACTCAACACAAACCATTCCTTCCATTCCACCCAGGTGATTCATTCACTTAGTTGTTTTATTAAACAAAACACAAGTCCTTGACTTAGAAATATTTCATAGTATAAATATATATTCCACCCTTGTTTCTACTAGCTAATCTAAGCATGATAGTAGTAGGAATCTTAACTTAGGAAATTTCTACTAAGGTTTCATCTACTAGGATTTCCCATGGCATAGTTTATACTTAGCAAAAATTCCATGCAAGTCCTATTTAGAAATATCACTAATGCATAGTGAAAATAATGGGACAAAAGTATGAAGCATCACTTTCCTTTTTGGTAGAGAGTATAAGTTCACTCCTTGATCTTGCAACAATCACACTCTTCAAATTCCACTACAATTCAATCAAGCAAGCAATATTTCAATCTACCATTCAAGCAAAACATCACATAAAAGGATAGAAACAAAACAATGCATGCAAGCATGCTAAAGATTGTTTTATTTGGAAAAGTGGTTTCTATTAGGTTATAAACATTCCAAAACACTTATTGGTCATTTTATAAAGTGTCAAAACTATTTGCAAAAGTTTTTACTTATAGATCATTGTTAAACCAAATCATTATTTTATGTGGTTGAAAATGCCTTTATCAAAGTAACAATCTTTATAGGGTTCACCAAATACATTTTTAAATCATAAAACTTGGTGTTTAGGTTCAGAGAGTTTAAATCAAAACATTTCCCAAAGGTTTTCTCCAAAAAAGCATTTTTAACAAATAAACAATATTTTTATTTGACTAGAAATGGTTTAAATCAAAGATTTATTCTTTTGCTTCACCAAATATATTTTTGAAACCACAATTTGATTTCTAATGTCATTAGGTTCAAAACAAACCATTTGCCAAAGATTTTATCTCAAAAATCATTTTAGAACAAATTTTATATTCTAAATATGCCTACACAAGTTTCTGCAAAAACGAACAATTTAACAGAAGCAATTTTATAAACAAAGGGCATGGTCAGAAAGTACTTGTCTTGATGATTCTATTGATATAATATTTGCAAAATTTGGACTTGTGGTTTGAAAGTTATGAATTTTTCAAATTGGAACATCAAATAGATCATTTCTGGTTTTATTCAAACAGACAGGGCCACGTGGACTAATCTGATTGGCTGAAAACGATTCGTGTGGATTGAGCTCCGTGGAGCGGATCTTAATGAAATCGTGTGGCACAGAGCACACGATACCCCTTCGATTATGTTCAATCGTGGCGCTTGGATCTACATCCTACGGCTCACAACAGCTACGACCACGGATGGTATTGACAATGGCTGGCGAAAAAGGAAGCAAGGGAGGTAGAGGGGTAGATCACCAAGATCGCTGTGGCACGGGGATGCTCAACCTGCTCGCGTTGGTCGAATGGGCGCACGGGTTTAGTCGGAATTCCTCGCCGGAGTTCTCTCTGGCGATGGTTGCTCTCTGTCGGAGACGGTGGCGAGGCTTCGGTGCATGCACTCCGGTTAGATGCGCAAAGACGTGGCGAGGATGCGTGCGTGAAAGAGAAAGAGAGGGTCGGTCATTACCAACCAGGAAAGTGTCGCCGGAGTGGAAGCAGACGGTGGCGCGCTCGGTGGTCGTCGTTGCCGAGGTTCTAGGGCGTGCGGGGGCGAGCTGATGCCACTGGGAGGTGCGCCAGGGTCAGTGGAACATGCGTGTGTGGTCGAGGGGGCGAGGGGCGATGACGAGTGGCCGGAATTGCCGCCAGAGGGCGTCGGAGATAGTGAGGTTGTCGCAAGCAATACGGGCAGCCTAGGGGCGGAGAGTGTGTGGCGTCTGAGGGGAAAAGAGAGAGAGGACGTGGGCGATTAATACTGCGTGGTCACAGCGAGGAATAAACGCGGCATTAAGGTGGATTCAAGCAGAGAAATTAGTGCAGCAACGGCAGCGACGTTGGGGGAAGAAGAGGTCGTCGCGGGGTAGGAGAGAAAGCTGACAGGTGGGGCGTGGCTGTCCGAGAGAGAGAGAGAGAGAGAGAGAGAGAGAGAGAGAGAGAGAGGAGTGGGGTCCAGTAGTCAGCGACCTAGTGGGGTCCAGTAGTCAGCATCCAAACTTTGAGTGTATTCAAATACTATTTATTAATATATTCTGAAGTTAATTTTGGAATAAATCTTTATTCTTCTTAGGGTATAATAATTATTTAAAATAGGTCCCTGTAATAATTCAAATAAGATTTAAATAATGTTTTTCACACTCTATTTGAAATCTAAATCTCTCCAAATCATTTCAGTAGGTTTTATTTATTTAATAGGGTGTCAAAATATTCACCTTGATTTATTTGGAAAATATTTAATATGATTTATAAATCATTTGAATTGGGTATTTGTTTTAATTCCAATGGAATTATATATAGTTTTAATTCCCTAAAGTTTATATGGAAGATTTCTTTAATATTATTTAAGTTAAATTAAACAACTTTTATTCCACTTGGGTAAATTCCAAAATACTATTTTCCCATGATTTAATCAATTATTTCTAATAGGGATTTTTATCTTTATTCCAATAGAATAGGATTTGGTCAAAGTCATTTTATTTTATTTGGAATATTATTTATCCATTTATTTTATTTGGATTGGGATTATATTCATTCCATTTGCTTATGGACTAGGTCAAGATTTGATTTGGCCTTTAAATATTCCTCATTATATAATTCTTTCCTTATCTTATAAAATCCATATCTTTTTATTTATAGATCCAAACTTGGTGATTCCAATTTGTAAAATCTTATTTAATATTTATTTATCCTTTTAAATATCTTTAGGATTATTTGCTCACCATTTGGTATGGATTTCTAGATGGTTGCTTTATTAGCTTTGGGAATTCAATTTCGTTATCTTATTAAATTCATAAGATTTTATCTATGGATCCAAATTAAGTGAATCCAATTCATATGGTTTTATAATATTTCTAATAGTCATTCTTGATCAATTTGAAATGTTTGTTTGACCAATTTTTATATGGATCAAATTCATAGTCTTAGGGGTAACTGGAAAATGATTTTCTTCCATTAGGGTTGTAGAGTTTTGGTTTATCTTCCAAGTGTTTAAATTTCAAGATGCATTTTATGAGGAATGCATTCCACTTGATTTGAATTTATTTGGATTCAAACATAAACCAAAGTTTGTTCAAGATGGGATTTTAAGTTTCCATTTAGAAACAAAAGTTTCTTTTCACCCTAAATTTCAACAATTATTTATTTTGTTTATTTATTTTTCACATTACAAGATTTGGAAAATCTTGGGATGTGACATTATTGCTTGTCCTCAAGCAATTCAGTTGAAAACTGAGTGCGATAAAAGAAATTTTCACGAACACATTTGCTTCATATGATGTATATATTCTCAGCATATGAGTAGATACTTAGGCAATTCATAATAAAGAGTATGCAAATAAGTCTACTCAATAGTCATGCTAGCTATGAAGAGACTCCAACACAATAATAATGAGTAGCATGAAATATAAGCATAAGCAACATTGTAATGCTCATAAGAAGGTATGATAGAGTGGTATCTCGCTTTCCTTTGATTGTGGAGCAAAACATAAATGCCAATGCACCTCTAAAAGTTCAAGTGAAGACTAGAAGTAAAGATATCAAAGGCACAATCATCAAAGTTATACCACAATTAACCATGTTTTGAGATAAGCACATTACACTAAGAATGACAACTATGCTCTCAAGAAGGTGCTCATAGAATAAGTGGTGACTCAACAAAGAAGTGAAAAGGTTTTGAAAAGTTTGAAAGGCTTCCAAATGCTGAAAGTATGGTACTCATTAGCTTTGAGCTCTCATTTCCCCTATCATAAGCATCTTTAAGTGGTTAAGGTTAAACTAAGGTCAAATTCGAGTTATATGCTTGTCAGATCATAAACTGGAAATCTCATGTCCCTTGAGTACGAGGGCCGTTCCTCATGCTACTCAATTCTTGTCATTATAAGTACATATGTATCATAGAGAACCGCCAACGAGGTACCCCTTGCCCCATGATACATGATCTATCCCATATCAAAATGACAAGGCAACAGACAATGAGCATCTTAGCGATCTTTTTATTTGCTATTTGCATAGGTTTTTATTGAGGATGCTTCACAGATTGCTCATTATGGTTATGTTACAAGTTTACACCATGATTAGACATGGCTAGGCTAGCCCCCAGGCGTTTCTCTAACACATATAGATAACTCCATGGAATTACAAGCTCTTCTTTTATTTCACACCACCGACATCCGTAAACAAAAGAGCATGATATCAACTGGGTAGATATTTATAGGTGTTGAAAGCATTCCCCATGACAGCACGGTTCTGCTAACTCCCAGCCTATAATTTGCAAGCATATAACTTTCATTGACAGTCACAATGGTTCAAGTTTATTAAGTGCAAGAAAATAAAGTGTTCCATCAAGTTCGTGAGAGATTTACTAACTAACTTTCTCATAACAAGGAAACATTTTATTTGGAAGAAAACAAGGCATAATAAATATGCACGGAATAGCAATGATGCTAATAGGTAGATATGGTGGACACGTTTTGACAATATTGGTTTTGGGGAGTTGGAAACACGAGTAGAGCTCATACTCAGTGCAAGTGAAGGATAGCAATAGAAAGGGAGCGACAATCGAGAGAGCAGTAACTGTCATAATCATGCTTGCAACAAAACATAATTAATTAAGGCATAAAAGTGATACAAGAACTCTGAGGAAAAATAAATCATCGAGGCTTAACTGACTTTTTTTCAGTCATATGCATGCGTGAGCATGTGCCAAGTCGATTCAAATGAAACATTCAGAGGAGGATACCACAATGTCATACCAAGTTATGAATAGAACAATGCAAGCAAACATTTATATGACATGCTACAAATTATTAGCAAGTTGGAACTAATCATAAGAGAGCAAGAACTAATAAGCATCCATTAATAACATACACCCTACATGAAGAGACTAAGCACGCCCACAATGATGAGTATATGTAAAAAATGAAAACAAATAGAGTTCATTACCAGCCTCTTACCACACCTCGAGTTGTCATAAATCATCATTGCCTTTCACTTGTGTGGCTTGGATAATAAGATAAACCAACTCCAAAGGAATCACTGAGGACCACTAGAGCCTGCAACGAACTTCACAAAACCAAAGAAGAAGAACAAATATTTTTGGGTTTTCGATTTGTAGAGAACAAGAAATAAAGGCAAAAGCAAACAAAGCAAAATCCTTTTGGATTTTTCTTATAGCAAACCAAAGCTAAACGACAAAGAAACAAACAAAGAGAAACAACGAAAATATTTTTGGTATT
Source organism: Avena longiglumis (assembly GCA_030063025.1). Classification (NCBI taxonomy): domain Eukaryota; kingdom Viridiplantae; phylum Streptophyta; class Magnoliopsida; order Poales; family Poaceae; genus Avena; species Avena longiglumis. Next base: position 439,628,926 of record CP125973.1, on the reverse strand, counting down.
TTTGTGTTTTGGAAAGTAGACACAAAAACTAAACATAAAGTGAAACATGGATATACAAAGTACCGACTGAACATGATATATAGATGAGTGTGATGTCGGTATACCTCCCCCCAAGCTTAGGCTTTTGGCCTAAGTGGAGATAAATAACATGGGTAGTAACTCCAGGCTGGTGGATCATCGTAATAATGATCATAGTTAGGCCCCTATGAAGAAGAAGCTCCCTAATCATAAGAGGGCTGCTGGTATGAAGACCCCCCCATGTTGGAGGGCTGAACCGAATTATATGTGGCTTCCTCTCCAACATTCTCCTCTTGCTGGGAGAGCTCTGCCATGTATGTGTCAAGTTCTTCCTCCATGAGTGACCATCCTTCCCTGGTGTCAAGATAAAACAAAGCAGGTACAGGCAAAGGAACTGCTTTCTAAGACTTACCCCCTCTCCAACCAGTCAACTTAAAAAATACAGAATCAAGCCCTGTTACTGAAGCATCTTCACAAATTTTATAATAAGATTGACACTCCCTGGGTGAAATTTCTCTAGAAAGCTTATTATCATGATAAGGTTCCACATGCTGTGGCTCCTTGTGGGTCTTTCTGGTGGAAGGATATTACTAAACTTATGCCAATCTTCAGAGGAATTACTTCTTGTCAGATTGGTATAGGTGAGGCTATTTTATTTTGGAAAGATGACTGGTTGGGAACAATTCCAGCTGATAAATTTCCAAGAGCTTACTCCTATGCTTTAAGTGAGGATGTGTCTGTTAAATCCTTATTATTGGCCACTAGCCTATCTGCCAACTTTTTCCTTCATGTATCCATTGAAGCATTTGAAGAAATTAAGCAGCTTCAACAGGATGTCAGAAATACTGATGTTGGAGAGGGATCTCAGGATCTTTGGACCTATGTTTGGGGCTCTGACTCTTATTCTTCCAAGAAATATTATGATTTCTATTTCAGGAATATTAAGCCACATGTTGCTTTTAATTGGATTTAGAAATCCAAATGTACTCCAAAAGTTAAGTTCTTCTGCTGGCTTCTCTTCTCAGATAGGCTGAATACCAGGAATTTGTTGAAACGAAAAAAATGTGTTATTACAATCAGGATATAGGTGCATCATGTGTAGAAATCCCCCTGAAGAAATAGTGGAGCACCTATTCTTTCATTGCCCTTTCAGTAAGGATTGTTGGAATAAATTGGGGATGTCCTGGCATAATCAAGGTAACAGGCTAAACATAATTTCTGAGGCTAAAAAGAATAGAAATTGTAACATGTTCATGGAAAAATTCATGTTGGGAGCTTGGAATATTTGGAAAGAGAGAAATAATCTACACTTTAAGGCCATTAATCCCACAACTCAAAACTGGAAATTCAAGTTTATTGAAGATTTTAGTCTTTTGGTGCATACGACCAGGGAGGATTTACATCCATCTATTCATAGTTTTGTAGCCTCTTTGTAATCTATCTGTTCTTCTTTATCTTTTTTTGTTTTTGGATGCCTCCTTGGCACCCCTTTTTTGGTTTCCTCTTGATGTAAGTCCCCATTTCTATAAGTAAATGAAGAAAATGAGGCAGTAGGGTTTTTCCCCTACTGTCATGAGGTTAAAAAAAGATAACTCGCTAAGACTAGACCAATAAGAAACAAATTTATGTTGTATCATGGAATTGAGATCAAGTATCTCTATGGGAAACTGCTGAATGATGAGGTGCTAAACCATGCAAAGATAATAATCGAGAGGCAATGAGGCCTCCACAAATTCCACCTTTCTCGCGGTTAGCAGCAAGACGAAAAGAAATCAAAGCACCCAAGGTATAAGTCCTATCTTGTTTCAAGGCGGCTGAGATAAAAGCTAGATAAAATGAAGATAATTTACTAGCAGTTTTCCTAGCAAGAACACACTTGGCAATGAAATAGGCAAAATAACGAATAGATGGGAAATGAATATTCCGAATTTTACCACTCTCCTTTGAGAAGCTACTCCCTTGGCAAATCTCCGCATATAAATCCATGAGTGGCGTGGGCCTCTCCCTAATCTTCTCACATGAACCCTACTGTGGCACCTTGATAGCTGCACAAAAATCATCAAAAGGAAGATTGACAGCTATATTGTAAATTTTATAGTGAACTATGGGGTTAGGAAAAGACCAACTAAACCGAAAATCCTGCACCACAGACATGGTTAGCTTTACATATTGGTAAGGTTCTTCTCCAGAAAAATGTGCCAACCTTGCATTAGAAATTAGAGTTTGGAAGTCTTGAAAAATCCCCAAAGTTCTCATGAATTCGGGGCATGGATAAATAGAAGGGAATACTTCCTCCTCACAGTCAAATTTCATAATATCAGGTACCCTCAATTCATGTTGATTCAGCTGGTATTCACTCATCTTCTTTTCTAAAATTTTTAGAAAAATATCAAACCAAGTGATTTCCAAGCTAATAAGTGATGGGGAACTACTATAGGAACTTGGTAGAGGGCTAAACATGCATCAAAATGAAATTTCTAAGCATAGAACAAGCATGCAAGCTCACATAACCTGTCACCTATTGTAGCAAAATACTCAAGATACAATCTATCAATCAAAAATCTAATTGGACAAGCGAAGGAGGCACATACCAGAGAGCAATCCCTCCAAAAAATCAGCAGCAAAGATGGACTGAGCAAGGAGATCGAAATTCGGAAGCAAGAACAGCAAGAACTCGAGCTATGTGAATTTTTTCGATGTTTTTCGGGAGAGAGAAAGAAGTGGCGGGAAGGAGGTCAAGTGGAGGGCCAGGGGTGGCCCACACCAGGGCCAGGCATGCCCCTAGTCTGGCCGCGTCACTAGGGGTGATGACCCACAAGTATAGGGGATCACAACAGTCTTCGTGGGTAGTATTACCCAATTTATTGATTCGACACAAGGGGAGCCAAAGAATACTTGCAAGCCTTAACAACTGAGTTGTCAATTCAGCTGCACCTGGAAATAGTTCTTGCTCACAGAAGTTTATCAGTAGCAACAGTTTGATAGTAGAAACAACAGTAGCAAAACATGAGCAATAGTAACAGTAGCAGCAAATAGTACGATATGAGCGCGGTAGGCATAGGGATGGATGGAGGGGCGTTGCATGGACGAGTCTAAACATGTAACTTCAAGATCTAGGGCATTGCAGATAAATAAGAATAAGCATCCAAGTACTAAACAATCATAGGCATGTATTCCATATATAGTCATGCATGCTCACAATGAGAACTTGCACAACATCTTTTGTCCTGCCAGCCCGTGGCATCGGGGCCTCTAGGGAACTACTGGCAATTAAGGTGCTCCTTTTAATAGAGCACCGGAGCAAAGCATTAACACTCCATGAACACATGTGATCCTCACACTACAGCCATCCCCTACGGTTGTCCCAATTTCTGTCACTTCGGGGCCTGTGGATCCAGACAATGATATGTGTACACAACTTGCAAATAAGATCACAAACAATACTATCATAATGATTCAGTAATAAGTTCAGATCTGAGATCATGGCACTCGGGCCCTAGTGACAAGCATTAAGCACAACAAGTTGCAACAAAGTCAAATAGCACTAATACAGATGCTAGGCACCATGCCCTAGCAATCTTATTCGATTACATGATAGAACTCATCCAATCCCTACCATCCCCATAGCCTACAGCGGGGGATTACTCACTCATGGATGAGGGAAACATTGATGGTTGATGGGGAGGCGTTGGTGATGACGATGATCCTCTCCAAATTCCCCATCCCGACAGGGTGCCAGAACAGAGTTTCTGGATCTGAATCGCGACTTCTGGTGGTGGCGGCGCAGCGGAACTCTTTCTGGAAAAACGTCGACCCCCCCTCGGTTTTTAAGTCAAGGGATAACTTATAGGCGAAGAAGGAGCCCGAGGGGGTGCCTGGGGTGGCCGCACCCCCTAGGTGCGGGCTAGGCCCACCCGCGCTTGGAAGGGGTGTGAGCCCCCTAGGCCTCCACTCCGTCTCGTCTTCTGGCTCCATGATCTTCTGGTGAAATAGGATTTTTGGCATATTTTCCGGGATTTTTCCTGATAGTTGATTTTCTGCACAAAATCTAGACACCAAGGTCATTCTGCTGAAAACAGCGTCAGGCCGTGTTAGTTGTATCCAAATCACACAAGTTTAGAGGAGAAACAATAGCAAAAGTGTTTGGGAAAGTAGATACATTTTGGACATATCAACTCCCCACAAGCTTAGCTTATTTCTTGTCCTCAAGCAATTCAGTTGAAAACTGAGTGTGATAAAAGAACTTTCATGAACACATTTACTTCATATGATGTATATATTCTCAGCATAGGAGTATATACTTAAACCATTCATAATAAGAAGTATGCAACCAAGTCTACTCAATATTCATTGCAAGCTATGAAGAGAAACCAACTCAATAATAATAAGTAGCATGGAACATAAAGATAAGAAACATTGCAATGCTCATAATAACGTATGATAGAGTGGTTTCTCGCTTGCCTTTGTTTATAGAGCACAATTTAAATGTCAAGGAACCTCTGAAGTTCAAGTGAAGACTAGAGGTAAAATGTCAGAGATACAAGCATCAAAGTCATGACATATTTAACCAAGTTTTGCAACAAACACAAGAATGACAACTATGCTCTCAAGAAGGTTCTCATAGAATAAGTGGTGACTCAACAAGGAAGTGAAAAGGTTTTTGAAAAGTTTGAAAGGCTTCCTGATGCTGAAAGGAAGGTACTCATTAGTTTTGAGCTCTCATTGCCCCTATCATAGGCATCTTCCTATGGTTAAGGTGAAAGTGAGGTCCAATATGAGTTCTATGCTTGACAGACCAGAAACTGGAAATCCCATGTCCCTTGAGTACGAGGGCCGCTCCGCATGCTACTCAACTTTGGTTACCTGTAAGTTCTTGTCATTGTACATACATGCATATCACAGAAAACCACCAATGGGGTACCCCTTGCACATGATATAGGAGCTATCCCATAATTAAAATGATAAGGCAAGCAGACAATGAGCATCTCAGCGATATTTTTATTTACTATGTGCATAAATTTTTATTGAGGATGCTTCACAGAATGATCATTATGGTGATGTTGCAAGTTTCCACCATGATTAGGCATGGCTTAGTGATGCGTGCACCCAATGTTGTCGTGCGACACTTCGTTGGAACCCCAAGAGCAAGGTGTGATGAGCACAACAACAAGTTTCCCTCAGTTGAGACCGAGGTTATAGAACCATAAGGAGGAAGGAAACATCACACAGGTGTTGCAAACAACATGGATACTTGCATAACACAAACTCAAGACTTTGTCCCAACGAATCAGTGAGGTTGTCAAGCTCACCGGTTTGCTGTAACAAAGGATTAACTGTATGGTGTGGAAGGTAATGGTGGTTTCCAGCAAGTAAATAGTAACATTAGAAGATGTATCAATGGTAAAGATTGGAACGGGGTCCATATTTCACTAGAGGTGCTCTCCTTAGATAAACAACATGGCATTAAGTGTAAACAAATTACAGCAGGGCAATTGACAGGAACTGAGCAAGGCATAACAATGCAATACTAGTCAGAAAGATCCTATGAGATTCTATTGGGCAATACAACAAGATACATAGACCGCCATTCAACTGCATCTATGACTAGAAGTCCACTTTCAGGATATCATCCGAACACCCTCCAGTATTAAGTTGCAAGCAACAGACAACTGCTTTAAGCAAAGTGTGTAAGGTAAACAATCCACTTGTTCCATGAACAAGAGACCGCTGTTTTCTCCCTAGTAGCAATAACACATCTACAACCGAATAGATTTTTGTCACTTCCCTTGGAAACTAGAGTCATGAACCCACTATCGAGCATAAATATCCCCTCTTGGAGTCACTAGCAACTACTCGGCCAAGATAGCTACTAACAACGGAGAGCATGCAAGATCACAAACAACATAGACATGATAGAATCAAATAGACAAAACCATTAACCAAAGTGACATAATAATCTCAATATCCATCGGATCCCTGTAAACACAACATGCATGATTACAAATAGATTAGATCTTGATCATGAACGGAGCTCACAAGATCTATACAGGAAAGCACAAGGAGGAGATACAACCATCTAGCTACTACATGGACCCATAGTCCAAGGTGGAACTACTCACGCATCATACCAGAGAGAAGGCCTCCTAGATGATCTCCCCTCTAGCAGGGTGCCGGGAAGAACTTCAGATCCCCCCGATCTAGGGACGATGGTGGCGGCGGCTACATAAGGTTTCGTGGAATTTTGATCGGGTACTTAGGGTTTTTGCATCGGGGGCTTCTTATAGGCAAATAGGCAAGGCCGGGAGGTGACCAGGGGTCCACACCCTGCCCAAGCGCGGGGTAGGGCCCACCCGCGCCTAGGGGGGTTTGGCACCCTGGTTTGCGTCTCCGTCTCGTCTTCTGGATTCATGTCCCTCACGGTAAAATATTGACTTTGGCTTTTGTCCCATCTAATTCCGAGAATATTGATTTCCTGCCTTTCTGGAACCAAAAACAGAAGAAAACAGACAATTTGCACTGTGGCAACTTGTTAATAGGTTAGTTCCAGAAAATATATAAAACCACCTCAAAGTGTAAACAAAGCAAAGCAAAGTAGATACTAAACAAGCATTGAGCATCAAGAATTGGACAAGTGGAGGAGGCACATACCAAGGAGCAATCCCTCCGAAAATCAGCAACAAAGATGGGCTAAGCAAGGAGATCGAAAATCATGAGCAAGAATAGCAGGAACTCGAGCTTGAGAAAGTTTTCCGGTGTTTTTCGAGAGTGAGTAAGAAGATGGCTGGGAGGAGGCACCTTGGAGGGGCCCAGGTGGGCCACACCCCACCTAGGCGCCACCAAAGGGGTGCCCATGCCCACTAGGGGTGTGGTAGCCTGGGGTGGCCCCCTAGGTCACTTCAAGTGTCCCTCTGCCCCTTTTTTCGAGGAAAAATTTATTTTGAATTTTCTGGGATTTTTCGGGAAACTTTATTTTTGGCCAATTTTCAGGGTATGAAAATTGATTTTCTCGCAGAAACAGTTTTTTAGAAGAATAAAAAACAAACCAAACTACAGAATGTTGTAAGACACTCTAACAAGAAAACAACTAGCAAAACCAAAGCTAGCAAAAGAAAGGCAAGGACTAGGAAGGAGAAAAATAAAAGAAAGCAAGTATAACCAAAGTGGAAGCATTATTTTGTTCATTAAAATCCTTTTGTTAACAAGGTTGATCAAGTCTTTTTACCAAAACAATCTTATATGAAACAAAACTTTTCATTCCAGTAGGTGATTATGTTACCTCATACTTGATAGCAATGGTCCCAATCATAATAGTTTCAAACTTTTCTTGTGGAATGGGACAATATATTTCTCCAACCTTGATGCTTTCAATATTTTCAATGGAATTCAGGCAATAGATCTTAGCAACCTTCTTGGGGAAATAGACAGTATGCTCTTTGTCATTAATATTGAATGTTACTTTTCCTTGATTACAATCAATGACAACACCTGCAGTATTAAGAAAAATTCTCCCAAGAATAATAGATATATTATCATCTTCAGGCATTTCAAGAACAACAAAATCAGTTAAAAGCAAGCAATTATGAGCCACTTGAACAAGAATATCCTCACATATACCAACAGGAATAGTAGTTTAACTTATCAGCCATTTGCAAAGATATATCAGTTGGTATCAACTTTTCTAGCTGGAGTCTCTTGTAGAGAGAGAAAGGCATAACACTAACTCCAGCTCCCAAATCACATAAAGCAGTTCTAACATAATTATTCTTAATAGAGCAAGGAATAGTTGGTATACCTGGATCACCAAGTTTATTTGGATCCTTACCATTAAAGAAATAATTAGCAAGCAAAGTAGAAATCTCCTCATTAGGAATCTTCCTTTTTATTAGAGACAATATCCTTTATATACTTTGAATAAGGAGGCAACTTAATAGCATCAGTCAAAGGAATTTGCAAAAATAAAGGTTTCGTCCACTCACAAAACTTTTTGTAGTGTTCTTCCTCCTTTGGCTTGTGTTTCTTACCTGGAAAAGGCATAGGTTTATGCACCCAAGGTTCTCTCTCTTTACCATGTTTCTTAGCAATAAAATCTTCCTTAGTGTACCTAGTGTTCTTAGTGTGCTTCTCAGGTTCTTCCTCAACTTCCTCCTTATCAGGAGCATCATTTTTATCATTACCACTCTCAGTTTCACCATCAGAGATAGATATACTATTAGGATCTACAACAAGTTCAAGTGGTTCCTCAACTATTTTATGTTTATTTTTCTTTCTCTTACGATGACTAACACTACTTTCACCTTGTTGAGAATCCTGCTCAATTATTTTAGGGTGTCCTTTAGGATATAAAGGATCTTGAGTAGCTATACCACTCCTAGTTCTAATTCCATAAGCATGTTTATCTCCTAAGGCATTAACTAGCATATCTTTTTGTACCTTAGCAAGTTGATCAAGTTGGGTTTGAACCATTTTAAAGTGTTTACAAAGCATTTTAATATCATTAGAAGTTCTTTCCACAATATCTTTCAACTCATTGATAGTTCTAGAGTTTTCCAATAAATGATTCTGAACTTGTTTATTAAAATTACCTTGTTTAACAATAAATGTGTCAAGTTCCTCTAAGCATTGATCAGGAGGCTTACCATAGGGAATATCACCTTCATCAAAGTGGAGAGAGTGTACCTCAATAGTATATGAGTGGGGAATTGGCTTACATAATTCTTCTATAGGAGCTAGATTCTTCACATCTTGAACTCTAATACCTTTCTCCTTTAGACATTTCTTAGCTTCCTTCATCACTTCATCATTTAATGCAATAACTCCCCTCTTCTTTAGTGTTGGTGTTGGAACTGGTTCAGGATTAATAGGCTCAGGTGTATTTAGCTCAGTTGAAGTCCAATCATCATAATTATTGCTTATTTTATCCTTTAGTTCTTCGGCATCTGTAGGAGTTCTTTTCCTGAAAACACAATCAGCAAAACTATCTAGGTATGTCCTAGAATCATCAGTTAGTCCATTATAATAAATATCAAGGAGCTCATTCTTAGGCAATGGACATCCAGGATGTGCATGAATCAAGGAACAAAACCTTGTCCATGACTCAGGCAATTTCTCTTCTTCTCCCTGTTTAAATAAAAAGTCTCTGCAAAGCAGCATGTCTAGAACTGGGAGGAAAATATTTCTGGAAGAAAGAATCAATCAAGCAATCAGGGCTATAAATGGAACCAGGAGGTAATCTATTAAACCAAGCCCTAGCTTCTCCTTTTAGTGAAAAAGGGAAGATCTTAGTAACAAAGTACTTACGCATCTTAAAATCATTAGAGAATAAAGCACTCATAGAAGAAAGCTCATTCGTATGAGCCACTACACTCTCATTTTCAGTACCACAAAAAGGTTCTTTCTCAACAATGTCTAAATAGGAGAAATCAAGAGAGAAATCATAATCTTTATCTTTAATATCTATGGGAGAGGTGGCAAACTTAGGATCAGAGGACAGTTTAGGAATAATGGTACGTCTAGCAAGGAGACTCTTAATAGCACTAGCACCATGTGTGTTTCGACACTCTTCAACAAATTCATCAGTGAACTCAATGTAACCATTATTAATATCATAACTCTCCCTAGACTCAGGTGAGCTAACAGGTGTAACTGTGTCTTCACTAGGAGTTTTAGTATTTCCTAGACTAGCCATAGTAGCATCTAGGAAAGGACCTAATGAACGACTCACATCAAGCATAGTAGAAGTAACATCATGAGCATCAAAAGAAGTTTCAGATTCAGCAGTAGTAGCAGTGTGTGTAGCATGAGTATGTGGTGGTGGTGTGACAAGCTTACTTATAACAGATGGTGAATCAAGAGAAACAGAGGTGTTTAGGACTGTACCTCTTCTTATAGTGGATGGTAAAATAGGGAACTTTCCATCACGAGACTTACCCTTGATGAACGGAGTAGCAGTGAACAATAGTAGAACCAAGTGAACTTACAAATAAATCTATGCTCCCCGACAACGGCGCCAGAAAATAGTCTTGATGGCCCACAAGTATAGGGGATCGCAACAGTCTTCGCGGGTAGTATTACCCAATTTATTGATTCGACACAAGGGGGGCCAAAGAATACTTGCAAGCCTTAATAACTGAGTTATCAATTCAGCTGCACTTGGAAATAGTTCTTTCTCACAGAAGTTTATCAGTAGCAACAGTCTGATAGTATCAACAACAAAGCAACAACAACAACAAAACAGGAGCAATAGTAACAGTAGCAGCAAACAATAGGATGTGAGCGCGGTAGGCATAGGGATGGATGGACGGGCGTTGAATGGACGAGTCTAAACATGTAACTTCAAGATCTAGGGCATTGCATATAAATAAGAATAAGCATCCAAGTAATAAAAAATCATAGGCATGTGCTCCATATATAGTCATGCATGCTCGCAATGAGAACTTGCACAACATCTTTTGTCCTCCAGCCCGTGGCAGCGGGGCCTCTAGGGAACTACTGGCAATTAAGGTGCTCCTTTTAATAGAGCACCGGAGAAAAGCATTAACACTCCATAAACACATGTGATCCTCACACCACAGCCATCCCCTCCGGTTGTCCAAATTTCTGTCACTTCGGGGCCTTTGGATCCGGACAATGATATGTGTGCACAACTTGTAGATAAGATCGCAAACAATACTATCATAATGATTCAATAATAAGTTCAGATCTGAGATCACGGCACTCGGGCCCTAGTGACAAGCATTAAGCACAACAAGTTGCAACAAAGTCAAATAGCACTAATAGAGATACTAGGCACCATGCCCTAACAATTGTATTCGATTAGATGATAGAACTCATCCAATCCCTACCATCCCCATAGCCTACAACAGGGGATTACTCACTCATGGACGAGGGAAACATTGATGGTTTATGGAGATGCGTTGGTGATGACGATTGCCATGATCCTCTCCAAATTCCCCGTCCCGGCCGGGTGCCAGAACGGAGTTTCTTGATCCGAATCGCGGCTTCTGGTGGTGGCGGCGCAGCGGAACTCTTTCTAGAAAAACGTCGACCCCCCTCCCGGGTTTTATAGGTCAAGGGGTAACTTATAGGCGAAGAGGGAGACCGAGGGGGTGCCTGGGGTGGCTGCCACCCTCCCCCTAGGTGTGGGTTGGGCCCACCCATGCCCGGAAGGGGTGTGGGCCCCCCAGGCCTCCACTCTGTCTCCTCTTCTGGCTCCGTGGATCTTCTGGTGAAATAAGATTTTTGGCATATTTTCTAGGATTTTTCCTGATAGTTGATTTTCTGCACAAAAACTAGACACCAAGGTAATTCTGCTGAAAACAGCGTCAGTCCGTGTTAGTTGTATCCAAATCACACAAGTTTAGAGGAGAAACAGTAACAAAAGTGTTCGGGAAAGTAGATACGTTTTGGACGTATTAGGGGGTGTGTCTGCCTGGTGGGTCCCCCTGGGTCACTCCAGGTACCACTCTGCCCTTTTTTGTCATAAAAATCTAATATGATTTTTTCTGAAATTTTTCGACAAACTTTATTTTTGGGCAATTTTCAGGTTATGAAAATTGATTTTCTCATAGAAAAAGTTTTTTTTGGAAAGAAGCAAAAGCAAACCAAAACAAAAACTACAGAAGTTCTAAGACACTCTAACAAGCAAGCAACTAGTAAAAGAAAGAAAAACAAAACGAAGAGCAAAGATTGGAATGGAGAAAATAAAGGTGAGAAAGGATAATCATGATGAAAGCATTGTTTTGTTCATTAAAATCCCTTTGTTAACAAGGTTGAGTAAGTCTTCTCACCAAAACAATTTTATATGAAACAAAACTTCGCATTTCACTAAATGATTATGTTACCTCAATCTTGATAGAAATAGTTCCAATCATAATAGTTTCATAATTTTCTTGTGGTATGGGACAATATGTTTCTCCAACTTTTACGCCCTCAATATTTTCAATTGAATTTAGACCATAACCCTTATCAATCTTCTTGGCAAAATAAACAGTATGCTCATTGTCGTTAATATTAAAAGTTACCTTTCCTTGATCACAATTAATGACAGCACCTACAGTATTAAGAATAGGTCTCCCAAGAATAATAGACATATTATCATCTTCAGGCATTTCAAGCACAACAAAATCAGTTAATATCAAACAGTTATGAGCCACTTGAACAGGAACATCCTCACATATACCAACAAGGATAGTAGTAGACTTATCAGCCATTTGCAAAGATATATCAGTTGGTATCAATTTTTCTATTTGAAGTCTCTTGTAGAGATAAAAAGGCATAACACTAACTCCAGCTCCGAAATCACACAAAGCAGTTCTAACATAATTATTTTTGATAGAGCAAGGAATAGTTGGGATACCTGGATCTGCAAGTTTCTTTGGAACCTTACCATTGAAGGAATAATTAGCAAGCAAAGTAGAAATCTCCTCATTAGGAATCTTCCTTTTATTAGAGATAATATCCTTCATATACTTTGAATAAGGAGGCAACTTAATAGCATCATTCAAAGGAATTTGCAAAAATAAAGGTTTCATCCACTCACAAAACTTTTATAGTATTATTCTTCCTTTGACTTATGTTTCTTATCAGGGAAAGGCATCGGTTTTTTCACCCCAGGCTCTCTTTCATTACCATGTTTATTAGCAACAAAATCTTCCTTAGTGTAGTTAGTGTTCTTAGTGTGCCTCTCGGGTTCTTCTTCAATTTCTTATTTATTAGGAGCATCATTTTTATCATTACCACTTTCAGTGTCAGCATGTGAGATAGATATACTATTAGGATATATAGCAGGTTCAGAAGATTCTACAACTTGCTGAGAATCTTGCTGAGAATCTATAGCATGTTTCTTTTTGTTTCTCTTTGAAGAAGTACCTCTATTTTCAACTTGTTGAGAATCTTGCTCAATTCTTTTAGGATGTCTCTCAGGATATAAAGGATCCTGAGTGGCAGCTCCACTCCTAGTTCTAATTTCATAAGTGTGCTTATCTCCAGAAGCATTAACTAGCATATCTTTTTGTACTTTAGCAACTTAATCAATTTGAGTTTGAACCATTTGGAAATATTTAACATTTTAACATCATTAGAAGTTCTTTCCACAATATCCTTCATTTCATTAATAGCTCTAGAGTTTTCCATTAAATGATTCTGAACTTGTCTAATTAAATTACCTTGCTTAACAATAAAATTATCAAGTTCCTCTAAGCATTGATCAGGAGGTTTACCATAAGGAATATCACCTTCATCAAAATGTTGGAGAGAGTGTACCTCAATAGTGGATGAGTGGGAGATTGTCTTACATAATTCTTCTATAGGAGGTAAATTCTTCACATCTTCAGATTTAATACCCTTGTCCTTAAGACATTTCTTAGCTTCTTTCATCACTTTATCATTTAATTCAATTACTCCCCTCTTCTTTGGTGTTGGTTTTGGGGTTGGTTCAGGCATAGGTGGTTCAGGTGTAGTTGGCTCACATGCAGTCCAATCATCATAATTCTTGCTTATTTTAGCCATTAATTCTTCAGCTTCTGTGGAAGTTCTTTTCCTGAAAACACAATCAGCAAAACTATCCAGGTATATCCTAGATTCATCAGTTAGTCCATTATAGTATATATCAAGAAGCTCATTTTTAGGTAATGGACATCCAAGATGTACATGAATCAAAGCACATAATCTTGCCCATGATTCAGGCAATTTCTCCTCTTCCCCCTGTTTAAAATCAAAGATTTTCTGCAAAACAGCATGTCGAGCACTAGGAGGGAAATATTTCTGAAAGAAAGTAGCAATCAAGCAATCAGGGCTATCAATGGATCCAGGAGGTAAATTATTAAACCAAGCTTTAGCTTCTCCTTTTAGTGAAAAAGGGAAAATTTTAGCAATGAAGTAGGTGCGCATCTTAATATCATCAGAAAATAAAGCACCCATAGTAGAAAGCTCAATCATATGTGCCACAGCCTTTTCATTCTCAGTCCCACAAAAAGGTTCTTTCTCAATGATGTTTATATAGGATAATCAAGAGAGAAATCATAATATTTATCTTTATTGTTTATGGGAGAAGTGTCAAACTCAGCATCAGGAAGTAGTTTAGGCATAATAGTACGTTTCTCAAGAAGACTCTTAATAGCACTAGCACGACGTCTGTTTCAATATTCTTCAATAAATTCATAAGTCATTTCAATGTAACCATCATTAATATCATAGCTCTCTCTAGACTCAGGTGAACTAAAAGGTGTAGTAGTATCTTCATTAGGAGTTTCAGTGTTTCCCAATATAGTTCTAGCAATTGTAGCATCTAGGAAAGGACCTAATGAACCACTCTCATCAAGCACAGTAGAAGTAACATCATGAGCATCAGAAGCAATTTCAAATTCAGTAGTAGTAGCAGTGTGTGTAGCATGTGTATGTGGTGGTGGTGTAACAAGCTTACTTATAACATATGGTGAATCAAGAGCAACAGAGGTGTTTAGAACTGTACCTCTTCTTGTAGTGGATGGTAAAATAGGAAATTTTCCATCACGAGTCTTACCCATGATGAATGGATAGCAGCGAACAATAGTAATCCAAGTACACTTACAAATAAAGCTATGCTCCCCGGCAACGGCGCCAGAAAATAGTCTTGATGATCCACAGGTATAGGGGATCGCAATAGTCTTCGAGGGTAGTATAACCCAATTTATTGATTCGACACAAGGGGATCCAAAGAATATTTATAAGCCTTAACAATTGAGTTTTCAATTCAGCTGCACTTGCAAATAGTCTTGCTCACAACAGTTTATCAGTAGCAACAGTTTTGTAGTAGCAATAGCAAAGTAACAGTAGCAGTAAAATAAAGCCAATAGTAACAATAGTCGCAAACAGCAGGATTTGAGTGCGGTAGACATAGGGATGGATGGACGTGCGTTGCATGGACAAGACTATCCATGTAATATCAAGATCTAGGTAATTTGCAGATAAATAAGATAAAGCATCTAAGTACTAAATAATCATAGGCATGGGTTCCATATATAGTCATACGTGCTTGCAAGGAGAACTTGTACAACATCTTATGTCCTGCCAGCCTGTTGCAGCGGGGCCTCATGGGAATCTACTAGCAATTAAGGTACTCCTTTCAATAGAGTACCGGAGCAAAGCGTTAACACTCCATGAACACACATGATCCTCATATCACAGCCATTCCCTCCGGTTATCCCGATTTCTGTCACTTCGGGGCCTTTGGTTCCGGACGATAATATGTGTAAACAACTTGCAGATAAGATCACAAATAATACTATCATCATGAATCAATAACATGTTCAGATCTGAGATCATGGCACTCGGGCCGTAGTGATAAGCATTAAGCATAAAAAGTTGCAACAATGTCAAAAAGCACTAACAAAGATACTAGGCACCATGCCCTAACAACCTTATTCGATTACATGATAGATGTAAGGGTCCCAACCTTTAAATAAGGTAGAGTCCCCTGTGTTTACAATGCTAGTCCCTGGATCAATAGCTAGCATCCACAGTTAAGATGTAATATCAAGAAACAGAGGTCATAATATAACTTTATAACCAGGAATAACATAATTTTATTACATCATACATAGCTCATTTGGCTATTACATTATATTGCAGCGGAATAACTATAAGCATGGGGTCCTTCATCTTCAAAGTTCCACAGGCAGACATGTTGGTTGTAGACTTTGTAATCCTAATCAATCAATCTTCACTAAAATCGATCAAACCTGCAACATTACAAGTTACAGCCACAAGGGTCAATACATTTGAATTGTATTGGCAAGTTTCACTACTATGTAGAATATGAGTGGATCCTATCATTACATGCATATTTGGCTGAGTAGGGCTTTAGGCTCATTTGTAGAAAGCAATAATTTATCCTATCTTTTCAAAATGATTTTGGTCTTTTGTCAAATCTCCTTTTCAAAATCCCTTGAACTCCTTGGTAAATTCCCAAGTGTTCAAGTCCTTGTCAAAAATCTCTTGAGCTCTTTGGTACCCCCAAGTGCATAAAGTTTTATCAAAATCTCTTGAGCTCCTTGGTACCCCCAAGTGCATCAAGTTTTATCAAAATCTCTTGAGTTCCTTGGTACCCCCAAGTGCATCAAGTTTTATCAAAATCTCTTGAGCTCCTTGGTACCCCCAAGTGCATCAAGTTTTATCAAAATCTCTTGAGCTCCTTGGTACCCCCAAGTGCATCAAGTTTTATCAAAATCTCTTGAGCTCCTTGGTACCCCCAAGTGCTTCAAGTCTTTTGTGGTCACTTAGAAAGTTTTCTTTTAGAAATTGGAATGTCGAGATTTCCCATAGCTTCAAGCTTTAGTTGCTCAGTATTGTCCATAACCGGGGACACGGCTAAGTACTTAGATTTTATTATCTTCTGCAGAAGTAGTACACTTTACCCACATGTCACAATCCCATCTTGTTGCCACCAGTGCCCACTGGATTAGTACTCACCAAGATGGAGTACTGGCAGATTGAGAATGTGACGAAGTCTTTCCAGAGGGTCCTCCCATACACCATTGCTAGATTGTCTTCAGTACCCATGTAGGATTCCAGGTCCTCATTTTCAGTAAGCTGAAGACAATGCATGGGTCTTCCCAATGTAGTTGACTAAGCCAGAGCCATAAATAGCATGTGGTTGCACACGAAAGCCACAATTGGAGAAACATGTTCAATCTCTAAGTTTCCTGGGTGGTTTCCCTTTGGAGCACAACACAAAGAGATTGCCATAGACATGGTTCCTTTTGTTGCCACTTTCTCCAAAACTCAAAGTATCCTTGGCCACCCAGGTGGTTCATTGAGTCCTTGTTTTATTATATAAATCATAAGTCTATTCTCAATATCATAAAATCTCAACATGTATCTCTTTTCAAAATATAGCATGGCTAAGCATGTAACAACTACATTGTTTTCACTAAGGAATGTATAGGGTATCCTATTAGGATTTAGCATAGCATAAGTATAGATATTCTTTTCATGCATGTTTCAAAATCCACTAAGTATAATGAAAATAGTAGGACTTTAGATGATAGTGTAACTTGCATTTCTTTTGGTAGGGAATGATGGTTCACTTCTTGATCTTGCTAGTTTCACACTTTTCTAACTTCACTACAAATCAATCAAGCAAACACAATATCAACTAGCATTCCAAACCAATAATCAATCAAACAATTCACACACATAAAACAATGGAATCTAAGTCATGCATGTAAGCATGCAAAAGATAGGTTTATTTGCAAAGGTGGTCTCCACTAGGCTTCTAAACTTTGTAAGATTCAAAGTGGTCATTTTCCAAGGTGGCAAAGTCTTTTGCAAAAAGGGTTTTGTTCATAAACCAATTTTAAATCCATTCATCATTTTATGTGGTGGAAAATGTTTTTATCAAATCAAAAACTTTATGTCTTTCACCAAATAAGTTGCTAATTCACAAAACTTGGTGTTTTGGGTCAGTAGGTTTGTTTAAAATCATTTTCCCAAGGTTTTTACTTCAAAAACATTTTCATAACAAAACCATTATTTTTATTTGGCTAGAAATGGGCTAAATCAATTAATCCATCCTAAACTTCACCAAAATCATTTTTGAATCCACAAGTTGGTTCCTAGGGTCAGTGGGTTCACCACAAACTAATTTTCCAAGATTTCAACCTCAAAATCATTTTTGAACAATTTTTCTAATCTAAACAAGCATACAAATGCTTCTGCAAAAACAAACAATCTAACAGATACTATTTACTAAAAAAATTGCATAGTTGGCTAGGGCTTGTTCCACTGATTCCATTGATATAAAGTTTGTAATTTTTGGACGTGTGGATCAAAAGTTACAAGGGTTTCAATTTGCAACTCAAATCTGTTTTCAAATTCTGTTTTAAACAAAAACTGGCCACACGTCATGTTCCTATTGGGCGGTACCGGTTCGGTCGGATCGACTGATGCAGACCGTAGGATCTAACTTAGATCGAGCGGCGCAGAGGCATACGATACCTCTTCGTTTATATTCTATCACAGCCACACGATTTTGATCTAACGGACATAATCAACAAGCCACTAACTGGCGGCGCTCGACGGCTGCGCGCGGCGGCGACGGTCAGGCGACGGGGAAACTGGCGATGCAGGAAGCTAGAAGGGAGGGGAGTATGCTCACCGTGATCTCAGAAGCTTGGGGAAGCTCAACGTGGAGTCGTCTTGGCAAGGGGCGCACGGGGACATGAGGAATCGCTCACTGGAGTTAGGTCTGGCGACGGTTGCACGCGGTCGTGGTCGAGGACGGTGCTATCGGTCACGGGAGGGGAAACAAAGAGCATGGTTAGATGCGCATGGTCGAGGTGATGACGAGTGCGTGAACGAGAAGGCGCGGGGTGGTCTGTTCTTACCAGGGAATTTCGCCGGAGAAGAAGGCAGACACGGCGGCGCTCAGTCGGAGTGGTTGCCGACGTTCTGGGGCGCCCGCGGTTGAATGGGAGGTACATGGAGAAGTGTCTGGGAGTGGGGAGTGTGCTCGTGTGCTTGGGGAGGCAAGTGGTGACGTGGGGTTGCCGGAATCCTCGCCGGAGCGTCGTCGGACAGTGGCGGTGTTTGAGCGAAATTCGACAGCCTGGGGGCGTGTTAGAGTGAGGAGACTGGGGGAAACCGAAGAGGAGATGCTAGTGCTTAAGAAGGCGATATTGTTGAGCGGAATCACTGCAGCAATTAAGTGAATTTACTTGGGGTTTGATTGATAGAGAACGGCAACGAGGTTTGGGGAGAAGAGGTCGTGGCGGGTGAGGAAGAAGGCTCGGGAGTGGGTCCGTTTCGTCAGTGGAGTGAGAGGAGAGGGAAAGAGGTCCACCAGTCAGTCGCAGAGTGGGTAAGTTGCGGAGTAAGAAAACGTTTCGCGAGAGAGAGAGTGGGAGTGGGATGGTACTGGGCTTAGTGGGCTTGTCGACTGGGCTGTGCCTGATTCTTATTTTTTTTCTTTCAAATTGTTTTTCCTTTTCTGTTCCTATTTTCTGTTTTGAAAATCAAACAACAAATCAAACAATCCAAACTAAATCAAACATTCACCAAACAATGCAATTGAATTTGGTTCTGTTTAACAACATAAACCAATTCCCAAAATATAATAATATTTTTATTTTAGGGTCCATTTATAATTAAATAAAATGGACATTAGTTAATAAATCAAATGGGTTTTATTTTAATAAAAAGCTCCATTTGAGATCTATATATTTTCAACACCAAATCAGTAGGTTTTATTTGAAATTTCTTAAACACTTGGGAAAAATTATTTAAAATAAATAAATAGGTTTGATATTTTAATTAAAATAGTGAAACCTTTATTTCTAATAAACTTGGATATTAAATCCTTATTAATTTATTTAAAATAAACTATTTACTTAATTTTATCAAATAGAAATATTTTATTTCAAAGGCTTGGCCAAATTTTAATTTGGCTTATAAAATAATTCCTTATTTAATTTCTTCCTTCTTATTTTAAAATCAAATCTTTTATTAAAAGATTTCAAAATAGTGAATCCAAATATTTTATTTTTCCTTTATTAAATGTTTATCTTTTTAAATCTCTTTAGGATTTATCTTGATCAAAATAAGTTTGAAAGTTTCCAATTAAATTCAAAAAGTTTCTTCTCACCCTAAAAATCAACAAAGTTTTATTTTATTCATTTATTTTTCACATTACAAGATTTGGAAAATCTTGGGATGTGACAATAGATCTCATCCAATCCCTACCATACCCATAGCCTACAACGAGGTATTACTCACTCATGGATGGAGGAAACATGGATGGTTGATGGAGAGCCGTGGGTGATGATGATGGCGATGATCTCCTCCAATTCCCCGTCCCGGCAGGGTGCCAGAACGGAGTTTCTGGTTCTGAATCGCGGTTTCTGGTGGTGGTGGCGCAGCGCAACTCTATCTGGAAAAACGTTGAACCCCCCTCTGTTTTTAGGTCAGGGGGATTATGTAGGTGGAAGGAGAGGTCGAGGGGGTGCCCGAGGTGGCCTCACCACCCCCTGGCGCGGCCTGGCCTAGCCCACGCCACCAAGGGGTATGGGCCCCTCATGGCCCTTCTCCGTCTCGTCTTCTGGATCCATGAGTCTTTTGGTTAAACAGGAGTTTTACGATATTTTTTGGGATTTTTCCTGAAAGTTTATTTTCTACACAAAAACTAGACAACAAAGAAATTCTGCTAAAAACGGCGTTGATGGTGCTCGACGTGGCACTTTGTTGGTAACCCCAAGCGCAGGGTGTGAAGAGCAAGCAACAAGTTTTCCCTCAGTTGAGACCGAGGTTATCGAACCAGAAGGAGGAAGAAAACGTCACACAGGTGTTGCAAGGAATGGTTGTCAAGCTCAGAAGTTTGCTGTAACAAAGGATTAAACAAATGATGTGGAAGGTAATGGTTTGCAGCAAGTAAACAAGTAACAGTGGAAGATGTATCAATGGTAAAGATTGGACCGGGGTCCATAGTTCACTAGAGGTTCTCTCCTTAGATAAACAACATGGCAAGAAGGGTAAACAAATTACAACAGGGCAATTTGCACGAACTGAGCAAGGCATAACAATGCAATTACTAGTCAGAAAGATCCTATGAGGTTGATTGGGCAATACAACAAGATACATAGACCGCCATCCAACTGCATCTATGACTAGAAGTCCACCTTCAGGTTATCATCCGAACCCCCTCTAGTATTAAGTTGGAAGCAACAGACAACTGCTTTAAGCAAAGTGTGTAAGGTAAAAAGTCCACATGTTCCATGAACAAGAGACCGTTGTTTTCTCCCTAGTAGCAACAACACATCTACAACCAAAGAGATTTCCGTCACTTCCCTTGGAAACTAGAGGCATGAACCCACTATCGAGCATAAATACCCCCTCTTGGAGTCACTAGCAACTACTTGGCCAAGATAGCTACTAACAACGGAGAGCATGCAAGATCACAAACAACACAGACATGATAGAATCATAAAGACAAAACCATTAATCAAACAAACATAATAATCTCAATATCCATCGGATCCCCGCAAACACAACATGCATGATTACAAATAGATTAGATCTTGATCTTGAACGGAGCTCACAAGATCTATACATGAAAGCACAAAGAAGGAGATACAACCATATAGCTACTACATGGACCCATAGTCCAAGGTGGAACTACTCACACATCATACCGGAGAGAAGGCCTCCGGGATGATCTCCTCTCCGGCGGGGTGCCGGGAAGAACTTCAGATCCCCCTGATCTAGGGATGATGGTGGCGGCGGCTACAGACGGTTTCGTGGATATTTGATCGGGTATTCAGGGTTTCTGCATCGGGGGCTTCTTATAGGCGAAGGGGGAGGCCGAGGCGGAGGCCAGGGCGACCAAACCCTAGCCAGGCAGGGTGGGGCCCACCCGCGCCTGGGGTGGGTATAACCCCTGTGGCTGGCCCCTCCGGCTCTCCTCTGGACTTCTTGTTCCCCACGGAAAGTAATTGACTTTGTCCTTTGTCCCATCCAATTTTGAGAATATTTCTTTACTAACTTTTCTGAAACCAAAAACAGCATAAAACATGCATCTGGCACTGTTGTAACTTGTTAATAGGTTAGTACCAAAAAGCATGTAAAAAGCACCTCAAAGTGTAAGACCCTACCTTTATAAAGGTAAAGATCTCTGTGATTGCAATGCTAGTCCCTGGATCAAATGCTAGCATCCACAGTTTAAGATGAAGTACACAGATACAAAGATCTTTATTACATCGTCATTCCAGAGATAACATAGTCTTTTACAACTCCATAGCCATAGGCTAGTACAGGAGTTCAACTTAACAAAATAAAGTAAAGTCTTCATCTTCATGTGCCACAGGCAAACATGTTGAGTGTAGACTCATAACCCTAATCCTCATCAGAGTAACCTGCAACATTAGAAGTTACGACCACAGTGGGTCAATACATTGGAATAGTATTGGAAGTGATACCTTAGTAGAATAATTGTCTCTAGCTTCTACATGAAGGCTAAGTGTAACTTAGGCTTGCTTTGCTCAAAATAGGTTTTACCTATCAGTTGAAAACACTAAGTTTTTGTTTGACAAAAAACCCAAAGTAACCACCAATAGACATTGGTAAACCTTTACCCTTGTTCAACCACAAGTTTTTAACTTAGAAATTGGGACGAGGAGATCCTTGATAGCTTTAGTGTCTTGATGCTCAAATTGTCCGTTGCCGGGGACACGACTAAGTACTTAGATTTTTCCTTCTCGAGAGGTGGTGCACTTTCCCCACAAGACTCGACATGCATCGAGACGAGATCTTTCAGAAGCCTTCCCTTAGACCAAATGGACGCGCTCCAACCTATCACCCTACCACCATCTATCCATCTGGCTAAGTTATTGCAACCTATATGATCAAGGCAGAGCCCATATGCCATGTTGTTGCACTAGAAGCTTCTAAACACTAAGTATCTCAAATCCCTTTGTTCCTGGGTGGCTTTCCACAAGTGTGATACACAAGGTAGACCATAGATATGGGCCTTGTGTAACCACTCAACATAACCCAAACATACCATTCCACCCAGGTGATTCATTCACTTAGTTGTTTTATTAGGCAAAAACATAAGTCGAAGACTTAACAAAATTTTCCATAGCATGTATATAATCCACCCTTTTTTGCTACTAGCTAGGCTAAGCATGGAAATATAACAAGTATCTTAACTTAGAGAAAATTCTACCAAGAATACAACTACTAGGATTTCCCATAGCATAGCATATAGATACTTAGCAAAATTTCATGCAAGCCCTATACAAAATATCACTAGTTCATAGTCGAATAGTGGGATAAAAACATGAAGCACCACTTACCTTGATAGTTGGTTGAGTAGCAACAATCCTCATAATCACAATCACCACTAGCACCAAAATCTACACATAAAATGATAGCACCAAAATTTACATTCAAAATAATCAAGCAAAAATACATGAATCCATGCAAATGCCATGTGATGGTTTTTCTTAAACTAAACAAGACAAGTAAATAGTATTAAACACTAAACTAAAACATTATAGAATAAATAAACTTAATTTGGCCCTAAAAACATTTTCTAACTAATTTTTATACTCAATTTAAGCCTACAAATGTATCTGCATAAAATTTCATTTTTACAGAAGCAAAGTACAAAACTAGGCCAACAGAAGTGTAGGATTTATTTTAGTGAATCCATTGATATATTATTTGGATTTTTTGGATAAACAGAACAAAAGTTATGAATTTTACAAGTTAATTCATCTAATAGATTCAAATCTGGATTTTAAAAGAAAAATCCTGACACCCGGCGCCATATGATTGGTCCGTACCGCTTCGTGCGGATCACACTCGCGAGCCGCTGGATCTAAGTGAGATGCAGTGGTCCAGATTTTCCCGTATCCTTTCACCTAAGCTTCTAATCCTAGCCACTAGATCTAAATCTAACGGATCTAAACACACTGGCCACAAATGGGCGGCGCAAATGGCGAGCGCGGCGGCGGCGCATCTGGCGACGGCGCTCGGGCGAGGCCAGGGGGTGAGGGGGTGTATTAGGGGTTTACGAGGGTCTCAACAATGAGGTGGACATAGTGGTGGTCGCAGGAAGAGGAGGGGGCACTGGTACGGCCATAATCGCTCGACGGAGTTGAGTTCATCGTCGGGTGCTCGTAGTCGATGACGAGGCCGAGCCTACAGAGTGCCAAAAGACCAACAAAAAGCATTAGCGCGTGTGCGCAAGGATAGCGGTTGTAATGGTGCAAACCAGAGGCGAGGTCGGGGTCGAGGCTCACCGCAATTGTTCGTCGAAGCTCATTGGAGTTGCGGCAATGCGAGGAGGAATTTGCAGAGCCTAGCGGCACTCAGAGCTTGTGGTGTTGGGGGAAATGGAGTGGGGGCCGAGGGGGTTAAGTAGTGGGGAAGAGGGGTGCTATCACGCCGGAAATCAAGCGCAGTAAAGAGGATTGAAAGGGGGAGAAACGACAGCGGCGGAGCGGGTCGTCGCGGCGGTGATTGAGGACGAAGAGGTGACATTGAGGTGGGGTCCACCTATCAGCGAGGGGGTGCGAGCGTGCGTGGTAAGAAACAGAGGGGGGAGGGGAAAACCCGGATGGGCTGCTGGGCTGCTAGTTGGGCCGCGCCAGTTGGCTGGTCTGATCCTTTTTTTCCTCAAATCATTTTATTTTTCTGTTTTGATTTTTCCAAATGAATTTGAAAGATCAAATAAATTTTGTTTGAATTCAAATTTTCACCAGGTTTTTGTACTGTAATCCTAGTGTCAAAAAGTGTGTCCAACTCAACAAAGCACTCAAAAACTATTTTAAGGTTATAAAATAAAATAAAAACTAAGCCCCATATGTATATAATAAAAGGGTATAAATATAGTTTTTATTTAGGGTTTTCTTTTGAAAAAAATTGTGCAAGTCTTGCATTAAATTTTAAGACAATACTGATCAAACCAAAACACCCTCATACCTTGAAAGTATAAATATAACCATTGCCTTACTTGCATTAAATAATAGGCATAATATGGTTTCTTATTTTGAGATTTTATTTGAAAAGACCAAATGCTTATGAATGCATAAATGATATGCAAACTTTACAAATCATGATTTTTGGGATGTTACACAAAGTGTGGACAAGTAAAGCAAAGTAGATACTAAACAAGCATGGAGCATAAAAAATTATAGATATGTTTCCAACGTATCAGGCTATCAGTCCGTGTTAGTTGTATCAAAAATCTTGAATGGTCCAATATACCTTGGAGCCAACTTTCCTTTGATTCCAAATCTCTTCACTCCACGGAGTACTGAGACTCTAAGATAGGCTCTATCACCCACCTCATAGGTGACTTCTCTATGCTTTGGATCTGCGTAGCTCTTCTGTCGGGATTGTGCTATCTTCAATCTGTCCTTTACCAACTTGACTATCTCTTCAGCTTCCTTGATTAGTTCTGGACCTAAAAAAATTTCTTTCTCCGACTCCACTCCATAGCAATGGTGTGGTACACTTTCTTCCATAGAGAAATCAAACGGTGTCATTTCAATACTGGCTTGATAGCTGTTGTTGTAAGAGAATTCTGCTTAAGGCAGACTTTCATCCCAACTAGCACCATAGTCTAGGGCCCAGGCCCTCAACATATCTTCTAAAATCTGATTGGTCCTTTCTGTCTGTCCATCAGTCTGGGGATGAAAAGCAATGCTGAATTCTAATCTTGTTCCCAATGACTCATGCAGTTGTCGCCAAAAATGCGAAGTGAATTGGGTTCCTCTATCGGACACAATATTCTTGGGTACTCCATGTAGACACACGATCCTATTCATATAAATCTTGGCCAACCTAGCACTTGTATAGGTTGTCTTCATGGGTATGAAATGAGCCACTTTAGTTAGGCGATCTACCACGACCCAAATAGAATCATATCCTGATCTAGTCCTTGGCAGTCCGGTAATAAAATACATGCCAATCTTGTCCCACTTCCAATCAAGAATAGGTAGTGGTTGTAGCAATCCCGTTGGTTTCTGATGTTCCGCTTTCACTCGACTACATACATCACACAAAGCAATATGTTCTGCGATGTCCTTCTTGAGATTATTCCACCAAAATCTTTCCTTCACATCCATGTACATTTTGGTGTTACCCGGATGAATGGAATATGGTGAGTTGTGTGGTTCTTGTAAAATCTATCTTCGAAGCTCCGGATCTTGTGGAATGCAGATATGTTTTCCATACCATAAAGTACCCTGTTCGTCTTCATGGAATCCGTTGGCTTTCCCTTTGCTAATTTTTCCCTTAATCTCTTCAATTTCCTTGTCTACTTTTTGGGCTTCCCTGATTTTGTTCAACAAGGTGGGTTGAACATTCAATGACATCAGATGTCCCTCAGGCACTATCTCCAATCTGAGATCTTTGAATTGGGCACAAAGATCATCTGGAAACTCTCCCTTAGTAGGGCCATTCACATAAACCTTACGGCTTAAAGCATCCTCAACAACATTTGCTTTACCGGGGTGGTATTGCAAACTTAAGTCATAGTCCTTGATGAGATCTAGCCATCTCGTTTGTCTCATGTTGATTTCTTTTTGAGTGAAGATATACTTCAAACTTTTGTGATCTGTGAACACTTCACATCGCTTTCCCAAAAGATAATGTCTCCATGTTTTGAGTGCATGGACCATAGAGGGTAACTCTAAGTCATGAGTAGGGTAATTCACTTCATGAGTTTTGAGTTGTCTTGTGGCACAAGCCACAACTTTCCCTTCTTGCATCAGAATCGCACCTAATCCTTGGTGAGATGCATCACAATACACTTGGAAATCTTTTTTCCAAATCTGGCAAACATAAGACTGGTGCTGTCACTAGTCTCTTCTTTAACTCTTGGAAACTGAGTTCACATCCTTCAGTCCAATCAAATTTCTTGTCTTTCTTAAGTAATTTCGTCATTGGCTTAGCTACGTTTGAGAAATTCTCAATGAATCTTCTATAGTATCCTGCCAAGCCAAGGAAACTACGTACTTCTTTCATTGACCTAGAAGATTCCCACTCAGTTACAGCTGACACTTTTGTGGGATCAACAGCTACACCATCTCCTGACACAATATGTCCGAGAAATCCCACTTCATTCAACCAGAATTCACACTTGGTGAATTTGGCATACAACTTGTGCTCCCTGAGCTTCTCAAGTATCAAACGCAAATGCTATTCATGCTCTTCTTTGCTCTTAGAGTAGATCAAAATGTCATTGATGAATATGACAACAACTTGTCAAGAAATTCCATGAACACTTTGTTCATCATATTCATGAAGTAGGCTGGTGCATTTGTTAAACAAAATGGCATCACGATGTACTCATACAAACCATACCTAGTGGTGAAAGCAGTCTTAGGTATGTCTTGTTCCCTGATCTTTAGCTGAAAGTAGCCTGACCAGAGATCAATCTTTGAGAAAACGCGGGCTCCTTCTAGCCGATCAAACAGATCATTGATTCTAGGCAAGGATACTTATTCTTGATAGTTACCTCATTTAGTGAACGATAATCTATGCATAACCTTTGACTTCTATCTTTCTTCTCAACAAACAGAACTGGTGCACCCCAAGATGAAGAACTTGGTTGAATAAATCCTTTCTGCAACTGTTCTCCAAGTTGTTTGTTGAGTTCTTTCAACTCATCCACTGACATCTTGTAGGGTCTCTTTGCTATAGGTCCAGATCCTGGCAGTAAGTCAATCAGGAACACAACATCTCTATCTGGTGGAATTCTAGGCAATTCCTCCAGAAACACATCCGAATACTCTCTAACAATTAGAAAACTATCTATGCTAACCTCCTTAAGAGTTAGCTTACTCCCTTTTGATTCAAAGTTAGACTTGAACCTAATCCTTTTATTATCCGGGGTTGTGAGTGTGACAGTACGATTGGCACAATCTAGTACTCCTTCATACTTAGTCATCCAATCCATGCCCAGAATAACATCCAATCCTTGGGAATCTAGGATTATCAAACTAACTGGAAACCTATACTTCCCAAATTCTATCACTAGACCACGACATCCAAGGCTCACTATCATCTCTCCACCGGGACTTACTTTTATAAGACATCCAATATTATCAGTTGGTAATCCATTTTTATCAACAAACGCTCTTGATATGAATGAATGCAATGCGCCAGTGTAAAAAAGAACAAGTGCTGGAAAAGAATTGAGCTTGAACTTACCAGCCACAGCATCCGACTCTTCATATATTTCTTCCACATTAATGTGGTTCACTTGTCCCTTTTGGAAGGGATTGGGCTTGTTGGTACCTTCAACTTTCTTTTCTGGGCACTCATTTGCATAGTGCGCCATCTTCTTACACTTGAAACACTCAACCTGACTGAGATCTTTCCTTACAGGCTGACTTCCATTTCCACTTCCACTGTGGTGGCTCTTGTGTCCACTCTTATGGTTCTTATACTTGTCATTATCATGACTACGATGATGCTTGTTGTCATGATGAAGGTTGTGGTTGTGGTGGCTGTTGTACTTCCCATGTTTGTGGAATCCAGAACTTCCACTATCATCATAATGGGAACGCTTGTGAGACGATCCCGAGCTGTGCTTATCAAAGCTATGCTTCCTCTTCCTGCCCTCAACCTGTTTCATCTTGTTTTCCAAGATGGTGGCCTTGTCTAAAAGTGATTGATAGGTTGGGACATAAGCTACAGACAGTTGCAGGTTAAACTCATCATTAAGTCCTTCGAGGAATTTCTCCTTCCTCTTAGCATCAGTATCAACTTCATCTGGTGCATAGCGCGCCAGATTGTTGAACTCCTCAATGTACTCAGCCACACTGCAGTGATGCTGTTTCAGGTTGTGGAACTCCTTTTTCTTCAAGTTCATCACTCTGGATGAGATGTGAGCTGTACGGAATCCATCCTAAAAAATAGCCCAAGTCACATCCTCAAGGGGAGTGGTGATCTGAAAGTTGTCCCACCAGGTTGCTGCCGGTCCTTCTAGCAGATGTGATGCAAACCTGACCTTTTCCTCGTCGGTACAGCCAACAGTGACTAGGTCCTTATTCACTGAACGTAACCAGTCATTGGCTACCATTGGATCAGTGGTTCCCGAGAACTTTGCAGGCCTCAGTCTCAAAAATCTGGTGAGCATGTCAAATGCTGGAGGATTATTCTGATTGTTGTTGTTGTTATTGTTGTTTTGATTCTGGTTTTGCATGAATTGTGTCATCATCTGCATTAGTTGAGCTTGAGCTGTTATCAACTGCTACATCTCGGGAGTGACGTTATTGTTGGTGTTTGGGTTGGGGTTGGCACGACGGGGAGGCATATGTGGTTTCAATAAGGATAAGAATGAGATACCCATAGATGCTTAATATGCAGAATACATCACATAGAAACAATCATAATAACCAAGCTCAAAATAACATTGAGTTTGAACGACATAAACAACAGGTTTTGAAAATGCAAACACACAATAGCAAGCCTTCCACATGTTGGATGGTCATTGCGACTCAATAATCAAAGTATGATAGATAAATGATAGTCGAGTAGTCTATACTAATCCTCCATGTCGACCTCCACGGCAACAAGAGCAAGACCTTCATTCTCCATGGCGGCCTTGTACTCCTATACACTAGTGGTCAAGGCCTTGATATTTGCCCTGAGGGCCCTCTTCTGTGAGCGAAGCCTCTCAATCACTCCCTGCTAGGTCTCGAGCTCGAAGTCCTTGGCCTCTATCTCAGCCTTCATGTCCTTGATCTTCTTGTTTCTGTCTTGGACTCTCTGCTCCTGATTCTTGAACTTGTTGTCCTGGCTCTCGAATCTTTCCTCCATCTCCTTGATGTCTCATCTTGCTCCATGAAGAGCTTGTCCTTCTCCCTCAACTGAACCTGGAGCTCGTCATTGCTAAGCATGACGTTCGTCCTATCGGTGTCAAGGTGTCTAATAAGGCCCTCTAGGTCCTGGAGGTAGAGACCAACTGGCTCAATCATCTCTCTAGAAGCACCCTCATACACCAATCCCTCTCCCTCCTTGTCACGTCTCCCGAATGGGTGGAATTAGAGGCCTCTAAGCTCAGTGGAGTGGCGTCCGCAGAGGCATCCGAGTAGCTCCTGCATGACTACATCTAGACCCTTATCCTTATCATCATGCATCAGCTTGAAGGAAATCTCCTCCGTGAGTGGCTCCGTCTGTCGTCCCGGCTACGAGACTCTAAAACCCCAAAGATCCTTCCTCTCAAACTTGGTGAGCTGAAAGGCCTTGATACTAGTAAGTGGAAGATTGAGCACACTAGTAAACTGCACGATACGAGAACCAAAACAAGTTCCATTGAACTCCTCAGCGGTGCTGATCTCAAATCTAGTCATCTAAGGTAAGATAGAAAAATATTAGAACAACACATGTAGAAGAAACAAGATAGTAAAATAAAAACAAAAGCATACATCATCCATAAAACACACAAGTCATGGCATACAAATTTATCACAACACTAAGGTTCAACATAACTTAGACCAATTTTTGGGTAACAATACGACAAGTGTGGTGGTCCAACTAACGGAGTATGTTACAATTCTCACTCACTTGAAAAGATAGCTATCAGGGCATCCCTAGAGGCAATCTTTCGATCTTGTTCACAAGATTCTAATGCTAAGTCTATGATGTCTTCTCTTAAACGTTGGTTGGCAGCCTCTAAGTCTTGGGTATGCTTCTTTTCTTCTCTAAGGTCATTTTGAGTGTTGAGCGTTCTACACTTGAGCCTATCACCAAGCTCCTTGATGGCATTCCAAGCTGCATTTCTTGCAAAGTCAAAGAATGTTGTGTGCATTTCTGAGTTGGTGACCATGCAGAATCCCGACTCTTTGTGGTTGTCTTCCTTGTTTTTGTACAAGTGAAGTTGCACCCACCAATACTCTTCTCCTTCATCCATCACAGGGAATCCCTTGTACACAGTTGCACCATGTATCCCCATGGTAACCATAAGGTTCTTGAGTGCTTTGGGAAACTCCGTCTCACACTCCAAAGTCATGGTCATGAGTGGTCCCTTCCTAACGGCTTCGTTGATGGAGTTCATCTACAAATAGAGATGAGAAATAAGATTATAAAAGTTTACGAGAATAAAAGACAAGTGTGGAATTTTACAAAGTTTTGTAGTTTTCCTTAGTAGTTTCTTAGTCTAATCCAACCTAGGGTCATAATCCTACAGGCGACACAGTGCTCTGATAGCATATGTAAGACCCCACCTTTATAAAGGTAAAGGTCCCTATGATTGCAATGCTAGTCCCTGGATCAAATGCTAGCATCCATGGTTTAAGATGAAGTACACAGATACAAAGGTCTTTATTACATCATCATTCTAGAGATAACATAGTCTTTTACAACTCCATAGCCATATTCTAGTACAAGAGTTCAACTTAACAAAATAAAGTGAAGTCTTCATCTTCATGTGCCACAGGTAACCATGTTGAGTGTAGACTCATAACCCTAATCCTCATCAGAGTAACCTGCAACATCACAAGTTACAGCCACAGTGGGTCAATACATTGGAATAGTATTCGCAAGTGATACCTTAGTATAATAATAGTCTCTAGCTTCTACATGAATTTGGCTAAGTGTAGCTTAGGCTTGCTTTGCTCAAAATAAGTTTTACCTATCAGTTGAAAACACTAAGTTTTTGTTTGACAAAAACCCCCAAGTAACCACCAATAGACATTGGTGAACCTTTACCCTTTTTCAACCACAAGTTTTTAACTTAGAAATTGGGATGAGGAGATCCTTGATAGCTTCAATGTCTTGATGCTCAAATTGTCTGTTGCCGAGGACACGGCTAAGTACTTATATTTTTCCTTCTCGAGAGGTGGTGCACTTTCCCCACAAGACTCGACATGCATCGAGACGAGATCTTTCAGAAGCCTTCCCTTAGACCAAATGGACGCGCTCCAACCTATCACCCTACCACCATCTATCCATCTGGCTAAGTTATTGCAACCTATATGATCAAGGCAGAGCCCATATGCCATGTGGTTGCACTAGAAGCTTCTAAACACTAAGTATCTCAAATCCCTTTGTTCCTAGGTGGCTTTCCACAAGTGTGATACACAAGGTATACCATAGATATGGGCCTTGTGTAACCACTCAACATAACCCAAACATACCATTCCACCCAGGTGATTCATTGACTTAGTTGTTTTATTAGGCAAAAACATAAGTCAAAGACTGAACAAAATTTTCCATAGCATGTATATAATCCACAATTGTTTGCTACTAGCTAGGCTAAGCATGGAAATATAACAAGTATCTTAACTTAGAGAAAATTCTACCAAGACTATAACTACTAGGATTTCCCATAGCATAGCATATAGATACTTAGCATAATTTCATGCAAGCCCTATACAAAATATCACTAGTTCATAGTCGAATAGTGGGATAAAAACATGAAGCACCACTTACCTTGATAGTTGGTTGAGTAGCAACAATCCTCACAATCACAATCACCACTAGCACCAAAATCTGCACATAAAATGATAACACGAAATTTACATTCAAAATAATCAAGCAAAAATACATGAATGCATGCAAATGCCATGTGATGGTTTTTATTAAACTAAACAAGACAACTAAACAGTACTAAACACTAAACTAAAACATTATAGACTAAATAAATTAATTTGGCCATAAAAACATTTTCTAAATAATTTTTATACTCAATTTAAGCCTACAAATATCTCTGCATAAAATTTCATTTTACAAAAGCAAAGTACAAAACTAGGCCAACATAAGTGTAGGATTTATTTTTTTGAATCCATTGATATATTATTTGCATTTTTTGGATAAACAGAACAAAAGTTATGAATTTTACAAGTTAATTCATCTAATCGATACAAATCTGGATTTTAAAAGAAAAATCCTGACATGCGGCGCCATCTGATTGGTCCGTATCACTTCGTGCGGATCACACTCACGAGCCGCTGGATCTAAGTGAGATCTAGTGGTCCAGATCTGCCCGTACTCTTTCACCTAAGCTTCTAATCCTAGCCACTAGATATAAATCTAATGGATCTAAACGCACTGGCCACAGATGAGCGGCTCAAATGGCGAGCGCGGCGGCGGTGCGTCTGGCGACGACGCTCCAGCGAGGCCAGGAGGTGAGGGTGGTGTCTTAGGGGTTTACCAGGGTCGCGATGATGAGGTGGACGCAGTGGTGGTTGCAGGCAGAGGAGGGGTGCACTGGTACGGCCGTAATCGCTCGACGGAGTTTAGTTCACTGTCGGGTGGTCGTAGTCGATGACGAGGCCGAGCCTACAGAGTGCCAAAAGACCAACAAAAAGCATTAGCACGTGTGTGAAAGGATAGCGGTTGTGACGGTGCAAAACAGAGGCGAGGGCGGGCTCGAGGCTCACCCCAATTGTTCGCCGAAGCTCGTCGGAGTTGCGGCAATGCAAGGAGGAATTTGCAGAGCCTGGCGGTGCTCAGAGCTTGTGGTGTAGGGGGAAATGGAGCGGGGGCCAAGGGGGTTCAGTAGTGGAGAAGAGGGGTGCTATCACACCGGAAATCAAGCGCAGTAATGAGGATTGAAAGGGGGAGAAATGGCAGCGGCGGAGCGGGTCATCGCGGCGTTGATTGAGGACGAAGAGGTGACGTGGATGTGGGGTCCACCTGTCAGCGAGGGGGTGCGAGAGCGCGCGGTAAGAAACCGGCCATTGCAGAATTGATTCAATACGAGTTAATGGCTCAGTTAATCACGCCCGCGACCACACTCGTTTAACCACCCCCTATCCCCTTCCTTTTCCCTCAGACACCGCTGCAAGAGAGCCCCAGGCCGTCCCCAATTCCACTTGCACCGTCGCTGCCTCCGACGAGCATCCGCGACGAGTCCGGCAAACCCAGACCGCGCCTTGACCCCTCGACCACTCGAGCCTGCTCCCCTCTCCCGTGCGCACCTGCCAGCACCCTCAGCTCACTCGCACGCGCCCCAGAACATCGGCAACGACGACAGCCGAGCGTCGCCATCCACTACCTCGACTCCGGCGAGTTTCCCTGGTGAGCACAGACCTCCCCTTGCCCTCATTTTGATGCTTACTGGTTTGCAACCCGCATACGAAGCTAATAGTACCCTCCGTTCGCTCTCCCATGCCCTGTAGCAACGTCCCCGACGACGTCTGACCGCACCCGAGGTGAAGCACAGCTCCGTCGAGCGATTCAGGACTACCTTGTGCGCCCCTCGACAAACGGCGAGTACGTTGAGCTTCAGCACGATGAGGCGATCTCGGTGATCCCCTCCCCTATCTCTTTTGCTTCCTGCATCATCGGCAACCTCGCCATCTGACCGCGTCGCCGCTCACCGTCGCCGCGCGCCGCCAGTTGATGGTCATTTGATCGTCAGCCATAGGATCTTGATCTAGTGCACACGATAGAACTAACCCGAAGAGGTATGTTTTGATCTGAACCGTGCGATGCAACTTAGATCCAACGCACCCTGTAGACCGATCCAAGCGAACCGGTATGGACCAATCGGAGCAAGACACGTGGCCAGCCTTTTGTTTTAAAAACAGAAACTATTCTAATAGATGTTCAAACTTGCATAATTCATAACTTTTGATCCACACGTCCAATTTTATAAATTTTATATCAATGGAATCATAAGAACAAGTACTATCCAACCATGTACTTTGTTTAATGAATTTCTTCTAATAAAATGGTTGTTTTTGTAGAAACTTGTGTAGGCATAATTTGAATATAAAATTTATTCTAGCAATATTTTATGGTAAAATCTTTGGAAAATGGATTGTTTTGAACCTACTAACCATAGAAACCAACTTGTGGAAATAAAAGTGTATTTTGTGAAGTTAAAGAATAAATCTTTGAATTAGAACATTTCTAGTCAAATAAAATTATGGTTTATGTATTAAAAATGCTTTTTGAGTAAAACCTTTGGAAAATGATTTGATTCAAACTTTCTAACCTAAACACCAAATTTTGAGATTTAAAAATATAATTGATGAACCCTATAAATTATTACTTTGGTAAAAAGCATTTCAACCAACATAAAATATTGTTTTAGTATAAAAATGGTTTATAGGTGAAACCTTTTGCAAATGGTTTTTATATTAAACACTTGACCATAAAACACTAACATTTGTGTTTAAAAATGTATTTGTTAAACACTAGAAAATGTTACTTTGGTTTGAACCATTTCTAGCAAAACAAAAATGACTTAAAATGGCCATTTTCACTAACATGATATCAAATGGTTTTGCCACATTTATAAATGACCTTGCCACTTCTATAAATGAACAAAAGATATTTTATGATGTCTATAACCTATTAGAAACCACTTTTCCAAATAAAACAATCTTTGACATGTTTGCATGCATTGCTTTGTTTTTATTATTTTATGTGATGGTTGCTTGAATGGTAGATTGAAATTGTAACTTGCTTGATTGGATTGTAGTGACATTTGAAGAGTGTGACTGTTGCAAAGATCAAGGAGTGAACTTATAATCTCTACCAAAAATGCAAGTGATGCTTCATACTTTTGTCCCATTATTTTCACTATGCATTAGTGATATTTCTAAGTAGGACTTGCATGGAATTTTGCTAAGTATAAACTATTCCATGGGAAATCCTAGTAGATGAAACCTTAGTAGAATTTTTCCTAAGTCAAGATACCTACTACTATCATGCTTAGCTTAGCTAGTAGAAAACAAGGGAGGTTTATATTCATGCTATGGAATATTTCTAAGTCAAGGACTTGTGTTTTGTTTAATAAAACAACTAAGTGAATGAAACACCTGGGTGGAATGGTAATTGCTTGGTGGTTTTTGGTTGAGTGGTTACACAAGGCCCATTTCTATGGTTTACCTTGTATATCTCACTTTTGGATTGCCACCCAGTAACAAAGAGATTTGAGATGTCAAATGTTGAGAAGCTTCAAGTGCAGCCACATGGCATTATGGGCTCTGCCTGGATCATATAGGTTGCAATAACTTAGCCAAATGGACAGTTGGTGGTAGGGGATGATAGGTTGGAACGCGTCCATTCTGGTCTAAGGGAAGGCTTCTGAAAGATCTTGTCTTGGTGAAACCAAGTCTTGTGGGGAAAGTGCACCACCTCTACAGAGTGTAAAATCTAAGTACTTAGTCATGTCCCTAGCAAAGGACAATTTGAGCATCAAGACATGGAAGCTATCAAGAATCTCCTCATCCTAATTTCTAAGTTAAAAACTTGTGGTTGAAAAAGGGTGAAGGTTCACCAATTTCTATTGGTGGTTCCTTGGGTGATTTTGCCAAACAAAAACTTAGTGTTTTCAAATTATAAGGAAAAACTATTTTGAGCAAAGTAAGCCTAAGCTCCACCTAGCCAAATGCATATAGATGATAGACTCCACTATACTATCATAGTATCACTTGCCAATACAATTCAAATATATTGACCCTTGTGGCTGTAACTTATTATGTTGCAGGTTTGTTTAATGTTAGAGAAGTATGTTGATTAGGATTACAAGTCTACAACAAACATGATTGCATGTGTCACTTTGAAGATGAAGGACTCCATGCTATAGTTATTTCTACTGCATTGTAATGAGATAACCAAATGAGCTATGTAAGATGTAATGAATTATTTTATTCCTGGTTATAAAGTTGTATTATGACCCTTGTTTCTTGATATTACATCTTAACTGTGGATGCTAGTTAATGATCCAGGGACTAGCATTGTAAACACAGGGATCTCTACCTTATTAAAGGTTGGGACCTCTACAGCATTTTATTTTTCTGTTTTGATTTTTCCAAATGAATTTGAAAGATCAAATAACTTCTGTTTGAATTCAAATTTTCACCAGGTTTTTGTACTGTGATCCTAGTGTCAAAAAGTGTGTCCAACTCAACAAAGCACTCAAAAAATATTTTGAGGTTATAAAATAAAATAAAAACCAAGCCCCATATGTATATAATAAAAGGGTATAAATATGGTTTTTATTTAGGCTTTTGTTTTGAAAAAAATTGTGCAAGTCTTGCATTAAATTTTAAGACAATACTGATCAAACCAAAACACCCTCATACCTTGGAAGTATAAATAGAATCATTGCCTTACTTGCATTAAATGATAGGCATAATATGGTTTCTTATTTTGGGATTTTATTTGAAAATACCAAATGCTTATGAATGCATGAATGATATGCAAACTTTACAAATCATGATTTTTGGGATGTTACACAAAGTGTGGACAAGTAAAGCAAAGTAGATACTAAACAAGCATGGAGCATAAAAAATTATAGATATGTTTCCAACGTATCAGGCGTTAGTCCGTGTTAGTTATATCTAAATCACACAAATTAGAGGGGAAACAATAGAAAAAGTGTTCGGGAAAGTAGATATGTTTTGGACGTATCATTGACGATGCCTCCTCGCCGCCCGGAACAGCGGTGGGCGCCGCACCACGCTACCCGCTCTTTCTCCATGTCTTCCTCATCGAGGTCTTCGTCACCTTCGACCCGCTACTCCCCGTACTCCACGCCGTCGCCGCGCTTATGGGCTATCCTCGCGCCAGTGAAGGACGAGTAGGAGGAGGCTCCTCTGTCGCGTCGGCGCCTAATGAGTGCATATTTGTATAATGTTTTATATTATTATTTTGCATTGTAGTGATATGATCTTGGTATTTTACGGCGTTCGCACGCACCTTTTATGTTTATTTTCACCAGGATCAGATCAGATGATGGATACGATGGACACAATTCTTGGACCAGTTATATTTGGGTGAAAAGTAGAAAAAACGTAAATTGCTTAATTGGGAAATATTAATAACACGAGAAGAAAACCCGAAGCAATTGGAGGATACAGTGGGTTTAACGACCAACTCTACGGTGGGGATAAATTTTCCGGCCATATAGTTCCTGCCGTATAGTTGACACCGACACCGCCTCCTCAAATAGTTTCACCCCGTGCAACTGGATTGGAGAGACGACATACATAACACCTAGAAATCGCCAAAACCTCACGTTCAGAAGGCATCTGGAGGGGGAACTCATCCACCGGGGATCCATATTTGCCCTATGCAGACCCAAGAGGCTAAGGCATCGATCTTCATCATCAACCGCTGCATCACCACCATCTCCATCCATCCCATCTACATCTTGTCTAGATCTTGTTGTAATTTACGTACTCGTTGTGGATTTATACAAGTACTATTCATCTATGATAGATTCGATTGTCTTTGTCATGATGTTGATTTCTTCCATGTCTGAGTAGATCATTAGTTCTTGGGGAGATGGAGAAACCCTAGTATGAGATTGAAATAAAATAAAGTTTATTATGATATTTATCACTGTGACCATGTGTTAGATTGTCTTCATCTTGATGTTGGGAGAAGTTGACCTCTCAATATTTGCCTCTTGTGGGGACTTTATGGAGGGAACTACTTGTTGGTAGACGGAGGTGTGTTAGCACTTATAGTGACTATAAATCTATTGGCACTCCTTACATATCAACTTGGGATTCGAGGAAACTTACAAAACACTATCCATGCCATGGGATACGTCTTGCGGGATTAAGTCCCTTAATAGCGCAGTAATTCAATTATTGTTGATTGTTGTCTGTTGTGGTTATGAGGATGATGTGGGCAGTGGTTCCTACCTATTTGTCTAAATACGGAGTTCCTCCCACACATATATAGTTGAGAATGTTTATGATAATAATATTTACCTTAGCCCTTTATAAATTTTAGAGGTGTATCCGCTACTCCCTGAGAACGCTTTTTCCCACTGAAGTTTCAAATCTCTTTTACATACGCGATACTTACTTTCTGTATTCATTTTTGTTTACTTTACTCATTGTTCTCTAATACCAAAATCCCAATAACACTTTTTTACACAATACTCGCATTTTATCTTGTTACTTAGAACTTTATTTAGTATTTCTATTTTAGTATTTATTTCAAGAGTTATTAGACTTCAGACTCCTGCTCCATGTGAGATCGATATTTTTATTTCAAAACTAGCTACAAATGATCTGTGCACTTGCAGTCATTAGTGCCCCGGTGACGCCGCAGCTAGGGGCCAGCACGAGCGATCACTTCCCTATGGCCGCATGCGCCTCGCCGCTCCCCAGCGCAAGGTGAAGGAGTGGACGCTGTCGCCGGAGTACAAGGTGGCTGCGCTCTAGCTAAAGATCGATGAGGACCCAGAGGAGTTTCCGTGCCAGCGCGCCTCCTACGAGGCCGTTCCGCCAGTGAAGGAAGACTTCGCGGAAGTGTGGTCCGTGGAGGAGTACCGACGTGAGAAGTCAGAGCGAGCGCACCGCCTCGGCCTGTTCATCGACCTTGAGGGCGACGATGACAAAGCGGGCTATTCGAGCTGGGCGGTGATCAGGTCCAGGGCTGCAGCACCATGCCGCCGCCGAAGTAGGATCCCAACGACTACGACGACGATGGCGATTATGCGGTGGCGATGTACCGTCGCGTTGGACTGGGCAGCCGTGGCTGGGGCCGCCACTAGTTTACATTTTTTTCAAAAATGTGCAAACATGTTTGAACTACAGTGATATCTATGCATTTTTGTATTTTCAAATGTTTGAATATTTCGTATGGGGGGCACGACTGGGAACCAGCGCCCCCCCCCCCTAAATCATGCACCAGTCCGGCGCCTCCCCATACGGCCAAAAATCAGACCGCGCCGAACGCCGTATTAGGGGAGTGAAGATGCTTTGAGAAGGGCCGTACTTCGGCTATGAAGAGCAAGGAAGTGTGATAGTATGTAGTCTAATCTTATCCTAAGATGAGGATATCATCTCCGGTTATTTTTAAATCAGACACTTATAACAGGTTAGTAATAAGCTAGAAATTGTCCTTCATATAAAAGAAAGACGACCGATTTGTCCAAAAAAATTAAAACCTAGATACATAATAACTCACTTTGAACACTCAATGAAAATCGTATTTATTAGTTAAAAAGAGAAAAAGTCTTCCATGTAGAGAATGAATACAACTATTTGCATGTAAATTTTAAAACTTAAATATGACGGTCACTAACTCTTGGTGGTCTACCATGAAGAACTGCAAATACATGGCTGTAGGAGTTCGTAGCATGGAAAACAAAAAAAATTCTACCGCATGAACACATACAAGCCAAGATCTAATCTACTAGATCAGTGCAACGAGTTGATAGAGTACTAACCCTCAAAGATTCCAAAGCGGTTAACGAGATCGGATTCTCGTGGTTGATGTAGTCGTTCACTTGCCGATCTCAAGATCGTGTATACGATCCTTCTGACGCCGCGGTCCGGCAGCGCTTCCGCAGTCGGTCACACGTTCGGTACTTGATGAATACCTTCCTCTCCCTTGTTCCAGCAGGCAGCGAAGTTTGTAGATCTCTCCTCGCGATTCTAGCAGCACGATGACATGGTGGTGGAAGTAGAGGGGAAAATCTCGGAGGGCTTCGTCTAAGCCAGAGCGGCTATAGTGGAGTAGAAGAGTGCCTCGGCGATCTAGGGTTTAGAGGGCCGAGAGTTTAGAGGTGGTGGCCGGCGGCTAGTGTTATCTAGGAGGCGGTTTAGAGGGGCTTCATGGTGGCGACGACTTTAGAGGGCAAGGGGTCGGCGGCTTGGGTTTCAAGTGGGGAGCAAGAGGGCGATCCCTCCCCTCTATTTATGAGAGGGAGAGGAGGTTTAGGGGAGGGGAGTCCTCCCCCAACTCCTACTTGTGGTAGGCGGCTAGGGGAGGGAGGAATCCTTCCCTAGGTGGGATTCCTTTCCTCCCTCCACTAGGAAACCATGTTGGGATTTGACTTTTTCAAACTAGAGTTTGATTTCTCTCTTCCTATTGACCAGCCAAGTGACCTAGGACATGATACAACCATTCCACTTTGGTATGACACATCCATGTACCCTTCCCACTTAGGATCGGTGTACCTACTAGACCCTTCTAGAATATTCCGGTGAAAACACTAAAACCATTCCCGAACTACAGAATTGGACTTTCCTTATATGAATCTTATTCTTCGGACCATTCCGGATCTCCTCGTGATGTCCTGGATCCAATCCAAGACTCCGAACAACATTTAGTCTCTTACTCACATTCCATATCTACTAAACAACATCGAATCCTTAAGTGTGTCTCCCTACGGTTCATGAATTATGCAGACATGATCGAGACTCTTCTCTGATCAATAACCAATAGAGGAATATGGAAATTCATATTGCTCCCACATATATCAACGATTACTTCGTGATCGAATGAACCATTTACATATGATACCAATTTCCCTTTGTCTCGTGATACTTTACTTATCCGATGTTTGATCGGCGATATCTCTAATGTCTATGCAACTTTATTCTTATTGACAGTTGTTGGGCCTCCAAGTGCAGAGGTTTGTAGAACAACAGCAAGTTTCCCTTAAGCGGATTACCCAAGGTTTATCGAACTTAGGGAGGAAGTTGTCAAAAGTATCCCTCTCGAACAACCCTACAATCAAGATACAAGAAGTCTCTTGTGTCCCAAACACACCCAATACACTTGTCAGGTGTATATGTGCACTAGTTCGGCGAAGAGATAGTGAAATACAAGTGGTAACAGTGCTAGAAAATAGCTTGATGGTGAGGTAAATACTAAAGGCAAAAAGATGGTAGCAAGCAAACATTCAAAAGATCTAGCTGTAAACGGTGTTTCAATGTTTAGAAACAAGGCCTAGGGATCATACTTTCACTAGTGAACACTCTCTCATATAAATATCCTCTCTTCATGATACTACTCTTAACTACTCTCCGGTTGGACACTCTAATCCACGGTAGGACTACAAAAGCACACCTCAAAGTCCGCCTTCCCCAATCTAGATAACCCCACACTGTCACCTTGAGCGCTAGATGGTTCCAACAAACACCACAATTTCATAAAGACATCCAACTCCAAATATAACTCATAACAAATATATATGTAGTCTAGCTTAAGTGCCACACATGATGCGCACGCTATCACTTTCACACACGTGGGGAAAATCATAGATCTATTAAAGCACAATGAGTATTTATGTAGACTCTAGCCTAAGTGCCACCATGGCATGCACGCTGTCAGTTTCACACACATGGGGAGAGCAAAGATCTATTGAAGCACTTGAGTAGCAAGGTAAACTACTTGATTACAAAGCTCATGACCACAACAAGATCATGCATATAGAGAGAGATGAACACATAGCTACCGATAGATCCCTTAGCCTCGAGGAAGAACTACTCCCTCCTCATCATAAGAATCAGCAACGGTGATGAAGATGGCGATGGAGATTGATGGAGATGGCTCCGAGGGCACTTCCCCGTCCCGGCAGGGTGTAGGAACAGAGACTTTCTGTCCCCCAAATCTCCCCTTCGGTGGCGGCGGTGTTGGAGATATGCCCTAGAGGCAATAATAAAATTGGTTATTATTATATCTTTGTGTTTATGATAAATGTTTACATTCATGCTATAATAGTATTAACCAGAAACATTAATACTTGTCTGATTTGTAAACTAAATTAGAGTCCCTGGTAAAGCCTCTTTGTAATACTAGCTTGTTGGTTAAATAGATGATCGTGGTTTACCGGTCATGAACATTGAGATGTTATTAACAACAAGATCATATCATTAGGATAATGGTATGATAGACATACTCCTATAGATAAGCGTAGCATAAAGATCAAGTCATTTCAATAGTTCATTTGCTATAAGCTTTCTGATACATAGTAACCTAATTCCTTCAACCATGAGATCATGCTAATCACCATCACCGGAAGGATGCTTTGATGACATCAAACACCACACCGTAAGTGGGTGGCTATAAAGGTGGCATTGAGTGTTCGG
Organism: Avena longiglumis; assembly: GCA_030063025.1. Classification (NCBI taxonomy): domain Eukaryota; kingdom Viridiplantae; phylum Streptophyta; class Magnoliopsida; order Poales; family Poaceae; genus Avena; species Avena longiglumis. Next base: position 439,586,621 of record CP125973.1, on the reverse strand, counting down.
AAAGTATGTCTTGAGGCACATGGATCAAGTTTGGGATTTGTCCATCCATATGACAGATAGATATACTCTCGGCCCTCTCGGTGGAATGTCATCCAATTAGCTTGCAAGCATGTGACTGGCTCACAAGGGATCACATATCACGGGAACGAGAAAAGAGTATGTATCGGTAACAAGGTTGAACTAGGTATGCAGAGATACCGACGATCAAACCCCGGATAAGTAAACTATCGCGAGACAAAGGGAAATTGGTATCGTATGTAAGTGGTTCATTCGATCGCAAAGTAATTGTATAAATATGTGGGAGCCATATGAATTTCTAGATTCCTCTATTGGTTATTGATCGGAGAAGTGTCTCGGTCATGTCCGCATAATTCACGAACCGTAGGGAGACACACTTAAGGATTCGATGATGTATTGTACATATGGAATGTAAGTAGGGAGACCAAATGTTGTTCGGAGTCTCGGATGGGATCCGGGATATCACGAGGAGATCCGAAATGGCCCGGACAATAAGATTCATATAAGGAAAGTGCAATTCCGGAGTTCGGGAATGATTTCGATGTTTTCATCGGAGAAGTTCTAGAAGGGTCTAGAAGTTTTACTGGACCGGAAGGGGAATTGTTCATGAATGTGTCATGGTTAAGTGGAATGATTGGATCATGTCCTAGGTCACTTGGTTGGGCATTTGCAAGAGAGGAATTAAGCTCCAAATTGCAAGTCAAAAGGCGGGTTTGAAAAATGAAACTAGAACAATGGTTTCCTAGTGGAAGAAGGAAAGAGTCCTTCTTTCCTTCCAAAAAAAGGGGGAGTTGGGTAAGGATTCAAACTCCCCTCTCCTAAGCTGCCCTCCCTCTCATAAATAGAGGGGAGGGGCTAACCCAAGAGATCACAACCAGCCCTCCCCACCAAGTCGTGCCACCGCCCCCCAGCGCCGTTGTCGCTTGTCGCCGCCGCCGGATCGTCGCTGTCGCCCTAGCCGCCGAATCCACCTCCTCCTCTCTGGCCCTCTAAACCTAGATCGCCAGAAACCCTAGATCCACCATAACCTGCTCCGTCTTAGGCAAAGCCCTGCAGGATTTTCACTCTACTTCCGACACCACGCCGTCATGTTGCCGGAATCGCGAGGGGAAAAGTACAACCTCCGCTGCCTGCTGGAACAAGGGAGAGGAAGGTCTTTATCGAGTACCGAACGTGTGACCGACTGCGGAAGCGCTGCCGGATCGCAGCGTCGGAATGATCATCTACGCGATATTGAGATCGACAAGTGTACGACTACATCACCCACGAGAATCTGCTCTCGTTAACCGCTTTGGAATCTTCGAGCGTGAGTACTCTAATCGACTCGTTGCTACAATCTATTAGATAGATCTTGGCTTGTTTGTGTGCATGCGGTAGAATATTTTTTTCCATGCTACGAACCCCTACAGGCGGCGCTGCGGAACTTTTCGTGGCTTTCTGGTCGATTCTTTAGGGTTTCTGAGTCGAGGGTTCTTATATGTGAAGGAGGCAAGGTCGATGGAGGTCTAGGGGGGCCACACCTCCTGTAGGCGCCACCAGGGCTGGCCCACGCCTAGGAGGGTGCGGCCACCCTGGTGCCCTACTCCGTCTCTGCTTCGTGGTTCTGTTTTGGTCAGGAAAAAATAATGACTTTGGCTTTTGTCCCGTCCAATTCCGAGAATATTGTTTTTCTGCCTTTCTGGAACCAAAAACAAAAGAAAACAGGCAACTGGCACTATGGCATCTTGTTAGCAGGTTAGTACCAGAAAGTGTATAAAAATACTTCAAAGTGTAGACAAAACATAGCAAAGTGGATACTAAACAAGCATGGAGCATCAAAAATTATAGATACGTTTCCGACGTATCAAGCATCCCCAAGCTTAACTCCTGCTCGTCCTTGAGTAGGTAAGTGATAAAAAGAATAATTTTTGAGGTGACATCCACCATCAAAATCAGGATCAAACGATTTTCAAGCAATGAAAGTTGGGATCAAAGTACTCTAAACATGAGCATGAAAGATGAAGTTCTAACAATAGGACAAATTAACTATTCATGCAACATGAAAGGTTACAAACAAAGATCACGAATAACATGCATTGAAAAACGTTTGTTTGTTTCACATACAAAAAACATAGCATAGTGGCATTCATCTTGTCCCTCATGGAGTAGCAAATAAATGCATAGGACACCTTCAAAGTTCATAAGAGTGACTAGATACAAATAGTTCATCAGCAAAGAATATCAACAATATGCATCAATCAATAAGTTTTGGGACAATGCACATAGAACTAAGAATGGCAACTATGCTCTCTTAACTGGTGCCTAAAGGTAGAAGGTGGAGACTCAATATAATGGTGGAAGAAAGGCCCTTCATATAGGGAAGCAGGGATTTCAATTTTCAAAGGAGCTTCCAAAAATTATGGTACTTGTTAGCTTTCAGCTCTCATTGCCCATATCATAAGCATCTTGAAGTGATTAAGGTTAAAGCGAACAAACTATGGAGTATATGCTTGACAAAGTATAAATTGGCAATCTCATGTCCCTTGAATACGAGGGCCTCTCCTCATGCTACTCAACTTTAGTCACATGTAAGTTCTTGTCATAGTAAGTACATGTGTATCATAGAGAACCGCCAATGGGGTACCCCTTGCACATGGTACAGGAGCTATCCCATAACCAAAATGACAAGGCGAGCATACAATAAGCATCTCAGCAATCTTCTTATTTACCATGGGAATATGGTGTTTTTCTCTCTTTCCTATTTTCTCAATATGTCTATTTTTTGTATAAGAAGAAAGCTTCATAGATTTCATTATGGTGATGCTGCAAGTTTTCACCATGATTAGGCATGGCTTAGGCTAGCGGCCCAGGAGTTTCTCTAACACACATACATAACTCCATGGCCTTACAAGCTCCCATTTTATTTCACACCGGCGACATCCAGAGACAAAAGAGCATGATATCAACTATGTACAAAGTACAAGTGCAATGTTGAAAGCGTTTCCCATGACAATACGGTTCTGCTAATTCCAACGTATAAGTGCAATCATATACAACATAGATGACACAATGGTTCAAGTTTATTAGGGGCAATAAAATAAATTGTGCCATCAAGTTTGTGAGAGCTTTAATCACTATTTTTTCACATAACAAAATACTTTTTAATTGGAAGATATATGAAAAACAAGAATATACTTGGAATGGTGTAACACACCATGCATAGGAATTTATAGTGGAAACTTTGGAATAACTTGGTTTTTGGGGAGTTGGAAGCATGAGTAGAGCTTACTCATACAAGTGGACGCTAGCAAAAGACTGGGAGCAACCAACTAAGAGAGCAATAATGGTCATAATCATGCAGAGCGACAAAACATTACTAATCAAAGCATAGAGTGGTACTACAAGTCAAGGACTAAATGGTCATAGAGGCTATGGTGACTTGTTATAGTCATAACATGGTGTGAGCATGTGCCAAGTCAACCCAAACAAAGCATCAAAGGAGAATACCATAACACTATGCTTTTGTATGCTAAAACAACGCATGATTCTTTCAAGGCACACTAAGCAATCCCAATTGTTAAGTTATGCTACAGCAATAATCACTAATCATAAGGTCAAAACAACATCTAGCATGACATGATAAAGGATAATCCATAGTCAAAACAGGCTCTCTTTTGTACCACTTAAGCATGAAGCTTCCTACTTTTTTCCAACACCAATCAACTTATTTGAAACAACTTACAAAGATAATTATCAATAAAGATAAGTGAGCTTGTCTCACAAATCCACAAACAAGAACTAAAAGGTTCTAAGGTGAAAGCACAAGAAAACTAAGACTAAACATAGTGCTAGCAAAAGAGAACACTCACAAGACAATAAGAATGAAAACCAAAGTGTTCTAGGCAATGAAAACGGAGTGTGTCTCTCTCTCCAAAAGAAGTGTGTTGTGATCAACCAACTTACTCAAGCAAACTAAGCAAACAAAAACTAAACAAACAAAGACGCTCCAAGAACAACACAATAGTGTATGAAACAAAAAACGAAGTGTCTAGAAAGACCTGAGATTTTTATTGATGAAGAAGGGGATGCCTTGGGCATCCCCAAGCTTTGACGCTTGTATCTCTTGAATAATTCTTGGGGTGACACGGGGTGGCATCCCCAAGACTGAGATTTTGTCCATTCTTCATCTCATTACCTCATTCTCTCTCTACACCTGAATTTTTTCCTTCATACAAAACTTCACACAATCTTCATTAGAAACATTAGTGTATTGAAAAGATAATAGAACCTTGGGGTTTAGTTTTAAAACATAAAAACTTTCACTAAAAACACAAGCTACTGTAGCAATTCCCTCAAAAAGCTCAATTTCCCAAAAGAGAACCCAAAAAGGAATCAATAAGAAGCAAATGCAAATAATGGCAGAAATCTGTTAAAACAGACCAGCAGGTAGAAACCGATTTTTGCGAAGACCTTCTGTTGCTCAAATCAAAAAGTGTTGAACTAACTAAAGTTATCTAACATACTGGGTGACCGATTCACAAAATATCAGCTCAATCCGACTTACAGAGATTCCTCACTAATTTTTACGGTGGAGCACAAAAAACTGTTTCGGGACAGCAACTCCCCAAATCTTACTTCCCTCTCAATAGAGGTTATTATTATCACCAAAATCAAACAAAAAGGATAAGGAGAGGTCATTACTGAACTAATACCCTCTAAGACTCAAGAAAAATCTTGGGTTATCTCCCAACAAGTACTTTTCTTTAACGCCTTTAAGTTAGGCTTGATAGTTTGAGAAGATGCTCACATAAGAAATATGAATTGAAGTAAAAGAGAGCATCAAGAAGAAAATTCAAAACACATTTAAGTCTAACCCACTTACTATGCATAGGAATATTGTAAATAAAAAAGTCATGAAAGCACAAAGCAACAAGTATAGGAAAGCAAAACAAGTGCAACTTGAAGATTTTCAACATAAATAGGGGAAACTTAATATTGTTGAGATACATAAGACCATGTTTCCCTCTCTCAAAATAACTTTTAGTAGCATCATGAATAAAATTAACAATATAAATATCACATAAAACATTCTTATCATGAGCCACATGCATAAAATGATTATTACTCTCCACATAAGCATAGTCATTCTTATTAATTATAGTGGGAGAAAATTCAACAAAATAGCTATCATTAATATTCTCATCACCATAATTATCAAATATAGGAGGCATATTGTAATCACAATTAGTTTTCTCCTCAATAGTAGGTGGACTGAAAATATCATATTCATCATTGTAATCATCATAAATTGGAGGTTTGGTATCGTCATAAGCAATAGAATAGCTATATTCCAATGCTGGGGAACTAAAAAGATCATTTTCATAAAAACTAGCTTCCTCAAGCTTAGACGTTTCCATAGCATTAGCAATAATGGTATCCAAATAATTCATACCAATAACATTGCTATTAGCATGCAAATAAATCTTCATAGGTTTTTTAATTTTCTCTTCAAACACTTCATGTCCTTGCTCAAGATAAATGCTATAAAGCTCTCTAATTTTGTTGTTGTTTTTCATTAAGCCTAACTAGTGAAAACAAGAAACAAAAAGACAAAACTGCAGAATCTAAACGAAATAACTTCAAGCACTCACACCGGAGGATGTGAGTACCTTTTACCTTACCTCCCTGGCAACGGCGCCAGAAAATAACTTTCTGGCTTGCTGTTGATGTGGGGTAACGTGTGTGAGTGCCTTTTACCTTTCCTCCCCGACAACGACGCCAGAAAATAGCTTGATTTCTATGCACTTTTATTCTTGTATACAATTTTTGGGCCTCCAAGTGCAGAGGTTTGTAGAACGGCAGCAAGTTTCCCTTAAGTGGATTACCCAAGGTTTATTGAACTCAGGGAGGAAGTGGTCAAAGGTATCCCTCTCAAACAACCCTGCAATCAAGATACAAGAAGTCTCTTGGGTCCCCAACACATCGAATAGACTTGTCAGGTGTATAGGTGCACTAGTTCGGTGAAGAGATAGTGAAATACAAGTGGTAACGGTGCCAGAAAATAGCTTGATGGTGAGGTAAAGACTAAAGGCAAAAAGATGGTAGCAAGCAAACATGCAACAGATCTAGTTGTAAACGGTGTTTCAATGTTTAGAAACAAGGCCTAGGGATCATACTTTCACTAGTTAACACTCTCTCATATAAATATCCTCTGTTCATGATACTACTATTAACTACTCTCGGGTTGGACACTGTAATCCAAGGTAGGCCTACAAAAGCACACCTCAAAGTCTGCCTTCACAAATCTAGATAACCCCACACTGTCACCTTGAGCGCTAGATGGTTCCAACAAACACCACAATTTCATAAAGATATCCAACTCCAAATATAACTCATAACAAATATATATGTAGTCTAGCTTAAGTGCCACACACGATGCGCATGTTGTCACTTTCACACACGTGGGGAAAGCATAGATCTATTAAAGCACAATGAGTATTTATGTAGACTCTAGCCTAAGTGCCACCATGGCGTGCATGTTGTCACTTTCACACACATGGGGAGAGCAGAGATCTATTGAAGCACTTGAGTAGCAAGGTAGATCTACTTGATTACAAAGCTCATGACCACAACAAGATCATGCATAGAGAGAGAGATGAACACATAGCTACCGGCAGAGCCCTTAGCCTCGAGGAAGAACTACTCCCTCCTCGTCATGGGAATCAGCAATGGTGATGAAGATGGCGATGGAGATCGATGGAGATGGCTCCGGGGGCACTTCCCCGTCCCGGCAGGGTGTCAGAACAGAGACTTTTTTGTCCCCCGAATCTCCCCTTCGGTGGTGGCGGTGCCGCGGATCTTTTTGTGGCTTTCTGGTCGATACTTTAGGGCTTCCGAGTCGGGGGCCTCTTATAGGCGAAGGAGGCAAGGTCGATGGATGTCCAGGGGTCCCACACCCCCTGTAGGTGCCACCAGGGCTGGCCCGCGTCTGCGGGGGGGGGGGGGGTGCGGCCACCCTGGTGCCCTACTCTGTCCCTGCTTCGTGGTTCCGTGTTGGTCCGGGAAAATAATGACTTTGTCTTTTGTCCCGTCCAATTCCGAGAATATTGATTTTCTGCCTTTCTGGAACCAAAAACAGAAGAAAACATGCAATTGGCACTTTGGCATCTTTTTAATAGGTTAGTACCAGAAAGTGTATAAAAATACCTCAATGTGTGGACAAAACATAGAAAAGTGGATACTAAACAAGCATGGAGCATCAAAAATTATAGATACGTATTCGACATATCAATCTCTGTACCTAGTTCAACCTCATTACCGATAAGTACTCTTTACTCGTTCTTGTGATATGTGATCCCTTGTGAACCAGTCACATGCTTGCAAGACAATTGGATGACATTCCACTGAGAGGGCCCAGAGTATATATCCGTCATATGGATGGACAAATCCCACTCTTGATCTATGTGCCTCAACACATACTTTCCGAACACTCAATGCCACCTTTATAGCCACCCAGTTACGAAGTGGTGTTTGATGTCATCAAAGCATCCATCCGTTTATGGTGATTAACATGATATCATGGTCGAAGGATTTAGGTTACTTTGTATCTAAAAGCTTATAGCAAACGAACTATTGAAATGACTTGATCTTATGCTACGCTTAACTATAGGAGTATGTCCATCACCCCATTCTCCTAATGATATTATCTTGTTAAAAACAACATCCAATTTTTATGATTAGGAAACCATAATCATCTATTAATCAACAAGCTAGTGTTACAAAGAGGCTTTACTAGGGACTCTTCTATGTTTACAAATCACACAAGTATTAATGTTTTCGATTAATACAATTATATCATGAATGTAAACATTTATCATAAACACAAAGATATAATAATAACTACTTTTATTATTGCCTCTTGGGCATATCTCCAACAGTCTCCCACTTGCACTAGAGTCAATTATCTAGATTACATGGTAATACACCTAAAACCCATTGCGGTTTGGTGTTGGTCATGTTTTGCCCTCGGGAGAGGTTTAGTCAACGGATCCACCACATTCAGATTTGTGTGTACTTTGCAAATCTTTATGTCACCATCTTGGACATGCTTTCGAATAGCATGAAAACGTAGCTTGATATGCTTCAACTTCTTGTGTGACCTTGGCTCCTGCGCATTGGCTATGGCACCCATGTTATCACAGTAGATAGCCATTGGGTCCAGCACACTAGGAACCACACCAAGCTTCGCAATGAACTCCTTCGTCCATATTGCCTCTTGTGAATCCTCTGAAGAAGCTATGTATTCCGAGTCTGTTGAAGATCTCGCCACAACGCTTTGCTTTGCACTCCTCCAGCTCACTGCTGCACCATTCAAAGTAAATATGTATCCAGATTGTTATTTAGAATCATCCGGATTAGTGTTGCAACTAGCATTGGTGTAACCATTAACAACGAGTTGTTCAACACCTCCATAAGAAAGAACCATATCCTTAGTTCTTCTCAAGTACTTAAGGATGTTTTTGACCGCTATCTAGTGATCTACCCCTGGATCACTTTGATATCTGCTAGTCAAACTAACAGCATATGCAATATCTTGTCTTGTACATAGCATGGCATACATGATAGATCATATGGCTAAGACATAGGGAGTCTTACTCATCCCCTCTCTATCTTCTGATGTAGCGTGACTTTGAGTTTTACACAAGGTCATATTGGGAAACATGGGCAAGAACCCTTTCTTGCTATCTTCCATTCCAAACCTATTTAGAACCATGTCCAAATATGTACTTTGTGAAAGCGCTATTAGGCGTCTCGTTCTATATCTATAAATCTTTATGCCTAATATCTAAGTAGCTTTGCCAAGATCATTCATTGAAAAACTATTATTCAAATAATCTTTGACACTTTTAAGAAGGTCTACATCATTCCCAATCAACAATATGGCATCCACATATAGTACTAGGAATGCTATGGAGCTCTCACTCACTTTCTTGTAAATACAAGCTTCTCCATAAGTTTGTATAAGTCCAAAACTTTTGATCATCAAAATGTTGATTCCAACTTTGGGATGCTTGCTTCAATCCATAAATGGATCATTGAAGTTTGAATACCTTGTTAGCATCTTTAGGATTGACAAAAACTTTGGGTTGTACCATATACAAGTCTTCATCAATGTCTCCATTGAGGAATGCCGTTTTGACATCCATCTGCCATATCGCATAATCATAATATTTAGCGATTTCTAACAAAATCCTCGCAGACTTTAGCTTCGCCTACCAGTGAGAAAGACTCATCATAGTCAAATCCTTGAATTTGTCGGAACCCTTTCGCGACAAGTTGAGCTTTATAGACGGTTACATTTCCATCAACATCTATTTTCTTCTTGAAAATCCATTTGTTCTCGAGAGCCTTCCGACAATACGATAAGTCCACCAAAGTCCACACTTGGTTTTCATACATGGATCCAATCTCGGATTTCATGGCTTCTTGCCATTTACTGGAATCTAGGCTCATCATCGCTTCCTCATATGTCGCAGGGTCATCGGTGTTATCCACCAACACGACACTCATAACAGGATCATACCAATCGAGAGTGGTACGAGTCCTAGTTGACCCGCGAGGTTGTGTAGTAACTTCATTCGATGTTTCATGATCACCATCATTAGATTCCTCTCTTATTGGTGTAGGCACCATAGGAACTTCTTCCGGTGTTGCGCTACTCTCAAATCTGAGAGAAGGTTCGACAACCTCGTCGAGTTCTACTTTACTTCCAATCACTTATTTCGAGAGAAACTCCTTCTCAAGAAAGGATCCATTCTTGACAACGAAGATTTTTCCTTCGGATCTATCATAGAAGGTATACCCAATTGTTTCCTTCGGGTATCCTATGAAGACGCATTTTTCCGCTTTGGATTCAAGCTTGTCGGGCTGTAACTTCTTTACATAAGCTCCGCAACCCCAAACTTTAAGGAACGACAGTTTAGGTTTCTTCCCAAACCATAATTCATACAGTGTTGTTTCAACGGATTTAGATGGTGCCCTATTTAAAGTGAATGCGGTTGTTTCTAATTCATAACCCCAAAATGATAATGGTAAATCTGTAAGTGACATCATAGAACGAACCATATCTAAGAGAGTTTTATTACGACGTTCAGACACACCATTACATTGTGGTGTTCCCAGTGGTGTCAATTGTGAAAGTATTCCGCATTTATTCAAATGCTCGCCAAACTCGTAACTTAGATATTCACCTCCATGATCAAATCGTAGAAATTTAATCCTCTTGCTACGTTGATTCTCTACTTCACTTTGAAATTCCTTAAACTTCTCGAAAGTTTCAAACTTATGTTTTATGAAATAGATATACCCATATCTACTCAAGTCATCCGTAAAAGTAAGAACATAACGATAACCACAGCGCGATGCCACGCTCATCGGGCCACACACATCGGTATGTATGATTTCCAATAAGTCCATAGCTCGCTCCATCATACCAGAGAATGGAGTCTTAGTCATTTTTTCCATCAGACATACTTAGCATTTTTCAAGTGATTCGAAAACAAGTGATTCAAGAAGTCCATCAGAATGGAGTTTCTTCATATGCTTCACTCCAATGTGACCAAGACGACAGTGCCACATGTATGTAGAATTATCATTAAATTTCAAACGTTTAGCATCTATATTATGAACATGTGTATCACTACTATCGAGATTCAATAAGAATAGACCATCTATCAAAGGTGCATGACCATAAAAGATATTACTCATATAAATCGAACAACCATTATTCTCGGACTTAAACAAGTAACCGTCTCGCAATAAACAAGATCCTGATATAATGTTCATGCTCAACGCAGACACCAAATAACAATTATTTAAGTATAAAACTAATCCCGGTGGTAGATGAAGAGGGAGTGTGCTGACTGCGACCACATCAACCTTTGAGCCATTTCCAACGTGCATCGTCACCTCGTCTTTTGCTAGTCTCCGTTTATTTTGCAGCACCTGTTTCGAGTTGCAAATATGAGAAACTGAACCAGTATCAAATACACAGGAACTACTACGATTACTAGTAAGATTGTAACACCCTCAGAATCAGTCCTATGCAAGTCTTAGCGATTCCCGCCAAACCCGCATAGAAACGATTCAAAGGTGCCCACCAGGCACTTGCGTGCGGGTGGAAAACGAAGTAATATCATTACATTGTAGTCCACGATGGAACCCACAAAACAAATATATACAACAATGACTCAAAGAGTCAAGAATACAGATATACAATACAAAGATCCAAAACACCTTTAAAATGATACAGCGTCCGAGTACGGACAAGATGCAAATTGGGCTAAGAGCCCTGAAGAATAACCAATGGCGTCCATAACCCGCCTGTGCCAAGCCGTAAGGGTAACCCCGCTAACGACGCCGATCTCAAAACCTGCTTAAACAAAAGGGTGCCGACAAAGGGCAAAGGAAAAGAGAGCGCAAGATCGAGGCCAAGACAGCGAGACTAGATTTCGCGCCCTACATAGGTATGGTGGATCAAGCGGCAAAGACAAAGATGCACTAGACAACCTATAGAGACTCGATACAACTGTCGGCTATCAGAGAGAGATAAGAAAGACCTATTCGAAACCAGCCTGATACTACCAACAAACATACCCATCCTGGTATTTCCCCCTTGATACCAAACGAGGAAGTCAACCGAGGAACTCACACGGTTGGCAGTTTTATTTATTCAGTTATCGTTGCAGCAATTACTAGTCAGGTATAGATAGTCATTCTGATATAATAAGCACTGGGCACTTTTAGTTAACCATTCCGTTGTAGTTGCGACACTTACTAGTCAGATATAATTAGCATGAGATATCCCAAACCCAGTAGTTGTTAGTACTTTTATTTAGCCATTTCGTTGTAGTGAAGCTCATTACTAGTCATATCGGATACAAGTCAAATTATAACAGTAAACTTTAGTTATAGTTGTCTATGATCGAGATAATGTGCTCCAAGTCGTCCATAACCGCGGAGACGGCTTCTCGAAAATATTTAACCCTGCAGGGGTGCACCAAAGTTTCCACACGCACCTACGCCCTTGTTGTCAGATCAGGTAGGTACAAGATCAAAAAACATACACCCAACGGTATGTCGACGGGGTTTCGGACACGACATTTCCCAGACCCAAAGCAAGCACATGGGGGACACCCCACTAAGCTACCCGCAACGAAGTCGGCCGGTCTCCGAGACGGACCCAGGGTTTGTGACAACGGCTGTAAATGACTGGGAACCCGAAAGTGTGACCTGGCTTGTCGATACCGCGTAAACATTCCACATTGGTTCCAAAACAGTACAGGCGCTCCACGCGCAATCGTAAATAAAGAAGTAAAGCATGACATAAGTACAGGATAGTAATAAAACCCCAAACTACTTTGTGGCCCCAAGAAATATATATGACTCAAGCTCTGGCTAGGGGGATTCATGGTCCCACATGCGGATAGTGCGAATATTCAAAGAACAGGTATCAAGTACTCGGGATCCTACGGGACACAAGTGGAGGGTTAAAAACCAAATAACATCTATTGCCCACCTGTTCCTCTACATTATTTACCTACTTCAATTTTAGTTATTAAACGGTAATTAAAGCCATGATCATTTCCAACATTAAACATGAGGCATTACTCCAACAACTGTGGTACTTGACGACACGCAACAGCACTTGAGCAAGCGACTACGACACGCAAGTCCAACTATCTACCAAGCAACAGGTAATAGGATGTGTCCAAGGCAATATAAGGCTGCAAGGGATATCACGGGTACGAAAACTAGAGCATCGCAACACAGATAGCAATAGATCTACAGGAGGAAATAAAGACTAGAAATGTAAAATAGGTAGAAAGGGGGAGAATGCTCGCCTGGAAAACATTGCCAAAGTTTCATCCGAAGATCGGGTCGACACTAGCATCAACTCATCTGCCTAACCCGTGAAGAAGCAAAGCACTAGCACAAACACCGGATGCACTATTTAATATTATGGCAGAATATCGGCATGATGCATGTATGATGTATGAACATGAGAAAGATGCGATGTAACTATGCAATATTAAGCGGAACTGGGGTCCCGACAATTAATTAATAGGTTCATGTTGTTTAGGTACCCCGCAATTTAAATGTTGTCTTAACATGGCAAAATTATATCACCGGTTCGATGCACAAATTTAAATGGGACCAATATTGGACTAGATTCGCCCGTATATGGTCTCTATATTTAATTTAGGTGAATAATCTAGATAGCCCCAAACACCCACAATATGTATGCAAACATGTTCATTTAATATGCAACAAGATCAATATCATATATTATAAAAATATGAGGGGTCTCGGATAGGGGTCACACATCGAATGGCGATCTTGGGGTTCCGAGGGTTCGGGGGATCGGTCTTCGGGGTTCGGGTCACCGGATCCGTGAGGGAGAACATGGCGTTCCGGGAAGGAGACCTTGGCGTGTCGAGTGTTCAGTCTTGCATCTCTGGTGGCGACGAGAACCTACACATAGTCGCGTGGTCTTCAGACAGCATCACACTGATTCTTCGGATGTTGTAATAGCCGATGTAGCCAAGATAACCACAATGCTACCTCATTTAGGTAGACAACCAGTGCCATTTATCAACATACATCGCAACATCACAGGAAACAAAGAACCAACAAGGCATGAGCACTACAGCAAGGATACGCTTGGCATGGGGTTGTCCTGGTCGTCCAAAAACGGAAGGCAGGCTCGAGCCGAGGCGAGTCTTGGAGGGCGAGGAGACGGCACCGAAACAGGGCCACGCCGGGGAGCTCGTAGGAGGCGTCGCGACAGCGGCAGGAGACTTGCAGGGCAGGGACGATAGAGGGGCGTCGAAGGTGAAGGCACGGAGCGAAACTCGGCAACGCTGGGATTGCGGGCCACACGGGCCACCAAGACGAGGCGGGGAGGAGGCAGGCGAGGTCGGCGTGAGGGAGACCGAGGCCAGGGACAGGGTGCCAGGGCGTGGGCGCGCACAGATGGGGTCGACGACGCTGCTCGCGGAGCAGGGACGGCCGGCAACGTTAGCGGATCGGAGGGCGCGGCCTCGGGTGTCGATCGGGCCGGTAAAGCGGCGGCTTAGGAGGACGGTCAGAGAGGGGCCGCAGGGCAGCGGTGCAGACGGAGGTCGAGGAGGGAAGGAAGGCGGCTGCAGCCGGAGGGCGCCGGGACGAGCGCGGGATGGTGGTGGAAGAGGAGAGGCCGACGACGGGTGGCACGACAACACTGCGGGGTGCCGCGGCGAGGGGGGCCAGGGGCAAGGACGATGGCTGGTTGCTAGGGCAGGGCCCCTGCAAGCGGCGCCGCGGTCGATCGAAGGGCCCGCGAGTGGGAGGAGGTCCGCTGGCGACGGGGTGTGGCGATGGCGAGCGAATCCCGTGTGCGGGGGCGACGGGGTTGGGTACGGGAGAATTGGGTGGGGACGGCCTCGCGTCGAGGGAGAGAGCAACTTGGTGGGTCCTAGCCATTAGGGCAGGTGACGTGCGGATGGGTTGACCGGACCTGGGTCATGTGGTGTGCGTGTTTGGTTGAAACGGGGTGGCGGCGGGTGGAGGGAGTGGGTGGGGATCTGGGGATTAGGGTTTGGAGGGGAAATTAGGGTTAGGTTTTCCCTAGGGTTGTAGGCCGGCTGCTGGCTGGGCCTTTTGGGCTGGCCGGTGCCGGCCTCCCCCGGAACAAAATGGATTTATTATTTATTATTTTTCTTTATTTTAAAACAAAACATTTGTAAAAGGATTTTAGACAAATAAAATATCTTGACAGATCCGATGTTTGGATTTGAACAAAGAGGAGAACATCTAGAAAACAAAATAGGCTTTTAGAAAATAGTTTTAGGCAAACAGATGCATGCTGATGTCATGATGATGCACATACTAAAAACAACAACGATTTTCTAGTAGTGGTTTTAACCGGGGTGCTACAATTCGACACCACTAACAATGGATCTCGCCCTCGAGATCCGCCTCTTGGTATGGGGAAGACCGACGATATGAATCCTCTCGCTTCGTGTAGATTTTCACGACACCACTAACAAAGATTATTTCTCCATCTTGAAAGCAGCGACACCACCAACAAGCGGTCGTTGATCATGTTCGTTGAGGGAACTTCGGATAAACAATGGACGAAGTTAAAGGTAAGGCTACCTCAAACTTCCATAGAAGGAGTAAGAATTGCATCGATCCACCATTCAATGTATAAAAGCGAATGATAAGAGTAGTGGTATGGTCGCTACTCCATCCCGCACTCAAAGCATTACTCTGTACATGAATAGAAGACTTATGCCACCAACTCTCGGAATTCAGACTGAAGATCTCGACAAGCGAGGTTTGGAAACAAATGAGCGATGGAGATTCTCATCAGATCTAATGTAGATGACTTCGTCGTATCGGAAAACACCGGAGGATAGAAAGAAAAAAAATTAGTGAATCTTTGGTCCACTGAAAAGGTACAACAGATGAAAGATCCATCAAATAGCATGCATACCAGTTGTCGATGCACCGTTAACAAAGGATGGAAGTGAAACCCTGAAGTACGACGGAAACCCAACCACGAGAATTCCTGGACTCGGAGAAAAGATAAGATGGCAGATTCAAAACACGAAGAGATAAGAGGAGAATAGCAGAGGGGTAAGGAGTAAAAGCAGACCTAATCAGATCTATCCAACCGATTTTCCAAAATAGTTTTGACACTCTACAACGTCCGTTAGCTAGGTTATCCTACAGGCTGGACCGGTGGGGTATCGTAACTGCTGAGCTCTGATACCACTCTGTAACACCCTCAGAATCGGTCTTATGCAAGTCTTAGCGATTCCCGCCAAACCCGCATAGAAACGATTCAAAGGTGCCCACCAGGCACTTGCGTGCGGGTGGAAAACGAAGTAATATCATTACACAATAGTCCACGATGGAACCCACAAAACAGATATATACAACAATGACTCAAAGAGTCAAGAATACAGATATACAATACAAAGATCCAAAACACCTTTAAAATGATACAACATCCGAGTACGGACAAGATGCAAATTGGGCTAAGAGCCCTGAAGAATAACCAATGGCGTCCATAACCCTGCCCAGGCCAAGCCGGAAGGGTAACCCTGCTAACGACGTCGATCTCAAAACCTGCTTAAACAAAAGGGGTGCCAACAAAGGGCAAAGGAAAAAGAGAGCGGTCAAGATCGAGGCCAAGACACGCGAGACTAGAATTCGCGGTCCTCGCCTACATAGGTATGGTGGATCAAGCGCAGCGCAAAGATGCACTAGACAACCTATAGAGACTCGATACAACCGCTTGGCTATCGAGAGAGATAAGAAAGACCTATTCAAACCAACTCGATACTACCACCAAACACACCCATCCCGGTATTTCTCGAGACCAAACGAGGAAGTCAACCGAGGAACTCACGCAGTTTTATTTATTCATTATCGTTGCAGCAATTACTAGTCGGTATAGATATTCATCCCGATATAATAAGCAAGGGCACTTTTAGTTAACCATTCCGCTAGAAGCGACACTTACTAGTCAGATACAATTAGCATGAGATATCCCAAACCCAGCAGTTGTTAGTACTTTTATTTAGCCATTTTGTTGTAGTGAAGCTGATTACTAGTCATATCGGATACAAGTCAAATTATAATAGTAAACTTTAGTTATATTTGTCTATGATCGAGATATTGTGCTCCAAGTCGTCCATAACCGCGGACACGGCTTCTCGAAAAGATTTAACCCTGCAGGGGTGCACCAAAGTTTCCACACGCACCTACACCCTTGTTGTCAGATCAGGTAGGTACAAGATCACAAAACATACACCCAACGGTATGTCGACGGGGTTTCGGACACGACGTTTACCAGACCCAAAGCAAGCACATGGGGGGCACCCCACTAAGCTACCCGCTACAAAGTCGGCCGGTCTCCGAGACAGACCCAGGGTTTGTGACAATGGCTGTAAACGATTGGGAACCCGAAAGTGTGACTGGGCTTGTCGATACCGCGTAAACATTCCACATTGGTTCCAAAATAGTACAGGCGCTCCACGCGCAATCGTAAATAAAGAAGTAAAGCATGACATAAGTACAGGATAGTAATAAAGCCCCAAACTACTTTGTGGCCCCAAGAAATATATATGACTCAAGCTCTGGCTAGGGGGATTCATGGTCCCACATGCGGATAGTGCGAATATTCAAAGAACAGGTATCAAGTACTCGGGGTCCTACGGGACACAAGTGGACGGTTAAAAACCAAATAACATCTATTGCCCACATGTGCCTCTGCATTATTTACCTACTTAAATTTTAGTTATTAAATGGTAATTAAAGCCATGATCATTTCCAACATTAAACATGAGGCATTACTCCAACAACTGTGGTACTTGACGACACGCAACAGCACTTGAGCAAGCGACTACGACACGCAAGTCCAACTATCTACCAACCAACAGGTAATAGGATGTGTCCAAGGCAATATAAGGCTGCAAGGGATATCACGGGTACGAAAACTAGAGCATCGCAACACAGATAGCAATATATCAACAGGAGGAAATAAAGACTAGAAATGTAAAATAGGTAGAAAGGGGGAGAATGCTCGCCTGGAAAACATTGCCGAAGTTTCATCCGAAGATCGGGTCGACACTCGCATCAACTCATCGGCCTAACCCGTGAAGAAGCAAAGCACTAGCACAAACACCGGATGCACTATTTAATATTATGGCAGAATATCGGCATGATGCATGTATGATGTATGACATGACAAAGATGCGATGTAACTATGCAATATTAAGCGGAACCGGGGTCCCGACAATTAATTAATAGGTTCATGTTGTTTAGGTACCCCGCAATTTAAATGTTGTCTTAACATGGCAAAATTATATCACCGGTTCGATGCACAAATTTAAATGGGACCAATATTGGACTAGATTCGCCCGTACATGGTCTCTATATTTAATTTAGGTGAATAATCTAGATAGCCCCAAACACCCACAATATGTATGCAAACATGTTCATTTAATATGCAACAAGATCAATATCATATATTATAAAAATATGAGGGGTCTCGGATAGGGGTCACACATCGAATGGCGATCTTGGGGTTCCGAGGGTTCGGGGGATCGGTCTTCGGGGTTCGGGTCACCGGATCCGTGAGGGAGAACATGGCGTTCCGGGAAGGAGACCTTGGCATGTCGAGTGTTCAGTCTTGCATCTCCGGTGGCGACGAGAACCTACACATAGTCGCGTGGTCTTCAAACAGCATCACAGCGATTCTTCGGATGTGGTAATAGCCGATGTAGCCAAGATCACCACAATGCTACCTCATTTAGGTAGACAACCAGTGCCATTCGTCAACATACATCGCAACATCACAGGAAACAAAGAACCAACAAGGCATGAGCACTACAGCAAGGATACGCTTGGCATGGGGTTGTCCTGGTCGTCCGAAAACGGAAGGCAGGCTCGAGACGAGGCGAGTCTTGGAGGGCGAGGAGACGACACCGAAACAGGGCCACGCCGGGGAGCTCGTAGGAGGCGTCGCGACGGCGGCAGGAGACTTGCAGGGCAGGGACGATAGAGGGGCGTCGAAGGTGAAGGCACGGAGCGAAGCTCGGCAACGCTGGGATTGCGGGCCACACAGGGCACCAAGACGAGGCGGGGAGGAGGCAGGCGAGGTCGGCGTGAGGGAGACCGAGGCCAGGGACAGGGCTCCAGGGCGTGGGCGCGCACAGATGGGGTCGACGATGCTGCTCGCGGAGCAGGGACAGCCGGCAATGTTAGCGGCTCGGAGGGCGCGGCCTCGGGTGTCGATCGTGCCGGTAAAGCGGCGTCTTAGGAGGACGGTCAGAGAGGGGCCGCAGGGCAGCGGTGCAGACGGAGGTCGAGGAGGGAAGGAAGGCGGCGGCGGCCGGAGGGCGCCGGGATGAGCGCGGAATGGTGGTCGAAGAGGAGAGGCCTACGACGGGTAGCACGGCAGCACTGTGGGGTGCCGCGGCGAGGGGGGGCCAGGGGCAAGGACGACGAATGGTCGCTGGGGCAGGGCCCCTGCAAGCAGCGCCGTGGTCGATCGAAGGGCCCGCGAGCGGGAGGAGGTCCGCTGGCGGCGGGGTGGGGCCATGGCGAGGGAATCCCGTTTGCGGGGGCGACGGGGTTGGGTACGGGAGAAGCGGGTGGGGACGGCCTCGCGTCGAGTGAGAGAGCGACTTGGTGGGTCCTAGCCATCAGGGCAGGTGACGTGCGGATGGGTTGACCAGACCTGGTTCATGTGGTGTGCGTGTTTGGTTGAAACGGGGTGGCGGCGGGTGGAGGGAGTGGGTGGGGATCTGGGGATTAGGGTTTGGAGGGGAAATTAGGTTTAGGTTTTCCCTAGTGTTGTAGGCCGGCTGCTGGCTGGGCCTTTTGGGCTGGCCGGTGCCGGACTCCCCTGGAACAAAATGGATTTATTATTTATTACTTTTCTTTATTTTAAAACAAAACATTTGTAAAAGTATTTTAGACAAATAAAAGAGCCGGACAGATCTGAGGTTTGGATTTGAACAAAGAGGAGAACATCTAGAAAACAAAATAGGCTTTTAGAAAATAGTTTTAGGCAAACAGATGCACGTTGATGTCATGATGATGCACATACTAAAAACAACAACAATTTTCTAGTAGTGGTTTTAACCGGGGTGCTACAAAGATACACATCAATAACATGTATATTGGATATACATTTCTTTTTGATGTTGCCGTTCTTCAGATCTGCCAAGTACTTGGGGCAATTTTGCTTCCAGTGACCTTCTCCCTTGCAGTAAAAGCATTCAGTATCAGGCTTAGGCCCAGCCTTGGTCTTCTTTGCAGGCGCGGCAGCTTTCTTGCCGCCCTTCTTGAAGTTACCCTTTTCTTAGGCATGCCTTGCTTCTTGAAATTGGTTCTCTTATTGACCATCAACACTTGGTGCTCTTTCTTGATCTCAACTTCCATAGATTTTAACATAGAGAAGAGTTCTGGTAACGACTTATCCATGCCATGCATGTTGTACTTCATCACAAAGTTCTTGTAACTTGGTGGTAGTGATTGGAGGACACGGTGAATCCCCAATGCATTAGGAATCACTATCCCCAAGCTTTGGAGCTTATTGGCGTGCCCAGACATCTTAAGCACATGCTCACTGATGGAGCTGCCCTCTTCCATCTTGCAGTTAAAGAACTTTTCAGAAGCCTCATAACTCTCAACTGTCGCGTGTGCCTTAAATATCATTTTGAGTTCACAGACAATATCATGTGGGTCAAAGTTCTCAAACCTTTTCTGAAGCTCCGATTCCATACCATACAAGATAGCACATTGAACTGTGGAGTACTGATTCTTTCGAGTAAGGAAAACATTCGTCACCTCATCGGTAGCATCATCTACAGGTGGGTCACCCAGCGGTGCATCCAGCACATAGGTCAACTGACCAGCATTAAGGACAATCCTCAAATTGTGGAACCAATCCATGAAGTTGCTTCTATTGTTTTTTAACTTTTCTTTCTCTAGGAACGCATTAAAATTGATGGTAAGGGCCGCCATGATCTAAACCCTATTTGCAATAGTTTAGACTAAGTTTATGACAAATTGAGTTCAATTAATATTTAAATTAACTAGGTGAACTCCCACTCAAAACAATATCCCTCACATTGTTTTAGCGATCATACGAACCAAATCCACTACATCAAGTCCGATCATCACGAGAGATGATGTAGTTTCAAAGGCGAACAATCAACATGTTCATCATATCTACTATATGACTCGTGCTTTACCTTTTGGTATTCCATGTTCCGAGACCATGTCTGTATATGCTAGGCTTGTCAAGGTTAACCTTAGTATCCGCATGAGCAAATCTGGCTTACTCGCGTTGTATGCACACATAGAATCTATCACACCCGAGCACCATGTGGTGCTTCGAAATGACGAGTCTTAGCAACGGTTTCTACTAAGGATGAACACTTTATTACTTGATATTTTGTGAGAGGGGTCATCTTATAATGCTACCATCGTGATCTAAGCAATACAAGATGCATAAAAGGATTAACAACAAATGCAATTCATAATATGTGATATGATATGGCCTTTCTTCTTGTGCCTTCGATCTCCATCTCCAAGCACGAACATGATCTCCATCATCACCAGTGTGGCATCAAGGTTGATGGCGCCGCTCCATGGTTGTCGTCCACCAACATCAACTATTACAACTACTTTGAATAATAGACACGTAGGTCTTAACGAAATTAAAAGACATCCATAAGGCTCATGTCGGTTGCCAACTTACAATAAAGATCATTGCATACATCATATATAATCACAATCATGGCCATATCACATCATAGCACACCCCTGCAAAACAAAGTTAGACGCCTCTAATTTTCTGTAGTGATGGGGATATGCCGACCGGGGTATACCCAGCAGGACGTTTTCGACTGGCCCAGGAACTGGCGAGTGGGCCTGCAAGACGGCGACTGGATCAAGGCCCAGTGTGGATCCAAGCGATCGAAGTCAAGGCCCAAAGTAGTAGATAGGCCCAGTCGGATTAGGTTAAACGAGTACCGAAGCCTTAACTGATTCGGTTGAGATATGTAAACCCTAGGGGAAGGTGAGTCTATATAAACCTCCCTACAGGGCGTGTAGAGATACGTTCCATCATACACCCAAGTGACTCGCCGCCTGGCCGTCGAGCTCGCCCATTGTACCTCCACCATAATACAATCTAGCAGGAGTAGGTATTTACCCTCCGGGGGGCCGAACCTGGGTAAAACCCTGTGTCTCTGCCCTCATCTCGCACCGCAGATGGCTGGCCGCCCTTTCCCTTCGTTCTACTACTCGCTGCCGATTGCAGCATCTGCCGTGACCATTCCCACGACAGTGGTGCCCATCGTGGGGCCTGGCTGGTCTGGCCGGTGTTCTGCGGCGAGATCCAATCTGCCCATCAACGAGACGGTCGCCACCGGCCGCATGATAGCGATCGGTGAGATGCTCCAGATCTTTCCGAGTAGCTACGTCCCGGCGGCGTGACCCGTCACGCACAGCATGATCTTGCCGGTCGGCACGATCAGCCTCTTCGTCGGCCTCACCGACGTCATCGTCTCGGAGGATTCGGCTCGCATCCGCGAGTCGCCGCCACACGATCGGCTCTCTGAGAGCCAGGTCCGCACGATCCATCACCTCGCCTCCGAGTACAACTCG
The DNA here is from genome assembly GCA_030063025.1 of Avena longiglumis. Lineage (NCBI taxonomy): Eukaryota > Viridiplantae > Streptophyta > Magnoliopsida > Poales > Poaceae > Avena > Avena longiglumis. The sequence goes on along the minus strand of CP125973.1, from coordinate 439,564,388 downwards.
GCCCACAGCAACGTGGCCGAAAACTCCGCGGCCGCGAAAGATGCGGCCCTCAACGACGACGCCGACTCGGCGACCCCGGCGTCACTCGCCGGATCCATCACCGCGGCTTCACCCGCGGGCTCCATCACCCAGGTCTCCAACATGGGAGACTTCGAGGATCCCTCCATCCTTGGGATCTTCGACTTCGACTCCGGGTCGGAAAACTCCGTCGATCTCCGTGACGGGACCAGTCGCCACGCCGCGACCTACATGGCGACCGGCACCGATCCGCCGGAGGACCCCTTATCCACCCGATCCCTCCTAACGCCACGGCAACAGAGGTCGAGGAACTCCGCCTAAAGATGGCGAAGGCAGTCCGCAAGGAGCAAGCCGAGCACGAAAAATTTCGCCTCGAGCAGGTGACAGCGCATGAGCTGTCGCGTTACCACCAGCAGTGAATCAGGTCGCGCCTGAACCCCACCGTCCAGGGTTGCGCCCTGAACTTCGACGACGAGAACGACCCGGGCCGCGTGGCCGAGCGCGCGATCTGCGAGAACGCGCCGCCAGGAGGAAGCGTCGGGCCCCCACTAGGGTCGACGGCAATGGGCGCCCCACCTCCACCCAACCGCACACCCCCCAGGGATCAGCCGCAGATAGTAGTCTCCTCACGGGAGCAAGACGCGAACGGCCTACCACTGTTTTCCACCCCGATGGACAACCTCGTGGCGGGCTGAGCAGCGGCCAACAACATCACGGCCACCGGCAACGGCGCCCTACAGATCCAATACGTCAGGGCCCTGCTCGCAAAGGCCGTCGAGCAGCAAAACACAGGCGCCGACTCGCAGGGTCGAGTGTACTCGCGTTCTTCAGGAAGCAGAGCGGCCTCAAGCGGCCGCCCATTGGCGGCAAACACCCTCAACTGCCCGCCACCAGAGCCACTGCAGCTCCAACACCGACCCGCGAACGCGGCACTCTCCACCAACGACCCCAGGCCAGCGACCAACTTCATCGCCGCCAACGGTCAGCCCATCGACGCCCGCACCCACATCATCAACAACCAAAGCTGGCGCGCACGCCAGCCCGACGACATGCGACACACCCTAACCAATCGCCGCGACGGCGAGCCGATGGGGTCGCTAAGTCGACTCGGGCCCAGGTGCTTCGGACCGATGATCCGAGGCGAAAAGTACTCGGCGAACTTCAAGGATCCGAAGGAGATAGAAAAGTACGACCCTTCGTACGACCCCTCCATGTGGCTGGATACATACCTCATGGCGATGGGGATCACGGGCCACACCGACCTGCTAGCCGCCCGTTACCTCCCCTTGATGATGGAGGGACGCCTGTGCGGTGGATCAACACCTCCCGGATAGCATCGACTCCTGGGAGGAGATGCGCGACGCCTTCGTCAGGCACTTCGAGTGCTCCTACACCCGCGCCACCACCATCGAGGACCTGGAGCGATGCGTCCAGGGACCCCGCGAGTCGACCCGCAACTGGGTCCAGCGGTGGCAAGAACTATGGTACAACGCGGTCGGCATCCACCCGGACACCGCGATCCATTGCTTCAAGACCTCGTGCCGCTACGAGCCCTTGGTCGCCAAGCTCAAGCGACATTCTCGCACACTCGACAACATACCGGACCTCCTCGAGATCGCCAAACGGTACGCGGAGGAAGATCCAAACCAGGAAACCGACGACGAGTCGGGAGGCCAACGCCGCACGAGCGGCAACGACAACGGGCGACGGTCCGATCTACGCTACAGTAACACTCGCCTCACTGGCAAGCGCCACAGTGACGGGCGAGTCGACTTCGTCGCAAACGCCGGGCACGTGCAGCGCGAACCCAAGAGCTTCCGCTGCGACGGAGGACAATGCCGCGACGGCGGCAAATACAAGGCGAAACCAAGGTTCGACCCTGTGGCCCTCCTTAACCAACCCTGTGCGTTCCACAGCAAGGAAGGGAAACCCGCCACGCACATGACCGCCGACTGCCACAATCTCAGGGAGATTGAGAAGGCACGGCGAGCGCGGGAGGACCCCGACAACAACCCGCCAAACGGCGGAAAATTCGGCAACATGGCCGGCTCGCTCCATACCTTCACAGGCTTCAATACGAAGCGCGAGAAGAAGGTCATCACCCGCGCCGTCGCCGTCAACGCGGTGGCCCAGGTGGACGTCCCCCAGTTCCTTAACTGGTCGGAGCAGCCCATCACCTGGAGCCACCAGGACCACTCGCCACGCATCGAGTACCCAGGCCGAGTCGTCCTAGTGGTCAAGCCTAAGGTGGGCGACTACTGGCTCCCCAAGACATTGATGGACGGTGGCAGCTCCATCAACATCTTGTACCTGGACACCTTCAGGAGACTGTGGCTCCCGCAGTCGATGGTCGAGACGACCCACACCACGTTCCACGGCATCGTCCCCGGTCGGAAGGCGTACTCGATCGGCAAGGTCACGCTGCCAGTCACCTTCGGCACGCCAGCAAACTTCCGCACCGAGCGGATCGTCTTCGAGCTGGTACCCTTTGACAGCCCCTACCACTGCGTCCTGGGGCGCCAGGCGTTCGCCAAGTTCATGGCAGCGCCCCACTACGCGTACAACGCGATGAAGCTCCCCGGGCCGTGCGGCGTCATCACCATCAACGGCGACCCCGACATGGCCGCCGAGTGCGAGGCCAAAGGAGCCGAACTCGCCGACGCCGTCATCGCGGCAGAGGCCAACCACGCCGACGAGCTCGCCAAGTACGCGAGCGGGGTCAACAACGACGACCCCACCATACTCAAGAAGCCCAATTCGGAGGGCGCAAACACCTCAGCCTTCGAGGCAACGACGCACACCCGCACCGTCGAGCTGGTCCCAGGCGACTCCAGCCAGACGGTGACGATCGGAACAGTGATGAGCCCAGCCTAGGAAGGCACGCTCATTGTGTTCCTCTGTGAGAACAGGGACATCTTCGCATGTAAGACCTCTGACATGCCTGGTGTCCCTAGGGAACTCGCTGAGCACAAACTAAATGCCGACCCCAAAGTGTGACCCGTCAAGCAGTCGCTGCGGCCCTTCAATGAAGAGCGCCGCCGAGCTATCGCCGAGGAGGTGCAGCGTCTACTCGCTGTAGGCTTCATCCGGCCAATCAAGTACTCCAAGTGGCTGGCAAACCCAGTCCTGGTCGAGAAGAAGAATGGGACCTGGAGGATGTGTATCGACTACACAAACTTAAACAGCGCCTGCCCGAAGGAGCAGTTCGTCCTCCCGCGGATCGACCAAATAATCGACTCCACCGCGGGCTCCGAGTCGTTGTGTTTCCTCGACGCCTACTCTGGGTACAACCAGATGAAAATGGCTGTCGTGGGAATGGTCACGGCAGATGCTGCAATCGGCAGCGAGTAGTAGAACGAGGGGCAAGGGCGGCCAGCCATCTGCAGTGCGAGATGAGGGCGGAGACACAGGGTTTTAACCAGGTTCGGCCCCCCGGAGGGTAAATACCTACTCCTTCTAGATTGTATTATGAAGGTGGTACAATGGGCGAGCTCGGCGGCTAGGCGGCGAGTCGCTTAGGTGTATGATGGAACGTATCTCTACATGCCCCGCAGGGAGGTTTATATAGGCTCACCTCCCCTAGGGTTTACATATCTCAACCGAATCAGTTAAGGCTTCGGTACTTATTTAACCTAATCCGACTGGGCATATCTACTCGCCTGGGCCTTCAGCTTCCAGTCACTTGGATCCACGCCGGGCCTTGATCCAGTCGCCGTCTCGCACGCCCACTCGCCAGTTCCTGGGCCAGTCGGAAACGTCCTGCTGGGTATACCCCGGTAGGTACATCCCCATCAGTAGTCCCCGAGGCCGTCATTGATTGGGCGCAGGTGGCTGCTGGAAGTCGGAGTATACAGCTTCAGAGTAGACATCCAGTCGAATCGTCGGCGGGCTCCTGTATAAAGGAAAAACTAATCATCCTGATCGCAGCTTTCGCGAGTCGAGTCGGCGAAACACTTTCATAGTGATCGGGTCGGCGAGCCGAGTGGCTGAAGTTGGACCGTTAAACGTGGTCAAACTAGCCGTTGGGGTAACCCAACGGTAACTTTTGGCGTAATCACCGCGTAGTAACGGCTCCCTGATTTGGCGGGTAACAACCACTATATAAGGGGAATGGCAGGCGATCAGAGAACCACCTTCTCGCAATTTCCTCCGATTGCACGCACTTTCGCCTCCCTTCGCATCGCGATCCAGCCGACCCGAAATCCTCCGACCCCCTACAAATCCTTCTGCCATGGCCCTCTCCACCGAACCTTGGGGTAGATCTAAGTGTACGAGGGAACAATTGGCTTCCTTTGAGGAGGCTGGGATCCTGCGCACCGGCTGCTGGCGCATCCCCGCGGCCGGAGAGGTGACCCCGAACCCGCGCGAGGGGGAATTCATCTGCTTCACCAGCCATCTAGAACGGGGGCTAGGATTCCCCATGTCCCTGTTCTTCTGGCGCTTCTGCGCCTACTACGGGATCCAACCATCAGACCTGGGTCCACACAGCATCGAGTAGCTCGCCATCTTCGTGGCGTTCTGCGAGTGCTACTTGGGCTGCCGGCCCTACTTCCCTCTATGGCAAGATCTGTTCCACGGACGGATCAGCCGCGAAGAAGCGGGCGGCCCAATGCTTGTCGCAGGCGGACTAACATTCCAACTGAAGTCGAAGGCTTCGTTCTTTGACTTGATGCTGCCCGCCAAGGCGGCAAGCGACTGGAAGAAGTCTTGGTTCTACGTTGCCGAGGCGACCCCGGAGGGCGAGACGGCGATCCCACGGTACTCCGCCAACCGTTCCGAACCACGCCGGCTTCAAGTCGGCACGCTCCCCAGCAACCAGCGGATGGTCGTGGACGAAATGCTTCAAACCATCCGCTGTCTAAAGAAGAAGGGCCTCCAGACGATCAACTTATACAAATGCTGGCTCGGGCGGCGGCTCGTCCCTCTGGCTCGGCGCGACCACTACATGTACCAGTACACGGGCCGGGAGGACTCGACGAAGTCCTGCCTCGCCAAGTGGAAGCTTGAGGACTACACCCCAGCACTGAAGAAGATCACCCAGGCGGTGTACCTGGACGCAGAGGCTGGGGTCGCCCCCTACACCGCAAAGGATCCAGCCCCAACGGTAAGTCACCTCGCATCATTCGATCGCTTTTTTGCAACAAGGGTCGGTCTAATTTCATTTTGTGTTCATCGCAGCTATTCCAAGTGGTGGAAGGATGGCTCCCGCCTTCTGACGGCGAGAACTCGAGCTCGTCCATCCAGGACATGGGCGAGTCGCCTCCCACCAAGGGCGATACCGGGAGCGACGAGAGCAATGGCGACGACGAGTCCGAGGAGGAGGTCGCCCCGCTGGTCCGCAAGACCCGCGGGCAGCGTCAGCATGAGCTTGAGGCGAGTAAAAGCCTCGAGCGTCATGATGACGATGACGAACTTCCGGAGACCACCTCGCGCCGCCAGGCTACTCCGTCGAAGAAGAAGAAGAAGGAGAAGGAGGAAAAGGCTCCTCCGAAGAAGAAGACGAAGCCGGTGAGGCCGGCCTCGCCACCGCACTCGTGAAAGCTCCGATGCCCCAGCCCGCCAAGGATTTGTAGCCACGGGCAACCGCGCTGGACACGGCCATCGCCGAGGTGCCACTGGCCTCGATGCCCGCCATTCGCCCCGCTTAGGCTAGCCGCCCGCCACGGGCGGCTTCACCTCGCAGGGAAGCCCCTGCTAAAGATGTCCCAAAGGCTCCCGTTGCAGCCTCGACCATGAAGAAGCCGTCCGTGTCTTGGGAACGCGACGTCCTGGAGATGGGCCTCAGCCGCCGACTGGGCCCCGAACTGGAGAAGTCGGCCAGCATCCGCACGGGGCTACGCTTCATTCCAGTTGCCAAGTGAGTTCGCTCACCTACTTTCATCTCTCATAGCAGCTTGAATTATTTCGCTCACACGATCGATTTACAGGACCGGAGCGAAGAAGATAGGCCACCCGATCGTGTCTAAGGTGCCACCCGTCGTTAGCGAGGAGGATCCTTCCCGCAAGAGGAAGGCGGATGAAGTCATCGTTCCTGCGGATAGCACCAAGAAGGCCAAGGGCGACGATATCGTCACGATCTCCGAAGACACGGCGGTCGCGCCGAATGAACCCGCAATGGAGGCGGCCATACCCACGAAGGAGGGTGCTCCCTCGCCTGGGGTGACCGATCCGGTCTCCTTTGGTGCCGGTACCTCCATCGCCACGTTCCCGCGCTTCATGACCAAGGCGGCAGAGGTGGGACCTCACCGAGCCGCACTGGGTCGCCGACGTAGAGGTCGAGCAGCGTCGTGGGCACACACCAGCTTTCCTCGCATCCGTGGATGCGATACAACTTCACGGCATGCTTGGCGCAGCTATCCAGGTATGTCCAGTCCCCGAGGATCAGGTCGGTGCGCAGCAGCGATCTGATTCTTTTAGTGTCTTGTTGTTATTTTCGCGTGCAGTCCCCGAGTGCGCACCCACTGAATTTCAGCGGGTGGGCACTTAGGATTTGTTGATTGCCAGTCCCCGAGTGCGCACTTGCTGAATTTCAGCGGGTGGGCACTTAGGAATTTTTGATTGTCCCCTCGAGTGCACACTCGCTGAATTTCAGCGGTGGGCACTTAGGATTTTGATTGCCAGTCCCGAGTGCATACTCGCTGAATTTCAGCGGTGGGCACTTAGGATTTTTGATTGTTACCCTCGAGTGCACTCGCTGAATTTCAGCGGTGGGCACTTAGGAATTTTGATTGTTGGCCCCGAGTGCACACTCGCTGAATTTCAGCGGGTGGGCACTTAGGAATTTTTGATTGCCAGTCCCCGAGTGCACACTCGCTGAATTTCAGCGGGTGGGCACTTAGTATTTCGCTTTGGTTAACTGTTTGAATTGTGTGCAGGGGCTGCAACGTGAGTCAGCTGACCGATTGGTAGCGAAACACCGCGCGGAGAGGGAACTGGCCACCGTCCAAGAGGCGAATAAGGGTCTTCAGGCAGTTGCCGCGAAGGTAGAAGAGGCTCGCCAGGGACTTGTCCCCGCGGGTGAGTTGGCAACGGCTCAATCGGCGTTGAGCTCGGCTGATAAGCGGATCGCCGAGCTCGAGCGCGAGCTGAGGGAGGCGAAAGAGGAGGCTAGTTTGGCGGATGGTCGAGCCAAGGCCGCCGTTACGGCCGCCGCGGAAGAGCGTAAAGTTTCTGAAGCCCTTGTTGATGGGCTTCAGGACGACTATACTTCTCTTCAAAGCTTCATCACGGATCTCTCCCATCCCTTGATTGGTGAGTTTGTCTGCCTTGCCTATTGCATGTGTCTTTTCGTAATATCCGATGTACTCACTGTTATCTTCTATCCGCAGGTTGCATCCTTGATAGCCCGGAAGAGGCGAGCTCGTTCGACGCGCGGCAATGTGTGGCAACGCTCGTCGACTCGGCGACGTTCTCGGCGACATGCATCCGAGCCTACCTCCAGGAGATATCTCCCACGGAAGTAATTCCCAGCGACCTCGTCAAGGTGTGGAATTACTTGGAGAAGGCGCCGTCGGTCGTTGAGTTCATGACGCGATCGGCGTTCCGGCGTGGAGCGGCAACGGCGCTTAGCCTTGGGCTTGCTCATTTTCCAGAAGATTTCGATCTGGACGATGTGACGAGTGGCTACCCGTCGTCGACTGGAGAGGTGGAGATCTCCGAGGTGCTCAAGTTGACGGGCCGCGCCACGGTGTACTCCGAGCGCGTCTGGGCGATGGGCGATCTCCTTCCTTACCAGGAGACGGTCGTCGCCTAACGACCCGAGCCGCGACGGGACTTCAAGGTCGAGCAGCCTTTTCATGCGGCGATGGCGGGTGAATCACGACGATCCGTCCGAACCCGTACACTCCTTCATCCGCAATCGCAAGGGTGCTGGCGAGTCGTCGTCGAAGCCTGCGGAATAAGCTAGGTTGCCCTGGGGCGTTAGTAGCAGTTCTGCCATTCGGCATACTATGTAATTTGAGACAACGCGACATGCTATTGAATGAGATATCGTGTCTGTTTTGTGATTTGTCATGTGTTTTGTGGTTGAACGAGTCCCCGAGCGCGTCCGCCCTTTTGTGGGGTTTACCTCGTGTGTGATGTGTTTATGGTTTTTGAATATTTTGTTATTGTGGTCGACTCGCCCGGACTCGAAGAGCCAGTCGCTAGGCGACTCCCTTGAGCGCTCTTGACCGCTTTCCTTGCGAACCAGGTCGGGTGGCCGAGTCCCCGAGCGTGGTACTTGGTTGTTCTAGGCGCGACTCGAGGGTGGGTGAGGACTTGGCGTTAGTTTGAGCGCATCACTCCTGCAGCCCGTTGGGTCAGTGGCGTAGTCCCGGGCATGCTCATACTTGGCGTTTTCCAGCCGCTCGCTGAACTGGTCGCCGCCCCGAGCGTGGTACGTGGCCGCTCGAGTCACTATGTCGAGGATGCGGAGGATCGTGGTCGCTGTGGAGAAGCGAAGGCGCTTGTCTTGGCTCAGAGCCAACTAGGCGACTCCAATGGGGCTCGGTAGGCGTTTCGTGGACGATGCAAAACCCGAGGTGACCCGGTTTTGCATCGCACTACTTAGCTGCCGATCGCTATACCAAAGGTTGACTTCATGTTAGCTTGACGCTGTTATTACGAAAAGTAGTGGCACAAGACACGGAGAGTAGGCGCAATTTGCGGTAACCGATTCTTTTTATTTCATAGCGACTGGAGAGTACATATGTGGAGTTCTAGGAATAGAACTTCCGTAGGGGGTTTACATTCCATGGTCGCTTGACGTGGAGTTCGCCCCGCCGGACGCCGATGAGGTAGTAGGCGTCGTTTGTGCACGCTACCGATGGCGAATGGTCCTCCCATGGGGGAAAGCTTGTGCATGCCCTTCTTGTCCGGATGAGGCGCAGCACCGTGTCGCCTTCTTGGAAGGTGCGATTTTCACCCGCCGTGGTAGCGCGGAGTCCTTGTTGGTAGATGGCGGCGCGAGCGAGCCAGGTCGCGTCTCGCCGAGTTGATCGACTCCATCCTCGTGCGAAGTTCGCTCGCAGCCTCCGATAGTGGACGACCCGCGAAGTCGTGCTCAAGGTCGGTGGGCATGACCGCCTCGGAGCATACACCATGAAGAAGGGGTGAATCCTATCGACTGCTGACCGAGGTGCGGATGCCCCGGATGATGATGGTAGCTCTCGACCCAGACCCGGCCAGCGCCGAGTGGTACTTGGAGTCGCGGTCAGCCGTGGAGGATGCTTTGATTGGCCCGTTCCGCCTGGCCGTTGGATTCCGGGTGGGCGACTGACGCGAGGTCGAGCCGGATGTGGTGTTCTTCGCAGAATTCGGCCATGGCTCCTTTGGCGAAGTTGGTGCCGTTGTCCGTGATGATTCTATGTGGGAACCCGTAGCGATATATGACCTCGCGTAGGAACTTAGTGGCGGTCTTCCCGTCGCATTTCCAGACTAGGGTCGACGAAGTTGGTCGCTGGCCTGGGGTCGTTGGTGGAGATTGCCGCGTTCGCGGGTCGATGCTGGAGCTGCAGTGGCTCTGGTGGCGGGCAGTTGAGGGTGTTTGCCGCCATTGGGCGGCCGCTCGAGGCCGCTCTGCTTCCCGAAGAACGCGAGTACACTCGACCCTGCGAGTCGGCGCCTGCGTTTTGCTGCTCGACGGCCTTTGCGAGCAGGGCCCTGACGTACTGGATCTGTAGGGCACCGTCGCCGGTGGCCGTGATGTTGTCGGCTGCTGCTCGGCCCGCCACGAGGTTGTCCATCGGGGTGGAGAACGGAGGTCTCGCCTCCCGTGAGGAGACTACTATCCGCGGATGGTCCCCGGGTGTGCGGTTGGGTGGTGAGGCGCCCATCGCCGCCGACTGGCGGGGCCGGGCGCTTCCCCGGTGGCGCGTTCTCGCAGACGCGCGCCGCCACGCGGGCCGGTCGTTGCCGAAGATCAGGCGCTACCGACGGTGGGGTTCAGCGCGACCTGATCCGCCGCTGGTGGTAGCGATAGCTCTGTGCCGCCACCTTCGAGGCGAATTTTTCGGCCGCTTGCTTGCGCACTGCCTCCACCAGCTTCAGGCAGAGTTCCTCGACCTCCGTTGCCGTGGCATTAGGCAGGATCGGGGTGGAGAAGGGATCCTCCAGCGGTTCGGTGTCGGTCGCCATGTAGGTCGCGGCGTGGCGACCGGTTCCGTCGCGGAGGTCGGCGGAATTTTCTGACCCGGAGTCGAAGTCGAAGATCCCAAGGATGGAGGGGTCCTCGAAGTCTCCCACGTTGGAGACCTGGGTGATGGAGCCCGCGGGTGAAGCCGCGGTGATGGATCCGGCGAGTGACGTTGGGGTCGCCGAGTCGGCGTCGTCGTTGAGGGCCGCGTCTTCTGCGGCCGCTGAGTTTTCGGCCATGTTGCTGTGGGCTGAGTTGTACTCGGAGGCGAGGCAATGGATCGTGCAGATCTGGCCCTCGGAGAGCCGATCGCGTGGCGGCGACTCGCGGATGCGAGCCGAGTCCTCCGATACGATGACGTCGGTGAGGCCGACGAAGAGGCTGATCGTGCCGACCGGCAGGATCACGCTGTGTGTGACGGGTCGCGCCGCCGGGACGTAGCTGCTCGGCAAGATTTGGAGCATCTCGCCGATCGCTATCATGCGGCCGGTGGCGACCGTCTCGTTGATGGGCAGATTGGATCTCACTGCAGAACACCGGCCAGACCGGCCAGGCCCCACGGTGGGCGCCACTGTCGTGGGAATGGTCACGGCAGATGCTGCAATCGGCAGCGAGTAGTAGAACAAGGGGCAAGGGCGGCCAGCCATCTGCGGTGCGAGATGAGGGCGGAGACACAGGGTTTTACCCAGGTTCGGCCCCCCGGAGGGTAAAGACCTACTCCTGCTAGATTGTATTATGAAGGTGGTACAATGGGCGAGCTCAGCGGCTAGGCGGCGAGTCGCTTGGGTGTATGATGGAACGTATCTCTACACGCCCCGCAGGGAGGTTTATATAGGCTCACCTCCCATAGGGTTTACATATCTCAACCGAATCAGTTAAGGCTTTGGTACTTATTTAATCTAATCCGACTGGGCCTACCTACTCGCCTGGGCCTTCAGCTTCCAGTCGCTTGGATCCACGCCGGGCCTTGATACAGTCGTTGTCTCGCAGGCCCACTCGCCAGTTCCTGGGCCAGTCGGAAACGTCCTGCTGGGTATACCCCGGTAGGTACATCCCCATCAATGGCTGTTGAGGATGAGGAGAAGACGGCGTTCATCACGCCATTTGGAGCCTTCTGCTACACCGCCATGACCTTCGGCCTCAAAAACGCCGGGGCAACCTACCAGCGGTGCATGCAGGAGTGCCTCGCGAGCCAAATTGGCCGGAATATCCACGTTTACATCGACGACGTGGTCGTGAAATCCGCTCGCCAGGGCTATCTACTAGCCGACCTGGCGGAAACATTCACCAACCTGCGGAAATACAAGATAAAGCTCAACCCAGGCAAATGCACCTTCGGTGTACCAGCAGGGCAACTACTGGGTTACGTCGTCTCCAAGCGCGGGATCGAGGCGAACCCCACGAAGATCGACACGATCGCTCGACTCGGCAAACCCGAGTGCCTGCGCGACGTCCAGAAGCTTGCCGGGCGAGTAGCGTCTCTCAGTCGCTTCATCCCCCGCCTGGGCAAAAAGGCGATGCCCCTATACCGCCTGATGCGCAAGAACCCCACCTTCCAGTGGGACAAGGAGGTGGACGACGCACTCCGCGACCTCAAGAAGGTGCTACTCGCAGCACCATTACTCGCTGCCCCCGTCGACAAAGAACCCATGCTGGTCTACGTCGCGGCTTCCGAGCGCGTCGTCAGCGCCGTCATGGTCGTCGAGCGACCGGAGGAAGGAAAGGAGCGCCCGGTACAGCGACCGGTGTACTACATTTGCGAGGTCCTCACCGAGTCGCGCCAGCGATACCCGCAGTACCAGAAACTGGTATACGCGGTCTTCAGAGCACATGGCGCCAAGACTACTTCCGTGAGCACCCGATCACGGTCGTTCTCAAGACCGCTGCAGGACATCATCCGCGAACTGCGAGGCGATCGGGCCAAGTGGGCCGTCGAAATCGACGTCCATAACATCAAGTACGAACCATGAAAAGCGATCAAGTCGCAGGCTCTAGCGGACTTCATCGCCGACTGGAAAGAGGCCCAGCAGCCAGAAAAACTGCCATACCTCTACTACTGGAACCTGCACTTCGACGGTTCCAAGAACGCATACGGCGCAGGAGTAGGGATCGTACTGACTTCACCAAAGGTCCACAAGCTCCGCTACGTCCTCTGCCTTGACTTCACCCCTGCACCAACAACATGGCCGAGTAAGAGGCACTACTCCACGGCATGCGAGCCGCCAAGGAGATGAACGTCAACTGCCTACGCTGCTACGGAGACTCCAACCTCGTCGCTGGGCAAGTCGCTGGCACTTGCGACGCCGTCTCCCCCACCATGGCGGCTTACTGACAAGAAGTAGACAAGCTAGGGGGACACTTCGCAGGCTACTCCGTCGAGTGGATCGACAGGCGGAAGAACGAGGAGGCCGACGCACTCTCTCGCATCGGGTCGGCTCGACTCGCACCACCAGCCGGCGTCTTCCTCGACACGATCACCAAGCCATCAGTCTCTCCCCCAAGGGAGATCAATATCAGAGTCCCGCTGCAGCCAGAAGCCGCCCTGGTCGCACTCATCGCCAAGCCAAACGACTGTACAAAGCCATACATCGCCTACCTGGAGGCCGGCACCTTGCCGGCAGACGAGACAGACGCCCAGATGATCGTACGTCGATGCAAATCCTTCACCATCATCGACGGCGAGCTCCACAAACGCAGCGTGACCGGCGTGTTCCAACGCTGCGTCCAACCCGCCGAAGGACGCAAGATCCTCCACGACATCCACTCCGGCGACTGCGGCCACCACGCCGGCGCCCGCTCCCTGGTCCCCAAGGCTATGCGGCACGGCTTCTACTGGCCCACCGCACACGCCGACGCCGTCGACATTGTCCAGCGGTGCGCCCGGTGCCAGAAGTACGCCAACCAGACACACGTGCTGAGCTCAGTGCTCAAGACAATCCCCATCACCTGGCCATTCGCCGTGTGGGGTATGGACATGGTAGGCCCCTTCAAAAAGGCCCCCTCTGGCTTCACCCACCTACTGGTCGCGGTCGACAAATTCACAAAGTGGGTGCAGGCCAAGCTAGTCCGGAAATGCGACGGGAAGACCGCCACCAAATTCCTACGCGAGCTCATATATCGCTACGGGTTCCCAAACAGCATCATCACGGACAACGACACCAACTTCACCAAAGGAGCCATGGCCGAGTTCTGCGAGGAACACCACATCCGGCTCGACCTGGCGTCAGTCGCCCACCCGGAGTCCAACGGCCAAGCGGAACGGGCCAACCAGAGCATCCTCCACGGCCTGAAGCCGCGGCTCCAAGTACCACTCAAGCGCACCGTCGGGTCCTGGGTCGAGGAGCTACCCTCCGTCATCTGGGGCATCCGCACCTCAGTCAACAGGTCAACAGGGTTCACCCCCTTCTTCATTGTGTACGGTGCCGAGGCAGTCATGCCCACCGACCTCGAGCATGACTCGCCGAGGGTCGTCCACTACACGGAGGCCGCGAACGAACTTGCATGACAGGATGGAGTCGATCAACTCGACGAGGCACACAACCTAGCTCGCTCACGCACCGCCATCTACCAACAAGGACTCCGCCGCTACCACAGCCGGCGGGTGAAAACTCGCACCTTCCAAGAAGGCGACCTGGTGCTACGCCTCATCCAGGATAAGAAGGGCATGCACAATCTATCCCCCCCGTGGGAGGGACCATTCGCCATAGGGCGAGTACTCGGCAACGACGCCTACGACCTCATCGACGTCCGCGGGGATGGCAAACTCGACGTCAAGCGACCATGGAATGTAAACCTCCTACAGAAGTTCTACTCCTAGAATTCCACATATGTACCCTCCAGTCGCTATGAAATAAAAAATATTGGTTACCGCAAATTGCGTCTACTCTCCGTGTCTTGTGACACTCGCACTCGTAATAACATCGTCAAGCTAACTGCAGAAGTCAACCTCTAGTACAGCGATCGGCACAACCAAGAAGTGCACTACAAGGGCACTGGGGTACCCCGGGTCTTGTAACGTCCATGAAAAACGCCTAACCAGAGCCCCATTGGAGTCGCCTTGCTCGACTGGCTCAACGAGCCAAGACGACTGCCTTCGCTTCCCACAGCGACCATGATCCTCCTCATCCTCGACATAGCGACTCGAACGGCCAAGTACCACTCTCGGGGACTGACGACCAGTTCAGCGCGAGCGGCTAGGGAAAACGCCAAGTATGAGAGCATGCCCAGGACTCGCCACGCGACTGACCCAACGGGCCAGGCAGGAGTGATGCACTCAAACCAACGCGCCAAGTCCTCACCCACCCTCGAGTCGCGCCTAGAACAACCAAGTACCACGCTCGGGGACTCGGCCACCCGACCTCGTTCGCGCAAGGGAAAACGGTGAAGTACAGAGCACTCATGGGAGCCGCCTTGCGACTGGCTCTCCGAGTTCGGGCGAGCCGACCTCAATAACAAAAACATTCACAACCGCAAACACATAACAAACGAGGTAAACCCCATAAAAAGGGCGGACGCGCTCGGGGACTCGTTCAACCCTTAATCAAAAACACACGACATTTCACAAAACAACACGATATCTCATTAATAGCATGTCGCAATTGTCACAAAATACAAAGTATGCCCAAAGGAAGAATTGCTACTAACGCCCCAGGGAAAACTATTTTACTCCGCAGGCTTCGACGACGACTCGCCACCACACTTGCGATTGCGAATGAAGGGGGTGTACGGGTTTGACGGGTACGTCGTCAGCTCACCCCCCATCGCCGCACGAAAGGGGTGCTCGATCTTGAAGTCCCGGTGCTGCGGCTCGGGGTCGTTGGGTGCGACGACCGTCTACTGGTAAGGAAGGAGGTCGCCCATCGCCCAGAAGCGCTCGGAGTATACCGCGGCGCAGTCCGTCAACTTCAGCACCTCGGAGATCTCCACCGAGCCAGTCGACGACGGGTAGCCACTCGTCACGTCGTCCAGGTCGAAGTCCTCCGGGAAGTGAGCGAGCCCAAGGCTAAGCGTCGTCGCCGCTCCGCGTCGGAATGCCGATCGCGTCATGAACTCGACGACCGACGGCGCCTTCTCCAAGTACCGCCACACCTCGACGAGGTCGCTGGGAATTAATTCCGTTTGCGACATTTCCTGAAGGTATGCCTGTATGCATGCCGCCGACAACGTCGCCGAGTCGACGAGCGTGGCCACACATTGCCGCGCGTCGAACGAATTTGCCTCTTCCGCGCTATCAATGATCCGACCTGCAGACAGAAGATGTCAGCAAACACATCAAAGATTACACAATGCACATGTAACAAACAGAAGCAGGCACACTCACCAATCAAGGGACGGGCGAGATCCGTGATGAAGATCTGAAGAGAGGTGTAGTCATCCTGAAGCCCAGCAACAAGGGCGTCAGAAACCTTACGCTCTTCAGTGGCGGCTGTAACAGCGGCCTTGGCTCGCCCATCCGCCGAACTCGCCTCCTCCTTCGCTTCCTTCAGCTCGCGCTCGAGGTCGGCGATACGCTGCTCAGCCGAGCTCAACACCGATTGAGCTACTGCCAACTCACTCGCTGGGACAAGTCCCTGGCGGACCTCCTCCGCCTTCGCAGCGATCACCCGGAGCCCTTCATTCGCCTCTCGGACGGTGGCCAGTTCCTTCTCTGCGCGGCGTTTCGCAGCAAGCCGCTGTTCTGACTCATGCTGTAAACCCTGCACACAATTCAAACGATTAACAATAGCGGAATCCTAAGTGCCCACCCGCTGAAATTCAGCGAATGCGCACTCGGGGACTGGCAATCAAAAACCCTAAGTGCCCACCCGCTGAAATTCAGCGAGTGCACACTCGGGGACTGGCAATCAAAAACCCTAAGTGCCCACCCGCTGAAATTCAGCGAGTGCGCACTCGGGGACTGGTAACCAAAATCCTAAGTGCCCACCCGCTGAAATTCAGCGAGTGCGCACTCGGGGACTGGCAACCAAAATCCTAAGTGCCCACCCGCTGAAATTCAGCGAGCGCGCACTCGGGGACTGGACGCGGAAAATAAAAGCAAGTCACTGACCTCATCCGTCTTCCTCTTCCGGGAAGGGTCCTCCTCGCTGAGGACTGACGGCACCTTGGCCACGGTTGGATGGCCTATCTTCTTGGCTCCAGTCCTGCAAATTGATCACATGAGAAAAGTAGTCCGAGTACAATTAGAAACAAAGACAGGACAATAAAACTCACTTGGCAACCGGTAGGAACCGCAGCCCCGTGCGGATGCCGGCAGGCTTCTCCAGTTCGGGGCCCAGCGGTCGACTGAGGCCCATCTCCAGGACATCGCGTGCCCAAGACACGGACGGTTTCTTCGTTGTCGAGGCCGCGACTGGGGCTTCCGAAACGTTTTTAGCGGGAGCATCCCTGGGCGGCGAAGCCGCCGCGACCGGAGCAGCCCCCGACCCAGAGACTGGGGTGAACGGCGGAGGCATCGAGGCCAGAGGCACGTCGTTCAGGACGGCGGTGATATCCGGCACCGCCGTCGTCTGTGGAGCTTCACCCCTGGCCAGGCTGGTGGCGTCGGAGCTGCTTGGCGAATGAGGCGGAGACGCCTGTTTCGCTGGCTTCGTCTTCCTCTTTGGAGGGGCCTTCGCCTCCTTATTCTTCCTCTTCTTTTTCGATGGAGTAGCCTCGCGATGCGAGGTGTGCTCGGGGAGCTCGTCGTCATCGTCATCATGACGCTCAAGGCTTTTGCTCGCTTCGAGCTCACGCTGCCACTGTCCTCGAGTTTTCCGGACCAGCGGGGCGACCTCTTCCTCGGATTCGTCGTCGTCACCACTCACGTCACTCTCGACATCGCCCTTTGTAGGAGGCAAGTCGCCCACCTCCTGGACGGATGATCTCGAATTCTCCTCGTATAACTGCAACAGCATTTAACTGCGAATGCGAATGATAGAAAGACGACTTACCGTTGGGGCTGGATGCTTCGCGGTGTAGGGGGCGACCCCAGCCTTCGCGTCGAGCTACGCCGCCTGGGTGATCTTCTTCAGCGCCAGGAGGTAATCCTCGAGTTGCCACTCGGCGAGGCAGGACTTCGTCGAGTCCTCCCGGCCCGCGTACTCGTACATGTAGTGGTCGCGGTGAACCAGGGGGACAAGTCGCCGCCCGAGCCAGCAGTTATACAAGTTGATGGGATGGAGGCCTTTCTTCTTCAGGCTGCGGATGGTCTGAAGCATTTCATCCACAACCATCCGCTGGTCTGTTGGAAGCTTGCCGACCTGGAGTCGGCGCGGATCGGGCCGGTCGGCGGAGTATCTTGGAATCGCCACCTCGCCGTCCGGAGTCGCCTCGGTGACGTAAGACCAAGATTTCTTCCATTCGCTCGCCGCCTTGGCGGGCAGCATCATATCGAAGAAGGAATCCTTCGATTTCAACTGAAACGTCAGGCCGCCTGCAGCGAGCATTGGGCCGCCCGCTTCTTCGCAACTGATCCTCCCATGGAACAGGTCTTGCCACAGGGGGAAGTAGGGCCTGCAGCCCAGGTAGCACTCGCAGAACGCCACGAAAATGGCGAGCTTCTCGATGTTGTGCGGGCCCAGGTCCGACGGCTGGATCCCGTAGAAGTCGTAGAAGCACCGAAAGAAAAGAGATGTTGGGAATCCTAGCCCCCGTTCTAGGTGGCTGGTGAAGCAGATGAACTCTCCCTCGCGCGGGTCCGGAGTCACTTCTCCGGCCGCAGGGATGCGCCATCTACCGGCGCGTAGGATTCCGGCTTCCTCGAAGGACGCCAGTTGCGCTCTCGTGCATTTGGATCTGCCCCATGGCTCGGTGGAGGGGGCCATAGGCAGAAGGATTCGTGGGGGTCGGGGGATTTCGGTTCGGCTGGATCGCGATGCGGAGGAGAACGAAGGTGCGCGCAATCGGAGGAAATGACGAGGAGGTGGTTCTCCGATCGCCTACCATTCCCTTTATATAGCGGTTGTTACCCGCCAAATCAGGGAGCCGTTACTACGCGGTGATTACGCCGAAAGTTACTGTTGGATTACCCCAACGGCTAGTTTGACTGCGTTTTGACGGTCCAACTTCAGCCACTCGGCTCGCCGACCCGATCACTACAAACAGTGACTAAATATTTCGCCGATCTAATCGCCAAGGCTGCGACCAGAATGACTAGTTTTCTCCTTTATTCAGGAGCCCGCCGCCGATTCGACTGGATGTCCGCATTGAAAGCCGTATGCTCCGACTGCCTGCAACCACCTGCGCCTAATCGACGACGGCCTCGGGGACTACTGATGGGGATATGCCGACCGGGGTATACCCAGACGCTTCCGATCGCCCAGAACCGCGAGTGGGCCCGCAAGACGGCGATCGGATCAAGGCCCGTGTGGATCCAAGCGATCGGAAGTCAAGGCCGGCGTAGATAGGCCCAGTCGGATTAGGTTAAACGAGTACCGAAGCCTTAACTGATTCGGTTGAGATATGTAAACCCTAGGGGAAGGTGAGTCTATATAAACCTCCCTACAGGGCATGTAGAGATACGTTCCATCATACACCCAAGCGACTCGCCGCCTAGCCGTCGAGCTCGCCCATTGTACCTCCACCATAATACAATCTAGTAGGAGTAGGTCTTTACCCTCCGGGGGGCCGAACCTGGGTAAAACCATGTGTCTCCGCCCTCATCTCGCACCGCAGATGGCTGGCCGCCCTTGCCCCTCGTTCTACTACTCGCTGTAGATTGCAACATCTGCCGTGACCATTCCCACGACATGTAGTGACCTCATATCGATAAGGATCCTAAGTCCCTGTGATTAACATGCTAGTCCCTGGATCAATAGCTAGCACTCACAGTCGATGAAATATCATGTAAAACACAAAGTCTTTATTACACGGAGAATCCAGAGTATGAATTTATTACAAAATTGCTTAGCATTAAGCTAGCTCAAATAACAGCGGAAACATAAAAGCAGCTTGAGTCCATCAACGCCCCAGGCTTGTCAAGTGTAGACTCGCGATCCCTACGCACCTTTCAATCTTCGGATTCTGCACATAAAACGTGCAACCAACAAGTTGGGTCAATACTTTGAATGTATTGGCAAATTACACCAAGGAGAGAAAAGACTATCTCTACATGCAAGGCTAGTTTAGGCTGTAGAGTTCATTTGCTTAAAGCTAGTTTTCTTAAGTATAGGGAAGAAGAGAGGATTTTTCCTACTTTGTAAACATTTGCTTAGATAAAATAAGGTCGAATGGTACACGAGGATATTACGCACCAAGTGTCCAACAACCAAACACTTGGATATTACACACCAAGTTCCCAGATTCCCACCCATTGGCGATATTACTCATGCCATGGGGTTTTAAAACTTTGTTTAGAAAAGAGAGAGGAAGATCCTTCAGAGGCTCCATCCTTCAGATACTCAATGTTGTTCTATTTCCGTGAACACGGCTGATCGATCAGATTGCAATACTCTCGAGAGTTTGTGCACTTTACCCACAATCCACGATCAAGTCCTTTTACAGACAAGACCATGGCGAGGCTTTCCCTTAGTAGCCCCTCTACCTTCCGGATCCAATCGTGCCAAGAACCTCCAAATGTTGGTACCCAGGTGAGGTTTCACACTAAGTACTAGGCCAAGAAAGAGCCCATAATGTATTGTGGCTGCACTGGAAGCATCTGAATTCTGAAACATGGCAGACTTCTTTGATTCCAGGGCAGCCGTCCTCCACCAAAATCCCACTCGTTGACCCGACAACCATTCCACCCAGAAGAAAACTTAGTTTTATTTTGAAGTGGATTTGAGAAGAAAAGTTTTCTCTAGAGAGCCTTTATACTTAGAAAAATTCTTTGTCTTTCGAACCCCCCAACGGTACTTTGTATATATAGCATAGCAAGCAAGCAAAAACAGGGGTAACCTATTAGGAGGGAAAATCCTAAGTATAGAGCTATTCATGGCATACTACTAAATCATTGCACTTGCAAAATAATACTAAGGAAAAATTCTACTAGAACATCCTACACATGCATACTACAGAACTTTGAAGATCACATGCATAGAATCAAAACTGGGACACAATTATGAACAAGTGGTGTAACTTGCCTTGATCCGAGCAGCACTCTACACAATAGCACCCCTTAGCGCACTCCGAACAATCTAACGAATCACAAACATAGGTCTGATCACAACTTGCTCAAAACATGTCACAAAGATAATCATGCATGCATGCAACATGGTATTTTATGCAAGATTGGTTCTTCTAAATTGACCAAGGTAGCATAATTGAGTTGCAATAGTGTTAAGGGTGTTACTAGGATTGATTTCCCAAAGGTTTAGATCTATTTGGGTCACTAATACAATTCCAAGGGTTAAAAGGAGATCAAACCATCTAATTAGCCCCAAACTAGATCTAATGATCTTAAGCAAGGTTTTATAATTTTTTCCAGTAGGCATTGTGGTAATAAAGTTATTGCAACAAGAATCAACTAAAACTGAATTTTAATTATTTTTTAATAGAATAAACACTCTATTCTAATGATTAAAATCTACACCTAAAACCCTACTGTAAACTTGGAATATTATTGCAGATCTGGATTCTACATAAAATTATGAATCCAGCGGTATATTATAAGCTAAATTTGGCCAAATATTCAATTTTATATGAATTTCGCAAGTTTCAAACTAAATCTGCAAACAGATATGATTCTAAACTCAAAACTTGCCAAGCGGCAGACGCTGGTTGGTCCAGCTGGCAAGGCGGGTGACGCGGCACGGTGCCGACACGCTTTGCCACGCGGCAGCGTGGGATTTGCCGGTACCCCTTTGGGTTTGAATCTAATCTGGGCCGCAGGTTGCTAATCGGACGGTTTGAGATGGGCGCGGCGACTTACCGCGGTGGCGACGGCGGCGTTGGGCGGCGGTGGCGTCGGTGACGAAGGTTGGCGGTGCTCTGGTGGCTCCCCGAGGTGGCGAGTGGTCGACGGGGCGCGTCTGGTCCTCGCGGTCACGCTCGTGGCCGCGTCGTTCCTCCTCGCTTCTTCGTCGATCGGCAGGGTCCCGCCGATCTCCTCCGTCCCCGGCGGTGCTCCGGCGAGCAATCGCGGACGCGTTCCTGCGAGAGGGAAGGGGAAAAACATGCGGCGAGAATCAGTGGTGGATGGAGAAGCTCCAGAGGGAGGAAGGAGCAAGGGGGCTTCGAACCGTCTTGGTGAAGTCGACCCGACGGCAGCGATGCGAGTCGTCGAAGGGCTAGGGTTTTCGCAAGAAAAAAATTCGGACGAGGTGAGCCGAGGGTGGCGGGGTTTATATGGGGGTGGAGTCTTGTGCGAGGGGGCTCGAATCGGCGCGAATCCTACCGGATTCGGTTCGCATGCGTGCTGCAGGGGGACTCCCATGAGGTAGGAGACGACCGTGGGTCCCATGTCGGTGGCGGAGAGGGTGTGGGTGTGGCGCTGGCTTAGTCGGGCTGGTGAAGGCAGGGTGGGCTGGCGAGCCGGCCCAGCTAGGTTAGCTGTTGATTCTATTTTTTTTCCTTAAACGTTTTTTCTATTTCTGTTTTAGTAAAACTTGAATAACTTTTGCATATAAGGTCAAAAAGTGATGAAACCAACTTCTAAATTTTTGTAAAAAGATGGTGATCATCTTGGGACCATGGTTTAATGTTTTACATAGTTTTTTTTAGAAGGGTCAAACTTTACCACTACAATGATGCTTACATATGGCAATCTCTAATAGGGTTTTGATAGGTTTAGGTGTTTAGGATTTTGTTGAAAAAAATTCATTTGTAAGATGCAATGATGCAAGGATGATGCATGCTTCTAGTAACATCATAATATAAAATCTGGGATGTTACAAAC
Organism: Avena longiglumis; assembly: GCA_030063025.1. Lineage (NCBI taxonomy): Eukaryota > Viridiplantae > Streptophyta > Magnoliopsida > Poales > Poaceae > Avena > Avena longiglumis. The sequence goes on along the minus strand of CP125973.1, from coordinate 439,542,444 downwards.
CTACCCCTCTTAAGAAGAATCTCGTCCCCGAGATTCGGGTTGGCTAGCAAATAGGTGTGGGTGTTCTGCCTTCAAGTCTTCTTCACGCTCCCACGTAGATTCTTCCTCGGAGTGGTGGTTCCCATGTACTTTGCAGAATCTTATAGTCTTGGTGCGGGTAACCCTTTCGGTTGTTTCCAGTATTTTGATGGGTTTTTCCTCATAGGTAAGATCATTCTCCAATTGAACCTCATCTAGGGGAACGGTGTCTCTTAGCGGTGTTTCGGCCATCTCCGGGTGACACTTCTTTAGTTGCGACACATGAAACACATCATGAACAGTCAGTCCTTCCGGTAACTCCAACTGATAAGCAACTTCTCCTCTATAGGCCAGAACCTTATATGGTCCTATGAATCGTGGGGCTAACTTGCCCTTCATTCCAAACCTCTTAACTCCTCGTAGGGGTGAAACTCGGAGATACGCACGGTCCCCTATTTCATAGGCCACATCTCTGTGTTTGGAATCAGCGTAACTCTTCTGTCGGGATTGGGCTACCTTTAGCCTATCCTGAATTTGTCGTACCTTTTCTTCGGCATCCTTTATCAATTCAAGTCCAAAAAGATTGTGTTCACCAACTCCATTCCATAGCAGTGGAGTCCTACACTTCCTACCATATAGAAATTCAAACGGAGCCATCTTCATACTTGTCTGGTAGCTGTTGTTGTATGAGAACTCGGCATACGGCAGGTTATCGTCCCAACTAGACCCATAGTCTAGTGCGCAAGCTCTCAACATATCTTCCAAAATTTGATTCACCCTTTCTGTTTGGCCATCTGTCTGAGGGTGGAAGGCAGTACTGAATTCTAGTCGGGTCCCAAGAGACTCATGTAGTTGTCACCAAAACTTTGAAGTAAACTAGGTGCCTCTGTCTGACACAATTCCCTTGGGAACACCATGTAGGCTTACAATCCTTGACATGTATATCTTAGCAAGCTTAGCACTTGTATATGTGGTCTTTATGGGGATGAAGAGAGCCACCTTGGTAAAGTGGTCCACCACTACCCAGATAGAATCAAATCTAGAACGAGTCCGGGGCAATCCCGTGATGAAATCCATGCCTACCTTATCCCACTTCCAGTCGGGTATAGTTAGTGGTTGAAGTAGTCCTGCCAGTTTCTGATGCTCGGCTTTAACTCTATTGCATACATCACACAGAGAAATATATTCCGCAATTTCTCTCTTTAGGTTATTCCACCAAAATATATCCTTCACATCCATGTACATCTTCGTTTTACCTGGATGAATTGAGTATGGCGAATCATGAGCTTCTTGTAAAATCATCTTCCTGATATTGGGGTCATTGGGAACGCACAAACACTTCCCATACCAGAGGGTTCCTTGTTCGTCCAGACGAAATTCTTTAGTCTTTCCTTCGCTTATCCTGATTCTTATTTCTTCCAACTCTTTATCTCCCTTCTGTGCTTCCTTGATTCTCTCTTCGAAGGTGGACACTATTTCCATAGTCGCTACGTGTCCTTTCGGAACTATCTCTAGCCTGAGATCCCTGAATTGTTTGCATAAATCCTCTGGAAGTTCCCCTGCGGTAAGTCCATTCACATACACCTTATGACTTAAGGCATCAGCCACCACGTTTGCCTTTCCGGGATGGTACTGTAAATCCAAGTCATAATCCTTAATTAGTTCAATCCATCTTCTTTGTCTCATATTCAACTCCTTTTGGGTGAAGATGCACTTCAAACTTTTATGATCTGTGAACACATCACAATGTTTGCCCATGAGGTAGTGTCTCCATACATTGAGTGCATGAACCACAGACGCAAGTTCCAAACCATGTGTGGGGTAATTGTGTTCGTGGTTCTTAAGTTGTCGGGAGGCATAGGATACCACTTTCCCATTCTGCATCAATACACTTCCAAGTCCTTGTCGAGAAGCGTCACAATAGACTTGAAAATCCTTCTGGATATCGAGCATACGTAATCGGCTGGCATACAAGGCGTTTCTTCAACTCTTGAAAACTTGCTTCACATGCCTCGGTCCATAGGAATTTCTTTTCCTTCTTCAATAGTTCCGTCATGGGTTTTGCTATTTTGGAAAAGTCTTCAATGAACCTCCGGTAATATCCTGCGAGGCCCAAGAAACTCCTAATATCCCCCACATTCTTGGGTGACTCCCATTCCGTCACGGAAGCTACTTTACTAGGATCTACGGCAACTCCTTTTGCTGACACAACATGACCAAGGAATCCCACTTCATTTAACCAGAACTCGCACTTGCTGAATTTGGCATACAACTTGTGTTCTCTTAGTTTCTCCATAATAAGGCGCAGATGTTTCTCATGTTCCTTCTCATCCTTAGAGTATATGAGTATATCATCTATGAATACCACGATAAACTTGTCCAAATATTCCATGAACACCTTGTTCATCATGGTCATGAAGTATGCTGGGGCATTGGTTAGACCAAAATACATCACGGTGTACTCATACAATCCGTATCTTGTGGTGAATGCTGTTTTGGGCACATCCTGTTCTCGAATCTTTAGCTGAAAGTAGCCTGATCGCAGATCGATCTTTGAGAACACACTGGCTCCCTTTAACTGGTCAAACAAGTCATTGATGTTGGGTAGAGGATACTTATTCTTGATCGTCACTTCGTTCAACGAGCGGTAGTCCACAACCAGCATCTTGGTTTTATCCTTCTTTTCCACAAATAGGACAGGTTCTCCCCAAGATGACGCGCTGGGTTGGATGAATCCCTTGTCCAATTGTTCCCTAAGCTGTTTCTTGAGTTCCTTTAACTCGTCCACATCCATCTTGTATGGTCTCTTAGCTATCGGCCCCGTTCCTGGCATTAAGTCAATGAGGAACTCGATATCACGGTCAGGTGGCATTCCGGGTAGCTCCTCTGGAAAAACATCTGGGTATTCCTTTACAATAGGTACCTCCTCCAAGCTAACCCCCTTAAGAGAGTTCACCATGGCTTCCTTGAGTGCAAAATTTGACTTGATACGAATTCTCTTCCCTTGCGGTATTGTGAGCATGACAGTTCTTTTGGCACAATCTATGACTCCTTCATATTCGGTCATCCAATTCATGCCCAAGATTATGTCTAATCCTTGTGATTCTAGAACTACTAGACTTGTGGGAAAGATGTGTGTCCCAATCCTTAGTTCTAATTCCCGGCAACCGGAGTTTGCCACTATTTCTCCCCCAGGAGAACTTACCCTTAGAGGAAATTTTATAGTCTCCATTGGTATCTTTCCTCTATCCACAAATACCCTTGATATGAATGAATGCGATGCACCAGTATCAAAAAGAACAACTGCGGGAATAGAATTGAGTTTGAACTTACCAATCACAGAGTCTGGCGCATCACAAGCATCCTCCATAGAAACATGATTTACCGTGGCTTTGACAAACGGATTTGGCTTCTTCCCGTTTCCATTGCCATGGTTGTGTCCATTTCCATTCCCATTACCATTGCCATTCTTCTTCTCGGGGCAAAAGGTTGCATAGTGCCCTGTCCTATTGCACTTAAAGCATGTCACCTCACTGAGATCCTTTCCATTGATGCCATTCCCATTGCGGTTTTTATGCCCATTGTGTTTGTGGCCACCATGGTTATGACCGTTATGGTTGTGGCCATTATTGTTATAAGGTGGTGGTGAGGAATTGCTGCTCGTAACGAATGAGTGTTTGTGAGGGTTAGACTTCCTCTTGCGGTTTTCTATGCTCTTCCTTTTGGATTCAACCACAATGGCTCTGTCCAGAAGTTCCTGAAAGTTGTCAAATTTCTGAGCCACAAGCTGAATGGATATCTCATCATTGAGTCCTCTTAGGAACTCCTCCTGTCTCTTGGCATCAGTGGAAACATCGTCGGGTGCATAACGGGCTAGCTTGTTGAAAAGCTCACCATACTCGGTGACAGAACGGTGCAGCTGGTGTAGGTCGCGAAATTCGCGCCTTTTCAGAGTCATGATACCAGCAGCCACATGATGAGTGCGAAAAGCTAACTCAAACTGATCCCAAGTGATAGCATCAATGTCCGGGTGGGTGACTTGGTAGTTATCCCACCATTCTGCAGCAGGTCCTTCAAGCTGGTGTGCGGCATAACGTACCCTGTCGGCTCCGACAGCTTGCACGGTGTCTAGCTTCTTGTTGATCGTACGCAGCCAGTCATCAGCGATGATTGGTTCAGTGCTGCTAGTGAAGGTAGGCGGGTTCAGCCTCAAAAACCGAGTCAAGCGATCCTGTTGAGGTGGTGGCGGAGGTGGTGGCGGTGGCGGGTGGTTGTTGTTGTTTTGCATGTTCTGAGTGAGCAGTTGGATCAGCTGGTTCTGAGTGGCCAAAAGTTGTTCTATTTCTGGAGGTATTTCGGAGTTCGCACGTCTTGGCGGCATCTGTGGGGTTTAAGAGAATAGTTAATAAATAGACAGAAAGACTAAGTAGTAAAGTCCTACCCTTATGAAAACACACCAAGCACACAAGACACACAAGTCACAATCTTAACACAGAAAACAACCAAGTTTAACTAAGCCGGAATTGTCTTGGTATTTATTACAATCACGAATAACGTTCTACTATAGAATTAAAGTTGGTCCAACTATTACACATCTTCCACGCCTTCCTCTTCCTCGTCCTCGAACGAGTAGCCTTCCTGCTCTAGAGTTGTCTTGTACAACTCCATCTCCTTCGTGGTGGCTTCAAGCTTCTCTTGGAGGTTCTTAATCTCATCCTGCAGCTTCTTGGTGGTGGCTTCTAGCTGCTCCTGAAGTCCCTCCTTCTCGCTTTGTAGCTCCTCCACTAGGCTTGACTTCTTCGCGGTTTCAAGTTGCTTTGCCAAGTCCCTCTTGGAAGCACGCACATCATTGATTATCCTGCAAAGGCCTTCAGTTTGCACTTCAGCTCCATCGATCTGCTGTTTGAGTTCCCTAATTCTCTTGTTTTTATTTATCACCCTCTTCTCTTGGTTAGCGAACTTCTTCTCTTGGTCCTGGAATTTTATCTCTTGGAGCTTCATTGCCTCCTCCTGCTGCTTGATCATTTCTTCCTTCACCTTGATGAGGGTGCATAGCTCGTCGTTCTTCAACATCTCGAGGAAGGTACCCTTTTCAAGGTCATGGATGTGGCACTCCAAATCTTGATATTGGGTCCTTCGGCGCTTGGTAGAAGTTCTTTCCTCAAAGGTTAACTCCATGGGAATTCCTTCCTCATCTCGTCTTCCAAAGAGGCCGCCGCAGTGTCCTTGGAGAGCTTCATGATGACGTCCACATAGGCGACCAATGAGTTGCTGCAAGCTGATGCTAATGGCCTTCTCCTTGGAAACACTAACAATGTGGATTGCTATGTCTTCCTCCGGGTTCTTGCCTCGCTCTATTCCTGGTTGGATGACTTTGACTCCCCAACAGCCGTCCTTGTGGAGTTTCTTCATTGTGCTTCCCTGGATTGTTGGGAGGGGAAGGTCCAAACGTGTGAGTAGGTCCATGAGGCATCCACCAAAGCGAAGGGGCTCGATGTCCGCGACGGTGTCATAGAGGAAGCTTGTCATCTTTAAGTTAGAAGAAATAAAAGTTAGATACTTAAACAAGTAGAGGAGAACAGATACCAGAAGTGCGGAAAATAACTTAATAGAAAAGTAAGTAAGGCACATAAGTTACAGGTGGTTCCAATCCTAGGGTCACGTCCTATAGGCAACGATGTGCTCTGATACCATCCGTAGTGACCTCGGATCGATAAGGATCCTAAGTCCCTGTGATTAACATGCTAGTCCCTGGATCAATAGCTAGCACTCACAGTCGATGAAATATCATGTAAAACAAAAAGTCTTTATTACACGGAGAATCCAGAGTATGAATTTATTACAAAATGGCTTAGCATTAAGCTAGCTCAAATAACAGCGGAAACATAAAAGCAGCTTGAGTCCATCAACGCCCCAGGCTTGTCGAGTGTAGACTCGCGATCCCTACGCACCTTTCAATCTTCGGATTCTGCACATAAAACGTGCAACCAACAAGTTGGGTCAATACTTTGAATGTATTGGCAAATTACACCAAGGAGAGAAAAGACTATCTCTACATGCAAGGCTAGTTTAGGCTGTAGAGTTCATTTCCTTAAAGCTAGTTTTCTTAAGTAGAGGGAAGAAGAGAGGATTTTTCCTACTTTGTAAACATTTGCTTAGATAAAATAAGGTCGAATGGTACACGAGGTTATTACGCACCAAGTGTCCAACAACCAAACACTTGGATATTACACACCAAGTTCCCAGATTCCCACCCATTGGCGATATTACTCACGCCATGCGGTTTTAAAACTTTGTTTAGAAAAGAGAGAGGAAGATCCTTCAGAGGCTCCATCCTTCAGATGCTCAATGTTGTTACATTCCGTGAACACTACCGATCGATCAGATTGCAATACTCTCGAGAGTTTGTGCACTTTACCCACAATCCACGATCAAGTCCTTTTACAGACAAGACCATGGCGAGGCTTTCCCTTAGTAGCCCCTCTACCTTCTGGATCCAACCGTGCCAAGAACCTCCAAATGTTGGTACCCAGATGAGGTTTCCCACTATGTACTAGGCCAAGAAAGAGCCCATAATGTATTGTGGTTGCACTGGAAGCTTCTGAATTCTGAAACATGGCAGACTTCTTTGATTCCTGGGCGGCCGTCCTCCACCAAAATCCCACTCGTTGACCCGACAACCATTCCGCCCACAAGAAAACTTAGTTTTATTTTGAAGTGGATTTGAGAAGAAAAGTTTGCTCTAGAGAGCCTTTATACTTAAAAAAATTCTTTGTCTTTCGAACCCCCCAACGGTACTTTGTATATATAGCATAGCAAGCAAGAAAAAACAGGGGTAACCTATTAGGAGGGAAAATCCTAAGTATAGAGCTATTCATGGCATACTACAAAATCATCGCACTTGCAAAATAATACTAAGGAAAAATTCTACTAGAACATCCTACACATGCATACTACAGAATTTTGAAGATCACATGCATAGAATCAAAACTGGGACACAATTATGAACAAGTGGTGTAACTTGCCTTGATCCGAGCAGCACTCTACACAATAGCACCCCTTAGCGCACTCCGAACAATCTAACGAATCACAAACATAGATCTGATCACAACTTGCTCAAAACATGTCAAAGAGATAATCATGCATGCATGCAACATGGTATTTTATGCAAGATTGGTTCTTCTAAATTGACCAAGGTAGCATAATTGAGTTGCAATAGTGTTAAGGGTGTTACTAGGATTGATTTCCCAAAGGTTTAGATCTATTTGGGTCACTAATACAATTCCTAGGGTTAAAAGGAGATCAAACCATCTAATTAGCCCCAAACTAGATCTAATGATCATAAGCAAGGTTTTATATTTTTCCAGTAGGCATTGTGGAAACAAATTTATTGCAACAAGAATCAACTAAAACTGAATTTTAATTATTTTTCAATAGAATAAACACTCTAATCTAATGATTAAAATCTACACCTAAAACCCTACTGTAAACTTGAAATATTATTATAGATCTGGATTCTACATAAAATTATGAATCCAACGGTATATTATAAGCTAAATTTGGCCAAATATTCAATTTTATACGAATTTCGCAAGTTTCAAACTAAATCTGCAAACAGATATGATTCTAAACTCAAAACTTGCCAAGTGGCAGACGCTCGTTGGTCCAGTTGGCAAGGCGGGTGACGCGGCGCGGTGCTGACGCGCTTTGCCACGCGGCAGCATGGTATTTTCTGGTACCCCTTCGGGTTTGAATCTAATCTGGGCCGCAGGTTGCTAATCGAACGGTTTGAGAGGGGCGCGGCGACTTACCGCGGTGGCGACGGCGGCGTTGGGCGGCGGTGGCGTCGGTGACGAAGGTTGGCGGTGCTCTGGTGGCTCCCCGAGGTGGCGGTGTGGTCGACGGGGCGCGTCTGGTCCTCGCGGTCACGCTCGTGGCTGTGTCGTTCCTCCTCGCTTCCTCGTCGATCGGCAGGGTCCCGCCGATCTCCTCCGTCCCGGCGGTGCTCCGTCAAGCAATCGCGGACGCGTTCCTGCGAGAGGGAAGGGGAAAAACACGCGGCGAGAATCAGTGGTGGATGGAGAAGCTCCAGAGGGAGGAAGGAGCAAGGGGGGCTTCGAACCGTCTCGGCGAGGTCAACCCGATGGCGGCGATGCGAGTCGTCGAAGGGCTAGGGTTTTCGCAAGAAAAAAAATCGGACGAGGTAAGACGAGTGTGGCGGGGTTTATATGGGGGTGGAGTCTTGGGCTAGGGGGCTCGAATCGGCGCGAATACTACCGGATTCGGTTCGCATGCGTGCTGCAGGGGGACTCCCACGCGAGGTAGGAGACGACCCCGTGGGTCCCGCATGTCGGTGGCGGAGAGGGGGGTGTGGGCTGGCGCGGCGCTTGCTAGCTGGCTGTCGCGTGGGCGCTGGGGGAAGGGTGGGCTGGCGAGCCGGCCCAGCTAGGTTAGCTGCTGATTCTATTTTTTCCTTAAACGTTTTTTCTATTTCTGTTTTAGTAAAACTTGAATAACTTTTGCATATAGGGTCAAAAAGTGATGAAACCAACTTCTAAATTTTTGTAAAAAGATGGTGGTCATCTTGGGACCATGGTTTAATGTTTTACATAGTTTTTTTAGAAGGGTCAAACTTGACCACTACAATGATGCTTACATATGGCAATCTCTAATAGGGTTTTGATAGGTTTAGGTGTTTAGGATTTTGTTGAAAAAAATTCATTTATAAGATGCAATGATGCAAGGATGATGCATGCTTCTAGTAACATCATAATATAAAATCTGGGATGTTACATTTTCTTTGCATGTTTTACGTGGTTTGAGGCTTTCGAATAAGAACCGTTCTAACTTACGAACAAGAACCACAACGTTGATACAAGTATTGTCAAGTGCCCGTTGTAAACTGAATCTTCACTATGGTGGGAGATACAGACACCCGCAAAGACACTTATGCAATACAAGTTGCATGTCGAGCATGGAGCAAGTCTCTTGAACGATGTCATCTAAGGTTAGCCCGGGCCGCTTCATCCCACCATTCTGCAAGATGCAAAGTACACAAGAAGAAATCAACAACAAAAGCATCAACGCCCATAATAACCATTGTGTTCTATTCGTGCAACAGATCTACGCATAGACACGTCTCTGATACCACTGTAGGGGTTCATAGCATGGAAAACAAAAAAAACATAAATTGATTAATTGGGAAATATTAATAACACCAGAAGAAAACCCGAAGCAATTGGATGATACAGTGGGTTTAACGACCAACTCTATGGCGGGGATAAATTTTCTGGCCATATAGTTCCTGCCATATAGTTGGCGCCAATACCGTCTCCTCAAATAGTTTCACCCCGTGCAACTGGATCGGAGAGACGACATACATAACACCTAGAAATCACTGAAACCTCACGTTTGGAAGGCATCTGGAGGGGGAACTCATCCACCGGGGATCCATCTTCGCCCTATGCAGACCCAGGAGGCTAAGGCATCGATCTTCATCATCAACCGCTGCATCACCACTATCTCCATCTATCCCATCTACATCTTGTCTAGATCTTGTTGTAATTTCCGTACTCGTTGTGGATTTATACAAGTACTATTCATCTATGATAGATTCCATTGTCTTTGTCATGATGTTGATTGCTTCCATGTCTGAGTAGATCATTAGTTCTTGGGGAGATGGAGAAACCCTAGTATGAGATTGAAATAAAATAAAGTTTATTATGATATTTATCGTTGTGACCATGTGTTAGATTGTCTTCATCTTGATGTTGGGAGAAGTTGACCTCTCAATATTTGCCTCTTGTAGGGACTTGATGGAGGGAACTACTTGTTGGTAGACGAAGGTGTGTTAGCACTTACAGTGACTATAAAGCTGTTGGCACTCCTTACATATCAACTTGGGATTCGAGGAAACTTACAAAACACTATCCATGCCATGGAAAACGTCTTGCGGGATTAAGTCCCTTAATAGCGCAGTAATTCAATTATTGTTGATTGTTGTCTGTTGTGGTTATGAGGATGATGTGAGCAGTGGTTGCTGCCTATTTGTCTAAATACGGAGTTCCTCCGACACATATATAGTTGAGAATGTTCATGATAATAATATTTACCTTAGCCCTTTATAAATTTTAGAGGTGTATCCGCTACTCCCTGAGAACGCATTTTCCCACTGAAGTTTCAAATCTCTTTTACATACGCGATACTTACTTTTTGTATTCAGTTTTGTTTACTTTACTCATTGTTCTCTAATACCAAAATCCCAATAACACTTTTTTATACAATACTCGCATTTTATCTTGTTACTTAGAACTTTATTTAGTATTTCTATCTTAGTATTTATTTCAAGAGTTATTAGACTTCAGACTCCTGCTCCCTGTGAGATCGATATCTTTATTTCGAAACTACCTACAAATGATCTGTGCACTTGCAGTCATCAGCGCCCCGGTGATGCCACGGCTAGGGGCCAACGCGAGCGATCACTTCCCCATGGCGCATGCGCCTCGCCGCTCCCTAGCGCAAGGTGAAGGAGTGGACGCTGCTGTCGGAGTACAAGGCGTCTGCCCTCTAGCTAAAGATCGACGAGCACCCAGAGGAGTTTCCGGGCGAGCGCGTCGCCAACCGCGCCTCCTACGAGGCCGTTCCGCCAGCGAAGGATGACTTCGCGAAAGTGTGGTCCGTGGAGGAGTACTAGCGCGAGAAGGCAGAGAGAGCGCACCGCCTCGGCCTGTTCATCGACCTTGAGGGCGACGACGACGGAGCGGGCTATTCGAGTTGGGCGGTGATCCGGGCCAGGGTTGCAGCACCATGCCACCGCCGAAGCAGGATCCCGACGACGACGACGACTACGCGGTGGCGATGTACTGTCGCGTTGGACTGGGCGGCCGTGGCTGGGGCCGCCACTAGTTTACGTTTTTTCAAAAATGTACAAACATGTTTGAACTGCTGTGATATCTATGTATTTTCATATTTTCAAATGTTTGAATATTTCGTATGGGGGGCACGGCTGGGAACCAGCGCCCCCCCCCCCCCCCCCCAAATCGTGGACCAGTCTGGTGCCTCCCCATACGGCCAAAAATCGGATTGCACCGAACGCCGTATTAGGGGAGTGAAGATGCTTTGAGAAGGGCCGTCCTTCAGCCACGAAGAGCAAGGAAGTGTGATAGTATGTAGTCTAATCTTATCCTAAGATGAGGATATCATCTCCGGTTATTTTTAAATCAGACACTCATAATAGGTTAGTAATAAGCTAGAAATTGTCCTTCATATAAAAGAAAGACGACTGATTTGTCCAAAAAAAATTAAAACCTGGATACATATGAACTCACTTTGAACACTCAATGAAAATCGTATTTATTAGTTAAAAAGATAAAAAAATCTACCATGTAGAGAATGAATACAACTATTTGCATGTAAATTTTAAAACTTAAATAGACTGTCACTAACTCTTGGTGGTCTACCATGAAGAACTGTAAATACATGGCTGTAGGAGTTCGTAGCATGGAAAACAAAAAAATTCTACCACATGAACACACACAAGCCAAGATCTAATCTACTAGATCAGTACAATGAGTTTATATATTACTAACCCTCGAAGATTCCAAAGAGGTTAACGAGATCAGATTCTCATGTTTGATGTAGTCGTTCACTTGCCGATCCTTCTAGCGCCAAGTTCCGGCAGAGCTTCCGCAGTCGGTCACATGTTTGGTACTCGATGAATACCTTCCTCTCCCTTTGTTCTAGCAGGTAGCAGAGGTTGTAGATCTCTCCTCGCGATTCCAACAGCACGACGACGTAGTGGTGGAAGTAGAGGGAAAATCCTGCAGGGCTTCGCCTAAGCCGGAGCGGGTATGGTGGAGTATAAGAGGGCCTCGACGATCTAGGGTTTAGAGGTCCGAGGGTTTAGAGGTGGTGGCCGGCGGATAGGGTTATCTAGGCGACGGTTTAGAGGGGCTTCTAAGCGGCGGCGACTTGAGAGGGCAAGGGGTCGGTGGCTAGGGTTTCAAGTGGGGAGCAAGGGGGGCCCCTCCCCTCTATTTATGAGAGGGAGAGGCGGTTTGGGGGAGGGGATTCCTCCCCCAACTCCTCCTTGTGACCGGCGGCAAGGGGAGGGAGGAATCCTTATCTAGGTGGGATTCCTTTCCTCCCTCCACTAGGCAACCATGTTGGGATTTGACTTTTTTAAACTGGCGTTTGACTTTCAAACTAGACTTTGATTTCTCTCTTTATATTGCCCATCCAAGTGACCTAGGACATGATGCAACCATTCCACTTTGGTATGACACATCCATGTACCCTTCCCACTCCGGATCGATGGACCTTCTAGACCCTTCTAGAGCATTTTGGTGAAAACATCGAAACCATTCCCGAACTCCGGAATTGGACTTTCCTTATATGAATCATATTCTTCGGACCATTCTGGATCTCCTCGTGATGTCCTAGATCCAATCTGAGACTCTGAACAATATTTGGTCTCTTACTCACATTCCATATCTACTAAACAACATCGAATCGTTAAGTGTGTCTCCCTACGGTTCGTGAATTATGCAGACATGATCGAGACTCTTCTCCGATCAATAACCAATAGAGGAATCTGGAAATTCATATGGCTCCCACATATTTCAATGATCACTTCGTGATTAAATGAACCATTTACATACGATACCAATTTCTCTTTGTCTCGCGATACTTTACTTATACGAGGTTTGATCGTCGGTATCTCTGCATACCTAGTTCAACCTCGTTACCAATAAGTACTCTTTACTCGTTCCTGTGATATGTGATCCCTTGTGAACCAGTCACATGCTTACAAGCCAATTGGATAACATTCCACCGAGATGACCCAGACTATATCTATCTGTCATATGGATGGAAAAATCCCACTCTTGATCCATGTGCCTCAACACATACTTTCTGAACACTCAATGCCACATTTATAACCACCCAGTTACAAAGTGGTGTTTGATGTCATCAAAGCATCTATATGGTGATGGTGATTAACATGATCTCATGGTCAAAGGATTTAGGTTACTATGTACTCCCTCTGTTTTAAAATATAAGATGTTTTACGTTTATAAAGAAAATTTATCTAGACTTCTTTTAGTGTATATATTCACTCCAAACATGAGTGAACCTACATGCTAAAAGAAGTCTAGATGCATTTTCTTCATAAAGCTAAAACATCTTATATTTTGAAACAGAGGGAGTATCTGAAAGCTTATAGCAAACGAACTACTGAAAGGACTTGATCTTATGCTACGCTTAACTATAGAAGTATGTCCATCACACCATTCTTCTAATGATATGATCTTGTTATTAACAACATCCAATGTTCATGATTGGGAAACCATAATCATCTATTAATCAACAAGCTAGTATTACAAAGAGGCTTTATTAGGGACTCTTATATGTTTACAAATCACACAAGTATTAATATTTTCGGTTAATACAATTATAGCATGAACGTAAACATTTATCATAAACACAAAGATATAATAATAACTACTTTTATTATTTCTTCTTGGGCATATCTCCAACAATGGCAACACTAACTCTTCTTGTGTCATGAGAAGTTTTGAACGAGCGGAATGCCCGATTCTTAAATAACAAACATGCTCCATCTCTGATCCTTTTAGATAAGTTAAGCTAGAGGCAAATTTATAGGTCTTAGCGGGCGCTAAGCGCATGAGTAACTTGATGTCGCGAGAGTAGTAGCTTACTTGTATTCATGAAATTTTATTGTCTTATACTCTCCTATCTTAATTAATTAAATAGGGCAAAGCTTTTGCCCTCGTTACAAAAAAAATGACCTTCAAAAAATGACTCATACTGCACGTAAATTTAGAAAATTTATAGATGTGATTCTTACATAGTTCACAAATGAGAATAACATGTTATAAAAAATTTACAATAGTAACTTTCTACCTCTTAACTATGTGACTCGCACTTGGTTTAGAAAAGATAAAATTACTCCAAACCAATAGTTGTTCCTTGGGTGCATTTTCATACCAATAGTTTCAAATTGGAGGCAAGGTAGTCCCAATAGTTGCAAAGCGGACCGATGATTAGTCCCAGTCGTTGAGAGCTTGACGTGTGGCACACCATGCTGGAAAATGGCTCAGCTTGGTTTAGCATAAAACCCCTAATGTTTATAGTTATTTTACAAGACACGCTCGAAAAATATAGAGAGAGCAGACTGGAGCCAAATCCCAAATCGTGAAACCCTATTTCACCAGACGACAAGGAAAAAGTGGTAGCACGGGAAGGAGAGCGATGACGCCGAAGGAGGAAGGGAGACACACGAGGAATGGGGTCGAGGAAGATGGAGAGGTTGTTGGGTGGGTTGTATAACGCTCCCCGCGTAGGTGGCATCGGGGGAGGTGGCAATGGCGAGTGGGAGCTCGCACGGAGGTTTTCTGGGATGCAGCAATGGTAAGATTGGTTTCATTGCTCCGCCAGGTCCGCCATTGCTGCAGCAGAATGAGATCATTTTTGTTGTTCATGTGAGATCATTTTCTTGTCTGTTTGATAATGCACTATGACATATTCTCCAATTGCTCAAGAAAAATAGAAGTTGCAACCATAATTTAAAAGTTTTTGAGTTCAATAGTTCTATGCAGAATGAGAATATGTAGTTCAAGCAGAACTATTGTCGGATATCATTTTTTATAAAGAAATGAAAGAAGATAATAGAAAACTTGAAAGGCCTCACATGCAAGAGATTCGATGGAGGGACAAGAAGGAATTAGGCTTAGTCAAAGAAGTAGATCTGTGTGCAATGTTGTATGTTGTAGTTTCCTTGACAAAAGGAGTTTTGTGTTAATGTTGTTATTGTAATGACAATTTTTATTGACATCATTTGTGTGCAATGTTGTAATACTGTAATGACATGTTGTACTCTTTAGTTTGAATGAAACCAAATGAAACATGTTGTACTGCTTGAGTATGAGTTTGAATTCAAATGAAATGCAACTTCAAATGACAGAAAATGTGGACATCAAGTACTCTTTTTTTTCAAATGATAGGAACTGTTGACAAAATAGCAACAACTCATACCAGGGAATAAGATTGCAACTTGACATTGAAATAAAAACAATCCAGGAAATTAGTACTAATTCTTCCTTACATTAAAAAAACTCAAAAAAAATGACAAGTACTTATTCTTCCTTATTTATCCTAGAATTGTTACACCAAATTCACTGAAACATGGAGTGTTCAGTGTAACTAGTGCACTCAAAGTCACAAAATTTTCTACTCTCTTGTGATTCATTTTGTTCGATTGGATGATTGAGGTATGGAATATCTTTAACTCTTATTTTTCTTGTATTTCTTACCCTACCACCACCTTGACCAGCTCTAGTAGCTCTTCCTCTTCCCCTCCCAGTTGTAGTTGATCTTTCCCTGCCCCTCCCTCTCACAGTAGATGTTGTCTCTCTTACTCTTGGTGGTGGAATAGAGCCTCTGATAGTTGCAACAAATGAGCTCTCTTCTGGTATAGGACCATGGTTTCTGCTAGGTCCGACATGGACCCTTTCCTAAATATAGTGTAATATATAATTAATTTTCTAGGACACAAAAAACATGGAAAATTGGAAAAGTTGTACACAAGTAAATTCCATAAATTTGGACCAACATATACACCATGCAGTTCCTGACATGTGTTTTATGTCAGCCCAAACTCATAATAATCTTCCACTTTCCTTCCTTCTTCCACATAATCTGATCCTTCGCTTCCTTCTTCCACATGTGCTAAGATGCTGCCAGGTTTCTTCAATACAACATCGGGCATAAATGTTTCCAGTACCTTCTTATGGTCAACTAGCAGAGCAAGTGTTTTCTCCTCCTTCGTGGCTTCTATCATGCCCACAATACCACTATCTGACTATATGCACTGCAAGCCATCTATCAGATCCATACCTAGATTCTGCCAATATACTTATAGCATACCATCCATCTCATATCCAAGATGCTTCAAAAAAACTTCAATCCATAAAATCAAAAAAGTTCACAACTATAATCATCAAAAAACTCGGTAGTACCACTCTCATAAGTCAATCCACCGATATTAGAATAGAAAAACCCATTTTGGTCTAGCCAAATTGAGAACAGATCTTCATTTTCCTCTGCAAAATTCAGATAAACATGGCAATGTTCAGATAAACAAGGCAAAATTCAGAGATATAGGGCACAACTGGAAATGACTAAATTTAGTGAACACGACATCTTATATTAACCATGACAGTGTATTCTTGCTACATAACAATTTGGGGTGCTATTGGCCAAAGATTTTCAATCAAAATCATAAACACGCTAAATTTTTTTAAATAATACATTTTCTTTATTCAATTTCACAAATAATACACGAAATCCAAAAATTGCAAATCTAACGGACCGTCGTCCGTTGAAAAGACGAAGGTGGTGGTTCTTCTTTTGAAAAGACGAAGGAGGGGTTTCGTCTTTTGAAAAGATGAAGGGGATGGTTCATCTTTTGAAAAGACAATGGACATGTTCTTCACACGTTGGCTTGGCGTGGTCGGTCGTCTTTTGAACGGACGAACCACCCCTTCGTCTTTTCAAAAGACGAACCACCACCTTCGTATTTTCAACGGACGACGGTCCGTTAGATTTGCAATTTTTGGATTTCGTGTATTATTGGTGAAATTGACTAAAAAATATATTATTTAAAAAAAATTAGCCATAAACACGACAACAAAATTCAGTTACATCCAGAGAAACAAGACACTAATAAAAATTGAGATTTTTGAATCAACCATAGTTTGTACACATCAAGGACTCATAAACATGTGCAATCTGTCAGGAATATGCAACATGTATTCCTCTGGGGGCCAAAGGCCATAATATATAGTACAGGTACAGGGCAAAGGCAAATATGCAGGAAGCCCCCTAACATATGGGGAACTACAATATACAGATATATACATCTAACACCTCCCCTCAAACTCATGGTGGATCCACAACACTGAGTTTGGAGAGTAAGAAATCATGCTGCGCTCTGGTCTGTGTCTTCGTAAAGAAATTCGCCAACTGTAAATCTGAAGGTACATACTGAAGCGCAACAACCTGAGCCTGCACGTGAGCACTTGTATAGAAAGCATCAACACCAATATGCTTGGTAAGCTCATGCTTGACCGGATCACGTGCAACACTAATAGCACCTGTACTGTCAGACAAAACCAGAGTGGGTGTGGTAAGAGAGACCCCAAAATCCGCAAGTAACCACCGTAACCAGGTCACCTCAGCAGTCAACAAGGCCATAGCACGCAGCTCAGCCTCAACACTCGAACGTGAAACCGCTCTCTGTTTCTTCGTCTTCCAAGAAATAAGCGAACCACCAAGAAACACACAGTAAGCAGAAAGAGAACGGCGATCCAAAGGATCACTTGCCCACGTAGCGTCCGAATAGCACTGGAGCTGGAGGGAGCTGGAACAAGGAAAGAAAAGGCGACGAGTGATCGTACCACGAAGATAACGAAGAACACGAAGAAGATGACTATAGTGAACAGTAGTAGGAGCAGAAACAAACTGACTCGGGATATGAACAGGGTAAGAGATGTCAGGATGAGTGACAGCAAGATAAACGAGTCTCCCAACAATATGACGATAACGCGTCGGATCAGGAAGAGGATCACCATCAGTAGGGTGAAGCTTAACATTAAGCTCCATAGGGGTCTCAACAGTGCACTCATCCCCAAGAGCAGCACGATCAAGAAGATCCTGAATATACTTTTCCTGGGAGATGTAAAAGCCATCAGAAGTGGAGGAAACCTCAATACCAAGAAAGTATCGAAGAGGACCAAGATCAGTCATAAGAAACTGATCACGAAGACGAGCCTTAACAAAGGCGATATACTCAGAATCATCACAAGTAATGATCATATCATCAACATAGAGAAGAAGAAGAGTGCGACCACGAGGAGAAATGTGAACAAACAGCGCTGGATCATGAGGACTAGGGGAGAAACCAGCAGCAGTCACTACAGAAGCAAAGCGCTTAAACCAGGCACGAGGGGCCTGTTTAAGGCCATAAAGAGAACGTCGAAGACGACAAACCATCCCCTCGGGAACAGAATACCCAGGAGGAGGCTGCATATAAACCTCCTCACGCAACTCACCATTGAGAAAGGCGTTCTGAACATCAAGCTGGGACACACCGTGACGCAATGTATAACAACAAGAAGAGTACGCACAGTGGTCATATGAGCCATAGGAGCAAAGGTCTCATCATAGTCACGACCATGCTCCTGCTGAAAACCACGAGCCACAAGACGCGCTTTATAGCGCTCAAGAGATCCATCAGAGCGAGTCTTAATCTTATAGACCCACTTACACGTGATAGGACGAACACCGGGAGGGGGAGAAACAAGATCCCAGGTGCTAGTGCGCTCATGCGCAGCAATCTCCTCAGCCATGGCCAGCTGCCATTCAGGATGATGCTCAGCATCCCGATAAGAAGTCGGCTCGGAGGCAACAGAAAGACCATACTGACTAGGAGAGTAACGGTTGGGGTACGACGCTGACGAACAGGATGAGTAGAGGGAAGATCATCATAGGAAGATGACGCAGGAGACGACAATGAAGAAGAGGGAATAGTAGAGGAAGACTCCAGAGAATGAGGAGAACTAGTAGAACTAGACGGAGCAGAGGAGGACGGTGTCGAAGAAGAGACATCAGGGGGAGGAGATCCCGAAGAAGACACAATAGGTGTAGAAGGAGGTGTGTCAGGAAATAGAAGAAAAGAGATGTCTTCCACCGGGTAAGTACCAGCGGTGGGACGAGGATAGAAAGGACGTGTCTCATCAAAAGTAAGATCACGAGAGATACGCATCCGACGACCAACAGGGTCCCAACAGCGATAGCCCTTATGCTCATCACTGTATCCAAGGAAGACACACTCAACAGATTGAGCGATCAGTTTGGTGCGTTCACGAGGAGCAAGGAGAACATAGCAAACACAACCAAAAAAGCGAAGCATGGAGTAGTCTGGAGACTGTCCAGATAGACGCTCAAGAGGGATACCACCCTGCAAGGCAACAGAAGGCTGAATATTGATGAGGTAAGCCGACGTAGCGACAGCCTCAGCCCAGAAATGCGGCGGGAGAGAAGAAGCAATCATCAGAGCGCGAGTGGTCTCAAGAAGATGGCGATGCTTACGCTCAGCAACGCCATTCTGGGCATGTTCTCCAGGATAGGAGAACTGAGCAAGGGTGCCCTGCTCAGCAAGAACACCTCGCAACATCTGGGAGATATACTCACCAGCAGAATCAGCACGAAAAACACGGATGGGGGTAGAATACTGAGTTCGGACCATGGCCGCAAAACACTGATATATGGAGAGCACTTCACTACAAGAGCGCATAAAATACAACCAAGTGTACCGAGAAAAATCATCGATGAATAAAATATAGTAGCGATGGCCCCCTTTCGAAGCGAAAGGAGCCGGACCCCAAACATCGGAATGAACTAAATCAAAAGGTCGCCGAGATACAGACACGCTAGTAGGATAGGGAAGCTGAATCTGTTTACCCAACCTACAACCCTGACAATGTAAAGACCCATCTCCTGAGACAGACCCCAGAAGACCACGATGAACTAATGACGACAGGCGAGAGTCACAAAGGTGACCAAGACGATGATGCCACTGCTTAAAGGAGCTTGTAGCAGATGCGACGACCGGAGAAGAACTGGCAGATGAAGTGGCAGCGGAAGGAACACGAAGCCAGTCTAACTCCCAAAGTCCTGAAGAGTCACGGCTGCGAGGGCCAGCTCCAACCAGGGCCTGTGTGCGACGGTCTTGGACAATACAAGAATCAGCATCAAGAATGACGCGACAACCAGCGTCGAGAAGTCAGCAGAGAACAGATTCATCTTAAGAAGAGGGACATGAGAAATATCAGGAACAAAAAACGAAGAAGTAGAAAGGGTGCCCCGACTAGAAACAAGAAGAGAGGTACCATCAGCCGTGAAAACACGGACAAGAGAAGGGAGAGAACGAAGAGCGGACAGAAAAAAAGACTCAGAAGTCATATGAAAGGAAGCTCCAGAATCCAGATACCACGAGGACGTACCTAACTGTGTAGAAGATGGTGGTCGCAGGCGGAAGAATCATCATGATCCTGAGAACCGGTGCCGTCGAAGGAGAGCACATGGCAGCAAGCGCAGCCAAGACTCCTGATAATGTCCTGATCAGAGAGAGCAACTGCTGAAGACCCGGAAGGAGCCGACTGCCCACGAGCCTGGTGCTGCTAACGTAAACTAGGATCCCGTGTATAACAGGTGGCCCAAGTGTGGCCATACCTTTTGCAATAAGAGCAGTGACGAAGAGAACCACGGCGACCCTGACCACGAGCTCTTGGTGCCGACTCGACGAGGCCGGTGGCCGACTCGGACCACGAGACCACTGGGCCGACTCGACTCGGAGGAGTGGGTAGTATCGGCGGCGACACAGAGGACCGCGGCTGAGTCAAGGAGCCGACGGCATAGGAGGACCACGAGTAGCAAGCCAGATGGAACCGCAAGAAGACCAAACCACGGAGACGGGTCTCCTCACCCAGCTCGATCAACACCTCGAGAGGCGGAACACGACCATGAGCATTCATCCGAGCACGCCGGGGCTCAAACTCTGGCGGAGCCGAGAGTAAACTCATAGATGCGGTGAAACTCCAAATCCGAAGCGCAATCTGGCAAAGACGAGCATGTGCCACAAACAGCAAGACGGAGAGAATCAAGTCGACGCCGATAGCAGACTGAGTATAGAACTCATCAATAGTGGAATCACCTGTTTGAAGAGCATGCTCTGGCGAACCACAGACGGTAAAGAGCATCCCAGACGGCCGATAAGCGCTAACGAAGATGTGCCTACCGCGGCAATGAGGGAAGACTCATGAACTCAGAAGACATCTTTGGGGCGTAACATCGGAGGTGAGAACAGCAACAGCACGAGCATCCTCATCGACCCACTGAGTGTAGGCAGTCAGAGCGTGGCGGTAGGACTCGAGAGCAGCAGAATACTGGTTGAACTTCAGGTCATAGGCAGCAACAACACTATCATCAGCGCTCTGAGCAGCATCCTTGGCGTCCTGAGAAGCATCAACAGCAAGAACAATCGGCGTCGGTGGAAGAGGAGCCACAGGAGCAGGGGGGCACGGCGGACAGGGGACCTCGCCAGAGAGCACACCCCAAAGACGGAGACGGCGCATGTGAACACGCATAAAGGCAGCGAAATCAGGATAATTCGCGCCATCGAAGATCACCGGGCAGCGAGGAATCGCAACGTAGCCCGATGCAGAAGTCATCTCTTTCTTAATTTTTTTTGCTCTCAGATCCAATCGGAAACCGACGAAGATCAACTGGCAGACTCGATCAGAACGGACGAAAACCAACCGACGAAACCGGGCCGCAGACGGGCGGGGTCTCGGCGACGGCCGTCAGTGGGAGATCAGCGCGTGGGCGCGAGAACCGGCGGACGGTACCGCGTGGGCGCAAGAATCGAGGCGGGTGAAGTCGCGTCCTCCTGCGCGTGGCAGCGGATCTGATCAAGGCGGGGGCGAGGTCCCGCGTTGGATTTTATCGGGCGGGCGGTGGCTGAGTCGCGCGTCACGCGCGCGCGTCAGGGAGTCTGCAGGGGATGGTCTTCTCGTCAGGAAGCAGGAGAGAAGCCCGCGCGTGACCGCGCGTGAGGACCGGTTGCTTCCGCGCATGGACCGAGGCGAGGCGGTGGCGACCGGTTGCTTCCGCGCGACGTGGAGGAGTCCCACGCGACCGCGCGTGGACCGAGGTGAGGAGATGGCGACCGGTTGCTGCCGCGCGACGTGGAGGAGTCCCACGCGACGTGGAGGCCCGCACATGGAGGTTGAGCGGCCGGAGGGCGACGGGAGCTACAGCGCGTCAGGGGGCGAGGCAGGCGAGTCTGGCGGAGAGGGCGACGGGACCCGCAACGCGTCAGAGGGAGCGAGGCAGGCGAGTCTGGCGGGGCCGATCTGATCTGGGATCTGGGAGATCGACCGAAAACAATGAGATCGGCCGAAAACAGCGACGTCGGACGAACGACGACGACAGGGACGATGGCGGCTGTGACGATGTTGCAGAAAAAATTGTCTAACCTAGCTCTGATACCATGTCAGAATATGCAACATGTATTTCTCTGGGGCCAAAGGCCACAATATATAGTACAGGTACAGGGCAAGCCAAATATACAGGAAGCCCCCTAACATATGGGGAAAATACAATATACAGATATATACATCTAACACAATCGTATTCATCTAACCACTAAAACATGAAAAATATTCATCTTTCACTCGATTCCGGAGAACATTACCTACCAACTAACCGCTCAAAAAAAATTCCACAATCTTGAGAGTACATTGACTACTACTATGAGCAAGCCTTTCCTAACGCCCACGATGAGATTTTTGCCCAATTTCTGCCCAAACATCGTACATCCTCAACGGTGAAGAACCCTAACTAAACCTGTGGCGTAATTTACTTTTTAGAAAAGTTGAGCTTTGTATCCTTTGATGATTTCTAAAGAATTGGTCGCCTTTTGCGTGAGTGCATCCCCTTGTGACTTTACCGGCCGTCCCGGTGGAAAAGGGCAAAACGCCCACAAAGTTCGTCCGCTCCAGCATCCCATCTCTCTCTCTCTCTCTGCCCCAAAAGTAGGCTACACTTTTTTGCTCGCACATCCACGCACAATTATTTGTTGGACTTCGATCCCCTTCACTGCTTCCTCGCCGGCGCCCCGCGCGAACTCGAAGCCCCAGTGACATTGCCATTTCCCTACCTTTGCCGCCCACCACCCTCCCACGCGGCTGAGATCGGAACTCTGCCATGGCCGCGCTCAAGGACCGTGGGGACACCGCCATTAAGCTCTTCGGCCGCACCATCCCGCTCCGCGACGCCTCCGCCGAGGTTAGTAAGCATTGCCCGGAAGCATCACGCCTCAGTTTTTTCTCCAATCTTTCTTTCATGGCCGGGGAGTTCTCCGGTTCGCTTCACCTCCCTTTGTCTTTGGATGCGATTTGATGCGATGCCTTCTCCTTTTTCTTCTTTCTTCCCTGCTTTTGCGCTGTCAATGTGCGGTTGTTTCCGCTGGGATTCTCTTTTGGTTTACAGCTTCGTTTTCGTTTTCTCCTCCCAAGAGTGATGCGTTAATTCAGCGATTAATTATTTTTCTTTAGGTACTACCGTCTATCTTTGTTTTTTGGAAAAATAATCGCTAGGTGGTGTTAAGAATTATTATTTTGCTGGCATGCTGCTGGATTTTGATCCAAAATCACTGATTTGGGTTGGTTAAAAGAGATTTGTCTAAGTTTTTCCTCGAGAGTAGAAATGGTTCATCTCTCTCCCTCTCTCTCTTTCTCTCGGTTGGGGAGTACTTGCCTCTTCATTTCAATTATGTATCTCGGTCTCTTAATTAGGGTTCAATGAATTAACTGGACTGTCTTTTGTTTGTGTACTACTAGTAGGAGTTTTTTTTTACAACTACTAGTAGGAGCTTCTTGATTTGATAGGATGTAGACAGTAGTAGTACCTTGAATTGGCAAGTACTTCGTATTGCTAGTATGAGATTGTCTCTACCTTGAAAAGGTGTACTAATAGGGAAACATTTCTGTATTGAGAACGGAAAGGGTTAAATAAATACTTATCCTTGAAAGGATACCTTTTCTTGCCAAATAAATGTTAAGTTCTATGATCATTGATCGCGTGATTTGCATTGAATTGCGACTCAGGTAGTCGACCTTATGTCTGAGAATGCTGAGATAGAAATCGTCGTTATTAAGACAAAACCGTCGTTATTAAGACAAAACCGTCCTTTCCTTTCGCCAGTAGCTACATAAACCCAACAGAATCTAAATGCTTAATTGGAGACCTACACTTGCTTATACGACTATGTGGAACCACTGGTAAACTTGGTTTGGTAACAGTTCTGCTATCGACTTATCTTTTGGAATGCTAAAGCTGGTGATCATGAAGTTCACTTCTGGTTCATGATGGAACCAAAGCTTTGCCTTCCCAGTTGGAACTATTGTACAATATTGATCAAAACATCGGTGATAGACTCTGAGCAACATTGCTCCAAACAGAACTCGAACCATGCAATATATGTCATTGCTATCCTATTAGAACAAAATATGTTTTAACGGTACCAAAGTTCAAACTTATTGCGAAGATGATTTTGCAAGCTGCATTACAGCTGCAAAGCCTACTCATGTACATATTGCGTCATAGTTAAGTGCATGCACATAGGGGACATTATCGGTATTATTGTTCAATGCTCAACACCTCTTGAACAAACATAGCGAGGCGTGTAATTCATTGGTAAAAATGAAAAGAAATTGTGCATGACCGAAGAAACGGCAACAATGTGTTGCATGTCAATTTATATCAAGTGGATGTTATGACCTCATACCAGCAGTGTCTGCATTGTTTCCAGTATGCTATATCTATATGCCTTGTAGTAATTCAAGAAAATAATAGTTACATGATCACCAATATTTCTTTGTAAAGGTGTAGTTCTTTCTAGCTAAATCAACATGAATTCTGCTTGACATTTTGCATTTTATTTGTTGTCACATTCTAAGACTACCATACCTATCTGAATTATCAGCTTAACACATAATATTTTCAGGTTGTCACCATACCAAGAAATGATGCAAACAACAATGATGTCATGCCATCTGTCTCAAACAAGTTTTTGAATGTCAATGCAACTCCTTTCTGTTCCAACATTAGTAAGCAGAATGGTTTAGAAGCTATCAGCAGACATGGTGGGAAAATGGGAACTGGTTCCAAGTCTCAAATTAAGGCCGAACCTGATGGATCTGGCCAAGAGAATGTACTCAAGAAGCCTGATATTATTGTGCCATGCCCTCGCTGCAATAGCATGGAAACAAAGTTCTGCTACTTCAACAATTACAATGTTAGCCAGCCTAGGCACTTCTGCAGGAATTGCCAGAGGTATTGGACTGCTGGTGGAAACATTAGGAATGTTCCTGTGGGCTCTGGAAGACGCAGAAGTAAGCAAGCAGCTCACTACCACCATGCTTTGATGTCGTGCAGTAATAACGTAGCTGCTCCTGGAGATGTCTCGGGTGCGATTCACCATCTAGCTCTTCCACTTGTACCTCCTGTCCTTCCAGGGCCGATTGAAGAAAATGAAACCGTAAAGGGAGTTGCACCTGAAGTGCCAGTTTGCACGTCCACGGTTTCAATCCTTAATATTGGAGAACAGAAGGATGCTCACCTTGCTTCCTTGGCATCTGGTGATAATAAAGAAGACCAATCATGTCCATCTTCTGGAGCAGTATCAGATCGCTCAGAAAATCAGATGCCGGATAGCGTAGATAAAAATAAGCCCAGCAATGTGCCAGGATATTGTAATGGAGTCACATTGCCTCACCCCCACAGACCTGCTTTGGTGTTTCCCTGGAGTCCTGGATATAACAGTATTGCTTTCATGTCAGCTACTCACTGCTCAACAGCGCCTGTTCATGGGCCTGAAATGGCAAGGCACGTTGTGCCTTCGTGGGCACCTCCATCAATGATGGCAGCTCCAGCAATTTGCACTCCCGTTGTTCCCTTTCCTCTGATGCCGCCACCTCTCTGGAGTTACATTCCTGGCTGGCCTGGTGATGTGTGGAGTTCACCATGTCCTGGAAGTAGTGTCTCTCTAAACAAAACTAATTGTCCAGAGGACAATTCTCCAATGCTCGGAAAACATTCAAGAGAAGCTGAAACAGACCTGCAAGAAGAAGAAAAGAGCGAGAACAACATACGGGTTCCTAAAACTCTTCGGATTGCTGACCCAGCCGAGGCCGCAAAGAGTTCAGTCTGGGATGCTCTAGGCATCAAACCTGATGACATAGGCATGCTCAAGTCTCTCCAGCCGAAGGTTCCAAAACATGGCAAGATACCAGAATCTCCTCAGGCTCTGCAGGCCAATCCAGCAGCCTTTTCGCGCTCTCAGTCGTTTCAGGAGAGGACTTGAGAAGCTTGATGTGTTGTTTCTAACCAATGTCATCAACCGCCACCAGAGTGTTGTCCAAAGAAAGGGGGATATTCCAGAGTATGGTCAGTATTTTTTTTGTCTGGTGTTGTCTCGAGTTGCTAGACTGCAAGCACTTCTACAGCCACAACCCAAATCGGCTGGAGACCTACCAGCGCTCAACTTATTCGTTAGGTTGGCCAGATGTTTCTGCTTCGTCGGGGTACTTGTGTAAATCATTAGGCGAGTTCTCCTGGCACCTGTCAAGTTTGGAAAGCCGTCACACTATTGATCTGCTGGAATTCAGAGCGTGCTCCATCTGCAAGCAATAGGGACCTGTAGCTTTGACAGAGTTTCTGTGTTGGAGGCCAGAAAGATATTTGCAACGTTCTCTTCCAATGTTAATACTCTGATGCTTGTATCTAGCTAACATGTTCTTAAGTTTATATGTAATGCTTGCTATGCTAACCTTCTCCAATTGCTTAATTGGGAACCGAAATGGAACCAATCCAGTTTGGACATAGGCAAATCTGAAACATCGTGTGATGTGGAACATGCGAAACTCCCGTGATCATTGTCCAATAAACCAGGGCGTTAAACAGGTCAAGTCCATTTTCATAAAAAAGATAGACAAGAAAATATGAGCAACACTATAATTTCATAGAGGGGTGATAACATTACAATATTCACCATAGCGGCTGACACAAGGGCAAGAGAGAATTCTCATATGTCAACAAATTATATTTCTCTTTCAGTAAATGTTAGATGGGATACATACGTACATATATACTTACATACACCTCTGGAGGCAAAACTACCACCTTATGAATGACCCATATGCACAGTGGAAGGCCGAAAAGAACAAGAGAAATGAAAATATTGGAAAGCTATACAATTTCCTTCTAGCGTCATGAAAACATTCTCATTGGAATTTCCGAACGGTTCACCTGATTAAAAGCCTCAAACTTCTCCATCTCTCGGGCAATTTGAATATCACTAGGACTAACGTGCTCCGTGAAAGCCTTGACTACAAAATGCGGGACCATTGCTGCAACAATAATGATAAGCAGCAGGAACCAAAACAAACCTGTCCCCATTATATGAAAGATGGCCCTGAAATTATTGTTTGGCTGTCAGTTTGTTGCATGCACACATAATCACAAGCAATTGAAAAAGTTCGCACTAAATCCTACTACTCATTCTACTTGTAAGAAGCGCAGAGAAGCTTGCAAAAAAACAGCGTGTTTAATCTATGTGCAGTAAAAAAAATATAGTGCAAAAGAAACATAAGAAATGTCATGCACGGATGAAAAAAAAAAGAGCAAGGAATGAGCACTCAGGTATGACGTTGCTTTTTGCTTTATTATCAGATTAGAGACAGACATCTTGAACTCAGAAACTACAGATCACAAACTCAACCTCCCAATTGCAGTTAAAACAGCCCAAAACTTAATTTGTTTCTTAAATCGATTCCTAGATGAAATGCAAATACATATTGCATGAAACTTGCACTCTTCTTATATGTACAATGGAGAAAAGAGTTCGAATACCATCACAAGTTCTAGCAATATCAAGATCACAGCTATTGCATGGAATACAGAAATGTGGCAGGGGATTCATACGAGTAACAAGATGCTGGAGATTGTACTTACCCATAACCAGGAAGAAACCATATGGAATCTATCACAAAGAGGCAAATCGCTGTTGCTGCTATAGTGCCCCATACAAATGCATGTATAACCCAATTCCACCGAATGATGTCCATGGCCAATTGCATATTTACAATGATGACAGCTGCAAGTGCCCACAAATCTCCGAGACTAGACATATCTATTGTACTTTGTCTATATGCAAAATACGGTATGTAGAAAACAACCAAACTCTGCCAAAGTGCTTCAAGCATATTGAGGACAAACAAATTCACATTATAGTTCTCATTCCTTTGTCCAGTTCCATATAGCTTTGGGTAAGCTAGCAGTGTTGACTTGCTAAGATCCTTGTCAAGAATGCCAACAACGATTGTCGGAAGGGATGTATAAAGCACAGTGTACAAGAGGCTACTCCATTCAGTGATAGCAGTTGTCAAAGTGAATGCTGTATACAACACATACCTGTGATCACACCGTAAGCATATTATTTTTAGTAATTGTCCATGCAAATATATGAAAAATAGGGAGGTGATCCTTAACAAATGTCAGGCAATTCAATTGGATATAACTAGGAATTACAGTCATAAATTTATAGCGCAAGGTATACATCTTATATATAACGCCGTGGACACTAGAAAAATAAACAACTCTCCCCATTTTCTCAACTGGATTATATGGAGGAGTTGAATGGCCTCTAACTGCCCCCCACACACACAGAGACCAAATAAATAGTAGTAATATTTCCCAGGTAATAAAATAGCTATCCTCTTTAAAAAAATCTTACCAGAAAAGAACCAATACAAATGTAGCATTCTTATAAAAGTTGTAAAGAATCATGTAACCCATCCTTTGATAATTCCAGTGACCGTGAACTAACAGAAGAGGAACCAAGAATCTGAATTGTCCCATAGAAAAATCTGATGCCATGACAGCTTGTCCTCCTTCTTGGCCACTGATGCCAACCCCAACATCCGCCATTTGAATCATTGAAACATCATTTGCTCCTGAAGTAAAATATATCAATTGTGCACATTGCCTCTTAGATAAAAGAAATATAATACAACAGAAGAAGCAGGAAGGAATACCATCACCAATTGCTAAGGTCATATCATCCGTCCTGTTTTTGATAAGTGCAACTATCCCTGCCTTTTGTAGAGGAGCCACTCGACAACATAAGACAACGCTACATTCTGTGGCTACTTTGAAAAGCTACCACAAACAAAAGAAGACAGACCACGTGTCATTTGCGACATCTTAATAAGATGATCTTAGTATCGAGGACAAAAGGAAATTAGTACAGTAATGATAGAATAACATATGGATGAGTACCTCTTCTTGCAACTCCGTCTCGAGTATGTAAACAAGGCTTGTACCATCTACAATCAATGCAAGAATTACACCAGAAGATTCTGGATTCAGTGTGCCAATTGAAGAAGCAACCCTGAGCTCCTTACTCGTTGCAACTGCTTCCTCAAGACTTTTCTTGCAAGACTCCTTAGAACAGTTATTTATGACAATCTGTGTCATGTCATTGGTCAGTAGCTTACAAGAGAAGCCAATAGAAATTGCTGTCTCCTGCTTATCCCCTGTTAAAACCCAAACCTTCATGCCTGCTTGCCGAAGAGATTCTATCGCTTCTGGCACCCCGTCTTGAAGCTTGTCTTCAATCCCAGTGGCCCCTAGTATGTGGATGTTGCACTCTATATTGGTTGCAACTGATCGAAGTAAATTTCCCCTGCCAAGTACTGCTGTGCTAGCATTCTCATATGCCGACTGCCAATCCTCAAATTCAGGCCGACTCAATTCACGCATACCAACAACAAGTGTTCTTAGGCCAAGTGATGAATATTTGTGGAGATGTGCCTCTGTAGCACGGACATTGTCCAGCTCTTTGTTGGTAATTCCAAACATTGAACTATCTGCACCTTTGACATATAGCTTAACAGTCTTATCAGGGCAGCCGACAATGACAGACATCCTCTTACGATCACTATCAAACTCATGAAGTCCTAATATATCAAATCTGCACATGCCATACAAGGAAGATTCATCAGAACTGTAAATCAATCGTGTTAATGATCTATTGAAACTAAACTGACAAGGAAAAAATGATGCAATGGAATGGGGATGTAAAGGAGTCAGCATAGTAAATTAGGAGTACTACCAAAGAAAAAACCAAATTAACACAAATAAGACATCAACTACATATACTAGCCAGTGGATAACACAAAGGCAAAGAAAATTCACATGCCTGGCATGTTAAGCATGTTTTATCATGTAGGATACTGCTTGAGATTATTGAGAATTTAAGTTGAACATATTATAAAATCTGAGCCAAATAGGAAACTAACGTATGACATATTGAAAAAAAAATTGACACACAGACTTGGTCAATGTCATATCAAATGCACAGTTCAATTTGATAATCGACAAATGGTTGTAGGTTGAGATAGTTTGTTGGTTTGTCTAATCGGTTGAGAAGTTGCATACTTTGGGAGCTATTCGCTTGTGTTTTTGTTGTAACGGTTTTAGCCTGGTTTTCCGTTAATTAACTGGGCAACTCTCTTCTTAATTAATAGATTGGGGCAAAACTTTTGCCCCTGTTACCCCCTACCCCCCACACACACACACAAAAAAAAAAAAGGATTGACAACCGGCAAATGCAGAAGAACGGGAAAATGCAAAATTAGATGAACTAAAAATTCAGATTCTTTTGCCAATGGTTCTACACATTTTGGATATTTTTTAAAAATTACAAAAGGACTTCCTACCCACCACTGTCCAAATTCGAAATACCACAGTGTGTTATAAGTCCAAATGTTCACATTAATATGCTCATGAAGTTATATGAATTATTAATGTGGAGCAGATGTGAAGATCAACCAAGAACCAACTGATGCTGATACCAACATTACATTCGAGTAGATGTGAAGCTAACCCTTTATAGTACATATTGGCAATGGCGAAATATGTTATGAGGACCTTTTTCAAAGAAGTTATAATGATTAATAGCATCATTTACCAATTGCAGAAGGCAACATAGGTAGACACATTAGGAAGACAACATTCGAAGTTAGCATTTGCACCACCAAACATTAATAATAGTTGACGATGGCATGAACAAACACTAGAAAGCAAAAGGTATAAAAACTTGTGCTACCAACTGCTGCAGAAATTTTATTTGTTTATGGCTTTCTAGAGTATGTAAAGAACTAAAGATCACAGGTCAGGTAGCATTCATCTGCTCCGAGTCACATAATCATGTCTGATATCACCAGATTTTGTACTTTCAAATAAAACAGCTGGTACTAAATATAATGTAAACACTCAAATGGTGAGAGCTATCTTACCTCTGTCTGTCACCAAGGACATCGATCATTACATAACCAGATGTTCGCTCAACAAGCATGATGCCATAGGACGCCGCAGCATAAGCTAGAGCCTGCTCATCAGGGGACTCACCCTGATAATCAATCAACTTTTGCCTAGGGTCTCTAGTGTCCAGGACAAGTGGCACAATGGTATTACAGGTAGCAAGAACAAGGAAGAAGTCAAGGACAAGCTTTGCTTCCTCATCTGTGCCACCATTCCTCAACATCTTCAGAAGCTGAGGATCAGTCCTAACTGCCATTTTTGGTGTCCACAGAAGATCATCGACTGACCAAAACAAGCAAATGAGAGGTCTTATTAGGAAACAGCAACATCAAAGAAGGAATATGCATTAAAACCGTCATACCTACAACTGAGTATCCTAACGTATCTTTGCCAGAGCTGTAATCAACGCCGTGAATTGATGCACACTGGAATTCCATCTTGTTTTCTGTCAGTGTGCCTGTCTTATCAGAGAAGACATACTTAATCTGCCCCAAATCCTCATTTATATTCAGAGCCCTGCACTGGAACTTCGACCTTGAGGATTTGTCATACAAGTCTATGTCGGCCCCCATGAAGTATGCTTGCCCAAGCCGTACCAATTCCATGGATATATATAATGAGATAGGAATGATGACCTGATACACTATCACAGCCATGAGGAACGTAATGAATATCTGCATTCCGATGCCATAGTAATTGTAGTTCTTCCCAGTTGTGTAATCCTTCTCCCTAAAGAATTGGGTGAACTCCAGCTCCCCCCGATGATTGAGCAGCCAAATCCCAGCAAGCACTGATGCTGTGGTGCACATCCCAATGAGCATAATGGACAATATGACTGTCTCCCGATTCAACTGTGTCTCCAAGCGGCTTCGCTTGGATGGCGGCCCAGAGTTATTGAGCATGACCTTAGTATCCTTGCCAGCATAGACCACGACCCCTATTGCCCATGTGGTGTTCTTGAGCTCACAGCCACGGAGCACAATGTTGGACGGTCCGAGTGGGACACGCTTGCCATCAATCTCCAAATTCGCCTGGAAACCATAGATGTTCCTGTTGGGCCGCTCGCAATGCAGGACACCACCTATGGCACCGTCGTGGGAGAATTTCAAGTGCGTCTCCTGCTTGGCATACCTGGTCTTGAGATTGGTCTCCCCGTCAAGATTGACGGTCTGGACGTGCGCGACGCCGGTGGGGTCACTAGTGGCGAGCAGCACTATGTCGGCGGGGAGCGTCTCGCTGGACGCGACGCGCACGATGTCCCCGACGCGTATGTGCTTCCATTTCTTGGGCGGGAACTCGCCGGCGGTGTGCGGCGCGAGGACCGCGGCGAGGCGGTTGTTCTCCCTGCGGTCGGAGCGGTGTCGGCGGAAGTCCTCGTAAGCGTCCTTGACGGCGGTGACGAAGAGAACGAAGGCCAGTGGGAGCACGGACGCGCCGCGGCCGAAGACGGCGACCTGGGGGAGCTGGTTGAGCACGGTGATGGCGAGGAAGTAGACGTACGACAGCCGGCGGAACTGCTCGAACAGGTTGCGCGGAAGGAAGGTGAGCGCGGAGTACTTTGCTGTCCGGATGGCGTTGCCGGCGAACTCCGCCGAGGGCTCCCCGACGGCGACGGCGCGGGACTCGCCCCCCTCCTGTTGGAGCTCCCGCTGCGACGCGGACGGATCGGTCTGCTCGTTGTCGCGGTCGCGGCGGGAGGGGCGGAAGGGGTCCGGGACCTCGACGGAGAATCCCAGGTGGTCGGCGCGGAGGGGAGGCTCCGGCTGCGGCGGCGGGAGCTGCGACGCCGCCGGGTGCAGAGAGGCGGCGTCGATGAGCGGGCGCTCGGCCGACATGGGGTAGGTGCAGGCGGCTAGTGGACGGTCGGAGCCATGGGTGGGGTGCGTCGGATTTGGGGCGGAGGGCGGCGAGGCGAAAGCTGGCGGTGGGGAGCTTGGAGAAGACTCCTTTACGGGCTCGGGAGTCTTCCGTTTGGGTCGTTGGAATGGGGCCGGGACGCGATTTTGGGAGAGACGAGCGGGTTGGTGCCAAATTTGGGTGATGGAATGGAAAAAATGCCAGATTTCAAACTACAGTCTCCCAGATTTGGTTCATGTCGCAGGAATCATATGTGCCTTGTCTCGGAAGAAACCAGGGGTGGACTCGCGAAAAAAGGTCGCCTGGGTCAAGATGAACAAAATATTATAAACAAGCAACATTAGTATCTAGGAAAAAGTGGTATTTCGAGGTCTTTCTCCTTTAATAAAAATGTAGCACTAGTGTTAGCTTATATAGCTCCAACAGATAGCTAGTACTCCTCAGTTAGGGATTATAAGGCCCGAGAGCTTTTTAAAAATATTAAAAATTATAAGTCTTCTTTCATTTATTAGTCTCTGTCCTTCAATGCATGTTCTCTTTTTTCTCTATTTTCTCTCATGCATGTGTAACTACTGATGCATGTAGTAATCAAGAGGATGAGTTATTAATTTTCTTAATCCTATCAAAGTGGTTCATAGGTCTTATAATCCCTAATAGAGGAAGTATGAACTAATATACCTACAAACTATATTTACCAAACTCACATAACTAATAAAATCATGCTCGCTAGTGCCACATAAATAATTATGCTTCCGACCTGAAGAAAACATGTTTACAAAATTAATTACATTGCCCTCTATCTATCTTATAGTTAAAATACCTTCCTTTATGAAGTAAAGGATGAACGGATGAATCTTTATCCTGGCCCTTGATTTGCACCGTTCGATGTGGTAGGTTATGATATTGTTTTTAAATTAAAAAAGATGTCCATTATGTTTTTTCTCCGAGACTAGTTTCATTGTCAGATTGATAAGCCATAACTACTGAAATATATAGTGAAAATTACAAATACTAAGTGGCTTACATTATTGTGATGTCCTGACGGGGGTGTTAGAAATCTAATCTTGATTATCTAATCCAGTGTGATCACCCGCACAAATCTTCAGCTAACAAAAAAATTCAAGTCATATAACAAACCCTAAATAATAAGAGGATGCGGATATTAAAATTCCATGCTCCTTTGAGATCAATTAAATGGACGGGCTTTAGTGGCACTTATAGAGCGGAATTGGGAAAGGAATCGTCGAGTGGCGACGAGAGATGGCTGAAAATGCAATGGACGTCGCCTAGAGGGGAAGAATAGGATTTTAAAATTATTACGATTTAGACTCAAACAAATACGAAATAAAAACTAACGTTTAATTTATTGATCACAAACCTAACCACTAGGTTCACCTAAGTGCACCAACAAACTATGCTAAGTAATATAAGCAACAAGGTGATAGCAAGGTAAAATACTTCAAGCATGATGGCTGTCACAATGTAAAATACATAAGTAAAGGGCTCGAGAGATAACCGATGGACGCGGAGACGAAGATTTTTATCCCGAAATTCACTTATAAACAAGTTACGTCTCTGTTGGAGAGGTGCGATGGCGCAATGCTCTCTGAACGCCATAAATGCCTCACCTCGGGGTGTGGTGGCTCGATGCACACCCAGCGCCACACAAGGCCTCATCCCGGATGCGAAGGCACGCAACTCACCGGTGCCACAAAAGTCCCACTCTATTCTCCCGTGAGCTCGCCACAAAGGCCTACTCACGATCCACTAAGGGACACTTGAGGACGGTCACCAAAACCCGTACAAGATTGGGGCTATCTCCACAACTCAATTGGAGGCTCCCAACAACAAAGCCACAAAAGGCTACAATGCCACAAAAGACCAACAAAGCCATAAAAGGCTACAAGACCATAAAAGGTCACAAGAAGTCAACAACTCAACCACACAACCGTCTAGGGTTCCAAGAACCCAAGAGTAATAAGCCCACAAGCTTGAACTCGCCGAATCTCCGAGGAGAACTCAAACCTATGCAACAAATGCAAGGGGCAAGTCCTCTCCCAAATTCCAACAAAGCTACAAAAGCTATTGGGGGAATAAGGGAGGAAGAACAAAAGAGGAGAACACAAGAGGAGAACACAAAACTCTCCAAGATCTAGATCCCAAGGATTTCTTCACAAAGAAGGGATTTGGTTTGATGGGATTGTAGATCTAGATCTCCTCTCTCAAATCCCTAAAAGATATGCAAGAATCATTGGAGGGAGAAGGGAAGAGGGCAAGCTTTTGAAGGTCAACAATGGAGGAGAGAGTGGAAGAGCTAGCAAAAATGACCTCAAAAGTTGGAGAAACAATAGGGAAGAGGGGGGACTTAAAAGGGCAAGAGAAATCTGCTCGTTCGGGCCAGACTTGTGCACCACCGGAATTTCGATGCTCCACCAGAACTTCCGATAAATATAGACACAAAAAACAGAAGAAAACAGTACGTCACCGGAACTTGGGTCGGAATTTGGACCGGAACCGCTCAAGCAAAAAACGTTGGACAACATTGCACAAAAACTTCAATAACTTTTTATTCCGGACTCCGTTTTTGATGATCTTGGGCTCATTTTAAAGAGAATGACAAGCTCTACAAGATTATGCAAAGAAACATCATAGTACATCATGGAAGGATAAAACCAAATTGAGAAAGGTATAACCTCTCTGGAAGCGATGAACCGGTAAAACCTCCAAAACCCAAAACACAAGAAGTTGAGCTTGGAAACTCCGATTGGAATGAAACCAATTTTGTTGGAAAGATAAAACCAAGAGATTCCAATAAAAGGTGAAATATTGGACACCAACAAGGGAGAAAATATCAATTATATATATGTGAGATATCTCCTAAGGTGTGGAGCCGGTAAAATCCGCACGATCAAGAACACAATAAGATATTCAAGGGAAATCCTTATTTGATGAACTATGATGATAACCACAAGCTCTATATCCTCGCATGGACAAGGACAAACTAACAAACAAGAAATATGATGCTATGTATGCAAAGGTTTGAGCTCTCCCCGAACGATGTGATCGAGACACCGCTTTAGAGCCCCTCTTGATAGAACGGCTATCTATCCTAAACCCTGTCTCCCAAATAACAACACAAGACCGGAAAAAGAGAAGCCCTATCAAGATCACACCTTTTCCTTGAGCATTCCACTTGAACTTGATGTAGACCGTCTTGTTCTTCTCAAGTGGCAACACCTTTCTTGATTGCTCTTGCTCGCTCTTGCTTTATGAAGACTTGCAAGTTGCTCCCCCATACTCCATGGGGAAACCTCTTCTTTGAACTTGTCTTCATCACTCCATGATCACGAGGATGGAAAGCTTCAAGCATGAGATCTTTAAGAGAGGGCTAGATCTTGCCCTTCTTCATTCCTTCTTGAGGTTGATCCATCTTGATGAAACTCTTTTCACTTGTCTTGATCAACCTTCAAGCTCCTTATTTATTCATGATTCCAATGAGCACATAGCCCTTGTACATTCCTTCATCTTTCAACCTCGAGACCAACACATGGCCCAAGCGATTCCAATGGACAACCCTACAAGTGAAACTCAATTTACACATTATTCAATAGGGATTGTCATTAATTACCAAAACCACACATGGGGGCATACATGCCCTTTTAATCTCCCCCATTTTGGTAATTGATGACAATCCCTTGAGAGGGTTTAAATATGGAATTTAACTAGCAAAGCGGTTGCCCCAACATCAAATACTAAAAAAGTATGTGATTTTGGTACAACCATAATATATAGAGAAAACTCCCCCCACAATCTATTATGTGTGATGAACTTGAATTTCAATGCATAGATTGCCAACCATTACCGTTGGTTGAGTTTCCTCTATATATTCAACATGCAAAGAAACCACAAATATGCAAGAGCATGAGAGTAAAATGCTTAAGAACACACTCAAAGCAAAGCCCAACTTCCCTTAAACCCTCCAAAACTTCTCCCCCATTGGCATTGATTGCCAAAATGGGTGAAAAGTTCTAGACGACCAATATAGTGAGAATTCCTCCAAAGGTGTGCAAATGCACATGTCAAATGACGAGTACTTGAGAGGAAGTAAAACTATATTGAGGACCCAAAGATTGTAAAAAAGAAAAGAAAGATAAATAAGCTTCAACAAATGAAGCGAGCAAATATAAGATCCAAACGAAACAATTGAAAAACCAACAAATGATACCAAATGGAAACAACAACACAAAAGAGTGTTTAAATGAAAATAGATAAGCTCCCCAAACATTGTGCAAAGTTTACATACTTGTATTTGAATACAATATGCACAAATATGGAATCCTTGCTCCTCCATAAGAATTTAAACCACAAAATATGAGAAATAAAGAAAATATGCACTCTTAAATGAATTAGAGAATCTCACCAAAGATTATGCACCAATTATAGTAATTGAATTTGGAAACAACGTGCACAACTATGGAATCCTCACTCCTCCAACCTCATTTAACAATGCACTCAAAGGTCAATAAATTTGAAAGACACCAAAGAGTCAAAAGGAATAAGAGGTGGTTTCCAATAAATGCAAAAACAGCCAAAGAATGATCTTCTCTTATGTTTATAAATTTCTAGGTGGAAAATATTACAAAGATAGATTCCCACAAAGAAATTTGCACAAACAAAATAGATACACAAGAAAGCACATGAAAGGCAAAAAGGAAGTCATAGAATATACAAATAAAATGTTTTGCTTGAAATCATACCCAAGGGCTAAAATATATCTTATTGTATATCGATGAGCTTCAAACACCAACATACTCCATACATTACAACTATTACCAAGAAAAGAAGGGGATAGATGGAATGTATGGAGAAAGGCAACAAGTATCACAAAATAGAAATCAACAAAAAGTAATGCTCACCAATTCACATGAGAAAAATTGAGGAAAAGATATGCAATAATATTGCTAGATAGACATATTTGGGATTGGTGAATCATGAGCATGATTTTGTATAGTCCCCATAATATGCACTCATCTCAACATACACACATATACAATAGAGAGAGCTCCTCAAAACCAAAGCAAGGACCACACAACAATTGCAAATACACAAATACATGCCAACAATCAACCTATAAAAGGTTGGGAACAAGATATGTATGCATAAGAGAGATACTTGTTACCGAGATATAATTGGTAGGATGTAGAAGATATGAATTCATTGATCATCCTAGATTGCATCCAATTGACATGAAGGCACCCCTCTTTCCTAATTGAAGAGACAAGCATCCAGTATATCTCCAATGTACCTACAACACAATTAAGTACACTATGGTCCCCAAACAAATTGGGTCCAAAGTAGTTAGTGCAACTACAATACATAGGAGAGCCTCCACACAAATATGTGCATATTGATATGAAATTGAATTTCATGCACATCTTAGCCCATTAGGATTTGGTGGAGTTTCCCCTATATATTGGATCAAAGAAAGCAAGCATGCCATAATATAAACATGTAGTAAAATGCATGCATAAGACTTTCAAGAACCAAAAGGAGATACAATTTAAACAAAAACACCAAGAAAACCAACAACTCAACACAAAAGTGTGACTTGACACAAGGTGTCCAAATTGTATCAAAAAACCAAATCAACACATGAAAGGCCACAAGTTCAACAAATGAACTAGCAAGAGCCAAAGAGATAAACGAGAGACAAAAATACCAATGCTCAAGGATTTATCTCATCCTAAAAGAACAAAACAAATGACAAAGAATGAAATAAAACCAACTCCCAAAGAGATCAAGGTTCCAACAACCAAAACAAACTCTTCACACTTTTATGATGGCACACAAAGTACCAACACGAAAACATTGAGCTTTCAAGCATACGAGAGTGTTCCAAATAATATAGGAGAGCTCCCCTATGATGGTGCATTATGAAGAATTTTGCTTTTGAATGCAAAATGCACACAAATGAGATCATCACTACTACCTACATTAAATAAAACAAAAGAGGATATCAATAAAATAAGAAGATACACAAGAGGCAAGGAAACTTGGGAACAAAAATAAAAACATTTTATTGGCCAAAGATAAGGCAAATAAGCAAAGGCCAAAGTGAATATGATCAATAAATTCTACCATATATGGAGTAACAATTGTCCAAATACAAAAAATATAAGGAAAATTTTCCCGAGGTAGTTTGCAAGGATATCACGATCATATTCACAACAAGAAGCATATAACAAAGTATGAGAATTAAGCTTGATGCTTCGAGAGAGATTCTTGATAGCTTCAAATAGTCACACAATCACTAGTGATTAGATTAAATAGAATAAAATGGTTCCCATGATGATATATAGATCCAAATATGAGGAAACACATACCAAGAATCACTCTCACACAAAAGATCCAAGAGATGAGCAATAAAACATTCAAGCAATTGGAACTTGTATGAGAAAATGTGCCACATAGGAGCATATAATTCTCAATATCAATTCTAAGTGGCACTACCTCAAATGCCCACATTTTCTAGGTTTGTAATATGCAAAAAGCATACGACTCCCCCATAATGTGATAAACCAAGAAATCTCAACAAGAGGCAAAAGATCATACTAGAGAGGATTAATGGACATTATAGAACTTGAGTTTCTCATGAGAAAGACATACCACATAGAGACTGGATAAACATGCAATAAAACTACTAAGTGGTTTTCCTTATATACACACATTTTAGCATTGTGGAATTCCCAAGCATGACACTCCCCCAAAACGGAATAGCCCATTAATCTCTCACAAGAGCCAAATAAGATACCAACTAGAATCAATAAAGGCTCCAGACCAGGAAATGCAAATACATGGTGTGCCAACCAACATACACAAGTACACTTGACAACTCAAATAAGTAAGAGGTAAGCACAACATATACAAACACATGCAAGGTACAAAACCAACACATGCACAAGGGAGCAAGCAACTATCAATGTAAAGTAGTTAAGCACAAGTTACCGCAAGGAGGAACATTGGATATATAATAGAAGCATGATTATCCAAATGGATTGGCTTGACAAAAACAATTCATGAAGATCCCTCAATTCTTCATAATGTAACCAAGTCTTCAATGCCCTCCATAAACACCTATTGATCAAGTTTTAGCTTGTTGGTCCCCAACCAAGTTAGGTCCTAAGAAGTTAGTCACAATAGGCTTGGCTACTCAAATGGTTCTTTTATTGACACCACTTTGGGCACCAACAAATTTGGCAAACACATTGCCACCCTCATCCTTACGAAGTGAATAAGCATCATCAATCAAGATAAGATGGTATGAGGTGTTACCCATGGTGCATGAGGAAGAAAGGTGCCCCTTCTCACGGCATATATAGAAAGTTCTTCTCTTGCCATTTTTCTTATTGGGAGGAGCCGCACCATGAAGAAGATCTTGATATGGAGCTTGAGGCCGCTTCCCTCGTTGCTTCTCACTAGGAGGATTCTTCTTTAATGGGCAAACTCTCACATGATGCCCTTCTTCCTTGCACTTGAATCACACAATGTTGGCCGGATTATTCACTTGCCCTTGGCCCTTATTCTTGTTTCCCTTATGATTCAATGAGCTAGTGGGATTGTTCTTGATGCTGGAGTTGAATCCAAGCCCACTCTTGTCACTTGGGGGCCTTCGCATACTCAACATGTTTTTGAGTGTGGTCTTCCCTTCATGACACCATTTCAAGTCATTCTTTAAAGAAGTGATTTGAGCCTTGAGCTCTTTGATTTCCTCTACATGGTTAGTATCAACAACAATACTAGAGGAAGTAGAAGCTTCATTGTTAGATCAACAAGGCAAAGAATGCAATTAATCAAAAGATATAGCATGGTTGTGAGAGGATGAATTACAAGGACTAGCACATGACAATATAACATTTGGAGTAGATATAGTGCTAATGTCCACATGAGGACCACTAGAGGTTACATTTGATAGAATGGCTTTATGAGCTAACCTTATCCTACCATGGGAGACTAGAAGATCCTCATGCGAGCTTGAGAGCTTGGCATGACTTTATTCTAATCTCCCATAGTTGCTAGTTAGCAAAGCAAGTTGAGCCTTTAGCTCAACATTCTCCTTCAAGATAGATGCTTCACAAGAGATAGAGTTATTAGCACAAGCATCATCATTTAATGCAAGAGGTGAGCGCAACTTGGAAAGCTATTTAGAGTATGAAGCTTTAAGTTGCTCATGTGACTCAGTGAGTTTGATGAGCTCACCCTTGATGACCCTAGAGCCATTGTCAAGGTGCTCAAAATCCTCAAGGAGTTTAGCATAAGCAACTTCAAGTTCATCATTTGTAATTTTAAGGGCACTTGCCACCTAAAAATCTCTAGAGCAAAGGTCTCCTCAAGAGATTCCTTAGTGGTTTGTTCCACTTCAAGAGATTCATTTAGATTTGCAATTTCATTAGCATACTCACGCTCAAGACTACTTATTTTATCAATTGTGTCCTCATGCTCATATATTAGTTGCTTAATTTCAATAGCACAAGTCAAGATTTCAATGCAAGTAGAGCAAGAATTTTTATTAGGATGAAGAGCACGAAGGACTAGCCCCCCTTCTATTTTAAATAAGCAACATCTACTTCTACATGATCAATATTCACATCATCATGAGATATATTGGCATCCAAAGGAGAGGTTATCTTTGAACCCTTAGCCATGAGGCACAAGTGAACATTGGTAGAAGG
This sequence comes from Avena longiglumis, assembly GCA_030063025.1. Lineage (NCBI taxonomy): Eukaryota > Viridiplantae > Streptophyta > Magnoliopsida > Poales > Poaceae > Avena > Avena longiglumis. The sequence goes on along the minus strand of CP125973.1, from coordinate 439,500,811 downwards.
TGATGATGGGGGAACACATGAAGCTCCAATCGCAACCTTTCCTTGGCCCAAGCATTCTTCGATTTCCTTTACATGGTTAGAAACACAAGTACTAGAGTAAATAGAAGCATATGTATCATGGCAACAAGGCAAAGCAAGCATATCATCATGAGATATATTCAAAGCATTTCTACAAGATATGCAAGGGCAATAAATACTAGGATGTAAATCACATATAGTGTTACATCCCAAATTTTAGATTTGGTTCAGCATATCATTCATGTCATTGCATCATACTTTTCCACGCAAAACCACCGATTGAAAAGATTCGGCAAAACACTATTTTCAAAACCCTATTCTATTTTGCTCCGAGGCTCCTCCGGGCTCCGAGGCTCCTGCGGGAGGCATTAGTAGGACTAGTGTAGTCCACCCTTGTAGCCTACTGGTTTCACTCAACCATTGACCCTAGGTTGTTCCCCTCGTTTTTACAAAAAATTTAGGAGCAAGAATCGCCCGATTCGGAGCTCGTATGGGAAAGTTACGGCCATTTTATTAAAATATCGAAAATCGGCGCCGACTTCGCCGTGTTCGCCTCCAACCGCGCGGCCCGTGTCCGCGTAGGACCCCACGAGGGGGCCCCACTTAAGAGGCCGCCGCCGCCCCTGCCTCGATTCCCGCACCACCGCCGCCCTCGATCTCCACGCAGCCGCCACCTCGAAGACCGCCTGCGCCTCGGGATCGCCGCCGCCGTGTAACCGTCGCCGAACCGATCGCCGACCGTCCGAGCTTCGCCGTCGTTAAATCTCCGGTGAGTCCGCCGCCATCTGTTGGGACCGTCGGATCTCAGATCAGCGGTCCAGATCAGCCGTTGACCGGTCAGCCCCAGGCGTTGACTAGTCGACGCCTTGATCGGCAGCGTTGACGATCAATGAACGATTGACTAGGTTTATTCTTTAATCGTTTTAGTTGGCAGATTTCGGTAGAAACTTGTAAATTGCGTAGAAATTAAACCGCTGGGCCAAATTTTGCAAATAAAATATATGTAGGTTCAGTGAGTCGTGAAGAATCTTGCTGTACCATTGTTTCACACTTTTGCAACAAGATTTAGTATAGTTTAATCAAATTAGTTAATGGCATTTTTGGAGTAATTAATTCGTAGAAAAAGATCTGTAACTCCAAAAATTGCGTATGATATGTCCCTGGATTCAGTGGAACGAGGGGAATCTCATCGTGAATTAAAAAGTTAGGCTTATAGTGAATACTTGTGCAGAAACTGTCTAGTGGCTTTCTGCAGTGTTTTAATTACTTCGGGAGTTTTATATTTCCTTTTCGAGTAATTCCAATTGGTACTGTTCCTAAATAGCAATGCCTATACTGTAGAATTTTCCCAAGATTTTACAAACAGTATACTACCGGTAGTGAATTGTTTGAGTTCTAGCTCTAGTTTTGAGCATTACTTTTGCGTAATAGTTTTCCTAGCACTAAAACTATTTTCCATGCATGCAATCAGTAGTATTGTTGAATAGGATTATGTGGTGCATCTGTAGCACCAATTCACTTGACTTGCATACCTTCATGCATCATATTTGTTGCATATGCTTGTGGATTGTTTGTTTATGATTGCAATTGTATCGTGTAGATTGTGACGAGTGCAACGCTTGCTCGTGTGTGGATTGTTCTTCCGACCGCTACAACCAAGGCAAGTAGATGCTATGTTGTTCATGATATTGTCCTACTATTTTCTATGCATTGTCGTGTATTTTGTAGACGCATGTATAGGATGATATTATCGCTATGCTATGTCCTATTATGTGGTAGGGCCTTCCTTGTAGATGAACCACCGTTGGTAGATATGCTTAGCCATGCTATGATGTACGAGGGCTGGGTTACATTACTGAGACTTGTTTCTAAAAGTATTGGTTTGTGAAATCTAAAACAACCTAATCAATGAATCTCCTGGGTGTGATGGTATTGATAATTTTGGTGGTTTCATTGCGGAAAGGCGCCCAGGTATCGAGAGAAATTGATTGGATTCTTTATTTGGTAGCTTACGTGTACAACCACGTGCCAATAATAAAATGGGCGGTTGGTTGGACTTAGTAGGTTGTGGTAACCCGAACCCGCGTATCCAGAGATGTAGAATTTTGGTAGGTTGGACCGATGCGCGTCGGGATTGGGGTGCTACTTACCGAACAGTCTCTTCTTGGACTTCTCCCTATCATCACCCAAAATGAGAGTGATGGTACGAGCTGGGCTGGCCAAGTCACATGGGTAAAGTGTACTAACCTCTGCAGGGTGTATAAACTAATCGATTATCCGTGTCCCCGGTTATGGACAACTGAGTTGCTTGATATTGATTCCATGACATGTTTCTCGCTCATTCTAATTTCATAATTGTTTTAATATTGTTGGGTTAACTTAATTGGGATCTTTCCAAAGAAAATAAAAAACTGTTTATGAAAGTAGGACAAAGGTATTTGCAAATGCAAGCCAGACACAGCTCCACTTGCCAAATATGCATGTAGATGTTAGTACTATTGTCTCCATTACTAGCTCTACTTGCCATACATTCCATGTATTGACCCTTCGGGGCTGCTACGTTTCATGTTGCAGGTTATTCCGATTCTGAGTAATCGATATAGGCCACGGTACTCCACTCGGCACTTGTTCACTTGTGGGCAATTTGAAGAATGGAGGATTTACTTTATTTATGTTGCTACCTGAATAATTTGAGCTAGCCTTGAGCTGAGCTTTTATTGTAATAATGGTACTCTGGATCATCGTTATTTATGATACACGGTTATTTTGCTATGTTATTCATCTCATTATATTGTGGGCCAATGAACCGATCCAGGGATTGGCATGTCACATAGAAGCCACGGTCTTTTCAGAACCGCGGTGTTACAAGATGGTATCAGAGCCCATGTGTCGACTGTAGGATCGTGACCTAGGATTGGATTAGGAAGCCTTAGATTTACTAAAGCCTATATTAACTCTGTCTTTCATCTTATGCCTTTCACCCTCGTAAATTCTTACCATATGCTATTCTCACACTTTCCTCTTTTACTTGATAGATGGGAGAAGTCAGGACTGAGTATGCAACCATGGAGTCACCAAGGCCCTTTGCAAGGCGATTAGCAGCTCTCATGATCATTGGGATTGTCACTGCCCATGTTCAAGGGAAGAAGGTTGTACACCTATGGATATGGATAGGATGCATGGGAGATCACTACCTTCATATTCAGGGATGCCGCCTTGCCAAATCCAGTGCATTTGATCTACACCAAGACATACTGCAACTGGGGACTTGGAATCAACTTGGCCATACATGAAGCCCTGTCTCGCCAGTGCCATCATGTCCGACACCTACTGCCAGCAGATTCACCGTACCATGACTATGGGAGGCGTGATGAAGATGGGCACATTCTGGTTAACCCGGGCGACAGGAACAACATGCCGCCCTGTCGGAGGCACATAGAGGACATGAAAAGGGAGAATGGAGCTCTAGCTAAGAAAGTGATGATGATAAAGGAGATTGTAGATTTTGCTAGCAATGGTATGGTGGTCCAAGGACAGGAGATTGACACCCTGCATGAAGCTGTGGGAGTTCTGGAGAATGCCCTGATAGCCAGAGATGCAACCATAGCTCATCTTCATGGTACTGTGCAGGAGAACACCCAGAACATACAACAGTTGCAAGGGACCGTCCAGGAAAAGGATCAAACTATTGAAGCTATGACAGCCCAGATTGCCGCTCTCCAAGCACAGCTAAATCCACCCTCTGATGATGACAATGGAGATGATGGCAACAATGGGGATGATGATGACAGTGGGAACGATGATGATGATGAGGACGAGGATGATGATGATGGAGACGATGATGGTGGAGGAGATGAAGCTGTTGCAGTTGCAGCTGAAAGTGAAGAAGAGGAGGATCCAGAAGAGGTGGAGTTTGAGATCTCAAGTGATGATTCAGGAGAAGTGTATACTCCACCGCCATGGTTGAACCGTGGACCGAAGCGCCAACGCATGAGTGCAAGGACCTACCGCAACCTCTTCAAGAAGTAGATAGAAATCCACCAATTAATCCTCGTTAGGTAAATTCGTTAGGATTAGACTCGATCGATGTGTTACTTAGTTGCTGTTAGTTTAAGAGTGAATAGTTGCTTATTTGTGCACTCCAATATCCCAGGAATTATTTGTGCGAATTTTATAAAAGAGTTATGGCAAGTTTGGTTAATATCTGTGTTATTTTCGCTGCAGTTTTCTGCTGATACAGCAGTACTGTACGATTTTTCATATTTTTCTTTTAACTGGGAAAAATCTGAAAAAAATTGGGCTGATGAGAAACTCTCTGTACTGTATGTGAAAAAATCAGCTAAATTTTCTGACGAGTCTAAGTCAGGTAGAAAAATTCGTGAACGCTGCTGGATTGTTCTGGCAGATTGCTGTTTTTGCTGTTTAATTGATCAACTGTTTAGTTAACCATTGCCAACTCTTGTAAAATTATTTCAGTAGGTATATACTGCTAGGATAACCCCTGGGATGTTGCTGGATCACTTGTTTGTTGATGTGTTGCTTGTTTGTGATTGTCTTCTATTGTTTGATGATGGTTGATCATATGCATGGGTAGAATCCTATTATCGTAGTTGATTCTTTCTAAACTTACCTGTGCTGAACCGCAGATGACTCCCCGCCGTTAACCCACTGAGTTGTATAAACTCATGGCGGCTCAGGCACAGCTGACCCAAGTGATGACTCAGTTCATGGCAGCTCAGAACAACAACAATGGAAACAATCAGCCTCAGGGAGATGCTCTCACCAGATTTCTGAGGCTAAGGCCAGCTAAGTTCTCTACTGCAACAGAGCCAATGGTTGCTCTCGACTGGTTGTGTTCAGTAAACAAGGATCCAGTAGCTGGATGCACGATGCTGAGAAGGTGAGGTTTGCGCTCACCTCTTTGGAGGGACCACCGCTTCTTGGTGGGACACTTTTCAGATCACCCACCCCGGATACCGTGACTTGGGCAATGTTTGAGGAAGGTTTCAGGACCAACCACATGTCTTCGTGAGTTCGAGCACGAAGAGGAAGGAGTTCCGCAACTTGCGCCAAACCAATCGCACCGTGGCTGAGTACATTGAGGAGTTCAACAACCTGTCCCGTTATGCACCTGAGGATGTTGACACTTATGCAAAAAGGAGGGAGAGATTTCTGGATGGCCTCAGTGATGAGCTTTCAGTACAGCTACTGGTGGTTTATTGCCCCACTTTCCAGGAGCTTATGGACAAGACCAGGATCTTGGAAGGGAAGCACAAGCAGGTGGAGAACCGCAAGAGAAAGAGTAACAATCACCACTCTGGTTCGCATCACAAGTCTCGCACTTCATATGATGGATACTCCAAGCATGGAGGGAGTGACCATGGGATCCATGACCGCCACCACCATGGAGGCGATGGACATCATCATGACAACCATAGGAGCAACCACCACAGCCACAAGGGAGGACACTCTCACCACTCTGGAGGACACGGTGGACATGACCGCAACCGTGATCGCAGCTTTGTGAAGAAGGATCTGAGTGAGGTGACATGCTTCAAGTGTAAACAGAAGGGACACTATGCTGACAACTGTCCGGAGAGGAAGGGACTGAAGCCAACCAACAACAAGAAGGCCACAGTGAACCACATGAATGTGGAGGAGATTCCAGATGAGCCTGACCTTGTGATTGGTAAGTTTCCAATCAACACTTACCCTGCACTTATACTTTTCGATACTGGTGCATCGCATTCATTCATATCAAGGGCATTTGTGGAAAAGTATAAGCTACCTACTGAGTCTATGAAAGGGTCTATTAGAGTGAGTTCACCTGGAGGAGATATGATAGCTAGCGCGGGATGCCGTGACTTAACTGTGAGGATTGGAACTCACAACTTCAATGCACATCTAGTAGTGTTGGAATCACAGGGGTTGGATGTTTTCTGGGTATGGATTGGATGTCTATGCATGAGGGACACATAGATTGTGCACAGCGAGCTGTTTCACTCAAAACCCCGGATGGTAAGAGGATTAGATTCAAGTCAGCTGTGCGACCACGAAGCTGTAAGTTGAATTTTCTTAAGGGGGTTAGCATTGATACTGTGCCAGTGATTAAGGATTATCCTGACGTGTTTCCGGAAGAGCTGCCAGGGATGCCACCTGACAGGGAAGTAGAGTTTCTTATCGACCTGATGCTGGGAACATGACCTATAACAAAGAAACCATATAAGATGGATGTGGATGAGCTGAAGGAATTGAAGAAGCAGTTGAAAGAGCAGCTGGAAAAGGGATTCATTCAGCCTAGTTCATCGTCATGGGGTGCACCTGTTCTGTTTGTGGAGAAGAAAGACAACAGCAAGAGATTAGTAGTGGACTATCGCTCGCTGAATGAAGTAACCATCAAGAACAAGTACCCTCTGCCAAACATAAATGATTTGTTTGATCAACTGGAAGGAGCGAAGGTGTTCAGCAAGATTGATCTGCGATCAGGCTACTTTCAATTGAATATCCGGGAGGAGGACGTACCAAAAACCGCCTTCACCACTAGGTATGGTTTATATGAGTATATAGTTATGTCTTTTGGACTAACGAATGCCCCCGCATATTTCATGACCATGATGAACAAGGTATTCATGGAGTATTTGGACAAGTTCGTGGTGGTGTTTATTGATGACATACTGATATATTCCAAGGATGATGCTGAGCATGAGAAGCATCTGCGACTGATTATGGAGAAACTGAGGGAACACAAGCTGTATGCCAAATTCAGCAAGTGTGAATTCTGGCTTAACACTGTTGGGTTTCTTGGACACGTAGTGTCGGGAGAAGGAGTCGCTGTTGACCCAAGCAAAGTGACTGCAGATCGAGTGGGAAGCACCCAAGAATGCGGAGAGATTCAAGCTTTTGGGACTTCTTTGGATATTACAGGAGGTTCATTGAAAACTTTTCCAAGATTGCTAAGCCGATGGTGAACTTCGAAGAAGGAGAGGAAGTTTGAATGGTCGACGATGTGAAGCCAACTTCGAGGCGAGCGTCGACTAGTGACCGCGCCTGTTCTGTGTTTACCAGATCTTCAGAAGGATTTCCAAGTGTACTGTGATGCTTCTCGACAGGGACTTGGGAGTGTGCTGATGCAAGATGGGAGAGTAGTGTCATATGCCTCGCGACAACTCAAGCACCATGAGTGGAATTACCCCACACACGACTTGGAGTTAGCGTCAGTGGTTCATGCGCTCAAGGTATGGAGGCATTACTTAATGGGAAAACACTGTGATGTGTACACCGACCACAAGAGCCTGAAGTACATATTCACGCAGAAGGAACTGAACATGAGGCAAAGGAGATGGTTGGAACTTATCAAGGACTATGATATGAATCTGCAATACCACCCAGGAAAGGCCAATGTAGTAGCAGATGCTCTGAGCCGGAAGGTCTATGCCAACGGATTGACAATTGGGGAATTGCCTGAGGATTTGTGCAAGCAGTTCAAGGACCTTAGACTGGAGGTAGTATCTGAAGGATACTTGGCAACAATGGAAGTCCAACCAACGCTACAGGACAGAATCAGGAAGGCTCAAGTGGGAGACAAAGAGATAGATGAAGTTAAGGAAAAGATGAAGGAAGGTCGAGCGAGGGAATTCCGCGAGGATGAGCAAGGAACCTTGTGGTATGGAGATCGTTTGTGCGTTCCCAATGATCCCGAGATAAGGAAGCTGATTCTGCAGGAAGCTCATGACTCGCCGTATTCCATACATCCGGGCAATACGAAGATGTATATGGACCTAAAGGACAGATTCTGGTGGAACAACATGAAGGGAGACGTCACGGAGCATATTGCCCTATGTGACGTATGCAACCGAGTGAAGGCGGAACACCAGAAGCCAGCAGGACTGCTACAGCCATTGCCCGTGCCGGATTGGAAGTGGGATAGAGTAGGAATGGATTTTATCACAGGATTGCCCAGGACCAGGTCAGGTTATGACTCCATTTGGGTAGTGGTCGACCATTTGACCAAGGTAGCCCACTTTATACCGGTAAAGACGACCTATACGAGTGCAAAGTTGGCCAAGATTTATATGGACAGAATTGTGTGCCTACACGGAGTTCCCAAGTGTATCGTATCTGATAGAGGCACCCAATTTACCTCACACTTCTGGCGCCAGCTGCACGAGTCACTTGGTACTATATTGGAGTTTAGCACAGCGTTTCACCAATGTATCGATGGATGCACCGAGAGGGTGAATCAGATTTTGGAGGACATGCTGAGAGCTTGCGCCTTGGCTCATGGCTCTAGTTGGGATGAGAATTTTCCGTATGCGGAGTTTTCCTACAACAACAACTATCAAACCAGCATCAAGACGTCACTGTTCGATGTGCTATATGGGAAACGGTGCCGGACACCATTGCTATGGGATGGAGTAGGAGAACGTCAGTTGTTTGGGCCTGATTTGATCAAGGACGTTGAGGAGAAGGTCGCCTTGATTAGGGACAGACTGAAGGTAGAACAATCAAGGCAGAAGAGCTACGCTGACGCCAAGCGCAAGGAAGTGGTGTATGAGATAGGTGATAGAAAATACCTCAGAGTGTCGCCACTTCGTGGAATCAAGAGATTTGGAATCAAGGGTAAGCTGGCACCTCGGTTTATTGGACCATATCGGGTCTTAGCACGCAAAGGAGAAGTTGCTTACCAATTGGAGTTGCCAGAGGCTCTATCCGCTGTCCACAATGTGTTCCACGTGTCCCAGCTGAAGAAGTGCCATCCGGACATGGTGGATACACCATTGAGAGACACTGTGCCATTAGAGGAGGTTCAACTTGAGAATGACTTGACCTATGAGGATAAGCCGGTCAAGATTCTGGAGACAGCGGAGAGGACTACCCGTACCAAGACGATCAGGTTTTGCAAGGTGCAGTGGAGCCACCACACTGAAGAGGAAGCCACTTGGGAGCATGAGGATGACATCCGAGAGGACTACCCACACCTATTTGCTAGCCGCGCCGAATCTCGGGGACGAGATTCATCTTAAGGGGGTTAGTCTTGTCACATCCCAAATTTTAGATTTGGTTCAGCATATCATTCATATCATTGCATCATACTTTTCCACGCAAAACCACCGATTGAAAAGATTCAGCAAAACGCTATTTTCAAAACCCTATTCTATTTTGCTCCGAGGCTCCTGCGGGAGGCATTAGTAGGACTAGTGTAGTCCACCCTTGTAGCCTAGTGGGTTTCACTCAACCCTTGACCCTAGGTTGTTCCCCTCGTTTTTACAAAAAATTTAGGAGCAAGAATCGCCCGATTCGGAGATCGTATGGGAAAGTTACGGCCATTTTATTAAAATATCGAAAATCGACGCCGACTTCGCCGTGTTCGCCTCCAACCGCGCGGCCCGTGTCCGCGTAGGACCCCACGAGGGGGCCCCACTTAAGAGGCCGCCGCCGCCCCTGCCTCGATTCCCGCACCCACCCGCCGCCGCCCGCGCCCTCGATCTCCACGCAGCCGCCTCAAGACCGCCCGTCGCCTTGGGATCGCCGCCAGTAACGCCGTCGCCGGAACCGATCGCCGCACCGTCCGGAGCTCGCCGCCGTTCGTCTCCGGTGAGTCCGCAGCCGCCATCTGTTGGGACCGTTGGATCTCAGATCAGCCGTTGACCGGTCAGCCCCAGGCGTTGACTAGTCGACGCCCGATCGGACAGCGTTGACGATGCGAACCACGATTGACTAGGTTTATTCTTTAATCGTTTTAGTTGGCAGATTTCGGTAGAAACTTGTAAATTGCGTAGAAATTAAACCGCTGGGCCAAATTTTGCAAATAAAATATGTGTAGGTTCAGTGAGTCGTGAAGAATCTTGCTGTACCATTGTTTCACACTTTTGCAACAAGATTTAGTACAGTTTAATCAAATTAGTTAATGGCATTTTTGGAGTAATTAATTCGTAGAAAAAGATCTGTAACTCCAAAAATTGCGTATGATATGTCCCTGGATTCAGTGGAACGAGGGGAATCTCATCGTGAATTAAAAAGTTAGGCTTATAGTGAATACTTCTGCAGAAATTGTCTAGTGGCTTTCTGCAGTGTTTTAATTACTTCGGGAGTTTTATATTTCCTTTTCGAGTAATTCCAATTGGTACTGTTCCTAAATAGCAATGCCTATACTGTAGAATTTTCCCAAGATTTTACAAACAGTATACTACCGGTAGTGAATTGTTTGAGTTCTAGCTCTAGTTTTGAGCATTACTTTTGCGTAATAGTTTTCCTAGCACTAAAACTATTTTCCATGCATGCAATCAGTAGTATTGTTGAATAGGATTATGTGGTGCATCTGTAGCACCAATTCACTTGACTTGCATACCTTCATGCATCATATTTGTTGCATATGCTTGTGGATTGTTTGTTTATGATTGCAATTGTATCGTGTAGATTGTGACGAGTGCAACGCTTGCTCGTGTGTGGATTGTTCTTCCGACCGCTACAACCAAGGCAAGTAGATGCTATGTTGTTCATGATATTGTCCTACTATTTTCTATGCATTGTCGTGTATTTTGTAGACGCATGTGTAGGATGATATTATCGCTATGCTATGTCCTATTATGTGGTAGGGCCTTCCTTGTAGATGAACCACCGTTGGTAGATATGCTTAGCCATGCTATGATGTACGAGGGCTGGGTTACATTACTGAGACTTGTTTCTAAAAGTATTGGTTTGTGAAATCTAAAACAACCTAATCAATGAATCTCCTGGGTGTGATGGTATTGATAATTTTGGTAGTTTCATTGCGGAAAGGCACCCAGGTATCGAGAGAAATTGATTGGCTTCTTTATTTGGTAGCTTACGTGTACAACCATATGCCAATAATGAAATGGGCGGTTGGTTGGACTTAGTAGGTTGTGGTAACCCGAACCCGCGTATCCAGAGATGTAGAATTTTGGTCGGTTGGAACGGTGCGCGTCGGGATTGGGATGCTACTTCCCGAACAGTCTCTTCTTGGACTTCTCCCTATCATCACCCAAAATGAGAGTGATGGTACGAGCTGGGCTGGTCAAGTCACATGGGTAAAGTGTACTAACCTCTGCAGGGTGTATAAACTAATCGATTAGCCGTGTCCCCGGTTATGGAAAACTGAGTTGCTTGATATTGATTCCATGACATGTTTCTCGCTCATTCTAATTTCATAATTGTTTTAATATTGTTGGGTTAACTTAATTGGGATCTTTCCAAAGAAAATCAAAAACTGTTTATGAAAGTAGGACAAAGGTATTTGCAAATGCAAGCCAGACACAGCTCCACTTGCCAAATATGCATGTAGATGTTAGTACTATTGTCTCCATTACTAGCTCTACTTGCCATACATTCCATGTATTGACCCTTCGGGGCTGCTACGTTTCATGTTGCAGGTTATTCCGATTCTGAGTAATCGATATAGGCCACGGTACTCCACTCGGCACTTGTTCACTTGTGGGCAATTTGAAGAATGGAGGATTTACTTTATTTATGTTGCTACCTGAATAATTTGAGCTAGCCTTGAGCTGAGCTTTTATTGTAATAATGGTACTCTGGATCATCGTTATTTATGATACACGGTTATTTTGCTATGTTATTCATCTCATTCTATTGTGGGCCAATGAACCGATCCAGGGATTGGCATGTCACATAGAAGCCACGGTCTTTTCAGAATTGCGGTGTTACATATAGTCCTACAAGTGTTCATGCCCAAAGATACAACATTACAATGAGATAGATACAAAGGATCATGAATGGAAATCTCACTATCCACATTGCAAGTTCTATCACCACTCACCATATCATTTCATTGTGACGACTCACATGTTGGTGTAGTGGAAGAAGATGAGAACTCATCATGGCCGGAGGATGGAACACAATCATCCTTAGTAAGCTTGGACACATCATGTTTTTCTTGAAGCTTGGTCCAAATATCATGAGCATTACGGAAAGGGGTGATTGAGGAAAGACCTACAAAGCTCACAACATTAACAAGCAAATTAGATGCCTGAGCTTAGAGATAAGATTTTATCTCCTCCTCCAAAGATAGATTTTGGGGATCCTTAGGAGTAGAAAAGCCCATATCTAGAATCCGCTCAATATTTGGGTCAATGGCCCTAAAATGACTAAGCACGCGAATATGCCAAACATCATAATTTGTGCCATCAAATGTAAATGTGTGAGAGTGCACTAAACCCCTAGGAGACATCTTTACTCTCGAGGCGGTGAATCCTAAGAAGCGAGAGACCTCGCTCTGATAAAAATTAAAAGTGCAATGGACGTCGCCTAAAGGGGAGGTGAATAGGCTTTTAAAATTATTACGATTTAGGCTCAAACAAATGCGGAATAAAAACTAGCGTTTAATTTATTGAGCACAAAACCTAACCACTAGGTTCACCTAAGTGCACCAACAAACTATTCTAAGCAATACAAGCAACAAGGTGATAACAAGGTAAAATACTTCAAGCACCATGGCTATCACAATGTAAAATGCATAAGTAAAGGGATCGGTTGAGAGATAACCGATGGACGCGGAGACAAAGATTTTTATCCCGAACTTCACTTCCAAAGAAGCTACGTCTCTGTTGGAGAGGTGCGGTGGCCCAATGCTCTCGGAACACCACAAATCGCTCACCTAGGGGTGTGGTGGATCAATGCACACCCAGCGCTACACAAGGCCTCACCCCGGATGCGAGGGCACGTAACTAACCGGCGCCACAAAATTCTCACTCTATTCTCCCGTGAGCTCACCACAAAGGCCTACTCACGATCCACTAAGGGACACTTGAGGGCGGTCACCAAAACCCGCACAAGATTGGGGCTATCTCCACAACTCAATCGGAGGCTCCCAACAACAAAGCCATAAAAGGCTACAATGCCACAAAAGACCAACAAAGCCACAAAAGGCTACAAGACCACAAAAGTTCACAAGAAGTCAACAACCCAACCACACAACCGTCTAGGGTTCCAAGAACCCAAGAGTAACAAGCCCACAAGCTTGAACTCGCCGAATCTCCGAGGAGTACTCAAACCTATGCAACAAATGCAAGGGGAAAGTCCTTCTCTCCCAAATCCAACAAAGAGACAAAATCTATTGGGGGAATAAGGGAGAAAGAACATAAGAGGATAACACAAAACTCTCCAAGATCTAGATCCCAGGAATTTCTTCACAAAGAAGGGATTTGGTTTGGTGCGATTGTAGATCTAGATCTCCTCTCTCAAATCCCTCAAAGATATTCAAGAATCATTGGAGGGAGAAGGTAAGAGGGGAAGCTTTTGAAAGTCAACAATGTAGTAGAGAGAGTGGAAGAGCTAGCAAACATAACCTCAAAAGTTGGAGAAAAAATAGGGAAGAGGGGGCCTTAAAAAGGGCAAGAGAAATCTGCCCGTTTGGGCCAGATTCGCGCACCACCAAAATTTCCGGTGCTCCATCAAAACTTCCGGTAAATAGAGACACAAAAATAGAAGAAAAAAGTACGTCACTGGAACTTGGGTCGTAATTTGGACCGAAATTTCCGCTCAAGCAAAAACGTTGGACAACATTGCATGAAAACTTCAATAACTTTATTATGGACTCCGTTTTTGATGATCTTGGGCTTGTTTTGAAGAGAACGACAAGATATACAAGATTATGCAAAGAAACATCATAATACAACATGGAAGGATAAAACCAAATTGAGAAAGGTATAACCTCTCTAGAAGCGATGAACCGGTAAAGCCTCCAAAACCCAAAACATAAGAAGTTGAGCTTGGAAACTCCGATTGGGATGAAACCAATTCTGTTGGAAAGATAAAACCAAGAAAATCCAACAAAAGGTGAAATATTGGATACCACCAAGGGATAAAATATCAAGTATATATATGTGAGATATCTACTAAGGTGTGGAGCCGGAAAAACCCGCACGATAAAGAATGCAATAATATATGCAAGGGAAATCCTTATTTGATGAACTAGAGCTTGTTATTATGATAACCAAAAGCTCTATATCCTCTAATGGACAAGGACAAACTAACAACCAAGAAATATGATGCTATGTATGCAAAGGTTTGAGCTCTCCCTGAACGATGTGATCGAGACACCCGCTTGAGAGCCCCTCTTGATAGAACGTCTATCTATCTAAACCCGGTCTCCCAACTAACAACACGAGACCAGAAAAAGAGAAGCCCTATAAAGATCATACCATTGCCTTGAGAATTTCACTTGAACTTGATGTAGACCGTCTTGTTCTTCTCAAGTGGCAACTGAAGGGAATATGCCCTGAGAGGCAATAATAAAGTGTTTATTATGTGTATTCCAAGTATATGATAGATGTTTATTTTGCATGCTATAATTGTATTAATACGGAAACGTTAATACATGTGTGTTTAATAAACAAACAGAAAGTTCCTAGTTATGCCTCTCTCATAAACTAGCTCGTTGATTAACAAGATGATCAAGGTTTCCTGATCATAGACATTGGATGTTGTTAATAACGGGATCACAACATTAGTGTAATGGTGTGATGGACATTCATCCGAAGTATAGCATTACGATCAGAGTCATTGAGTTTATATTGCTATAACAACTTACAAAGTGATCCTAATCCTTAGACCATGAGATCATGTCAATCACTAACACCGGAAGAGTTTCTTGATAACATCAAACGTCACACCGTAACAGGGTGATTAGAAAGATGGATTCGGAACTAATAAAGTGTTATGTTGAGGCCCATGGACCGAGAGTGGAATTTGTTCATCCCGATGACGGATAGATATACTCTGGGCCCTCTCGGTGATATCACATTGGTTAGCTTGCAAGCAAGTGATTTGATCACTAGAATGTTATATCACGGGAACGAGAAAATAGTGCATGTCAGTAACGAGATAAAACTAGGTATGGAGATACCGATGATCAAATCTCGGACATGTAATATATCGTGAAACAAAGGGATTAAGATACTAGCATAAAAGGTTCCGACGATGACAAGAAATTCATCGTTGAATGTGTGGGAGTCAGTATGGGTCTCCAGATCCCGCTTCTAATTATTGATCCAAGAGGGGTCTCGATCATGTCCGCATTATTCACGAACCGTAGGGTGACACACTTAAGATACATCGACATCCAATTGGAGCAAAAGTTTCATGCCGAAAGAATGAACAAGCGCAGGAATTTATTTCACTAGATACCGAAACAGGTTTTCGGGTGAAATTGCATAAAGTGGTTATGCATGTGAAATATAATTCTAGCAAGGGGTTATTTGTGAATGTTTGTCATTAAATTAATTGACAAAATTCTGAATAAAATAAACGAGTTTTATTTAATGAGAGTATGCATTAAATTTGGTGGAAATTTAATGGCATGTTTGAGTGGGATTTTGAGTGGAGGGATTTGAATGGATTTTTGTGAGTGGAGTGTCCACCCACATGAAGAGGGGAGGGCAATGGGCCAGACCCCATGCGCCGGCCACTCCCTTGGGGTTCCCCCTCTCCTATAAAATTCACCCCTCTCCTCACTTCTCACTCACACCTCCTCGTGAAGGATCTCTCTACCCCTCTAGAATTTATCCCCCATGGTCTCGGACTAGCGAGATACATGTTCCTGGTGGCTATTCGGCAAGAAATAGTTGTGCTTCCGCTGCATCGCTGGATCGAGGAGGCGGAGTTTGCTCGGTGCCTCGAACGTGTGTGCGAGCACGGATGCGCTGCTGATTTTCTGCGCTAGGACTTCCTCTCGATCTTGAGATCGGCAAGAGATCGTCTAAATCAACCACGAGTCGAACTCGTTAAGCTTTGTCAGTCTTCAAGGGTATGTTCTCTACGGATATACATCCGCCCGTTGTTTGTGTCTATTAGATAGATCTTGGTACATAGTTCACATCGTAGGAAATTTTTTGTTTTCTATGCTACGAACCCTACAGTGGTATCAGAGCCGGATCTATGCGTAGATGCTTTACATGGGTAGTACACATATGAGTATGTGGGCGATGATGATCATGTTGTTTCTCCTTAGTTATAATTTTGGATATTGGTGGCATAGTGGGATGAAGCGGCCCAGACAAACTTTACATGTCCTCGCACATGAGACCTGTTCCACCCTTGACATGCAACTAGTTTGCATAAGTGGCTAGCGGGTGTCTGTCTCTCCTACTATAGTAAATATCTATTTTGCAAAAAGTTGTCAACAATTTGGTTATCCTCGTTGTGGTTCATGTTCGTAGGTAAGAACGGTTCTATCTCGAAAGCCCTAAGCCACGTAAAACTTGCAATGGATAAATTAGAGGCGTCTAGTTTAGATTGTTGCTGGGCTAGTGTTATGATATGGTGATGTTGTAAGTAGATGTATGAGATGATACTCTTACAACACACATAGCGTGTAAACTCCATAGACCTTGGATTTACACATAAAGGTATGATAGTGATCATACCACGATGCACATGATAGAGATCATATGCGGGAACCATATCATTTCACTAATAAACAGGTGATGTTTCATAGCATCTTATATTGCTTGTTTAGCGCTTTGTTAGCATAATAAGATGATCCATCATTTAAATATCAAGATAAGAATGTGTTCTTGCTTTAGTATGCACCGATTATGTTTTTGTCGCTCCAAGACATCACGTGATGATCGGGTGTTCTTGGATCCACGACCATATTTCGGGTGTAAAACAGTTACACACGCGAATACTAAGGTTCTAACTTGGCGAGCCTAGCATGTACAGACATGGCCTCGGAAGACGGACTGAAAGGTTAAGCATGAGTCATATAGTAGATATGATGCCCATTTGATGCTCGCCTTTGAAGCTACACCGACTCACGTGATGATCGGACTTGGTGTAGTGGATTTGGTTCATGTAATCACCAAAAAGGCACGAGGGATGTCGTTTTTGAGTGGGAGTTCATTCGTAATATGGATTAGTTGAACTCAATCTATCATAAACTTAGTCTAAACTTTACAAATTCTGTTGTAGATGGCACCACCTGCTTTTAATTTCAATGTGTTCATGGAGAAAGAGAAACTTTACGTAGCAACTTTACCGAATGGGCCATGAATTTGAGGATTCTCCTCTCTGCTGCACAAAAGCAATATGTGCTAGAAGCGCCGCTAGGCCCCCCACCTTTTGAGGATGCCCCTGACAAGGATAAGAATGTCTATCAGACTCGTCAGGAGGACCACAACTTAGTTCATTGTGGCATATTGTATGGGCTAGAGCCAGAACTTCGAAAGTGTTTCGAAAACGGCAATGCATTTGATACAATGGGTGAGTTGAAAATGATTTTCGACACACATGCTGCTGTAGAGAGCTACAACGCTTTAGAAAAGTTCTTTAGCTGCATGATGTAAGAGCACAGCTCCGTTAGTGAGCATGTACTCAAGATGTCGGGTTACGCCGATAAGCTTGTGTCCTTGTGAATAACGATTCCCATTGACTTAGGCATCCATCGTGTTCTATAGTCTCTGCCACCTAGCTATAAGAGCTTCGTGATGAACTATAATATGCAAGGAATGAAGAAGGCTCTCCCCGAGCTTCTGTCAGTGCTTAAAACTGCAGAAGTGGAGATTAAAAAGGAACATCAAGTGTTGATGATCAATAGGAACACTGGTTTCAAGAAAGACAAGAAGGGAAAACGTAAGGGAAGTAAGGGCGGAAAGTCGGTTGCCGTGCCTGAAAAGAAACCCCGAGTTGGACCTAAGTATGATACCGAGTGCTACTATTGTAAGGGAACTGGCCGCTGAAGCGCAACTACCCCAAGTATTTGGCAGACAAGAAGGCCGGCAAGGCAAACAAAGGTATATATGATATACATGTTATTGATGTGTAGTTGACTAGTGCTCGCAGTATCACCTGGGTATTTGATACCGGTTCTGTTGCTAATATTTGTAACTCAAATCAGGAGTTGCGGAACAAGCGACCGCTAGCAAAGGGTGAGGTCAAGATGCGTGTCGACAATGGATCAAGCGTTGATGTGATCACCGTCGGAATGCTGCCTCTCCATTTGCTGTCGGGATTAGTTATAAACTTGAATAATTGTTATCTGGTGCCTGCACTGAGCATGAACATTGTATCTGGATCGTGTTTGATGCGAAGTGGTTATTCATTTAAATCCGAGAACAATGGTTATTCTATTTATATGAATGAAATCTTTTATGGTCATGCACCGATGATGAATGGTTTATTTCTATTATATCTCGATGATAATGTTACACATATTCATAATGTTGATGATAAAAGGATTAAACTTAATGATGATATATCCGCATATATGTGGCACTGCCGTCTAGGTCATATTGGCGTTAAACGCATGAAGAAGCTCCATTCGTATGGACTTTTGGAATCACTTGATTTTGAATCATTTGATACATGTGAGCCATGCCTTATGGGCAAGATGACTAGAATGCCGTTTTCCGCTTCAATGGAACGGGCGACAGATTTATTGGAAATCATACATTCTGATGTATGTGGTCCAATGAGTGTGTCGGCACGAGGTGGATATCGTTATTTTGTTACTTTCACGGATGATTTGAGTAGATACGGTCATATCTACTTGATGAAACACAAGTCTGAAACCTTTGAAAAGTTCAAGGAATTTCAGAATGAAGTGGAAAATCATCGTAATAGAAAGATCAAATTTCTACGGTCCGACCGTGGAGGTGAGTATCTAAGTTACGAGTTTAGCACTCACATGAAAGAGTGTGGAATTGTTTCACAACTCACACCTGCCGGAACACCACAGATAAATGGTGTGTTGGAACGTCGTAATCATACTTTATTAGATATGGTTCGATCTATGATGTCTCTGACGGACTTGCCGTTGTCATTTTGGGGTTATGCACTAGAAACTGTTGCATTCACTTTAAATCGGGCACCATCTAAATCCGTTGAAAAGACACCGTATGAATTGTGGTTTGAAAACAAACCTAAGCTGTCATTTCTTAAAGTTTGGGGATGCGATGTTTATGTGAAGAAACTTCAACCGGATAAACTCTAACCCAAAGCGGAAAAATGCGTCTTGATAGGATACCCTAAGGAAACTATTGGGTATTCCTTCTATCACAGATCCGAGGGCAAAGTTTTTGTTGCCAAGAATGGATCCTTTCTAGAGAAAGAGTTTCTCGCGAAAGGTGTGAGTAGTCGAAAGGTAGAACTCGAAGAGGTTATTGAACCTTCTCTTCAAAGTATGGCGAGTAGCGCAGCGCCGGAAGTCGTTCCGGAGTTGGCTCCACCAGTTGAAGAGGGAACTAATGATAATGATCATGAAACTCCAAAAGAGAATACTACCGAACCTCGCAGGTCTAGCAGGACGCGTGCAGCTCCCGAGCTGTACGGAAATCCTGTCATGAATTTCATGGTTGATGAAAATGATGACCCTGCGACGTATGAAGAAGCGATGATGAGCCCGGATTCCAACAAATGGTTAGAAGCCATGAAATCCAAGATGGAATCCATGTATGAAAATCAAGTTTGGAACTTGGTGGAATTACCTCACGACCGAAAGGCCGTGGAGAACAAATGGATTTTCAAAAGGAAAACTGATGTTGATGGTAATGTGACCGTATATAAAGCTCGACTTGTCGCAAAGGGGTTTCGTCAAATTCAAGGAGTTGACTATGATGAGACATTTTCTCCCGTAGCGATGCTAAAGTCAGTTAGGATTATGTTAGGAATTGCTGCATATTTCGATTATGAGATATGTCAGATGGATGTCACAACCGCGTTTCTCAATGGTAATATTGAAGAAGAGTTGTATATGATACAACCAAAGGGTTTTGTTGATCCTAAGGATGCTAACAAGGTGTGCAAGCTTCAACGATCCATCTATGGATTGAAGCAATCATCACGAAGTTGGAATCTCTGCTTTGATGAGGTGATCAAAGAGTTTGGATTTGACCAAACTTATGGAGAAGCTTGTATTTATAAGAAAGTGAGTGGGAGAAATGTGGAATTTCTAATATTATATGTGGATGCCATATTATTGATCGGAAATGATATAGATCTTTTAAACAGTGTTAAAAGTTATCTAAACAGCAAATTTTCAATGAAGGACCTAGGTGAAGCGTCATACATATTAGGCATAAAGATCTGTAGAGATAGATCTAAGCGCCTAATAGGGCTATCCCAAAGTACATATCTTGATAAGATTTTAAAGAAGTTTAAAATGGACGGAAGTAAGAAGGGGTTCTTACCTATGTTGCAAGGCAAGACATTGAGTAAGACTCAAAGTCCGGCTTCGGCGGAAGAAAGAGAGATAATGGACAAAGTACCCTATGCTTCATCCATAGGCTCTATAATGTACGCCATGCTATGTACAAGACCGGATGTGGCACATGCTATTATTTTGACTAGTAGATACCAATCGGATCTAGGTTCAGAACACTGGATAGCGGTCAAGAATATCCTTAAGTACTTACGAAGAACTAAGGATATGTTTCTTGTTGTAAGATCCCTCCTTTATAAAGGAAAAGGATCCCTGTGATTGCAATGCTAGTCCCTGGATCAATGCTAGCATCCACAGTTTAAGATGAAGTACACAGAAACAAAGGTCATTATTACAGTCATTCCAGAGACAACATAGTCTTTACAACTCCATGGCCACAGGCCTAATACAAGAGTTTATATAAATAGATAGATAAAAGTCTTCATCTTCATGTGCCACAGGCAAACATGTTGAGTGTAGACTCATGACTCCTAATCCTCATCAGAATAACCTGCAACATCACAAGTTACAACCAAAGTGGGTCAATACATTGGAATAGTATTGGCAAGTGATACCTTAGTATAATTTTTGGTGGACTAGATACTATATGCAATTTGGCTAAGTGTAGCTTAGGCTTGCTTTGCTCAAAATAGGTTTTGCCTATTAGTTGAAATCACTAATTTTTTCTTTGTCAAAACTTTTCCCAAGGATCCACCAATAGACATTGAGGTCCTTCACCCTTTTTCAACCACAAGTTTTACTTAGAAATTAGGATGATGAGATTCTTGATAGCTTCCATGTCTTGATGCTCAAGTTGTCCTTTTCCAGGGACATGTCTAAGTACTTAGATTCTTCCATCTACAGAGGTTGTGAACTTTCCCCACCAGACTTGATTTTCACCAAGACAGGACCTTTCAGAAGCCTTCCCTTAGACCAAATGGACGCGTTTCAACCTATCATCCCACTACCACCAACTGTCCAAATGGCTAAGTTTTAGCAACCTATGTGATCCAGGCAGAGCCCATATTGCCAAGTGGCTGCACTAGAAGTTTCTTAACATTTGGCCTCTAAAATATCTTTGTTCCTGGGTGGCTTTCCACAAGTGAGATACACAAGGTAAACCATATAAATGGGCCTTGTGTAACCACTCAACATAAACCATTCCTTCCATTCCACCCAGGTGTTTCATTTACTTAGTTGTTTTATTAGGCAAAACACAAGTCCAAAGACTTAGAAATATTTTTATCATAGCATGTATATTTCACCACCCTTGGTTGCTACTAGCTAGGCTAAGCATGGAATAGATAAGCATCTTAACTTAGAAATTTCCTAGCAATTCTACAACTACTAGGATTTCCCAACATGGCATATAAGCAAAATATAACATGCGAGTCTAGCAAAAATATTTCTAATGCTTAGTAGAAAACATAGGGGTAAAATATTATGAAGCACCACTTGCCTTGGTAGTTTGGAGAGTAGCTACACTCCTCACAATCACAATCACTATTGGCACCAAAATCTACACATAAAATCATAGCCACAAATCACATACAAATAAAATACAAGCAAAAATATATGAATGCATGCAACATGATATGTGATGATTTTCTACAATCAACAAGGCAAGTGCATATTATTGGTTCACAAACAAGTTCAAAAACTTGCCAAACAACATTTATATAAACATCAAAACATTTCTTAAATAATTTATATACACAAAATAGGCCTACACATGTTTCTGTAAATAAAATCATTTTAACAGAATAAAAACATTAAACACATAGCATATTTAGAAAGGGCTTGTTCTCCTGATTCCATTGATATAAAATTTGTCAAATTTGAACGTGGGAATCAAAAGTTATAGCTAAAACAATTTCAAACAACTAATAGATTCAAATCCTGTTTTTAAATCTAATCTCTAGCCACGCGTCACGCTCTGATTGGCGCGTACCGGTTCGTTCAGGATCACGCACACAGGCCGTTAGATCTACTTAATCTGCACGGCCCAGATCTACTCATACCGTTTCATTAAGTGATCTATTTACACGCGCTGGATCTAGATCCAACGGTCATCGACCAAGCGACCACAGATGGGCGGCGCTGGCGGTGGAAACTGGCGGCGGCGAGCTCTGTCTATGGCGGCGTGGCACTACAGGGGGTTCTAGGGTCGTCGGAGGCGCTTACCAGGTTCGTAGCGATGCACTGATGCTCAACTTTGGCGGCAACAGCAAGGCGCCGGACACGGCCGCAGGCTCGTCGGAGTTCTTTGTCGTCGGGCTCGGGTGGACGACGATGTTGGCGATGCTCCTGTTCACCCTAGCATGAACAAAGGCATCAGGAGATGCGCGAGACTACGGCGAACACGTTCGTGTGAAATAGAGGCGAAGGGGAACAAGGGGATCACCGAATTTAATCGCCAGAGTTGAGGACGTCGTCGGAACCTTGCTGTGCTTGACGAAGACGACGACCTGGGGCGGTATAGGAGGAACCAATGGTGTCAGAAGTTGCGCAAGGTAGTGTCGAAGCTGTCTGCAAGAACTAGAGAAGAAGGGGCGCACGGGGCTCACCGGGATTGGTCGCCGGAGTGAGCTCTGTCTGCGGCGGTGTGAGGGTGATTACGGGCATCCTGGGGGCGCTCTGTGCTCGGAGTCTGGGGGGAAATGGAGAGGGGGCAGAGGGGGTTTAAGTAGGCGAGACGGGGCGTTATTTACTCCTGCAATCAACGCGAATTGACGACGCGAATCAAACCAGGAAACGCACGGCATGATTTGGGGAAGAACACGTCGCGGGGTGGAGACGACAGTGTGGGCCGTTGTCGTGAGAGAAACATAGAGGGAGTGGGTCCCGTCTGTCAGTGACCAAGCGGGTGCGGGTGTGAGTAAAGAAAAACGGTTCGCGGGGTGGGTTGCTGGGCTTAGTTGGGCTAGTTGGGCCAGATTCGCCTGTTAGCTTATTTTTTCCCTTTTAACCTTTTTCTTTTTCTGTTTGATTTTTCTGAAATGATTTTCAACTCCAAATCAAATGAGTTTGAATTCAAATCTTCTCTAGGTTTTTATACTGCAAACCTTGCACTCAAATGTGTGTCAAACACTACTGTTTACTCAAAACACTTTGATCAAATGAAAATAAAATAAAACCAAGCCTTTATGTGATATATACAATAGGCATAATATTGGTTTTATTTACTCATTTTGTTTTGAAAACTTTGCTCAAGCTTTTGAAGGTGCCTAAGTTTGAATTCAAACCTTAATGAACCAAAACAAGTACTCTTCTCATTGGAAGATAGCACTAAGGCTAGAGCAAACTTACATGAAATAATAAGCATATATGCTTCTGTTTTGAAGTGATTTGTTTGAAATGAAATTTATATGATCATGGATGCATGGATGATATGCATGAGTTTGAAACATGATTTTAGGGATGTTACACTTGTATACGGAGGTGAAGAAGAGCTCGTCGCTAAGTGTTATGTTGACGCTAGCTTTGACACCGATCTGGATGACTCTAAGTCTCAATCCGGATACGTATTTATCATGAATGGTGAAGCAGTTAGTTGGAGCAGTCTCAAGAATCTTGATAGGTTTCTCTTCATAAGTGAGATCACTCTCCAACTGAACCTCTTCCAAAGGTATAGTATCCTTCAAAGAAATTTCTTCTGTTTCTGGATGGCACTTTTTAAGCTGACTCACATGAAACACATTATGAACAGCTGATAAAGACTCTGGCAATTCTATCTCATAAGCTACTTCTCCTTTGCGGCCCAGAATCTTGAATGGTCCAACATATCTTGGGGCCAACTTTCCTTTGACTCCAAACCTCTTCACTCCTCGAAGTGGTGACACTCTAAGATAAGCTCTATCACCAAATTCATAGGTGACTTCTCTATGCTTAGGATCTGCGTAGCTTTTCTGTCGGGACTGTGCTATCTTCAATCTGTCCTTAACCAACTTGACCTTCTCTTCGGCTTCTTTGATAAGTTCTGGTCCGAACAAACTTCTTTCTCCCACACCATTCCATAACAATGGGGTGGTACATTTTCTCCCATAGAGAAACTCAAATGGTGCCATCTCAATGCTGGATTGATAGCTGTTGTTATAAGAAAATTCTGCGTAAGGCAGACTTTCATCCCAACTGGCTCCATAGTCTAGGGCGCATGCCCTCAACATGTCTTCAAGAATCTGATTAGTCCTTTCTATCTGTCCATCGGTTTGAGGATGAAACGCAGTGCTGAATTCCAACCTCGTTCCCATTGACTCATGTAGCTGTCTCCAAAAATGGGAAGTGAACTGAGTTCCCATATCAGACACAATACTCTTGGGCAGTCCATGCAGACACACAATTCTACTCATATAGATCTTGGCCAACTTAGCACTTGTATAGGTTGTCTTCACGGGTATGAAATGGGCCACTTTAGTTAGGAGATCCACTATTACCCAAATAGAATCATATCCTGACCGGGTCCTTGGCAATCCGATAATGAAATCCATACCAATCTTGTCCCACTTCCAATCAGGAATAGGTAGTGGTTGAAGCAAACCTGCTGGTTTCTGATGTTCCGCTTTCACTCTACTACACACATCACACAAAGCAATATGTTCGGCGATGTCCTTCTTGAGATTATTCCACCAAAATCTTTCCTTCATATCCATGTACATTTTGGTGTTACCCGGATGAATGGAATACGGTGAGTTGTGTGCTTCTTGCAAAATCAGTTTCCGAAGCTCCGGATCTTGTGGAACACAGATACGTTTTCCATGCCATAAAGTACCCTGTTCGTCTTCATGGAATCCTTTGGCTTTTCCTTTGCCAATCTTTTCCTTAATTTCTTCAATTTCCTTATCAGTCTTCTGGGCTTCTTTGATCTTGTCCAACAAAGTGGGTTAAACATCCAAAGACATGAGATGTCCTTCAGGCACAATCTCCAATCTGAGATCTCTAAATTGGGCACACAGATCATCTGGCAATTCTCCTTTGGTAAGGCCATTCACAAAAACTTTACGGCTTAGAGCATCCGCTATAACATTTGCTTTACTGGGATGGTATTGCAAACTCAAGTCATAGTCTTTTATGAGTTCTAGCCATCTTATTTGTCTCATATTTATTTCTTTCTGGGTGAAGATATACTTCAAACTCTTGTGATCTGTGAACACTTCACAACGCTTTCCCAAAAGATAGTGTCTCCATGTTTTGAGTGCATGGACAACAGAGTCTAACTCTAGATCATGAGTAGGGTAGTTCACTTCATGAGTTTTGAGTTGTCTCGAGGCAAAAGCCACAACTTTCCCGTCTTGCATAAGTACTGCACCCAAACCATGATGAGATGCATCAAAATATACTTGGAAATCTTTTTCCAAATCTGGCAAACACAAGACTGGTGCTGTCACAAGTCTCTTCTTCAATTCTTGAAAGCTGAGTTCACAACCCTCAGACCAAGCAAATTTCTTGTCTTTCTTTAGCAATTCTGTCATAGGCTTAGCTACCTTGGAGAAATTCTCAATGAACCTTCTGTAGTAACCTGCTAAGCCAAGGAAACTACGAACTTCTTTCACTGATTTGGGATATTCTCATTCAGTTACAGCTGAAACTTTAGTAGGATCAACTGCTACACCATCTCCTGAGACAACGTGTCCAAGAAATCCAACTTCATTTAGCCAAAATTCACACTTGCTGAATTTGGCATACAATTTATGCTCTCTAAGCTTCTCAAGTATCAAACGCAAATGTCCTTCATGCTCTTCTTTGCTCTTGGAGTAGATTAGAATGTCATCGATGAAAACGACAACAAACTTATCAAGGAATTCCATGAACATCTTGTTCATCATATTAATGAAGTATGCTGGAGCATTGGTTAAACCAAATGGCATCACAGTATACTCATACAATCCATACCTTGTGGTGAAAGTTATCTTAGGTATGTCTTCCTCTCTTATCTTGAGTTGGAAATAACCCGACTGAAGATCAATCTTTGAGAATACACAAGCTCCTTCTAGCTGATCAAACAAGTCATTGATTCTAGGCAAAGGATATTTGTTCTTGATAGTCACCTCATTGAGTGAACGGTAATCTATGCATAATCTTTGACTTCTATCCTTCTTTTCTACAAACAAAACTAGGGCTCCCCAAGATGAAGAACTTGGTTGAATAAATCCTTTCTGCAACTGTTCTCCAAGTTGTTTCTTGAGTTCTTTCAATTCATCAACTGACATTTTGTATGGTCTCTTTGCTATTGGTCCAGATCCTGGTAGCAAATCAATAAGAAACTCCACATCTCTATCTGGTGGCATTCACGACAATTCTTCCGGAAACACATCTGGATATTCACTCACAATTGGCACACTGTCTATGCTAACCCCCTTAAGAGAATTTAGCATACTCCTTTTTGTTTCAAAGTTGGTCTTGAATCTGATCCTTTTATTTTCTGGAGTTGTGAGTGAGACAGTATGGTTGGCACAATCTATCACTCCCTTGTGCTTAGTCATCCAGTCCATTCCCAAAATGACATCCAATCCTTGGGCGTTTAGAATTATCAAGTTAACGGGAAACTTATACTTCCCAAACTCTATGACTAGACCATGGCACCCTGAATTTACTATCATTTCTCCGCCAGGAGAACTTACTTTCATAGGACACCCAATAGTTTCTACCGGTAGTTCATTTCTTTCAACAAATGCTCCTGATATGAATGAATGAGATGCACCAGTATCAAAGAGACCAAATGCTGGAACAGAATTGAGTTTGAACTTACCAGCAACAGCATCAGGCTCTTCATAAATTTCCTCCACATTGATGTGGTTCACTTGTCCCTTTTGAAAAGGGTTGGGCTTGTTGGGTCCTTCAACTTTCTTTTCTGGGCATTCATTGGCATAATGCCCCATCTTCTTGCACTTGAAACACTCAACCTGACTAATGTCCTTCTTGACAGGCCGGCTTCCACTGCCACTTCCACTACCACTATGGTGGCTCTTATATCCACTCTTGTGGTTCTTGTACTTGTCATTGTCATGACTACGGTGATGCTTGTTGTCATGATGACGGTTGTGGTTGTGGTGCTTGTTGAATTTACCATGCTTGTGGGATCCTGAGCTTCCACTATCATCATAATGGGAACGCTTGTGAGATGATCCCGAGCTGTGCTTGTCCGAGTGCTTTCTCTTCCTACTTTCAACTTGCTTCATTTTGTTCTCCAAAATAGCAGCCTTGTCACAAAGAGACTGGTATGTGGGAACATAAGCCACAACTAACTGCAGGTTCAGTTCATCATTCAATCCTTCAAGGAACTTTTCCTTCCTCTTAGCATCAGTGTCAACTTCATCTGGTGCATATCGCGCCAGATTGTTGAACTCCTCAATATATTCAGCCACACTGCGGTGGCGCTGCTTCAGATTATGGAACTCTTTCTTCTTCAAACTCATCACTCTGGATGAGATGGGAGCAGTACGGAAACCATCTTCGAAGATAGCCCATGTCACATCCTCAATGGGAGTGGTGATCTGGAAGTTATCCCACCAAGTAGCTGCTGGCCCTTCCAACAAATGTCTCGCAAATCGACTTTTTACGCATCAGTCATTACGGTTACCAAGTCCTTGTTCACAGAGCGTAGCCAATCATTGGCCACCATAGGATCAGTTGTTCCTGAGAACTTTGCTGGCCTCAATCTCAAGAACCTGGTAAGCATGTCAAAACCCGGTGTGTTGTTGTTGTTGTTGTTGTTGTTGTTGTTGTTGTTGTTGTTGTTGTTGTTGTTGTTGTTGTTGTTGTTGTTGTTGTTGTTGTTGTTGTTGTTGTTGTTCTGGATGAACGTAGTCATCATTTGCATCAGCTGAGTCTGAGCTGTCATCATTTGCTGCATCTCAGGGGTGATGTTGTTATTGTTGGGGTTGCGATTAGCACGACGAGGAGGCATCTGTGGTTTGTTCAATAGAGATAAGAATGAGATACCCATAGATGCTATCATGCACAATACATCACATAAACAATCACCAAGCATGCATCAAAGTAATAATAGTTCAACAACAAAAACGACAAGTTTGCAAAGTAAACACACCAATAACAAGCCATCCACATGTTGGATGGTCATTGCGACTCAAATAAAGTATGATAAATAAATTATAAATGAGTAGTCATCACTACTCCTCGGCATCAACCTCCTCCTCAACAAAGTTAAGACCTGCATTCTCCATAGCGGTCTTGTATTCCTCGACATTGGTGGTCAAGGTCTCTACTTTGGCTTTGATAGCCCTCTTATGAGAACGAAGCCTCTCAATCACAATCTGCTGATGCTCGAGCTCGAAGTACTTGTCCTGTAGTTCTTTAGTCATGTCCCAAATCCTCTTGTTCCTATCCTGGACTCGCTTCTCTTGACTCTTGAACTTTCTGTCCTGGCTCTCGAACTTTGCCTCCATCTCCTTGACTATCTCATCTTGCTCCGCGAAGAGCTTGTCCTTCTCACGAAGCTGCACCTGGAGTTCGTCATTGTTAAGCATGACGTTGGTCCTATCAGTGTCCATGTGCCTAAGAAGAACCTCTAAGTCCTGGAGGTATAGACGAATCGGCTCCGCTGTCTCCCTCGAAGTGTGCTCGAAGTCGATGGCCTCTCCATCCTCATCACGTCTACCGAAGACGTGGAAGTGAGTACCTCTAACCTGTCGAGAGTGTCTCCCTAACAGACGTCCAATCAAGTCCTGCATGACTACGTCTAGGCCTCTCTCCTTGTCATCGTGCATGAGCTTGAAGATGATAGCCTCCATGGTAGTCTCAGTCTGGCATCCGGGCTGATTGACCTTGAAACCCCAAAGGTAATTCCTCTCAAACTTGGTGAGGGGAAGCACCATGATGGTAGGAAGAGGGAAATTGAGCAAACTAGTAAGCTCAATAATACGAGGGCCAAAGCGAGTTCCCTGGAACTCCTCAACAGTGCTGAAGGTAACATTAGGCATCTATTTATAAGATAGAAAAATTTAGAAACAACACAATTTAAGATAAAAAACAAGGCAAGTCATCACATGCATATCTTTGGAAATCAAAACACACAAGTCATGGCATACATGAATCCATTACAACATCCAAGGTTCAACTTATTTTAAGCAACATTTGGAAAATAAGGTGATAAGTGGTGGTCCAACTAACGAAGTACGCTTACAATCCTATCTCACTGGATCTGTTGGATAACATAATGTTTATAGAAGCAATCAGTCTATCTTGACCACATGACTCCATTACTAAGTCTATAATGTCCCCTCTTAAGGTTTGGTTGGTAGCCTCCAACTCTTGGGTATGTTTCTTCTCTTCCTTTAGGTCATTTTGGATGTTGAGCATTCTACACTTGACTCTATCACCAAGTTCTTTGATGGTCCTCCAAGCTGCATCCCTTGCTGAATCAAAGAATGTAGTGTGCACCACTGAATTGGTGAACATGCAGAATCCTGATTCCTTGTGGTTGTCTTCCTTGTTTTTATACAAGTGAAGTTGCACCCACCAGTACTCAACTCCTTCATCCATCACAGGAAAACCTTTGTACAGCTGCACCATGTATTTCCATTGTAACCATGAGGTCCTTGAGAGCCTTGGGAAATTCTGTCTCACACTCCAAGGTCATTGTCATGAGTGGTCCTTTCCTTACGGCTTCGTTGATGGAGTTCATCCACAAATAGAGATGAGAAAGAAGATTAGAAAAGTTTACGAGAAGAATAGACAAGTGTAGAAGTTGTTGAAATTTTTTCCTTAGTGGTTTCCAATCCTAGGGTCATAATCCTACAGGCAACACAGTGCTCTGATACCATCTGTAAGATCCCTCCTTTATAAAGGAAAAGGATCCCTGTGATTGCAATGCTAGTCCCTGGATCAATGCTAGTATCCACAGTTTAAGTTGAAGTACACAGAAACAAAGGTCATTATTACAGTCATTCCAGAGACAACATAGTCTTTACAACTCCATGGCCACAATCCTAATACAAGAGTTTATATAAATATATAGATAAAAGTCTTCATCTTCATGTGCCACAGGCAAACATGTTGAGTGTAGACTCATGACTCCTAATCCTCATCAGAATAACCAGCAACATCACAAGTTACAACCAAAGTGGGTCAATACATTGGAATAGTATTGCAAGTGATACCTTAGTATAATTTTTGGTGGACTAGATACTATATGCAATTTGGCTAAGTGTAGCTTAGGCTTGCTTTTCTCAAAATAGGTTTTGCCTATTAGATGAAATCACTAAGTTTTTCTTTGTCAAAACTTTTCCCAAGGATCCACCAATAAACATTGAGGTCATTCACCCTTGTTCAACCACAAGTTTTACTTAGAAATTAGGATGATAATATTCTTGATAGCTTCCATGTCTTGATGCTCAAGTTGTCCTTTTCCAGGGACATGGCTAAGTACTTAGATTCTTCCATCTGCAGAGGTTGTGCACTTTCCCCACCAGACTTGATTTTCACCAAGACAGGACCTTTCAGAAGCCTTCCCTTAGACCAAATGGACGCGTTCCAACCTATCATCCCACTACCACCAACTGTCCAAATGGCTAAGTTTTATCAACCTATGTGATCCAGGCAGAGCCCATATTGCCAAGTGGTTGCACTAGAAGCTTCTTAACATTTGGCCTCTAAAATCTCTTTGTTCCTGGGTGGCTTTCCACAAGTGAGATACACAAGGTAAACCATAGAAATGGGCCTTGTGTAACCACTCAACATAAACCATTCCTTCCATTCCACCCAGGTGTTTCATTTACTTAGTTGTTTTATTAGGCAAAACACAAGTCCAAAGACTTAGAAATATTTTTATCATAGCATGTATATTTCACCACCCTTGGTTGCTACTAGCTAGGCTAAGCATGGCATAGATAAGAATCTTAACTTAGAAATTTCCTAGCAATTCTACAACTACTAGGATTTCCCAACATGGCATATAAGAAAAATATAACATGCGAGTCTAGCAAAAATATTTCTAATGCTTAGTAGAAAACATAGGGGTAAAATATTATGAAGCACCACTTGCCTTGGTAGTTTGGAGAGTAGCTACACTCCTCACAATCACAATCACTATTGGCACCAAAATCTACACATAAAATCATAGCCACAAATCACATACAAATAAAATACAAGCAAAAATATATGAATGCATGCAACATGATATGTGATGATTTTCTAAACTCAAAAAGGCAAGTGCATAGTATTGGTTCACAAACAATTTCAAAAACTTGCCAAACAACATTTATATAAACATCAAAACATTTCTTAAATAATTTATATACACAAAATATGCCTACACATGTTTTTGTAAATAAAATCAATTTTAACAGAAGCAAAACATTAAACACATTTCATATTTAGAAAGGGCCTGTTCTCCTGATTCCATTGATACAAAATTTGTCAAATTTGAACATGGGAATCAAAAGTTATAGCTAAAACAATTTGAAACAACTAATAGATTCAAATCCTGTTTTTAAATCTAATCTGTAGCCACGCGTCACGCTCTGATTGGCGCGTACCGGTTCGTTCAGGATCACGCACACAGGCCGTTAGATCTACTTAATCTGCACAGCCCAGATCTACTCATACCGTTTCGTTAAGTGATCTATTTACACGCGCTGGATCTAGATCCAACGTTCATCGACCAAGCGACCACAGATGGGCGGCGCTGGCGGTGGCGAAACGTCTCTGAGGCAGCGGTGCTACTGAGGGTTCTGGGTCATTGCGGCGCTTACGGTTCGTAGCGATGCAGCGATGCTCAACTGGCGGCTTGGCAAGGGGCGCACGGACACGGCTGCACGGGCTCGTCGGAGTTGCTGTCAGCGTCGGGCTCGGGTGGACGATGACGTTGGCGACGCTCCTGGTCACCCTAGCATGAACAAAAGGCATCAGGAGATGCGCGAGACTACGGCGAACACGTTCGTGTGAAACAGAGGCGAAGGGGAACAAGGGGATCACCGAATTTAATCGCCGGAGTTAAGGACGTCTTCGGAACCTTGCTGTGCTTGACGAAGACGACGACCTGGGGCGGTATAGGAGGAACCAATGGTGTCAGAAGGTGCGCAAGGAAGTGGCGAAGCTGTCTGCAAGAACTAGATAAGAAGGGGCGCACGGAGCTCACCGGGATTGGTCGCCGGAGTGAGCTCTGTCTGCGGCGGTGCAAGGGTGATTACGGGCAGCCTGGGGGCGCTCTGTGCTCGGAGTCTGGGGGGAAATGGAGAGGGGCAGAGGGGGTTTAAGTAGGCGAGACCGGGCGTGATTTACTCCTGCAATCAACGCGAATTGACGACGTGAATCAAACCAAGAAACGCACGGCGTGATTTGGGGAAGAACACGTCGCGGGGTGGAGACGACGACGCCGTGTGGGCCGCGGCTGTCAGCGAGAGAAACATAGAGGGAGTGGGTCCCGTCTGTCAGTGACCAAGCGGGTGCGGATGTGAGTAAAGAAAAACGGTTCGCGAGGTGGGTTGCTGGGCTTAGTTGGGCTAGTTGGTCCAGATTCGCCTGTTAGCTTATTTTTTTCCCTTTTAACCTTTTTCTTTTTCTGTTTGATTTTTCTGAAATGATTTTCAACTCCAAATAAAATGAGTTTGAATTCAAATCTTCTCTAGGTTTTTATACTGCAAACCTTGCACTCAAATGTGTGTCAAACACTACTGTTTACTCAAAACACTTTGATCAAATGAAAATAAAATAAAACCAAGCCTTTATGTGATATATACAATAGGCATAATATTGGTTTTATTTACTCATTTTGTTTTGAAAACTTTGCTCAAGCTTTTGAAGGTGCCTAAGTTTTAATTCAAACCTTACTGAACCAAAACAAGTACTCTTCTCATTGGAAGATAGCACTAAGGCTAGAGCAAACTTACATGAAATAATAAGCATATATGCTTCTGTTTTGAAGTGATTTGTTTGAAATGAAATTTATATGATCATGGATGCATGGATGATATGCATGAGTTTGAAACATGATTTTAGGGATGTTACACTTGTATACGAAGGTGAAGAAGAGCTCGTCGCTAAGTATTATGTTGACGCTAGCTTTGACACCGATCCGGATGACTCTAAGTCTCAATCCGGATACGTATTTCTCATGAATGGTGGAGCAGTTAGTTGGAGGAGCTCCAAACAACCTGTGGTGGCGGGATCAACACCGGAGGCCAAATATGTTGCTGCTTCGGAAGCGGCTCAGGAAGCAGTTTGGATGAAGGAGTTCATATCCGAACTAGGAGTTGTTGCAAACGCGTTGGACCCAATGGTGATCTATTGTGACAACAATGGTGCCATTGCCAATGCCAAAGAGCCAAGGTATCACAAGCATTCCAAGCATATTAAGCGCCGGTTTCACTCCATCCGCGAGCATGTCAAGGATGGAGACATAAAGATTTGTAAAGTACACACGGATCTCAATGTAGCAGATCCTTTGACTAAAACTCTTCCTAGAGAAAAACATGATCAACACCAGAACTCAATGGGTGTTAGATTTATCACTATGTAACTAGATTATTGTCTCTAGTGCAAGTGGGAGACTGAAGGGAATATGCCCTGAGAGGCAATAATAAAGTGTTTATTATGTGTATTCCAAGTATATGATAGATGTTTATTTTGCATGCTATAATTGTATTAATACAGAAATGTTAATACATGTGTGTTTAATAAACAAACAGAAAGTTCCTAGTTATGCCTCTCTCATAAACTAGCTCGTTGATTAACAAGATGATCAAGGTTTCCTGATCATAGACATTGGATGTTGTTAATAACGGGATCACAACATTAGTGTAATGGTGTGATGGACATTCATCCGAAGTATAGCATTACGATCAGAGTCATTGAGTTTATATTGCTATAACAACTTACGAAGTGATCCTAATCCTTAGACCATGAGATCATGTCAATCACTAACACCGGAAGAGTTTCTTGATAACATCAAACGTCACACCGTAACAGGGTGATTAGAAAGATGGATTCGGAACTAATAAAGTGTTATGTTGAGGCCCATGGATCGAGAGTGGAATTTGTTCATCCCGATGACAGATAGATATACTCTGGGCCCTCTCAGTGATATCACATTGGTTAGCTTGCAAGAAAGTGATTTGATCACTAGAATGTTATATCACGGGAACGAGAAAAGAGTGCATGTTAGTAACGAGATCAAACTAGGTATGAAGATACCGATGATCGAATCTCGGACATGTAATATATCGTGAAACAAAGGTATTAAGATACTAGCGTAAAAGGTTCTGACGATCACAAGAAAGTCATCGTTGAATGTGTGGGAGTCAGTATGGGTCTCTAGATCCCGCTTCTGATTATTGATCCGAGAGGGGTCTCGATCATGTCCTCATTATTCACGAACCGTAGGGTGACACACTTAAGAGACACCGACATCCAATTGGAGCAAAAGTTTCATGCCGAAAGAATGAACAAGCGCAGGAATTTATTTCACTAGATACCGAAACAGGTTTTCGGGTGAAATTGCATAAAGTGGTTATGCATGTGAAATAGAATTGTAGCAAGGGGTTATTTGTGAATGTTTGTGTCACATCCCAAGATTTTCGAAATCTTGTAATGTGAAAAATAAATGAATAAAATAAAACTTTGTTGATTTTCAGGGTGAGAAGAAAACTTTTTGAATCCCATTTGGAAACTTTCAAAACCTATTTTGGATCAAATAAAATCTAAAGGGATTTAAAAAGATAAACAATTAATAGAGAAAATTTTAAAAACTATTTTGGATCTTTTAATAAAAGATTTGGTTTTCAAAAGAAAAGGTGGATTTATAAATAAAGATTATTTATAAAGATTATTTATAAATCCAAATTAAACCTTGGCCAATATTTTGAAATAAAATGTTTTGTTTTGATAAAAATAGTAAAGGTTTATTTAAATAAAACAATAAGGATTTAATATCCAATTTTATTTAAGTAAAGGCTTTTCCTATTTTAAATAAACACTAAAACTTATTTATTTATTTTAAATAAGTTTTCCAAGTATTTTATATCCTCAAGTAAAACCTACTGAAGTGTTTTGGTTTTATTTTAGATTTCAAAATAAAGTTTTTAATAAAACAAATCCTATTTGATTTAATGACTAAGGTCCATTGTATTTAATTATTAATGGACCCTAAAATAAAATGTTATTTTATTTTAAACAAGTTTTCCAAGTATCTTTTATTTTCAAATAAAACCTACTGATTTGGTTTTGAAAATATTTAGATTTCAAATGGAGTTTTTAAGTAGATTAAAACCATTTGATTTATTAACTAGTGTCCATTTTATTTAATTATAAATGGACTCTAAAATAAAAATATTATTTTATTATTGGACTTTGGTTTTGTGTTGTTAAAACAGAACTAACACAATACAAGGTTTGGTGAATGTTTTGAATTGATTGGTTGTTTGATTTGTTTGTTTGAATTTCAAAACATAATTGAAATTGGAAAAAGAAAAAGTTCCAGACAGAAAAAAATATGAAAACAGACCTGACCCAGCCGGCCAGCCAGCCCAACCAGGCCCAGCAAACCCACCTATTTCCCCTCTGCCGAAACGTTTTCTCACTCGAACTCACACCCACTAAGCCAATGACTGGTGGACCCTCCATCCCTCTCACTCTCTCACTGTCAGCACGGCCCCACATCGCCAGCCATCGTCTTCACCGCGACCTGTTCTTCCTCAGACAGCCCTGCCGTTCTCTGTCAATCAATCCCCGATTAAATTCACTTAACTGCCGCGTTGATTCAGTCCAGCAACCACGCTGTGTTAAACGCCATGCTCCTCTCTCCCTTTCTCCCAAACCAGAACCACCAGAGAGCCACCAGGCTGCTCGAATCGTCCCCAAACCGTCACTGACTCCAACGACGCTCCGGTGCAAATTCCGGCGACCCCGCGCCGCCCCTTGTCTCATCGACCACGCACACATACTCCCCACCTCCTGGCGCATCTTTCCGTGCCTTTCGTTCAACTGCGGGCGCCCCAGAACATCGTCTTTGACAAGCTTCGAGCGCCGCCGCGTCGGGTTCTTCTCCGACGACCTCCCCCTGGTAAGCTAGACCACCCTAGCCTTCTCAAGCATGCTCGCGTGTACACCACACCCTCCCGCGTTTAAACATGTACTTATTTTGCTTCGGCACGAATCGCAGCACCGCCCTCGACGTCGACCAGAGCGTGCCCGACGACAAGCGAACTGCGGTGAGAGATTCAGGATTACTCTGTATACCCCTTCACCAACCGGTACCACGTTGAGCATCAGCAAGCGTCGACGATTCTGGTGAGCATCCCCCAGCCAATCTCGCTCCCTGTTTCACCAGCGCTGCCACCGCCTGACCGTGCGCCGCCGCCAGCCACCGCCGCAGCGCCGCTAGTTTTAGGTCGAGCTTGCAGCAGCCGTCCGATCTCGATCTAGTGGCTAGGATAGAAGTTAGGCGAAAGGGTAAGTAGCATCTGCGCACCGCACGATCGAACTTGATCCAACGCACCAGAGAGTGTGATCCGGGCGAAACGGTATCTGCGAATAGGAACATGACACGTGTCACCAGATTGTCTAAAACAGAAATTGAATCTGATTTAGATGCATATTTGAAACTCTTGTAACTTTTGATCCACACGTACAAAATTTGCAAACTTTATATCAATGGAATCAGTGGATCAAGCCCTAGCCAACCATGCCATTTGTTTAGTAAAAAGCTACTGGAAAAATGCTTGTTTTTGCAGAAACATTTGTATGCTTGATTAGATTATAAAAATTGTTCTAAAATTTTTTTGGGGATAAAATCTTTGGAAAATGGTGTGATTTGAAGCTACTGACCATAGGAAACACCTTGTGGTTTCAAAAATATATTTGGTGAAGGAAAATATTGATTCTTTGATTTAAAACCATTTCAAGTCAAATAAAAATATAGTTTATTTATTAAAATTGGTTTTGGAAGAAAACTTTTGGGAAATGTTTGGTTTTAAACTCTCTGACCCCAAACACCAAGTTTTATGGTTTGAAAACACATTTGGTGAACCCTATAGATTAATGCCTTAGTAAAAATATTTCTACACCACATAAAATGGTACTTTGTTTTGAAAATGGTTTAGGAAATGAAACCTTTTGCAAATGACTTTGCCACTTTACAAAATGACCAATAGGTGTTTTCAAATGTTCATGACCCATTAGGAACCACTTTTTCAAATAAAACAAAGCTTGGCATGCTTGCATGCATTACTTTGACTTTATGATTTTATGTGATGTTTTGCTTGATTGGTAGATTGAGATTGTGCCTTGCTTGATTGATTTGTAGTGACTTGAAGAGTGTGATTGTTGCAAGGACAAGGAGTGAACTTATACCCTCTACCAAAAAGGCAAGTGATGCTTCATAATTTTTGTCCCATTACTTTCACTATGCATTAGTGATTTTTCTAAGTAAAACTTGCATGGAATTTTGCTAAGTATAAACCTTGCTATAGAAAAACCTAGTAGATGAAACCTTAGTAGAAAATTTCCTAAGTTAAAATTCCTACTACTATCAAGCTTAGCCTAGCTAATAGAAAACAAGGGTGGAATATATATCCATACTATGAAAACTTTCTAAGTCTGAGGACTTGTGTTTTTTTTTTAATAAAACAACTAAGTTAATGAATCACCTGGGTGGAATGGGACTTGATTTGGTGGTTTTTGGTTGAGTGGTTCACAAGGCCCATGTATATGGTTGACCTTGTGTATCTCACTTGTGGATTGCCACCCAGGAACAAAGAGATTTGAGATGTCAAATGTTGAGAAGCTTCAAGTGCAGCCACTTGGCATTATGGGCTCTGCCTGGATCATATAGGTTGCAAGAACTTAGCCATATGGACAGTGGGTGGTAGAGTTTGATAGGTTGGAGCGCGTCCATTTTGGTCTAAGGGAAGGCTTCTGAAAGATCTTGTATTGGGAAACCAAGTCTTGTGGGGAAAGTGCACCACCTCTGCAGAGTGTAAAATCTAAGTACTTAGCCATGTCCCTGGTAAAGGACAATTTGAGCATCAAGACATGGAAGCAATCAAGAATCTCATCATTCAAATTTCTAAGTTAAAATCTTGTGGTTTGAACAAGGGTTAAAGGATCTTCAATATTTGATTGAGAAAAATGTTTTTGTCAAGCAAAAACTTAGTGTTTTCAAATGTTAAGGAAAAATCTATTTTGAGCAATGCAAGCCTCAACTCCACTTAGCCAAATGCATATAGATGATAGACTCCACTATACTACCATAGTATCACTTGCCAATACAATTCCAATGTATTGACCCTTGTGGTTGTAACTTGTATGTTGCAGGTTTGATTGATTTAGTGAAGTGTGTTGATTAGGATTACAAAGTCTACAACCAACATGTCTGCTTGTGGCACTTTAAAGATGAAGGACCCCATGCTTATAGATATTCTGCTGCAATGTAATGTAATAGCTAAATGAGCTATGTAAGATGTAATAAAATTATGTTATTCCTGGTTATAAAGTTGTATTATGACCTTTGTTTCTTGATATTACATCTTAAACTGTGGATGCTAGCTATTGATCCAGGGACTAGCATTATAAACATAGGGGACTCTACCTTATTAAAGGTTGGGACCCTAACAGATTGTATCAGAGCATTGTGTTGCCTGTAGGATTTGTAAACCTAGGATTGGACAAAAACCCTTAGAAGAATAGGAGTTGTATTTTGTTCCAAAAACTTATTTACAAACAAACTTATAAACTCTTTCCTCAACCACTTTGATTTTGATTCTACATCTCATCTATTTTCAACTTGATGGAAAAACCTACCCCATGACCAAAGACTATACCATGTGCAAAGGACTCCATCAAATCTAATGACTTCAACATCTTCAACTCTAATGACTTCAACATCTTCAACTCTAATGACTTCAACATCTTCAACTCTAATTAATTTAACATCTTCAACTCTAATGACTTCAACATCTTCAGCATATTCACTAAGGACTTCAACCTTGGATATCACTATGGACAAGTGAGACAAGAAATCTTGCTCAAGATTTGGAGACTAAGGAAAAACAAGTTAGAATGATCCCACATCATTTGAAGTATTTATAACCAAGAGTTTTTCTCAAGAAAACCATGATCTCATGCAAGAAGAATCAACCAAGAAAGATGGAAAGATCTCAAGTGAACCATGTAGATGGACCACCATATTTAGTTTAAGCCAAACACACCAACTTATGTGGTGTAACAAAAATATTTTTGGTTGCCTAAAAATATGCTTGAACTTTGTTGTTGAGTGGAATGTTTGTTTGTGATTGCTTGCACATTGCTTGTGTGAAATGTGATGTGTGTGATTAGAATTATTCCCTTAGAAATATTTTGCCTATTCTAATCCCAATCCAACTCAAACAGATGACTACTCCAAGAGACTCCAACATCAAGGTTGATGACACCAACAACAACCAAGAGGACAACATGAGTGAACTTATAGCAACCCAAAACCAGTTGAGCCAAGAGACAACTCAGCTTTTAGCCAACTACAATGGATTAGACCCAGCCATACAAAGGATTTTGTAACTTCAATCCCAATTGTTGCAAGGATTGGTTACCCAAGTGATCAACATGGGAGAAAACTTTTCCCAAAGAGCTAATGACAACAAGGATGACAAAGATGCTATTCTAGAAGGAACCCAAGCTAGCAATATTTGTAGAGACAAGGATCATGCATCCAAGAGCATGAAGACCAATGCCCAAAGAAGAGAGAAAGATTTCCTACCTCTGAGGTGAGATATGAAGAACATGAACTAGAAGAACTCCTAGCTTTGGAGAGACCCAAAAAGAAGAAGAAGGATATTACTCAAGTGCAATGTTACAATTTCAAAGAGATGGGACACTATGCCAATGAATGCCCAGAAAAGAAGAAGAGCCAAGAAGACAAACAAAAGCTAGTGAAACCCAAGACGAGGAAGGATTTTAGCCAAGTGATGTGCAACCACTGCAAACAGTTAGGACATTATGGATCATATTGTCCAGAGAAGCCACCTCAAGATCTCAGCCTTGTCACATGTTTCAAATGCAAGGAACTAGGCCACTATGCAAACTTTTGTCCAGGAAAGTTACATCAAGATCCCAAGCAAGCCAACATGTAATTTAGTTAGGATTTTTTTAAAGGGTGGTAGTACCCTAGATGCTTTGAGCCTACTTGTAACCCTAGCTTTCCCAAATCTCGGGACGAGATCTATTTTAAGGGTGGTAGCCTGTCACATCCCAAGATTTTCCAAATCTTGTAATGTGAAAAATAAATGAATAAAATAAAACTTTGTTGATTTTCAGGGTGAGAAGAAAACTTTTTGAATCCCATTTGGAAACTTTCAAAACCTATTTTGGATCAAATAAAATCTAAAGGGATTTAAAAAGGTAAACAATTAATAGAGAAAATTTTAAAAACTATTTTGGATCTTTTAATAAAAGATTTGGTTTTCAAAAGAAAAGGTGGATTTATAAATAAAGATTATTTATAAAGCCAAATTAAACCTTGGACAATATTTTGAAATAAAATGTTTTGTTTTGATAAAAATAGTAAAGGTTTATTTAAATAAAACAATAAGGATTTAATATCCAATTTTATTTAAGTAAAGGATTTTCCTATTTTAAATAAACACTAAAACTTATTTATTTATTTTAAATAAGTTTTCCAAGTATTTTATATCCTCAAGTAAAACCTACTGAAGTGTTTTGGTTTTATTTTAGATTTCAAAATAAAGTTTTTAATAAAACAAATCCTATTTGATTTAATGACTAAGGTCCATTGTATTTAATTATTAATGGACCCTAAAATAAAGTGTTATTTTATTTTAAACAAGTTTTCCAAGTATCTTTTATTTTCAAATAAAACCTACTGATTTGGTTTTGAAAATATTTAGATTTCAAATGGAGTTTTTAAGTAGATTAAAACCATTTGATTTATTAACTAGTGTCCATTTTATTTAATTATAAATGGACTCTAAAATAAAAATATGATTTTATTATTGGACTTTGGTTTTGTGTTGTTAAAACAGAACTAACACAATACAAGGTTTGGTGAATGTTTTGAATTGATTAGTTGTTTGATTTGTTTGTTTGAATTTCAAAACAGAATTGAAATTGGAAAAAGAAAAAGTTTCAGACAGAAAAAAATATGAAAACAGACCTGACCCAGCCGGCCAGCCCAACCAGGCCCAGCAAGCCCACCTATTTCCCCTCTGCCGAAACGTTTTCTCACTCGAACTCACACCCACTAAGCCAATGACTGGTGGACCCTCCATCCCTCTCACTCTCTCACTGTCAGCACGACCCCACATCGCCAGTCATCGTCTTCACGGCGACCTGTTCTTCCTCAGACAGCGCTGCCGTTCTCTGTCAATCAATCCCCGATTAAATTCACTTAATTGCCGTGTTGATTCAGTCCAGCAGCCACGCTGTGTTAAACGCCATTCTCCTCTCTCCCTTTCTCCCAAACCAGAACCACCAGAGAGCCACCAGGTTGCTCGAATCATCCCCAAACCGTCACTGACTCCGACGACGCTCCGGTGCAAATTCCGGCGACCCCGCGCCGCCCCTTGTCTCATCGACCACGCACACATACTCCCCACCTCCTGGCACATCTGTCCGTGCCTTTCGTTCAACTGCGGGCGCCCCAGAACGTCGTCTTCGACAAGCTCCGAGCGCCGCCGCATCGGGTTCTTCTCCGACGACCTCCCCCTGGTAAGCTAGACCACCCTAGCCTTCTCAAGCATGCTCGCGTGTACACCACACCCTCCCGCGTTTAACCATGTACTTATTTTTCTTCGGCACGAATCGCAACACCGCCCTCGATGTCGACCAGAGCGTGCCCGACGACAAGCGAACTCCGGCGAGCGATTCATGATTACTCTGTACACCCCTTCACCAACCAGTACCACGTTGAGCATCAGCAAGCGTCGAAGATTCTGGTGAGCATCCCCCAGCCAATCTCGCTCCCTGTTTCACCAGCGCTGCCACCGCTGGCCGCCGCCAATACCATGCCGCCGCTAGTTTTAGGTCGAGCTTGCAGCAGCCGTCCGATCTCGATCTAGTGGCTAGGATAGAAGTTAGGCGAAAGGGTAAGTAGCATCTGCGCACCGCACGATCGAACTTGATCCAACGCACCAGAGAGTGTGATCCGGGCGAAACGGTATCTGCGAATAGGAACATGACGCGTGTCACCAGATTGTTTAAAACAGAAATTGAATCTGATTTAGATGCAGATTTGAAACTCTTGTAACGTTTGATCCACACGTCCAAAATTTGCAAACTTTATATCAATGGAATCAGTGGAACAAGCCCTAGCCAACCATGCCATTTGTTTAGTAAAAAGCTACTGGAAAAATGTTTGTTTTTGCAGAAACATTTGTATGCTTGATTAGATTATAAAATTGTTCTAAAATGTTTTTGGGGATAAAATCTTTGGCAAATGGTGTGATTTGAACCTACTGACCATAGGAAACACCTTGTGGTTTCAAAAATATATTTGGTGAAGGAAAAGATTGATTCTTTGATTTAAAACCATTTCTAGTCAAATAAAAATATAGTTTATTTATTAAAATTGGTTATGGAAGAAAACTTTTGGGAAATGTTTTGTTTTAAACTCTCTGACCCCAAACACAAAGTTTTATGGTTTGAAAACACATTTGGTGAACCCTATAGATTAATGCCTTAGTAAAAATATTTCTACACCACATAAAATGATACTTTGTTTTGAAAATGGTTTAGGAAATGAAACCTTTTGCAAATGACTTTGCCACTTTACAAAATGACCAATAGGTGTTTTCAAATGTTCATGACCCATTAGGAACCACTTTTTAAAATAAAACAAAGCTTGGCATGCTTGCATGCATTACTTTGACTTTATGATTTTATGTGATGTTTTGCTTGATTGGTAGATTGAGATTGTGCCTTGTTTGATTGATTTGTAGTGACTTGAAGAGTGTGATTGTTGCAAGTACAAGGAGTGAACTTATACCCTCTACCAAAAAGGCAAGTGATGCTTCATACTTTTTGTCCCATTACTTTCACTATGCATTAGTGATTTTTCTAAGTAAAACTTGCATGGAATTTTGCTAAGTATAAACCTTGCTATAGAAAAACCTAGTAGATGAAACCTTAGTAGAAAATTTACTAAGTTAAAATTCCTACTACTATCAAGCTTAACCTAGCTAATAGAAAACAAGGGTGGAATATATATCCATACTATGACAAATTTCTAAGTCTGAGGACTTGTGTTTTTGTTTAATAAAACAACTAAGTTAATGAATCACCTGGGTGGAATGGGACTTGATTTGGTGGTTTTTGGTTGAGTGGTTCACAAGGCCCATGTATATGGTTGACCTTGTGTATCTCACTTGTGGATTGCCACCCAGGAACAAAGAGATTTGAGATGTCAAATGTTGAGAAGCTTCAAGTGCAGCCACTTGGCATTATGGGCTCTGCCTGGATCATATAGGTTGCAAGAACTTAGCCATATGGACAGTGGGTGGTAGAGTTTGATAGGTTGGAGCGCGTCCATTTTGGTCTAAGGGAAGGCTTCTGAAAGATCTTGTCTTGGGAAACCAAGTCTTGTGGGGAAAGTGCACCACCTCTGCAGAGTGTAAAATCTAAGTACTTAGCCATGTACCTGGTAAAGGACAATTTGAGCATCAAGACATGGAAGCAATCAAGAATCTCATCATTCAAATTTCTAAGTTAAAATCTTGTGGTTTGAACAAGGGTTAAAGGATCTTCAATCTTTGATTGAGAAAAATGTTTTTGTCAAGCAAAAACTTAGTGTTTTCAAATGTTAAGGAAAAATCTATTTTGAGCAATGCAAGCCTCAACTCCACTTAGCCAAATGCATATAGATGATAGACTCCACTATACTACCATAGTATCACTTGCCAATACAATTCAAATGTATTGACCCTTGTGGCTGTAACTTGTATGTTGCAGGTTTGATTGATTTAGTGAAGTGTGTTGATTAGGATTACAAAGTCTACAACTAACATGTCTTCCTGTGGCACTTTAAAGATGAAGGACCCCATGCTTATAGATATTCTGCTGCAATGTAATGTAATAGCTAAATGAGCTATGTAAGATGTAATAAAATTATGTTATTCCTGGTTATAAAGTTGTATTATGACCTTTGTTTCTTGATATTACATCTTAAACTGTGGATGCTAGCTATTGATCCAGGGACTAGCATTGTAAACACAGGGGACTCTACCTTATTAAAGGTTGGGACCCTAACAGTTTGTCATTAAAGTAATTGACAAAATTCTGAATAAAATAAAAGTGTTTTATTTAATGA
This sequence comes from Avena longiglumis, assembly GCA_030063025.1. Lineage (NCBI taxonomy): Eukaryota > Viridiplantae > Streptophyta > Magnoliopsida > Poales > Poaceae > Avena > Avena longiglumis. The sequence goes on along the minus strand of CP125973.1, from coordinate 439,456,352 downwards.
GAGTATGCATTAAATTTGGTGGAAATTTAATGGCATGTTTGAGTGGGATTTTGAGTGGAGGGATTTGAATGGATTTTTGTGAGTGGAGTGTCCACCCACATGAAGAGGGGAGGGCAAGGGGGAAGCCCCAATGCGCCGGCCACCCCCTTGGGGTTCCCCCTCTCCTATAAAAGGAACCCCTCTCCTCACTTCTCACTCACACCTCCTCGTGAAGGATTTCTCTCCCCCTCTAGAATTTATCCCCCATGGTCTCGGACTAGCGAGATACATGTTCCCGGTGGCTATTCGGCAAGAAAGAGTTGTGCTTTCGCTGCATCGCTGGAGCGAGGAGGAGGAGGTTGCTCGGTGCCTCGAACGTGTGTGCGAGCATGGATGCGCTGCTTATTTGCGGCGCTAGGACTTCCTCTCAATCTTGAGATCGGCAAGATATCATCTACATCAACTACGAGTCGAACTCGTTAAGCTTTGTCGGTATTCAAGGGTATGTTCTCTACGGATATACATCCACCCGTTGTTTGTGTCTATTAGATAGATCTTGGTACATAGTTCACATCGTAGGAAATTTTTTGTTTTCTATGCTGCGAACCCTACAGCAACACCTTTCTTGATTGCTCTTGCGCGCTCTTGCTTGATGAAGACTTGCAAGTTGTTCCCCCATACTCCATGGGTAAACCTCTTCTTTGAACTTGTCTTCATCACTCCATGATCACGAGGATGGCAAGCTTCAATCATGAGATCTTCAAGAGAGGGCTTGAGCTTTCCCTTCTTCATTCCTTCTTAAGGTTGATGCATATTGATGCAAATCTTTCATTTGTCTTGATCAACCCTCAAGCTCCTTCTTTCTTCATGATTCCAATGAGCACATAGCCCGTGTACATTCCTTCATCTTTCAACCTTGAGACCAACACATGGACCAAGCGATGCCAATGGACAAACCTACAAGTGAAACTCAATTTACACATTAGTCAATAGGGATTGTCATTAATTACCAAAACCACACATGATGGCATACATGCCCTGTCACATCCCAAAATTTTCCAAATTTGGAAATGTGAAAAATAAATAAACAAAATAAAAAATTGTTGAAATTTAGGGTGAAAAGAAACTTTTTGCTTGTAAATGGAAACACCAAAACCCTTCATGAACAAAATTTGAATGAAAAAGGCATCCAACAAAATTTCAATCAAGTTAAATGCATTCATCAATGAATGTATCTTGAAATTTAAACACTTGGAAAAGTTAAACCAAAACCCCAAATCTTAATGAAAGAAAATAATTTCCAAGATGTCCCTAAGACTATGGATTTGATCCATATAAAAATTCAGCAACAAACATTTATAAATGATAAACAAAAATATTATAAACCATAGAAATTGGTTTGATTCAATTTGAAGCCATGTATAAAAACTTATGAATTTACTAAGATAAAAGGAAATAATTTCCAAGGCTAATAAAGCTCCTAACAAAAAAATCAACACCAATTTGTGAGCAAATAATCCTAAAAGAATTTAAAAAGATAAAAAAATATTAAATAAAATTATACAAATTGGAATCACCAATTTTGGAACTAAATAAAAAAGATATGGATTTTATAAGACAAAGATAGAAACAAATAAAGAAGGAATATTTAAGAGTTAAATAAAATCTTGGCCAAATCCATAAGCAAATGGAATAAAGATAATCCAAATAAAAATAAGGGAATAAAGATTATTTAAATAAAATTATATGAGATTAAACCATATTCAATTTAAATGAAGACAAAACCCCTAATAATAAATGATTAAGTAAATCATGAGAAAAATAATTGAAATTGCCAAAATGGGTTAGAAGTTATCTAATTAACTTAAAAAGAATAAAAGATTATTTAAATAAAATGAAAATAGAATATTTGAAACTATAAGACAAAAGACCTAATTTAAATGAATTATTAAACTATAAGAGAATATTTGAAATATTCTAAAATGGATTATGTAAACACACTATTGAATAGTATAAAAACCTACTGAAACTTTGAAAAAGTTTTGAAATCAAATGAGGGTTTGAATCATTTGAATAAAATGAAAATAGAACTTCAAAATAGAAAAATAAAAAGAAATCAGAGAAGAAAAAAATATAAAAGAAAGCAACCCAAGTAGCCAGGCCCAACTTGGCCCAGCAAGCCCACCCGGCTCCACCCTCTCCCTTGGACTTTTCTCACCAACACGCGTACCCCTCGTCTCGCTGACCCCGCGGACCCATGCCACATCAGCTTCATCGTTCTCACCCACCCCCTCGCACGACCAATTCTTCCCCTCTCTCCCCGGTCGTTTCCTGCGCTGATTACTTGTCTTCAATTCGTGTAAATGCAGCACTGATTCCGCCCGACGACCACACTCGTTAAATCCCCACGCTCTTGTAAGGTTCCCAACCTTTAATAAGGTAGAGATCCCTATGTTTACAATGCTAGTCCCTAGATCAATAGCTAGCATCCACATTTAAGATGTAATATCAAGAAACAAAGGTCATAATACAAATTTATAACCAGGAATAAAATAATTCATTACATCTTACATAGCTCATTTGGCTATCACATTACATTGCAGCAGAATATCTATAAGCATGGGGTCCTTCATCTTCAAAGTGCCACGTGATCATGTTGGTTGTAGACTTGTAATCCTATTCATCAAACTTCACTAACATCAAACAAACCTGCAACATAATAAGTTGCAGCCACAAGGGTCAATACATTTGAATTGTATTGGCAAGTTTCACTACTAAGTAGAAATATGTGGATCCTATCATTATATGCATATTTGGCTAAGTGGGGTTCAGGCTCATTTGGAGAAGCAGTATAGCTTTATCCTATCGTTTCAAAATAGTTTTTGTTCTTTGTCAAAATCTTTTTGAACTTCTTGGAAAAACTCCAAGTGCTTCTAATCCCTTGTTGTCACCCTCAAGTTTTAACTTTGAGAAATTGGAATTTCGAGATCTTCCATAGTTTCAGGCCTTAGTTGCTCAGTATTGTCCATAACCGGGGACACGGCTAAGTACTTAGAATTTTGATCTTCTGCAGAAGTTGTACACTTTACCCACATGACACAATCTCATCTTGATGCCACCAGTGGCCGCTGGATAAGTACTCACCAAGATGGAGTACTGGCAGATTGAGAATGTGACAAAGGCTTTGCATAGAAGTCCTCCCAATACACAATGCTAGCTTGTCTACCAGGCACCAATGTAGGGTTTCAAGTTCCCTCATTCTAGTTAACCTGAAGAGGCCAATGCATGGATCTTACACTATGTAGTTGACTAAGCCAGTGCCCATTTAGCATGTGGCTGTACACGGAAGCCACTGTATGAGAAACATGTTCAATCTCTAAGTCCCTGGGTGGTTTTCTTCTGGTGCACAACAAAAAGAGATTGCCATATAAACATGGTTCCTTTTGTTGCCACCTTGTCCAAAACTTGAGTATCCTTGTCCACCCAGGTGGTTCATTGAGTACTTGTTTCATTATATAAAACATAAGTCTTTTCAATACTTCATATAATCATAACATGTATCCCATCCCAATATATAGCAGGGCTAAGCATACTCCAACTACAATGTTTCCACTAAGGAATATATAAGGGTATCCTAATAGGATTTAGCATAGCATAAAATATAGTAAACCTTATCATGCATGTTTCAAAAATCCACTAAGTGTAATGAAAATAATAGGACTTGGATGATAGTGTCACTTGCCTTTTTAGTAGAGAATGATGGTTCACTTATTGATCTTGACAATATCACACTCTTCTAATTCCATTACAATTCAATCAAGCAAACACAATTTCAACTAGCATTCCAACTAATAATCAAACAAATTAATCACACATAAAATAATAGAAACAAAGTCATGCATGCAAGCATGCAAAAGATAGTTTTATTTGCAAAGGTGGTTTCTAATAGGCTCTAAACATTGTAAGGTTCAAAGTGGTCATTTTCTAAAGTGGCAACCCAATTGCAAAAGGGTTTTATCTATAAACCATTTCTAAACCAATTCATTATTTTATGTGTTTGAAAATGCTTTTAGCAAAGCAATAATTTTATATTGTTCATCAAATAAGTTGTTAATTCACAAAACTTGGTGTTTAGGGTCAGAAGGTTTGAATCAAAACATTTCTCAAAGATTTTACTCAAAAATCATTTCCATATCAAAAACAATATTTTTATTTGACTAGAATTGAGCTAATTCAAGTATTTAATCCTAAACTTCACAAAATACATTTTAAATCCATAAGTTGGTTCCTAAGGTCAGTAGGTTCACAAAAAACCATTTTGCAAAGATTTCAACCCCAAAATCATTTTGGAATAAATTTTATATCCTAAACAAGCATACACAAGTTTCTGCAAAAACAAACATTTTACCAGAAGCTTTTTACTAAACAAAGTGCATGGTTGAAAAGTGCTTGTTCCACTGATTCCATTGATATAAAATTTGTAAAATTTGGCCGTGTAGAACTAAAGTTATAAATTTTACAAAATTTCATATCTAATAGATCAATTTCTGTTTTTAAAACGGAGTCAGTGCCACGCGGCGTGTTTCTACTGGCCGGTGCCGGTTCACACGGATCGGCCTCTGTGGATCGTTGGATCTAACTTAAAACGAATGGATCAGATGGGCGCGTACCCCTTCGTCTAGTTCTAATCTCATCCACTGGATTAACATCTAATGGCGTAAAACGAGTTGACCTAACTCGAGCGGCACTGGCGGCGGCGCCCTGGCGGCAGCGCTCTGGCGTGGTCGTCGCCAACGATGTACGACACGAGAAGGCATGGGAGAGGGCTCACCGTGCTCGCAGGAAGGTGCTGAAGCTCAAGGTGGCCGCGAGGAGGCAAGGGGCGCACGGGGGCGGGAGTAATCGCTCGTCGGAGTTGGGTTCACCGTCGGGTCCGTCTGGTCCTTGTCGGAGGCGAGGCTATAGGCCATGCCAAAGCAAAAGAATGACACGGTTAGGTGCGCGTGAATACGCTGAACATGCGGCTTACAAGCAGAGAGAAAGGGGCGATCTGTTCTTACGGGGAGGGGTCGCCGGAGAGGTGGCAGACGCGACGGCGCGTTTGAGCTTGTCCTTGCCGACGCTCTGGGGCGAGCGCGGGCGAACGGGAGGAACTGGCAGGTGCGCGCTGGTATGAGGAGCAAGCTCGCGTGCTCGGGAAGGCGAGGCGAGGCTGGACGGCGCCGGAATTGGTCGGAGACATCGTCGGAGCAGCGGCGGTGCAAAGCTAATTTGGGGCAGCCTGGTGGCAGAGAGGAGGAGCTGTTTGGGGGGGAAAGAGAGAGGAGTGAGGGGCGAGTAAGTACGCGTGATCATATCGAGAATTATTCGGCCGTTTACGCGTATTGATGCTGGCAGTAACTCTGCGGCAACGGCAGGGCGACGAGGTCGCGAGGTTGATGATGCCTAGCTGGCGCTGTGGGACCTGCCTGTCAGCGAGGGAGAGAGAGAGGGAGAGGGGGCCACCTGTCTGTGACTCTGCGGGTGGGGTTGTGGGTGAAAAACGATTCGCGCGTGGGGGTTTAGTTGGGCTGGAGCTGGGCTGCTGGGCCTTCTTAGTTGGGTTGCTGTTTGTTTCACTTTTTTTATTCTGTAAGCTTTTTCTTTTTCTATTTGATTTTCTGTTTTGATTTTTAAACAAACAATTCAAACACCAAATGAATTCAAACTTCCACCAAACTTTGTATCCTTTTAGTTCTGTTTATCAACACAAACAAAAGTCCAAAATAAAATAATACTTTTATTCTTTTAGGATCTATTTAATAATTAAATAAAATAGACCTTAGTTATTAATTCAAATAGGATTTGTTTTATTAAAATCTCCATTTGAAATCTAAATAATACCAAAATCATTTCAGTAGGTTTTATTTGAATAAATAAAACACTTGGAAAACTTATTTAAAATGAATTAACAGGTTTTAGTGTTTATTTAAAATGGAAAAGCCTTTACTTAAATAAAATTGGTTATTAATAAATCCTCATTATTTTATTTAATTAAACTTTTACTCTTTTTATCAAATAGGAATGTTTTATTTCAAAAATTGGCCAAGGTTTTAAATTGGCTTTAAAAAATAATCTTTATTTATAAATCTACCTTTTGCTTTTGAAAAACAAATCTTTTTATTAAAAGATCTAAAATAGTAATTCCAACTATCAAAACTTTCTTTATTAATTGTTTATGTTTTTAAATCCCTTTAGGATTTATTTGATCAAAAATAGGTTTGAAAGTTTCCCATTGGAATCAAAAAGTTTCTTCTCACCCTAAATTTCAACAAAGTTTTATTTTGTTTATTTAATTTTTCACATTTCAAAATTTGGAAAAATTTGGGATGTGACAGCTCTCCTCCCTATTTCCCCTCAGACCCAATGCCACGAACGCCTCCGGGCTGCATGAATTCGTGCTCGGAACACCACTGCTCCGACGAACTCCGGTGTGAATTCCGATGAAGCTTGACCTCCCCCTACTCCCTAGTACACATGAGCTTGCTCGCCAGCGTCTCCCGCGCCTTCCAGCAGCCCTAGCTTGCCCGCGCATGCCCCAGAACCTCGCCTCGGACAACCATCTGAGCGCCACGATGGACTGCTTCGACTCTGGCGACCTTCCCAAGTAATCCCTGCCCGCTCCCTTCTCTCCGGTTGATGCTCCTACAATCGCCTCTCTCTCGCGCATCTGACGCACTCTTTGCTTTGCCTTAGCGCGCCTCATAGCTTCGCCCCTGACGATGACAGAGCATGCCCGACAGAAGCAGGAACTCCGGCGAGAAATTTTCGTCAACCCCATGCGCCCCCTGCCCTGCGACGACCACGTTGAGATTCCCCATGCTTCGGCGAACTTGGTGAGCCTCTCATCCCCTCCTCTCGCTTCCTGGAATAGCCGGACCGCCATCGCTCGAGCACCGATGCCGCGCGCCATTGCCAAGCGCCGCCCATCTCTGGTCGACGCGTTGTGAGCCGTCAGATCAAGATCGTAGAGATAGGAAAGAATGACTTAACCAAAGCGGTATGTTAGATCTGCACCGTACGATTTGATTTAGATCCAACGCAGCACGTAGCTCGATCCGGACGAACCGGTATGCGCCAGTAAGATCATTCCACGTGGCATGTGCTGTCTGTTTAAAAATCCAGAAAATGAATTTGAAGGTTTAAACTTACGAAAATCATAACTTTTGATCTGCTTGGCAAAAAATTACAAATTTTATATCAATGGATTCATAAAATTAAACCTTTGCAACTATGCCCTTGGTTTAGTATTTTTATTCTAAAAAATTAGGTGTTTTTGCAGAAACATTTCTAGAAATATTTTGTGTATAAAAAATATTTTAAAAATGGTATTTGAGTAAAACCTTTTGCAAATGGTTTGTTTTGAACTCTCTGACCATAAAAACTAATTTTTAGTTTAAAAATATATTTTGTTAACACAAGGAATTATTCCTTTGAATAAAAGCATTTCTAGCAAAACAAAAATGATTTTAAATGGCCATTTTCACTAACTTGTTTCCAAATGATTTTCCACTTTAAAAATGACCAGTAGGTACTTTAAAATGTTTAGAGCCTTATTATAAACCACTTTTCCAAATAAAAAAATATTTTGCATGCTTGCATGCATTTCTTTGTTTTCATTATTTTATGTGGTGAATTGTTTGAATGTTAGTTTTGAATTTGTGCCTTGATTGAATTGTAGTGAACTTTGAAGAGTGTGACAATTGCAAGATAAGAGTGAACTTAGTTTCTCTACTAAAAAGGCAAGTGGTGCTTCATACATTTTGTCCTATTATTTTGACTATGCATTAGTGATATTTTGAGTAGGACTTGCATGGAATTTTCTAAGTATAAGCTATGCCATGGGAAATCCTAGTAGATGATGTATTAGTAGAATTTTCCCTAAGTTAAGATACTTTTTATCATGCTTAGCTTAGCTAATATAAAACAAGGGTGGAATATTCATGCTATGGAATATTTAAGTCTATGACTTGTGATTTTGCCTAATAAAACAACTATATGAATGAATCACCTGGGTGGAATGGTGAGAATGGTTTGTGTTGAGTGGTTACACAAGGCCCAGTGGATGGCTACCTTGTGTATCACACTTGTGGAAAGCCACCCAGGAACAAAGGGATTTGATATGTTAAAGTGTTGAGAAGCTTCTAGTGTAGCCACATGGCAATATGGGCTCTGTCTGGATCATATATGTTGCAATAACTTAGCCAGATGGACAGAAGGTGGTAGGGTGATAGGATGGAACGTGTCCATTTGGTCTAAGGGAAGGCTTCTGAAAGATCTTGTCTCGATGCATGTCGCGTCTTGTGGGGAAAGTGCACCACCTCTCGAGAGAGTAAAACCTAAGTACTTAGCCGTGTCCCGGCAATGGACAATTTGAGCATCAAGACATTGAAGATATCAAGGATCTCATCATCCCAATTTCTAAGTTAAAAACTTGTGGTTAAACAAGGGTAAAGGTTCACCAATTTCTATTGGTAGTTCCTTGGGTGATTTTGACAAATAAAAACTTAGTGTTTTCAACTAATAAGGAAAACCTATTTTGAGAAAAGAAAGCCTAAGCTACACTTAGCCAAATGCATATAGATGTTAGATACCACTACTCTACCATAGTATCACTTCCCAATACAATTCAAATGTATTGACCCTTGTGGCTGTAAATTATTATGTTGCAAGTTTGTTTGATGTTAGTGAAGTGTGTTGAATAGGATTACAAGTCTACAACCAACATGATTGCCTGTGGCATATGAAGATGAAGGACTCCATGCTATATAGTTATATCTGCTGCATTGTAATAAGATAGCCAAATGAGCTATGTAAGATGTAATGAATTATTTTATTCCTGGTTATAAGTTGTAATATGACCTTTGTTTCTTGATATTACATCTTAAACTATCGATGCTAGCTATTGATCCAGGGACTAGCATTGTAAACACAGGGATCTCTACCTTATCAGGTTGAGACCTCTACATGCCCTTTCAATGATGATGGTTGACAGACCAAATAGAGGTGCGGGGAGAGACGAGCGAGACTTTCCTCCATAGCGATGGGGATATTGGAGGAGCTATAGGACATGATGTTGGAGATATGCCCAAGAGGCAATAATAAAGTGATTATTATCATATCTTTATGTTTATGATAAATGTTTACATCCCATGCTATAGTTGTATTAATCGGAAACATTAATACTTGTGTGGTTTTTAAACATGTAAGAGTCCCTAGTAAAGCCTCTTTATAATACTAGCTTGTTGGTTGATAGATGATTGTTGATGAGGTTTAATATCGTCAATGCCCATTGTTATGGACTTGGGTTTTGGAGAAGATGGTGATGCTGGAGATCGCGGAACGGTTAGCAAACAAGCAACACGGGACACGAGGTTTACCTGTGTTCGTGCCCAAGGAAAACCCTACTCCTGCTTGTCTGCTCTTGATTACGGCGGAACCGAAGATTACAGGGGTGCGCAGATGCAATCTGGCGTGGAGGTGTCTATGCGAAAGTATGAGGTCAGAGATCTAGGTCGTGCCTTCCTAGCCTTTATATAGAGTTAGGCAGGTCCCAGGCATAGACCGAGTTGGTTACAGGTTTTAGGGTTTACCCCTTTAAATTTTCTATCTACTCTAGTCTTGCTATCCAAGGATCCGAAGGCGTCGTGGGCCCTGGCCACCCGAAGTCTTCATGGGCCGGCGTATACTTGTCGTGGGCCTTCCTTGGGATGGACTAGGTATGCTGAAGTCGTGTACCCACGGGGTATAACCATGTCAGTAGCCCCCGAGTGTTCGGTCGAATCGCAGATTCGACAGAGGACTCTTCAATCCTTCGGGTGCAACTCTATCTTTCAAGAGAATGTGTAGGGGTTGTTGATACGTGTGCCTGACTCTCCCGAAGGATCAGGGTCAGTTAACTGTCTTAGGACAAAACAACACGATCTTCTTCAGGTTCGAGTCCCTCGACTCGAACCCGGAACATATGCTGGCGTAATTCGACTCAGGCCGCGGAGGACTTACAGGAGTGGAATTCCAGTGATCTTAAATGATGTACCCAACGCGTCCGTCGGGATTTTTCATCGCACCTATTGGCACGGATTCTTACTAGCGAGCGCCTTGATCATGTCGTTACTGTGCCATCAGATGATATCTGTAGGTCTTATCTTTGTGTCGCAAACACAGCATCCGAATGTTCATCACCGCGGAGGTGTTTCGGGTGACCAAGGAGGACGTTGCTCACTTAGCGTTTAATGGGGCAGAGTTGCCGAAAAATTTTGCGTGCTGATCCGAAGGATCGCAGTCGAAGAATTCATAGGGTGCGCGACCAGTTCTCCCTATGGGAGTAGCCCCCGAGTGTCTGTTCGAGTTGTAGACTCGAGCAGAGACTTTGATTCAGCCGCTGTTCAGCTTCAGGTCCGTAGGACACAAATTTTTCGGATGCTTGAATCCACACTCCCTATGGGAGTAGCCCCCGAGTCCGTAGTGGAGTCACAGACTCGACGTAGGACTCAAAGAAATAGTTCATTGCCGTAGTGTTTTGTTCATTTTCGGGTGCGTGGCCAGCGCTCCTGATAGGAGTAGCCCCCGAGTAGTTAGTCGAATCGTAGATTCAAGTGAGTACTCTCAGCTTTGTAGCTGAAGAATTGTGACTTTTGCAAGCATAGCTTTTGATGACGTCAGTGCTGACAATCAGTGACCTCAAGCGTCTGTTGCGCCAGAGATGATTTGATTGGACGAACATGGGTCCCACCTTCTGACCTTGAATTGACCGGTCACGCGCGGCATGGAGATAATTACGACGTCTCCTCGATTTCCGCGCGTAGTGAACGGCGTGTGTGCAACGGTTCGCTGCGATGCTGACACGTGTATGGTCAGATTTTGTCTTTGGCGTTAGGTCTTCTCGATGGATGGTCATCGTGCATCGTCTTCGTCCTTATAATTATTGGGAAAAAATTAGTCTGTTTTCACCGCAGCCATTCTCGTTTCACTGCTCCATTGTTCTCTGTGATTTCTTGTTGCGCGCTGGAATATCCTCGGACATTTCCTTCTTCGCTCCTACGTTCTCGCCGCCGCCGGCGCCGCCGCACCGCAATGGGGAAGCCTAAGAAGTCTTCTTCTGCGGTTGGTACCAGCGCTGCTGGAGGCAAGAAGAGTGCTGCCGCTACCCGTGTCACCGACGGTGGCTGGCGACGATCGGAGACGCGGGAGAGCGATCTCCGCAAGTTTCGTGAGCGGGGCTTAATCCCGCAAGATAGGGAGGCCGTCAAACTCCCTGGAAACGAGGTAATTCCCCGTCCCCCCACTGGGTTTCGGGTTATGTTCCTCGCATTTGTCCTTCGGGGCTTTTTCTTCCCAGTCCTCAACTTCCTTCGTGGACTGCTTTTTCTTTACGGCATCCAGATGCATCATCTTTCCCCCAACTCTCTTCTTCACATTCCTTGTTGTATTACTTTCTACGAGTGCTGGCTCGGTATCGTGCCGCACTTTGGCCTCTTCCGAAAACTCTATTCCGTGAAGAAGCAATCTGGTTCTGATGGTGTTTATCCCATTGGGGGTTGCATCATCTCCCTTCGATCCAATCTTCTTGTCTTCTCCTTTTCCATGTGCGAATCTGTCAAGTACTAGCGGAGGCGATGGTTTTACATTCGCGACTCCACGGTAGCTGGTCAGGATTTTTCTCTTGCTCCTTTCTACCCCTCCCAGAAAATCGAGCCGAAAAGGTCTTGGCAAAACCAGATCTTGGATGGCGAGGTAGCGGAGATAGAGGGGCTCTATCGTCGGGTGTAGGAACTCCAGTTTACTCCGGAGAAGGAGGTGAATGGTGTGGATATCATCCGCACCTTTCTCAAACGTCGGGTGCAACCGCTCCGGGCTAGGGCGCACCCGATGTTCCTCTATGCTGGTCGTCGTGATCCGACTAGGGTTTCGATCGAAGAATTCTCCAAGGGAGATCTCGACGGGGTCCTTCGTCCGCTGCTGAAGTTCAAGGCTGGAGAGGATATCCTGGGCAAGTCACTGACTTCTCTGTTCTCTGCTTCACGTCCTGTTCCACGAGTGTAGATCTGGGACGTGCGCGTAGCGCTATTTTCGACTGCATTGTACTTGTATTTGTTTGCTAACAAATTTTCTTCTTTTGTGCAGGAGTTCAAGCTGCCGGGCATGTCGCCACCGCTTCTCGAATTGTTTCCGGCTGCGCCGGACAATGAAGTGGTGGACTCCATGTCCGAGCTGCCATCAGAGTGGTCTCCGGCTGAAGAGGCCAACGAGTCGAGCGAGGACCACACTCGCAAGTGGACACGTACACTTCGGTTTTGGAGAAGATGGGGATGCTGGAGATCGCGGAACGGTTAGCAAACAAGTAACACGGGACACGAGGTTTACCCAGGTTCAGGCCCCCGGAGGGAAAACCCTACTCCTGCTTGTCTGCTCTTGATTACGGCGGAACCGAAGATTATAGGGGTGCGCAGATGCAATCTGGCGTGGAGGTGTCTATGCGAAAGTATGAGGTCAGAGATCTAGGTCGTGCCTTCCTAGCCTTTATATAGAGTTAGGCAGGTCCTGCACGCATCGAGTCGATTCTGTGTTTTAGGGTTTACCCCTTTAAATTTTCTATCTACTCTAGTCTTGCTCTCCAAGGATCCGAAGGCGTCGTGGGCCCTGGCCACCCGAAAGTCTTCATGGGCCGACGTATACTTGTCGTGGGCCTTCCTTGGGTTGGACTAGGTATGCTGAAGTCGTGTACCCGTGGGGTATAACCATGTCAATTGTGGTTTCCCGATAATGAACATTGAGATGGTTTTAACAACAAGATCATATCATTAGGAGAATGGTATGATGGACATACTCCTATAGATAAGCGTATCATAAAGATCAAGTCATTTCAATAGTTTGTTTGCTATAAGCTTTATGATACATAGTAACCTAAATCCTTCGACCATGAGATCATGTTAATCACCATCACCGAATGGATACTTTGATGACATCAAACACCACTTCGTAACTAGGTGGTTATAAAGGTGGCATTGAGTATTCTGAAAGTATGTGTTTAGGCACATGGATCAAGAGTGGGATTTGTCCATCCATATGACAAATATATATACTCAGGGCCCTCTCGGTGGAATGTCATCCAATTTGCTTGAAAGCATGTGACTATGTCACAAGGGATCACATAAACGAGTAAAGAGTACTTATTGGTAACGAGGTTGAACTAGGTATCCAGAGATACTGACGATCAAACCTCGGATAAGTAAAGTATCATGAGACAAAGGGAAATTGGTATCGTATGTAAATAGTTCATTCGATCACGAAGTAATCTTTGAAACATGTGGGAGACATATGAATTTCCAAATTCCTCTTTTGGTTATTGATTGGAGAACAGTCTCGATCATGTCTGCATAATTCACGAACCGTAAGGAGACACACTTAAGGATTCAATGTTGTTTAGTAGATATGGAATATGAGTAAGATATAGAATGTTGTTTGGAGTCTCGGATTGGATCCGGGACATCATGAGGAGATCCGGAATGGTCCGAAGAAAAAGATTCATATAAGGAAAGTCTAATTCCAGAGTTCGGGAATGGTTTCGGTGTTTTCACCGGAATGTTCTAGAAGGGTATAGAAGGTCCATCACTCTGGAGTGTAACATACCTAAAGTCATGTTTCAAACTCATGCATATCATCCATGCATCCATGATCATATAGAGTTCATTTCAAACAAATCAATTCAAAAACAGGAGCATATGAGCTCATTATTTTATGTGATCAGCATTTAAAACAAATGCAAATCTCCAATGTGAGATAGGTGTTCAGTGAACCAAACCTTGTGTCTTATTGATTTCAGAGTGTATTGCTAGATTGCTATGATTTAAACCCAAGTTTCAAAACAAATATAATTTGAAAACCAATTTCAAAACCTATATAAAACTAGTGCTATGTCACTTCTTATTTTATTTTATTCCAAGTGACCAGGCCAATTCAAAGTGACCACTTGGTTTTATGCCGAGAAATGTGATTGTTGCACACTGCAAAAATCCTGAAAAGATTTGAGTTCAAATAGATTTTGAAATCATTTGAATTTGATTCCTGAAATTGAAAACAGAAAAATAAAAGGAGAAAAGAATTAGAAAAGGGCCGGTGAAACCTATCTAGCCCAACGACGGATTCAGCCCACTAAGCCCACCCGGGTTCCCCCTCTCTCTCTCACTCGTAGACGAACCCACCAAGTCACTGACCACCCGACCCCACCTCCTCTCTGTTTCACTCGCTAACAAGTGGACCCTGCGACCACGTCGCCGTTAAATCAATCACGCGGCATGACGCCGCTTCCGTTACCTCGCCGCCATCATGGGCTTAATTTCCATTGATTCTGCGCTTAATCGCCACCCCCTTCTGCCTACCTAACCCCCTCTGCACCGCGGACATTTCCCCTCACCTAGCGCCACCTCTCCGCCACCAGGCTGCCCGCAATCGCCCTTGCACCGCCGCAGACAGAGCCACTCCGGCGACCAATCCCGGTGAGCTCCGTGCGCCCCTCCCTCTCTGCTTCACATGAGCAGCTTTGCAACGTCCTTGCACTTCTTCTGACACCATTGGTTCATCCTATACCGCCCCAGGTCATCGAATCCATCAAGCGCAGCAAGCTCCCGACGACGTCTCCAACTCCGGCGACTAAATTCGGTGAGCCCCTTGTTCACCTTCGCCTCTGATGCACACGAACGTGTTCGCCGTAGCCTTGCGCATCTCCTGATGCCTTTGATTCATGCTAGGGTGACCAGGAGTGTCGCCAACGTCGCCGTCCACCCGAGCCCGACGCTGTCAGCAACTCCGACGAGCCCGTGCAGCCGTGTCCGTGCGCCCCTTGCCAAGCCGTCGCCATGTTGAGCATCAGTGCATCGCTACGAGCCCGGTAAGCACCTCCGACGATCCTAGAACCCCCTGTAGCCGTCGCGCCGCCATAGACAGAGCCGCCGCCAGATGCCACCGCCAGCGCCGCCCATCTGTGGTCGCTTGGTCGATGACCGTTGGATCTAGATCCAGCGCGTATAAATAGATCACTTAACGAAACGGTATGAGTAGATCTGGGCCGTGCAGATTAAGTAGATCTAACGGCCTGTGTGCGTGATCCTGAGCGAAACGGTACGCGCCAATCAGAACGTGACGCGTGGCTAGAGATTAGATTTAAAATCAGAATTTGAATCTATTAGATGTTTGATTTTGTTTTAGCCATAACTTTTGATCCCCACGTTCAAATTTGACAAATTTTATATCAATGGAATCAGGAGAACAAGACCTTTCTAATTATGCAATGTGTTTAATGTTTTGCTTCTGTTAAAATGGTTTTATTTACAGAAACATGTGTAGGCCTATTTTGTGTATATAAATTATTTGATAAATGTTTTAGTGTTTATATAAATGTTGTTTGGCAAGTTTTGAACTTGTTTATGAACCAGTACTGTACACTTGTTTTGTTGAGTTTAGAAAATCATCACATATCATGTTGCATGCATCCATATTTTTTTGCTTGTATTTATTTGTATGTGATTTGTTGCTATGATTCTATGTGTAGATTTTGGTGCCAATAGTGATTGTGATTGTGAGGAGTGTAGCTACTCTCCAAACTACCAAGGGAAGTGGTGCTTCATGATATTTTTATCCCTATGTTTCTACTAAGCATTAGAAATATTTTTGCTAGTATTGCATGTTATATTTTGCTTATATGCCATGTTGGGAAACCCTATTAGTTGTATAATTGCTAGGAAATTTCTAAGTTAAGATGTTTATCTATGCCATGCTTAGCCTAGATAGTAGCAACCAAGGGTGGTGAAATATACATGCTATGATAAAAATATTTCTAAGTCTTTGGACTTGTGTTTTGCCTAATAAAACAACTAAGTAAATTAAACACCTGGGTGGAATGGAAGGAATGGTTTATGTTGAGTGGTTACACAAGGCCCATTTCTATGGTTTACCTTGTGTATCTCACTTGTGGAAAGACACCCAGGAACAAAGAGATTTTAGAGGCCAAATGTTAAGAAGCTTCTAGTGCAGCCACTTGGCAATATGGGCTCTGCCTGGATCACATAGGTTGCTAGAACTTAGCCATTTGGACAGTTGGTGGTAGTGGGATGATAGGTTGGAACGCGTCCATTTGGTCTAAGGGAAGGCTTCTAAAAGGTACTGTCTTGGTGAAAATCAAGTCTGGTGGGGAAAGTGCACAACCTCTGCAGATGGAAGAATCTAAGTACTTAGCCATGTCCCTGGAAAAGGACAACTTGAGCATCAAGACATGGAAGCTATCAAGAATCTCCTCATCCAAATTTCTAAGTAAAACTTGTGGTTGAAAAAGGGTGAAGGACCTCAATGTCTATTGGTGGTTCCTTGGGAAAAGCTTTTGGACAAAGAAAAACTTAGTGTTTTCAACTAATAGGCAAAACCTATTTTGAGCAAAGCAAGCCTAAGCTACACTTAGCCAAATTGCATATAGTATCTAGTCCACAAAAAAATTATACTAAGGTATCACTTGCCAATACTATTCCAATGTATTGACCCACTGTGGCTGTAACTTGTGATGTTGCAGGTTACTCTGATGAGGATTAGGAGTCATGAGTCTACACTCAACATGTTTGCCTGTGGCACATGAAGATAAAGACTTTTATCTATTTACTTATTTAAACTCTTGTACTAGGCCTGTGGCCATGGAGTTGTAAAGACTATGTTGTCTCTAGAATGATTGTAGTAATGACCTTTGTTTCTGTGTACTTCATCTTAAACTGTGCATGCTAGCATTGATCCAGGGACTAGCATTGCAATCACAGGGATCCTTTTCCTTTATAAAGGAGGGATCTTACATGGAGTGGGAAGGGTACATGGATGCGTCATACTGCGGTGACCCAGCAAACCACTGCATGTGTAGTACATTATAGTCGTTGACATGACATCCACAGAACACCGTTCCGTAAATATCACATCCCTCAGAGTGGTACAACAGAAACATTGTGGGTCCATATTACAAATGTACACACATTATTATTATTACAATACCGGAAGTTCAAGACTTCCAAAAGATTCAACTTACAAACCAAAATATAAAGTGTTTCAGCAGAATTTAAAAGTAGCAACTCCGACTAGGAGTTGAGCTCAGCAGCTTATTCTATAGAGTTCATGCTGCTCGGCTCCGTTAGTTACTACTAACTAGGTACTTAATTTGACTCGTTCTCATCGACACCGTAGAGGATCTCGTAATCCAGTCCTTCAACTCCTCCGGACAGACCAGGTTCCTCGTAGAACACATCTTCTTGACATTCGGCTACATACATTGGCACGTCTTCGAGATCCTCAGAGTCTAAGCAAGGGATCACAGGAAAGAATGAGTAACAACATTACCCAACAAGTTCATTATATGCAAGATGGGAAGTTTGATGCTCTAACTACCACCTCGGATTATAAATCCTTGGCACTATGCAGTTTTTATAAATCTTTCTTCAAAGATTGATTTTATTCTGAAAAACTATGACAATCAGCCTTCACAGGTTGACTAGAACTTTCATGGAGTTCCTTTTCTGCCGCGTTCGTAGCTCCTTCCTGGACCAGGGAGTAACA
Source organism: Avena longiglumis (assembly GCA_030063025.1). Lineage (NCBI taxonomy): Eukaryota > Viridiplantae > Streptophyta > Magnoliopsida > Poales > Poaceae > Avena > Avena longiglumis. The sequence goes on along the minus strand of CP125973.1, from coordinate 439,438,754 downwards.
AGTTGCAGTTCTTACACTCTGCAGAGGTGAGTTACTTTACCCATGAGAGATCAACTCCTTGTTGCACAACCAGGCGTACTTTCCCGTCCACAATTCCATGATGTGGGGCCCAGTAGGTTGTCCAAGCCAATCACTGCCCCCTTCGCGACCACGCATGCCTCCTTGGTGTACACCATACCCACATAATGAATTACGTCAATGGTTTGTACAAACCGTTAGATGCCATAACTATCATGGGACGATGAGGGTTCCCACCCATATGCTGCATATCCTCTACGAATTACCAATTAATATGCACGCTACGAGGATAACAACCACGACCAGCACATCCGGCTTCATGCGAGAGGAAGAAGATACAACTGACTTCTCTGTCCCATTCCAAATCTAATGGCTAACGCGTAATATACGGCGCTAGAATCACTGATGTGAAAGGTTATTAACTCCCTACTTGATCATCATTGTTGCAAATAGAACCCTCAGTTCTATTGCTCCATTATATCACCACTTAAGATGATATCTATGATTTCTTTATTTATGAAAATAATATTTTCTTTCTTTTATAGCATATATGATAACACACAATTTGCAAATAATTTGGTAAAGACTCTTCAAAGCACATGAGCAAGTGATGAACTTGCCTTGTGATGGCAAGGTAGTGAAGTCTGATGCTTGCACTGGACCTTGAGCTTCTAGTTCTACAAAAAAATCATTATTGCCCGGTAAGGACAATATTTAAAGAACCAAAGATGATTATGCAAGTAATGTAATGCATTTACCCCCAAAAGTTCCTTTTTAGTAATAAAGGATTTATAAATATTACTTTTTAATATTTATAACATATATTGAGTCATTTTATTTTATTTCCCTTTTATTTGACTTTTATTGATTTAATAATTATTTTAGGAATTATTAATTATACATTAATATGGTGATTGAATATTTATTTAGTATTTTTATAAAATACTACAATATTAATACATAATGAAAGTGAATTTTAATTAATTTTATCACCCTTCATTAATTTTGTAAAATTAATAAGGAATATATAATTTACAAAATTCCTAATAAAATTTAAATGTCTAAAATTTTATATTTTAATTTATTTGAGTAGTTTGGATTTGTAAGATCCCTCCTTTATAAAGGAAAAGGATCCCTGTGATTGCAATGCTAGTCCCTGGATCAATGCTAGCATCCACAATTTAAGATGAAGTACGCAGATACAAAGGTCATTATTACAGCCATTCCAGAGATAAACATAGTCTTTACAACTCCAAGGCCATAGGCCTAGTACAAGATTTTGGAATAAGTAAATAAATAAAAGTCTTCATCTTCATGTGCCACGGGCAAACATGTTGAGTGTAGACTCATGACACCTAATCCTCATCAGAGTAACCTGCAACATCACAAGTTACAGCCACAGTGGGTCAATACATTGGAATAGTATTGGCAAGTGATACCTTAGTATAATTTTAGGTGGACTAGATACTATATGCAATTTGGCTAAGTGTAGCTTGGCTTGCTTTTCTTAAAATAGGTTTTGCCTATTAGTTGAAAACACTAAGTTTTTCTTTATCAAAACTTTTCCCAAGAAACCACCAATAGATATTGAGGTCCTTCACCCTTGTTCACCCACAAGTTTTTACTTAGAAATTGGGATGAGGAGATTCTTGATAGCTTCCATGTCTTGATGCTCAAGTTGTCCTTTTCCAGGGACATGGCTAAGTACTTAGATTTTCCATCTGCAGAGGTTGTGCACTTTCCCCACCAGACTTGGTTTCACCAAGACAGGACCTTTCAGAAGCCTTCCCTTAGACCAAATGGACGCGTTCCAACCTATCATCCCACTACCACCAACTGTCCCAATGGTTAAGTTCTAGCAACCTATGTGATCCAGGCAGATCCCATATTGCCAAGTGGCTGCACTAGAAGCTTCTTAACACTTGGCCTCTAAAATCTCTTTGTTCCTGGGTGGCTTACCACAAGTGAGATACACAAGGTAAACCATAGAAATGGGCCTTGTGTAACCACTCAACATAAACCAATCCTTCCATTCCACCCATGTGTTTCATTAACTTAGTTGTTTTATTAGGCAAAACACAAGTCCAAAGACTTAGAAATATTTTCATCATAGCATGTATATTTCACCAACCCTTGTTTGCTACTAGCTAGGCTAAGCATGACATAGATAGTAACTTTAACTTAGAAATTCCCTAGCAATTCTACAACTACTAGGATTTCCCAACAAGGCATATAAGCAAAATAATAACATGCAATACTTAGCAAAATATTTCTAATGCTTAGCATAAAACATGGGATAAAAATATTCATGAAGTACCACTTGCCTTGGTAGTTTGGAGAGTAGTTACACTCTTCACAATCACAATCACTAGCACCAAAATCTACACAAAGAATTGTAGCAAAAAATTACACACAAAACATATACAATCAAAAATATATGCATGCATGCAAGATGGTATGTGATGATTTTTTTTAAAACTCAACCAAGCAAGTAAACAGTACTGGTTCACTAACAAGTTAAAAACTTGCCAAACAACATTTATTTAAACCCTAAATCATTTCCTAAACATTTCATATACTCAATTTAGTGCTACACAAGTTTCTGCAAATAAAACCTTTTTAACAGAAGCAAAACATTAAACACATTGCATATTTAGAAAGAGATCGCTCTCTTGATTCCAACGATATAAAATTTGTCAAATTCTAACATGGGGATCAAAAGTTATACCCAAATCAAAATCAAACATCAATCAGATTCAAATCCTGTTTTAAATCTAAACTCCAGCCACGCGTCATGTTCTGATTGTGCGTCGTGCGGTCGGTTCGGATCGATCAACGAGAGACACGATTTAAGTGAAGAAGATGCGGCGATCGGCGTGTACCTCTTGACACAGATCTAATCTTACTCGTTAGATCTAAATCCTCGGCCCTAATCTAATTGACCACGACGGGCGGGCGCTGGCGAGCTCTGGCCACGCGCGCTGGCGGTGGCTAGGGGGTCGTTGGAGGTGCTTACCAGAGACCCGACGACGTGCTGATGCTCAACCTGGCGGCGGCTTGACAAGGGGCGCACGGACACGGTCGCTGGGGCTCGTCGGAGTTGCGGGCGGCGTCTGTCGCTTGCTGTCGAGGTCGTTGTCGAGGCTCTGCGTCGTCCTAGCACAAGGCAGAGGGTTTAGGAGATGCGCAAGTGTCTGGCGAACAAGATGGTACCAAAGGGAAGGCAAGGGGTGCTCAGTTCTTACCGCTATTGCTCGTCGGAGTCGAGCGGCGGCGCTGGTGGTTGCGGGCGTGAACGAGAACGATGACCTGGGTCACGAGCAGGCAAACCAGGGGTGTTAGCAGATGCACAAGGACATGGAGGTCACGCTCGTTTGAACTAGAGACGGCGGGGCGGTCGGAGCTTACCGGAATCGCCTGCCGGAGTTGCTCTGTCTGCGGCGTTGTAGAGGCAATTGCGGGCAGCCTGGGGGCGTAGAGGTGGCGCTAGGTGAGGGGAAATGGCCGCGGTGCAGAGGGGATCTTATAGCCAGAGCGGGGGCGAGGATTGCATGGCGAATCAATGGCAATTAAGCGCGCAGTAACAGCGGCGAGGTAACGGTGGAGCGAGCGGCGCTGGCGCGCGTGATTGATGACGAAGGCGACGTGGTCGCAGGGTCCACTCGTCAGCGGGTTTAAACAGCGAGGGGGTGGGGTCGTGCGGTCAGTGACTCTGGGTGTGTGTCTGCGGGTGAGCGAGAGAAAGAAGGACCCCGGGTGGGCTTAGTGGGCTGGATTGGTAGTTGGGCCAGATAGGTAGCGCTGGCCCTTTTCTTTTTCTTTCTCCTTCTCTTTTTCTGTTTTGATTTTCTGAAATGTTTTTCAAATCCAAATCAAATGAGTTTGAATTCAAATATTCCCTAGGTTTTTATACTGTAAACTTTACACTCAAATGTGTGCCAAACACTACTGTCCAAACCAAACATTTTAATCAGATGAAAATAAAAATAAAACCAAGCCTTTATGATATATATTCAATACGCATAATATTGGTTTTATTATTCATTTTGTTTTGAACTTTGTTCAAACTTTTGGTGGTGCCTAAGTTTGAATAAACAAACTTTACTGAATCAAAAAAAGTATTCTTCTCATTGGAAGAGAGCACTAAGGCTTGAGCAAACTTACATAAAATAATAAGCACAAATGATTCTGTTTTGAATTGATTTGTTTGAAATGAAATTCATATGCTCATGGATGCATGGATGATATGCATAAGTTTGAAACATGATTTTGAGGATGTTACAAATCTAACCCCCTTAAGGTGAATCTCACCCTCGAGATTCGAATTGGCTAGAAAATAGGTGAGGGTGGTCTTTCTGAAGATCATCTTCTCTTTCCCATGTGGCTTCCTCTTCGGAATGATGGTTCCACTGAACCTTGCAAAACTTGATAGTCTTGGTCCGTGTGACTCTTTCTGCAGTCTCAAGAATCTTGATAGGCTTCTCTTCATAAGTGAGATCACTCTCCAACTTAAACTCCTCCAAAGGTATAGCATCCTTCAAAGAAGTTTCTTCCATTTCTGGATGACATTTCTTAAGTTGACTCACATGAAACACATTATGGACAGCTGACAGAGATTCTGGCAGTTCAATTTCATAGGCAACTTCTCCTTTACGACTCAGAATCTTGAATGGTCCAACATATCTTGGTGCCAATTTTCCTTTGACTCCGAACCTCTTTACTCCACGAAGTGGTGACACTCTAAGATAAGCTTTATCACCGACTTCGTAGGTGATTTCTCTATGCTTAGGATCCGCGTAGCTTTTCTGTCGGGACTGTGTTATCTTCAATCTGTCCTTAACCAGTTTGACCTTCTCTTCGGCTTCTTTGATAAGTTCTGGTCCGAACAAACTTCTTTCTCCCACACCATTCCATAACAATGGGGTGGTACACTTTCTTCCGTAGAGAAACTCAAATGGTGCCATCTCAATGCTGGCTTGATAGCTGTTGTTATAAGAAAATTCTGCGTAAGGCAGACTTTCATCCCAACTGGCTCCATAGTCTAGGGCACATGCCCTCAACATGTATTCAAGAATCTGATTAGTCCTTTCGGTTTGTCCATCAGTTTGAGGATGAAAAGCAGTACTGAATTCCAACCTCGTTCCCAATGACTCATGTAGCTGTCTCCAAAAATGAGAAGTGAATTGAGTTCCCCTATCAGACACAATACTCTTGGGTAGTCCATGTAAACACACAATTCGACTCATATAGATTTTGGCCAACTTAGCACTTGTATAGGTTGTCTTCACGGGTATGAAATGAGCCACTTTAGTTAGGCGATCCACTACTACCCAAATAGAATCATATCCCGATCTGGTCCTTGGTAATCCGGTAATGAAGTCCATACCAATCTTGTCCCACTTCCAATCAGGAATAGGTAGTGGTTGAAGCAAACCTGCTGGTTTCTGATGTTCCGCTTTCACTCTACTACACACATCACACAAGGCAATATGTTCGGCGATGTCCTTCTTGAGATTATTCCACCAAAATCTTTCCTTCATGTCCACGTACATTTTGGTGTTACCCGGATGAATGGAATACGGTGAGTTGTGTGCTTCCTGCAAAATCAGTTTCCGCAACTCCGGATCTTGTGGAACACAGATACGTTTCCCATGCCATAGAGTACCCTGTTCATCTTCATGGAACCCTTTGGCTTTTCCTTTGCCAATCTTTTCTTTAATCTCTTCAATTTCCTTATCAATCTTCTGGGCTTCTTTGATCTTGTCCAACAAAGTGGGTTGAACATCCATAGACATGAGATGTCCTTCAGGCACAATCTCCAATCTGAGTTCTCTAAATTGGGCACACAAATCATCCGGCAATTCTCCTTTGGTAAGGCCATTCACAAAAACCTTACGGCTTAAAGCATCCGCTACAACATTTGCTTTACCGGGATGGTATTGCAAACTTAAGTCATAGTCCTTGATGAGTTCTAGCCATCTTCTTTGTCTCATATTAATTTCCTTCTGGGTGAAGATATACTTCAAACTCTTGTGATCTGTGAACACTTCACAATGCTTACCCAAAAGATAGTGCCTCCATATTTTGAGTGCATGGACAACAGAGGCTAACTCTAAATCATGAGTAGGATAGTTCACTTCATGAGTTTTGAGTTGTCTCGAGGCATAAGCCACTACTTTTCCGTCTTGCATAAGTACTGCACCCAAACCATGATGAGATGCATCACAATACACCTGAAAGTCTTTTTCCAAGTCTGGCAAAAACAAGACTGGTGCTGTCACAAGTCTCTTCTTTAATTCCTGAAAGCTGTGTTCACAACCTTCAGACCAAGCAAACTTCTTGTCTTTGTTTAGCAATTCCGTCATGGGCTTAGCTACCTTGGAGAAATTTTCAATGAACCTTCTGTAGTAACCTGCTAAGCCAAGGAAACTACGAACTTCTTTCACTGACTTGGGAGATTCCCATTCAGTTACAGCTGAAACCTTTGCAGGATCAACTGCTACACCATCCTTTGTCATAACATGTCCAAGAAAACCAACTTCATTTAACCAAAATTCACACTTGCTGAATTTGGCATAAAGTTTATGCTCTCTTAACTTCTCAAGTATCAAACGCAAATGTCCTTCATGCTCTTCTTTGATCTTGGAGTAGACTAAAATGTCATCGATGAAAACGACAACAAACTTGTCAAGGAACTCCATGAACACCTTGTTCATCATATTCATGAAGTATGCTGGAGCATTGGTTAAACCAAATGGCATCATGGTATACTCATATAATCCATACCTTGTGGTGAAAGTTGTCTTAGGTATGTCTTGTTCTCTTATCTTGAGTTGAAAATAGCCTGACTGGAGATCAATCTTTGAGAACACACAAGCTCCTTCTAGCTGATCAAACAAGTCATTAATTCTAGGCAAAGGGTATTTGTTCTTGATAGTCACCTCGTTGAGTGAACGGTAATCTATGCATAACCTTTGACTTCTATATTTCTTCTCCACGAACAAAACTGGGGCTCCCCATGATGAAGAACTTGGTTGAATAAATCCTTTCTGCAACTGTTCTCCAAGTTGTTTCTTGAGTTCCTTCAGTTCATCAACTGACATCTTATATGGTATTTTTGCTATTGGTCCAGATCCTGGTAGCAAATCTATAAGAAACTCCACATCTCTATCTGGTGGCATTCCCGGCAATTCTTCCGGAAACACATCCGGATACTCGCTCACAATTGGCACACTGTCTATGCTAACCCCCTTAAGAGAATTTAGCATACCCCTTCTTGCTTAAAAGTTGGTCTTGAATCTGATCCTTTTATTTTCTGGAGTTGTGAGTGAGACAGTATGGTTGGCACAATCTATCACTCCCTTGTGCTTAGTCATCCAGTCCATTCCCAAAATGACATCCAATCCTTGGGGGTTTAGAATTATTAAGTTAACGGGAAACTTATACCTCCCAAACTCTATGACTAGATCATGACATCCTGAATTCACTATCATCTCTCCACCAGGAGAACTTACTTGTATAGGACACCCAATAGTTTCTACTGGCAGTTCATTTCTTTCAACAAATTCTCTTGATATGAATGAATGATATGCACCAGTATCAAAGAGGACTAATGCTGGAACAGAATTGAGTTTGAACTTACCAGCAACAGCATCAGGCTCCTCATAGATTTCCTGCACATTGATGTGGTTCACCTGTCCCTTCTGAAAATGGTTGGGCTTGTTGGGTCCTTCAACTTTCTTTTTTGGGCATTCATTTGCATAATGCCCCATCTTCTTGCACTTGAAGCATTCAACCTGACTAATGTCCTTCTTGACAGGCTGGCTTCCACTTCCATTTCCACTGTGGTGGCTCTTATATCCACCCTTGTGGTTCTTGTACTTGTCATTGTCATGACTACGGTGATGCTTATTGTCATGACGGTTGTGGTTGTGGTGCTTGTTGAATTTCCCATGCTTGTGGGATCCTGAGCTTCCGCTGTCATCAAAATGGGAACGTTTGTGAGACGATACCGAGCTGTGCTTTTCCGAGTGCTTTCTCTTCCTGCTTTCGACTTGCTTTATTTTGTTCTCCAAAATAGCAGCCTTGTCACAGAGAGACTGGTAAGTGGGAACATAGGCCATAGCCAACTGCAGATTCAGCTCATCATTTAACCCTTCGAGGAACTTTTCTTTCCTCTTAGCATCTGTGTCAACTTCATCCGGTGCATATCGCGCCAGATTGTTGAACTCCTCAATATATTCAGCCACGCTGCGGTGGCGCTGCTTCAGGTTATGAAACTCTTTCTTTTGGACTCATCACCCGATGAGATATGAGCGACGAAGCCATCCTCAAAGATAGCCCATGTCACATCTTCTATGGGAGTGGTGATCGAAGTTATCCCACCAAGTGGCGGCTGGTCCTTCCAGCAAATGTCGCAAATCTGACCTTTTCAAAGATCGACATTACAGTTACCAAGTCCTTGTTCACAGAGCGTAGCCAATCATTGGCCACCATGGGATCAGTCATTCCTGAGAACTTTGCTGGCCTCAATCTCAAGAACCTGGTAAGCATATCAAAACCCGGTGGGTTGTTGTTGTTGTTATTGTTGTTGTTGTTATTGTTGTTGTTTTGGTTCTGGATGAACGTCGTCATCATCTGCATCAGTTGAGTTTGAGCGGTCATCATTTGATGCATTTTTGGAGTGATGTTGTTATTGTTGTTATTGGGGTTGGGGTTTGCACGACGGGGAGGCATCTGTGGTTTGTTCAATAGAGATAAGAATGAGATACCCATAGATGCTATCATGCACAATACATCACATAACAACACAAAGCATGCAACAATAAGGATAAAGGTTCAACAACAAGATAACAAGTTCGCAAAGTAAAACACACAAATAGCAAGCCATCCACATGTCGTATGGTCAAATAACAAGTTCTCAAACAACAAGTACGATAATAAATGATAAATGAGTAGTCAAATCTACTCCTCGGCATCAACCTCCTCCTCGACAAAAGTAAGACCTGCATTCTCCATTGCGGTCTTGTATTCCTCGACACTAGTGGTCAAGGTCTCTATCTTGGCTTTGAGAGCCCTCTTTTGGGAACGAAGCCTCTCAATCACCGTCTGCTGATGCTCGAGCTCGAAGTCCTTGGCCTGCAGTTCTTCAGTCATGTCCCGGATCTTCTTATTCCTATCCTGGACTCGCTTCTCCTGACTCTTGAACTTTCTGTCCTGGCTCTCAAACTTCGCCTCCATATCCTTGACTATCTCGTCTTGCTCCGCGAAGATCTTGTCCTTCTCGCGAAGCTGCACCTGGAGTTCGTCATTACTGAGCATGACGTTGGTCCTATCGGAGTCCACGTGCCTAATGAGAGCCTCTAAGTCCTGGAGGTATAGACGAATCGGCTCCGCTGTGTCCCTCGAATCGTCCTCGAAGTCGATGGACTCTCCATCCTCATCACGTCATCAAGACGTGTAAGTGAGTACCTCTAACTTGTCGGGAGTGTCTCCCGGCAGACGCCCCATCGATCTGCATGACTACCTCAAGGCCTCTCTCCTTGTCATCGTGCATGAGCTTGAAGACGATGGCCTCCGTAGTAGGCTCTGTCTGGCATCCGGGCTGGTTGACCTTGAAGCCCCAAAGGTCTTTCCTCTCAAACTTGGTGAGGGGAAGCACCATGATGGTAGGAAGAGGGAGATTGAGCAAGGTAGTAAGCTCAACAATACGAGGACCAAAGCGAGTAACCTGGAACTCCTCAACAGTGCTGATGGTAACAGTAGGCATCTATTTATAAGATAGAAAAGTTAGAACAACACAAATTAAGGTAAAACACAAGGCAAAGCATTACATACGTATCCTTGGAAAGCAAAACACACAAGTCATGGCATACATGGATCCATTACAACAACCAAGGTTCAACTTATTTTAAAGCAACATCTGGAAAATAAGGTGATAAGTGGTGGTCCAACTAACGAAGTACGTTTACAATTCTATCTCACTGGATCTGTTGGCTAACACAATGTTTCTAGAAGCAATCGGCCTATCTTGCTCACATGACTCCATCACTAAGTCTATAATGTCTCCTCTTAAGGTTTGGTTGGTAGCTTCCAACTCTTGGGTATGTTTCTTCTCTTCCTTTAGATAATTTTGGAGGTTGAGCATTCTGCACTTGACTCTATCACCAAGTTCTTTGATGGTCTTCCAAGCTACATCCCTTGCTGATTCAAAGAATGTAGTGTGCACCACTGAATTGGTGAACATGCAGCATCCTTTTTCCTGGTGGTTGTCTTCCTTGTTTTTATACAAGTGAAGTTGCACCCACCAGTATTCCACTCCTTCATCCATCACAGGAAAACCTTTGTACACAGCTGCACCTTGTATCTCTAATGCAACCATGAGGTCCTTGAGAGCCTTGGGGAATTCTGTCTCACACTCCAAAGTCATTGTCATGAGTGGTCCTTTCCTTACGGCTTCGTTGATGGAGTTCATATACATATAGAGATGAGGAAGAAGATAAGAAAAGTTTACGAGAAGAATAGACAAGTGTAGAAGTTGCTGAATTTTTTTTCCTTAGAGGTTTCCAATCCTAGGGTCATAATCCTACAGGCAACACAGTGCTCTGATACCATCTGTAAGATCCCTCCTTTATAAAGAAAAAGGATCCCTGTGATTGCAATGCTAGTCCCTGGATCAATGCTAGCATCCACGGTTTAAGATGAAGTACGCAGATACAAAGGTCATTATTACAGCCATTCCAGAGATAAACATAGTCTTTACAACTCCAAGGCCATAGGCCTAGTACAAGAGTTTGGAATAAGTAAATAAATAAAAGTCTTCATCTTCATGTGCCACAGGCAAACATGTTGAGTGTAGACTCATGACACCTAATCCTTATCAGAGTAACCTGCAACACCACAAGTTACAGCCACAGTGGGTCAATACATTGTAATAGTATTGGCAAGTGATACCTTAGTATAATTTTAGGTGGACTAGATACTATATGCAATTTGGCTAAGTGTAGCTTGGCTTGCTTTGCTTAAAATAGGTTTTGCCTATTAGTTGAAAACACTAAGTTTTTCTTTATAAAAACTTTTCCCAAGGAACCACCAATAGACATTGAGGTCCTTCACCCTTGTTCACCCAAAAGTTTTTACATAGAAATTGGGATGAGGAGATTCTTGATAGCTTCCATGTCTTGATGCTCAAGTTGTCCTTTTCCAGGGACATGGCTAAGTACTTAGATTTTCCATCTGCAGAGGTTGTGCACTTTCCCCACCAGACTTGGTTTCACCAAGACATGACCTTTCAGAAGCCTTCCCTTAGACCAAATGGACGCGTTCCAACCTATCATCCCACTACCACCAACTGTACAAATGGTTAATTTCTAGCAACCTATGTGATCCAGGTAGAGCCCATATTGCCAAGTGGCTGAACTAGAAGCTTCTTAACACTTGGCCTCTAAAATCTCTTTGTTCCTGGGTGGCTTACCACAAGTGAGATACACAAGGTAAACCATAGAAATGGGCCTTGTGTAACCACTCAACATAAACCAATCCTTCCATTCCACCCAGGTGTTTCATTAACTTAGTTGTTTTATTAGGCAAAACACAAGTCCAAAGACTTAGAAATATTTTCATCATAGCATCTATATTTCACCAACCCTTGTTTTGTACTAGCTAGGCTAAGCATGGCATAGATAGTAACTTTAACTTAGAAATTCCCTATCAATTCTACAACTACAAGGATTTCCCAACAAGGCATATAAGCAAAATAATAACATGCAAGACTTAGCAAAATATTTCTAATGCTTAGCATAAAACATGGGATAAAAATATTCATGAAGTACCACTTGCCTTGGTAGTTTGGAGAGTAGTTACACTCTTCACAATCACAATCACTAGCACCAAAATCTACACAAAGAATTGTAGAAAAAAATTACACACAAAACATATACAATCAAAAATATATGCATGCATGCAAGATGGTATGTGATGATTTTTTTTAAAACTCAACCAAGCAAGTAAACAGTACTGGTTCACTAACAATTTAAAAACATGCCAAACAACATTTATTTAAACCCTAAATCATTTCCTAAACATTTCATATACTCAATTTAGTCCTACACAAGTTTCTGCAAATAAAACCTTTTTAACAGAAGCAAAACATTAAACACATTGCATATTTAGAAAGAGCTTTCTCTCCTGATTCCAACGATATAAAATTTGTCAAATTCTAACATGGGGATCAAAAGTTATAGCCAAATCAAATTCAAACATCAATCAGATTCAAATCCTGTTTTATATCTAAACTCCAGCCACGCGTCATGTTCTGATTGGTGCATACCGGTTCGGGCAGATCGATCAACGAGAGCCACACAATTTAAGTGAAGATGCACGGCCAGATCTGACGCGTACCTCTTCGACACAGATCTAATCTTACTCGTTAGATCTAAATCCTACGACCCTAATCTAATTGACCACAGACGGCGCTAAGCGGCAGCTGGCTTGGCGAGCTCACGCCTACGGCGCGCTACAGGTGGCTAGGGGGTCGTTGGAGGTGCTTACCAGAGACGCGACGACGTGCTGATGCTCAACCTGGCGGTGGCTTGGCAAGGGGCGCACGGACACGGTCGCTGGCTCGGAGTTGCGGGCGTCGCCGCTTGTCGAGGTCGTTGTCGAGGCTCTGCGTTGTCCTAGCACAAGGCAGAGGGTTTAGGAGATGCGCAAGTGTCTGGCGAACAAGATGGTACCAAAGGGAAGGCAATGGGTGCTCAGTTCTTACCGCTATTGCTCGTCGGAGTCGAGCGGCGGCGCTGGTGGTTGCGGGCGTGAACGAGAACGACGACCTAGGTCACGAGCAGGCAAACCAGGGGTGTTAGCAGATGCACAAGGACATGGCGGTCACACTCGTTTGAACCAGAGACGACGGGGCAGTCGGAGCTTACCGGAATCGCCTGCCGGAGTTGCTCTGTCTGCGGCGGTGTAGAGGCAATTGCGGGCAGCCTGGGGGTGTAGAGGTGGCGCTAGGTGAGGGGAAATGGCCGCGGTGCAGAGGGGATCTTATAGCCAGAGCGGGGGCGAGGATTGCGCGGCGAATCAATGGCAATTAAGCGCGCAGTAACATCGGCGAGGTAACGGCGGAGCGAGCGGCGCTGGCGCGCGTGATTGATGACGAAGGCGACGTGGTCGTAGGGTCCACTCGTCAGCGGGTTTAAACAGCGAGGGGGTGGGGTCGTGCGGTCAGTGACTCTAGGGGTGTGTCTGCGGGTGAGCGAGAGAAAGAAGGACCCCGGGTGGGGTTAGTGGGTTGGATTAGTAGTTGGGCCAGATAGGTAGCGCTGGCCCTTTTGTTTTTCTTTTTCTTTCTCCTTTTCTTTTTCTGTTTTGATTTTATGAAATGTTTTTCAAATCCAAATCAAAGGAGTTTGAAGTCAAATCTTCCCTAGGTTTTTATACTGTAAACTTTACACTCAAATGTGTGCCAAACACTACTGTCCAAACCAAACATTTTAATCAGATGAAAATAAAAATAAAACCAAGCCTTTATGATATATATTCAATACACATAATATTGGTTTTATTATTCATTTTGTTTTGAACTTTGTTCAAACTTTTGGTGGTGCCTAAGTTTGAATAAATAAACTTTACTGAATCAAAACAAGTATTCTTCTCATTGGAAGAGAGCACTAAGGCTTGAGCAAACTTACATAAAATAATAAGCACAAATGCTTCTGTTTTGAATTGATTTGTTTGAAATGAAATTCATATGCTCATGGATGCATGGATGATATGCATAAGTTTGAAACATGATTTTGAGGATGTTACAGGATTTTTGTGAATCCAAAAATATTTTATTTATAATTTTTGGACTTTTATTTTATTTTCTAGAATTTTATTAAGTCCAAGGGTATTTTGGTCTTTTCTTTTTATTGAAACAGGCCTGGAATTGTTTCTGGGCTGATTATTCTTATTGGGCCCTAGTGGCCCATTAATTCTAGACAAAAGAGTCACCTCGAAGGGTCTGGCCCAGCTCGGCCCACTCCTCACTGCCTCTCTCTCTCCCTCGATCTTATCCTCTCCTCCTCTGACCCGACCTCGTGGCCGGCGATGCCGCCACCATCGATTTCCACCGCCGTCGGCCGTTCTGGTCGCCGCCGTGGTGCAATTGGGGGTTGTCGACGATGCTCATTCGTTCCATCCAATTGGATTTGATCCTGGGGCTCTCCTGCAATGGGTCGATGCCTCTCTGAACTCTAGGGTTTGGGGTTTCGCATGTGTTCAAGTGCTACTGCCGCCGTCGTGGTCTCGCCTGTGGTGGTGTGGTGGATTCGTGTGCTGCTATGGCCGGCGCCGTGGCTGGTGCAAGTTGCAACGCCCCCTGGGTGCTCCCTGTGCCGTCGCGCGTTCGTCGGCCAATCTGCTTCCTCTTCAATTTCTTCAGTGAGGACCTCTGGTGAGTTTGGTTCCTTCCCCCTGGTGCTTTATGTGCTTGCTGAATCAATGCTACATGTTGGCTGTGTCCTCTCTTGCTACTGTCTGATTCAGATTAAGATGATCATCCATTTAGGGTTCCTGCTATGTGCTTGTTCATGTACTGGATGAATTGATTCATGTTTGGATGGTCTGTACACATGCTAAATGTTTATTATCCTGAGGCTTGTTGCTTAAAAATGATAGATGATGTTACTGGTGGCTTACTAGATGATTTGATGCTTAGATTGCATCTAATTCAGATGATATTGTTGTTTGGGAAACATGCTTGGTTAAGCTAATGATCTGATAGATTTCCACTATTTATTTGATTCATGGTCATGATTATGATAAGATACAGCTAATGTCTTAGTGTTGTTAGCTTGGGAATTAACATGTTGTTTGAGATCATTATGATCTTAAACAGTGAAGTGTATCATAGGAATATCCTAGTTATGATTCCTGTTTTACAGGAAAATGATTAGTTAGTTGATTGTCTGAATCTATGATGATTTACTGTCTTTCCTGATTCATATTGGATTGTTCTTGTGACACCATCATGTATGGCACACAAGTTTGATTCTAAACCATGGATTTGGTTAGTTTATATTAAGACGATTTTGGCTTTGAAAGATAAATATAGATGATCTTATTTGAATTCCCTAAGACCAATGATGTTGGTCTGAGGCTTAGGGATTCAAATCTTATCTAATTGGTTCATCTAGATAGTCCTGGTAGTGGTACCAGCTATTCTTTATTGAATCAAAGCTTGGAAAAATGATAGTGAGCTTGATCATGTTATGGATCCTATGGATTTGTTCCTAAGGTGCTACCCTTCCTTTAGGGATGTGCCTAGAAATAGATCATAGGTATATGCATGATTGAATGGTAAAATATAGTTTGACAACCAGAGCAAGGATGTTGCTCTAAGCTCTGGTTGGATCTTGGTACTTTGTTGTTTGCCTTTAGAGTTTAAAAGAAACCCCTATGATGGATTAACACCACTTGGGTGCTTTCTAAGGGTTTGTTTTATAAAACAACACATGTTTTTCTCTGAATAAGATGATTAGATTATGTGAAGGTTTTATGAAACTCACCACAGAATCTGATGATGGTGTAGTAAGTTGATGATGATGATCTTGATCTGGTTTTGCTGGACTCCTGTGCTTGCTCTTGAGCTAGCCTGATCCTCCTAGCTCCTGGGATTGATCTTGCTGTCCACCTGATCCTTCCCCCTCCTTATGTCACCATCCTGGTGATGTTTGGCTGATCCTTGGTTGGTGTGTTGCTGGCTGTGGTGCTTGGTTTAGCTGCTTTCTACACTGGCTGTTCTTGTGTGATGTGCAATGGGGTGATGCACTAGTGCCCCCCACGGCTATGCTGTGGTTTTGTGAGATTGGGCTATGCCTGTGAGGTCGACAGAACACCATATGCATGCTGGTGTGTGTCCAGCTTGTGTGCCTGCTATGCACTTGTGGATATGTTCAGAATCTGGATATTTACTTTTACCTGGTTACTTTCATCTGGCTGGTGAATTTGTCCCTCTTGGCTATCATCTGACTTCTGGCTTTGAATTTATGAAAGATGGAATCTTTCCTATTGGTGAAACTTGCCCCTTTTATAACATTTCTGAATGATGAATTTGTCAAGTGCATTGCACTTACATGTCTAAGAGAAATAATACTAACACTAATCTTCTTTTGTTTTTTATTTAGTCTTTGTTTTGCAGGTACAAAGATAAAGATGAAGATTTAGTTTAGATTTAGATATAGGATAGTTAGTAAATATTCCAATGTAATTTTCTTATTCTTTTGTAATTTTATTTTATTATTCATGTAATCATTATTTTATTCAATTGTAATAAAGATTATATTATTATTAATAAATAATATTCCTATTCTTTGTAAATTTACTTTTGTAAATCATGTGGATGATTCAAATAAATTATAATTTTATAACTTGATTATATGTATTGATGATAAGAAATAGACTTTATATTCATTATTGTTTATCTTTGGATAGAATTCAAGTTGTAATATTTATCTCTTAATTGAATTAAGATTCAAAATTTATATCTAATTCATTTGAATTATAATTCAAACACTCAAGTCTAATATTTCAAATCCATTTGAAAACACATAACTCCTTAAGATCATCTCAAAGTTTATAACAATCATCCTTTAAGACTAAACCTAATCTCAAAGTATGAAAGAAACATTGATCACTTAGGTTTTTTATTTTACCCACATTTTCATAGATGAATGCATGCAACAGTTCATATTCCTAAATCTACCCTTCGTTAGGTCCTAAATGTTGGGTGATGTTCCCACTGTACCTTGCAATATTTGATTGCTCTATTCCTTAATCTTTTCCAGTTTTCTTCCAGAATCTTACAGGGCTTTTCAATATAAGTCAGGTCTGCTTGTAGTTCTATCTCTTGATGTGTGATTGCATCATCTGGAACTTTCAAACATTTGCGAAGTTGTGACACATGGAAAACATTATGCACTTGAGCCAATCTTGATGGTAACTCTAAAGCATAATCTATAGTTCTGTTTTGACTCAGTATCTTGAATGGTCCGATATATCTTGGACTTAATTTCCCTTTAACTCCGAATCTTTTTACTCCTTTCATTGGACTTACTTTCAAATAGACCATATCTCCCACTTCTGGATGCCATGATCTTCGACTTTGATCCGCATAACTTTTCTGCCCGCTCTGGGCTATTTTCAGTCTATCCCTGATCTTATCAATGATGTCTTGTCTTTCCTTGATATAATCTGGCGCAAATTCTTTGCTGCTTCTAGGTTCATACCAACATATTGGTGATCTACACTTCCTTCCATATAGAACATCATATGGAGCTGCCTTCAGACTACTCTGATAGCTATTATTATAAGAAAATTCTGCCAATGGTAGGTGATCTTCCCAGGTTCCTCCAAAATCTAGTGCACAAGCTCTCAACATGTCTTTTATTATTTGATTTGTTCTTTCAGTTTGACCTCCTGTCTCTGGATGATATGTCATGCTAAAAATCTAACTTTGAACCAAGTGCTTCATGCAATTGCTTCCAAAATGCTGAAGTAAACACTGATCCTCTATCAGTTACAATCTTTTTGGGTAATCCATGCTTACTTACTATCTCTTTGACATATACTTCAACTAACTTCTCAGCATTATCCTTTTGGTTCACCGGAATGAAATGTGCACTCTTTGTAAGTCTTTCCACAATTACCCATATCATATCCTTCCTTTTTGGTGTCATAGGCAATCCTGTAATGAAGTCCATACCTATTTCCTCCCATTTCCATTCAGGAATTTCTAAAGGTTGTAATGGTCCTGCTGGACTTTGATGTTCAGCCTTCACCCTTTGACAAGTATGGCATTTCGATACATATTTAGCAATATCTCTTTTCATGTTATTCCACCAGAATAGTTCCTTTAAATCCATATACATCTTATTACTCCCCGGATGTATAGAATATGGTGTATCATGTGCTTCTTTGAGTATGACATTTCTGATCTCAGTCACATCTGGAACACATAGACGGTCTTGGAACCATAAATACCCATAATCCCCAAGGCGAAAAACTGATTTTTGCCCTTGAGATATCCTCCGAATTTCCTCAGTAATAAAAGGATCTTCTTCTTGATGTCTAAAAATTTCTTGCTTAAGATCACTGTCATGCTCTGCAACTACCTGCATAGTAGCTAATCCTCCAAGAACCTCTGTTCTGATGAATTTAAGTTCTAATCTTTCCAAGTCCATTTGTAACTCTTTTGGTAGCTCACTGTTGCTAGGTTGAGTATCTGCACTCTTTCTGCTTAAAGCATATGCCACAACATTTGCTTTCCCTGGAGTGTAGTCGATTGTTAAATCATAATCCTTGATTAGTTCCAACCAACGCTTCTGTCTCATATTCAATTCCTTTTGAGTGAAGAAATATTTGAGACTTTTATGGTTAGTGTATAACTCACATCTGGCTCCATAAAGAAAATGCCTCCATCCTTTCAGTGCAAAAACTACTGCTGCTAACTCTAAATCATGAGTTGGATAATTGACTTCATGTCGTTTCAATTGTCTTGAACCATAAGCAATCACTTTCCGATCTTGCATTAATACACAACCCAAACCTTCTTTAGATGCATCACAGTAAACGGTGAAATCCTTCCCTGTTTCAGGAACTGCTAAAATTGGAGCCGTGGTTAATCTAGTCTTCAACTCTTGGAAACTTGTTTCACATTTCTCATCCCACTTGAATGGTTTATTCTTCCTTAATAATTCGGTCATTGGTCCGGCTATTTTGGAGAAACCTTCAATGAATCTCCGATAATAACAAACCATTCCTAAGAAACCTCGACTTTGCTTCACATTGGTCGGTGCAGTCCACTCTAGTACCGACTGAACTTTAGATGGATTCACAGCAATCCCATCCTTACTGATCACATGACCGAGGAATTCTACCTCATCTAGCCAGAACTCACACTTACTGAACTTAGCATAAAGCTTATATTCCCTTAAAGTCTGCAATGCTATTCTCAAAATGGTCAGCATGCTCTTCCTTATCCTTGGAATATATCAGAATATCATCAATAAAGACGATGACAAACTTGTCCAAATATGGCATGAAGATCTTGTTCATCAGATTCATGAATATTGTCGGTGCATTGCTCAAACCAAATGGTACTACCAGATACTCATGGTGTCCATATCTTGAGACAAATGTTGTTTTTCGAACATCTTCCGGCTTGATTTTTATTTGATGGTATCCATATCTTAAATCGATCTTTGAAAATACTCCAGCTCCTTTCACTTGATCAAACAAATCTTGAATTCTTGGTAAAGGATACTTATTTTTGATAGTCACATTGTTCAGATTTCTATAATCACCACACATCCGTCTTCCACCATCTCTCTTATCCACAAAGATTACTCGTGTTCCCCATGGAGATACACTTTCCTGTATAAATCCTTTTCTCGCTAACTCATCAATTTGCTCTTTGAGTTCTTTCAACTCTTTGGGTCCCATTTTATATGGTGCTTGAGATATTGGTGTTGTACCGGGTATTAGGTCAATGGTGAACTCTATCTCCCGGTCTGGTGGCATTCCCGGTAACTCTGTTGGAAAAACATCTTAGAATTCATTAACTATAGGAATCTCTTCTAATTTAACTTCTTTCATTGAATTCAACTTTAGATCCACCATGATATGAATGTGTTTATATGCTTAGTAAACTATCCTTGCTCCACTTGGAGTTTTGATTGAGACAGTTTTCTCCTCACAATTTATCTGAGCTCCGTGTTCCATCATCCAATCCATCCCAAGCACTACTGCAATTCCCTTCAAAGGAATCACATAAAGGTCTGCGAAATATGTACAACCACAGATCGAGATAACCTGATCTTGTTTTATGTGGCGTACAATCACCTTCCCTCATGCCGTAACTACGGTCATAGGACTTTCTAACATTGCCCTTGTAATCCCGAACTTATCACAAAATTCTTTAGAAATGAATGAAGTAGTTGCACCAGTATCAAATATAACTTTGCCAGGATTGGTAAGGATATTGAGCATACCTATCACTGCATGCTCCGAATTATCCACCTCCTCCAGGGTTGCACAATTCAGTTTTCCAGTAGGTCGGTTTCTCTTGCCATTGTTGTTCTTGCCATTATTTCCTCCTTTATTGTGCTATCCATTACCTCCACTGGCTTGCCCTCCTCCCTTGGTAGGCCATCCTCCTGGTGGTTTGCTCGGACAATCTGGCTTGATATGCCCCTTATGACCACAACCGTAACAGATCACTACAGGCTTTTTGCATTCCCTCTAGAAATGCTCTGGAATTCCACAATTGTTACAGATAACATTCCTTCTTGGATTGGATTGATTTCCACCATTGCCCTTGTTATTGTTATTGTTATTGTTATTGTTGTTGTTGCCATAATTCCTATTCCGAGGTTTGAACTCCATGTTGGATTTAGGTTTACTTGCCTGAATTCTCTTAGTTTCCCTCTTGGCTCTCTTCCTCCGATCCTCTTGGACATTCTTGTACTCATCTTCAAAAGTAATGGCTGCATCCAACAACTGCTGATAAGTTTGCTTATTGGCTAACCTTAGCTGCATCTTCACAAATAGATTTACTCCACGCAAGAAACGCTTCTTCCTCTTCTCTTCAGTGTTAACATCCTCCTCAGCATAACGAGACAGTTGGCTAAACTCCTGGATGTACTTCATGACACTAGTATATCCTTGCTGAAGCTCCTCAAATTCTCTCCGCTTCAACTCCATGGCACTTTCCGGAACATGATACTCATGGAATCTCTGCTTGAACTCCTCCCAGGTAAACTCCCTTCCTGGTTGTTGCATGGCTAACTGATTTTCCCACCATGATGTTGCAGGTCCAGTCAGCAGATGAGTTGCATACCTCATTTTTTCCTCATCATTGCAACCCACAGTTTTCAGCTTCCTTTCTGTATCTGCTAGCCAGTCTTCTGCATCCATTGGTTCAGGAGCTGATGCAAAAGGTAACGGTCTTGCATTCTGGAAATCAGATAGACTCACTCCTCCACCTTCAGGTGCCCTCTGATTTGCTCGCCCCAACAGCTCTTCCATGAACTTGTTCTGGGTCTCTTGCATCATTTTCATGCATTGCATAAAGTTCTGCTCCATTAACAGCCTCATTGGTGGTGGTGGTAATGCTTCTTGGTTTGCTGCATCTGTATCGGCCTTTTCCTTGGCCTCTCGCTCCATCCGATGCTGCTCAGTTTCCATTTCTACACCTGTATCCATGACCCTCTAGTCCTGCAACATAAAGCGAATACTCATAATTACATCATGCACATGTGTTCTGATCTCGACTTTACGCACAAAACTAGTCACACAATGAAGATCCAAAGAAAATCCAAATATGCATTTCACATATTTTACATAATGATACAAAGTCATTACAACATATACCATATAGGTATCATTACAAAAATACCTTATTACTTGGGTACAATACACAGTACTTGATACTATTGACCATGTTCATCGTACATGCCTGATGTCCAACCATGATTACGTGTTGTTTGTCGCACAGTTTGTGGAACATATGGCCTTCCAGAAGGAACATACTCTGTATCTGAAGTGTCAGGACTTCAGTCATTACTCAACCTGAGCGCATTGACTCCCTCCAGCTCAGCTGAAAAGTCTTCAGAAACATATTCAACATTATCTCCAGCCTGCATCTCCTGAGCTTCATTTCTTGAGTTGTCAACATGATACACAGATCCTGCTGCTCCCGAGGTGCTCTCATGGGCAAGATAGTTAACACTGGATAATGTATATTCCCTGGATTTTGAGAAGATGTTGATGATTCAAACACTCTCTCCTTAGGATCTTCTTCTTCATCCTGGTTATCTATTGACATGGTATTTCTACTATTATTATTAGGGTTCATCCTTGCACCCATCCAACTAGATTGTCCAACATTCCTGTCGGAACCATCTGTGGACATCTGGTGTTCATGAGATCCATTATATGATCCCATTCTCCAACCATCTGAATTCTCAATATGAAGTTCTGAGTCAGAACCATCCTCTAAGCCCCGTGGTACTGCATACCGCATATCCATAGTTGGATCATGTGTAGGTTCAGGTCTTGGTGAATAAGGATATGGTATACAAGATTCCGGATCTATAGGTATATCCTTAAAAATATGTGTTGCACTATTACTTGCTTCTTTCTCTAACTGGAATGATAACTGCTTCCTCTGTTCCGGATCAGTTATGTAACACCCTCAGAATCGACTCTATGCAAGTTTTAGCGAAACTCGCCAAACCCGCATAGAAGCGATTCGAAGGTGCCCACCAGGCACTTTCGTGCGGGTGGAAAACAAAGTAATAACATTACACAACAGTCCTCGATGGGACCCACAGAACAGATATATACAACAGCGACTCAAAGAGTCAAGAATACAGATATAATATACAAAGATCCAAATCACCTTAAAAATGATAGAGCGTCCAGCTACGGACAAGATGCAAATGGGGCTAAGAGCCCTGAAGAATAACCAATGGCGTCCATAACCACGAGGCCAAGCGGAAGGGTAACCACGCTAACGGCGTCGATCTCAAAACCGCTTAAACAAAAGGGTGCCGACAAAGGGCAAAGGAAAAGAGGAGCGTCGATCGAGGCGATGCAGCGAGACTACTGGTCCGGTCCTCGCCTACATAGGTATGGTGGATGGCGGCGGCATGCACTAAACAACCTATAGAGACTCGACACAACTGGCGGCTATCGAGAGGGTGAAAAGACCTATTCGGATCCAACGATACTATCATCAAACAAACCCCTGGCGTTTCCCCTCGAGACCAAACGAGAAGTCAACCGAGGAACTCACCGGTTGGCGGTTTACTTATTCGATTATCGTTGCAGCAATTACTAGTCGGGTTTAGATAATCATCACGATAAAGTAAGCGGGGCACTTTTAGTTAACCATTCCATGATAGTTGCAACTCTTACTAGTCGGACACAATTAGCATGAGATAACCCCAAAACCCGGTTGTTGGTACTTTTAGGTAGCCATTCCGTTGTAGTGAAGCGATTACTAATCATATCGGATACAAGTCCATTTATAACAATAAACTTTAGTTATGGTTGTCTATGATCAAGCCTTGTGCTCCAAGTCGTCCATAACGCGGACACGGCTTCGAAAGATTTAACCCTGCAGGGGTGCACCAAAGTATCCACAGGCACTTCGACCCTTTTTGCCAGATCAGTTAACATACACCCATCGGTATGTCGGCGGGGCCTAAGTCATGACGTTCCCAGACCCAAAGCAAGCACGGGGGGCCACCCCACTAAGTACACCCGCAACGAAATCGGCCGGTATCCGAGACGGACTTAGGGTTTGCGACAATGGCTGTAAACGACAGCAGATCCCCAATCGGGGACTGTCGATACCGCGAAAACATTCCGCTTACCTAAACAGTACAGCGTGCTCGTCGCACAAACGTAAATAAAGCAGTAAACATGGCATAAGTACAGGATAGTAAATAAAACCTCAAACTAGTTTGTGTCCCCCAGTACAATACTTTGAAATCAGGTAATAATCAATGGGGGGCCCATATCTCCCCACCTGTGGTTAGCGCGCTCGATCTCGGAACAGGTGTCAAGAAATCGGGTCCTACGGGACACAAGTGGGCGGTCGGAAACCAAAACTTACCTATCACCCACCGATGCCTCTGCTTAATTCAATTTTAGTTGTTAAACAGGAATTAAAGTGAAACAATAATTAAAGCCAAGATCATCTCCAACATCACATGCGGCAATTCCTCCAACAATTGTGGTACTTGACGACAAGCAAAAACACTTGAGCAAGCGACTACGACACGCGGGTCCAACTATCTACCAAACAACAGGTAATAGGATGTGTCCAAGGCTATATATGGCTGCAAGGGATATCACGGTACGAAAACTAGAGCATCGCAACACAGATAGCAAAGATCAACAGGAGGGAATAAATACTAGAAAAGTAAGATAGGTAGAAAAGGGGGAGATGCTCGCCTGAAAACATTGTCGAAGGTTCAACCGAAGATCGGGGCGAAGCTCACATCAACTCAACGGCCTTATCCGCGAAGAACCAAAACACTAGAAGAAACACCGGATGCACTATTTAATACAATGGCAGAAGATCGGCATGATGCATGTATGATGAATGACATGGCAAAGGTGCGGTGCAATGCGATTAGGTCATATTAAGCGGAACCGGGATCCCGACAATTAATTAGGTGGTGCATGTTGTTTAGCTACCCCACAAATTAAATATTATTTTAGCATGGTAAAAGATAGCGCCAGTTCGCTACATCAATTTAAATGAGGCCAATATGAGACTAGATTTGCCCGCATATGGGCCCCATATTTAATTATTAGGTGAATCGGCATAAGGCCCCCAAACCACAGATATGCATGCGAGTATGAAAATTCAATATGCAACAAGTTGTTATTATATTATAAAATAGGGTTCTCGGAAAGGGGTTCACACATTAGGGGCTCGACAGTCTTGGTGTTCCGGGGTTCGGGGTTCGGTCTCGGGGTCCAGGGTTCGACGGTTGCATTCTCGGACTCCGGGATCATTCTCGGTAACGGGGTAGATCTTGGCGCATTCGCGGAGGGGACCCTGGTTCGGCGTCCGGGGAGCAGAACTTGGGTCGGTGTCGGGGCGCATCGGCTTCTTCCGGGTCGGTGCCGTTCTTGTCATCGCGAAGGTCTTGTCGGGTCCCCAAGTCGGGCCGGTCTTGGCTTCGGGGTGAAGAACTTGGTGTCCGGGCGGAGTGCTTGTCATATCCGTGAAGAAGAGCATGTCGGTCCACGGGGGTTCGGCCTTCGGGGCGATCTTGGCGTCGGGTTCTCGAATTCGCATCCTCGGGGAAGT
Organism: Avena longiglumis; assembly: GCA_030063025.1. Lineage (NCBI taxonomy): Eukaryota > Viridiplantae > Streptophyta > Magnoliopsida > Poales > Poaceae > Avena > Avena longiglumis. Next base: position 439,413,862 of record CP125973.1, on the reverse strand, counting down.
GCCTGTCGCACAATTGTCTTCGGGTCCAGGTAAAAGAGCTCGTCGTCCGGGGGTTCTCTGGGTCCGACGAAGATCTTGGCGAGGGGGAACTTGGGGTTTGCGGGGTCCGATTACCGGTGTCGAACTTGTCGTCTCCACACCCAACACTTAGCACCACTTGGTACTACACAGGGACCTGCACGTGTGGAGGCGGGTGACATCGGCGACAGGGGCTCGAGCGGCAGCGGGTGGCGAGGCGGGCGGGAGGGCTCGGCCAGGTCGCGATGGCAGGCGGAGGCAGAGCGGAGAAGGGAGGCGGCGTCGGGCGTTTCGGGCACCGGCGCCGGGCGGAGTGGGCGCGGAGGCGGTCCGGGCGGGCTGGACTCGTGGCGGAAGGCTCGGGGACGGTGGCGGAGGAGCGCGGCCGCATGGCGGCGCGCATGGCGCGGTGTGCTGTGGTGGTGGCGACGGGCGGCGAGAGGGTCGGATGGGGCGGGAGGCGTGCGGGCCTGGAACTGCCGGAGGCGGGCGGCTGTGCTGCACGAGGCTGGAGGAGGGAGGGGCTGGCGGGTGGAGGAAGACGATGGGGAGAGGAGGCGGCGTGAGGAGAGAGCCGGGGGACGGGCGTCATGGGACCAGGGCGGGGCAGGGGGCGTGTGTGGCGTGTGTGCTGCGTGTGGCGTCGTGTCTTTGGGGGCTGTGGGGTGGGGCGAGTGGGGTCTTTGGCGTGTGTGGGCAGTGTGGGGTGTCTTTGGCGGTGGGGGCACAAGTGGCGGGGATGTGAGTGGGTGGATGAAGGGAAAGAGGTGAGGTGGCGTGCTCCCTCTTGGTTGGGGTGATGTGGCTGGGGTCAAAAGGGTAGTTTAATAGGTAGCTTTAGGATTTAGAAGGGGCCGATTAGGTGGGACGTTTGAAAAAATCCTGGGGGTGGTCGTTCGGGTCAATCGGCCCGTTCGACTGCCCCCACTAAAAATAATTTAAATTTTATTTATTTTAAAACACGGCTTTCGCAACCCGATAGCCGACAACAAAAATAATTCCGGAGACCCGGTGTTTGGCGTTTGAATAAAAGACGGGGCGTTTTAGAAAACAAAACGGGCTTTGCGAACATAGTTTTATGCCAACAATGCATGATGATGACGATGCAATGCACAAATTCAACGCGATTTTCTAGTAGTGGTTTTGCGGGATGCCACAATTTAGATCCTCTAACATGTCATTTTTGTCTTCAACAATCACTTGATGAGTCTTATAGAAAGACGCAACGAGTGTCCGGTATCTATCCATAAACTTGGAATCTAACTTAGGATGCTTCTTAACCAAATTAAGATGATCCGATATAGGCTCCAAGTCTATAGAATCATGAGGTATCACAGAGAATGTGCTACCTTCTAGCTCCTTGGTTTTCTACTCCTGGATATTAGTTATCGCCTCCACAACAGCAACATGATAGGCTGCTAAATGACTCCTACCTTCTCCTATAGGTAGATCGTGATATAATCCAAGCTTCTATGGAAGTTGGATACTCACACGATACTTGGATAACATTCGACCATCGAGGTAAGTGATAGTGTTTACTGGAATTCTAGTGGGACAACTAAAGAGCTTTAAAAGTTGACGAGGTTGGTCTGTGAATGATCCTTGATAATCATCAAGAGTCTCCTCTTTCCTTACCAAAGTCTGTTTTGGAAACTTTGGTGACATATCTCTATATATTAGAAAAATAACCTTAATTAGTATCTAATGACATATTGCATCATAACAAAGAATTATCGAACTAAAATATATAACAAAATATTCTCATTTGAATATCCATTATATTACTTTTAGAGAATTCTTTATCGTTGCTAAATTTTTCCTACAGGTAATACCCTTTACTAGGTTTCCAACCTAAGGTCAAAGCAATTTGCTCTGATACCAACTGCGGTGACCCAGCTTACCACTGCATGTGTAGTACACTATAGTCGTTGACATGACATCCACAGAACACCGTTCCGTAAATATCACATCCCTCATAGTGGTACAATAGAAACATTGCGGTTCCATATTACAAATGTACACACATTATTATTATTCCAATACCGGAAGTTCAATACTTCCAAAAGATTCAACTTACAAACCAAAATATAAAGTGTTTTAGCGGAATTTAAAAGTAGCAACTCTGACTAGGAGTTGAGCTCAGCAGCTTATTCTATAGAGTTCATGCTGCTCGGCTCCGTTAGTTACTACTAACTAGGTACTTAATTTGACTCGTTCTCATCGACACTGTAGCGGATCTCGTAATCCACTCCTTCAACTCCTCCGGACAGATCAGGTTCCTCGTAGAACACATCTTCTTGACATTCGGCTGCATACATTGGCACGTCTCCAGGATCCTTAGAGTCTAAGCAAAGGATCAAAGGAAAGAATGAGTAACAGTGTTACCCAACAACTTCATTATATGCAAGGTGGGAAGTTTGATGCTCTAACTACCACCTCAGATTATAAATCCTTGGCACTATGTAGTTTTTGAAAATCTTTCTTCAAAGATTGATTTTATTTTGAAAAACTATGACAATCAGCCTTCGCAGGTTGACCAGAACTTTCATGGAGTTCCTTTCCTGCCGCGTTCGTAGCTCCTTCCCGGAATAGGGAGTAAAAAGTTATAGTTCTTACACTCTGCAGACGTGCGTTACTTTACCCATGAGAGATCAACTCCTTGTTGCACAACCCTGGCGTACTTTCCTATCCATAATTCCATGATGTGGGGCCCAGTAGTTGGTCCAAGCCAATCACTGCCCCCTTCGCGACCCCGCATGCTTCCTTGGTGTACACCATGCCCACATAATGAATTACGGCAATGGTTTGTACAAACCGTTAGATGCCAGAACTATCGTGGGACAATGAGGGTTCCCACCCATATGCTACATATCCTCTACGAATTACCAATTAATATGCATGCTACGAGGATAATGACCACGACACATCCGGCTTCATGCGAGAGGAAGAAGATATAGCTGACTTCTCTGTCCCATTCCAAATCTCATGGCTAACGCGTAATATACGGCGCTAGAATCACTGATGTCAGGGGTTATTAAGTCCCTACTTGATCATCATTGTTGCAAATATAACCCTAAGTTCTATTGCTCCATTATATCACCACTTAGGATAATATCTATGATTTCTTTATTTATGAAAATAATATTTTCTTTCTTTTATAGCATATATGATAACACACAATTTGCAAATACTTTGATAAAGACTCTTCAAAGGACATGATCAAGTGATAAACTTGTCTTGTGATGGCAAGGTAGTGAAGTCTGATGCTTGCACTGGACCTTGAGCTTTTAGGTTTACAAAAACATCATTATTGCCCGGTAAGGACAATATTTAAAGAAGCAAAGATGATTATGCAAGTAATGTAATGCATTTACCCCAAAAAGTTCCTTTTTAGTAATAAAGGATTTATAAATATTACTTTTTAATATTTATAACATATATTGAGTTATTTTATTTTACTTCCCTTTTATTTGACTTTTATTGATTTAATAATTTTTTTAGGAATTATTATTTATACATTAAAAATGTGATTAAATATTTATTCAGTATTTTTTTAAAATACTACAATATTAATACATAATTAAAGTGAATTTTAATTAATTTTATCACCCTTCAATAATTTTGTAAAATTCAATAAGGAATATATAATTTACAAAATTCCCGATAAAATTTAAATGTCTAAAATTTTATATTTTAATTTATTTGAGTAGTTTGGATTTTTGTGAATCCAAAAATATTTTATTTATAATTTTTTGTGGATTCGTGTCTTTGTTGTGGCATGCCGTGGATTCTGTAACACCCACAGGTGCTCCACTGTCTTGCCATTCGTCGGCCAATCTGCTTCCCCTTCAATTTCTTCAGTGAGGACCTATAGTGAGTTTGGTTCCTTCCCCCTGGTGCTTTTTGTGCTTGCTGATTCGATGCTAGATGTTGTCTATGTCCTCTCTTGCTACTGTCTGATTCAGATTAAGATGATCATCCATTTAGGGTTCCTACTATGTGCTTGTTCATGTACTGGATGAATATATTCATGTTTGGATGGTCTGTACACATGCTAAATGTTTATTATCCTGAGGCTTGTTGCTTAAAAATGATAGATGATGTTACTGGTGGCTTACTAGATGATTTGATGCTTAGATTGCATCTGATTCAGATGATATTGTTGTTTGGGAAACATGCTTGGTTAAGCTAATTATCTGATAGCTTTCCACTATTTATTTGATTCATGGTCATGATTAATGATAAGATACAGCTACTGTCTTAGTGCTGTTAACTTGGGAATTAAGATGTGATTTGAGATCATTATGATCTCAAACAGTGAAGTGTATCATAGGAATATCCTAGTTATGAATCCTGTTTAACAGGAAAATGATTAGTTAGTTAATTGTCTGAATCTATGATGATTTACTGTCTTTCCTAATTCATATTGGATTGTACTTGTGACACCATCATGTATGGCACACAAGTTTGATTCTAAACCATGGATTTGGTTAGTTTATGCTTAAGACAATCTTGGCTTTGAAAGATAAATATAGATTCTCTTCTTTGAATTCCCTAAGACCAATGATGTTGATCTGAGGCTTAGGGATTCAAATCTTATCTAATTGGTTCATCTAGATAGTCCTGGTAGTGGTACCAGCTATTCTTTATTGAATCAAAGCTTGGAAAATGATAGTGAGCTTGATCATGTTATGGATCCTATGGATTTGTTCCTAAGGTGCTACCCTTCCTTTAGGGATGTGCCTAGAAATAGATCATAGGTATATGCATGATTGAATGGTAAAATATAGTTTGACAACCAGAGCAAGGATGTTGCTCTAAGCTCTGGTTGGATCTTGGTACTTTGTTGTTTGCCTTTAGAGTTTAAAAGAAACCTCTATGATGGATTCACCCCACTTGGGTGATTTCTAAGGGTTTGTTTTATAAAACAACACATGCTTTTCTCTGAATAAGATGATTAGATTATGTGAAGGTTTTATGAAACTCACCACAGAATCTGATGATGGTGTAGTAAGTTGATGATGATGATCTTGATCTGGTTTTGCTAGACTCCTGTGCTTTCTATTGAGCTAGCCTGCTCCTCCTAGCTCCTGGGCTTGATCTTGCTGTCCACCTGATCCTTCCCCCTCCTTATGTCACCATCCTGGTGATGTTTGGTTGATCCTTGGTTGGTGTGGTTGCTGGCTGTGGTGCTTGGTTTAGCTGCTTTCTACACTGGTTGTTCTTGTGTGATGTGCAATGGGGTGATGCACTAGTGCCCCCCACGGCTGTGCTGTGGTTTTGTGAGATTGGGCTATGCCTGTGAGGTCGAAAGCACACCATATGCATGATGGTGTGTGTCCAGCTTGTGTGCCTGCTATGCAGTTGTGGATATGTTCAGAATCTGGATATTTACTTTTACCTGGTTACTTTCATCTGGCTGGTGAATTTGTCCCTCTTGGCTGTCATTTGACTTCTGGCTTTGAATTTATGAAATATGGAATCTTTCCTATTGGTGAAACTTGTCCCTTTAATAACATTTCTCAATGATGAATTTGTCAAGTGCATTTCACTAACATGTCTGAGAGAAATAATACTAACACTAGTCTTCTTTTGTTTTTATTTAGTCTTTGTTTTGCAGGTACAAAGATAAAGATGAAGATTTAGTTTAGATTTAGATATAGGATAGTTAGTAAATATTCCAATGTAATTTTCTTGTACTTTTGTAATTTTCTTTTAGTATTCATGTAATCTTTATTTTATTCAATTGTAATAAAGATTATATTATTATTAATAAAGAATATTCCTATTCTTTGTAAATTTACTTTTGTAAGTTATGTGGATAATTCAAATAAGTTATAATTTTATAACTTCATTATATGTATTGATGATAAGAAATAGACTTTATATTCATTATTGTTTATCTTTGGATAGAACTCAAGTTGTAATATTTATCTCTTAGTTGAATTAAGATTCAAAATTTATATCTAATTCATTTGAATTATAATTCAAACACTCAAGTCTAATATTTCAAATCCATTTGAAAACACATTTAAAGTACAAAGGAAGTCGCCTGGAGGGGGGTGAATAGGCTTTTAAAAATATTACGGTTTAGGCTCAAGTAAATGCGGAATAAAACTAACGTTTAATTTATTGAGCACAAAACCTAGCCACTAAGTTCACCTAGGTGCACCAACAACCTATGCTAAGCAATACAAGCAACAAGGTGATAGCAAGGTATAAATACTTCAAGCACGATGGCTATCGCAATGTAAAGTGCATAAGTAAAGGGTTCAGTTGAGAGATAATCGAATGAAGCGGAGACGAAGATTTGTTTCCCGAAGTTCACTTCCAAAGAAGCTACGTCTCCGTTGGAGAGGTGCGATGGCGCAATGCTCTCCGAACGCCACAAATGGCTCACCTCGAGGTGTGGTGGCTCGATGCACACCCAACGCCACACAAGGCCTCACCCCAGATGCGGAAGCACGCAACTCACCGACGCCACAAAAGGCTCACCCTATTCTCCCAAGTGCGCACCACAAAAGGCGGGCACTTGCTCCACTATGGGACGCTTGAGGGAGGTCACCGAACCCATACAAGATTGGGGCTAACTCCACAACTCAATTGGAGGCTCCCAACAACAAAGCCACAACAGGCCAACAATGCCACAAAAGGACAAACAACGCCACAAAAGGCTACAAGACCACAAAAGGTCAACAAGACCACAAAAGGTCAACAATCCAACCACACAACCGTCTAGGGTTCCAAGAAACCCAAGAGAAACAAGCTCTCAAGCTTGAACTCGCCGAATCTCCGAGGAGAACTCAAACCTATGCACCAAATGCAAGGGCAAGTCCTTCTCCCCCAAATTCCAACAAAGCTACAAAAGCTATTGGGGAATAAGGGAGGAAGAACACAAGAGTAGAACTCAAACCTATGCACCAAATGCAAGGGCAAGTCCTTCTCTCCCAAATTCCAACAAAGCTACAAAATCTATTGGGGGAATAAGGGAGGAAGAACACAAGAGGAGAACACAAAACTCGCCAAGATCTAGATCCCAATGATTCCTTCACAAAGAAGGGATTTGACTTGGGGGGATTGTAGATCTAGATCTCCTCTCTCAAATCCCTCAAAAAGATGCAAGAATCATAGGAGGGGGAAGGGAGAGGGAAAGCTTCTTCAAGGTTGACAATGGAGGAGAGAGAGAAAGCCAAGAACCAAGAAGAAAAGCTCATATCCACGAAGGGGAAGAGGAGCCCCTTTTAAAGGACTCCCAGATCTGCCCGTTATGGGCATTCGCGACACCTGGCCGGAACTTCCGGTGGGAGGCCGGAACTTCCGGTGGCACCTAGCCAACGGACGAAAACTGCGGAGCGAGAAACTAAAAAACGAATCATGGCCGGAACTTCCGGCTCTAGGGCGGAAGTTCACTTCAGCTCCAACGGTCATCGACTGGCGCCCGCTCTAGAAGCGCAACCGGAAGTTCCGGTCAAAACAGACCGGAAGTTCCAGTGAACTTCCGAGCAAGTTCCGACAAAGATCCGGCAAATAGAACGCTTCAAAACAGAAGGTTACTGAGCGTGAGCGGAAGAAGACCCGGAACTTCCACCAGAACTTTCGGCGGCAAAGATGCCCTAGCGGAACTTCCGGTGGGAAGCCGGAACTTCCGGTCAGGGAAATTCCAGAACCTAGAAAACCAGAAACGCAATAACTTTTGCATCCGAACTCCAAACGGGATGAAACCAATTTTGTTGGAAAGATAACGACGAATAGAATCCCCCAAGGTGAAGTATATATGTGAAGATATATGTGAAGTATCCCCCAAGGTGTGGAGCCGGAAAACTCGCAAGATCAAAAACCGCAATAAGATATGCAAGTGAAATCCTTAGATGATGAACTAGAGCTTGTTATGATGATGACCACAAGCTCTAGATCCTCTCATGGACAAGAACCAAATAACAACCAAGAAAGATGATGCTATGAATGCAAAGGTTTGAGCTCTCTCCGAACGATGCAAACGAGACACCCGCTTGAGAGCCCCTCTTGATAGTACGGCTATCTATCCTAAACCCGGTCTCCCAACTAACAACACGAGACCGGCAAAAGAGAAGCCCTATCAACATACCTTTGCCTTGAGCGTCCCACTTGAACTTGATGTAGACCGTCTTGTTCTTCTATAGTGGGAACACCTTTCTTGTTTTCTCTTGCTCGCTCTTGCTTGATGAAGACTTGCAAAATTCTCCCCCATACTCCATGGGGAAACCTCTTCTTTGAACTTGTCTTCATCATTCCATGAGCACGAGGATGGCAAGCTTCAAGCATGAGATCTTCTAGAGATGGCGCATCTTGATCTCGTCCTTCTTCATCCTTACTTGAGGTTGATCCATCTTGATGCAACTCTTTGCACATGCCTTGATCGACCTTCAAGCTCCTTCTTTCTTCATGATTCCAATGGGCACAAAGCCCTTGGACATTTCTTCATCTTCCAACCTTGAGACCAACACATGGCCCAAGCGATGCCAATGGACAAACCTACAAGTGAAACTCAATTTACACATTAGTCCATAGAGATTGTCATTAATTACCAAAACCACACATGGGGGCATACATGCCCTTTCACACATAACTCCTTAAGATCATCTCAAAGTTTATAAGAATCATCCTTTAAGACTAAAACTAATCTCAAAGTATGAAAGAAACATTGATCACTTAGGTTTTTTATTTAGCGAAAATTTTACCCACATTTTCATATATGAATGCATGCAACAATTCATATTCCTAAATCTACCCTTCGTTAGGTCCTGAAGGCTGGGATGTTACACATACCAAAGTGGAATGGTTGCATCATGTCCTAGGTCACTTGCCTGGGCAATAGGAAAATAGAAATCAAACTCTAGTTTGAAAGTCAAGCGCCAATTTAAAAAAGTCAAATCCCAACATGGTTGCCTAGTGGAGGGAGGAAAGGAATCCCACTTAGGGAAGGATTCCCTCCCTCCCTTGTTGCCGGCCACAAGGAGGAGTTGGGGGAGGACTCCCCTTCCCCCAAACCGCCTCTCCCTCTCATAAATAGAGGGAACGGGCGCCCCCTTGCCCCCCCACTTGAAACCATAGCCGCCGGCCCTTGCACCTCTCAAGTAGCCGTCGCCTAGAGATACTCTAAACGCCATCGCCTAGCTAACCCGAGCCACCGGCCAACACCTCTAAACCCATCGGACCTCTAAACCGTAGATCATTGCGGCCCTCTTCTACTCCACCATACCCTCTCCGGCTTAGGCCAAGCCCTGGGGGATTTCCCCTCTACTTCCACCATGATACGTCAGAAACGTATCTATAATTTTTGATGTTCCATGCTTGTTTAGTATCTACTTTGCTTTGCTTTGTCCACACTTTGAGGTGCTTTTCATATGTTTTCTGGTACTAACCTATTAACAAGTTGCCACAGTGCCAGTTGCCTGTTTTCTGCTGTTTTGGTTCCAGAAAAGCTAGAAATATTTTCGTAATTGTACGGGACAAAAGCCAAAGTCAATATTTCACCGAGGAGAACATGGAGTCCAGAGGAGAGACGAAGGGGCGCCACAGGGTGGCTGCACCACCTCCCAGGCGCGGGACCACCCTGGGTCGCGCCTGGGCAGGGTGTGGGCCCCCTGGCAGCCTCCCAGCCTCGCCTCTTGGCCTATAAGAAGCCTCGATGCCTAAACCCTAATCACCCGATCAATATTCCAAGAAACCATATGTAGCCGCCGCCACCATCGTCGCTAGATCGGGGGATCTGAAGCTCTTCCTGGCTCCCTGCAGGAGGGGATATCATCCCGGAGGCCTTCTTCTTCATCATGCCAGCCTTCGGTATGAAGCGTGAGTAGTTACACCTTAGAGTACGGGTCCATATAGTAGCTATATGGTTGTATCTCCTCATTGTGCTTTCATGTCTAGATCTTGTGAGTTGCGTTCATGATCAAGATCTCATCTATTTGTAATCATGCATGTTGTGTTTGCAGGGATCCGATGGATATTGAGATTACTATGTCAGATTGATTAATGTTTTTGTCTTATTGACTCTGTCATGTACGTGTTGTTTGTGATCTTGCATGCTCTCTGTTGTTAGTAGCTATCTTGGCCAAGTAGTTGCTAGTGACTCCAAGAGGGGGTATTATGCTCGATAGTGGGTTCATGCCTCTATTTAATCAAGGGAAGTGACAGAAATCTCTAAGGTTGTAGATGTGCTGTTGCCACTAGGGAGAAAACAACGGTCTCTTGTTCATGGAGAAAGTGGATTGTTTACCTTACACACTTTGCTTAAAGCAGTTGTCTGTTGCTTGCAACTTAATACTGGAGGGGGTTCAGATGATAACCCAAAGGTGGACTTCTAGTCATAGATGCAGTTGGATGGCGGTCTATGTATCTTGTTGTATTGCGCAATCGAATCTCATAGGATCTTTATGTCTAGTATTGCATTGTTATGCCTTGCTCAGTCATGTCAATTGCCCTGTTGTAATTTGTTTACCCCGCATGCCATGTTTGTTTATCTAAGGAGAACACCTCTAGTGAACTATGGACCCCGGTCCAATCTTTACTATTGATACATCTTCCACTTTTGCTGTTTACTTGCTGCAAACCATCATCACCTTCCACACCATACAGTTAATCCTTTATTACAGCAACCGGTGAGATTGACAACCTCACTGTTAGTTGGGGCAAAGTCTTGAGTTTGTGTTGTGCAGGTTTCCACGTTGCTTGCAACACCTTTGAGACATTTCCTTCCTCCTAATGGTTCGATAACCTCGGTTTCTTACTGAGGGAAGACTTGCTGCTGTGCTGCATCATACCTTGCTCTTGTGGTTTCCCGATGAAGCGCTCCACGTTGACGCAGCGCCATCAAGTTTTTCTGGCGCTGTTGCCGGGGATGCTAAGGACGTCTTCACAAGGTGAGTCCTCCACAACCTTTCTCTTTACTTTGTTTTTAGTTTTCTTAGTTTCTTTTGCTTAGTTTTGTTTTCCTCTTTTTATCAAAATCTCTAAAAAAATTAGTTTAGTTTGGTTTGCTTTCTCTTATCAAAACACACAAAAAATTTAGTTCCTTCCCTAGTTGCTACCATGTCTGGTTTTGGTCCAATATCTATGACACCTATGGAAAAGATCTTTACTTTCAAGCAAAAAAGTGAAGAGAGTTTCAAAGAAGCTTGGTCTAGAATCTCTGCTTTACAAAGGGAAACTGAGCCTAAGATGAGTCTTAGCTTGGTTATTAATAGTTTCTACCACGGTATTGCTCTTTGTTATAGATATGCTTTGGATGCTATGGCTGAGAAAGATATTTTTCGATGTACTGAGGATGAAGCTTTTGATGCCATAAAGAAATTGATTATAATTTATAATATGCTTAGCAAGTCTGATTCCTCTTTTATAGACATTTTTGCTAGGTTGAACACTCTTGATTCCAGTACTGCTGCATTGAAAAGTTGCTATCACACACTTAGGGAGTACCATTATTATGTTCCAATAAATTCTGAGCCTTCAAAGTGGTTTCCCACAATCAAAGTCTCTATAAATAGTGCAACTTTTGATGCTCGCTGTGATATCATGTCTGAATTTTGACTTATGCCTAAATATATTTATGAGTCTTTGGGGACTTTCTAAAGGAGGAGAAGAAATATCTCTTACCAATAATGCAACTTTATTACCCATTAGAATAGATGAAGGTGTGTTTACAAAAATCTCAGTGAAAATGGTGTCTACTGATTATCTAGTTATTGAATGTGTAGGCACATGACAGATTACACTCGGAAGATCCCTGCTGAAACACCTTGGAGCAATAATATATGTGGGAAAAGGCATTATGCATTTTGCTCCTCCAGTAAGCAATCATATTTTCCCTAAAGAGAAGAATAAAGGTAAGAAAGGTAGGAGCAAGAGAGTTGAAGTTAATGCTTCTTCATTTGAAAATGCTTGATTTCTTGCTTCTTGTGCCTAACTTAAAGGAGTTAAAGAAAATTATTTGTTGGGAGAAAACCCAAGAGTTTCCTTGATTCTTGGAAGTTATTACTTCAGTAATGACCTCCCCTTATCCTTGTTGTTTGCTTTTTGTGCCAAGAATGACCTCTAATGAGAGGGAAGTAAGATTTGGGGAGTTGTTGTCCCGAAACAGATTTATGTCCTCCACCATAAAAATTTGTGAGGAGTATCCGTAAGTAGGATTGAGCTAAAGATTTACGAATAAATCCCACAGTATGTTGGCTAACTTTCATTAGTTCAACACTTTTTTATTTGAGCAACAGAAGGTCTTCGAAAAAATTGGTTTCTACTTGTTGGTCTGTTTTGACAGATTTCTGCCATTATTTGCATTTGCTTCTTATTGATTCCTTTTTGGGTTCTTTTTGGGAAATTGAGATTTTTTAAGGAGTTGCTACAGTAGCTTGTGTTTTTTAGTTTTGCTGTTCTAAAGCTAAACCCAAGGGTCTATTATCTTTTGAATACACTAATGTTGCTAATGAAGATTGTGTGAAGTTTTGTATGAAGGAAAAAAATTCAGGTGTAGAGAGAGAATGATGTAATGAGACAAAGAATGGACAAAATCTCAAGCTTGGGGATGCCACCCCGGTGTCACCCCAAGAAATATCTGTAAGATCCCTCCTTTATAAAGGAAAAGGATCCCTGTGATTGCAATTCTAGTCCCTGGATCAATGCTAGCATCCACAATTTAAGATGAAGTACACAGAAACAAAGGTCATTATTACAGTCATTCCAGAGACAACATAGTCTTTACAACTCCATGGACACAGGCCTAATACAAGAGTTTAAATAAGTAAATAGATAAAAGTCTTCATCTTCATGTGCCACAGGCAAACATGTTGAGTGTAGACTCATGACTCCTAATCCTCATGAGAGTAACCTGCAACATCACAAGTTACAGCCACAGTGGGTCAATACATTGGAATAGTATTGGAAAGTGATACTTTAGTATAATTTTTGGTGGACTAGATACTATATGCAATTTGGCTAAGTGTAGCTTAGGCTTGCTTTGCTCAAAATAGGTTTTGCCTATTAGTTGAAAACTCTAAGTTTTTCTTTGTCAAAAACTTTTCCCAAGGAACCACCAATAGACATTGAGGTCCTTCACCCTTGTTCAACCACAAGTTTTACTTAGAAATTGGGATGATGATATTCTTGATAGCTTCCATGTCTTGATGCTCAAGTTGTCCTTTTCCAGAGACATGGCTAAGTACTTAGATTCTTCCATCTGCAGAGGTTGTGCACTTTCCCCACCAGACTTGATTTTCACCAAGACAGGGCCTTTCAGAAGCCTTCCCTTAGACCAAATGGACGCGCTCCAACCTATCATTCCCACTACCACCAACTGTCCAAATGGCTAAGTTATTGCAACCTATATGATCCAGGCAGAGCCCATATTGCAAAGTGGTTGCACTAGAAGCTTCTTAACATTTGGCCTCTAAAATCTCTTTGTTCCTGGGTGGCTTTCCACAATTGAGATACACAAGGTAAACCATAGAAATGGGGCTTGTGTAACCACTCAACATAAACCATTCCTTCCATTCCACCCAGGTGTTTCATTTACTTAGTTGTTTTATTGGCAAAACACAAGTCCAAAGACTTAGAAATATTTTATCATAGCATGTATATTTCACCACCCTTGGTTGCTACTAGCTAGGCTAAGCATGGCATAGATAAGCATCTTAACTTAGAAATTTCCTAGCAATTCTACAACTACTAGGATTTCCCAACATGGCATATAAGTAAAATATAACATGACTAGCAAAAATATTTATAATGCTTAGTAGAAAACATAGGGATAAAAATATCATGAAGCACCACTTGCCTTGGTAGTTTGGAGAGGAGTTACATTCCTCACAATCACAATCACTATTGGCACCAAAATCTACACATAGAATCATAGCAACAAATCACATACAAAATATATACAAGCAAAAATATATGGATGCATGCAATATGGTATGTGATGATTTTCTAAACACAACAAGACAAGTGCACAGTACTGGTTCATAAACAAGTTCAAAACTTGCCAAACAACATTTATTTAAACACTAAAACATTTCTCAAATAATTTATATACACAAAATAGGCCTACACATGTTTCTGTAAATAAAATCATTTTAACAGAAGCAAAACATTAAACACATTGCATATTTAGAAAGGGCTTGTCTTCCTGATTCCATTGATATAAAATTTGTCAAATTTGAACATGGGGATCAAAAGTTATGGCTAAAACAAAATCAAACAACTAATAGATCTAATTCTAATTATTAAAACGAACTCTATGCCACGCGGCGCTCTCCCATTGGTTGGTACCGTTTCGCGTTGGATCACGCTTCTGAGCCGCTGGATCTAACTTAATCGCGCGGCTCAAATTGAATCGTACCGCTTCGTCTAGGTTCTATCGTGACCACTAGATCTAGATCTAACGACGCTCAGCACACGACCATCAAGTGGCGGCGCTGGCGGCGGCGACACCTCTGTCAGAACTTCTACCGGCGTTCTAGGTCACGCGGGAGAGGGGGAAGGGGCTTACCAAGCTCGCCGTGTGATGCTGATGCTCAAGGTGGCGATGGCTGGTCAAGGGGCGCGTTGTAGTGGACGAGGGAGCTTGTCGGAGTTGCTGGCGGCGTCATATGCTTGCTGCCGAAGACTTTGCCGAGGTTCTGCGTCGACCTAGCACTAACCAGATGGTTTAGGAGGTGCACAAGGTCCTGGCGATCAAGACAGTATCAAAGGGGAGGCAAGGGGCGGTCTCGTTTTACCTGAATTGCACATCGGAGTCGAGCGACGGCGTTTGCGGTGTGGGCGGGCGTAAGACGCCGCCGGGTCACGAGAAAGCAAACAGAGGGCATCAGTGAACGCGCAAGGACATGCTGGTCACGATGGTTTGAACCAGAGATAGGGGGTGGTCAGTACTCACCGAGATTGGTCGCCGGAGTGCGTCTGTGCAGCGGCGGTGCAAGAGCGATTGCGGGCAGCCTGGGGGCGTTTTTGTCTGGCTTTGTTGGGGGAAATGGCCGCGAGAGGGAGGTGGTCTTATAGCTAGAGCGGGAACGAGGATCACGCGCGGTATCAATGGCAATTAAGCGCGGAATCAACGCGGCAGTGAATGGCGGAGGGAACGTCCGGCGACATGGTCATGGGCACGATTTGGGGATGAAGGGTGACGCGGCAGTGAGGCCCAGTTGTCAGCGAGAGAAACAGAGAGGGGGTGGGGTCCTGGCATCAGTCACTCGGTGGGTGCGTCTGCGAGTGAGAGAGAGAGAGAACCCGACTGGGCTTAGTGGGCTGAATCCGTCGTTGGGATAGATAGGTGGCGCTGGCCCTTTTCTAATTCTTTTCTCCTTTTCTTTTTATGTTTTCAATTTCAGGAATCAAATTCAAATGATTTCAAAATATATTTGAATTCAAATATTTTCTAGTTTTTTATACTGCAAACCTTGCACTCAAAGGTGTGTCAAACACTATTGTTTACTCAAAACACTTTGATCAATTGAAAATAAAAATAAAACCAAGCCTTTATGTGATATATACTATAGGCATAATATTGGTTTTATTTTCTCACTTTGTTTTGAAAACTTTGCTCAAGCTTTGGAAAGTGCCTAAGTTTGAATTCAATCCTTACTGAACAAAACAAGTACTCATCTCATTGGAAAATAGCACTAAGGCTAGAGCAAACTTACATGAAATAATAAGCATATATGCTTCTGTTTTGAAATGATTTGTTTGAAATGAAATTTATATGATCATGGATGCATGGATGATATGCATGAGTTTGAAACATAATTTTAGGGATGTTACAATATCCAAGAGTTACAAGCGTCAAAGCTTGGGGATGCCCAAGGCATCCCCTTCTTCATCAATAAAAAGCTCAGGTCTTTCTAGACACTTCGTTTTTATTGTTTCATGCACTGTTGTGTTGTTCTTGGAGCATCTTAGTTTTCGTTTGCTTTGCTTAGTTTGTTTAGTTTGATTGAATAAAGTAGTTTGGACCCCCGTTCTTGTTGTGTTGTTTCAAATAAGTTGATTGCTATTGGAAAGGAGTAGAAAGTTCTTGCTTGAAAGTGCAAGAGGATATTGCATTGACTGTGACTTAGACTTTAACATGTCATGCTAGGTGTTGTTTTGACCTTATGCTTAGTGATTATTGCTGTAGCATGACTTGTTCCAAACACTGGGATTGCTTAGTGTGCCTTGAAGGAATCATGCGTTGTTTTAGCATGGAAAAGCATAGTATTGTGGTATTGTCCTTTGATGTTTTATTTGGGTTGACTTGGCACATGATCACACCATGTTATGACTATGAATAAGTCACCATAGCCTCTATGATCATTTAGTCCTTGACTTGTAGTACCACTCTATGCTTTGATTAGTAATGTTTTGTCGCTCTGCATGATTATGGCCATTATTGCTTTCTTAGTTGGTTGCTCCCAGTCTTTTGCTAGCCTCCACTTGTATGAGTAAGCTCTACTCATGCTTACAACTCCCAAGAAACCAAGTTATTCCAAAGTTTCCACTATAAATTCCTATGCATGGAGTGTTACACCATTCCAAGTATATTCTTATCTTCAGCTGTCTTCCAATTAAAAAGTATTTTGTTATGTGAAAACTTAGTGACTAGAGCTCTCATGAACTTGATGGCACACTTTATATTCCTTGCCCCTAATAAACTTGAACCATTGTGTCATCTATGTTTTATATGCTTGCACTTATACGTTGGAATTAGCAGAACCATGTTGTCATGGGTAATGTTTTCAACATTGACCTTGTACTTTGTACACAGTTGATATCATGCTCTTTTGTCTATGGATGTTGCCAGTGTGAAATAAAAAGGGAGCTTGTAAGTCCATGAAGTTATGTATTTTGTGTTAGAGAAACGCCTGTCCCACTAGCCTAATCCATGCCTAATCATGGTGGAAACTTGCAGCATCACCATAATGAGCAATCTGTGAAGCATCCTCAATAAAAACCTATGCATATAGAAAATAAAAATATTGCTGAGATGCTCATTGTCTGCTTGCCTTGTCATTTTGGTTATGGGATAGCTCCTGTACCATGTGCAAGGGGTACCCCATTGGCGGTTCTCTATGATACACATGTACTTACTATGACAAGAACTTACAGGTGACTAAAGTTGAGTAGCATGAGGTGCGGCCCTCGTATTCAAGGGACATGAGATTGCCAACTTATACTTTGTCAAGCATATACTCCATAGTTTGTTCACTTTAACCTTAATCACTTCAAGATGCTTATGATAGGGGCAGTGAGGGCTGAAAGCTAACAAGTACCATAATTTTTGGAAGCTCTTTTTGAAACTTGAAATTGCTACTTCTCTTTATGAAGGGACTTTCTTCCACTATTATATTGAGTCTCCACTTTCTACCTTTAGGCATAAGTTAAGAGAGCATAGTTGTCATTCTTAGTTCTATGTGTAGTGTCCCAAAACTTATTGATTGATGCATATTGTTGATATTGCTTGTTCTTGTGCTATTTGTATCTAGTCACTCTTATGAACTTTGAAGGTGTCATATGCATCTATTTTCTACTCTATGAGGGACAAGCTGAATGCCACTATGCCATGTTTTCTATATGTGAAACAAACAAACATTTTTCAATGCATGTTATTCATGATCTTTGTTTGTGGCCTTTCATGTTGCATGCATAGTTACTTTGTATTATTGTTAGAACTCCATCTAATAATGCTTGCAAATGTTTTGATCTTGGTTTTGATGGTGCATGTCACCTCAAAAATTATTCTTTTATCACTTACCTACTCGAGGACGAGCAGGAGTTAAGCTTGGGGATGCTTGATACGTCGGAAACATATCTATAATTTTTTATGTTCCATGCTTGTTTAGTATATACTTTGCTTTGCTTTGTCCACACTTTGAGGTGATTTTCATATGCTTTCTAGTACTAACCTATTAACAAGTTGCAACGGTGCCAGTTGCCTATTTTCTGTTGTTTTGGTTCCAGAAAAGCTAGTAAGGAAAAGCTAGGGTGTGGGCCCCCTGGCCGCCTCCCAGTCTCGCCTCTTCGCCTATAATAAGCCCCCGATTCCTAAATCCTAATCACCCGATCAATATTCCATGAAACCGTCTGTAGCTGTCGCCACCATCGTCCCTAGATCGGGGGGATCTGGAGCTCTTCCCGGCACCCTACCGGAGGGGAGATCATCCCGGAGGCCTTCTTCTTCATCATGCCATCCTCCGATATGAAGCGTGAGTAGTACCACCTTGGACTACGGGTCCATGTAGTAGCTAGATGGTTGTATCTCCTCCTTGTGCTTTCATGTCTAGATCTTGTGAGATCCGTTCATGATCAAGATCTCATCTATTTGTAATCATGCATGTTGTGTTTGCGGGGATCCGATGGATATTGAGATTACTATGTCAGGTTGATTAATGGTTTTGTCTTATTGACTCTATCATGACTGTGTTTTTTGTGATCTTGCATGCTCTCCGTTGTTAGTATCTTTCTTGTCCAAGTAGTTGCTAGTCACTCCAAGAGGGGGTATTTATGCTCGATAGTGGGTTCATGCCTCTATTTAATCAAGGGAAGTGACAGAAATCTCTAAGGTTGTAGATGTGTTGTTTCCACTAGGGAGAAAATAGCGGTCACTTGTTCACGGAGCAAGTGGATTGTTTACCTTACACACTTTGCTTAAAGCAGTTGTCTATTGCTTGCAACTTAATACTAGAGGGGGTTCGGATGATAACCCAAAGATGGACTTCTAGTCATAGATGCAGTTGGATGGCGGTCTATGTATCTTGTTGTATTGCCCAATCGAATATCATAGGATCTTTATGTCTAGTATTGCATTGTTATGCCTTGCTCAGTCCTATCATTTGCCCTGCTGTAATTTGTTTACCCAGCATGCGATGTTTTTTTATCTAAGGAGAACACCTCTAGTGAACTATGGACCCCGGTCCAATCTTTACCATTGATACATCTTCCACTGTTACTGTTTACTTGCTGCAAACCATCATCACCTTCCACACCATACAGTTAATCCTTTGTTACAGCAACTGGTGAGATTGACAACCTCACTCTTAGTTGGGGAAAAGTCTTGAGTTTGTGCTGTGTAGGTTTCCATGTTGCTTGCAACACCTTTGAGACGTTTCCTTCCTCCTACTGGTTTGATAACCTCGGTTTCTTACTGAGGGAAGACTTGTTGTTGTGCTGCATCATACCTTACTCTTGGGGTTTCCCGACGAAGCGCTCCACGTTGACGCATCGCCATCACACCACCACCACCGTCGTGTTTTTGGAATCGTGAGGAGAGATCTACAACCACCGCTGCCTGCTGGAACAAGGGAGAGGAAGGTCTTAATCGAGTACAGAACGTGTGATCGATTGAAGGAGCGCTGCCGGAACTCGGCGCCGGAAGGATCGTCTTTGCGATCTTGAGATCGGCAAGTGAACGACTACATTAACCATGAGAATCTGATCTCGTTAACCGCTTTATATCTTCAAGGGTTAGTACTCTATGAACTCGTTGAACCGATCTAGTAGATTAGATCTTGGCATGTGTATGTTCATGCGATAGATTTTTTGTTTTTCATGCTACGAAACCCTACAGTGGTATCAGAGTCATGTCTATGCGTAGATATTTTGCACGAGTAGAACACAATGTTTATTGTGGGTGTTGATGCTTTTGTTGTCGATTGCCTTTTGTGTACTTTGCATATTGCGGGATGGTGGGATGAAGCGGCCCGGGCTAACCTTACATGACATCGATCATGAGACTTGCTCCATGCTCGACATGCAACTTGTATTGCATAAGTGGATTTGCGGGTGTTTGTCTCTCCCACCATAGTGAAGATTCAGTTTACAATGGGCACTTGACAATACTTGTATCAATGTTGTGGTTCATGTTCATAAGTTAGAACAGTTCTTATGCGAAAGCCCCAACCACGTAAAACATGCAAAGGAAGATTAGAGGCGTATAACTTTTTTGCAGGGCTTGTGTTGTGATGTGATATGGCCATGATTGTGATTATATATGATGTATGCAATAATCCTTAATGTAAGTTGGCAACCATCAGGAGCCTTATGGTTGTCTTTAAATTTTGTTTAAGACCTGTGTGTCTATTATTCAAAGTAGTTTTAATAGTTGACGCTAGTGGACGACAACCATGGAGCGACGCCATTGACCTTGAAGCCACACCGGTGATGATGGAGATCATGTTCGTGATTGGAGATGCAGATCGAAGGCACAAGAAGAAAGGCCATATCATATCACATATTATAAATTGCATGTGATGTTAATCCTTTCATGCATCTTGTATTGCTTAGATCACGATGGTAGCATTATAAGATGATCCCTCTCACTAAATATCATGTAATAAAGTGTTCGTCCTTAGTAGGCACCGTTGTTAAGACTCGTCATTTTGAAGCATCACGTGATGATCAGGTGTGATAGATTCTACGTGTGCATACAACGGGAGCAAGCCAGATTTGCTCATGCGGATACTAAGGTTAACCTTGATGAGCCTAGCATGTACAGACATGGTCTCAAAATATGGAATACCAAAAGGTAAAGCATGAGTCATATAGATGATATGATGAACATGTTGATTGTTCGCCTTTGAAGCTACATCATCTCTCATGATGATCGGACTTGGCGTAGTGGATTTGGTTCGTGTGATCACTAAAACAATATGAGTGATATTGTATTGAGTGGGGGTTTAATAGTAATATGATTAAAAGTTGAACACTATTTATTATAAATTAAATCAAAGTGAATTTGCATAGTTGTTGTAGTCATTGGCATCCGTTTACCACGTTACGCTTAGTTATAATTGAGATAATAGAACTATGGAATTCTAGACAGTTACTTTACGAACCGGTATCGTATTGTTTTGAAGTGTTGATCTAAAGTTTAGAAGTCCTATTACAAACTTTTAGCAAGTTCCGTTACTCCATGAAGTTTAATAGTTGACATTAAATCAAGAGTAACAATTCCAGTGTTAGTATCTAAAGTATCATGTTTGTCTCCATGATTCTTGATATTCAGAAGATTGTTTTAATATCAAGGTTATCTTGGAGCAGAAAGTATTGTTTCAGAAACCATCGCATGTAGAAGATATTGCGATATCTGAAACTATATTTTGGTTGCAACATGATAGAGTATAATATGGCAAAGCGTATGTTCTCATATTTGATGAGAATTTGCAAAATTTTGGAGACGCTAGTTGTCCTAATCCTCCAAAAGGTTTTAGAGAGCAACATTATACTCACGATTCATCTTTATAAGCTAAAGTAGCTTGATCATGAAAATTGCCATGATAAGGATGAATATAAGATGTAGATAAAATGTTTACTACGCTAAAAGATTACTAAAGAATGGAATTTGAAAGAACACTAAACATTTGATGATGGTGATCTACTTCAAAGTGCAAGTCCAAAGAAATTAGTATTTGACTATACATGCTTTGGACTATGTGTCATATGTATGGCACCACTATTGATGTTGATAGATTCTTTTAAAAGGAAAAGGAAATGCTGAAAGAGAAATCTAAGAAATATTTGGCAGAAAAGAGAAGAAAAGACTAGAATTGTTTAGCTTAGGTATATAGATGATATACATGTTATGGCTATATTCCTTGCTTATTAAACAATGTGGTTCTTAAGTATTTGATACTGAATTTGTTGGTGCGAATTATCATACAAAAAAACATAATTCATGAACTGCAGTGGCCTAACTAACTAGCAATAGAATATGTGATGATGTTCATCAAAAACAAATAAAGTGTTGCTTTGTTTCTCGTTGACATCAAAGTTGGCCTTCAAGATTTTTTTTATCAGGTATTATGAGAACAAAAGGGTTGTTCAAATAATTGTTGTGATCCATAAAAGATGGATGATTTACAAATATCGTTGGAGAAATCACATCCATAAAACTAGTGCTAAAAATGTCGAAAGACAATTGATTGAAAGATCACTTAAGAAGTGACATCACCATTTAATTTATATTGGAAAGAAAAACATGAAGAAACTCCATGATTGATGGAATTTCGGAGTCTTTTGATTTTTGATCAAATGACGCTTGTGAAAATTTTCTAAAGATAATTAAAACTCCATTCATAGGCCCACTAGCTTATTGGATCTTGTACATATAGATGTATGAAGCACATTATGTGTAGTCGAGAGCGATGGATTTCAACTTCATATGCTTTCTCCGAAAATTTGAGTGAATATTGTTGAAGTGTATAAGTGGATTACACTAGCCCTTTCCATAAGTTCGGACTTTTTTAGTGCATTGGCTAGTGCAACATGGTATCGAGCTGAGCCTAAGGCGTCGCGGAGTGGCTGGCTTTTTTATCCTAAAATAAAATTGACCCCCCCCTGTCCACGTATAATCCTCTTGAGTCATATATGATGAGTTGCGCGCCATCGCTCTCTCGGGGGTTGCGTCTTTGACTTCTCATTTGTCATGTGAGAGGGGGTGTTGAAGTGTATAAGTGGATTGCACTAGCCCTTTCCATCAGTTCGGACTTTTGGTTGCGTTGGCTAGTGCATGAAGCTTGACAAATATATGTATATTTGCTTAATAAGGATGAAGTGTAAAATATTTTAAAATGTTCGAAGACTTTCAAGATGAAGTGGAAAATCAATGTAACAAGAAAATAAAGAATTTATGATAAGATCACACAGGAAGATTTTTGAATTACAAGTTTAGCAAAACACCTAAGATTTGAGAAATCGTTCCATATATTTATGTTTCCCAAAAACACCATAGTAGTATGGAGTTCGAGGCATATAATGAAACCTTGTTTGACATGGTAAGATAAAATGTGTAATTTATAAAACCGCCATTATATTTTAAATACTAAAGCTTTAGAGACTATCGCTTTTTCACTGAAAAGAGCTCCATCATGATCCATTAAAATGACACCATATAAAGTTATGGTTTGGGGTAAAACCCAAGTTGTCCTTTCTTAAACATTGGTATGCTATGCATAAGTAAGATGTTTACAACAAAAGTCAGATGAGCATGTCTTTGTAGGTTATTTCGGATAATCGTTGGGTACTCCTCCATAACACCAAAGACAACAGTACTTGTCGCTTAGAACGTCAAGTTTCTTAAGAAGGAATTTTTCATGAAAAGTTAAGTGGGAGGACAATAGAACTTTGATAAGGTTAAAAGAACCTTAGATATATGTGCTGAGTTGTGCAGCACCGGAAAGTGTTTCAGAGGCAACAACAATGCTCATGGCTCACGTACCTCAAAGGTTGTGGTCATGGAGGTCTAAGTTCTTATTAAACGAAGTAGGTCAGGTAAACAATCAAATACCAAGATTTGAGAGTTAAATCATTATTTGACAATGATGAACCGACTACATGCAAAGAAGCGATGATGGGCCCTGACTCCATTAAATGGCTTGAAGCCATAAAATCCATGATAGTTCCATACACGAGAAATCAAGCTTTGAACTTGGAGACCCTGCCCTGACTCTCGAAAGGTGTAAACTTTCTGATGTATTTGGATCTATAAAGAAACAGACATGGATGTTTCACATCTATGAAATAGTCGACATGTCGGGAAATAGTTCACGACAATGTTCAAAGAGTTGACTATGACAATATTTGATCTTTCATAGTGATATTTAGTCTAGACGGATTAACGTAGCAACCACTACGTATAATTTTTGTTATATGGTAGTTGAACAAACAAAACAAGGTTCTGCTAATGGAATGGTTACCTAGGACGTGTACATAATACGATCCAAAGAGTTTTGTTAATTCAAATGATGCTAAAAGCGTATGTGAAGTTGAAATAAGCATCACGGAGTTGGAATCTTCACCGTGATGAAACTGTTAAAAGGTTTAATTTCATCGGAGACGATTAAGATGCTTGCATTTGCAAGAAATTAAGTGGGAGCGCTAAGATATATTTCTAATGCATTATGTGAAAGACATATTGTTGATTGGAAATGATGTATCTTTTATTGACACAAGTTAAGAATTTCATCTCGATGAAAATACCTAGGCAAAACCCGAATATTTGGCATTAATATCTATATGGATAGATTGAGACACTAATATGGTTGTGCCAAATATACATAGATGAGATACTGAATGAGTTCAATATAGAAATGATAAGAAAGGTTCCTGCCACACAGAAAGAATTAAATCAAAATTCAAGTGTATCGACACTTGGTAAGTGAAACAAAGAGTATTTTTATACTTACAATCACAAAGAGTATTTTTCAATCATACTGTGATATGTACACATCCAGATATGTCCTATGCTCTAAACATTATGACCATATACCAGGATGATTCATAAACTGATCATTGGACGATAGTAAAGATGTTCTTATGATCTTTTAGAAAAACTAAGAATATGTTATTTTTGTAGAGGTGGAAAATAGATGGATAGTTCATTGTAAAGTATTACATTGGTACTAGTTTTCTCACATGATACAAATTAAGTTTATATCAATTTAAACTATGGGTGGCACAATGTAATGGAAAGGAAATTCCATAATGGATTTGGATGAGTTCCAAAGTTAAACACATTGTGATAGATACTACAACAAAAAGCTAAGTATATGACTGTTATTGTAGCAGCAAAAGAGGGCATTTGTGTCAAGTAGTTTGTTATCAAACTAGGTGGTTCATAGCGGCTAGTACTATGAAGTTATATTGTATGACAATTGTATCAACATGTTTTAACCCCAAGGAACTAAAGGTATCACCAAAGGACCAAATTTATACAATGCCATCTCATTAGAGAATGACTGATGTGTAGAGATACAAAGACATGCAATTACACACAGACCTAAAAGTGTCGGATCCAAAGTTCAGTTAACCACTAGCAATCATGTATATACAACACCGGAAAACCATAGGTGTTGTATGCACAAAGGTTTGAAACTAGATTATTGTCTCTAGTGCAAGTGGGAGACTGTTGGAGATATGCCCAAGAGGCAATAATAAAGAGGTTATTATCATATCTTTATGTTTATGATAAATGTTTACATCCCATTCTATAATTGTATTAATCAGAAACATCAATACTTGTGTGATTTGTAAACACGTAAGAGTCCCTAGTAAAGCATCTTGTTAAACTAGCTTGTTGATTAATAGATGATCATGGTTTCCTGATCATGAATATTGGATGTTCTTAGTAACAAGGTCATATCATTAGGAGAATGATGTGATGGAAATACTCATATAGTTAAGCGTAGCATAAGATCAAGTCATTTAAATAGTTCACTTGCTATAAGCTTTCAGATACATAGTAACCTAAATCCTTCGACCATGAGATCATGTTAAACACCATCACCGGATGGATACTTTGATGACATCAAACACCACTTCATAATTGGTGGTTATAAAGGTGGCACTGAGTATTCTAAAAGTATGTGTTGAGGCACATGGATCAAGAGTGGGATTTGTCCATCCATATGATGGATAGATATACTCTGAGTCCTCTCGGTGGAATGTCATCCAATTGTATTTCAAGCTTGTGACTGGCTCACAAGGGATCACATATCACAGGAATGAGTAAAGAGTACTTATTGGTAACGAGGTTGAACTAGGTATGCAGAGATACTGACGATCAAACCTCGGATAAGTAAAGTATCACGAGATAAAGGGAAATTGGTATCGTATGCAAGTGGTTCATTCGATCACGAAGTAATCATAAAATTTGTGGGCGCCATATGAATTTCCAGATTCCTCTATTGGTTATTGATCGGAGAAGAGTCTCGATCATGTCTGCATAATTCACGAACCGTAGGGAGACACACTTAAGGATTTGATGTTGTTTAGTAGATATGGAATGTGAGTAAGAGACGAGTGTTGTTCAGAGTCTCGGATTGGGTCCAGGACATCACGAGGAGATCCGTAATGGTTCGGAGAATAAGATTCATATAAGGAAAGTCCAATTCCGGAGTTCGGGAATGGTTTTGGTGTTTTCACCGGAATGTTCTAGAAGGGTCTAGAAGGTCCATCACTCCGGAGTGGGAAGGGTACATGGATGTGTCATACCAAAGTGGAATGGTTGCATCATGTCCTAGGTCACTTGGCTGGGAAATGGGAAGAGAGAAATCATACTCTATTTTGAAAGTCAAACGCCAATTTGAAAAAGTCAAATCCCAACACCCAAACCGCCTCTCCCTCTCATAAATAGAGGGGAGGGGTGCCCGTTGCCCCCCACTCAAAACCCTAGCCGCTGGCCCTTGCACCTCTCAAGTCGCCGCTGCCTAGAGATCCTCTAAACGCCATCGCCTAGCTAACCCTAGCCACCGGCCACCACCTCTAAACCCCTTAGCCCTCTAAACCTTGATCGCCGAGGCCCTCTTCTACTCCACCATACCCGCTCCGGCTTACGCGAAGCCCTGCAGGATTTCCCCTCTAATTCCACCACACCATCGTGCTATTGGAATCACGAGGAGAGATCTATAACCTCCGCTGCCTGCTGGAACAAGGGGGAGGAAGGTCTTCATCGAGTACTGAACGTGTAGCCGACCGCGGAAGCGCTACCGGAACGCGGCGCCGAAAGGATCGTCTACGCGATCTTGAGATTGACAAGTGAATAACTACATCAAACACGAGAATTCGATCTCATTAACCGCTTTAGATCTTCGAGGGTTAGTACTCTATGAACTCGTTGCACCGATCTAGTAGATTAGATCTTGGCTTGTGTGTTCATGCGGTAGAATTTTTTTGTTTTCCATGATACGAACCCCTACACACGGCTCAGTAGTGCTACTTACATTGTTTACTCGGCCTCGCGATTTGTTTCCTCGAGAGTTTTCACTTGCGCATGGATGTAGTCGGATGGGCCAGGGTCAATTCTTCGTTTCTCAAGGGTAAATTTCATGTACTGGGCTATTGTTTAGAAGAGATTGGGGCAAATTCGTCAGGGTCAATTGACCCCGGCTGGACACTTTAGATCCGTCCCTGGAAGAAATCCAACCCAGAAACTTCAAAGCTCGTCGCCGGAGGTCTCCGTCCAACCACCTTCTCATATGATTCTTCGACACCAGCAAATATAGGACGTGATTGGTAGCTTGCACCTAATTCTGTGCTCCTAAGGAGTAGTCTCTCAAAGTATGGCCATATAAAAACGGATCAAAAGCCATGTTGTCCACTTTGTTTGGTTGTCCGCGTGAGAATTTCCTGCATATCCGTGGCACTTTGGCCCTTTATTTGATTCGCTGCAAGCGTATTTTTTGGCTTGGCTGATGCAAATACAAGGTTTGGTTTCCACTATGGTTCTACATGTGCTACATTCAAACTTGCAAGAGAAATGGGATCAAAATAGATTACCACTTCATCCGATCATATGCACAAGCAAGAGAGAGGGATCATAATAGGATGAGATTGATGATTACAAAAACGAGGAGACGATGATGAAACCTCTCATCCTAATCTCTCAGACCTGATCACCCATTTCCTGAGCTTCAGTATCCATGGGATGGACAACCACATCTTCAATAATCATGGCTTAAACAACCAATGGCATGGCTTGATTAGCCATAGCCTGGTCTGACAAGAAATTTTTGAACTCCTCCTTGACCTCCTCTAAAGTTGTATGCCTTATATAGTTGTTGTTGGAGAAACCATTGAATTGATCTTGATAGATCCTCTAAGAATCATACATCCTTGGACGCCTCCTTATGTACACCATGTACCACTAAAGATGAAACAGAAACGTATGAGCATTAGTGACATAGGCATGACCCTTTGGATGCCCATCGCTAGTATATATGGTGCATCCTAACAGAGGGATCACTCGAAGATACATCAAGATCCATCAATCCCATGACGATTCAACAAATACGAAGCCTACAAGGACACATACTCCTGGTGATACAGCACAAGGAAAGTCCAAGACTAGACTATATACAAACTCTAAACTTGTAACCAACTCGTATTGGCACCCCAGACCTAGCCTCCCCATATATAAAGGCTAGGAGGGACCAACGAGGAGGGCACCCAATCTTACAATACAAACGCCTTTCTCTCTCTCTCTCGGCGAGATTGCATCTAGTTGACTCAACGAGTTTGTACTCTCCATTGATAATACGAGCAGACAAGCAGGAAGTAGGGTTTCCTCTACAAGGGCATGAACCTGGGTAAATCACCTCCCTTGTTTGTCTGTTAAGCCGACGAAATCACCAGCGCTCTCTCTTTCCCTAAACACTAACTCTATAATCATGGGCATTGCCGAGGTTACCCCTCGTCAATTAGCCAACATCACAAGTTCATCACAAGCACCACAAGTTTATCACAAGCATCATTTCATATCATAAACTAAGAGGATCATGCATGATCATTAGCCAAAAGGGGATCACAAGTTCATCCTACCATTATGGTGTTAACCTACCACCATATTAAAAGTAGGTGTCGTACCACTGCAAGATCACCATCACATGAGGGATTAGTATATACCACCTCATCAAAATATACAGGTCATAGAAGTTTTTAAGCCCTAGTTACCACCAAAATACACATAAAGATCAACATCATCATCATCTTCATCACCAACACACATCCCTACCCCCCCCCCCCACGAGCACAAGCTCTACAGCTTTTCATAGTACTTGTTGAGGTAGGTCCTAAGCCAGAACACCTTGTGTGGATCAATCATGCTCACAAAGACTGTACCCTGAGCCTTGTTGTCGACAAGGTGGCCGAGATCCACCATGAGAGACTTCTCGGTGAAGAAAAACATGTCCATGGCAGTCCTGTACAGGTCTAGGTGCATGTTTGTTGGCTTGTAGTCCCTGATCGCTAGAGCGACGTCCGTGACTGCGTCGGTGATGTTGGTGAAGGTATGTATCTAATCATATGCAAGTGTTTCCCTCTTCCTCTTGCCAGTAGGTGTGTGGACATGGGCAGGCTTGTCTGATCCATCAAGGATGACGGTCTTGGACTCCTGAGTGTCAGCTGCTTCCTCAGGTGAAGGAGTAGGTGTACTAAAGGGCTCATTGGACCCCATGTCAAACTTTCTAGTGGCGAGGCCGAATGAGAATATGGTGTGCATCTCATTGTAGTTGGTGATGGGATTATTAAGCAACTCAGTTTCCTTGGGGTGATCCTAAGGAAGCAACATATATGGTTAGTTAGTTGTGCAATATATGTAGTCATCGACGATCAGGTAAAGTAAGTGCAAGAGAGAATTCTAACCATGATGTGGCCCTGATAGTGCTCATACTCTAAAATAATGTAGTAGTTGTCCTCATCCCACTAAGCCCCGTTGAGGTCTCTAATCTTGCTAACTTGTATTCACCTCACCCTCCACTTTCTCAGGTGGTTGTACACCAGAGTAGAAGACACATCAGCTCCATAATGCTCAAACAAAGCCTTGTCACATGCTGTGAGATGGACCTCCTTGTCACTTTATCCGTACGAATGCCTCTTAATGACCTCGCACATATTGTGTAGCACAAAAGTAGACTAAAAGGGCAACCATTTCATGGTGTTATTCATTTGTGCATTGTTGCGCATTGCACGTATTGCAAGCATCTTGCGCTTCCTAGGCCTTGTGTGCCTTCACCAACCTTATGGCTACCTTTTGCACATGGTTGTTCACACTGTGCGACATAGATCCTAGCTGAGCATGTTGATCTAACACCGAATTACGTATTTCCTCAACATGCATAAAAGGTTGTCATCAGTGGCCGGTTGCGAGTCATCAAATAGGAGAGGATCTGCGACTCCCATACTAGCACAAGGGTTTGGCTAAACTCATCGTGCAACGAGTCCTACAATATTCAAGTAATGCGCATGCTCAACATACTAAGGTAGAAACAATGTAAGAAATCAAAGAAAATAGGTTACACATCAACTTACTAACGATCATACTACAAGCAGTGATACAACCTAGTCTAAGATCTAACAACCTAGATCATAGTTCTACAAGAAGTGCCATATACTAGTCATAGAATTAAGATTTTAACTCAACGCGGCATATATGAAGGAGATGGTACGTATTATAGTCATCGTCGGTGGAAGAGGACAAACCGAAGAGCTCAAAAAATCGACCTTGTCACCTTGCTACTATCGCAGTTGCCTTCGTTGTCGCCGCTGCCACCTTACCTTTTCACCCGCTAGAGGAAGATATCTCGAAGGGAGGAAACGATGGTTCCAATTTAGGTGGTGATGGGATAAGTAGACATAACAGAAAGGGTTTCGATAGGAGGACCAAATACTCCCGCCTCCTTTTTTGCTGCACCGCGGGAGCTCGTGTCATCTTCATGGTCACAGCAGCGCATGCAGGCAACGGGGAATTTTGGCTCGGGGAGGCAGCAACGAGGTTGGCTCCGATTAAAGGGCTAAATCAGTTCTTGTCGCTAGGCCTGGCAGAGCGCTACTTTGACGCACGCGCTGGCCATAATGTGGAGCTGGCCCAGCCTACCAATCAGCCCAAATTTGCATTCCTAAGGCATGTTTTCAACTCATGCGGGATAACATCTCGTTGGCATGGTTTCTTTGAGTTAGTACACGTGGATCGATTTGATCCTCATATTTAGAATTTGCATAATTTTATCTGTGCACATATTAATTAGACTCGATTTAGTCCTAAACTAGATTACTTCTGAAATTAAGCTGGCGTGGATAACACGTGAACGTTGGTCCCACTTACAGGAGAGTAACTGTCCTAAAATTTGCAAAAAAATGTCGATGGATGATTCGTGGTGAGCACAGACTTGCTGAAACAAAGGCGGCGGTTTCCCTTTATGGTGACGGATGGGGACCATCATCGCCATGATCAATGTGACCGCCGGTGTCACCTTGATGTCGTCTCCCCTACTCAAATATGTGCAACACATTTTGGTCAAGCGATTTTTGCCGTCATTGCCTCCCCGTGCCTCCCTCTCTATCGCCTCTTTTTTCCCTTGCTTGAACATAACAAAATTTTCTAGAACTGAAACAGTCGCTAGTTAATGGAGTAGATGCGGAGGGTTATCTTCAAACTTTTCGAAGTGCATTTCTAAGTTCTAGATATGGAAGAGGCTAAGTGGAAATTTTGAGGGCAGCTGCTCTCCTACAAGTGGGGCCAACATCCCCATGTCATCCACATCGTCTCAACTTCGACGACAAATTTAGTTTAGGACTAAATCAATTCCAATTGACAAGTACAAGGCTAAAATTTTGCAAATTCTAAGCACAATGAATAAATCGAACCACACACACACACAATTACAAGGACCGCTCCCTTTCTATCAATTGGTTTGGCTAAAGCAGTTAAGTTTAACTAAGAGCATCTCTAGCAAATAGTGCAAAAAGGACCAAACTAATTTTGGATGGAAACAAATGGCAATATCACATACCACAAACGAGGTCGGTGCAATTATTTTATAGTTTCTCGCATATTGTCTCCCGTCAATCACATATAAGCAGTTTTATGGACCAACTATCAATTGGTTGTTTCTTTTATCCAAAAAAACTCGCCTGTGGTTTACTATATATGTGTTTTCTAGTTTCACAATATCTGCTAGAGATGCTTTGAAGGTGTAAAAAATATTGAACACAGCCCATAAACAACAGCGATGAGTGTGTTTGTTCATATCCTTAATTGATCGACAAAGTTAGTAAATACTACTCTGTAGATAACAACCATGGATAAGCGCCAGATTCTCCATTAAGCGTTATCCTCCATCCATCCGCAAACAAGCGTATATATTTGGAAAATAGATAAATTAGTTCTCTTTTTTATGAGTCTTTACCATTTTAATTCAAGGAGAAGAATGATGATTGGTGGATGAGGTGAAGGGGAAGAATGGAGAAATTCCATCAATCTATTAATAATCATTAAAGTCAATAAAAAGAGGCCCAAATGTGATAAAGATTACAAATAAGTCAATGGAGCAACGACTATAAACACTAGTGCGGGCCAAAGGTGAGATGCTGTCCTTGTCCTTCATCACTGGACCCGGACAAAGCTTGTCATAGTAGAGATCATACGGAAAATCATCGTGCTAATACCACAAAGGACCGGTACACCAGAGAAACAACCATCATCAATGATAACAACCATAGATTGGAAGATACTAACCTGGAAAAACCAACAAACACAAAAATAGACTGAATCTCAGGAGATCCATTAGACAACGACTCCTCGCGCTCTCTATCGGCACTAGATGTACCACGGAGCAAGGATAAAGCGATAAGTATCTTATTCTGGCTTTGGTATGTAGTCGTAGCCGCAACATCCCGAAAAAAACACTGAAAAATAGACTAAATATATAACAGAAAACCTCCTACCGACAAGAGGTTGTGATCTATCACACCTGCAAGATCCTAGTGTCACCGGAGACGGAGTGGACCGGCTATGTCACCGATGAGGGGGTAGGAACCCTAGATGGGTTTTAGCAAGCTCCTCTCTTGATTACAAGGAGCTATTTGTATTTATTAACAACATAGATAATGTAGATATACACTTTTAGGATACAATGTTTAAAGGACCAGTATAGAGGGCGTCCAGGCGCTAGATTGACGTCCCGAGCGCTTCACATCACAAAGTTTATTTTCTCCATTGATCGAATGGAAATAAAGAGAAATCCAAACCGATAAGTCCACGTGGTCCATTAATTACTAACTCTGGATGCATGCAAATAGGATGTCGTCATACAACTAATTCTTTTTTGAGAAATTTCAAACACGATAACTTTTGAACCTCGTATCGAAATTACGATTCATTTTCATTTTTGATACCCTTATGACGAGATCTTTAAAACTAGATCCCGTTTGTCTATGTTTCGACAAGCTTTTTAATAAGTAACTTTTGTGCATGACTAAGCAACTTTTGTGCATGACAAAGCAATTTTTGTGCACGAGACAACTTCGCGATAAAAACAACTTTCGTGTCCAGCGAAGAAACTTTGTTGTCCGA
Source organism: Avena longiglumis (assembly GCA_030063025.1). Lineage (NCBI taxonomy): Eukaryota > Viridiplantae > Streptophyta > Magnoliopsida > Poales > Poaceae > Avena > Avena longiglumis. Next base: position 439,380,999 of record CP125973.1, on the reverse strand, counting down.
CATAGCAAGTTTATTGCCGACTGGGTAGCTTTGGTGCCGGGGAAGCAACTTTCGTAATAACTGGGCAACTTTTGTATGCGGCAAAACAACTTTGGTGTCAACTAAGTAATTAGTGTCTGACATAGCAACTTTGGTGTGTGGCAAAGCAACTTTAGTGCGTAAAAAATGGTGCCTTCTCCGGGTGCCCTACTGAGCAACTTTGGTGCTTGATGAGGCAACTTCAAAACCCGACAAGGCAACTTGTTACCTACTAAGCAACTTTGGTGTCCGACGAGGCAACTTCGAAGCCCGACAAGGCAACTTGTTCCCTATTGAGCAACTTCGGACTTCGAAGTTGCCTCGGCGGGCAACGGCTTACCTGAAGAAGGGACGTCCCCACCCACTGCCACACCGCCATCCTAATGTACTATCGAAGTTGCTTTATGTGGCACAGAAGTTGCCTCGTCGGACACCAAAGTTGCTCAGTAGGGAACAAGTGGCCTTGTCGGGCTTCAAAGTTGCCTCGTCGGGCACCAAAGTTGTCTTGTCAGGCATAGAAGTTGCCTCGTCGGACACCAAAGTTGCCTCATCGGGCACAAGTTGCTCATTGGCCTCCGAAGTTGGGTACAAATTGTCTCGTCGGATATAGAAGTTGCATCGTCGGACACCGAAGTTGCCTCATGCCTCATCGGCCTTCAAAGTTGGGCAAAAATTGCCTCGTCAGGCACAGAAGTTGCCCCGTCGGACCCCAAAGTTGTCTCGTCGGGCACAATTTGCCTTCTCGACCTCCAAAGTTGGACACAAATTGCCTCGTCGGGCACAAGTTGCCTCGTTAGGCTCCAAAATTGCATCATCGGGCACAAGTTGATAAATCTATATACTAAATAGTGTCTAAATTCATTCAAATTTTGAAATCTAAGAAATATAATTTGATACGAAGAAAGTAGTATAATTTAGCTAGTAGAGAATCTACAAAGCAACCTAATTTTACAAGAAGAAAAAATAATTTTGAGAGCTAATGTGCGTGCAGCATTAATAATTACCTAGCAGCTACGTTTTTTTTGAACAAGAAAGGCCCAGAAGGGCATAGTGCTGCTTCATTGAAAATTGTCGGTGGGATACATATAGGCAACAGGGCCCTACAAGAAAGAAAATTACAGAAAGCCCCGGCATTTTGCATAGAGGACCTTGGGGGAAAGATAAAAAAGCAATCGGCCCCTTCGTCCTCTTCTCCACCTTCGCGATCAGGAGACCACCGACGGCCACCATCCCTCTCGCCGGGGACGCACCACTTGGGAGAGAGAGGGCGCACCTCGCCGTCGAAGCTCCTAAGAAAGGCCTCCGCCTGGGAGGTTGAAAGGATGCCCTCACCGGCATCAGAATTGGCTGCCTTATCATCCAGAAATCGCATCGGCAAGCAATGGCCTTTGCGTGATGAAGATCCTCTTCTACCAGCAGATAGTCCCAACTGCATCTCCTACCCAACGCAGTTGTCGCTTCAACAGCCACCACTCCCCCGCCACCGAGGCCGGCCAAGTGGGGATGCAGAATCGAGAGCTCGCAAGAAAGGAGATGCCGGCGCTTATTTTTAAGGAGGCTCACCGTCTCGCGGAAGCTCGCCGCCCTCCGCCACGGACGCCCAGCGATTTCCACCGAGGGCAACTGGTCAACGTCACGCCACCACGCCAACCCAGAGCACCTCCGCTCCTCCCTGCAATCCACAACACAACCTCCTCCCATCTCCCCCCCCCCCGCCACAGGGGCGGACCCAGAGAAAATAGTGAGTGGGGGCCAATATGGTGAGTGGGGGCATTTCATGTATGAATTTGGAGAAATATGAATTTTTTCTTTTAAATATGACTAAATATTACATGAATTCAAAAATTTGAGTGGGGGCCTAGGCCCCCACTCGGCTGTACTTGGGTCCGCACCTGCCCCGCCACCACGGCCGGCCAGATCAAGAGAAACGAGGAGGAGGAGGCAATAGATCAAAGAGGAGCCACACACCAAAGCCCTTATTACGGAGATCCCGGTTGTGGAAGAGCTCGCCGCCTGCTCCAACCATCGGAGCACCACGCCGCCGCCGTCCACCCTCCAAATGCGCCAGATCTGGGCTAAAAGACCCAGCGCCCTACTACAACCTCCTGGCATACCGCCAGAAAAACTACACCTACAACTACAGAGAGGGAGCCGATCATCTCTCTCAATCCCTTTCCCAGCGGGGGCGCCGCCAGAGAAAAGATGAGAGAGAGCTCGAGGGGAACAGACAACTCTCAAAACGGTTGCCTCTCCTGCTTTCCCTGTCGGGCTGGAGTTTTCGTGATGTTCACGTTCATTTACCTAGCAGCTACGTACTCCCTCCGTTTGAAAATATAAGATGTTTTATATAAGATGTATCTAGACACCTTTTAGTGTCTAGATTCATTTGAACCTATACACTAAAAGATGTCTACATACATTTTATTCACAAACTTAAAACATCGTATATGACGTCTGAGTGAATTCGGCAAACGCCTGGACAAGAATCGCCGTGTACGTATGTACTCCCTCCGTTTTAAAATATAAGATGTTTTAGGTTTGTGAAGAAAGTGAATCTAGACTTGTTTTAGTATATAGGTTCACTCAACTTTGGAATAAATCTATTCACTAAAAAAAGTCTAGATTCATTTTCTTTACAAACCTAAAACATCTTATATTTTGAAATGGAGGGAGTACGTCGGTTGAGTACGCCCGCGTTATACTCGTACAACGAGCGCCCGCGCGCTGCGAAGGATTTGGGATGTTTAAACGCTACAGTGCACTTATTTGAGCACGGAGAGAGAACGCGTGATGGATGTTACTCTTACTGCTAGACCTCGCCGTCACCGAAACAATGTGCACCGTGGCTGTTACTGTTTCAGTTGAATGGGTCATGTAAATATACTCCAGTGGTGTTGCTGAGGTCCATCGGATAAATAGTTGCCATTTTTCCTAAAAAAGAGTTGAACATTCTTCATCATCGTGCCCCACTTCTATCTGGCCCTGTTGCTACTTGTTCTCTTATGATTGGATTCCATCGATGGAAGGGAAATAAAAGAAACCTGACCTAGTTGGTGGGTGGTTCCCTCATCATGTGACGGCACTACCAAACTGGTAGCAGCAGCACAAATAACAGGATATCCAAAATTGGCAGGAAGGATCTTTCCTGTTCCTTGCTTTTCTTGCAAACAAACTCTGCACTAGTTCAGCCCGAGGTCCCTATTTAAAGAAGCAACCTCGAGGGAAACAAGCGAAGATTGTGAGACCATTGTCCTGCGGAACACATTCTAACAGCTGCTCGTCACCGGGTTTTCTGGTAGTTTTTTTTTTAACCAAGGCAAGAACTTTGCCTTCTCCCTTAAATAATAAGGTGTCCAATTAAATAGCGAAAAATCGACCAAAACCGTACGAGAACACCAACATCGGGACAATGTCCACACTCGCCATGGCCCGTGGGCCCCAGCCAAAGACATAGGAACAACGAAGCTCGAACTCAAAATTGCCACTCCGCCAAGATCAGACGGTCATTCACCACCAGTAGAGAAAAGATGTCGTGACTGCCATGGAAGGAGTAGACATGGGATGCTCGAACGTAGACGAGAAAGTCAACCCTCCGAGAAGCCCTCAACACACAAAGCTCCGGGGTCGTAGCCTCGACATCCAGCTGCTCCGCCATGCCAAGCAGACCACCAACACCACCTCTCGGGACCGCCGTCCCGAGTTATCACCACTAGCACTCAAGATACAACGTTGCGCGGCGCAGCCACCCGCAACCCAAGTTGCATAGGGTAAACCGCTCCCAGACCATAATCGTCGTACCAACATCCGAGGCCCTGGCCCCGGCCTAAAAGTCAAGCGCCTACTTCAAGGCGCGTCAACTGAGTCAGACAACCTCGCTGCACTAGGAACACAAGATTGCACCCAAACCATTTGAGCAACATCTTTGCAACATGAAGGTTCTGCCCCACCAAGGATCATGAGGCCGATGCCTCGACGCACAACCACCATCCGAGGTCACTGACCTGACGTCCACGGACCCCAACAAAGAAGCCACACACAACTGTCAAAGCTGACTCTTCCAGACGATCCCCCCAAAGAGGGATGCGACGCCTTCTGGACCCAGCGCCAGCCTTGATGACCCCCTTCCTGGCCGGCTCCCGGGGGTTGGAGCACAGCCCCACACCCCTCTCCGAGCACCACCCGCCATAGGTGAAGAACTGCCCGTCGTGACCAGGAGAAGCAACAGCATGAGCAGGAGCTTCATCGTCATCATCGTCGTCGTCACGGGGGCGACGCTTGAGGATCTCCCTGTCGATCCTGTCGAGCACAAGGTTGCCGTGCTTGAACTTGCGGGCAAATGCGGTGCTGCTGAGCACCATCCGGCGGTAGTCCTTGGGTCCAAGGTTGAGCGGGTGCTGCTTGGGCGGTGTGTCCCAGCGGATGAAGTGCAGATCGCTGTTCACCGTGGTGTTCCGGAACTCGCCGGAGTTGCAGGCCACCGTCTGGAAGTAGAACTCGGGCGACGACACCAGGTTGGCGTGGTCGAGCAGCAGCGTCCGCGGCAGGTTGTCCCACCCCACTACGCAGTACTCTGCGAAGCGACGCGACAGCATCGTCCACGCAGAACCTGCAAATATACAAGATGAATCAGTCGCTTTCTTTACTCGCCAAGAATTCATCACATATACAGATGGTCCCTAATCTGGAGTTTTTTTTGTTTTGTTTTCGTGACTGTGACTGCGCTGCCAGCAAAGAAGAGAACGATTGATTTCTCGAAATTTCCTGCTGGCGATGCCGGCACGTGGAAGTCGGCATACCTGCACGTGGATCGACTGTCACTACCTCACACGACTACTCTGGCCATACTTTTTTCGTGCAAGTCAAACTAATATCCTTAATCTGTCGAAATTACTGACATGTGTTTGTCTAAATTCGAACCGTATTTATACACTAAAATGCGTCTAGTCTAGTTAACCCAAGTCAATTATTTTTGGATCAAGGAAGTATAAAATAATATAAATATATATGATACGAGATATATATAATATAAAAATATATTTCATGACAATTCTAATAATATTAATTTAGCATTATATAGGTTCATACTATTTGTGTCCAACCACTTGGTCAATCATTGTAAAGTTTGACTTTAATAAAATCTTATAAGTATTCCCGTCCGTCAGACCTTTAAAAATTCGGCGAATTTTGCGGGCCCGACTTGAAAAAGCGCATCCGGCAGAAATCGTAAGACCAGCCCGTATCGCAATTTCACGGGGGTGCGTGTAAAAATCACTATGGCCGGTATAAGTAGCGGCTGCGGCGGAGGACATGGGTCAAAACCCTCATTTCCTATGCCTCCTCCCTCATGTTGTCACCCCCATTTCGAGCATTTTCGGCGAGCGATATCTCGGCCTCCACCGCAAGATGAGCGTCTGCGTTGGGCTAGGAGGAGGGAGGGTGGGTGCGGCAGCCCTCGGAGGCGGAGAAGGAGGCGGTGGTTGGCGGGGACGAATCGACGGATGCGGCGACTCTGGCGGTGGCGGGCGTGGCCACGACGCGGAGGTGTGGGCGGCGTGGATCCGCTCCATCGGTGTGAGGAGACGTGCGGCAAAGAAATGGACGAACCACGGGCAGCGGCCGCCACCGTCGCTCGTCGAGTACGCGCCCGGCAGGCGGTACTACCATGAGCTTCCCGAGCTCGTCCACGCGCCGCCACCGCGCGTGCCGGGACTGATCTACGCCCGCGACTCTGGGAGTGTGGGGTTGGAGGTCACAGCTCCCTCCTCCCCACGCTCCCCAGGGGTGGTGTGTTACTCGCTGTCCCCGGGCTCCGCGTCGTCCTCGCCCAGGGCATCCCCCGCCTCGTCCCCCTCGACCCCGGCGCTTCGCCCTGAGGAGCTATCCGCGGTCATCTCCGCCACCCCCGCAGCTGGTCCCCGCGCGAGGCAGGTCCGCCTTCCTCGCCCGGTGCCCCCCCTTGCCAGAGCGCGCGCCTGGCCAAGGCCAGTGAGGGATGCGCCGGGGCAGAGCCCACGGTGCCTCAGCTGGCGGAGCAGCGCACAACAGCTCGCAACTTCGATCGAGCTCTGGTACCCGTTGTGTAGACAGCGGGACAAGGCAAGGCTGGACGCGACTCTTTGGCGACTCTTGGAGGCGGCTCGGCGGCTCCCCCCTAGTCCGGCCTAGCTCTTCCTTTTGGTGCTCTCGAGCTTAGTGAGATGACCCCTCTCTTGCTTGTTGGGTCGCTTTGTGCTGTGGTCCCAGCTTATGTTGTTTGGATGATTTCATACTCTGTAACTCTTGTGGATGGTTGCTTTATTATAAAGCGGGCGAAAGCCTACTTCGAGAAAATGAGAGAAATTGTTGGGTGAGGCATCTACCAACAGCCGACTATCGCAAATTGTCTGTTGGCTTCAATTTGTCACCAACCACTGGTGTGGGATGGGCTACCCGACATCCTGGCTATGTCGCCCACCAATCACCAACAGCACCATCGCGGGTATAGATACTAGACCATGGACAGCCTTGTTGACATTAGAAACACCAACAATGCTGTTGTTCAGTCTGGAGATTGACGGCGAGGTGGTTGTTACGTTACGTACCGGTGAATAGCTTGAAGGAGGAGGGCAGGCTCCGGCGGTTGGAGGTGATGTTTCGCGAGGGGCGGAGGAGTTCCGACCGGTCGGCCTCGTACAGCGACGTGTCCAGGATCACCGGCTGCACCCGCTTCTTTCTGCAGAGCTATCGCGTTTCAAATCGATTCAATATTCGATCCGTTAAATTCAACAACCCCTCAATCCATTCGATCGATCAATCGAACTCCACACAACAGTTGAACTGAATCCCCTTCCTAACTACTAGTACTAGTACTAGAATGAAGTGCTTACATCTTCCAGCCCAGGCGGCTGGTGTGCTGTATGAAGTTGAGATCCCTCGGCAGCCGCGAGAAGGCCTGCATCAAATCTGCAAACAAACATGGCGTCGAGAATTCAGTCAGATCAAGCAAAATCGGGAATTCAGACACGACACAAGGCGTACGCACGCACCGTCCTGGGTGACGAGGGGGTAGTCGGAGGCGCTGAGGTTGACGAACCAGTCCCACCGGCGGCCGACGCGGAGGAGCATCGCCATGGCGTGGAGCGTGGTGGTCAGCATGGTCGGCCCGCGGTAGGTCACCAGGTTGGGTTTCCCCACGATCCACACGTTCCCCACGCACCCGTACACGGCTTGCCCGGACACCAGCTCGGACAGCCGCCGGTGCTCCTCGGCGGGGGCCTCCCGGTCCAGGTGCAGCAGGTAGCTGTTTGCCGGGTGGTACAGCGCCGCCAGCAGCCTCGCCGCCGCCTCCGCGCCCCCAGTTGACGCCGATATCAGATACGCGAACGACACCGGGTAGTCCTTGGCCGCCGCCGATAGGAACGGCCAGTCGGCTTTCGCGGAGGACGACGGGCCGTACTTTCCGCTGGGGAGGAGGAGCGACGGGAGCAAGAGGATGGAGACCACGAGCAGCCCCGTGAAGACGGCGGAGACCGCCATCTCCCTGCCGCCGCCGCTCATCGCCAGCCCCCTCACCCTCATTGATCACCGTGCACGCATCTACTTTCGATCCCCGTCCCCCTTCTTGCCTACTGCCGATGCCTCTTTTTCTTGCCTGAAATTAATGGCAGCGAGATCTAGCTGTAGAATTGGTGAAAAAGTAAACAGTTTCCGACCGGATGCTACTAGAGCTTGAGCGAGCTGGAGGTGGCTTATGATTGGCTGCCTAGAGAGGTCACTGGAGGGGAGGTCGTTGTCTTGTCGTCGGCACGGTGCTTGGTGAGTGGCCAGTGGGACCGATTAGGAACGATGGTCGTTTGGTTGCCACCGGAATACACTTCTTGGACCCAGCCAAATGCGTGTAAAGCCGATTCTGCTCTTCTCAGGAAAGAAAGACAGGGCTCTCTTATTTTTTTAGTTTATTTTTAAAAAGGGGATGAAGCTCAAACTATAAAGGACGCGGCTAGGGAGGCCCGGGGGCTCGTTAGTCTGCTCCAGCCTCCAGAAAACGACAAATACAGGGAACCCGGGAGAAAGCAACCCGGGGACAATAAAACGAGCAACCCGGCAAGTTCCCCCCGACCCCCACCTCCTGACCCCCTCCACTTGGCATCTACTTCTTCTGCAAGACAACACAGGCACCCACACCTCCCCTCCCCCCCCTCCCCCCCCCCCCGACTCCTCTCTCCCTCCTCCTTCTCTCCTCCCCTGTCTTCTTTTCTCCAGATCTCCATGGATGACAACAGCAACAGAAAAACTTCTGCTTCCAGATCTCTCTAGGATAGAAGCCATAGTGAGCTCCCCCACAGAATCCCCCAGGAGAAGGACACTAATAAAAAAAAGGTAAAAACTACCCCTCTATGCTCTTGCCTCTAACATGTAGATCCAGATGTTGCTTCTAGCAAAAAATACATCATGATGCATAGATGATGTGCAAAAACCCAGCTAGCAGCAAAAACAACTTGCACACATAAAATTCTTGTCCACCAAAATCTCAGACTAGATCAGTGCAAAGATGATGTGATCTGCAACTTAGAAACAAGGGTAGAAACAAAGTAGTTGCTTGTAGTACCACACAGTAACACGGTAAAACATTTGACAACAAAATACAGTACACAGACAAAAGCCTGCCCATAGAAACCGCAGTGGTAGTTCCAAAATAGTTGCGGGTAGAAACAATATGTTTTGATTCAGTAAAACAAAGAAGAAAAGCACCATGTGTTGATTCCCTTTTTGTCATGTGGATGTCCTGCTCTTGTTTGCGGTGGAAACTCGATCTGCGAAAAGGATATATGGAAACATATCAGCACAGATGACAGAAAAGAAACTAACTGTAGTTGCTTTCAACAAAAATCACAGCAAAAAAATATTAGTACAGATGACAGAAAAGAAAGCAACTTCTGTAGTTTCTTTTCAGCAAAAATACACCTATGTTGCTTACTTAAAACTGCCTAAGTTGCTTCTTTTTTACATACCTATGTTGATCATGGAAACTATACTAAGTTGGTTCTTTGTGCATGCAAAAATCACAGTAACCCAAAAAAAATAGTTGTTTTTGTTATGTTTTTGCAGGATGTCTGGTTTGGATCTGAATGCCCCCCTGTAGAAGATGACAATGTTAATGAGCCTCAGTTTTGTACTCAGCCTCCCGCAGCAAATTTTGTTCCCGATGTTGTTGGAGAATCTCCAGACCCAATGGTGCATGAGCAAGGTGTGGTGGGTGGTGATTCTTTTGAACACAGTGGCAGGGGCCCGCATCACAATGGTCCACCGCCCGCTGCCGCCAACCACAGCTTGGATGCAGCTGCTCTTCATACAGAATCAACCACTTACCCTGAATTAGCGGAAGGTGTTGCTGGTATGAATGAGAAAGTTGCATCCAGCCCGCAGGAACCCTTCCTTGGGATGAGGTTCGACTCGATTTTGATGGCAAGAGATCATTAATGCTTATGCTCTGAAGCTTGGTTTCTCAATAAAGGCTAATACTTCGAAGAGAGATAGGAACACAAACACACTTGAGAAACAACAATTTATGTGTAACAAGTATCGTAGGCCAAAATCAGAAGAAGAAGAAGAGCAAAGAGAAAAAATGACTGTTGTTGAAGATGTCAGCCCTATTCAGCTAGATGGTGACGGTGCAGAAGATGGAGAAGGTGTACCATCAAGATCAAAAAGTAGTAGCAGGCTTGGAGTTAAGCGCAAGAGGGAAATGATCAAGCAAACAAAATGCTCAGCTAGGATGTTTGTCAAATTGATTAATAACAAGTGGGAGGTGACCTATTTTGTTGCTGAGCATAACCATCCCATGATTGTGAAGCCATCTCTCACAAAGTACTTGAGATCACATAGGGGCATTCCCAGTGATGAAAAGGAATTCCTGAGGTGCCTACATAACTGCAACTTAGAAACAGGTGTGTTTTTTTAAACCCAATTGCTCTTTAAAAAAAGAAGCTAACTGCCACATGATGTTGCTTCTGTGTTCGGGATTTTAAGTTGCTTGCTCATGATGGTTAAGTTGGTGCTTGCACATGTTTAAGTTGAATTTTAAAAAGTACTAAGGTGTTTTCCTAATGGTTTTTGAATGTTTTATTTTATTTTATTTTCTAGTTGCTTCCAATGATGCTTAAGTTGGTGTCTGCATCATACTTAAGTTGGTTCTGAAAACTAAATGTTGCTTCTGTGTTCGGCAATTTTTTAAGTTTCTTACTAGTGATGGTAAAGTTGGTGCTTGTACATGTTTAAGTTGAATTTTAAAAAGTACTAAGGTGTTTTCCTAATGTTTTTTGAATGTTTTATTTTTATTTTATTTTTCTAGTTGCTTCCAATGATACTTAAGTTTGTGTCTGAAAACTACTTTAGTTGGTTCTAATGATGCCTATTTTTTTTTGCATGTGTGTAGGGCGCATGATGGAGGTTATGTCTGAGTTTTATGGCGAAGATGCTTTTGTCCCATATGGACCCAAGACAATATCAAACATGCGGTCCGAATTCAGGAATGAAAACAGGGAGCTTGACATTGGTGAAACGCTCGAATACTTCAAGGAGTTGCAGCAAAAAGACCTGGAGTTTTACTTCAAATTCTCTTTTGATGCAGAGAACAGAGTAGAAAAAACATATTCTGGGTTGACAGTGTTGCAAGGAAAGCTTACGTAGAGGCGTACCATGATCGTGTGTCATTCGACACAACTTTCTGTACAAATCGCTTCAACATGCCCTTTGCTCCATTCATTGGGATAAACAGACATGGGCAAACATTTATGCTTGGCTATGGTTTCATTAGAGATGAGAGGGAAGAAAGTTTTAAGTGGCTACTTAGGGAGTTCCTTGAAGCCATGCATGGTGTACAGCCAGACAATATTATCACAGATCAGGAATGGGCTATGGCGAGAGCGATTTCAGACATCTTCCCTGAGAGTTGGCACAGAAACTGTTGTTGGCACGTCATGAAAAACGCTAATGAGAAGTTGGTTCGTTCCTAGGGCGGCATCCTGGTCTAGCTGATGATTTCAATGAATGCATTGATGAATGCATGTCTGTTGAAGAGTTTGAAGCAAGTTGGACTGAACTGATAGCGAAGTGGGAATTGTCGGAAAATGAGACTTTTGTTTCGTTAAAGAAGAATGCTCATACATGGGTTCCATGCTACTTCAGGGAGCGCTTCTTCCCATTTCTGCAGTCAACTCAGAGGAGTGAAGGTTTCAATGCAGTTCTAAAGCGTTACATAAACCCCCAGAATTCAATTAAGCACTTTGTTAGGCAATATGAGAAGATCCAGGGGAAGATTTTGGGCAGGGAAGGCAACAATGATTATCGGACGGATGAGCTAGAGGTGAAGCCATGGTCCCCATTCCCAATAGAGAAGCATGCGTTGGATGTTTATACTTGGGACATCTACCTACGGTTCAGACTAGAATTTGAACTTATTTGCCGTTACAACGTGCAAACACTAGGCCAGAACATGTACTTGTTGGTTCCTAACAATGTCAAGTGTTATCCTTATGGGTCTAGGAACTACATGGTAAATGCTAATGGTGGACATTTCAACTACGATTGTTGCAAGATCAAACGCGATGGTATTCTTTGCTGCCATGTACTAAAAGTGTTTACTCACATAGGAATTGATGCAATACCAGATAGGTATATACTGAAAAGTTGGACTCAGCAAGCAATTGAGGACGCACTGTTTCCTACAGATCCAGTACAAGATGATGTGATGCCTGAAGTGTCCCGGCAGAAACTACGATTTGTGAACTTGTCAAGATCATTTGTGCAAATGGCTAAGGTCCTTAGTGAATCAGATCAAGCGGAAGCCATTGCCCGTAGACACATTAGGGAGATGAAAACAGAGTTTGCACAACTGAACAAAGTTCGGAAGAAGAAAGCAACCAAAACAAATGTCAACTCTAATGTGCCGCACCAAACAGCAATTCCCAATGTGCAACAACAAACACAAGCTCCTAATGTGCAGCAGCAAACACCAGCTCCTAGTGTGCAGCAACAAACAACAACTCCAAATGTGCAGCAGCAGACACCAGCTCCTAAAGTGCAACGTGCAACTTCCTCGGCTCCTAATGTGCGTCGTGCACCAACAGCAGGTCCCCAGCCCGAAGCTGGTTATGTGGTTGCACCAAATAGAGAAGAATTTGTAGTTCTAAATCCTCCCAAGTCTAACACTAAAGGTCGGAAGAAAGGGAGAATACCATCTGGTATTGAGTTGCAAGCGAAAAAAAGCACTCTATGTACTATGTGCAATCAGCCTGGCCATAACGCCGCGACTTGTACTTTTAGGCTGGGCCAAAAGTAGTACCAAATATGTAATTTGATTTGTTTTTTATTACATACCTTATTTCAGTTTGAGGATGTTTTTCCAGTTGCTAGTGTTCTTTGTAGAAGAGGCTCATGTATGAGTCTGTAGCTTCCCGATGTTTGGCACATGTGATGAATCATATTTGGGAAGACTCCTACCATTCGAGTGCTCGGCGTTGAATAAGGTGCAAATTCCGCATTCATTGCTGCAAATGAATAGAGAAATTAACGAAAAAAGGTGTTAGTTAAGTTGTTTTCTAGCCAACTGGAAAAAAACTTTACTATGTTTTGAGAACAACTAAATAAACACTATAGAATCAAGGAAACTCTAACCATGTTGCTGTACATGAAAATCCATAAGAAACCTAATTATCCATGAGTATCCATTTACATGTTCAGTATAAAAAGCAACTTAAGCATTTGTGTTAAACCAACTTAATGGATCCTAGGATCCAACATAATGGTTTTTAGGATTCAAATTTATTTTTTGATGTGAAAATGTAACCTTTTGCAAGCTACTTTCAAGATAAAAACTTAAGTAAAAAAATTAGTAACAAGACACAACTTAGTCTATTTTAATAACACAACTTATACCCAACAGTATGCACAACTTTAGTATATGCAGTAACCAACTTTTAGGAAAACCCAAGAGTCAGACAAGTGCAACTTTAAGTATAGAGCCAAAAAAACAGTACACAAACTGTAGCATATTTCAGTAACCAAACTTTAGTGAGAAAACAGTATATTTGGTGTGCAAAAAAACATAAAGGCAAAACACAACTCAAAAAAATAAAATAAAATTACTGCATAACCAGAATTATGTTGCTGTTCTCACTTTGATGACTGCTTTGGAGGGTTGATATCTTCAACTTTGAATGTCGCGATCTGTATTGCTGAGCTTGAATAGTTCTCTTGCCATAAAGTCTTGATGGGAGCGACTATTTCCTCAACGTGTGCTGCGAGCTTCTTGTCTTCCAAAGACCTTATGGAATCGAGCACCTCAAATCTTTTGTCCCTTAAGTTAATGACAAAAAGCCAGTAGTGATTGACGGGGACTGGCGTGTCGGGTGCCAGATTTTCAAGTACAGGGAGCAGGACCTGTGTTTTGCAAAAGTTTAAAAAGTTTGGTTGTTAAAAATGAAAGTTGCGAATACGAGCTAAAAAATGGAGAATAAGTACTTACACTGTCTTTCTTGTCAAGATGGGCAGGAACTTCTCCAAAATGCATTTTTAGCTCTCTTTTGTTATAATCCAGATCTTTCAGAAGAGACTGCAAAAACAGAAAAGCAGTAACCAAACTTAGCCATCTTTGAAAGGTAAACCCAAAATCAGTAAAAAACAACTTAGGCAGTTTGAATAACCAACTTAGGCAGTTTCAATAACCAACTTAGAACCATCATGAAACCAAACAACTAAGAAAATAAAAAGACAAATCTTAAGCATTCTAAAAAAATATTAGAAACCAACTAGGTAGAATTTTAGAACAAAACTTAAGCATGTCGCAAAGCAACAAACTTACCATCGTAAAAACAAGCAACTATCAAAAAGGATGAACCAACTAAGGAGGATTTTGAACAAAGTTAAGAAACCAACTTGATGGATTTCAGTATACAACTTAGTAAGGAAAAAAGTGCAAAACTTAAATGAATTCTGAAAAAATTACAACTTAATGACCAAATGTAAGCAAGTTAAACTAGAAAGAAGTTGTGTGGAGTATATTTACCGAAACCCTCAAAGGCATGACAAGCTTCTTTATCTTCTTAAGTTTCCGTAGCATTATGGATTCGATTCCGAGTTCCATTACAGTGTTCGACACCCACCCTCCTGGCAACATTGAGTTGGCTAGATCTCTTAGAGAAACGAAAAACTTGTCATAACTGACAATAATTAGGGTCTTGTCAACATCTTGCCCCCTCCCAGCTCTTTTTCCATGTGCAGTAACTGCATTGTATGTATCTTTCACCTCGGCAGAGCATGTAAAAACCCTTTTGTCAACATACGAGAAGTAAGGGGATTTCATGAAGGTCCCTGCCTAACAATCCTCCTTCCCTGTACTTGCGGAAGCTCTGCTGCTGTAGTACTGCCAGATGCATCAGTGTTGAATGTGGCCCCAATCCCTGCCCTTGCTGGTGTGTTCAAACCAGCATCAGGATGCTCTCTAACCACACGACTGGTTCCTTGAACTTGCGGACGCTCTGTCTGCAATCCGCAGATGCACAGAATTTCATCGCAGCTTCAGCCTCAGATTCGCTTGTGTCAAAACCAAGGTCACTTGCTCACTAACCACGTTTCTTGGATGCCTTTCTCCTTTCTACTCTTTCAACAATGATCTGACTTCTCTCCAAGTCTGGTCATCCCAATCATCGTCATAATTGAACCTTTCAGAATCCAAGTTTACAGGGGTTATAACTGACTGCAGGAGGTTTGAAGCATTGTTGAGTCCCATGTTTTCATCCTTTTCTGGGCTATCCAAACCAAGATCAAAAGATGGTGCCTCACAAGCTTGATTCAATCTTTCCTGCCATAATCTCTTTTGAACCAATGGATCTGATTTTGGTGCCGGTGGTGGACAAGTTTCACGCGTGGCCTCTTGCTTCCTGCTGCTGGTTGCTCCTCCATCTAGAGTACCTGCTCGTGCCAGTGGTGTAGTTGCAGTTTGTTTTAGCCATGTTTCGCCAACCTCGGGAGGGAATGCGCTTGCTGTATTGTTTGTTGAGCCGCGGACAGGGGTGTTTGGTGAGCATGGCTGCTCTGGGCGGCCACGGTGCGCCTCAACTTTATGTCTCCTCCTCTGTTGCTGCACATCACCTCTTATGTCTAAATTCTGTAGTTTGAAGCACTCTGCTGTTAGCTTCTGCATTTCTTCCTCTCCTCCAACCTGACCTGTTTGTAGTGGAGGCACACTTGCAAGGGATGGTGCTGCCATTACTCCCGGGTCTGTGAACGGACTCCACGTGGAGAATGAAGATGAATCAGCGCTTCTGTTTGCACCGGCATCTGCATGGATTTCAGAATCAATGCACCTCTTTCTTAGGTTGCTAGCAGGACCATCGTGTCCCTTTATTGGTGTTAGCCTAGCAGATCTTCTCGGTGTCTTGTGCGAGTCACCGCCCTGGTCTCCCCCATGATCATCTTCCCTATCTAATCCATTGTTGTTATTCGTGTCCTCTTCATCTTCCTTATCATTGCCATCTTCCCCATCATCACCGTCGCTGCTGTCTTCAGAATCATCATCTTCATTGTTGTCACTGTTGTCTTCGTCATCCCCATCATCACCGTCGCCTCTATCAATCTTTTGTCTCTTCCTTCTAGCCTGATCATGGCTAGAACTTTCTGCGCTTTCCATAGTTCCAATAGCTTCCACAAAAGCACCAAGCCTGTTTGATATGTCCGTGCATAACTCCCCAAGCATAACAACAATCTTCCTTTTGTTCTGCCAAAAACATATTAGGAACCAACTTAGTACTACTTAGATACAACTTAAGCATGCTGCATACAACAACATACCCATCATGAGCAAGCAACTTTTTTAAAAAGAAAATTCAAATCAAAAAGCATTCTGATGAAACATTAGGAACCAACTAAGTAGTACTTGGATCCAACTTAAGAATGCTGCATACAACAACATACCCATCAAGAGCAAGCAACTTTTTTAAAAAGAAAATTCAAATCAAAAAGCATTCTGATGAAACATTAGGAACCAACTAAGTAGTACTTAGATCCAACTTAAGAATGCTGCATACAAAACATACCCATCATGAGCAAGCAGATTTTTTAAACTAAGATAAATCAAGCAACTAAAACCAAGTTAGGCAGTTTATGTCAGCAACTTAGTAATGAACTTAGTAACCAAGTTAGGCAGTTTCTAAAACCAACTTAGGTGTAACAGGAAAACAACTTAGCCGATTGTTAGTGTCTCTGATTTTTTGCAGTAGTATACAACATACATTTGTAGGGCAAAAACTAGTGAATGCAAAATAATCTAGGTTCACCTCATATGGAAAGCTCCGCGACAACTTTGAAGAAAAAAATCTTCAATCCTTGTCATCCCCACAAAAAGCCCATCAGTTATGTTTGCGCCAACACCTTCTTTCAGCTATATTTTCATGTCATCAAAACACATAAAAAATAAAAACTTGTTAGATGGTCCATGGCTACCCACGTGTCACTAGAGATAAAAAAGAATGAAAAAAAATCAAACACAAAAAATGAAAAAGGAGTAAATGCTTACTCTTACTTTCCCAAAGTCTCCATTTCGTTTAGAATCCTTGCGTGCGACAGCTTGTATTAGTTTGTCATTCCATGCTTCATTTGACCGGACAGCTTTTCAGATTGCACCACCTCGTCAACCTCCAGAGAATCAAGGTAGAGGATCTGCATTGGAAAAGAGAGGATGACTATCTCTGTTATAAATTTGATTTGTCACATAAAAAATAATAGGAAAGAGGGAATTGTTTTCAGCAACTTTACCACGAGGTGATGGAGGCAGCAGCACACAGACTTTTTCTTTGCTCCCATCTTCTTTACTTGTGTGGAAATTTGGTCAACAGCAAATTGGGCAAAATTGGTCCTTCAAAATATGTTGAGATCAACAAGGGACCTGTAGCACCTTGGACTGATACTAGAAGCGGTAGTCGGGCATACAAAACAGCTTATTGCACCGGCAAAATATGCACGAAGGAACTTCAAGTCTGCCACCCCACCCATGTTTTTTATCATTTTGCACCAGTCGGCCCACTCCGGTGTTGAACCACTCTCTATGTTGTATTCTCTGTTGAAGAACTCAATAGCTTCTGCCTCCATCTCATAACAAACAGGCTGCCCCTCGTTCGGGATCCCAAACACTTTCGTGTATGAATCTGTATTCACTGGGATTGTTCCCCTCCCTGGGATGGCAAGCTCGTTTCGTATGGGGTCAAAGCAAGACAGAACCCACATGTTTAGATCCACTGGCATCTCCTTAGCCTGCACCTTTATCATCCCTCCCCATCCCCATTCTTCTATTAGAGTTTTCTGTTCTGGAGACAAAATTTGGTTCAACTTAAACAACCTCGCGGGCGAAGCGCGGTTCCTTCCAAGCTGTTGAAATTTTCAGCAAAAAAGGCAAATTCAGTGTTGATCCTCAACAAAAATGTTAAAAGGTTTAGCCTCTGTTAACAGGGAAGGAAAAAAGCAGTAAAGCGTACCATAGTCCGTCTTTTCCGAGTAGGCTTCACCGCAACAGATTTTCCTTTGGCTACATCATGAGGCACTTGCTTGCTCCCCCCTTCTGCATTATCTTCCGGTAAGCGCAGGCGGGCGCGTTTGGTATTGTCTTTAGCCATGTGTCCCTAGTGATATTCTATCCTGTAAAAAAGCCCCAAAGTAACTCAGCTTAGCACTATGTTATTCCTGAAAAAAACAGATATGCAGTATAAAAAAAGCTAAAGTATATAAAACAACTTTGTATATACTCAACTTAAACATGCTGCAAAACACCAACTTAGCTATTTCATGGGCAAGCAACATGTTTAAAAACATGGAAAAACAAAAAAGGTTCTAAAAAACACATGAACCACCTAGGTAGTATTTTGGAACCAACTTAAGCATGATGGAACACACAACTTAACCATCACAAAAAACAAGTAGATGGTATTCTGGAACCAACTCTGTAGTATTTTGGAACCAACTAAGCAGGATTTTGAAACCAATTTAAGCAAGTTGGGAGAAAAACAAAACTATACATCATGTACACAAAAAACAACTAAAAAACAACTACTGAATTTAAAAACCCAACTTACAAACCCATGCCAGAGAAACAACTCAGATATATACTATGGCCAAACACAAAGAGTAGGGGCACTAAAAACTCCATCGACACACACTAAACAAAAAAAGCGCGTGATAGATCATCGGTCATGAAAAATGCAAAAAACCATCCTATACTTAAAGTAACAACTTAGCGCGTAAATCATGCTGCATTTTGATTTGAATTTGTATTACCAAAACAGAGTAGGGCAGTAGCAAAAAAAAACATCGGCACACACTAACAAAAAGGAAAAAAATCATAGAAAAAACATACACCCCCCTAGAACATATGCATGGTAGATAGATCACGGGTATGCAGATATGCAGTATACAAACTAGTGACTTTGCGTACACCAGCAAGGGCAAGGTGTAAAACACCAATAAACATGAGGGAACACACAACTTAACCATCACAAAAAACAAAGCAACAAAAAAATCAAGCATAAGTAGGATTTTCAACCAAATTAAGAAAGATGGAATCATGAGAAAAACCAAGTAGATGGTATTTTGGAACCAACTAAGCAGGATTTTGAACCAATTTAAACAAGTTGGGAGAAACCAACTCTGTAGTATTTTTGAACCAACTAAACAGGATTTTGAAACCAATTTAAGCAAAAATTTGGGAGAAAAACAAAACTATACATCATGAAGAAAAAAGCAACTAAAAATAAAGTGTAAGCATACTGAAAGCCCAACTTAAAAACCCATGCTAGAGAAAAAACTCACATATATACTACTGCCAAACACAAGAGTAGACGCTACTAACAAATCCATCGACACACACTAAACAAAAAGCGCGTGATAGAACATGGGTCATGAAAATGCAAAAAACATCATGTACTTAAAGTAACAACTTAGTGCGTAATCATGCTGCATTTTAATTTGAATTTGGATTACCAAAAACAGAGTAGGGCAGTAGCAAAAAATAAATCGGCACGCACTAACAAAAAGCATCACTAGAAACCTCCAAACAGGCCTGGGGACTTATGCTTGGGGAGTTATGCACCTTGCCCTTGCCCCTGCTGGTTCCAAAAATACACCCCCTAGAACATACGCATGACAGATAGATCACGGGTCATTGAGTAGATGTGGAATCATACACATGGAACGCACTAAAACAAAAGGCGAAAATCATCATCCTCAGAACATACACCCCTAGAACATACACACCCTACAACATCCCATACACACCCCCTAGAACATACACATGACAGACAAAATGCCCAATAAAATGGAATCATCATCGCGCTGCATTATCCCAGTACTTCAGATGGATTTAGCCATGGCATTTAGAGGGGGAGGCAGTACGAGTACCTCTGGTTTCTTGATGAAGTCAAAATCCTCGCCGCGAGCTCGATGCCACCACGGGTAGCTACACATGACAGACAAAATGCCCAATAAAATGGAATCATCATCGCGCTGCATTATCCCAGTACTTTCAGATGGATTTAGCCATGGCATTTAGAGGGGGAGGCAGTACGAGTACCTCTGGTTGCTTGATGAAGTCAAAATCCTCGCCGCGAGCTCGAAGCAACCACGGGTAGCCGACCTCACCGTGAACCTGCCTTGCCGCGGATCTCGACGACCTCATCGTGAACCTCACTTGCCGCGGATCTCGCCGGTCCTTTCACCGAAGAGGTTGTCGCCCCACCACCACCAGCTAGATCCACCCGCCGTGGATGCCCCCTACACCCCTCACCTCCGATTCGCACAGACGCCACAGACGCCGCGGGAGAGAAATGGGTCCGCGAGGCAACAGACGATGTCGCCGCGAGCTTGATGATGAAGATCCACCCCACCCCACCCACTACCTCGCCGCCCTTAGCCGCGGACCGACCTCGCCACCCTCAGCCGCGGACAGAGCTCGCCGCCCTCAGCCGCGGACCGACGTCGCCGCCCTCGCCTCCCTCTGTCGCGGACCGAGCTCGCCTCCCTCGGCTCGCCTGCGACGAGCGGAGATGTCTGCGCTGGGGAGAAGACTGGGGCGTGCGGTGCGGAGCGGAGATAATGCGGAGCGAAGAAGGACGGGGTGTGCGGAGCGACGTGGGTGGCGGTTTGAAATCCCAGGTGTGGGGCGGTCTGAGTCTACCGTTCATATATTTTCTGTCTGGACGCGCTGATGGATGAGATCGGACGGTCCCAAAACGGAGGCTGAAAAATACAACGTGGCCTCCAAGAACTTTTTAGCAATTGGGAATTATAAAATAAGAGAAGCCTTGTATCTAGGGTATAATTGGTGCACCCCCAAGGTCGACCTCGAGCCACGGAGCACGGGATGTTGTCGCGCCCCTCCCTGATATACATGCACCTGAAGCTCCTCGGGAGCTTGGGGCGGCACCAAGAGGGCCCTTGGCCGTGGCGATGGGGAGCAAAGCGGATTCATTGCTGACGATTGTGGGGAGCAGGGACCTGAGAGAGGTTGTGGTCCTGCCAACGGTGGAGGAGACCTGGGGGAGGTCGTGGCACAACTATGGGGATTGATGATGAGAGGAGCTCGTGCTGGCTACTATTGTAGAACTCATGTTACAGTGCCTAGCCCCCGAACATTGATGAAGACGAGGGGCATTTGTTGGTCATGATTGTTTCTAGTATTTAATCCTTTAATTTATTTAGTATAGGATGTTCCTAACTTAGTCTCAACTAGGCGTTGTTATCTATCCTATGGACAGGGTCTGTAGGGAAACTCTAGAAGACGTGATTTAATCCCTGATTGTTTTGTTGCACAGCGTGATGGTTCCCACGGTCTAATTTGTACTACTAGAGTGGACACCAGGTATGTTTTCATCCCTCCCCCCACCCCCACCCCTACCCCGCGCGGCCCTGTTTGTATGATTTGCCATGAGTGATGTTAAATTGCTATGATGGTACATATGCAAAGCCTAGAGTTTTAAAGTTCACATATATGAGATATATAATTTTTGTGCTGCTAGTTTTTACCTAATTGTGTCTTCATTTTCGTAACTTAATTATACATCTATACATCTATGTTAATTCCTAAAAAAATATCTCCTTTTACCTAACATGTTTATTTCTTGAATGGTGCAGGTTATTGTATTTGTTTGCATGTCATGTGATACGTCCAAAACGTATCTACTTTTCCGAACACTTTTGCTATTGTATCTCCTCTAATTTGTGTGATTTGGATACAAATAACACGGACTGACACTGTTTTCAGCAGAATTGCTTCGGTGTCTCGTTTTTCAGCAGAAAATCAACTTTTAGAAAAAATCCGAGAAAATGTCGCAAAACTTTACCAGAAGACTCATAGAGAAGGGCCACGAGGGGCCCACACCCCCTGCCCGCACGGGCCAGGCCACGCCTGGGGGTGGTGTGGCCACCTCGGGCACCCACTCGGTCTCCCCCTTCACCTACATAAGCCCTCTAACCTAAAAATAGAGGGGGGTTCGGCGTTTTTCCAGATAGAGTTCTGCTGCGCCGCCACCACCAGAAACCGCGATTAGGAATCAGAAACTCCATTCTGGCACCCTGCTGGGATGGGGAATTGGAGAAGATCATCACCATCATCATCACCGGCGCCTCTCCATCAACCATCCATGTTTCCGCCATCCATGAGTGAGTAATCCCCCGCTGTAGGCTATGGGGATGGTAGGGATTGGATGAGATCTATCATGTAATCGAATAAGATTTTTAGGGTATGGTACCTAGTATATTTGTTAGTTCTTTTTGACATTTTTGCAACTTGTTATGCTTAATGCTTGTCACTAGGGCCCGAGTGCCATGATCTCAGATCTGAACATGTTATTGATTCATGATGATAGTATTGTTTGTGATATTATCTGCAAGTTGTTTACACATATTATTGTTCGGAACCAAAGGGCCCGAAGTGACGGAAATTGGGATAAACAGAGGGGATGACTGTTATATGAGGATCACATGTGTTCACGGAGTGTTAATGCTTTGCTCCGATACTCTATTAAAAGGAGTACCTTAATTGCCAGTAGATTCCCTTGAGGCCCCGCTGCAACGGGCTGGCAGGACAAACGATGTTGTGCAAGTTCTCATTGCGAGCATGTATGACTATATATGGAACACATGCCTATGATTATTTAGTACTTGGATACTTTACCTTATTTATTTGCAAATGCCTTAGATCTTGAAATTACATGAATAGTCTTATCCATGCAACGCCCGTCCATCCATCCCTATGCCTACCGCACTCAAATCCTGTTGTTTGCTACTATTGTTACTACTGCCTTTATTTTACTACTGATGTTACTTCGCTATTGCTACTACAAACTGTTGCTACTGATAAAATACTGTGAGCAATACTATTTCCAGGTGCAGCTGAATTGACAACTTAGTTGTTAAGGCTTATAAGTATTCTTTGGCTCCCCTTGTGTCGAATCAATAAATTGGGTTATACTACCCTCGAAGACTGTTGCGATCCCCTATACTTGTGGGTCATCAAGAATATTTTTGGCGCCGTTGCCGGGGAGCATAGCTTTATTTGTAAGTTCACTTGAATTTATTATTGTCGCTGCTATCCTTTCTCATCATGGGGAAAACTCGTGATGGAAAATTTCCTATATTACTATCCACTACAAGAAGAGGTACAGTTCTAAACACCTTTGTTGCTCTTGTTTCACCATCTGTTATAAGTAAGCTTGTTACATCACCACCACATACACATGCTACACACACTGCTACTACTATTGAGTCTAAAATTGCTTCTGATGCTCATGATGTTACTTCTATTGTGCTTGATGAAAGTGGTTCATTAGGTCCTTTTCTAGATGCTACTATTGCTAGAACTATTTTGGGAAACACTGAAACTCCTAGTGAAGAAACTATTAAACCTATTAGCTCACCTGAGTCTAGAGAGAGTTATGATATTAATGATGGTTATATTGAAATGACTGGTGAATTTATTGAAGAATATCAAAACACACGTGGTGCTAGTGATATTAAGAGTCTCCTGAGAAACGTACTATTATACCTAAACTATTTCCTGATGCTAAGTTTGCTACTTCTCCTATAAACATTAAATATAAAGATTATGATTTCTCTCTTGATTTATTCTATATAAACATTGTTGAGATAGAACCTTTTTGTGGGACTGAGAATGAAAGGGCTGTGGCACATATGACTGATCTTTCTACTATGAGTGCCTTATTTTCTGATGATGTTAGGATGCGCACCTACTTTGTTGCTAAATTTTTCCCTTTTTCACTAAAAGGAGAAGCTAAACCGTGGTTTAACAGTTTACCTCCTGGATCTATTGATAGACCTGATTGCTTGATTGCCACTTTCTTTCAGAAATATTTCCCTCCTAGTGGTAGACATGATGTTTTGCAGATTTTTTTTGATTTTAAACAGGGAGAAGAGGAGAAATTGCCTGAGTCATGGACAAGGTTTTGTGCCTTGATTCATGCACATCCTGGATGTCCATTACCTAAAAAATGAGCTTCTTGATATATATTATAATGGACTAACTGATGAATCTAGGACATACCTGGATAGTTTTGCTGATTATATTTTCAGGAAAAGAACTCCTGAAGAAGCTGAGGAATTAATGACTAAAATAAGCAAGAATTATGATGATTGGACTACAACTGAGCCAATTACACCTGAGTCAACTACACCTGAACCAATTGTGCCTGAACCAACCCTAATACCAACACCAAAGAAAAGAGGAGTTATTGAACTAAATTATGAAGTGATGAGAGAAGCTAAGAAATGTCTTAAGAAGAAGGGTATTAAATCTGAAGATGTGAAGAATTTTCCTCCTATAGAAGAATTATGTAAGCCAATCTCTCACTCATCCACTATTGAGGTACACTCTCTCCAACATTTTGATGAATGTGATATTCCTTATGGTAAACCTCATGATCAATGCTTAGATGAACTTGATATCTTTATTGTTAAACAAGGTAATTTTAATAAACAAGTTTAGAATCATTTATTGGAAAACTCTAGAGCTATTAATGATTTGAAATATATTGTGTAAAGAACTTCTAATGATGTTAAGATGCTTGTTAAACATTTCCAAATGGTTCAAACTCAAATTGATCAACTTGCTAAAGTACAAAAAGATATGCTAGTTAATGCTTCTAGAGATAAACATGCTTATGAAATTAGAACTAGGAGTGGTGCTACCACTCAAGATCCTTTATATCCTGAGGGGCATCCTAAAATAATTGAGCAAGATTCTTAACAAGCTGAAAATATTGGTACTTCTTCTAAGATAAAGAAAAAGAAACATAAAACAATTGTAGAATCTTCTGAACCTGCTATAGATCCTAATAGTATATCTGTCTCTGATGCTGAAACTAAAAGTGATAATGATAAAAATGATGCTCCTAATAAGGAAGAAATTGAAGAGGAACCTGAGAGGTGTTAGGAATATGCAACTTGTATTCCTCTGGGGGCCAAAGGCCATAATATATAATACAGGTACATGTGCAAATATGCAGGAAGCCCCCTAACATATGGGAAAACTACAATATACAAATATATACATCTAACACACACCCTAGAACTCATGGTGGATCCACAACACTGAGTTTGAAGAGTAAGAAATCATGCTGCGCTCTGGTTTGTGCCTTCGTAAAGAAATCTGCCAACTGTAAATCTGAAGGCACATACTGAAGCACAACAACCTGAGCCTGCACCTGAGCACGTGTATAGAAAGCATCAACACCAATATGCTTGGTAAGTGTTGGGCCACGCAGAGATAAAACAAAACTTTTCTTCTCTAACGTGGTGATCCCAAGACCTAGCTGAGGTAGAAGGCCACGAGGTTTACCACTAGACGCGCGGTTGCGGATTACTGATGAAGCGCTGCTTGATGCAAGCAGTCCTCACGATCCGATCGCCCCGTGCTGATCGACACCTTCCGCTGGTATCCACACGCATAAGGAGGAGCACCGGCGAATCGCTAGGTTCACATGGCGCAGGACTGTGGAGCTAGGGTTTCCAACACATGGAATAACCTAATGTAACAACGATTAACCTTTTGCCATCGTGTTCCACTATATATAGGAGTGAACGTGGCTCGCTCGCCGACCCATTCACTAAAGCCCATATAAAACTAGTCACCGTGAGTCCAACTCACTAATCTCATCCTAATCTGGTTTAGGTCCAACCCAACCAGATTATATGATTCGGATCCAATCCGAACTTGCTCCCGCCTAAGTGTGTGACCAAGAGCTCATGGTTACTTGGACACGATTTGAGTCCGACTCACATCGATCAATCGATCGGCTCCCAGCGTAACATACCGATTCCCAAGTACCAAAGAGTCATGACGACTTGTTTTCCAATGCGACTTACGCCCGAGTCCCTTTGCCTCACGATATACCTTGTCGACTATAGGCGAATATATGTCATCCCTTAAATAGTCCGACTCTCTTCTCGATCCGAGATAAGTGATTCACCCGACTAACTCTTAGTCGATAGCCTCGTTAACACTTAACCGAGTCGCAGATGGCCATGCTTTCGAATCATATCTCACGAGAGGGCCCAGAGAATATCTCTCCGAGTGGAGGGCAAAATCCCATCTTGGTTATTCACATCACGCAGCTTGATTCTCGGTCGACCCGAACCTCGCTTTTATAAGCAGCCACGGATCAGCGTTGTGTAACCTAAGTCGGTGATCCTCAACTCGGACTATGCAACAACCTCAGGTCTAAGGATTACATTGATTGAGATATACAAATGAAAACTAGTTCGTTGTACCTCAATATGGGTCAATCCGACTCGCTAAACTCTTTAGCCTAGTCTGTAAGTTGGAATAGCATCTCCATGCCCATGACAAGTGGAACCGAGTCATCAAGCCAACTTTCACATTGGTCTAAGTTGTGTGTCCAAAGACAACCTCAATGACCAAGGATATTTAGTACAAACAACATGAATGCATAGTTCCACAACTGAATCACATATTCAATGATACACATCGATGTTTATACAAGGACTACTTAATAACTTTATGAATACAATGGGAAATATCATCATACATGATTGCCTCTAGGGCATATTCCCAGCCTCCCACTTGCACTAGAGTCAATCTTCCGACATCACATGTCTAAGCATCTAATGCCCATGGTTCTCGTGCGCCTCATGCTTCGGGGTAACGGCTTTGTCAACGGATCCGCAATATTTGCATCCGTGTACCTTGCATAACTTGATATCACCCGATCCACGAACCGGCGAATCGGTGGTACCGCATGAGTATGTGCTTGTTCTTCCGGTGTTGTCTAGGTTCCTTGGCTTGTGAAATAGCACCATTGTTGTCACAATACACGCCCAACGGATTGGACGAGCCTGAACCACACCAAGATCCATGAGGAAATTCCTCATCCAAACAGCCTTCCTTGTCGCCTCCGAGGCAATATACTCAACCTCTGGTAGACACGCATACGCCTCTTGCTTGGAACTTTTCCAGCTCACAACACCTCCGTTTATAATAAACACGTATCCGGATTGCGAACGAGAATCATCAGAGTCGGTGAGATAACTCGCATCCGTGTAACCCTTTACACTGAGTTCATCTTCACCACCATAAACCAAGAAGATATCCTTAGTCCTTCTCAAGTACTTTAGGATATTTTAGCCGTATCGATGGATCTCTCCAGATCACTGCATCTCTCACAACACTTAGAGCATAGGAAACATCCGGCCTAGTACAAATCATGGCGCATATGATGGATCCAAGCTAAGTACATATGGAATCACACTCATCCTACTTCGCTCATCAGTTGTCGAAGGACACTGAGTCTTGCTAAGTTTTACACCATGGGACATCGGTAAGAACCCCTTCTTCGACGATTCCATGTTGAACTTTTTCCACACTTTGTCCAAATAAGTACTGACTCAATCCAATGAGCCTCCTTGATCTATCTCTATAGATCCGGATTCGAGGATGTATGTTGCCTCACCCAAGTCTTTCATTGAGAAACTCCTTTCCAATGATTCCTTGGTTTCTTGCAACATCTGGACATCATTTCCAATCAGTAATATGTCATCCACATATAAGATTAGAAAATTTACTTTGTTCCCACTAAACTTCTTGTACAAACAAGAATCATGATCACTCTTGATGAAGCCAAACGATTTGACTACCTCATCAAAGCGAATATTCCAACTCCGAGATGCTTGCTTCAACCCATAAATGGATTTCAGAAGTTTGCATACCTTGTCAGCATTAGCTGGATCGACAAAACCCTCGGCTGTATCATATACACGCCTCGGTTAAATTTCCGTTAAGGAAAGCCGTTTTGACATCCATCCGCCATATCTCATAGTCGAAATAGGCCGC
Organism: Avena longiglumis; assembly: GCA_030063025.1. NCBI lineage: Eukaryota > Viridiplantae > Streptophyta > Magnoliopsida > Poales > Poaceae > Avena > Avena longiglumis. The sequence goes on along the minus strand of CP125973.1, from coordinate 439,353,596 downwards.
TATAGCTAACATGATCCGAACTGATTTAAGCATCGCTACGGCGAAAGTCTCGTCGTAATCAACTCCTTGAACTTGTCGGAACCCCTTCGCGACAAGGCGTGCTTTATAGATTGAAACATTTCCATCCATATCAGTTTTCTTCTTAAAGACCCATTTGCACTCGACGGGTCTTGCACCGTCTCGCGATCAACCAAGTTCCAAACTTGATTTTCATCCATGGACTTTATCTCGGATCTCATGGCTCCAAGCCATGACTCGAATCGATCCCACCATCGCCCGAATAATTTGCCGCTCATCACCGCTCAACAAGAACACATCACGAACACTTCGTAATCTAGCCGATCTTCGTAGTGTGTGTCGCTATCGGCTTAGCTGCCACGATCGGCTCAACCTCCAAGGTTTTGCCGATTCGCTATTAGCCGATTCCTCTCGAATTTCTTCGAGTTGCACCGTGCTCCCACTTACTCCCGACCGAGAAACTCTTTCTCAAGGAAGACACCGCTCCGAGCGACAAACACTTTGCCCTCTTCTCGGTTGTAGAAGTAGTAACCCAAGGTTTCTGGATACCCCACAAAATACATTTATCCGACTTGGTCAGAAGCTTGTCCGATCAAGTCGCTGACAAAAGCTTCACAACCCCAAATCTTAAGAAAAGACAAACTCGCTTTTTGCTGTCCACATCTCATGCGGTGTCTTCTACCGATTTTGATGGTACTTTGTTTAGTGTGAACGCCATTGCTTTCTAGACAATAACCCCAAAATGATAAAGGCAGATCTGTCTGACTCATCATTGATCGTACCATGTCCAACAAGGTCCGATTCCGCCTTTCAAACACCATTCCTTTGTGGCGTTCTGGCGGAGTAAGTTGAGGAACTATTCCACAACTTTTCAGATGGTCATCAAACTCATGGCTCATGTACTCGCCTCCTCGGTCCGAATCAAGAAACTTTATTTTCTTGCCGAGTTGATTCTCAGGTTTCATTCTCGAATTCTTTGAACTTTTCAAAGGCTTCCGACTTATGTTTCATTAAGTAGATATATCCATACCTACTCAAATCATCGCTGAAGGTAATGAAGTACTCATAACCACCCCTCGGTCGTCGTGCTCATTGGTCCACATACATCACTATGTACTAGTCCCAACAAGTCGGACGCCCTTTCGCAACTCTTTGCAAAAGGTGTCTTGGTCATTTTGCCGAGTAGGCAAGATTCGCATGTCTCGAACGACTCCAAGTCGAACGGGTTAGGAGTCCATCATCATGGAGCTTCTTCATGCTTTCCAACTTATATGACCAAGCCGATGCCAAAAGTAAGTCATATTCAGATCATTTGGTTTCAACCTTTTAACATTTATGTTATAAACCGATTCACCATCAAGATTCAAAATAAATAACCCGTCCCGGACGGGTGCAAAGTGAAACATATCATTCAAATACAAAGAACAACCATTATTCTTGATATTCGACTCATAGCCTTGCCTCATCAAACATGAAGCGTAAATAATGTTTCGATCGAGCAATCGGAACATAATAACAATTATTTAGTTCCATAATGAATGAAGGTAAATGAAGTTGCATCGTCTCGACTTCCAACGCAGCAACTCTTGCTTTGTTGCCGAATATCAACCTCGCCTCTTGCTACGCCTCCTAGTTCTTACTCCTCGCAACGAGTTGCGATGTGAATAATCGATCCGGTATCATATACCCAAGAACTATTAGGTGCATCGCAAGATATATGTCTATAACATTGCAAACAAGTGTACCGAGTCGGAAGTCATACCTCCACTCTTGGCTTTGTCGGCCAAGTACTTGCTGCAATTCCTTCCAAGGGCCATCCGCCTTGCAAGAGAAGCAAGTGGATCCGGTGAAGGAGATGGCTTAGTCCCCGAGGAAGCGCTTGGGACCTGGTCCCGAGCCGCTTTCCTCCCGACTTAGCCTTCTTCTTAGTCCAAGAACTCTTCTTGAACTTAGCCTTATTCTCGCACCATCAACACTTGATGGTGCCCTTCTTGAGATCCGCCGCCGCTTGAGCATCCCATGCAATTCGGAGCTTCTTATCCATACCATGCATGTGGTAGTTCAAATGAACCGCCCATATGCACTAGGAAGAGAGTTCGAATTATATCCGTAGCGAACTCTTCGCTTATGGGGTAGCCAAGCCTTTCCGAGACTGCGTAACCAACCATTTTGATCACATGCGACTCGGATCACCATCCTTAAGCTTGCAACTCAGAAAGCCCGAGACTTGATACCTCTCGCCTTCGCTCGAGCTCGAACATACTTTTGAGGCTTTCGATCATATCGTAGGCCTCAACATGCTCGAACTGCTTTTGCAAGTCCGGTTCCATGTGAGCAAGCATAAGACAGCTGATATCCGTGGACTCATCCTTAGCCCGACGGTAGGCATTGGTGGCTGCGACAGTCGCATTCTCATTCGGCTCATCTGGAAGTGGGTTGTCTAGGACATGGTCCTTCTTTTCTTGTTTGAGAACAATTCTCAGATTTCGATACCGCTTGGTAAAATTAGTGTCGTTCAGTTTATCTTTCTCAAGAATGGTTCTCAACGCAAAACCGGATATCCGAGAGTGACGCTACTTGGTGCCATGATCTACAAAGAAAATATGCAAAACACTTAAGACATGTATTCATAAAAGAGCAAGCATATTAAACATTTTAATATTTTATGCTCCCACTAGAACCAACACCCCTCCGATGGTTACTTAGTGATTCAGGATCCTAAATAAGCAAGTCGGCTAGTGAGCTTTAGCATCACCGCTAGCCGCCAAGTGATCTAGGTAGACAACTCCTTGTCAATCGCATCTCATGCAACTCCTGTTGGACGGGTGGCATCACATGCCCCGGCTCCCATCCGACCTTTCCCCGAGTCCCACAACCGTTGTGATAGACCCGTCTAGCTTACCAAGTGTTTCTGCAGTAAGAGTCCGACTCGAACCCACCTAGTCGGAAAGAATTGGCAGCACCTCAATTTTATGAGCCCACTACCAAAAATGTCCGACTTGTGATGGTGCAAACACTGGCGGGAAAACTGACTAGACCTTCTTTGAGGGATTAGATTTTACCGACTATCCAATAGAGGTAAAACTGAGACATAACAATAACACAAAATAAAGCAATTATAATGTGAAATGGTATGGCTCTCTTCATGGCGATCTCCATCTCCACAAAGCCTGTAATCCGACTCGTGCCAACTCTTGTCACTTGCCGTCTTACTCCATGTCGCCGACATGTACAACGCCTTGCATGCCTTCCGGGTTCTCAAACAGCTACTCTAGCTTAGTAAAGTAAATTACATAGAGAATCCGACACGCAGGTCGCTATACAATGAAATGACAGCACCTAGGCTCTAGCCGACTGACAAAAAACGTGATTCGCAGATCACGTATGGATTACACACATACATCACATGCACATGAACCATACCATTCACAACTTCCTGCAAAAACAAGTTATGCATAGATACAATATCTACCGCCAGAAACTCGAACGACATCTAAGGCGCCTGACGACAGTATGGCGGTCCCGCTTAGCCGGATAGCGGCGGGATCGAAGGGCGTCGCAATGGCGGCAATACCGACGATTTTTCCGAAAACGTAGATCTCATCTACGATCCGAACATGGATTCCGACCATCGCCCGATTCGATCAAACTTTTTGATCTTCGATCACCGCTCGATTTACGTGTCACGTCACCCCAATGGCGGAAGCCGACCGGTAGGGGTATGTCGTTCCACGACCTCGGAAGATGATCACGGAAATCGATCTACCATTCCCTAGTAGTTGATCCAATCAACTTCATACAAAACCGATCTATCTCATAGATCGACCACCAAAACAGGACATAGATCTCATCTATAGCCTACCGCATATCACATATGCGAGATCTCGAGCCTAAAACCGGAAGCTATCGCTCGACACCACTGGGCCACGCAGATAAAACAAAACTTTTCTTCTCTAACGTGGTGATCCCAAGACCTAGCCGAGGTAGAAGGCCACGAGGTTTACCACTAGACGCAGCGGTTGCGGATTACCGATGAAGCGCGTCGCTTGATGCAAGCAGATCCTCACGATCCGATCGCCCGGTGCCGATCAGACAAACACCTCTGGTATCCACACGCATAAGGAGGACCCGGCGAATCGCTAGGTTCGTTACGGCAGGATCGTGGAGCTAGGGTTTCCAACACATGGAATAACCTAATGTAACAACGATTAACCTTTTTGAGTTCTGCTCCACTATATATAGGGAGTGAACGTGGGCTCGCCATGCGACCCATTCACTAAAGCCCATATAAAACTAGTCACCGTGAGTCCAACTCACTAATCTCGGCCCTAATCTGGTTTAGGTCCAACCCAACCAGATTATATGATTCGGATCCAATCCGAACTTGCTCCCGCTCTTAAGTGTGTGACCTCAGCTCATGGTTACTTGGACACGATTTGAGTCCGACTCACAATCGATCAATTCCAGATCGGCTCCTAGCGTAACATACCGATTCCCAAGTACCAAAGAGTCATGACGACTTGTTTCCAATGCGACTTACGTCGAGTCCCTTTGCCTCACGATATACCTTGTCGACTATAGGCGAATATATGTCATCCCTTAAATAGTCCGACTCTCTTCTCGATCCGAGATAAGTGATTCACCCGACTAACTCTTAGTCGATCGCCTCGCTTAACACTTAACCGAGTCGCGCATGGCCATGCTTTCGAATCATATCTCACGAGAGGGCCCAGAGAATATCTCTCCGAGTGGAGGGCAAAATCCCATCTTGGTTATTCACATCACGCAGCTTGATTCTCACGACCCGAACCTCGCTTTATAACCGCCCGCCACGGATCAGCTTGATGTAACCTAAGTCGGTGATCCTCAACTCGGACTATGCAACAACCTCAGGTCTAAGGATTACATTGATTGAGATATACAAATGAAAACTAGTTCGTTGTACCTCAATATGGGTCAATCCGACTCGCTAAACTCTTTAGCCTAGTCTGTGTAAGTTGGAATAGCATCTCCATGCCCATGACAAGTGGAACCGAGTCATCAAGCCAACTTTCACATTGGTCTAAGTTGTGTGTCCAGCACAACCTCAATGACCAAGGATATTTAGTACAAACAACATGAATGCATAGTTCCACAACTGAATCACATATTCAATGATACACATCAGATGTTTATACAAGGACTACTTAATAACTTTATGAATACAATGGGAAATATCATCATACATGATTGCCTCTAGGGCATATTCCCAACAGTAAGCTCATGCTTGACCGGATCACGTGCAACACTAATAGCACCTGTACTGTCAGACAAAACCAGAGTGGGTGTGGTAAGAGAGACCCCAAAATCCGCAAGTAACCACCATAACCAGGTCACCTCAGCAGTCAACAAGGCCATAGCACGCAACTCAGCCTCAACACTCGAACGGTAAACCGCTGTCTGTTTCTTCGTCTTCCAAGCAATGAGCGAACCACCAAGAAACACACAGTAAGCAGAAAGTGAACGGCGATCCGAAGGATCACTCGCCCACGTAGCGTCCGAATAGCACTGGAGTTGGAGGGAGCTGGAACAAGGAAAGAAAAGGCGACGAGTGATCGTACCACGAAGATAACGAAGAACACGGAGAAGATGACTATAGTGAACAGTGGTAGGATCAGAAACAAACTGACTCATAATATGAACATGATAAAAGATGTCAGGACGAGTGACAGCAAGATAAACAAGACTCCCAACAAGATGACGATAACGCGTCGGATCAGGAAGAGGATCACCATCAGTAGGTTGAAGCTTAACATTAAGCTCCATAGGGGTCTCAACAGTGCGCTCATCCCCAAGAGCAGCACGAGCAAGAAGATCCTGAATATACTTTTCCTGGGAGATGTAAAATCCATCAGAAGTGGAGGAAACCTCAATCCCAAGAAAGTATTGAAGAGGACCAAGATCGTTCATAAGAAACTGATCATGAAGACGAGCCTTAACAAAGGCGATATACTCAGAATCATCACCAGTAATGATCATATCATCAACATAGAGAAGAAGAAGAGTGCGTCCACGAGGAGAAGTGTGAACAAACAAATACCGGATCATGAGCACTAGGGAGAAACTAGCAGCGGTCACTACGAAGCAAAAGCGCTCAAACGCACGAGGGCCTGTTTGAGGCCATAAAGAGAACGTTGAAGACGGCAAACCATCCCTCGGAACATAATACCTAGGAGGAGGCGCATAAACCTCCTCACCAACTCACCATTGAGAAAGGCGTTACAACATCAAGTCGGGACACACTGCTGACGCAATGTAAGCAACAAGAAGAAGATTACGACGGGTCATATGAGCCATAGGAGCAAAGGTCTCATCATAGTCACGACCATGCTCCTGCTGAAAACCACGAGCCACAAGACGCGCTTTATAGCGCTCAAGAGATCCATCAGAGCGGGTCTTAATCTTATAGACCCACTTACACGTGATAGGACGAACACCGGGAGGGGGATAAACAAGATCCCAGGTGCCAGTGCGCTCAAGCGCAGCAATCTCCTCAGCCAAGTCCAGCTGCCATTCAGGATGATGCTCAACATCCCGATAAGAAGTCGGCTCGGAGGCAACAGAAAGACCATACTGACTAGGAGAGTAACAGCACGACGGCGATTAATGTGACGCAGAGGGAAACTCATCAGATGAAGATGACTCAGGAGACGACGATGAATAACAAGGAATAGCAGAGGAAGACTCCAGAGAACGAGGAGAACTAGGAGAACTAGACGGAGCAGAGGAGGACGGTGTCGAAGAAGAGACATCAGGGGGAGGAGATCCTGAAGAAGACACAATAGGAGTAGAAGGTGTGTCAGGAAAGAGAAGAAAAGAGATATCTTCCACCGGGTAGGTACCAGCGGTAGGACGAGGATAGAAAGGACGCGTCTCATCAAAAGTAACATCACGAGAGATACGCATCCGACGACCAACGAGGTCCCAACAGCGATAGCCCTTATGCTCATCACTGTATCCAAGGAAGATACACTCAACAAACTGAGCGGTCAGTTTGGTGCGTTCGCGAGGAGCAAGGAGAACATACCAAACACAACCAAACAAGTGAAGCATGGAGTAGTCTGGAGACTGTCCAGATAGGCGCTCAATAGGGACACCACCCTGCAGAGCGGCAGAAGGCTGAATATTGATGAGGTAAGCCGATGTAGCGACAGCCTCAGCCCAGAAATGCAGCGGAAGAGAAGAAGCAATCATCATGGCACGAGTTGTCTCAAGAAGATGGCGATGCTTACGCTTAGCAACACCATTCTGGGCATGTGCACCAGGACATGAGAACTGAGCAAGGGTGCCATGCTCAGCAAGAACCTCTCGCAACATCTGGGAGATATACTCACCAGCAGAATCAGCACGAAACACACGAATGGGGGTAGAGTATTGAGTACGGACCATGGCCACAAAATGCTGATATATGGAGAGCACTTCACTGCGAGAGCGCACAAAATACAACCAAGTGTACCGAGAAAAATCATCGATGAATAAAATATAGTAGCGATGGCCCCCTTCGAAGCGAAAGGAGCCGGACCCCAAACATCAGAATGAACTAAATCAAAAGGTCGCTGAGATACAGACGCGCTAGTAGGATAGGGAAGCTGAATCTGTTTACCCAACCTACAACCCTAACAATGTAAATACCCATCTCCTGAGACAGACCCCAGAAGACCACGATGAACTAATGACGAGAGACGAGAGTCACAAAGGTGACCAAGACGATGATGCCACTGCTGAAAGGAGCTGGTAGCAGAGGCGACGATCGAAGAAGAACTGGCAGATGAAGTGACAGCGGAAGGAACACGAAGCCAGTCTAACTCCCAAAGTCCTGAAGAGTCACGGCTACGAGGGCCAGCTCCAACCAGGGCTTGTGTGCGACGGTCCTGGACAACACAAGAATCCGCATCAAGAATGACGCGACAACTAGAGTCAGTAAGCTGGCTAGCAGAGAACAGATTCATATTAAGAAGAGGGACATGAGAAATATCAGGAACAAAAAACGAAGAAGTAGAAAGGGTGCCCCAACTAGAAACAGGAAGAGAGGTACCATCAGCCGTGAAAACACGGACAAGAGAAGGAAGAGAACAAAGAGCGGACAGAAAAGAAGACTCAGAGGTCATATGAAAGGAAACTCCAGAATCCAGATACCACGGGGACGTACCTGACTGTGTAGAAGGTGGTGGTCGCGCAGTGCCTAAATAATCAGTCATAGAACCAGCAGTGCCTGTCGAAGAAGAGCCTGTAGCAGCAAGCAGACCGTGAAGACTCCTGATAATATCCTGGTCGGAGAGAGCAACTGCTGAAGATTCGGAAGGAGACGACTGCCCACGAGCCTGGTGCCGACGAAGCGGGATCCTGTATAACAGGTGGCCCAAGTGTGGCCATCCTTGTTACTGAAGAAAAGGATTTAAGAGAACCACGGCGACCACGACCTACCGCTGGTGCCGACTCGACCACGAGGCTGCTGGTCGACTATGACCCTGACCTAGAGGAGTGGGTAGTATCGGCGGCGGCACAGATGAAAGGATACGGATGTCGCCTAGAGGGGGGTTGAATAGGCGATTAATTTTTTTCCTAGAGTGGCTCAACAAAGGAGAAATAAAACTAGTGTTTACTTTGTTAAGAACAACATAGAACAACTAAGGTTCACCTATGTGCACCAACAACTTATGCTAAGCAATACAAGCAACAAAGTGATAGCAAGATATATATTACTTCAAGCACGAAGGCTATCACAATGTAAAGTGCATAAGTAAAGAGCTCGGGTATAGAGATAACCGAGGCACGCGGGGACACCGATATTTTACCGAGTTCCTCCCAACATGGAGTACGTCTCGTTTGGAGAGGGGGTGGTATCAAACCACCAACGCCACAAAAGTCCTCCCTTATTCTCCGGTCAATCTCACCCCAATGGGATCGATCCATGATTCCACTATCGGTGCACTTGTCGGTGGCAACCGGAACCTCTCACAAGGTTGGGGCACTTCTCCACAACTTAATTGGAGGCTGCCAACAAACGCCACCAAGGCCACAATGCCACCAAGTCCACAACCTGCAACACCAACAAACCGTCTAGGGTTCCAAGAACCCAAGAGTAAAAAGTTTCTCAACTTTCACTCACCAAATCCTCCGGGGAGAACTCAAACCGATGCACCAAATGCAATGGCAAGAACACGAGTAGTGCTCAAATCCTTCTCTGCCAAATTCCACCAAAGCTACAAAAGCTTGTGGGGGAATAAGAGAGGAAGAACAAAGGAGGAAATCCACAAAAGACTCCAAGATCTAGATCCCAAGATGTTCCCCTCACTTAGAGGAGGGATGGATTGGTAGGATTGTAGATCTAGATCTCCTCTTTCAAATCCCTAAAGTATATGCAAGAATCAAGGGAGGGATTGAAGGGGGGAGCAAGCTCAAGAGGGTCAAGAATGGAGGAGAAAGCCTGTAAAACTCGATCCATTCCATTGGGGAAGAAGGGCCCCTTTTTATAGGCCCACAGATTTCTGACCGTTTTCTGCCCGTTGGGGAAAAGTCAGACCGGAGACTCCGGTCTACACCGGAGATTCCGGCCCAACCTCCGGGCTAGCCTCCTGACCACCCATCTGAATGACCTAGGCCATCCCTGACCCAACAAGACCGGAGACTCCGGTCTTCCAACACCGGAGACTCTGGACTGAGCCAACACTGGAGACTCCGGGGTAACCTCCGGACCTGGCTCCGGACCCCCATACAGTATGTCCCAGCCCTGATTCTGAAGTCACCACCGGAGGCAGTTTTAGAAACTCCAGACCACACCGGAGACTCCGGTCCATACAGACCGAAGACTCCTGTCTAAACCAAATAAGAGGCAAACTTCAAATGGCGATATCTAGAGTTTGGAAACTCCGATTGACCCGAAACCATTTTTTTGGAAAGAGGACAACAAGAGGTACCCAACAAAAAGTGAAAATATTGGATACCACCAAGATAGAACATTTCATGTATTATAAAGTGAGATACCTCTCTTGGTGAGAAACCGGAAAACCTCAAAGATCAAAAACTCAATAAGATATAAAGGGGAAATCCGTTTTTGATGAACTAGGGCTTGTTATGAATATTGCCACAAGCTCTAGAACCTCACATGGATAATATCCAAATAACAACCAAGAAAGGATGATGCAAAGTATGCAAAGGTTTGAGCTCACTCTGAAAGATATGATCGAGTTACTCACTTGAGAGCCCCTCTTGATAGTACGGTTGTCTATCCTATAAACCGGTCTCCCCAACTAACATCCCTAGACCAGTAAGAAAGAAACCCTATCAAGATCATACCTTTTACTTGCACATATTCCACTTGATTATGATGTAGACGGTCTTGTCCTTCTCAAGATGGAACACCTTTCTTGATTGCTCTTGTACGCACTTTCTTGATGAAGACTTGCAAGTTACTCCCCCATACAACATGGGTAAACCTTTACTTTGACCTTGTCTTCATCGATCCATGATCACCGAGGATGGAAAGCTTCAACCATGAGATCTTCTAGATATTGCACATCTTTAGCTTGCACAGCATTTCTTATTTTCTTCATTATGTTGATGCCTTGAAGGTGCACCAGAGATATTACTCCATCTTATTCTTCAAGACATACTTGCCATAGGTTTAACTTTCACATGACCAATCTGTGGATCACTCTTTGAACACCTTGGTCACCACTTGATCCTCTTCACTTTCTTCTTCTCCAAACCTTGAAGCCAACATATGGTTCAAGCATTGCCTATGGACAATTCCTATAAGTACAACTTGATACAAGCATTAGTCCATAGAGATTGTCATTAATTACCAAAACCACACATGGGGGCCCACATGTTCTTTCAACAGAGGACCGTGGCTGAGTCGAGGGAGCAGAGGGCATAGGAGGACCACGAGTAGCAAGCACAAATGGAACCGCAAGAAGACCAGCACCACGGAGACGTGTCTCCTCATCCCGAAGCTCAGACAATACCTTAGAGAGCGGAACACGACCACGAGCATTCAGCTGAGCACGCCGGGGCTCAAACTCCTGGCGTAGCCGAGACAGAAACTCATAGATACGGTGAAACACCAAATCCGAGCGCACAATCTGGCAGCACGATCATGTGCCACAAACAGCAGTACAGAGAGAATCAAGCTGACGCCAGATAACAGCACTCTGAGTATAAAACTCATCAATAGTGGAGTCACCCTGCTGAAGAGCATGCTCCTGGCGAACCACAGACAGGTAAAGAGCATCCCCAGACGGCTGATAGAGCTGACGAAGATGTGCCCACTGAGCGGCAACAGTAGGCAGACTCATGAACTCAACAGCATACTAGGGCAGAACAGTGGAGGTGAGAACAGCAGTAGCACGAGCATCCTCATCGACCCACTGAGTGTAGGCAGTCAGAGTGTGGCGATAGGCCTCGAGATCAGAAGAGTACTGCTTGAACTTTAGGTCATAATCAGCAACAACACTATCATCAGCACTCTGAGCAGCATCCTTGGCCTCCTGAGAAGCATCAGCACCAAGAACAATCAGCGTCGGCGGAAGAGGAGCCACAAGATCAGGAGGGCACGGCGGACATGAGACCGGAGAGCACACCCCAAAGACGGAGACCGCGCATGTGAACACGCATAAAGGCAGCGAAATCAGGGTAATTCGCGCCATCGAAGATCACCGGGCAGCGAGGAATCGCAACATAGCCCGATGAAGAAGACATCTTTTTTTGCTCACAAATCTGGTCAACGACAGCTGTGGGCAGACACCGGCGAAATTCCGGCCAGCCGGAAGAAAAGGCGGCACCTAGGGGGCGGGGAAGGGCAATTCAAGCCACCGGGGATCGATTCCCGGCAGCGGTGATAGCCGGCGGCGGAGGTCCGGCAAGTGGGTTGCGGGCAGAGACAAGTGGCGGAGCAACCGGCAGCACGCTGTAAGCCGGAGGCGGGCGGCCGAGGCGGGAAGCGTGGAGGCGGGCGGTGCGGTGCGTACATGCAAGCCGGGCGGCAGCAGAGCGATCCGCCGTGCTCGGAAGAAATCGAGGCTGGCGGGGCCGGGCGTGGATGTAGATCTAGGAGGGTGCAGCGGGGCCGGGCGGTTGGCGGAACGAGATCTGGCGGGGTCGGGATGCAGATCGAGGAGGGTGCAGCGATCTGGGCCGGATCCGCGGTGCGTATCGGGCGGAGCTGTATCGGTCAAGTGAGCGATCTGGCGGTGTAGAAGAAGATCGATCTGGAGACCAAGAGCAATACAGAGACCTTGTGGAGATCGATCTGAAACCGATCTGGATCAGGAAACAGAATGGGCAACGATGGCCAGAAACTAGGCGGCGACCGGCGGCAGCAGCAAGGTCGGCGGCAGTGATGGCGGTGCGGCTGACGGTTGCGAGTAGAAGGAGGCTAACCTAGCTCTGATACCATGTCAGGAATATGCAACTTGTATTCCTCTGGGGGCCAAAGGCCACAATATATAATACAGGTACATGTGCAAATATGTAGGAAGCCCCCTAACATATGGGGAAACTACAATATTAAAATATATACATCTAACAATAGGCACACTAAGAACACTAAGGAAGATTTTATTGCTAATAAACATGGTAGTGAAAGAGAACCTTGGGTGCAGAATCCAATGCCTTTCCCTGATAGGAAACATAAGTCAAAGGAGGAAGAACACTATAAAAAGTTTTGTGAGTGGATGAAACCTCTATTTTTGCAAATTCCTTTGACTGATGCTATTAAGTTGCCTCCTTATTCAAAGTATATGAAGGATATTGTTTCTAATAAAAGGAAGATTCCTAATGAGGAAATTTCTACTTTGCTTGCTAATTATTTCTTGGGGATCAGGGGATCCCAACTATTCCTTGCTCTATTAAAAATAATTATGTTAGAACTGCTTTGTGTGATTTGGGAGCAGGAGTTAGTGTTATGCCTTTTTCTCTCTACAAGAGACTTCAGCTGGAAAAATTAATACCAACCGATATATCTTTGCAAATGGCTGATAAGTCTACTACTATTCATGTTGGAATATGTGAGGATGTTCCTGTTCAAGTGGCTCATAATTGCTTGGTTTTAACTGATTTTGTTGTGCTTGAGATGCCTGAAGATGATAATATGTCTATTATTCTTGGGAGACATTTTCTTAATACTGTAGGTGTTGTCACTAATTGCAATCAAGGAAAAGTAAATTTTAATATTAATGACAAAGAGCATACTGTCTATTTCCTCAAGAAGATTGATAAGAGTTATGACCTAAATTCAATTAAAAATATTGAGGGCATCAAAGTTGGATAAATATATTGTACCATTCCACAAGAAAATTTTGAAACTATTATGATTGGGAATATTGCTATCAAGATTGAGGTAAAACAATCATTTAGTGAAATGCAAAGTTTTGTTTCATATAAAATTGTTTTGGTAACAAGACTTGATCAACCTTGTTAACAAAGGGATTTTAAATGTCAAAACAGTGCTTTCACAATGATTATCCTTGCTCACCTTTATTTTTCTCCATTACAATCTTTTCTTTTCATCTTGTTAGTTTTAGTTTTGCTAGTTGCTTGCTTGTTTGAGAGTCTTAGAACTTCTGTAGTTTTAGTTTGGTTTGCTTCTTCTCAAAAATCTTTTTCTGCGAGAAAATCAATTTTCATAACCTGAAAATTGGCCAAAAATAAAGTTTCCAAAAAAAATCCAAAAAAATCATATTAAATTTTTTCGCGAAAATAGGGGTAGTAGGGTACCTGGAGTGACACAGGGGGACCCACCTGGCAGACACACCCCCAGGTGGCGCGGCCAGCCCTAGGGCGCGCCTGGCCCAGGTGTGGCCCACCCCTAGCACTCCACTTGGCCTCCTTCTTGCCACTTCTTTATCTCTCTCAAAAACACCTAAAAACTTCTCAAAGCTCGAGTTCCTGCTGTTCTTGCTCCCGATTTTCAATCTCCTTGCTTAGCCCATCTTTGCTGCTGATTTTTGGAGGGATTGCTCTCTGGTATGTGCCTCCTCCGCTTGTCCAATTAGATTTTTGATTGGTGGATTATATCTTGAATATTTTGCTACTGTAGGTGACAGGTTATGTGAGCTTGCATGCTTGTTCTATGCTTAGAATTTCATTTTGATGATGTTTATCCCTCTAACAAGTTCCTATAGTAGTTCCCCATCGTCTATTAACTTGGAAATCACTTGGTTTGATGTTTGTTCACAAATTTCAGAGGAGAAGATGAGTGAGTACCAAATGAATCAACATGAATTGATGGTGCCTGAGGTTATGAAAGTCCATCATGAGGAGGAGTTTTTCTCTTCCATATATCCATGCCCTGAATTTATGAGAGCTGCATCTTTCAGGATTTCCAGACTCTGATTTCCAATGCAGGGTTGGAGCATTTTGTTGGAGAGTAACCTCCACAATATGTTAAACTAACTATGTGTGTGGTGCATGACTTTCGATTAAGTTTTTCCTCGTCTAATCCCATGGTTCATTATAAGATCTACAATATAGCTGTGATCTCCCTTTTGATGATTTTTGTGCAGCTATTAGAGTTCCACAGTGGGGTTCGTGCGAGAAGATTAGGGAGCAGCCTACACCACTTATGGACCTATATGCAGAGATTTGTCAAGGGAGCAGCTTCTCAAAGGAGAGCGGTAAAATTCGAAATATTCATCTCCCATACATTCGTTATTTTTCCTATTTCATTGCCAAGTGTGCTCTTGCTAGGAAAACTACTAGTAAACTATCTTCATATGATCTAGCTTTTATCTCAGCTGCTTTGAAACGAGATAGGACTTATAATTTGGGTGTTTTGAAAGCTTTCCGTCTAGCTGCTAACCGTGAGAAAGGTGGAATATGTGGAGGACTCATTGCTTCTCGTTTGTTAGATTTGCATGGTTTAGCACCTCATCATTTAGACTTTCAGTTTCCCATAGATAGGCTAGATCTCAATTCCATGATATAGCATAAATTTGTTTCTTCTTGGTCTAATCTAAGTGAGTTATGTTATGAAATAACCTTTCTCAAGAGTGGTTGGAGAGGGGGCAAGTCTAAGAAAGTAGTCCCTTTGACTGCACCTACTTTGTTTGATTTTGATACCAGGAAAGGATGGTCACTCACGGAGGAAGAACTTGACACATACATGGTGGAGCTCTCCCAGCAAGAGGAGAATGTTGGAGAGGATGTTGGGGATAATTCGATTCAGCCCTCCAACATGGGAGAGTATTCATACCAACAACCCTCTTATGATTAGGGCGCTTCTTCTTCTTCATCACGAGGGCCTGATTATGATCATTCCTATGATAACCCACCGGCTTGGGGTTACTACCCTCGTTTCGATTGATCTCCACTTAGGCCAAAAGCCTAAGCTTGGGGGAGGTACACCGACATCACACTCATTTACATATCATGTTCTGTCGGTACTTTGTATATCCATGTTTCACTTTCTTTTTTATTTCTGCTTTCCTATACACAAAAATACCAAACATATTTTCGTTGTTTCTCTTTGTTTGTTTCTATGTCTTTTAGCTTTGGTTTGATTTTCCTGGCTTTGTTTTGTTATGAGAAAAATCCAAAAAGATTTTACTTTGTTTGCTTTTGCTTTGAGTGCTTGCTTTAAACAAAAACGAAAACCAAAAACAAATTGTTGTTCTTTTCTGGTTTTGTGGAGTTCGGTGCAGGGTTCAGCGGTCCGCGGTGGCTCCTTTGGAGTTTGGTTTCATGCATTTTATTATTCAAGCCACACAAGTGAAAGGCAATAATGATGATTTATGAAAACTCGAGGTGTGGTAAGAGGCTGGTAATGAACTCTATTTGTTTTCATTTTTGTACATATACTCATCATTATGGGCATGCTTAGTCTGTTCATGTAAGGTGTATGTTATTGATGGATGCCTAGTAGTTCTTGCTCTCTTATGATTAGCTCCAACTCGCTAATAGTTTGTAGCATGTTATATGAATGTTTGCTTGCATTGTTCTATTCATAACTTGGTATGACATTGTGGTATCCTGCTCTAAATACTTCATTTGAATCGACTTGGCACATGCTCATGCATGCATATGACTGAACAAAAGTCAGTTAAGCCTTGATGATTTATTTTGCCTCAGAGTTCTTGTATCACTTTTATGCCACAATTAATTCTATTTTGTTGCAAGCATGATTATGACAGTTATTGCTCTCTCGTTTGTCGCTCCCTTCATATTGCTAGCCTTCACTTGCACTGAGTATGCGATCTACCCGTGTTCTAACTCCCCAAAACCAAAATTGTCAAAAAGTGTCCACCATATCTACCTATTGGCATCACTGCTTTTCTGTGCATATTTATTATGCATCGTTTTCTTCCAAATAAAATGTTTGCTTGTTATGAGAAAGTTAGTTAGTAAAGCTCTCACGAACTTGATGGCACACTTTATTTTATTGCACTTAATAAACTTGAACCATTGTGACTGTCCATGAAAGTTATATTCTTGTAAATTATAGGCTGGGAGTTAGCAGAACCGTGTTGTCACAGGGAACGCTTTCAACACATGTAAATATTATCCAATTGATATCATGCTCTTTTGTTTACGGATGTCGGCAGTGTGAAATAAGAGGGGATCTTGTAAGTCCATGGAGTTATGTTTATGTGTTAGAAAAACATCTAGGCCGCTAGCCTAAGCCATGCCTAATCATGGTGGAAACTTGCAGCATAACCATAGTAAGCAATCTATGAAGCATTCTTCTTATAAAAAAATAGATGCAAGAAAGAGAAAAGGAGAAAAGTAGGAAAGAAGAGAAAAGGCACCATTTACCATGGTAAATAAGAAGATTGCTGAGATGCTCATTGTCTGTTGCCTTGTCATTTTCATATGGGATAGCTCCTATATCATGGGGCAAGGGGTACCCCGTTGGCGATTCTCTATGATACACATGTATTTACAATGACAAGAACTTACCGGTAACTAAAGTTGAGTAGCATGAGGAACGACCCTCGTACTCAAGGGACATGAGATTTCCGATTTATGATCTGTCAAGCATATAACTCATATTGGACCTCACTTTAAACTTAACCATCTAAAGATGCCTATGATAGGGGCAATGAGAGCTCAAAGCTAACGAGTACCATACTTTCAGCATTTGGAAGCCTTTCAAACGTTTCAAGACCTTTTCACTTCTTTGTTGAGTCACCACTTATTCTTTGAGAACCTTCTTGAGAGCATAGCTGTCATTCTTAGTTTAATGTGCTTGTCTCAAAACTTGGTTAATTATGACATAACTTTGATGCTTGTATCTTTTATATCTTTACTTCTAGTCTTCACTTGAACTTCAGAGGTTCCTTGGCATTTATGTTTTGCTCCACAATCAAAGGCAAGCGAGATACCACTTTATCATACCTTCTTATGAGCATTACAATGTTGCTTATGCTTATGTTTCATGCTGCTTACTATTATTGTATTGGAATCTTTTCATAGCTTGCATGATTATTGAGTAGACTTAGTTGCATACTCCTTATTATGAATTATCTAAGTATTGATCATATGTGAGAATATATACATCACGTGAAGCAAATGTGTTCGTGAAAGTTTCTTTTATCGCACTCAATTTTCAACTGAATTGCTTGAGGACAAGCAATAAGCTAAGCTTGGGGGGAGTTGATACGTCCAAAACGTATCTACTTTCCCGAACACTTTTTCTATTGTTTCTCCTCTAATTTGTGTGATTTGGATACAACTAACATGGACTAACGTTGTTTCCAGCAGAATTGCTTTGGTGTCTAGTTTTTGTGCAGAAAATCAACTTTCAGGAAAAATCTGGTAAAATATCGCAAAACTCCTATTTTACCAGAAGACTCACGGATCCAGAAGACGGGACGGAGAAGGGCCACGAGGGGCCCACACCCCTGGCCATGCGAACCAGGCCAGGACGCGCCTGGGGGTGGTGTGGCCACCTCGGGCACCCCCTCGGTCTCCCCCCTCGCCTACATAAGCCCTCTGACCTAAGAACAGATGGGGGTTCGACGTTTTTCCAGATAGAGTTCCGCTGCACCGCCACCACCAGAAACCGCGATTCGGAATCAGAAACTCCGTTCTAGCACCCTGCTGGGATGGGGAATTGGAGGAGATCACCGCCATCATCATCACCGACGCCTCTCCATCAACCATCCATGTTTTCCCCATCCATGAGTGAGTAATCCCCCACTGTAGGCTATGGGTATGGTAGGGATTAGATGAGATCTATCATGTAATCGAATAAGATTGTTAGGGCATGGTGCCTAGTATCTTTGTTAGTGCTTTTTGACATTGTTGCAACTTGTTATGCTTAATGCTTGTCACTAGGGCCCGAGTGCCATGATCTCATATCTGAACATGTTATTGATTCATGATGATGGTATTGTTTGTGATCTTATCTGCAAGTTGTTTACACATATTATTGACCGGAACCAAAAGCCCCGAAGTGATAGAAATTGGGATAACCTGAGGGGATGGCTGCGATATGAGGATCACATGTGTTCATGGAGTGTTAATGCTTTGCTCCGTACTCTATTAAAAGGAGTACCTTAATTGCCAGTAGATTCTCTTGAGTCCCCACTACAACGGGCTGGCAGGACAAAAGATGTTGTGCAAGTTCTCATTGCAAGCATGTATGACTATATATGGAACACATGCCTATGATTATTTAGTACTTGGATATTTTACCTTATTTATCTGCAAATGCCCTGATCTTGAAATTACATGAATAGTCTTATCCATGCAACGCCCGTCCATCCACCATATGCCTATCGCACTCAAATCCTGTTGTTTGCTACTATTGTTACTACAGCCTTTATTTTACTACTATTGTTACTTTGCTATTGCTACTACCAAAATGTTGCTACTGATAAACTACTGTGAGCAAGACTATTTCCAGGTGTAGCTAAATTGACAACTTAGTTGTTAAGGCTTATAAGTATTCTTTGGCTCTCTTGTGTCGAATCAATAAATTGGGTTATACTACCCTCGAAGACTGTTGCGACGCCCTATACTTGTGGGTCATCATCATGCTCTGGATTTTGTCACATAAAAATGTAACTCTCATCACTTGATGCAATAGTCCATATCAGCAGATGCCATGGGTAGGCTAAAGTTGGGGCCAATGTGCACTAGTGGGATCCATAGAGGGATAATGTAGTGGTTTCTACACACAGAACACTCTAACTCGATATTTATTCAGCTCAACAATGGCTACACTTTCTCCTCGAGCTATATAAGCGAGAGGAAGAATCTCTCTATAAGCCCTAAGAGTAAAAATGAAATCGATCCCCTTACTAGGAGACCCTGACTCACCTTATAAAGGGGTGGCCAGGTTACATCTATGGCTGACGTGGATAGCATATTCCACGAATATGCTTGTCCCTAAGTAGTAACTCGGTGGGAGCCTTCTATCGACGACAATAACCCAGAGTCCGCGACATATGAGCGTCGGGCTCTAGGACTGTCACCTCCGTAACGCCTCTTCTTCCCCTCTGTCCCTTGTCCGTAGCGCTTGGCACTATACAGATTCCTGAGAGAGAGAGACAGTGTGCAGTGTTGACTTCGGGGTTAGCTCTCTCCTTCTCGAGAAAGCTTCCCTATGACTCGGCCTCGCCCCGTATGACTCAGCCAAGCCTTCACCTGCAAGTTCAATGCATAGGAGATCATGTGACGACATACCTTATATGTCGGCTGAGTCAAGCTTAGGCCTCCTTGACTCGGGTTAATTCAGTTGTTACTCGGTCGGTTCGTGTTTAACACGGCCGAGTCACTCCTTGACTCGGTAAATATCTTTATGGGTTTCCCCCTTTTTCCTTAGCTCGACCCTACCTAGGTTCATCCCCCAACATTAGTCCCTGAATATGGTGCGGTCCTGGCGACTTTAGTCGGCAAGGCCACAGCAGGTTCAAGATACTCTAAAACTATTTTCCATTTTTGCCGACTTATCTTTCGGTCAACTCTTATTTGAGATATTTATTGGCTTACCGTTGGTCGATCTTCCGACTTACTTTGGTAGATTCCAAGATAAGACTCGATTTGCCGAGTCAACTTCCTTCATTCAGGTTACTTACCTTTGCTTCTCTTGTAAGTTTCATCCTACGTGTCGTAATCATTGCATGTTGCCTCGTTTTTTGGGACGCAACAGTGATTACTGACGTGAGTATAGTTATCACTGCGAGCGGTCAAAACCTCACAGTGCCGCTTCGATTATTGAAACGGTCACTGCAACTGGATCATCTTCTGCGTCGTGTATCCTCAGATGTGTCTCCACTCGGCAGTTGCTAGCGCGTGATACACGCGTGTATGTGGCAACCGCCACGTGAGCACGATCCTACCATCGCTAGCGGCTTTGGGTTATAAATAGGGGAGCAGGGGTGAAACCATTAGTCACTTTCCCCCGCTCCCAACCTTCTATTCTTCCTCCTCGCGTCGCCTCCGCAGAGCTATCTTCTCCGCGACCGTGCCGCTAGTTTCTCACCTTCATCCGCCGCGCCACGCTCTCGCGTCTATCCCTCTTTCCGCTCCGGCCTAGCTCTGCCGCTCGCGACCGCACTTTCCGCCACCGCGACGGGTCCATAGCAATATAGGCCTCTTCCCACCGCTAGTGTCTCTTCCTCTTTCTCTTATTCCGACGACCCCATGTCGAGTTCTCACAACACCACCGCCACCGGAGAAGAAGATGCAGTCATCGCCCCGGAGCGCGAGTCCTAGCAGGGGTCTACGATGACTCGGCGGGAGATTGAGTGTCTCATCAAGACATGCTGCATCCCCGCCGAGGTGACCTGCCGATTACCCGGCCCAGAACTCGCCCCCATCATTGAACCGAGTGAGTTCGTCATCTTCCTTTCTCATTTTGCTATCACTTAGCGACTTTTCCAAGGAGTTCTTAGAATTCTTCAGCCTCCAGCCTCACCACTTGCCGGCTAATGTCGTTGCCTCTGCAGTGTTTATCTCGGCCACCGAGGGATACCTTGGACTCTAGCCCTCTATAATAGTTTGGTCGAAATTCTTACAAATCCGAGCCAATGTTGTGCCAGATAAAACTCTGCCTCCATCCGAGAAGTCTTTGAATCAATGTGGCGCTACGACCATTACGCCTAGGAAAAAATCTGCCTTCCCCCGAGTCGCGGGCCTCGAGTCATGCAAGAAGTGGCACAGGTCATTCTTCTACATGAAGAACAGTGACGAAGAGGATAAGATTCGGCGGCTGGCCTTTTCAGTTGGCCTGCCCGCGAGAAAAAACCGGGACTATGACCTGAAGAGGACCGATGCACTTACCGAGTCAGTCGAGCTCCGACTCAAGGAACTGACTCGGGCCGGGCTGTATGGCGATGATCTTATGGCCTCCTTCATTAGCATCCGGATCTTCCCATTCCAAAAGAGCTCACATAAGTTATGCTATATGAGCGGGACCTTGGATTCGAATCGTGTCTCCACCGTCGAGCTCGATGACGAGCAGATTCAGAAGCGTGTCCATGCCATCTTTGAGATGAATATGGCCGAGGATTGGAAGTGGGGTATTAGGTCCTTCACTCATGACAACCCTCCTCCCAAGGTAATTCGACTCCGACTCAGTCCATCCAAATCATGTACCATTTCGGCTTTATTGGATACTCAATTTTCCTTTGAAATTTTCTCCTTAGAAATTTGATGAGCGTGTCGTAGAATACGGCGAGATTATTGATCTTCCTTGGAGCAACGATCACGATACTCCGGATAGTGGCGAGCCTGATTCAGAAGAGTTCATCTCAAAACCTGACTCGCCCCCCGTCCGAACTCGGGGTAAGTCTCCCAAACAAACCGAGGATGATGACTCAGATGAGGTTGAAGCTCTCGAGGTAGTTGATGCGGTGCCTATCTCTTATGCATATCCGGCTCATTTTTTCCTAGCTAACCCGGCTGGTCAGGTGCATTAGGTGGATCCCCTTGCCGTGGGAGGCCAAGTGCCGTTGAGGAAACGGGCCATGCCGAAAGATACCTCATCCGAAGCTCCCAAGAAACAAATCAAGAGATCCGCTAAGAAGGCTCCTAGGCCCAAGGTTATGCCTGGAGTTTCTGGGTAAGTCTGTCCATCCAAATTGAACTTTCATTTCTTGTTTATATCTTTCTTTTTCTTACTTAATTTTCTCTTTTCCTGTCTCGGTAGTGCTCCGCTTGTTATCAATCAGAGCGGTTCGAGTATGGCCTCGCCCATTACTCGGCCGCCATCACCACCGCCCCAGAGTGAAGTCCGGGTCCCCAGTCCACCTTGAGATGATCCTCCTCCTGCGTCAATTAATAGTCCATCTCGTCAGGAGGAGGTAGAGGCTGGCGCTGATGGCGATGCCGACACCGCTATGTCAGATCAATCAACTGATCCGGCTGCACCCACGGAGATTGCCAAGGATCACCATGCCGAAACAGCGCCTGCCGAAGCGCCGGCTACCTCGACCTCTATTCTAGATCCAGTTCCCTTGGATCCAGTATCTGCGCCAGTTCCTTCTGATTCTTCCAAGACTTGGCAAGAAGACCAAGCTTAGCAGAGGGTGCGCTCGTAGTTTGCCTCTCCTTCTGCGGCTCCAACCGCCGCTCCAACCGTAGCTCGGCCGACTAAATCTTATCCAATTACCGAGGCATATCCTAAGGCCAAGAAATGTGGAGTTGCTAAGCCCATTCAGAAGAAGACTGGGCCGACTTCTTCTCACCCTAGCATTGCCGAGATACTCTAGAAGGGTGCCCTCGCTTCTGCCTCTGCCTCCGCTGCCGGCACTCAGATGATGCTTCACAAGAACCCAGCAGCCGAGGCAGCTGCCCAAAAAGCACGAGAGGCTAAGGGAAAGGTGCTGATACGCACTTTGAGTGGTGGGATCCTTGGATCCTTGGAGGAGTATGCTATAAATTGGAATGTTTCCAATCACGTCGAAGTTAGCTCGGCGGGTAATCCGACCAAGCCTTTTTGTCTCCCTGACATTAGAAACCGCTTGCACCTTGCAGCCAAAGTTATTCTTGAAACTGATAACAAGAATGAGGTAAACACTTTGGCCTACACTTATACCTTTTTGCATGATGTAGTGTATGCCCATTAGTCCCCGAACCTATGACTGAATGATTTATCATTTGGTTGGATACTCTCTTCATTTAGTGTAGCCAGGGTGCGAAAAACGAATTATTTTAATTTAGACAAGATTTGTCTTAACTTTGAATTTTCATCCACCTAGATTCGGATCAAGTTTTACTTGGTTCGGATCTTACAGTTTAACTTCGAATATCTAGCCACCTAGATCCGGATCAAGTTTTACTTGGTTCGAATCTTACAATTTAACTTCGAATATCTAGCCACCTAGATCTAGATCAAGTTTTACTTGGTTCGGATCTTACAATTTAACTTCGAATATCCAGCCACATAGATCCGTATTAAGTTTTACTTGGTTCGAATCTTATAGTTTAGCTTCGAATATCCAGCCACCTAGATCCAGATCAAGTTATACTTGGTTCAGATCTTACATTTTAACTTCGAATATCCAGCCACCTAGATCCTAAGGAAGTTTTACTTGGTTTGGATCTTACATTTTAACTTCGAATATCTAGCCACCTAGATTTGGATCAAGTTTTACTTGGTTCGAATCTTATAGTTTTGCTTTGAATATCCAACCACCTATATCCGGATCAAGTTTTACTTGGTTCAGATCTTACAGTTTAACTTCAAATATCTAGTCGCCTAGATCCGGATCAATTTTTACTTGGTTTGGATCTTATAGTTTAGCTTCAATATCCAGCCACCTAGATCTGGATCAAGTTTTACTTGGTTCGGATCTTATAGTTTAGCTTTGCATATCCAGCCTCCTAGATCCGAACCATGTTTTACTTGGTTCGGATCTTATATTTTAGCTCTGATTATCGAGCCACCTAGATCCTAATCAAGTTTTACTTGTTTTGGATCTTACGTTTAGCTTCGAATATCCAGCCACCTAGATCCGAATCAAGTTTTACTTGGTTCATATCTTACAATTTAACTTTAAATATCTAGCCACCTAGATCTGGATCAAGTTTTGCTTGATTCAGATCTTACAGTTTAGCTTCGAATATCTAGCCACCTAGATCCGAATCAAGTTTTACTTGGTTCGGATCTTAAAGTTTAGCTTCGAATATCCTTCTGAATGTGATGCTCTATATTTGTAGATTTCCCATAACCGGCACACAACCGAGTTCCAGAAGCTGCTCTTCACTCACAGGAAGCTGCAGACGAAGTATACGAGAATGGTGCCCATTTTGCAGATAAATGGTGAGTTCGCTAATTTCTCACTTCTGTTTTTTCTCCAAAAAATTTCTCTTCTTCCGACTTTCCCTCTGATTTGTACATCCGAGCTAACTTTTATCCTACCTTTTTCTCAGCCAAACTTGATAAGTGGAATAAGGTGCTTACTGAAAAAGTCGCCAAGCTTGAAGGTAATTTGGATCCTTTTACTCTGGCAATCTTGTTACTGTACCCTTGTTTACTAAGTATCTCATGGTTTTTCCTCAGCTCAGCCGATTAAACAATCATGCAGCATCGCATCAATAATGTGTTTCTATGCCTGATATGATGCTTCATTTTCTAGAACAAGCAGGGGACCACTCGGCAAAGCTGGAGTATAAAGAAAACAAAATATCTCGTCTCCGTGCCGAGGTTGAGTCCTTGAAGAAAACCCACAAGTCCTCGCTGGAAAAGGTCGACCAAGAGTTCTCTTAGGAAAAGGACCAATCGACTCTTCAGGTTCAAAAGTATAAAGAACTCCTCAGCACGGCCGAGGCTACCGCCAGTTCTTGCAAGTATGAGATTTCTCGACTGGAAAGGAAACAAGTCGGCTGGAAATCTGACCTGGCAAAGATCATTCAGTTCATCCACAGTAAGCCACTCACAAATCTTGTCTGAGTTGTTCGTTGTCACCTTTTGATGACTCGTGTCTTGCTCCCTCTTCATCCAAATTTCCGGAGTGTAAGGCTCATAGCGCTGAATATGTGATGAATGCTTGTGCTCGCCGAGGTGAACCTCATGATCCGGATCATGAGTACTCCATGGAATATTATCTGATCGGTATTGGTGCCGCCACCTAGCCTATGAAGACCTTTGGGAAGGATCTAGTGGTTGCGGCCATCCGAGTGCTTCATGTGCTCTGGCCAAATGAGCCGAAAATAACTCGGGTGGCCGCGCTTGCGGAAAAGTTGATGGACTGCGAGACACAGCTCAATCTCTGGAGGGAATCTGCAGCGTGAGCCGGGGCTGACATGGCACTTACTGTCGTACTATCATGGTACAAAAGTATTTTCCTCGACACTTTGATGAATCTATGCTCTAGCTCTTCTTGGACCAGCGACCCAGAGTACATCGCACGTCGACAGCTCGTGCTTATTAGCTCATCCAATATGCCAATGTGCATGGGTGGAATGAGGGACCGAGTTTCCTTCAGGATGATGTTGACGAGGATGCCAAGGAAGAGGATGATGATCAATCTGGAGAAGATACCGAGGATGAAGAAAGCGCTAAAGAGGAGGCCGGTAGCTCGGACGAGCGAGGAGAAAGTTCGGATCAAGAAGCTGAGGTCCGGTCTTCCTCCAAGGGGACCAAAACTTCTCAAGCTCAAGCCGAGGTTTCTCGCAAGGAACCTGAGGTGCAAGACCCCGAGTCTTCTCCTATCGAGGCCTAGGTATCCTCAGCAGAAGCCGAGGTTTATCGCAAGGAGACTAAGGTTCAAGATCGTGAGGTTACTCCTGTCGAAACCGGAGTATCCCCAACGGAAGCTTAGGTGAATACCTCGGATGCACCTGCTCCTGATGTCGGTGCTCCGTAGGTTGCTGCTCCATAGGTCACTGCTTCTCCACATGCTGAGGATTCGACCCGAGTTACCGCCTGAACTTAAAAAAAACTTGAATTCTGTTAAGTCTCTGGTATGCCGAATGTATGATGTAAGAAACAGTTCAGCCGCTTGCTACTATGTGGTTTGTATATGTTGCATCCTTTGGGCATCATCTTTTAATTTCGTGTTTCTTGTTATTCCGAGTCAATCATTCGGCCCGCGTCTGCCAGTTTTCGGTGTTCGACTTACGGTCTGAGATAAATAGACCGAATTAACAATACTTAGAAATTAAGAAAGGTAAGCTCAAAATAAATTTACAGAATAATAAAGTACAGAAAGTATAAGGGTTAGTACGAAACAAAACATAAGTCGGCTCGCGTACTATTCTTTCCTTAGTCGTTTTTCATGTGTTCGACATTCGTCGGCTTTTCTTTTGCTTACCATGAATCCTATTTTTGGACAGCAGTAAGTCAAAGAGTTGGCCTTTGCTGCCGACACATTACTAACACGGTCTAAGCATAAGAAGCATAAGCCAGCCAACATATAAAAATGCATATGAAAATAACAAGTTCATTAAGGTAGTCCCCAAGTTATAACTCAAGGTGCCGAGATTTCATTGATCAACTCATTGCCAGCATATAATCCGACATATGAGAGTTCGAGATACAATTCACTTCTCCTAAGTATAAAAAGGACGAAGTAAATCTACATTCCATGGACTTTTTGATTCGTCTCCTAACATGTATGCCTTATTTTTTTATTGTGCTTGAGCATCTATAATATAGTATGCATCATTATGCAGTGCTTTGCTCACAATAAATGGACCCTCTCATGGAGGTGCTAGTTTATGCATGCCGGCTGTGCGCTGCACGAGCCGAAGAACCAGATCTCCCTCTAGAAAGACTCGGGGATTCACTTTCTTGCTATGGTATTGTCTTAGCTTTTGTTGATACATGGCAGATCTGGACAAATCCAACTCTCTAGCTTCTTCTAGTAAATCAACATCATTTTGCAGAGATATTTCATTTACTTCGGCTTTCGTGTATTGGTTGACTCTAGGCGAATCATGCACTATGTCGGCTGGTAATACAGCTTATGCCACATATACCAGGAAGAATGGTGTATAGCCCATTGATCGATTCGGGGTTGTCCTTAGGCTCCATAACACGGTCGGGAGCTCCTCGATACAACACCTTGCCGATCTTTGGAGTGGCTCAATGAGTCGGGGTTTTATCCCGGACAATAATAGTCCATTGGATCTTTCTACTTGCCCGTTCAAAGCGGGATGTGCGATTGATGCAACATCCAGTCTTATCATATTCTCTCAGCAGAATCGAGCAAATGCTCCTCTAGCAAAATTTGTGCCATTATACATTATAACACTATGCGGGTACCCGTATCTCAGGATAACATCCTTGAGGAATCTTACTATTGTGGTACCATCACATTTCCTTATTGGTTTTACCTCGATCCACTTTGTGAATTTATCAACCATGACCAGAATGTGAGTCATGCCACCACGAGCCGGCTTAAATGGTCCGACCATATCCAAACACCGTACAACGAATGGTCAAGTGATTGGTATTGTTTTTAACTCGAATGACGGCATGTGACATTTTCTTGCATACCTTTGGCAACCATTACATTTTTTTCGCCAGGTCCTCTGCCTCTCGCAGGGCATTTAGTTCAATAAAACCCATGCCTGAATGCTTTAGCTACTAAGGCCCGATATGAAGCATGATGCCCATATTCTCCTTGATGAATATCAAGCAAGATCTCTCAGCATTTTTCCAGATCAATGCACCTCTGCAGAACATTGGTTGTGCTCTTTTGTATAGCTCATAGCTTATTATGGTGTATGCCTTAGCCCTTCTTACGGTTTGTCTGGCGAGGACTTCATCACTCGGCAAAATTTCATCTTTCAAGAATAGAAATATTGGTCGTGCCCATTCGGGTACTTCACATGCCGGGTACTTATCTCATCAATTTCCATTACATATGTCTACATAACCTCTGCTGGGTTAATCTGATCAGTCCCCGAGTCATGCAAGGCAGTCCCGGGTGTTCCGAGTCAGTCCCTAAGTTATTCAGATGAATCCTCCCATCTATGTAAATTGGGTCAAATTCAGATACCGAACTGGCCGGGATACGAATTGATTCGGATTTAGGCGATGGTATAATTGATGGTTTTCTGAGGTGCTTAAGGGCTATGCCTGGTGGGATGGCTTGCCTGTATGATCCGAGTTTTGACAATATGTTGGCTGCATCATTTTCTGCCCTGGTTACATGATGGAATTCACATCCGTCAAAGTACCCGCTTATCTTTTGCACATGGAATCTTTATAATGACATGTTGGCATCCAGTGCGTCCTAATTTCCTAATACTTGTTGTACCACCATGTCCGAGTCACCAAAGCATTGTATTCGACGTATACCAATGGCTTTTGCTATTTTTAAGCCATGGACCAATGCCTCATATTCGGGTACATTGTTTGATGCAGCAAAGTGTATTTGTGACACATATTTCAACTGATATTTTTTGGGAGAGGTGAGGACTATGCCGACACCTAGTCCATCTTTCAACTTTGAACCATCAAAGTGCATTTTCCAATAATCCGGATCAGGTAAAGGAGGTTCATATTGCATTTCATCCCAATCAACAAGAAAGTTGGCCACTGCTTGAGACTTAATTGCGTCTCTTCTATCAAATTGTGGAGCATAAGGGGCTAGCTCAATTTCCCATTTGGCTATTCGGTCACTCGCATCTTTATTACTCATTATCTCGGCCATTGGTGCCTCACATGTCACCTTTATAGGGTGTTCCTAAAAGTAATGCTTCAACTTTTTGCCAACATATATACTCCATATGCCATTTTTTGATAACAAGGATAGTTTTGTTTTGAGACTGAGAGTACCTCGCTTAGGTAATACACCGGTCTCTGCACCAACTTACCTTCCTTTTCACGTTCCACTACCACCACAGCACTTATGACTCGGTTGGTCGCTGCTATATAAAGCAACGTCGGCTCTTTTGATAGTGGTGAAGCAAGAATGGGTGCAGAGGCTAGAATTTTCTTTAATTCATGGAATGCATTATCATCTTGTGGTGTCCAAGTGAATTTATCCAAATTTTCCATCAATTGATATAAAGGCAATGCCTTTTCTCCAAGCCGACATATAAACCGACTCAGAGATGCCAGACAACTTATGAATTTCTGGAGATCGTTGAGGCACTTCGGCAGATCCATACACTCTATTGCCCAAATCTTTTTCGGGTTTGCTTCGTGTAACATCCAAAAAATACTAAACTTGGATCATCAAACTATAATCATCAAAATTAGGGTTAACAAAAACTTTTCCAATTAAAATATGAAAGCATTCATATGTGTATGTATTAAAATTTGGATTCTTTTGAATTGCCATAATTCTATGTTTCCTTGCTTGTAAAATTATTCTTAGGTGAAATAAACATCATCTAAACAATCCCCAAACTTTTTCCAAAGACAAACAAATCAAAACAAACAAATTAAGTGAATGGTCACTTTGGCCAATTTAACTCCCATGCCTACTTTGGCTATCTCTAACTTTCAGAACTTAACAGAAATATGTATGGATCTTTGCACCCCTTGATAGTACTCATAACAAGGTACCAAGGCCCACTTTGTGATCATCCAAAAACATTTGAATGCATAGTTTAAGCGACAGTTTAAAATTGAATCTATTTCATATGGGAAGATCCCACTATTTCAAAAACCACTCAAACAAGCTCAATTTTCAAAACCCAAGCATCCACAGAATCCTCAACACATGCCTAGCACACCCACCAAAAATATTTTCAAAATTCAAAACTTAAGTTCATGCGGCCATTTCATCAAACAGGTTGCAGATGCAAATCAAACAAAATCAAAACACTATGTTGAGCAGCGTTTTGGGCCTAACTTGTTCCCTCTCTGGTTACAACTAGTCTTTAGTAGATCATTTATCTCATTTAACTAACCTTAGCAGCACTGTAAGCAAGCCTAGGCATCAATGGTGAGCATGCCGAGAGCAAACTTGCCACCCCATTGTCATCGGCAAGCTAGAGGCCACACTAGCCTCGCCAACCTTGTCTAAGAGCTAGCTAGCACCCCACCGCCACTCCCTGTTCCAGCCGCGAGCAATGACAGCCACTGGACCACACGCCCAGGCCATGCCAACCTTCTCTGCGACCATGCCGAGAGCGCGCCAGAGCGTCACCCGCGACACACGCCCACAGACCGCGCGCCGCCCTCGCCGTGTGCACGCGTGATCACCAACACCCCAGCAACCCCGCAGACACGCCCGTTCGCCGCCGCCCAGACCACGTGTGCTATGCGCCATCAAAACTTCCGTCGGACCAGCTCAGAGCACCGCAGCGTTCTGACCGATCAGCACCGCCCCACGCCTCGCCACCCCGCCGTTGAGCTTCGCCAGGGAGCACAACACCGCCCCTACCGTCGCCCACGCCGATAGCCCACTGTACCATCGACCACGACGAGCTCAGCTTGCGCCCGTCGGTCCCCTCTCGCCACTATAAATAGAGGCATCCCCCGCTCGAATTATTCACACCATTCTACTCCCCTCTCACCCAGAACCACCCCACCTCATTCCCGGAGCCAGGCGAGCAGCGCATCGCCGAAATTTCACCGGAGCCCGCCGCTTCTGGAGAAGAAGGAAGCCATCGATTGGAGCCGCCCCAGGAGAAGCTGTCGGTGCCAGGAGAATCGCCGCCGTCGACTTCGTCGTTCGCCCACATCGCCGACCTTCGCCTGAGCCTCCCACCCCCCCCCCCGAGCCGCCGCTTAGAGCTCGCGCCGGTGACAAGTTCATCGTCGAGCGACCCTCGACCGTCGATCTTCATTCTAATCCAACGCACCATCGCCTGCATCGCTTCACGTTTAAAGAGCCAGCGCCACCCCCGGTTGTGCCGATTGTGATGACCTTGGGCGGCCCATTACCCACTGCGCGTGACCCAATCGTTTGAATTTAGCTTTTTCTATTTATATTCAAACTCAGTTCTGTACCTAGTTTCGAAAATCAACCCAGCTTGATTCAGTGACCAGAATGAAACCAATTTTGTTAGAAAGATATTAAAACGATTAATCCAAGCCCGTTGGATTCAAATCATTTGGATCTATAGATCAACCTTAGTAAAAATAACAAGTCAGAAGCTTTTCTGCATTCAAACATTTTTCAAATTACAACCATAATAGATTTCGAGTTGATTCCAACTCTCAAAAATCGCATTTGATCATACCTTTCAGAATATATAAAAATATATGGGTTTACTTACAGAAATAATGTTCAAGTAA
Source organism: Avena longiglumis (assembly GCA_030063025.1). NCBI lineage: Eukaryota > Viridiplantae > Streptophyta > Magnoliopsida > Poales > Poaceae > Avena > Avena longiglumis. The sequence continues at coordinate 439,322,446 of CP125973.1, read as the reverse complement.
TAAAAGAATGCCACATAGGCATTTCTAGTCATTTATTTTTAATAAAAGGTTAAATCTTATTAAATTGTGACACCACTTTAAATCACATTCCCATGTACTGAAATATGTGGTGATGACATGTGTCAACATGATCCCATGTTTGGTTTGGAGAATATTAAATCTTAAGTAGTTTTTCAATGAGTAGAAATTACTTTTCTAAAAATAAAATAAATAAGACAAAGCTTTAATTTTGTAATATTAGTGATGATGCTAGATCATCTATAGAACACCTTTGTGTGATGATTGAAAGTAGTTAAGTATTGTTTGGTGATTGTGTACCTCATATTTATTCATAGACGCTAGTACCGACCAAGGATACGAGGAGGAAGGAGGATACTACAAAGAAGAAGCCGAGGAGAACTTCAACCACTGCTCTGCACAAGGAAAGCTAACACTTGCAAGATACCCTACTTATGCAAGCCTATACTGATACTACTGCAAGCAAATACTTGCTTGTTACCATGACCACTAGATGCCTTAAGCATATGTGATCATATCCACTTGATACCCCCTCCTAGTTTTACTTGCAAGCTTCTAATTTATTTTCTTATCAAAGCTATTACTTAGAGTCTACTAAAGTGATTTGTAGATTCTAGGAGGATAACTGAAGGTTTAATAAAGAGCATTAAATTTGGCCTAAGCTAGATAATCTTGATGTCATCCTAAGGCATGCGATTGAACTTAGTTAAACTCCACTAGTTTACTACCCCTCATTAGTACTTACCCCCACTTATAGATGCTAGTGCTAAGCATAAAACTTGATCAACTTTAGATGGGAATACTTGGTGGAAAATGGTTATGAAAACCTTGGAATGATGGATCATTCTACTAAGATGTTTTGACATGTGTTTCCGAACACCAGATGATTTTGATGATGAAAATGTTGAGGCATGAGCCTTAGCCCTCTATAAAACTGATGGTTGTCTAGATGCGATACCATTCCAATTTTACCGTACAACCACAATACCCGAAGATTGGGTAGGGCTTGACTGGAAACTTATAATACCTTAGTATGGGTTCCCTCGCGGCCAAGGTCTGAGCTGAGGCTACCTTGTGAAGAATGTCCACCTGTGCAGTACCCAAGATGACAGTTGGTCATGGTTGGGAGGCCAAACTCATAAGAGAGGTTCTTATACTAGGGCGTGTAATTGAAAGGTTAGGATTGATTATCCGCATACTGAGTATGGTGAATTCAGGATTTGTTCCTGACGGATGTATTGAATGTTGTGGTAAAAGTGTACAATCTCTGCAGAGTGTCAAACTATTCAAATAGCCGCGTCCGCGGTTATGGACAGTTGGAGTGGCCATACTGTTCCCCCGTCAGATGTTTTCAAAATGACTTGTGAAATGAATTGAGAATTTGACTTGACCACAACAGAGTTGTGATATGAAATACAAGTTCCCACTTAGGTGTTATAAAATTTCAACTAGCTTTCCTTGTTTTCTGAACTTAGTAGAGGTAAATCTGGCTTTTTGCAAAACAACCATAGAGCTTAGTGTCCTATTACAAAAACCCCCTTCACTTGTTAGTATTAGTTTGTGAGTACTTAAAGAGTACTCATGGCTTTGTCCTTGGCTATTCCCGTGGCCAGACTATGAAGAGGAGTACCAGGATGATGGACCCCAGGAAGGTTACGACAACTAGGATCATCTCCCATCGTCAGCATTGCCTATGACCCCGAAGATGGAGCTTCGCCTATGCTACCTTTATTATTACGTTATTCCGCTGCTTGAGTTGTATTAAGAACTGGATCATGAGATCCTTATTTGTGTAATACCTTATGTATGGTTTGTAATGGATGATGTACTATGGTATCCAATTCTATTATGTCTCGCAAAAATGGTAATCCTGGGATTGCGATGTATGGCATAACAGGCATCTGGGATTAAAAATCCGGGTGTTGACAGTTTGATACCTCGGCTTGATACAAGGAAACCGAGTAACTTTCCGGCTGGTACGCCAAAGGTACATTTTTTCAGGTTAAGCTTCATTCGGAATCTTCTTAGATTCACGAATGTCTGCCGGATATCATCTAGTCATGTGTGACTTTCTTTGGTTTTTATCACCACATCATCAACATATACTTGGACATTTTTGCCAATTTGATCATGTAAGCATTTTTTTTCATGCATATTTGATATGCTGCCCCTGCATTACGTAAGCCGAATGGCACGGTACGATAATAATAAGCCCCATACGGGGTAATGAATGCAATCTTTATTTGACCGAACGGATTTAACGGTATCTGGTGGAAACCAGAGTACGCGTCTACAAATGATAGTAACTCACAACCAGCGGTCGAATCAATAACCCGATCTATCCTCGGCAAAAGAAATGGATCCTTTGGACATGCTTTGTTCAGGTTGGTGTAGTCGACACACATACGCCACACCATATCTACATTCGAATCATATTTCTTCTTCTCTACTATCACCGGATTAGAGAGCCAATCCGGGTGAAGTACTTCCATAATAAACCTAGCTGCAAGGAGCCAAGCTATCTCATCTTCGATTATTTTTCTCCTATCTTTGGCGAAGCGGCGGAGAGGTTGCTTCATCGGCCTTGCATCTGGTCTCACATGTAGAGAGTGATCTGCCAGCTCCCTCGGCACACCTTGCAGATCCTGAGTGGACCATGCAAAGATATCTCGATTCTCACGAAGGAAGCTGGCGAGCTCGCTTTCCTATTTAGCATTTAAGTCGGCACCAATAGTGACGATGCGCTCTGAGAACTGGTCATCAATCTGAATCTTCTTTGTGTCCTTAGTCGGCTGAAAAGAAACACTGCCATGTGGGTTGGCAACTGTCGCCATGTTCAACTGTGCCGACTGAGCCAAAGCTGCCACTTCTTGAATCCTCATTTTTTCCCTTGCAATCACCAATGAATCGGCTAGGTTTGACCTGGCTGAGGCACACTCCATCGATCTCCTGTAATCTCCAGTGATGGTGATCACTCCATTGGGTCCTGGAATCTTCATCTTCAAGTAACTTATGTGGGATCTAGCCATGAACTTTGATAATGCCGGCCTTCCCAGCCGTGCATGGTAATATCTCTCCAAATCCACAACCTCGAACTCCAAATTTTCAGTTCTGCAGTTTTCCCTTGTGCCGAATAACACATCAATTCGGACTTTTCCAATTGGCTCACAAGATAGCCCCGGCACAATGCCATGGAAAGTAGTCTTGGTTGCATGTAACATGTTCTCTTTTATTCCGAGCTTGTGCATTGTGTCCTTGTACAATATGTTTATATTGCTGCCATTGTCAATCAGGACCTTAGAGAACTTTACGTTGATGTTTGGCCCAATAAATGTTGGATCTAGCACTAGGGCATATGATCCGGGATTTGGGCATGATTTTGGGGTGATCCCTCGTACTCCAGGTGATTTCCTAATTTGACCGGTTCATGTATCTCGACACAGCCGTCATGACTGCATTTACTTCCATGTGCCACCTTTGCATGCTTTTCTTATCCATCAAATCTGTTGTGAACACAAAATATGCATGATGATGCTCTCTGTACTCATTTCTGCCCCTTGGTTGGGGTCTCCACGGTTCTCTTGATTTTGATTCACCACTTGGTGAACTGCTTCTCTCCTATCATGATTCTCATACCTCGGTTGTGGTTGATTCTCGTATCTCGGTGTTGGAGGAGGCAAGGCCAATTGCTGCCGCGCATTGCCTCTTGTGAGCTGAGGTCTCTGATTCGGCTGACTTGGTTCCGTACCACCCATTGCCATTTTCATCCAGGCACACTGCCGAGTCATATGATTCGCTGGCTTGGCCGGGTTAGGAGTGTGAAACTTACAAGGCTGATCTAGCATACATTCATATGTGTACTTCGGCCTCTCTTGCCATTGCTTATATTGCTCTAGAGTCCACTATTTCTTGCCATCATTTCTCGGAGTCCACTATTGAGAGATGTTATTTTGATGTTGGTTACCCCAGCACTCGGCTGGTCTTGAGTTACAGCCGCAACTTGACTCGAATTGTACAGATAATCCGGCCTGTCATCTCTCCTTCTACCTCGGAATTCATTCCTCTGGGATGACCTGACACCATCACGAGCGTAATGCTCATGCTATTCATTGTGATCTGTCGGCATAAGCTCTAGCTGAGTCGGATCTCCTAATGCATATGAGTCGGCTATACGAATTGTCTCGGCCAAAGTGGTTGGCATATCTCTCTGCAGCTTCTGCCACAGCACACTTCCATACCCGCACCCTTGTGCAAACCAAGCAATCACTTGCGATTCAATTACTCCTTCACATGAGTTTCTCAGGTTACACCACCGGGTTAGAAATTCTCGATCAGTCTAATTCGGTCTCTGCTTGCATATGGCGAGCTTTTGAGGCCTATTCGGCCTCTTATACGTGCTCGTGAAGTTGCTTACAAACATATCCTCGAAATCTAACCAACAGTTGATACTTCCTATTGGCAACTTATTCAACCACACTCTTGATGGTCCTTCCAACATCTGTGGTGCATATCTCAGTGCCCGTCTAATATTGCCTTCTGCAATATTCAGAGCAGTTGCGTAATCAATCAACCAATCTTGTGGCTTTGTGTTTCCATTGTATGTTTTTGTCCCCCTTAGCAACTAAAAGTTCGGCACTGGTGGCTCCCTCATGATCCGAGGTCCAAAGCATGTCGGACCCGGAGGACCTTGTTCTTCCAATAACTCGGATCTGTATATTCTCTCAAGCTTCAATATCGCATCATCCAGTTGCAAGTTCCTATTTGCTGCCCTTTCTTCCATCCCATGATGATTCGGCCTAGCAAATCCGACATTCTCCATTTCCGAAAAACCATCATTGTATCTGTTCTGCATCGGGTTATGCAGAACTGGTCATACATCCCTTCCTTGCCGAGGTTCATACCTCGGTTGGCGATCTTGTGGAGATTTTGGCCGGGATTTCCCCGCTCGTGGTTTCTTTCATCACCATTTCCATGATCCGGGTTTCTGATCCCATTGTTATCTCGGCTTGCATTGATGTGGTTCACATTTGCTTTCCCAGCCACTGCCGGGTCATATGGGGCCATCTGTTATCCCTTCTTCCCGAAGTCACTTCTTTGTCTTTCCTCGATCCTCCGTCGGGTGAATATGCCACAGCAGCTGAGAGTGTTGGGCTGCTCCAGCCGAATGAACCACACGTGATCCTCTGGGTCTCGCCGGATTGTTCTTAAGTAGTTCCTCATTCTGCTGGTTTGCTATACGCACCAACTCTATGACTCTTTCCTGTTGCCTTTGTCGGGCTTCATCGGTCAGGCCATCTAACTCGGAAGCTACTGCATTTGCTGCCCTAAGGTTCTTTGCCGGAGTGCTATATCTCGGCAGCCCTAGGGTAGCCGAATCACCTTGTCTGGACTCATGTTCCTTGTTGATATCACTAAGGAGGTTCTTTCCCCTTTATTCTAACACCATCTAACCGAGTTGGGACAGTGTCGAGCTTGTTTGCCCTAGCATACTCGCGGAGAGTGATGTTTAGTGAATGTTGCAATGCTGCTACCCTCTTATCCTCCTCTAACATTTTCAACCGAGTTTCCTCTAATTCGGCCTGTGCCCGAGCCGGGTTTACAATGGGAGCTACATGAGTGGTTAAGTTATCTATCGCTTCTCGCAATATGTTCTCTGGCCTTTCTAAGGGTGGCCCTCTAATTCGAGTTGCCTTAGGTGTTACATCATGAACCTCGGGTGCATCCGCAACCGCTGGATTGCTGCTGCCGGCTTTGCTGCTACCGGATCTGGTGCTGCCGGGTTCTTGCTTGGCCCGGCTCCTGCGCCTGCTACTGGTGCGGGTGCGGTCATCATCACCTCGAAGCTTCTTGCAGGGCGAGTGGTACGCGGACCGCTAGCAGCGCTGAGGGGAGTCTCTCCCGTGAGGATGACTCGCTATGAGTAGACGCAGGAAATGTCAACGCGGATGTATACCTTGTGCAGGCCTAGGTTGATGAAGACTTTGTTGCACGGAGGAGAGCGCCTAGCAAAGTGGTGCGTGTTGTCGCTGACGTAGTCCCACATGTCGAAGCGCTGAACAAGCCCGGAGATGATGCGCTCGCCGGTGGCGATGAAGTTTCACGTCCGGATCTTGACTCCAGCTAGCACCGCTGCTGGACCCACGGTGGGTACCAACTGTCGTGGTGGTGGTACAACAGATTCCATGGGTAGGCTAAAGTTGCGGCCAATGTGCACTAGTGGGATCCAGGGAGGGATAATGTAGTGGTTTCTACACACAGAACACTCTAACTCGATCTTTATTCATCTCAACAATGGATACACTTGCTCCTCGAGCTGTATAAGCGAGAGGAAGAAGATCTCTGTAAGCTCTAAGAGTAAAAATGAAATTTATCCCCTTACTAGGAGGCCCTGGCTCACCTTATAAAGGGGTGGCCATATTACATCTAGGGCTGAAGTGGACAGCATATTCCTCGAATATGCTTGTCCCTAAGTATTAACTCGGCGGGAGCCTTTCTGTGTCTCCCTTCTATCGACGAAAATGACCTAGAGTCCACGACATGTGAGTGTCAGGCTCTAGGACTGTCACCTCCGTGACACCTCTTCTGCCTCTCTGTCCCTTGTCCATAGCACTTGGAACTATACAGATTCTCGAGAGAGAGAGACAGTGTGCAGTGTTGACTTTGGGGTTCGCTCTCTCCTTCTCGAGCAAGCTTCCCCATTGAAAGTACAAAGGAAGTCGCCTAGAGGGGGGGTGAATAGGCTTTTAAAAAATATTACGGTTTAGGCTCAAGTAAATGCGGAATAAAACTAACGTTTAATTTATTGAGCACAAAACCTAGCCACTAAGTTCACCAAGGTGCAACAACAACCTATGCTAAGCAATACAAGCAACAAGGTGATAGCAAGGTATAAATACTTCAAGCACGATGGCTATCACAATGTAAAGTGCATAAGTAAAGGGTTCGGTTGAGAGATAACTGATGGACGCGGAGACGAAGATTTGTTTCCCGAAGTTCACTTCCAAAGAAGCTACGCCTCCGTTGGAGAGGTGCGATGGCGCAATGCTCTCCGAACGCCACAAATGGCTCACCTCGAGGTGTGGTGGCTCGATGCACACCCAACACCACACAAGGCCTCACCCCGGATGCGGAAGCACACAACTCACCGACGCCACAAAAGGCTCACCCTATCCTCCCAAGTGCGCACCACAAAAGGCGGGCACTTGCTCCACTATGGGACGCTTGAGGGCGGTCACCGAACCCGTACAAGATTGGGGCTAACTCCATAACTCAATTGGAGGCTCCCAACAACAAAGCCACAACAGGCCAATAATGCCACAAAAGGCCAACAACGCCACAAAAGTCTACAAGACCACAAAAGGTCAACAAGACCACAAAAGGTCAACAACCCAACCACACAACCATCTAGGGTTCCAAGGAACCCAAGAGAAACAAGCTCTCAAGCTTGAACTCGCCGAATCTCCGAGGAGAACTCAAACCTATGCACCAAATGCAAGGGCAAGTCCTTCTCCCCCAAATTCCAACAAAGCTACAAAAGCTATTAGGAATAAGGGAGGAAGAACACAAGAGTAGAACTCAAACCTATGCACCAAATGCAAGGGCAAGTCCTTCTCTCCCAAATTCCAACAAAGCTACAAAAGCTATTGGGGGAATAAGGGAGGAAGAACACAAGAGGAGAACACAAAACTCTCCAAGATCTAGATCACAATGATTCCTTCGCAAAGAAGGGATTTGACTTGGGGGGATTGTAGATCTAGATCTCCTCTCTCAAATCCCTCAAAAAGATGCAAGAATCATAGGAGGGTGAAGGGAGAGGGAAAGCTTCTTCAAGGCTGACAATGGAGGAGAGAGAGAAAGCCAAGAACCAAGAAGAAAAGCCGGTGCCCACGAAGGGGAAGAGGATCCCCTTTTAAAGGGCTCCCAGATCTGCCCGTTATGGGCATTCGCGACACCTGGCCGGAACTTCCGGTGGAGGCGGAAGTTCTGGCACCCACCAACGGAAAACTGCAGAGCGGCGAAACCGAAAAAGCGAATCATGGCGAACTTCCGGCTCAGCGGAAGTTCCGCCAGCCCGCTCAACGGTCATCGGATCGTTGACGCCGCTCGAGCGCACCGGAAGTTCCGGTCAAACAGACCGAAGTTCGGTGAACTTCCGAAAGTTCGATCAAGTTCGGCTAAATAGCACACTTCTAAATAGAAGGTTACCGAGCCTTTACCGAACTTGGGGTAACAACAAGGGCGGAACTTATGAGTCGCAAAGCGAGTCTAACCGGAAGTTCCGGCCTTCAGGCGAAAGTTCCGCTCAAGAACTTTTGCCAGGACAAGTTCCGATGCAAGTTCCGGCCAAGTTCCGGCAAATAGCACACTTCAAAACAGAAGGTTACTGAACCGCCACTGGAACTTGGGCGGAACTAGCGTTGGAACAAACTGTAGAACAGCCCGCAGAAAGAAGTTTGAGCGGAACTTCCGGTGGGAAGCCGGAACTTCCGGTCAGGGAAATTCCAGAAACCAACCAGAAACGCAATAACTTTTGCATCCGAGCTCCAAACGGGATGAAACCAATTTTGTTGGAAATATTGGGTATCACCTTGGGAGAAAATATCATGAATATATATGTGATCTATCCCCCAAGGTGTGGAGCCGGAAAACTCGCAAGATCAAAAACCGCAATAAGATATGCAAGTGAAATCCTTAGATGATGAGCTAGAGCTTGTTATGATGGTGACCACAAGCTCTAGATCCTCTCATGGACAAGAACCAAATAATAACCAAGAAAGATGATGATATGAATGCAAAGGTTTGAGCTTTCTCCGAGTGATGCAAACGAGACACCCGCTTGAGAGCCCCTCTTGATAGTACGGCCATCTATCCTAAACCCGGTCTCCCAACTAACAACACGAGACCGGCAAAAGAGAAGCCCTATCAACATACCTTTGCCTTGAGCGTCCCACTTGAACTTGATGTAGACCGTCTTGTTCTTCTATAGTGGGAACACCTTTCTTGTTTGCTCTTGCTCGCTCTTGCTTGATGAAGACTTGCAAAATGCTCCCCCATATTCCACGGGGAAACCTCTTCTTTGAACTTGTCTTCATCATTCCATGAGCACGAGGATGGCAAGCTTCAGGCATGAGATCTTCTAGAGATGGCGCATCTTGAGCTCGTCCTTCTTCATCCTTACTTGAGGTTGATCCATATTGATGCAACTCTTTGCACATGCCTTGATCGACCTTCAAGCTCCTTCTTTATTCATGATTCCAATGGGCACAAAGCCCTTGGACATTTCTTCATCTTCCAACCTTGAGACCAACACATGGCCCAAGCGATGCCAATGGACAAACCTACAAGTGAAACTCAATTTACACATTAGTCCATAGAGATTGTCATTAATTACCAAAACCACACATGGGGGCATACATGCCCTTTCACCCATGACTCGGCCTCACCCCGTATGACTCGGCCAAGCCTTCACCTGCAAGTTCAACGCATATGAGATCATGTGTCGACATACCTTATATGTCGTACGAGTCAAGCTTAGGCCTCCTTAACTCGAGTTAATTCGGTTGTTACTCGGCCTGTTCATGTTTAACCCGACCGATTCACTCCTTGACTCGGTAAATATCTTTAAGGGTTTTCCCCTTTTTCCTTAGCTTGACCCTACCTGGGGTCATTCCCCTAACAATTATATCTTCATTTCTAGTCGTGCAATATGTGCTTGATGAAAAATGCAAATGTTTGTGTCATTTTGAATATTATTATTAAGTTATTATGGCTAGTCCGCCATTTGTTGGTATATTGTTATCTCATCATGGTCACTTGCATTTCAACGGTTTGAGGAGATCATGAGAAGGGTCATAACAATGTGCTTGCTTACTATGCACATCCAGGTACACTGAAATTGGAGTATGTAGATCATAAGTAATCATCATTCTTTTGTTGCTCATTGTTCCTCCCCGTTTTGAGAACTTCTTTCTATCTAAAGATAGAACACTTTATCATTTTCTAAAATTTTATGTTTATTATACATCTTATATTTATCATTCTATAAAGTATTTACTTCTGTTGGATTTATGATGTATATTTTTGAACGGGGAAGGACCTAGAAGGCCCTAGGTAGAACATTCATTCAACAGAGGTCCAAAAGTAAACAGAAATCACAATCAGGACCTACATGACGAGGTTTAATCTCGTCAATGCCCATTGTTATGAGCTTGGTTTTGGAGAATATGGGGGTGCTGGAGATCGCGGAACAATTAACAGACAAGCAACCAGGGGACACGAGATTTACCCAGGTTCAGGCCCCCGAAGGGAAAACCCTACTCCTGCTTGTCTGCTTTTGATTACGGCGGAACCGAAAGTTATAGGGGTGCGCAGATGCAATCTGGCGTGGAGGTGTGTATGCAGTGGTATGCGAGGTTCCCTCCTCGTCGTGCCCTCCTAGCCTTTATATAGGAGGAGGCAGGTCCTGGGCACAGATCGAGTCGTACAAGTTTTAGGGTTTGCCCCTTTGAATATTCTATCTAATCTAGTCTTGCTCTCCAAGGATCCGAAGACGTCATGGGTTTGGGCCACCAGAATATCTTCATGGTCCACGCACATTCTCGTGGGCCTTCCTTGGGCTGGACCAGGTATGCTGAAGTCGTGTACCCGTAGGGTATAACCATGTCAGTAGCCCCCGAGTGTTCAGTCGAATCGTAGATTCAGCTGGGGACTCTTCAATGTTTCGGGTGCAGCTGTTTTTTGTTCATCGGAGAATGATTTTAGTGTGTAGGGATTGTTGATGCGTGTGCCTGACTCTCCCGACGGATCAGGGCCAGTTAACTGTCTTAGGACAAAACAACATGATCTTCTTCAGATTCGAGTCCCTCGACTCAAACCCGGAACAAATGATGGCGTAATTCAAGTCAGGCCGTTGAGGACTTACAAGAGTAGAATTTCAGTAATTTTCAAATGATGTACCCAACGCGTCCGTCGGGGTTTTCATCGCGCCTGCCGGCACAGATTATTACTAGCAGAGTGTAGTCGTGTGCATTGCCAGGCCATCAGATGGTATCTGTAGGTCTTATCTTTGCATCGTAGACACAACATTTGAAATTTTATCACCGCGGAGGTGTTTCGGGTGGCCAAGGAGGATGTTTGCTCACTTAGCGTTGGCTGGGGCAAAGTTTCTGAAAAGTTTTTGCATGCTGATCCGAAGGATCGCAGTTGAAGAATTCATAGGGTGCGCGACCAGCGCTCCCTATGGGAGTAGTCCCGAGTGTCTGTTTGAGTCGTAGACTCGAGCATAGACTTTAATTTAGCCATTGTTTGCGTCAGGTCCGTTGGACACAATTTTTTCGGATGCTTGAATCGATCCTCCCTATGGGAGTAACCCCCGAGTCCGTAGTGGAGTCGCAGACTCGACGTAGGACTCGAAGTATAGTTTATTGGCGTAGTGCACTATTCATGATTCGGGTGCGCGGCCAGCGCTCCTGATAGGAGTAGCCCTCAAGTAGTTGCTCGAATCGTAGATTCGAGTGAGTACTTTAGCTGTTGAGCCGAAAATTTGTAACCGTTGCTAGTATAGCTTTGATGACGTCAGTGCTGACGATCGTTGATCTCAAGCGTCTGCGGCGCCAGAGGTGACGCGACTGGGCGAACGTAGGTCCCACTTTCTGACTTGGAGTTGACTGGTCACGCGCGACATGGCTATAATTACGACGTCTCCTCGGTTTCCGTGCGTAGTGGACGGTGTGCGAGCGACGGTTCACTGCTGTGCTGACACGTGGACGGCTTGGATTTGATGGTGGCTCTAGGGCTTCCCAATGAACGGTCTCTATTTATCGTCTTCGTCCTTATAATCCGTGGGAATTTTTTTGTTTGCTTTCACCACAGCCATTCGCTTTTCACTGCTTCCACTTTCTTGAGCTTTTATCGCCGCGCGCTGGAAGTTCTTCGATCCTTCCCGTCCTCTTTTCTGTGCTCACACCGCCATCATCGTACTGCAATGGGGAAACCGAAGAAGGCCTCCATCGCAGTGGGCACTAGAGCTGCTGCCGGAGGCAAAAAGGGCACCACCGCCACCCGCGTCACCGACGGTGGGTGGCGACGGACGGAGATGCGTGAGGGCGACCTGCGCAAGCTTCGTGAGCGGGGTCTGATCCCGCAGGACAAGGAGGCCGTCGAGATTCCTGGCGACGAGGTAATTCGCCGTCCACCCGCAGGGTTTCGGGTCATGTTTGTTGCTTTTGTCCTTCGGGGCCCCTCTCTCCCAGTCCACGATTTTCTCCGTGGGATGCTTTTTTTCTATGGCATCCAACTCCATCATATCTCCCCAAATTTTCTTCTCCACATCGCCTGTTTCATCACCTTCTGCGAGTGCTGGCTCGGTATAGATCCGCACTTTGGCCTCTTCCGGAAGCTCTATTCTGTGAAGAGGCAATCCGGCTTCGATGGAGTTTATCCGATCGGTGGCTGCATTATTTCTCTTTGATCCAATTTTCTCTTCTTTTCCTTTTCGATGTCTGAGTCCGTCTAATACTGGCGAAGGAGGTGGTTTTATATCCGCGACTCCACAGTGGACGAGTAGAACTTTGGCCTTACCCCTTTCGACTCCACCCAGACAATCCAGCCGAAGAGGTCCTGGAAGAACCACATCCTGGAGGGTGAGGTGGAGGAGATTGAGGGGCTCTACCGTCGGGTGGAGGACCTCCAGGTGATTCCGGAGAAGGAGGTGAACGGTGTGGATATTATCCACACCTTCCTCAAACGTCGGGTGCAGTCGCTCCAGGCTAGGGCGCACCCGATGTTCCTTTATTCTGGCCCCCATGACCCGGCGAGAATTGTGGCTGAGGAGCTCTCCAAGGGGGACCTCGACAGAGTCCTTCGGCCGCTGCTGAAGTTCAAAGCTGACGAGGACCTTCCGGGGAGATCGCTGACCCCTCCGTTCAACGCCTCTCGACCGGTGCCGCAAGTGTAGATCTGGGACATGCACGTAACGCTTTTTTGGACTGCGTTTTCTTGTACTTCTTTTGTTCTGAAAGTTTGTTTCTTTTGTGCAGTAGTTCAAGGTACCTGGCATGGTGCCTCCACTACCCGAACATTTTCCGGATGCGCCGGACAATGAGGTAGTGGACTCCATGTCTGAGCTTCCCTCAGCGTGATCACCGGTTGAAGAAACCTTTGAGTCGAGCGAGGAGCAGACCCGAAAGCGGGCACAGAGCTCGAGCGAATTGTCGGATGCTTCGACTCCACTGACGCCTAGGAACCCGCCATGCCTTGTGCATCACGGTGGAGGTGACGGTGGTTCTTCCTCCCCTATTCCAGTCGTGCCTGTGCGGGCTGTAGCGCCGCAACCGCCAGCGAAGCGGAAGAAGGAAGAGAAGAAGGACAAGAGGACCTTGCCTGTCTTCAACTTAAGCGATATGGACTCATAAGTACCTTCGGTTGCCTTTTGCTATCTTTCATTATTGCTTGCTTGTCCTTGATTGGTGTTTTCCGTTGCAGCCACTCCTCTGATGGCTCGTTTAGCGATGGCACTCAGGAGATGGTGGGGGAGTCGAAGATTACGCCTCCTCCTTCTTAGACGGTGTCCACCTCTAGGGGCATTGCTCCGAACCCCTCTCCGTAGGAGGCCCGGGTGATCGTCTCCCAGAAGACTACAGCCGGATCTTCGGAGTCTCTGTTTGATCATGTAAGTGTTTCCGTTCTTGTCGTGGGGGGAGCCCCCGAGCATTTAACAAGGAACCTAAAAATTCCAAAAGAAACGCCATCAAGTCCTTATCCATCGATCCTGTGCTCTTCGCTCCACGGCCTAGCCAGCCTTACCGCCGCCAAGGACGAACCACTTGGGTACAGGGACACCGTGAAGCGCCAGGACATAGCAACTTAGAAGCCTCCGCAACGACATCGTACCTGGAGGTTGAGAAAAAACCAGTAGAAAGCCGCTAGGGAGGGCCTGTTGGGTTCGTAGAATGGAAAACGAAATTTTCTATCGCATGAACACACAAAACTAAGATCTAATCTATGGCAAAGCCAAGATCTAATCCACGAGATCAGTGCAATGATATTGTAGAGAACTAACCCTCATAGATCCAAAGCGTTTAACTATATCGGATTCTTGTGGTTGATGTGTCGAATCACTTGCCGATCTCAAGATCGTATAGACGATCTTTCCGGCGCCGCGTTCCGGCAGCGCTTCCGCAGTCGGTCACACGTACGGTAGTCGATGAAGACATTCCTCTCCCTTGTTCTAGCAGGGCAGCGGAGGTTGTAGATCTCCTCGGAATCCCAATAGCATGACGGTGTGGTGGTGGTGGTGGTGGTGGTGGTGGAGGAGAAGAGATTACTGCAGGGCTTCGCCTAAGCCGGAGCAGTGTATGAAGGAGAGAGGACAGGTGTCGGCGGCTAGGGTTTGGGGTGAGGGTATATAGGGCGCCCTCACCCCTCCTTATATGGGTGGGGGGTTGCGGCCAGGGTTCCCACCCCTAGCCGAGTCCTTCCCCAAATCCTCTAGGCCGACAACAAGGAAGGGGAGAGGGAGAACTTGTCCCTCAAGGTTTCCCTTTCCTTCCCTAACGAAAAAGTACAGCCTAAAGTTGCAACCGGCCCAATAGGCAGTATCCCTTGTACATCTTTTTCAAGAAACATTTCTACCATTAATAAATTTGTGTGATAATTTTGTGATCTTTATTCCTTATCCGTTCGAAGGAAAAATCTGTATAGGCTCAATCATCACTTTTTTCCATTCGAGAAAAAGATGATCCAAGCATTAGACTGACAAAACCACACGGGACAGGGTGGCATCGAAGTGGTGGAATCGATAGAACTCTATTTTTCTTCTTATTTTCTAAAATCTTTGTCACCTTTTAAGATATTTTTCTCAAAAATATCCTAATATATTGTCCTACAATACGTAAATTATACTTTTAACTATGTTACCACTTGACCTTTATGTTTAGTGTTAGTTAAAATTTGTATAACCAAAGCTAAAATCATGCTCCTCTCATAAAAAAAGAGAGGCGTCGGCTAGGGTGAAAACCCTAGCAGCCGCCGCAATCTACTTCGTCCTCGTCGTCTACGTTTGGGAATCGACGCGTCCCGCCTCCTCTGCTTGTCGCTCTGGTGATGGGAGGGGGTAGGGATCTCAGACCCGCGCTCGGCATTGTAGAAGGTCCCTAAAGTTAGAGTTTGGTAAATCGACATCGACGCTATGGTGGCTATGGCGGTGTTGAGCGGGACAGGAATAAGGTATACCTGTCTCCTCTTCCATCTCGTCTGTGACGATCTTGCCGTCGGTGTTGAGGAGGGAGGGGATTCGTCTGGTCACCGCTTCTATGGAGTGGTGGACCTCGTTCAGTCTACCTGTGTTCTAGGTTAGGTGTTACAAGTTTCAATTCAAGAGTTCAATGCGTCTGCTTCAGCTCTAGGGCGCTGGTCCTTAGGAGCACGTGCACGAAGACTTTCTGGCTGTCATCAACAACGTCAGGTCGGCTCCGGTAAGAGAGCGACGACAACGGCAGTAGTGGTCGTTAGGTGGTCCAAGGACCTCAATGTAATTTTTATTATGTTTGAGGTGCTTTGTACTTCTCATGAACTCATAAAATAGATCCGGATCTTTTTCCGCAAACAAAGAAGAACTAAAATCCTGGATCTGTCCCTGCATCTCCGGCCGGCAGAGCCGTCGGAAAGTAATAGGAGAGGAGGCGGCAGGTGGCGGACGACTTTCAAGAGGGAGAAAGAGGATAAAGGAGTGAAAGGAGGCGGTTAGAATGGGTGAGAATGTTGGATTTATGTTGTAGGTGAAAGAATGATGAAGAATTAGACAAAGTTAAGGTGATTAACTTTGTTGGCGGAGGGATGCAGGGAGCCAGCAAGCACGAGTGTGATCCTCCATTTATGTTTTCATTTTTGATCCATTCCTCTCGACGCTTCATGTAATTCACATGGTTGTGGGATACGAGAACATTAATTATGTCCAGAATTATTTTTAGATATTTTTAAATTTTATAAAATATGTTTTTATTTTTTAAATCGGGAGCCAAACACACTTTCAGTAGTTTGAGTTATTGCAACTGAAATTAAACAACTCACTGCATTCGGCCGAGAATTAGACACCCCGAAGCAAATACCGGGAGGAGACAAGATCCCACATTGACGGTACATTGCCCGCTATCCCTGGACCCCTCACCGGACCCGCGAGCGAGGCAGGAGTCCCATTCGCTCGCTTCGCACTCCAGTCATCTCCCTGCCTCCCAGATCTCTCACCACACGGCCGCGCGGCACCGGCGACGTTGTGAAGGCGAGGAGCGGCCGCGAGAGAAAAAAAAAACTGTAAAAGGGGACAGGCCACAACAGCTCGGGTGCCAGCGGTGCGTGGGTGTCGCGCGTCGGGGTATCAGGCGATGGACGCTGGCGGCGGGGGCTTGGGCGGGTTCCAGTGGACCGCGGAGGAGGCGTCGACGATCGGGGGCATCGCCACGGTGTCGCTGCTGCACTCCTTCATCCCCACGCACTGGCTCCCCTTCTCCATCGTCGGGCGCGCACAGCGCTGGCCGCTCTCCCGCACCCTCCTCGTCAGTCAGTAACCACCCCGCCACCCACCTCGCCCATTTTCTTATGTTTCCGCTTTTGCTGTTCACCGCTGCCAGATCTAGACCATAAGGGCGATGCCCGTTTAGGGTTTAATTAGCGCAGGGAAAGGGGGCTATTTGCTCTCGGTGGCTGAATTGAATTAGCTCGTTGTTGTGCAACATTGGTAATTTGGGACCTGGGAGTAACTGCCTTAACATTCTGGGGCATTCTGGCATGTCCTTGTCTGGGCGATGTTTCCTCTCCAGGCTTCCGCCACTCCGTTCTTGGCATGGTTGCGCAGACGAATATGCCTTCTTAGAAGACTATAATTGTCCTGTGATTTGATGATAACTGTTGGATATGTCAGCTAGTTCACCCAAAATTCTGAGTTGTTGTGCAACATTGATAATTTGAGACCTGGGAGTAACTGCCTCAACATTCTGGGGGCATTCTGATGTTCTTGTCTAGGCGATGTTTCCTCTTCAGGCTTCCGTCACTCCCTCTGCATGGTTGCGCAGAAGAATATGTCTTATTAGAACACTAATTGGCCTTTGAACTAATGATAACTGTTGGGCATGTTAGGTTTCATGCACCAGCTAGTTCACCCAAAATTCTGAGTTGCTAGGGAAAGCTTGGACCATCTACTCATACACTGATAGGATTGAGAGCACAGGCTTGCACTGTTGTCCATTCCACGGGGATCCCTGTTCCATATTCTCAGGGATTTTGGAATTCTCTTAGTGAAGGTTTTGTGATGTTTTTGTTCAGTGTGGGCTGTTAAACCATCCTTAATCGTTCACAGTGTTGTGCCATGTGCGTTGGTTTAGAATTTCTCACCTTCACATTCTTGGCTGTTTGATACTGATACCCACAGAGACATGACAAGATTAGTGTAAATTCGAGTCATGCCATGTGTTTTTGTGTGTGTGCAAAATAAGTGCACACAGAAAACATGCCAGAGCTGACCTTAATCTACTTGCTACTTCGAATTCATCGCAATTTCTAAGTTATTTTTTACCATATTGGATAGCTTGAAATTTTATTTAGGCACTTTAACTGTGTGGTTTATCTATATTGCAGCTATATGATATTTTGGAGTATTAATGAATGGTATATTTTTTAACAGAATATCCACTCTAAATTAAACCTTTGTTTCCCATGTGACTATGCTATGACGTAGGGTTCTTTATAAAAAATACAAGCATAATTTCTAGTTACATGAATGGGTTCCGTTCCTGTTTACATTTGTGAAGTTAATCATTAGCATGGGAGTTTCTTTTGTAATGCTTTAATTGCATGTGCACTGTTCAAACCTCTTATTCATTAATCTTTGTTGACTGTTGTAATCATGAGTTAGGATAAATCTAGAGATACTCATGAACCAGCACATCACAATCACTTCAGTTTTTCTGTATGTACAACTGTATGACTAAGCATGCGAATAGGCCATTTATTTCATAGTTGTATCTTGTGGTGCATGGTCTATGAATTCTGTTACTGATGTTCTAAATGCTTATAAATTAGACTTTAGCTCCTTGAATAGTTCTCTATTCATGACTTAAATTACATTTTCCACTTCACCCAGGGGCCAGGGCAGGATACTTGTTAATCATGTCACCCTTATTTTTGATATATTATACACTGCATTTTGTGCATGTTAGTGATAGTACTTTCTCATTTGGCAAGGATTTGTTTGCTTCTATATGTATCACTATTAATAAAATATTCCCAACTTCTGCAGCTGCATTTGGAGCTGTCCTTCATGTCGTGTCTACCGCTCTACTTGGGATAACTGCAGTTACTATGGCAAATACTATAGCAGGCGAGGAAACAGTGCATAAGCTTGCCTCGCTGTTGCTAATTTTTCTTGGAGCGGGTTATATTCTGTTGTTTGCGTTAGGAAAAGGTGGTCATAGCCATGCTCATAATCATCCAATGGAGAAGATGGCAGTCGCTGGTCTTGTACTTGTACCTGCATTATCACCCTGCGCAACTACTCTTCCAGTGTTTCTTGCTGTTGGCAACTCATCCTCGATGATGATTCTTGCGATCATTGTGCTTCTCTTCAGGTGATCAACCTCTCCTACTGCTTTCAGTTGTTTTGGCTTGTCGACACTCAGACATTTAAACAGTGATATTTTATCCTTCCCTCTAATAAGGTGCTTAGTTCAATTTTCTTATTGTACCAATCACGAAAGTATCATCTAACCTGTAGCTGAGAGCATGTTGGGACTAAAAAGGAAGAATTTCAAAAGATAATTTATCTAAGTATGCTGTATGTAGTGGTGTAGTAGAAAGAGAAAGCTTCATTGTTTCCACATGTAAGCTTTTCTTTTGAGGCATTTATCTATCCGCTCATTGACCAATTTATTGTTAGCTAAGGCATCTGCTCGTCAGTGGTTCGGGATTTAAGGTCTATACAAACTAAGATGTCTTGTGGGGCGGGGCTACGTGATATAAGTTCTATTTTTGACTTCCATCTTGGTGCGAAATGTTTCCATATACAACTGCTCTTGCATGTATGAATAGTTAAATGCTCCCTCCATTCCATAATTCTTCTCGTGGTTTTAGTTCAAATTATTTAAGGTCCATACAAACTAAGATGATCATAGTATATTTGTGGGGTGGGGCTACGTGATATAAGTTAGGTCTAATTTTGACTTCCATGTTGGTGCGAAATGTTTCCATATACAACATCTCTTGCATGTATGGATAGTTAAATACTCCCTCTATTCCATAATTCTTCTCGTTGTTTTAGTTCAAATTTGAATTAAAACCACAGCAAGAATTATGGAACAGAGGGAGTACTAATTGGTCTTATGCAACATTTAAGCCTCCACTAATGTGCTGAATAAGACCAGTAGAGTCTGAAACGTCTGAAGCTTTAGCTGTCATGACTTGCTACCCTGAATCTTCAGGAGTCATAACAGTCTTAGGCATGAACCGAACTCTCCCATCTTGAATGGGATCCGTATCTTCTTATATGCCCTGAGCCGTGAGCATGGTTTGAACTTTGGACGCGTGGCATACTAGAATAGCCAAATTACACATAAGGTGATGTACATGTACGATCGGTAAGATTGCAGAACTAACACACCTGCTTATGTCTCATGGCAGTATTTATTCGGTTGTAGGATTGTGATTTTTTTCGGCATGGTTTAGTGTAGTACCATTTGGATATTAAGCTATTTTGATTAGTCTTTATTTCAACTTTTTCGGTCTTCAAAACTGATGGCACAACTTTCTTTAGGGATATGTAGTGTTAGTCATCACGATAGTGTCTTCCTTAAATTTTCTTCATGGTGCTTTGTGTTGAATCAATTACCCATGTAGAGTATTATAGATGTTGTACAATTTTATCCTTTTTAAAATCTTTGTATTACCGCCTAACTTGCGTTTCTTTATGCCGCAGTACCATCACGGTAATGACATCCCTGGTGGCCCTCTCATTCTATGGTGCTAGCCAGATCAAGTTTCACTGGGTGGAACGCTATGACAAGGTCCTTGTCGGCTCAGTACTGTGCCTGGTAGGGGTTCTGACATATGTGTTCCATCACCATGACGGTGACGAGCATTCTCTCCATGCACATGTGCACAGGAAACTCGTCGGTTCATAGAGGAATGCATAGTAGATAGGAAATGAAGTTCCCTAAGTTTTCTGTGAAACAAATTGTCTGATGTCCTCTAAGGCTCTAACCTTTCTACACTCTTTGTTGTATAAAGATCTATCAGCCCATCTGTCGGGAATCCACCCGCCTCTGGCTTTCCCAGGAATTCAGACTAGTGAATATCTAGTGGAAATTGATGTTGTATCACGTATCTTTGTTTGTGCTGGTGTAGTTATTTTCAACAGAGGGGGTTTCAACTAAAGACATTGTTGAACTTCTAAACATTTGCTTTGTTACTTGGGATATAAAAGTGAGTGGGTATTCCTACATGATCCTTGGATGTTATAACGATGGATCGAATTAAAATTTCAGGATTTGGTGTAATGCATCAACGATGCAAACTTGAATGCCTGCGCTTTGGGATATACAAGTGGGTATTTGGCATGACAAGTGGATTAATAGCCGGAGTTCCTCTAATGCCATGGATCTCTTGGGTTCTCGTAGGGTTGTGCAAGACCTACACGTGGGTTCACAACATCATGTGAGGTCTCTTGGTTACTGCCACAAGCCAATTTCTTAATCCATGGCGCCTCATTCAACCGATCCTCCTTGATACAACCTCATACGATGCTTTCGAGTGGATGCAAAATCTACTTATCTTGCTTTTTTTTTTTTTTTGCTTTTCTTAATCCAATGTGCCTACAGAAAGCGGAGCTGATCGCCCATCTGTTAGATTGATCTCTTCCCGTGTGTGTCCATCGGGACCTTTTACTCGTGCCCTGATTAGGGACGACCAACCCTACATGGTTGACGGACACTGTTACACTGCATATATAAAGAGGTGGAGGCCGACGGCTTAGACCACGAGCTTCGCCGTGAGCCGTACTCCTCACCTACACACCCTACCAATCTAGGGCACGCAGCAGTAACGGGAAGCCGAGCCACCGCCGCCTAGCACACCGCTCGCCGTCGCTATCCGCCATGACTACTTCATCGACCTCCTCTAGCTAGAGAGAATGTACACCTCTCTCTCTCTCTCTCTCCAAAGTACAACCGGTTAGATCTAGCCTAGCAGATCCTATAGTATCTATCAATGGTATTAGAGCAAGCTAGTGTTGTAGATCTAGTCGGGTACAAAGAAATTCAATATTTTTTCGTCAAGAAAGAATAGACGGGGAGTTTTCCTTTTACCTAAATCGTAAACAGGAAAGGCCCCCTAACCCTAACCTTAGCTGCAATGCAAAATAGAGGAAGAGAATAGACAGAGAGTACTCGACCCCCTAGTTCGTCACAAGATTGAAACAAAAAATAAAGAAAAAAACCTAACCCTAACCCCTATTGTTTCGCCACCGTCCGCCGCCGGCAAAGGGCGCCGCCAGCACTGTTGCTTCTTCCGCTCGAAGCCACCGCTTCGCGGGGTTGTGGAGATTGGATAGGAGATAGAAAGAAAAGCAGAGGGGGAGGGGATCATCACCAGCCAAGCACCGGGCGGCGCTGCCTCCTCTTCGTCCCGCAAGCGGGCTTCTGAAAACCACCCGCCGTCGCTGAGGCGAAAGAGAAAAGCGGGCATAGGAAAATGCGGGGGAGTGGGGGTATGGGATCTAGGGTTACCAAGGGGCAGTGGTTTTGTCCATGCGTGTCGTAGTGTGGAACACGGCAGTGCCATCGGGGATGGCTAAACAGGGACACTCGGATGCAATCGGTGGCTCACGCAATGGGTTGGGCACGATGAACCGCAAACACAGCGACGTACCCAGGTTCGAGGCCCTCTCAGCGAGGTAACACCCCTACTCCCGCAAGATGAACTATATGGAAGGGCGAATGCCCAATACAAATGCTCCTGTAGCTGTTTCCTTAGCTACTGTCGAGAGCTAGAGGAAGATGAAAACTAGAGGCTAGCACTTCTATCCTTTTATTCTTGCTTACCTAGAACCCCAACTCTGCCCTCCCTTATATACTGATCTGGGGGACAGATTACAATTTGGGCTCTAGGGTTTACTGTTTGGGTATGGGTTTACAGGACAGGGCCAGCTACAGGGCCCAGCCGGTGGACCAGGACCCAGTCCGCCCTTCTTTTATCGCCATCCTCTTCTTTAGCGGTCACCCGGGCTTCCTTTGGGGCGTCACTCTTACTTTAACGGTCATCCAGACTGCTTTGGGCGGTCAGCCGACCACTTTGCTTTATCCTCGTCGGGTAGCGCTGGTCGTGATAGCACGCCAGCCTGCCTGATGACGAAGGGGGGCCAGAGGCGTACTCCGCAAGGAGCATCACCCCCTCCGTGCTCTCCATCGAATCCTAGGTGAGCCGGGTGGAGGCGGCCATCCGGACGGTTCTTATCGCTATCGGGCTAGACGGGCCAGCCGGGAAAGCTTTAATCCCAGCCGGGCGGTATTAGCCAACCGGCTGAAGTTGTCCTTCTTTAGGGTCAGGCGGCCTGTTCCTTTTGGAGCCGGCCTACTTGGGCCTGGCTTTCCCTACCCGGGGGTTATCCCCCCGACACTAGTCCCCGAGCACGTATGGACTTGGCCGGTTGGTAAGGTCTTGCGTGCTATTTTGCATCTTGATGTAGTTGGTTGTCCGTGTCCAGCTGTAGCTTTTGCTTTTGCTTTCCGGATCGATTTAACCGGATGTGGAATCGATGGCCGCCCACTTGGTGTAAACAACGAAGGCAGGGACCGACTGGCGAAGCTGGAGATGAAGCGTCAGTTTGATGAGGTTGGTGATGTCGTCCGCCACGGCTGCTGCTCTGGGCACGTCGCGTCAGTTGGACTTCCGCGTCGCTGCGTCAGTTTTTGACAACTACGCATGCCACTTGACGCAGCGGTTTCTCGGGGCGGGCACGCATGCCTCGTCTCCTGGTAACGCCTGTGGATCTTCTGTGGTTGGCTGCGATACCTGTGGACAATGCGAGAAGGGGGCCGTCCGATGGATCGAACGACTAGGAGGCGCGCGTAGGCGTGCGTGAGGCGGCGTCGGGCCGTTGGGCGGCCGCGGGGCTGCAGGCAGGTGCGGTAGCATGCATAGCAGCACACGGGCGAGCGGTAGCATGCACAACAACGCGCGGGGAAGCGCACAACATGCCGCGGGCCGCGACGGGTCGTGAGCTGTTGCGCGCAGCAGATGCTTTTGGGCATATTTTGTCCAGTTTTAATTTACAGAAGCTGTTTTCTTATTTTTTTTGATGAATTGTGTATAGTTTTTGACCAATTTTCATGTAGTTTTCTCCTATTCAAACGGAACCAATGGGATGTTTGTTTTAGGAAATAGAAAATTAAACAGTATTGCTTCTGAATAGGATAAAGCTTATGAATTTTATTTATTTATTTTGCTGCAAATAGTTAAAGAGTGATCTTTAAATTTAAATAGAACTAAAGTGAGAATTAAATTTTAAGAGCATGTGAAAGTGTTTATTCTAATTATTTTTATATTATTTTTCTGACCAACGTTATTAATAGCATGATCATGATTAGTGGTTACATTTAAAGTGGTTGCTTTTGTGTATTTATTTCTATGTTCTGCCCAGGTAAAATAATTTTAAATTGTATAAACAGTTGTATGTGTTAGTTTTGACCAATATTGGATTAATACATGAAATTGTTGTTATGATCTCGTTTTATGGTTTTCAGGAGGGTACTACTTGATGAGCTGCATACCGTTAGAGGTGACAACTACAACGAATGAATAAAAAAAAGGTCGATTTGACTTTTGTCTCCACTGAAGTGGACTGGGAAATCCCGCAACCCACCAAGCCGACAGAGCCAGTCAGAGATGATTGACGTGGCTCGGTCAATTGCAGAGCTTTGTTGGGAGACCCCAAGAGGAAGGTATGATGAGCACAGCAGCAAGTTTTCCCTCAGTTATGAAACCAAGGTTATCGAACCAGTAGGAGTAAGGAAACAACTCCAAGGTGTTGCTAGCAACTTGAAATCCTGCACAACACAAACTCAAGACTTTGCCCCAACTTACAGTGAGGTTGTCAATCTCACTAGTTTGCTGAAAACAAAGGATTAAACGTATAGTGTGGAAGGTAATGGTGGCTTGCGGAAAGTAGAAAGTAAACGGTAACAGTAGATGATGTATCAATGGTAAAGTTTGGACCGGGGTCCACAGTTCACTAGAGGTGTTCTCCTTAAAATAAATAACATGCTGGGTGAACAAATTACAGCGGGGCAATTGATAGGTCTGAGCAAGCATAACAATGCAAATACTAGACATCATGACTCCTATGATATTTGATTGGGCATTATAACAATATACATAGACCGCCATCCAACTGCATCTATGACTAATAATCCACCTTCCGGTTATCATCCGAACCTCCTCCAGTATTAAGTTGCAAGCAACGGATAATTGTATTAAGCAATGTGTGTAAAGTAAACAATACAATTGTTCCATGAACAAAAGATTGTTGTTTTATCCCTAGTAGCAACAACACATCTACAACCTTAGAGATTTCGGTCACTTCCCCAGATTTAGTAGAGGCATGAACCCACTATCGAGCATAAATACTCCTTCTTGGAGTCACTAGCATCTACTTGGCCAAGATATCTACTAGCAACGAAGAGCATGCAAGATCACAAACAACACATGCATGATAGAATCAATAATCAATAAGACATGATAGCATCAATAATCATTCTGACATAGTATCTCAATATCCATTGGATCCCCGCAAACACAACATGTATGATTACAAATAGATAATCTTGATCATGAATTGAGCTCACAAGATCTAAACATGATAGCACAAAGGAGGAGAAACAACCATCTAGCTACTGTATGGACCCAGTCCAAGGGTGAAATACTCACACATCATACCGGAGGCTGGCATGGTGATGAAGAAGGCCTCTGGGATGATCTCTCCCCTACAACAGGGTGCCAGGAAGAGCTTCAGATCCCCCCAATCTTGGGATGATGGTGGTAGCGGCTACAGACTGTTTCGTGGAGATCTGATCGGGTGTTTAGGGTTTCTGCATCGAGAGGGGGGCTTTTATAGGCGAAGAGGTGAGGCAGGGGCACCCGAGGCGCCCACACTAGGTGGCGACGCGCCCTAGGGGGGGCCGTGCCACCCTAGGGTGTGGCGGCCTCGTGGCCCTCCTTTGGTTGCCCTTCCGTCTCTATGTTCGTTTCGGTAAAATATTGACTTCGGCTTTTGTCCCGTCCAATTCCGAGAATATTTCTTTACTAGCTTTTCTGAAACCAAAAACAACAGAAAACAGGCAACTGGCACTGCGGCATCTTGTTAATAGGTTAGTCCTAGAAAATGTATAAAAATATCTCAAAGTGTAGACAAAGCATAGAAAATTTATACTAAACAAGCATGGAACATAAAAAATTATAGATACGTTTACGACGTATCAAGCATCCCCAAGCTTAACTCCTGCTCGTCCTCTAGTAGGTAAGTGATAAAAAAGAATAATTTTTTAAGTGACATGCACCATCACAATATTGATCAATCTATTTGCAAAGCATTGAAAGTTGGGATCAAAGTACTCTAAACATGAGGATGAAAGATGAAGTTCTAACAATAAGACATAGAAACTATGTTGTAACATGCAAGGTACAAACAAAGGTTCATGAATAACAATGCATTGAAAGACGTTTGTTTGTTTCACATATAAAAAAAATAGCATAGTGGTATTTAGCTTATCCCTCATGGAGTAGCAAAACATAAATGCATAGGACACCTTCAAAGTTCATAAGGGTGACTAGATACAAATAGTTCAAGAACAAGCCATATCAACATTATGAATCAATCAATAAGTTTAGGACAATGCACATAGAACTAAGAATGACAACTATGCTCTCCTAGTTGGTGCATAAAGATAGAAGATGGAGACTCAATATAAAAGTGGGAAGAAAGGCCCTTCATAGAGGGAAGCAGGGATTTCAAGTTTCATAAAGAGCTTCCAAAAATTATGGTACTTGTTAGCTTTCGTATCTCATTGCCCCTATCATAAGCATCTTGAAGTGATTAAGGTTAAAGTAAAAAAAATATGGAGTATATGCTTGACAAATCATAAGTTGGCAATATCATGTCCCTTGAGTACGAGGGTCGTTTCACATGCTACTCAACTTTAGTCACCGGTAAGTTCTTGTCATAGTAAGTATATGTGTATCATAAATAACCGCCAACAGGGTACCCCTTGCCCCATGGCACAAGAGCTATCCCATATCAAAATGACAAGGCAACAGACAATGAGCATCTCAGCGATCTTTTTATTTGCTTTTTGCATAGGTTTTTATTGAGGATGCTTCGCAGATTTCTCACTATGGTTATGCTGCAAGTTTCCACCATGATTAGGCATGGCTTAGGATAGCGATCCAGACGTTTCTCTAACACATATACATAACTCCATGGACTTACAAGCTCCCCTTTTATTTCACATCGCCGACATCCGCAAACAAAATATCATGATCAACTGGGTAGATATGTACAGGTGTTGAAAGCGTTCCCCGTGATAGCATGGTTCTGCTAATTTCCAACTTATAAGTGCAAGCATATACAACATAGATGACACAATGGTTCAAGATTATTAGGTGCAAAAAGTAAAGTGTGCCATCAAGTTTGTGAGAGCTTTAATCACTATTTTTCTCATAACAAGTTTAATTTGGAAGATAGATAAAACAAGAATATACTTGGAATGGTGTAACACACCATGCATAGGAATTTATAGTGGACTCTTTGGAATAACTTGGTTTCTTGGGAGTTGGATGCATGAGTAGAGCTTACTCAATACAAGTGGAGGCTAGCAAAAGACTGGGAGCGACCAACTAAAAGAGCAATAATGGTCATAATCATGTAGAGCGACAAAACATTATTAACTAAAGCATAAAGTGGTATCACAAGTGTTAGGGGTATACTTTTCGGGTATACCCACAGGACTCGCTGACCAGGGTGGCCCACCAACGGATTAGAGCTTTGCTTCACGAGCGGCCCAGTCAGAGAAAGAGGAGGAGACAGTTCTGGCTACGACAAGGCCTAGATGAGTTACCGACTTAGGCCTGTAGTATTACTTGTAGTCCAAGATGTATCTAGTTACCGACTCTGTAACGTAGTCGGATAGGTCTCTCCTGTAACCCTAGGTCCTGGTATCTATATAAACCATCCCTATGGGAGCCTTTAGGGCACAACCAATCTTACTACCACAATCACAACTTGCACAGGCAAACCTCTCTTGTAATCCGCTGTAACATCCGTCTTACGCCGATATATTACTGGGTTTCTAGCAGGAGTAGGATCCGATCACCGCAGTCGGATCTGAACCTGGGTAAAATTGTGCTCACCGCTCCTGGAACATCCTATGTCTCACACCCCATCTTTCCAACGCCACTAGGACCCCCTATGGCGTACTTGTCAACAATCCGACGACAGTTGGCGCCCACCGTGGGGCATGTGACCTTTGGAGCTTCGTTCCAGGCGGAATCTGCGCGTGCAGGAATCGGCGAAACTATCGCCATGGGTCGCGTGGTCTACGCCAGTGATGTCCCTCTCATCCTTCTCGATGATACCTGGATTCTGGCTTCAAAACCCGTGACGACCTACACGATCATGTCTATCAGCGAGATCGATATTTATCACAGTTTCGCTGAACCCACCCAACCCACCCTTGAGGTGATGACCATGGCGGAAGAAAAATCCGGATCTACTTTGTACGCAGAAGCGGAAGAGTTCAAGATCCCGAAGAAAATCGAACCCACCCAACCCACTCCCGTACTGGAAGAAGAGATGGAAGAAAAATCCGGATCTGATCTCCCTGACGAGATCAGATACACGGACGAACAATACATCCACTACGGATCTGGCCCTGCCGATGTCGTAGCAGAAAAAGAACTCTTGAGGAGCAAGGTAACAAAGATGACGAGACGCCCCTACATCGATTATGAAGCAATCGCCGACATCAAGGAGAACTTTGAGATGGCAGAGGCGGAAACCAAGTTGTACCACTACCTCAAGAACATAAACAAGAAGAAGCACTGTTTCGTGTACCACATAAGCTCTGGATCTGAATCTGTCGATGCTGGAGCAGGCAGTGATTCAGTCCTAGATGCAATCAAAGAAAACGCCGACTTACCTGGCTCCCCTTAGGAGTCAATAACGTCGCAGGAACTTCGAGACTTTGACAAAGAGATGGAGGAGTACGAGCAAGAACACGCCTCCAATCCAACGCAAGGTGAGCCGGAAAATTCTCCTAGTCCATATGATAGCATGGATGAAAGCTACACCTCGCAGGATGATATGGATACCAAAGATTCCTCCAAGGTCCACAAGCCAACCACTATGGAAAGTATCGACAGAAGTTTATCCCCCGGTACCAGAACAAAAGCCGTATTTGCCACTGGTACGCACGTTAAGGCTACTGGGCGGTCAAAGAAGAAGAAGAAGAACAAGAATCCAACACTGGTAGAACCGGACGTCGATGAAACCAACGAAGAAAAAGTTGATGAAGAGATCGAGATGGAGAATTAGGATGGAGATCCGATTAATACCACACCGATCGCCCCTCCTATGGATGGACACGTCGTAACCAAGGGTGCACGTCAAATTTACGGAGATGCTCTCACGATTCCAATCCCAACAGCTTCAGATCTTACACCGGAGGCGCTCGAGTAAAGGTCCGAGGACCTGGAAAAGCACCGTCTATTTCTGCTCGAAGAGGCCGCGCGCATCGTCGAGCTTAGGCAGCAGTTAGACAATGATCTTGCCAAATATCAGTCAGATTTCAAGCGACACCCAAACAAAATGAGGATAGGTCCATTTCTTGCCAACAAGAACCTGGATATCCACAAAGATCTATTTGACAGAAAACCGGAGAGAAGATCCGAGTCTACAGCACGTCGTTGGAAAACGCTGCTGCAGCTCGAGCCATCCTAGCCAACAATCCGTCTCCACAGCAGGTCCGGTAGTGCATTGTGTTGCTGGACAAAGGATTAAAGCAGTAGAAAACGGCCGCGTCATTCAGTGGCAGCTGGCCTCAAAATAGGAATTTTGCCACACTAGCGCTGATGGAAGGCTTCGCAGGGATACAGATCAACGCTATCATCCCCGTGGAGAAGAAGAGAATTCAAGAACCGTCTCAAATGGCCACTATCGCCGGTCGGCGCGTGACTGGGCAAGAGTTATTTCGGCTACGTCCGAAGACGCCATCAGGGCAATGGTTCCTCATCAGGACCATCGTCGGCAAAACAACCGCTATAGAGAAGACCCGGAAACACGCTGCCAGTGAGAAGAGCAGGATCGGCTAAGGATGCCACCACCGAGCCGTCCGGCTGGTAACGCCGGACGAAGAGATGATCCGGATTGTCCTAAATTAAGTAGGGACAGAGCTCGAAGAAACCGACAGTGGAGTCAACATAATGAGGCTCCACATCCACCACCGCATAACCCATCCGGAAATAATCCACTAGGGGCACCATCTCCTCCTGGCTGCGACCATGAAGGATCCCAACATAGCCATGGAAGCCGCAGGGGAGAAGGCAACAAAGGTGAGATAAGAAGCAGAAATCCGACTCCATCGCGCGGAAGCCGTGAGCCTCCAAGGTGTAGATCTCTCTCGCTAAACGATGCTCGCCATCACATTGAATCAAATATAGAGGCACGACGATACGAGGAAGATGTGCATGAGGGACCCAAGTGCTTTGGCCCACGTATACGTCAAACCAAATTTCTGGTTGACTTTGGTATTGCCAAACACATTCAACCCTACGATGGCGCGGCGCGGCCAGATACCTGGCTCCAGGATTTTTTCCAGTCCTGCTGCATCGCCAAAGGAGGAAACAGCCTAGTCGCAGTCCGATATCTCCCGCTTATGCTGAGGAAGACGGCTCGATCGTGGCTCAGTGAACTTCCAGAGAATTCAATTCATAACTGGTATGATATGCAAAGTGTGTTTTTTTCAAACTTCGAGGGAACATACAGGAGGCCCTGCACAGTCGGAGACTTGCAGTGTTGCACACAAAGACCCGAAGAAACCTGCCGGGATTACCTCAGACGCTGGATTGACACGAAGAACTCCTGCGAGGGAGTAAACGAGCAAACTGCGATAGAAGCTTTCATTGCAGGACTCCCAGTCGGACTTTTGCGTCATAGACTGAAGCGTGACCACGTCACAGATTTGGAAGACATGATAGAGACGACAAGCAAATATGCTGATGCTGATGATGATTTAGAAGGGCTGCTAAACATTCTGGCCAATCCCAATTTGGCCAAACAGCCAAAACAACAAGCTCAGAAGCGCAAGAACACCTCGGAAGATAAACCAGCTCCAGATAACGCAACTGTCAACGCAACATTCGGATCAGGAGGACGAGGAGGGCACGGAGGCGGCCGGGGCAGAGGCCGTGGAAATTTTCGAATCTAGGGCAGAGGAGACCAGCAACCCGGAAGAACCTATACCTGGGCCGACATTGATAATAATCACTGTGTCCACCACTTGGATAGTTACGGAGGATCTACCCACACAAATTTTGAGTGTCATTTCAATGACGACATCAAGAAAGACGAATCCGCTGGCTACAGAGCCAAGCGACAAAAAGGAAAGAAAAATTCAGAGAAAGGAAAAGAGCCCAAGGAAGATTCCGACATGGAAGAAGCAGATGCTAGAGAGGCCAAGTCGGCTAGAAAGAAGAATTTTCCGACTAAGAAAGACGCATACGTCTGCTTCCTTGGATCCCAACCTGCTAAAGAAAAGAAGGCGGTTCTCCGTGAGCTCATTGCCACGGTTCCGGCTGTTCCACAATTTCTGGACTGGTCGGACGTAACCATCACCTTTGGTCGCTCAGATCACCCGAGGAAAACAAATCGTCGGGGATAGTACCCTCTGGTCGTCAATCCTCTTATTGATGGCTATGAGTTCTCTAAAACACTCATGGACGGTGGAAGTAGCATCAACATCCTCTACATCGAGACACTCTACCGCATGAAGCTACACGAGAGCCAGTTGAGTTACAGCAGTGTAACTTTCCATGGCATTGTACCAGGGAGACAAGTTGATTCTCTAGGAGAGATTACTCTGAACGTGACATTCAGAACCCGAGACAATTACCGGACCAAGCCACTCTCTTTTGATGTGGTACCGTTCAAAAGTGCTTACCACGCCATCTTCAGACGTCCGGCTTACTGGGCGTTCATGGCTCGTCCCTGTTACATCTACAATATGATCACACTTCCAGGTCCAAAGGACGTCATCACCATCCAGGGAAACCTGAGGAAGGCGCGAGAGTGCGGCGAAGGATCTGATGCCTTCGCCGAAGCCGTGTTGCATGCCCCGGAGTACTAGGAGATCAAGAAGACCATCAATCCATCCGAGATGCCCGCTACGAAGAACGAGGTGCTGATGCCAAGTTTGCAGTTCAAGGCGTCGGAAGAGACGAAGAAAACATTGCTGAAGGAAGATGATCCCTCCAAGTCAATGAACATAGGGGTAGTCTTAGACCTCGCATAGGAAAGCGCGCTTGTCGAGTTCCTCAAAGCTAGTAGTGACATCTTCACATGGCAGCCTTCTGACATGACCAGAGTACCTAGGGAACTCGCCGAGCACTCTCTTAATGTGTACCCTAACGCTAAACACGTCAAACAGTCCTTATGACGGTTTGGTGATGAAAAGCCCAAAGCGATAGCCAAGGAATTATCCCGACTAGAGTTAGCCGGATTCATAACAGAGGTCATCCATATAGATTGGGTGTCAAATCCTATACTAGTCCCTAAAAAGGACACCATTCATTTAAGGATGTGTGTTGATTATACCGCTTTGAACAAGGCATGCCCAAAAGACCCGTTCCCTTTGCCAAGAATCGACCAAGTTATCGACTCAACGACAGGTCGGAATTACTCTGTTTTCTCAACGCATATTCCGGATATCACCAAATACCGATGAAAGAGTCGGATCAAATTAAGACGTCTTTCGTCACGCCTTTCGGACACTTCTGCTATAAAACTATGCCTTTTGGCTTAAAGAACGCATGAGCAACATATCAACGCACTATGCAATGTTGTCTCAATGATCAAATCGTACGCAATGTCCATGTATACAGAGATGACATAGCAGTTATGTCTGAAAAGAAGGGAACTTTAATTTTCGACTTAGAGGAAACATTTGCTAGTCTACGAAAATTCAATATGATGCTAAATATGAATAAGTGTTTCTTTGGAATTCTAGCCAGAAAATTGTTAGGTTTCATCGTCTCAAAGCGAGGCATAGAGGTGAACCGGGACAAAATCAAGGCTATACTTAATATCACCAGGCTGACTCGCTTGAAGGACGTGCAACGTCTCACTGGTTGCATTGAAGCAGTGATTCGGTTCGTCAGCCGGCTCGGCGAAAGAGCCGCACCTTTATACAAACTCTTGAAGAAAACCGACAAATTTGTCTCGACCCAGGAAGCCGAAACTGCCCTGCAAAGTTTGAAAGACCTACTTTCAAACCCACCAGTTCTCGCAGCGCCAGAACCTCAGGAGACTATGTTACTCTACATTGCAGAACCAACAAGGTCATAAGTGTGGTAATAGTAGTGGGGCGCGAGGAAGAAGGCCACGAGAATAAGGTGCATCGACCAACTTATTACCAGAGTGAGGTACTGACAGATTCAAAACAACGGTATCCACACCATCAAAAGCTAGCCTATGGAGTGTTCTTTGCATCCAGAAAGCTACGCCAGTATTTTCAAGAGCACAAGATCACAGTGGTGAGTACCGCTCCCCTTTGAGATATAATCAATAACCGCGATGCCACAGGACGTGTCGCAAAGTGGGGAATAGAGCTTGCATCTTTTGACATTGATTACAAGCCGCATACAACAATCAAGTCCCAAATACTTGCCGACTTTGTTGTTGATTGGACAGAGACGGCAGAAAACACAAGTCCTCCAGACTCGGAATTTTGGACCCTTCACTTTGACGGATCAAAAGCACGAGGAGGCTCGGGGGCTGGTGTGGTGCTCAAATCACCCCAAAGAGATAAGCTGTTCTATGTGTTACAAATACACTTCACGACGACCAATAATATTGCTGAGTATGAAGCATTGTTAAATGGAATACGCATGGCCAAAAGCATTGGCATAACAAGACTCATGTGTTACGGAGACTCGGATTTAGTTGCTCGGCAAGTATCCGATATCTGCAATGCAAATAAGCACATGGCAGCTTACAAAGCTGTTGTGGATGAACTATCTAAATCGTTCGAGGGGTTTGAAGTACAACACATCCCTCGAGCTTAAAATGAGGAAGCAGATGCTCTATCAAGAATAGGCTCTGTGCGAAACAAGTCCCGGATGGCGCTTTTTTAGAGCATTTAAGGGTCCCCTCCATAACCGGAGTTGATGAGGACTATCCGACGAATTCCGACTCACCTTTAATAGCAGTGCTAGCTGTAATTCCCAGCTGGACAAAGACCTATCTGGATTTCCTGATAGACGGAAAATTACCCGAATACAAAGTCCTGAGCCGGCAGATCGTCGACGAGAAAAAGCCTATACTATAGTAAATAGTGAGATCTATAAGCGGAGTGTTTCTGGTGTTTTCCAGTGATGTATTTCTTCGGAAGAAGGAGTGGAAATCTTACGAGAAATCCACGAAGGAGAGTGTGGTGACCATGCTGCATCCAGATCCTTAGTGGCAAAAGCTTTTCGACACGGATTATTTTGGCTTATAGCTAAGGCGGATGCCGACAAACTGGTCAAAACATGTAGAGGTAAAATGTAAAGCCGCCCATCGTGCACATGTTCAACATGTCATGTGGAACAATCCCTATTACATGGCCATTTGCGGTCTGGGGGCTTGATATGGTAGGGTTGTTTTGCATTGGAAAATGTAGATTGACTCACCTACTAGTGATGGTGGATCAATTTACAAAGTGGATTGAGGCTAAACCCGTGTAACATCCCAGCATTTAGGAACCAACGAAGGGTAGATTTAGAAATTTGTGCATATGCATGCATTCATCTGTAAAATGTGGGTAATTTTTTCGCCAAATAAAAACCTAAAGTGATCAGAGTTTCTTTCACTCTCTAGGTGTAGCATTAGCTCTAGAGAGTGATCGTTATAAACTTTGACATGATCTTTTTAAACTAAGGTGTTTTGGGGGGAAAGAATTTGAATTCAAACTTGAAACTTGAATTTATATTTTTAAATTTAGGATTTGGTATTTTAGAATGAATTCCAAAATGATTTAATAATACTATAGGATTTAATCAAGAGATAATAAGAATTCAATAATAGAAACTCAAATAAGAATGAATCTTTACTCATTATCTTTATTCCATAAATAAATTACAAAGATTGACTCATTGGGTCAATAAAGGTTCATTACAGTAAACATATTACAAAAAGAGAAATTCATATATGAATAAACTATTACAAATTTTTACAAAAGAAAGAAAGATTACAAAGAAATCTACTTCTCTAAGTAATCCTAAAACTAAATCTTGAGTGTCCAGATACTGTACCTGCAAAATACAAAAAAAAAATAAAAAAAAAAATAAAAGTTGAATTGTTAGTTTCACTCTCATTAGAGAGCAGTGAAGTGCACTGCTCAAAAATTACATCATTGAGTAATTTTTATAGGGGCAAGTTTCACCAATATGAAAGAATTTGATCTTTCAAAATAAATAATCCATAAGTCAAATGATCATAGCAAGTAAAAAAGGGGCAAGTTTCACTAGGAAGGTTAATAGTAAAAAGATCAAAGGGTGAGACACCTCACTGATCTGATCCACAATCACGTACCAGGCACACAGGTAGCACAATCACAAAATGCATGGTGAGTGCTGTCGACACAGCCACAACCGCTCACATTAGTAAAAGGAGCAAGCACAACCGTGGCAGCTCACTAGTTCATCTTTGCATCTCAAGCACCACACCAAGAACACACTCGACTTAGCAAAGCCCAGCAAACCACCAGTCAGACCACATACAAAAATCATCTAAACATCACCAGATGGTGACATAAGGAGGGGGTGGATCAGGTGGATAGCAAGGTCAAGTTACAGGAGCTAGGAGGTGCAGGGATGATCAAGGCCAAGCACATGAACCAAAAGCAACAGGAACATCATCAGGAGGTGAAGGACCAGATCAGGCCAACAACATAATCAACAAGATCAAGCCACAAATCAACCAACAACCACCAGAATCATCAACTGTTGAGGTGAGTATCATAAAACATCCACATAATTTGTTCATATTATATAAATAGAAAAGCATGTGTTGATTTATAATTAACCTCTTAGTAATCACCCAAGTGGGGTGAATCTATCCTAGAGGTTTTGATAATAAAAAAGCCAACAGTAAATCTATCAAACCAACCAGGATCTCAGGCCAGCATCATGGATTCTGGTGATAACAAAACAACTTATATATTCCAACATGTGCTCATATAGCTTATAAATCTGGGCACATCTCCTAATGGAGTAGCACCTTATATTGCATAAACTATATGCACCAACATTAATATATAAGCAAACCAGTCATCTTAACCAACTAGGATCCAAGATCCAGAGAGAAACCATGATACTTTAGCATATTTGAAAGGGACAGCAAGATAGGAATCTAGTTCCTAGAGCCTCAGACCAACATCATAGGCATACATATTAAGTGAAGCTTTCAACTTATATTTGCATTTATCCAATCTTAAGCACTGACAAAGTAAAGCCAGTAGTAGAATCACAACTTGTGTGCCATAGCAAAATGGTGTCACAAGAGTAGACTCTATCAACCAAATCAAACCATTTACAGGTTACCATAAAGAAAGTGGCAAGCTATTGATATCATTTCCCTGAGATTACACTCAGATATCATCTAACATATCCATATATCTTCAAAGTATCATTAGACTCCAATGATTAAGTTCAGTCTATTGATAACCATACTAGCCAACATCTACTGATGCAGTGAATAATCAATGACAGTGTTACTGTCAGTATCAAAGTACTGATAGTAGATGAACACACTAAGCATCAATCTCACCAATTAGATTTCACAGTTATACCATCAGGTTAACCAAGATTAATCACCAATTTAAGGCAACACTATTTAACCACTAGCTTCAGATCAACAATAGCATCAAATAATCAAAGCATGACAATAAGCACTGAAGTGCAGTGAGCACAATCCTTACTAAGCATCACTACTAGATCAAATCACCATCTTACAAGCACACAAAGGGTTGAACCCTAGAACCAGGGAAGAAACCTAGAACAAGTATGAACCCTAAATTAGGGATTGCCACTAGTTACACACGAATGAACTCAGAGGAGATAGAAGCACGGGTGATAACCAGAACCAACTCACCTGTGGTCCTCGCTGGAGAATTGAAGAGGAGGCAGAAGGGCCGACGAGCGCACGACGGCACGGGGAGCACCCAAGGGGCGCTACAACCCGCACCTAGCCGCGGCGGCGTCCACAACAACACACAAGGATGAACAGAGTCACCACAGCAACGCACGAACACCTCACCGCACCACGGGAGCATCGGCGGATGCATCACCAACACCATCCCAAACCCTAGGGCTCGGGACAGGGCTAGCTTAGTCGCAGGAGTGCCCCAGAACCAAATCGAGTTGGAGCAGATGAAGGAGCATGGTCAACAACCCCTCCATACACCACGGTGGTGGCCAAGGAGGACCACGACGGCGAGAATCGCATGGCGGTGGCGCCAGCGACCACGGGGTCGAGGAGGAGGAAAGGATAGGGTCGAGAGAGGGTGAGGTAGAGGAATGCGCCGATAGGGCCAGAACCCTTCGAGGAGAGCCTTTGACTAGGCCACTTGGGCCAAGTTGGGCCCAATAAGCCCAATGGTTAGCCTAAATCCTAAATAAATTTTAATAATTAATAAAAGACAAAAATAACCCTAGAACTCAATAAATTATAGAAAATAAAATAGAAGTCTAAAAATACAAATACTATATTTTTAGATTCATAATAATCCAACCTATTTAAATAAATTAAGAAATCATATATATATATATAATTTTTTGTCAAGAATTTTATAATATATATTCCTTATGGAATTTTATAAAATGAAAGAAAAAGGACAAAATAAATAAAAATCACTTTTATTATATTTTGTTATTGTAGTATTTTAGAAAATACTAAATAAATATTTAGAGTTACCAAAAGAAATTCACTTTTATCTAAATGCTAATTATTAAAAGAATTATTAAAATAAATACAAGAGTTCCTATTAGATATTTTTTAATATATTTTAACTCTATTAATAATATATTACATTATAAAAATAGTGAATGTAATATTTATAAACTATTAAAGGTTATTCTTTAAAATGAATTTCTTTATTACTTAAAGAAATTCCAGAAACTAAAATATTGGGTAAAACACACAAAGAAGATAAATAATAAATAATGCATTACATTACTATGCATATTCATTTTGCTTCTTTAAATATTGTCCTTACCGGGAAATAATGATGTTTTGTAGACATAGAAGCTCAAAGTCCAGTGCAAGCATCCGACTTCACTACCTTGCCATCACAAGGGAAGTTCATCACTTGCTCATGTCCTTTGAAGAGTCTTTACCAAAGTATTTGCAAATTGTGTGTTATCATCTATGTTTCAAAGAAAGATAATATTATTTTCTCAAATAAATAAATTGTTGATATCATCCTAAGTGATGATATAATGGAGCAATAGAACTTAGGTTTCTAGTTGCAACAATGATAATCACCTAGGAATTTAACAACCCATGACATCAGTGATTCTAGCGCCGTATATAACACATTAGCCATGAGATTTGGAATGGGACAGAGAAGTCAGCTGTATCCTTTTCCTTTCGTTTGGAGTCAAGACTACCTTAACGTGACATTGTGATTCCTTGTGCGGATCCAACATATGGGTGGGCACCCTTAGGCCCCATGTTTTTGGTGTCTAGATTATCTATGAGTGGCTGCCAGAGGTTTAGCTGGACCTATAAGGTACTTACCAGGGGCACCACCAGCTCATAGAGTCTTCAGGAACTCATCA
Organism: Avena longiglumis; assembly: GCA_030063025.1. Classification (NCBI taxonomy): domain Eukaryota; kingdom Viridiplantae; phylum Streptophyta; class Magnoliopsida; order Poales; family Poaceae; genus Avena; species Avena longiglumis. The sequence continues at coordinate 439,284,301 of CP125973.1, read as the reverse complement.
GGGTTTTAGCCTGCCTCGAAGGGGGATTAATGGAGGTGAGCTAGCCCCGAAGGATCGTGCAGACATATGGGGTCACGGAAAGGGCAGTGATTGGCTTGGATCACCTATTGGGCCCCACATCATGGAATTCTGGACAAGAAAGTATGCTCGGTTGTGCAACAAGGAGTTGATCTCTCATGGGTAAAGTAACGCACCTCTGTAGAGTGTAAGAATTGTAACTTGTTACACCCTATTCCGGGAAGGAGATACGAACGCGGTAGGAAAGGAACTCCATGAAAGTTCTGGTAAACCTGTGAAGGATGATGGGCATAGTTTTGAATAATAAAATCAATCTTTGAAGAAAGATTTACGAAAACTGCATAGTGCCAAGGACTGATACTCCAAGGTGGTAGATAGAGCATCAAACTTCCCACCTTGCATATAATGAACTTGTTGGGTAATGTTGTTACTCACCTTTTCCTTTGATCCCCTGCTTAGACTCTGAGGATCCAGAAGAAACTCCAATGTATGCAGTTGAAAGCCAATAGGAGGTCTTCTATGAAGAGCCCAATATGTACGGTGCCATAGAAGGGGTGGACTACGATGTCGTCTACGGAGAAGAGCACCATGAGTCAGAATAATTACCGTAGTACTAGAAACAATTGAGTCGAGTAGCATGAACCTTATATAATTAGCTGTTGAGCTCAATTTGGAGTTGAAGTTGTCACTTTAAAACTTCCACTGAAACACTTTATATTTGGTTTGTAAGTTGAATCTTTTGAAGTCTTGAACTTCTAGTATTGTAATAATAATAATGTGTGTATGTCTGTAATAAGGACCCGCAATGTTTCTGTTGTACCACTCTGAGGGATGTGATATTTACGGAACGGTGTTCTGTGAATGTCGTGTCAACGACTATAGTGTACTACACAAGCAGTGGTATGCTGGGTCACCGCAATTGGTATCAAAGCAAATTGCTTTGACCTTAGGTTGGAAACCTAGTAAAGGGTATTACCTATAGGAGTGTATAGCAACGATAAAGAATTCTCTAAAATGGTATAATGGGTATTCAAATGAGAACATTCCGTTATATAGTTTTAGTGCGATAATTATTTGTTATGATGCAATGCATTATTTGTTTCTAATAAAAATATTTGTTGTTATACAAAGCTATGGCACCAAAGTTTCCAAAACAAACTTTGGTAAGGAAATAAAAGACTCTCAACGATTACCAAGGATCATTCACTGATCAACTTCGTCAACTTTTAAGGATTTTTAGTTGTCCAACTAAAATCCTAGTGAATATCATAACCTATTATGACGGTCGAATGTTATCCAAGTATTGTGTGAGTATCCAACTTCCAGAGGAGCTTGGACTATATCACGATCTACCTATAGGTGAAGGTAGGAGTCATTTAGCAGCATACCATGTTGCTGTTGTGGAGGCGATAGCCAATATCTAGGAGCATAAAGCCAAGGAGTTAGAAGGGAGAACATTTTCTGTGATTCCTCATGATTTTATAGACTCGGAGCCATTACCGGATCATCTTACCTTGGTAAAGTAGAATCCTAAGTTAGCTTCCAAGTTTAGGGATCGATATCGAACACTTGTTGTGTCTTTTTATAAGACACATCAAGTTATAGTTGAAGATAAAAATGACATGTTAGAGGATCTAACTGATCCAGAAAGAAGGAAACAATTAGCATTCTAGTTGGAGAAAGAAGCTAGGAGTAGTGCAAAACTAATTTTTAAGGATATACCTATAGATCCCAACTCTTTTACACCATATACTTATTCACCCAGACCAGAACCTACCTATGATCCTACTTTAGATATGAGGTATTCTGTACCACAGGGTTCGGAGGAAGGGACTGATTCAGAACTTCCTATCGAGAATTCTGATGGTTGGAGAATGGGATCATTTGAAGGATCCCAAGGGAATTAGATGTCCGTAGATGGGTCTCACAGAGACGTTGGACAAATCCAGCTGGATGGGTGCAAGAACCAATCCTAACAACAGTAGTAGAAATACCATATTCATAGAAAACTAGGATGAGGAAGAAGATCCTGAGGAGAGAGTGTTTGAATCATCAACACCTTCTCAGAACCCAGGGAATATACATTATCCAGTGTTTAACTATCTTGCCCAATAGAGCACCTGGGATCAGCAGAATCTGTGTATTCTGTTGACTACTCTAGGAATGAAGCTCAAGAGATGCAAGTGGGTGACAATGTTGAACAGGTTTCTGAAGACTTTTCAGCTGAGCTAGATGGAGTCAATGCACTCAGGCTGAGTAATGACTCAAGTCCTGATACTTCAGATACTGAGTATGTTCCATCTGGAAGGCCATTTGTTCCACAAACTGTGCGACGGACATTACGTCATCACGGTTGGACTTCAGGCATGTATGATGAGCATCACAGATACTAGAAGCAGGTTACTCATTATGAAGTATTGAGTATTGCGTATTGTAACCCGAGAGAATGATGTAGTTACATAAGTGAGATAGTATGTTTTATGGTACCTATATGGTACAAGTTGAAATGACTTTGTATTTACTAAGTGGTTTGTAATGTATAATATGAGAAATGCATATTTGGATTTTATTTGGATTTTGATTTCCATTGTGTGACTACGTCCGTGCATAAAGTTGAGCTCAGAACACATGTGCATGATGTAATTATGAGTATTCTCTTTATGTTGCAGGACTAGGGGGTCATGGAATCGGGTGTAGGAACCGAATCTGAACAACAACGCATGGAGCGCGAGGCTAAGGAGAAGGCAGATGCAGATGCTGGAAATCAGGGAACATTACCACACCACTGCCAATGAGGCCGCTAATGTACTAGAATTTTATGCAGTACATGCAAATGATGCAAGAAAACCAAAACAAGTTCATGGAAGAGCTGTTGGGACGAGCGGGAAACCAGAGAGCACCTGAAGGCGGAGGAGTGAGTATTTTCGACTTCAAGAATGCAAGGCTGTTACCTTTTGCATCAGCTCCAGAACCAATGGATGCAGAAGATTTTCTAGCAGATACGGAGAGAAAACTGAAGGCTGTAGGTTGCAATGATGAGGAGAAGGTGAGGTATGCAACTCATCTTTTGACAGGACCCACAGCATCATGGTGGGAAAATCAGTTAGCCATGCAAAAGCCAGGAAGAGAGTATACTTGGGAAGAGTTCAAGCAGAGGTTCTGTGAGTATCATGTTCCTGAAAGTGTGATGGAGTTGAAGCGTAGAGAGTTTGAAGAGATTCAACAAGGTTATACTAGTGTCATGAAGTACATCCGGGAGTTTAGCCAACTGTCTCGTTATGTAGAGGAAGAAGTCAGCACTGAAGAGAAGAGGAAGAAGCGTTTTCTACGAGGGTTAAATCCATTCGTGAAGATGCAGTTGAGGTTGGCCAATAAAAAAACTTATTTGCGGTTACTGGATGTAGCCATCACTTTTGAGGATGATTATAAGAATGTCCAAGAGGATAGAAGGAAGAGAGCCAAGAAGGAAACTAGGAGGATTCATGGCATATAAGCAGGGATTGACATAAACCAGTGATAGTTTGCCATGCTTGTTGCCAGTGGGGTCATATAAAGCCAAATTGTCCGAGCAAACCACAAGGGGGTTGGCCTGTTAAAAATGGAGGATAAACTAGTGGAGGCAATGGACAACCCAATAAAGGAGGAAATTATGTCAAGAACAACAATGGCAAGAGGAATAGGCCAACCAGAAAGTTGAATTGTGCAACCTTGGAGGAAGTAGATAACTCCGAGCATGCAGTGATAGGTACGCTCAATATCCTTATCAATCCCGGAAAAGTTCTATTTGATATTGTGCAACTACTTCATTCATTTCTGAAGAATTGTATGATAAATTTAGGATTAGAAGGGCAGCGTTAGAAAACCCTATGACCGTAGTTACGACAAAGGGAAATGTAGTTGTACGCCACATTAAACAAGATCAGGTTATCTCGATCTATGGTTGTACCTACTTTGCGGACCTTTATGTGATTCCTTTGAAGGGAATTGAAGTAGTGTTGGGTATGGACTAGATGACTGAATATGGGTCTCAGATTAATTGTGAGGATAAACGGTCTCAATCAAAACTCCAAGTGGAGCAAGGATAGTTTATCAAGCAGATAAGCCCAGTCATATCATGGTGGATCTTTAGTTGAATTCAATGAAGGATGTCAAGTTGGAGGATATTCCTATAGTAAATGAGTTTCAAGATGCTTTCCCAGAAGAATTACCAGGAATGCCACCAGATCAAGAAATAGAGTTCATTATTGATCTAATTCCGGGTACAACAACAATTTCTCAAGCACCATACAAGATGGGTTCGAAAGAATTAAAAGAACTTAAAGAACAGATTGATGAGTTAGCCAGAAAAGGTTTTATTCAAGAAAGTGTATCTCCATGGGGAACTCCAGTGATCTTTGTAGATAAAAGAGATGGAGGAAGAAGGATGTGTGGGGACTATAGAAATATCAACAATGTTACCATCAAGAATAAGTACCCATTGCCTAGAATTCAAGATCTATTTGATCAAGTTAAAGGAGCTGGCGTATTTTCCAAGATTCATCTAAGATCCGTATATCACCAGATAAAAATCAAACCGGGAGATGTTCCAAAGATAGCATTTGTCTCAAGGTATGGACACCATGAGTATCTTGTAGTACCGTTTGGTTTAACCAATGCACCAGCAATATTCATGAATCTGATGAACAAAATCTTCATGCCATACTTGGACAAGTTTGTCATAGTGTTTATAGATGATATTATGATATATTCCAAGGATAAGGAAGAGCATGCTGATCATTTGAGAATAGCATTGTAGATCCTAAGAGAACATAAGTTTTATGCTAAGTTCAGCAAGTGTGAATTCTGGTTAGATGAGGTAGAATTTCTTGGTCATGTGATAAGTATGGATGGGATTGCTATAAATCCATCCAAAGTTCAATCTGTATTAGAGTGGACTGCACCAACCAATGTGAAACAAATTCGAGGTTTCTTGGGTATGGTTGGTTATTATCGAAGGTTCATTGAAGGTTTCTCCAAGATAGCTGGACCAATGACCAAATTTTTAAGGAAGAATACACCATTCATATGGGATGAGAAGTGTGAAGCAAGCTTTCAGGAGTTAAAGACTAGATTAACCATCGCTCCAATTCTAGCAGTTCCTGAAACAGGGAAGGACTTTACAGTATAATGTGATGCATATAAAGAAGGTTTGGGTTGAATCTTATTGCAAGATCGTAAAGTAATTGCTTACGGATCAGGACAACTAAAACCACATGAAGTCAATTACCCAACCCATGATTTGGAATTAGCAGCAGTAGTCTTTGCTTTGAAAGAATGGAGGCATTTTCTTTATGGAGCAAGATGTGAGTTTTACACTGACCACAAAAGCCTCAAATATTTATTCACTCAAAAAGAATTGAATATGCGACAGAAGAATTGGTTAGAGATAATCAAGGATTATGATCTGACAATCAATTATACCCCTGGAAAAGCAAATGTTGTAGTAGATGCTTTAAGTCGAAAGAGCGCAGATATTCAGCCTAGTAATCGGGAGCTACCAAAAGAGTTACAGATTGATTTGGAAAGATTGGAACTTCAATTTATAAGACTCTTGGAGGACTAGCTACTATGCAGGTAGTTGCAGAACAGAATAGTGATCTCAAGCACAAAATTTTTAGACATCTGGCAGAAGATCCTTTTATTGCTGAAGAAATTCGGAGGATATCTCAAGGACAAGCATCAGTTTTTCACTTAGGAGATTATGGTTCTTTATGGTTCCAAGATCGTCTTTGTGTTCCAGACGTGTCAGAGATTCGTGAAGCAATACTTCGAGAGGCACATGAGACACCATATTCCATTCATCCAGGAAGTACCAAGATGTATATGGATTTGAAAGAATTATTTTGGTGAAATAACATGAAAAGGGACATTGCAAAATATGTGTTAGAATGCCATACTTGCCAAAGGGTAAAAGCTGAACATCAAAGTCCAGCATGACCATTACAACCCTTGCAAATTCCCGAGTGGAAATGGGAGGAAATTGGTATGGATTTCATCACAAGATTACCCATGACACCAAAATGGAAAGATATGATATGGGTGATTGTTGATAGACTCACTAAAAGTGCACATTTTATTCCGGTAAATCAAAAAGATAATGTCGAGAAGTTAGTAGAAGTTTATATCAAGGAGATAGTAAGTAAGCATGGAGTGCTCAAGAAGATCATAACTGATAGAGGATCTGTGTTTACTTTAGCATTTTGGAAACAATTACATGAAGCACTTGGTTCAAAGTTGGATTTCAGCACAGCCTATCATCCAGAAACTGGGGGTCAAACTGAAAGAACCAATCAAATATTGGAAGACATGCTCAGAGATTGTGCATTAGATTTTGGAGGTTCATGGGAAGATCATCTACCTTTGGCAGAAGTGTCCTACAACAATAGCTATCAGAGTAGTCTGAAGGCAGCTCCATATCAAGTACTCTATGGAATAAAGTGTAGATCACCAATATGTTGGTATGATCCTGGTAGTAGCAAAGAATTTGCGCCAGACTATATCAAGGAAAGGCAAAATATCATTGATGTAATCAAGGATAGATTGAAAATAGCTCAGAGTAGGCAGCAAAGTTATGCTGACCTAAGTCGAAGATCATGGCATCCTGAAGTAGGAGACATGGTATATCTCAAAGTAAGCCCAATGAAAGGAGTTAAGAGCTTTGGAGTTAAAGGAAAATTGAGTCCTAGATATATAGGACCATTCAAAGTACTGAGCCAGAACAAGACCATAGCCTATGATTTAGAGTTACCACCAAGATTGGCTCAAGTTCACAATGTTTTCCATGTGTCACAACTCCAGAAATGTCTTAAGGTTCCAGATGATGCAATTACACAACAAGAAGTGGAATTACAAGCAGACCTGACATATGTTGAGAAACCCTGCAAAATTCTGGAAGAGAACTCGAAAAGGTTAAGAAATAGGGCAATCAAGTACTATAAGGTACAGTGGGAGCATCACCCCAAGAGAGAAGCCACCTGGGAGAAAGAGGATGACTTAAGAGAAGCCTATCCAGAATTATTCAGGTACACTTCAGCAAACTTCGGGACGAAGTTTAATTTAAGGGGAGAAGTCTATAACATCCCAACATTTAGGAACCAACGAAGGGTAGATTTAGGAATTTGTGCATATGCATGCATTCATCTGTAAAATGTGGGTATTTTTTTGCCAAATAAAAACCTAAAGTGATCAGAGTTTATTTCACTCTCTAGGTGTAGGATTAGCTCTAGAGAGTGATCGTTATAAACTTTGACATGATCTTTTTAAACTAAGGAGTTTTGGGGGAAAGAATTTGAATTCAAACTTGAAATTTGAATTTATATATTTAAAGTTAGGATTTGGTATTTTAGAATGAATTCCAAAATGATTTAATAATACTATAGGATTTAATCAAGATATAATAAGAATTCAATAACAGAAACTCAAATAAGAATGAATCTTTACTCATTATCTTTATTCCACAAATAAATTACAAAGATTGACTCATTGGGTCAATAAAGGTTCATTACAGTAAACATATTACAAAAAGAGAAATTCATATATGAATAAACTATTACAAATTTTTACAAAAGAAAGATTACAAAGGAATCTACTTCTCTAAGTAATCCTAAAGCTAAATCTTGAGTGTCCAGATACTCTACCTGCAAAATACAAAACAAATAAAATAAAAATAAAAGTTGAATTGTTAGTTTCACTCTCAGTAGAGAGCAGTGAAGTGCACTGCTCAAAAATTACATCATTGAGTAATTTTTATAGAGGCAAGTTTCATCAATATGAAAGAATTTGATCTTTCAAAATAAATAAGCCATAAGTCAAATGATCACAACAAGTAAAAAGGGGCAAGTTTCACCAGGAAGGTTAATAGTAAAAAGATCAAAGGGTGAGACACCTCACTGATCTGATCCACAATCATGTACCAGACACACAGGCAGCACAATCACCAAATGCATGGTGAGTGTTGTCGACACAGCCACAGCTGCTCACACAAATAAAAGGAGCAAGCACAGCCGTGGTAGCTCACTAGTTCATCTTTGCATCTCAAGCACCACACCAAGAACACGCTCAGCTTAGCAAAGCCTAGCAAACCACCAGCCATACCACATACCAAAAACATCTAAGCATCACCAGATGGTGACATAAGGAGGGGGTGGATAACAAGGTCAAGTTGCAGGAGCTAGGAGGTGCAGGGCTTATCAAGGCCAAGCATAGGAACCAGAAGCAACAGGAACAACACCAGGAGGTGAAGTACCAGATTAGGCCAGCAACATAATCAATAAGATCAAGCCACAGATCAACCAAAAACCACCACACAATCATCAACTGTTGTGGTGAGTATCATAAAACATCCACATAATCTGTTCTTATATAAACATAAAAGAATGTGTTGATTTAGAATTAACCTATCAGTAATCAGCCAAGTGGGGTGAATCTATCCTAGAGGTTTTGATAATACAAAAGCCAACATTAATCCATCATACCAACAAGGATCTTAGGCCAGCATCATGGATCCTGGTGATAACAAAACAACTTATATATTCCAACATGTGCTCATATAACTTATAAATCCGGGCACATCTCCTAATGGAGTAGCACCTTATATTCCATAAACTATATGCACAACCATTAAGCTATAAGCAAACCAATCATCTTAACCAACTAGGATCCAAGATCCAGAGAGTAACCATGATACTTTAGCATATTTGAAAGGGACAACAAGATAGGAATCTAGTTCCTAGAGCCTCAGACCAACATCATAGGAATAAATATTAAGTGAAGCTTTCAACTTATTTTTGCATTTATCCAATCTTAAGCACTGACCAAAGTAAAGCCAGTAGTAGAATCACAACTTGTTTGCCATAGCAAAATGGTGTCAAAAGAGCAGAATCTATCAACCAAATCAAACCATTAACATGTTACCATAAATAAAGTGGCAAGCTATTGATATAATTTCCTTGAGATTACACTCAGAGATCATCTAACATATCCATATATCTTCAAAGTATCATTAGACTCTAATGATTAAGTTCAGTCTATTGATAACCATATTAGCCAACATCTACTGATGCAGTGAATAACCACTGACAGTGTTACTGTCAATATCAAAGTACTGACAGTAGATGAACACACTAAGCATCAAACTCACCAATCAGATTTCAAAGTTATACCATCAGGTTAACCAAGCTTAATCACCAATTTAAGGCAACACTATTTAACCACTAGCATTAGATCAACAATAGCATCAAATAATCAAAGCATGACAGTAAGCACTGAAGTGTAGTGAGTACAATCCTTACTAAGCATCACTACCAGATCAAATCACCATCTTACAAGCACACAAAGGGTTGAACCCTAGAACCAGGGAAGAAACCTAGAACAAGTATGAACCCTAAATTAGGGATTGCCACTAGTTACACACAGATGAACTTAGAGTAGATATAAGCACGGGTGATAACCAGAACCAACTCACCTGTGGTCCTCGCTGGAGAATTGAAGAGGAGGTAGAAGGGACGACGAGCGCACGGCGGCAAGGGGAGCACCCAAGGTGCGCTGCAACCCGCACCTAGCCGCGACGGCGGCCACAACACCACACGAGGACGAACAGATCCACCACATCAACGCACAAACACCTCACCGCACCACGGGAGCATCAGGGGAGGCATCACCAGCACCATCCCAAACCCTAGGGCTCAGGACGGGGCTAGCCTAGACGCATGATTGCCCTAGAAACAAATCGACTTGGAGCAAACGAAGGAGCATGGTCAACAACCCCGCGATACACCACGGCAACAGCCAAGGAGGACCACGACGGCGAGAATCGCACAGCGGCGACCCCAGCGATCACGGGGTCGAGGAGGAGGAAAGGATAGGGTCGAGAGAGGGTGAGGTAGAGGAATGGGCCGATAGGGCCAAAACCCTTCGAGGAGAGCCTTTGACTAGGCCACTTGGGGCAAGTTGTGCGCAATAAGCCCAATGGCTAGCCTAAAATCCTAAACAAATTTTAATAATTAATAAAAGACCAAAATAACCCTAGAACTCAATAAATTCTAGAAAATAAAATAGATGTCTAAAAAATACAAATAATATATTTTTAGATTCATAATAATCCAACATATTTAAATAAATTAAGAAATCATTTATATATATAATTTTTGGTCAAGAATTTTATAATATATATTCCTTATGGAATTTTATAAAATTAAAGATAAAGGATAAAAATAAATAAAAATCATTTTAATTATATTTTGTTTTGTAGTATTTTAGAAAAATACTACATAAATATTTAGAGTTACCAAAAGAAATTCAATTTTATCTAAATGCTAATTCTTAAAAGAATTATTAAAATAAATACAAGAGTTCCTATTAAATAATTTTTTTAGATTTCAACTCTATTAATAATATATTACATTATAAAAATAGTGAATGTAATATTTATAAACTATTAAAGGTTATTCTTTAAAATGAATTTCTTTATTACTTAAATAAATTCCAGAAACTAAAATATTGGGCAAAACACACAAAGAAGATAAATAATAAATAATGCATTACATTACTATGCATATTCATTTTGCTTCTTTAAATATTGTCCTTACTGGGCAATAAGGATGTTTTGTAGACATAGAATCTTAAGGTCCAGTGCAAGCATCCGAATTCACTACCTTGCCATCAAAAGGCAAGTTCATCACTTGCTCATGTCCTTTGAAGAGTCTTCCCTAAGGTATTTGCAAATTGTGTCTTATCATTTATGTTTCAAAGAAAGATAATATTATTTTCTCAAATAAGTAAATTATTGATATCATCCTAAGTGATGATATAATGGAGCAATAGAACTTAGGTTTCTAGTTGCAATAATGATAATCACCTAGGAATTTAACAACCCATGACATCAGTGATTCTAGTGCTGTATATAACGCGTTAGCCATGAGATTTGGAATGGGACAGAGAAGTCAGCTGTATCCTTTTCCTTTCGTATGGAGGCAAGACTACCTTAACGTGATGTTGTGATTCCTTGTGCGGATCCAACATATGGGTGGGCACCCTTAGGCCCCACGTTTTTTGTATCTAGATTATCTATGAGTGGCTGCCTGTAGCACCCCGGATAAATCGAATACTAGAAAATCGCTATTATTTTTATTATGTGCATCATCATGACATCATCATGCATTTGTTTATCAAAAATATTTTACAAAGGTTTATTTTGTTTTCCCAAATACCCCCGTCTTAATTCAAATCAAACCCCCGGAACCTTCCTAATATTTTGTTTGTCTAAAACTATTAAAAAAATATTTTATAAAAATAAGATAAATAATAAGTCTATTTTTGTTAGTGGGAGAGGCAACCCAGTCGGCTAGGACCAAAGGCCCAACCCTAGCCTAACCCTAACCAAATCCTACGTATTCGTCCCCTTAGCCACCGGCCACACAACGCACGCGCGCGCGCGCAGCAAGCGGTGGCAGCACAAAAATCACTCTCAGACCCACGCGGCCCCACCATGCCAACACCCAGTGCCAACCCAATCCTCTCCTCACGTTCCGCCCGCGTAACACGATTCCCTGCATGACCCGGTCAACCACCCATCAAACCCACACCCCGCTCCTCCCCAGGCCCCACCCCTCAATCACCGCCCCCGCCCCGCAACCCACTCCCTCTCGCGCGACGCGCCCCACCTCCTCCTTCCTTGCTCGCCCTATACCCCGCAGGAAACCGCCGCCGCCTGAAGACACCTTCTTCCCGTCGCCAGGTTGCTCCTCCTCGTTTCTAGAGGCAGTGTCGCGCGCCACCTCTTCGGCAAGCACCGGTCGCCACCCTCCCCTGAGCTCCTCCCTCCGTGTGGCCTAGAACTGCCACTAGCAGAGCTTCCGCCGCCGCCACCTGCTCGCCTCCGTCCCGGCCGCGAGCGCACGTCGCCCCCCTCGTGACCCCGCCGCCATCAAACGACGCCTCTGCCACGCCTCTCCATCCGCTCGTGAAGCCCCGCCGACGCTAGGGCCTCGTCATCCTCGCCCTCTCCTCCAAGGCCGCGACTCCCTCCTCGCTCGCCAAGATCCGCCTCTCCCCGCAGCACGCCGCCTGCAACCCTCGTGCCGCCAGCCCCAGCGGCCGCCCGATGTCCTCTTCCCCACCGAGCCCTTGCACCCTCCGGCCGCCGCTGCACCTCGCGAGCCCCCGCCGGCCGTAGCTTCCGCCGTCGCCTCAGCTTCCTTCGGTAACCCTGCAGCGCTGCCGCTTGCGTGCTTGCTGCGAGCCCTGCCCCTGCATCGCCTCTGTCCAGCACCGCATGCCCTGTTTGGCCCCATTGATGCCACCGAAGTGCCTGAACTGCTGCTGGGTAACTATTGTTGCTATTGCAAGGTTGGCTATTTTGTCTAGCTTTTGGAGCCTGACGATGTATCTGTCGGTTCTCGTCCAGTGTGCTGCTGCTCAGGTCCTCCACTTAGAAGATCTGGTTCAGTTAAAGCCCAGTCTAGATAAAACCAAGGCGGCACTAGATGATTGTATGGTACCGATGAGATCTACCACTCGGACGAAGACACGAACATGGAGACCGATCCATCGGAACGCCAAGTGCTCCTTCCTGGAATCCGAAGACCGATCCGGGCGAGACCAAACCCGTCGAACCCTCGGAACCCTAAGATCTCCGACCCCATGTGTGATCCTCTTCCCGAGCCCTATTTTATAAAATGTAATATAAACTTGTGCATCTTACATTATTCATGACACATACATATTAGTTTGGGGGCCTTATGACGATTCACCTCATAATTAAATATGGAGACCATATGCGGGCAAATCTAGTCTAATATTGGCTCCATTTAAATTTGTGTAGCGAACCGATGCAATGTTTCGACTTGTTAAGACAACATTTAAATTGCAGGATATCTAAATAACTTGAACCATATAATTAATTGTCGGGATCTTGGTTCCGTTTAATATTGCCTAATCGCATCGCATCTTTGCCATGTCACACATCATACATGCATCATGCCGATCTTCTATCGTAGTATTAAATAGTGCATCCGGTGTTTCTTCTAGTGTTTTGCTTCTTCAGGGATAAGGTCGTTGATTTGATGTGAGCTTCGCCCAGATCTTTGGATGAACCTTCGGCAATGTTTTCAGGCGAGCATTCTTCCCCTTTCTACCTATTTTACATTTCTAGTATTTACTTCCTCCTGTTGATCTATTGCTATCTGTGTTGCGATGCTATAGATTCCGTACCCCGTTATACTTTCCTGTAGCCCTTATATTGCCATGAACACATCCTATTACCTGTTGTTTGGTAGATAGTTGGCCTTGCGAGTCTTATTTGCTTGTGTAGGTGATGCGTAGCGCCGTCGATCTTCCACAGTTGTTGGAGTAACGCCGCATTTTTAATGTTGGAGATGATCATGGCTTTAATTACTATTTAACAACTAATATTGAAAGTAGGTAAATAATGCAGAGGCACATGTGGGCAATAGATGTTATTTGGTTTTTAACCGTCCACTTGTGTCCTGTAGGACCCCGAGTACTTGATACTTGTTCCTTGAATATTCGCCCTATCCGCATGTGGGCCCATGAATCCCCTTAGCATGAGCTTGAGTCATATCTTATTTCTTGGGGCCACAAAGTAGTTTGGGGCTTTATTACTATCCTGTACTTATGCTATGATTATGCCATGCTTTACTGCTTTATTTACTATTGCGCGTGGAGCGCCTGTACTGTTTTGGAACCCTGTGCCACGTTTTCGCGGTATCGATAAGCCTAGTCACATTTTCGGGTTCCTAGTCATTTACAGCCGTCGTCACAAACCTCTGGGTCCGTGTTGGAGCCAGCCAACTTCGTAGCGGGTAGCTTGGTGGGGTGCCCCCCTGAAATATTTTATGAATCTTGCGATTTCTTTGTCGTGATGCCTCACTGGGTTTTCATTTGGTTTTTCCGAGGTTGATTGTGCGTGTGTTGCTATTTGTGCCCCCTTCAGGGTAAAACTTTATGAAAGCCGTGTCCGCGGTTATGGACGACTTGGAGCACAGTATCTCGATCATAGACAACTATAATTAAAGTAGTGCTATAAATTTGACCTTGAAATGACTAGTAATCAGCTTCAGTATAACGGAATGGCTAAATAAAAGTACCAACAACTGATGGGTTTTTGAATGTCTCATGGTATATGTATCTGACTAGTAAATATTGCAACTATAACGGAATGGTTAACTAAAACTGCCCACTGCTTATGTTATCAGGATGACTCATACTACCTATATCTGACTAGTAATTGCCGCAACTATAATGGAATGAATAAAACTACCAACTGTGTGACTCCTTGGTTTGACTTCCTCATTTGGTTTCGAGGGAAAATACCAGGATGGGTATGTTTGGTGTTAGTATCAGGTTGGTTTCGAATAGGTCTTTCTTATCCCTCTCTAATATCCGCCAGTTGTATCGAGTCTCTATAGGTTGTTTAGTGCATGCTGCGCTACCGCTTCAGTCCATCATACCTATGTAGGCAAGGACCGCCGAATTCTAATCTTGCTGTGTACAAGCCTTAGTACTGACCGCTCTCTTTTTCCTCTGCCCTTAGTCGGCACCCCTTTTGTTGAAGCAGGTTTGAGATCGACGTCGTTAGCAGGGTTACCCTTCCGGCTTGGACTGGGCAGGGTTATGGATGCCATTGGTTATTATTCAGGGCTCTTAGCTCAATTTGCATCTTGTCTGTAGCTGGATGCCGTATCATTTCCAAGGTGATTTGGATCTTTGTACTGTAAATTTGTATTCTTGACTCATGGAGTCGTTTTTGTATATATATATATCAGTTCTGTGGGTTCCATCGTGGACTATTGTGTAATGATATTGCTTCGTTTTTCACCCGCACACAAGTGCCTGGTGGGCACCTTTGAATCGTTTCTATGCGGGTTGGCGGGAATCGCTAAAACTTGCATAGGGCCGATCCGAGGGTGTTACACTGCCGGAGGTTTAGCTGGACCTATAAGGTACTTACCAGGGGCACCACCAGCTCATAGAGTCTTTGGGAACTCATCATGTTTTTAGCCTTTCCGGAAGGGGGCTTAACGGAGGTGACCAGCCCCGAAGGATCATGCAGACATATGGGGTCACGAAAAGGACAGTGATTGGCTTGGATCACCTACTGGGCCCCACATCATGAAATTGTGGACGGGAAAGTATGCCCGGTTGTGCAACAAGGAGTTGATCTCTCATGGGTAAAGTAACGCACCTCTGTGGAGTGTAAGAATTGTAACTTGTTACACCCTGTTCTGGAAAGGAGATACGAACGCGGCAGGAAAGGAACTCCATGAAAGTTCTGGTAAACCTGTGAAGGCTGATGGGCATAGTTTTGAATAATAAAATCAATCTTTGAAGAAATATTTACGAAAACTGCATAGTGCCAAGGACTGATAGTCCGAGGTGGTAGATAGAGCATCAAACTTCCCACCTTGCATATAATGAACTTGTTGGGTAATGTTGTTACTCACCTTTTCCTTTGATCCCCTGCTTAGACTCTGAGGATCCAGAAGAAACTCCAATGTATGCAGCTGAAAGCCAAGAGGAGGTCTTCTATGAAGAGCCCAATATGTACGATGTCGTAGAAGGGGTGGACTACGATGTCGTCTACAGATAAGAGCACCATGAGTCAGAATAATTACCGTAGTACTAGAAACCAATTGATCCGAGCAGCATGAACCTTATATAATAAGCTATTGAGCTCAATTTGGAGTTGAAGTTGTCACTTTAAAACTTCCGCTGAAACACTTTATATTTGGTTTGTAAGTTGAATCTTTTGAAGTCTTGAACTTCTGGTATTGTAATAATAATAATGTGTGTATGTTTGTAATAAGGACCCACAATGTTTCTGTTGTACCACTCTGAGGGATGTGATATTTACGAAACGGTGTTCTGTGAATGTCATGTCAACGACTATAGTGTACTACACATGTAGTGGTATGTTGGGTCACCGCAACCCGTAACAAGTTGCGATGGAGCCACATCCAGAAAGTTCGTTGAGAAGGTGATCATCCGATTCGGATATCCGCACAGTATAATTACTGACAATGGGAGCAATTTTTCCATGGGGGAACTTGTCGAATTCTGCGAAGAACAAGGGATCCGACTTGATATTGCATCAGTCGCACATCCACAAGATAATGGACAAGTCAAAAGAACTAACGATATTATTTTGCAAGGACTCCGACCTCGTCTCGAGGCACCGCTACGTTGGGTCGTGGGGGCTTGGGCGGAAGAATTTCCGTCTGTGATATGGACCTTACGTATAACTCCTAACAGATCAACCGGTTATACTCCTTTCTTCTTGGTCTATGGTGCAGAACAAGTTCTTCCAAGCGATCTAATTTATCAGTCTCCACGAGTCAAAGCATATATCGAAGAAGATGCAGAAGTTTCTTGACAAGATGATCTCGATATAATTGAAGAAGTACGCGTCATTGCCGAGCAGAGATCTATAGCCTATCTGCAGAAGTTACGCAATTACCATAGTCAGAGAGTTCAAAATCGTTCTTTCAGAAAAGGCGATTTGGTTCTCTGACTTGTGCAAAAAAATCACAAACTTTCCCCGATTTGGGAAGGACCTTTTACGACTAGCAGAGTTCTACATAATGGGTCATATTATTTAACCGATATAAGACCAGTCAAGGAAAGACCAAACACTCGGAAGAGAAAGAGAGCTGGCGGTAGCACAGACCCGGATGAAGTAGACCATCCATGGAGTATTGCACAGCTATGTCCCTTATATTCTTAGTTATATTTCCTTGTAATCATATATGTACATGTTCAAAGTGAAATAAAGTATTGGTTTCCTCATATGTTATTTTTGAGAAGTTCTTTGCCATGTTATTTCCAAAAGAGCATGTCATTTTCAAAAATCCCAGAATGCTTGAAAGTACTTTATGCCCATGTTCATTCTGGTTACGATTTTTTATTATCTAAAAACTATTACCTTAGGTTAAAAAATTAAATTTATTATCTATACTTTGGTTTTTTATCTGATTGCTTAGACACGGGTATTTTTCGATTAATGAATTGTTGGTACTGGAAGACGGCTTTGTTTCTGAGTTTAAATTGGTTTAGCAATTGCGCTACGTTTCTCGGCATAGTTTCCGTGCTAAAGGTTGGCCGACTCATGAAAGGGGCGAGGCAGAAAGCCAAATAAAACGACAAGTATAGGCATAAACCAAAAGTGCTTCAGAAATTTTTTCAAGCACACACATAAAATATATAAACATAAGTGCTATGATATTAAGAGCATAATTTTTTACATACCAGCACAAATCAAAATATTGTTCCCATCATTAAATTGCCGAAAGTTCAGAATAATGCATAAAAACTGTTTATGCTGCAGATTCAGGTGGTGGTGATGAAGAAGGTGGAGCACTGGAGTCGACAACGTTGTCGCCCTGGACTTCAGACTCAGAAGCTGCTTTAGCGAGGCTGTCTTCTGGATCTTGAGGCGAGGAAGGCACAATGACGAATCCGAAGAACAACGTCGTATAATCGGTCATCTCCGCCACACGACAAGCATAACCTGCACAGAAATCTTGGATATCCTTGATATCATGCGGGTTACCCTCATCGTCCTCCTTGGCAATACCCTTGGTGACATGCCAGATTTCCATCTCGATGTGGTGGATCATCACCATGGTAAGAGCAGTCTAGGAACCAGCCTGAGTGTAGGAGATCTTCCAGTCCTCGATAATCTTTGGAATCTCCTTGGCCTTGTCCCTCACCTCTTGCACTGACATTGTCTGCAAGTCGGAAAGCTTGACCGACTCACCATCCTCTTCAAGAGTCTGGTGGAAGTCAAACAAGATATCTCCGATGAGCTTGATGCGCTTGACGCGAGGTTCGGAGGTAGGAGTGTCGGAAAGATTCAAGGGGGCTAGGAAAGAACCAAAAATCAGGATTCGACTGAAAATAAAGTCGAAAAATCAACGTAAAATGTAAGTCGAAAATCTTACCTAGTAGATAATGATTCCACTAGGCATGCTCCTTGCGGAGGCTGTTCAGCTCGCTTTCTGTGGCCTGGGACAGATCCCTCTGACTATAAAAGTCCTTCCGAAGATCATCCAATTGTTTTTCTCGGAGGGCCAGCAGCTTCTCAAGCCTCACGGTCTCATGATTGCTTGACTCCAGGACAATAGCTACGGATTTCTCCAATTCAATGGTTAGCTTCTCAAGCTTGTCCCGGAGCTCAGCATTCTCTAGTTCCAAGACCTTGAAGTTCTCGGATTGCTCCACCATATTGCTAGACTCGCACAACAGTTCTGCAAAAGGAAAAATATCAGTCGGACAGAACAAGTTTGACTATGACAATAGCTAATTGACAAAGAGGAAGTCGGAAAAGTTTACCTTCTGCTTCATCTTTCTTAACTTTTAATGAATTCTCAAGGCGCAAGGCTTTGATTTCCTTGCGTTTATTACAAATGTTCTTGAGGAATTCCTGGTTGGAATATGCAATTTTCTGTAAGTTTAGAAGATGGAATACCGTCAGACGGCTACTAAGACTTGGGCTGCAAATTTAACTAAGTAAAAGTACAGCACGAGCCTTGGGGGATACACTACATCGTTCTTTGGCAAACCTAAAAGCATCAACTCAGATCCAACGATGTTTATCCGAATTTATGCTTGGGGGCTAGAGGATATGTTAATAAAATAAATGCAAATAAGAATCGGAAACTTACAATGTGTACCAAGTGCAACTTCTCAAATCTGAGTTTAGTGTTGTGAAACACTTTCTCGGCAAGGGCGAGGGAGGAACATCCGTCGCTGGGAGTTTGCCAGACTCTATCTTAGCATCCTGGACCAAAATTTGGTCCAGGAGGCTGACCATCTTGACGTCCTCCTGCTCCTGGCTCGCTGCCTCTGTGGTAAGGGTTTGCTTCTCAAGGCTGCACTGAGCTAGCCTGAGGATCTCTTACTTCTTCTTCCTCTTTAGGCCAGAGACAACAGAGCCGACCACTTTATCCAACGTTCCTGTAGACATTACCATGGGATCATTACCCTTGACGGGTTCACCCTTGTTAGTTGCTTGGCCACCAATGGTGACCAATGCTTGCGAGATGTTGCCAGTATCAGGATAGGCGGAAGCCTCCTGTGCAGATGGAGTATTGGATGGAGTCGGTGGTGGCATGGCAGGGGAGATGAGAAGCTTCTGTTGACGCAATTGCTTGCCCGGCTTGCTGTCTGGCTTTGTCTTACTCTTCAAAGACACTTTAGCTCTAGAGCACGAAAATCCAAATATCAGGTGTGCTCTGGAGAGGAAGAAAGGTTTAAGGTACTGAAAACAAAAGACAGGGTGCTTACTTTTTAACTACTAGGAGCACTTGGATACCAGCAGTGATAACAACTTCCTTCGCCTTACGCTTCTTGGAGGCAGAGGTAGTAACTTCTTGCACCTCATCAACCTCCGTCGCCTCCAGATCGTCTGAGAGATACCCTCTAGTGGAGCTAGCTCAGACTCAGGGAGTTTCTCGAGCTGACAAAGTCATCGATGAAAATAGAGTTGGAAAAAGAAAGAACAAAAAACTGACAAAACGCAAAAGCAGAGTCAAAATATTTACCGGAGTCAGAGGATGGTTGGACGTGAACATCTTCATGGAGACATCCAAAACTTTTCATTCCACTCTTTCCATGATCAAATACTACATGAAGGTCTTGTAGTCCTTCGCTGGAATCCGGTGTGGGCTCACATGCAGGCTGTCCTTCTTGTCACTGGTGAAGGTGTGCATGAGGCGATCTCCATGATGCTGTAGAGGCTGGATCCGGCGATCCAGCCAGCAGTGGATCAAGTCGGATCTGTGGAGGCCCTTGTGCTTCATTATAAACCCAATTCGCCTCTTGGCGAGGATCAAGATATCTGACAATTCCGGCACTTCCGTGTCCCATGACTTCTGGTGGGGGCGGCACCGTCGACGCCGGAAGACCTTCCGCCTTTCCAGGAGCCGGAATATCCTTATGATAAAAGAAGGTTCTGGACCAGCGTTTGATGGATTCTCTAGCGTTAATCCTAGGATAAATGCGGTTTCTCCTAAGGACTAAGCTAAGGGTGTCGGTGGTATAAGGCACACCGACGCTAATGGAGTTCTTCCGAGTACCATAGTAGTACCGGAAAAGGGTGATACTTGGCCTAATGCCACGAAACCCCTCACACAGAGTTGCATTAGTGCTAAGCTCGAGCAGAGAGTTGGGACGGAGGTGATGACCCACAAGTGTAGGGGATAACAACAGTCTTCACGACTAGTATTACCCAATTTATTCATTCGACACAAGGGGAGCTAAAGAATACTTGCAAGCCTTAACAACTGAGTTGTCAATTCAGCTGCACCTGGAAATTGTTCTTGCTCACAGAAGTTTATCAGTAGCAATAGTTTGTAGTGGCAACAGCAAAGTTACAGCAACAGTAGAACAAGAGCAATAGTAATATTAGCAGCAAACAGTAGGATATGAGCGCGGTAGGCATAGGGATGGATGGACGGGCGTTGCATGGATGAGTCTAAACATGTAACTTCAAGATCTAGGGCATTGCAGATAAATAAGAATAAGGATCCAAGTACCAAACAATCCTAGGCATGTGCTCCAAATATAGTCATACGTGCTCGCAATGAGAACTTGCACAACATCTTCTATCCAACCAGCCCGTGGCAGCGGGGACTCTAGGGAACTACTGGCAATTAAGGTGCTCCTTTTAATAGAGCACCAGAGCAAAGCATTAACACTGCGTGAACACATGTGATCCTCACACCACAGCCATCCCCTCCGGTTGTCCCAATTTCTGTCACTTCGGGGACTTTGGATCTGGACAATGATATGTGTACACAACTTGCAGATAAGATCACAAACAATACTATCATAATGATTCAATAATAAGTTTAGATCTGAGATCATGGAACTCGGGCCCTAGTGACAAGCATTAAGCACAACAAGTTGCAACAAAGTCAAATAGCACTAATAGAGATACTAGGCACTATGCCCTAACAATATTATTCGATTACATGATAGAACTCATCCAATCCCTACCATCCCCATAGCCTACAGCGGGGAATTACTCACTCATGGATGAGGGAAACATCGATGGTTGATGGAGAGGCGTTGGTCATGACGATGGCGATGATCCTCTCCAAATTCCCCATCCCGGCAGGGTGCCAGAACGGAGTTTCTGGATCCGTATCTTGGTTTCTGATGGTGGCGGTGGAGCGGAACTCTTTCTGGAAAAAACGTCCAATCCCCCTCGGTTTTTAGGTCAAGGGGTAACTTATAGGCGCAGAGGGAGCCCGAGGTGCTGGGTGGCCGCACTAGGCGCTGGGGCCCACCCGCTGGCAGGTGGGCCCCTGTGCCTCCACTCCATTTCGTCTTCTGGGTTCGTGGATCTTCTGGTGAAATATATTTTTTGGCATATTTTCCGGGATTTTCCTGATAGTTGTTTTTCTGCACAAAAACTAGACACCAAGGCAATTCTGCTGAAAACAGCGTCAGTCTGTGTTAGTGTATCCAAATCACACAAGTTTAGAGGAGAAACAATAGCAAAAGTGTTCAGGAAAGTAGATACGTTTTGGACGTATCAACTCCCCCCAAGCTTAGCTTATTGCTTGTCCTCAAGCAATTCAGTTGAAAACTGAGTGCGATAAAAGAACTTTGACGAACACATTTGCTTCATAGGATGTATATATTCTCAGCACAGGAGTAGATACTTAAACCATTCATAATAAGAAGTATGCAACCAAGTCTACTCAATAGTCATTGCAAGCTATGAAGAGAAACCAACTCAATAATAATAATTAGCACGGAACATAAACATAAGCAACATTGCAATGCTCATAGTAAGGTATGATAGAGTGGTATCTCTCTTGCCTTTGTTTGTAGATCACAATATAAATGCCAAGGCACCCCTAAAGTTCAAGTGAATACTAGAGGTAAAAATATCAGAGATACAAGCATCAAAGTAATGACATAATTAACCAAGTTTTGAGACAAACACAAGAATGACAACTATGCTCTCAAGAGGGTGCTCATAGAATAAGCGGTGACTCAACAAGGGAGTGAAAAAGGTTTGAAAAGTTTGAAAGGCTTCCTAATGCTGAAAAGAAGGTACTCACTAGCTTTGAGCTCTCATTGCCCCTATCATAGGCATATTCATATGGTTAAGGTGAAAGTGAGGTCCAATATGAGTTATATGCTTGACAGACCATAAACTGGAAATCCCATGTCCCTTGAGTACGAGGGCCGCTCCGCATGCTACTCAACTTTGGTTACCTGCAAGTTCTTGTCATTGTACATACATGCATATCTTAGAGAATCGCCAACGGGGTACCCCTACAGGAGCTATCCCGTAATCAAAATGACAAGGCAAGTAGACAATGAGCATCTCAGCGATATTTTTATTGAGGATGCTTCACAGAATGCTCATTATGGTGCTACTGCAAGTTTCCACCATGATTAGGCATGGCTTAGGCTAGCGGCCCAGGCGTTTCTCTAACACATATATATACTCCATGAACTCACAAGATCCCCTTTTACTTCACACCGTCGACATCCGCAAACAAAAGAGCAAAGTATCAACTAGATAGGTATCCATAAGTGTTGAAAGCATTCCCCGTGACAGCACGGTTCTGCTAACTCCCAGCATATAATTTGCAAGCATATAACTTTCATGGACATGTCACAATGGTTCAGGATTATTAAGTGCAAGGAATAAAGTGTGCCATCAAGTTCGTGAGAGCTTTACTAACTAAATTTCTCAAAACAGACAAACATTTTATTTGGAAGAAAAAAAGGCATATAGAATAAGCACTGAAATAGAAAATGATGCTTATAGGTAGGTAAGGAGGACACAGTCGGCAATATTGGTTTTGGGGAGTTGGATGCACAAATAGATCTCATACTCAGTGCAAGTGAAGGCTATTAATAGAGAGGGATCGACAAACGAGAGAGCAATAATTGTCATAATCATGCTTGCAACAAAACATGACTAATTATGGCATGAAAGTGATACAAGAACTCTGATGCAAAATAAATCATCGAGGCTTACTGACTATTGTTTAGTCATATGCATGCGTGAGCATGTGCCAAGTCAATTCACATGAAACTTCCAGCGAAGGATACCACAATATCATACCAAAATATGAATAAAATAATACAAGCAAACATTCATATGACATGCTACAAACTATTAGCAAGCTAGATCTAATCATAGACAAGAAAAAACTACTAAGCATCCATCAGTAACACACTCCTTATAATGAACAGACTAAGCATGCTCACAATGATGAGTATATGTACAAAAAATGGAAACAAATAGAGTTTGTTACCAACCTCTTACCACACCTCAAGTTGTCTTAATCTTCATTATTTCCCTTCACTTGTGTGACTTGAATAATAACATGAAACCAATATCCACTGAGGACGGCTGAACCCTGCGAAGAACTCACAAAACAAAAGAAGAACAACAAATATTTTTGGTATTTTCGATTTTTTTCAAACAAGCCAACAAAGCAAAAACAAGCAAAGCAAAAACAAACCAACGAAAGCAAAATCATTTTGAATTTTTATTTTAAGGCAAACCAAAGCAAAGAAACAAACCAAGAGAAACAAAGAAAATATTTTTGGTATTTTTGTGTTTTTGAGAAAGCAACAACAAGAACCAAAAAATAAAGCGAAACAATGGATATACAAAGAACCGACGAAACATGATATATAGATGAGTGTGATGTCGGTATACGCCCCCCCCCAAGCTTAGGCTTTTGGCCTAAGTGGGGCTCAATCACAAGGTGCCCAAGTAGGTGCACCTCCGTAGTACGACGAGGAGGCTCCCTCGTCCTAGTACGAGCTCGAGGACTCCCCTGTGTAGTGTACAACAGGGTCATAGGAGGGAGCTTCCTCCTGATAGTGTCCATGGAGGCTAATAGAGCGCAGCTTGTCATCCATCTCCTCCTTGGAGCATGACAAAGGTCCCTGAGAAATACTGAACAAAGTGGTTTGGGGTAGAGGGATCTCTCTCTTTCCCGTAAATAAACAGCATTTTATAAACCAAGTTATCAAGGGTAGAGCCATTAGTGACAAAGTGGTGCGCCTTCATGGCAGCAAGATCAAGCCTCTGAGGAGCCAAAATTGTATCATTTGGATCAACAACAATGTCCAAGGCAGTAGCAACACGCGTAGCAATAATTCTCCCATAAATGGGTCCCTTAGCAGTTAAGCGACGAGAAATGATAGAACCAAGATTGTACTTAGTTTCATTGTTGAGCGCAACAGCTAAGAAAGCCAAATGATAGCTGGAAATATTACTAGTGTTCTCCCTACCAAGAACACTAGTGGAAAGATATTAAGCAAAGTAATTGATGGCTGGAAGCTGAATATTTCTTATCTTTACCCATTGAGCTCTACCGTTATCATCATTAGTTATCCCGCGGTAGAGCTCCAACATATCAGCGGGTTGAGCTGGAATATTCTT
This sequence comes from Avena longiglumis, assembly GCA_030063025.1. NCBI lineage: Eukaryota > Viridiplantae > Streptophyta > Magnoliopsida > Poales > Poaceae > Avena > Avena longiglumis. Next base: position 439,259,799 of record CP125973.1, on the reverse strand, counting down.
TGCTGACCCAGCTGTACCAAGTCCCAGAGCCTCACAAAATTTCTTCAACATCATATTGTAAGTACCGCCATAAATTTTGAAAGAAACATCTGGCTTGAACATGTTGTTAGTAAAGGAGAAGCTCCCCACAAATGTTTTAGTGAGCATAGGATATTGCATGCTCTCATCCGACATAAGGCTTGTCCGTCCAGCCCTATGAACCAAGGTTGTAAAATCATCAAGAATCCCAACAGCCTGCAAAAAGGTTGGGTAAGGAAAGGTGGAAGGGTGGGCATCCCCCTCATCTCCCTCGTCGTCGAATCGCGGAGTGATGACATCCTCATTGTATGAGGGCCTGGCTCGGGAGGATGATCTTGAAGGCCTTGCCCTCCTAGGTGCATCACCCTCAAATATCTCTCCAAATGTGTGGTTGTCCATGACCACTCTTTTCTGAAATTTTTAGACAAACATCAAACTAAGTGATTTCCAAGTTGATAAATGATGAGAAAACTACTATAGGAACTTGCTAGAGGGCTACACATGCATCAAAATGAAATATCTAAGCATAGAACAAGCATGCAAGCTCACACAACCTGTCACCTATAGCAGCAAAATACTCAAGATACAATCTATCAATCACAAATATAATTGGACAAGTGGAGGAGGCACATACCAACGAGCAATCCCTTCAAAAATCAACAGCAAAGAGGGGCTGAGCAAGGAGATCAAAAATCGCGAGCAAGAACATCAAGAACTCGAGCTTGAGCAAGTTTTTCGGTGTTTTTTGGGAGAGAGAAAGAAGATGGCTGGGACGAGACACTTTGGAGGGGCCCATGTGGGCCACACCCCCCTAGGCGCCACCCATAGGCAGGTCGGGCCTACCTGTGGTGTGGGCTCCTGGGGTGGCCCCCTGGGTCACTCCAGGTACCCCTCTGCCCCTTTTTCGAGGAAAAATTTATTTTGAATTTTCTAGGATTTTTCGGGAAACTTTATTTTTGGCCAATTTTCAGAGTATGAAAATTGATTTTCTTTCAGAAACAATTTTTTAGAAGAAGCAAAAGCAAACCAAAGGCCAAACTATAGAAGTTCTAAGACACTCTAAGAAACAAACAAACAACTAACAACACCAAAGCTAGCAAAAGAAAAGGCAAAGGCTAGGAAGGAGAAAAATAAAAGAAAGCAAGTATAACCACAGTGAAAACATTATTTTGTTCATAAAAATCCTTTTGTTAACAAGGTTGATCAAGTCTTGTTACTAAAACAATCTTATATGAAACAAAACTTTGCATTCCACAAGGTGATTATGTTAACTCATACTTGATAGCAATGGTCCCAATCATAATAGTTTCAAAAATTTCCTGTGGAATGGGACAATATATTTCTCCAACCTTGATGCTCTCAATATTTTCAATGGAATTCAGGCAATAGCTCTTAGCAACCTTCTTGGGTAAATAGACAGTATGCTCTTTGTCATTAATATTGAATGTTACTTTTCCTTGATTGCAATTAATAACAGCACCTGCAGTATTAAGAAAAGGTCCCCCAAGTAATACATATTATCATCTTCAGGCATCTCAAGCACAACAAAATCAGTCAAAACCAAGCAATTATGAGCCATTTGAACAGGAACATCCTCACACATACCAACAAGAATAGTAATTGACTTATCAACCATTTGCAAAGATATATCAGTTGGTATCAACTTTTCTAGCTGGAGTCTCTTGTAGAGAGAAAAAGGCATAACACTAACTCCAGCTCCCAAATCACTTAAAGCAGTTCTAACATAATTGTTCTTAATAGAGTAAGGAATATTTGGTATACCTGGATCACCAAGTTTCTTTGGAACCTTACCATTGAAGGAATAATTAGCAAGCAGAGTAGAAATCTCCTCATTAGGAATCTTCCTTTTATTAGAGACAATATCCTTCATATACTTTGAATAAGGAGGCAACTTAATAGCATCAGTCAAAGGAATTTGCAAAAATAAAGGTTCCATCCACTCACAAAACTTGTTGTAGTGTTCTTCCTCCTTTGACTTGTGTTTCTTACCTGGAAAAGGCATAGGTTTCTGCACCCAAGGTTCTCTCTCACTACCATATTTCTTAGCAATAAAATCTTCCTTAGTGTACCTAGTGTTCTTAGCATGCTTCTCAGGTTCTTCCTCAACTTCCTCCTTATCAGGAGCATCATTATTATTAACACTCTCAGTTTCAGCATCATAGACAAATATACTATTTGGATATACAGCAGGTTCAAGTGATTCCTTAACTACCTTATGTTTCTTTTTCTTTCTCTTACGAGGACTACCACTACTTTCATCTTGTTGAGAATCCTGCTCAATTATTTTAGGGTGTCCTTCAGGATATAAAGGATCTTGAGTAGCTATACCACTCCTAGTTCTAATTCTATAAGCATGTTTATCTCGTGAGGCATTAACTAGCATATCTTTTTGTACCTTAGCAAGTTGATCAAGTTGGGTTTGAACCATTTGAAAGTGTTTAGAAAGCATTTTAATATCATTATAAGTTCTTTCCACAATATCTTTCAACTCATTGATAGCTCTAGAGTTTTCCAATAAATTATTCTGAACTTGTTTATTAAAATTACCTTGTTTAACAATAAATGTGTCAAGTTCCTCTAAGCATTGATCAGGAGGCTTACCACAGGGAATATCACCTTCATTAAAGTGGAGAGAGTGTACCTCAATAGTAGATGAGTGGGGAATTGGCTTACATAATTTTTCTATAGGAGGTAGATTCTTCACATCTTCAGCTCTAATACCTTTCTTCTTTAGACACTTCTTAGCTTCCTTCATCACTTCATCATTTAATGCAGTAACTCCCCTCTTCTTTGGTGTTTGTGTTGATCTGGTTCAGGCACAACTGGTTCATGAGTAATAGGCTCAGGTGTATTTAGCTCAGTTGAAGTCCAATCATCATAATTCTTGCTTATCTTAGCCATTAATTCTTCAGCATCTGTAGGAGTTCTTTTCCTGAAAACACAATCATCAAAGCTATCTAGGTAGGTCCTAGAATCATCAGTTAGTCCATTATAATAAATATCAAGAAGCTTATTCTTAGGCACTTGTCGTGGGAATGACCATGGCAGATGCTGCAATCGGCGGCGAGTAGTAGAACATAGGGCAAGGGCGGCCAGCCATCTGCGGTGCGAGATGAGGGCGGAGACACAGGGTTTTACCCAGGTTCGGCCCCCGGAGGGTAAAGACCTACTCCTTCTAGATTGTATTATGATGGAGGTACAATGGGGCGAGCTCGACGGCTAGGCGGCGAGTCGCTTGGGTGGATGATGGAACGTATCCTCTACACGCCCTCTAGGGAGGTTTATATAGACTCACCCCCTAGGGTTTACATATCTCAACCGAATCAGTTAAGGTCTCGGAAATTGTTTAACCTAATCCGACTGGGCCTATCTACTCTCCTGGGCCTTCGGCTTCCAGTTGCTTGAATCTACGCCAGGCCTTGATCCAGTCGCCCCACAGCCCACTCGCCAGTTCTGGGCGGTCGGAACGCGTCTGCTGGGTATACCCTGGTAGGCATATCCCCATCAGTAGTCCCCGAGGCCGTCGTTGATTGGTCGCAGGTGTTCGTTGGCAGTCGGAGTATACGGGTCCAATGCGGACGCCCAGTAGAATCGGCGGCGGACTCCCAAATAAAGGAAAAAACTAGTTATTCTAGTCACAATGATGGCGGTCAATCGGGTCGCAGCTCGGCGAACGGGTCGACGAAATGTTCAGTCACTGTTGTAGTGATCGGGTCAGCGAGTCGAATGGACGAAGTTGGAACGTCAGATGCAGTCAAAACTAGTCGTTGGGGTAATCCAACGGTAACTTTGGCGTAATCACCGCGTAGTAACGGCTCCCGAAATTGGCGGGTAGCAACCGCTATATAAGGGAAATGGTAGGCGATCGGTGAACCACCCTTCCCTCATTTCCTCCACTTTCGCCCATCTCCGTCTTCCTCCGCCCCGCAATCCGATCGATCCGAAAACCTTCGACCTCTGCGAATCTTTCTGCCAATGGCCCCCCTCCACCGAACCATGGGGCAGTTCCAAGTGCACCAGAGCGCTACTGGCATCCTTCGAGGAAGCCGGGATCCTGCGCGCCGGAAAGTGGCGCATCCCCGCGGCCGGAGAGGTGACTCCAGACCCACGCTGTAACACCCTCAGAATCGGCCCTATGCAAGTTTTAGCGAAACCCGCCAAACCCGCATAGAAACGATTCAAAGGTGCCCACCAGGCACTTTCGTGCGGGTGGAAAACGAAGTAATAACATTACACAACAGTCCTCGATGGGACCCACTGAACAAATATATATAACAGCGACTCAAAGAGTCAAGAATACAGAGATAATATACAAAGATCCAAATCACCTTGAAAATGAAAGAGCGTCCGACTACGGACAAGATGCAAATGGGGCTAAGAGCCCTGAAGAATAACCAATGGTGTCCATAACCTGCCTGAGCCAAGCGAAGGGTAACCACGCTAACGACGTCGATCTCAAAACCTGCTTAAACAAAAAGGGTGCCGACAAAGGGCAATGGAAAAGAGAGAGCGGTCGATCGAGGCCAAGACACGGCGAGGCTAGAATTGGCGGTCCTCGCCACATAGGTATGGTGGATCGGCGGCAAAGCATGCACTAAACACCTATAGAGACTCGATATAACTGTCGGCTATCAGAGAGGGTAAGAAAGACCTATTCGGAACCAACCTGATGCTACCATCAAACAAACCCATCCTGGTGTTTCCCCCTCGAGACCAAACGAGGAAGTCACCGAGGAACTCACACCGTTGGCAGTTTTATTTATTCGGTTATCGTTGCAACAATTACTAGTCAAGTATAGATAGTCGTCCTGATATAATAAGCAGTGGGCAGTTTAAGTTAAAAATTCCATTTTAGTTGCAACACTTACTAGTCAGTTACAATTAGCATGAGATATCCCAAAACCCAGCAGTTGTTGGTACTTTTATTTAGCCATTCCGTTGTAGTTGCCATACTTACTAGTCAGATACAATGGTCGCAAGCGACAACCCAAACAAGCAATTGTTGGCAGTTTTATTTAGCCATTCCATTATAGTGAAGCTGATTACTAGTCATTATAAAGTCAAATTTATAGCACTACTTTAGTTATAGTTGTCTATGATCGAGATACTGTGCTCCAAGTCGTCCATAACATGACACTTTTCGAAAGTTTTACCTGCAGGTGCACAAATAGCAACACACACTCGATCAACCTCGGAAAACCAAATCAAAACCCAACAAGGCTTTCACGACAAAGCAATCAGGATTCAGAAATATTTCAGGGGCCACCCATTGAGTACACCAACGGTTAGCTGAATCCGAGACGGACTCAAGGTTTGCGCCGGTCAGAACGATCGGGAACCCAAAGCGGGCTTGTCGATACCGAAAACACTCCGCTTACCTAACAATGCAAAGGTGCAGTACCTCGCACAATCATAAATAAAGCAGTAAAGCATGGCATAAGTACAAGATAGTAAATAAAACCTCAAACTAGTTTGTGGCCCCAAGAAATAAGAATTAATCAAGCTCTGGCTCAGGGGGGTCCCATAATCCTCCCGGATGTGGATAGCGCGAATATTCAAGGAACAGGTATCAAGTACTCGGGGTCCTACGGGACACAAGTGGACGGTTAACAACCAAATAACATCTATTGCCCACCTGTGCCTCTGCTTACCTACTTCAATTTTAGTTGTTAAACAGTAATTAAAGTTATGATCAACTCCAACAATAAACATGCGGCAATACTCCAACAACTGTGGTACTTGACGACACGCAACAGCACTTGAGCAAGCGACTACGACGCGCAGGTCCAACTATCTACCAAACAACAGGTAATAGGAGGTGTCCAAGGCAATATAAGGCCGCAAGGGATATCACGGGTATGGAAACTAGAGCATCGCAACACTGATAGCAATAGATCAACAGGAGGAAATAAAGACTATGAATGCAAAATAGGTAGAAGGGGAAGGGATGCTCGCCTGAAAACATTGTCGAAGGTTCAACCGAAGATCGGGTCGACACTCGCATCAACTCATCGTCGTAATCCGTGAAGAAGCAAAGCACTAGAAGAAACACCGGATGCACTATTTAATACTACGGCAAAAGATCGGCATGATGCATGTATGAGGTATGACATGGCCAGATGCGATGCAATTAGGTCATATTAAGCGGAACCGGGGTCCCGACAATTAATTAAACGGTTCAAGTTATTTAGATACCCCGCAATTTAAATGTTGTCTTAACAAGGCAAAAGATAGCACCGGTTTGCTACACAAATTTAAATGAGGCCAATATAAGGCTAGATTTTCCCGCATATGGGCCCCATATTTAATTATAAGCTGAATCGGCATAAGTCCCCCAACCCACATGACAAGTATGCATGCGAGAATGACACTTTAATATGCAACAATTTGATATTACATTTATAAAATAGGGCTCGAGAAAAGGGGCACACATTAGGGTTCGGCGAACTTGGGGTTCCGAGGGTTCGGGGATCGGTCTCAGGGTTCGACGGGATCGGTCTCGGCAGAAACATTCTCGAACAACGGAGTAGATCTTGTCACATCCGGGTTCTCGGAGAGCTCGACGTCCGGGAAGGAGTACTTGTCGCACCGGGTCTCGGTGTTCGGGGTGAAGTACTTGGCGTCCTCGAGGAAGTACTTGTCGTAGCCGCGAAGAAGGTCAAGTCGGTCCACGGGGTTCGGTCTTCGGGGTTCGACGGGTGTCTTGGCGTCCCATGAAGGAGAGCTTGGCGTTAGGCGGTAGATCTTGTCGACCATGTAGAAGTGCTCGGTGATCCATGAGGAAGACCTTGGTGGTAGTTATTCTTGGTGATCCTAGTACGGTTTGTCAATGCCACCGAGGAAGATCATGCTGGCCTTGCCGCTCGGAAGGTTTCAGACTCGTTTGGTACTGGTAGGGTTGGACACGTGGCCCACACTTGGTATGTGACAGGAGGGCCGGCCCAGACGGTTATTTGGTCAAACACCCTGCATGATCGGCTCATGGACGAGCGTCTCGAGGAGGACGGGACGAACGACGCCGTCGGCACCAACGCGAGGCAGTGAGGAGACCAAACCGGGGGGGATCGACGACGAGCTTACCGGGCGTCCGCGACGTTGGGCGGACGAGGCCGCAAGGAGGGGAGGCCAGGAGGCCCGCGCTGACGGAGATGGGACGGTAGGCGAGCGCCTCTCGGGGACGACGTCGAAGGCGCGGGCGCCACTAGCGGAGAGGGTCGGCGGCGCTCGCGGTGGCCGGGCGCAGAGGAGGCGGAGGTCGCGGTCGGCGGCGGGGAAGAGAGCCATGGTGGCGGCCGCCGAGGGAGGCGCTATGCGACAGCGAGGCGAGGGGGCCGCTGGTCGGCGACGCTGAGGGAGGGCTCCGGCGAGGAGCTCGAGGCGGCGAGAGAGGCGCAAGCAGAGGAGGCCGACGGCGGGCGCCGAGCAACGCTGGAGGCGACCGGCGAGAGGAGGGCGAGATGCGAGCGGGGGAGCGTGGTAGAGGCGGCCTGGGGCGGCGCCGGAAGGGGAAGGGGAGCCCTGGCGGCGCACGTCGGGCGGGCGGCTTGGCGGTGGGCGTGCGGGGAAGAAGGGTCGTGGGCGACGGGCAGCCGGCGGGGGAAGCTTGCAGGGGCCAGAGGCGGCGAGGCGGAGGTGCAGGTCACGGGCGTCCGGCGAGGAGGAGCCAGGCGGGGACGGAGGCGAGGCCCGGCGGCGACAGAGGGGAAGGTGGAGGCGGGGGAGCGACAGGGAGGAGCGGAGGAACGGCTGCGGTCGGAGGCGGCTCATGACGGCGGCCGAGCGAGCCTGGGAGGTGGGTGGCGCAGAGGAGTGGGTCGGGCGGGCAGGTCGCGGGATCGAGGCGGAGGCGCTGGGCGGTGGTTGGAGGCTGGGGTGGGCCAGGGAGTTGGTGGGGGGAGGGTGCGAGGCAGGAGGGTGGGTACAGGCGGTGGTGTGCATGGTGTTGTGTTTGTGGCGTGGGGGATGGAGGGTGTGGGTGTCTGCGGGTGGGGCCAGGCGTGGGTGGAGGGAGGGGCTGGCTCGGTGGGAGTGAGAGAGGAGGTGGGCCAGGAGGGTGGGGATCTGGGTCGGTGGGGTGGTGGTTGACCAGGAGGGAGGCAGGAAAAGAAGGGGATTGGTGAGGTGGCGGTGGGTGTGATGAGGTGGAGGGAAAGGTGAGGTGGCGAGAGAGGATTGGGTGGGGTGAGGTGGAGGGGGTTTGGGTAGACTAGGATTGGGTAGGAATAGATTAGGGTTTGGTGAGATTGGGTTGGGCGTCGGGGTAGGCGGCCTGGCTTTTCGGGCCGGGCTGCCTCCCCCGATCAAAACAATTTTATTTTAAAAGAAAAATTGTTTATTTTAATTTTAGTAAATGATTTTGTAATTAGTTTTAGACAAACAAAATATCCGGAAACATCCGGGGGTTTAATTTGAAATAGAAGGAGGCTAGTTACAGAAAACAATAGTCTTTCGCAACATAGTTTCAAGTAAAAATAATATGCATGATGATGCATAAAACAAAATACCAAGCGATTTTCTAGTAGTGGTTTTGCGGGATGCCACAATTCGACACCACTAACAATGGATCTCGCCCTCGATATCCGCCTCATGGTACGGGGAAGAAGGTCGGCGATCTGCGTCTTCTTGCTTCGTGTAGATCCTCGCGACACCACTAACAAGAGGTCGTTGTCCGTGATCGTCGAGGGAACACTCCGGGAACAAAAGGTCGAAGGTAGAGGTATCAACAAATAAAGCCACCTCTAGCTTCGATGGAAAGAGGGAACCGATGCATTCTCATCCACTTCAATGTACAAAAGCGAATAGAAGGGTTAGTCGGCATGGGGGCCAATCCATCACGCACCCAAACTATTACTCTGCACAATCAATAGAAAAGCGTGCAACCATTCTCGGAATCAGACTGAAGATCTCGACAATCGAGGTTCAGGAACAAAGGAGTGATGCGATCAGATCGGATCTAGCGTAGATGATGTCGTCGCGTGGAAAACACCGAAGGCACGAAGGAACAAAGAGAAGTCCACCAGACGAAGGGTTCCTCGGATAGCATGAAGACCAGATGTAGCAACACCGTTACCAAAGGAGGAAGCGAAACCTTGAAGGTACGATGGAACCCAACCACGAGATATCCTGGACTCGAAGAGAGAGAAGAGAGCGGATTCAAAACACGCAGAGGTGAGAGGAGAGCAGAGGGGTAAGGAGTAAAATCGACCTAATCGAACTATCCAACCGATTTTCAAAAATAGTTTTGACACTCTACTTGCCGTTAGCTAGGTTATCCTACAGGCTGGACTTGTGGGTATCGCAACCGCTGAGCTCGATACCACTCTCAGAACACCTCGAATCGGCCCTATGCAAGTTTTAGCGAAACCCGCCAAACCCGCATAGAAACGATTCAAAGGTTCCCACCAGGCACTTTCGTGCGGGTGGAAAACAAAGTAATAACATTACACAACAGTCCTCGAAGGGACCCACAGAACAAATATATATAACAGCGACTCAAAGAGTCAAGAATACAGAGATAATATACAAAGATCCAAATCACCTTGAAAACGAAAGAGCGTCCGACTACGGACAAGATGCAAATGGGGCTAAGAGCCCTGAAGAATAACCAATGGCGTCCATAACCCTGCCCAGGCCAAGCCGGAAGGGTAACCCTGCTAACAACGTCGATCTCAAAACCTGCTTAAACAAAAGGGGTGCCGACAAAGGGCAAAGGAAAAGAGAGAGCGGTCAGTACTGAGGCCAGTACACGGCGAGGCTAGAATTCGGCGGTCCTCGCCTACATAGGTATGGTGGACGGCAGCGAAAGATGCACTAAACACCTATAGAGACTCGATATAACCGCGCCATCGAGAGGGGTAAGAAAGACCTATTCGGAACCAACCTGATGCTACCATCAAACAAACCCATCCTGGTGTTTCCCCCTCGAGACCAAACAAGGAAGTCAACCGAGGAACTCACACCGTTGGCAGTTTTATGTATTCGGTTATCGTTGCAGCAATTACTAGTCAAGTATAGATAGTCGTCCTGATATAATAAGCAGTGGGCAGTTTAAGTTAACCATTCCATTGTAGTTGCAACACTTACTAGTCAGATACAATTAGCATGAGATATCCCAAAACCCAGCAGTTGTTGGTACTTTTATTTAGCCATTCCGTTGTAGTTGCAATACTTACTAGTCAGATACAATGGTCGCAAGCGACAACCCAAACAAGCAATTGTTGGCAGTTTTATTTAGCCATTCCATTATAGTGAAGCTGATTACTAGTCATTATAAAGTCAAATTTATAGCACTACTTTAGTTATAGTTGTCTATGATCGAGATACTGTGCTCCAAGTCGTCCATAACCGCGGACACGGCTTTCAGAAAGTTTTACCCGGCCGGGGTGCACAAATAGCAACACACACTCGATCAACCTCGGAAAAACCAAATGAAAACCCAACGAGGCCTTCACGACAAAACAATCACAGGATTCAGAAATATTTCAGGGGCACCCATTGAGTACACCATAACGGTTAGTGACTCGAGACGGACTCAAGGTTTGCGCCATGTGGAACGACCGGGAACCCAAACTGGGCTTGTCGATACCGCTGAAAACACTCCGCTTACCTAAATAAGACAAAGGTGTACCTCGCACAATCGTAAATAAAGCAAGAAAGCACGGCATAAGTACGATAGTAAATAAAACCTCAAACTAGTTTGTGGCCCCAAGAAATAAGAATGAATCAAGCTCGCTCAGGGGTCCCATAATCCTCCGGATGTGGATAGCGCGAATATTCAAGGAACAGTATCAAGTACTCGGGGTCCTACGGACACAAGTGGAATGATTAACAACCAAATAACATCTATTGCCCACCTGTGCCTCTGCTTACCTACTTCAATTTTAGTTGTTAAACAGTAATTAAAGTTATGATCAACTCCAACAATAAACATGCGGCAATACTCCAACAACTGTGGTACTTGACGACACGCAACAGCACTTGAGCAAGCGACTACGACGCGCAGGTCCAACTATCTACCAAACAACAGGTAATAGGAGGTGTCCAAGGCAATATAAGGCCGCAAGGGATATCACGGGTACGGAAACTAGAGCATCGCAACACTGATAGCAATAGATCAACAGGAGGAAATAAAGACTATGAATGCAAAATAGGTAGAAGGGGAAGGGATGCTCGCCTGAAAACATTGTCGAAGGTTCAACCGAAGATCGGGTCGACACTCGCATCAACTCAACGTCCTAATCCATGAAGAATCAAAGCACTAGAAGAAACACCGGATGCACTATTTAATACTACGGCAAAAGATCGGCATGATGCATGTATGAGGTATGACATGGCCAGATGCGATGCAATTAGGTCATATTAAGCGGAACCGGGGTCCCGACAATTAATTAAACGGTTCAAGTTATTTAGATACCCCGCAATTTAAATGTTGTCTTAACAAGGCAAAAGATAGCACCGGTTCGCTACACAAATTTAAATGAGGCCAATATAAGGCTAGATTTTCCCGCATATGGGCCCCATATTTAATTATAAGCTGAATCGGCATAAGGCCCCCAACCCACATGACAAGTATGCATGCGAGAATGACACTTTAATATGCAACAATTTGATATTACATTTATAAAATAGGGCTCGAGAAAAGGGGCACACATTAGGGTTTGGCAAACTTGGGGTTCCGAGGGTTTGGGGATCGGTCTCAGGGTTCGACGAGATCGGTCTCGGCAGAAACATTCTCGAACAACGGAGTAGATCTTGTCACATCCGGGTTCTCGGTGAGCTCGACGTCCGGGAAGGAGTACTTGTCGCACCGGGTCTCGGTGTTCGGGGTGAAGTACTTGGCGTCCTCGAGGAAGTACTTGTCGTAGCCGCGAAGAAGGTCAAGTCGGTCCACGGGGTTCGGTCTTCGGGGTTCGACGGGTGTCTTGGCGTCCCATGAAGGAGAGCTTGGCGTTAGGCGGTAGATCTTGTCGACCATGTAGAAGTGCTCGGTGATCCATGAGGAAGACCTTGGTGGCAGTTATTCTTGGTGATCCTAGTCCGGTTTGTCAATGCCACCGAGGAAGATCATGCTGGCCTTGCCGCTCGGAAGGTTTCAGACTCGTTTGGTACTGGTAGGGTTGGACACGTGGCCCACACTTGGTATGTGCAGTGAGGGCAGGCCTGACGGTTATTTGGTCAAACACCCTGCATGCTCGGCTCATGGACGAGCGTCTCGAGGAGGACGGGACGAACGACGCCGTCGGCACCACCGCGAGGCAGCGAGGAGACCAAACCGGGGGGGCTCGACGACGAGCTCCTACTGGCGTTCGCATGTTGGGCGTGGAATAGTCCGGCAAGGAGGGGCCCGGGAGGCCCGCGGCCTGCGCGACGGAGATGGGGCGGTAGGGGCGAACGGCGGCCTCCTGGGGACAGCGCTGGGCGCGCCACTGGCGGAGAGGGTGGCGCTTCCGCGGTGGCCGGCAGAGGAGGCGGAGGTCGCGTCGGCGGGAAGAGAGCCACGGCGGTGGCGGCCGGCCAGAGGAAGCAGCGCTATGCGGGACCGGCGAGGCGAAGGGGGCCGCGGGTAGGCGGCGACGCGCGGGAGGGCTCCGGTGGCGAGGATCTCGAGGCGGCGTGCAGGCGAGAGGCGCAGCGGCCAACGGAGGAGGCCGGGCGGGCGCTGAGCAGCTGAGGCGACCAGCGAGGAGGGCGAGATGCGATCGGGGCGTGGAGGCGGCCTGGGGCGCGGAAGGGGGAGCCTGGCGGCGCGCATGGGCGGGCGGCGGTGGCGTGCGGAAGAAGGGTCGGGCGACGGGCAGCCATGGGAAGCTTGTAGGGGGCGAGGCGAGGCGGAGGTGCAGGTCGCGGGCGTCCGGCGAGGAGGAGCCAGGCGGGGACGGAGGCGAGGCCCGGCGGCGGCCGGCGGCGACAGAGGGGAAGGTGGAGGCGGGGGAGCGACAGGGAGGAGCGGAGGAACGACTGCGGTCGGAGGCGAAGCTGACGCGGCCGAGCGAGCTGGGAGGTGGGTGGCGCGCAGGAGTGGGTGGGCGGGCATGTCGTGGGATCGAGGCGGAGCGCTGGGCGTGGTTGGAGGCGAGGTGGAAGCTGGGTGGGCAGGAGTTGGTGGGGGGAGGGTGCGAGGCAGGAGGGTGGGGACAGGCGGTGGTGTGCGTGGTGTTGTGTTTGTGGCGTGGGTGAGGGAGTGTGTGGGTGTCCTGCGGGGTGGGGCCGGGCGTCGGTGGGTGGAGGGAGTGGGGCTGGCTCGGTGGGGAGTGAGAGAGGAGGTGGGCCAGGAGGGTGGGGATCTGGGTCGGTGGGGTGGTGGTTGACCAGGAGGGAGGCAGGAAAAGAAGGGGATTGGTGAGGTGGCGGTGGGTGTGATGAGGTGGAGGGAAAGGTGAGGTGGCGAGAGAGGATTGGGTGGGGTGAGGTGGAGGGGGTTTGGGTAGACTAGGATTGGGTAGGAATAGATTAGGGTTTGGTGAGATTGGGTTGGGCCGTTCGGGTTGTAGGCGGCACGGCTTTTTCGGGCTGCCTCCCCCGATCAAAACAGTTTTATTTTAAAAGAAAAATTGTTTATTTTAATTTTAGTAAATGATTTTGTAATTAGTTTTAGAAAAACAAAATATCCGGAAACATCCGGGGGTTTAATTTGAAATAGAAGGAGGCTAGTTACAGAAAACAATAGTCTTTCGCAACATAGTTTCAAGTAAAAATAATATGCATGATGATGTCATGATGATGCATAAAACAAAATACCAAGCGATTTTCTAGTAGTGGTTTTGCGGGATGCCACACACGCGAGGGAAAATTTATTTGCTTCACCAGCCACCTTGAGCGGGGGCTGGGGTTTCCCACATCTCTCTTCTTTCGGTGCTTCTGCGCCTTCTACGGGATCCAGCCGTCGGACCTGGGCCCGCACAACATCAAGCAGCTCGCCATTTTCGTGGCGTTAGTGCTACCTGGGCTGTAGGCCCTACTTCCCTCTATGGCAAGATCTGTTCCACGGGAGGAACAGTCGCGAAGAATCAGGCGGCCTGATGCTTGCTGTGGGTGGCCTGATGTTTCAGTTGAAGTCGAAGGCCTCCTTCTTCGTCCTGATGCTACCTGCCAAGGCGGCGAGCGAGTGGAAGAAGTCCTGGTTTTACGTCACCGAGGCGACTCCAGACGACGAGGTGGCGATCCCAAGATACTCCGCCAACCGACCCGAACCGCGCCGACTCCAAGTCGGCAAGCTCCCAGTAGACCAGCGGATGGTCGTGGACGAGATGCTTCAAACCATCCGCGGCCTTAAGAAGAAGGGTCTTCAAACCATCAACTTGTACAACTGTTGGCTCGGGCGGTGACTCGTTCCCCTAGCCCGCCATGACCATTACATGTACAAGTACGCGGGCAGGGAGGACTCGACGAAATCCTGCCTCGCCGAGTGGAAACTCGAAGATTATGCCCTGGCACTGAAGAAGATCACCCAGGGGGCATACCTGGACGCGAAGGCTGGGGTCGCCCCCTACACCGCGAAGCATCCAACTCCGACGGTAAGTCACTGTTTTCACTATCATTCGCAGTCGCACTTGATGCTGTCGCGGTTATACTGATATTGTCTCGTGCCTACTGCAGCTATTACAGGTAGTGGAAGGGTGGCTCCCACCCGCGGACGACGATAACTCGAGCTCGTTCGTCCAGGACGGGGACGAATCACCTCCTGCCAAGGGCGGCGTCGGGAGCGACGCGAGTGATGACGACGACAACGATGACGAGCCCAGGGAAGACACCGCCCCGATGGTCCGCAAAACTCGCGGGCAACATTAGCGTGAGCTCGAGGCGAGTAGAAGGCTCGAACGTCATGACGATGAAGACGACGAACTTCCCGAGCACACCTCGCGTCGTGAGGCTACACCATTGAAAAAGGAGAAGAAGAAGAAGAAGAAGAAGAAGGAAGTGAAGGCCCCTCCAAAGAGGAAGATGAAGCCGGCGAAACAGGCATGTCCGCCTCGCTCGGCGAGTAGTTCCGACGCCACCAGCTTGGCCAAGGATGAAGCGCCGCAGACGACAGCAGCACCGGATGCCACTGCCGCCCTGAGTGAGGTACCTCTGGCCTCGCTTCCCCCCTATTCGCCCCAGTCTCTGGGTTGGGGGTTGCTTCAGCCGCAGCAGCTTCGCCTCCCAGGAGAGCTCCTGCCGAAGTCGTTTCGAGGTTTCGTCAGCCTCGTCGTCGAAGAGGCCTTCCATGTCTTGGGCACATGATGTTTTGGAGATGGGCCTCAGTCGGAAACTGGGCCCCGAACTGGAGAAGCCGGCCAGCATCCGCACGGGGCTCCGGTTCATACCAGTCGCCAAGTAAGTTTTGTTCAACTGCTTTGCCTTTCGTTGTAATCGGACCATTTTTCTCATATAATCAACTCGCAGGACTGGAGTTAAAAATATAGGCCACCCGTCCGTGGCCAAGGTGCCACCAGTCGTCGCCGAGTAAGACCCCTCGCGGAAGAGGAAAGCTGATGAGGTCGCTGCCCCCGCAGACAGTGCCAAGAAGGCCAAAGGCGATGATGTTGTCATGGTGTCTGACGACACAACAGTTGGTCCGAGTGGTCCTCCGACTGCGACGGAGGCAACCGTGAAGACCAAGGAGGATGCTTCTCTTGGTGCTGGAGCGTCCACCGCGACCTTCCCCCGCTTCATGGCCAAAGCGGCTACAGCGAGTGGTACAACGTCATCGAGCCACGCACCTGGGGTCGCCGAAACGGAGGTCGAACAGCGTCGCGGGCACACTCCGGCTCTTCTCGCATCTGTGGACGCGCTGCAGCTCCATGGCATGCTAGGCGCAGCCATACAGGTATGTCCAGTCCCCGAGGATCGGGCCACTGAATTTCAGTGGTCAGATTCTTTTTGTTGTTTGTATTTTTTTGTAACACCCAGTCCCCGAGTGCCTAGTCGCTGAATTTCAGCAGGTGGGCACTTAGGCTTTTTTGATCTCCAGTCCCCGAGTGTCCAGTCGCTGAATTTCAGCGAGTGGGCACTTAGGGTTTTTGATCTCCAATCCCCGAGTGTCCAGTCGCTGAATTTCAGCGAGTGGGCACTTAGGTTTTTTGATCTCCAGTCCTTGAGTGTCCAGTCGCTGAATTTCAGCGAATGGGCACTTAAGATTCCGTTGTTTGTTTAACTGTTTGACTTGTGCACAGGGCTTGCAGCGTGAATCAGCCGACCGGCTTGCTGCAAAGTGTCGCGCGGAGAAGGAGCTTGTTGCCGTCCAAGAGACGAACAAGGGACTCCAGGCAATCGCTGCCAAGGCAGAGGAGGTCCGCCAGGGCCTTGTCCCGGCGAGTGAACTGTCGGCGGCTCAGTCTGCCTTGAGTACGGCTGAGCAGCGGATCGCTGATCTTGAGCGCGAGCTGAAGGAAGCGAAGGCGGAGGCGAGTTCAGCGGATGGGCGAGCCAAAGCTGCTGTTACGGCTACTGCTGAAGAGCGGAAGGTCTCTGACGCCCTCGTTGCTGGGCTACAAGATGACTTCTCCTCTCTTCAAAGCTTCATCACGGGTCTCTGCCGTCCTTTGATTGGTAAGCTTTCCTGCCTCTGACTGTAGTAGCTCTGTTATGGAATCTTCGTTGTATTTACTGTCGGCCCCTGTCCGCAGGTCGGATTATCGACAGCTCGAAGGAGGCGCAAATGTATGACGCGCGGCAGTGCGTGGCCACTCTGGTTGACTCGGCCACGTTTTCTGCGGCTTGCATTCGAGCTTATCTTCAAGAGATGTCGCCCACGGAAGTGATTCCCAGCGATCTCGTCGAAGTTTGGTGGTATCTGGAGAAGGCGCCGTCAGTCGTCGAGTTCATGACGCGGTCGGCGTTCCGGCGTGGGGCGGCAACGACTCTTAGCCTTGGGCTTGCCCACTTCCCGGAGGACTTCGACCTTGACGACGTGACGAGTGGCTACCCCTCGTCGATGGGCTCGGTGGAGATTGCCGAGGTGCTGAAGCTGACGGACCGGGCCGTGGTATACTCCGATCGCGTCTGGGCGATGGGCGACCTTCTCCCTTATCAGGATACGACTGTCGCGCCCAACGATCCCGAGCCACCGCACCGGGACTTCAAGGTTGAGCAGCCCTTCCATGCGGCGATTGCGGGTGAGTTGACGACGTACCCGTCAAACCCGTACACTCCCTTCATTCGCAACCGCAAGGGTGGCGGCGAGTCGACGTCGAAGCCTGCGGAATAGAAACATTGTGCCTTGGGGCGTTAGTAGTAATTTGGCCATTGGGCTCAACTTGTATGTTGTAACAACTTTGTTATGCTGTAATGGAATTTCGCGTTATTTTGTCTTGCGATTTTGATTGATGATTGGACGAGTCCCAGAGCGCGTCCGCCCTTTTTATTGGGTTTACCTCGTTTGTTATGTGTTTGTGGTTTTGAACGTTTTGTCAGTTGTTTTGTTATTGAGGTCGACTCGCCCGATCTTGGAAAGCCACTCGCAGGGCGACTCCCATGAGTGCTCTTTACTTGACTGTTTTCCCTTGCGCGAACGAGGTCGGGTAGCCGAGTCCCCGAGCGTGGTACTTGGTGGTTCTAGTCGCGGCTCTAGGGTGGGTGAGGAATGCGTTAGAGTGAGCGCATCACTCCTGCTGCCCGTCGGGTCGCTGGGCGAGTCTGGCACGCTCTCGTGCCAGCGTTTTCTAGTCGCTCGTGCTTAACTGGTCGTCAGTCCCCGAGCGTGGTACTTGGCCGTTCGAGTCGCTGTGTCGAGGATGCGGAGGATCACGGTCGTTGTGAGGAGCGAAGGCAGTTGTCTTGGCTCGTTAAGCCAGTCGAGCTAGGCGACTCTAATGGGGCTCTAGGTAGGCGTTTTTCGTGGACGTTACGAGTCCTGGGGTAACCCAGTGCCCTCGTAACGCACTACTTGGCCGTGCCGGTCGCTGTACCAGAGGTTGACTTGTGTAGTTAGCTTGACGTTGTTATTACGAGTGCGAGTGGCACAAGACATGGAGAGTAGACGCAATTTGCGGTAACCGATATATTTTATTTCATAGCTAGTCGAGGGTACATGTATGGAGTTCTAGGAGTAGAACTTCAGTAGGAGGTTTACATTCCATGGTCGCTTGACGTCGAGTTTCCCGTCTCCGCGGACGTCGGTGAGGTAGTAGGCGTCGTTGCAGTACTACCGATGGCGAATGGTCCTCCCACGGGGGAGAGCTTGTGCATGCCCTTCTTGTCCTGGATGAGGCGTAGCACCAGGTCGCCTTCCTGGAAGGTGCGAGTCCTCACCCGCCGGCTATGGTAGCGGCGGAGTCCTTGCTGGTAGATGGTAGTGCGGGAGCGAGCTAGGTCGCGTGCCTCGTCGAGTTGATCGACTCCATCCTAGCGTGCGAGTTCGTTCGCAGCCTCCGTGTAGTGCACGACCCTTGACGAGTCGTGCTCTAGGTCGGTGGGTATGACTGCCTCGGCGCCATACACCATGAAGAAGGGGGTGAACCCTGTCGACCTATTGACCGAGGGCGGATACCCCATATGACGGAGGGTAGCTCCTCGACCCAGCACCCGGCGGTGCGCTCGAGTGGTACTTGGAGCCGTGGCTTCAGGCCGTGGAGGATGCTCTGGTTGGCCCGTTCCGCCTAGCCGTTGGACTCCGGGTGGGCGACTAAGGCAAGGTCGAGTCGGATGTGATGTTCCTCGCAGAACTCGTCCAAGGGTCCTTTGGCGAAGTTGGTGTCGTTGTCCGTGATGATGCTGTTTGGGAACCCGTAGCGATATATGAGCTCGCGTAGGAACTTGGTGGCGGTCTTCCCGTCACATTTCCGGACTGGCTTGGCCTCCACCCACTTTGTGAATTTGTCGACCGCGACCAGGAGGTGGGTGAAGCCGGAGGGGGCCTTTTTGAAAGGGCCTACCATGTACATACCCCACACGGCGAATGGCCAGGTGATGGGGATTGTCTTGAGCGCTGAGCTCGGCACGTGTGTCTGGTTGGCGTACTTCTGGCACCCGGCGCACCGCTGGACAATGTCGACGGCGTCTGCGTGTGCGGTGGGCCAGTAGAAGCCGTGCCGCATAGCCTTTGCGACCAGAGAGCGGGCGCCGGCGTGGTGGCCGCAGTCGCCGGAGTGGATGTCGTGGAGGATTTTGCGTCCTTCAGCGGGTTGGACGCAGCGTTGGAACACGCCGGTCACGCTGCGCTTGTGGAGCTCGCCGTCGATGATGACGAAGGATTTGCAGCGGCGTGCTATCATCCAGGCGTCTGCTTGCCTCACGCAATGTGCCTCCTCAAGTAGGCGATATGCGGTGTAGTCGCCTTCGCTCGGCGATGAGTGCGATCGGGGCTGCCTCTGTTGCGGCGGACTCGATGTCGATCTCCCTTGGGGAGGCGGAAGGCTTGGTGATGGTGTCGAGGAAGATGCGGCGGGTGGTGCGAAGTCGAGCCGAACCAATACGAGAGTCGACCTCTTCATTTTCCGCTGTCGATCCACTCGACGGAATAACTGCGGTGTCCCCCGCTTGTCCACCGCTTGGTGGTATGCTGCCATGGTGGGGAGACGGCGTCAGTACCGACCTGCCCGGTGAGGTCGGAGTCTCCGTAGCGTGGCGGTTGACATTCATCTCCTTGGCGGCTCGCATGCCATGGAGTAGTGCCTCGTACTCGGCCATGTTGTTGGTGCAGGGGGTGAAGTCGAGGAAGAGGACGTAGCGGAGCTTGTCGCCCTTCGGGGAAGTCAGCACGATCCCTGCTCCTGTGCCGTCTGCATTCTTGGAGCCGTCGAAGTGCAGGTTCCAGTAGTGGAGGTACGGCAGCTTTTCCGGCTGCTGGGCTTCTTCCCAGTCGGCGATGAAGTCCGCGAGAGCTTGCGACTTGATCGCTTTGCGTGGCTCATATTTGATGTTGTGGACGCCAATTTCGACGGCCCACTTGGCGACTCGCCCGGTCGCCTCACGGTTGCGGATGATGTCCTGCAACGGTGCTGAAGAGACGACCGTGATCGGGTGCTCCTGGAAGTAGTGCGGCATTCGCCATTGTGCTCTGAAGACCGTGTATACCAGTTTCTGGTATTGCGGGTATCACTGGCACGACTCGGTGAGGACCTCACTGATATAGTACACCGGTCGTTGTACTGGGCGCTCCTTTCCTTCCTCTGGCCGCTCGACGACCATGACGGCGCTAACGACGCACTCGGAAGCCGCGACGTAGACCAGCATGGGTTCTTCGTCGACGGGGGCGGCGAGTAGCGGTTCTGCGAGTAGCACCTTCTTGAGGTCGCGGAGCGCGTCGTCCGCCTCCTTGTCCCACTTGAAGATGGGGTTCTTGCGCATCAGGCGGTATAGGGGCATCGCCTTTTCGCCCAATCGGGGGATGAAGCGACTGAGAGCCGCGAATCGCCCGACCAGCTTCTGGATGTCCCGCAGGCACTCGGGTTTGCCGAGTCGAGCGATCGTGTCGATCTTGGGGGGGTTCGCCTCGATCCCGCGCTTGGAGACGACGTAGCCCAGTAGTTGCCCTGCTGGTACACCGAAGGTGCATTTGCCTAGGTTTAGCTTTATCTTGTATTTCCGCGGGTTGGCGAATGTTTCCGCCAGGTCGACGAGTAGGTCACTCTGGCGAGCGGACTTCACTACCACGTCGTCGATGTAGACGTGGATATTGCGGCCAATTTGGTGTAGGGGTTCGTAGCATGGAAAACAAAAATTTTCTATCGCATACAAACAAACAAGCCAAGATCTATCTACTAGATTGTAGCAACGAGTCTATAGAGGAACTCACCCTCAAAGATTCCAAAGCGGTTAACGAGAGCAGATTCTCGTGGGTGATGTAGTCGTACACTTGCCGATCTCAAGATCGCGTAGACGATCCTTCCGGCGCTGCGTTCCGGCAGCGCTCCCGTAGTCGGTCACACGTTCGGTACTCGACGAAGACCTTCCTCTCCCTTGTTCCAGCAGGCAACGGAGGTTGTAGCACTCTCCTCGCGATTACAAAGACAACTGGCGTGGTACCGGTAGAGGGAGATCTCGCAGGCTTCGCCTTAAGCCGAGCGAGTATGGTGGACTATGAGAGAGACTTGGTGATCTAGGGTTTAGACACACCAATTAGAAGGGCTAAACCGTGGCTAGGGCAATTAGAAGCTCTAACTCGGCGGCTTGGGAGAAATCCCTAGGCTGTGGCTAGGGTTTAGGTTTAGAGGGAGGCAACTTGTGTGCGCTAGGAGGGAGCCCTGCCCCTCCTTATATAGGTGGAGGGGCCGGCCAGGGAGGGTGGAGTCCTCCCCAACTCGGCTTGGGTGGTGGCCGGCTTGGGAGGACTCCTCCCAACTCGGTTTCACCTCCTCCTCCTCTTTTCCACTTTCCAAATTTAGCCGTTTGACTTTTCAATTTAGCTATTTGACTTTTCAAACTAGGATTCGATTAATCCTTTATTTGGAACAACGATGACACTTAGTACATGATGCAATCATTCCAACTTGCAATGACACATTCATGTACCCCTTCCCCTCCGGAGTGCCGAACATTCCAGAACCTTCTAGAACATTCGAAGAAAACACCTAATCATTCCCAACTCGAAACGGACTTTCCTTATATGAATTTTATTCTCCGGCCATTCCGGATCTCCTCGTGATATCCGGATCCCATCCGAGACTCAACAACATTCGGTCTCTTACTCATCATTCCATAACTACTCAACAACATCGAATCCTTAAGTGTGTCTCCCTACGGTTCGTGAATTATGCGGACATGATCGAGACACTTCTCCGAACAATAACCAATAGAGGAATCTGGAAATTCATATGGCTCCCACATATTTCTACGATTACTTTGCGATCGAATGAACCACTTACATACGATACCAATTTCCCTTTGTCTCACGATAGTTTACTTATCCGAGGTTTTGATCGTCGGTATCTCTGCATACCTAGTTCAACCTCGTTACCGATAAGTACTCTTTTCTCGTTCCCGTGATATGTGATCCCTTATGAGCCAGTCACATGTTTGCAAGCTAATTGGATGACATTTGACCGAGAGGGCCCAGAGTATATCTATCCGTCATATGGATGGACAAATCCCACTCTTGATCCATGTGTCTCAACCAATACTTTCCGAACACTCAATGCCACCTTTATAGCCACCCTGTTACGGTGTGGTGTTTGATGTCATCAAAGCATCCTTCCGGTGAAGGTGATATGCATGATCTCATGGTCGAAGGAATTAGGTTACTATGTATCAGAAAGCATATAGCAATTGAACTATTAAAATGACTTGATCTTTATGCTACGCTTATCTATAGGAGTATGTCCATCACATCATTCTCCTAATGATATGCCCCTGTTGTTAATAACATCTCTATGTTCATGATCAGGAAACCATGATCATATATTAACCAACAAGCTAGTTTAAGAAGAGGCTTTACTTGGGACTCTTTTATGTTTACAAATCACACAAGTATTAATGTTTCCTGTTAATACAATTATAGCATGGTATGTAAACATTTATCATAAGTATGAAGATATGATAATAACCTACTTTATTATTGCCTCTTGGGCATATCTCCAACAGTCTCCCACTTGCACTAGAGTCAATAATCTAGTTTCAAACCTTTGTGTATTCAACACCTATGGCTTTCCGGTGTTGCAAGCACACGTTTGCTAGTGGTTAGCGATCTCGGATCGACACTTCCAGATCCGTGTGTAATTGCATGTCTTTGCGTCTCTATGCATCACTCATTCTCTAATGAGATGGCTTTGTATAAATTTGGTCCTTTGGTGAGACCTTTAGTTCTTTAGGGTTAAAACATGTTGATAATATTGTCGCACAATATATCTTCATAGTATTATCCCGCTGTGAACTACACCTAGTTTGATAACAAACTACTTGACACAAATGCCCTCTTTAGCTATAGTAGCAGTCATACTTAGCCTTTTGTTGTAGTATCATCACAATGTCTTAACTTTGGAACTCATCCAAATCCATTATGGAACTTACTTTCCATTATATTGTGCCACCCTTAGTTTAGATTGAGATAAACTTAATTTGTATTTTGTGACAAAACTAGTATCAATGTAGTACTTTTACAATGAACTAACCATCTATTTGTCACTTCTACAAATAGTATACTCTTAGTTCTTCCAAAAGATCATAAGAATATCCTTACTATTGTCCAATGATCTTCTTATGAATCATTCTGGTATATGCTCATAGCATAGGACATATCTGGATTTGTACATATCACAGTATGATTGATATAAATATTCTTTGTGATTTCATACATCAAGTATCAATCTATACTTGAATCTTTGTTTCACTTACCCTGTGTCAATACACTTGAATATATCATCAATATTGAACTCATTCAATCCTTTCTGTGCGACAAGAACCTTTCTTGTAGTTTCTATATTGAACTCATTCAATACATCATCTATGTACTTTCGGCACAACCATATTAGCGTTTATTGATGCCAAATATTTGGGTTTTGCCTAAGCCTTTCATCGAGATGAAATTCTTAATATGTGTTAATAAAAGATACATCTTTTCTAATCAACAATATGTCCTCCACATAATGTATTAGAAATATGTCTTAGCGCTCCCACTTAATTTCTTGCAAATGCAAGCATCTTCATTGTCTCTGATGAAATTAAACTCTTTTAACAGTTTCATCATAGTGAAGATTCCAACTCCGCTATGCTTACTTCAACCATTGAAGTTTGCATATGTTTTTAGCATCCTTTGAATTAACAAAAACCCTTTGGACCGTGTCATGCACACATCCTAGGTAACCCTTCTATTAGAAGAACTTGTTTTTGTTTATCCAACTACCATATAACAAAATTATATGTAGTGGTTGCTACACTAATCCGTCTAGACTAAATATCACTATGAAAGATCAAATCTTATCATAGTCAACCTTTGAACATTGTTGTGAACTTTTTCCCAACATGTCGACTATTTCATAGATGTGCAACATCCATGTCTATTTCTTTTTATAGATCCAAACACAACTGTAAGGTCTTACACCTTTCTCGAGGGTCCTTCAAGTTCAAAACTCGATTTATCGTGTATGGAACTATCACGGATTTTATGGCTTCAAGCCATTTGACGAAGTCAGGGCTCATCATCGCTTCTTTGCATGTAGTCGGATCATTATTGTCAAATAATGATTTAACTCTCAAATCTTGGTATTCGATTGTTCATCCGACCTACTTGTTTCAATAGGAACTTGGATCTCCGTGACCACAACCTTTGAGGTACGTGAGCCAAGAGCATTGTTGCTACCTCCGGAACACTTTTCGGCGCTGCGCAACTTTGCACATATAGCTAAGGTTCTTTTAACCTTATCAAAGTTCTATTTTCCTCCCACTTAACTTTTCACGAAAAATTCCTTCTCAAAGAAACTTGACGTTCTAAGCAACAAACACTTTTGTCTCCGGTGTTTATGGAGGAATACTTAACAGTTATACAAAGACAGGTTCATCCGACTTTGGTTGCACACATCTTTCTTATGCAAAGCATACCAATGTTTTAAGAAAGGACTACTTGGGTTTTATCCCAAACCATAACTTTATATGGTGTCATTTCAACGGATTATGATGGAGCTCTTTTCAGTGGAAAAAACGGTAGTCACTAAAGCTTTTAATCTTTAAAATATAATGGCAGTTTTATGAATTACACCTTCGATCTTACCATGTCAAACAAGGTTTAATTACATATCTCGAACGCTCTATACTCTTATGGTATTTCGGGACATGTAAATCTACGGAACGATTCCTTAAATCTTAGGTATTATGCTAAACTTGTAACTCAAAATATCTTCCTTTATGATCTTATCATAAACTATTTATATTCTTGTTACAACGATCTTGCACTTCATCTTTGAAAGTCTTTGAACTTTTCAAATGTTTCATACTTCATCCTTATTAAGTAAATATTCATATATTCACTCAAATTCTCGGAGAAAGCATATGAAGTTGAAATCCATCGCTTTTGACTACACATGATGGACTTTGTACAACAATATGTACAATTTCCAATAAGCTAGTCATTCGTTACCTTTTGGCCTATGAACGAAGTTTTAATTATCTCTAGGAAAGTTTCACAAGCGTCATGTGATCAAAATCAAAAGACTCCAAAATTCCATCCACATGGAGTTTCTTCATGTTTTCTTTCAAATATAATTTAAACGGCGATGTCACTTCCTAAGTGATCTATCAATCAATTTGTCTTTCGACATTTTTAGCACTAGTTTTATGGATGTGATTTCTCCAACGAGATTTTGTGAATCATCCATCTTTTATGGATTACGGCAATTAATTGAACAACCCTTTTGTTCTCATAATACCTGATAAAACAAATCTTGAAAGCAAGCTTTGATGTTTAACGAGCAACACAATAACCCTTTATTTGTTCTCGATGAATATCATCACATATTCTTTTGCTAGTTACTTAGGCCATTGTAGTTCATGAATTGTGTTGTTTCGTATGACGATTCACACCAACAAATTCAGTATCAAATACTTAAGAACCACATTGTTTAATAAGCAAAGAATATAGCCATAACATGTATATCATCTATATACTTAAACTGAACAATTCTAGTCTTTTCTTTTCTGCCATATATTTATGAGATTCTCTTTCAGTATTTCCTTTTCTGTTTGAAAGAATCTATCAACATCAATAGTGGAGTCATACATATGACACATAGTCCAAAGCGTGTATAGTTAAATACCAATGTCTTTGGACTTGCACTTTGAAGTAGATCACCATCATCAAATGTTTGGTGTTCTTTCAAATTCCTTTCTTTAGTAATCTCTTGGTGTAGTAAACATTTTACCTACATCAAATATTCACCCTTATCATGGAATCGTCCATGATCAAGCTACTTTTAGCTTATAACGATGAATTACGAGTATAATGTTGCTATCCAAAACCTTTTGGAGAATTAGGACAACTAGTGTCTCCAACCTTTTGCAAATTCTCATCAAATATAAGAACATGACTTTTGCCATATTATAATCTATCATGTTGCAACCAAAACTTTGTTTCAGATATCACAATATCTTCCACACATCATGGTTTCTGAAACAACTCTTTCAGATCCTAGATAACCTTGATATTTAGATAATCCTTTGAATATCAAGAATCATGGAGACAAACATGATACTCATACACTAACTCTTGGAATTGTCACTCGTGTTTTAATACCAATTATTAAACTTCATGGAGTAACCGGAACTTACTGAAATTTTGCAATAGGACTTTTAAAACTTTAGATTAACACTTCAAAACAATACGATACCAGTTCGTAAAGTAACTAACCAGAATTCTATAGTTCTATCATCTCAATTATAACTAAGCGCAAGGTGGTAAACGGATGCCAATGACTACAACAACTATGCAAATTCACTTTGATTTAATTTATGATAAATAGTGTTCAACTTTTAATCATATTGCTGTTGAACTCCCACTCAAAACAATATCCCTCACATTGTTTTAGTGATCACACGAACCAAATCCACCATATCAAAACCGATCATCACGAGATTTGATATAGCTTCAATGGCGAACAATCAACATGTTCATCATATCTACTATATGACTCATGCTTTACCTTTCGGTGATCCGTGTTCCTGAGACCATGTCTGTACATGCTAGGCTCGTCAAGATCAAACCTTAGCTTCCACATGAGCAAATCTGGCTTTCCCATGTTGTATACACTTGCGGAATCTAACACACCCGATCATCACGTGGTGCTTCGAAACAACAAGCTTTAGCAACGGTGCTAACTAAGGGTGAACACTTTATGACTTGAAATTCATGTGCATGAGGGATCATCTTATAATGCTACCGTCGTCTACTAAGCAATACAAGATGCATAAAGGATTAACATCACATGCAATTCATAATTTGTGATATGATATGGCCTTTCTTCTTTGTGCTTCCGATCTCCATCTTCTAGCACGAATATGATCTCCATCATCACCGACATTGCATCAAGGTCAATGATGCTTCTCCATGGTTGTCGTCCACCGGCTTCAACTATTACAACTACTTTGAATAGACATGCGGGTCTTAACAGAAATTAAAGACAACCATATGGCTCATGCCGGTTGCCGACTTACAATAAGGAACATTGCATACATCATATATAATCACAATCATGGCCATATCACATCACTGCACACCCCTGCAAAACAAAGTTAGACGCCTCTAATTTCTTTGCATATTTTTACGTGGTTTGGGGCTTTCAATAAGTGTCGTTCTAACTTACGAACAAGAACCAAAACATTGATACTAGTATTGTTAATCACCCGTTGTAAATTGGATCTTAACTATGCTAGGAGAAACAGCACCATAAAGCCACTTATGCAATACAAGTTGCATGTCAAGCGTGGAGCAAGTCTCATGAACGATGTCATGTAAGGTTAGCCCGGGCCACTTCATCCCAACATACCGCAAGATGCAAAGTACACAAGAAGCAATCGACAATAAAAGCATCAACGCCCATAATAACCATTGTGTTCTACTCGTGCAACAGATCTTCATATAGACACGGCTCTGATACCACTGTAGGGGTTCGTAGCATGGAAAACAAAAAATTTCTATCGCATACAAACAAACAAGCCAAGATCTATCTACTAGATTGTAGCAACAAGTCGATAGAGGAACTCACCCTCGAAGATTCCAAAGCGGTTAACGAGAGCAGATTCTCGTGGGTGATGTAGTCGTACACTTGCCGATCTCAAGATCGCGTAGACGATCCTTCCGGCGCTGCGTTCCGGCAGCACTCCCGCAGTCGGTCACACGTTCGGTACTCGACGAAGACCTTCCTCTCCCTTGTTCCAGCAGGCAGCGGAGGTTGTAGCACTCTCCTCGCGATTCCGGCAGCACAACGGCGTGGTACCGGAAGTAGAGGGGAGATCTCGCAGGGCTTCGCCTTAAGCCGGAGCGAGTATGGTGGACTATGAGAGAGCCTTGGTGATCTAGGGTTTAGACACACCAATTAGAAGGGGCTAAACCGGCAGCTAGGGCAATTAGAAGCTCTAACTCTGCGGCTTGGGAGAAATCCCTAGGCTGTGGCTAGGGTTTAGGTTTAGAGGGAGGCAACTTGTGTGCGCTAGGAGGGAGCCCTGCCCCTCCTTATATAGGTGGAGGGGCCGGTGGCCAAGGGGAGGGAGTGGAGTCCCTCCCCAACTCGGCTTGGGTGGTGCGCCGGCTTGGGGAGGAGGACTCCCTCCCCAACTCGGTTTCACCTCCTCTTCCTCTTTTCCACTTTCCAAATTTAGCCGTTTGACTTTTCAATTTAGCTATTTGACTTTTCAAACTAGGATTCGATTAATCCTTTATTTGGAACAGCGATGACACTTAGTACATGATGCAATCATTCCAACTTGCAATGACACATTCATGTACCCCTTCCCCTCCGGAGTGCCGGACATTCCGGAACCTTCTAGAACATTCCCGAAGAAAACACCGGAATCATTCCCCAACTCCGAAACGGGACTTTCCTTATATGAATCTTATTATCCGGATCATTTCGGATCTCCTCGTGATATCCCGGATCCCATCCGAGACTCCGAACAACATTCGGTCTCTTACTCATCATTCCATAACTAATCAACAACATCGAATCCTTAAGTGTGTCTCCCTACGGTTCGTGAATTATGCGGACATGATCGAGACACTTCTCCGAACAATAACCAATAGAGGAATCTGGAAATTCCTATGGCTCCCACATATTTCTACGATTACTTTGCGATCGAATGAACCACTTACATACGATACCAATTTCCCTTTGTCTCACGATAGTTTACTTATCCGAGGTTTTGATCGTCGGTATCTCTGCATACCTAGTTCAACCTCGCATCGATAAGTACTCTTTTCTTGTTCCCGTGATATGTGATCCCTTGTGAGCCAGTCACATGCTTGCAAGCTAATTGGATGACATTTCACCGAGAGGGCCCAGAGTATATCTATCCGTCATATGGATGGACAAATCCCACTCTTGATCCATGTGTCTCAACCAATACTTTCCGAACACTCAATGCCACCTTTATAGCCACCCTGTTACGGTGTGGTGTTTGATGTCATCAAAGCATCCTTCCGGTGAAGGTGATATGCATGATCTCATGGTCTAAGGAATTAGGTTACTATGTATCAGAAAGCATATAGCAATTCAACTATTAAAATGACTTGATCTTTATGCTACGCTTATCTATAGGAGTATGTCCATCACATCATTCTCCTAATGATATGACCCTGTTGTTAATAACATCTCTATGTTCATGATCAGGAAACCATGATCATATATTAACCAACAAGCTAGTTTAACAAGAGGCTTTACTAGGGACTCTTTTATGTTTACAAATCACACAAGTATTAATGTTTCCTGTTAATACAATTATAGCATGGTATGTAAACATTTATCATAAGTATGAAGATATGATAATAACCTACTTTATTATTGCCTCTTGGTCATATCTCCAACATTTGGCTCGCAAGGCATTCCTGCATGCACCGCTGGTAGGTCGCCCCGGCGTTCTTGAGGCCGAAGGTCATGGCGGTGTAGCAGAAGGCTCCGAATGGCGTGATGAACGCCGTCTTTTCCTCATCCTCGACAGCCATTTTGATCTGGTTGTACCCAGAGTAGGCGTCGAGGAAACACAGCGACTCCGAGCGCGCGGTGGAATCGATTATTTGGTCGATCCGCGGGAGGACGAATTGCTCCTTCGGGCAGGCGCTGTTTAAGTTTGTGTAATCGTTACACATCCTCCAGGTCCCATTTTTCTTGTCGACCAGGACTGGGTTTGCCAGCCACTTGGAGTATTTGATTGGCCGGATGAAGCCTGTAGCGAGTAGACGTTTCACCTCCTCGGCGATGGCGCGGCGGCGCTCTTCATTGAAGGGCCGCAGCGATTGCTTGCCAGGTCGCACTTTGGGGTTGGCGTTGAGTTTGTGCTCAGCAAGTTCCTTAGGGACACCAGGCATGTCAGAGGGCTTCCATGCAAAGATGTCCCTGTTCTCACGGAGGAACTTGATGAGCGCGCCTTCCTATGCTGGGATCATGCCCGTCCCGATCGTCACCGTTTGGCTGGAGTCGCCTGGGACTAGCTCGACTGTGCGGGTGTGCATCGTTGCCTCAAAGGCTGAGGTGTTGCCGCCTTCCGAGTTGGGCTTCTTGAGTATAGTGGGGTCATTGTTGTTGACCCTGCTCGCGTACTTGGCGAGCTCGTCGGCGTGGTTGGCCTCAGCCACGATGACGGCGTCGGCGAGTTAGGCTCCTTTGTCCTCGCACTCGGCGGCCATGTCGGGGTCGCCGTGTATGGTGATGACGCCACGCGGTCCGGGGAGCTTCATCGTGTTGTACGCGTAGTGGGGCACCGCCATGAACTTGGCGAACGCCTGGCGCCCCAGGACGCCTTGGTAGGGGCTGTCGAAGGGCACCAGCTCGAAGACGACCCGCTCGGTGCGGAAGTTCGCTGGTGTGCCGAAGGTGACTGGCAGCGTGATCTTGCCGATCGGGTACACCTTCCGACCGGGGACGATGCCGTGGAACGTTGTGTAGGTCGTCTCGACCATCGACTGCGGGAGCCGCAGTCGCCTGAAGGTGTCCAGGTACAGGATGTTGATGGAGCTGCCGCCGTCCATCAATGTCTTGGGGAGCCAGTAGTCTCCCACCTTGGGCCTGACCACCAGGGTGACTCGGCCTGGGTACTCGATGCATGGCGAGTGGTCCTGGTGGCTCCAGGTGATGGGTTGCTCCGACCAGTTGAGGAACTGGGGAACGTCCACCTGGGCCACCGCGTTGACGGCGACGGCGCGGGCGATGACCTTCTTCTCGCGCTTCGTGTTGAAGCCTGTGAAGGTGTGGAGCGAGTCGGCCACGCTGCCGAATTTTCCACCATTTGGCGGGTTGTTGTCGGGGTCCTCCCGCGCTCGCCGTGCCTTCTCGATCTCCTTGAGAGAGTGGCAGTCGGCGGTCGTGTGCGTGGCGGGCTTCCCTTCCCTGATGTGAAACGCACAAGGTTGGTTAAGCAGGGCCGTGGGGTCGAACCTTGGTTTCGCCTTGTAGTTGCCGCCGTCGCGGCGTTGCCCTCCGTCGCGGCGGAAGCTCTTGGGATCGCGCTGCGCGTGCCCAGCGTTGGCGACGAAGTCGACTCGCCCGTCACTGCGGCGCTTGCCGGCGAGGCGAGTGTTGTTGTAGCATAGGTCGGACCGTCGTCCGTTGTCGTTGCCGTTCGTGCGGCGTTGTCCTCCCGACTCGTCGTAGGTTTCCTGGTTTGGGTCTTCCTCCACGTATCTTTTGGCGATCTCAAGGAGGTCTGGTATGTTGTCGAGTGTGCGGTATGCTCTTTTGAGCTTGGCGACCAAGGGCTCGTAGCGGCACGAGGTCTTGAAGAAGTGGATCTCGGTGTCTGGGTGGATGCCGATCGCGTTGTACCATAGTTCTTGCCACCGTTGGAACCAGCTGCGGGTCGACTCGCGGGGTCCCTGGACGCATCGTTCCAGGTCCTCGATGGTGGTGGCGCGGGTGTAGGAACCCTCGAAGTTCCTGACGAAGGCATCGCGCATCTCTTCCCAGGAGTCGATGCTATCCGGGGGGAGAGTGTTGATCCACTGCCTGCACGCTCCCTCCATCATCAGGGGGAGGTAGCGGGCGGCTAGCAGGTCGGTGTGGCCAGCGATCCCCATCGCCATGAGGTAGGTGTCCAGCCACACGGAGGGGTCGTACAAAGGGTCGTGCTTCTCTATTTCCTTCGGCGCTTTGAAGTTCGTCGGGTATTTTTCGCGTCAGATCATTGGTCCGAAGCATCGGGGACCGAGTCGTCTTAGCGACCCCATCGGCTCGCCATCACGGCGATTGGTTAGGGTGTGTCGCAGATCGTCGGGCTGGCGTGCGCGCCAGCTCTGGTTGTTGATGATGTGGGTGCGGGCGTTGACGGGCTGACCGTTGGCGGCGACGAAGTTGGTCACTGGCCTGGGGTCGTTGGTGGAGAGTGCCGCGTTCGCGGGTCAGTGTTGGAGATGCAGTGGTTCGGGTGGCGGGCAGTTGAGGGTGTTTGCCGCCAATGGACGGCCGCTTGAGGCCGCTTTGCTGCCCGATGAACGCGAGTACATCTGGCCCTGTGAGTCGACGCCTGCGTTTTGTTGCTCGACCGCCTTTGCGAGCAGGGCCTTGACGTACTGGATCTGTAGGGCGCCGTCACCGGTGGCCTTGATGTTGTCGCCCGCTGCTCAGCCCGCCACGAGGTTGTCCATCGGGGTGGAGAACAGTGGTAGGCCATTCGCGTCTCGCTCCCGTGAGGAGACCACGATCTGCGGCTGGTCCCTGGGGGGTGCACGGTTGGGTGGAGGTGGGGCGCCGTTCGCCGTCGACCCTGGTGGGGGCCGGGCGCTTCCTCCGGGTGGCGCGTTCTCGCAGATCGCGCGCTCGGCCACGCGGGCCGGGTCGTTCTCGTCGTCGAAGTTCAGGGCGCGCCCCTGGACGGTGGGGTTCAAGCGCGACCTGATTCGCTGCTGGTGGTAACGTGACAGCTCCTGCGCCGTCACCTGCTCGAGGCGAAATTTTTCGCGCTCGGCTTGCTCCTTGCGGACTACCTCCGCCAGCTTCAGGCGGAGTTCCTCAGCCTCTGTTGTCATGGTGTTAGGAGGGATCGGGGTGGAGAAGGGATCCTCCGGCGGGTCGATGCCAGTCGCCATGTAGGTCGTGGCGTGGCGACCGGTCCCGTCGCGGAGATCGACGGAGTTTTCCGATCCGGAGTCGAAGTCGAAGATCCCAAGGATGGAGGGATCCTCGAAGTCTCCATCGTTGGAGACCTGGGTGATGGAGCCCGCGGGCGAAGCCGCGATGATGGATCCGGCGAGTGGCGCCGGGGTCGCCGAGTCGGCGTGGTCGTTGAGGGCCGCTTCTTCCATGGCTGCGGTGGTTTCGGCCACGTCGCTGTGGGCCGAGTTGTACTCGGAGGCGAGGCAGTGGATCATGCGGACCTGGCTCTCGGAGAGCCGGTCGCGTGGTGGCGACTCACGGATGCGAGCCGAATCCTCCGAGACGATGACATCAGTGAGGCCGACGAAGAGGCTGATCGTTCCGACTGGCAAGATCATGCTATGCGTGACGGGTCACGCCACCGGGACGTAGCTGCTCGGCAAGATCTGGAGCATCTCGCCGATCGCTATCATGCGGCTGGTGGCGACCGACTCGTTGATGGGCATATTGGATCTCGCCGCAGAACACCGGCCAGACTGGCCAGGCCCCAGGGTGGTCCCACTGTCGTGGGAATAACCACGGCAGATTCTGCAATCGGCAGCGAGTAGTAGAACACAGGGCAAGGGCGGCCAGCCATCTGCAATGCGAGATGAGGGCGGAGACACAGGGTTTTACCTAGGTTCGGCCCCCCAGAGGGTAAAGACCTACTCCTGCTAGATTGTATTATGATGGAGGTACAATGGGGCGAGCTCGACGGCTAGGCGGCGAGTCGCTTGGGTGGATGATGGAACGTATCCTCTACACGCCCTCTAGGGAGGTTTATATAGACTCACCCCCCTAGGGTTTACATATCTCAACCGAATCAGTTAAGGTCTCGGCAATCGTTTAACCTAATCCGACTGGGCCTATCTACTCTCCTGGGCCTTCGGCTTCCAGTCGCTTGAATCTACGCCAGGCCTTGATCCAGTCGCCGTCCTGCAGGCCCACTCGCCAGTTCCTGGGCCGGTCGGAAACGTCCTGCTGGGTATACCCCGGTAGGCATATCCCCATCAGCACTAGACATCCAGGATGTGCATGAATAAAGGCGCAAAACCTTGTCCATGACCTAGGCAATTTCTCTTCTTCTCCCTGTTTAAAATCAAAAAGTCTTTGCAAAGCAGCATGTCTAGCACTGGGAGGAAAATATTTCTAGAAGAAAGAAGCAATCAAGCAATCAAGGCTATCAATGGAACCAGGAGGTAATCTATCCAACCAAGCCCTAGCTTCTCCTTTTAGTGAAAAAGGGAAGATCTTAGTAACAAAATACTTGTGCATCTTAAAATCATCAGAGAACAAAACACTCATAGTAGAAAGCTCATTCATATGAGCAACACCACTCCCATTTTCAGTCCCACAAAAAGGTTCTTTCTCAACAATGTCCAAATAGGATAAATCAAGAGAGAAATCATAATCTTTATCTTTAATATCTATGGGAGAGGTGGCAAACTTAGGATCAGAGGACAGTTTAGGCATAATAGTACGTCTATCAAGGAGACTCTTAATAGCACTAGTACCATGTGTGTTTCGGCACTCTTCAACAAATTCATCAGTGAAATCAATGTAACCATCATTAGTATCATAACTCTCTCTAGACTCAGGTGAGATAACAGGTGTAACAGTGTCTTCACTAGGAGTTTCAATATTTCCTAGACAAGCCATACTAGCATCTAGGAAAGGACCTAATGAACCACTCACATCAAGCACGGTATAAGTAACATCATGAGCATCAAAAGCAGTTTCAGATTCAGCAGTAGTAGAAGTGTGTGTAGCATGAGTATGTGTTGGTGGTGTAACAAGCTTACTTATAACATACGGCGAATCAAGAGCAACAGAGGTGTTTAGGACTGTACCTCTTCTTGTACTGGATGGTAAAATAGGTAACTTTCCATCACGAGACTTACCCATGATGAACGGAGTAGCAGTGAACAATAATAATTCCAAGTGAACTTGCAAATAAAGCTATGCTCCCCGGCAACGGCGCCAGAAAATAGTGTTGATGACCCACAAGTGTAGGGGATCACAACAATCTTCGCGGGTAGTATTACCCAATTTATTGATTCGACACAAGGGGAGCCAAAGAATACTTGAAAGCCTTAACAACTGAGTTGTCAATTCAGCTGCACCTAGAAATATTTCTTGCTCACAAAAGTTTATCAGTAGCAACAGTTTGTAGTGGCAACAGAAAAGCAACAGCAACAGTAGAACAAGAGCAATAGTAACAGTAGCAGCAAACAGTAGGATATGAGCGCGGTAGGCATAGGGATGGATGGACGGGCGTTGCATGGACGAGTACAAACATGTAACTTCAAGATCTAGGTAATTGCAGATAAATAAGAATAAGCATCCAAGTACTAAACAATCATAGGCATGTGCTCCAAATATAGTCATACGTGCTCGCAATGAGAACTTGCACAACATCTTCTGTCCAGCCAGCCCGTGGCAACGGGGCCTCTAGGGAACTACTAGAAATTAATGTGCTCCTTTTAATAGAGCATCGGAGCAAAGCATTAACACTCTGTGAACACATGTGATCCTCACACCACAACCATCCCCTCCGGTTGTTCCAATTTTTGTCACTCTAGGGCCTTTGGATCCGGACAATGATATGTGTACACAACTTGCAGATAAGATCACAAACAATACTATCATAATGATTCAATAATAAGTTCAGATCTGAGATCATGGCACTTGGGCCCTAGTGACAAGCATTAAGCACAACAAGTTGCAACAAAGTCAAATAGCACTAATAGAGATACTAGGAACTATGCCCTAACAATCTTATTCGATTACATGATAGAACTCATCCAATCCCTACCATCCCCATAGCCTACAATGGGGGATTACTCACTCATGGATGAGGGAAACATCGATGGTTGATGGACAGGCATTGGTGATGACGATGGCGATGATCCTCTCCAAATTCCCCGTCCCGATAGGGTGCCAGAACAGAGTTTCTGGATCCGAATCTTGGTTTCTGATGGTGGTGGCAGAGCGGAACTCTTTCTGAAAAAACGTCCAATCCCCCTCGGTTTTTAGGTCAAGGGGTAACTTATAGGTACAGAGGGAGTCCGAGGGGGTGCCTGGGGTGGCCACATCCCCCTAGGCGTGGGGTTGGGCCCACCCGCGCCTGGAAGGGGTGTGGGCCCCCCAGGCCTCCACTCCGTTTCGTCTTCTGGCTCCGTGGATCTTAATATAATTTTTGGCATATTTTTTAGGATTTTTCCTGATAGTTTATTTTCTGCACAAAAACTAGACACCAAGGTAATTCTGCTGAAAACAGCGTTAGTCCGTGTTAGTTGTATCCAAATCACACAAGTTTAGAGGAGATACAATAGAAAAAGTGTTCGGGAAAGTAGATACGTTTTGGACTTATCAGGAGGTTATAGAGCTGCGCACCGTAATGATTGAGGACCTCGACGAAGAAGTCCGACAGTGGCAGGCTAAGGCCACGGTTGATGTGCATGCCGAACAGCACCCGCTCGCCGTTGCGCGGGGCGGGAACGGCGTGAGCTAAGGCGCTCTGCCACGCGTCGTCAACGATGAATCCTTCGTCCTCGATGACCTGGAGTTCGGCGTCGTCCATGACTCTATGGACCCAGAGGCCCCGCATCTTCTTCTCATCCGCTGCCGATGAACCCGCCGCCGCTCCTGAGCCCGAGGCAGACGCCATCGCTCTTCGAGAAGAAGGACTGGTGGGGAGAGAGATTTTTCCTTGAGGCGTGTAGATGTGAATGGCTGCAGAGCACTCGAGGAGTGGGAGGAGACAATGAATGAATCGGTGGAGAGATAAATCTGAGAGAAGAGTTTTCTCCTCTCTTTTATTTACCTCTATGCAAAGATTCGTGCGTTGATATGCGCGATTTGTGCCATGCATATAGGAGAGATGTGGGTAACTTCCTCACGACTCCTACGCCCCCTCGATTCTCGCATGAGCATTGAAACGATGCTCTGTTCCGTAAAGAGCGGATCCACCAACGGTCGTGTTGATGGGACTCCTGTCCGTGACAGGACCTGGTCTGGAAAACTGTCAGCCCACACGCCACTGTAAAATCCGGATCATGTTTCAAACTAAGCAAGGAAAAGACTAAAGTCAGAATAAAACATATCCGACTCAACTAACTCGGAATCCTACACTACTAAATGAAGTTTTTGAGAACCCTTCAAAAATCTCAAGACGAAGAAACCATCAAGCTAGACGATTTATCCGACTTTGGATCTTGGAGACTTCCGGGGGCTACCGTTGGGGATATACTTTCTGGATATACCCACAGGACTCGTTGACCAGGGTGGCCCACCAATGGGTTAGAGCTTTGCTTCACGGGCGGCCCAGTTAAAGAAAGAGGAGGAGCCAGTTCTGGCTACGACAAGGCCCAGATAAGTTACCGACTTAGGCTTGTAGTCCAAGTTGTATCTAGTTACCGACTCTGTAACGTAGCCGGATAGGTCTCTCCTGTAACCCTAGGTCCTGGTATCTATATAAACCATCCCTATGGGAGCCTTTAGGGGACAACCAATCTTACTACCACAATCACAACTCGCACAGACGAACCTCTCTTGTAATATGCTATAACATGCGGCTTACGCCGATATATTAATGGGTTGCTAGAAGGAGTAGGATCCGATCACCGCAGTCAGATCTGAACCTGGGTAAACTTGTGCTCACCGCTCCTGGAACATCCGACGTCTCACACCCCATCTTTCCAACGCCACTAGGACCCCCTATGGCGTACTTGTCGACAATCCGGCGACAGCAAGTCAAAAACTAAATGATCATAGAGGCTAAGGTGACTGCTTCATATTCATAACATGGTGTGAGCATGTGCCAAGTCAACCCAAACAAAGCATCAACGGATAATACCACAATATTATGCTTTTGTATGCTAAAACAATGCATGATTCTTGCAAGGCACGTTAAGCAATCTCAATTGTTTAGACAAGTCATGCTACAGCAATAATCACTAAGCATAAAGTCAAAACAACATCTAGCATGACATGATAAAGTCTAAGTCACAGTCAAAACAAGCTCCCTTTTGTACCACTTAAGCATGAAACTTTATACTCTTTTCCAACGCCAATCAACTTATTTGAAACAACACAGCGAAAGAGGGGGTCCAACTACTTTATCAAGAAAACTAAACAAAAGAAAACCAAAAACGAAAACTAAGACGCTCCAAGAACAACACAACAGTGCATGAAACAATAAAAATGAAGTGTTTAGAAAGAGACGTGAGATTTTTATTGATAAAGAAGGGTATGCCTTGGGAATCCCCAAGCTTTGACGCTTGTACCTCTTGAATATTTCTTGGGGTGGCATCCCCAAGCTTGAGCTTTTGTCCATTCTTCATATCATCACATCATTCTTCCCCTACACTTTGAAAATTTCCTTCATACAAAACTTCACACAATCTTCATTAGTAACATTAGTGCATTCAAGATAATAAACCTTTGGGTTTAGTTTCAACATAGAAAAACTTTCATTAAAACACAAGCTACTGTAGAAATTCCTTTAAAAATTGCAAGTGATCAAGAGGAACTCAAAAAGAAACCGATAAAGAGGCAAATGAAAATAATGGTAGAAATCTGTCAAAACAGACCAGTAGGTAAAAACCAATTTTTTCGAAGACCTTCTATTGCTCAAATCAAAAGGTGTTGAACTAACGAAAGTTATATAACAACCTAGGTCATTTACTCAGAAAATTACAGCT
The DNA here is from genome assembly GCA_030063025.1 of Avena longiglumis. Lineage (NCBI taxonomy): Eukaryota > Viridiplantae > Streptophyta > Magnoliopsida > Poales > Poaceae > Avena > Avena longiglumis. Next base: position 439,221,374 of record CP125973.1, on the reverse strand, counting down.
CACTCCTACATACAGAGAGTTTTCATGAATTTTTACAGTGAAGCACAAAAATCTGTTTCGGGATAGCAACTTCCCCAAATCTTACTTCTCTCTCATTAGAGGTTATTCTTGGCACAAAAATCAAACAAAAAGGATAAGGAGAGGTTATTACAGAAGTAATAACTTCAAATACTCAAGAAAACTATTGGGTTATCTCTCAAGAAGTACTTTTCTTTAACGCCTTTAATTTAGGCACAAGAAGCAAGAATCAAGTATTTTCAAATGAAGAAGCATTAACATCAAATTTTGCTTTCAAAGGAGGAGAAAAAGGTAACTTCTCTCTCATTATAGGCAAGTGTTATATATATTTATTGAATGGAAATTGATATTTAATGGTGCCTTCTTTCATATCAATAATGGCACCAACAGTTCTAAGAAAAGGTCTTCCCAAAGTAATAGGACAACAAGCATTACATTCAACATCCAAAACATACAAATAAATAAGGGACATAGGCATTGTTAACCATAATAAGAACATCATTAATACTCCCCATAAGTTTCTTTTTAGCATTATCATCAAGTGGGACATCTAAATAGAAATCTTCCAAAGGTGGCAAATCAAGCATTTCATAAATCTTTCTAGGCATAACAGAGACACTAGAACCAAGGTCACATAAAGCTTTGAGATAAAAATCATTCACTTGCATATTGATGATGGGTTCCCAACTATCTTCTACTTTTCTAGGAATAGAGTCTTTGTGTTTCAATTTTTCTTCCTTAATTTTAATCAGAGCATCTATAATGTGTTTTGTGAAAACCATATTCATAGCACTAGCATTAGGACTTATAGCAAGCTTTTGTAGGAACATAATCACTTCAGAAATATTGCAACCATCAAGATCAAAATCAAACTTAACATCGTAGGTAGTAGACTTATTGTTTCCCATATTTAAAAAAAATAGCATTCTTATTGGGTTTAAGCATTGTTGTATAAGGAATGAGGGCTTCTTGCGGTTTGCTAGCATCAACATTTCTGGTGGTAATAGTACAAATACTATTGTTTCTCGCAATTTCATCTTCTCTTTCCCACTTAGCATGTAATTTAGCTAACAGTCTAACATTTTCATCAATAGTATGTTGTATAGCATGAGCAGCAGCAAATGTATTTTCCATGGTTTCAGGTTTAGCAGCCATTTTATTAATCAAAGAGTATTGTGCTTCAGACAAAGATGAAATATTTTTCTCAACATTCAAAAGCTTTTCCTCCACGGTCTTGTTGAAAGTAGTTTGTTTACTAATAAAGTCTTTAAGCATGACTTCAAGTTTAGAAGGAGCACTTCTATTGTTGTTGTAGGAATTTCCATAAGCATTACCATTATTGGGAGGATAAGGCCTATAATTATTGTTACCCAAATTATTCTTATAGGAATTGTTGCTGAAATTATTATTTCTTATGAAGTTCATATCAACTTGCTCTTCTTGAGCAACCAAAGAGGCTAAAGGAACATTATTTGGATCAATATGAGCTTTTCCATTGACAATCATAGACATGATAATATCAATTTTATCACTCAAGGAGGAGGTTTCTTCAATAGAATTTACCTTCTTACCATGTGGATCTCTTTCAGTGTGCCGTTCAGAATAATTAACCATCATATTGTAAAGGAGCTTTGTTGCAGCACCCAAAGTAATGGTCATAAAGGTACCTCCAGCAGCAGAATCCAACAGATTTCTTGAAGAGAAATTTAATCCTGCATAATTTTTTTTGGATAATCATCCAAGAAGTCAGTCCATGAGTGGGATAATTCTTTACCAAAGATTTCATTCTTTCCCAAGCTTGAGCAACATGTTCATTATCAAGTTGTTTAAATTTCATTATTTCACTTATCATAGATGTAATCTTAGTAGGAGGATAGTATTTTCCAATAAAAGCATCCTTGCATTTAATCCAAGAATCAATACTATTTCTAGGCAAGGATAGCAACCATTCTTTAGCTTTTCTTCTCAAGAAGAAAGGAAACAATTTGAGCTTAATAATATCTCCATCTACATCCTTATATTTTTGCATCTCACAAAGTTCAACGGGATTATTAAGGTGGGCAGCAACATCATCAGAACTAGCACCAGAAAATTGCTCTTTCATAACAAGATTCAACAAAGCAGGTTTAATTTCATAAAAGGTAGCATCAGGAGAAGGTGGAGCGATAGGTGTACTCATGAAATCATTGTTGTTTGTGCTAGTGAAGTCACACAACTTGGTGTTCTCAACATAGTTCATTTTATCAAAGGTGAAGCAAGGCAACAGTAGCAGCAACTAGAGTAGGAACTAATTTTTTTTGTGTTTTTGAAAAGAAAAAGCAAGCCAAACGAAACTATTTTTTTGTAATTTTGGTAAAAAGAAGCAAGCAAAACAAAGCAAAATAAACTGAGCAAAAAAAACAAAGTAAAGAGAGTGGTTGTGAAAGACTCCCCTTGTGAAGTTGTCCTTAACTCCCCGGCAACGGCGCTAGAAAAATCTTGACATGGCTCAGTCAATTGCAGAGCTTCGTTGGGAGACCCCAAGAGGAAGGTATGATGAGCACAACAACAAGTTTTCCCTCAGTTATGAAACCAAGGTTATCGAACCAATAGGAGCAAGGAAACAACTCCAAGGTGTTTCTAGCAACTTGGAATCCTCCACAACAAAAACTCAAGACTCTGCTCCAACTTATAGTGAGGTTGTCAATCTCACTGGTTTGCTGAAAAAACAAAGGATTAAACGTATAGTGTGGAAGGTAATGGTGGCTTGCAAAAAGTAAACGATAACAGTAGATGATGTATCAATGGTAAAGGTTGTACCGGGGTCCACAGTTCACTAGAGGTGTTCTCCTTAAGATAAATAACATGCTGGGTGAACAAATTACAGCGGGGCAATTGACAGGACTGAGCAAGCATAACAATGCAAATACTAGACATCATGACTCCTATGAGATTTGATTGGGCATTATAACAATATAAATATACCGCCATCCAACTGGATCTATGACTAATAATCCACCTTCAGGTTATCATCCGAACCCCCTCCAGTATTAGGTTGCAAGCAACGGATAATTGCATTAAGCAATGTGTGTAAAGTAAATGATACAATTGTTCCATGAACAAAAGATTGTTGTTTTCTCCCTAGTAGAAACGGCACATCCACAACCTTAGAGATTTCTGTCACTTCCCCAGATTTAGTACAGGCATGAACCCACTATCGAGCATAAATACTCCCTCTTGGAGTCACTGGCATCTACTTGGCCAAGATAGCTACTAGCAATGGAGAGCATGCAAGATCACAAACAACACATGCATGATAGAATCAATAATCAATAAGACATGATATAATCAATAATCAATCTGACATAGTATCTCAATATCCATCGGATCCCCGCAAACACAACATGTATGATTACAAATAGATGATCTTGATCATGAACGGAGCTCACAAGATCTAAACATGATAGCACAAAGGAGGAGAAACAACCATCTAGCTACTGTATGGACCCATAGTCCAAGGGTGAACTACTCAAGCATCATACCGGAGGCTGGCATGGTGATGAAGAAGGCCTCTGGGATGATCTCTCCCCTCTAGCAGGGTGCTGGGAAGAGCTTCAGCTCCCCCCCGATCTAGGGACGATGGTGGCGGCGGCTACAGACTGTTTCGTGGAGATCTGATTGGGTGTTTAGGATTTCTGCATCGGGGGGCTTTTATAGGCGAAGATGTGAGGCAGGGGGCACCTGAGGCACCCACACCAGGTGGCGGCGCGCCCTGGGGGCCCGTGCCACCCTAGGGTGTGGCGGCCTCGTGGCCCTCCTTCGGTTTCCCTTCGGTCTTTGTGTTTGTTCTAGTAAAATATTGACTTCGGCTTTTGTCCCGTCCAATTCCGAGAATATTTCTTTACTAGCTTTTTTGAAACCAAAAACAGCAGAAAATAGGCAACTGGCACTGCGGCATCTTGTTAATAGGTTAGTTGTAACTACCACAGTGAATTACGCTCCTAGATACAAGCCTGGATGAGCGGTAGTGGTTGAAATAGTACGGTGGGGCCCCAAAAGCCACTCACGGGTAGACCTTTCGGCCGTCCCAACCACTACCATCTCAACGGGACCTGTCTGGGCGTAATCGGCGAAGGGATCAACTACATACACAAGTGGGTATGTATGCAAGCCACCATACAAGAGTACATCAGAGCCATACCATCTAGAAAGAAAGGAAATATAGCAACGCCATACGGCAAGATTCAAATGACCTAGATAGATCTAATAATTTAGGATACTTCCTCATACAACACACATCAGAGTATCATGCGGAAGCGGCAAACAAAATCCGAGTACGGATAAGAAGCAAATCGGCATAAGATGCCATAGAAAATAAGCACATCCCAACCACAGATCTCACGGATCCCCGTTCCCGGAATCTCTACACCGAACGATCGTTTCCCACATCTTCGGCTTCTTCCACCCAGTATCCGTCCTGCGAGGGTACCTGTTCATCTAAACCAATAATTTATCGTGTGAGACCCTAAGGGTACTCAGCAAGTCTTAATGCCTCTAAAGGGGACACAACCTGGGGTGACGCAATTGCAGCGAAAGATAAATCCTAGCAGTTCTACAGATAAGCGCTAACCATCCGCCTAACCAATGATAGACGGATGTCCGTGAATTAAGAACAACAGTTGTAATGGTAATCTCATCAGATCCATCCTCCTCCTACACCAGCGAGGCGGACGAACAACCCCATCCGTGGGCAATTTTATTAACCATTCCATGAGTGTTGCACTATTTACTAGTCAAATTACTTAGTCGATTAAAGCGGTACTTTAGTTATGCTTGTCTATGATCGAAACTGTGCTCCAAGTCGTCCATATCCGCGGACACGGCTTTGAAAGTTTTACCGGCCGGGTGCACCAATAGCAACACGCTCGATCAACCTCGGAAAAACCAAATCAAAACCCACGAGGCTTTCACGACTAAGCAATCACGATTCAGAAATATTTGAGGCCACCCTTAAGTAGATCCATAGCGAAGATAGCCGACTCGAGACGGACTCAAGGTTTGGGTGGACGGTGGAACATCGGGAACCCGAAAGTGTGGCTGGGCTTGTCGATACCGCGTAAACGTGTCCCGATCCTAAACAGTACAGTGTGCTCCTCGCACAATTGTAAATACATAAGTAGCATGGCATAAGTACAGGATAGTAAAGAAAACCTCGAACTAGTTTGTGGCCCCAAGAAATAAGACGGAATCAAGCTCTGGCTCAGGGGGGTCCCATATACCTCCCGGATGTGGATAGCGCGATAAATCAAGGAACATGAATCAAGTACTCGGGGTCTTACGGGACACAGGTGAGCAGGAAAAACCAAATAGCAGATGTTGCTCACCGGTGCCACTTTCATTAGTTATCCCATTACTACTCAGGTTAAGTTGTTTAAGTACCTCGTTATCCATCTGACTCTCAGAAACCCTACACATGCTGTTCTACGACTCGCATGGCTCAAACAACTCCTGTAGTAATGGCTCATGGGATGGAGGAACAAGCTTGGTGGAGTTCAAAAGTAAAGGCTATGCATACTTGGGATTCAATTTAATGCAATCGCGACTCAATGATGCAAGAATAAGATAGAGGCAATAGGTACTGTATGTATGCAAGCATGTGGAAGTGCTTGCCTGATAACTCAGTTGAAGCGAGGGATGATCGGGTAGTGCTCTGGTTCTCTTGATATAACCCCTTTCGGTGTCTATCCGAGAAAAACCAAACAAACAAGGCCAACATGAATATAGAGCACAAGCATATGAATAAGATGCGTCAAGCAAACAATCATGCCATGATGAATGATGCACAATTTACATGGCAATAAGGTAGCATGGCATGGTGAGGTGTGGAAGACAAGTAATAACATTTTGATGGGGTTTTGGATCACATTTTGTTGTCATAACAATTGCTGTTTACTATATATTTATATGATGCATGCTGCAATTGAATTCATGGATAGCATAAACAGAAAGGTCTCGTCGAGCTGATCATTTTAGACATATCATTTGTTAAATTTGGAATTATAAATCAAAAGTTATTAATTATTTAAGTTCTAGTGGCATTTGTGGTAATTTACATCAACTTGGAATTTTAAATGTTCGAAAGGTAATTTAAATGGCATATTTGAAATCCTCACATTTTTCTGAACTCAAAACATGTATCATTTGTATTATTTGGATTAATATTGGAAAAGTTATTTATAACTGAATTATATTTGAATTTGAAATAATTTAAACAAAGATTTGAATTTTAAACAGACTCTGGAAAGTTTTTATACCAGCCTATTCTAGCCCAGTCACAGACATGTGGGGCAGGTGCTTCTTGACCCACACGCAGATGAGCGAGTGAAGGACCGCGGGTTAAATAAACCAAACAAGAGGACCCTTTTTATAAAACCCACTCTGACGCTGACTGTGGGGCTAGGGGCTGCGGGTTGAGACAAAAGAAGGCCAGGGGGTGTTGTGCAAAGTGCACGGCGAGCACTGTTGTTCTTACCTCTGAGCTAACTGACGGATAAAAGACACGCTGGCGGTGGCGAGGGAATCGAACCCCGCGGCAGGCGTGTCTTGGCGTGGCGCAACCGCTGTGGTTGTGTGGCGATGATGAGGCGCGAGGGACTAGCTAGGTCATTGCGCGGCCGGCGGCAACGTGAACGGCGTCGTACACCGTGCACCGAGGTTGTTCGACGGATCGCACGGCGGCGCTAGGAAGCGACGGCGAGGGGGACCTTGTCAGGGAGGAAGAGGGGCTCACCGCGAGGCTGTCGGTGGCGGTGGTTCAGGCAGGGACGCGCTTGATCGGCGGCGAGGCAGACGGTGGCCGGTGCTAGGGTTCCGAGGTGACGTCGACGTGCAGGGCTACTGGGGGGCGTCTCCTCCTCGCGTCTGGGTCCAGGGGCGACGCAGAGGTTCCACGCGACCACTGCACGCCGACACGCTCTCTCCCGCCTGCGCCTCCTGGATCGATGACGGCAATGAACCCGGCGGTGGCGGCGCTCGAGGTAGGCGGTGGCGGTGAGGGAAGAGGAGGCGAGGCCTGCAGGATGGATCTGGGTGCGAGGTAGGTTGAGAGAGGGGTAGATAAGGCCAGAGGGGGGGAAGGAGGTGCCGTGGTTGCCGTGTGGGGGAGCTGGCGATAAGGATGGCCTCGGCCACCTTTTCTCCACCTCCTCACGTGCTCGGTACGGCCAGGCAGGGCAGGGTGGCTTCCAGGTGGGACCAGGGGCGAGGCCAAGGAGGCAGGGCAGGCTCGGTGTGGGGCTTCCAGGTAGAGAGATAAGAGGGGAGGGAGGAACTCGAGTTGGGGTGGTGGTAGCCTCGGCTAGGGTTGGAGCTAGGGTAGGAAGAAGAGGGGTATGGCTCGGGTAGGGTTTGTCTTAGATGGGGTAGCTAGGTGGGGCCAGGGGAAGAGGGGGCCAAGCTAGGGTAGGTCATGGTGGTGAGCAAGGTTTAGCTAGAGAAGGAGGAGCATGTTAGCTAGATTAGATAGTTTAGGTGCATCTTAGGGTTTAACTAGGATGGTACTTGGGTATGGGGTAGGGGTTAGGGAGAGCTAGATTAGAGGGTTAGAGAGAGAGAAGGATAAGATGGAATGGTACTTGACTTGATCATGTATGCCCTAGACAAGTTCAAACAAGATCAAGGCAAGAAAAGAGAGGGAGAGGGAGAGAGAGAGGTGTGGTCTAGGTTTTCTTGAATCATGCATGCCCCAATTGGTTCAAGCAAGATCAAGAAAAAGAGGTAGGGAGAAGGATGGGGTTTAGGCTTTTGCTCACACATGATCACATGTGTATGCATGGATGAGGACGGTGACTAGGGTAGGTTTAGGTTAAAAGGAGGTTTTGGTGAGGTATGGGTTTGTTTGGACAAAACAAACAAGCTTAAGCAAGAGGTGATCCAAGCAAAAGAAAACAAACAAACTCAAAGGGCAAGCCAAATGTGGTTCTTGCATGGGCCATGCATCCATATTAAATGCCTGGTTTTATCCTTGTGAAAACAACATATAACCCCATGGCATTTACTTATGTGCATCCCCAAAAGTGGAGTAAGGCCAAGCAAGAGATTATGGTGGAATCCAACCAACCAACATGAGCTAGAGACAACTCAATAAAAATGCCAAGATCATATTAATTGGATGGTGGAAAAAAAATATAAGGTGGTGGAAGAAAGGTGGTGGAGTTATTAAGAGATATGCCCCCAAAAAAATTTGGGCATTTAACAATATATCAAGATCCAAATACAATATCAAGAGGCAACTACAATTAATAATGCACATGAGATAAGAACCAAACAAGAAAGGGTTTTGTATGATGCTCAAAAGCAAGGTGACAGGATGACATGAGCATGATATGATGATGATGCAACAATTATATGTTGGAAGTGGCCCTTTTTATTACTAGAACAAGTAGCATTACAGGTGTTAGACAACTGGGATGCTACAACTCTCCCCCACTAAACAGGAATCTCGCCCCGAGATTCTAGGAAGAAGAAGAGGACACAAAGAGAGAAGGATGGTTGACATGGAGATCATCTTCACGCTCCCAAGTGGCTTCATCAATAGAATGGTGTGACCACTGCACCTTGCAGAACTTGATGGACTTGTTGCGAGTCCTTCGTTCTGCGGTCTCAAGGATTTTGGTGGGGTGTTCTTGATAAGACAAGTCTTCTTGGAGATCGATTAGCTCATGATCCACGGTCCTGCCGGGATATTTGAAGCACTTCTTGAGCTGAGAGATGTGGAAAACATCATGGACTTTGAGTTTTCCGGAGCTCAGGCATAAGCAACTTCTCCTCTTCTACCACGAATCTTGAAAGGACCGATGTATCTAGGAGCCAACTTTCCTTTGATGCAAGCGGTGTGTTCCTCTCATGGGAGTGACACGAAGGTGAGCGAGATCACAGGGGCATATACCATATCCGTGTGTTTCTGTCATAGTTGCTCTTCGACGACTTTGAGCAATCTTGAGTTCTCGAGAATGATATGCACCTTCTCCTCGCTTGAGTTACAATGTCGGGGCCAAACCAGATTCTTTCTCCACACGACCAACCAATCGGAGTTCGCACTTGCGACCATAGAGAGCCTCAAATGGTGCCATCTTGAGACTCTTACGAAGGCTGTTGTTGTAGGAGAATTCAGCATATGGAAGACATTCCTCCCACTTCATGCCAAACGAGATGACGCAAGCCGAAGCATATCCTCTAGAATCGATTGATTCTTTCCACTTGTCCTTGCGTGAGGGTGGTAAGCGATCTTTGAAGTTCAACTTTGTTCCCAAAGCTTTTGGAAACTCTCCCGAACTTTGAGGTGAAGATGCTCCCAGTGCAGAACTGATTTCAAGTGGAACCCCATACGGAGAGACAATTACGTTGATATAGAGCTCGATAACTGAATTCGAAATTGTTTCCTTATTGGGAAGAAATGAGCCACTTTAGAAAGCACATCGATGACAACAAAATTGCATTGTTTCCCTTCTGCGACCTTGGAAAGCCAGTGATGAAGTCCATCTCTACTTTCTCCCATTTCCATTCCGGAGGTTTCAATGGCTGTAGGAGACCAAATAGTTTCGATGGATGACCTTCACTCTGCGGCGGAACATCACATTCTGAGACATACTTGGCACAATACCGTTTCAACCCAGGCCACCGGTATTGTGTTTTCAAGTCCAGGTACATCTTTGTGCTGCCAGGATGGATAGAAAGAACCGAATCATGTGCCTCCTTGAGAACTTGGTCCCTCAGACCCGGGTCGTTTGGAACAAACATACGGTGTTCAAAGAAGAGCGTGCCTTGATCATCCCCGTGGAAGGACTCATACTTGAAGGTCAAGCTTAGAGATGAGCTTTTGGTGTGAGGATCACCAAGGCGAGCAAATCTTTTCTTCCAAGAGAGGAGTAGCGGAAGGTTCAGGAGATGCCCTTGTTCCACAATTTCGAGGTTGGTCGACGGAATTCTTCGCACAAGAGAGGTTGCTGCTCTTCCACCATGATGTTGTTGACATAAGCTTTTACTAAGCGCATCTGCCATAACATTTGCTTTGCGAGTGTAGTTGATGGTTACATCAAAGTCATTGATTGCTTGATCCATCTCCTCTGCGAAGGTTGAGATCAGCTGTGTGAAGATATACTTCAAACTCTTGTGGTCGAGAAGATCTCTAGCGGTTACCAAGCAAGTAGTGCCTCCATAGCTTCAAAGCAAAGACAACTGCTGCTAGCTCGAGGTCATGTGTGGGATAGTTGATCTCATGCGTCTTCAACTGACGAGAGGCATAAGAAACCACCTGTTTCTCTTGCATCAGGACCGCACCCAATCCTTGCAAAGAGGCATCACAGAATATCTGGAAAGTCTTAGATGTATCCGGAGGAACCAAGACTGGTGTGGAAGTGAGCTTCTCTTTGAGGGTCTCAAAACTTTCTTGACACGCAGGAGTCCACAGGTATTTCTTGCCTTTCTTGAGGAGATCGGTAAGAGGCTTCGCTATCTTTGAGAAGTTCTGAACAAAGCGACGGCAATAGCTAGCCAAACCAAGAAAACTCCGCACTTCCTTGACATTAGCAGGAGGAAGCCATTCAACTATTGTCTTCACGGTTTCCGGGTTGACTGCAATGCCCTTGGCATAGATAACATGACCCAGGTATGTTACTTCAGGCAGCCAAAACTCACACTTTGAGAACTTTGCATACAAGCGGTTCTCACGAAGCTTGTTTAAGACACACCGCAGGTGTTCTTCATGCTCCTCCTTAGACTTGGAATAGACCAGAATGTCATCCAGATATACCACAACAAACTTATCCAGGTACTCCATGAAAACGGAGTTCATCAGCCTCGAGAAGGTAGCAGGTGCGTTGGTGAGACCGAAAGACATGACCGTGTACTCATACAGGCCATAGCGGGTGGTGAAAGCTGTTTTGGGCACATCTTCTTTGCGAATTTTGATTTGGTGATAACCACTTCTCAAGTCCAGCTTAGAGAACACCACAGCTCCTGCTAGCTGATCAAAAAGATCATTTATCCGTGGGAGAGGATATTTGTTCTTGATGGTTTTAGCATTGAGAGCCCGGTAATCAACACATAGCCTATCGGTTCTGTCACGCTTCTTCACAAAGATTGTTGGGCTACCCCAAGACGAAGTGCTATGTTGAATGAAACCCAACTTCTCTTGTTCATCAAGTTGTCGTTTGAGTTCAGACAGCTCAGAAGGACCCATTTTATATGGCCGCTTGGAGATAGGAGCCGTTCCAGGTTCAAGCTCAATCACGAATTCAACCTCGCGATCCGGAGGCATACCCGGCAACTCTTCAGGAAAGACATCTGGGAACTCACACGGACCGGGTACACTCTGAATAGCTTCCATAGCATCATTATTCAGAGCCGCCAAGGAAAAGAGCTGGACAGCAGGAGTCAGACTTGGAGAAAAGACTATATGGCCTTCAGGAATCTTCAGAGACACTGAGCGTTCAGCACAATCAATCACAGCTGCATTTGCTGTCAACCAATCCATGCCTAAGATGACATCAATGTCAGAACTGCCCAGAACAATTAAAGAAGCCAAGAATGAAGAGCCACCAATCTCCACTTGATTTCCATGACTGATATGCTCAGCCCTCATGTTTGAACCAGGTGATTGTACCACCAACCGCTTAAAGAGAGGAACCATGACTAACTCATTCTCATCTGCAAACTTGTGGGACACAAAAGAATGCGATGCACCAGAATCAAAGAGAACTCATGCAGGGACTGAGTTAACGGATAGCATACCCATCACAACTCCAGGTGCATGCTCAGCTTGGCGTTAGGCGATTAGCACGAGCAACCGTAGACCCGGGCTTGGTGTTGATGTTGAGAGCCCGAGGTGGTGGTGCACGAACCGAAGGAGAGCTTGTTGCAGATCTTGGCGGGGGTGGAGGGAGAGATTTGTTCTTCATCGGATAGTTCCAGTTGGGATGTCCATGATCTCCACATGTGAAACAAGCACCATGTGGACGTGGAGCAGCGTAGCCAGGGACTCCGCCAGGCGCTCCAGGGTAGTGGTTGTTGTATCCCACAGGAGCCGCGATGGTGAAGTTTGGTGGCCTTGTGAAACTTGCAGGTCTTGGTGGAGCCGGGGCGACGGTGGGGTGTTAGGAACCCAGACACGCCCGCTTAGAAGGAGCTGCCATAAGCTGCAGAGCTTGATGCATCCTGTTGTGTTTCTTGGACTCCTCAAACATTTGCACCTTGCCTCCTCTTGCAGCTGTGTGTTGGAGTTCGGGAAAGTTGAAGCCTTGCATGTGTGATTGCATACTTGATCGACGCAATGAGCCCTTGCACGAACCTCTTACATTTCTTCTTGTCATCGGATACCTCATCACCACCATAACGAGAGATTCATGAAGTTCACGATATAGGTGTTGGCGTTATCATTTCCTGCTTGAGGTTGAGGAAAGCCTCCTTCATCCTTTCCATTACAATCTCTGAGAAGCGCTCTTTGAACGCTCGGTGAACCTTTCCCAAGTTGGGCTGGAACCAGTCGCTTGCCTTCAAGTAATTCTCCCATCAAAGAGCTGCATCTCCCTTGAGAAGGTGAGTAGCACACTTGACCCACTCCTGCGCCGGAACATCAGCAGTCTCGAGCAACCTTGAGATCTCACGCAGCCAATCATCCGCGTCCAGAGGTCGGTCAGAAACATGAAACGGCGAGGGTTGAATTTGAGGAAGCTCTTGATGTCTCCACGCTTGGGAGGTGGAGGAGTGGAGCAAACTCGTTCTTCCGACACTCTCCTCAAAGCGCTGGTTCTCTTGCATTTCGCCAAAGCATTAGCGATGTTTGATTGTGAGCCCGATTCGGAGGTATGTCCTCTTGATGCGACGTGGTGGAGCCATCTGTCATTGATATAAAACTCAAGTCGATTACTATAATGGAAGATGATAATAATCCAAAATAGTACCAAGATGGAATTAACCAAGATTAAAGGATACAATTTCTTGAGATGATATTAAAATATCAACAAAGTTCAAAGCACCTAGAAGATATTAAGCATATCGCACGATGAAAAGGTGTGGTACAAATATATCAAAGAAAAATTTTCCACAAATTTCGGCATTAAAATACCAATAGATGCGCAAAATTACTTAACGAATCAAGATTAGTGACTCTACCGATTCAATATACAAAAGCGAATGATAAAAGTAGTGGTATGGTCGCGACTCCATCCCGCACTCAAATCATTACTCCGCACATGAACAAGCGGGACACATATCCTAACCCCTTCTTCTCACGTTGAACCTAAAGATTGGTAACTACGGAAACGAACACCCCAAACAAGATAGCGTCGGATACAAAGAGGAAGATAGATTGCGTCGGTTTACAAAAGCCTGTCGGTATGGATTGTACCAACAGTTGATAATCAAAGGCAGATAAGATAACAACTTGGATGCAACAGATAGACAAGGGATTACACACACACACACACACACACACACACACACACACACACAACCTATGGTACTACGGAAACCCAGAACACGTGAATCCTAGTTTGAATTTTGAGAAGAGGATTGAAAACGTTGCACTTCCTTACCAGAAAAGGGTGGGTGGGAGGTAAGAAGAAAAGTGGAAGCAGTCCTACTCTCGCGTTTTGTTTTCCCTAATATACATAACTACCAAAATATTTGCTAGACAACGACCGTTTGGCTGAAACCACGAAGGTCGGGATGGCTCGATACCAATTGTAACTACCTCGGTGAATTACTCCTAGATACAAGCCTGGATGAGCGGTAGTGGTTGAAATAATGGTGGGGCCCCAAAGCCACTCACGGGTAGACCTTTCGGCCGTCCCAACCACTACCATCTCAACGGGACTGTCTGGCGTGTGTCGGCGGCGAAGGGATCAACTACATACACAAGTGGGTATGTATGCAAGCCACCATACAAGAGTACATCAGAGCCATGCCATCTAGAAAGAAAGGAAATATAGCAACGCCATACGGCAAGATTCAAATGACCTAGATAGATCTAATATTTTAGGATACTTCCTCATACAACACACATCAGAGTATCATGCGGAAGCGGCAAACAAAATCCGAGTACGGATAAGAATCAAATCGGCATAAGATGCCATAGAAAGTAAGCACATCCCAACCACAGATCTCACGGATCCCCGTTCCCGGAATCTCTACACCGAACGATCGTTGCCCACATCTTCGGCTTCTTCCACCCAGTATCCGTCCTGCGAGGGTACCTGTTCATCTGAACCAATAATTTATCGTGTGAGACCCTAAGGGTACTCAGCAAGTCTTAATGCCTCTAAAGGGGACACAACCTGGGGTGACGCAATTGCAGCGAAAGATAAACCCTAGCAGTTCTACAGATAAGCGCTAACCATCCGCCTAACCAATGATAGAAGGATGTCCGTGAATTAAGAACAACAGTTGTAATGGTAATCTCATCAGATCCATCATCCTCCTCGCTTACCAACGAGGAAGCGGACGAACAACCCCCCATCCGTGGGCAATTTTATTAACCATTCCATGAGTGTTGCACTATTTACTAGTCAAATTACTTAGTCAGATTAAAGCGGTACTTTAGTTATGCTTGTCTATGATCGAGAAACTGTGCTCCAAGTCGTCCATATCCGCGGACACGGCTTTCAGAAAGTTTTACCCGGCCGGGGTGCACCAATAGCAACACACGCTCGATCAACCTCGAAAAAACCAAATCAAAACCCAACGAGGCTTTCACGACTAAGCAATCACAGGATTCAGAAATATTTCAGGGGTCCACCCCTTAAGTAGATCCCGCAACGAAGATAGCTGACTCCGAGACGGACTCAAGGTTTGGGTGGACGGCGGTAAACGACTGGGAACCCGAAAGTGTGGTTGGGCTTGTCGATACCGCGTAAACGTGTCCCGATCCTAAACAGTACAGTGTGCTCCTCGCACAATTGTAAATACATAAGTAGCATGGCATAAGTACAGGATAGTAAAGAAAACCTCGAACTAGTTTGTGGCCCCAAGAAATAAGACGGAATCAATCTCTGGCTCAGGGGGGTCCCATATACCTCCCGAATGTGGATAGCGCGATAAATCAAGGAACAGGAATCAAGTACTCGGGGTCTTACGGGACACAAGTGAGCAGGAAAAACCAAATAGCAGATGTTGCTCACCGGTGCCACTTTCATTAGTTATCCCATTACTACTCAGGTTAAGTTGTTTAAGTACCTCGTTATCCATCTGACTCTCACAAACCCTACACATGCTGTTCTACGACTCGCATGGCTCAAACAACTCCTGTAGTAATGGCTCATGGGATGGAGGAACAAGCTTGGTGGAGTTCAAAAGTAAAGGCTATGCATACTTGGGATTCAATTTAATGCAATCGCGACTCAATGATGCAAGAATAAGATAGAGGCAATAGGTACTGTATGTATGCAAGCATGTGGAAGTGCTTGCCTGATAACTCAGTTGAAGCGAGGGACGGATCGGTAGTGCTCTGGTTCTCTTGATATAACCCCCTCGGTGTCTATCCGAGAAAAA
This sequence comes from Avena longiglumis, assembly GCA_030063025.1. Classification (NCBI taxonomy): domain Eukaryota; kingdom Viridiplantae; phylum Streptophyta; class Magnoliopsida; order Poales; family Poaceae; genus Avena; species Avena longiglumis. Next base: position 439,205,831 of record CP125973.1, on the reverse strand, counting down.
CCAAACAAACAAGGCCAACATGAATATAGAGCACAAGCATATGAATAAGATGCGTCAAGCAAACAATCATGCCATGATGAATGATGCACAATTTACATGGCAATAAGGTAGCATGGCATGGTGAGGTGTGGAAGACAAGTAATAACATTTTGATGGGGTTTTGGATCACATTTTGTTGTCATAACAATTGCTGTTTACTATACATTTATATGATGCATGCTGCAATTGAAGTCAGGGATAGCATAAACAGAAAGGTCTCGTCGAGCTGATCATTTTAGACATATCATTTGTTAAATTTGGAATTATAAATCAAAAGTTGTTAATTATTTAAGTTCTAGTGGCATTTGTGGTAATTTACATCAACTTGGAATTTTAAATGTTCGAAAGGTAATTTAAATGGCATATTTGAAATCCTCACATTTTTCTGAACTCAAAACATGTATCATTTGTATTATTTGGATTAATATTGGAAAAGTTATTTATAACTGAATTATATTTGAATTTGAAATAATTTAAACAAAGATTTGAATTTTAAACAGACTCTGGAAAGTTTTTATACCCAGCCTATTCTAGCCCTGGTCACAGACATGTGGGGCCAGGTGCTTACTGACCCACACGCCAGAGTCTGAGCGAGTGAAGGACCGCGGGTTAAATAAACCAAACAAGAGGACCCTTTTTATAAAACCCACTCTGACGCTGACTGTGGGGCTAGGGGCTGCGGGTTGAGACAAAAGAAGGCCAGGGGGTTTTGTGCAAAGTGCACGGCGAGCACTGTTGTTCTTACCTCTGAACTAACGGCGGATAAAAGACACATCGGGCGCGGCGAGGGAATCGAACCAGCGACAGGCGTGTCTGTGGCGTGGCGCAACCGCTGCGGTGGTTGTGTGGCTGATGACAGGGGAGCGCAGGGGGACTAGCTAGGTCACTGCGCGATGCAGCGACGCGTGAACGGCGTCGTACACCGCGCACCGAGGTTGTTCGACGGATCGCACGGCGGCGCTAGGAAGCGACGGCGAGGACCTGTCGGGGAGGAAGGGGCTCACCGAGGCTGTCGGTGGCGGTGGTTCGAGGCAGCTTGATCGTGGCGGCGACGGTGGCAGTGCTAGGGTTCCGGCGGCGTCGACGTGCAGGGCTCTGGGGCGTCTCCTCCTCTCGTGCAGGTCGAAGCGCAGAGGTTCCACGCGACCACGCCGACACGCTCTCTCCGCTGCGCCTCCTGGATCGATGACGACGAACGGAACCCGACGGTGGCCGGCGCTCAGAGGTAGACGGTGGCGAGGGTGAGGGAAGAGGGGAGGCGAGGCCTCTGGGATGGATCTGGGGTGCAGGGTAGGTTGAGAGAGGGGTAGATAAGGCCAGAGGGGGGGAAGGAGGTGCCGTGGTTGCCGTGTGGGGGAGCTGGCGATAAGGATGGCATCGGCCACCTTTTCTCCACCTCCTCACGTGCTCGGTACGGCCAGGAAGGGCAGGGTGGCTTCCAGGTGGGACCAGGGGCGAGGCCAAGGAGGCAGGGCAGGCTCGGTGTGGGGCTTCCAGGCAGAGAGATAAGAGGGGAGGGAGGAGCTCGAGTTGGGGTGGTGGTAGCCTCGGCTAGGGTTGGAGCTAGGGTAGGAAGAAGAGGGGTATGGCTCGGGTAGGGTTTGTCTTAGATGGGGTAGCTAGGTGGGGCCAGGGGAAGAGGGGGCCAAGCTAGGGTAGGTCATGGTGGTGAGCAAGGTTTATCAAGAGAAGGAGGAGCATGTTAGCTAGATTAGATAGTTTAGGTGCATCTTAGGGTTTAACTAGGATGGGACTTGGGTATGGGGTAGGGGTTAGGGAGAGCTAGATTAGAGGGTTAGAGAGAGAGAGAAGGATAAGATGGAATGGTACTTGACTTGATCATGTATGCCCTAGACAAGTTCAAACAAGATCAAGGCAAGAAAAGAGAGGGAGAGGGAGAGAGAGAGGTGTGGTCTAGGTTTTCTTGAATCATGCATGCCCCAATTGGTTCAAGCAAGATCAAGAAAAAGAGGTAGGGAGAAGGATGGGGTTTAGGCTTTTGCTCACACATGATCACATGTGTATGCATGGATGAGGACGGTGACTAGGGTAGGTTTAGGTTAAAAGGAGGTTTTGGTGAGGTATGGGTTTGTTTGGACAAAACAAACAAGCTTAAGCAAGAGGTGATCCAAGCAAAAGAAAACAAACAAACTCAAAGGGCAAGCCAAAGGTGGTTCTTGCATGGGCCATGCATCCATATTAAATGCCTGGTTTTATCCTTGTGAAAACAACATATAACCCCATGGCATTTACTTATGTGCATCCCCAAAAGTGGAGTAAGGCCAAGCAAGATATTATGGTGGAATCCAACCAACCAACATGAGCTAGAGACAACTCAATAAAAATGCCAAGCTCATATTAATTGGATGGTGGAAAAAAAATATAAGGTGGTGGAAGAAAGGTGGTGGAGTTATTAAGAGATATGCCCCCAAAACAATTTGGGCATTTAACAATATATCAAGATCCAAATACAATATCAAGAGGCAACTACAATTAATAATGCACATGAGATAAGAACCAAACAAGAAAGGGTTTTGTATGATGCTCAAAAGCAAGGTGACATGATGACATGAGCATGATATGATGATGATGCAACAATTATATGTTGGAAGTGGCCCTTTTTATTACTAGAACAAGTAGCATTACAGGTGATAGACAACTGGGATGCTACATTAGTCCCAGAAAATGTATAAAAATACCTCAAAGTGTAGGCAAAGCATAGCAAAGTTGATACTAAACGAGCATGGAACATAAAAATTATAGATACGTTTACGATGTATCTATGATAAAGATGATGATGATGCATGGGAAAAAAAGAAAATGGATTATGCTCCATTGGAGATGGCATACACCCTAGAGAATAAAAAGTGGCTAACCGCCAACAAAAACTGCATGGATTTCATTAAGACACAATTGAGCATGCTATTCTGGGCTCAATTGTAGAGTGTGCTTCCGTAGGGGAGTATCTTAAAAAGATAAAGAGCCAGTTCACTGGCTCTTCAAAGATATATGCTACCCAGATGTTGAAGCAGCCGGTGACAGAAAAGTACACTGGAGGTGGACATGGCAAGGGAGCTTATCCTTAGGATGAGCAACATGGCAGCTAAGTTGAAGCCCATGGATGCTGATCTAGATCTCAATTCTGCATTCCTTGTTCACCTAGTCATGGCTTCACTACCAAAATATTTTGACTTTGTTGTCAACTGCAACATGTCACTAGAAAAGTGGTATATTCAAAATACAATAGCCATGTGTGTGCAAGAAGAGGAGAGACTTAAAACCTCAAATGGTGGTTCTTTGAACTATGTGGAGGATAATAAAAAAGGAACTTCACTCAAAGCAACCAAGGTTCCCCTTCAAAGCCACATAGAAAACCTCCCATGCAATAGCAGCATCAGCACAGGCCTCCTAGTGGACAAAGATACTTGTCTCCACTGCAAGACCGGGCATTACAAGAAAGATTGCCCTGTTTGGCTAAAGGAAATAATGTCAAAGAGAGGTAACAACATTGTTTACTTTGTAAATGAATCCTTGTATATACAGTTTTCGAAATCTACTTGGTGGATTGACTCAGGTGCAACTGTTCATGTTGCAAATTCTTTACAGAAATTCCATTCGACGTGGACTATGCAAAAAAGCGAAAGATGAATTGAAGTTGCAAATGGAGTCCAAACGGACGTTGAAGCTGTTGGCGACATCTCCCTGGAGCTAGCTGATGGATTCACGATCCTTATTAGAGATGTTTTATATGTTTCTTCATTACACAGAAACTTGATTAGTGTTTCACGTTTGGACAAAGTTTATTATCAGTGTCATTTTAGACATGGAAAGTGTGCCATAAGGTATAATAATGAGTGTGTGGGTGTTGGTTTCCTTCATAATGAGTTTTATTTGTTATCCCTATGTGAAAAGTATATTCTATGTGTAATGTGAATGAGCATGTTTTTGCGTCGGGTAAAGATCAAAAGAAAGAGAACTCATGACTCGTCGAAATTATGACACTATCGCTTGGGCAATATTTCGAGGGGAGAATAGAAAGACTAGTTAAAAATGATATTCCCCTCCATTAGGGTTCTCCGACATAGAGCAATGCATAGATTGCGTTAAAGGAAAGTATGTAAAGCAAATCAAAAAGGGTGCAAAACGAAGCACCGGAATACTAGAAATCATTCACACTGACATTTGTGGACCATTTCCTATGAAAAATGTGGATGGTTATGACTCGTTCATAACAATCACATATGACTATTCCCGTTATGGTTATATTTATCCAATTAAAAAAAGATCAGAAGCGTTGGATAAATTTAAGATATTTAAAGCTGAAGTAGAGAAACAGCATAGTAAAACAATAAAGATTGTAAGATTTGACTATGGAGGAGAGTACTACGGCCGGCACACCCCATATGGACAAGTACCTAGAACTTTTGCAAGGCTCTTGCAGGAGACTGGCATAGTGGCCCAGTATTCAATGTCGGGCGAGCCTCAAAAAAATGGAGTAGCTGAAAGGCGTAACTGTAACTTATGGATATGGTGCGTAGTATGATGAGTTTCCCCACCTTACCATTGGTATTGTGGATGGAGGCGTTAAAAACCGCCATTCATATTCTCAATAGAGTACCAAGCAAGTCGGTTCCCAAAACACCGTATGAGTTGTGGACATATAGAGTTCCCTCACTACACCACTTAAGGGTGTGGGGGAGCCTAGCCGAGGCCAAAGTGTTTAATCCAAACATTGCAAAGATAGATGCTAAAACAGTCAGTTGCCATTTCATTGGATATCCTAAAAGATCAAAAGGTTTTTGTTTCTACTGTCCAGACATATACGCAAAGTTTGTAGAAACAAGACATGCAGTCTTCTTAGGGGACAAAATGATGAGGGGAGCATGGTAGGTCAGAAAATTGATCTTGAGGAGAAGAGGGTGCATGCACCTAGATGACTCAGGATCCATTATTTTCACCACATTTTGTTCCTGCATCGACAACCCCTGAGGTTGTGGTGCAAGAACCTGTTGCAACTCCATCCATGGCAACAATGAGTGAAGATCTGGAACTTGTTCGTCAAGTTCCGATTGAACCCACTTTTGAGCATGAAAGGGAGCAGCAAAATCCACCTCTAGTAGATATGCCACATGTTGAGAAACATGATGTGCCAGTAAATGAGGCCCCTAGAAGGTCTCAAAGAGTCAAAAGATCAGCCATTCCCACTAATTATAAAGTTTATAATACCGAAAGAGTTTATATGGAGAATGATCCCACTTCATTTCAAGAAGCCATGAGTATCCCTCATTCATCGAAGTGGCTAGAGGACATGGAAGATGAGATGAAATCGATGAGTTCAAACAAAGTTTGAGACTTAGAGGAAATTCTCCAAGGAGCCAAAACAATAGGCTATAAATGGGTCTACAAAACAAAATATGACTCTAGAGGAAATGTGGAAAAGTAAAAAAGCATGACTTGTGGCAAGAGGATTTACACAAAGATAAGGGGTAGATTAAATGAGACATTTTATCCAGTCTCATGTAAGGATTCCTTCAGAATCATAATGGCATTAGTTGCACATTTTGATTTAGAGCTACATCAGATGGATGTAACGACGATATTTCTAAATGGGGATTGAGAAGAAAGTGTCTACATGAAACAACCCAAGGGTTTCGTCATGGAAGGCAAGGAAAACATGGGATGCCGCCTAAAGAAATCCATTTATGGGTTAAATCAAGCTTCTAGATAGTGGTATCTAAAGTTTAATGAGAAAATTAAGAATTTTGGATTTAAAGAGAATGTCGAGGACAACTGCGTTTATGCAAAGTTTAAGAGTGGGAAATATATTTTCCTCATTCTGTATGTGGATGATATCTTGCTTGCTAGCAGTGATGTCAGTCTACTACTAGAAACAAAGAAGTTCTTGTCCTCAAATTTTGATATGAAAGATCTTGGTGAAGCATCATATGTTTTGGGCATATAAATTCATCGAGATAGGGAAAATGGGTTCTAGGGCTATCGCAAAAGGCATATATAGAAAAGGTCCTAAAAAGTATAATATGCATGCGAGCAATGCCACACCTGCTCCTATAGTCAAGAGCCATAGTTTTGGAAAATTTCAATGTCCCAAGAGTCAATACGAGATCGATCAAATGAAACCGGTACCATATGCTTTGGTTGTTGGAAGCTTACAGTATCACAAGTGTGCACTCGCCTCGACTTAGCTTTTATCACCGGGGTACTCGATAGATATCAATCAAATCTAGGCAGAGAGCACTGGAAGATGGTAAAGAAAGCATTGCGTTATGCGCAAGGCATAAAAGACCTCATGCTAACATATAGAAGATATGATTCCCTAGAGATAAGAGGGTATTCAGATGCGGATTTTGCGGGATACAAAGATGGTAGAAAATCCATGTTCGGATACGTCTTCACTATCGCAGGCGGGGCTATTTCGTGGAGAAGCTCCAAACAGTCAATAGTTGCAACCTCCACAATGTATGCAGAATTTATAGCATGATGTGAGGCCATGGGGCAGGCGATATGGTTAAAGAAATTTATAACCAACTTGAAAGTGGTAGGTTGCATTGACAATCCACTAAAGATGTATTGTGACAACCAGTCCGCAGTATTCTATACTAACAACAACAAGTCTAGTAATGCTTCCAAACCAATATAAATAAAGTATTATGTTGTGAAAGATAAAGTTCAGGGTCACACTATTAGTATTGAGCATATAAGGACAAAGGATATGCTTGCAGATCTGTTTACGAAATACTTACCACCCAATGTGTTCAAGGAACACTTAGCCGGCATGGCTTTAAGGGAAATCATATGATTCTTGGATCATGAAAGGCCTAAAAAGAAACAAAATTTGTTTCAAAACAAAGAGGTATGTTGTAGCTGTATGATTCTATCGGCAATTGAGATGTGGTGATGAAACATGTTCTATATACTAATATGTGATGAAACTAGTATAGTGAAAAGGATATAGTTAAAACTAAAATTTGAGATTAAGGCAGAGAATGTTAGATTGATCACTTCCCGCCTAGGCCCAACGACCCACCAGGCCCTTTCACTCATGCCCTGATCGGGGGCGCCCAACCGTACGTGGTTGACGGGCCCCTGTTACACTGCGTATATAAAGAGGTGGGGGCCGCTGGCTCGGAACACGAGGTTTTTCGCTAGTCGTAGTCCCCACCTACACACCCTATCGATCTAGGTCACGCAGCAGTAACGGGAAGCTGAGCCGCCGATGCCACCTGTTGATTGCAGCTCAGATCACTTTAGAGCTTCATTGGGAGACCCTAAGAGGAAGGTATGAAGAGCACATCAACAAGTTTTCCCTCAGTAAGAAACCAAGGTTATCGAACCAGTAGGAGGAAGGAAACGACTCAAAGGTGTTGCTAGCAACTTGGAAACCTGCACAACACAAACTCAAGACTTTGCCCCAATGAACAGTGAGGTTGTTAATCTCACCGGTTTGCTGAAAACAAAGGATTAACTGTATGGTGTGGAAGGTAATGTGGCTTGCAGAAAGTAAACAGTAATAGTGGAAGATGTATCAATGGTAAACATTGTACCGGGGTCCACAGTTCACTAGAGGTGTTCTCCTTAAGATAAACAACATAACATGTTGGGTAAAAAAAATTATAGCAGGGCAATTGACAGGACATGGCAAGGCATAACAATGCAATACTAGACATTCATGATCCTATGAGATTTGACTGGGCATTACAACAATATACATAGACCGCCATCCAACTGCATCTATGACTAGTAATACACCTTGAGGTTATCATCCAAACCTGTCGTGGTGCTATCACGGCATATGCCATGGGTAGGCTAAAGTTGGGGCCGATGGACGTGGAGGAATCCGGGGAGGGATGATGCAGTGAAGACCGCACTCGTATGATCAAAGAGAAATACAATGTATATTGGATTGAAGCTCTCAAGTGGGATAACACCTCCTTCTATACATCTAATATCTTATAATCTTGCCATACTTGTGGCTACAATCATGCTCCTGGAGCTGTATCTCCTATCCTTCTATCTAGATTTCTCTATGAGAGTGGAGGAAGAGGAAGAAGGAGAGCTCCTAGTGAGCAGAGAGGGGAGGAGCCCTTCGGGGGCCTCCTGTGAACGATCCCCCTGGTGCTCCTTATAAAGGGGAGCCCAGGGGACAAAACTTGTTCCCCACGTTTAGCATCTGTGTAGCATATTACTAGCATCTTCTCAGATGCTCAGCATATGCCCTGGCATCTTTGGAGATGCCATGGCATATACCTTAGCATATTCTTGGGTGCCAAGGGCATATTCCCTATTGCACGTGTCAGTCTGAGCCATGGGCGTCCTAAGACTGACACGATCCTCGTGGAGTTTGTCTGGCTCGATGTTGTATCCCGGTAGTTATTGTGAAGACATCTAGAGGTGAATAAAGGGCCATTTGGGGTGTCAAAACTCAGCCCGGATGACTCAGACAAAGCAGTAATTCGGCCTATGGCAAAGTTGATTCGGCCTGGGAGCAAGAAAACCCAACCAGGCCTTTATTTCCTCACTGCCAAATAAAGATAAAGGCCCAGCCGTGATCTTTATCATCCGGCCCATGGTGGAGGGAGCCCAGCCGGGTCATCCTGGCTTCATCCTCCTCCAATCCTGAGGCCCAGCCAGGTCAAGGGGGGCGACCGGGTCTTGGTGGATCCTGGCCGGTGGGACTGCTGCCCCGGCCCATGCGGGGAGAGAGCTCAGCCGGGGTAATGCTTGGCAGGCGCGGACCCACGATGGGCCGAGGTAGTGTTGATTCGGCCCACGCGGGAGACGATGGCGACGCAGTCCTGGGGGACTATCTGCTCGGCGGGAGCCAGCGCTGTTCGATGCAGGCGGGAGAGGTGGTGACGCTGGCGAGGTTTGGCGGGAGCTGGCGGTGCGGTGACATAAGGTTGTAGTGGGCCTGCTAGGGTGATTCGGCCACCGGCTAGTGGTAATCGGCCCAGATGGGGCAAGTCAGTGCAGTAGTATTATCAGGCCGAATTAGATACAATTCGGCCCAATGATGTTTTTCCCTTTCTGTATTATTTCATTCTCGTTGTGTCTTATTTCTCTATCCATATACGTATTTTTCTCCCCATATGTCTTTCATCAAATCTGTCATTCCTTCATGGATATCCATTTATACCCCGGCTCTGGGGTACCTGGGGTTATATCCCCGACATTAGTCCCCGAGGCCATGTGGGATTCGTAGAATCGCTCATGGGCTCTATATCTAAAATATCCCCAGAGTTGTTTTCTCACATGCAACTTCTTTGTTATACATTCCTTGGTCGCATAATCCTTTTGGGTAAGCTCGTGACTTCGGCCTTCTTGGGCTCTGCTCATAACCCTTCTGGGACAGTTTTTTGACTTTTGGCCTTCTCGGGCACTCGTCATAACCTCTATGGGTGAGTCTCTTGATTTCTGGTCTTCGTGGGCTCAGGTCTTAACCCCTTTGGGTAAGTTTCTAGACTTCTGGCCTTCATGGGCACTGGTCATAACCCTTTTGGGTAAGTTTCTAGACTTCTGGCCTTCATGGGCACTGGTCATAACCCCTTTGGGTAAGTTTATAGACTTCTGGCCTTCATGGGCACTCGTCATTAACCCCTTTGGGAAAGTTTCTAGACTTCTGGCCTTCATGGGCACTGGTCATAACCCCTTTGTGGGTAAGTTATGAGTCTTGGCTTTCTTTGGCGCTGCTCTTTTAACCTCTTTGGGTAAGTTTTACGAGTCTTGGCCTTCTTTGGCACTGCTCTTTTAACCTCATTGGGTAAGTTATGGGTCCTTGCCTTCTTGGGCATTGCTCTTTTAACCCCATTGGGTAAGTTATGAGTTCTCGCCTTCTTGGGCATTGCTCTTTTAACCCCATTGAGTAAGTTATGAGCTCTTGCCTTCTTTGGGCATTGCTCCTTTAACCCCATTGGGTAAGTTATGAATTCTTGCTTTCTTTGGCATTTCTCTCTTAACCTCATCCGGTAAGTTATGAGTTCTGGCCTTCTTTGGCACTGCTCTTTTAACCCTATTGGGCAAGTTATGAGTTCTTGCCTTCTTCGGCATTGCTTTCTTAACCTCATCGGGTAAGTTTTGAGCTCTAGCCTTCTTGGGCATTGCTCTTTTAACCCCATTGGGTAAGTTATGGGTACTTGCCTTCCTGGGAATTGCTCTTTTAACCCCATTGGGTAAGTTTTGGGTCCTTGCCTTCTTGGGCATTGCTCTTTTAACCCCATTGGGTAAGTTATGAGTTCTTGCCTTCTTGGGCATTTCTCTTTTAACCCCATTGAGTAAGTTATGAGCTCTTGCCTTCTTTGGCATTTCTCTCTTAACCTCATCGGGTAAGTTTTTATCCGATTCATCTGATTCCAAATCCGAGTTTCCTTACTCAAAATTGACTTTATGCCTAAGTCTGAGTCATTTGACTCAACTCCGAGTTACATGATTAAATCCGGGTTAACTTATCCCAAATCCGAGTTACTTTACTCGATTCTGACTTTATGTCTTGAGTCATCTGATTCAAATCCGAGTTGTATGGCTCAAATCCGAGTTACTTTACTCAAAATTGACTCATATGTAAGTCTGAGTCATCTGGCTCAAATCTGAGTGACATTACTCAAATCCGAGTTAACTCATCCTAAATCCGAGTTACTTTACTCAATTTTGACTTGCATCCCGAATCTGAGTCTTCTGACTCAAATCCGAGTTAACTCATCCTAAATCCGAGTTACTTTACTCAATTTTGACTTGCGTCCCGAATCTGAGTCTTCTGACTCAAATCCGAGTTAACTCATCCAAAATTCGAGTTACTTTACTCAATTTAGACTTGCATCCCGAATCTGAGTCATTTGACTCAAATCCGAGTTAACTCATCCAAAAAATCCGAGTTACTTTACTCAATTTAGACTTGCATCCCGAATCTGAGTCATTTGACTCAAATCTGAGTTAACTCATCCAAAATTCCGAGTTACTACCTGTCATGATATAGCTTGATTTGGCGTGATGACGATAATTTGCCTTTGATATGGATCCGAGATATAGATCCGAGATTAAGCTTTGGGATATGATAATAGGGATAACCGCTGAGAGATCTGATTCGAGATGTAGATATGAGATATAGATTCGAGATATGATGAGCTGGCCAATTGTCATCCGAGATACGGGGTAATCTGGCAAGATGGTGAGATATCAATCCGAGTCATAACATAACCTGGCAATCTGGTGAACTAAAGCTTCGGCCCAAATCTGAGATATGATTAGTACTCCGAGTCTGAATGCCAATCCGAATTATAATATACCCTGGCAAGCTGAATCAAATGTTAGTTTGAATCAGAGACAATCTACTGAGCTGAGTTAAAGGTCAATTCAAAGCATAAACAAATTGACTTCAAGTTATATCCGAATTAACAATAAGCTGGCCGGTAAGCTGAGTTAAAGGACAATCCTAAGTATAAATAAACTGACTCAAAATCTACCTGAATCACAAATAAGATGATTCAACTTATGGCCGAGTTAACAGATAAGCTGGCTGGTGAGCTGAGTTAATGGGTAATCCAGAACATAAGTAAACTGACTCAGAATCTATCTGAGTCATAAATAAGACGATTCAACTTATGGCCGAGTTATGAATAAGCCTGCCTGTGAGCTGAGTCACAGGATAACCCAAAGCATAAACTAACTTAGTCAAAATCCATATGAATCACAGATAAGATGATTCAACTGATGGCCGAGTTAACAGATAAGCTGGCTGGAGTATAGATCTAAATCAACATAATGCTCTCTTAATCTAAAGGTGACTCTACGGATAAGTTGACTAGTCCCCGGGCTGAGTTATTTTCTCCCTGGGATGAAGGATTGATCATAGGTGGCTGAGTTACCTTGTACTTACAGCATACTTGGAGAAGTGTTTGGGTGAGTTTCGCTAGGTCATACCTGCCCTGCTGAGTTACTTGGTACTTACAGCATACTTGGAGAAGTGTTTGAGTCCTTCTTGCTTAGTCTTACCAACTTTGATGAGTTAGACCTAGAGAGCCCCTGCACCTACCTCTTTGTTCTCTGTTGACTTGGTGAAGCTGAATGAGCCCTATGAGGAAGAAATTGATGAAGATGCTCCCGTCCGGATGGAGACCCAACCAACGCCACTAGAAGGCCCCACGGTGGGCGCCAAATGTCGTGGTGCTATCACGGCATATGCCATGGGTAGGCTAAAGTTGGGGCCGATGGACGTGGAGGAATCCGGGGAGGGATGATGCTGTGAAGACCGCACTCGTATGATCAAAGAGAAATACAATGTATATTGGATTGAAGATCTCAAGTGGGATAACACCTCCTTCTATACATCTAATCTCTTATAATCTTTCCATACTTCATGCTCCTGGAGTTGTATCTCCTATCCTTCTATCTAGATCTCTCTATGAGAGTGGAGGAAGAGGAAGAAGGAGAGATCCTAGTGAGCAGAGAGGGGAGGAGCCCTTCGGGGGCCTCCTGTGAACGATCCCCCTGGTGCTCCTTATAAAGGGGAGCCCAGGGGACAAAACTTGTTCCCCACGTTTAGCATCTGTGTAGCATATTCCTAGCATCTTCTCAAATGCTCAGCATATGCCCTGGCATCTTTGGAGATGCCATGGCATATACCTTAGCATATTCTTGGGTGCCAAGGGCATATTCCCTATTGCACGTGTAAGTCTGAGCCATGGGCGTCCTAAGACTGACACGATCCTCGTGGAGTTTGTCTAGCTCGATGTTGTATCCCGGTAGTTATTGTGAAGACATCTAGAGGTGAATAAAGGGCCATTTGGGGTGTCAAAACTCAGCCCGGATGACTCAGACAAAGCAGTAATTCGGCCTATGGCAAAGTTGATTCGGCCTGGGAGCAAGAAAACCCAACCAGCCCAGCCGGGTCATCCTGGCTTCATCCTCCTCCAATCCTGAGGCCCAGCCGGGTCATCCTGGCTTCATCCTCCTCCAATCCTGAGGCCCAGCCGGGTAAAGGGGGCGACCGGGTCTTGGTGGATCCCGCCGGTGGGCCTGGACTGCTCTAGCCGGCCCATGCGGGGAGAGAGCTCAGCCGGGGTAATGCTTGGCAGGCGCGGACCCACGATGGGCCGAGGTAGTGTTGATTCGGCCCACGCGGGAGACGATGGCGACGATCTGGGGACTATCTGCTCGTGAGCGGGCCACTGCTCGATGCAAAGGGAGAGGTGGTGACGCTGGCGAGGTTTGGCGGGAGCTGGCGGTGCGGTGACATAAGGTTGTAGTGGGCCTGCTAGGGTGATTCGGCCCAGCCGGGCTAGGCGGTAATTCGGCCCAGATGGGGGCAAGTCTGGTCTGGTAGTATTATTATCAGGCCGAATTAGATACAATTCGGCCCAAAGATGTTTTTTCCCTTTCTGTATTATTTCATTCTCGTTGTGTCTTATTTCTCTATCCATATACGTATTTTTCTCCCCATATGTCTTTCATCAAATCTGTCATTCCTTCATGGATATCCATTTATACCCCGGCTCTGGGGTACCTGGGGTTATATCCCCGACAAAACCCCCTCCAGTATTAAGTTGCAAGCAATGGATAACTGCTTTAAGCAAGGTGTGTAAAGTAAACAATACACTTGTTCCATGAACAAGAGATTGTTGTTTTCTCCCTAGTAGCAACAGCACATCTACAACCTTAGAGATTTCTGTCACTTCCCCAGATTCAATAGAGGCATGGACCCACTATCGAGCATAAATACTCCCTCTTTGAGTCACTAGCATCTACTTGGCCAAGATAGCTACTAGAAACGGAGAGCATGCAAGATCTCAAACAACACATGCATAATAGAATCAATAAGATAGAATCATTAACCAATCTGACATAGTAATCTCAATATCCATCGGATCCCCGCAAAGACAACATGCATGATTACAAATAGATGATCTTGATCATGAATGGAGCTCACAAGATCTAAACATGGTAGCACAAAGGAGGAGAAACAACCATCTAGCTACTATATGGACCCATAGTCCAACGTGGAACTACTCACGCATCATACCAGAGGCTTGCATGGTGATGAAGAAGGCCTCCGGGATGATCTCTCCCCTTCGGCAGGGTGTCGGGAAGAGCTTCAAATCCCCCCCCCCCCCGATCTAGGGACGATGGTGGCAGCGGCTACTGACTATTTCTTGGAAGATTGATCGGGTACTTAGGGTGAAGGTGTCGGGGGATTCTTATAGGATAAGAGGGAGGCCGAGGGGGTGCCCAAGGCGGATGCACCCCCAGGCGCGGGCCAGGGGGTGTGTCCCCCTCGAGGCCCTCCTCCGTATCATCTTCTAGCTCCGTGTTCTCCTCGGTAAAATATTGACTTTGGCTTTTCTCCCGTCCAATTCCAAGAATATTCATTTTCTGACTTTTCTGGAACCAAAAACAACAGAAAATAGGCAACTGGCACTGTGGCATCTTGTTAATAGGTTAGTCCCAGAAAACGTATAAAAACACCTCAAAGTGTAGACAAAGCAAAACAAAGTAGATACTAAACAAGCATGGAACATCAAAAAGTATAGATACATTTACGATGTATCAAGCATCCCCAAGCTTAACTCCTTGTCCTCGAGTAGGTAAGTGATAAAAAGAATAATTTTTGAGGTGACATGCACCATCAAAATCAATATCAAACCATTCGCAAGCATTGAAAGCTGGGATCAAAGTACTCTAAATATGAGCATGAAAGAAGAAGTTCTAACAATAAGACAAAGCAACTAACCATGCACCATGAAAGTATACAAACAAAGATTCATGAATAACAATGCATTGAAAGACGTTTGTTTGTTTCACATATAGAAAACATAGCATGGTGGCATTCATCCTGTCCCTCATGGAGTAGCAATAAATGCATAGGACACCTTCAAAGTTCATAAGAGTGACTAGATACAAATAGTTCAAGAATAGGCAATATCAACAATATGAATCAATCAATAAGTTTTGGGACAATGCACATAGAACTAAGAATGACAACTATGCTCTCTTAATTGGTGCCTAAGGATGGAAGGTGGAGACTCAATATAATAGTGGAATAAAGGCCCTTCATAAAGGGAAGCAGGGATTTCAAGTTTCATAAAGAGCTTCCAAAAATTATGGTACTTGTTAGCTTTCAGCTCTCATTGCCCCTATCATAAGCATCTTGAAGTGATTAAGGTTAAAGTGAACAAACTATGGAGAATATGCTTGACAAAGTATAAGTTGGCAATCTCATGTCCCTTGAGTACGATGGTCGCTCCTCATGCTACTCAAATTTAGTCACCGGTAAGTTCTTGTCATAGTAAGTACATGTGTATCATAGAGAACCGCCAATGGGGTACCCCTTGCCCAATGATACATGAGCTATCCCATAACAAAATGATAAGGCAAGCAGACAATGAGCATCTCATCAATATTCTTATTTACCATGGGAAAATGGTGCTTTTTTCTCTCTTTCCTCTTTTCAATGTCTCTCTTTTTTTATAAGAAGAAAGCTTCATAGATTGCTCACTATGGTGATGCTGCAAGTTTCCACCATGATTAGGCATGGCTTAGACTAGTGGCCCAGGCGTTTCTCTAACACACATACATAACTCCATGTACTTACAATCTCCCCTTTTATTTCACACCGACGACATCCGCAAACAAAAGAGCATGATATTAACTGTGTATAATGTACAGGTGCAATGTTGAAAGCGTTCCCTGTGACAGCATGGTTCTGCTAATTCCAACGTATAAGTGCAAGCATATACAACATATATGAAACAATGGTTCAAGTTTATTAGGGGCAATAAAATAAAGTGTGCCATCAAGTTTGTGAGAGCTTTAATCACTAATTTTCACATAACAAAATGACTTTTTAATTGGAAGGTAGATAAAACAAGAAATATACTTGGAATGGTGTAACACACCATGCATAGGAATTTATAGTGGACACTTTGGAATAACTTGGTTTCTTGGGAGTTGGATGCATGAGTAGAGCTTACTCAATACAAGTGGAGGCTAGCAAAAGACTAGAGCGACAAACTAAGAGAGCAATAATGGCCATATTCATGTAGAGCAACAAAACATTACTAATCAAAGCATAAATTGGTACCACAAGTCAAAAACTAAATGATCATATAGGCTATGGTGACTGGTTCATTGTCATAACATGGTGTGAGCATGTGCCAAGTCAACCCAAACAAAGCATCAAAGGAGAATACCACAATACTATGCTTTTGTATGCTAAAACAACGCATTCTTTCAAGGCACATTAAGAAATCCTAATTGTTTGGAAAAAATCATGCTACAGTAATAATCACTAAGCATAAGGTCAAAATAACATCTAGCATGACATGATAAAGTCTAAGTCACAGTCAAAGCAAGCTCCTCTTGTACTACTAAAGCAAGAACTTTCTACTCCTTTCCAACACCAATCAACTTATTTGAAACAGCACGGCAAAAACGGGGGTCCAACTACTTTATTCAAGCAAAATAAGCAAACAAAAACCAAGAACAAAAACTAAGAAGCTCCAAGAACAACACAACTTGTGCATGAAACAATAAAAACGAAGTGTCTAGAAAGACCTGAGATTTTTATTGATGAAGAAGGGGATGCCTTGGGCATCCCCAAGTTTTGACGCTTTTACATCTTGAATATTTCTTGGGGTGGCAACCCCAAGCTTGAGATTTTGTCCATTCTTCATCTCATTACATCATTCTTCCTCTACGCGTGCAAATTTTCTTTTATACAAAACTTCACACAATCTTCCTTAGCAACATTAGTGCATTCAAAAGATAATAAACCTTTGGGTTTAGTTTCAAAACAACGAAAATTTCACTAAAAACTCAAGCTACTGTAGCAATTTCCTCAAAAAGATCAATTTCCCAAAAATAACCCAAAAAGGAATCAATAAGAAGCAAATGCAAATAATGGCAGAAATCTATCAAAACAGACCAGCAGGTAGAAACCAATTTTTTTGAAGATCTTATGTTGCTCAAATCAAAAAGTATTGAACTAACGAAAGTTAGGTAACAACCTGGGGGATTTATTCAACAAAATTACATATCAATACGACTTATAGAGATTGTACACGAATTTTTACAGTAGAGCACAAAAATCTATTTCGGGACAGCAACTCCCCAAATCTTACTTCCCTCTCATTAGAGGTTATTCTTAGCACAAAAATCAAACAAAAAGGATAAGGAGAGATTATTACAGAGGTAATAACTTCCAAGAGTCAAGAAAACTATTGGGTTATCTCCCAAGAAGTAATTTTCTTTAACGCCTTTAAGTTAGGCGCAAGAAGCAAGAATCAAGTATTTAAAATGAATAAGCATTAAGATCAATACTCAAAATTTCTTCAACAAGGAAAGGTATATCATCCAAATGAGTTTTAGAGGATCCTTTCTCAGCTCTCTTGGGTTAACTACTTTCATCAAATGTGTTTTCAGGAACAATCCAATCAAAATTCTTTTCTAGGGCTTCATGCATTCCTACCAGTTTAAAAGGTATGGGTATTTTAATTTCCTCTCCATTGGGTTTGGTCTTATCCAATTTTTCTAATGTACCCATAACATCTACGCATGAGCCTAGCATATTAAAATGATCAAAGACCTTTTTGGCTTCCTTAGAAACATCATTGAACTCTTTTAGTAAAGTTTCTAGGATAAAATCTCTCTTTTTAGCATCCTCTACTTCTTTTAGTTTAAGAAACATTATTTGCATCATGGGGTTAAGGTTAACAAACCTAGCCTCCAACATGTGAACTAAAGAAGCTCCAGCAATTTCATAATTAGGAGCAAGTTCTGCTAAGGATCTGTCCTCAATATCCTCATGTTTGCTAACATGATTAAAGAATTCTTCAATATTTTCTTTCCCAATTATTGACCCACTACCTATTGAAAGGTCTTTCAGGGTGAACTTAGGGACCAACATGGTGAGATAGAGCAAGGTGACAACTATAGGAAAAACTATTTTTTTTGTGTTTTTTATAAGAAAAGGAAAACCAAATGAAACTATTTTTTGGATTTTTTGATAAAAAGAAGAAAGCAAAACAATACAAAAGAAACTAAGAAAACCAAAAAACAAAGTAAATAGAAATGTTGTGAAGGAACCCCCTTGTGAAGCCGTCCTTAGCCTCCCCGGCAACGGCGCCAGAAAAGCTTGTTGATTGCAGCTCAGATCACTATAGAGCTTCGTTGGGAGACCCCAAGAAGAAGGTATGATGAGCATAGCAGCAAGTTTTCCCTCAGTAAGAAACCAAGGTTATCGAACCAGTAGGAGGAAGGAAATGACTCAAAGGTGTTGCTAGCAACTTGGAAACCTGCACAACACAAACTCAAGGCTTTGTCCCAACGAACAGTAAGGTTGTCAATCTCACCGGTTTGCTGAAAACAAAGGATTAACCATATGGTGTGGAAGGTAATGTGGCTTGCAGAAAGTAAACAGTAACAGTGGAAGATGTATCAATGGTAAAGATTGGACTAAGGTCCACATTTCACTGGAGATGTTCTCCTAAGATAAACAACATAACATACTGGGTAAACAAATTACAGCGGGGCAATTGACAGGACAGAGCAAGGCATAACAATGCAATACTAGACATTCATGATCCTATGAGATTTGATTGGGCATTACAACAATATACATATACCGCCATCCAACTACATCTATGACTAGTAATCCACCTTCAGGTTATCATCCGAACCCCCTTTAGTATTAAGTTGCAAGCAACTGATAACTGCTTTAAGCAAGGCGTGTAAAGTAAACAATACACTTGTTACATGAACAAGAGATCGTTTTTTTCTCCCTAATAGCAACAACACATATACAACCTTAGAGATTTCTGTCACTTCCCTAGATTCAATAGAGGCATGAACCCACCATCGAGCATAAATACTCCATCTTGGAGTCACTAGCATCTACTTGGCCAAGATAGCTACTATAAACGGAGAGCATGCAAGATCTCAAACAACACAGACATGATAGAATCAATAAGATAGAATCATTAACTAATCTGACATAGTAATCTCAATATCCATCGGATCCCCGCAAACATAACATGCATGATTACAAATAGATGATCTTGATCATGAACGGAGCTCACAAGATCTAAACATGGCAGCACAAAGGAGGAGAAACAACCATCTAGCTATTGTATGGACCCATAGTCCAAGGTGGAACTACTCACGCATCATACCGGAGCCGGGAATGGTGATGAAGAAGGCCTCTGGGATGATCTATCCCCTCCGGCAGGGTGCCAGGAAGAGCTTCAAATCCCCCTGATCTAGGGACGATGGTGGCAACGGCTACAGACTGTTTCGTGGAAGATTGATCGGGTACTTAGGGTTTAGGTGTCGAGGGATTCTTATAGGCTAAGAGGGAGGCCGAGGGGGTACCCGAGGCGGCTACACCCCCCAGTCGCGGGCCAGGGGTGTGGACCCCTCGAGGCCCTCCTCCGTCTCGTCTTCCAGCTCCATGTTCTCCTCGGTAAAATATTGACTTTGGCTTTTGTCCCGTCCAATTCCGAGAATATTCATTTTCTGACTTTTCTGGAACCAAAAACAACAGAAAATAGGCAAATGGCACTGTGGCATCTTGTTAATAGGTTAGTCCCAGAAAACGAATAAAAACACCTCAAAATATAGACAAAGCAAAGCAAAGTAGATACTAAACAAGCATGAAACATCAAAAATTATAGATACGTTTACGACGTATCACTGCCTATCCCACCGCTTGTCGTCGCCATTGCTATCCGCCATGACTACTTCATCGACCTCCTCTAGCCAGGGAGAAGGTACACATCTCTCTCTCTCTCTCTCAGTATCTAGTCAATACCAACATGTTTTACTGTATAGACAAAGTACAACCGGTTAGATCTAGCCTAGCATATCCTATAGTATCTATCACCATCTGCTATTCCAAGTTCCCATTTGCTAGGGTAATTTGGTTCAAAGTCATGCAAATCCTATGCCATCCGCCCCTCTCCCCTCCACTTCAGTTTCCATGCAAGTTTGATGGGTTCATTTCACCAAACAATGGTCGTTGAAGGAACTTCCGAAGTTTGATCTCTTATGCTTTCACGTGGTCTATTTGGCGGGAAAGAACAACAAAGTTTTAAACTCTAACTCCAAGTTTGTGGAGTTGGTGCCTGATGGCATTGTCCATGAGTCCGGAAGGTGGAAGTTCATAGGTTTTTTGTAACTTTAAACTATTGTTTTTTTATTTTTTCAAAAAAAATGGGCTACATGTAGCTCGAGCTCTAAAACAAACTTCTACCTTTTCTCGTTGTACATATTAGTTTTGCAAATATTCTATAGTGTTTATATAACAAAAATGCTAGTGTAGGATTTCCTCCCACGACATTTTGTATCACAGTGATAGTCATACTAATGTCTACATGGAAGTGTGGTAAGGTGTTTATTAGTGAGTTGTTAGAAATTCCAAAATCTGTTTAGTAGCTGTTTTTTGATATCTTGAAACCTCTTGGAGTTTCATGTGCAAACTTTTTAAAATAAATACTTTGGCGACTAGATCTTAAGTGTTTCCTATATAATGCTAGCCACTTTGTATATACAATACTATATATTGTGGATTGGGCACCATCATTCCCTCCTTTTTCCGGTCCCTTTCCTCTCTCTTTCCCTTCCGCCCCTTTGAGAGTCTTCTAGAGCCGACCGGGTTGACCCGCCGTCCCCTCCACTGGAATAGCTGGATAGAGGTGTTGGGGACATGATATATGGGTATCCTCATGGCATGTCCTCTATCTAGATAACCCGGGTGGCCCATAGTTGGTATCATGTCCCTTGGCCTGTTGGGCGGCCCAGTTAGATGGATCCAAAAGGGAGGCCCATGCCGGATAAAGGAAGGCTACGGAGGAGTCACCGATGTACCCGGAGCCTTGGAGTGCAAGACACGCTAGACTAGTTATAGACAATGTAGGACTCTGTAACCTGTCCGGCTAGGACTTTTCCCTGTAACCCTAGGACCTGGCGACTATATAAGTCGGGCCTATGGGAGACTTTAGGGCACAACTTCACATAACCTCGCATAGAGAATCGATCCCTGTAACTCAACGTATTGCCATTATAGTGATTTATAGCAGGAGTAGGATTCCGCCACCGTCGTGGGATCTAAACCTGGGTAAGCTGTGTTACCTCGTACCCGTCAACCGTCCGCCTTCCCCCACGTCTCTAAACACGCACTGTGAGGACCCCTCCATGGCGTACTCGTCGGCAATACCACGATAGTTGGCGCCCACCGTGGGGCAAGAGGCACTTCAGGCTCTTCAGCGGGCGAGGACTAAGATCTTCGCGGGAATCGGCAAGACTGTAGCCATCGGTCGTGTTCTCTTCTCTGACAACGTTCCAATTGTCCCTCCCGACGAGTTCTGGATCTCGGCGAAGACAAACCCTATGTGATGCTCGATCGTCCCCATCAGAGACTTCCACATCTTCATCGGCGAAACCGACTCGGGCACTAGTTCCCTGGGAGTCGGAGGAGCATCAAGACCCGCACGGACCGCCTACGGGCAGGATACGTTCACTCAAGGATCGATTTCAGATCTCTCCTCGGAGTTTGCCAGCAAAGATCGGAAAAATTCAAGGCCCACCCAAACCGCCCATGTGCAAGATATAACGGTGGAAGATCACTGCAAGTCCGTCGGCTTCGTCCGCGCGTGTAACTACCTCGGTGAATTACGCTCCTAGATACAAGCCTGGATGAGCGGTAGTGGTTGAAATAGTACGGTGGGGCCCCAAAAGCCACTCACGTGTAGACCTTTCGGCCGTCCCAACCACTTCCAACTCAACGGGACCTGTACGGGCGGCGTAATCGGCAGGCGAAGGGATCAACTACATACACAAATGAGTATGTATGCAAGCCACCATACAAGAGTACATCAGAGCCATTCCATCTAGAAAGAAAGGAAATATAGCAACGCCATACGGCAAGATTCAAATGACCTAGATAGATATAATATGTTAGGATAATTCCTCATACATCACACATCAGAGTATCAAGCGGAAGTGGCAAACAAAGTCCGAGTACGGATAAGAAGCAAATCGGCATAAGATGCCATAGAAATAAGCACATCCCGTCCATAGATCTCACGGATCCCTGTTCCCGGAATCTCTACACCGAACGATCGTTGCCCACATCATCAGCCTCTTCCACCCAGTATCCGTCATGCGAGTGTACCTGTTCATCTGAACCAATAATTTATCGTGTGAGACCCTAAGGGTACTCAGCAAGTCTTTATGCCTCTAAAGGGGACACAACCTGGGGTGACGCAATTGCAGCAAAAGATAAACCCTAGCAGTTCTATAGATACTCGCTAACCATCCGCCTAACCAAAGATAGACAGATGTCAGTGAATTAATGACAACAGTTATAACAGTAATTTCATCAGATCCATCCTCCTCCTCGCTTACCAACGAGGAAGCGGACGAACAACCCCCCCATCCGTTGGCAATTTTATTAACCATTCCATGAGTGTTGCACTATTTACTAGTCAATTACTTAGTCAGATTAAAGCGGTACTTTAGTTATGCTTGTCTATGTTCGAGAAACTATGCTCCAAGTCGTCCATAACCGCGGACACGGCATTCAGAAAGTTTTACCCTGCAGGGGTGCACAAATAGCAACACACACTCGATCAACCTCGGAAAAACCAAATCAAAACCCAACGAGGCCTTCACGACAAAGCAATCACAGGATTCAGAATTATTTCAGGGGGCCACCCCATTGAGTAGACCCGCAACGAAGTTAGCTGACTCCGAGACGGACTCAAGGTTTGCGACAATGACTGTAAACGACCGGGAACCCGAAAGTGTGACTGGGCTTGTCGATACCGCGAAAACACTCCGCTTACCTAAACAGTACAGTGTGCTCCTCGCACAATCGTAAATAAACATTAGCATGGCATAAGTACGGGATAGTAAATAAAACCTCAAACTAGTTTGTGGCCCCAAGAAATAAGACTGAATCAAGCTCTAGCTCAGGGGGGTCCCATAAGCCTCCCGGATGTGGATAGCGCGAATAATCTTGGAACAGGAATCAAGTACTCGGGGTCTTACGGGACACAAGTGAGCAGAAAAAACCAAATAGCAGATGTTGCTCACCGGTGCCACTTTCATTAGTTATCCCATTACTACTCAGGTTAAGTTGTTTAGGTACCTCGTTGTCCATCAGACTCTCACATACCCTACACATGTTGTTCTACGACTCGCATGGCTCAAACAACTCCTGTAGTAATGGCTCATGGGACAGAGGAACAAGCTGGGTGGGGTTTGAAAGTAAAGGCTATGCAATACTTGGGATTCAATTTTAATGCAATCGCGACTCAATGATGCAAGAATAAGATAGAGGCAATAGGTACTGTATGTATGCAAGCATGTGGTAGTGCTTGCCTGGCAACTCAGTTGAAGCGAGAGACGGATCTGGGTAGTGCTCCTGGTTCTCTTGATATATCCCCTGCTCAGTGTCTATTCGAAGAAGAACCAAACAAACAAGGGCCAACATAAATAAAGAGCGCAAGCATATGAATAAAATGCGACAAGCAAACAATCATGCCATGACGAATGATGCACAATTTGCATGGCAATAAAGTAGCATGGCATGGGTGAGGTGCGGAATACAAGAATAAATCATTTTATTGCGTTTTGGGTCACATTTTATTGTCATAATAGTTGCTGTATACTTTATATTTATATGATGCATGCTGCATTTGAAGTCATGGGTAGCATAAACAGAAAGGTCTCGTCAAGCTGATCATTTTAGACATATCATTTGTTAAATTTGGAATTATAAATCAAAAGTTATTAAATATTTAAGAAAGGATGGCATTTATTGTAATTTCATCAACTTGGAAAAATAAGGTGTGCAAAATATGATTTGAATAGCATATTTGAAATCCTCACATTTTTCTGATTCAAAAACATATATTATATGTATTATTTGAGTTTGTATTTTAAAAGTTATATTAAAACAGAATTTGAGTTTGAATTTAAATAATTTGATTTAGATTTGAATTTAAGCAGAATGACTAAAACTTTTGCACCAGGCTCGATTAGCCCCGATGCAGCGAGGGGACCGGCGCTGGACTCACGCTGCAGATGACGTTTAACACCACGGCCTCTAGGCTCGAAGGCAGACAGGTGGGACTTGCTGCCACAGCCCACTTCACAATGAGATCTGCGGGTGACCACGTGGCTCGGGGGACTGGGTTGAGTATTAGGATCTTCGGAGCCTTTTCAGAAGAAGAATGCCACAGGTGGCAAAGGGACCAGGAAGGGTCGCGTTGACGCAACAAAACGCGAGGGGTTATCGGTAAAGACCGCCATCATGGATCTTCCTCTCGGCTGTCAGCAGGCGTCGAGAACGGCGCAGGCGGGATTCAACGCGACCCTGGCTCACGCAGAGGCGCTGCCGCCGGCCGGGTAGTTGCTAGGAGGGAGGGTAGGCGGCTAGCTAGGGTTTGGCGCAAGCGGAGGCGAGGCGACGACGTCCACGCCGTGCACCGAGGGCGCTTCGCCGTGACCCGCTCATCCGAAACGAACAAGAAAGGGAGGTGTCCGGGAGGTAGCGTGGCTCACCGGGAGGTTCTTGGCGTCGGATCGGGCGAGGCACAGATCGACGACGAGGCGGAGCTCACGACCTAGGGTTGCATCGGCTCGCTTCGGCGTCCAGGACTCCTGGGGCTTCTCCTTCACGACGGCGGGTACTGGGGCGATGCAGAGGTTCTGCGGAGCTTCCTCGACAACCGCAGGCGTCATGCCACCGGCTAGGAAGATGGTTGGAAGGGGAAGACCGACGGTGGGCCGGCGAGGCTAGGTAGAGAGAGAGAGGAGAGGAAGGGAGGCAGGCGTCGCCTGGCGGATCTGGGGGAGGCTAGAGGGGCGAGGGGGTGGATAAGAACGAGAGGGGCAGGTGTGGTTGCGTGGGGGAGGGGAAGATTGGCTCGGCCACCTTTTGCACCCTCTCTCACGTGATCGGCAGGGCAGGCACATGGGGAGGGAGGTGAGGCTGCAGCTGGGCCAGGGCGAGGCTAGGGTGGAGAGGGGGCTCGGGGTAGGCAGGCAGGTCTAGAGGGGGCCCCTAGGGCAGGGAGAGAAGAGAGGGAGAAAGGGGTCGGCTCGGGTCTAGGGTTTTGGATTAGAGGGTGGCCTCGGGTTGTTTGGGTGGGGTAGCTAGGTGGCATGGGTGACCAAGTGGGGCCATGCTAGGGTAGGTTTAGAGGGGTGGCTCGGCTAGAGAGGAGAGAAAGAGGGGGTACTTAGGGTTTTGTTTAGACTAGGTGTAGCTTAGGGTTTTAGCTAGGATGGAGTATGGGGTATGGTGATGATGGAGTAGGTGATAGAGGGAACTAGGATAGAGGATTAGAGACAGAGGGGTGAGAGCTAGGGTTTTAGAAGCATGCATGCTCCAAACAAAGATCAAGCAAGATCAAGAGGAAAAGAGGGAGAGAGAGGGATGTGGGGGTTTTGGGCTTATGCAAGATCAACATATATCAAGCCAAAAGAGAGAAAAAGAGATGGAGATGATCAACTCAAAAACCAAATAAAATCCAATGACAAGCACAAGATGGTACTTGCATGGCCCATGCAGAAATATTTATTGCCCTGATGATTCTTGTGAAAACAATGTTATTACATGGCATTATTATTTTCATTCCCAAAAATTGGAATAAGGCCAAGCAAAAAGAAATAAAAAGGATGCCCCATGTGGAATAGATGGAGATGACCATATCTGAGATACAATGGGACTTGCTAGTGTGTATATGCCACTAGATATTTATTAAGCCCACAAAATATCCCAACATGATGATAACCCCAAACACAACACATATGGGAGCTAGAATTAGGGTCACACTCACAAGGCATGCAAAGGTGGCCATGTGGCTCTCATATACCAATATTGTGAAAACAACATGGTGCATACATGGGAGCATGTGGAGCTAGAATTTGATCCATCCCAACCCACATGAGCTAGAGGTAAAACTCAATTAAAATGCCAAGCTCATATTAATTGGATGGTGGAATTACAAGGTGGTGAAGAAAAGGTGGTGGAGTCAATAAGAGATATGCCCCCAAATCAACTTGGGCATTTAACAATATATCAAGAACCAAATACAATATCAAGAGGCAAATACAATTAATAATGCACATGAGATAAGAACCAAACAAGAAGGGGTTTTATATGATGCTCAAATGCAAGGTGGCATGATGACATGAGCATGATATGAAGATGATGCAACAATTATTTGTAGGAAGTGGCCCTTTTATTACTAGATCAAGTAGCATTACAGGTGTTAGACAACTGGGATGCTATAGCGCGTCTGGACAGCAGAGATCCAAGTTCGTTGGCATGGTAACCATCTTTGATCTGGCGCATTGCGTTCAGAGAGAGGGCGAAAACCCTCGCGATTACCTTGCCAGGTGGCTCCATATACGAGGCGATCTGGCGCACTACCCCAATGATGATGCTATGTATCACTTTGTGGAAGGACTGGACCAGGAAACGCTTCTCCGGCATTCTCTAAGGCGGCAGCAAGCTTCAGGACATCTCATCGAAAGCATGGTGAAGACCGTCAACAACTACGCGGAGGCTGAATGTAACATCCCAAAAATCATGATTTATAAAGTTTGCATATCATTCATGCATTCATAAGCATTTGGATCATTTTTCAAATAAGATTTCAAAACAAAAGTAAATTGTTGCCTAATATTTAATGTAGGAAAGGCAATGGATTTATTTCTACTCTCCAACATTTTAATACCTTGTTCAACCAGAAAAGGTTTGATTATAGGTTGGAATGATGATTCCAAATCTTGATCAAAATTTTAAAAGAAAAATTCTAAATTCAAAACCATTCATATGCCTATTTATAAAGTTTTGAGCGAACAGAAATGTTTTATACTCAAATATGTGCATGGTTCACTTTACTAAAATCCAGAGAAAGTTTGAATTCAAACTAATTTTAAAAACATTTGAAAAGGATTTCAGAAAATCAAAATAGAAATAAAAAAAGGAATAAAGAAAAAGAAAAGGGCTGGCGCCACCCATTCGGCCCAGTAGCAGAATCAGCCTAGCAAGCCCACCCGGGCATTTCTTCTCTCTCTCTCCCTCTCTCTCTCTCTCACTCAGCGCGCACCTACCCCACGACCACTGACTGGTGGCCCCAAATGCCACGCAATCATCGTCCCCAAACCCCGCACCCCTGACCCCGTCGTCGCCGCCGTTACCTCCCCGGGTCACTGTCGTTGATTGCGTGCTTAAATGTCATTGATTCGCCGAGTAATTCCTCGCCCTGCTCCGGCTACTTAAACCCCTCCCCACTATGCTCCTTTCCCCTCACTCAGCGCCCCTTCTCCACCACCAGGTTGCCCGTAATTTCATTTTCACCGCCGCAGTACCGAGCGCCTCCGGCGACGTATTCCGGTGAGTATAGTGCCCCCCTTCACCTCTGGTTCATACGAGGTTGTTTGTCTGATTCATGTGCATCATCTCATGCCCTCTGTTTGCTCTGCAATGCACCAGGATTTCTCCTCCATCCACCTCTGCAAACAACAGAGCCGCCGCTCAACTTCGTCGAGAAATCCGGGTAACCTTCGAGTGCCCCTTGTCTTCTCCTGGACCCTGTCGTGTTCGCCGTGACCTTGTGCACCTCCTAACACATCTGGTTTGTGCTAGGGCGATCCAGAGTGTCGCCAACGTCTTCGTCACCGTGCACCCGATGCCTCCTGCAACTCCGACGAGCTCTAGCCCCCGCTATAGCATGCCCCCGCCCCAACCGCGACCACGTTGAGCTTCCTCGCAACCGTGCGACACTGGTAAGGCCAACCACTACCCATAGCCCCCTCTGGAATCGCCGGAGCAACATCGCCAGTAGTGCTAGCGCCTCCCATCCATGGTCGTGTGCTCAGTAGCGTTGGATCTAGATCTAACGCGTAGGATTAGATCACTTAACGAAGGGGTATGAGTAGATCTGGCCCATGCGATTTCAATAAGATCATGCGGTCCTTGTTGATCGATCCGTGTGAATCGGTATCATCCAATAGAATTATTCCACGTGGCCTAGCCTGTCTGTTTAAAATTCCAGAATTGATTTTTGAATGTTTAAACTTGTAAATTCAATAACTTTTGTTCCGTTTATCCAAAAAATGCAAATAAGATATCAATGAAATCACAAAAATAAATCCTACACATCTGCAGGCTTATTTTTGTATTTTGCCTCTGTTAAAATATAATTTTATGTAGAGACATTTGTAGGCCTATTTTGTGTATAAAAATTAATTGGAAAATGTTTTAAAGGACAAATAAAGTTTATTTGATGTAAAAATGTTTAGTTTATTGATCAGTACTATTTTACTTGTCTTGGTTGGTTTAGAAAAATCATCACATGGCATTTTCATGCATTCAAATATTTTTGTTTGATTATTTGAAATATGAATTTGGTGCTATCATTTTATGTGTAGATTTTGGTGCTACTGGTGATTGTGACTGTGAGGATTGTTGTTACTCCCCCAACTAGCAAGGCAAGTGGTGCTTCGTACTTTTGTCCCAATATTTTTACTATGCATTAGAAATGTTTTGTATATGGCTTGCATGATAATTTTTGCTAAGTATCTATATGTTATGCTTGGGAAATCCTAGTAGTTGTAGAATTGTTAGAATTTTCTCTAAGTTAAGATACTTGCTATTTCCATGCTTAGCCTATCTAGTAGCAACCAAGGGTGGATTATATACATGCTATGGAAAAATAGTTCTAAGTCTTTGACTTATGCTTTTGCTTAATAAAACAACTAAGTGAATGAAACGCCTGGGTGGAATGGTAATTGATTGGTTGGATTTTTGTTGAGTGGTTACCAGGGCCCGTTTTACAATGGTTTACCCTATGTATCTCACTTGTGGAATGCCACCCAGGAACAAAGGGATTTGAGATGCCATATGTTAAGAAGCTTCTAGTGCAGCCACATGGCATTATGGGCTCTGCCTGGATCATATAGGTTGAAATAACTTAGCCAAATGGACAGTTGGTGGTAGGGGTGATAGGTTTGGAACGCGTCCATTTTGGTCTAAGGGAAGGCTTCTGAAAGGTCTTGTCTTGATGAAAATCAAGTCTTGTGGGGAAAGTGCACCACCTCTGCATAAGGAAGAATCTAAGTACTTAGTCGTGTCCCCGGAAATGGAAAATTTGAGCATCAAGGCATCGAAGCTATCAAGAATCTCCTCATCCCAATTTATAAGTTAAAACTTGTGGTTGAGCAAGGGTAAAGGTTCACCAATGTCTATTGGTGGTTCCTTGGGAGTTTTTGCCAAAAAAAAACTTAGTGTTTTCAACTGATAGGTAAAACCTATTTTGAGAAAAGCAAGCCTAAGATACACTTAGCCAAATTCATGTAGAAGCTAGATACTATTATTCTACTAAGGTATCACTTGCCAATACTATTTCAATGTATTGACCCACTGTGGCTATAACTTGTGATGTTGCAGGTTACTCTGATGAGGATTAGGGTTATGAGTCTACACTTAACATGCTTGCCTGTGGCACATGAAGATGAAGACTTTTATTTATATTGTTAAGTTAAAATCTTGTACTAGCCTATGGCTATGGAGTTGTAAAAGACTATTTTATCTCTGGAATGACGATGTAACAATGACCTTTGTTTCTGTGTACTTCATCTTAAACTGTGGATGCTAGCATTTGATCCAGGGACTAGCATTGCAATCACAGGGACCTTTACTTTTCTAAAGGTGGGGTCTTACAGATGGTACCAGAGCACTGTGTTGCTTGTAGGATTATGACCCTAGGATTGGATTAGACTAAGAAACCACTAAGGAAAAAATTTCAACACTTTGAAAAATTTCCACACTTGTCTTTTTCTTCTCGTAAACTTTTCTAATCTTATTTCTCATCTCTATTTGTAGATGAAATCCATCAACGAATCCATGAGGAAGGGACCACTCATGGCCATGACTTTGGAGTGTGAGACTGAATTTCCCAAGGCACTCAAGAACCTTATGGTTACCATGGGGATACATGGTGCAGCTGTGTACAAGGGATTCCCTGTGATGGATGAAGGAGAAGAGTATTGGTGGGTGCAACTTCACTTGTACAAAAACAAGGAAGACAACCACAAGGAGTCAGGATTTTGCATGGTCACCAACTCCGAAATGCACACAACATTCTTTGACTCTGCAAGAAATGCAGCTTGGAATGCTATCAAGGAGCTTGGTGATAGACTCAAGTGCAGAATGCTCAACACCCAAAATGACCTTAGAGAAGAAAATAAGCATACCCAAGAGTTAGAGACTACCAACCAACAACTAAGGGGAGACATCATAGACTTAATATGGGAGTCTTGTGAACAAGATAGACAGATGGCTACTAAGGATGCCATGATAGCCATTTTGTCTAGTGAGTGAGAGTTGTAACGTACTTCGTTAGTTGGACCACCACACTTATCGCTTTTACTTCCAAAAATTTGTCTAAGTCATGTTGAACCTTTGATGTTTGTAATGGATTTGTGTATGCCATGACTTGTGTGCTTGATGCTAAAATATGTGCTTGTGATATTATGTCTTGTGATTTTTTTCTATACTTGTGTTGATTCTAACTTTTCTCTATCTTATAAAAATAGATGCCTAATGTTGTTATCAACACGGCCGAGGAGTTCAAGGGAACTCATTTTGGTACTCGTCTCATTGAGCTCACTAGTGTGCTCAACCTTCCACTTCCTAGCATCATGACACTTCCACTCACCAAGTTTGAGAGGAAGGACCTATGGGGCTTCAGAGTCACACAGCCGGGACACCAAACAGAGCCAACCACGGAGGCCATCACTTTCAAGATGATGCATGACGACAAGGAGAAAGGCTATACTCTTCTATGCAGGAGATGGAGGAAGATTACCAGCGCGACGAGCAGGCCAATAACACTGTTGCGTCCCGAGAAGTGTTCGTCACCATCGGGACGGCATGGATGAAGATCAACCCGGAAGAGCTCCGCCTACAGCGCTGGACAAGGGGAAAGGACCACTTCTTTCCTCCGACAATGATCGCGCAAGGGACATGCCACCTCCGCCTAACCCAGTGCAACAGTCGCAGGAACTCGGCACCAGCCCGAGCAACAACAACACCGCAAACTTGCCGCCTCCGGCATCTACGTCTGTTGTTGCCCAAGTTACTCCAGCTGATAGAGTGATGTACGGTAATCTCCTCGTCGATCCCTTGATCGTAGCTCATATCCGGAATGTAACCCAGCTTGACGAGAAGCGCCAGCAGCTGCTGGAGGAAACATAGGCCATCGCGGAGCAAGGCACAAAGCTAGATCGAGATATGGTCAACGCGCAGAAATCCATAGAGAAAGCTAGAGCAATGGAGGCCGAGTACAAGAATCTGCTGCAGCAGCAGCAGGCCAAGAAAGCTCCATCTCGCGTCATCAACGATCCTGGTGTGCGGCGAAACCTAGGATGGGCTCCCCCAAAGCCGGCACAAGACAAGCCATACATTGACAGTGAAGGCAGGCAGGTGATGCCCACTCCTCTCCTCAACCTCGCCGTCGCCAAGACCCTCCTGGAGAAGGATAGATCGCCTGAGGCGGTGGACCAGGTCTATGACCTAGTGGCCAAGGCGGTGAAACAGCAGGAAAAGGCCACCTCTCAGAGGCTTGAGTCTGACCCAGCGTTTTTCCAGTCTATTCAGCATAAGCCGCCAAGGGACAGATCTCCTCTTGATGTCGGGTCTCAGACGGGTTCATCGGAACGAAGATGGAGGGATGCGCACAACAGGAAGGATGCTATCCCCATATCCCCCGACCACGGAGGCAAAGCCCAACCTCATCGCCCATCGCCACCGCCCCGCTCCCCCCGACATCGCGAAGAAACCAAGGCTCACCGTCGTACGGATATGCCTCCACCAAGGCAGAGCGACATCGTCATCCGCGATAACACGGAGTAGACCCGTCATGACGGAAAGCGCAACCAGGGACACAAGAGCAGGTCACTCCATGACCCTCCGCGTCCAACAAGCAACCGCGACAAGCATGAGGCGTCGCAGGAGGGTAATAGCAAGAAGGCTAACCCACCACCACCTCCGCCTCCGTCGCCACCTAGCATCCACCATGGCGAAGGGGGTCCGCGTCGTTCACGCAGCCCATCCCCTGTTGGCAAGAAGAAACGAAGCCCGGAGCCATACGACGCACATTCGCGAATAGACAAGATCCACGAGGCCCGGGAAGGACCATACCTGGGACCACGTTGCTTTGGACCTGTCATACGGTCCGCAACTTACCCCAAAGGTTTCCGGATTGACAAGACCATCAAGCCCTATGATGGCACCTCCAAGCCAGCCACATGGTTGCAGCACTACGGTAACGCGGTGGAGATCGCCGGGGGTAGCCCCAACGTCGCCGTCAAGTACCTCCCATTAATGTTGGTGGGCACGGCCCGTCAATGGATCGATGACTTGTCGGAAAGATCCATCTGCAATTGGTTGGACATGCAAGAAGCGTTCACCAAGAACTTCGAGGGTACGTATAAGCGTCCCTGCACTGTTGGCGATCTACAGCGGTGCATGCAAGAGAAAGACGAGACATCTCGCACATACCTCTCCTGCTGGTTGGATATGAAGAATTCCTGCGCAGGAGTGCACGCTCAGACCGCCATGGCCGCCTTCATCGATGGGTTGGAAAGGGGCATGTTTCTCCGACATAAGCTAAAGCGCTTGCAGGACAATCACCAGCTAGACTTGAACCAGATGATTCAGTTGGCCAGTGAGTTCGCAGTTGCCGACGACGATGCTCGCGACTCTCTGCCGGCAACGGCCGTTCCAACTCAAGCTCGGAGGAATAGCAGAACAAAGAGGAAACCCGCACCAGAAGAAAAGCAAACTCCCGACATGGTCGCTATGACCTTCGCAGGACGAGGTGATGGCGGACAACGTGGCCGAGGACGGGGAGCTGGACGTGGGCATCAACGAGGAAGTGAAACTACCTCGGCAGCGCTCCGCGTTCCCCAAACCTACGAGGAGTACCGCGATATGCCATGCCTCGTACACCTCGATGTCAATGGCAAGGCCACCCACACCAATCGCCACTGCAAGTTCGTCAACGACCTCAAGGAGGACCCGGAGTCCGGCTACAAGCAAAGTCGGAAGAATAGACCACGAGGCAAGGGCAAGGGGAAGAAGAAGGAGGAGGAGTCCAAGGATTCAAGTGACATGGACAAGTACATTGACCCCAAGCATGCTGCCAAGAGCGACGGCAAAGGCAAGAACCCCTTCGAGAAGAAGGCGACAATTTTCCATACTTTCCTTGGCACCCCCACCGTCCGACAATAGAAGACCTCCATGATGATACTGATGGATACTCTCCCTCCAGTCCCCTAGTTCCTGCGCTGGTCGGAGATTCCAATTACTTGGGACAGGAAGGATCACCCAGATCTCATCCCTACGGAGAACCTATACGCCATGGTCATCAACCCCCTGATTGGCGGCAATGAGTTCACCAAGTGTATGGTGGATAGTGGAAGCAACATCAACATCATGTACCTGGATACACTGCAGAAGATGAACTTGACGGAGGCAAACCTAAGGTAGACCAACACCATCTTCCACGGCGTAGTCCCTGGTCGGGAGGCTCGGTCCCTTGGGTGCATCACACTTCAGGTAGCCTTTGGCGATGTTAATAATTACCGCCAAGAGTGCATGACGTTTGAGGTGGTCCCCTTCAAGAGTGTGTACCACGTCATATTCAGCTGCGACATATTCCACACCTTCATGGCCAATACATGCTTTGTCTACAACAAACTCAAGATACCCGGACCAAACGGTGTCATCACCGTATCCGGAAGCTTTACCAAAGCAAGGGACTGCGAGATTGGAGAAGCAGCCTACACAGAAGCTGTCCTCTATAGCGAAGAATTCAAGGAGATCCAGAGCAAGTTCGATGCCTCAGAAATGATGCCCGCGTTGAAGAAACAGATTTCTGACTCCGCCCCAGCATTCAAGGCCGCCATCGAGACCAAGTCGGTGGAACTTGTGGTAGGCGATGCCTCCAAGATCACCGCTGTTGAGACGAACCTGGATCCCAAATATGAAAGCGCGCTCGTTGAGTTCCTCCGTGAAAATAGGGACATCTTTGCCTGGCAACCTGCCGACATGAAAGGTGTACCTAGGGAACTTGCCGAGCACAACTTAAACATTGATCCAAAATGCAAACCAGTGAAGCAACCTCTACAACGCTTTGGAGATGAGAAGAGACACTCCATAGGCAAAGAGATAACTAGGTTACTTAAGGCTAGTTTTATCCGAGAAGTCCTTCACACCCAATGGGTGACCTATCCTGTACTTGTGCCCAAAAAGGGAACCAAAGAATTAAGAATGTGTGTTGATTACACCGCTTGAACAAAGCATGTCCCAAAGATCCATTTGCTTTGTCTCGCATTGACCAAGTCATTAACTCGACGGCTGGCTCGGAACTTTTGTGTTTTCTCGATGTATACTAAGGATACCACCAGATCAAGATGAGGAAGTCGGACCAATTGGCCACTTCGTTCACTACCCCCTACGACACGTTTTGCTATGTTACGATGCCCTTTGGGCTGAAAAACGCAGGTGCTACATACCAGCGGACAATGCAACATTGCCTACACGATCAAATTGGTCGGAACGTTCACGCTTATGTGGATGATATAGCGGTGATGTATAAAAAATCAAATGACTTAATCTCCGACTTAAAATAAACCTTTGATAATCTCCGGAAATACAACATGATGCTTAACCCTAAGAAGTGCGTCTTTGGGGTTCCAGCCGGCAAATTGTTGGGCTTCATCGTTTCCCAGCGTGGAATCGAGGTCAACCCGGAGAAAATCAAGGCCATCTTAAACATAAACCGTCCGACATGCCTAAAGGACATACAACATCTAACAGGTTGTGTTGCAGCAGTTAGTCGGTTCGTCAGCCGACTTGGAGAGAAGGCTCTGCCGCTATACAAGTTGCTGAAGAAGGTGAACAAATTCACGTGGACGGACGAAGAAGATGTAGCATTGAAGAAGCTCAAGGAGATTTTTTCCTCAGTGCCCATCCTTGTAGCGCCCGAGCCTGGAGAGCCCATGTTAATTTACATGGCGACCACCAACCGGGTAATCAGCATCATCGTCGTGGTAGAGTGGAAGGAACCAGGCTATGAGCACGAAGTTCAACGACCAGTTTAATATGTAAGCAAGGTCTTGACGGAGTCCAAGCAGCATTACCCGCACTACCAAAAGATAACTTATGGAGTATTCCTTGCTTCTCGGAAGCTGAGGCACTACTTCCAGGAGCACCCCATCACAGTAGTAAGCAAGACTCCACTGCCCGACAATATCAACAACAGCGACGCTACAGGAAGGGTCGCGAAGTGGGGCATCGAACTTGCGGCCTTCGAGATCACCTACAAGAGACGCGACGCTATTAAGTCACAAGCCTTGGCGGATTTTATCGCAGATTGGACGGAGATGCCAGATGCTACCCCATTGCCGGAACCAGAATATTGGGTGATGCACTTTGATGGATCAAAGCTACTCAACGGATCGGGGGCTGGTGTATTGCTACAGTCACCAACTGGCGACAAGCTACACTATGTTCTGCAGATCCACTTCGAGGCTACGAACAACATGGCGGAGTATGAAGCACACATTCACAGATTACGCGTAGCCAAGGATATTGGCATCAAGCGCATAGTTTTCTGTGGAGATTCCTACTTGGTTGCCTAGCAGGTGGCTGGCACCTGGAATGCGCGGAACCCTATGATGGCGGCATATCGAGATGAAGTGGACGAGATAGCCAAGAGCTTCTTGGGCTACGAGGTCAAGTATGTACCTAGGGAGCAAAACGAGGCGGCTGATCTGTTGTCTAAGCTTGGATCAGGGCGCAAACGAATTCCACCTGGAGTTTTCCTGGAGAATCTACGGACACCATCCATGAAGGGAGCAGACATCGACAACCCGGATAGAGTAGACTCTTTCATCCACATGGTGGCAAAGATCCCTCCGACTTGGACAAAACCGTTCATGGAGTATCTCGAACACGAAACTTTGCCCGACGACAAGGTCGAAAGACGGCAAATAGTACGTCGAGCAAAGGGCTATACCATAATCAATGGACAGCTCTGCAAAAGAAGCACTACTGGTGTTTACCTTAAGTGTGTTTCCCAGCAAGAGGGTATTGAAATCCTCCGTGAAATCCATCTCGGAGATTGCGGGCATCACGCCGCTCCCCGATAGTTGGTTGCTAAAGCTTTCCGGCAAGGATTCTCTTCGATCATGATGACGCCGACAAGCTGGTTGAGACATGCATGGGATGCCAGTATTATGCCCGACAACCACATGTTCCTGTTGAAGAATTGCGAAAAATACCGATAACTTGGCCGTTTGCAGTCTGGGGGCCAGACATGGTGGGTCCATTACAAACGGCACCATGTGGGTTTACGCATCTGCTAGTAGCAGTTGATAAGTTCACTAAATGGATAGAAGCTAAACCCATTAGAAAGCTCGATGGGGCAACTGCCCTTAGGTTTGTCCGGGATCTAGTGGTGAGATTTGGTCTCCCACATAGCATAATCACAGACAACGGCATCAACTTATCACTCGGAGAATTGGAGTCTTATTGTTGGGACAAAGGCATCTGACTTGACCTTGCATCTGTGGCACACCCACAATCCAATGGTCAGGTTGAGCGAGCCAATGGATTAATTCTGCAGGGAATCAGGCCACGTCTTGAAGCACCGCTGCATAGAGCAGCTGGAGCCTGGGCGGAAGAATTGCCATTTGTGCTGTGGAGTTTACGAAGTACACCCAACAGATCCACCGGCTACACCCCTTACTCCATGGTATATGGAGCAGAAGCCATCTTGACTTCCGACATCCTTCACGAGGCACCAAGAGTTGCCGCCTACGACGAGGATGACGCTGAAGAATCCAGACGCCTAGATGTGGACCTTCTCGAGGAGGAGCGCGTTTTGGCATGCCAAAGATCCGCCATCTACCAGCAGAAGCTACGCAGCTACCATAGTCGTCGCGTCCGGCATCGCTCGTTTAAAGAGGGGGATCTGGTGCTCCGACTTAAGAAGAAGAAGTCACACAAATTATCCCCGCCATGGGAAGGACCATTCATCATAAGCAAGGAGCTGCTCAATGGGTCTTACTACCTCGTTGATAATCGTGAACTGAAGGATAGACCCAACGAGGATCATAAGCGTAAGAGACGTGACCCGGATGATGACTACCTGGAGCTTGATCGTCCATGGAACATAGCACAGCTATGTCCTTTCTACACTTAGCATTTTTTATCTAATTGTGTACCTCTTATATGATCAATGAAATAAAGCTCTCTGGTTCACTCATATTTCTGAGTCTTTTACCTCCTTTAGTGTTCATTTTTGCATCATATAAAACCTTTATGCACAAGCTTTGCGATTGCACTTGTGAAAATTCTGCCTACGGGCGTTAGCTTAAGTTTTCTGGTCTACACGTTCTTTGTCCTTTTTATGTGGATTCTGGAGTAGTGACTTTTGGCACTTATTGTTGGCGATTTTTTTCTTAGGTTATTGACGGTGCCATTGGGCATCATCACCTGAGCGCATGGTTCCGACAACGAGTCTTCCGACTCACAAAAAGTCAAGCATAAAAACCAAAGTAATGGATAAGCCAGCACTTGCTTAAAAAATATATACATGCTGGAACCAGTTCTTGAGTAGCAGAAAATAACAACCATTGTTTTCCGCCTTAAGTTAACAAGTATTTTTTTTCCACATACACATTACAGAGGAAACAAATATTACATAATTGTTTTTTATTCTTCTGGCGCAGGCGACTTGGATGCAGCATCGTCAGCAGCAGGAGAGTCACCTTCCTCGAAGTCGGCAGTGTTGAGGGACTCGGAGGAGCTTTTGTTGCCGTCAATGGTTTTCATAGGCACATAGACGTTAGGGTCGACCAACTCGGCAACTCTGGTGTCAAAACCCGCGAGTTATGCCAAGATAGTCTCGTGATCTATCTTTTGGCCTTCGTCCTCTACGCCGGGGATACCAGAGGTCATCGCGTCGATGTCGGCACCTTTGTAGTGTGCCTTGACCATTGACAGCGCCATCCTTGCGCCAGCCCGTGCACACGAAGCTTTCCAGCTTGAGATACGCTCGGGGGCTCGGCGCAAGATCTCCGAGAACTTCGCCACAGAGTCCAATGCCTTGATATTAATCTGGAGGGGCTTGGCTATCTCCTTGTCCTTCTTAATGGCAGTGTTGATAAAGTTGCCGGCAAGGACCATGCATTCCTTTGGCGGAGGAGGCGACCGGATTAAATCCATAGGAGTTGCAAATTTCTGACAAAGGAGCACATGAGTTCAATAAATCAAAAAGTTCAGAGTATCTAGCTTACAGAAATCTAAAACGGAGAATCACTTACTGAAGATGCTTATCTCATCTTGCTAGAGAGTCTCCTCCGTGGAGTCCCGTTCTTGTCGGAGGATCTTGTACGCTTCACGATGGAATTTATTTTGCTCATCAGCAGCTTTCTTCTGCTCTTTCAAGATCACGATTTACTCCTTCAAGCGGTTCATCTCTTCACTGGCGGAGTCTTGCAAGGCTTTCATTGAATCCTCGTGCATCTTCAGCATGTCCTTCCTCTCCTGCTTAAGGATCTTGTTTTCGCTATCCAGCTGTTGAATATGCTTGGATTGCTCAACAATATCCTTAGCCTTGGCAATGGCTTCTGCAAGTCGGAGAAAGAACAGTACACAGTGAGTACTCGGAGAATGTTGGCACAAGAACAAGTCGGAATACGAAAAATAAAGGAAAAATAGACGCTTGCTCTTGATGATTTGTTCCTTCAAGAAGGCAGTTTTACCCTTTTCAGCTTCCAAGTCCGCGCGCATCTTCTGGTACTTGTCGTTGGCGACGCCCCTCTGAGCATTCTCATTCTATGGAAAGAAGAAAGTTAAACGTTGTTTGGTCTACTTGGAGCATCTAACCGGAATATTTCTACAGTATAAAGTTTATAACTCAGTCATATGCTTAGCCTCTCTTTAAGCATCTAGTCAGAACTAATTTAGTTACAACTAGAGGATTGGGGGCGACAGTATTGAAATTTATAAACACTGCGTATGCTACTCTAAAAGCATCTAGTCGGAATAATTATTTCAAGCTATATGCTTGGGGGCTACAGTGAGAAGTTTTCTAGATTAGTCACTCTTAGAGCATTTAGATGCAAAGACCTATGTTTTTCCATCTAAATCCTCTGGGGCTATAGTGGGATACTCATATGAAAAGCAATAGGCAAATAAAACTTACAAGTGCGATGATCGTGAGGTTTGTAGCACTCTCAGCAAGTAACTTGCCAAAGGACAAACTGTTTCCTTGCAAGATTTCTGCTTGCCGGAGAAGCTCCTCAAGGCCACACGTTGGAGATGTCGGCGCCGCACCAGGAACCAGAGCAGTGCTACCCGGCGTAAGCACCGGATAGACTATCTTTGGGAACTCTATGGTCTTCTTGGGTGCGGAGGCGCCGCCTTTGGCAGACGTACCACCTTCCACCACCGCCTTACCGCTACCGATGGCATCCTTAACCAGAGCAGTGCTACCCGGTGCATCAACTTCAAGCGGTGCTACAGAGGCTGGATCCGCCTGATGAACCAGCACATGGCTAGATCCAATCCGGTCAGACCCGTATCTACGAACCACTCTATCCGCCTTATAGCACGGGAAGCGTCTATGTCGGAGGGAAGGAAGGCCTGGGATCTCCATGTCGAGGCTTCGGCAGCAGCTCCATCGACGAAGTCCGAGTACGGAGGGATATCTGGGCCATAGAAGTATGTATGTTGCCAGTTCTTGCAGGACTCGTGGCCAACAATGTCGAGGAAGCGCCGGCCAGGCCGGATCTTAAAACTAATGGTGCCACAATTCCTGAGCTCGTCCTTGTCGGCTCCGGCTTCGTGCTTGACGGTGAAGAAATAGATGAAGATATCTAGCCTAGGCCTAATCCCTAAATAACCCTCGCAAAGCGTCGAGTAGTTGCTAAGCGCTAAGATGCTATTGGGGGAGAGGTTCTGAGGCTGTACTAGGTAATGGTTGAGGACAGCAAGGAAAAAGTTGGAGATGGGCAGGGAGACACCGCGTACCAGTTGGGCTTTGAGGTACACCTTCTCTCCGGCTTGGGGAGAAGGAGTGACCTCGCCGGCCGGCGCCGCCCGCCAGACGAGCCCCTCTGTCACGGGGAGATAGCCCTCATTGATCAGTTCTTTGATATCACGGTCTGTAATATCCGAACCGCGCCAATCGCCCTTGTGGGAGTCATACTCCTCCTCCAGCAGCTCCAGCGCCGCTGGGTTATGGTCGCCGCCGGTGGTTTCGACCATCGCGGATTTGGGAATAACCAATCCTTCTGGTGGCACGATGACGGTGCTTGCCGGCTTCGCCGCGGCATCGCCTGACGCAACCATGGAGGGGGTGGAGCTGCTTCTGTCCATTGGGAGTTTTTCGGTGGTGACTGGGAGAGATTAAGGAGCTAGGGTTTTTTTGCACAGGTGCGCGGAGAGCTTGAGGAGGCGCTCGCTGGAGGAAGAAGATTATGCAGAGGAGAATGAGGTGAAAAAGTAAAATTTCCACCGCTGTTACTATTTATGACCTCCGGCATCGAGATTCGTGCAGCATGATCGAACGGTTGACGCGTAGGCGACGTGTGCGGGGACGTGCATGGAAATTTTGCCACGTTGCCAACCGTCGCCGCCAAATGTTCGTATCGATCGCGCGGGAAAAACAGACATGATTGCGTTCTCTGCATGTGTGAGTTACGAGGCGTTGCTGACCTATGTATACATCGTCCTAGCTGTCACTGGCAGGTGAACCATCACATCGGAATATTCCGGCATGGACGGATCCAATCCGGTTACGGAAGAGTACGATAGAAGATTCAACGATTCTCCGACTTACATATTGAAGACGGAGAAAAACCTTACAGGGTTCTTGGGAGAGGACTACAAGATGTTGCTTGACGATTTGCCGACATCCATCTAGACGGAGCATTCAACGTGAAGAGGCAAGATGGTGAAATATCTCGGAGTTCTCCGAGGGCTACTGTTGGGGATATGCTATATGGGTATCCCCACAGTTGGTAGCATGGCCCTTGGACTGCTGGGCGACCCAGTTAGATGGATCCTGAAGATAGGCCCATGCCAGATAAAGGAAGGCTACGGAGGATTCACCGACATACCCGGAGCCTTGGAGTGCAAGACACGCTAGACTAGTTATAGACAGTGTAGGACTCTGTAACC
Source organism: Avena longiglumis (assembly GCA_030063025.1). NCBI lineage: Eukaryota > Viridiplantae > Streptophyta > Magnoliopsida > Poales > Poaceae > Avena > Avena longiglumis. The sequence continues at coordinate 439,164,511 of CP125973.1, read as the reverse complement.
TGTCCGACTAGGAATGTTCCCTGTAACCCTACTGAAGGGATACGGGTAGGCTACACTAGCGCAAAACAAAATTTTCTACCGTGTAAACTAGGATTACTGTTGTCATAGATCACGGGATTACCACTAGACGCGCAGTTGCGGAATTTATGAAGCGCGTCGAGGCAGTGCAGACGATCTACGACTCCTCCTCGTTCTCGTCCCACGAGCAGCTCCCCTTGCGCAGCTCGTCCAAACGCTACAGATACAACACCTCCGAGGTATCCACATGTACAGGGTGGAAGCGTCAGACGCCGGACTGCTAGGTCCGGGCGTGCAGCACAGGCGTGAGGTGTGGCGGCTGGGTGGAATGGTCTCTTACCCTGGTCAGCACGCCCCACCCTCTCTTATATAGGCGTCCCTAGTGGGCTTCTACATTAGCAGCCCATTAGTAGCCTAAGCCTGGTCTAATTCGGATCCAATCCTCATTAGGCTTCCAGACCCTTAAGTGTGTGACCCTATAGGTTCATATACGTATAGACATGACACGGATACACTTATTCTGTCAATAGTTGGTAGTGGCCTCTAGCAAGACGTGCCAACTCCTAAACGCATACAAAGATCATATCGGACGAACCATCACAAGGTTTAGTACATGTCATTCCCTTTGCCTCATGATATTTGGTCTAGCTCCAAGCTGACCTCTCTTTCTCGATACCGTAACTCGGAATCCCTTTACTAGGTTAAATCTTAACCTTACGTAGCATGACCATGCATTTCAGGATCCGATCACTCGAGGGGCCCAGAGATATCTCTCTCAAGTAGAGAGGGGCAAATCCCATCTTGATTGACCATGCCTTGCAACATGTTTCAGGACAAACCCAAAAGCTACCTTTATAACTACCAAGTTACGGAGTAGCGTCTGATAGCCCCAAAGTAGGTCGATCCACATCTCAAGTACATGCGACAATCTTAGGTCTAAGGACAAAACGTACACGATGTGTAGAGAGAGCTTCAAGTATAATTGCCAGTATCATGTTGGGTCAGCCCAACCCCATGTTCATAACATGTGTCCACATCATTGGTTTGACATCTCCATGTCTATGACTTGCGAAACATAGTCATCAACCAATCGATGTGCTAGTCTAATATTCAAGTGTGTCCTCACATGAACTCCAACTAGGGACAACTCTTAAATAACCATAGAAGTAAAGAGTTTCACAAACAATTCACATAATTGTCAATCAATACAAGTTGCCTGATATGGATATTCAAGGAACATTACAATAACTCATGGATACGTATGAAATATAATCATCTCTATGATTGCCTCTAGGGCATATTTCCTTCAGTCTCCCACTTGCACTAGAGTCAATCTAGATTGTATCTAATACCTATTTCTCTTGCGTGTGCCTCATGCGCAGGCTGCGGGAGTGGCTTTGTAAAAGGATCAGCAACTTTTGAGTCTGTATGTATTTTGCATATCATGACACTACCATCCTCAACGAACTCTCGAATCTGATGGTAACACATGCGAATATGTTTGTTCTTTTGGTGTTGTCTAGGTTCCTTAGCTTGTGGAATAGCACCATGGTTATCACAATAAACGTCCATGGGATTGGACACGCCCTGAACCACACCAAGAGCGATCAGGAAATTCCTAATCCAAACAACTTCCTTTGCAGCCTCCGAGGCGGCAATATATTCAGCTTCTGTTGAAGAGGAGGCCACCGTATCTTGCTTGGAACTTTTCCAACTCACAGCACCACCATTCATGAAAAACACATAACCAGATTGCGATCTGGAATCATCTGAGTCGTTAAGGTAACTCGCATCTGTGTAACCCCTTACACTGAGTTCATCCTCACCTCCATAAACTAGGAACACATCCTTAGTCCTTCTCAAGTACTTAAGGATATTCTTTACCGTTGTCCAGTGACCTTCACCTGGATCAGCCTGATATCTGTTCGTCACACTTAGAGCATAGGAAACATCTAGGCGAGTACATATCATTGCATACATGATGGATCCAATAGCCCTAGCATATGGAACCCTGCTCATGCGCTCACGCTCATCAGTAGTCGAAGGACACTGAGTCTTGCTGAGTTTAATGCCGTGAGACATGGGCAAGAACCCCTTCTTAGCCTCTTCCATGCTGAACCGTTTCAACACTTTGTCAATGTATGTACTCTAGCTTAATCCAATTAGCCTCCTTGATCTATCTCTATAGATCTTGATGCCCATAATATATGCCGCTTCTCCTAAGTCCTTCATTGAAAAACTATTTTTCAATGAGGTCTTAACAGACTCGAGCATAGGAATGTCATTTCCAATCAACAATATGTCATCTACATATAAGATTAGAAATACCAGCGCTCTCCCACTTTCCTTCTTGTAAACACAAGGTTCTTGTTTGTTTTTTATGAAGCCAAACTCCTTTACAACTTCATCAAATCGTATGTTCCAACTCCGAGATGCTTGCTTCAGCCCATAAATGGACTTCAGAAGTTTGCATACCTTTCCAGCATTGTTTAGATCGACAAAACCTTCGGGCTGCATCATATACACGTCCTCAGTTAGGATTCCATTTAGGAAATCCGTCTTGACATCCATCTGCCATATTTCATAGTCGAAATGTGAAGCAGTGGCTAGAATTATCCGTGTAGATTTAAGCATCGCTACTGGCGAGAAAGTCTCATCGTAGTCAACTCCTTGAACTTGTCGAAAACCTTTTGCAACAAGTCGAGCTTTATGGATGTGAACATTTCCATCCATATCAATCTTCTTCTTATAGATCCATTTGCACTCGATGGCTTTAAAACCATCAGGAAGGTCAACCAATTTCCAAACTTGATTATCTCCCATGGACTCTATCTCGGATATCATGGTGATCAGCCATTTCTCAGAGTCTGGGCCACCATCGCTTCTGCATAGGTCGCAGGCTCATCATCGTCTAACAATAATAATTCTCGCGCTTTGTGGAGCCTCGCCGACCTTCGTGGTTGTGGTGCTTCTATTGCCACAGGTTGCTCAACTTGTTCTGCTACAATAGCATCACTCGTAGAAGCATCCCCAACTGGCTCATCTTGAACTTCTTCAAGTCGCACCGACCTTCCACTTGTTCCCTTTGTGAGAAACTCTTTCTCTAGGAAAACACCGCTACGAGCGACAAATACTTTGCCCTCTTCTCAGTTGTAGAAGTAATACCCTAAGGTTTCCCTCAGATATCCCACGAAAATGCACTTATCTGATTTGGGTGTTAACTTGTCCGACTGAAGTCGCTTGACAAAAGCATCACAACCCCAAATCTTTAGAAAAGACAAACTGGGATTCTTTCCAGTCCACATCTCATATGGTGTCTTCACTACGGATTTAGATGGTATCCTATTAAGTGTGAAAGCTCCCGTTTCTAGAGCGTAACCCCAAAATGACAATGGCAAATCCGATTGGCTCATCATCGATCGAACCATGTCCAACAAAGTTCGATTACGCCGTTCGGAGATCCCGTTTCTTTGAGGCGTTTCGGGCGGCGTAAGTTGTGAAACAATTCCGCAACTCGTAAGATGGTCACTAAATTCGCGACTCAAATATTCACCTCCACGATCAGATCGCAAGGCCTTTATTTTCTTGCCAAGTTGATTCTCTACTTCACTTTGAAACTCTTTGAACTTTTCAAAAGTTTCAGACTTATGCCTCATCAAGTAGACATAACCATATCTATTGAGATCATCAGTAAAAGTAATGAAGTAGTGACATCCTCCTCTGGCTGTCGTGCTCATTGGTTCACATACATCAGTATGTATGAGTTCCAACAATTCTGTCGCTCTCTCGGGTAAACCCGAAAAAGGCGACTTGGTCATCTTTCCAAGTAAACAAGCTTGACATGTCTTGTATGATTCAAAATCAAACGAAGTTAGAAGACCATCACCATGGAGCTTCTTCATGCGCTTTTCACTTATATGCCCCAAACGACAATGCCATAAATAGGTAGGACTCAAATCATTAGGCCGAAGCCTTTTAGCACTAACATTGTAAACATATGCATCATCAAGATTTAAAATAAATAACCCATTCACAATGGGAGCATTAGCCATAAACATATCATTCTTAGAGATTACACAACCATTGTTTGCACTCGCGAATGAATAACCATCCCTCATCAAACATGAAGGTGATAAAATGTTTTGACCCATACTAGGAATGTAATAACAATTATCAACTCCATAATAAATCCTGACGGAAGGTGAAGTTGCATGACGCCGATGAACAATGCAGCAACCCTTGCTTTATTTCCGACGCGAAAATCCACTTCGCCTTTCTGCACTTCTCTAGTCCTTATTAGCCCCTGCATCGAATTGCAAATATGAGCAACCGATCTGGTATCAAATACCCAAGAGTTAACATAGGAATCAGCGATAAGAATGTCCACAACATTTACAACAAGCGTACCTGAGTTGGAAGTACTCTTACTTCCACTCTTCTTCAAAGAAGCCTGGTACTTGCTGCAGCTTTCTCCAAAGGGCCATGTTCATGACAAAAGAAGCACTTAGTGTCATCTGCAGGTCTAGCCTTTTGCTTGGGTGCAGACTTAGGGATCGTATCCTTAGCCTTACCCTTCTTCTTCCAAGAAATACCCTTTTTCTTGAAGTTAGGCATGTTCTGCACAGCCATCACATGGCTATGCCCTGCACACTTCTTCATGTCACTTTCTATTGTTTTAAGCATCCCACATAATTCATTAAGGCCCTTCTCCACCCCATGCATATGGTAGTTCGAAATAAACTGCCCATAGCTGGATGGAAGAGACGCCAAAATAAAGTCAGTGGCCAACTCTTGGCCTAGTGGAAAACCAATCTTTTCCAAAGTCTGACTGTAACCAACCATTTTGATCACATGGGGGCCTATAGCTGCTCCCTCTGCCATCTTGCATTCGACAAAGGACCTGGCAACATTGTACCTCTCAATCCTTGCCTGATCTTGGAACATGTCCTTAAGCGCGACAATCATATCGTATCCTTCCTGATCCTCAAACTTCTTTTGGAGTTCAGGTTCCATCCATGCAAGCATAAGACAGCTAACCTCAAGAGAATCATCAAATGCTCTCTTGTAGGCATTCTTGAGGGCAGCAGATGCATTATCGGCAGGTTCATCGGGGATTAGGGTATCCAGAACCGTTTCCTTTTTATCAGACCTGAAAACAATTCTCAGGTTATGGACCCAGTCTGAATAGTTTGTTCCATTTAGTTTATATTTGTCAAGAATTGAACGCAAAGAAAAAGGTGATGCAGTGTTTGGTGCCATTGATCTACAACAGAAAACATGCAAAATACTAAGCCATGTAACCATCAAAGAGTAAAACTTATTAAACAATTTAATAGCATATACTCCCACTTAAATCAATATCCCTCTATTGATACTAAGTGATTCAAGATCCACAATTAACAAGTCGACTAGTGAGCTTTAGCATCACTGCTAGAAGACAAGGTAAATCGGTAAGCAACACTTTCTAATCATATCACATATGACTCTTGTTGTTGGGTGACATCTCTATGTCAAAACTAGGCGCCCAACCTTTATGCCCCAAGGTCCTTAACTGTTAATATGACCTTGTCAAGCTCACCAACCCTTATGCGTGTAGGTATCCGATACAAACCCATCCATCCAAGGAAAACCGCGGCACCCTAATTTCATAGGCCCACCAACGATTGTACAGGACATAGGATGGTGCAAGGTTTGGTTGGGAGGGCATGGTTTAACTTAAACTTTGTGAGGGATTGTTCTACTTCTATCATCTAAGCATGCATAGTAGTAAAACGCATAAGAATAGCATTCACATAGTTGTGACACAGTATGGCCCATTTTCTCATGGTGATCTCTATCGCCATAGAACCTATCCACCATGATGATCTCCATCTTCATGTTCCATGTGAGCCATCCTCCAAGTGATGAGTCCTCCAAGAACTAATACAAGCTATTACCCCTAACAGCTAGTAATCAAAATTACATAGAATTGGGATCATCACAAGTTGGCACGCAGGCCATTACAATAATTGACATGGTTATACCCTGCGGGTACACGACCTCTGCATACCTAGTCTAGCCCAAGGAAGGCCCACGACAAATATAAGCCGGCCCATGAAGATTTTCGGGTGGCCAGGGTCCATGACGCCTTCGGATCCTTGGAGAGCAAGACTAGGGTAGATAGAAAATTCAAAGGGGTAAACCCTAAAACCTCAGAATCAACCCGATCTGCAGGCTCGGACCTGCCTAACTCTATATAAAGGCTAGGAGGGCACAGCGAGGAAGGCACCTCATACCACCGCATACACACCTCCACGCCAGATTGCATCTGCGCACCCCTGTAACCTTCGGTTCCGCCGTAATCAAGAGCAGACAAGCAGGAGTAGGGTTTTCCCTCCGGGGGACTGAACCTGGGTAAACCTCGTGTCCCTGTGTTGCTTGTTTGCTAACCGTTCCGCGATCTCTAGCATCCCCATCTTCTCCAAAACCCAAGTCCATAACAATGGGCATTGACGAGATTAAACCTCGTCAATTGGCGCCGTCTGTGGGAACTGGGGACGCTGATTGTGCGATCGTGACGGTCTCAACCCGAGCGATCTACAACTCCGCAGCGACGGAGAGTCATCTCCTCTTCGGCGCCTTCGACTTCAACGCCCACTCACCGGCCACCATGAAGGACTTCGAGCCCGTTGGCGACAGACTCGAGATCCTGTTCGGGAGCTTCTGCTTCCAGGTGGGGCAAACCGACACTCTCCGCCTTCCAGAGCGGGTGCCGCTGCCATCGATCAGGCCCGCTTCATGGGCTCCACACCCTGTGCTATGCACATCACCGTCGACAGACGAGTCATATGACAGCAGCAGCTGCAACTCCGATCTGTGCGATCCACCATCGGACGAAGGGACCTACGGTTCCGGATCCGAAAGCTGCGGCAGTAGCAAGCCGATCTACGAGTGCTACCAGTGCGCCGCGGTCATCCAGGATCAGGAACACAATCCGCCACCCAACCCGTAGGGCAGAAACGGTGGAAATAGAAGAAGCCAATCCCCCCCACCCAACGGGGACAACAATGATCGGGTCATCCACCTCAACAAGGAGGGATGGGCTCAAGCACGCGAGGCCGTAGCAGGCAACAAGATCCTGCCCGCTGATGCCTCACGAGACCTGCTGATGGCATACCACATGCTCCTCATCGAGGAGCACAAGAAGCAGATCAAGATGCAGAAAGTGTTTGACAAGCGCAAGCAAGCAGCCTCGGAGTCCAGTGCGCGACGAGCTGCGCTCTCCGCCATGGGAATTGGCTCTAGCTCGCACGGAAACAACGGCAACAAGCACCGTTCTCGGATGGAGAACATGGACCCCAAGGAACGTCGTGAGGTGACCCGAGCCCTCAACGCGTCCTTCATGGAGATGGACGCCGACGGCAATGTCATCCCGAAGACGCCACAAGCTGCGATCATGGCAGCCACTGCGTACCTCGCGTCCCACCCACCTCCGTAGGGGGACCCGAAGAGGGCCATGTACAAGTCCGCGCTTACCGGACTCGGACTCGTTGGAGCTACACTCCACGGAGAAGCTCCTGTGGAGCCAAAGAAGAAGGCTGCGGTCAGATTCAACCGCAGTCCCACGCCTTCATCCAAAGACGAAGTGCACGGCCTTCCTCGAAGGCACAAGATCTCGCACCATCGCAGCCGCGATTAGGACGCCAGAAGCGAGCTCACCCAGCGCAAAATCGACAAAAGCGCGCATGCTTGTCTGAATCCGAGATGGATGAAGACGAAGGAGAACTCTGCGGAGCCCGATGCTTCAGCAGATCTGTTCGACGGACAAGGATGTCGTGAAACTTCAAGCTTCCTTCGGACACTCCGAAGTTTGATGGCACACTGGAACCCAAGGCGTGGCTCAGCGACCACTTGTCATCTGTCAAGCTGCACGGTGGAAGCAGGGAAACCGCCATGCAATGCCTTCAGTTGCAGCTGATAGGCGCAACTCGGATCTGGCTGAGCAGCCTATCCTCAGGATCCATCCGAAGCTAGGAGGAGCTGGCATACAGTTTCGTACGAAACTTCAAGGGCACCAGCAAGAGGCCTGCCTCGATCGAAGAGTTGCGGTCCTGCACTCAATGAACGGGCGAATCCATTCGCTCGTACATACTGTGCTGGTCCAACACCAAGAACTCCGTGGCACACATCTCTGAGGAGAGGGCTATCGACGCCTTCAAGGACGGCGTCAAGCGCCAGGACTTCAAAGAAGAACTTGGGCGCGTCAAGCCCAAGACACTTGACCACCTCATGGACATCGCCAACAGGTGGGCTGATGGCGAGGATTCCGTCCACCGAGCGCACTCGGAGGAAGAAGACGACTACGGCCGGCGACGTGAACGCCGTAGCAAGAGAAGATCGAGCGTCTACGACGATCGCGATGGACCCGACATGGTTGCGGCTGGCTACGCCGACCGCCACAGCGACGGCAACCGCAACAGCGGCAGATACCACGGAAGAAATTTCCGCGATGGAGGACGCCCAGCACAGTCGTGGCAGCGTCGCGGTCGTGACGACGGACCCTCAGCATACGAAAAACTGTCGGGTCCATGCACCATCCACTTCTACATCGACAAGCAGGATGGTAAGAAGAAGGCAAGCCACATGCTCAAGGACTGCCGCGAGTTCCAGAAACGCAGCGAAAGCATGGCTCGGATGAGGCAAAGAAGCCCGAACTCGGATACGGAACGCACCACCAAAGTAGATCGCGCATGGAGCTCCTCCACCACCACCTGCAGGAGGCCCGAACCACCCAATCGCACCCGCACATAATAACGGTGGGCACGGCTATCCCCCGCCGAAAGGAGCGCTGATGATCCAAAAAGGGCATCCAACGAATAGGGTGCAAAAGAAAATCACCCGTCAGATCAATCTGGCCGTGACAACACCACCCGCCATCCCTGAATACCTCAGCGGATCGGAATCTTGCATCACATTCAGCCGTTCGGATCACCCTTGCTAGGTCCCTCACCCAGGTCATGCTGCCCTGGTGCTTGAGGCGCAGATCAGAGGGTTCGGGATGAGCCGCGTCTTCATGGACGGCGGCAGGGGCTTCAACCTGATGTTCGCCAGCACCCTAGCAGCAATGCGGATCCCGCTATGCAGCCTGGAACAGTCAGACACAGCGTTCCATGGCATCGTCCCAGGAAAGGGAATATTCCCCCTGGGAAAGATATGGCTCGACGTCATCTTCGGCAAGCCGGATAACTTCCGATGTGAGCGACTCGAGTTCGAAGTGGTGGGCTGGCCATCACAATACCACGCCATCCTCAGGCGTGTGGCATTCGCAAGGTTCCTGGCAGTACCGCACTACGCGTACCTGCTACTCAAGATGCCAGGACCCAGGGGCGTCATCACGGTCCACGGGAGCTTCACCCGATCGGACCACTGCGACAGGGACTTCAACGGAATCTCCCAGTCATTCGGCATGCAAGAGGAGCTCGTAAGGCTCCGCGAGGTGACGGACAATGGGGCACCCCCAGTCGCAAGACAGAACACACCCGACATGTTCTTCGACTCCACCATCAACACAAAGAAGGTGCAAGTCCACCCGACGGACGCCTCCAAGATGGCGTTGATCGCCAACGATCTCATCCCCGCATAGGAAAGCGCGCTCGTTGAATTCCTCCGTGAGCGCTGGGAAATCTTCGTCTGGTGTCCTGCGGACATGCCAGGAGTTCCCAGGGAATTCGCCGAGCACGCACTCAACGTCTTTCCAAACGCCAAGCTCGTCAAGCAGTCTATCCGACGACTGTCTGAGCCCCGAGCAGAAGCCATAGGTTTTGAAGTCAACAGACTACTCGCTGCAAACTTCATCAGGGAGATTAAGGAGAGCGAATGGCTCGCCAATACAGTGATGGTCCCCAAAAAGGACACGGACATCCTGCGGATGTGCGTTGACTTCACGTCGTTGAACAAGCACTGCCCGAAGGACCACTTCACTCTCCCTCGGATCGATCAGATCATCGATTTGACTACAGGATGCGAGAAGCTCTCCTTCCTCGACGCCTACTCAGGTTACAACCAGATTCGATTGAAGGTTGAAGATCAGGAGAAAACGGCGTTCATCACGCCGTTTGGAGTGTTCTGCTACAACACAATGCCCTTCGGGCTAAAGAACGCGGGCGTCACGTACCAAGGTGCATGCAGGCATGCCTGAAGGACCAGATAGGTCACAATATCCAAGTCTATGTCGACGACATAGTCATCAAAACCAGGGAGGCGAGAACGCTCATCGATGATCTCCGCGAGACGTTCGATAATCTCGACCGCTACAGGATCAAGCTTAACCCTAAAAAGTGCGCCTTCGGCGTCCCATCTGGCAAGCAACTTGGCTACTTCATCTCCCAGCGAGGGATCGAGGCGAACCCGAAGAAAATTCGGGCCATAATGGCCATGGAAAAACCAAAGAACCTCAAGGGCGTCCAGCAGCTCGTCGGGCAAATCGCGGCATTGAGAAGGTTCATCAGCCGCATGGGCGAAAAGGCTCTGCCGTTCTACCAGCTGCTATGCAAAGAAGACAAATTCGAATGGACGCCTGAGGCGGACGATGCATTCGAAAATCTAAAGCGGCTGCTCTCCACCTCGCCGGTCCTGGTCATGCCAAAGGAACGCGAGCCTCTACTGTTGTACATAGCAGCCACACACCAGGTGGTCAAGATCAGACATTGGTGGTCGGCGACCGAGGAGGGCAAGACCCATGGGGTCCAACGCCCAATCTACTACCTCAGCGTAGGTATTGACGCCGACAAAGCAGAGGTACCTCACTACTAAAACTTCGCCACGGGCGTGTTCATGACGGCTCGTCGGCTGAGCCACTACTTCCAGGAGCACCAGGTGATGGTCGTCAACGAGGCACCCCTGAACAGCATCCTGAACAATCCGGAGGCCACAGGACGCGTGGCCCTGTGGGGCATCGAGTTGTCACCTCTAGACATCGTCTATGAGAAACGCCACGCGATCAAGTCTCAAGTCCTCCCAGACTTCCTCGTACACTGGATGGAGCTGCAGCTGCCAGACACTCCAGACATGACACAGTCATGGACGATGCACTTTGAAGGCTCCAAGCGCGAAGCCGGAGCAGGATCCGGGGTCATACTGACCTCCCCGCAGGGCAATAAGATGAAGTACATCCTCCGGATGAAGTTTCGAGCTTCCAACAACAAGGCAGAATATGAGGCACTCATCCACGGCATGCGGATGGCCAAGATCTGCGGTGCAACACGCCTCGTCATCTATGGTGACTCCAACCTCGTCGTCCAGCAGACGATGAACGAGTGCGACACGCACGCCGCCAACATGATCGCGTACCGCGCACTCTACAACGCACTCGAAGGAGGCTTCGACGGCTGCGAGCTTCGGCATGTTGGTATAGAAAGCAACGAAGAGGCCGACAGACTCACCAACATCGGCTCCACCTGCGCACGGGTTCCACCAGGTGTGTTCCTCGAACAGATCTGCGTGCCATACATAAAACGGAAATTCCCAAAGGGATCACCCGAAGAAGCAAAACACTCGGGGGCTGTGCTACCCGAAGGACTGGAAGGACCCGAAAAGCTCGACACAGAAGTCGTTGTGGTCAACCTGATGCAGGTCATGGCAGTCGAAGAAACCTGGACGCAGCCATACCTCCGATACCTGATAGACGGAGAGCTGCCTGATAGCCCGAAAGATGCCCGGCGCATATCTCGACAGTCCAAGGCCTTTACCATCATCAATGGCGAGTTGTACAAGCACAGTATTTCGAGTGTACTCCAAAGGTGTGTCACCATCGGTGATGGCAAAAGCATACTCCAAGACATCCACGAGGGCATCTGCGGCCATCATGCAGGCAACCGCTCCCTTGTCGCCAAAGCTCTACGAGCTGGATTCTATTGGCCAACGGCCATGAACGACGCCAAGTACATCGTCCGAAGATGCAACGGGTGCCAAAGGTTCGCCGATAAACCACACGCACCCGGATCAGAACTCAGGCCCATACCTTTGGCCTCGCCCTTCGCCCAGTGGGGCCTCGACATGATCGGCAAGCTGCCAAGGTCCTCGAAAGGAGGTCACGTCTACCTCCTGGTCGCAGTCGACAAATTCACCAAGTGGATTGAGGCCATGCCAGTCACTAACCAAAAGGGAAAAATTGCCGTCAAGTTCTTTGAATCCATTGTTCATGTGTTCGTGCGACAAAGATCATCACCGACAATGGGTCGAACTTCACCTCCAAAGAATTCCGTGACTTCGCGAAGACCTCGAATCAACATCACATACGCCCGGGCGCACTCGCAAACAAACAGGCAGGTCGAGAAGGCCAACGGCCTCGCTTGCCGGCATCAAGAAGCGCCTAATGAGCCCACTCGAGCGACTTGCGGGTGCCTGGACACAAGAGCTACCTTCGGTCCTGTGGAGCCTGCACATAACGCCAAACATCTCAACTGGCTACACGCCTTTCTTCATGGTGCACGGAGCCGAAGTCGTACTACCAGCAGAAGTACGCCACAAGGCCCCATGGGTCGTCGCTTACAGCGAAGCCGACTCGACTGCTGCACTCGAAGACGCCGTCGATACACTCGACGAGGCGCGCGACATAGCAGCAGCTCGATCCACGGTGTACCAACAGAGTCTCCGCAACTACCACAGCCGACGGTTGCGCCCAAGGTCCTTCGTCGAAGGAGACCTGGTCTTACGACTCAAGCAAAAGCGACCGAAGAAATTCGAGTCACCATGGGAAGGACCCTACATCGTCAATGAAGTCATCCCAGGTGGCGCCTATCGCCTCAAGCACGTGGAATCTGGAGTCGCATACTCCAACCCATGGAACGTCGCACAGCTGCAACGATTCTACCCCTAGATACCTCCCTCTTTTACTTTCAATAAGGCTATTCAGTCAAGGCTACTCAGCCGAACAATGTACCCCCTCCATTACGATAAATAAAGCTAAGTGTCTCGCCCCAAAATTTTGATTACTGTTCGCATTTTACTCCATGCTACAACGCACTCGGGGGCTCCCCCCACATCACGACTTTGTCGACTGAGGATAACGCATGTATACCTGAGTAGCTGACCACGTCAGACTAACGAAAAGGACACGTATACAAACAAAGCACTACGTGCTAAACAACAACACAACCTTCACAACGAAGGGCAGAACACGCCCAATCAAATAAATACAAATTTTATATCTATCTTTTTTACAGGTCCTACCTATTCTGAAGAATAACCCGAGCACGCTGCTCAAACAGATCTACGATTTGTTCGGCATACTGCCTTACAGCCGCGTAATGCGGACGCATATCCCACTCGCCACCATCTGGCCGAAGAGGCGACCCAGACGCTACAACAGACAGATCTACATCAGGACGATGTAACCGCACAAGGGAGAGTGTGGCCTTCACCCCCGCGACAAGATGATGCCGCACCAGTTCCCTGACACGATGCACACTCCGAAACTTCGACAGAAGGCCAGAGAGAGTCGACGGCGCATCATCCAGCAGAAACATTACATGCAGAACCGACGCCAGCGAAGACTTCACTTGACGCAGCACCCGCGATACCTGGTGGACACAATCCTGCACTGTCGCAAGGACCATGGCATGGTCACGGTCCATCCAGAAGAACCCGCCGGCCTCCATGTCCTGCTGAGTCAAGCAGTTGATCCGAACAGCAACACGCTCCTTTTCCTACCTCGGAGCAAGGTTAGCACCTGCAATACTTGCAAAGAGTAAGGTGAAAGGTCAACAGGCGCATCCGAAGTAATGGGCAACAGCTCGAAAAACTCACACTCAAGCTGTTCGGACAAACGAAGCAACTCCGCCATCAAGTACTCCTCTCTGGCAGCTCCCCGATCCGCCTTGGATTTCCAAACATCAGCGTGGCCACGCACCCCAAGCAACTCTTTCTCAAGGCTACGGATGCGGTCTCGAAGAAACACAAGCTACGACGCACCATCCAGGGATGGCCGCAGCTGCGCCGCAGACGAAGTGTCAACGGGATCTTCACCCGAGGGCCCCTAGAGTAAAAGAAGACAAGGATTTGAACAAGTAGATGAAGGAGCACAGAACTCGAAAATTCATTACGTACAGCAAAAGCCACTACGTGGCACAATGATTGTTCATAGAACTAATTACAACAAAAGAAGCTAAAACTATCCTACTGCTACAAAGCCTACGAAGCTGCATCCTGAGTAGCTTTGGAGCCGATCGCTTGGCCTCCCCCACGCCTTAGCGCGCATCGCCACAGGTCAATCAACTTCGCCCATAACGCTTACGGTGAGCAGATAGATGGCGGCTACCGGATACGCCAAGAATCGGCATCCGGAGGTGATCGAGGAAGATCCAGCTCGCCAGACGCCAAGGCCATGGCTACCGACAGATGCGCCGATGCCTTCGCTTATGCTTGTATGCGCAGCGCTGCCGGTGACAGCGCATCCGCCAAGGCATCGAAATCTTCGAGGGCCACGCCCTTGGGGACGATCTCCTTGTAGAAGCGCCCAAGGACCTCCTTGGCCTTGGCAAGCAAGCTGACAACGGTACTGCAGCGATCTTCGACCGCCGCAGCAGCATCATCCAGAGCACTTCGTGCTCCAGAGCACCGCGATCAAACTCGATGCCCGCGGCATCTAAAGAAACAAAGGAAGCAGCATACATAAAAGCACTACAAGGAAAGACAAGGAAGCCGAAAGGGGAAGACGGAGAAACTCACCCGAAACAGCCTTGGCAGCTGCCATCAGCTTATCGGCTACCTCTTTCTCGCGCGAAGCCGTGGCGGTGGCGAGCTGCTCCTCGCGGTTCGTAGCCTCCTGCTGCAGGCGCTCCTTGGCCTCAGCCGTGTTGGCTAGCTCTAGTTCGAGGCGCTCATTCGCACCAACGGCGACCTCGGCCTTCTTGTCCGCTTGCCCAAGGCTCTTTTTGAGAGAATCAAGCTCACGGAGAGAGGTATTGTGGTCCTCTGCAGTCAGCAACATGCCTATTAGATCGAAGGACAAAGAAATACAAGAAGAAGCAAAAAGACCAGGTCGTAAACATACCTTGAAGCTGTTTGAAGCTGGCCTCCAATGCCGTGTGTCCGCACCGGTAGTTGGCGCCTTGCACAAAAGGCTGCAAAAGGAACTACTCGTCAAAAGAACGGCTCGGGGGCTACGCCCAAAAGAACGAGCAGAAGCAAGTTACGCATACAAAAGATGCTCGGGGGCTCCCCTCGAGACTCAAAGAAAAATGATCAGAAGATCCTCCAATAAACGCTCGGGGTCTCCCCCCGAGACAAGAAGCAAAAAACAAGGATCAGCAGATCATCCGAAAAGGCTCGGGGGCTCCCCTGCGGCAGAAAACAAAAATTACTTACGTGGTTAGATAGCGACTCCGAAGGTCCGCTCGCAGTCTTCTGAGGGACAACCACCCGATCCTCCTGCGGGGAAGGTTCGGAGCAGCACCCTCAGAGGTGGCCACCGGCTGAGGAGGAGGAGGAACAACCTTCGACTCCCCCATCATCTCCCGAGCGCCATCGCTGGAGGAGCCGTCAGAGGAGTGGCTACAAAAGAAAAATCAGCAAAGCTCAAAAGCAAACAGACAAGAGAAAGCAAAAAAGGACTGAGGAAACTTACGAGTCAAGCTCGCTTAAGTCAAAGATAGGAGGGGTCTTCCTGCCTTTCTTCTCCTCTTTCTTCTCTTCCTTCTTTTCTTCCTTCTTCCGCTTCGACGGCGGGTGCGGTGCCACAGCCCGCACGGGAACGACAGGAATTGGAGAAGAAGAGCCCCCATGGTCCCCGCTGTGACGTTCGAGGCCTAGCGGATTCCTAGGCGTTGGAGGAGTCGAAGCATCCGACGATTCGCTGGAGCTCCTCGTCCGTTTGCGGGTGTGATCCTCGCTCAACTCGTTGGCCTCTTCAGCCGGAGATCGCGCCGACGAAAGCTCGGACATGGAGTCCACCACCTCATTGTCCGGAGCATCCGGGAATACTTCGGGCAACGGAGGCGACATGCCCGGCACCTTGAATTCCTGCGCAAAAGATAGCAAAAATTTTAGTACAAAAGGTGGAAAGGCAAACACAATTGAAAAATAGCGCTATGCGCATATCCCAGCTCTACACCTATGGAACCGGACGAGAAGCGGAGAACGGAGAAGTCAGCGACTTCCCTGGAAGATCCTCTCCAGCCTTGTACTTCAGCAGCGGGCGAAGGATCCCGTCGAGATCCCCCTTGGAGAATTCCTCAGCTGAAACCCTAGTCGGATCACGGTGACCCGAATAAAGGAACATCGGGTGCGCCCTGGCCTGGAGCGGCTGCACCCGACGTTTGAGAAAAGTGCGGATGATGTCCACACCATTCACCTCCTTATCAGGATTCAGTTGAAGATCCTCCACCCGATGATAGAGCCCTTCAATCTCCGCCACCTCGCCATCCAAGATCTGGTTTTTCCAGGACCTTTTCGGCTCGGTTTTCTGGGAGGGGTCAAAAGGAGCAAGACCAAAATGATGTCCAGTCACCGTGGAGTCGCGGATGTAAAACCATCGCCTCCGCCAGTACTGGATAGATTCGGACATAGAAAAGGAGAAGAAAAGAATATTGAATTTGAGGGAGATGATGCAACCCCCAACGGGATAAACACCATCGAAACCAGATTGCCTCTTCACGGAATAGAGTTTCCGGAAAAGGCCAAAGTGCGGCTCGACACCGAGCCAGCACTCGCATAAAGTGATGAAACAGGAGATATGAAGAAGAGAGTTGGGAGAAAGATGATGCAGCTGGATACCATAAAGGAAAAGCAATCCACGAAGAAAATCGTGGACTGGGAAAGAAAAGCCCCGAAGAACAAAAGCGAGGAACATAACCCAAAACCCAGCGGGGGACGGGGAATTACCTCGTTGCCAGGGAGTTTGATGGCCTCCCTATCCTGCGGGGTCAAGCCCCGCTCACGGAGTTTGCGGAGATCACTCTCACGCGTCTCCGATCGCCGCCAGCCACCGTCGGTGACACGGACAGCGGCAGAACCCTTCTTTCCACCAGCAGTGCTGGTACCAACTGCAGAGGAGGACTTCTTCGGTTTCCCCATTGCAGTGCGGCGGCGCTGGCGGAGAGCACGAAGGATCAAGGAAGGAAATGCTCGAGGAAATTCCAGCGCGTAGCACGAAAGCTCGGAGAAGATTGGAGCAGTGAAACAAGAATGGCTGCGGTGAAAACAAATTAACTTTTCCCCAATGACTATAAGGACGAAGACGACACACGATGACCGTCCATCTAGAAGACCTAGAGCCAACTGCAAGATCTAGCCGTCCACGTGTCAGCACAGCAGCGAACCGCCACTCACACGCCGTCCACTACGCGCGGAAATCGAGGCGACGCTGTAATTATCTCCACGCCGCGCGTGACCGGTCAACTCAAGGTCAGAAGGTGGGACCCATGTTCATCCAGTCACATCATCTCTGGCGCCACAGACGCTTGAGGTCACCGATCGTCAGCACTGACATCATCAAAAGCTATGCTAGCAACGGTTACAATTCTTCGGCTATACAATTAAGAGTACTCACTCGAATCTATGATTCGACTAACTACTCGGGGGCTACTCCTATCAGGAGCGCTGGCCGCGCACCCAAAAAGTGAACAAAACACTACATCACTGAATTATTTCTTTGAGTCCTACGTCGAGTCTACGACTCCACTACGGACTCGGGGGCTACTCCCATAGGGAGAATGGATTCAAGCATCCGAAAAATTTGTGTCCTACGGACCTGAAGCCGAACAATGGCTGAAATAAAGTCTCTGCTCGAGTCTACAACTCGAACAGACACTCGAGGGCTACTCCCATAGGGAGCGCTGGTCGCGCACCCTATGAATTCTTCGACTGTGATCCTACGGATCAGCATGCAAAACTTTTTTGGCAACTCTGCCCCAATTAACGCTAAGTGAGCAACATTCTCCTTGGCCACCCGAAACACCTCCGCGGTGATAAACATTAGGATGTTGTGTCTGCGATGCAAAGATAAGACCTACAGATATCATCTGATGGCCTGGCAACGCACACGACTGTGCTCTGCTAGTAAGAATCCATGCCAACAGGCGTGATGAAAAATCCCGACGGACGCGTTGGGTACATCATTTAAATTCACCGGAATTCCACTCCTGTAAGTCCTCCGCGGCCTGAGTCGAATTACGCCAGCATATGTTCCGGGTTCGAGTCGAGGGACTCGAATCTGAAGAAGATCGTGTTATTTTTTCCTAAGACAGTTAACTGACCCTGATCCGTCGGGAGAGTCAGGCACACGCATCAACAATCCCTACACATTTCTCGGGGGCTACTGACATGGTTATACCCTGAGGGTACACGACCTCAGCATACCTAGTCTAGCCCAAGGAAGGCCCACGACAAATATACGCCGGCCCATGAAGATTTTCGGTTGGCTAGGGCCCATGACGCCTTCAGATCCTTGGAGAGCAAGACTAGAGTAGATAGAAAATTCAAAGGGGTAAACCCTAAAACCTGTAACCGACCCGATCTGTGCCTAGGACCTGCCTAACTCTATATAAAGGCTAGGAGGGCACAGCGAGGAAGGCACCTCATACCACCGCATACACACCTCCACGCCAGATTGTATTTGCCCACCCCTGTAACCTTCGGTTCCGCCGTAATCAAGAGCAGACAAGCAGGAGTAGGGTTTTCCCTCCGGGGGCCTGAACCTGGGTAAACCTCGTGTCCCCGTGTTGCTTGTTTGCTAACCGTTTCGCGATCTCCAGCATCCCCATCTTCTCCAAAACCCAAGTACATAACAATGGGCATTGACGAGATTAAACCTCGTCAATAATTGACAACACATATGGCTCCAGCCATGTTGTCCTACTCACGACACGCAGGTCATGCAAAATTTCATCCATGCATCACATACATATATGGGCCATACTAATCACATACATCCTACAAAAACAAGTTATGCATAGAATCGCATTCTACCGGATCATGTGACATCACAGTACCTAGTTACCTTAACGAGATACAAAAGGGTCTACGATTAAGGGGGGGGTCTCCCCCTACTGTGAAAAATGAGAGATCAAATCTACATAATTTTCTTTAAGGATTTTGATCGGAAAATCAAATTTACCATAAACCGACTCTTGTTCCGATTCAATCAAACTCCTCTGATCACGGTACATCGATTTTAGATCTAGGTTCCGATTCGATCAATCATATTGATCTTCGCGTGATTCAACAGGATTTATGTGTCACTGTCTACCCTGATGGCGGAAGCCGACCGGTAGGGGTAATTCGTTCGACAACCTCAGAATCACGATCATGGAAAGCAAGATCATAGATCAATCCTGAACCACCGCCATATAAACGATCACATCATTCATATCAATCTGCATATCACCATATGCAAACATCCCGAACCTATAACTGAACAAAGATCGGCTCGATAATCGAAGGGATACAAGTAGGCTACACTAGCGCAAAACAAAATTTTCTACCGCGTAAACCAGGATTACTATTGTCATAGATCACGGGATTACCACTAGACGCGCAGTTGCGGAATTGATGAAGCGCGTCGAGGCAGTACAAACGATCTACGACTCCTCCTCGTTCTCGTCCCACGAGCAGCTCCCCTTGCACGGCTCGTCCAAATGCTACAGATGCAGCGCCTCCGAGGTATCCACACGTACAGGGTGGAAGCCTCAGACACCGGACTGCTAGGTCCGCGCATGCAACACAGGCGTGAGGTGTGGCGGCTGGGTGGAATGGTCTCTTACCCTGGTCAGCATGCCCCACCCTCTCTTATATAGGCGTCCCTAGTGGGCTTCTACATTGGCAGCCCATTAGTAGCCTAAGCCTGGTCTAATTCGGATCCAATCCTCATTAGGCTTCCAGCCCCTTAAGTGTGTGACCCTATAGGTTCATATACGTATAGACATGACACGAATACACTTATTTTGTCAATAGTTGGTAGCGTCCTCTAGCAAGACGTGCCAACTCCTAAACGCATACAAAGATCATATTGGATGAACCATCACAAGGTTTAGTACATGTCTTTCCCTTTGCCTCATGATATTTGGTCTAGCTCCAAGCTGACCTCTCTTTCTCGATACCGTAACTCGGAATCCCTTTACTAGGTTAACTCTTAACCTTATGTAGCATGACATGCATTTCTGGATCCGATCACTCGAGGGGCCCAAAGATATCTCTCTCAAGTAGAGAGGGGCAAATACCATCTTGATTGACCATGCCTTGCAGCATGTTTCAGGATAAACCCGAAAGCTACCTTTATAACTACCCAGTTACGGAGTAGCGTCTGATAACCCCAAAGTAGGTCGATCCACATCTCAAGTACATGCGACAATCTCAGGTCTAAGGACAAAACATACACGATGTGTAGAGAGAGCTGCAAGTCTAATTGCAAGTCTCATGTTGGGTCATCCCAACCCCATGTTCATAACATGTGTCCACATCATTGGTTTGACATCTCCATGTCTATGACTTGCGAAACATAGTCATCAACCAATCGATGTGCTAGTCTAATATTCAAGTGTGTCCTCACATGAACTCCAACTAGGGACAACTCTTAAATAACCATACAAGTAAAGAGTTTCACAAACAATTCACATAATTGTCAATCAATACAAGTTGCCTGATATGGATATTCAAGGAACATTACAATAACTCATGGATACATATGAAATATAATCATCTCTATGATTTCCTCTAGGGCATATTTCCTTCACCTAGGACCTGGCGACTATATAAGTCGGGCCTATCGGAGCCTTTAGGGCACAACTTCACATAACCTCGCACAGTGAATCGATTCCTGTAACTCGGCATATTGCCATTATAGTGATTTATAACAGGAGTAGGATTCCTCCACCTTCGTGGGATCTGAACCTGGGTAAGCTGTGTTACCTCGTACCCGTCAACCGTCCGCCTTCCTCCACGTCTCTAAACACGCACTATGAGGACCCCTCCATGGCGTACTCGTCGGCAATACCACGACAAGAGGTGGACCTGGGGGCGCCGGCGTTAGGTTTAGATGTAGGCCTTGTAGTTGTAGGGTTGTGCGACAGCTTGTCGGTGTTTGGTGTTATGCAAATAATAGAAATGTTGGGTTTACCCAACTACTCGGGAGTTGGCGTCAAGATCTTCTACCCGAGATCTAGCGCTATCTGGTGGTTGTCCTGCTCTTTGTGCCGCTTTGACGATCAGATCCGAAGGAGAAGGGTGGAAGAGCTACCAGCGACTCCTTGAATAAAGGGCTTTGTAGGAGCCACCTTCAGTAGTAGAGTCAGCATGCCGTCGAGCCTCTCCTGGTCGGCCGTGGAGGCGGGGGAGAAAGGCGAAGTGGAGAGAACTGTGACGCAGTTGGGCCTCTCCTGGCCGGCCGTGGCGGCGAGGGGGAGAGGCAAAGCGAGGCGTCTGCGTTGTCCTGCTTCTCGTGCTTCATGGATTTGGTGCAATATCTGCAGGTGGGCAGCTACAAGTCAAGATTGGAGCCTCGTGCTCGCTATGGTGGCGAGTACGAGAAGGATCTCCACGTCTTTGACTTCCAGCGACCTGATCCGCGCCATGGGAGTAAAGCAGCTTCTCCTGGGAGTTCCTTCGCGTTGGTCCAAGGTCGAATGTCGCTCAACTCGATCGTAGGGCGACCGCTCCCTCCCTATTTGTCGGCGTCAGGCTCTGGCTGGCGACTGCAGGACTACAACAACCTCCAGGCCAAGATGCCAAGACGGAGGCCTCTTTGCTCCACAGTCGTTGGCTCCCAGAGCTTCGCGCCAACCAAGTGGTACAGTCCTCGGCAGTGAGGTTCTTGGTGGTGGTGTGATGCGTCAACACGATGGATTTGGAGCTGGACCCGATGGTTTTTTCTTAGTTTATTTTAGGGTCCTCAGTGCAAAAAAGTTTGGGCCAGGTTGTTATTTCCTTGTTTTCTTGTGCCCTTTTTGTAATTGTTACCACACCACTTAATGAAAGCTTCTAGGTCCCTCTGGGACCATCTCTATGCAAAAAAAAATTAGTATTGGTGCAAAACAAAAATTCTACTCCTTAAATTACAACACACATAATAATTGAATTGTTGCTTGCTTTTCAACGGAGAACAAAGGGTGCGTGGGTAATATTTAGAGGTTATGGAGATTATAGGGAAGTGTTGGATAATTCTAAAAAAGAGTTATCCAGTAGGAGTGGTAATGTTTTTTGAAAAAAAGAATAGAAATAGAAAGTGCAGCTTGTTTCTTTTTTTTTGAACGGGAGAGCCCCCGAAGGGGCTGGAAGCCATCTATTAAAATAAAACGGGGGAGTTACAGATTTTCACGCAGGACCTTAGAAGGTCAAGAAATACAACCATGCCCATGCGTTTTACAAAAAGAACCCTACAACTGATTCAAAGAAAGCAATCGGGTCCTTCTTCCACACCGCCTCTGCAACAGCTGGGCCTCTCTCTGGAGGTTGAAAGAACACCGGATCTTGCCGGCAAGCTTAATGGCCTCGTCATGGCCAGGATAATCGGCTGGCAAACAGCTTCCGATTTGGATGAGCAGAAAGGATTGGCTCCACAACTCCACGCAGAGATCTAACTCCGCTCCATGAAGATCCACTACATCCCGACACAACCACAACGCCTAGGAGGAGCGGACCAAGCATGGAGCAACAAAGAACGAGTAATCCGCCCCTGCCGCTCAAAGATACCAAGCTCCCGCCTCAGAGCTCCTGCCCGAGATGAGGAGGGAAAGCCAAAGAAAATGCAGCAGCGACGAATTCGAAGTCTGTAGTACCTTCCCTAGATAGCAGAGGGCGACGTAGCATGGAGACCCTCCCCCTCACCACCACCACGGCCGGCCGGGAGAGGCTCCAAAACACCACACACCTCGCCGCAGCACCTCTCCTCCTCGCCACCATGGCCGGCCGGGGGAGGCACCACCGCATCAGAACTCTACATCTGAAGACAACACCAAGACCCAAAAGGCCCTTTATTGGAGGATGAAGCAGCTGCTTGCCTCAGCGAGCATGGCTCCGACCGCCGGAGCTCCTCGTCGAGGAAGCAAAGCCACCACCAGCTGCTAGTCCCGGGCAAGAGAGCTAACAGCCACCTCACGGCATGAAGCCAAACTACGGCAAAGAGCCAACATCTAACTACCCTTAGACTACTAAAACCTACAGCTACTCCGACGCCGCTCCTCCGCCATCTCCGGCCGGCTATTCCGGCAGGAAAGGCTCGGGAACGGCCGGAAGAAAAACGGTGGCAGGCAAGCGGAGGAGGAAGAGGATAAGGTTAGGGAGAAAGAGAGCGAGCGGTCCGGCACAGTGCAGCTTGTTTCGGTGGGCTGTTGGAATTAGCCACGGCCCCCTTCACGCGCTTGTACAGCCGCAGATAAGTTCCGTGTCGTTCTCTGCTCCGAGACCCATCCGCTGACCCTAAAAAAATTTGTTCCCGTTAACGAGACCCTAAACCTTCGCCGCGATCTTGGAGTGGGGAAACGGCGGTTTCCCACCTGGGCGGCGATGGGCGAGGCCAACCACTACAAGACGCTGGGGCTCCGGCGGGACGCCAGCAAGTCCGAGGTCAAGGCCGCCTTCTCCCGCCTCGCCCTCCTCCACCACCCCGATCGCCACGCCAAGGCCGACGCCGCCACCCGCGCCGACGCCACCCGCCGCTTCCGCGAGGCGTACGACGCCTACCACGTCCTCTACGACGACGGCCGCCGCGCCGAGTATGACCTCCGCAACTTCCCCTCCTCTTCCTCGTCCTGGAGCGGCTACCGGTACGGCGGTGGCAAGTCCCGCTCCTCCTCGGCGTCGAGTGCCTATGGGTATGGCGGGGCCTCCCCCTCGGATTCGGGTCGCTACAGGTACCGGCACGGCGGTTTTCAGGACTGGCCTTCTCCGAGTCAGAGGGAAAGCGAAAGTCTAGGGGTTTGGATGAGAGCCAATTGGTGGCCCTTGCTCTGCTGGTAAGCAAACCTTTGTGCAGAATCACTACCAATTCTACTTCTTCTTGTTGTATGTCAAATGTGGTTCCTCACGATGATAACTCTGTGCTGCAGTACACTCAGGGTCGCAGAAGTTGTGATAGATGGCTGGAAGCTGTATGATACTTGGGTAAGTAAACAACTCCTCAACCTCTAAGATGGTTGATGGGATTTGTGTCCCCATCCCAGTTCTTGTAAATTTGCTTGTCCGGCATGTTTTGATCAATTTGAGCTCCCATTATATGTCTGCGGTCAAATTAAATGTTAAATTCAGTACTAGCTAATTTGGAAATAATGTCCTGTGCGAGTATGTGTCATATTGTCATGTGGATATATGGCAGCTAAGCAAATTGGTGTTCTGTCATAAATTTTTACTCCAGAAGTTTTGGTTAGAAACTGTAGAAGATTTGGTACTCAAGCTGACGAAAGGGGGTTACAGGGGAATTTGCTCATTTCACCATTGAAACTTCTCGTTCTTGAGCAACTATTTGCTTCGTGAAAAATGGAGTATTGTGTAAAGCTTAAAAAGGGGGGTTACAGGGGAATTTGCTCATTTCACCATTGAAACTTCTCGTTCTTGAGCAACTATTTGCTTCGTGAAAAAGGGAGTATTGTGTAAAGCTTAAAAAATTCAGCTCAATGGCGTATTCGGCTATTTTAAAAATGCAGCTGCCAACATGCTGAAATTCCCCTGTCCAGCGGGTAAATGCAACATTAAAATTATATCCCGCCATTGCTGATGTTTTATGTTAGTGCTTGCTATTTGGCATGATGCTAGAATAAATGCAACGCATGAACTCATGCTTGGACAATGCGTATCCTGAGTCAGGCTTGTTTTTGTTTACTTGCAGAAATCATCAAGGAAGGAGTCGATAGAGAAGGAAGCAACGGAGTCAAAAGAGAAGATGGACAATGGGCCGTTGGAAGAGGAAGAGTATGTAGTAGTGTAGTTTCACATGGCTGTGCAGGTTGTGAGAGAGCAATGCATAAGGTGTTACTCTTGCCATTCTCTGAAACCCTGTGACACATGCCATGAGAGATGGGATCTCTTGTAAATTGTGACCGACTAGATTCCGCTGGGGAAAACATATTTTCAGTCTCAGAAGATTTGGGAATGTTAGCGAAAGGAGTAGTACTATGCTATGCTCTGCCATGGTGAATACTCACCATTTGGATTTTCGTTGTCTTCTAAGCTATACTTATATTACTGTTACGAGCTCGGAAAGCAGTGTGTTATGGATGTTACTCCCTCACTTAGTCTTAACATATGTTCATACTGAATTGTTGGTTATAAGAGGTTAGTTGTTCTGGGTTTCCCGTGTTGGATAGGCTGTGCGCTATAAAGGTTTGTGTTTGCTTTGTTGCATACGCACGTGTGACACATTGCAATGATTATGCGTGTGTCGGAAATGTTCTGTGCATGCTGCAAACTTGTTTATGCATTGCATATATTGGTTTTTATGTTGCGTACGCCGTGTCGAGTTTTCCCTACAATTTACTGCGACCATGAGAATTTGTTAATGTATGTTTTCTGCTACATAAGCGTGTTCGGAATAACATTTTTACATACCTTAACCGTGGAAAAATATGCATACTTGCACAGAAATTTTTGCTGTGTATGAGTTTCGTGTAGCAAAGAGATCTCACCTATTTAAGTGATAACGTATGCGAGACGATCGATTCAAGAGTGCATTCTTTTCGAGATTCAAGATTCAGCGCGAAGTATCTTTACAACTATTTGTCTAAATCACAAATGATCCTCATCGCTGCATTCATCTTGGCGAGATCTTCTTATGCAACCTCTACGGGTGGCTTGATCTTCATAGATTCGAGGAGGAATTCGAGGGGGAGGTGATGAACATGAAGAACTTGCTCGAGAAATCGATAAGATTCTCTCTCTCTCTCTCTCTCTCTCTCTCTCTCTCTCTCTCTCTCTCTCTCTCTCTCTCTCTCTCACACACACACACACACACACACACACACACACACACTTCCGTTTTTCTCGTTGGTCCGAATCGCCAACCAGTAGTATCACCGTGGAAAAGACCGCAAGGTAGAGATTCACAATGAGAAGATCATCAAACAAGATGATATAATCCTACGGGGAAGAAATTACAATTGGTAGAGATCGAAAGAGAGAGATCAAATGCAGCAGAGTTCACAATAGAAAAGACCCTAGTACAAAGAGGGGTCTTGCATATAACTCAAAGAGTAAATCTTAAGAGAGGGTGGGGATCCCACTTGGGAAGAGAGAAAAGCTCCAAGTCTAATCTCAAATTATGTCTAACCCTAGATCTAAGTCAACTAGGGCTATTTATAGTGCAACTACGTAAAGGTAGGATAAGGATAAGGTTACATGGCCAAAAGGTCATTTTGGCACACAGACTCACGCAGAGGCGGGCTTCCCGACGGTACTACCAGCTGGTACTTCTTATGTTGCTTCAGTCGACACGTGAGACTGGTAGTAACGCCTGGGGTGGCCGATAGTACCGGCGAGCCAAGGTTTGATATTTTTTCTGGTAGTAGCGGCCCAATGTCGCTAAAATACCTAGGGTTTACTGCAAGCAAACATGGCCTAGCCATTAGTGGGCCGGTTTAAACCCCAACCGATATGTTAGGGACACGTGTCGATATATCCCGATGGTGTTTCGTCCCTATCACAGAGATGTAGCGGCAAGTGAAACTAACATATCCCGAAGGTATGCGTCCCTCGTCCTTCGTCGTGGACCTCTCCGGCTTCGAGTCCGATGTGACCGTCCTCCTAGGTGGGGCGTGGAGAGGCACCACCTCCCTGACAAGTCCGCGCGGGTGCTCGATGGGCATGAGCCCGCACGTGTCAAGGTGCGGGAGTACAACTATGGTAGCCGTGTCTGGGACATGCAGGTGTTGTTCGACGTCGAAGGTCACATGTTGAAAGAACATGTTGGGCCCCCATGTGTGGTTTTGGTAACTAATGACAATCTTTATGGACTAATGTGTGTATTAAGTTATACTTGTAGGATTTGTCCATTGGCATCGCTTGAAGCATGTGTTGGCTTCAAGGTCGATGAAATGCAAAGAAGATATATTGGGCAAGCTCAGTATGCGAGGTCGATGATGAGGAATTAAGAAAGGCATTCCATCTTGAGAAGGGCAAGATCGTCTACATCGAGCTCAAGTGGAATGCTCAAGTCAAAGGTATAATCTTGATAGGTTTTCCCTTTTGCCGGTCTCTTGTTGTGTGTAGGAGACCGGGTTTAGGATAGATAACCGTACTATCAAGAGGGACTCTCGTATGAGTAATTTGGTCACATCGTTCGGAGAGAGCTCAAACCTTTGCTTACTTGCATCATCGTATTTGGTTGTTATTTGGTCTTACCCATGTGAGGATATAGAGCTTGTGGTAATCTCCATAACAAGCTCTTGTTCATCAAAATCAGATCTCCCATATATATCTTGTTACGATTTTGATTTATGCGGCTTTTCGGTTTCTCACCAAGTGGGATATATCACATTATTCTACTTGATACTTTATCACTTGGTGATAATCAATATTTCCACTTTTTATTGGAAAGCCCTTGTCATCCTCTATCCAACGCAATTTGAATCGGATCAATCGAAGCTTCCAGTCAAAAGTTATTGCCGTTTGAATATTTGTCTGTCTGTCTATTTTCTGGGCCAAGGGACGGGCCGGTACTACCGTCCGGGCCTAAAAAACAGCCTGTTTCTTTCTGTCTGGCTAGGTACCTAAATCCGGTACTACCGGCCGGGCCGGTAGTACCGCCCGGGTGGGACGGTAGTACCGTTTAGCCCAGATTTTTTCCCAGATCTACATCTGTGCGCGTCGCTCGATTTGCCTAAATCCTCGGCCGCCTTTGCCGCTTTGTCTTGGCCTCCGCGTCCGCCCGCCCCCACCGCCTGGCGCGCTGCAGCTGCTTTGCCCGCCTCGCGTTTTGATGCAGCCCGTCCTACGACCGCTTCTACATCTACCCCCACAAGCTCCCCAAGTGGACCCATGACTCGCGCCCGAGCCAAACTCCTTCAAGCTAAGGTGAACTCGCTCCTCTCCATGTGTGACTTCAATACACCCTTGGATGGCTTGCTACTTCATACCCATACCTTGTGCATCATCAGGTACGAAGAGAAGAACCCGCAGGACGGAGCACCAAGAAGAGACCAATGCTCTGCCGCCATGCAGTACTACCGGACCTGGCGACCGGTACTACCGCTTGGAGGTACTACCGCCAAACGCTACCGCCAACGACAGAAGGTCCCCGAGCTGCCCAAACGCTCTCAGTCACCAGCGGCACTACCGCCCCTGGATCCGGTACTACCGGGCTACGGTACTACCGCCTCAATGAAGGCCCCAAGAAGCCCTGTGACAAGCGGTACTACCGGTCCAGGAACCGGTACTACCGCATGGCCGGTACTACCGGTCCCGCCAGGCGGTACTACCGCCAGAGACAGAGACTTTACGTGATATTTCGGCCCAGCGCCTTGTAACCCTCTCCATATTTCGCTATTTATCCCCAAACTACCCCTGTTTTTGTGGATGGACTATATATAGCCCCCCACCATCCATTGTGAACCCTAGACTTGGATAATAATAGATATTAAGGAAACCCTTTGAGGACTTATATCTATTGGTCTCATGCTCCTACCAAGGAGCACCGGATTATCCAACCACCTCTTGGATCTTGCTTAAGTGCGTTCAAGTTGTACAAGGCCTTGGGTTCTCGGTCTCGCCCCAAGTCGTCAAGATCTCACCAAGCACCTCATCCCCGTTGTTGGCGTGAGAGCGAGCACCAACACCGATCCTAGGGATTATGTTGGACTGGTTGCCACCAGCGTGAGGAGTAGGCGTGTATCGTGTTTTGGTGTGTGTGTGTTCGTGGTTTTCATCGCCTTCATCGATTTCATCCCCCGACCACCTCGTTCCCCTCGTTTCTCGTGGAATTCGTGAAAGATCGGGCCAACCCCAGGGTTACCCCCTATCATATTGGTATCAAGAGCACGGTTGATCACGAATTTCCCCCCAATTTTTCTTTTATCCGCCTTAAAATCGAAAATCCCACCAAAAAGAGCCCCAATTTGCCTTCGGATCGATCTCTGGATTTGGTGCGTTTTTCGTGGTTTTGGTCCATAGATCTATTGCTTTGGGAGTCGATCTATAGCCCCTGTTGTTCCTAGCCAGCCTTTCGGTCAGTTTTCCCACGGATCTGAGGTTTGTGTCAAGTGGATCTCGTTTTTGTTCGTGTTCTGTCACCAGCGGTACTACCGCCCGTTCCAAGCGGTACTACCGTCCAGATTACTACCGCGTAAGCGGTACTACGTCGTCAAATTACTACCGCCTGTACCAAGCGGTACTACCGCCAGTAACAGAAGGTTTTTCCTTCTTCTTGACGCCTCAGTTTTGTTTGCTGATTTTTCCCCTTTAGCTTGTTCGTGTTTCGCGTGTTTGTCACCATCTTAACACAAGCTTCCGCATCAACGTCATCCCGCGCTCAACGACACCGCGACACTCGAACATCTTCCCCCCACCAACGGTTGCAAGTCGTCAACAATACCAAAGGTATAACTTGCACCACCTTGACAGCCCTATATCTTCCTTTGTGTGTATCTATCCTATGAGAGCAACTCATTTTGTGTTTGTCTAAGCATTGTGCACTTGCCTTCGGAAAGTGAGAGTGTGAGGCCAAATACAAAAGCTAACATAGTAGCATAGCAAGGGAGAAAAAGGAAAAAGAATCAAAAAAAAAAGAGAAAAAGCTACATAGTCTCCCAATACAAAGAGAATACCAAGCTTGTAAGCCAAGAAAGAGAGAAGAAAGAGCGCTCCGCGGCAAGTGCACAAATCTATTGCTTATCCTCTTTTGGCAAACGGGTTGTGGTCTCTCCTTGAGTTGGCACGACAACCGAGCGTAGTCTTCGTTAGGACCTTTTGTGCTCATTTTCATAGTCGTGCTAACCCCGTTTTTCTCCACGTGTGTGTTTTCCGTGTTTTTGTAGATCGTTTCCTTTTGCTTTTGATCTTTGGTTCTTTACCACGTAGGACAATAACCTTTTGCTTTGATCGTTTCGTTTGGTTTTCCACACTCCTAACCTTCCACCAAAAGCCTTTGAGAGTTGTAGCATTTTGGTGTGTGCGTTTCTTGCCATTTCACTTTGCACGCTTTTTCGCTCATTTGTGTGGCAATTGGTTTGATATAATCTCCAAGGTGAGGTAAAAGGCTAACTCTCCACACCCTTTCTCTCCATATACAACCCTTCTTGGCTTTGCATTATGGACAGGCATGGAGAGCCATCCCAACCACCACCACCTCCGGAGGATGATAACCAATTCATGACAAGATGGGACCATTGGAAGGTCCGAGGAGAATTCAACTATCGTTGTGAAGCTCTCGAGCGGCGCCAAGATGAACAATTTAGCGAGGCCCGTGTGGAATTCAAGAACATCGACAACCGCTTCGAAGAAGTCCGTGGCCAAATGCATGCCATACAACAAATGAAGCTCTTGGTCATGCACTCGCCTCAACGGATGAGAAGCTTCAACACATCATTGATGGACTCGCAAGGACACGCTCGCGTGAATCAATCTCATCTCGGCACTCCTCAAGTGAATCAAGTGCACCTCGCCGTCACGCTTCAAGGCACCGAGATGGATCCGTTCTTCACTCCATGAGCTCTTCGCAAGCGGTACCATCTCCACGTCATGCCGCAACGTCACGCTACGATGGTGCCCTCTCCGCAAGACCTCCAAGGCGCGAAGCGAACCGGCCACAACCAAGGGCACTTGTGATTCAACAAGAGCAACCTCGCATGGACCACCAAGGCCATCGCCGTCGACATGTACCTTCAACAACAAGTGAAGCATCCGAAGAGGACGAACAAGGTCACCGTCGACAAGAATAACTCGAAGACCCTCCAAGGCGTCATCATCGACATGACCGCCCACGTCGGCACCATGATGGTCATGATGACCTTCCCATACACCAAGAAGAAGAGCAGCCCGTTGCACGCGCGGCTCGACGTCCTCCTCGCCACATGGCGCAAGCTAATGCTACTCGGCATCAACCACGACAAGAACAAGAGCAAGCTCCCCAAGCTCGTCGTGAGGACCATCAACCTCCTCCTCGTCCTCAACCGCGACAACAAAACGAGCAAGCTCCCCAAGCTCGTCGTAAACAACAAGTTCCACCACCAAACGCGGCACCTCAACAACCGCAAGAGCAACGCAACAATCACCAAGCAAGACATGAGAGCTCGGATGATGATGATGATGACCGCCCAAATCATGGAAACCGCGAACCGAACGCAATGGAGAAGAAACTTTCGGCAAGCTCAAGTTCACCATGCCAAAGTTCACCGGTTCCAATGAGACCGAGGAATATCTTTCTTGGGAACTCAAGGTCGACAAGATCTTCCGCATGCACAACTATAGCAATGAAAAGATGATGGCCATGGCATCCCTCGAGTTTGATGAGTATGCCAACCTTTGGTGGGAACAAGTCCAACTCGCTCGCGAAGCAAAAGAAGAGCCTCCAATCGCAACTTGGCAAGATATGAAGGCTCATATGAGATCCCGCTTTGTTCCTTCGCACTACACGCGTGACCTCTTCAACAAGCTTCAAACGCTTAGTCAAGGGACAAAGACCGTGGAAGAGTACTTCAAACAAATGGAGCTCAACATGATCCGTGCCAACATCGAAGAGCGAGATGAACAAACAATGGCACGCTTCCTCAATGGCTTGAACCATCCCATCAAGCGTATCACCGAGTTCCAAAAGTACAACAACATGGTTGAGCTTGTGCACATCGCATCCAAGGCCGAGCGCCAAGTGCAAGAGGACATCAAGTACAACAAACCAAAGACGTATTTCACCTTCAAGCAAGCGTCAACCACTACTCCAACAACTCCAAGTGGAAGCTCCTCAAGTACAACCAAGATTCCTTCAAGCCAACTCTCCTCAAGGAAAACAGCCCCCAAGTGGCAAACACACAAGGGATGATCAACCTTTCACCGGTGATGCTACAAGTGTGGAGGCAAAGGGCACAAATCGAATGCATGTGGAAACAAGAAAGTTTTGTTCATCCATGACAACGGCGATGAAGAATACTTGAGTGAAGAAGAGTTTGATGCAAGGGTCAAGGAAGCCATGGCAAGGCAACATTTGGAAGAGGACCAAGAACTTCTTGTGTGTGAGCATGACGCAAGTCCATCGCTTGTGGTCACAAGGGTCTTGACTACCCAAGCCAATGAAAATGAAGACCAACGCTCGAACATCTTCCAAACTCGTGCCGGCATCAATGGGAAGTCCATCAAAGTTGTCATCGATGGAGGGAGTTGCCACAACCTTGCAAGTACGGAATTGTGTGAGAAACTCAACCTCACCCTACTCCCGCATAAACACCCCTACCATATCCAATGGCTAAGTGACCAAGGATCCGTCAAGATCAAGCACACCGTCTCGGTGACGTTCTCCATTGGGCACTACAAGGACACGGTCGAGTGTGACGTGGTCCCAATGACGGTTTGCCATATGTTGCTCGGAAGGCCGTGGCAATATGACAAGCGTGTTGTGCATAATGGTCACTCAAACACTTACACCTTCAAATGGTTTGATAAAACTTGTGTGTTGCAACCAATGACTCCTAGCCAAATAATTGCGGACAATGCAAAGGCTTTAGCGAGGGCGCAATACGCAAAAACACCTTGTGAGAAGAGTGGTGAGCGAGAGAACCACGCCATAGTGAGTGAGAGCTACAAGACAAACTCGAGTGGAAAAACTAAGAGTGTTCTTCTTGCCACCAAAAGTGAGATGAGAGAAGTGCGGAACAACCCATCCATCTTGCACTATGTCCTTGTATGCAAGGGACTAGCGCAAGGAACTAACGACTTGACAAATGTTCCTCCTTCTTTGATGGCTGTTTTGCAGGAATTCCAAGATGTTTTTCCTGACGAGCTTCCTCATGGCCTTCCTCCTCTTCGTGGAATAGAACACCGCATCGACCTCATACCCCAAGACCACTCCCAAACCGCCGCAGATCGCATTTAACCGGAAGAGACGAAGGAGATCGAGCGTCAAATCAACCAACTCGTCTCCAAAGGTTTGATCCAAGTAAGCACTAGCCCAAGCGCGGTCCCCGTGATCCTAGTCCCAAAAACGGATGACACGTTGCGGTTATGCATGGACTGCCGTCCAATCAATGCTATCACCGTATGCTTATCGACATCCTATACCGCGTCTTGACGACATGCTTGACGAGTTATGTGGAGCCACTATATTTTCCAAAATTGATCTTCGTAGTGGTTACCATCAAATTCGCATGGCTGAAGGTTATGAGTGGAAAACCGCCTTCAAGACCAAGCTTGGTCTCTATGAATGGTTGGTTATGCCCTTTGGCTTATCCAATGCCCCATCTACCTTCATGCACCTCATGAACCATATTTTGCGATCTCTCATTGGAAAGAGTGTAGTTGTTTACTTTGATGACATCCTTGTCTATAGCAAGTCACTAGAGGAGCATGTTACTCATGTTAAGGAGGTCCTTCAAATCCTTCGTCATGAAAAGCTTTATGCTAATCTCCCAAAGTGCACTTTTGCAAAAGACAAGCTGAGTTTCCTTGGTTTTGTTGTGTCTTCTAATGGCATAGAAGTGGATGTATCAAAAGTCAAGGACATACGAGATTGGCCCATCCCAACAAATGTTAGTGAACTTCGTAGTTTTCATGGGTTGGCTGGCTTTTACCGTCGCTTTGTGAAAGATTTTTCTACAATTGCTTGCCCTCAACGAGTTGACCAATAAAATGTCACGCTGCTTGGGGAAAAGCACAACAAAAGGCTTTTGATGAGCTCAAAAAGAGGCTCACTGAAGCACCACTTCTTGCATTGCCGGATTTCACAAAAACATTTGAGATTGAATGTGACGCTAGTGGTATTGGCATTGGGGGCGTCCTTATGCAAAATGGGCGTCCTATTGATTACCATAGTGAGAAACTTGATGGTGCACGCCTCAATTATCCCATTTATGACAAATAACTTTTTGCCTTGGTTCGAGTTCTTCAAGTGTGGCAACACTATCTTTGGCCCAAAGAATTTATCATCCATTCCGACCATGATTCGTTGAAGTATCTTAAGGGCCAAGCCAACTTGAGTAAAAGACACGCAAAATGGGTTGAGTTTATGGAGTCTTTTCCTTACATTGTCAAATACAAGAAGGGCAAAGAAAATGTGGTAGCGGACGCCTTGTCTCGCAAACACACAAGCCTTCTTACATGACTCGAAGTCAATGTCTTGGGTCTTGATGACATCAAATCTTTGTACGTCACCCCTTTCTTTGGACCAATATTTGCACAATGTTCCGTAGACAAAGGGATTGATGATTTCTATTTGCATAAGGGTTTTCTTTTCAAACAAAACAAGCTTTGCATTCCGAAATCGTCTCTCCAAATTTTTCTTCTTTTGAGTCCCATGGTGGAGGCCTTATGGGCCACTTTGGCCGTGACAAGACATACGACATGCTCTCCACTCACTACTTTTGGCCAAAGATGAAGCGCGACGTGGAACGCCACGTCCAACGATGCACTACATGTATCCAAGCTAAGTCTAAGTCCAACCC
Source organism: Avena longiglumis (assembly GCA_030063025.1). Taxonomy (NCBI): domain Eukaryota; kingdom Viridiplantae; phylum Streptophyta; class Magnoliopsida; order Poales; family Poaceae; genus Avena; species Avena longiglumis. The sequence goes on along the minus strand of CP125973.1, from coordinate 439,129,952 downwards.
TTTTGGTCTTTATATGTCATCGCCTATTCCTCATGCACCTTGGTCGGACATTAGCATGGACTTTGTGTTAGGCTTGCCTAGATCTAAGCATGGTCATGATTCCATTTTTGTAGTAGTGGATCATTTTTCCAAAATGGCACATTTCATTCCGTGCCATAAGACCGATGATGCTTCACATGTAGCAAATTTGTTTTTCAGGGAAATAATTCGGTTACACGGTGTGCCAAGGACAATCGTCTCCGACCGCGACGTAAAATTCATGAGCTACTTCTGGAAGACACTCATGGCCAAGCTCGGCATCAAGCTCCTTCTCGTCTCGCAAGATCCTCAAACCGATGGACAAACCGAGGTCGCAATCGAAGTCTTGGCACACTCTCCGGTGTTGATAAAGAAGAACCTTAAAGACCGGGAGGAATGCATTCCACACGCCGAAGTTCGCTTACAACCGCCAAGCACGCCACCACCATGAGGAGCCCGTCATGATCGCTTCACGGCCCGAGCCTCTCACCGCTCGATATCCTTCCACTCCCACTTCATGAACGTGCCAATATGGACGTTGCCAAGCGCGCCCACACAATGAAGAAACTCCATGATGACACACGAGCTACTATCGAGCAACAAATCCTTCGCCAAGCATCAAGGCTAAACAAGAATAAGAAAGAGATAATCTTCCAAGAGGGCGACCTTGTGTGGATACACTTAAGTAAAGACCGCTTTCCCAAGGAACGCGACTCCAAGCTAAAGCCTAGAGGAGATGGACCATTCAAAGTGCTCAAGCGAATCAACAACAACGCTTATGTCATCGATATCCCAACTTCCAAGTATCTTGTGAGCTCGACATTCAATGTCAAGGACCTCTCACCCTACCATGGAGAAGAGGAAGCCGAGCCGGTTGAAGAGTCGAGGACGACTCTTTCCCAAGGGGGGGAGCTGATGCAGCCCGTCCTACGACCGCTTCTACATCTACCCCCACAAGCTCCCCAAGTGGACCCATGACTCGCGCCCGAGCCAAACTCCTTCAAGCTAAGGTGAACTCGCTCCTCTCCATGTGTGACTTCAATACACCCTTGGATGGCTTGCTACTTCATACCCATACCTTGTGCATCATCAGGTACGAAGAGAAGAACCCGCAGGACGGAGGAGCACCCGAAGAAGAGACCAAATGCTCTCTGTCGCCAGCGGTACTACCGGACCTAGCTACCGGTACTACCGCCAAACGCTACCGCCAACGACAGAAGGTCCCCGAGCTGCCCAAACGCTCTCTGTCACCACTACCGCCTCGATCCGTACTACGGGCTACGACACGCCTCGCTACCGCCCCAATGTAAGGCCCCACAAGAAGCCCCAGGACGACAAGCGGTACTACCGGTCCAGGAACCGGTACTACCGCATGACCGGTACTACCGGTCCCGCCAGGCGGTACTACCGCCAGAGACAAAGACTTTACGTGATATTTCGGCCCAGCGCCTTGTAACCCTCTCCATATTTCGCTATTTATCCCCAAACTACCCCTGTTTTTGTGGCTGGACTATATATAGCCCCCCACCATCCATTGTGAACCCTAGACTTGGATAATAATAGATATTAAGGAAACCCTTTGAGGACTTATATCTATTGGTCTCATGCTCCTACCAAGGAGCACCGGATTATCCAACCACCTCTTGGATCTTGCTTAAGTGCGTTCAAGTTGTACAAGGCCTTGGGTTCTCGGTGTCTCGCCCCCAAGTCGTCAAGATCTCACCAAGCACCTCATCCCCCGTTGTTGGCGTGAGAGCGAGTCACCAACACCGATCCTAGGGATTATGTTGGACCGGTTGCCACCGGCGTGAGGAGTAGGCGTGTATCGTGTTTTGGTGTGTGTGTGTTCGTGGTTTTCATCGCCTTCATCGATTTCATCCCCCGACCACCTCGTTCCCCTCGTTTCTCGTGGAATTCGTGAAAGATCGGGCCAACCCCAGGGTTACCCCCTATCACGTTTGGTGCCGCCGCCGCCGCTTAGTCGCATACTGAGGAGGGGCCGCCACGCATGCGCCGCTCGACCCGCGACTTCCCTTGCCGCATGCTACCACGATGTCGAGTCTTGCTGCATGCGGCTGCCACTGCTGCACTAGCTGCTAGCCTCGCGCGCGCATGCGATGATAGCTGTTGGCGCTGCTGCGCCGCGCAGCTGCTGCTTCCCTGTACCACATGCGCCCGTTGACCCTCTGCCTCTTTTTTCTTTGCTTGCACGCGCGTGGCTGTGCTGTTCTCGCTCGCTGTTGGACAATCGAGCAAACCGGTACTACCGGTCCAGACAGAAAAATTGCCTTAACGGCCAGATTTTTTGGGGTCCTATTTAAGGTTTTGCACGTTTTGAGTTTAGATAGCTCCTCTATTATCTATTAAGCTAAACTTTGTCCACACTTGCTCTAGATCTTGAAGCTTGCCTAATTTTTCCCTCCGATGATTCTTGCCCATATTTGAGTGGAAGAGAGAGGAGATCTAGCCCCACGTTTTGACCTAACCGATTCATCTCTTTGTGAGTGCATCTTTGGGGATCTAGATTTTGGGGGATTTTGTGTCTCTCTGTGATTCCTCCTCTCTTATTCCCCCAATAGCTTTAGTAGCTTTGTTGGAACTTGAGAGTGAGGGATTTGAGCATCTTTGTGGTGTTTTTGCCATTTGCATTTGTTGCATCGGTTTGAGTTCTCCTCGGAGGATTTGGTTTGAATTGCTCATTGGAGCTTGTCCCTCTTGGGTTCTTGGAACCCTAGACGGTTTTGTGGATTTGGTGGCATTGTGGCCTTGGTGGCATTTGTTGAGGCCTTTTGTGACGTTTGTTGGGAGCCTCCAATTAAGTTGTGGAGTTGTGCCCCAACCTTGTGAGAGGTTCAGGTTTTCACCGACAAGTGCACCGATAGTGGAAGCGTGGATCGATCCCATTGGGGTGAGATTCACCGGAGAATAAGGGAGGCCTTTTGTGGCGTTGGTGGTTTGATACCACCCCCTCTCCAAACGAGACGTACTCCATGTTGGGAGGAACTCGGTAAAATATCGGTGTCCCCGCGTGCCTTGGTTATCTCTATACCCGAGCTCTTTACTTATGCTCTTTACATTGTGATAGCCTTCGTGCTTGAAGTACTATATATCTTGCTATCACTTTGTTGCTTGTATTGCTTAGCATAAGTTGTTGGTGCACATAGGTGAACCTTAGTTGTTTCTAGGTTGTGCTTAACAAAGTAAACACTAGTTTTATTCCGCCTTTGTTAAGCCACTCTAGGAAAAGTTTTAATCGACTATTCACCCCCCCCCCTCTAGGCGACATCTGTATCCTTTCAATTGGTATCAGAGCCCGGTCTCTCATATTAGGCTTCACCGCCTTGAGAGTAAAGATGTCAGCTAGAGTATTAGTGCACAATGGAATGTTCACATTCGATGGCACAAATTACGATATATGGAAAAATCGCTTGCTCATTCATTTTCGGGACATGGACCCAAATTTGGAGCGTATTGTAGATATAGGTTTTTCTCCTCCAATGGATTTCAAAAATCTATCTAATGAGGATGAGAAAAAATTATATCTCGATGCTCAAGCTTCTAATGTGTTTGTTAATGCTTTGAGCTATGTAGTTACATCTTCAATCATTCCTTTTTGGAGCGCTCATGATTTATGGACAAAACTTCAAGATAAATATGTTGTGTCCAACATTATTGAGGATGATTGTGTTGCTTCCACTTCCGCTCGAGATGAGTTCTCATCCTCTACCACTTCACCAACATGTGACTTTTCACAAGGTAATGATATGGTGAGTGGTGATAGAAATTGCAATATGGATTGTGTGTTCACTATTTGTAATCCCTCATATCTATATAGTTGCAATGATCTATCTTTGGACCTTAACACTGTAGGGTTCGCAGCATAGAAAACAAAAAATTTCCTACGATGTGAACTATATACCAAGATCTATCTACTAGATACAAACAACGGGCGGATGTATATCCGTAGAGAACATACCCTTGAAGACCGACAAAGCTTAACGAGTTCAACTCGTGGTTGATGTAGACGATCTCTTGCCGATCTCAAGATCGAGAGGAAGTCCTAGCTCCGCAAATCAGCAGCGCATCCGTGCTCGCACACACGTTCGAGGCACCGAGCAACCTCCGCCTCCTCGCTCCAGCGATGCAGCGGAAGCACAACTCTTTCTTGTCGAATAGCCACCGGGAACATGTATCTCGCTAGTCCGAGACCATGGGGGATAAATTCTAGAGGGGAGAGAGATCCTTCACGAGGAGGTGTGTGAGACAAGTGAGGAGGGGGGCTCCTTTTATAGGAGGAGGGGGGAACCCCAAGGGGGTGGCCGGCGCATGGGGGCTGCCCCCTTGCCCTCCCCTCTTCATGTGGGTGGACACTCCACTCACAAATCTCCTTTAAATTCCCTCCACTCAAAAGTCCACTCAAATTCCCATTAAATTTCCACCAAATTTAATGCAAACTCTCATTAAATAAAACTCTTTTATTTTATTCAGAATTTTGTCAATTACTTTAATGACAAACATTCACAAACAACCCCTTTCTAGAATTCTATTTCACATGCATAACCACTTTATGCAATTTCACCCGAAAACCCGTTTTAAGATCTAGTGAAATAAATTCGCGCTTGTTCATTCTTTCGCATGAAACATTTGCTCCAATTGGATGTCGGTGTCTCTTAAGTGTGTTACCCTACGGTTCGTGAATAATGCGGACATGATCGAGACCCTCTCGGATCAATAATCGAAGCGGGATCCGAGACCCATACTGACTCCCACACATTCAACGATGACTTTCTTGTGATCGTCGGAACCTTTTACGCTAGTATCTTAATCCCTTTGTTTCACGATATATTACATGTCCGAAATTCGATCATCGGTATCTCCATACCTAGTTTGATCTCGTTACCGACATGCACTCTTTTCTCGTTCCTGTGATATAACATTCTAGTGATCAAATCACTTGCTTGCAAGCTAATCAATGTGATATCAATGAGAGGGCCCAGAGTATATCTATCCGTCATCGGGATGAACAAATTCCACTCTCGATCCATGAGCCTCAACATAACACTTTATTAGTTCTAAATCCATCTTTATAATCACCCTGTTACGGTGTGACGTTTGATGTTATCAAGAAACTCTTCCGGTGTTAGTGATTGACATGATCTCATGGTCTAAGGATTAGGATCACTCCATAAGTTGTTATAGCAATATAAACTCAAGGACTTTGATCGTAATGCTATACTTCGGATGAATGTTCATCACACCATTACACTAATGTTGTGATCCCATTATTAACAACATCCAATGTCCATGATCAGGAAACCTTGATCATCTTGTTAATCAATGAGCTAGTTTATGAGAGAGGCATAACTAGGAACTTTCTGTTTGTTTATTAAACACACATGTATTAACGTTTCCGTATCAATACAATTATAGCATGCAAAATAAACATCTATCATATACTTGGAATACACATAATAAACACTTTATTATTGCCTCTCAGGGCATATTCCCTTCAGTCTCCCACTTGCACTAGAGACAATAATCTAGTTACATAGTGATAAATCTAACACCCATTGATTTCTGGTGTTGATCATGTTTTGCTCTAGGGAGAGTTTTAGTCAACGGATCTGCTACATTGAGATCCGTATGTACTTTACAAATCTTTATATCTCCATCCTTGACATGCTCGCGGATGGAGTGAAACCGGCGCTTAATATGCTTGGAATGCTTGTGAGACCTTGGCTCTTTGGCATTGGCAATGGCACCATTGTTGTCACAATAGATCACCATTGGGTCCAACGCGTTTGCCACCACTCCTAGTTCGGATATGAACTTCTTCATCCAAACTGCTTCCTGAGCCGCTTCTGAAGCAGCAACATATTCGGCCTCCATTGTTGATCCTGCTACCACAGGTTGTTTGGAGCTCCTCCAACTAACCGCTCCGCCATTCATGAGAAATACGTATCTGGATTGAGACTTAGAGTCATCCGGGTCGGTGTCAAAGCTAGCATCGACATAACACTTAGCGACGAGCTCTTCTTCACCTCCGTATACAAGAAACATATCCTTAGTTCTTCGTAAGTACTTAAGGGTATTCTTGACCGCTATCCAAAGGTTCAACCGGATCCGATTGGTACCTACTAGTCAAACTAATAGCATGTGCCACATCCGGTCTTGTACATAGCATGGCGTACATTATAGAGCCTATGGTGAAGCATAGGGACTTTGTCCATTATCTCTTTTCTTCCGCGAAGCCGGACTTTGAGTCTTACTCAATGTCTTGCCTTGCAACATAGGTAAGAACCCCTTCTTACTTCCGTCCATTTTAAACTTCTTTAAAATCTTATCAAGGTATGTACTTTATGAGCCCTATTAGGCGCCTAGATCTATCTCTATAGATCTTTATGCCTAATATGTATGACGCTCACCTAGGTCCTTCATTGAAAATTTGTCGTTAGATAACTTTTAACACTGTTTAAAAGATCTATATCATTTCCGATCAATAATATGTCATCCACATATAATATCAGAAATGCCACATTGCTCCCACTCACTTTCTTGTAAATACAAGCTTCTCCATAAGTTTGGACAAATCCAAACTCTTTGAGCACCTCATCAAAGCGGAGATTCCAACTTCGTGATGCTTGCTTCAATCCATAGATGGATCGCTGAAGCTTGCACACCTTGTTAGCATCCTTAGGATCGACAAAACCCTTTGGTTGTATCATATCTGACTCTTCTTCAATATTACCATTGAGAAACGCGGTTTTGACATCCATCCGCCATATCTCATAATCGAAATATGCAGCAATTGCTAACATAATCCTAATCGACTTTTAGCATCGCTACGGGAGAGAAAGTCTCATCGTAGTCAACTCCTTGAATTTGTCGAAACCCCTTTGCGACAAGTCGAGCTTTATAGACGGTCACATTACCATCAACATCGCTTTTCCTTTTGAAAATCCATTTGTTCTCCACGGCCTTTGGTCGTGAGGTAATTCCACCAAGTTCCAAACTTGATTTTCATACATGGATTCCATCTCGGATTTCATGGCTTCTAACCATTTGTTGAATCCGGGCTCATCATCGCTTCTTCATACGTCGCAGGTCATCATTTTCATCAACCATGAAATTCATGACAGATTTCCGCAGACTCGAGCTGCACGCGTCTGCTTGACTGCGAGGTTCGGTAGTACTCTTTCTGAGTTTCATGATCATTATCATTAGTTCCCTTAAATGTGTGGAGCCAACTCCGAACAACTTCCGGCCAAGGCTACTCGCCATACTTTGAAGAGAAGGTTCCACAACCTCTTGAGTTCTACCTTCCGACTACTCACACCTTTGCGAAACTCTTTCTCTAGAAAGGATCCATTCTGGCAACAAAACCTTGCCCTCGGATTCGTGATAGAAGGAATACCCAATAGTTTCTTTAGGGTATCCTATGAAGACGATTTTTCCGCTTTGGGTTCGAGTTTATCCAGTTGAAGTTTCTTCACATAAACATCGCATCCCCAAACTTTAAGAAATGATACTTAGGTTTGTTTCCAAACCACAATTCATACGGTGTCTTTTCAACGGATTTAGATGGTGCCCGATTTAAAGTCAATGCAGCAGTTTCTAGTGCATAACCCTAAAATGACAACGGCAAGTCCGTCAGAGACATCATAGATCGAACCATATCTAATAAAGCACGACACGATGTTCCGACACACCATTTCGGTGGTGTTCGGTGTGAGTTGTGAAACAATTCCACACTCTTTCATGTGAGTGCTAAACTGTAACTTAGATACTCACCTCCACGGTCGGACCGTAGAAATTTGATCTTTCTATTACGGTGATTTTCCACTTCATTCAAATTCCTTGAACTTTTCAAAGGTTTCAGACTTGTGTTTCATCAAGTAGATATAACCGTATCTACTCAAATCATCCGTGAAAGTAACAAAATAACGATATCCACCTCGGCGACACACTCATTGGACCACATACATCGAATGTATGATTTCCAATAAATCGTCGCCTGCTCCATTGAACCGAAAACGGCGTTCTAGTCATCTTGCCCATAAGGCATGGCTCACATGTATCAAATGATTCATAATCAAGTGATTCCAAAAGTCCATCCGAATGGAGCTTCTTCATGCTTAACGCCAATATGACCTAGACGGCAAAGCCACATATATGCGGATATATCATCATTAAGTTTAATCCTTTTAGCATCAACATTATGAATATGTGTAACATTATCATCGAGATCTAATAGAAATAAACCATTCATCATCGGTGCATGACCATAAAAGATTTCATTCATATAAATGGAACAACCATTGTTCTCGGATTTAAATGAATAACCACTTCGCATCAAACACGATCCAGATACAATGTTCTTGCTCAGTGCAGGCACCAGATAACATTTATTCAAGTTTATAACTAATCCCGACGGCAAGTGGAGAGGCAGCGTTCCGACGGTGATCACATCAACGCTTGATCCATTGCCGACACGCATCTTGACCTCACCCCTTGCTAGCGGTCGCTTGTTCCGCGATTCGAAGTTACAAATATTAGCAATAACCGTATCAAATACCTGTGCTACTGCGAGCACTAGTCAAGTACACATCAACAACATGTATATCATATATACCTTTGTTTGCCTTGCCGGCCTTCTTGTCCGCCAGATACTTGGGGCGATGCTTCCAAGAGGCTCCCCTTACAATAGTAGCACTTCGGAATCGACTTAGGTCCAACTCGGGTTTTTTTTCAGGCAACAACAGCTTGCCGCCTTACTTCCTTCCGCTTTTCCTTCTTGTCTTTCTTGAAACCAGTGTTCCTATTGATCATCAACACTTGATGTTCCTTTTTGATCTCCACTTCTGCAGCTTTAAGCATTGACAGAAGCTCGGGGAGAGACTTCTTCATGCCTTTCATATTATAGTTCATCACGAAGCTCTTATAGATAGGTGGCAGAGACTGCAGAACACGATGGATGCCTAAGTCAATGGGAATCGATATTCCCAAGGACACAAGCTTATCGGCGTAACTCGACATCTTGAGTACATGCTCACTAACGGAGCTGTGCTCTTCCATCATGCAGCTAAAGAACTTTTCTGAAGCGTTGTAGCTCTCTACAGCAGCATGTGTGTAGAAAATCATTTTCAACTCACCCATTGTATCAAATGCATTGTCGTTTGCGAAACGCTTTCGAAGTTCCGGATCTAGCCCATACATTATGCCGCAATGAACTAAGTTGTGGTCCTCCTGACGAGTCTGATAGACATTCTTCTCCTCGTCAGGGGCATCATCAAAAGGTGGGGGGCCTAACGGTGCTTCTAGCACATATTGCTTTTGTGCAGCAGAGAGGATAATCCTCAAATTCATGTCCCATTCGGTAAAGTTGCTACCGTTCGTTGCTAGTTTCTCTTTCTCCATGAACACATTGAAATTAAAAGCAGGTGGTGCCATCTACAACAGAATTTGTAAAGTTTAGACTAAGTGTATGATAGATTGAGTTCAACTAATCTATATTATGAATGAACTCCCACTCAAAAACGACATCCCTCGTGCCTTTTTGGTGATTACATGAACCAAATCCACTACACCAAGTCCGATCATCACGTGAGTCGGTATAGATTCAAAGGCGAGCATCAAATGGGCATCATATCAACTATATGACTCATGCTTAACCTTTCGGTCCGTGTTCCGAGGCCATGTCTGTACATGCTAGGCTCGCCAAGTTAGAACCTTAGTATTCGCGTGTGTAACTGTTTTACACCCGAAATATGGTCGTGGATCCAAGAACACCCGATCATCACGTGATGTATTGGAGCGACGAAAACATAATCGGTGCATACTAAAGGAAGAACACATTCTTATCTTGATATTTAAATGAGGGATCATCTTATTATGCTACCAAAGCGCTAAACAAGCAATATAAGATGCTATCAAAACATCATATGTTTATTAGTGAAATGATATGGTTCCCGCAGATGATCTCTATCATGTGCATCGTGGTATGATCACTATCATACCTATATGTGTAAATCCAAGGTCTATGGATTTTACACGCTATGTGTGTTGTAAGAGTATCATCTCATACTTCTACTTACAACACTACCATATCATAACACTAGCCCAGCAACAATCTAAACTAGACGCCTCTAATTTATCTATTGCAAGTTTTACGTGGCTTAGGGCTTTCGAGATAGAACCTTTCTTACCTACGAACATGAACCACAACGAGGATAATCAAATTGTTGATAACTCGCTTGCAAAATAGATATTGACTATAGTAGGAGAGACAGACACCCGCTAGCCACTTATGCAAACTAGTTGCATATCAAGCGTGGAACGGGTCTCATGTGCGAGGACATGTAAAGTTTGTCCGGGCCGCTTCATCCCACTATGCCACCAATATCCAAAATTACAACAAAGGAGCAACAACATGATCATCATCGCCCACATACTCATATGTGTACTACCCGTGTAAAGTATCTACGCATAGATCCGGCTCTGATACCATTGTAGGTATCGCAGCATAGTAAACAAAAAATTTCCTACGATGTGAATTATATACCAAGATCTATCTACTAGATACAAACAACGGGCGGATGTATATCTGTAGAGAACATACCCTTGAAGACCGACAAAGCTTAACGAGTTCAACTCATGGTTGATGTAGACGATCTCTTGCCGATCTCAAGATCGAGAGGAAGTCCTAGCGCCGCAAATCAGCAGCGCATCCGTGCTCGCACACACGTTCGAGGCACCGAGCAACCTCCGCCTCCTCGCTCCAGCGATGCAGCGGAAGCACAACTCTTTCTTGACGAATAGCCACCGGGAACATGTATCTCGCTAGTCCGAGACCATGGGGGATAAATTCTAGAGGGGGAGAGAGATCCTTCACGAGGAGGTGTGTGAGACAAGTGAGGAGGGGGGCTCCTTTTATAGGAGGGGGGGGGGAACCCCAAGGGGGTGGCCGGCGCATGGGGCTGCCCCCTTGCCCTCCCCTCTTCATGTGGGTGGACACTCCACTCACAAATCTCCTTTAAATTCCCTCCACTCAAAAGTCCACTCAAATTCCCATTAAATTTCCACCAAATTTAATGCAAACTCTCATTAAATAAAACTCTTTTATTTTATTCAGAATTTTGTCAATTACTTTAATGACAAACATTCACAAATAACCCCTTGCTATAATTCTATTTCACATGCATAACCACTTTATGCAATTTCACCCGAAAACCTGTTTTAAGATCTAGTGAAATAAATTCCTGCGCTTGTTCATTCTTTCGGCATGAAACATTTGCTCCAATTGGATGTCGGTGTCTCTTAAGTGTGTCACCCTACGGTTTGTGAATAATGCGGACATGATCGAGACCCCTCTCGGATCAATAATCAGAAGCGGGATCTGGAGACCCATACTGACTCCCACACATTCAACGATGACTTTGTTGTGATCGTCGGTACCTTTTACGCTAGTATCTTAATCCCTTTGTTTCACGATATATTACATGTCCGAAATTCGATCATCGGTATCTCCATACCTAGTTTGATCTCGTTACCGACATGCACTCTTTTCTCGTTCCTGTGATATAACATTCTAGTGATCAAATCACTTGCTTACAAGCTAATCAATGTGATATCACCGAGAGGGCCCAAAGTATATATATCCGTCATCGGGATGAACAAATTCCACTCTCGATCCATGAGCCTCAACATAACACTTTATTAGTTCTGAATCCATCTTTATAATCACCCTGTTACGGTGTGACGTTTGATGTTATCAAGAAACTCTTCCGGTGTTAGTGATTGACATGATCTCATGGTCTAAGGATTAGGATCACTTCGTAAGTTGTTATAGCAATATAAACTCAATGACTTTGATCGTAATGATATACTTCGGATGAATGTTCATCACACCATTACACTAATGTTGTGATCCCGTTATTAACAACATCCAATGTCCATGATCAGGAAACCTTGATCATCTTGTTAATCAACGAGCTAGTTTATGAGAGAGGCATAACTAGGAACTTTCTGTTTGTTTATTAAACACACATGTATTAACGTTTCCGTATTAATACGATTATAGCATGCAAAATAAACATCTATCATATACTTGGAATACACATAATAAACACTTTATTATTGCCTCTCAGGGCATATTCCCTTCAAACACTTCTAGCACTCAAAATTACTCACATGCTTGTGCTAATAGTCCTTGCATATCATGTCGAAATGACTTGAATAAATCTCATGATGATATGCTCTTGTTGTCTTGTTGCCATGATAAAAATGCTTCTATTTCCTCTAGTGCTTGTGTTGCTAACCATGTAGAGGAAAATGAAGATTCTATGGGCCAAGATAAGGTCTTGAAGAGAGCTACAAGTGCAATCTCATCATCACCTTCCTCCGGCCTTATGGCTAAGGGAACAAAGGTAACCTCTTTGGATCCCATTGTATCTCATGATTATGATGAGGTTGAAAATGATAATGATGATTATAGAGGTAAGTATGATATTACCTCTATTAAGAAAATGGGAGAGGTTGTTTTTGGCGCTCTCTTCAAAAATAAAATTGCTTCCTCCAACTTTATTGAAATCTTGAATTATGCTGTAGAAGGCAATGATCTCATTGAGGAGCAAGAAAACTTAATTGATGAACAATTTGCGCGTGAGCGTAATTATGCTAATGAAATTGCTCAACTAAATGACTCCCTTGATGAAGAACAAACCACCAAAGAATCTCTTGAGGAGACTTTCACTCTAGAATTATCTAGAGTAAAAGAATACCATGATAGAGAACTTGTGGTGGCAAACTCCTTCAAGTTTAAAAATGATGAACTTGAAGTTGCTTATGCTAAACTTGTTGAGGATTTTAAGCACCTCGAAAATGGCTCTCGGGTCGTTAAGAGGGAGCTCATCAAACTCACCGAGTAACATGAGCAACTTAAAGCTTCATATTTAAAAGAGCTTGACAAGTTGCCCTCACCTCTTGCTAATAATAATGATGCTTGTGCTACTAACTCTATTTCTTGTGAAGCATCTATTTTGAAGGAGAATGTTGAGCTAAAGGCTCAACTTGCTTTGCTAACTAGCAACTATGGGAAATTAGAAGAAAGTCATGTTAAGCTCTCGAGCTCGCATGAGGATCTTCTAGTCTCCCATGGTAGGCTAAAGTTAGCTGATGAGGCCATCGTGTCAAAGGTAACATCTAGTGGGCCTCATGTGGACATTAGCACTATATCTACTCCAAATGTTATATTGCCATGTGCTAGTCCTTGTAATTCATCCCCTCATAACCATGCTATATCTCGTGATGAACTACATTCCTTGCCTTGTTGCTCTAATAATGTAGCATCTACTTCCTCTAGTACTTTTGTTCAAACTAACCATGTAGAGGAAATCAAAGAGCTCAAGGATCAAGTCACTTTTTTGAAGAATGACTTGAAAAATGGTCATCAAGGGAAGGTCGCACTCAACAAAATCTTGAGTGTGCAAAAATCCCCCAATGACAAGAGTGGTCTTGGATTCAACTCCAATGTCAAGAACAAGTCCACTATCAAGTTGAAGCACAAGGACAACAAGAATAATGGCCAAGATCAAGTCAATAATCCGGCCAACATTGTTTGCTTCAATTGCAAGGAAGAAGGGCATCATGTGAGATCTTGCCCATTGAAGAAGAAGTCTCCTATTGTGAAGCAACAAGGGAAGCGGCCTCAAGCTCCACCTCAAGTCATTAATGGGCCTCTTCCTAAGAGGACTACTCGAGCTCTTACTCTAGTTGTGGCTTCACCTAAGAAGAAAGATGGCAAGAGTAGAACTTGCTACATATGCCGTGAGAAGGGGCACATTTCTTCCGCATGCACTATTGGTATATCCTCATCTGATCCTATCTTAATTGATGATGTGTATTCACTTTATAAGGATGAGGTTGGAAATGTGTTTGCCAAGTTTGATGGTGCCCAATGTGGTGTCAAGAAAAGAACCATCTGGGTTGCCAAGCCTATTGTGACTAACTTCTTAGGACCCAACTTGGTTGGGGACCAACAAGCCAAAACTCGATCAATAGGTATTGTTGGAGGGCATTTGAGTCTTGGCTACATAATGAAGAATTGAGGGATCTTCATCAATTATTATTGTCAAGCCAAGTCATTTGGATTATCATGATTATATTATATTTCCAATGTTCCTCCTTGCGGTAACATATGCTTAACTCATTTCATTGAAAGTTACTCGCCCCCTTGTGCATGTGTTGGTTTTGTATCTTCCATGCTTTTGTACATGTTGTGTTTTTCCACTTAATTATCTTGAGGTATCAAGCATATTTGTGTATGATTAGGTGGCACACCATGTATGTGTGTTCCTTGTATTGGAGCCTTAATTGATTATATTTGATATCTTATTTGGCTCTTTTGAGAGATTAATGGATTATCCCATTTTGGGGGAGTGTTATGCTTAGGCATTCCACAATCCTAAAATTGTGTGTACATGAGAATACCACCTAGTATTTATATTGGATTATTGTCAAGTCTCTATGTGGTACAAGTCTCATGAGAAATTTAAGTTTATAATGTCCATTAATTATCTCTATTTGTATCCTTTTGCCTCGCGTTGGTTTTATGGTAGTATCACATTATGGGGGAGTCATATGCTTAGTGCATATTACAATCCTAGAAAATGTGAATATTCAAGGTTGTGTCACTTAGAATTGATATTGATAATTATCTAGCGCCTATGTGACACATTTGCTCATAAAAGTTCCAATTTGCTTGAATGTTGTTGTTGATCATATTTTGGATCTTGTATATGAGAGTGTTTCTTGGTATGTGTTTCCTCATATTTAGATCTCTATATCATCATGGAAACCATTTGCTTCAAGTTACTCTAATCACTAGTGATTATGTGACTATTGAAAGCTACCAAAAATCTTGTTCGAAGTATCATGCTCAATTATTATATTTAGTTATATGCTTATTTGTTTTGATCCATATAGGGTTTTTTGTGCTTTGAACCTAAATCTTTTTGTTTTGGTACTTTGTGCCATCATGAGAAGTTTGGGGAGTTTGGTTTCTTATTGGAACCTTGCTCTTTTTGGGAGTTGGTTTTGTCTCATTCCTTGTTTCATGATTTGGCCATTTTAGAATGAGATAAATCCTTGAGCATTTTTATTTCTATCTATTTTTGCTCTTTTGGCCTTAGCCTAGTTCACTTGTTGAACCTGTGATCGTTTATGTGTTGAATTGGTTCTTTGATACAATTTGGACACCGCTTGTCTTGTCACACTCTTGTGTGTGCCATCTCGGTTTACTTGGTGTTTTTGTTCAAATTGTATCTCCTTTTTGGTTATTGAAAGCTTTATGCATGCATATTTACTATATGTTTATATTAAGGCATGTTTGCTTTCTTTGATCCAATATATAGGGGAAACTCCACCAATTCCCATCGGCTAAGTTGTGCATGAAATTCAATTTCATATCAATGTGCACATAATTATGTGGAGTCTCTCCTATGTATTGTAGTTTCTCTAACTACTTTGGACCCAATAAGTTTGGGGACCATTTTGTACTTAAATGTGTTTTAGGTACATTGGAGATATATTGGACGCTTGTCTCTCAATTTTGAAGAAGTGATGCTTAGAAGAAAATTTGAGGCAAGCTATAGGATGATCAATGAATTCATGTCCTCTACATCCTACCTCGGTAACAAGTATCTCTTTCTCATGCTCACATATCTTGATTCCAACCGTTTGTCGGTTGCCTTCTAGCATGAATTAATGTATTTGTTATTGTTGTAGTTCTAGCCATGGTTTTAAGAGGACTCTCTAGTGTACATGTGTTTAAGTTGAGATGAGTACATGTAGTTGGGACTATACAAAATCATGCACATGATCCTCCAATCCCAAATATGTCAATCTAGCAATTTTATTGCCTATCATTTCCTCAACTTCTCTCATATGCAATAGCGAGATTTTGCTAGTCTATTTTCTATTATGATACTTGTTGCCTTTCTTCATATATTTCAACTTTCTCCTTTTCCCTTGGTGATAGTTGCAATATATGTAGTGTGTTTGTGTTTGAAGTCCATTATGTACAATAAGATATATGTGAGCCTTTGGCCATGCTTTGAAGCAAAAATCTTATTGGTATATGTTGTGACTTCATTTTTGCTTCCATGTGCTTTATTGTATATCTTCCTTGTATGTGCTTGTTTCTTTATGGGCATATGTCTTTGTGATGTCATCCACTTAGAGACATATACACATATGAGAAGATAATTTTAGTTGATTTTTAAATCCTTGGAGACCACCTTTCTATTCCTTTTGATTCTTCGGTGGCTTCCAAATTTATTTTCCTATGAGTGCTTGTTCCTCTTGTTTGCATCTTCGGACACTCATATTTGTTCTTTCATGTCTTGTATTGTTAAATGAATTTGGATGAGTGAGGATTCCATGACTATGCACCTCGCTCCCAAATGCAATTATCATAATTGGTGCATTCTCTTTGGGGAGCTCATCTAATTCATTTAATAATGCTCATTTGCATTCTTTCACATTTTTTGTGTTTTAAATGCTTATGGGGGAGCGAGGATTCCATATTTGTGCAATATGTATTCTAATGCATTTATGTTGAATAGTGCACAAATCTTGGGGAGCTTCTCTATTTTGTTATTTAAAGCACTCTCTTGCTCATATCATAATAACTTGTAGTTTCCATTTGGACTCATTTGTTGTTTTCAAATTGGTTTGTCGGACCTTGTAGTTGCTTACATCATTTGACTTTATTTTGGCAACCTTCGGGTCCTCGATATAGTTCTACTCCCTCAAGTATTCATCATTGGATATATGCGAAAGTACACCTTTGGAGGAATTATTACTATATTTGTCTTCTAGAACTTGTCAACCATTTCGGCAATCGATGCCAATGGGGGAGAAGTTTTAGAGGGTTTAAGGGAAGTAGGTTGATGCATTGAGTTTGTTCTTAATCATTTGCCTCTCATGCTCTTGCATCTTTGTTGTTGCTTAGCATGTGGTATATATAGAGGAAACTCCACCAATGATAATGATTGGCAATATATGCAATGAAATTCAAGTTCATCATACATGCATAGATTGTGGGGGAGTTTGCTCTATATATGGTGGTGGTACCAATATCACATACTTTTGTAATATTTGATATTGGTATTACCATTTTATTCATTAATATTCCTTATATAAACCCTCTTAAAGGGATTATCATCAATTACCAAAATGGGGGAGATTGAAAGAACATGTTGGCCCCCCATGTGTGGTTTTGGTAACTAATGACAATCTTTATGGACTAATGTGTGTATTAAGTTATACTTGTAGGATTTGTCCATTGGCATCGCTTGAAGCATGTGTTGGCTTCAAGGTCGATGAAATGCAAAAAAGATATGTTGGGCAAGCTCAATATGCGAGGTCGATGTGAGGAATTAAGAAAGGCGTTCCATCTTGATAAGGGCAAGATCGTCTACATCGAGCTCAAGTGGAATGCTCAAGTCAAAGGTATAATCTTGATAGGTTTTCCCTTTTGCCGGTCTCTTGTTGTGTGTAAGAGACCGGGTTTAGGATAGATAACCGTACTATCAAGAGGGGCTCTCGTATGAGTAATTTGGTCACATCGTTCGGAGAGAGCTCAAACCTTTGCATACTTGCATCATCGTATTTGGTTGTTATTTGGTATTACCCATGTGAGGATATAGAACTTGTGGTAATCTCCATAACAAGCTCTTGTTCATCAAAATCGGATCTCCCATATATATCTTGTTGCGATTTTGATTTATATGGCTTTTCAGTTTCTCACCAAGTGGGATATATCACATTATTCTACTTGATACTTTCTCACTTGGTGATAATCAATATTTCCACTTTTTATTGGGAGCCCTTGTCATCTTCTATCCAATGCAATTTGAATCGGATCAATCGGAGCTTCCAGTCAAAAGTTATTGCCGTTTGAATATTTGCATGTGTGTCTATTTTCTGGGCCAAGCGGTAGTACCGCCCGGGCGGGCCGGTACTATCGCCCGGGCCTAAAAAACAGCCCGTTTTCTTTCTGTCCGGCTAGGTATCTAAATTCGGTACTACCGGCCGGCCCGGTAGTACCGCCCGGGTGGGCCGGTAGTATCGTCTGGCCCAGATTTTTTCCCAGATCTAGATATGTGCGCGTCGCTCGATTTGCATAAATCCTCGCTGCTGCCGCCTCCGCTGGCCGCCGCCTCACCGGCAAGGCCGCTGCTTGCTGTTCGGCACAAGGCCGCCGCTTAGTCGCATGCGAGGGGCTCAACGCATGCGCTCGCCCGCGACTTCCTTTCTCGCTAGCTATCACGCTGCATGTCGAGGTTGGCAGCATGCGCCGCCATCTGCGTGACTAGTCGCTAGCCTCGCTCACGATGCGATGATAGCTGGCGCTGCGCCAAGCCGCCTCTCGCACCACATGCGCCCGTTGACCCTCTGCCCCTTTTTCTTTGCTTGCACGTGCGTGGTCGGCTGTCTCGTCATTCTTTGGACTATCGAAGGTAGTACCGTCCAAACCCATCGTCTAGACAAAAAAATTGCCTCAACGGCCAGATTTTTTGGGGCCCTATTTAAGGCTTTGTCTTTTGAGATTAGATAGCTCCTCTATTATCTATTAAGCTAAACTTTGTCCACACTTGCTCTAGATCTTGAAGCTTGCCTAATCTTTTTCCTCCGATGATTCTTGCCCATATTTGAGTGGAAGAGAGAGGAGATCTAGCCCCACGTTTTGACCTAACCGATTCATCTCTTTGTGAGTGCATCTTTGGGGATCTAGATTTTGGGGGATTTTGTGTCTCTCTGTGATTCCTCCTCTCTTGTTCCCCCAATAGCTTTAGTAGCTTTGTTGTAACTTGAGAGTGAGGGATTTGAGCATCTTTGTGGTGTTTTTGCCATTTGCATTTGTTGCATCGGTTTGAGTTCTTCTCGGAGGATTTGGTTTGAATTGCTCATTGGAGCTTGTCCCTCTTGGGTTCTTGAAACCCTAGACGGTTTTGTGGCTTTGGTGGCATTGTGGCCTTGGTGGCATTTGTTGAGGCCTTTTGTGACGTTTGTTGGAAGCCTCCAATTAAGTTGTGGAGTTGTGCCCCAATCTTGTGAGAGGTTCAGGTTTTCACCGACAAGTGCACCGATAGTGGAAGCGTGGATCGATCCCATTGGGGTGAGATTCACCGGAGAATAAGGAAGGCCTTTTGTGGCGTTGGTGGTTTGATACCACCCCCTCTCCAAACGAGACATACTCCATGTTGGGAGGAACTCGGTAAAATATCGGTGTCCCCGCGTGCCTCGGTTATCTCTATACCCGAGCTCTTTGCTCTTTACATTGTGATAGCCTTCGTGCTTGAAGTACTATATATCTTGCTATCACTTTGTTGCTTGTATTGCTTAGCATAAGTTGTTGGTGCACATAGGTGAACCTTAGTTGTTTCTAGGTTGTGCTTAACAAAGTAAATACTAGTTTTATTCCGCCTTTGTTGAGCCACTCTAGGAAAAGTTTTATTCGCCTATTCACCCCCCCTCTAGGCGACATCCGTATCCTTTCACATGTACCTCCATCGCGGCTGGGACATGTTCGCTCGCGCGCAATCCCTGGAGATCGGACACTTCCTCGTGTTCAAGTTCGACACAGTCAAGATCTTCGACGGGACCATGTATCATCGCCACTACCAGTCTGACTCCACCCTAATAACAAAATTAATATTTTACTTACTACTTTGTGTGCTTTTTTATTATTCTTTGGTGCAGTTGTGAAATCCGAACAATTCCCTCTTCACGTATGGTTACCCGATGCTAAAGAAAATTATATGAACCTTTTTTTTCCGCTAAAGTTTAAGTCGAGGACGAGGACAATGAGGCGACGAGGAGAGGACGTCGCTAGGATAGCCAGTTTATTTTCTACAACTATATTTCTAGATCCTCCGCTATGTATGCATTTTTATAATCCAAATTTAGCTACGTAATCAAAGAAAAAAATAGGGAGAAAAATGGATCCGGCCCGCTTGACGCATCATAACCCAAACAAACAAGATCGAAGAGTCTGGCTGTTCGCAAGCTGACCATACGAATCAAAACAATACTTTCCGTATTTGAGATAGGTCGGTCCGGTAAAGATGTTCTGGACGAGCGTCATTGGGCCGGTGCACCATGCAAAAATAATCATTGGGCTGGTACGATTGGTAGCCCATCCCCGGCCCGTGAATCTAATAGCCCTGGGAGAACGCGCGGCGAGAAGAGCGGCCACGCTGCCGTCGTCGTTCCCCTCTTCTTGTTTCCTTTTGCGATCCATTCTGCCGGCGATACCGTCCTCGCGCCATGGGCGACCACTACGGGACGCTCGGGCTGCAGCGCGACGCCACCAAGGCCGAGGTCAAGGCTGCTTTCCGCCGCCACGCCCTCCGCGACCACCCCGACCGCCACGCCCAATCCGACGACCCCGGCGCCCGTGCCGACGCTGCGCGGCGCTTCCGACAGGCCTCTGACGCCTACCATGTCCTCTCCGATGACCGCCGGAGGGCGGAATACGACCTTCGCCTCCGCTTTTCTTCCGCTTACGGCCGCACATCCTCCTCCACCTGGGCCTCCTCCTCCGCTTCGTCTGGCTATGGGTACGGCCACGGGCATAGGGGAGCTTCGTGGCGCCGGCCACCTCCGGGACGTGGTGGCGCCTCGGTGGGATACGATTGGGGCTTGTTGCTTAAGGCGATGACGCGGCGAAGATTCCTTCTCAATCTCGGTTTCTCCAGGTAAACTGCTAAGGTGTCGATACTTTGCTTTCTTCAGCTGATATGGCATCTTGCAACTAAAAGTAAAAGGGTCCTTGCTCTGATCTAGTTAGAGCTTGTCAACTTTCAAGAGAGGAACCATCGCCATTGGATGATTTATGTCCATACGATTTATGGTTGAGGAAATTGAATAAACCAAACCTCCAAACAGGCTTACTACCATGGTTCGGAAAATAATAGGCTTAATACAAGGGCTGATTTTCTATTTATCAGTTCTAGTGTAAGAGATAGTAGCGTACATTATACTGCCATGTTTCAAATGGCAAAATATTCGAGGAGTGTCATAACCAAGGACAAAATTGATACATATTCAATTTATCTAAAGATTAATTGCAATGTCTATGTAACTAGACATTGGTAAAGGATGTCCTACAGGTTCTCAAATTTTGACTAGTCTCGCTGTGCACTACCAAGAGATCCGTCGGCTTGCATAATTTCTTTGTGTTGTGTATTGTTGGTAAAGGCTGTCTAATAGGTGCTGAAAGTTGCAAACTCCTGTCATCCCCTTTAATGTTTCATGTAGTATACCAACAGTTTAGTCCTAATGACTTTAAGTATTCGAAATAGGATAGCAGCTGAGATTGATGACTAATGATAATATCTTTATACTGCAGTATTTTACTCTCTGGAGCAGCTTTTCTTGATGGAAGTATTCTAGAACTTTGGAATATGAATAATTCTGGGGTAAGTTGGTATATAGCTGGTGAACTTGTAGTATTTTATCTAGAGTAACATTAATTATCTTTCTTTGTTTTCTTGTCCGAGTATCTACATGAGTTCCTTTAGTTTAACATTTGGATATATTTCAATCAAGCACAAGTTATGTGTTG
This sequence comes from Avena longiglumis, assembly GCA_030063025.1. Lineage (NCBI taxonomy): Eukaryota > Viridiplantae > Streptophyta > Magnoliopsida > Poales > Poaceae > Avena > Avena longiglumis. Next base: position 439,108,303 of record CP125973.1, on the reverse strand, counting down.
CTTTCTGATTAGTTGATTTGATTGTTGATGACAAAAAGGAAAGCTGGGCAAAGCTAATTATATATAGTTGATTAGAATTTTTAGAACGGAGGAAGTTGATATGAGACTGAAATGGTGAAACTTGGTCATTCTAATTTATGCATGCGATATACTTTCCTTATGTAATTGTGATGATTACTCAATTGGATCCAGTTGTTCATTAGGCTAGAAAGATTGCAATTCAGTTCATTTTTCCAATTGGTTAGAAAATGAACACCAATTGTTGAGAGTTTACCTTTATATGTATTTTTACTTCAGGAATTTCTTCCATTTATGTTGAATTTAAATATTCTGCACATGTATGCACTTCACATCCTACCATAGAACATGTACATAACTTTTCTATTGATAAGAAACCACTTTAGCTGCTCAGTTAAGATTTGTCTGGGTAGGCTGATAAGTCAAACTCCAAATAATCATGTAGGTGACAAGCAAAGAGGAGGATCGTTATACAATTAAATGCTGTGCCAGGCATCATGAACACATGAGCACTTGAACTTATTCTTGCTGCCAATTGATTTATGAGCTTTCCATGATATTACTACTTACTAGTGATATGAACTCGGTCGTTTTCTATATTTGCTATGCAGAAATCATTTGAAGAAGCAATGGAGTCGATTGAGAAGGTGAAAACAGGCAAGGGGAATGGGTGACTAGAGAAAAGTTCCATCAAATTGTAGTACATAGACAAAAGAGTGTGCATATTGTTGTTCAGATCCTTATGTAATGTAATACTTGTACAGTCCGAATCTCTCGCAAGAAGAGCACAGTCCCGGACAATATGTTTGTCACAAACTAACCAGTATCGCCTGATCGTTGTGGAGCTCTGTATTTCCCCTAGAAACTTCATGGGATGAGAATGGTGTACACCTATGCCTAGGTTCTTCCTCCGTTGCAAAGATTGAATCAACTTGACTTATAAACTCATTATGTACATAGTTTTTTGTTCCATTGATATAATTTGTCTGGGGTTGTTCCTTGGTATCTGCGAGTGGGTATCATATTGTGTGCAATGATAGAGCATTTTTTTTTGAATGGTAGATGGAGCAAGATGGGAAGCAAAACAGGGTAGCCTTGCATTGGTGGGTTGGGCTTGGACCTGGGCCTCTGGAGAGCACGGTGTCCAGCTATGTAGTGAGAGTTGGTCTCAGCTCAGAGCTAAATTTATGTGGCAAGGATGAGATGCGCATTTTCGGCCAGCAAGGTTGTCAAAATTAGTAGCATGTCGTTGACATAGTAACAGTTGGGCTATATGTATGTCAACAAAATCATGCAGTGCAGATCACATGCCGCAAGCTCAGTGTTCCATGGCCGACTGTTGCCATGAATTCACACAGAGTGGTACTCCTACCTGGTGTTGGCATTGGCAGTCAATCCGTTGGGGCGCGCGCGCTATACATATATATATATACATATATATATATATATATATATATATATATATATATATATATATATATATATGAAATAGCCTGTTAAACGCGGACATAGTTGTGCATAGCCTATCCACCGTTGATTCTATCTTCTTTTGATATAGGGAGCACATGTATCCAGACCCAGGATTTGTCTAATAACTAATGCCGTTAGTGTTCATTTAGCATGCATGCATGAAGCTCTAGCAAAACAAACCTTATCTAATTTCGTTTGCACGAGGCAAAACGAGCAACATGCGGTAAACACTAAATCAAATATACTACACGGTAAACCGTAATATACTACATGCATGAAGCCCTAACAAAACAAAGTTTATCTAATTTTGTTTTGGTTAGGCAAACCCTAATATACAACATGAGGTAAACCCTAACCCTAATATGCTACATGCATGAAGCCCTAGCAAAATAAAGCTTGTCTAATTTCGTTTGCATGAGTCAAACCCTAACGAGCAACATGCAAAACAAAGCTTATCGTTTAGGTGAGGCAAACCCTAACGGACAACATGCTGAGAAACCCTAACTTATTTAGTCTCTCTTCAACTTTCCTTGCTCATTTGAAACTAGGTGGAACCGGTTATTGTTTTCTTCCCTCTACCTCATCCCTCCTCGTGCACTTCGGATAAATTCTTGGACGAAACACACAATTTATTTGACAGAAATTTTTAAGAAACTAAATTCTCGTACTTACAAATAAACAATATAAATGTTATTATTTTCGAATACCATTTTGTTTCATTATTGCGACTTCTTTGTTCCACGATTTACTCGCAATAATATCGCTTAGACAAACTTCAGCAGTCCCTGGAAAACCTTGTCCGCATTAAAAATTGTTATTTTAAAGCCCGTGCTGCGTTCTCCAACTGACGCGCTATTTTTCCCTGTGAAAAAATCTTTGCCGCCCGCATGGTTACACACGTTTTTTTGACGCACCGAGCTTTTTGACGCACCGCTCAGCGCGCTCGTTAAACCGTACGCCGCGCGCCAAACCAAATCGACGCCACTTCAGCGGCGCGCGCAGACTCTTCCTTCCCCTCCCCACCGCTTCTCTGCTGACGCACCGCGCTCGCGCCACCGCCGCCATGCCACCGCACCGGGAAAGCTTCAGGTACCGCGACATACGCGCATCCGACCGGCAACTACTACACGGAGATCCGGTTCGGCAATGATCGCATCGGCCTCGGCACCTTTGAGACCGCGCATGAGGCCGCACGCCTACGACACTGTGGTGTGGCAGCTTAGGCGCCCGCGCGCATCGATGAACTTTTAGGATGTCTGGATGCGCGAACAGGCCGAGGCACTCGCGCCGCCGCCTCGCCTCGTGACGGAGGAGTGCCGCCTGCTCGTTGCCGAGCGCGATGGGCGCCTGCGTTTCCCCGAAGACATCGAAGCGCAACGTAAGAACGATGCCGAGCAGGCCGCGAACAAGATGGTGGTGAGGGCGGCAAAGCACGAGAACCGTCTCGAGTGTCGGGCGGACAAAGCACGGAGGCGCGCCTTCATTGAGGCGCAGATGACCCGGCCGATGACCATCGCTGACGACGATCCCCGTTGGGGATACTATTGGTCGTCGACGCCAGTGTCCAACACGACATCGGCCTCGTCCGATGATGACTTCAACTGGGACTAGGTTTTAGTAGTAGTTTCTAGTAATTTATAGTATGTTTTGCACTATTTCCTACTATTTTGTGCACTACGAGATATGTATAGTTTTTTATGTTCTATGTAATGTATTTTCGCCTAATTTTTAGATCTATTTTCTGTTATATTTGTTGCGAAATCTTATTTACGCACGTCCCAATTTAGTGTGCCTGTTGGAGGGGTTTATGCTACAAATTTAGCGCGCACCTCTGCCGAAAAAGGATTCATCGCATAACACACTATACTTAAATCATGCGCATACGCATTTTAGCATGCCAAAATATACAGCAGCGGCTGCTAGAGTTAGCTCTTAAAAGCAGAAGCCGGTGTGTAGCACATTTGGATTTTACGCAATGTAAGGGCATGTACTATGCGGACGTTTAGCACAGACACTAAGCCGAAAATCGGAACGGTTACATAGAATTATCAGTCGATCCTAGATTTTTTCCTAGCGTCGCCGCAAGTTCTACCGTCGACGCTTTGGCAAAAAAAATCCCAAGACTTCCCTAGCGATGGTTACTTTTGTTGGGAAACTGGGCCGGTAGAGACCCACTCGGTATGGCCTCTACCAGGATAGGGTTGGCCCATGTGGTTATCGTATTCCCCTTTAGTCTATAAATAGAGGAACAATCAGTGTACGGGAGTTTACCGAGAGAGTTTTTAATAAAGTTCTCTTTTGTTCCTTGTGTTATCTACTTTGTACTGTGTGTGCTTTCTCCTAATTTTCTTCTCGGGTATGGAACAGCCTCGGGACCGGCCAGTCGGCAGGGGGTGTTCCAACACGTTATCAGCACGTGTCTCTCCGTCGAGCCTCCGTCAAGCCATCGCCGAGCCTGCATCACGCAGGCTTTCGTTGAAGGTAACACAAATCTGACCGCAAAAATGGATTCGTCTCGCGTTTTTCTCTCAAGATTTGCGTTCAGATCTTAGATCAGATCCCATCTGGGGTACGGATTTTCCTTTCCGGAAGTCGAGCTGACCTGCTGTCGCCGACCAATGTTGATTTAATCACTCCCAGATCAGGAACTTGTTGACTGTACCAGTGCACCTGTTGTGCCGATCTAAATTTAATTTAGTAGATCGGACTGATCATGTCTATTTTTATTGAGTAGATCGGATCGAATCTACATTTTTTTTGCATGTAATTTTTTTTGTTTGCAACCGCATACATACGCGCTTTGCAAACACTAGAGGCCATGGCAACCACCAAGCGCCAAGACGAGCCTTGGCCGCCGCCGACACGGGCCCGCTGGCCGCCTCAAGGCTGCGCCACGCCCGGCCTTTGCTCTCTCCGGCCTGCCGCCGCGCCGAGGCCTGCTGCCGTGCGTCCGCCGCCGAGGCCAGCTGTAACACCCTCAGAATCGACCATATGCAAGTTTTAGCGAAACCCGCCAAACCTGCATAAAAACGATTCAAAGGTGCCCACCAGGCACTTTCGTGCAGGTGGAAAACGAAGTAATAACATTACACAACAGTCCTCGATGGGACCCACAGAACAGATATATATACAACACAACTCCATGAGTCAAGAATACAGATATACGGTACAAGGATCCAAATCACCTTGAAAAGATGGAGCGTCCGACTACGGACAAGATGCAATGGGGCTAAGAGCCCTAAAGAATAATCAATGGCGTCCATAACCCTGCCCAGGCCAAGCCGGAAGGGTAACCCTGCTAACGACGTCGATCTCAAAACCTGCTTAAACAAAAGGGGTGCCGACAAAGGGCAAAGGAAAAAGAGGAGCGTCAGTACTAAGGCCAGTACACGACGAGGCTAGAATTCGGCGGTCCTCGCCTACATAGGTATGGTGGGCTGAAGCGGCAGCGGCAGCATACGCTAAACAACCTATAGAGACTCGATACAACTAGCGGCACTCAGAGAGGGGTAAGAAAGACCTATCCGGAACCAACCTGATGCTATCACCAAACAAACCCATCCTGGTATTTCTCCCTCGAGACCAAACGAGGAAGTCAACCGAGGAAGTCAACCGAGGAACTCACGCAGTTGGCAGTTTTAGTTATTCAGTTATCGTTGCAGCAATTACTAGTCAAATATAGATAATCGTCCTGATATAATAAGCAGTGGGCAATTTTAGTTAACCATTCCATTGTAGTTGCAACACTTACTAGTCAGATACAGTTAGCATGAGATAACCCAAAAACCAGCAGTTGTTGGTACTTTTATTTAGCCATTCCGTTGTAGTTGCAATACTTACTAGTCAGATACAATTGTCGCAAGCGACAAACCAAACAAGCAATTGTTGGCAGTTTTATTTAGCCATTCCATTATAGTGAAGCTGATTACTAGTCATTATAAAGTCAAATTTATAGCACTACTTTAGTTATAGTTGTCTATGATCGAGAATCATGCTCCAAGTCGTCCATAACCGCGGACACGGCTTTCAGAAAGTTTTACCCTGCAGGGGTGCACAAATAGCAACACACACTCGATCAACCTCGGAAAAACCAAATCAAAACCCAACGAGGCTTTCACGACAAAGCAATCACAGGATTCAGAAATATTTCAGGGGGCCACCCCTTAAAGTAGACCCGCAACGAAGCCGGCCGGCTCCGAGACGGACTCAAGGTTGTGGGGACGGCTGTAAACGACTGGGAACCCAAAACTGGGCTTGTCGATACCGCGGAATCGTGCCACGATCCTAAACAGTACAGGTGCTCCTCGCACAATATTAAATAAAGCAGTAAAGCATGGCATAAGTACAGGATAGTAAATAAAACCTCAAACTAGTTTGTGGCCCCAAGAAATAAGAATGAATCAAGCTCTGGCTCAGGGGGGTCCCATAATCCTTCCGGATGTGGATAGCGCGAAAAATCAAGGAACATGTATCAAGTACTCGGGGTCCTACGGGACACGAGTGGACGGTTAACAACCAAATAACATCTATTGCCCACCTGTTCCTCTGCTTACCTACTTCAATTTTAGTTGTTAAACAATAATTAAAGTTATGATCATCTTCAACAATAAACATGCGGCAATACTCCAACAACTGTGGTTCTTGACGACACGCAACAGCACTTGAGCAAGCAACTACGACGCGCAAGTCCAACTATCTACCAAACAACAGGTAATAGGATGTGTCCAAGGTAATATAAGGCTGCAAGGGATATCACGGGTACGAGAACTAGAGCATCGCAACACAGATAACAATAGATCAACAGGAGGGAATAAATACTATAAAAGTAAGATAGGTAGAAAGGGGGAGGTGCTCGCCTGAAAACATTGCCGAAGGTTCAACCGAAGATCGGGTCGACACTCGCATCAACTCATCGGCCTAGTCCGTGAAGAAGCAAAAAACTAGCACAAACACCGAATGCACTATTTAATACTACGGCAAAAGATCGGGCATGATGCATGTATGATGCATGGCATGGTGAAGGTGCAATGCAATTAGGCCATATTAAGTGGAACCGGGGGTCCCGACAATTAAATATATGGTTCAAGTTGTTTATCTACCCCGCAAATTAAATGTTGTATTAGCAAGGCAAATATAGTATCGGTTTGCTGCACAAATTTAAATGGGGCCAATATAAGACTAGATTTGCCCGCATATAGGCCCCATATTTAATTATAAGGTGAATCGGCATAAGGCCCCAAACCACATGACAATGTGCATGCGAAATGAATGATTTAATGCAACAATTTATATAGTTGGCAATTTATAAAATAGGGTTCTCGGATAAGGGTCACACATTAGGGTTCGACGATCTTGGGGTTCCGGGGGGTTCGGGGTCGGTCTCAGGGTTCGACGGGATCGGTCTCGGACAACTGAGGTAGATCTTGTCGCACGAGTGTCAATGCTTCCGGGAAGGGGAACTTGTTGTTGCGGAGATCTTGTCGGGTCCGCGCCGTCGAGTCGGTCTTGGCATTCGGGGCGAAGAACTTGGCGTATCCGCGTCGGCGATCTTGGCGTTCTTCAGGTTCGGGTCCTGGCGCTTCGGATCGATCTTCAGGGGTCCGGGAAGGCGACCTTGGCGCTCGGGTTCGGCGGTATCGGTCTTCGGACTCCGTGAACGGGGCATCGGATCCGCATCTATGAAGGAGATCTTGGCGCGGCACCAGGTCCGGGATCTATCTTCGGCTTCGGGAAACGGTCTTGCGGTCCGTGAGGGAGATCTTGAGGTGCCGACCTCTCTAGTTCCGGTCAAAGTTCTCGGCACCCCGGGATGGAGAGTTGTCGTCCCGTGAAGAAAATATTGTCGAGGTAGCCCATCTCCCCACGCGTCCACCACATGTTGTACACCACTATCGTTGCAGGGAGCCGACACGGCAGGGACACGGTCAACTCCAAAAGCATCAGAGTTGCCTGCTGCAGCGGAGCAGCATCGACAACACAGAAGGGACCGGCGGGGCACTGCGGCTCCGCACGGGGTCACCAAGGATGACGACAACAGGTTGGAGACCGGCGGTTTCCCATGGCGCGGGGATGGAGCCAAGATGGGGATTCCAAGACGCAACGGAGGCCGACGGGAGCAGGGCGCGGCGCAAGCTTGAAGCAGCGGTGGCGGAAGGCGGGCAGCGAAGCGAGCTGGCGGCGTCGCTTGGCTCGGGAGGCTGGCCGGAGGATGGGCGGGCAGGGGAGGCGGGCGGCCGGGAGGCGGAGCTCAGGCGCGAGGAGGTTGGCGGTGGCGGAGCTCGGGCGGCGGCGGCGACCCAGGCGGGGGCGTCGGAGGTCAGCAGGGGCAGCAGCGGGCGGGCGGAGCAGGCGGGCGGCCAGCGGAAGGTGGAGGCGGCTCGGCGAGAGAGGCGGTCCGGTCGGCCAGGCGAGGCGGGATCCGAGGAGAGGCGGACCTTGAGGCGAGATGAGGAAGGGCGGACCGGCGGAGGTGGTCATGGCCGGGCCTTCGCGGAGGAGGCGGCCTCCAGGCAGAGGAAAGCCGGTGAGGGAGAGGGAGCGCGAGGGGAAGAGAGAGGAAGGAGACGGGGTGGTTGGGGCGACGCGCAGGGGACGAGCGGGTGGGGCCGGGGGTCTGTCGGGGTGGGGCCAGCGCGCGTGGTGGGGGTTGCGTGCGTGTGTGTGCGTGAGTGGGTTTCAGGGGGAGGGGCTGACCAGGTGGGACCCGTGGGGTGGGGCCCGGGTTCCAGTGAGAGGGGTGAGGGAGTGGGCAGGGCCGGTGGGGCCGGGGGAGTGGGGCTGTGGGGGTGGGGCCAGGTTGTAAGGGAGAGGGGGTAGGTGGGGGGTTAGGTGAGAGAGAGAGGGGTGTAGGTGGGTTGTGGATTGGTGAGGTGGCGGTGGGTGTGATGAGGTGGAGGGAAGGTGAGGTGGAGGGAAGGGATTGGTGGGTAGACTAGGTTTGGGTAGGAATAGGATTTAGAGTTTGGGTGGACCGTTTTATTCAAAGGGGTCGGATCGGCCGGTTTGATGCCTTACTAAAATAATTAAATATTTTATTTGTTTAAAACAGGGCTTTTGCAAACCGATAACAGACAAAATAAAATAATCCGGAGACCCGGGTTTTGCGTTTGGAACAAAAATGGGGCGTTTAGAAAACAAGAACAGGTTTTTCCGCAAATAGTTTTATGCAAGCAAATGAAAGATAATGGCGATGCACAAATGCGATGTGGCATGATGACATGAGCATGCGGTCATGATGATGCAATGCACAAAAGCAACGCGATTTTCTAGTAGTGGTTTTGCGGGATGCCACACGGTACCGCTGGCTGCGTCCCGCGCCGCGCTGGCTTGCAGCGCCCGCCGCCGCGCCAGGCTTCGCGCTGCAGCGTGCTCGCCGCGTCGCCGCGCGCCTGCTGGCCCGCGCCACGCGCGCCTCGCGCCGCCGCGCGCCACGCTGCAGCGTACGCCGCGTCGCCCGTATACTGCACCGACGCCGCGCGCGCCTCGCCTCGTGCAGCGCCCAGCGCGGCGCCGCCTGCGTCACCGCGCTGCGCGCCACGGGCCGCCGCGCCCGCTGCGCCGCCTTGCGCCCGCCACTGCCGCCGCGCCGCCACTTGCTCGCCTCGTCCGCGGCCGGTGCGCTTTCTTCGCCGCCGCCCGCTCGAGAGCACACCAGTGCTCTGTTTCCCCGTTTTCGGGCAGGGACGGTGTGGGGTGGGCTGGTCCACGGGAGACCGCGCGTTTTTGTTTCGGCCATTTTTGTGCCGATTTTGGGCGTGGGAACACGCGTTTGCGGGGCTATTGGACCGTTTCGGCTCTATTTTTGGCCCGATTTTAAACAAGCTTTTGCACTATGTTTTACTATAGTTATTAATTACCGCATGTTTTTAATACTTTGTATCTCATAGATAGCTTGTACCGTTTTTACATTAAATTTTGGAACGCCGTCATATATGAATTATTGTATCGATTATCGCATTTATGCAACCGATTACGTGCTGTAATCTTACACACTTTGCATAAATTGCAGATGACCGGAATCGTCAGCCGCGAGTTCCCGGAGTTGACCCAGGATGGGCTTAACTACCTGACTTGGGCCTCGGACGTTGAGATCGTCCTCGAGGGCCGATGCATCAAGGATGCGTTGATTGAGGGGACCCCGACGGCCCCCAGCAAAACCATCCCGGCGGACAATGCCAAAGCCCTGCACTTCCTCCGCCATCACATGTGTGAGACTCTCAAGAACGAGTACATGGCAGAACGGAGTGCTTCTGCCCTTTGGACCGCCCTCAACAAGCGGTTCTCTAGGCTGAAATACACCATTCAGCCACATGCGGAGGCAGATTGGATACATCTGAGGTTTGCGGACTTCAAGACGGTGGGAGAGTACAACTCCAGGTTGCACCGGATTTGTACTATTCTTCAGCTGTGGGACCAGTACCACCGATCAGCAGAAGATAGACAAAACCCTCTCCACATTCCATCCGGACAACATCCAGTCCTCGCGAAACTTTCGCCAGGAAGGATTCACGGAATATGCAGCGCTTATTGATGCCCTCTAGGTGGCCGAGGCTAAGGATAATGTTCTGAAAAAGAACTTCTCTGCGCAACCCTTCGCGGGGGGCCCAAGTCTTGAGGCCAATGCCGGTGCCTACAAGGTGCGCAAGCCCATCCACAAGAAGAGAGCAAGAAGGGCCCCAACTCCTCCAACCCGGCCAAGCAACGCAAGGCGGGCAAGGGGGAGGCGAGGCCCCAGGACGTCTTCCGCTGTGGCTCCAAGACTCACTTCTCCAGGCAGTGTTTGGCCCCTAAACACGTCGTGGACGCGTTCAAGGCCAACAAGAAGGCGCGCGAGGCGCATCTTGTCCAGGTTGAGGCACCACTGGCGCCCGGAGCGGCGCCTGTCGCGCACGTCGCGCGAGTGGCGCATGACGTAACAAGTGGCAGCACCCTCGGCGGTCCCCACGGACGCCGCTGTGCTTATGGAGGTTGAGCACGTTGTGCCCCGCCGCCTTGGCCCCTTGTCCATGATGATGGCCAACGAATAAAAGCCCACTGACCTTGAGATACTGGCTGAGCTTGGTGGTTTCTTTGCAGAATCCACCTGAGCTCCTTTTTGTTGAGATGATTCCTTTTCCGTAATAATCAGATACAATTTTTGATATGGTTGTAAGCTCTATGAGAGCATAACATTTATTTGTTTTCGGCGATTGGATGACATTTATTTCATTCATCTATTCCATTATTTGATTATGTGATGTTCTGAAATGTTTATGTGTTTTACTTACTTGATGTAGCATCTTCCTCGCTCCATTATATTAATTAGGCACTATATTTTAGAACGCGTGTGGCGCCCAAATGGAGGAAACATGCCTGGCTGATAGCGGCACCACAAATACCATCTTGAGAGAAATAAAGTATTTTGAGTCCATTACCAAAAACCCTGGTAACATAATGACGATCGCCGGCTGCGGTCCGAATGTAGTTGGCTCCGGAAGAGCAACTATCATACTCCCAAATGGAACAACTCTGATCATTGAAGAGAAATTGTTGTATCCGGAGTCAACTCGTACTCTCTTAAGTTTTAGAGACATCCGCGCAAATGGTTTCCATGTCGAAACCGATGATGATGAGAATGGAAAGGAGTTCCTACTCATTACCAAGCGCGACGAAAATGGTAAACATGTTGTCGAAAGACTCCCTTCATTAGCTCTTTGGATACTACACTAAGATCGTAGCACCACCTATTTACACTACCCTTAAGACTGTCTTTAGAAGCTCCAAACTATTCTGCCTTTGGCATGATAGGTTAGGCCACCCCGGTCTTAGGATGATGAGAAATATAATTAACAACTCGAACGGTCATAATGTTAATGTCAAAAATTTCCCGAATCCCGATGATTTCGTGTGCTCCGCATGCGCTACGGGGAAATTGATCATTAGACCGTCCCCCCTAAAGGTTAAGGATGAACTCCCTGCATTATTGGAACGCATTCAAGGGGATATATGTGGTCCAATTCAGCCCCTCTCAGGGCCGTTTCGGTAGTTCATGGTGCTCATCGATGCTTCCTTTAAATGGTCCAATGTTTGCCTGCTGTCAACAAGGAACCATGATTTTGCAAAGTTGATCTCCCAGATCATACAAATAAGGAATAAATTCCCTGATTATCGTTTAAAGTCTATTCGAATGGACAATGCCGGAGGATTTACTTCAAAGGCATTCGATGATTATTGCATGGCAACTGAAATCAAACTTGAGCACTCTGTACCGCATGTCCACACTCAAAATGGACTTGCGGAGGCATTGATTAAAGAATTAAATTCATTGCCAGACCACTCCTTCAGGGTTGTAATTTACCAACTACATGTTGGGGATACGCGGTGTTACACGCCGCTAATCTCATCAACTTTCGACCATCGGCCTACAACATCCACTCTCCCATCCAACTTGCGCAAGGGTCGGCACCGAAAATTTCCCACCTACGTAGGTTCGGCTGTCAGGTATATGTACCTATACCACCACCCCAGCGATCAGCAATGGGACCGCTCCGTAAGTCGGGGATATACGTTGGTTATGAGACTGTGTCCATAATCAGGTTCTTGGACCCTTTGACAGGTGACTGTCACACGGCCCGTTTTGCTGACTGCATTTTTGACGAGGATCTTTTCCCGACTTTGGGGGGAGGTAATCAACCCCTGGATGACAAAAGTCGAGAAATCACGTGGAAAGCCACGGGGATCCACGCTCATGACCCGCGCACTGTTGAGACTAATATAGAAGTCCAAAAGATACTAGATTTGCACTCCCTAGTGAATCAACTGTCCGATCATTTTAGTGATTTAAAGACTGTGACAAAGTCGCATGTGCATGCATAATGCACGGAAAGGTTGAAATACCAAAGAAAAATGATGGTATACCGCCTGCTCCAAGGCCTAAGAGGACGCGGATTTCGGTTTCTCAAATCCCAAGTACCGGGGCCTTGAAGAAAAAGGATAAGAGATTTATTACGATTACTGTTGAGGGAGCCAGTTGAGACCTATGCAGTCACGGATATTTCAGTGCACGAAATTCCGGACTTGAACTTTCCTATATCGGAAATACCCAGCGAAGTTGTGTGCGCACACATCGGAGCGGGAAAGCTAAAGGGCCTAGCTCCTGGATTGGGAAATCCGGTGGAGCAAGAGTATGTGCCTGATGCACTCCATGACGAAATGGCCATTAACTATGTTAATTCGGGCGAGTCATACAACCGAGCCATGGCAAATGTCGACGTTAATTTTGCCAAGAAAATTGCCTCAATCATATATCTTCACCCTGAGCCTAACACGCTCGCTGATTGCAAGAAAAAGACGGATTGGAAAGATTGGCAAAAGACAATTACCGCTGAATTATTATCGTTAAACAAAAGAGAGGTATTTGGGCCTGTTTGTCTAACTTCTCCCCACGTTCGCCCTGTTGGCCATAAGTGGGTTTTTGTTCGAAAGAGAAACGAGAATAATGAAGTAGTAAGGTACAAAGCAAGGCTCGTTGCTCAAGGTTTCACTCAGCGACCAGGTGTCGACTTTGAGGAAACTTACTCCCCGGTCATGGATGGAATTACCTTTAGATACTTGATCTCAATGGCAGTAAACATGGACTTAAAAATGAAACTAATGGATGTTGTCACCGCTTACCTATATGGTAACTTGGATTCGGACATATACATGAAAGTACCAGAAGGTATCCCTGTCCCGAACCAGGATAGAGCAAACATGAGCTTATACAGTGTTCAGCTTAAGAAGTCATTGTATGGACTAAAACAGTCAGGTAGGATGTGGTATAATCGTTTAAGCGATTTCCTTCATCAGAAGGGCTACGCGAGCAATGAAGATTTCCCATGTGTTTTTATACGGAGATCCTAGGATGGTTTCTGCATTATCTCGGTGTACGTGGACGATTTGAATATAATCGGTACACCTGACGATATTGAGGAAGCGAGTTCCTACCTGATGTCGGAATTCGAGATGAAAGACTTAGGCAAAACCAAGTTTTGCCTCGATGCCAACTTGAGCATTCCCTGCTGGGATTCTAGTTCACGATCGGCCTACACCCGGAAGGTGTTGGAGCGATTTGGGTTTGAAAAGGCATATCCTTCTAAGACCCGATGGTCGGAAGATCTTTGCGACAAGACAAGGACCGTTCAGGCCTAAAGAAGAGGGAGAATTGGGACCGAATTCCCTACTTAAGTGCGTTGGCGCACTTATGTAACTCATAAATTGTACACGGCGGATATTGCATTCGTCAATTTGCTTGCAAAATCTGATTGAGCCTACCAAGAGGCATTGGAAAGGCGTTAAGGACATCTTTAGGTACATACAAGGGACAAAGGACCTTGGCTTATTTTACCAAAAGAACCAAGACCTATCATTGTAGGCTATCAGATCTTTGGGTACCTTCGGACCAAGATACATCCAAGTCGCAGACTGGATATGTTTTCCTTTGTAGTGGAACGGCAATTTCCTGGAAATCGTCTAAGCAAACTCTTGTGTCAACTTCGAAGAACCACTCGGAAATCATAGCATTATATGAAGCATCACGAGAATGTGTATGACTTCGACGAGTAGTCAGTCACATCCAGATGTCATGTGGACTGAACACCGTACAAACCCCAACAATTATCTATGAAGATAATGCCGCGTGTGTTGCACAAGTCCAGACGGGTTACGTGAAGAGCAATCTCACAAAGCATATAAACCCCAAGTTCTTCTATGCACATGAGTTGTAAAAGATGAACGAAGTGAAAGTCTTGCATACTAAGTCGAGTGAAAATCTCGCTGATTTGTTCACTAAATCATTGTCAGCGTCTTCTTTCGAGAGATGTGTCCGAGGGATCGGCATGATGAGACTTAGGGAGATGCAAGGTTCAGGGGGAGAATCTTCACAAACTCATCGCTAAAATCTTGATCCCGATGATTGAGTACTTAACTTTGTAGTTAGGTGAATTGTACTCTTTTTCCCTTAGTGAGTTTTATGAAGTTTCTCACATGAGGTTTTTAATGAGGCAATTCGTGCAACATAGCAAGAAGTATACCGTGTGCATTTCTCCATATTTTCCCACTGGGTTTTTCGGAGTTTTAAGCCATGGTTATACAGATAAGATACCCAGGGGGAGTGTTGGGAAACTGGGCCGGTAGAGGCCCACTCAGTGTGGCCTCTACCAGGCTAGGGTTGGCCCATGTGGGTATCGTATCCTCTTTAGCCTATAAATAGAGGAACAATCTGTGTACGGGAGTTTACCGAGAGAGTTTTCAATCAAGTTTCCTTTTGTTTCTTGTGTCATCCACTTTGTACTGCGTGTACTTTCTTCTAGTCTTCTTTTCGGGTATTCCTCGGAACTGGCCAGTCGGCAGGAGATGTTCCTTTCTCTATTTTTTTTATCTATGTAGCTACCGAACAAAACGCCTCGCGTTGCGGCACCGAACGCTTATCCGATAAAACAATTACAGGGATTTATTTTCGCTGACTTAAACGTCCATGCTAAACGTCCGCACAGTACATGCCCTAAAGTGTGGCATCACCACTGCTGCAAGTGTACGCTATCAGTAAAACGGTGGTGTGTTTCCCGTCTGATAAGAAAAGCCATGTTACTAATAATAGAATCATTGCATCATCATCGCGCGGCTGTAAAGTTGGCATAAAACCACGGTCGCTGTCTATCTAAGCTCATCTCCCGTACCCGCACCGTCCACGTCGCACGATGGCAACGCTCCAAAGCTCACTTACGTGCGTTGCTCCATGCATCTCCCTGTCAAAAAACGCAAACTGAAAGACATGGCACAATTAAGCCGTTCACACCAGCACAACACTAATGGAGTACTATCTCCGTCACGGTTTGAAAGACGTTTCAGAGAGATTGTTAAAACCTAGGTAGAGACTGATTGGTGGCAGATTTGAGCAACAATATACGTTCATTAATTATTCGGCGTCCTATTAAACGTACTCCCTCTGTTCGGGATTATAGGTCCTACGCGCATACCTAGGTTGTTAATTTGACCAAAAAAATATAACTTATACTCTATAAAAATATACCATTAAAAAATATAACCTCTAAAGTATTTAATGATATAATTTTTATGCTATAATATTTATATTATCTTGTTTAAATTGGCAACCTAGTTATCCGTGCGGGACTTATAGTCCCAAACGGAGGTAGTAATTACTTAACGAAAATGCGGAGTTTAGGCGCATGCGGTTCGAATCCCTCTCTTTCCGTTTTTCTTAATTTATCAACGTTAACGAGCACAATGTAGCAAATCAAATAACAATTTATTCAAGCAATAATATCGTATTTAATAGAAATTTTCTATAGCAAATTACCGTGGGATGTAAAATATACATATAGGAAAAAAAAGATCCTAGGGTTAATCCATTTTTGCTAGTTGAGTGGGAAAATAGAATTAGTAGTCTTACAAATTAGTGGTCTTAGATCGATTTAGTTCGGGGGAAGGTAAGGGGAAGAAAATTCCATGAACCTTCTTTTTTTCGTTAATATTCTACAACTAACAACTTATTTATTAACAACTCATTTATTTTGAGACCAACCCACTTCCTATCTAGAATTTTATTGTTGAAGTTGCATGTAAGAATTAATTCCTCAGCTGCATGGAGTAAGGAAAAAGAGGACATTAATTCTGCAATTAAGTCTAACGCGTTTAGGAGGAGAGAAGTTTTGAAAACGCATGTCTTTTGTAATATGCCCTCCAAACCGTGACCGAGGGAGGAGAGGAGTACTTAGTAGGAATGATTAATACTAACATAATAACATCTTCATTAACTACTTCTAATCCATTTTGCTACAAGACACATCAAAACCTGCTACCACGATCACAACAAAAGAAAGGAATTCGATCCCACGACAGGTAATCCATCCATGATCTAGCTAGCTAAATCATCTGTCGGGCCGAGCAGAGGACACACTAGCAGGAGAAGAATTAAGGACCAATAATCCTCCAGTCAGATCAGATCAGATGATTCCCCAGCTCTCCAATGTCGGGAAGGCAGCGGTCACGCCGGCGGCCGGAGCGCTCATCATCGCCTCCAGCTCCTGCATGAACAGCAGCGACGAGTCGTCCATTCCCGCATCCGCCGCCGCCGCCGCCGCCGGGGCCATCGCTGTCCCCGCTCCGCTTGACGTCTCGTCCTCCCAACGCTGCTGTGGAAACGGCGGCGCCTGGTCGAGCAGGAAGCAGGCGGACGTGTCGAGCGTCGGGAGCACGAACGGGAGCGGGTCCGGCCTGCGCGTCGCCTCAGTGGCGGATGCGTGCTCGGCGCCGGGGACGCCGAAGCCTGTGATCTCCTGCACCATGCGGCGGAAGTCGGCCGGGTCGGCGCTGATGTAGGTGGTGGGCGGGCGGCGCGACGCCCGGGGCTTCTTCTTGGAGACGCGGCCCGTGCAGTTCCGCGCCGCAGGGCCGGGCCGGCAGGTCACCGGCTGCGCGTGCGCGGCGGGCGCGTCGTAGGGGACGGAGGACAGCTCGGACGCGGAGGAGGTGGTGGTGGAGGAGGACGGGGTTTGGGAGGACGACGTCGACGCGGAGGCGTGCGCGAGTGCCGAGGCGAGCGCGTCGTTCTCGAATGCAGCGGCGGCTGGGGAGAACCAGGCGGGGCAGGGGCAGAGAGCCGGGGAGGGCGCGGGGAGGTGGAGCCAGGTGGCGTCGAGGCGGTTCGCCATTGGAGGGAGGAGTGCTTCTGCTTCCTGGATTGGGGTTGGATGTGACTGGTGCGGGACGGGGTGAGTGGGCAGTGGGCGGCGGGGATTATTTATAGAGGAACGCTGGAACGGCCATGGCTGGCCTTGGCGGCACAAGTGGTGGCCGTACACAGCTGTGTAGGCCTTGTATGTCGCGTGCCCGATCCCTTGGAGTAAGAAAGTTTGAGACATTTTTTCGATCGATTTGTTAAAAATGATCCTTTTGGATGAGTTAGACACAAGCCATTTTATTTTTACAGGGGCTCTCAAATGCATTTCGGTACCAGGTGCAAAAGCATTGGCATTTCTTTTTCCAAAGTTGATTTCTTTTTGTTGTCAACGTTCACCAAGTATTGGTGGGGTTAATTTCAGTCATATATATTTGGAACACTGAGGAGCCACGAGTGGGCAAAAACGACGCAGGGGGGCGCGAGCGGTGACCGGTGACGGTGAGGGGAGGTGGAGAAAGCGCGTCGCGGCGTGGGCCACGGACCATGCGTCGCGGTGGACACGGCGCCGTGTGTGCTTGCTGCCGCTCATCCGTCCAGGCGGCTAATCATCCCCATCCTCCACGTCGCCTCTTCTCCTTTTCCTAATCTCAGTCTCACTGCTTCTTCCGTTGCAAGGCACGATTTGTTTTCCCCTTTTCTCCTTTCCAGAGGAGAGGACCGTGCCAGCCTGTCAGTCGTCTTGCTGCCCAAGCCAATGTCTTGCCCGGCTTTGCCTTCTGAATCCAGACGTAGTACGTGACAAGCCAAACAGCCTAACAGGTACTACTACTACCGGTTGCAAATAAGCTACTCTTCCAGACCCATATTAATTGACTTAAATTTGTTAAAATTTAGATAAACCTATATTTAATATGGGTCAGAGAGAGCATCCCGGTTTATAAGGCAAATACGTACTTTAAGAAATTAGTTTGACAGTAAATTTAGTTAATAAAATATAAACTATATTTAACAAAAAGTATATACCATTAGATTCATATTTAAAATGAGGGTGTCTAGATCTCAAGCGCCTGAAAATTACTTATGTCTAAGTCGTTGATGTCATTTTAATATTTATGATAATTCTCGGTTGCAAACTAGTTGCAACTCATAAGATTGTACCAATTCTCAGTTACAACCTAGTTGCAACTTATTAAATTATCAGTTACACCCGAGTTGCAACTCATGTGTAACTTCCATTTGCACGAATCATAAGGTAAATAGAACGATAAAACAGGCTACTGAGACTTAAAAAGTTTCCAGGCGCATGAGAACTAGCAAATCAGATTTAAAATATGCTTATGATGGTATTTTTTGACATATGATTCATATTTGTTGACTAAAATTATGATCAAACTATTTTTGCGAAGTACGTATTTGCCTTATAAACCGGAATGAATGTAGTACTACTGTATGCAGTAATAATATTATGTAATACTCCCTCCGTCTTAAAATAGATGTCTTAATTTTTTTTAAATTTGAATAAATCTATATACTAAATAGTGTTTAAATTCATCTTAATTTTGACAAATCTGAGACAATTTTAAATAATGCATTTAAAAAACACAAACAAACAGAGACAAACAACAGCGGTTGAAAGGACCAGCAGATGCATCCGGGCAATGCGAGTAAAAAAGCACAGAATAACCGAGAGAATATTTAGAAAGTACTCCACCAGGGTTCAGGGGATGCTATATACTGGTATGTGGCACGGTGTGAACAACATTTATTTGATAACCTTGGATTGTACTCGCGGTAGCATGGCACGATTGCGACACACGGTCCTGACACAGATGGACTCTCTTTTCCTCCCCCTCCCTCCCTCCCTGCTGTGCTAGGCTGCTTGCTTCAACAGAAAGGAAGCCAGAAAAGAGTCGCCGCCTCGTGGACGGGGTCAAAGCGCGTTGTGTCAGACGTCCGGGCCCGCGCACGAGCGTGGTTGCCTTGGCCCTTGGCCTATAGCTCGTCTGGCCGTACGGAGGTCGACCGGGTCGGTTTCAACGCTGAGCTGGACGGCCTAGCTAGGAGCTTGCTTGATGGAGTGACCAAAAAGGATTCCATGTTCCTTTCCCGTTATCCGCAACCGGACGTCAATCACGTCCATCCCATCAGATTATATCGCACAGCCCAGAGTCGCGCACTTGGCCGGCCGTGACTGTCCTGGCGTTTAGGATCTTTGTTCTTGCCGCCATGAGCCTATGCCTCTTCTTTTCAGTTTATTGGTCAGCTTCTTCTAAAAGCTATTCTCGACCAGCTTCTCTTAAAATCTTATTTTTAAAATTCGTTTAAACTTCTTAACTGATTGTTTCAATGTTAATTTAAAAGTATAAATGATTTTAACAGATGAGATTCTGGAAGAAGCTGGTCGAGGGTAGCTTCTGAGACAAGCTGGCCAAGAAGCTGCAAAGAAGGAGCCCTATAATGACTAACTAGAGTAGTAGTAGAGTGGAGTGTCGCACAAGGTAGTACTCCCTTCGTCCGCAAATAAGTGTACTTCTAGTCATGTCCTAAGTCTAAGTTAGTAAAGTTTGACTAACTTTATAGAAAAACGTAATAATATTTATGACACTAAATTGATACCATTAGATATGTTTTCAAATTTAATTTCATAGTATGTCAATTTGATGTAATATATATTGTTATATTTATCTATAAAGTTGGTCAAATTTGATAAAGTTTGACTAAGGCAAAAGCTAAAAGTACACTTATTTGCGGACGGAGGGAGTACTAATGAAGAAGCTGTAGTGAAACCATGCCGACTCACCCACCCAGGCCAGCCAACCACGTAATTTGCAGCAGGGCATAGGATCGGTATTTGCGTCAACCGTTGGTCAACTAGCTAGGTTTGTTAAGCCACTTTCCTCTCCTCTCTCTCCCTTTCCCTTTCCCCTTCCCTTTAGATTCGCCTCAGTATTGCCGGGCCGTCCCGAGCGGACTTTGCCGGCGTCGCCGGTCGAAGACCACGAAGGAGAGGCGTCGGATTAGTAGGTAGGGCTAGATGTAGGTTTTCTAGCAGTATGCCATGTAGTTGGAGTAGGGCATGGGGACCTTGGGACCGGTTTCGATGCAGTTCGAGTCTGGATCTCGTCAGCAGTGCTCTGATGGTCAGAGCCATCGGCGGCGGCCAAATCCTCGGAGATCTCCACAATAAGGTTCCTTGCCGCGGCCTCTTTTTTGGGCTTGATGTGGTGGCGTTTTTCCCTTTCCTGGCCGGCCGTGGCGGCGAGGGGGGAGGGAGCTGACGGAGCCTGATGCCAGAGGTACTCGAAGATCTTTTTTCAGCTTGGTGCCTGGATGCGGCACCGACTGGAGCTCGTCTTGGTCCTTGCTCCAGCTTCATTGGTGGAAGCGGACAAGGGCCCTACCGGCGGATCTTCGAAATAAGCATCGTTGCTTGCGCTGCATCTCCGTCAACCTCCAATGCTTTGTCCTGGCCGACCGAGGCGGCGAGGGGGACGCTGGGTTAGATGGTGGCGTTGTTCTGTCGCGGAGGTTGCTGCCGCAACGAGCACATCGCCGGGTGGCCTTGTCTGCCACCGGCTTCTTTGGCCGCAAGAGTGGCACATCTGCAACCTCCAAGATGGAGGCTCTATGGGAGCCCTGCGCCGACGCTTCTCGTCGTCTTCTCGCCAAGTGGTGCGTCCCCAGCGGAAGATTGATGGCCGGCGGCGAGGTTCCAGTTCCTCTGGTTCGGTCAGAGGACCCGATTGCGTTTTCCACATTTCTCTCGGGGTTCTATGTGCAAATGTTCAGGACTGCTTTATTGTTCTTTTTATTTCAAGGTCCTGTATGCAAATGTAATCGACCGACAGTTTTATAATGGCAGCTTCGGGGTCCTTCGAGACCCCTCTTTGTTCAAAAAAAGCTAGGTTTGTTTAGTGACCTCATCCCATTCAGTGGCGGAGACAGGGGACCAGCAGGCCCTGGCCCTCCTAAGGTTTAAAATTTTTTTGTATACCCCCTCATTTTCTTGCCCAAAACAACTTGAAATAGTGTAAATTTATACTTTGGCCCTCCCAACAAGTGACAAGGTAAAAAAAAAATCAATAGCCCCCTCATTCTTTTTTCCTGCCTCCGCCGCTGATCCCATTCACGCAAACAATAGACCAAAGCTTGGCATACACAAATACTACTGTACTATTATACAGACAAACACCGTTACAAACATCAGGCCGGCATGGTACGTGACCTAGCGAGCTAGAAACCAGACGAGAATCAATGACCGTACGTGGTCCATGCATGTGGATGTGGCATGGACGGTTCCCATGTCCATGTTGACCATCCAAGTCAAAGAGTCACAGTAGGTATATTTGTTCTGTAGCGGACGTGCGATTGTGCGACTGCGACCCAACAGATATATTACTCCATCCGATCCTAAATAAGTGTTACGGTTTTAAACTAACTCTAGTTTAAAATAGCGACACTTATTTAGAATCAGAGGGAGTACTACTCTACTCGTAAGTCGTAACTACGTACTCAATTGCTAAAATGACTTACTATATTATTATAAAATAAAGAGTATTTACTAGTATTTCTTTCGATTCAACTGGCTCAAATTTGTCTAAATTCAGATATATTTAGACATGTTTTAACGCTAGATACATCTAAATCTAGATAAATTTAAGTCACTTAATTTGAATCGGAGGAGAGTAGTATAACTTAGACTGGCAAGTCTGGATTATCTTAATTTAAGCTGTGAAGTGATTGGGCAGGCTTGACTGGTCGTCACCAGGCTCACATGCGGCCTTGCCGCCGTCCTTGACTTCGGTCGCCAATGGATCACGTGATGCAGCTCCACCATGCGCAAACGCCTATGTCACGCTCGCGTCACTGTGACGTACCCCGACGGCAGCACCGGGAGGTGCAAAATGGGACGGCGTTCCATCGACCAGCTCGGGTTGCACGCTGACGCCTAAGAGCAACTCTAGCTTACCCCTTAAAATCCCGAACCAGAAATAAGTTTTAAATGTTTTTCTAGGCTGCGCGTGACGGGACTTGATTCCGTTACTGTTACTACATATAACCAAACAAAACATGGAAAATACCCATTAAGTTACCGGTCCAACCGTGACTTGATTCCATTACCGTTTACATTAACTTAATCAAACCAAACACGTTCTTAGAATCATTTACAATCCAACAGACCTTAATCAAACCATTTGCAATATATATATACCAACAGACCTTACAACAAATAATACAGATACAGCTTATTGTCAGAAGGTTCATTCAGATATTCACAAGCCAATCTCTCCACGATCAATAAACAGAACAATGAGTCCGGAATGAAAGCTATCTGTCCAATGTACAACGGCCCAGAATTATGTGCAACAAACATACAAGACGTGCAACGAACGTACAAAAAGGTGCAAGAGCCAGAACATACTCCCTCCGTTTTAAAATATAAGACGTTTTAGGTTTGTGAAGAAAATATATCTAGACTTGTTTTAGTGTATAGATTAATTTTAAACATGAGTGAACCTACATACTAAAACTAGTCTAGATACATTTACTTGACAAAACTAAAACATCTTATATTTTGGAACAGAGGGAGTATATGTTAACGCTAATGAAAAACTACTTTGTACCAAGTACTACTATAGTTTAAAGTCTATCTATCAAAGGACGATATTCAACTGCAACAGTGTGGTCAAGCACAACTCCACTCCAGTCCAGAGGCCAGCAGGAGCCAGACCTACTCCCAACCGCTTGAAATAGAACAATATTGCACAGCACCAAAGGAGATTACTTGGCTAACACGACCAACCACCTGCGCAAAACCATCAAAAGGAAACATCGACAGGGAAAACAATCTATAGGGAGAACAGCCTGATCTGCACAAAAGATGGCAAGACGGTATTGATGTTACAAAGGGATCTCCCCACTATCATTTTCAGCCATTTAGCTAGCCAACATGGCCATTTACATCAATTTCCTTCTAACTTTTTAACCAATGAATTAGGTAAGTGAAGGCTGTTGTCCCCCCCTAACAACTTGGGGAAACAGCAATCACGTTGATCGCTGCTGTACAAGCCAAGGGATGAAGAGCTAGAACAAGTCAGTCCCCAATATTCACCATTCTGATACTGATAAGCTAAGAGATTTACAACTGCTTTTCACCACACCATGCAGCGACAGAACCCTTGATCCTTCAGCCTACACAAGCTAAACCCAGTTTTCTAAGAACAAGTTTTTTCCCAACGAATGCTGATTCCTAAGATGAAAACAAGCTGGGTATTTACAGCAAAGCATAAGCGCCTCCTCCGAACTGACTGTTACTTCGCTCGGAAATCATGTCTGAATGTTGTGAGATTTTGAGTGAATCTATCCCTGTTCTTCGGTTCCAAGCTCCTTGTGACATCAGTCATGAGCTTATCGAAACACTGTGAGAGGCGTTGTTGCTGCTCTACAGGCTGCAGCAAACAGGTGCATCAGTCTTAGGTCTATGAAAACCACCCATTGTGTTAGTTACAGCAGTAACAAAAATAAATAAGATGGATCTAAAATGAAAACCTAACTCTAGGAGATGACATGTTTCAAAAACTAAAGGATGCAACCTGTTAATGAAACAAATAAGGGTTCACCCAGGATGTTTTCTGTTATTTTCAAATTTGCTACCTGAACATGTGTGATTCTCATACTACACAAAAAACGGTTTCGCTCTTTACTCACCAACTTCCCATGCAAAATCATGACGTAACGTAAGTTTAATAGACTAGCTGCAGGTTTTTAACATATCTAGAACATCCTTTTTACAATATTATTACTGGTGTGTTAACATATCCATACTTGCATAGTTCATCTTCTACTAAATATTTGCTGCAAGAACTATTCTCATGGGTCGTACTAAAGGGAGCATTTTAAGGGAAGTTACTGATTCTGCACTATGATGCTTCATGATGTATTTAAAGCTTCTGTACAATCCTGAAAATTAAAACTACCTAAAAATAAATAAAAGACCTAGTAAAGAACCTGGCCTTTTTTGAATTACATCAGGTATGTGCTCAGGTGTGCCATCTATTTTGTGTAAGCTTATTAATACAAAAGATTTATACAGAACTGGATAATGTAACATGGTAGTCATAAAATAATCTCAAATATAGTTTAATCATTAAAAAATCACTTTAAAGCAATAGTTTCACAAAAGTTCACTTTTATCTGTGGTCTTCTTATATGTGTCAGTTTAGTTATGTGACTGACGTCACATACTATAAAGTGAGGTTTTGTGACAGCTCACATGATTAGTTCTGTAAAATGCCAAATGCTCAAATGTAGTTTTGTGTCAGTTCTGCTAAATAGGGCAGTTTTCTGATATTTACTGAAGAAAACTATGTCCTCCCACCATCAAAATAAATAAAGGCATAAATCACTGACAACTTAAAAATTCAATAAGTGAAGAATAATTAAATAGGAGAAGAGGGGGCGAAGAGAATGCACAGTGAACTTTAACAGAAGAGCACTCTAACCTGTGACGCTAATATCTGTGCTCTCAGATCACTAAACATCTGCACACCAAAATAAAAAACAAATCAGAATTTACAAAAATGATACTAGAAGAACAAAAAAGAGAACAGAACATGATTAGTTATGACATATTAACAGTAATAATAACAATATGCAGGCACCTGTTCACTGATCATTATTAAACTCAGTATTGGTCTACTGAGACTCCACTGGTTACCAGCATCCTCAAAGATAATGATTTCAAAAAGTGTCTTTAGTATCTGTTGCAGAAACAATGTAATTAGTACATCGTAAGCTTCAGAATACGGCGGAGAAGGTTAACATCACAAACCTGAGGAAACAAACTGGGGAACTCCCCAATATGCCGAGCAAGATTCAGTGCAGCTGGTGATGGAGGATTATCACCCGCAGATATATTAGTTATATTGTTGAAGTAGAAAGCTGCCAAGCTATCAATGGCGGAAGCGCACTGCCAAAATGAAACAGCAGAATTTATTATCTATATTAGAGAAGTACTATACAAGCTTTCAGGTAAACCCATACTGACAATATACACAAAAGTGCTAAAAGATCCAAAGCAATGTACCTGTGTTGATATTCCTGTATCTAATCCTTTTAAGCCAGATTCAAGCGTGCTAACAATATGCACAAATGTGCTTGTATCCAAATTGAGAACAGAACTGATAGTGATATGGTTGTTGAACATAACTTCCATGTATCCGTAGTATGCTTTTGATAGCTGAAACAAACCAATAGCTTAGTCTGATTGACTCTACAGGTTAAATGTAAAATAGACGCATCTCGCTGACCATAAAAGAAAGTGGGTTCTCATAAGATCTGCCTCACTGTGTCCAGATCCGTGTTTTGCAAATGACTAGTGATGCAAGTGGGTCAGCACTAGGGTACCCTCTACCCTCTTTAGTTCAACAAAATTAACTAGTAACTTTTAAAATGACATTATCATTTTAGAAAAGTTAGTTCATTTTTTTGAACTAAAGAGGGTAAAGGATACCCTAATGGTGACCCACTTGCATCTCAACAACAAATCTGGCCTATGTATCTACTGCCTGATGGTTTAACTAACAAAGGATCCAAACTACAAAGCAAAGGATATTGCTAACTATTCAAACATGAACTATTATACCAGCATACGGCAAAAATATAAGTTAATCACAAACAAACTATATGGCTTACCATCCAGACTTTTATTTCTCTACATATACTTAAATGAAACATATAATTATAGGGATTGGAATACGGATGCAACATCACAGATTCCTGAAACTGTTTCAGGAAAAGATCCTGCACCCCAGTATTTTGCCATAGATCATTTCTTGTTTTATGTTTGCTCCTCGCCATTACTATAAGCTTTTACTCACCATTCTTCTCAATTTTCATTTTGGCACATACATAATTATCGAACGTACACCATTAATATGTGCTTATCAAAATAGCACAAATGTGAAACATGCAATTCTGTCCCAAATTTAGGAATCCCAGTCTTAACCAAGGTCCATACCAATTCAACAAAAAAACACCATGTCAATACATGGGATTAATTTTATAAAACAAAAGAACCTCAACCGCGTTCGTGCTAAAATTTAGGTCAAGTTTCTAATGACCAAACTGTTGCCTCTGCTAATATACATGTCCATTGTTCCTATGCTCGTTCAGTTTCTATAGAACTTGGCACAAATATTTCAGATAGCTAACAAACATAACAAGATAAGCAGCTAACAAACATAACAAGATAAGCAGCTAACAAACATAACAAGATAAGCAGTCACATATAAAAGCAAACAGATGAAAACTAAATTACCAACAATGGCATGAATAATTACCTTTTTAAATGTCAATATATCAGACAATGGAATTGAGAGGGTCATCTTTAAAGATATATCAAGGACATCTGCAAGTGCTCTGTCACCATAAAGCTCAAACACACCAAAATTGACATAGTTCCCACATAAGGCTGCAAATACAGTTGAAGTGAACGTCAGTCACAAGAACAGTAAATATCAGAAAGAAACCAGAAGTCAGCAATGTGAGTTTAATATTTTGAAGTGAACAGAGTATAAGCGTCATAATAGGCTCACAAAGTGGAACACAACCAATATTCTACTTTGTGTCTAAATGTGCTTTAACTTTAATAATGCAAATAAAATTAAGGTTCATAGCAGACACACAGGATCTTCCTAGAACCTGCCCAAGAATAACAAAACCCGAATGAAATTGTTTCCTACCAATAGGCTTCCACATAACTAGCCAAAATCAGCAATCCACAAAAACTGCAAATCAAAATCGCAACTCAGAAAATTTTGGTTCAGGGTAGTCTGGAATAGATCATAGCTTAGGTAACTTGTTGCATTAAAATCTAACCCCGCTGTTCACTTGAGCCAATGTGGATAAAAAAAATAAAAAATATCACAGTAGGCTAGTACAGAGTGCAGAAGTATAAGGATCGCTTTCAAATGACTGAAACAGGTTTACTACAAAAAAAAAATTCAATAGTTTGTGCCAAACAACGAAGTGGGCAACTGGGCATCAGAATAAAGTGTAAGCAACCTGCAGTTATAAAACAACATGCATCAAAACACAATTCATATACTCACCCCTTGAAAGAACAGTCAATGAAATCCATATGCCTTTGTATTTACTTGCATAAATATCAGTGCCATTTGGAAGTAATAGAATCCTTGAACCATAAGCCACAATAAGCTTGCTTATCTCTCGAAATAGTAGGATCCCATTTGGTGATGATGAATCAAATGTCAATCGCTGAGCTTTGTTCAAAACAAATTCAGACATGAACTTGAATAAAGGTGTGGTAACCTGCATGTGATGATGTTTTAGAGCAACTGAATAAAAGATATATAGCCGCAGGTTCTAGGTAATAAAATTAAGCTTAATAACAGCAAAGAGGTCCAAAAAATGTAACAATAGTAAAGATTTGTGACCTCTGGTTCATCAGTCAACAGGGAAATGGCTCTCAGTAGAAGCGGCATGCGAGATGGATACAACCAGTCAAATAGGAGCCCGTAAGTCCTGCGGCTGGAACACATTAACAAATGCACAGTTAGTTTCCAAAACATAGGATCTGCCTCCACAGTATATACACTGTATATTCAGAGAATTCACCTATTTGTGGCCATTGCAATGCCTCGTAGATCTCTCATCAAACCAGTAAATGCGTACTTTACAACATCAGTCCGGAAAGCAGCATCGGCGCTTGCCTCTAAATTAACTGCAATCTATAGTGAAAACAAAGAACAAATAAGAAAAGAATGTGATAAATATTACTCCCTCCGATCCAAAATGTTGCCTAAAACTATATAGGTTCAATGAACCTGCGACAACTAAATTGGATCAGAGGGAGTATAATATTAGCACAAAACTACTAGCTATGGACCTGCAGAAGTGGCTCCATGAAACTCCGGAATTTTATTGGGCCATCTTCCATGAAGACCAGGGAGCCAAGGATGTAGTAGAAGTTCGTTCTACTGCGGACACACCTGTATTCTTCAAGAAAGGGAAAATTTTCCCGCTGGCAGGAGAATAGTGAAAATAGAAACATTTATAAGACTGAGGAGCATATAGATCATATGAAGCAAAAGCTACTGAGAGGCACTTACAGAATGATTTGCAATGATGAACTTTGTACTCTCCAACTTGAGAAGAAGCTTTCCAGTCATATAGCTGCTGTGACAATACAAAATGAGGAGTTCTCATCATGCTGAACATGGCAACATTAGTGAATGGAAACTAAATACATAAATCTACAAGCTTACCCAGATGCGAGCTCTTGGAACAGTGACAGAGTATGATCAATTACATCCTCACACTATAAATATATCAAAGGTCAGCAAGAACTTATAGATCAGAGTCAAAGCCGAAATCAGTAGATACTCACCTCAGCATAGCACTTGAGATTTGTAGCTATTTTCCCAACAATAACGTTGAGTAAAACTAAATGGTCAGTCAGTCCAAGA
The DNA here is from genome assembly GCA_030063025.1 of Avena longiglumis. Lineage (NCBI taxonomy): Eukaryota > Viridiplantae > Streptophyta > Magnoliopsida > Poales > Poaceae > Avena > Avena longiglumis. Next base: position 439,079,668 of record CP125973.1, on the reverse strand, counting down.
AGTTCAGACAATCTTGCATACAACTGCTGCAGCAAAGGATCAATGCTTTATAATATGACAGGAAGATATATCAAAATGCAGCACAAACAATATTAATCTGTCATCGAATTTTTCTTTTTCTAAACCTTTGAAGAATGCATGGCTTGGTCCCCTACATAAGACCTTCTGAAATTTTGCACAAAGATAAGAATAGCTCGATCAAGCCTTTGCTTGCTTAATTCTTGATATCTCTGAAAAAAGAACATAATCAGATCTCATTCTGCCATTCACCCAATAATATGCTTTAAGGAACGGTTGTTGTGCTAATCTTCTGAGGGCATACCATAAAAGGAGGAAAGAAAACATAAAAATCAGGTGAGTTCAGCAAGATGGCAATGTTACTGCCTTGGTAGGGCAACAGAAACACAAGCAAAAAAAATGGCTTTAAGGATCGGTTGTTGTGCTAATCTTTACTGATTCTAGTACTCCCTCCGATCCAAATTAATTGACTCAACTTTGTGTAGATTTATACGTATCTAGTTAAGTTATTAGACTAGATGCATGCATATCTAGGCAAAGTTGAGTCAATTAATTTGGATCGGAGGGAGTAGGAATTTTCTGTTACATCCCCAAAGAAAAATGCTTTCAGCAAATGGTGTACCCAATAATAAAATATAAGAGCTTTTGAGAAGCCACCGCAACTCAGACTATACTCTTAGCTTGGACCATGTAGATTGTGTTTTGCTGCATGATATATGGTTATTTTTAGAAGTTATTTGCTGCCTACTGAGCAATCTAGTCCAGAGCAACTATCAACACAATGTAACCCACTAAAGTATTACTAGGACGTACACATAGAAGAGTAGTGAGTCAACAAGAGGCAATATTTGTCAAGTACGATGTCTGCATATGAAACCAACATTTCTTAGGTAAAAGTCATCCAAAAACATATTGTTCTTCGGAAGTAATATTTTTCTAGAAATAGGAAAACACGTCTAACAACCAATACTACGGATACAACCGCCTATAGCAGATAGCCCAGTTTAGAATTGGAAAATCATCATGCCTGCAAGCACATTACTGGGCGGATCGCCATATATGTCAAGTGACAAAATAATTTTCATCTAACCTGTGCATGCAACCCGGTGTCTGTAATATTTATCAACTGTAACACACGGGCTGCAAGTTCTGCATCGAATAACTCCTGTGAATCTTGGCTGCAGAAGAAAATAAAAAACCATATTTGTGAAAAGAATAGCACAAAATGGCAACCAAGCAAACAAACTCAATTGCTCACCTGCAACCAACAGTTTGTCTAATCTTGAGAATGGCTGCAATTATGTGGACCATCCATGCAATCTGCCCTTCAATGACAGACAGCTCAGCTACATCTCCCGGAGCTGGTATTCTTGACCTTGCCTGTAAAAGTATTGACTTTGAGTCTCTTTTGGAAAACAATAGTGCATGAAACAACACTGACATACCGTATAAGCTTGTAGAAGAGGCTCCATGATATTTATGATGAAAAGGCTACAGCTTTCGTACTGCAACTCATCAAAAGAAAATAATAATCAGGGCATGCAATATGAAACAATTTATGGAAGTCCAGAAATTCCAAGAAGACCTAGGGTTTCTTTTTTAGAGAACATGCAAAAGCATTGCATGCCAATGCCATTTTCTTGAAGGAGAAACAACAGCAAATATACATGGGAACAAAATAGTAGTATCACAAGAAATTGAGCAGGTAAAGATTTATGGATGAACTACCTAAATGCCAGCATATACTGAAAAAAGTTAGTATTACACGTGAAGGAATTACACCTAAAGTTAGTCCACAATATGGATTTGAACAAAGCAATCAAAATGTTATGTGCGGTTGCTAAATTTTATAGGCATATTAACAAATTTTACAAGATGAAGACTGCTCATCTGTTCTTTCTGTAGACTACAGATATGAGAAAAGCACTCATAGAGAATATTGTGTTATTACCAACATTTTATCAGCATATTGACAAATAGAAGTAATAAGCTGTAAGCAGAAAGATACAACTCATATGCTCAATCCAAAACTGACACATGCAAACCCTGAACCATGTTTACTGAAGGAACATGTCAAATTAAGAAAGAAATCAAGTCATCTTACTTTCAGTTGACCATGATGGAGGCAACAGAAAGATATCATTTTAAAAATCAGAAAGCAAAATTAATGGCATAGCAGCAAACCTTGAATCTGCAAAGATAAGGAAGACTCTCCAGCTGATCCTGTAGACCTTCCGCATTATCCAACGGGTTATCTAAATCTGATGAGGCCTGTTATGAACAGAAACAGTAAAATAATAAGAACAATTTTTATTATTCGACTGAAATAGAAAGAGCAATTGATCTCTCACAGAAGAAAGTACCTGAACAGAATTAATTCTGGAAGTGATAAAACCCTCCGTAATTTTGGGTACAGTTTCATCCAGCAGACTTGGTGTATCGCCTTTCAAGTAAGGCAAAGATGTCACCAGCCTTGACCAAAGGCTCAAAAGATAGTATACACTGTTACTGGCCCACTACAAAATAATTAATCAATGGCATACCAAAGTCATAACACGCACAACAATTAACAATAATTGGTAACTGAGCAAGAAGACAGACAAACCTGCCATGATAGCAACGATTTAGTTGTAAATTCTGCTACAAGACCAATCCATTCACCATAAAACTCAACACTCAGAAGCTCTGATAACTGCAAAACATTTTATCACAAAGGGGTTTATTCCTAGCCTCAAAGATGCCCCTATTACTGTGGGACATCACACATAGAACAAATACCAAGTACAAACATGATGTAAAATATTTTGATTTTTTTCCAAAATGGACAACCAAATTTAAACCAAATCACCTGGAAGTTAATGCTGCAGGACCCTCTCAGGCCGACAGAGATTAGATTCAGAAACATAAACTAACATCACAGAACAAATATGATACAGTTTGACAAAAATGTTGCTTCAACGACAAACCATAGATTAAGTTGCTTTATTATCAGTAAGTATCACAACCGAACAAACTCGGAATAGGAATGCACCATTAAGATTATATTTTTCATTTTCAGACATGTAAATTGACAAAATGAACATAAAACAGCAAACGGCTTTAAGCCATAACTTACTGATGTGAGGGGTATTTGGTAACAAAATTTAGAACTATCACAATACCAAATTGAGAAATGCCATTTTCAGGCAACAAGTTAGCAAACATGAACCCGAAACAATCTTAGTGAAAGTGTGACACAGAACACATCTGCTCATGCTGTCATGCATGCACGAGGGAGCCATATCCACAACAGTTCACCACTCAAGAAATATGGCAAGGATAATGAACATGATATGAACTCATTGTTCCATCAAGTACAGCAATGTTTGTTTGGCTAAACGTCATAAAGAATACATCAGCAGTCACAGCACAGAATGATGGAACTCAAGTGTAACTGGTTAGGGATACTTTCTAGGCTACTGGCCAGGGCACAATGGGTCAACTGTTCTTCAAGGATAACGCTAACAGAAACCGCGAAGCTACAACACAGAAGTTTTGCTATTCATCATGCATCCAACATCACTATTGCTTCCTCAAAGGAAAAGTTTGGATATATTCTAACAAATTCTAAAAGATACAAATACAAACATCTCCTTGGTTATAGAATAGACAAGAAAATGAATATAGTCATTCTTAATTTAAGTTAAAGATTCCAAACCTGATAGTTCACTTTAAAACGTCCCAGGAGACGGCAGAACTCATGGTAGTTTCCATGATCAGCAAGACCTGTAAATAAATGGTAAGTCAAAGAAATTAGTTGAAATCATTTTACAAAAATTCTAGCATGAAGTGCCTCGACAAGTTTGGTTTCTCTTGCAATATACATTATAGCTATGACTTGTAATTAGTTTCATTACGGGCTTTAGATTAACAAAAATTAGTCTGGGTTAATCAACTTTCAGGAAACTACTAAATGCTTAACTAATGGATAAAAGGCTTTTTTCCTTCAATTAAAGGAACTTCAATCTAAGACCACTGTTAATAAACAACACTAATCACAACCTTGCAAGCAAAAAGTGAAGTGTTAAACCTTGGCCTGTTTGGAGTATCTCCCTGGTGCCTGACATCAGATGAGAGAGAAACTGGGACCTCGCAGGGTCCTCCACAAAAAGACTGCGCCTGACAGAAGCAAGCCTGACAAGACATTCTAAAGCCTGTGGAAAACAAGTCCAGGCGCACATACATAAGAAATGCATTTCTTGAAAAGGAAAAACATAAGCAGATCATCCATTTGGATGTGAGCGATTGGGCTTAGATTTAATTGAGCTGCCCCCAAAAGAAGCGACCATACAATGTCAAATTCACCCGTTGCAGTACCTAGTAAGCTACCAATACTATATTTGCAAGTTGTATTAGTAATCAGCTAAGCAAAAGGTACTTCAAAAACGCTCTTGCCAATTAAAAACAAACCAACTCAGTAATAAATCTGTAACATGTGCCAACGCAATATTCAAATCACTCGATCAAATTATACCTCTTTCGAAACAGTTGTATCATTGACTTTGTAGTAATCAAAAAAAATCTGGACAGTGGAAGGATCTTGAAGGAGAGGCCTCCAGGATGCAGGAAGCTGCATGAAGATAAAAATATGTGTAAACTACCAGAGGCAAATGTGCTGAAGGATGAGAGGTTAGTCAGTGCAAAGGAAAGCTAACAATTAAGCAATCAATCAATATACCTGCACTGTTCCAAATTCTTCAGAGCTCTCATCCACTGGTGAACCAACAAAGTCAAATGACAAGCACCTCAATGCAAGCGAAATAGGAACACGCCTTAGGTCATCTGCTACTGTAGTTAAGTAGAATTGTGTTAACTGATGTAAATGAGATCAGTATATGTATTCTAACACGGTCTACTGGAATGATATGTCCTGCTGCATAATACCTGGAAAGTTACCTTCACTCTTCAGTTGGTGTAATGAGGTAAGAGAAATTTGGAAGATCTGCAGAAGAAACTGGTCTTTGAATGAAGTTGCAATTTTTCTGTGAAGGTTCAAGGGCATTCCAGAGTTTGTCTGCGTGCATAAACCAAGAAAATAGACATTCAAGTCAGTTTCCAAAATGAACAGAGCAGTCAACTGTATGCTGGTTAACTTTATTGGTCCAACTTTTAAGTGAGTAGATCTTCTGAATAGCACAAGCCTTGGTTCCACAAAATGGAATTTCCTTTATGAGGAGTTAAAGTAACATTCAATCATCTACCAAGTATACAACAAAAGGCAGAAGAAAAGGAGCATGGCCATATCAACAGTGGGTGGGTGGGTGGGGGCATGCCAGATGACCGGTAACAGCTTCAGGCATGTAAAAATATCTTTCGCCCTCTCCGCTAGTAATTAAGTGGGGTCCACCGTGTCACCCACTATTATAAATAAACACTAAAGCCCTTCTAAAAATAGTGGACACGTGGAATCCATATCCATACAAGGTATGGGGTAAATTAGAGAAGTTATTCCAAAATAAAGAGAGCACGCATACATACTATAGACACAATCGAGTAATTAATCTCTGAATACGAACTAAATACAGGATGTCTGGTGAAGAGACCAAATTTTGAATGATAGCACTTCAATCTGATGAATGAATGATCAGGATGCTTGGATCTGCTTTCCCCATATGTTTTAAACCTTGAACTTGTGACTTTCTATATCAGTGGGATAAACAGTAATATTCCGGCCATTTGCGACTGTTCACGGTCATTTGAATGCAAACAGTATTTGTTATGTATGAACGTAACAACACGTAAGTCCATGGCGTTCATAAGTGCTAATGTACTCTTTTATGCAAGCTGACTCTTAGTTCTCATGCAGTGTCATATGAAAATAGGTGCAAGTGGCTTTCACATGCACTATGAAAGCTAGGTATCTGAGTCAATAACACCGTGCATGACAAGTAGTTGTAGACGACAAAAATTTCTGCAGCATGATAGAAGCAACCATGTGAGCACCTCTATTGGGGAGAGGCATCTGATAACTCGAATCAATCAATATTCTAAGTGCTAACATAAATGCCTCGTCATACTGAATATGGAAGAAACCACTTATGGAAACTAGATTGGCAGTACAAACTTTTCCAGATCTCACCTGGTTCATTTCCGTTACGAGACAATTTAGTATCCTCAATCCTATTAAATAGTGATCCTGGGATGCCTGAAGATATAAGCATAAGCAGCATTTCAGTACAAAAAAACATGGGGTAACTTTCGACATGGCATGATTTTAAAAACTGCCACATGATTTATTTATTTATTCGTTTATTTTGGCAAAAAAATGCTTATCACTCCAAATCCCTTTTCAGTACTAATGTTGCATGCTGAAGACGTGCGATCAGGTTTTAGATGAATAAGACTTTGCATGTTAAAAGTGGAGGTGTTTTTACAAGAACATATTGTCAAAATGACTTGTTACCTCTCTTTGGTCTTCTGTATCTGGAAATAACTATACTACAATTATATAGCTGAAGAATGTGCAATTAGTCAATTTTGAAGAAATACATATATGTAGCAAAATATGATCAACTAATCTAAAACAATCAATCCTGGATATAATTATCAACTGAAACTAGATTTAACAAGGAAGGCGAAACCAGCTTAACTCCTCTGTTAAAATCTCCAAAAAAGAAGTAAAGTAGCTATTCACACAACTAAACCTATCAGGGATTAAAGCACTATATATTCTTCTTACAATTATTTCTATTCAGTTAAAATGTTCAAGACTCCAAACAATTCCATACAGAAACACAGATTTATCTCGCACAACTGGTTATAATTAGACTCGATTAGATCAGAAGAAAATGTTTCACTCACCTATCCAGCTATGAAGTCCTTACTAAATACTGCTATCTATGTGATAGGCTATTTGGTAACTGCCATACAAAATGTAAGGCATACTTACAAGAGCTAAGAAATCTGTTGCTTCTTTGAAAATCTCTCTGAATCTGTCATCATCAAACCATCCAAATTTTGTTATCCGGCATGCGAGCTGAATTAGGGAACCAGTCACAAAATTCTGCAATTTAGGTCCTCTTGCCGCAAGATAGTTCATGACATAATTCCCTTCACACAGATCACAGACAGATTAGTCCAAAACTAGCAATAGAAGTGGCACAGAAGGTAAGTATGTTTACAAGGTGGCTACAGATAAATAAGTCCATTTCAGATAAATTGCAGAAACATAAAAAGCAGAGGATAAAATGGAAATAAATACTCATACATTCCAGCTATGTTACAGAAGCACAAAAATACAGGAGCATAAAATGAAGTTATGACCTAAACTACATAAGCATAACTGTTTCAGGACAAAATAAAAGTAAACTGGGAATCAAGAAAACGACAAACCTATGCATATGGTAACTTAAAGTGAACATCACACGCGTCTTGCGCGCGTGAACATATAGAAAGAGACATAAATGCCAACATGCCATGCAGATACAAAAAAATTGGAAGAAGAAAAATTGAATGATATGTGATATAATGCTATTATGTCGGAAAAGAAACATTACGGATATCCAGGCGCAATTGCAAAGAAAGACTGCGGTCGGAGACTTGCTTCAACAAGCTTGTACTGGCCAACATCAAGGCATATGGAGTTGATGCATTGTCCAATATATATTGACACTGTGAAATGTAGTCACTGTTCTCTGAGAAGCACTTGAGGGTGCTTTCTGCATGTGCTCTCTCAGCCGAGTCTCTAGAATTGTAAAGCTTTTCACACAACACCTCTAGTTGTGCTAGGCTCTCCATTGAGGACATGAACAAGGAGCTCCAATTTTCCGATAGAGCAAGTATCCAGGGTTTAATATGCCACCGGGTTCTGAATTAATATCCACGAATTTGCATGAATGTTCATCACAAGTTCGAAATTAATGCATTAGGTATTCGGTTCAATAGGGAACTTAAAATGTACCATAAGAGCTTTGAAGCTGAAATATATGATTCTAGCACAGGAAGGAGTCAAAATACATTCATATTACAAGAGAAATATTTCAACAACAGAGTTTTCTCATGTACAGTCTTTTCAGTGAAGCTTAATCAAAGATTAAGACCCAAGACACAAGAGAAAACACCTAACAAAAGACTTATATCGCCAATACTAGCCACAATCAGCCTGGGGTGAGTGATCTGCACGAATGGAAATGCGAGACTCAGTGATGGCCAAAGAAGGAACAATGACAAGATAAAAATCTACCAAGAAATCTCTGTTGCAGCGGCTAACCATTCTATTTCATAACATGCACAAATGCGCTGTAACACAAACATCCAGGGGTACAGCAAAACATAATGGCAGAATGACCAACTTAAAAACAACTATATGATGCATCTGCTAAAGATGTTCTATTCTATAGAGAAAAAAAACAATCATCAAATGTGTGATTACATGCATAGCACAACAGAACATGATGAGATGGCAACTATCTGGAACATGAAATACTTGCTGCGTTTGCTATGCAAATCATTCCTATAAAACACATTTCAGCATTTATGCACATCAGCAGAAGGATCGGAAGACAAAGAACTTGTGGTATCACTCCTAATCATCAAATCACTTATCGGATTGCAACAAAATAGCGTCAGTGCGTCCAAAGTGTTTTACTTCGCCACCTTATCCAAGGATCTAAAGCACACCACAAGCCGTGGGAAAGCGAAACCGAAGATCCGATCACCATCAGCGAACCAAACCAAGCTATCATCTACCCATAACCACCCCGTAAGCATCCTCGGGAGATCCGGCGAACTCCCCAAACGTCGAGATCCCCCGATTCCCGAGCAACCCCGTAGTGAACAAGCCGAATTCCGAAGCATTCCGATCCTAAAACGGCGAAACGAGCACCGCGATGGCGGCGCTGGCCGCCGCCACGGGCCCGATCAAGCGCCCCCGCCCTGCACAGGCAACTCTACAGGTACGCGTCGGACAGCAAAAGCATCGCGGCCGTGGCGATCGGGGGCGTGCCGTTCTCTACCTTATCCCCGTGCCTGCTGAATCCGCGGAGGTCACTGTCCGACGGCGGCTGTGGTGGCTAGGTCTAAGGCAGCCGTCTCGGCGTGGGGATCGGAGGCGTGCGTTTTGGGAGGAGGGGGTGGGGGTGTGGGAAACGGAAATAGGGGAGCTAAATAGGAGGACGACGGGGTGGGGTGGGGTGGGGAGCGTGTGTGCGTGCAGGCAGCAGCGGTGGAGAGTGGGAGGCGATGATGTGTTGCGGTGTGGTGTTTTCCGGGGACGGGAGGTGATGGCTGATGGGCCGGGTTGGACTTTGCGTCTAGAGATTTCTCAGCTAGGGTTCATCCACGCACGCATCCTTTACTACCATCGGTTGCTGCTTATGACAACTGTTTATGTCTTTTTCCTCTTTATTTCCTGCACAATATACAGCTTTGCTATAAGATTCCAGATGTATAAAACTTTTATTAGTAGTATTTAAGTTCATGCATTTAAGAGAAAATATTGGTAACAATTTCTACAGAATTCTCATTATCTTCCTTCTGGCGTATATTAATTGTTATTATTGATATTCACCAATTTGCTTGAGTAAACGAGATCTACAAAGATATTTTTCATAATCATAATCCTATGAGATGAGATAAAAAGAAAATTACTGGATCATATAGCCTCCAAGATTAAAGTGCTATCCAAAGACACATTGTCTTTAAAAAAAGTATTAAGAAATATATATATGCACGATAAAATACAATTATTTAAATCTAAATACAATTTTGAAGCACACCTTAAAGGCCAACCCATAAGCGTTCAGCCGCAACATAACTTGGAAATATTGTATTCCCTTCGTCTTGAAAAGGATGTCGTACATTTTCTAAATTTAGATGTATCTATACACTAAATAGTACTCCCTCCGTTTCATATTACTCCGAATGTTTGAAATAGTAAAAGTCAAACTTCATAGCATTTGACCAAGTATATATAATAAAATATTAACATTTACAATATCAAATACATATAATATGATAGTATAATTCACATTGTCTCTATTGGTATTGATTTTATATTATAATTGTTAATGCATTTATCTATACTAGCTGAATGACCGTGCGTTGCTACGGCAAGATCGAATAGTTTAACTTTTAGCAATGGTGTTTCTAAAAGTCTTGGTATAATGACGTCAAGCCCTATGCCTTTTGATTTTTTTTGAATCATTGACATAATATATCTTTCATCCGCTTGTAATCCACAAAATTTGAAATAGTATAGCACATATGTATGTGCGTTGCAACGGTGCTACAACTTAAATGTATCATGCTTTATTTCTAAATTTTATTAGTCATATTGCTAACTTCCTAAGAAAATAACTTGCAGAAAAAAAACATCATAAGAAATTAAGTACTATCGCTACATGCATTGTTGGAGCTAAAACTATTTAGATTGGTTATATTGACATATCCTAACATTAGATTTGTAATTAAAAAGGACACACACACCATCACCGTGAACTCACCTTTATATAATTCTACAGAGTTGTAAGTGCTCTTCCTTTTAAAAAACAAAGGGGTAAATTTTAGCTCCAATAAAGGGGTGCAAGTTCAGATATAAGTGTATAATATATATATATATATATATATATATATATATATATATATATATATATATATATTAAATTCAGATATATATGTAATTTTTTAGGTCCATCCGTTACTAAAAAAGAAGGGGTACACAACTAAAAAGTGTACTCTTTCATCTGGTTACTCCTCTAGGACGAATTTTATTGACAGCGGAGTATAACATGAGTGGTGTCCGTGGCTGCTGGATGGTGGAGCTAGTAGGTCGAATTCCAGTGGTCCCTTCACCCCTCGGTCCAGACACGCCCGAACTCACCGTTGCACCGCCGACGCGTCGCGCGGACGAAGCATGACTCCCCGAGCGCGGCCAAGATGCCCATAAACTCCGTCTCGCCGTCAGCTCTGTCCCCACACCCGGAATCGACGCGATATGCCGTGAATCACCAGCATCGCCGACATCCTCTTCGCCTCCGCCGACGCTGCAGCGCTGTCGATCCACCGTTCCCGACCTCGCCGACCGCATCGACACGCTCCTGGTGAGCAGGAGAACCTCGTGAGCCCTTCCTCTCTTGCTCTCGCTTCCTGTAGTGCGCTTGTGCCGTGCATCGTCGTTCGTCACAGCTCAACCTCGCCGTCGTCGCTCCGGCGACCCATTTTCTAGCGGCGCCGCCACCAGCATGCTCGTCTGAATTTCTACTTGCAGCAATTGTTGCAGATGTATCTTTCAGTAAGCAGATGTGCTACACCCTCGCAGATCCGAGTTACCCTCTTCTTGTGCGCGTCGAGGAGGGCATAGAACCATCGGCCATTGTTGTTGACTGATTCCTGGAGCTGATGGCGTTTCTTTCTTATCCTCAGAACACCTCTCTTGATTCTCTTTCCATCTGCGCTACCAGACTCATCACACAGAAAGCAGCTTGGCTCAAATCGAATGACCACAACATGCAAATCTCCTTCTGCAACTGGCTTGACAGTGCGGCGAGCCGATAGGCTCACTGGAACAAGTGATTTTCTCTACCTGGAGGCGCCATGAGAGCAAGTCATTGTCATCTGGGGCGTTGATATCCTCGTCGTGGTGTTGAGTGGAGCGGAGTTGAGGGGAGCAAAGCAAGTGAGGATGAGAGGTACCCGTCCTCCTCCTCCTCCCGCTCGCCGCTGGGAGCATCTTCGCCAGCATCGTAGAACGCGATCCAGGTGCGCTGGGGTTAGTGTGGGGCGTCCGTCGCAGGGTTGGTGGAGCGCTGGAGGAACGACGCCCGTTCCTACAGTGCTTCCGATTAGGATTAGGAAACTGATGATTAGCCAGAATTGCGACAAACAACATATGAAAACATATTTTTGGCCGACGGAAACGTATTGGACCAATCTACCTGGGAAGAAATTAGTAGATAGATAGTAATATATTGGTATATCTAAATATAGACAAATCTACGACATCCTTTCATGACGGAGGGAGTAGGTGCTTTAGGACAAAAACATAATAATGGAGAAAGTTGGCAAGATATGTAAGAATTCTCTATGCAGGATATTTTGAAAATACATTTCATTAAATATAAATATAAATAAAATTTCCACACTTCTTTGCTTTGTACTCTCTCATCCATATTAGTCGTCACTGTAGTACAAAGTATGTACTAAGTCGATGACAAATAATATGAACAAGAGAGAGTAGTCTCTGTCATCAGTAAGCATGCCAATGTCCTTTGTAGATATGGAAGCATGATTGCATGCCTTTGACTGTTAATGTTGATAAAATGTGCCTCAAAGATGATCAATTGTGCCTCAAAGGATGAAATCACAACTAACCAAGGAAATAAATCTTCACCATTGAGTCATTGACTATCGGGCTATGACTGTTTATCATAAAAAAGTGTGTGAGCTTCTTCCATATAAAATAACCCACATATTGGTAAGAATTTCTACAAAATTATCATTATCTTCCTTCTGGCGTATATTAATTGTTATTATTGATATTCACGAATTTGCTTGAGTAAACGTGATCTACCAAGATATTGTTCATAATCATAATCCTCCGAGATGAGATAAGAAGAAAATTGTTGCACCAAATAAAAATAGCCTCGAAGATTAAAGTGTTATCTAAAGACACATTGTCTCTAAAAAAGTATTAGGAAATATATATATGTAGGATAAAGTACAATTATTTAAATCTAAATACAACTTTGAAGCACACCTTAAAGGCCAACTCACAAGCGATCAGCCGCAACATAACTTGGAAACATTGTACTCCCTTTGTCCTAAAAAGTATGATTTGTCTAAATTTGGATGTATCTAGACACTTAATAGTACTCCCTTTGTTTTATATTACTCCGAATGTTGGAAATAGTAAAATTCAAACTTCATAACGTTTGACCAAGTATATATGATAAAATATTAACATTTACAATATCAAATATATATAATATGATAGTATATTTCACATTGTCTCTATTGGTATTGATTTGATATTATAACTGTTAATATATTTATCTATATAATGATATATTGATATATCTAAATTTAGAAAAATTTGTGACATCCTTTCAGGACGGAGGGAGTAGGTGCTTTAGGACAAAAACATAATAATGGAGAAAGTTGGCAAGATATGTAAGAATTCTCTATGCACTATATTTTGGAAATATATTTCATTAAATATAAATATAAATAAATAATATTCCCGCACTTCTTTGCTTTGTACTCCCTCATCTAGATTAGTTGTCACTGATTTAGTAGAAAGTTTGTACTAAGTCAATGACAGATAATATAGACCGGAGGGAGTAGTCTCTGTCATCACTACGCATGTGAATGTCCTTTGTAGATATGGAGGCATGATTGCAAGCCTTTGATTGTTAATGTCGATCAAATGTGCCTCAAAGGATGATCAAGTGTGCCTTAAAGGACAAACTCACAACGAACCAAGGAAAGAAATTTTCACCGTTGAGTCATTGACTATCAGGCTACGACTAATTGTCATAAAAAAGTGTGGGAGCTTCTTCCATATAAAATAACGCACATTAATTAGTATTGGTAAATTTATCGTGTGTTTATGGTCAAAGAAAAAGGGAGATAATAAATCCCACAAGACCTAACACATTCAACCCCCATTGAAGGGGTACGAAATGTGTGTGTTGTCGAGCTTGGAGGACTACAACTATTGAATAACCAACAAATAATCGATTATCAAAACAAAGATTGTGCTCTAAAAAGGAATGATGGTATAAAGTATATGTAAAATATTGCCATGTTTGATTATGATATTATTTTCTATAGGTTATGTTAGGAACTTCTTAGATGTAGGGATTTTGTGAGGCGCTAATAAATTGATGTTCCACCCTTAGTACCTAAACACGCTGTTATGGTTACAAGGGAGAACTTTAAGTAATAAAGATCTCATTCTACCAAGTTGTAGAAAAAGTCTCCTTGTAGCATGTTCTATCGTCGGTCGATGATCACATGTATGATTGACCTAGATTATGCTATGACCATAACGATCTCCAACATCATGTTTCGTGTAAAATGGATTTAGTTTAACACAAAACTTTGATATGAAACACATTACAAACATAAATGGCAATATATGTTATGTAATCATCTTTGTTGTTTGACCTACACTAAAACCATGTTAGGAGGTTGTTCTAGTACCTTTACTCAAATTATACTAGAAGAAATAAAGGTTGACTATTTTGTCGACGGTGTCGTTTTATTTTATATTCATGAATTTCATTATTTGTACAAATGCTATTTGTAACATAAAAATTTCTAAATATATTTTTTCATAAAATAAAGTTTAAAATGCACCTACGACCTTTTTCCTTAATATTCCATGTTGGTTTGGCCCATAAATGTTACTATATTGTTGATTGCACCACAAAAAGAGGTTCACTGGCATATATTTCCATCATTAATGTGGATTAGCTTGACGCTTATCTATAGAGATAAACTTAATATGCTATGTTATATATCAAATGGACACCATTCTATTATCTGCGCCTATTGGATCTAGTTTTATGTGAAAAAAATTGTAATCAACCTCAACAAAAGAAAATTTGGTATATTAAAAAATGGTTCCTTGTTTTTTTATTCCGTTCACTGTAGTGCCATCAAAAGATCACAAAATTTGAAAATGTACCAAAACGTACCAAAGTGCCTTTTACACTAGATGTTTATTGGTTGACGTGTGCCTTTGTTTTTCTTTCTTTCCGCTCGTTGTGGTTGGACCACTTGAGATAAATGATATTCTTACATGCCGAGGAGAAGTTCAAATTTGGCAACGTCATATGAGAGAGGCGTAGAGGACTCCTATGTACATTCCAAGAATGTGGCAATGATGTTGCAAGATCCGTTAGACATCTCATTACACAAGAGATTAATTTGTTCTCTTTGTACCGAATGCGCACATTAGGGCTACAGTCCCTAATGTTTTTTTTTTCTTTTTTGAACCACGCCTTATAAGTATCCTAGGTTACAATGTAATGCAATGTGTGTGCCTGATAAGCACCATCACTGTCACCACTTTGCTCAATCAAGATAATGGATAGTGGGCCTAGTACTTATCCCCTACCATCCTCTTGATCATCTAATTGAGTAGTCAAATAAAGCATACGATGACAACAAAACATAGCTCTGTTGTAATCTCTACTCTATGTTGAGACACGTATGTGCATGTGCCACGTTAGAGAAATCCAAAGCCTAGAAAAGTTTATGCGCATGCACTAAGGAATAAGGTGGGGCAACCATATATAGTGGATCTCTAGCCATGTTCTAGTTTCTTAAAGACACACCACACATGAGATAGATTGGCTAAATACATAGACATATGTGAATCATCACATTTTCGGGTGAATATCCATGTGTAGTAGTTGTTAATGGATAACCTTTTTATTTATTTGTATTAAACCGTGTTATTTTATCTCATAAAATTAGGCATTTTAAATATATATAAAAACATTTTTATTCGAGTATTAACCTGGACTAGTACATGATGCAATAATGTCCAAGTAATATTTGTCTTACTAGTGGAATTAAGGGATTTTCTCACACATGTTACAGTAGGCTAGTACTTATGGGCCATGAGTCGCCTTGGCTTTGACACGCAAAATCTCTAGTCATCCTTATTCTATCTACCTCCCTATGTGAAGTATTGAGGCGCATGAACTCGTCGACTCTTCTTCACGACATGCACAAAGGAGAGGTGAACCGTTATATCTATGTCTTTTCCTCCATGAGAACCTGTGGGTGAGGATGGCTAAGGATTTTGGGTAACACGTATCTGTGCAACGACTTGTTGTATTGCATCGGTTCTTTGTTGCATCGAACCAACAACAAATTACACAAAGTCGGCATTGTGAATGTTCAAAGACATCATACATTCCTTGAGAGAGAGAGACTATGTGGTCTCCATGATGTTTCATAACTTGATTTTCCCTCTACTATTTCTATTTTTTGCATCATTAGTTATGAATTGTATGCCTTATTCCTCAAAATTAAAATAGTGAATTCACTTCTCAACAAGCTTCACAAGGGAGTAATTCATTGAATAATATCACGGTAAGGGAGCAGACACACAGATTTGTAACCCCGGACAGTTCATCTATCAATTTCATTTGGTCCAAACATCGACCATTTATTAAAAAGACACACAAACATAGCCATCACCACTATTGTATTTCTCCCCATGGACTACATGAAAATGCAAGGTTAATCTTATGATGTTGTTATATTTTATTTTATTGAGTGTTTATTGCAGGGTCTTTTTTGTCACACTAGTTTTTTAGACTTCTTGTTCATATTATTATTTTGTGTTTTCATTTTGGTCGTTGGGGTGCAATGGCATATTTAAATCACATCATGTGGTCATTCTTAATTTTTTGGAAACCAAACTTTTTCCTAATTAACAATGTTGTGTGGACAATGGTAGATCTTTGACAACATTTCCTTAGGGGGTGCAATCAGAGTTGAGGTGACTAGAATTCAATCTATTATTGAACATTTAAGTAATGAACGACATCTAAAGGATACAATCAAGGATATTGATATGTATAGTTCATAAGAGGGGAGGATGCATGTCCCACTTTGTCCATAGAGAAGCTTCGGACCTAGGTATGAATTTGATTGATAACCTACAACCAATATTTATTTTTATTGACATTGAACAATCAAACGGAATAGACTTGTTACTCACATGGGTATCTACTCACCCATGGGTATACGGTGATTTAAATAACATGGATCAACGTTAGCTTGTTTTCCAAGTAGAACGTGGATTTCTGGTGTATAAAAGTGGTTTCAGAAATTTGGATTGAATTTGTTTCGGTCAAAGTCAATGGTGGGGTTGACTTTTTGTCACATGAGTTGGCTTTGACCAAAACAATTTCAAACCAAATTTCCGAAACCACTTTTATACACATGTTTCATCCACATGTTCTAAAAAATAATAAATTGACTACACTTACATAGTCTAACGGAGGCACTCTTTTTTTTCATAGTTGTTACAAAAATAAAACTATATTATTTTGGCTCTAATTTTGTATTTCCAGGCTATATCCTACAATATTTTATGACAACACATTTTTATACTTGTTAAAAAATCGTGTTTATTGATTATTTTGATCAAACTTATGCACAAAATCGGATCTTTCGAGGAGCTAACTTCCTTTAAATTTGCGTCTTGCTCCTTGGGCAAATTGAAGATACAAGTTTGATCTTACAATATTGTCCAGAATTTGTCTAATAGAGTGTTTGATGCAACTTCATTAGACTTCTTGTTGATATTATTGCCTTCTGTTTTCCTTTCAATGTGTCGAGGTGCAATGACATCTTTAAATCACATGTCGTGGTAATTTTAAATATTTTTCTATTTCACACTCAGTTGTGGACAAGGGTGAAGATTGGCAAATAATTCTCTAGGGGGAGGGTGTGTGAGTTGAAGGAGGACTAGAATACAATATATGGTTTTCCTTTAAGTATTGTTTGATATCTAAAGTATAAAATTAATGATATTGCTAAGTATTTTTTTATAATAGAAGAGGAGGCATGGACCACTTTGGCCATAGAGAAGTTCCCAACCTAGCTATGAATTTGATCAATAACATATGACATGTATATTTTTTTGTTGATATATAACAATCAAAAGTAATTTTAGTCAATATTTATAAAAAAATTAGGGTTAGAAGTGAACCTTCCGCACTTCATCACCCCTCCCCCTTCCCTCACACACATAAACTTTCCTTTATGAAAATAAAAATACCGAAGAGAGGAAAATTTAAATGGCCATTCAGGTACAAGGTAAATCTTTCGTATGATTGATGTATAATTCATAGGACAACCCTCTAGACACATGTTGGTATGGAAGACAAAAGTAGTAGGGGTGCACCACCATAGGCACGTGCTTGTGAAAGTGGGGATGCTATAATCATGTCCATATGATGTTAATATATCCAAACTCTGCATAGTATGGAATTTTCGTGATTCATTAAAAATTAATGTTAATATGTTTTACCCATATGTGCCAAAAATAATCAATTGACTACAGTTAAAGAATCAATTGACTACAGTTAAAGAATCAATTTACTACACTTACGTAGTCTGGTTTAGGCACTCTTTCCTTATTATCATTATTACAAATAACAAAAAGAAATCATTTTTTCTCTAATTTTGCATCTACACTCTAACAATATTAATATGTTTAGATTTGTTAGAAACTTAATTGTATTTTCTTTTATTGGTTGAAGCAACTGTGTACACCATATCCGTATTTTCTGGAAACCAAATTCCTTTAATTTATCTCATGCTACATGGGCTAAATGAAGATGCAAGGTTGATCTTGATATACTACTTTTTATATTATGGACTTGTGTTTTTAGCTTCAATGTGTTGAGGTGCAATGGCATCTTTAAATCACATGCCATGGTCATTTCCATTTGTTTCCAATTCACATTGTGGTATGTGGACAATGTAGAGCTTGAAGAAAAATCTAGGGGGTTGGGCGTCTGAGTTGAAGGGGGGTTATAAGACAACTTATTGTTGTCCTTTAAGTAATTTTTGATATCTAAAGTATACAAATAAGTACATTGCTACATTTTTTTATATAAAAGGAGGAGGCATGTTCCACTTTGGCCATAGAGAAGCTCTAGACCTAGGTATGTATTTGATTGATAACCTAAGACTTATGTTTCTTTTATCAATGTTGAACAATGAAAATAAATGTAGTCAAAGTTTATATAATATTTAGGGTTAGAATTGAACCTTCCCTCTATAAAATTCCTTCATGACAATAAAACATACAAAATGGGAAATGTAAATGGCCATGTATGTAAACCATTTATACAAAAGGCATAAGGGAAAAGACACACAGAGTGAACAATGTAAACCTAAAGGTAAAATATAAATAATTTTTCTATGATTGACGTCTAAGGTAAACATTCATGTTTTTTATGGAATGAAAAAGTGGCAGGCTGCACCACCGCAGGCACATACTCATGAGAGTGTAGATGTTCTATATTCATGGCCATGTTATGTCAAACCATCCAAACTCTACATGTTAGTATGTCATTTTTGTGATTCGCTAAAAAATGATGCCAATATTTTTCATCTATGTGTGCTCTAAAATAATAATTTGAATATACTTACATAGTTTAGTTTAGGTACTCTTTCCTTATTATCTTTGTTATGCACAACAAAACTATATGATTTGGGGTCTAACTTTGTGTGTGCAAACTATATCCAATAATAGTTTTTGTCAATATTTTTTACTTTTTTAGAAACTTAATCGTGTTTTTATTTCAAAATCACATGCACCAAATATGATCTTTCTAGAAGACAACTTCCATTAATTTTATGTCTCACTACATGGGCTAAATGAAGTTGTGAGGTTGATCTTATGATGGTATCCACATTTTCTTTAATTAAGTGTTTATTATAAGGGTTTTTGTCGTTCTAGTTTGTTAGATTTCTTGTTGATAGTATGGCTTGTTTTTTTGCTTCAATATGATCAGGTTAAATGTCATCTTTAGATCACATGTGTGGTCATTTCCAATATTTTTCCAATTCACAATGTGGTATGTTGACAATGGTAGAGCTTGAAAAATATTGCAGGAGGGGGATCTGAGTTGAAGGGGAGACTATAAGACAATCTATCCTTTTTTTAATCTATTCTTTGGGGGGTGAAGACAATATATTATTAACCTTTAAGTAATGCTTGATATCTAAAGCATACAAATAAGGATATTGCTAAGTATTTTTAGAATAGATGAGGACGAAACTATTTTTTCTAATTAGAAATGTTGTGTGGACAATGATAGATCTTTGACAACATTTCCTTAGGGGGTGCAATCAGAGTTGAGGTGACTAGAAGTCAATCTATGCTTGAACATTTAAGTAATGAATGACATCCAAAGGATACAATTACGGATATTGATATGTATAGTGTGTAGGAGGGGAGGATGCACGTCCCACTTTTTCCATAGAGAAGCTTCAGACGTAGGTATGGATTTGATTGATAACCTACAACCGATATTTCTTTTTTATTGACATTGAACAATCAAAGGGAATAGACTTGCTACTCACATGGGTACCTACCCATCCATGGGTATACGGTAATTTAAGCAACATGGATCAATTTTAGCTTATTTTCCTAGTAGAACGTGGATTTCTGGTGTACAAAAGTGGTTTCAGAAATTTGGACTGAATTTGTCCTGGTGAAAGTTGAATTTTTGCCACATGAGTTGACTTTTACCAAAACAAGTACAAACCAAATTTATGAAACCACATTTATACACTAGAAATCCATGTTCTACTAGGAAAACATGCTAAAATTGATCCATGTTACTTAAATTGCCATATACCCATGGGTGGGTAGTGAACAACAATCACAAGTTTTTAGCATTAGAAGTGAACCTCCTGCCCTTTTTCCCCCATAAATTGATGTAAATATGTTTCATCCACATGTTCCAGAAAATAATAAATTGACTACACTTACATAGTCTAATGTAGGCACTCTTTACTTATTATAGTTGCTACAAACAATAAAACTATATTATTCACACTCTAATTTTGTATTTCCAAGCTATATCTTGTATGGTTCGTAGCATGAAAAACAAAAAAAATATCAAATGAACACAAAAAATCAAGATCTAATCTACGAGATCGGTGCAACGAGATTGTAGAGAACTAACCCTCGTAGATCCAAAGCGTTTAACGAGATCGAATTCTCATGGTTGATGTAGTCGATTACTTGCCTATATCAAGATTCCAACTCCGTGATGCGTACTTCAACCATTGAGGTTTGCATGCCTTTTTAGCATCTTTTGAATTAACAAAAACCCTTTGGATCGTGGCATGTACACGTCCTAGGTAACCATTCTATTATAAGAACTTTGTTTTGTTTTTTCAATTATTATATACCAATATATGTAGTGGTTGGTTCATTAATCCGTCCAGACTAAATATCGCTATGAAGTTCAAATCTTGTCATAATGAACTTCTTAAACATTGTCGTGAACTCTTTTCCGACATGTCGACTATTTCATAGATGTGAAACATCCATGTCTATTTCTTTATAGATCCAAATACGGCTGTAAGGTCTTACACCTTTCTAGAGGGTCTTCCAAGTTCAAAAAACTTGATTTCTCATGTATGGAACTATCACGGATTTTATGGCTTCAAGCCATTTGACGGAGTTAGGACCCATCATCTCTTTTTTGTATGTAGTCGGTTCATTATTGTCAAATAACAATGATTTACTCTCAAATCTTAGTATTTGATTGTTTATCCGACCTACTTGGTTCAGTAGGAACTTAGACCCCCGTGACCACAACCATTGAGGTACGTGAGCCATGAGCATTGTTGGCTTGTTGCTGCCTCCGGAACACTTTCCAGCGCTGCGCAACTCAGCACATATTAGCTAAGATTCAATAACCTTATCAAAGTTCTATCATCCTCCCACTTAACTTTTCATGAAAAATTCCTTCTCAAGAAACTTGACATTCTAAGTGACAAACACTTTTTGTCTTCGGTGTTATGGAGGAGTACCCTACGGTTATTCGAAATAACATACAAAGACATGTTCGTCCGACTTTGGTTGTAAACATCTTACTTATGCCTAGCATACCAAAATTTAAGAAAGGACAATTTGGGTTTTATCCCAGACCATAACTTAGATGGTGTCATTTCAATGGATCATGATGGAGCTCTTTTTAGTGTAAAACGGTAGTCACTAAAGCTTTTAATCTTTAAAATACAATGACAGTTTTATAACTTACACACCTTTGATATTACCATGTCAAACAAGGTTATATTACATATCTCAAACACTCCATACTCACACGGGCGGACGTAGCGCCCCTATGCCCCGGCGCTTGCCCGGGCTTCGGTGTTGCACGCCCCAAGCAAGGGATCGTATTCAGCTAGGAAAACACAAGCGATCATGGGCAAAATCGATCAGTTCTTTTATTGGCAAACTCGTTCTGTTGTCCACATCGTGTTGGACTAGTCACTGGTGGGAGGCCGTGCCTTACACACGCACGACGTAGTGACTCGTTTTGTTCTCATAAAAACCAAGACAACAACTCGGCAACGGGAATCCTTCTTGTGTTCTGTCTCCGATTTATAGGATATGACCACCTATCATCGTTCTATTAGGCTTCTTTCGTTCCTTTTACCATGAGATGGAATTAGAAAAATAGACACCACTTCTTTGTGGGAAAAAAATAGACACCATTTAATCTGGAAACTAGATTCAGAATAAAAATTCAGTTATCTAACTATTTGTTGGAATTAGACACCATTTATAAGTTCTTGTGCATAATTAGAATTGTTTAAAATTAAAGAACATGTTTTATAACCATGCGTCATTTTCTGCCATTCGGCCTTCCTTCCTCCTTTCTTGCTTTCTTTTTTTCGTTCCTCCTTTCCACACCGCGTTATGAGTCACCGCCGATCACCCAGGGTCCCCGTAGTTCCTCCCGGATTCGATGGTGAATGGCGCCCTTCGATCATTTGTTCCTGCGATTTAGAGAGGCTCGCTGAATTCAGCCTCCTTCCTCCAAATAAGGAAAATTATATATTCGGTTTTTAAGGCAATATAGAAGACATTAGGAAATTATGAAAAAAGTATATATAATTAAAATTGTTTGTGAGGCTTTAAATTTTTTCATAGAGTTCTAATAAACATTCTCGAGGTCTAAAATTGTTACTAAAAAATATGTTCCTAAGTAAACTATTTTTCATGGTCAATCTAGCATGTCTAATATGTGATCTTGTCAAACTAAACTGCCTACGGAACCTAAAATATGGTTCACCCTCATCAACTTCCGTCATCCGAAAATCGCAAAAACCTTGACTGATGTCTTGATTCCTCAACCCCACCTAGCCACGACGTGTCCGCACTAGCCAGAGGTGATGTCCCACGACCGGCTGCGCATCGACATTACAATAGTAATGGGCCGTGGAGACCCCGGAGATGAAGCACATGTTATGACTCCTTTGGCTTTCCCGCAGCAACAACTAGGATTATGAACATTTGAATGTGTTTTGAACTTTTAGTTTAGTATAGTATATGTGTTTTGCATTAAAACAATTTTGAGAAACAATGTTTGCTTCATGTGATGCTTATAGTTGTACGAGATTTTTTTTGTTGCCTTGCAATGCGCCCAGGCTTTGATAAATTTCTGGGTCCGCCACTGCATACTCATATGGTGTTTTGGAAAATGCAAATCTATGGAACGATTCCTCAAATCTTAGGTTTTATGCTAAACTTAGTAACTCAAGTATCTTCCTTTATGATCCAATCATAAATTCACTATTTTCTTGTTACAATGATTTTCCACTTCATCTTGAAAGACTTTGAACAAATTCAAATATTTCATACTTCTTCCTTATTAAGTAAATATACACATATATTCACTCAAATTTCCGAAAAAAGCATATGAAGTTGAAACCCATCGCTCATGACTACACATAATGGACTACATACATCAATATATACAAATTCCAATAAGTTAGTCGTTCGTTCTTCTAGGACTTTGAATGAAGTTTTAATTATCTCCAGGAAAGTCTCACAAGCGTCATTTGATCAAAATCAAAAGACTCCAAAATTCTATCAACATAGAGTTTCTTCATGTTTCCTTTCCAATATAATTTAAATGGCGATGTCACTTCTTAAGTGATCTTTTAATTATTTGGCTTGCGACATTTTTAGCATTAGTTTTATAGATATGATTTCTCCAACTAGACGTGTATATCATCCATCTATTATGAAATACAGAAATTATTTGAACAACCTTTTGTTCTTATAATACTTGATCAAAATAAAAATTATTAAAACAAATCTTGAAGGCAAGATTTGATGTCAATGAGAAACACCATAACACTTTGGTTGTTTTCGATGAGCATCATCACATATTCTCTTGTTGGTTACTTAGGCAATTGTAGTTCATGAATTATGTTGTATTGTATGACATTTCATACCAACCAATTTGGTATCCAATACCCAAGAATCACATTGTTTAACAAGCAAAGAATACAACCATAACATGTATATCATCTATATACCTGAGCTGAACAATTCTAGTGTTTTCTTTTTCTCCCAAATATTTCTGAGATTCTCTTTTAACATTTCCTTTTCTTTTTAAAAGAATCTATCAACATCAACAGTGGCGCCATACACTTGACACATAGTCCAAAGCATGTATAGTCAAATACTAATGTCTTTGTACTTGCACTTTGAAGTAGATCACCATTATCAAATGTTTGGCGTTCTTTCGAAATCCATTCTTTAGTAATCTTTTAGTGTACTAAACATTTTACCTACATCTTTTATTCATCATTATCATGAAAATTTTCATGATTAAGCTACTATAGCTTATAACGACGAATCTCGAGTATAATGTTTCTCTCCAAAACCTTTTGGAGGATTAGGACGACCAGCGTCTCCAACCTTTGCAATTTCTCATCAAATATAAGAACATATATTTTGCTAAATTATACTCTATCATGTTGCAACCAAAACATCGTTTTAGATATCACAATATCTTCCACACATGATGGTTTCTGAAATAATTCTTTTTTGCTCCTAGATAACCTTGATATTAAAACAATATTTTGAATATTAAGAATCATGGAGGCAAAACATAATAGTTTAAATACTAACACTGGAATTGTTACTCTTGATTTAATACCATTATTAAACTTTACTGAGTAAACGGAGTTTGCAGTAGGACTTTTAATCTTTAGATTAATACTCAAAACAATATGATACCAGTTCGTAAAGTAACTATCCAGAATTTTATAGTTCTATTATCTCAATTATAACTAAGCGTAAGGTGGTAAACGTATGCCAATGACTATAACAATTATGCAAATTCACTTTGATTTAATTTATGATAAATTGTGTTCAATTTTTAATCATATTACTGTTGAACTCCCACTCAAAACAACATCCCTCGAGTCGCTTTGGTGATTACACGAACCAAATCCACTACACCAAGTTCGATCACCACGAGAGATGATGTAGCTTCAAAGGCAAACAATCAACATGTTCATCATATCATCCATATGACTCATGCTTTACCTTTTGGTATTACGTGTTCCGAGGCCATGTCTGTACATACTAGGCTCGTCAAAGTTAACCTTAGTATCCGCATGTGCAAATCTGGCTTGGACCCGTTATATGCACACGTCAAATATATCACACCCGATCATCACGTGATGCTTCAAAATGACGAGTCTTAGCAACAATGCCTACTAAGAACGAACGCTTTATTACTTGATATTTAGTGAGAGGGGTCATCTTATAATGCTACCGTCGCGATCTAAGCAATACAAGATGCATAAAAATGATTAACATCACATGCAATTCATAATATGTTATATGACATGGCCTTTATTCTTGTGCCTTTGATCTTCATATCCAAAGCACGAACATGATCTCCATCATCACCAGCGTGGCATCAAGATCAATGGCGCCGCTTCATGGTTGCCCTCCACCAACAGCAACTATTACAACTACTTTGATGAATAGACACGTAGGTCTTAAACGAAATGTAAATACAACCAAAAGGCTCCTGCCGATTGCTGACTTACAATAAGGATCATTGCATACATCAAATATATCACAATCACATCATGGCCATATCACATCACAACACAATCCCTGCAAAAACAAGTTAGACGCCTCTAATTTTCTTTGCATGTTTTATGTGGTTGTGGCTTTCGAATAAGAACCGTTCTAACTTACGAACATGAACCACAACATTGATACAAGTATTGTCAAGTGTCTGTTGTAAATTGAATCTTCACTATGTCGGGAGAGACAGACACCCGCAAAGCCACTTGTGCAATGCAAGTTGCATGTTGAGAGTGGACCAAGTCCCATGTACGATGACATGTAAGGTTAGCCCGGGCCGCTTCATCCCACCATCCCACAAGTTGCAAAGTACACGAAAATCAAGCGACAACAAAAGTATCAACACCCACGAAACCATTGTGTTCTACTCGTGCAACAGATCTATGCATAGACACGACTCTTATACCACTGTAGGGTTCGTAGCATGGAAAACAAAAAAATTCTATTGCATGAACACACAAAACCAAGATCTAATCTATGGCAAAGGTAAGATCTAATCTACGAGATCGGTGAAACGATATTATAGAGAACTAACCCTCATAGATTCAAAGCGTTTAACAAGATCAGATTCTTGTGATTGATGTACTTGATCACTGATGACCCACAAGTATAGGGAGTGTATCGTAGTACTTTCGATAAATAGGAGTGTCGATCCCAACGAGGAGCATAAGGTGTTGATTAGTGGTATGGAGCATGAAATCTCTGTAAATACTTAGAAAACAGATTTTTAGGGGTTTTCTGATAAAGCAAAGAAACAAAGTGCAAGTAATAAAGACAACGAACAATTGCAGCAAGTGGCCCAATCCTTTCTTAGCAAAGTACAAGCCGGTGGAAATACTTATAAGGACCAAACGTTCTCGAGGACACATGGAAATTCGGTCAAGTGCTTTCACTTCAAATACATGAGTACTCTTATTTGGTGTTGTAAGTGTTGAGTGAACCTGTGCTAATGTATCGACCTTACTTGGACTAATACATACTTGTGATTAAACCCCCTGCAAGCATCCGCAACTACATGAAAGTAATTAAGATATAAACCTAACCACAACCTTAAACTCTGAGATCCTACACTCCCTTATGCAAAGGTGTCCTAAAGGGGGTTCAGGTTTCTGTCACTCCGGCAACCCCACAACTAGTAGACAAATACACAATGCATTCCCCTAGGACCATAAATGGTGAAGTATCATGTAGTCGACGTTCACATGACACCACTAGAAGAATAGCACCACAGCTTAAATACTAAACCATTGAATAATAACTTAACACAAATCCACTACTAACAACATGACTTCTCCCATGTCCTCAAGAACTAAACGAACTACTCACAAGACATCATATGGATCAAGATCAAAGATGATATGGTGATGGATAACAATCTGAACATAAACAATGATCCAATGGTTCCACTCACAAGCATCAACTACAATAGTAATCAACACGAGGAAAGTTTCCCCTAAGAACTATGCAAGTATTCAACACAACTATTACAACGGGATGGAGTGGTGATGATGGTGCTAGTGGAGATGATGGTGTGTATGATGATGATGATGATCCCGATGAAGTCTAGCTTGATGATGGTGTTGATGGCTAAGATCTCCCCTCTCCGGGAAGGAATTTCCCCGGCAAAAATCTGTCTGCCGGAGAGCTCTTTCTCTCTCGGTGTTTTCCGCCCCGCAGAGGCGGCATAAATCTTTATGTGGTCGCTCCCCTGGTATTAGGGTTCCGAGAGGAATATATAGGCGAGAGCGCGGAGTCGGAGGCCGGCCAGGTTGAAAGAACATTTCATAATCCCTAGTGTTTTGTGTGTTAGATAACAATATCAAGGATTATTTAATGTGTGTTGAAGTTTTGCAGATCTCTCTATTGAAAAGGAAAAGGAAACTGCTTTTTTTTCGAGAGTACGCGAATGCATACCATAATTTTATAGAAGGCAGAATAATTTGTACAAGAGCTGATCCCCATGCAGCCACAGGGAATCAGAGACTCAGACAGAGAACTAAAGCCTACTCTCGCGCTATCGTGAGGGCTCCCTCTCTCGCGCGATCTCTAATACAGTGAAGAAGATCATACTCCTCCCCGATCATATCTGCAAGCCTCACCGCCGAGTGTTGCAGACGGGTGTTGTTGAAGCAGTAGGCGTTTCGCAGCTTCCACAACCCATATCAGGTGAGTCAAACAAGTGTGTCGAAGTCCCTCTTCCTCCTAGCCGCCAGCCCTTGACGCTCGAGCAGCCACCATTCTCAGAGCGTGCACCGGGCATGGGGTCAAACTGCAGCCACCAGCTGTCCACATAAGCTCCAGACCTCCCTAGAGGTGACGCACTGCACCAAGATGTGCTCCGCGGTGTCCTCCTCCTGCAGGCAGACAAAACAGGGCGAGGTGTTGTCCTGAAGTCCATGCCTAGCTCTTCGATCTGAAGTCCAGATTCTGTGCTGTGCAGCTAGCCAGACAAACAGCTTGCTCTTCGGTGTCGCACCACTCCTCCAGATGGCATCTCCTAGTGGGAATCTCTCAAGCTCCTGCAAAAGCTTACCATACGTGGATCTCGCTGTGTAGAGGCCTGACCCATCCTAGGGCCAGCTGAAGCGGTCAGCGACCTGTCGATCCCTCTCCACCCCCTAATGGCCAACCAGAGAGCAAGGCACTCTCTAACTCCCCGGTATGCCATGTTACCATGGATGTCCAATAGCCAGTTGTTCTCCTCGAGACCCTGCTCCACCGTCCTGCTATTTTGAATGCGCTTGCTCACAGTGGGAGTCAAGCCAGGGGCAAAATCCTCCGCCGCCTGACCGTTTATCCATCTGTCCCTCCAGAACAAGGTGTTTTTTACCATCGCCCACCCTGATCGAGACCAGCCCGTCAAACACCTCTCTAGCCTTGACATCATGAGCCCTCGGCAGACCTTGCCACGACCTGGAGGCATCCGTCCTCCGAAGCCATTCCCAGCGAACTCGCAGGGCCAAACTCTGGCGTTTGAAATCCTTTATGCCCAGACCACCAAACTCATATGGCTGACAAACCTGGCTCCAAGCCACCAGACATTGCCCACCATTAGCCCTTTCCTTAGCCGCCTAGAAGAAACCTCTCAGGCCCTTCTCAAGCTCCTCTATCAGCCAGCCCGGAGCCTCAGATACTATGAGGTGATGTGTGGGCCGTGCTGACAACACTGCCTTCACCAAAGTTAGCCTCCTAGGCTTCCCGATCATACCTTGCTGCCAGGACGGCACAATATGCATGGCCGCGTCGAGAAGTGGCTACCATTGGGCTTTCGTAAGCGGTCTGAGAGCTAGCTGGAGCCCAAGGTACCTGATGGGGAATTTTGTGATTGTGTAGTGTAGCAAGCTCGAGACCACATCTCTGTCATGCTCCCTCGGCCGGATCAAGGTGGCTGAAGTCTTGCGATAGTTGACATTGAGTCCAGAGGCTTTCCCGAAGAATTCTAGCATCTCTCTCACACTGATCAGGTCCTGGACCTCTGGCCTGACAAATAGGACTACGTCATCAGCATAAACGGAGACTCGCTGTATAGGAGTGCAGTTACCGATGGGCGCCAGCAGACCACTGACGCATGCCTTCTGAATAAGCAAGGTGATGACTGTTGGAGATATGCCCTAGAGGCAATAATAAATGTAGTTATTATTATATCTTTGTGTTTATGATAAATGTTTACATTCATGCTATAATAGTATTAACAAGGAAACATTGATACTTGTGTGATTTGTAAACTTAATTTGAAGTCCCTAGTATAGCCTCTATACATCACTAGCTTGTTGGTTGATAAATGATTGTGGTTTCCCTATCATGAACATTGAGATGTTATCAACAACAAGATCATATCGTTAGGAGAATGATATGGTGGACATACTCCTATAGATAAGCGTAGCATAAAGATCAATTCATTTTAATAGTTCAATTGCTATATGCTTTCTGATACATAGTAACCTAATTCCTTCAACCATGAGATCATGCATATCACCTTTACCGGATGGATGCTTTGATGACATCAAACACCACACCGTAACTGGGTGGATATAAAGGTGGCATTGAGTGTTCGGAAAGTATTGGTTGAAACACATAGATCAAGAGTGGGATTTGTCCATCCATATGACGGATAGATATACTCTGGGCCCTCTCGGTGGAATGTCATCCAATTAGCTTGCAAGCATGTGACTGGCTCACAAGGGATCACATATCACGGGAACGAGAAAAGAGTACTTATCGGTAACGAGGTTGAACTAGGTATGCAGAGATACCGACGATCATAACCTCGGATAAGTAAACTATCGTGAGACAAAGGGAAATTGGTATCGTATGTAAGTGGTTCATTCGATCGCAAAGTAATCGTAGAAATATGTGGGAGCCATATGAATTTCCAGATTCCTCTATTGGTTATTGTTCGGAGAAGTGTCTGGATCATGTCCGCATAATTCACGAACCGTAGGGAGACACACTTAAGGATTCGACGTTTTTTGAGTAGTTATGGTATGATGAGAAAGAGATCGAATGTTGTTCGGAGTCTCGGATGGGATCCGGGATATCACGAGGAGATCCAGAATGGTCCAGAGAATAAGATTCATATAAGGAAAGTCCCGTTTCGGAGTTCGGGAATGATTCCGGTGTTTTCATCGGGAATGTTCTAGAAGGTTCCGAAATGTCCGGCACTCCGGAGGGGAAGGGGTACATGAATGTGTCATTGCAAGTTGGAATGATTGCATCATGTACTAAGTGTCATCGCTGTTCCAAATAAAGGATTAATTCAAATCCTAGTTTGAAAAGTCAAATAGCTAGTTTGAAAAGTCAAACGGCTAAAATTGGAAAGAGAAAAAGAGGAGGAAGTGGGAAACCGAGTTGGGAGGAATCCTCCTCCAACCGGCGCCCTCCAAGCCGAGTTGGGAGGGACTCCTCCTCCCTGGCCCCTCCACCTATATAAGGAGGGGCAGGGCTCCCTCCTAGCACACAACAAGTCCCTCACCTCAAACCCTAGAAGCTGCAGCCCACCATAGCCGTCGCCCACCCCTAGGGTTCTGCCCTAGCCGCCGACTTGGGGGTCCCCGGAACCCTAGCCGCTGGCTCTAGCACCTCCTCCTTGGTGTGTCTAAACCCTAGAGCACCGAGGAACTCTCTCATACTCCACCATACTCGCTCCGGCTTAAGGCGAAGCCCTGCGAGATCTCCCCTCTACTTTCGGTACCACGCCGTTGTGCTGCCGGAATCGCGAGGAGAGTGCTACAACCTCCACGCCTCGGAACAAGGAGAGAGGAAGGTCTTCATCGAAAACCGAACGCAGGATCG
This sequence comes from Avena longiglumis, assembly GCA_030063025.1. Lineage (NCBI taxonomy): Eukaryota > Viridiplantae > Streptophyta > Magnoliopsida > Poales > Poaceae > Avena > Avena longiglumis. The sequence goes on along the minus strand of CP125973.1, from coordinate 439,048,698 downwards.
ATCAAGGGAGCGCTTAACGCAGCGCCGGAAGGATCGTCTACGCGATCTTGAGATCGGGAAGAGTACGACTACATCACCCACGAGAATCCGCTCTCGTTAAACACTTTGGAATCTTCGAGGGTAAGTTATTCCATCGACTCGTTGCTATAATCTAGTAGATAGATCTTGGCTTGTTTGTTTGTATGCGATAGAAATTTTTTGTTTTCCATGCTACGAAACCCTACAATGACTTCCATCGGCAGCACAAACAGCAGCAGGGAGAGGGGATCTCCTTGCCTGAGGCCCCTCGCGTGATAGATCCTCCTGCCTGGAACACCATTGACAGACACACGAGTGCTGGCAGTGCGCATGCTGATAGTCAGCCACGTAAGCCAGATCTCCGGGAACCCTAGCCTCCTCAAGACCTCGAAAAGGAAGGCCCAGGACATGGAATCGAAAGCTCTCGAGATATCAAGCTTGAGAAGAACACCTGGCTCCCTACGACTGTGGATCTTCCTCGCCATCTGCCTCACCAAGATAAAGCTATCATGCAGAAGCCGCCCTCTAACAAACGCCGATTGGTTGGCACTCACCAGAGCAGGCATCTTCGCTCCAAGATCTTCGGATCTTCGTGAAGAGCTATGGGCTATGCACTAGGCTTATGGGCACATGGGGCCCACCTCAGATCGGCCTCTTCTTATCAGGCCGAGATCAAGGCCCGGTTAAGATGACCAAAGTTCCGGCCATCCCCAACATATAGCTTCATCAAGGCCGCCATAATCTCACCTTCGATAATGGGCCAGGATCGTTGATAGAAGGCTCCCACGAACCCATCAGGGCCCGGCGCACGCTCGGCCGGAAGCTCCTTAATCACAGCCCAGACTTCCTCCTCAGAGAAGATGCATCCTAGGTCGGTGAGATCATGCTGGGGGAGGCCCAGTTCCTCCAGGTCAATGGCGTTCTCCCTGTTCATAATGGATCCCAGGAGCGAATTGTACTCCTCAAAGAAGATGTTTTCCTTTTCTCTTTGGTTGGTGACAATAGCCCCTTTGTGGTTTATGGCCGTGATGAAGTTTTTAACCCGTCTCCCGTTGGCCACCGAATGGAAGAGGCGGGAATTGGCGTCGCCATCTTTGAGCCACCGCAATCTGGATCGCTGTCGAACCATCGTTCTCTCCAGGGATGACATCCCAGGACAGAAAGCTTGAGAGTTTTTCGCAGCCACCACTCCTCCGGAGATAGCACTCTCGACTCCTGCGCCACATTGAATCTATGTATCACAATATTGGCCATCGCAATCTGCAGCTTGATATTACCCACACGCCGATCTCCCCAAGCCTGGAGGTGTGCAGCAAGGTTGCGGAAGCAAGCATCCAAGCGCAGAAAGGGGTCTGAGATACGCCCATCGCATGACCAGCCATCACGGACCGCCTCGTCAAAGCCCTCGAGCTTCAACCAAAAAAGTTCAAACCTGAACCGTCTCTTGGGCCTATGGCACGCATTCATGGATAGGTGGAGGGGGGCATGGTCCGACACCGAGGAGGAGATGGCTTGCAATAGAGAATCTGGGTAGGCGAGGTCCCAGTCGGTCGACACGAGCACCCTATCAATCCTCGACATGGTGGGGGTTTGCCTCTCATTACTCCAGGTATAGAGGCGTCCATGCAGATAGAGATCCTTCAACTCGTGGGCACTGACGAAGTCACGGAACCTGTTCATACTGGTGCGATCCAAATTGCAGTTGTTTTTCTTGGAGGCCCTGAGGATCATGTTGAAATCTCCAATGATCAGCCAGGGGACAGGGCAAAGGGATCGACGCACGGACATCTCCTCGAGGAACTGGGCTTTCTCATCGCAAGACTGCGGGCCATACACCACAGTGATCCACCACCTAGTCCCATCTCGGCCCAGCACTTCCCCTATAATGGAAAAGGAGTCAAGGGACAGCGCAGTGATGTTCAGCGCTGTCGTGCTCCAGGCCAACAAAACTCCACCTCTCGTCTCTATCGCCGGCAAGTAGAAGAAACCATCAAACGATGGCCCTAGACATTGATTAACCACAAAACGGTCCATGACCTCCATATTGGTCTCCTGGAGACAGACGACATTCACCCTAAGGGAGTCCACTACCTCTCTAACCGCATCTCTCTTCGCAAGATCATTAAGACCATGAGGGTTCCAACTCAGAATCTCAGGGTTACAATCCATGGGCAGACAGTAAAAACTCCAGATCAGCAAGCCTCGACTAGGCAAGGATACTGATCTCCCTTCCGTCCTGGCGCAAGATATCGTTGCGGGCCGGCAAGGATTTGCCAAAGACCGTCGCCAGGACCCGCAGGTGTTGCTCCCGAAGTGGTGAATCGAAAAGGACCTTGAATTCCTCCACCGCCGCTTCATTCACCTCTAGCTCTGCCGGAGTGATGCCCAACACTTTCAGCAGCACTGTCTCAGCAGCAGAGGCCTTGTGCGTCTGCATGCCCGTAGGAGTCGCCGCTGCGTTGAATCTAGCACTCCTCCGAGGGGTGAAGGGCTCCGCCTCTGGCCGTAGACACGACACACGCTCAACTTCCTTGAGCAGCGGGGGTGCCAAAGCCCTCAGGATGGAGGCGCATAACTGTTTCATCCGGCCCAACGCAAGCACTTCCTGAGCCGACATGCCCAAGGCAGCACCAGACTCCAGACCAGCATCCTCCGACTCAGGCTCTCTCTGAGCCTCCAAGCCCTCAGAAGTATGCCACGACACATCATCGACCCGAGATGGATCAGCTGTTATCTCCAAGTGCTTCTCGCCAGACGCATCCGAGAGGTAGACAAAGAATAACTGCTCCACCAGGCGTGCCTGGGCTAGCGAGTCCACCAACCCAGTGACACTCCCGCAGCTAACAACCCGTCCGTCAGACAGCATCTCGCTGGACGACGCATCCAGCGCCTCCAGCTCGGCCACCTCATGGCTGGCTCCAACTGCAACAGCAGTGTCGCCAGCCGGCACACTCAGCGGGTCCGAGGTGATCCCCTCATCCACGACAACAATCCTATTCGCCTCAGGAGCTTCCAGAACAGGGTCAGCGCACGCATCCATGCCAGGGGCTGGGCTGGTCGCTGACGCATGGCCCCGTGGTCGCTGTCCCTCAGCCAGGTTTGAGACATCGCCTGACCCCGGTCCATCGCGCAGCAGGGTCGCCATCGGCGGCAGCCGCCAATCATGCCCAGCGGGGGCGACTTGGGAGTAGGATCGTCGCCCACTGCAAGCCGTGCCCTGGGACCCTCTGTTGGTGCCGCCACGCCTATCCGGGACACCCAGCCGCCACGAGATACGTCTTGAGGTTCGGCCGCCAGCTCCACCCCAAGAAGGGGGGCTGGGCAGGCCGCTCTGCTCACTTCCAGAGGACGGCGGCGCTGGCGTGAAGAGATGATCTTCGGGATCCACCGGCTCATCCACCCTATCCACATGGATCAGCACCTTGTACTTGAGAAGATCACATTCCAATTCCCTTGGCATCACCGGGGTGCGCGCAGAATCGTCGGAGAACTCTCTCGCCAGCGACGGAGTGCCCACCTGCTCAACCACGGGCTCCGGGATAGCAAGCGTACGCACCGGCAGGATGCGGTCCACATTCGCCGTCCAGGCCTCCACCTTGAACAAGGCAAGGTCCTGCCGGGATGCGGTCTCCTGCGCCACCGCCGTGATGGCGCACGAGGTGCCCAACAGCTCCTCCACCACCTCCCTGTCGAAGGCATGCGGAGGGACGCCCTCAATGACCAGATGAACCCGAGAGCGCCGAGACTCCATGGATGCCTGAGCCTGCCTAGTCCATTTCTTGAGGAACAACGTGAATCCCTCAAAGGTGACCGAGGGCCGCGCTTCCAAGCGGTTTCTCAGCTCCGCCGATGCCAGGACGATGAGGAAGTCCTCCGGCCGGTGGGTGTGCACTAAAAAGCCGTCTCTTGGAAGCCCAACGACACGCACCAGCACCTCCACCACCTGATTGCGTGACACCAGAGGCCGGGCTCCACAAACATGAGCAACCATGGCGAAGCGCAGCCGACGCTCTAGGTCCTGGATGACCGGCGACCGCTGAACCACACAGATCGGGGCCTCCAACAGCGACGCATCCTCCATCCGGGGCGTAGAGAAGCTCATCGGCTCCCTGTACTCCTCAGGGGTAGCCGACAACGCCGGAGAGGGTGCACGGGGCGGGGACTGAGGCACGCGCCTGGCGAACTTGGCGAGTGCTTGGCGGCGAAGCTCTTTCTCATTAGCTTCAGAGCCACTCCTGGACCTCTTGCAATCCTTGACCATGTGCCCTTCCTCGTGGCACCGAAAGCATCTGGCTTGGAAGGTGCACTCCCTCTTCCTATGACCAGAGCGCCAGCAATTGAAACACAGACCTTCCATGCACGGATATGGGGACCTCCGCGGGGAAGACGCTGCTGCTCTCTGCGCAGCTTTCCTCCGCCGCCATCTTGTCTTATGCGACTTTTAGCCTCCATCCGACCAGCCTGCCTCGAATCGCCGCGCCTGCTTGCGCCCGCCATCGCAGCGCAACTCGACAAAGCCATCATGGATCCAGGCCGAGCTGACGGAGCGCTCAGAGGACGACAGGCCGAGGCCGGAAATCATGGGCTGCTCACTGCCGCGGCGAGGCCCTGACGAAGCCGCCGCCGGGCTCACCGGCTGCCAGCGCCAGCGCCGCCTGACCCAGATCCGACCGAAGAGGAGGAGGATCCGTCCATGGCGGCGAGCAGGGGGTGCACGAGGGGGGGAGGGGCTAGGGGCGATGGGGCCGGACTGGAAGCCACCGCGGAGAGGTGGACGCCGAGATCGGGGTGACCGACAGCGGGACAGGAAAACTGCTTTTTGGGGGCGGATAATCCGCCCCACCCCTTTCCCAGATGGGCGCAAACCCCAGTGATGGGGCGGAGTTTCGGCCAGATTTTCCGGCCATGCTAGATAATCCGCCCCTTATGGGGGCCAGATAATCCGCCCCTCATGCTCAGCTTCAAGTTTTCCAAGGCGCAACCCCCAGAGGGGGGCGGAGTTTCAGACGGATTTTCCGGCCCCGCCGAATAATCCGCCCCTCAGGGGGCGGATAATCCGCCCCCCAGGATCTGCATCAAGTTCACCAAGGAGCCATCCCCAGAGAGGGGGCGGATTTCCCCCTGGAGTTTCTGTCCTAGGGGGATAGTCTTCCCCTAGAGGTGGGCGGATAATCTGCCCCCCAAACTTGTTCAACGGCCAGATCTGGGCAAGGGGTATTTAAGACAGCCTCCCCCCTCCTGCCAGATCTCTTGGTTCATTCAAAAAAGTCATGATCTAATCTGCAACACCTAGATCCACCCAAAGGCCCGTCCCTTGGGGAATCGAAGGAGGGGGGCTCGATCTTCAACAACTGCAATCAAGCGCTTCATCTCCTCTCCATTTGTTTGGAGAATCTCCGATCTAGTATTTCTTGCAAATATCTAGATCATTGCTTTTGATTATATTGATAATCCTTGTTCTCGTGACAACTTGTTGTCATTACGGGAGCCCCCAATTCAGTTGTGGGTGTATGCCCCGGTAGAGTTGTAACGGCACCGGTTCCCGCCTCAAAGGGTACCAATAGTGGAGAAGGTGGATCAGGCCTTTTGTGGCGAGATCCATCAAAGAATAGGGTGAGGCCTATTTGTGGCGTGGTGGTCTTAGAACCGCACACCCCTCCAACGCAGATTTACTTCCCTTAACAAGGAAGGAACTGCAGTAAAACAAATCCCTGTGTCTCCGCGTGCTCCGCTACGGTTTCCTCGCTCCTCTCTTTACATGCTTAGTAGTTAGGTTTGCATATAGGGAAATTCTCGTAGTTGCATATCTAGAGAATTTACTTTATGCCAAGCCTAAAATTGAAAAAGAACTAAAAATTGAGTAGCACCTATTCACCCCCTCTAGGTGCCCATACGATCCATTTCAATTGGTATCAGAGCCCCGACTCTTAATTCGGGCTTAACCGCCTAATAGAAGTATGGGTTCCAAGGGAGATGGGAGTGATGCTCCGTAGGTAGTCACCATGAACGACCTCAAGACGTTGGAAACAACCTTGGTTAGTTCAATGGAGGCTAAGATGGAAGAGATGCGTCAATTGATATTGTGTCTCTCCACATACACAACATCACCTCCATCTGCCTCGGAGGCTACCACTCCGCAATCCAAGGAAACGGGTAAAACCGATTCCAAAGATAACGAAGTGGTTGGTGATGGCACTAGCAAGAGCTCCTCCTCGAAAAAGGTTAGTGGTAAGGAAGGATACAATGAGGTTTCCCATGTGTATTCTCCTGATCCACCTATCCTACACCCACATATACATAATAGGGGTGATCCACCCAAACTTTCAGCATCTACTTTTAATCAATGACAATTTTTGATGAAGTCTCATGTGTGCATCTCCTCCATTGAGTTATGGAAAATCATCGAGAATGGTCTTCATGTTGGAGATCCCAACAACCTAATAAGAAGAGAGGTTGTTGATAGTCAACTCAACGCTACAGCTCTACACATGATCCAGCTTGGTGTGGGTGACAAAGACATGCCACACATTCAGCATCTTAGTACAGCTAAGGAAGCTTGGGATGCCCTCACCGAGCTCTTCATTGGAAATGAAAGTATGAGAAGAAATAGATATGATTCTTTGAGCAATGAAGCTGAAGGATTTTATATGTTGGATGGAGAAGACCATGAGGACATGTATAGGAGGCTCAAGTCAATAGCCACCACTTTCAGGAATCATGGTGCCTCTCATGTTGATGATGCATGGATTAAGCGCAAGTATGTCAGTGCTCTTATGCCATTTGAGCCCACAAATTTGAAGAGTCTCCAAGGAAGGCATAACTACCACCTTATGACATCCAATGAGGTAATGCAAGAAATGGCAGCTTTCAAAGTGGCTGCCAAGAATGCTGAAGATGCTCGTGCACTAGCTATGGGGATGCAAAAGGGGGTCAACGTGGCCTTGAAGACAAGTGCGGTTGATCATGATGAAGATGACATAGAAAGTATGGACTGTCCCGAGGATGTAAAAAGAATTCATGGACAATACATGGCCTTCTATGCTAGAAACTTTTGGAAGGACCCGGCCAAGGCCAAATCTGAACTAAACGCAAGAGCGGAGCTTATGGAAGAAAAGAAAATGGTCCCAAGCTAAGAACATGTTTCAACTGCGGAGACCGGCTGCACTTTGTAGCTGAGTGCCCGTATCAAAGTATCGAAGATAATGGAGGAAGACTTATTCTCAAAGAAAAGTCAAAGGCTCCACGCAAGAAACAATTTTTAAAGAAGAATGCTCTTTTCAAGAAGCAACCAAAGATTATTCTAGTGGCTCAAGAAGAATATTCATCGGGAAGTGAAGATGAGGACGAGGACGATAGTGATGATTCTCGACGTGGCACTTTGTTGGTAACCCCAGGTGCAGGGTGTGAAGAGCAAGCAGCAAGTTTTCCCTCAGTTGAGACCGAGGTTATCGAGCCAGAAGGAGGAAGGAAACGTCACATAGGTGATGCAAGCAACGCGGAGACCTGCACAACACAAACTCAAGACTTTGCCCCAACGAATCAGTGAGGTTGTCAATCTCACTAATTTGTTGTAACAAAGGATTAAACGTATGGTGTGGAAGGTAATGGTGGTTTGCAGCAAGTAAACAAGTAACAGTGGGATATGTATCAATGGTAAAGATTGGACCGGGGTCCATAGTTCACTAGAGGTGCTCTCCTTAGATAAACAACATGGCATGAAGGGTAAACAAATTACAGCAGGGCAATTGACAAGAACTGAGTAAGGCATAACAATGCAATTACTAGTCAGAAAGATCCTATGAGGTTGATTGGGCAATACAACAAGATACATAGACCGCCATCCAACTGCATCTATGACTAGAAGTCCACCTTCAGGTTATCATCTGAACCCCTCCAAGATTAAGTTGCAAGCACAGACAACTGCTTTAAGCAAAGTGTGTAAGGTAAACAGTCCACATGTTCCATGAACAAGAGACCGTTGTTTTCTCCCTAGTAGCAACAACACATCTACAACCGAAGAGATTATTGTCACTTCCCTTGGAAACTAGAGGCATGAACCCATTATCGAGCATAAATACCCCCTCTTGGAGTCACTAGCAACTACTTGGCCAAGATAGCTACTAACAACGGAGAGCATGCAAGATCACAAACAACACAGACATGATAGAATCATAAAGACAAAACCATTAGTCAAACCAACATAATAATCTCAATATCCATCGGATCCCCGCAAACACGACATGCATGATTATAAATAGATTAGATATTGATCATGAATGGAGCTCACAAGATCTATACATGAAAGCACAAAGGAGGAGATACAACCATCTAGCTACTACATGGACCCATAGTCCAAGGTGGAACTACTCACGCATCATATCAGAGAGAACGCCTCCGGGATGATCTCCCCTCCGGCAGGGTGCCGGGAAGAAATTCAGATCCCCCTGATCTAGGTACGATGGTGGCGGCGGCTACAGACGGTTTTGTGGATATTTGAACGGGTACTCAGGGTTTCTTATAGGCGAAGGGGGAGACCGAGGCGGCGTCCAGGGCCACCAAACCCTAGCCAGGCACGTGGTGGGGCCCACCCGTGCCTAGGGTGGGTCTGCCCCCTCTGGCTCTTTTTTGGACTTTTTGCTCCCCAAGGAAAGTAATTGACTTTGTCGTTTGTCCCGTCCAATTCCGAGAATATTTCTTGACTAACTTTTCTGAAACCAAAAACAGCAGAAAATAGGCCTCTAACACTGTTGCAACTTGTTAGTAGGTTAGTACCAGAAAACATGTAAAAAGCACCTCAAAGTGTGGACAAGTAAAACAAAGTAGATACTAAACAAGCATGGAGCATCAAAAATTATAGATATGTTTCCAACGTATCAACATCCCCAAGCTTAACTCATGCTCGTCCTTGAGTAGGTAAGTGATAAACAAAATAATTTTTGAGGTGACATGCACCCTCACAATAAAGATCCAACCATTTGCAAGCATTGAAAGCTGGGATCGAAGAACTCTAAACATGTGCATGAAAGATGGAGTTCTAACAATAGGACATAGTAACTATGCATGCAACATGAAAGGCTATGTGGCATCCCGCAAAACCACTACTAGAAAATCGCGTTGATTTTGTGCATTGCATCATCATGACATCATCATGCATATTATTTTTACTTGAAACTATGTTGCGAAAGACTATTGTTTCCTGAAACTAGCCCTTCTTCTATTTCAAATTAAACCCCCGGATGCTTCCGGATATTTTGTTTGTCTAAAAACTATTACAAAAGTTTATTGCAAATTAAACAAAATATTTAATTATTTTTAGGGGGCAGCCGAACCGGGCCGATCCGACCCAGTTGGCCACCCCCAGTACAAACCAAATGGTCCACCTAAAATCCTTTTATACCTAGACCTAATCTACCACCCCTCCAGCCACATCACCCCCTCCTATCGCGAGACGCCACCTCACCCTTTCCCTTCCCTCCAGCCAACCCCCAGCTGCCACGTCACCCCAGCCACCTCTCTCACCCTACCAACCCCGCCAGCCTGTCCCCACCTCCCTCCACCACCTGGACCCACTCCCCACTCACCACGCAGCCATCCTTCCCCTTGGCCCACTGGACCCACCATGACCGGCCCTCCCCACCCACGCGCCCGTCTCCATCCTCTCTTCCCCACCCCGCTTCCCGCACGCGACCTCCCCGCCGACTAGGACTCCCTCGTCGGCCGCCCTCTGCCCCTCCCCGTCACCTCCGCTGGACCTCCTCCTCCCCGCCTCCCTCGCCGGCCTTGCCTCGCCTCTGCACTGGCCCGATGCTCCGGCCGCCCGCCTCCCCTGAGCGACCGCCTCTTCCTGGTCCCTCCACATGCGGCCTGCCTCCGTCGCCTCCCGACCTCGACCCCCGCTGTCGGCCAGTGCGTCCTCCCTCCTCTGGCCGGCGACGCCCCGTCCGTGAGATGGCCCCGATGCCGTCTTCGTCCTGGAGCCCGGCCCCCCTGCTCACCCTCGGTGTTCCCGGCCGCGCCCCACGGCGTCCCTCCGGCGCGCCCTCGTCGCCTCTGCCCGGACTTCCTCTCTGCGTCCGACGCTGGAACCGCGCCGCCACGGCCTCTCCGGCCCGGCCTGAGCGCCGCCATGCTCGCGACCCGTCCGCCCGTTCTTCCACCGGCCGCCTCGCCTCGGCCTTCCTCCTCCCGCCAGCGTCGGCTCCGGCTCCTCCTCCGGGCCGCTTGAGCACCCCCGTCGCCACCACGGCTCCTCTCGAGCGCCGCCGCCGCCAGTCCTCTTTCACCCCGAGCCGCCTCGCCGCCGGCAGCGAGCCCCGCCGCTGCTTCTTCCTCCAACCGCCGTCTACCCGTCAAGCTCCTCGCCGCCCGGTCCGTGCCCGAGCTCGCTGCCATCCTCGGTGCCGAGGCCGCATGTTTTCTGCATGCTGCTGCTGCTGCCGGGGTGTTTTGGTGCTAGTTCAGGGTCCATCTAGTACCAGCGGGTTCTCTCCATGTGTCGTGTTTTGGTGCTGGTCAGTAGAAGGACCGACAGGATCTACAACACGGCCGCTAGTAACCTCATCGTGGAACGCCAAGCTCTCCTCGGGGACCCGAGAACGCTCCCGCTGAGACCGAACCCGATAACCGCCAAGACCGTCGACACAAAACCAAATGACGTCAAGCACTTCGCCGCGGAACGCCAAGTACTTCACCCCGGACATCGAGACCCTGAACGACAAGTACTCCTTCCCGGATGCGATGCTCGAGAACCCAGACGATAAGGACACCGACGCAGAACGCCAAGTTCTTCATTTCGGACGCCAAGACCGACCCGATACGCGGCCCCGACAAGATCTTCTCGACGACAAGATCGGCCGCTTGGAACCAAGATCTTCGGCACGTCACGACAAGTTCTCCGTCTTGTATCCGCTCCCGCTGATTCCGTCGAACCCTGAACCCTGAGACCTAACCCCCCGGAACCAAGTTCGCCGAACCCTAATGTGTGAAACCAAACCCGAGACCTTATTTTATTGAATGATATATACTTGTTGCATATTAAATTGCCATACTTGCATGCATATTTGTCTGTGGTTTGGGGGCCTTATGCCGATTCACCTAAATTAAATATGGGGTCATATGCGGGCAAATCTAGTCTTATATTGGCCCCATTTAAATTTGTGCATCGAACCGATGATATATTTTGCCATGTTAAGATAACATTTAAATTGCGGGGTATATTAAACAACATGAACCTACTAATACATTGTCGGGACCCCGGTTTCGTTAATATGGCCTAAATGCATCGCACCTTTGCCTTGTCATACATCATACATGCATCATGCCCGATTTTCTACCGTAGTATTAAATAGTCCATCCGGTGTTTGTGCTAGTGTTTTGCTTCTTCACGGATTAGGCCGATGAGTTGATGCGAGTGTCGACCCGATCTTCGGATGAACCTTCGACAATGTTTTTAGGCGAGCATCCCTTCCCCTTCTACCTATTTTGCATTTATAGTCTTTATTTCCTCCTGTTGATCTATTGCTATCTGTGTTGCGATGCTCTAGTTTCCGTACCCGTGATATCCCTTGCGGCCTTATATTGCCTTGGACACATCCTATTACCTGTTGTTTGGTAGATAGTTGGACCTGCGCGGCGTAGTCGCTTGCTCAAGTGCTGTTGTGTGTCGCCAAGTACCACAGATGTTGGAGTATTGCTGCAGGTTTAATGTCGGAGATGATCATGACTTTAATTATTGTTTAATTTAATTATTGTTTAATTACTAAAATTGAAGTAGGTAAATGCAGAGGCACCGGTGGGTGATAGATAATATTTGGTTTCCGATCACCACCGGTGTCCCGAGGACCCGAGTTCTTGACACCTGTTCCGAGATCGAGCGCGCTAACCACAGGTGGGGAGATATGGGCCCCCCATCGATTAGTACCTGATTTCAAAGTATTGTACTGGGGGCCACAAACTAGTTTGAGGTTTTATTTACTATCCTGTACTTATGCCATGCCTTACTTCTTTATTTAAATTGTGTGATGGATAGCACCTGTACTGTTTAGGATCGGGACACGTTTTCGCGGTGTCGACAAGCCCAGTTTTGGGTTCCCAGTCGTTCACAGCCGTCTACCCAAACCCTGAGTCCGTCTCGGAGCCCGGCCGACTTTGTTGCGGGTAGACTTAGTGGGGTGGCCCCCCGTGCTTGCTTTGGGTCTGGATACGTCATGACTTAGGCCCCGCCGACATACCGATGGGTGTATGTTAACTTATCTGGCAAAAAGGGTCGAAGTGCTTGTGGATACTTTGGTGCACCCCTGCAGGGTTTAATATTTTCGAAAAGCCGTGTCCGCGGTTATGGACGACTTGGAGCAAAGGTCTCGATCATAGACAACTATAACTAAAGTTTAGTGTTATAAATTGACTTGTATCCGTTATGACTAGTAATCAGCTCCACTACAACGAATGGCTAAATAAAAGTACCAACAACTGCTGGGTTTTGGGACATCTCATGCTAATTGTATTTGACTAGTAAGTGTGGCAAATACAATGGAATGGTTAAATAAAAGTACCCACTGCTTATTATATCAGGATGACTATCTATACCTGACTAGTAATTGCTGCAACGATAACCGAATAACTAAAACTGTCAACTGTGTGAGTTCCTCGGTTGACTTCCTCGTTTGGTCTCGAGGGGGAAATACCAGGATGGGTTTGTTTGGCGTTAGAATCAGGTTGGTTCCGAATAGGTCCTTCTTATCCCTCTCTGATAGCCGTCAGTTGTATCGAGTCTCTATAGGTTGTTTAGTGCATCTTTGCCGCTTGATCCACCATACCTATGTAGGCGAGGACGCGAATTCTAGCCTCGCCGTGTCTTGGCCTCGATCGACCGCTCTTTCTTTTTCCTTTGCCCTTTGTCGGCACCTTTTGTTTAAGCAGGTTTTGAGATCGACGTCGTTAGTGGTTACCCTTCCGGCTTGGCACAGGCAGGTTATGGACGCCATTGGTTATTCTTCAGGCTCTTAGCCCCATTTGCATCTTGTCCGTAGTGGACGCCTATTGTTTTCAAGGTGATTTGGATCTTTGTTACGTATTCGTATTCTTGACTCATGGAGTCGTGTTGTATATACATCTGTTCTGTGGGTCCCATCGAGGACTGTTGTGTAATGTTATTACTTCGTTTTCCACCCGCACGAAAGTGCCTGGTGGGCACCTTTGAATCGTTTCTATGCGGGTTTGGCGGGTTTCGCTAAAACTTGCATAGGGCCGATTCTGAGGGTGTTACAGGCTACAAACAAAGATCATGAATAACATGCATTGAAAAACGTTTGTTTGTTTCACATGCAGAAAACATAGCTGAAAGGATACGGATGTCGCCTAGAGGGGGGGGTGAATAGGCGATTAAAACTTTTTCCTAGAGTGGCTCAACAAAGGCGGAATAAAACTAATGTTTACTTTGTTAAGCACAACCTAGAAACAACTAAGGTTTACCTATGTGCACCAACAACTTATGCTAAGCAATACAAACAACAAAGTGATAGCAAGATATATATTACTTCAAGCACGAAGGCTAACACAATGTAAAGTGCATAAGTAAAGAGCTCGGGTATAGAGATAACCTAGGCATGCGGGGACACCGATATTTTACCGAGTTCCTCCCAACATGGAGTACGTATCGTTTGGAGAGGGGGTGGTATCAAACCACCAACGCCACAAAAGGCCTCCCTTATTCTCCGGTGAATCTCACCCCAATGGGATCGATCCACGCTTCCACTATCGATGCACTTGTCGGTGGCAACCGGAACCTCTCACAAGGTTGGGGCACAACTCCACAACTTAATTGGAGGCTCCCAACAAACGCCACAAAAGGCCTCAACAAATGCCACAAAGGCTACAATGCCACCAAGGCCACAAAACCGTCTAGGGTTCCAAGAACCCAAGAGGGACAAGCTCCAATGAGAAATTCAAACCAAATCCTCCGAGGAGAAATCAAACCGATGCAACAAATGCAAATGGCAAGAACACCACAAAGATGCTCAAATCCCTCACTCTCAAGTTCCAACAAAGCTACTAAATCTATCGGGGGAACAAGAGAGGAGGAATCAAAGAGAGACACAAAATCCCCCAAAATCTAGATCCCCAAAGATACACTCACAAAGAGATGTTTTGGTTTGGTCAAAACGTAGATCTAGATCTCCTCCAACTACCCCTCAAATATATGCAAGAATCAATGGAGGGGTGAGTAGAAATCAAGCTTAAGGAGTAAGGCAAATAGGGGCAAAGCTTTAGATCCAAAGAGGAGGAAGAAGTAACCCTAAAAGACAAAGGGGCAAAGCTATTTATAGGGCTGGGCAAAATATGGCCGTTGGAGCCTTAATGTAGCGGTAGTACCGGAAGTTCAAGCGGTACTACCGGAGAACTCCGGTACTACCGGACCAGGTACCGGACTTGGTACCGGAAGACCAAAATTCAAACTTCATAAGCCCTGGCCACAGCGGTAGTACCATTGATGCTACCGTAAAGCGGTAGTACCCCAAATGGCAACCGGTACTACCGGACGTGAAGTGGAATCAGCAGTTTAGACGAAAAAAGTCTCTGTCACGCCAGGCATTTTACTACCTAGGCAGACAGAAGGTTTTTGCCAACGTTCAACAGTCTCTGCCCTGTGCGGTACTAAAATACAGTACTACCGCATTTTAGTATCGGAGCAGGCAAAGCTTTTGACAAGTGGTCAAAAAGCTACTGTCGCGCTAGGTACTAAAATGCGGTACTACCGCTTTTTAGTACCTAGCCCGGCAGAGGATTTTTGATAGTTAGTCAAAACCTTCTGTCACATCCGGTAGCAAAAAGCAGTACTACCGCTTTTTGGTACCTCACCAGGCAAATATTCAAAAGGCAATAACTTTTGACTGGAAGCTCCGATTGACCCGATTCCAATTGCGTTGGATAGATGACGACAAGGGCTTCCCAATAAAAGGTGGAAATATTGATTATCACCAAGTGAGAAAGTATAAAGTAGAATAATGTGATATACCTCACTTGGTGAGAAACCGAAAAGCCGCATAAATCAAAATCGCAACAGGATACAAATGGAAGATCCGATTTTGATGAACAAGAGCTTGTTATGGAGATTACCACAAGCTCTATATCCTCACATGGATAAGACCAAATAACAACCAAATACGATGATGCAAGTATGCAAAGGTTTGAGCTCCCTCCGAACGATGTGACCGAATTACTCATACGAGATCCCCTCTTGATAGTACGGTTATCTATCCTAAACTCAGTCTCACACACACAACGTGAGACCGGCAAAAGGGAAAACCTATCAAGATTATACCTTTGCCTTGAGCATTCCACTTGAGCTCGATGTAGACGATCTTGCCCTTCTCAAGATGGAATGCCTTTCTTGATTCCTCATCATCGACCTCGCATATTGAGCTTGCCCAACATATCTTCTTTGCATTTCATCAACCTTGAAGCCAACACATGCTCCAAGCGATGCCAATGGACAAATCCTACAAGTATAACTTAATGCACACATTAGTCCATAAAGATTGTCATTAATTACCAAAACCACACATGGGGGCCCAACATGTTCTTTCAATAGCATAGTGGCAATCAGCTTGTCCCTTATAGAGTAGCAAATAGATGCATAGGACACCTGCAAAGTTCACAAGGGTGACTAGAAAAAAATAGCACAAGAACTAGTAATAACACAATATGCATCAATTAATAAGCTTTGGAACACTGCACACAGAATGACAACTATGCTCTCTTAATGGTGCCTAAAGGTAGAAGGTGGAGACTCAATAGTGGTGGAAGAAAGGCCTTTTAAGTAAAGGCGAGGGATTACAAGTTTCAAAAAGAGCTTCCAAAAATTATGGTACTTGTTAGCTTTCAGCCCTCATTGCCCCTATCATAAGCATCTTGAAGTGGTTAAGGTTAAAGTGGCAAAGCTGGAGTATATGCTTGATGAAGTATAAGTTGGAAATCTCAAGTACCTTGAATACGAGGGCCACACTGAAGGGGTTCGTAGCATGGAAAACAAAAAAATTCTACCGCATACAAACAAAGAAGCCAAGATCTATCTACTAGATTGTAGCAACGAGTCGATAGAGGAACTCACCCTCGAAGATTCCAAAGCGGTTAACGAGAGCAGATTCTCGTGGGTGATGTAGTCATACACTTCCGATCTCAAGATCGTGTAGACGATCCTTCCGGCGCTGCGTTCCGGCAGCGCTTTCGCAGTTGGTCACACATTCGGTACTCGATGAAGACCTTCCTCTCCCTTGTTCCAGCAGGCAGCGGAGGTTGTAGCACTCTCCTCGTGATTCCGGCAGCACGACGGCGTGGTACCGGAAGTAGAGGGGAGATCTCGCAGGGCTTCGCCTTAAGCCGGAGCGAGTATGGTGGACTATGAGAGAGCCTCGGTGATCTAGGGTTTAGACACACCAAGGAGAGGGAGCTAGGCCGGCGGCTAGGGCAAGGGGATTTCCCCAACTCGGTGACTTGGCAAACCCTAGGAGGCGGCGACAACAATGGTGGAGGCCGGCGGCTAGGGTTTAGGTTTAGAGGAGAGAGGTGTAGGGAATAGGGGCAGCCCTGCCCCTTCTTTTATAGGTGGGAGGGAGGCTCCTAGGAGGAGGGAGTCCTCCTCCAACTCCTCCTCCTTGGCCGGCAGGTGGAGGGAGTAGGACTTCCTCCCTAAGTAGATTTCCTACTCTCCCTCCACCAAGCAAACTTGCCGTTTGACTTTTCAAACTAGGATTTGATTTATCCCTTTATTTTGCTCAGCGATGACACCTAGTACATGATGCAACCATTCCAACTTGTCATGACACATTCATGTACCCTTCCCCTCCGGAGTGCCGGACCTTCCGGACCCTTCTAGAACATTCCTGATGAAAACACCGGAATCACTCCCCAACTCCGAAATAGGACTTTCCTTATATGAATCTTATTCTCCGGACCATTCCGGATCTCCTCGTGATATCCCGGATCCCATCCGAGACTCCGAACAACATTCGGTCTCTTACTCATCATTCCATAACTACTCAACAACATCGAATCCTTAAGTGTGTCTCCCTACTGTTCGTGAATTATGCGGACATGATCGAGACACTTCTCCGATCAATAACCAATAGAGGAATCTGGAAATTCATATGGCTCCCACATATTTCTACGATTAATTTGCGATCGAATGAACCACTTACATACGATACCAATTTCCCTTTGTCTCACGATAGTTTACTTATCCAAGGTTTTGATCGTCGGTATCTCTGCATACCTAGTTCAACCTCGTTACCGATAAGTACTCTTTTCTCGTTCCCGTGATATGTGATCCCTTGTGAGACAGTCACATGCTTGCAAGCTAATTGGATGTCATTCCACCGAGAGGGCCCAAAGTATATCTATCCGTCATATGGATGGACAAATCCCACTCTTGATCCATGTGTTTCAACCCATACTTTCCGAACACTCAATGCCACCTTTATAGCCACCCAGTTACGGTGTGGTGTTTGATGTCATCAAAGCATCCTTCCGGTGATGGTGATAAGCATGATCTCATGGTCGAAGGAATTAGGTTACTATGTATCAGAAAGCTTATAGCAAATGAACTATATTAAATGACTTGATCTTTATGCTACGCTTAACTATAGGAGTATGTCCATCACATCATTCTCCTAATGATATGACCCTGTTGTTAATAACATCTCTATGTTCATGATCAGGAAACCATGATCATATATTAACCAACAAGCTAGTTTAACAAGAGGCTTTACTAGGGACTCTTTTATGTTTACAAATCACATAAGTATTAATGTTTCCTGTTAATACAATTATAGCATGGTATGTAAACATTTATCATAAGTATGAAGATATGATAATAACCACTTTATTATTGCCTCTTGGGCATATCTCCAACACACACCTTATGCATACTCAACTTTGGGTCCAGGTAAGTTCTTGTCACTGTAAGTATTTGCATATCATTGAAAACTGACAACGGGGTACCCCTTGCACATGGTACAGGAGCTTTCCCATAACCAAAATGACAAGGCAAGCATACAATGAGCATCTCAGCAATCTTTTTATTTACCATATGCATAGCTTTTTACTGAGTATGCTTCATAGATAACTCACTATGGTGATGCTGCAAGTTTCCACCATGATTAGGCATGGCTTAGGCTAGCGGCCCAGGTGTTTCTATAACACGGAATACAAACTCCATGGACTTACAAGTCCCCTCTTTATTTCACACCGGTGACATCCATAGACAAAATAACATGATATCAACTGAGTACAACAAGGTATAAGTGCAATGTTGAAAACGTTCCCCATGACAACACGGTTCTGCTAATTCCAATTTATAAGTGCAAGCATATACAACAAAGTTGTCA
Source organism: Avena longiglumis (assembly GCA_030063025.1). Lineage (NCBI taxonomy): Eukaryota > Viridiplantae > Streptophyta > Magnoliopsida > Poales > Poaceae > Avena > Avena longiglumis. The sequence goes on along the minus strand of CP125973.1, from coordinate 439,030,297 downwards.
AAATGGTTCAAGTTTATTAGGGGAAAATAATAAAGTGTGCCATCAAGTTCGTGAGGGCTTTAATCACTAAGTTTTCACATAACAAAATAGTTTTTAATTGGAAGATAGTTGAAACAAGAATATACTTGGAATGGTGTAACACACCATGCATAGGAATTTATAGTGGACACTTTGGAAAAACTTGGTTTCTTGGGAGTTGGAGGCATGAGTAGAACTTACTCATACAAGTGGAGGCTAGCAAAAGACTGGGAGCAACCAACTAAGAGAGAAATAATGGCCAAAATCATGCAGTGCAACAAAGTATACTAATCAAAGCAAAGAGTGGTACTACAAGTCAAGGACTAAATGATCACAGAGGCTAATGGTGACTTTGTGAGAGTCATAACATGGTGTGAGCATGTTCCAATTCAACCCAAGCAAAGCATCAAAGGAGAATACCACAATACTATGCTTTGCATGCTAAAACAACGCATAATTTCTTCAAAGCACACTAAGCAATCCCAATTGTTTGGAACAAGACATGCTACAACAATAATCACTAAGCATAAGGTCAAAACAACACCTAGCATGTCATGCTAAAGTCTAAGTCACAGTCAATGCAAGCTCCTCTTGCACTTCAAGCAAGAACTTACTACTCCTTTCCAACACTAAGCAAACTTATTTGCAAAACAACACAGCGATAATGGTTGTACAAACTACTTAAGAAAACTAAACAAACTAAGCAAATCAAACGAAAACTATGACGCTCCAAGAACAACACAACTTGGCATGAAACAATAAAAACGAAGTCTAGACAGACCTGAGCTTTTTATTGATGAAGAAGGGGATGCCTTGGGCATCCCCAAGATTTGACACTTGTAACTCTTGGATATTTCTTGGGGTGAAACCATGGTGGCATCCCCAAGCTTGAGCTTTTGTCCATTCTTCATATCATTGCATCATTCTCTTTCTACACCTGAAATTTTTCCTTCATAACAAAACTTCACACAATCTTCGTTAGCAACATTAGTGTATTCAAAAGATATTAGACCACTGGCAAAGCTTTGGAACAACAAGGCTTTTCACTAAAAACACAAGCTATTGTAGTAACTCCTTAAAAAAAGCTCAATTCACCTAAAGAGAACTAAAAAAGGAATCAATAAGAAACAAATGCAAATAATGGCACAAATTTGTCAAAACAGACCAGCAGGTAGAAACCGATCTTTTCGAACATCTTCTATTGCTCAAATCAAAAAGTGTTGAACTAACTAAAGTTATCTAACATACTGGGGCATTTACCGAGTTACAGAGCCTCCTCAAGATTTTTTTTGGTGGAGGATAGAAATCTGTTTCACGACAGCAACTCCTCAAATCTTACTTCCCTCTCATTAGAGGTCATTCTTGGCACAAAAAGCAAACAAAAAGGATAAGGAGAGGTCATTACTGAAGTAATAACTTCCAAGACTCAAGTAAACTCTTGGGTTATCTCCCAACAAGTACTTTTCTTTAACGCCTTTAAGTTAGGCACAAGAAGCAAGAATAATCAAGTATTTTAAAATGAAGAAGCATTAACATCAAACCTTGCTTTCAAAGGAGGAGCAAAAAGCAACTTCTCTCTCCTCATAGGGAAGTGCTCAATACCTTTCTTGAATGGAAAATGATATTTAATGGTGCCTTCTTTCATATCAATGATGACACCAACTGTTCTACGAAAAGGTATTTCCAAAGTAATTGGACAATAAGCATTGTATTCAACATCCAAAACATAGAAATCTACAGGGACATAAGAATTATTAACCATGATGATAACATCATTAATACTCTCCATGAGTTTCTTCTTAGCATTATCATTGAGTGGGACATCCAAATAATAATCCTCCAAAGGTGGCAAATCAAGCATTTCATAAATCTTCCTGGGCATAATAGAGACATTAGAACCAAGATCACATGAAGCTTTGAGATCAAAGTCATTCACTTGCATATTAATAATGGGTTCCCAACTATCTTCTACTTTCCTAGGAATAGAAGCTTTGTGTTTTAGCTTCTCTTCCTTTATTTTCACAAGAGCATCTGTAATATGTTTAGTGAAAGCAACATGCATATCACTAGCATCAGGACTTCTAGAAATCTTTTGCAAGAACATAATTACTTCAGAAATATTGCAACCATCAATATCAAAGTCAAACTTGGCATCACTAGTAGTAGGATTAACATGCTTAGGCATAGTAGGAGTAGGAATAGGGACTACTGTTGGTTTAGTGGTGATAGTGCACACACTATTGTTTCTATCAATTTCAGCTTCCCTTTCCCACTTAGCATGGAGTTGAGCTATCAGCCTAACATTTTCATCAATAGTAACTTGTATGGCATGAGCTATAGCAAAGGTATTTTCCATAGTTTCAGGTTTAGCAGCCATTTTATTAATCAAGGAAGACCGAGCTTCAGACAAAGAGGATATATTTTTCTCAATAGTTAAAATCTTTTCCTCTATAGTCTTATTGAACGTGGTTTGTTTACTAATAAAGTCCTTGAGCAAGACTTCAAGTTTAGAGGGGGCACTTTTAGCATTATTATAAGAACTTCCATAGGAATTGCCATTATTAGGAGGATAAGGCCTATAATTCTTATTGCTACCAAAATTATTCCTATAGGCATTGTTGTTGAAATTGTTGTTTCTAATGAAGTTCACATCAACTTTCTCTTCTTGAGCAACCAAAGAGGCTAAGGGAACACTATTAGGATCTAGAGGAGCTTTCCCATTAACAAGCATAGCCATAATAACATCAATCTTTTCACTCAAAGAGGAAGTTTCCTCAACAGAATTTACCTTCTTACCATGTGGAGCTCTCTCAACATGCCATTCAGAGTAGTTAACCAACATATTAGCAAGGAGCCTTGTTGCAACACCCAAGGTGAGGCCCATAAAGGTACCTCCAACAGCTCAATCCAATAGATTTCTTGAGGAGAAGTTCAAACCTGCATAAAAAGTCTGGATAATCATCCAAGCAGTAAGTCCATGAGTAGGGCAATTTTTAACCAAAGATTTCATTCTTTCCCAAGCTGGAGAAACATGTTCACTATCAAGCTGTTTAAATTTCATAATATCACTTCTCATAGAAATAATATTAGCAGGAGGATAGTACTTTCCAATAAAAGCATCTTTGCACTTAGTCCAAGAATCAATACTATTTTTAGGCAAAGAAAGCAACCATTCTTTAGCTTTTCCCCCTCAAGGAGAAAGGAAAAAGCTTGAGCTTAATAATATCTCCATCTACATACTTATACTTTTGCATCTCACAAAGTTCAATAAAGCTATTAAGATGGGCAGCAGGATCATCAGAACCAGCACCAGAAAATTTCTCTCTCATCACAAGATTCAACAAAACAGGCTTAATTTCATAAAAGGAAGCATCAGGAGCAGGTGGAGCAATAGGTGTGCTAAGGAAATCATTGTTGTTGGTGCTAGTGAAGTCACACAACTTGGTGTTCTCAGCAGAGTTCATTTTGGCAAAGGTGGGCAAGCCAAAAACAGCAGCAGCAGCTAGAGCAGGAACTAATTTTTTTGTGTTTTTGAAAGAGGCAAGCAAACCAAACTAGACTAGTTTTTTGGAAAGAGGCAAACAAAACCAAGCAAAAGAAACAAATCAAATTAAAAACAAAGTAAAGAGAAAGGAAGTGAAGGACTCCCCTAGTGAAGACGTCCTTAGCCTCCCCGGCAACGGCGCCAGAAAGACTTGATGATGCTCGACGTGGCACTTTGTTGGTAACCCCAAGCGCAGGGTGTGAAGAGCAAGCAGCAAGTTTTCCCTGAGTTGAGACCGAGGTTATCGAACCAGAAGGAGGAATGAAACTTCACACAGGTGTTCCAAGCAACGCGGAGACCTGCACAACACAAACTTAAGACTTTGCCCCCAACGAATCAGTGAGGTTGTCAAGCTCACCGGTTTGCTGTAACAGAGGATTAAACGTATGGTGTGGAAGGTAATGGTGGTTTGTAGCAAGTAAACAAGTAACAGTGGGATATGTATCAATGGTAAAGATTGGACCGGGGTCCATAGTTCACTAGAGGTGCTCTCCTTAGATAAACAACATGGCATGAAGGGTAAACAAATTACAGTAGGGAAATTGATAGGAACTGAGCAAGGCATAACAATGCAATTACTAGTCATAAATATCCTATGAGGTTGATTGGGCAATACAACAAGATACATAGACCGCCATCCAACTGCATCTATGACTAGAAGTCCATCTTCAGGTTATCATCTGAACCCCCTCCAGTATTAAGTTGCAAGCAACAGACAACTGCTTTAAGTAAAGTGTGTAAGGTAAATAGTCCACATGTTCCATGAACAAGAGACCGTTGTTTTCTCCCTAGTAGCAACAACACATCTACAACCGAAGAGATTATTATCACTTCCCTTGGAAACTAGAGGCATGAACCCACTATCGAGCATAAATACCCCCTCTTGGAGTCACTAGCAACTACTTGGCCAAGATAGCTACTAACAACGGAGAGCATGCAAGATCACAAACAACACAGACATGATAGAATCATAAAGACAAAACTATTAGTCAAACCAACATAATAATCTCAATATCCATCGGATCCCCGCAAACACAACATGCATGATTACAAATAGATTAGATCTTGATCATGAACGGAGCTCACAAGATCTATACATGAAAGCACAAAGGAGGAGATACAACCATCTAGCTACTACATGGACCCATAGTCCAAGGTGGAACTTCTCAAGCATCCCGGATAAAACCACTACTAGAAAATCGCTTGGTGTTTTTGTTTTGTGCATCATCAAGATATCATGCACATGTCATCATGCCACATTGCATTTGAGCATCAAATCAAACCTTACATTTGTTTTGTCTTGCTTATGTTGTTTGTTATCACCTAAACTCCTCTCCCTATTTTACCCACCTCTATTTTTTTCTACTAGATGGGATCCATGTATAGGATTCATACTTCATAAATGATTTTGTTCTTGATTCAATACCTAAAACCCCTATCTTGTAAAATGCCAAACTGTTTTTATTTGTGGGCATCATACTTCAGTATACTCTATTCCGCTTGTCTTTATTTAATTTCTACCAAAATCCTCTTGTTTAAAATCTCTGCAGAATATTCTAGTAAAATTCAATGTTTCAAAAGGTTTACAAAGAAACAAATACAAAACATAAAACAAAAGATTTGGTAAAGAAAGACAAATGAGGGAGAGAGAGAGAAGAAGACCATCATCCCATCTCCCTTCTTTCTTCCTACTGACCCGGAGAAGCAAGCCCATCTAGGAGCCCACTTGACTGAACGATCGAGTGGAGTACCTGTTCGTTCTGTCGCTTTCTTATTCACGAGAGGAGCGTGACCACCTCCACATGCCGACGCCACCACGCCAACCACTCCCTCCCCCTCTCTTTTAATCCCAATTGAGAGGCCTCCTCAAACCCTAGTCCCCATCCAACCTTCCTCCCTTCCGCCGCCACCATCTCCCGTCTATATTTTCCATATATTTTCCCCACTCACAATCGAGAGCAACATCACCGCCTTCTGTCCACCGTGTCCTCTCCATGGATGTCGCTAAGCCGAACGGAGCTCGGGAACGGAACCACAACGTTGTCTCCATCCTCACCGCGGAAGATTGGGAGTCGAATCTTCCTAGATTGGTGGGAATTGGGAGCTTCCACTCTGACGCCGAGCATAGTCATGCCCGGAATTCACCACCTTCGCGCTTCCTCCGGCTTCCTCGAGCGCGCTGACACCTTCGGTGAGCTCCCCGTCCCATTTCCTCTCTCATCCTACCTCCCTGCACCTCCCTAGCTCGCCACCGTTGCCGTATTCTCCGGCTTGCTCGTCTCTGCTGTGCTGCACGTCAAGATGCAGCAGAACCAGCAGACGTGACACCCAAAGATACGAGCAGCGGACCTCTATTCCCATTCTTTTTCCGGCGCCCTTGTCCCTGCTATGACGAAACAAGGAACATCAAACAGTAGCCCTAGGTTCCCTCTTCAAATCGAGCCATCACACGCCCGTTTTGGTGCACCACATACGTGGGAATCATCCTCGCAAGATCGATCGCGCTAGCAGTTTTTGGGGGAAGAAAAAGAATTCAGTTTCGACACTTGTTGCGGCCTCTGTTCATCAACATTTTACGACTCGCACAGACCTCCTACGGAGAAACCATGAACACCAAAGTTGTAGATCTTGGTTTCCTCTACAACTTTCGTTTTTAGGCGTTTCCAAATTCAGCACCGTTTAGTCGCCATCTTCGTTAGAACTCTGGCCGATTTCAATCAAACTTCAGATCTGAAATTGGGCCGGATAACCTGTACTTTTGCAGCTTAGCCTCGGAGATTTCGCTCCTCAATCCATGTCCCCACGCCCAACAGGTCACACCCTCACGCCTACCCAACAAGTGCCTTAGGCCCACTTTTCATTCCCTATGGGTCGAATACCTCTATGTATCAAAGTCTATGTTGTTCCAAATTCAGAAAAAAAATCCAAATATGAATATACATGAATTAGTTCATAACTTTAAAATGATTCTGAATTTGGAAAAATTATAAAATGAAATGTGTTTAGTTTTTCAGTATGTATCCAATGCAAATTCAAATCTTTTCAAAACTATTTCAAACTAGTCAAACCTTTGACTTTGACCCCATTTGACTAATTTTGACTTTGATTTTGATTTAAATTCATAAATCCAAATAATATGAATAATACATGTTTTTGAATCAGAAAAACATGAGGATTATGAATATGACATTTATAATATCATTTGAGCATTTTAAAATTTTCGAATTATTAAATGTCAATTAATGCCCATTTCTTAAATATTGCATAACTTTAAAACCACAACTCTGAATTCGATAAATGATATGTCTAAATCGATCAGCGTGACGAGACCTCTCCAACAATGATATCCATGTTGTCATTTGCATCATGCATTAAGAGCAGTTTTATAATCAGTACTGTTTATGCAAGGAAAACATGACAAATAAAATTGAGAACTAATTGTCTCTTATTAATAATGCCTCACGAATGCTATATCATCAATGTGCTATGCCCCTAATACCTTTTTGACATAGTTTGCATCATTAACTTGCCATGTCATGCATCATATCATGATCATGTCGATTCTTCCGCATTAGTTGTAATTGTTGCATTGCTTGTTCTTTTTAGTGTTTTGCTTCTTCCCGGATAGGACGCTGAGATGTTGTGAACTTCGACAAGTTCTTCGGTTATGAAGCTTCGGCAATGTTTTCCAGGCGATCATTCTCCCCCTTTCTACCTATCTTACTTCTGTAGTCTTTATTTCCTCATGTTGATCTATTTCTATCTGTGTTGCAATGTTATATATTCCGTACCCCTTTATACTTCCCTGCAACCTCTATATTGCCATGGACACCTCCTATTACCTATTGTTTGGTAGATAATCGGTCTTGCGAGTCATAACAGCTTGCTCAGGTGCTGCTTCGCGTCGTCGATGTTCCACCATTGTTGGGGGTTGTCATATGCTTAATGATGGAGATGATCATGGATTTAATTACTGTTTAATAACTAAAATTGAAAGTAGGTAAATAATGTAGAGGCACAAGTGGGCAATAGATGTTATTTGGTTTTTAACCGTCCACCTTTGTCCCGTAGGACCCTGAGTACTTGATACCCGTTCTTTGAATATTCGCACTATCCGCATGTGGGACCATGAATCCCCTTAACCTTAGCTTGAGTCATATTTAATTTCTGGGGGCCACAAAGCAGTTTGGGGCTTATCTTATACTTATTCCATGATTTATTGCTTTAATTACTATTGCGCGTGGAGCGCCTGTACTGTTTAGGTAAGTGGAATGTTTTCGCAGTATCGACAAGCTCAGTCACACTTTCGGGTTCCTAGTCATTTACATCCATTGACACAAACATCTGGGTCCGTCTCAGAGCCGACCAACTTCGTCGCAGGTTGCTTAGTGGGATGGCCCCCTGAAATCAAATATGAATCTTGTGATTGTTCTGTCGTGATGCCTCGCTGGGTTTTCATTTGGTTCTTTCCGAGGTTGATCGTGCGTGTGTTGCTATTTGTGCCCCCTGCAGGGTAAAACTTTCTGAAACCCGTGTCTGCGGTTATGGACGATTTGGAGCACAGTATCTCGATCATAGACAACTATAACTAAAGTAGTGCTATAAATTTGACTTTATAATGACTAGTAATCAGCTTCACTACAATGGAATGGATAAATAAAAGTACCAACAACTATTGGTTTTGGGATGCCTCATGCTATATGTATCTGACTAGTAAGTATTGCAACTATAATGGAATGGTTAACTAAAACTGCCAACTGTTTATAATATCAGGATGACTCATGCTATCTATATCTGACTAGTAATTGCTGCAACTATAACGGAATGAATAAAACTGCCAACTGTGTGAGTTCCTCGGTTGACTTTCTCGTTTGGTCTCGAGGGGGAAATACCAGGATGGGTATGCTTGGTGATAGTTTTAGGTTAGATCCGAATAGGTCTTTCTTCTCCCTATCTGATAGCCGCCAATTGTATTGAGTCTCTATAGGTTGTTTAGTGCATGCTGTGCTGCCGCTTCAGTCCACCATACCTATGTAGGCGAGGACCACCGAATTCTTGTCTCGCCGTGTACTGGCCTCAGTACCGACCGCTCTCCTTTTCCTTTGCCCTTTGTTGGCACCCCTTTTGTTTAAGAAGGTTTTGAGATCGACGTCGTTAGTAGGGTTACCCTTCTGGCTTGGCCTGGGCAGGGTTATGGACGCCATTGGTTATTCTTCTGGGCTCTTAGCTCAATTTGCATCTTGTCCGTGCTCGGACGCTGTATTGTTTTAAAGGTGATTTGGATATTTGTATTGTATATCTGTATTCTTGACTCTTTGAGTCATTGTTGTATATATCTGTTCTATGGGTTCCATCGTGGACTATTGTGTAATGGTATTACTTCGTTTTCCACCCGCACAAAAGTGCCTGGTGGGCACCTTTGAATCGTTTATATGCGGGTTTGGCGGGAATCGCTGAAACTTTCATAGGGCCTATTTTGAGGGTGTTATAATCTCCCCTCCGGTAGTGTGCCGGGAAGAACTTCAGATCCCCCCAATCTAGGGACGATGGTGGCGGCGGCTACAGACGGTTTCGTGGATATTTGATCGGGTACTCAGGGTTTCTGCATCGGGGGCTTCTTATAGGCGAAGGGGGAGACCGAGGCGGTGGCCAGGGCCACAAAACCCTAGCCAGGTGCGGGGTGGGGCCCACCCTCGCCTGGGGTGGGTCTGGCCCCCCTAGATGGCCCCTCCGGCTCTCCTCTAGACTTCTCGCCCCCCACGGTAAGTAATTGAATTTGTCGTTTGTCCCGTCCAATTCCAAGAATATTTATTTACTAACTTTTCTGAAACCAAAACAGCAAAAAACAGGACTCTGGCACTATTGCAACTTGTTAGTAGGTTAGTACCAGAAAACATGTAAAAAGCACCTTAAAGTGTGGACAAGTAAAGAAAAGTAGATACTAAACAAGCATGGAGCATCAAAAATTATAGATACATTTCCAACATATCAGATAGCTCTTGAGAGGTGCCTGCTATAGCCACCACATCTATACCAACATCTCTCTTCGACCCTCCGAACGAAAACGTCATCTACAAGAATGCTACTTGTCTCATGGCAAGAGGTTCCGAGGTATCTACTTCTAACTCTTCTTTTCCTAAGGCTACGATTGACATGGATGATCCTACTAGTCTTAAGGTTAAAGAAGAGATTATTGCTTTGGACTATTTCTTCACTAAGTTGCCCAGTTCCTGTCAATTGCCCTGCTGTAATTTGTTTACCCTGCATGCCATGTTGTTTATTTAAGGAGAGCACCTCTAGTGAACTATGGACCCCGGTCCAATCTTTACCATTGATACATCTTCCACTGTTACTTGTTTACTTGCTGCAAACCATTACCTTCCACACCATACGTTTAATCCTTTGTTACAGCAAACCGGTGAGCTTGGCAACCTCACTGATTCATTGGGGCAAAGTCTTGAGTTTGCGTTGTGCAGGTCTCCGTGTTGCTTGCAACACCTGTGTGATGTTTCCTTCCTCCTTCTGGTTCGATAACATCGGTCTCAACTGAGGGAAAACTTGCTGCTTGCTCTTTGCACCCCGCGCTTGGGGTTACCAACGAAGTGCCACATCGAGCACCATCAAGGCTTTCTGGCGTGGTTGCCGAGGAGGCTAAGGACGTCTTCACTAGGGGAGTCCTTCACTTCCTTTCTCTTTACTTTGTTTTTAGTTTGCTTTGTTTCTTTTCTTGGTTTTGTTTGCCTCTTTTCAACCCCCCCCTCCAAAATAGTCTAGTTTGGTTTTCTTGCCTCTTTCAAAAACACAAAAAAATTAGTTCCTGCTCTAGTTGCCACCTTACTCTAGCTCACCATGTTGCTCCCCAAGTTCGCCCTGAAAGATCTTGCAATAGGTAGTGGCTCCATAATTTTGAAAGATAATATTGAAGAATTATTTAATTATGTTAGCAAGCATGAGGATATTGAGGATAAATCTATAGCAGAGCTTGCTCCTAATTATGAGATTGCTGCAGCTTCTTTAGTTCATATGTTGGAGGCTAGTTTTGTTAGCCTTAACCCCTTCATACAATTCTTGTTCCTAAAACTAAAAGAAGAAAAGAATGCTGAAAAGAGGGAATTCATCCTTGAAACTTTATCAAAAGAATTCCATGATGTTGCTAGGGAAGCCAAAAAGGTCTTTGAGCGTTTCAATATGCTAGGCTCAAGCATAGATATTGTGGGTATTTCTAACAAAACAAATCCTAGAGAAGAATTTAAGATACCCATACCCTTTAAGCTTGTTGGAATGCATGAAGACTTTGAAAATAATTTTGATTGGATTGCTCCTGAAAATCTTTTTGATGAAAGTAGTAGACCAAAGAGAGATGAGAAGGGATCCTCAAAAACCCATTTGGATGAGATACCTTTCATAGTTGAATATTTTGCAAGTATGGATGTTAATGCTTCTTCATTTGAAAATACTTGATTCCTCTTGCTTCTTGTGCCTAACTTAAAGGCGTTAAAGAAAAGTACTTGTTGGGAGATAACACAAGAGTTTCCTTGAGTCTTGGAAATTATTACTTCAGTAATGACCTCTACTTATCCTTTTTGTTTGCTTTTGTGCCAAGAATGACCTCTAATGAGAGGGAAGTAAGATTTGGGGAGTTGCTGTCCCGAAACAGATTTCTGTCCTCCACCAAAAATATTCGTGAGGAGGATTAGTAACTCGGATTGAGCTCAAAATTTATGAATAAATCCCCCAGTATGTTAGCTAACATTTTTTAGTTCAACACTTTTTGATTTGAGTAATAGAAGATGTTCGAACAAATCGGTTTCTACCTGCTGGTCTGTTTTGACAGATTTGTGCCATTATTTGCATTTGCTTCTTATTGATTCCTTTTTGAGTTCTCTTTAGGTGAATTGAGCTTTTTGAAGGAGTTACTACAGTAGCTTGTGTTTTTAGTGAAAATCCTTGCTGTTCCAAAGCTTTGCCAGGGGTCTAATATCTTTTGAATAAGCTAATGTTGCTAATGAAGTTCGTGTGAAGTTTTGTATGAAGGAAAAATTTCAGGTGTAAAGAGAGAATGATGCAATGAGATGAAGAATGGAAAAAATCTCAAGATTGGGGATGCCACCATGGTGTAATCCCAAGAAATATACAAGAGGTACAAGCATCAAAGCTTGGGATGCCCAAGGCATCCCCTTCTTCATCAATAAAAAACTCAGGTCTTTCTAGACACTTTGTTTTTATTGTTTCATGCCAAGTTGTGTTGTTCTTGGAGCGTCTTAGTTTTCGTTTGCTTTGATTAGGTTTTTTAGTTTTCTAAAGTAGTTTGGACCCCCGTTCTCTCTGTGTTATTTTGAAAATAAGTTTGCTTGGTGTTGGAAATGAGTAGTAAGTTCTTGCTTGAAGTGCAAGAGGAGCTTGTATTGACTGTGACTTAGACTTTAGCATGACATGCTAGGTGGTGTTTTGGCTTTATGCTTAGTGATTATTGCTGTATCATGTATTGTTCCAAACAATTGGGATTGCTTAGTGTGTCTTGACGAAATTATGCGTTTAGTATGCAAAAGCATAGTATTGTGGTATTCTCCTTTGATGATTTGCTTGGGTTGACTTGGCACATGCTCACACCATGTTATGACTATGAAAAGTCACCATTAGCCTCTATGATCATTTAGTCCTTGACTTGTAGTACCACTCTTTTCTTTGATTAGTATGCTTTGTTGCACTGCATGATTATGGCCATTATTGCTCTCTTAGTTGGTTGCTCCCAGTCTTTTGCTAGCCTCCACTTGTATGAGTAAATTATACTCATGCCTACAACTTCCAAGAAACCAAGTTATTCCATAGTTTCCACTATAAACTCCAATGCATGGTGTGTTACACCATTCCAAGTATATTCTTGTTTTCAACTATCTTCCAATTAAAAATATTTTGTTATGTGAAAACTTAGTGATTAAAGACCTCACGAACTTGATGGCACACTTTATTATTTGCCCCTAATAAACTTGAACCATTGTGAAAACTTTGTTGTATATGATTGCAATTATAAGTTGGAATTAGCAGAACCGTGCTGTCAGGGGAACGTTTTCAACATTGCACTTGTACTCTATACTCAGTTGATATCATGCTCTTTTTCTATGGATGTCACCGGTGTGAAATAAAGATGGAACTTGTAAGTCCATGGAGTTTGTATCTTGTGTTAGAGAAACGCCTGGGCCGCTAGCCTAAGCCATGCCTAATCATGGTGGAAACTTGCAGCATCACCATAATGAGCTATCTATGAAGCATCCTCAATAAAAAGCTATGCATATGGTAAATAAAAAGATTGCTGAGATGCTCATTGTCTGCTGGCCTTGTCATTTTGGTTATGGGAAAGCTCCTGTACCATGTGCAAGGGGTACCCCGTTGGCGGTTCTCAATGATATGCAAATACTTATAGTGACAAGAACTTACCAGGACCCAAAGTTGAGTATGCATGAGGTGTGGCCCTCGTATTCAAGGGACTTGAGATTTCCAACTTATACTTCGTCAATCATATACTCCAGCTTTGCCACTTTAACCTTAACCACTTCAAGATGCTTATGATAGGGGCAATGAGGGCTGAAAGCTAAAAAGTACCATGATTTTTGGAAGCTCTTTTTGAAACTTGTAATCCCTGCTTCCTTTACAAAAAAGGCCTTTCTTCCGCCACTATTGAGTCTCCACCTTCTACCTTTAGGCACCATTAAGAGAGCATAGTTGTCATTCTGTGTGCAGTGTTCCAAAGCTTAAGTGATGCATATTATGATATTACTTGTTCTTGTGCTATTTGTTTCTAGTCACCCTTGTGAACTTTGCAGGTGTCCTATGCATCTAATTGCTACTCTATGAGGGACAAGCTGATTCCCACTATGCTATGTTTTCTGTATGTGAAACAAACAAATGTTTTTCAATGCACGTTATTCATGATCTTTGTTTGTAGCTTGTCATGTTGCATGCATAGTTACTATGTCCTACTGTTAGAACTCCATCTTTCATGCACATGTTTAGTGTTCTTTGATCCCAGCTTTCAATGCTTGCAAATGGTTGGATATTTATTGTGAGGGTGCATGTCACCTAAAAAATTATTCTGTTTATCACTTACCTACTCGAGGACGAGCAGGAGTTAAGCTTGGGGATGTTGATACGTTGGAAACGTATCTATAATTTTTGATGCTCCATGCTTGTTTAGTATCTACTTTGCTTTACTTGTCCACACTTTGAGGTGCTTTTTACATGTTTTCTGGTACTAACCTACTAACAAGTTGCAAAAGTGCCAGATGCCTGTTTCTGCTATTTTTGGTTTCAGAAAAGTTAGTAAAGAAATATTCTCGGAATTGGACGAGACAAATGTCAAAGTCAATTACTTTCCGTGGGGAACAAGAAGTCCAGAAGAGAGCCGGAGGGGCCGGCCAGGGGGGGGGGCAGACCCACCCTAGGCACGGGTGGGCCTAGCCCCGCGCCTGGCTAGGGTTTGCAGCCCCTGGTCGCCTCCTCGGTCTCCCCCTTCGCCTATAAGAAGCCCCCGATGCAGAAACCCTGAGTACCCGATCAAATATCCACGAAACCGTCTATAGCCACCGCCACCATCGTCCCTAGATCAGGGGGATCTAAAGTTCTTCTCGGCACCCTACCGGACGGGAGATCATCCCGGAGGCCTTCTCTCTGATATGATGCGTGAGTAGTTCCACCTTGGACTATGGGTCCATGTAGTAGCTAGATGGTTTTATCCCCTTCTTTGTGCTTTCTTGTATAGATCTTGTGAGGTCCGTTCATGATCAAGATCTAATCTATTTGTAATCATGCATGTTGTGTTTGCGGGGATCCGATGGATATTGACATTATTATGTTGGTTTGACTAATAGTTTTGTCTTTATGATTCTATCATGTCTGTGTTGTTTGTGATCTTGCATGCTCTCTGTTGTTAGTAGCTATCTTGGCCAAGCAGTTGCTTGTGACTCCAAGAGGGGGTATTTATGCTCGATAGTGGGTTCATGCCTCTAGTTTCCAAGGGAAGTGACAGAAATCTCTTCGGTTGTAGATGTGTTGTTGCTACTAGGGAGAAAACAACGGTCGCTTGTTCATGGAACATGTGGACTGTTTACCTTACACACTTTACTTAAAGCAGTTGTCTGTTGCTTGCAACTTAATACTGGAGGTGGTTCGGATGATAACCTGAAGGTGGACTTCCAGTCATAGATGCAGTTGGATGGAGGTCTATGTATCTTGTTATATTGCCCAATCAAATCTCATAGGATCTTTCTGTCTAGTAATTGCATTATTATGCCTTGCTCAGTTCCTGTCAATTGCCCTGCTGTAATTTGTTTACCCTGCATGCCATGTTGTTTAACTAAGGAGAGCACCTCTAGTGAACTATGGACCCCGGTCCAATCTTTAGCATTGATACATCTTCCACTGTTACTTGTTTACTTGCTGCAAACCATTACCTTCCACACCATATGTTTAATCCTTTGTTACAGCAAACCAGTGAGCTTGACAACCTCACTGATTCGTTGGAGCAAAGTCTTGAGTTTTTGTTGTGCAGGTCTCCATGTTGCTTGCAACACCTGTGTGATGTTTTCTTCCTTCTTCTGGTTCGATAACCTCGGTCTCAACTGAGGGAAAACTTGCTGCTTGCTCTTTGCACCCTGCGCTTGGGGTTACCAACGAAGTGCCACGTCGAGCACCATTAGCCACTAGGGATAAAATAACGGTCTCTTGTTCATAGAACAAGTGGATTGTTTACCTTACACACTTTTCTTAAAGCAGTTGTCTGTTGCTTGCAACTTAATACTAGAGGCGGTTCGGATGATTACCTGAAGGTGGACTTCTAGTCATAGATGCAGTTGGATGGCGGTCTATGTATATTATTGTATTGCCCAATCGAATCTCATAGGATCTTTTTGTCTGGTATTGCATTGTTATGCCTTGCTCAGTTCCTGTCAATTGCCCTGCTGTAATTTGTTTACCCTTCATGCCATGTTGTTTATCTAAGGAGAGCACCTCTAGGAACTATGGACCCCGGTCCAATCTTTACCATTGATACATTCTCCAATGTTACTGTTTACTTGCTGCAAACCATTACCTTCCACACCATACATTTAATCCTTTGTTACAGCAAACCGGTGAGCTTGACAACCTCACCGTTTGTTGGGACAAAGTCTTGAGTTTGTGTTGTGCAGGTCTCCGCGTTGCTTGTAACACCTGTATGACGTTTCCTTCCTACTTCTGGTTAGATAACCTCAGTCTCTATTGAGGTAAGACCTTCTGTTGTGCCCATCAAACCTTTATCTTGGGGTTTCCAACGAAGTGCTCCACGTCAAGCACCAAGGAGTTATCGTCGACCCTGCCAAGATTAATGATGTTGAAGAATGGAGAGCCCCAACCACTCAAACCAAAGTTCGTGCATTTCTTGGATTATCGGTATATTACCGCAAGTTTGTTGATGGATTTTCAAGCATCGCAAGGCCGATGACTCAGCTATTGAAGAAAGACAAGAAGTTTGAATGGATGGACAAATGTGAAGCAAGTTTTCAAGAGCTCAAGGAGAGATTGATTTTAGCCCCAAACTTGATTATTTCGGATATCACGAAGCCCTTTGATGTGTATTGTGATGCATCCAAGATAGGTCTCGGATGTGTGTTGATGCAAGAAGGCAAAGTAATATCCTATTTGTCCCGACAACTAAAGCGGCATGAGCAAAATTATCCCACTCATGACTTAGAATTGGCAGCCATAGTTTTAGCCTTGAAGACATGGCGTCATTATCTCATGGGTAATCGCTGGATATATTCAGATCACAAGAGTTTGAAGGAAAATTTACCCAGGAGGAGGTGAATATGAGACAAAGTATATGGATAGAGTTAATCAAGGATTATGACCTTGACATTCGCTACCACCCCGGCAAGGCCAATGTGGTAGCAGATGCTCTTAGTAGACTGCCGTGTAGATTAAACACCATGATTATGAAAGAGCAGCCAAGTTTGCATAAGGAGTTGGAGGATTTCAGAATGGAGCTAGTGAGTGAAGGACTCCTAGCCAGTATTGAACTTCAACCCACTTTGATTGATTAGATAAAGGAAGCTCAGAAAGGAAATTCCTCAACGAAATTAAGCATCATATCGGTACAGGGAAGGTACCCGGATTCATGGAAGATGAAGAAGGAGTTCTGTGGTATAAGGAAAGAATCTGTGTGCCAGCAGATTCAGATTTGAAATAAGTTATTTTGCAAGAAGCCCATGATACTCTTTACTCTATTCATCCGAGTGGAACAAAGATGTATCCGAAATTGAAGGAGCAATTTTGGTGGCACAAAATGAAGAGAGAAGTCGGAAGCTACATCGCCAAATATGATATTTGTCAGCGAGTCAAAGCGGAACACCAGCAACCCGCGGGACTTTTGCAACCTTTGCAAATTTCACAATGGAAATGGGATTCAGTTGGAATGGATTTCATCACTAGTTTACCTACATCTAGTAGAGGAAATGATTCTATTTGGGTCATAGTGGATAGACTTTCCAAAGTAGCTCATTTCATACCAGTCAAGACCACTTACCAAAGCTCGAAGCTAGCAGAGTTATATATTGCTAGAATAGTCAGTCTGCATAGAACCCCCAAAACCATTGTGTCCGGACCGAGGAACCCAGCTTACCCCAAGATTCTGGAAGAAAGTCAAAGAAGGATTATGAACCAAACTAAACTTCAGTACATCTTATCACTCGTAGACTGACGGACAAACATAAAGAGTAAACCAAATACTCGAGGATATGTTGAGATCTTGTGTATTGGAATATGGATCCAAATGGGAAGACTGCCTGCCTTTCGCAGAATTCTCATACAACAACAACTATCAAGACAGTTTGCAAATGGCCCCATTTGAGTTTTTATATGGAAGGAAGTGCCGTAACCCCCCTGAATTGGTCGCAAGTAGGAGAGAGTCAGATCTTTGGACCAGACATCCTACGAGAAGCCAAAGATAAGGTTCACAAGATTTGTGAACACCTTAAGACCGCTCAATCCAGACAGAAGAGTTATGCTAACAAGAGGCATCGAGATCTAGCCTTCAATATCGGAGACTTTGTTTATCTCAAAGTATCACCTTTGAAAGGAATGAAGTGCTTCCAACTCAAAGGAAATCTTCCACCCAGATATATTGGACCCTTCAATATTTTAAGTCGCCGAGGAGAAGTATCATATCAGATAGAACTGCCGGAAGAGATGTCAGCCGTTCATGATGTGTTCCATATCTCGTTACTTTGGAAATGCTTAGAAGTTCCAGAGAAGACATAAGTTTTCAAGAACATCGATCACAGAGACGTGGAGATCAACCCAGATTTAACCTATCGTGAAGTACCTGTTCGTATTTTGGAAGAAGCTTTCAGAACTACCCGAACCAAGAGTATCAAGTTTCTCAAGATCCAGTGGAGCAACCATATTGAATAAGTAGCCACTTGGGAACACGAAGATTACATGAGGACTGAGTTTCCAATCTCTTTAGTTCCTAGTTTTTTCTAAATATCGGGACGAGATTCTGTTTAAGGGGGGAAGGTTTGTAACACCCCAAAAATATTAATGAGGATATCAATTTATAATTAACCAAAATTAGGGTTAACAAAAGTTTTTATTAATTAAACCCTATCTTAATGAATGTGTGTGAATGTTTGCAATGCCATGTTTGATTGTTGTAAATGATGAGAAATGGTTTAAAGATCAAAACCATATCATCTAGGTCATTTACAAACCAGATCAAAACAAAAGAAAATTAAAATATGAAGCATACAACCTAATGGTCATTTTTGCAAAAGTTAACAACTAGCTCACTTTGAGCATCTCTAGCAAGTGATCTCAAAAAGAAACAATTCCATTTATTTTCTCCCCTTGCTATACCTAGTGACACTAAACCCAGTGGAGATTTCCAACCTTGCAGAAACAAATCCAAACCCATTTGAGAGGCAATTCAAAATTGAATCTATCTTATGCATCAAGATAGTATTATTTGGAAAACCACTAAAACCTTCACCACTTAGCAAATCCTTGCACCCAGAGACTACCAAGCTTTGGATCAGAACACCCACCAAAAATCACTTGAAAATATGATGGTTTAGTTCTTGTGGCCATTTGATCAAACACCTGGTGATCAAAGTACAACCTCAACAACTATACACTGTCTTGATCAATCCTTTGATCATCCTTGTGACCTGACCGAGCTTCCACGACGTTCCCTTAGCTCACTCAGTACCAGCCCGTGCGAAGGAGCCCCTCTCACTCTACCAAATGACCAGTGCAAAATGATACTCGAGCTCACCTTGCCACCCCGACGTGGACACACTGCCACAGACCGCGCCGCCCTCGCCCATGATGTCTAGGAGGTAGCCCTGACCTCACCGCCTGTCTGTGCACGCCTCGACCAATGACCGCACGCGGAGACGCCAGCACAGTCGCGCCCATTTAACACCAGATCATGCCGGTCGCCGTGCTAGAGCGCCGAGAAATCCCGCACGCACACGCCGTGCCTCGCTCTCTCCTTGCACCAATAAGTTCGCCGTGACTCCAGCAACCGCCCAGACATGATCGCTTGACCCCGCGCTCACCATGACCACCGTACGTCGTGACGATAGCCGATGGTACCGCCACAGAGCACGGAGGTTCTAGAACGATGGAGACCGTGCCTCGTCGTGCCATTGTGCGCATGACGACCGCCCTGAAGCACCGCGTCGACCTACACCCTTGTCCATGCCGATAGCACACTGTAACTACATTGCCGATGAGCCAGAGCCATGCCTCGGTGCCCCCTACTCCGCGGTATAAATAGAGCCCTCTCCCGGCCTCAAAACACACACCATCTCACTCCCCTCTCACCCAGCAACCTCTCTGACCCGTCCCTGGAGCAAGGCGAGCACCACATCACCGAAATTTCATCGGAGTCTGCCACTGCAGAGGAGGAAAGAAGCCGGCGCTAGGAGCCGCCCAGGAGCTGCCGCAACCACCAGCCGAATCGCCATTGTCGACTCGTTCGTTCGCCCACCTCGCCGGACCTAGATGGAGCCCTCGTAGGCCCTCGACGACCCCCGCTGTAGCTCTAGGGTTCTGTCTCGCGCGTGCCATTCGACGGAGACGATGACGCTGAGCCGTTGATCGTGCTCTAATCGTGTGGCTAGGATTAGTGCGTACCCCTTCGTGTTAACGCAGTCACTGGCGTGTGGGAACAGCCCCAGTGCAGCCCACAGCGCGTGTCGCGTAGTTGGGTCAGCCCATTAGCGTTCCTACGCGTAGCCCACAGATTGAAACTTAGATTTTTCTTTTATTTGAAAATCCCATACTGTAGGAAACTTTGAAAATTAATTCAGGAAGATTCACTAAACCAAATTGAATGAAACCAATTTTGTTGGAAAGAAGATGAAAATCTCTAATCACTCTCGTTGGATTCAAATAGTTTGAATCTATAGATCACCCTCAGTAAAAATAACAAGAAAATAGCTTTTGTCACTTTAAATATTTTTTTAAAATCAACCATAAGTGATTTTGAGTTGATTCCAACTGTCAAAATCACATTGGCTAAGACCTATCTGAATATATAAAAATATATAATTTTGCATACAGTAGTCTTGGACCAAAATTAAAGAATGGCTTTATAGTCATTTCTAGTCACATAAATATTATTAAATGGCATTTCTAAATTTTGTAATTTAGGCCAACCACTTTAAATTACATTCCCAGGTATTTGAATATATGGTGATGACATGTGTCAATATGATCCCGTATTTGAATTGGAGAATATTAAATCTTAAATAACTTTTCAATGAGTAGAAATTACTTTTCTAAAATGAGATAAATAAAATCTTGTCACCCTTTCCTTGTAATGATAGAGATGATATTAGATCATCTAGTGTGTCTCCTTGTGTGTTAAATAGAGGTAGTTAAATATTGTTTGGTGATTGTGTACCTCGTATTGATTTATAGACGCTAGTATCAATCCGGGCTACGAGGAGGAAGAATTCTACGAAGACAAGGAACAGAACTTCGAACACCTTACCAACCAAGGCAAGCTATAGTAAGCATGCTATACCATGCAAGCCTCACTTGCAAGCAATTGTGATACCACTTTGATTATACCAATCCCAAGTTTTACCTTTTACCCTTTTTGCAAAGTTGTTCAAGTAGTAATTAATTGATGATTAGTGGAAGATTAGGAAAGGTATCATCAAGAGCTGGGAACTTGATATAGGTAGATACACTTGATTAGTACATCTCAATAGTGACACCCATCATTGATAGATGCTAGTGCTAAACCAATCTTGATCACCATATATGGGAACAAATGATTATGAAAACCTTGAAATGATGAGTCATTTTATTGAAATGTTTTGACACGTGTTATGGACAAAATAAAGTGAATATGATGTTGAATGAAGTGTGTGACCTGACTTTGATAAAAACCGATGGTTGGGTCCGGATACGACACCATTCTAATTTTACCGTACAACCACAATACACGAGTTTGGGTAGAGCTTGACTGGAAGTTTATGTGTCTTAGTATGGGTATCCTCGCGGAACGAGGTGAACTGAGGCTACCTTGTGAATGAATGTCCACCTGTGCATTTCCCAAGATGATAGATGGTCATGGTTGGGAGGCCAAACTCATAGGGGAGGTGCCTATACTAGGGTGTGTAATTGAAAGATTAGGATTGATTATCCTTATACCAAGTATGATGATTTAGGGTTATCCCTGACCGATGTATCGAAGGTTGTGGTGAAAGTGTACCACCTCTGCAGAGTGTCAAACTAATCGAATAGCCGCGTCCGCGGTTATGGACAGTTGGATGGCCATACTGTTCCGTTGTCAAATGTTTTCAAAATGACCTGTGACTTGAAATGTGACTTTTACTTGATCCCACAAGGATGTGAACATGAAACTAGGTTCCCACTTGAGTAATCTAGACAACTAAAGTTAGGTCTTCACTACTAAGTACTTCTGGAATAAAATTGGCTTGTTGCAAATGAACCTAGAGCTTAGGATTCCTATTAGAATGGTCTTACTGCTTTAGTGATATCTTGCGAGTACTTAAAAGTACTCATGGCTTTGTCCCTGGATATTTCCATGGTCAGACTACGAAGGAGAGTATGAGGAGGATGGACAGTAGGACGCCTACGATAACTAGGATCATCTCTCATCGTCAGTATTGCCTTTGACCTTGAAGATGGATCCACTACTACGCTACTATTATTCCGCTGCTATGATTTGTATTCAGACTTAATCTTATGATCAACTATTTGTAAGACTATTATGGTTTGTAATGGATGATGTACTGTGCTACCAGTTCTATTATGTCTCGCAAAAATGTTAATCTGGAATTCCGATGTATGGCATAACAAGCATCTGGGATTAAAAAATCCGGGTGTTAACAATTAATCACTTGTTCTTTGCGGACGACAGTCGTATTTTCATGCAGGCAAAAGAGCAGAGTGCACAACGGTTAAATGAGATTCTAAGGATTTATGGAGAGTGCTCAGACCAATGCGTAAATAGGGAGAAGAGCTCTATTTTTTCAGCCCCAATACTTCTGATGTAACATGGCAATATCTGAAAAATTTGTTGGGTATCACAGTGGAGACGTTTAGTGAACGATATTTGGGTCTACCGACTACTATAGGTCGTATTACGAGTGGTACATTCTATCATCTAGGTGAGATAATGCGTGCCAAAATGAATGGAGGTTTGGAGAAGATGGTGTCCTGTGCAGGCAAAGAAATTTTCCTAAAAGCTGTCATCCAAGCGATACCTACTTTTAGCATGTCATGCTTTCTGCTTTCAAAGAAGGTTCTAAAACAGTTCAAATCATACATGGCTAAGTACCGGTGGAGCAGTTCTCTTGATCACCGTGGGATGCATTGTCTCCCATGGGATCACCTAACTGCTTCTAAATGTAAAGGTGGTATGGGGTTTAAGAATATGGAGCTCTTCAATTTGCCCCTATTGGGTAAACATGGGTGGCGATTTCTAACTCATCCAGATTCTCTCTGTTGTCGTGTGCTCAAGACTAAATATTTTCCGGAGGTGGACTTCTTCCACGCGACGATTCCTAGAGCTGCGTCAGCAACATGGAGAGCGATCATTGGAGGAACGCAAGCTCTAGTTGGGGGTTCGATTAGGCGGATTGGCGATGGCTCGACAGTGTCAATCTGGACTGACATATTGATTCTTGGAACGAGGACAATGATCCTCTCAGCCCTCCATAGGGAGACTGAGTTGAATAAAGTCTCAGATATTGACACAATAATTGGTCGTGGAAAGTGGATGTGATCCGTGCTAATTTCATTGCACCGGAGGCAGATGCCATTCTAAATATTCCACTGAGGCACGGAGGTGGGGAGGATTTTTGGGCCTGGAGCTTAGAGAAGATGGGCAACTATTCTGTAAAATCATCGTATCGCTCTCTGGTGATGCACAACGAGCACTTAGCTCTAGAAGAAGGGGCGGCTACTGGTACCTCAGATTCAGAAAAACAGTTGTGGTTGTGTCTTTGGAAGCTACAAGTCATTCCTAAAGTTCGGGTATTCTGGTGGCGTGTTATCCGAGGTATTCTACCGGTGAAGAGCACACTGCGACATAGACATATTTTCGAACTGGCAAGATGCAAAGTTTGCTTATCTGCAGATGAGGATATGATGCATGCACTTGTGAGTTGTTCACATGCAGGAAACTCCTGGCAGGAAGCATGGGATTGGTTTGATATTAAATTATCAAGGCTTCACCCGGCTACTTGGACTAGAGATATCATCTGTGGCCCTATCATTGCTGGTGGTGATCGTGCAAAGATTGTGACGATCATGTGGGCTATTTGGATGTCGTGCAATAATATTACCTATGATAGGGTCGGTTTGGATCCTATTCAGTCTACGAAGAGGACCCAAGAGGCTTTGGCGGTGCTCGACTTGCCTCGCCAACATGCCAAGATTCTGCCGGGATATGGATGGAGGCCGCCTGATGCTGGGCTGGTTAAAATCAATACTGATGCCGTCATTGCTTTTGATTCCTTTAGAGCGGGGGTTGGAGGCATTGCTAGGGATTCTTCCTCCTTTATTGCAGCGTGGAGCAAACCCTACCCTGGGGTCACCGACCCGACGATTGCTGAAGCTTTGGCGTTACGAGATGGTGTGATTTTTGCAAAGCTTCGAGGATTTACGCGAGTGGTGATGGAGATTGACTGGAAAGAGGTTGTGGGCCTCTAGAACTCGCGCAATGGTTTACACACCGTCGTAGCGCCTGTTTTTCATGAAATCGAAGGGCTTTTCTTTTCCTTTAGTTCGTTTGTGATTCAACATGTAATAAGATTAGCTAATGTTCCAGCCCATCTTTATACCAAGCACGATTGCACACTGACGGCTTCTGCCTGCTGGATGTACTCCCCCTAGCTTCGTTGTCACTAGTCTCCATGCTGATGGAGCTGGTATTTTTTGAATAAAGTCCTGAAATTCGATGGAAAAAAAAGCATGTCCAAACTGATCCATGCCCAGGAGTACGTACGTCCGTGTTAGGACCCGGCCAGCGACAAAATTCGATGGTTGCAGACTTTGCGAGTACTACGGAGAGTCGAAACCGGAGGCGAGGGAACAAAAAGTGTCCAAAAATTACAAGGACCGAAAGAGATCAGCCAAGGATCCTGTGGCCGGATTACAAAAGCTGGGCATATGCATGCATGGTCTTTCTCTTCTGTCCGTCAATAAATTGCTATTAATTAAAATTACACTTTCCATAGTACATACATTTATCCTTTTCTTTTTTTAAATATAAAATATTAAAATATGCGTCTACGTTCACGGGAACCCAAACGGACACAGCTGCATTACTTCTCCACGGGTCGCCCCAAATGGACCTAACCTCTGTTCAAAAAAAAAATGGACCTAACCTAACATATTTGTGTTCGAAATAGGTTGACCTGCTCGAGATGACCCGTAGAAAACGTCATTGTGACATGTCAAAATAAGTTTTAGTGGCATTAAGCGGCATACTGTACCACAAATATCACACTACCATTACCAGCCTTAAAATGGTCACTAAAACTGGTTATAGTGCTAAATAACTTAGCATATGTTACTAGTTGATGTTTTTTTTTGCGATAAACTGATATGGATTAACTACCGATCTTAGATGGTCCAGAACAAAGAAGCAAATTACAAGATGGACCTTCTAGACCATGACGCCATGGACAACAACAAGACGCTGCGCCAGTGCACCGCCGCACCACCTCCCCTCTGGCCTTGGAACAGGAGGCTCCCCTGTACGGACGGGAAGTCGACGCTCCTCAGATCCGAAGATCCTCCACCTCGCGTCTCCGCCAGCATCGAAGCAGCAAACCACATCAGCTCGAGACTTCAACTGGGTCGGATCCGCCGCTACTCGGCCTCTGGCAACGGGGAACTCGCACCACAACTCCGAGGAACTGTGGCAGAGAGAAGGACGCGCGACCGGCGACGACGCCCCGTAGAGCATCACCACCAAAGAGGAGAGCCGCCGCCCCAAAACTCCATCGAGCGCGCCACCATCTTCCTGACGCCGCCGGCTGGTACGTGCACAACCCTACACTACAAACGGAAGAGAAACGAGGCTCCCCCGCCCTCCCGCCATCGGAGCGGCTGGCGGAGGACGAGGGACCCGGCGAGACGAAGGCGTTGAGGTGGATTGGCTGATGGATTCCAGAAATCGCCCATGTGAGTACTATAGCGAGGGGATGCATATGTTACTAGTTGATGTTACTATCTTCATAGTAGAAAGTAACATGTTGGTGGTGTCATGCAAGAACTAATTAATTATGTTGTAAACTCATATGGTTTTAATATATGTGATATTATTATTATAACTAAGGGCATGATTATTGTGGAGCGCTTCAATATACCTTTGACCTGAAGAAGATCGGTCATTTAATCCCGGCGTCCTATGCGAGAGTCTAGCTCTCCAACGGGACCTGAAGAAGATCGGTCATTAAATCCTGGCGTCCTATGCGAGAGTCTAGCTCTCCAACGCTTGCCGCTAATGGCAGGGACTTATTTCTCTAACTAACCCGATATGTTCTTCATAACTCACGCAATTTTTAAGGAAGCATCTGACGAATAGTTTTGCGTCAACGCGGTTAAACAAGAGCTCATCCATCGGGATCATATCTAACAACTGCTGATCGGCTAAAAGAAAAATCCTAACGCCTATAAATAAGAGCCTGCATTGTATGTACTCTACCTTTCTCTCTTTCTTTATTAATTATCATGCCATGTCATCAATTTTCTTACTTGGCATTCATGTATATGCATGTTACTAGTTACTCCCATTACGACTAGCCTAATCCATTTAGAAATTCTTTAAGACAATTACTGACTGGTTTTGGAGGTACCACCTCGCATGCTCACCAACCGTTCTAGGGAGTTTTAGCAGAAGATGGGGTAAAGATAACATTTCACTATTCTTTTATGCGCATACAGTTTAGCTGTATAGAGGTGTTCACACGAAAACCGTGCACGTGGCGGTGAGCCCGGATGATTGGCGTCGCAATGCTGTTCATGGAAAGTGGGGGGCGGCGACACATCACTAGTAGAAAACGGACCTTTGGTTCAGAGCATTAGTCCCGGTTCTGATACAAACCAGGACTAATACCCTGGTCCCAACGGTTAGAAACGGCCGCAGACCCCAGAAGAAATTAGTCCCGGTTCGTAGGGGACCGTTAGTCTCGGTTCGTTTAACAAACCAGGGCTAAAGGGTCTGGCGCTAGAAAGAAGCAGATGCGTGGACCTTTAGTCCCGGTTCGTTTCTCCGACTATATCTTCTTCCCCTTCTAGCCCGAGCCATTTCAAGCTCACACAAGCATCTCTCTCAAATTTCTCCCCTCAAGCTCGAGTTCTTGCCAATTTTTCTCAAGATTTGTGAAGATTTTTTGGCTCCACATTTATCAAGGGTCCTAAGAGGTTAGAAACTTCATCATTTCATCTTTCATTGCTTGTTTTAGCTCATTTCATGCTCTAGAAATAGATAGATTTGTGTGGATTCTATCTCTATATATCTGGTTAATTTGGCACATATAGTTCTCCAAATTCATTTGATTTATCGAAGCACATAGATACATGAGTTCATTCTATCTACATATCTTGGTTTGGCACGTAGTCTTGAAATTCAGATGGTTCATAGTGCATCATGCCACCGTCGAGCAACAAAATATTCTTCTTTCTTCTACCCGTCGTCACAAAATCCATTGCAACAAAAATAAGTAAACTATGAAGGCACACATATATATAGTGGCACCCTAGAATTTTAGTTAATCATCGGCCAGTTAAGCAAGTAAGAACAAAAACATGAACACGCCGAGGAGCTACCAAATTAAATTAGGGAGTGCCTCTATGGCGAGCTCCTCGAAGATGTCTGAGGACGAGGCATCCTAAGACATCTTCGAGAAGCTCTGCCGTAGTGGTGTCCCTACTCTCGCACACCATCTTTCAGTTTATATATTCTCTAGATAAATCAGTATGCTGGTGCAGCTAACTAATTTCACATATTAGGGAGTGCCTCTACGGCGAGCTCCTTGAAGATGTCTGAGGACGAGGTCCTAAGACATCTTCGAGAAGCTCCGCCGTAGTGGTGTCCCTGGTCTCGCACACGATCTTTCTTGCAGTTGATAGTTCACAAGGAAGCCTATTTATATATTAAGCAACACAACATAGTGTCGACACTCACGACATAATGTCGACACTCACCCCTGTCATAGTGTCGCCACCCACTGAAACAATGTCGCCACTCACTGGCATAGTGTCTCCACTCAGGGAGTGTAACGTGTCAGTCGAAGAAATTCTAGCCGACGGATATGATGTTGCCAAGGGACTAATAGCACGGAAATTTGTCTACAGGAAGCCTCTAGTCAACGATGAGATATTTGATGATCTGCCAACACATATGCGACTGTTGCATATCTGGTACTTGAAAGTCACAAAGGAAGGACGACAATTTCTCCTATGTAAAGTTGGAGATAAGTACTTCCGTCCAGACGAGATCTCCATTGAACTTTGTGAATTATTTCAGTTATTCAACCTAGGCGTCCTCGACAAGTCCCTCCTCAGCTGCTATTGTCTGTAAGTAATTAAGTCACTAACTTAGCTCGTTCAATCCATTTCATGTTGTTATCCTCACTATATCTCCTTCTGTATGCTATTATATATGCATAATGAAGATTCAAGAATGTAGAAGAAAGTTAATCTACAACATTGGGTTCGTTGACCCAAATAGAGTTAATGGACATATGCTAATAAATAACCTCAAGGAAATGGATGATAACTTGCTAATGTTTTTAATAGAGCAACATTACAAGATGCAAATACTATTTCCTTACAACTATGGGTGAGAGTCTTACTGTCTTATACACATTCAATTTTTGTTTACTCGATGTTAAGTGTATATAAACATGCGCATCTTCCACTGGATTCTTCAAAACATTGACGTTGACCGTGCAAAAGTTGAAATCTCGGACTCCTTAAAGAAGTCGATGGAAGACTACCGCAACATAATTGATTGCCTCCAAAAGTAATTTCAATCATTATCGCACTATATATGTCTCTTTCGTTCATTCTCTGAGATGTAAACTAATTAATAAATCATTCATTTCTTTTTTGCCGGACAGGGTTTGAAAAAGGTTCACGAAGGAGGTTCAAGGTGAATGGCGTGAGGAACTCACTTTTCGTATGGTCCCGGTAAGTAGTACGAGAGCTAGGTCCTCGCATCTCTTCAATTCTAGTCTTCATACAATTATCATACTTGATTATTATTTAATTGAATTATATTCTTGATCGAAAAGTGTGCGATGCAGCCACAGGGGACTAATTTATGTGGATATTACGTATGCGAGTTCATTCGTGGGTGTATGGAGCAGGGCACAAACTTTCTTTGAGTACATAAACAATATATTAAAGGGAATATATCCTGAGAGGCAATAATAAAGTGTTTATTATGTGTATTCCAAGTATATGATAGATGTTTATTTTGCATGCTATAATTGTATTAATACGGAAACATTAATACATGTGTGTTTAATAAACAAACAGAAAGTTCCTAGTTATGCCTCTCTCATAAACTAGCTCGTTGATTAACAAGATGGTCAATGTTTTCTGATCATAGACATTGGATGTTGTTAATAATGAGGTCACAACATTAGTGTAATGATGTGATGAACATTCATCCGAAGTGTAGTAATACGATCAAAGTCATTGAGTTTATATTGCTATAACAACTTACGAAGTGATCTTAATTCTTAGACCATGAGATCATGTCAATCACTAACACCAGAAGGGTTTCCTGATAACATCAAATGTCACACCGTAACTGGGTGATTATAAAGATGGGTTTAGAACTACTAAAGTGTTATGTTGAGGCCCATGGATCGAGAGTGGAATTTGTTCATCCCGAGGACGGATAGATATTCTCTGGTCTCTCTCGGTGATATCATATTGATTAGCTTGCAAGCAAGTGATTTGATCACTAGAATGTTATATCACGGGAACGAGAAAAGAGTACATGTCAGTAACGAGATCAAACTAGGTATGGAGATATCAATGATCGAATCTCAGACATGTAATATATCGCTAAACAAAGGGATTAAGATACTAGCGTAAAAGGTTCCGACGATCACAAGAAAGTCAGTATGGGTCACCAGATCCCGCTTCTGATTATTGATCGGAGAAGGGTCTCGATCATGTACGCATTATTCGTGAACCATAGGGTGGCACACTTAAGAGACACCAACATCCAATTGTAGAAAAAGTTTCATGCCAGAAAAAATAACAAGCGCAGGAATTTGTTTTACTAGATACCGTAACAGGTTTTCGGGTGAAATTGCAGAAAGTGTTTTTGCATGTGAAATGAAATACTAGCAAGGGGTTATATGTGAATGTTTGTCATTAAATTAATTGACAAAATTCTGAATAAATAAAAAGGAGTTTTATTTAATGAGAGTTTGCATTAAATTTGGTGGAAATTAAATGGGAATTTGAGTGGAGGGAATTGAAAGGATTTTTGTGAGTGGACTGTCCACCCACATGAATGAGGGGAGGGCAAGGGGCAGCCCCATGCGCCGGCCACCCCCTTGGGGTTCCCCCCTCTCCTATAAAAGGCACCCCCTCCTCACTTCTCACTCACACCTCCTCGTGAAGGATCTCTCTCCCCCTCTAGTATTTATCCCCCATGGTCTCGGACTAGCGAGATACATATTTCCAGTGGCTATTCGGCAAGAAAGAGTTGTGCTTCCGCTGCATCGCTAGAGCGAGGAGGTGGAGGTTGATCAGTGTCTCGTACGTGTGTGCGAGCACAGATGTGCTGCTAATTTGCGGCGCTAGGACTTCCTCTCGATCTTGAGATCGGCAAGAGATCGTCTACATCAACCACGAGTTTGACTCTTTAAGCTTTGTCAGTCTTCAAGGGTATGTTCTCTACGGATATACATCCGCCGGTTT
The DNA here is from genome assembly GCA_030063025.1 of Avena longiglumis. Lineage (NCBI taxonomy): Eukaryota > Viridiplantae > Streptophyta > Magnoliopsida > Poales > Poaceae > Avena > Avena longiglumis. The sequence goes on along the minus strand of CP125973.1, from coordinate 439,000,260 downwards.
TTTGTATCTAGTAGATAGATCTTGGTACATAGTTGTTCCCATCGTAGGAATTTTTTGTTTTCTATGATGCGAACCCTACAGTGGTATCAGAGCCGGATCTATGCGTAGATGCTTCACACGGATAGTACACATATGAGTATGTGGGCGATGATGATCATGTTATTGCTTCTCAGTTGTATTTTGGATATTGGTGGCATAGTGTGATGAAGCGGCCCAGACAAATCTTACATGTCCTCGCACATGAGACCTGTTCCACGCTTGACATGCAACTAGTTTTTCATAAGTGGCTAGCGGGTGTCTGTCTCTCCTACTATAGTCAATATCTAATTTTCAACGAGGTGTCAACAATTTGGTTATCCTCGTTGTGGTTCATGTTTGTAGGTATAAACGGTTCTATCTTCGAAAGCCCTGAGCCACGTAAAACTTGCAATGGATAAATTAGAGGCGTCTAGTTTAGATTGTTGTTGGGCTAGTGTTATGATATGGTGATGTTGTAAGTAGAAGTATGAGATGATACTCTTACAACACACATAACGTGTAAGTTCCATAGACCTTGGCCTTACACACAGAGGTATGATAGTGATCATACCAAGGAGCACATGATGGAGATCATATGCGGGAACCATATCATTTCACTTACAAACATGTGATGTTTGATTGCATCTTATATTGCTTGTTTAGCATTTTATTAGCATAATAAGATGATCCCTCATTTAAATATCAAGATAAGAATGTGTTCTTCCTTAAGTATGCACCGATTATGTTTCATTGGTCCAAGACATCATGTGATGATCGGGTGTTCTTGGATCCACGACCATATTACGGGTGTACGACAGTTACACACACGAATACTAAGGTTCTTACTTGGCGAGCCTAGCATGTACATACATGGCCTCAGAACATAGACCGAAAGGTTAAGGATGAGTCATATGGTAGATATGATGCCCATTTGATGCTCGCCTTTGAAGCTACTCCGACTCACGTGATGATCGGACTTGGTGTAGTGGATTTGGTTCATGTAATCACCAAAAAGGCACGAGGGATGTCGTTTTTTAGTGGGAGTTCATTCGTAATGTGAATTAGTTGAACTCAATCTATCATAAACTTAGTCTAAACTTTACAAATTCTGTCGTAGATGGCACCACCTGCTTTTAATTTCAATGTGTTCATGGAGAAAGAGAAACTTGCAATGAACGGTAGCAACTATACTGAATGGGCCATGAATTCGAGGATACTCCTCTCTGCTGCACAAAAGTAATATATGCTAGAAGCGCCGCTAGGCCCCCCACCGTTTGATGATGCCCATGACGAGGAGAAGAATGTCTATCAGACTCGTCAGGAGGACCAAAACTTAGTTCATTGCAGCATATTGTATGGGCTAGAGCCAGGACTTCAAAAGCGTTTCGAAAACGTCAATGCATTTGATACAATGGGTGAGTTGAAAATGATTTTCGACACACATGTTGTTGTAGAGAGCTACAATGCTTCAGAAAAGTTCTTTAGCTGCATGATGGAAGAGCACAGCTCCGTAAGTGAGCATGTACTCAAGATGTCGGGTTATGCCGATAAGCTTGTGTCCTTGGGAATATCGATTCCCATTGACATAGGCATCCATCATGTTCTGCAGTCTCTGCCACCTAGCTATAAGAGCTTCGTGATGAACTATAATATGCAAGGCATGAAGAAGTCTCTCCCCGAGCTTCTGTCAATGCTTAAAACTGCAGAAGTGGAGATCAAGAAGTGAAAGTGTAAGATGGTTAACCTAGAGGAGGGTGAATAGGTTTCTACAAAATTATTTATAATCTTTTGCAAGTTTTAGTCTTTGCGGAATATAAGTGAGCCTAAATGCAAACTAGGTGAGGCAACCTAGATGATGTACAAGATACTTCAAGCTCGAAGGCTATCACAAGGTAAACAACACAAGTAAGAGATCCGTTAAGGAATAACCGAAGCACGCGGAGACGAAGATGTATTCCCTTGTTCACCACCTTTGGGAAGGGGGCTATATCACGTTGGAGAGGTGTGAGGTTCCACGAAGGATTCCTCACATGCCACAAAGGCTCACCTTCTTCTCTGAGCCTATCCCATGAAGGAATAGCTCACTTACTCGTGGTAGACTTTAAGGTAGTCTCCAAACCCTCACAAACTTTCCACGGAGCAAATCACAAGCCTAATGCCTCCGGGTGACCCTAGCCGCCTAGGGTTTCCCACAAACCCAAGAGTAACAAGGTAACTCGATGAATTCAAGGGGGAATGAACTTTGGCTTGGTGGAAACGTAGATCGGGACCTCCTCTTCCTTTCTACCAAAGGGATTTGGATTTGGTTGGGTAGAATGGGAGATCCTCAAGATTTTGTGTTTAAAAAATGGGGGAGAGAGAGAGAGCTTCAAGAAATGAAATGTTAGCTCAAATGCCTAACCTCACAGTGGAGAAGAAAGGGGTACCGGTCGACCAGACCCCACGCCGGAATTTTCGGGCGACCGAAATTCCCGGCGAATAGACGAAAGGCTATGCAGTAAGCCATATCGGCGAACACCGAGAATTTCAGTGACGGAATTTCGGCGACAGACTGCCGGCATGCGCTTTGCCAATTCGAGAAACCTCTTTTGACTCATTTTCCAAGGCTGTTTTCTCTCTTTCTTCGAACGGGTGTGTGTGGGTGGATGATGAGTGGCATATATGGTGTAGAACATCCCCAGAGAGCACATCGAGATCACCCCTCTTAATAGTGCGTGTTTCCTATTTGACTCAAGAGTAAATAAAAGAGAATAATAAACAATCCCACCGTCTCTTCATAAAGAAACGAATGGGGGGTCACCCATCACCTATCACCAACAACCTGCGGATTCTCACCTGTAGAGAAGCTAATAGAAACGTTAGTCCATCCTCTAGCTCCGATGTCATAGTTAACCAAAATACTAGATAAGGGCTATTTGCCCTTTCAATCTCCCCCTTTTTGGTTAACGATGACAAACCGAGCTAGTGTCAAAAAAATGATATTATGATATGATTAGATCTAGCACATAATAGCAATCACATAGTGATAGGAAATTCAAGTACAATAAGAGAACTGCAAGGTTGTCCAAACACACACACAAATGGTTCGATAGAGCAAATAAAAGCGCATGCCCATGAGATACAAGCGAGAAAAGTAGGGCTTGTGCAAGAGGCAAATCATGAAAGAAGCGACTCTACTCTTTCTCCCCCTTTGGCATCGAGACCAAAAAGGAAGAAACAAGCGAAGACACCAATCTAGCCACCGAAGTTGTCCTCATCGTCATCATCATAGGCTTCTTCCTCCTCTGCTTCTTCATCATCACCCTCCTCTTAGTCCTCGCCCTCATCATCGTCATCCCCTGTAGATGTAGCACGACGCTGAGAGAAACTGGAAGTGGCAAACCCGGGGAACATAGAAGGATCAAAACCCCGAAACATGTCCTCATCCAGCGGGGGCTTCTCAAAGTTGACATAAGGAACAGGAGCTAGAGAATTGCCCAAATCTGGCACTGGTCGACCACGCTCTGCCAAGAAGGCAGTGTGTTGCCTCCTGTTCTCCTGACTGAGCTCCAAATTGCGGTGGGCAACATCATAGGATCAGCGACACATATCCCATAAGCTGTTGAAGAACCGGGCAAGACCCTTCTTGCGAGGAAGAGCACGAGGAAGGTCCCTACGAGAGCGCGAGCCACTAGCAGACAGAGGATCATGAGCATGCTTGGTCCGGCGCTCAGATGGCAACATCTAGGGAGCTCCACATGAGAGCCCCGACAAGGTAAGGTAAAATCCTCCATATCTTCACGCGGACCTCTGGGGAGAGCAGCTGCAGGAACGGTGGCCTCAATCAGGTGTTGAACATACTGACAAAAATTGGGAGTTATGCGCTTCTCAATGGACCACTGAATCTCATTGTAGATGAAGTCACACACATTGATCTCCCGGAGACGGCGAGGCTCACAATAGTAGCGGAAGAACATCACCAACCTTGCTCATAAGATTGTAGCGGAAGAACCGAGCAAGCACCATGTAGTAGTACATCCCTGGCAAGCTGGGAGGCTGATGGCTGGGATCACTGGGATAGCAGAAAAGGAGTTGGTTCTCACTGAATGCCTTCTCAGAATGAATGCAGAAGCCAGAGACACTGTCAGGAGGGTATTCCAAGGCATGGCAGAAAGCTTCAAAAGAAGCCGAGTATGGCTTGGTGCCGGTCATCCAAGTGACAGTGCGAGCATCATCAGTGTGAAAGTAACCTGTGCAGAAGAACTGGCGAATGATATCGGGCATTAGCTTGACCTTGATTGTAGCAATAGCAAAGACATCCATCTGCTTCAGGGCGACATCCACATGCTTGAAATCGGAGGAGAGGTAATGAGCATAGTGGTCCTCATTGAGATACCTGGGAGGAACAAAGAAACCCCGCTGCATACGAGTTGGCTCATTGTAAAAGTCATCCCAAAAGCACTTCTGGGTGTTAGTCCAGAACATCTTGTCAGCCCCTTGATAAGTGCGGTTGGTAAAGCGGTACGGATTCTGCCTCCTCAAGTCCCGCCATTGATTCACAGTAATATCCGAGACAGTATTGTAGTTGGGAGGGACTTCTTCTTCAGTAGGACCAATATTGGACTTGCCTTTCATAGCGGACCTTCCAGCAGAGGCTTTCTTCTTCTGGCCACTAGCAGATCCAGAACCCCCTGTGAGAGCAGCTTTCTCTAGCTGACGCTGAGTGAGGCGAGGAGGGGGAGGAGGCCGTTGAATAGTGAGCTTCCTCTTTTTGCCGGTGTCGGGATCAAAGTCGCTATATTCAGACTCTGCACAAGTAGCACACAAGAACGCAAGGCAAAGAAGAACAAATGAGTGTATATGCCATAGAGGAGCTCACTGTTGGAATTATGCCCTAGAGGCAATAATAAAGATGTTATTATTATAATTCTTGTTCATGATAAAGTGTATATTCCATGCTAGAATTGTATTAAGCGGAAACTTTAATACTTGTGTGGTTTGTGAACAACACCGTGTCCCTAGTACGCCTCTATGGACTAGCTCATTGATCAATGATGGTTAAGGTTTCCTAACCATAGACATGAGTTGTCAATTGATAATGATATCATATCATTGGGAGAATGATATGGTGGATAGACCCAAACAAAGCAGAGCAATTATATCGTGTCATCGTGTTCGTCTTTGCGAAGCTTTTCCTATGTCAAATATTGTATTCCTTATACCATGAGATAATGCAACTCCCTGGTATCGGAAGAAAGCTTTGAGGTCATCAAACGTCATCCTATGAGAGGGTGATCATAAAGGTGTCTCTCAGGTGATCGGAAAGTATCTGTTGGGTTGTATGTATCGAGATGGAATTTGTCCCTCCCAAGTCGGAGAGATATACTTCGGGCCCACTCGTGTCGATATCAACACCGCTTGCAAGCATGTGGTTAAGGAGTTAATCACAAAGTGATATCGGATTACGGAACGAGTAAAGTACTTGCCGTGACGAGATTGAACTAGGTATGACGATACGACGATCGAATCTCGCAAGTAAAATATAGCGAAGGGAATATATATATGGGATTGATTGAATCGGCATCGTGGTTCATCCGATATGATCATCGATGAATGTGGGAGTCAATATGGGTGCCTGCACCCCTGTTGATTATTGATAGAAGATCATGTGCGCATATTATCGAACCACTGGGTCACACTTAACGTATCTTGGCGCTAGGATAGATTGGATAATTGGTTTATGAATTTTTGTTCGAGTCTCGGATGGGATCCGGATATCACGAGAGGTTCCGAATGGTCCGGAGAATAAGATTCATATAAGGCGTGCAGTTTTGGAGTTCGGAATTGTTCCGGGTTAATCGGTATTGTACCGGAAGCTTCTAGAACCTTCCGGAAGGGGACCAACGTGGCCCCACCTTCCGGGAGGGGGCATGGGCCTATGAGGGAGTGTCCTGGCCGCATTGGGCCAGGGACACAAGGCCCCATAGGGCCCAGCCGATCCTGGATAAGTTTAAACTCGTTTAAACTAGAGATAGGATTTCTAGATAAGGGAGAGTTTAAATCGTTTAAACTAGAGATAGGATTTCTAGATAAGGGAGAGTTTAAATTGTTTAAACTAGAGATAGGCTTGGAGGAGGGGCAAGGGCTGGCCGCCCCCCCTCTATATATAGAGGGGTTGTAACACCCTCAGAATCGGACCTATGCAAGTTTTAGCAAAACTCGCCAAACCCGCATAGAAACGATTCAAAGGTGCCCACCAGGCACTTTCGTGCGGGTGGAAAACGAAGTAATAACATTACACAACAGTCCTCGATGGGACCCACAGAACAGATATATATAACGGCGACTCTATGAGTCAAGAATACAAATATGATGTACAAAGATCCAAATCACCTTGAAAACGATATAGCGTCCGTCTACGGACAAGATGCAAATGGGGCTAAGAGCCCTAAAGAATAACCAATGGCGTCCATAACCCTGCCCAGGCCAAGCCGGAAGGGTAACCCTGCTAACGGCGTCGATCTCAAAACCTGCTTAAACAAAAGGGGTGCCGACAAAGGGCAAAGGAAAAAGAGGAGCGTCGATCTTGAGGCCAGTACACGGCGAGGCTAGAATTCGGCGGTCCTCGCCTACATAGGTATGGTGGACTGAGCGGCAGCGGCAGCATGCACTAAACAACCTATAGAGACTCGATACAACTGGCGGTTATCAGAGAGGGATAAGAATGACCTATTCGGACCCAACTTGAAGCTAACACCAAACAAACCCATCCTGGTGTTTCCCCCTCGAGACCATACGAGGAAGTCAACCGAGGAACTCACGCAGTTGGCAGTTTTATGTATTCAGTTATCGTTGCAGCAATTACTAGTCAGGTTTAGATAATCATCCTGATAAAGTAAGCAGTGGGCACTTTTAGTTAACCATTCCGTTGTAGTTGCAACAATTACTAATCAGATACAAATAGCATGAGATAAACCCAAAACCCAGCAGTTGTTGGTACTTTTATTCAGCCATTCCGTTGTAGTTGCAATACTTACTAGTCAGGTACAATGGTATGGCGACAATCCAAACAAGCAATTGTGGGCGTATTAATTAGCCATTCCATTATAGTGAAGCTGATTACTAGTCATTATAAAGTCAAATTCATAGCAATAAACTTTAGTTATGCTTGTCTATGATCGAGATCGTGCAAGTCGTCCATATCCGCGGACACGGCTTTCGAAAGTTTTACCCGGGGTGCACCAATAGCAACACACGCCGATCAACCTCGGAAAAACCAAATCAAAACCCAACGAGGCTTTCACGATTGAACAATCACAGATTCAGAAATATTTGAGGCCACCCCATTGAGTAGATCCATAGCGGAGTAAGCAAGCTCCGAGACGGACTCAAGGTTTGGGTGACGGTGTGAGCATCGGGAACCCGAAAGTGGCTGGGCTTGTCGACACCGGAATCGTGTCCCGATCCTAACAGATGCAGTGTGCTCCTCGCACAATTTAAATACATAAGTAGCATGGCATAAGTACAGGATCGTAAATAAAACCTCAAACTAGTTTGTGGCCCCAAGAAATAAGAGAATCAAGCTCGGCTCGGGGGTCCCATATACCTCCCGGATATGGATAGCGCGATAAATCAAGGAACAGGTATCAAGTACTCGGGGTCTTACGGGACACAAGTGGGCGTTCGGAAACCAAATATTATCTATCACCCACCGATGCCTCTGCTTATTTCAATTTTAGTTGTTAAACAGGAATTAAAGTGAACGATAAGTAAAGCTATGATCATCTCCAACATCAAACAGGCGGCAATTCTCCAACAGCTGTGGCACTTGACAACACGCAACAGCAATATAGCAAGCGACTACGACGCGCAAGACCAACTATCTACCAAACAATAGGCAATAGGATGTGTCCAAGGCAATATAGGGCTGCACGGTATATCACAGGTACGGAAACTAAAGCATCGCAACACAGATAGCAATAGATCAACAGGAGGGAATAAATACTATAAAAGTAAGATAGGTAGAAAGGGGGAGATGCTCGCTTGAAAACATTGTCGAAGGGTTCAACCGAAGATCGGGGCGAAGATCACATCAACTCAACGGCCTTATCCGCGAAGAAGCAAAACACTAGAAGAACACCGGATGCAATATTTAATACAACGGCAGAAGATCGGCATGATGCATGTATGATGCATGGCATGGCAAGGTGCGATGCAATTAGGTCATATTAGGTGGAACCGGGGTCCCGACAATTAATTAGATGGTGCAAGTTATTTAGGTACCCCGCAAATTAAATGTTGTTTTAACATGGCAAAAGATAGCACCGGTTCGCTACACAAGTTTAGATGAGGCCGATATGAGACTAGATTTGCCCGCATATGGCCCCATATTTAGTTATTAGGTGAATCGGCTTAAGGCCCCCAAACCACATGACAATATGCATGCATGAGCAATTAAGATGCGACAAGTTGATATCATTTATAAAATAGGGTATCGAGGAAAAGGGTCACACATTTAGGGTTCGGCAGATCTTGGGTTCTGGGGGTCGGGGTCGGTCTCAGGGTCCAGGGTTCGACGGCCTCGGCGAGAACGTTCTCGGTCTCCGGGGTTAGGGTCTTCGGATCGGGGAAGATCTTATCGCATTCGCGGAGGGGACCCTGGTTCGGCGTCCGGGGAGCAGAACTTGGGTCGGTGTCGGGCGCATCGGCTTCTTCCGGGCCGATGCCGTTCTTGTCGTCGTGCCGGTCTTGTCGGGTCCCACGGGGTCGATCTTGCCGTTGCGAGGATCTTGTCGGGCTCGCGCCATCGAGTCGGTCTTGCGTTCGGCGTCTTGGTCCTCGAATCCGAGAGGGTTCGGGTCTTGACGGGTTTGGGCGGCACGGATCGATCTTTGGGTCGGTCTCGGCGTCTTTGGGTCCGGAACACCGGAATCCGTGAGTCGATCTTGGCGCTCGATGTCCGTGGAGCGAGTCCACAGGGTCCAGGATGGAGATCTTGTCGGTGGCCTTTCAACACGGTGTAGATCTTGGCGTGCAGCTTGAGAAGAACTTGAATCGCTATTTGTCGGTCTCGCCTCATAGGATATCCTGCTCCATCGCCTCGTAACAACCACAACTTGTCACCCGGGAGACCAAACAGCACAAGATCGAGCTGGCCTGAACACGCAGAACGCATGCACGGGATGACGCGGCCGGGCGACGGTGGGCTCCATGAGGGGAGACGGTTCCAGGCGGGGCCGGCTGCAGCGCGCTGGAAGGAGGGCGAGGGACTCGGGAACGAGCTCGCGGGCGCGGACGCGGCCGCAAGCGGAGAACCAGGCGGCGGCCGTCGCTGCAGGAGGTGCTCGGGGGCGCCGACGAGCTTGCAGAGGAACGTGCGCCAAGCGGAGGAGGGGCCCGCTGCTGCCGGGCGCGCCACGCCAGGCGGCCCGGCGCGAGAGACGGCCAGGCGGGCTCGGGCCGGCGAGGGGTCTCTGGAGGCGGGAGGACGGCAGTGGAGGGTCGGGCGATGTGTTCAGGGGAGCCGGGCGAGCTCGAGGAGGAGGAGAACCGCCGAGGCGGGCGCGAGGGGAGTCGAGGTGGAGGCGGAGGCGGCGGCGGAGAGGTCTTGGCGGTGGAGCTGGGTCGAGGAGGCGCGGCACGGGCAGTGGCGCTGAAGAGGTCGGCGACGCGCGGTGGCCTTGTGGCGAAGGAGGTCGCCCGGCGGTGGCGGTGCTGGCCAGGCGGGAAAAAGCGGCCGCCGGCGAAGCGTGGCGCGGCTCGGCGGGGACGCTATGGGGAGGCGAGCCGGAGCGAGGCAGCAGGGCAGAGCTGTGAGGGGAGAGCGGCGACGACCATGGGAGGGAGAGGAGACTAGCAGAGAGGAGGGAGGCTTGGAGGGAGGAAGGCCTTGGCGTCGGGTGGGTCCTGTGGGGCCTTGGGACCGGCTGGTCTTGGCGTGTCTTGATGCGTCTTGGTGGGCGGGGTGTACTGCTGGGTGGGTTGGTGAGAGAGAGGAGAGAGAGAGGCTGGGCCAAGGTGGCAGTTTCTGGTTGGTTGGGGGGGGAGAGAGGGCGAGGTGTCACTAGGGGATTGGGTGGGGTGATGTGGCCAAAGGGGGTGGGTAGATTTTCAGGTAGCTTTAGGATTTAGGTTGGACCGATTTGAAAATGGGGGTGGTCGTTCGGGTCGATTCGGCCCATTCGACTGCCCCCGCTAAAACAATTAAAGATTTTATTTAATTTAAACGGGCCGTGTGCAAACCGATAGCGGACAAAATAATTAATCCAGAGAACCGGGCTTTGCATTTGAATTAAGATGGGGCGTTTGGAAAACAAATCGGGGTTTGCGACAATAGTTTTATGCAAACAATGCATGATGATGACGATGCAATGCACAAATTCAACGCGATTTTCTAGTAGTGGTTTTGCGGGATGCCACAGGGGTGGTGCGCCCCCTCCCCACACACACCTTCCTCCAAGCCCTAGCTGCCTTGCTACCTTCCTCTCCCCCTCCCGACTGTTTGTAGGCGAAGCCCTGCAGCAGAAATTCTCCACCATATACACCACGCCGTCGTGTTGTAGATCCAATCTATATCTCCACCATACTCGCTGGTCCGAGGAAGGAGGAGACGTCGAGGTGCTGCACATGTGCATCTCACGGAGGCACCACCACTTGTGGTGCTAGATCGGATCGGATCGCGAGGAGGAGAAGCGAATGCGACATCACCCACGCTCCGGCGAAACGTTCCTGTCACCGAATCTTCAAGGTTATGAAGATCTAATCCAATCTCTCTCGTTGTTTGCATCTCCTAGATTAGATCTTGGCTTTCCCTCTGGTCTCTCCGTAGAAAATTTTGATTTACTATGCCGCGAAACCCTTCAGTGGTATCAGAGCTAGATCTATGCGTAGATGTGTTTCACGAGTAGAGCATAACATGGTTGTTGCGGGCGCTGATGTTTTCTGTTGCAAGCCTCTTGTTTGTGTTCTTCTTATGATGCGGGATAGTGAGATTGAAGCGGTCCAGGCCAACCTTACGCGACGTCGTTTGCGAGACCGGCTCCGCACTTGACGTGTGGCTTGTTCCACATGCGGTGGTGGATGTCGTTTCTCACTATAGTTGTCATGGGATTAACACGGAGTTTGGCAACCATAATATCACCGTTGTGGCTTTCCGTAGTAAGAATCGTTCTTAGCATCTACTCCCATAAGCCACGTAAAACATGCAACAACAAAGTAGAGGCGTCTAACTTGTTTTTGCGAGTGTTTTCGTGATATGGTATGGCCCAAGATGTGATGTGTATATTGTATGCGATGATCATGTTTTGTAATGTTTCACGACTTGCATGTCGATGAGTACACAACCGGCAGGAGCCATATGGTTGTCTTTATAATTGTGTATGACCTGAGTCAACTTCTTATACGCCATGTAATAGCTTTACTTTATCGCTAAGTAGTTAACAATAGTTGTAGTTGCTATTCGTGGTGGAGGCAATCATGGTGGAGTGATGGAGATCATGCGGAACGCACAAGATGGAGATCATTGCGAGGATTGGCTATACCATGTCACATAAAGTTATATGCATGTGATGTTTATCCTTTATGTATCTTATTATGCTTAGATCATGACGGTAGCATTATAAGATGATTCCTCACTTAAAGATCAAGATAAAAACTGTGTTCTCCCCAAGTATGCACCGTTGCGAAAGTTCGTTTCCAAGCATCACGTGATGATCGGGTGCTATAGACTCTCGCTCACATACTGGGTGCAAGCCGCTTTACTGCGGAAATACTTGGGTCTAACTTGGCGAGCCTATCATGTATACAGACATGGCCTCAGAACACAAGAACCGAAAGGTTAAGCATGAGTCATATGAATGATATGATCGACACTTCGTTGTCCACCATTGAAACCACATCTCTTCTCGTGATGATCGGATTAGGTGTGGTGAATTTGGATCGTGTTCACTAAACAACTTGAGGGATGTTGAATTTAGTGGGAGTTCATCTAGTAATTTGATTAAGTTGAACTATTTATCATGAACATAGTCTAAATTGTACTTGCAAATACTGTAGATCCAATGGCCAAGTCCAACTTCAACTTCAACGTTTTTGATGAGAAAGAAAAGCTTAGAAACAATGGGTCTAACTTCACGAACTGGTTCCGCAATCTAAGAATCATTCTGTCTGGCGGACAAAAGGACTATGTCCTTGGGAAAGCGTTAGGTGACGCCCTAGCAAATCAAGGTGATGAGAAAGCTGTCTATCGATCGCGCAAAGATGATTATGGTGTGATTAAGAGCACCATGTTGTTTGCTATGGAAGAGCTTCAAAATCGTTTTGAAGAGTATCCGGGCCCTTGAGATTCTCGAGGAGCTGAAAACCATGTTTGGACTCAAGCCCGTTCGAGAGATATGAGATCTCGAGAAGTTCTTTAAGCGCAAGATGGAGGAAGGAGTTCCGTTAGTGAGCACGCCATAAAGATGTCGGGCTACACTCAGCATTGAGCAAGCTGGAATGCACGATTCGGAGGAGCTCAAGATTGACAGGTTATGCAATCACTCCTCCCAGCTACAAAAGTTTTGTAGTGACTCATAATCAGATTGGTTCCGATACGATCACGAGCTCTTCAAAGTGAAGGCTGCGGAAGTGGACATCAAGAAGGATAATCATGTGTTGATGGTCAACAAGCCCTCCTTTAAGAAAGGTAAGGAGCAAAGAAGCCCTTCAAGAAGGGCGGACAGTTTAATGCCCTCGCGAGAAGAAGCTCAGTCTGGTCCTAAGCGGACAATCGAGTGCTTCTATTACAGGACAGGTCCTTTGGGCATATGTCCGAAGTACTTAGCGGACAAGAAGGCTGGCACCATCAAAGGTATATTTGATATACATGTTATTGATGTTTTCCTTACTAGCCCTCGTTGTAGTGCACGGTATTTGATACGGTTCGTTGCTAATATTTGTAACTCGAAGCGAGCCACGGAATAGACGCGGCTTGCGAGGATGAGGTGACAATGCTGGCGTTAGCGGATCAAGAGTTGATGTGATGGCCGTCAGCACGCTCTCCTTAGTTTTACCTTCGGGATTAGTTTTAAACCTTAATAAATGTTATTATGTGCCTGTGTTGAGCATGAACATTATTTCCGGATCATGTTTATTGCAAGACGGTTATTCATTTAAATCGGAGAATAATGGTTGTTCTATTTATATGAGTAACATATTTTATGGTCATGCACCTCTTGTGAATGGTTTATTTCTTCTAAATCTCGAAAGGGATGAAACACACATCCATAACATTGAGGCTAAGAGATGCAAAGTAGATAGTGATAATACTACTTATTTGTGGTTTGTCGTCTAGGTCATATTGGTGTAAAGCGCATGAAGAAACTCCATTCTGATGGACTTTTGGAGTCTCTTGATTTTGAATCATTTGACACATGCGAACCATGCCTCATGGGCAAGATGATCAAAACCCCGTTCTCCGGTATGATGGAGCGAAACGGACTTGTTGGAAATCATACATACCGATGTATGCGGCCCGATGAGTGTTTGTGGCGGTGGATATCGCTATTTTCTCACTTTTACCGATGACTTAAGTAGATATGGGTATATCTATTTAATGAAACATAAATCTGAAACGTTTGAAAAGTTCAAAGAATTTCAGAATGAAGTGGAGAACCATCGTATGAAAGATTAAGTTTCTACGATCCGATCGTGGAGGTGAATATTTGAGTTATGATTTTCTCACGCATCTTAAAGCAAGTGGAATCGTTTCACAACTCCATACCGGAACACCACAGCGCAATGGTGTGTACGAGCATGGAATCGAACCCTATTAGATATGGTCCGATCAATGATGTCTCTTCTTGATTTGCCGTTATCATTTTGGGGTTATGCATTAGAAACCGCTGCATTCACTTTAAATAGGTCTCCATCTAAATCCGTTGAGGCGACACCGTATGAACTGTGGTTTGGTGCTAAACCTAAGTTGTCGTTTCTTAAAGTTTGGGGATGCGGCTTCGTCAAGAAGTTGACGCCGGACAAGCTCGAACCCAAAGCGGAGAAATCGTCTTCATAGGATACCCTAAGGAAACCATTGGGTATACCTTCTATCACGAACCGAAGGCAAAGTGTTTATCGCAAAAACGGTTCCTTTCTTGAGAAGGAGTTTCTCTCGAAAGAAGTGAGTGGGAGGAAAGTAGAGCTAGACGAGGTTATTGAACCTTCTCTTGAATTGGAGAGTAGCGCAAGACCTGAAATTGTTCGATGCTTTGCACCAACAATAGAGGAAGCTAATGACAATGATCATGAAGCTTGGACGACGCTCTTGAGCGTCGTGGGTCGACAAGGTCGCGTGCCCTCTGAGTGTGCAGCAACCCTGTCTTGACTGTCTTGTTGGTAGAAGACGGTGAACCTACGAACTATGAGGAAGCGATGATGAGCCGGACTACGAAAAATGGCTGGAAGACATGAAATCCAATTGGGATCCATGAGCGAAAACCAAGTATGGACTTTGGTGGATCCTCCTAGCGACCGAAAGGCCGTTGAGTGCAAATGGATATTCAAGAAGAAAGCGGACGCGGATGGTAATGTTCATCTATAAAGCACGGCTTGTCGCAAAAGGTTTTCGACAAGTTCAAGGTGTTGACTACGATGAGACTTTCTCTCCCGTAGCGATGTTTAAGTCCATTCGGATTTTATTAGCAATTGCTGCGTTTCATGATTATGAAATATGGCAGATGGATGTCAAGACTGCTTTCCTCAATGGCAACATTCATGAAGAGTTGTATATGATGCAACCCGAAGGTTTTGTTGATCCTAAGGATGCTAGTAAAGTATGCAAACTTCAGCGTTCCATTTATGGACTGAAGCAAGCATCTCGGAGTTGGAACCTTCGTTTTGATCAAGTGATCAAGAGCTTTGGATTTGTTCCAAATTGCTCTGAGCTTGTATCTACAAGAAAGTGAGTGGGAGCTCGGTGGCGTTTACGGTGCGTATGTGGATGACATATTGATTATCGGAAATGACATCAACATGCTTAACGATGTGAAGAGTTATTTGAACAAGTGTTTTTCAATGAAAGACCTAGGTGAAGCTGCTTATATATTGGGCATCAAGATCTATAGAGATAGACAAAGGCCGATAGCTTTAAGCGAGTACATACGACAAAGTTACGAAAAGGTTCGAGAATGGATAAGGCAAAGAAAGGTTGGTGCCTATGTTGTCAGGTAAGATATTGAGCAAGGCTCGGTGTCCATTCTGTAAATGATAGGAAGCTATGAGCAAAGTGCCTTATGCCTCGGCCATAGGTTCCATCATGTATGCCATCTTTGTGTACTAGACGGATGTGTCCAATGCTCTTAGTTTGACGACGAGATATCAAAGTGATCCAGTGGAACCTTTGGACAGCCGTGAAGAACATCCTAAAGTACCTAAATAGAACTAAAGAAATGTTCTTAGTCTATGGGGTGATGAACAACTTGTAAAAAAGGTTACGTCGATGCTAGTTTCGACACCGACAAGGATGATTCCAAATCTCGACAGGATCGTGTATATTTTGAATGGAGGAGCTGTGAGTGGAGATTGCAAGCAAAGCGTGATCGCGGGATCTGATGAGAAGCGGAATACATGGCTGCTGCGAGCGTCAAGTGAAGGAGTTTGGATCAAAACTTCATCATCGAGCTTGGCGTGGTTCCAAGTGCATTGGACCCACGGAGATATTGTGTGACAACACTGGCGCCATAGCACTCGCTAAGGAACCAAGATATCATCCAAAGACCAAGCATATCAACATAAGTTTCATATAATCCGAGATTATATAGCAGATGGAGATCTGAAGATTAGCAAAGTACATACGGATCTGAATGTCGCAGATCCATTGACTAAACCTCTTCCACGTGTAAAACATGATCAACACCTCAGTGCCATGGGTGTGAGATTGTTTCTAAATGTAAACTAGATTATTGACTCTAGTGCAAGTGGGAGACTGTTGGAATTATGCCCTAGAGGCAATAATAAATATGTTATTATTATAATTCTTGTTCATGATAAAGTTTATATTCCATGCTAGAATTGTATTAAGCGGAAACTTTAATACTTGTGTGGTTTGTGAACAACACCGTGTCCCTAGTACGCCTCTATGGACTAGCTCATTGATCAATGATGGTTAAGGTTTCCTAACCATAGACATGAGTTGTCAATTGATAATGAGATCATATCATTGGGAGAATGATATGGTGGATAGACCCAAACAAAGCAGAGCAATTAGATCGTGTCATCGTGTTCGTCTTTCTTGAAGCTTTTCCTATGTCAAATATTGTATTCCTTAGACCATGAGATAATGCAACTCCCTAGTATCGGAAGAAAGCTTTGAGGTCATCAAACGTCATCCTATGAGAGGGTGATCATAAAGGTGTCTCTCGGTGATCGGAAAGTATCATTGGGTTGTATGTATCGAGATGGAATTTGTCCCTCCCAAGTCGGAGAGATATACTTCAGGCCCACTCGTGTCGATATCAACACCTTGCAAGCATGTGGTTAAGGAGTTAATCACAAAGTGATATCGGATTACGAACGAGTAAAGTACTTGCGTGAGCGAGATTGAACTAGGTATGGCGATACGATCGAATCTCGGGCAAGTAACATATCACGAGGCGAAGGGAATATATATATGGGTTTGATTGAATCCTGGCATCGGGGTTCATCCGATATGATCATCGATGAATGTGTGGGAGTCAATATGGGTGCAGACCAGCTGTTGATTATTGATAGAAGATCATGTCGCATATTCTCGAACCCTTGGTCACACATAACGTATCTCGGCGCTAGGATAGATTGGATAATTGGTTTATGAATTTTTGTTGAGTCTCGGATGGGATCCGGGATATCATGAGAGGTTCGAATGGTCCGGAGAATAAGATTCATATAAGGCGGTGTGCAGTTTTGGAGTTGAATTGTTCCGGTTAATCGGTATTGTGCGGAAGCTTCTAGAACCTTCGGAAGGGACCAACGTGGCCCCACCTTCCGGGAGGGGCATGGGCCTATGAGGGAGTGTCCTGGCCGCATTGGGCTAGGGCACAAGGCCCCATAGGGCCCAGCCGATCTGGATAAGTTTAAACTCGTTTAAACTAGATATAGGATTTCTAGATAAGGGAGAGTTTAAATCGTTTAAACTAGAGATAGGATTTCTAGATAAGGGAGAGTTTAAATTGTTTAAACTAGAGATAGGCTTGGAGGAGGGGCAAGGGCTGGCCGCCCCCCTCTATATATAGAGGGGTGGTGCGCCCCCTCCACACACACATCTTACTCCAAGCCCTAGCTGCCTTACTACCTTCCTCTCCCCCTCCCGACTGTTTGTAGGCGAAGCCCTGCAGCAGAAATTCTCCACCATATACACCACGCCGTCGTGTTGTAGATCCAATCTATCTCTCCACCATACTCGCTGGTCCGAGGAAGGAGGAGACGTCGAGGTGCTACACGTGTGCATCTCACGGAGGCACCGCCACTTGTGGTGCTAGATCGGATCGGATCGCGAGGAGGAGAAGCGAGTACGACTACATCACCCACGTTAAACGAGCGTTCATTGCTTGAATCTTCAAGGGTATGAAGATCTAATCCAATCTCTCTCGTTGTTTGCATCTCCTAGATTAGATCTTGGCTTTCCCTCTGGTCGCTCCGTAGAAAATTTTGATTTACTATGCCGCGAAACCCTTCACTCACAAGAACATGTAATGAAGGTTGGGCAAGCGCATGGACAGAAAAAATAGGCGAAAGAAAATTTTCGGCGCCAGGTCCGGCGGAACCGACCCTGTCGCCGGAAATATCGGCGATGGGTCCGGAGAACCGAAAGCTCGACCAAAAATTCCAGCGAGCAAGTCGGTAGACTGGAACTGTGACCGGAAATTCCGGCGACGGGTTCGGCGCGACCGGGCCTAGGACCGAAAAATTTGGGTAGTCGACCGTGAAACTATCCATGACTTAGTACTTGCACAAACAACAACACGAGGGAGAATAGTGGGTAAAATTAGGGTGATGCTAGCCTAGTTGCTCTACTAGGGGGATAGAGAGAACTAAGGGAGCACAAGACATGAAGGCTAGGGTTTCATCACAAACAAAAGACAAGGGAAAGAAGAGAGGAAAGAGCAAAAATACCCTCATATGGCGAAGGAGAAGCCATGCCCCCTCCCTTGCCAAGGATAGGCATGAAGAAAGCACCAAACGATAAAGTGGGGAAGCACTCCCCGATATCCCAATGCGTGCAAGGATAGAGCAAAACCTTTAGTGAAAAGACTTGTAAAGGCCTGATCTACAACTTGGTGGAGTGGGGAGGGTTTTGGGTGGAGGGAAGGGCCTATGGGGGGTGGGGAAGCTTGGGGCGGCGTCCATGGAGGAGGGGAGGGCGTGGGGAAGAAAGAAAGGAAGAGGAAGGAAGTGCCCCACGCGCGGGCTATAAATACCCTCTTCAAAAAAAATTCGGCAATAAGTCCGGTCGGACCGGTGCCCACGCCGAAAATTCCGGCGAGAACATCGGCGAACCGACCTGGTGACCGGAAATTCCGGTGGCGACCAACATTTTAAGAAGAGAACCGAAAACATGTTCTGGAAGGGTTTTCGGTCTGCTGCCGGAATTTTCGGCGGTCGCCGGAATTTTCGGTCGTCAGGCCGGTCGAACCGGAATTTTTGCCGAAAATTTCTGAAGACAGCGAGACAAGTTTGTTGATGTTTTGGAGATGAAAAATTGTGAGGAATCATATGAGCATATACACAAGATCCAAGTGAAGACTAGAGAGAGAGCAACGTCCATAAGGCAAGGTCATGAAAAAGCAAAAGCGAAGAGCGACCATGGACAAATGATTTAGCTTGAAGCAACAATGCACCCAATACACACAACCGACCATTTGGCGGAGAATTTCTCCCCATATGTTTAAGCACACATGTCATGGCGCCTCAAAGATAGATGCTTGGACCCATATCATGATACGAGATCAATTTATGTTGCACACATAGGTAAGCATCAAACCAAGATATGGTAAGACGACCATCCCTACATGTGTTGCGCAACTAAGCTACATAGCATTTTAAGAGCAATAATATAGTGCAAGAAGCAAATCAATCCAAGTTTTGGGGATCTAGGATACCGAGTTATCGCCTCAACATGACAAACTGGGCTTCATCCAAAGTCTTCGTGAAGATATCAGCCAATTGGAACACCGTACCCACATGAGTGAGATTGATATCACCATTTGCGACATGGTCACGTAGGAAGTGGTGGCGAATGTCAATATGTTTGGTGCGGCAATGTTGGATGGGGTTGTTGGCAATCTTTATTGCGCTTTCATTGTCACATAGAAGAGGCACCGTACCAAGAGACACACCATAGTCTTTCAAGGTTTGCCTCATCCATAACAATTGAGCACAACAAGATGCCGCGGATATGTATTCGGCTTCGGCGGTGGATAGGGGTGTGGAGTTTTGTTTCTTGGAAGACCAACTCACCAACGACCGGCCAATAAATTGGCAAGCCCCAGAGGTTGATTTCGTCAACCTTATCACCCGTAATGGGCATCCGAATAACCAACAAGCTCAAAGGTTGACCCTTTGGATACCAAGGCCCGAGTAGGAGTGAGAACAAAGTACCTAAAAATCCGTTTGATCGCCATCAAGTGGCACTCCTTGGTAGCGGATTGAAAATGATCACACATTCCAACACTTAACATGATATCCGGCCTAGAAGCACAAAGGTAGAGCAAGGAACCAATCATGGAACGATATACCATTTGATCCACGTCCTTCTCAGCTACTCCAAGGCCAAGTTGTCCATTTAGTGGCATGGGTGTCTTCATGGGATTAGCCTTGGCCATCTCGAACTTATTGAGCATATCCTTAATGTACTTCTATTGAGATATGAAAGTTCCATGAGGAAGTTGCTTTATGATGAAGCCTAGAAAGAACTTCAACTCCCCCATCATGGACATCCTAAATTTCATTGTCATTAACTCGGCAAAAGCTTTGTTATGAGATTCGTTAGTTCCACCAAAGATAATATCATCAACATATATTTGAACAATAAATAAGCCACCCCCTTTAACCGTTTGGTGAAAAGGGTGGAATCGACCTTACCCACGCTAAACCCATCCATGAGTAGAAAATCCCTAAGGTGCTCATACCAAGCACGAGGAGCTTGCTTTAGTCCGTAGAGAGCCTTATGGAGTAGATACACATGGTTGGGATAGCGTGTGTTTTCGAAACCCGGGGGTTGAGCTACATATGCAACCTCTTTCAAGGGACTATTAAGAAATGCAATTTTCACATCCATTTGATAAAGCTATAAGTTATGGAAATATGCATAAGCAAGCAAGAGACGAATAGATTCAAGACGAGCAACGGGCGCAAAGGTGTCCTCATAGTCAATACCTTCTATTTGGGCATACCCTTGCGCCACTAACCTTGCTTTGTTTCTATGACGACCCCGTTCTCATCTTGCTTGTTCTTGAACACCCACTTGGTCCCAATGGCATTGATGCGATGATCTTTAGGCCTCTCCACTAGAGACCATACTTCATTGCGGGTGAAACACTCGAGTTCTTGCATGTCAATGACCCAATCCGGATCCTCCAAAGCCTCATGAACCTTAAGGGGCTCAAAGTTGGACACAAAAGCATGATGCCCACAAAAGGTTGTGAGGTTCTTATTCCTGGCATGGGTCTCGATCCCTCTTGATATGATTCCAAGGATATTGTTGACTTGAAGTCCACTTGCAATGGAGGCGGCCTTAATCTTCTGAATTGTGCCTTCATGATCAACAAATTCATCTTTTGAGGGGCCTTGATCATTGACACCATCTTGAGCTTAGCCTTGAGATGGAAGTTGATCTTATACTTAGTCTTTCTCAAGGGTTTGAGGGCTTGGTTATTGTTCTTAGGTTTGCATGGCATCATGAGAGAGATGTTGATCTTGTGATGCATTTGATGGCTCAACTTGGGTAGAGCTCGGCTCTTCTTGAGTTGAGCTTGATTCTCCCCCATCATCTTGTTGAACATGAATGTGAGATTCTGTGGGCAAGATGTGCCCAATACCCATCAACTTGATGACTTGAGAAGAATCACCATCTCCTACATCACGAGAAGAAACTTGCCCCTCATGGGGGCCATTATTCTCCAAAAACTCCACGTCACAAGATACTTCAACACTACCATTGGTCTTGTTGTAGTATCTATAGGCGTGAGTTTTCATATAACCAACAAAAATACCCTCTATAGTTCTATATTCGAATTTACCGATCTTTTCCTTTTTGTTCTTGATGAGGCACTTGCATCCAAATACACGGAAGTAGTTGACATTGGGCTTCTTACTTGTGAGAATCTCATATGGAGTCATGTCGAAGGGAGCACAGAGGAAGAGCCGGTTCGTGTAGTGGACCGCGGTAGCAATAGCTTCTCCCCAAAAATTGTGAGGGGACTTGAATTCACTCAACATTGTTCTTGTCATCTCAATGATTGTCCGGTTCTTCCTTTCAACAACATCATTTTGTTGAGGGATATAAGGAGCTGAGAATTCATGCTTGATCCCCTCATCTTCAACAAATTCTTGCATGGTGTAGTTCTTGAACTCGGTGCCATTGTTAGTTCTAATAGTCTTGATCTCCACTCCATGAGTACGCTGAGATTGCTTGGCGAACATCATGAATTCCTTGAAGGTATCATCCTTCGTCTTGATAATAATGTAAACACTCGGATTTTTAATCCCAGATGCCTGTTATGCCATACATCGCAATCCCAGGATTACCATTTTTGCAAGACATAATAGAATTGGATACCACAGTACATCATCCATTACAAACCATACATAAGGTCTTACACAAATAAGGATCTCATGATCCAGTTCTTAATACAACTCAAGCAGCGGAAATACGTAATAATAACGGTAGCGTAGGAGAAGCTCCATATTCGGGGTCACAGGCAATGCTGACGATGGGAGATGATCCTAGTTGTCGTAACCTTCCTGGGATCCATCCTCCAGGTACTCCTCTTCATAGTCTGGCCATGGGAATAGCCAGGGACAAAGCCATGAGTACTCTTTAAGTACTCGCAAACTAATACTAACAAGTGAAGGGGGTTTTTGTAGTAGGACACTAAGCTCTATGGTTGTTTTGCAAAAAGCCAGATTTACCTCTACTAAGTTCAGAAATGAAGAAAGCTAGGTGAAGTTTTATAACACCTAAGTGGGAACTTGTATTTCATATCACAACTCTGTTGTGGTCAAGTCAAAATCTCAATCCATTTCACAAGTCATTTTGAAAACATCTGACGGGGGAACAGTATGGCCACTCCAACTGTCCATAACCGCGGACGCGACTATTCGAATAGTTTGACACTGCAGAGATTGTACACTTTCACCACAACATTCAATACATCCGTCAGGAACAAATCCTGAATTCACCATACCCAGTATGCGGATAATCAATCCTAACCTTTCAATTACACGCCCTAGTATAAGCACCTCTCCTGTGAGTTTGGCCTCCCAACCATGACCAACTGTCATCTTGGGTACTGCACAGGTGGACAATTTTCACAAGGTAGCCTCAACTCAGACCCTGGCCGTGAGGGAACCAATACTAAGGTATATAAGTTTCCAGTCAAGCCCTACCCAATTCTTGGGTATTGTGGTTGTACGGTAAAATTGGAATGGTATCGCATCCAAACAACCATCGGTTTTATAAAGGTCTAAGGCTCATGCCTCAACATTTTCATCACCAAAATCATTTGGTGTTCGGAAAAACATGTCAAAACATCTCAATAGAATGATCCATCATTCCAAGGTTTTCATAACCATTTTTGACCAAGTATTCCCATCTAAAGTTGATCAAGTTTTATGCTTAGCACTAGCATCTACAAGTGGGGGTAAGTACTAATGAGGGGTGGTAAACTAGTGGAGTTTAACCAAGTTCAATCTCATGCCTTAGGATGACATAAAGATTATCTAGCTTAGGCCAAATTTTATGCTCTTTATGCAACCTTCAATTATCTCTCTAGAATCTACAATTCACTTAAGTAAGCTCTAAGTACTAGCTTTGATAAAGAAATAAAGTATAAAGCTTGTAAGTAAAACTAGGATTGGGTATCAAGTGGGTATGATCACATATGCTTAAGGCATATAGTTGGCATAGTAACAAGCAAGTAGTAGCTTGCATAAGTAGGGTATCTTACAAGTGTTAGCTTGCTCAATCAACTAGTAGTATTAGGCTTGCATCAATATTAGTATAGGCTTGATAAGTTAATATCTTGCAAGTATTGGCTTGCCTTGTGCAGAGCAGTGGTTGAAGTTCTCCTCGGCTTCTTCTTCATAATATCCTCCTTCTTCCTCGTATCCTTGGTGGGTACTAGCATCTATGAATAAATACGAGGTACACAATCACCAAACAATACTTAACTACTTGCAATCATCACACAAAGGGGTTCTATAGATGATCTAGCATCATCACTAACATTTATACAAGATTAAAGCTTGGTTTAATTTCTTTTATTTTTAGAAAAGTAATTTCTACTCATTGAAAAACTACTTAAGATTTAATATTATCCAAACCAAACATGGGATCATGTGGACACATGTCATGACCACATATTTTAGTCCATGGGAACGTGATTTAAAGTGGTGTCACAATTTAATAAGGTTTAACCTTTTATTTTAAATAAAAAAAGTGACTAGAAATGCCTATGTGGCATTCTTTTATTACTTGAACATTATTTCTGTAAGTAAACCCATATATTTTTTATATTCTGAAAGGTATGGTTAAATGTGATTTTTGAGAGTTGGAATCAACTCAAAAGCTATTATGGTTTAAATTTGAAAAATGTTTGAATGCAGAAAATCTTCTGCCTTGTTATTTTTACCAAGGGTGATCTACAGATCCAAATGATTTAAATCCAACGGGCTTGGATTCAGCATTTCAAGACCTTTCTAACAAAAATGGTTTCATTCAATTTGGTCACTGAATCGAGCTGGGTTGATTTTTGAAACTAGGTAAAGAACTGTGTTTGAATGAAAATGGAAAAATCCAAATTCAAACGAGTGGGCTACGCGGGAAACGATACTGGGCCGACCTGCTAAGCACAGCGCTTACGGGGGCTGGTTAAGTTGCTGTCCCCACGCGTCAGTGAGACAGGGGGTGCAAAGCGGTACGGGGCAACATGGTGTGTTGAATTAGAAGTAAGATCAACGGCTGAGGGTCGTCGTTGACGATGAACTAGTCACCGACGAGCTCGAACCCTAGTGGCCCAGTGGGGTTCGTGGGAGGCTCACCGGGGCTCAGGCGAGGGTCGGCGATGCGGGCGAACGACAAAGTCGACGACGGCGAACCTCCTGGTACCGGCAGCTTCTCCTGGGGTGGACGAAATTGACGGCGCCCTTCCTCTCTAGAGGCGGCCTGCTCCGTCGCAATTCCGGCGATGCGCTGCTCGCCTTGCTCCGGGAACGGGGTAGAACGATCAGTGAGGAGAGGGGAGTGAGATGGTGTGAAGAGTTTAAGTGGGGGAGGCCTCTATTTATAGTCTCGATGACGAGACCGAACGGGATGGGCAGGCGATGGTGGCGACATGGCTACGGGCTGCTAGAGGCATGGCCAGCGGTGACGATCGATCAGTGGTCTCCTGGCGATGCTTTACGACTTTAATGCGCGTGTAGGGGCTGTGGCAAACGGTCTAGAACATGCGATGCTCTGCGCGGCAGAGGCAGCGTCTTCGACGGCGAGCGGTGGCTGTGAGGCATGGGGCGGCAAACGGGGATGTCTGGCGGTCTCCTGGGACGGTGGTGATCGCGTATGCACGCGGCGAGGGCGGCACGCGGTCTGTGGGCGTGTGTCGAGGGTGGCGCTCTGGCGCGCTCTCGGCATGCGCTCAGAGAAGCTTGGCATGGCTTGGGCGTGTGGTCCAGTGGCTGGGAGGGTTCGAGCGCTGGACAGGGGGTGGCGGTGGATGGTGGGTTGTGTCCTAGACATGTTGTTTAGGCTTGGTGCTTGCTCTGGCTAGCTAGCCATGGTCGGCTGGCAAGGGGGTGCTCGGGTTGGCATGGAATGGGGCAAAGGGTAGGGGCTAGGGTTTGTCCAAGCACTGGTTGGCACTGAGGGAGACAAGGGTGATCAATGGTGAACATTGCTTAGACAAATTACTGCTCAAAACAGTGAAGTTTGGCCAGATTGATTTGTTGCCTCCAAGTGTTTGATGAAACGGCCGCAAGAACTCAAGTTTTGAATTTTGAAAAGATTTTTGGTGGGTGTGCTAGGCATGTGCTGGTGAGTCTGTGGATGCTTGGGTTTTGAAAGTTGAGCTTGTTTGAGTGGTTTTTGAAAAAGTGGGATCTTCCCATATGATAAAGATTCAATTTTGAACTGTCCTTTAAACTATGCATTCAAATGTTTTTGGATGATCACAAAGTGTGCTTTGGTACTTTGTTATGAGTACTATCAAGGGGTGAAAAGATCCAAACAATTTTCTGTTAAGTTCTGAAAGTTAGAGACAGCCAAAGTAGGCATGAGAGTTAAATTGGCCAAAATGACCATTCCCTTGTTTTGTTTGTTTTGATTTATCTGTCTTTGGGAAAAGTGTGGGGATTGTTTAGATGATGTTTATTTCACCTAAGAATCCTTTTACAAGCAAAGAAACACACAATCATGGCAATTCAAAAGAATTCAAAATGGAATGCATACACACATGCATGCTTTCATATTTTTATTTAGAAAAGTTTTTGTTAACTCTAATTTTGATTATTGGAGTTTGATGATTCTAGTTTAATATTTTTGGGATGTTACAAACCTTCCCCCCTTAAACAAAATCTCATCCCGAGATTTGAAAAAGGACGAAAAGATTACCTAGGATTTGAAGAGATCGGGAAACTCTGTCCTGATGTGATCTTCGCGCTCCGAGGTAGCTTCCTCTTCCGTGTGGTTGCTCCACTGAATCTTGAGAAACTTGATGCTTCGGGTTCTGGTAGTTCAGAAAGCTTCTTCCAAAATATGATGGGTATTTCGGGATAGGTCAGGTCGTCGTTGATCTCTATGGTCTGGTGATCGATATTCTTGAACACTTCGGTCTTCTCTAGAACTTCGAGGCACTTGCGAAGTAATGAGATATGAACACATTGTGCACGGCTGACATCTCTTCGGGTAGTTCCAATTGATACGACACTTATCCTCGATGGTTCAAAATATGGAAGGGTCCGATATATCTGGGGGCTAACTTTCCTTTAAGTTGGAAACGCTGCATTCCCTTCAATGGCGACACTTTCAGATATACAAATCCTATGTTGAAGGCAAGGTCTCGACGTCTCTTGTCGGCGTAACTCTTCTGTCTTGACTAGGCTGTCTTGAGGTGCTCACGAATCTTGTGAACCTTCTCTTCTGCTTCTCGTAGGATGTCGGGTCCAAAAATCTGACCCTCTCCTACTTCCGACCAGTTCTAAGGGGTGCGACACTTCCTTTCGTACATGAATTCAAATGGGGTCATTTGCAAACTAGCTTGATAACTATTGTTGTAAGAAAATTCTACAAACGGCAGACAGTCTTCCCACTTAGATCCATATTCTAACACACATGCTCTCAACATGTCTTCGAGTATTTGATTTACTCGCTCCGTTTGTCCATCGGTCTGAGGGTGATACGCGGTACTGAATCTAGTTGGGTTCCTAAACCTTCTTGGACTTTCTTCCAGAATCTCGAGGTAAATTGAGTTCCTCGATCAGATACGATGTTCTTGGGGACTCCATGCAAACTGAGGATTCTAGCGATATATAACTCCGCTAGCTTCGAACTCTGATATGTGGTCTTGACGGGTAAGAAATGGGCGACTTTGGACAATCTGTCCACTATGACCCAGATAGAGTCATTTCCCTTACTAGAAGTAGGCAATCAGGTGATAAAGTCCATTCCAACAGAATCCCATTTCCATTCCGGAATCTGCAAGTGTTGCAACAATCCAGCGGGTCTTTGATGTCCGGCCTTGACTCGCTGACATATATCACACTTGGCAATATAGCTTCCGATTTCTCTCTTCATCTTATGGCACCAAAATTGCTCCTTCAAATCTTGATACATCTTAGTCCCTCCGGGGTGGATAGAATAAAGAGTATCATGAGCTTCCTTGATAATAACTTCTTTCAACTCAGAATCTGCTGGTACACAAAGGCGTCCTTTGTACCACATATCTCCTTCTTCGTCTTCGCTGAATCCAGGTACTTTGCCTGTACCTATACGATGCTTGATTCCGTCAATACTAGTATTTCCTTTCTGCGCCTCTTTGATCTGGCTGATAAAGTGGGTTGAAGTTCTATGCTAGCCAAAAATCCTTCACTTACTAATTCCATTCGAAAATCTTCCATCTCTTTGTGCAAGCTTGGTTGCTCCTTCAAAATCATGGAGTTCAAGCGGCACGACAATCTGCTAAGGGCATCTGCTACCACATTGGCTTTACCAGGGTGATAGTGAATGTTCAGATCGTAATCCTTGATTAACTCAATCCATCTTATCTGCCTCATATTTAGCTCCTTCTGAGTGAATATATACTTCAGGCTCTTGTGATCCGAATAAATCTCACAATGATTTCCCATCAGGTAATGCCTCCATGTCTTCAGGGCTAGAACTACGGTTGCGAGTTCGAGGTCATGGGTTGGGTAATTTTGCTCATGTTGTTTCAATTGTCGAGATATATAAGAGATAACTTTGCCTTCTTACATTAGCACACATCCGAGACCGATCTTGGATGCATCACAATACACATCGAAGGGCTTCGTGATATCCGGCATGATTAGGATTGGGGCTGAAATAAATCTCCTCTTGAGTTCTTGAAAACTCGCTTCACATTTGTCGGTCCATTCAAACTTCTTGTCCTTCTTCATCAATTGGGTCATGGGTCGGGCGATACTCGAGAATCCTTCTACGAACTAGCGGTAATATACCGCCAATCCGATAAATGCACGAACCTGGGTTTGAGTGGTTGGGGCTTGCCAATCTTCGACATCTTTCACCTTTGCAGGGTCAACGGCAATTCCTCCGGCTGATACAATGTGGCCGAGTAATCCTACTTCCTGTAACCAGAATTCACGTTTGCTAAATTTGGCATACAACTGATGCTCTCTAAGGGTTCCAAGAATGGTCCTTAGGTGTAGCTCATGTTCTTCTTCCTATTTGGAATAAATCAGAATGCCATCGATGAAAACAACGACAAAGTTATCCAGGAAGTCCATAAAAATCTTATTCATGAGATTCATGAAATAAGCGGGGGAATTGGTCAATCCAAAAGACATGACAGTATACTCGTATAATCCATATCTGGTGGTAAAGGCAGTCTTTGGAATATCCTCTGCGCGAATCTTGATTTGATGATAGCCGGTTCTAAGATCAATCTTAGAAAACACTTTGGAATCGGTCAACTGATCAAACAAATCTTCTATCTTGGGCAAGGGGTACTTGTTCTTGATGGTGACATCATTCAACTTCCGATAATCCGTACACAGACGGTTACCTCCATCCTTTTGTCCACAAATAAGACATGCGCTCTCCATGGTGACGCACTTGGTTGAATTAATCCAATTTCCAACATGGAATCCAGTTGCTTCTTGCTCGCTAGTTCGACGGGTTCATACTATATGGTCTCGGCTATGGGTCTGTTAGGGATTAGTTTAATGATAAACTCGATGTCTCGATCCGGGGCATACTGCAAAACATCTGGAAATACATCAGGGTATTCGCAGACTATCTGGACTTGGTCAATGTAGGTTGGGCTATACTCTTGTTGCACTTGAATTGGCGAGGTAAGGTTTCAGATATATGCTCGACTGATATTCTGGTTGTACTGGTCATGGTGATGGCTTTCTTGGCACAGTCAATCAATCCTTTATGTTTGGACATCCAATCATTTCCTAGTACTACTTCCAAACCTTTAGTTCCGAGTACTATCCAGGTTAGCATAAAAATCTATGCCATGGATTCGGATAGGGACAACTTTGCAAATTTTCCTAGCCTTGGTGGTTGAACCGGGAATTTGGACGATCATAACATGCTTCAGTTTTGTTGGTTGAATCTTACTAGTGCAGGAAAATTCTTTGGTGACAAATGAATGCGATGCACCCGAATCAAACAACACTCTTGCAAGTACTGAATTAATATAAAACATACCCATCACGACGTCTGGCGCTTCCTAAGCTTCTTCAAAGATGCATGAGAAAAAGACGGCCATTGCGGTTGAGCGAATTCCCTGGGGCAAACCTTCTTCCTGGCTGAACACGACGCTGCTGCTGAGCTGGGGCATTTGTATTGGGGGCTGCGGCATTCTTATTGTTGGTGCACTCATTGGAGTAGTGACCCTTGTTTCCACAGTCATAGCAAGTTACTTGTGACTTGTCCTTTGCTGCAACAGGCACATCATTGATTCCAGTCCTCGGGGCAGTGTTGGTGTTGGCGGTAGCATTGTTGGTATTGAACTTGGGTGGGGCACGGTTGAAATTGCTAGAGTTGCTGGGGTTGTTGTGATTTCCTCCGGGCCTAGGGTTTCCATGGTTGGGATAGGTCGGACGGTTCATCGGGGGTCTGTTGATTTTCGGGGCAAATCCTGGAGATGGGTTAGGGCGATACTTTGGGGTCTGAAGGGTTCCTGGTTGATGCATCATGCGACGCTTGCGGTTCTCATTGGCTTGGTTGATCTTTCCTTCCATCTGTATGGCAGAGTCGACCAGGGCTTCAATATCAGCAAATGGGATAATGACTAACACAGTATGCATCTCAGCGTGCAGACCATTCATGAATCTTTCCTTCTTCTTGGCTTTAGTGTCGATCTCATCCGGGGCATACCTAGCTAATGACAAGAATTTGTCACAGTATTCCACTACGGTCATCCGTCCTTGCTTCAGTTCTCTGAACTCATCTGTCATTCTCTTAATCAAACCCGGTGGCACATGGGTTCTGCTGAACTTGACCTTGAATTACTCCCAGGTCATCATCTGTCCTCCGGTCATGGCACGAACACTGTTCCACCATGCTCTGGCATCTCCAGCTAGATAGTGGGTGGCGAACAGAACTTTCTCGTTAGCTTCCACTTCGGTGACTTCTAGGTTATTTTCCATGGTTTGCAGCCAATCATCGGCATCTAGGGGTTCTTCCGACTTAGTGAAAACAGGGGGGTTGGTGTTCTGGAGATTCTTGAGCTTAGATCCATGGTTGTCCTGATTTCCGTGGCCTTGATTGTTGTGGGCTAGCTGGGCTATCTGTTGAAGGGTGGCTAAGTTGGCTTGACGTTCGGCTCTTTCAGATTCGCGGTCAGAAACCAACATTTGCAGGATCTGCAACATCGGGTCCAGGGATGAACCACTTCCTCCGCATGGCATCTGAAGATTGAGATAGATCATGAGAAAAGAGGGAAATTTCTAAGGTTTTGGGACTTTGAAAAGTTTTTAAAGTTTGACTCGGATTTTCTAGCAACTTGCTTTTAATTCATTCATTCATAGCACACGATACAAACACACACCAGAACAAAGGAAAACAGATGGTTTTAAGAACCATTCTGGAAACTACGATCTGGGGACCAAATACTACTCACTACGCTTAGTGCTCAAGTGCTACTACTCCTCGAGTCGGTGTAGTCGTCATCCTCATCATCCTCATAGTCATTGATGAAGGTGAAATCCTCCTTCAGAACACCCCGGTCACTCCGGACGGTACATCACTTCTAGCAGCTCAATAGGATCTCTAGACTAATCCCAGACCAACACTAGTCTTTTATGCATTTTGTCCTCACTCGTGCTCACCCTTACCCACTTCGGCCGGTCACCCATCCTAGAATTGCTCTAGGCCAAGCACGCTTAACCTTAGAGTTCTTTTCGAATGAGCTTCCGGAAAAGAAGTTGCAACTTGTTGGTATGGGTTTCCTATCAATCCTATTGAGTCATGCGCCAGGGTCTCACATACACCCACCCTTAGAAGATCGACGTCCTCGTCGATCAACCACAAGCCAGGAACGTCCCCTCTTGGCACACGTCTGTGCGTCCAGTGTCGGCACATTTCCATGCCGTGTCCACTCCGGGCCACACGCGCCATGCTACACATGTCCGCCACTGACCCGCACACGCCTGTAAATCATGAGGATCGGCTCTGATACCACTTGTAACACCCCCGGTCACTCCGGACCGACGGCTGTCACTTCTAGCAGCTCAATAGGATCTCTAGACTAACCCCACAGACCAACACTAGTCTTTTATGCGTACTTTGTCCTCACTCGTGCGCACCCGGTTACCCACTTCCCGGTCGGTCACCCATCCTAGAATTGCTCTAGGCCAAGCACGCTTAACCTTAGAGTTCTTTTCGAATGAGCTTCCGGAAAAGAAGTTGCAACTTGTTGGTATGGGTTTCCTATCAATCCTATTGAGCCATGCGCCAGGGTCTCACATCCTCATCGGTGAAGAAGTCCATAGCCTGATCCTCCAGAAAATCATCATCATCGCTGAGATAGGAGTAGGGGTCTCCACGAAGATCCTCTCCGGCATTCTCCCTTTCTCCAACTGCATGTCTCTCTCGTGGATGGTCTCCTCCAAAGACGAGATACGTTGGCGAAGACGAGCAATGATGCGCTCCTTCTTATCGAGCTGACGGAGGCGAGACTTGTGATCCTTTGCTAGCATGGCGATGGTATGATCCTGCGTCTTGATGATGGCGGACTTGTGGTTGGAGTAGTCACAGCAATTATCCAACTCCTGCTGACGATCGTACATCATGAAGCTGAGGTGGTCCAACTGAGTCTTCAGCTCGTGGTGGTATGGGGCTTCCAGTGGCTGTCCATTAGCATAATGCCTTGGGCAAAACTCAAAGCGGGTACCCTTGATCTGGTTGATACTCTGCCCACACAGACGGGCAAGAGCTTAATGCATGGCCCTGGCAAGTCCATCGAGCCAGTTGTTCTCTCTTAAGGTGAATTGAATTCCCTCCGCAGTGGGAGGTTCAATCTTTCCTCGGAGACTTGCAACAATTAGCCACGGCAGATCTTCTCCTCCTTGATCATTGAGCTGAGCTCAAGAACTCGAGTGACGCTCCGAAGTTCCGAAAGCTGGTCCAGATCCCGCCAAAGATAAGGTCTCCTCCATTCCCCAACCGATAAAACTTCCTGCATTTCACGCTTCATCTAAAAGAATATAAGATGAGTAAGTTAGTAGAGTGATAAAGTGTGTCAAATTTTATGTATTTTGCAAGAGTTTTTTAGGAACATGAATTTTCATAAAAGAATTAAGGTGATAAGAATGGAAATAAGTTTTTGTAAATATTTGCTTCCTTTGGTTTTGAAACTAATTTTTTATTCAAACATCCAGTCTAACTAGGGTCTCCTATGATCAGGATGGCTCTGATACCAACTTGTCAACACCCGGATTTTTAATCCCAGATGCCTGTTATGCCATACATCGCAATCCTAGGATTACCATTTTTGCGAGACATAACAGAATTGGATACCACAGTATATCATCCATTACAAACCATACATAAGGTCTTACACAAATAAGGATCTCATGATCCAATTCTTAATACAACTCAAGCGGCGGAAATACGTAATAATAACATTAGCGTAGGCGAAGCTCCATCTTCGGGGTCATAGGTAATGCTGACGATGGGAGATGATCCTAGTTGTCGTAACCTTCCTGGGATCCATCCTCCAGGTACTCCTCTTCATAGTCTGGCCATGAGAATAGCCAGGACAAATCCATGAGTACTCTTTAAATACTGCAAACTAATACTAACAAGTGAAGGGGTTTCGTAGTAGGACACTAAGCTCTATGGTTGTTTTGCAAAAGCCGATTACCTCTACTAAGTTCAAAAATGAAGAAAGCTAGGTGAAGTTTTATAACACCTAAGTGGGAACTTGTATTTCATATCACAACTCTGTTGGTCAAGTCAAAATCTCAATCCATTTCACAAGTCATTTTGAAAACATCGACGGGGAACAAGATATTACTCAACTGTCCATAACCACGACGCTATTCGAATAGTTTGACACTCTCCAGAGATTGTACACTTTCACCACAACATTCGATACATCCGTCAGGAACAAATCCTGAATTCACCATACTCAGTATGCGGATAATCAATCCTAACCTTTCAATTACACGCCCTAGTATAAGCACCTCTCCTGTGAGTTTGGCCTCCCAACCATGACCAACTGTCATCTTGGGTACTGCACAGGTGGACAATATTCACAAGGTAGCCTCAACTCAGACCCTGGCCGTGAGGGAACCAATACTAAGGTATATAAGTTTCTAGTCAAGCCCTACCCAATTCTCGGGTATTGTGGTTGTACGGTAAAATTGGAATGGTATCGCATCCAAACAACCATCAGTTTTATAAAGGGCTAAGGCTCATGCCTCAACATTTTCATCACCAAAATCATCTGGTGTTTGGAAACACATGTCAAAACATAGGCAATTAAATTTGGAAGCCACCGAAGAATCAAAAGAAATAGAAAGGTGGTCTCCAAGGATTAAAAATCAACTAAATTATCTCCTCATATGTGTATATGTCTCTAAATGGAAAACATCACAAAGACATATGCCAAAAAAGAAATATGCACACATAAAGAAGATTATACAAGAAAGCACATGAAAGGAAAAAATGAAGTCATAACATATATCAATAAGATTTTTTGCTTCAAAGCATGGCCAAAGGCTCACATATGTCTTATTGTACATTAATGGACTTCAAACACCAACACACTACATATATTACAACTTTCACCAAGGGAAGAGGAGAAAGTTGGAATATATGGAGAAAGGCAACAAGTATCATAAGAAAATTTTAACTAGCAAAATCTCACTATTGCACATGAGAGAAGTTGAGGAAAAGATAGGCAATAAAATTGCTAGATTGACATATTTGGGATTGGAGGATCATATGCATGATTTTTTATAGTCCCAAATATATATACTCATCTCAACTTATACACATATACAACAGAGAGTTCTCTTAATACTATGGCTAGAGATACAACAATTCCAAATACATGAATTCATGCTAAGGCAAGGCAAACAAGGTTAGAATCAAGATATATGAGCATGAGAAAGAGATACTTGTTACCGAGATATAATTGGTAGGATGTAGAGGATATGAATTCATTGATCATCCTATAGCTTGCCTCCAATTTTCATTAACGCACCACTTCTTCAATATTGAGAGACAAGCATCCAATATATCTCCAATGTACCTAAAACATATTTAAGTACAAAAATGGTCCCCAAACTTATTGGGTCCAAAGAAGTTAGTGCAACTACAATACATAGGTGAGACTCCACATAATTATGTGCATATTGATATGAAATTAAATTTCATGCACAACTTAGCCGATGGGAATTGGTGGAGTTTCCCCTATATATTGGATTAAAGAAAGCAAGCATGCTATAATATAAACATATAGTAAATATGCATGCATAAAGCTTTCAAGAACCAAAAAGGAGATACAATTTGAACAAAAACACCAAGTAAATCGATATTGCACACACAAGAGTGTGACATGACAAACGATGTCCAAATTGTATCAAAGAACCAATTCAACACATGAAATATCACAAGTTCAACAAATGAACTAGGCTAAAACCAAAAGAGCAAAAGATAGATAGAAATAAAAATTCTCAAGGATTTATCTCATTCTAAAATGGTCAAATCATGAAACAAGGAATGAGACAAAACCAACTCCCAAAAAGAGCAAGGTTCCAATAAGAAACCAAACTCCCAAACTTCTTAGGATGGCACAAAGTACCAAAACAAAAGGATTGAGGTTCCAAGCACAAAAAAACCGATATGGATCAAACAAAGAAGCATAAATACGAGTGTTCTAAATAATATAGGAGAGCTCACCCATAAGTAGTACATTATATAGAATTTTGCTTTTGAATGCAAAATGCACACAAATGAGATCATCACTACTACCTACATTAAATAAAACACAAGAGGATACTAATAAAATAAGAAGATCCAAAAGTAGCAAGTCTACATGGGAGCACACAAAACATTTACTTGGCCAAAGATAAGAAAATATTAAGCAAGGGCCAAAGTGAATATGATCAATAAATTCTACCATAAATTGGGTACTCATTGTCCAAGGACAAGAAATATTGGGAATAATTTTCCCAAGGTACCTTGCATGGATATCCAAGATCATAGTCACAACAAGAAGCATATAACAAAATATAAGAATTAAGCATGATACTTCGAACAAGATTCTTGGTAGCTTCCAATAGTCACACAATCACTAGTGATTAGAGTAACTTGAAGCAAATGGTTTCCATGATTATATAGAGATCTAAATATGAGGAAACACATACCAAGAAACACCCTCATATACAAGATCCAAAATATGATCAACAACAACATTCAAGCAAATTGGAACTTGTATGAGCAAATGTGTCACATAGGTGCTAGATAATTATCAATATCAATTCTAAGTGACACAGCCTCGAATATTCACATTTTCTAGGATTGTAATATGCACTAAGCATATGACTCCTCCATAATGTGATATTACCATAACACCAACACGAGGCAAAATGATACAAATAGAGATAATTAATGGACATTATAAAATTAAATTTCTCATGAGAATTATACCACATAGAGACTAGACAATAATAAAATATAAATACTAGGTGGTATTCCTCATATACACACAATTTTTAGGATTGTGGAATGCCCAAGCATAACACTCCCCCAAAGTGGGATAATCCATTAATCTCTCAAAAGAGCCAAATAAGATACCAAATATAACCAAGTAAGGCTCAAACACAAGAAACACACATACATGGTGTGCCACCTAATCATACACAAATATGCTTGATACCTCAAGATAGTTAAGTGGAAAGCACAACATGTACAAAAGCATGGAAGATACAAAACCAACATGTGCACAACGGGGCGTGTAACTTTTAATGTAAAGAGTTTAGCATATGTTACCACAAGGAGGAACATTGGAAATATAATATAATCATGATAATCCAAATGGCTTGGCTTGACAATAATAATTGATGAAGATCCCTCAATTCTTCATAATGTAACCAAGTCTCCAATGCCTTACAACAACACCTATTGATCAAGTTTTGGCTTGTTGGTCCCCAACCAAGTTGGGTCCTAGGAGGTTAGTCACAATAGGCTTGGCAACCCAAATGGTTCTTTTCTTAAACCCATATTGAGCACCAATAAATTTGGCAAACACATTGCCAACATCATCCTTACAAAGAGAATAAGCATCATCAATAATGATAGGGTTGGATGAGGAGATACCGATAGTGCATGAGGAAGAAATATACCCCTTCTCACGACATATGTAGCAAGTTCTACTCTTGCCATCTTTCTTCTTGGGTGAAACCACAACTCTAGGAAGAGCTCGAGTAGTCCTCTTAGGAAGACTTGAGGTGGAGCTTGAGGCCGCTTCCCTTGTTGCTTCACACTAAGAGGCTTTTTCTTCAATGGGCAAGATCTAACATGGTGCCCTTCTTCCTTGCACTTGAAGCAAACAATGTTGGCCGGATTCTTGACTTGATCTTGGCCATTCTTCTTGTTGTCCTTGTACTTCAACTTGATAGTGGACTTATTCTTGACATTGGAGTTGAATCCAAGCCCACTCTTGTCATTGGGGGATTTTTGCACACTCAAGATTTTGTTGAGTGCGGCCTTCCCTTGATGACCCTTTTTCAAGTCATTTCTCAAAGAAGCGACTTGAGCCTTGAGCTCTTTTATTTCCTCTACATGGTTAGTTTCAAAAAAAGTACTAGAGGAAGTAGATGCTACATTTTTAGAGCAACAAGGCACAAAATGTAATTCATCACAAGATATAGCATGGTTGTGAGAGGATGAATTACAAGGACTAGCACATGGCAATATAACATTTGGAGTAGATATAGTGCTAATGTCCACATGAGGCCCACTAGATGTTACCTTTGACACGATGGCCTCATGAGCTAACTTTAGCCTACCATGGGAGACTAGAAGATCCTCATGCGAGCTCGAGAGATTAGCATGACTTTCTTCTAATTTCCCATAGTTGCTAGTTAGCAAAGCAAGTTGAGCCTTTAGCTCAACATTCTCCTTCAAAATAGATGCTTCACAAGAAATAGAGTTAGTAGCACAAGCATCATTATTATTAGCAAGATGTGAGGGCAACTTGTCAAGCTCTTTTGAATATGAAGCTTTAAGTTGCTCATGCGACTCGGTGAGTTTGATGAGCTCCCTCTTAATGACCCGAGAGCCATTTTTGAGGTGCTCAAAATCCTCAAGGAGTTTATCATAAGCAACTTGAGTCTCATCATTTTACTTTTGAGATCACTTGCCACCTAAAGATCTCTATCATGAGATTCCTTTACTCTAGATAGCTCTAAAGCAAAGGTCTCCTCAAGAGATTACTTAGTGGTTTATTCCTCTTCAAGAGCTTTATTTAGGTTTGCAATTATATTAGCATACTCATGCTCAAGACTACACATTTTATCAATGTTGTTATCATGAACCTCAATTTGTGTTTCTAACTTATCAATATGTTCTTTGATCTTAATAGCAAAGTCCAAGACTTCAACAAAGTTAGAGCAAGCAATATCCTTTTTAACAAGGGCACGATAAACAATCTCACCCTTTTCATATAAATCATCAATATCAAGCTCTTCTTCCACATTATCCACATCCTCCTCATCACAAGAGGTAATGGGTTCCAAAGTAGGGGTTACCTTAGAATCTCTAGCCATAAGGCATAGGTGGGTACCGGAACAAGGTGAAGATGAGATTGCATTTGTGTTTAATTCAACACCATGTCTTGGCCCATAGAATCTTTGGTTTAATCTACATGGTTAGCAACAAAAGTACTAGAGGAAATGGAAGCATTTTTATCATGGCAACAAGACAACACAAGCATATCATCATGAGATTTATCCAAGTCATTTCTACATGATATGCAAGGACTATTAACACAATCATGCAAGAAGTTTGTAGTGCTAGAAGTGTTAAAGTCCAAAGATATATCATTTCAACTAGATAGAGATGAGGGATTACAAATAGTAAGCACACTATCCAAATTGCAATTTCTATCACCACTCACCATATCATTACCTAGTGAAAAGTCACATGTTGGTGAAGTGGTAGATGAGAACTCATCTCGACCGGAAGTGGAAGCAACACAATCATCCTCAATAATGTTGGACACAACATATTTATCTTGAAGTTTTGTCCATAACTCATGAGCGCTCCAAAAAGGAATGATTGAAGAGGTAACTACATAGCTCAAAGCATTAACAAGCACATTAGAAGCTTGAGCATCGAGATATAAGTTTTTCTCATCCTCACAAGATAGATTTTGAAATCCATAGGAGGAGAAAAACCTATATCTACAATACACTCCAAATTTGGGTCCATGTCCCGAAAATGAATGAGCATGCGATTTTTCCATATATCATAATTTGTGCCATCGAATGTGAACATGTCATTGTGCACTAATCCTCTAGCCGACATCTTTACTCTCAAGGAGGTGAAGCCTAAAATGAGAGACCGGGCTCTGATACCAATTGAAAGGATATGGATGTCGCCTAGAGGGGGTGAATAGCGATTAAAACTTTTCCTAGAGTGGCTCAACAAAGGCGGAATAAAACTAGTGTTTACTTTGTTAAGCACAACCTAGAACAACTAAGGTTCACCTATGTGCACCAACAACTTATGCTAAGCAATACAAGCAACAAAGTGATAGCAAGATATATATTACTTCAAGCACTAAGGCTATATCAATGTAAAGTGCATAAGTAAAGAGCTCGGCATAGAGATAACCGAGGCACGCGACACCGATATTTTACCGAGTTCCTCCCAACATGGAGTACGCCTCTGCTTTGGAGAGGGATGGTATCTAACCACCTACTCCACAAAAGGCCTCCCTTATTCTCCGTGAATCTCACCCCAATGGGATCGATCCACGCTTCCACTATCGTGCACTTGCTCGGTGGCAACCGGAACCTCTCACAAGGTTGGGGCACTTCTCCACAACTTAATTGGAGGCTCCCAACAAATGCCACAAAAGTCCACAATGCCACCAAGGACACAAACCGCCTAGGGTTCCAAGAACCCAAGAGGACAAGCTCCAATGAGTCACACAACCAAATCCTCCGAGGATAACTCAAACCGATGCACCAAATGCAAATGGCAAGAACACCACAAGGTTCTCAAATACCTTCTCCCAAATTCCACCAAAGCTACAAAAGCTTATGGGGGAATAAGAGAGGAAGAACAATGGAGGAAATCC
Organism: Avena longiglumis; assembly: GCA_030063025.1. Taxonomy (NCBI): domain Eukaryota; kingdom Viridiplantae; phylum Streptophyta; class Magnoliopsida; order Poales; family Poaceae; genus Avena; species Avena longiglumis. The sequence goes on along the minus strand of CP125973.1, from coordinate 438,961,012 downwards.
ACAAAATACTCCAAGATCTAGATCCCAATATGTTCCCCTCACTTAGAGAAGAGATTGATTGGTGGGATTGTAGATCTAGATCTCTCTTTCAAATCCTCAAGAATATGCAAGAATCATCGAGGGATTAAGAGAAAGCAAGCTCAAGAATGTCAACAATGGAGGGAAAACTTGCAAGAATGGTTAGGAACTATTGGGAAGAAGGCCTCTTAAATAGCCCCCCAAATCCAACCGCTGAAGCCCAAAACGTGAATCGGTACGAACTTTTTCCCAGATTACCGGACGCCGCCAAACGCACCTTATTCAGTACCGATCGTTATTATGGCGGTATTACTGACCCTGGTCCGGTACTACCGTCATCCCCGAACAAAACAGCCATAACTTTGCATCCGGACGATTTTGATGATCTTGGGCTCGTTTCAAAGAGGACAACAAGCTCTAAAATATCATGCTAAGAAACATTATAGTCCAGCAAGTGAGGATGTATCCAAATGACTAAAGGTTTAACCTCTATCAAAAAGACGAACCGATAAAACCTCCAACATAAAAAACATAATAGAAAATGCATATGAAATCCATTTTTGATGAACTAGAGCTTGTCATGGAGATTAACACAAGCTCTAAATCCTCACATGAGTAAGAAACAAATAATGTAAGGTTTTACCTATCTCTAAAATACAAACCAATAAAACCTCCAAGATCAAAACACAATAAGATATAAAAGGGAAATCCGTTTTTGATGAACTAGAGATTGTTATGGAGATTACCACAAGCTCTATATCCTCACATGGATAAGACCAAATAACAACCAAATATTATGATGCAAGTATGCAAAGTTTGATCTCTCCAACGATGTGACCGAGTTACTCATTCGAGAGGCCCTCTTAATAGTACGGTTATCTATCCTAAACCCGGTCTCCCAACAAACATGAGACCAACAAAAGGGAAAACCTATCAATATTATACCTTTGCCTTGAGAAATCCACTTGAGCTGGATGTAGACGATCTTGTCCTTCTCAAGATGGACACCTTTCTTGATTCCTCATCATCGATCCATGATCACCGAGGATGGCAAGCATCAAACATGATATCTTCTATAGATGGCGCATTTTGAGCTTGAACAACACATCTTCTTCTCATTTCATCTATCTTGAAGTCAACACAAGCTCCAAGCAATGCCAATGGAAAATTCCTACAAGTACAACTTAAGACACACATTAGTCCATAAAGATTGTCATTAATTACCAAAACCACACATGGGGCCCCATGTTCTTTCAAATATCACTATCATGATCACTCTCAAGATCATCCAAGACACTAGATAGGGATGGAGGAGAGACAATTACCTTGGAGCTTCTTGCCATAAGACAAGAACCGGTGATCTTGGGAATAGGAGAACTCTCGATGTAGTCCTTGGAGTAGTCGTGGTGAGAGGTGAACCGGGTTCGACATATGCCAAACCGGTCACACCCACCACTTTATCCTTGTCCCCACACTCCACGTCGGACTCGTCCTTGGATCTCCTTGCCATGAGGCAAGTGGCGGTGACGTGGGAGTAGGAGAGTCGTCGGTGTAGTACTTGGTGTAGTCATAGGTGAAGAGAGACTCGGGTTTGGCAAAGGCCAAACCGGCCACTCCAACCACCTTCTCTTCATCCTCTTCCTCATTTTCGGATATGTATTCTTGGCCTAGGAAGCCCTTACCATCACGCCTATTGTTCCTCTTGTATCTTTCATTGATGGGGTTGGGCATCAATCTTGGTTTGGCACCTTCTTCATACTTAGGCTTGTCGCCTCTTCTCATATGGACACTTGCTCAAAAATGGGTCGCCTCATCACAATTGTAGCATGTCCTCTTCTTCTCACTTGATCCCATTGAACTTCTCCTTCTTGAACTTCATGTTCTTGGTGAAGAGCAAGTTGAGAGAGCATATCATCAAATCCATCAACATCGCTATCTTCATCACTAGCAACATATTCTTGCACTTGCTTGGCCTTTAATGCCAGAGAATGGAAGACCCGATAGCACGTTGATCTCCTTGATCTTTTCCTGCTCATCCGCCAGTTATTCGTGGCAACTAGATAAGGGACTAGATCATCGAGGAATTGATTAGCTCACACGGTTGCAAGTTCAAGGCAATATTCTGTCGGTGACCGTGATCATGGAGACAAACTTGTCGAAGGAATGACCACGCAGATGCCGCAATCAGCGAGTAGTAGAACGAGGCAAGGGCGGCCACCATCTCATGTAGATGAGGGCAAAGACACTGTGGTTTTACCTGTTCGGCCCTGAGGGTAAAGACCTACTCTGCTAGATTGTATTATGGAGGTGTTTACACGGGCGAACTCGGCGACTAGGCGGCGAAGTTGCTTGGGTGTATGAGGGAACGTGTCTACTCACCCCATAGGGAGGTTTATATAGGCTCACCTCCCTAGGGTTTACATATCTCAACCGATTCGTTACAACTTCGTAATCATTTAACCTAGACCGACCGGGCCTATCCGCCGCTGGGCCTTCAACTTCGCCTGATACCTTGCTGGCTTTGATCCACTCGCTGCTCACAGGCCCACTCGCCAACCCTTGGACCACTGAACGCCCCGCAGAGTATACCCCAATAGGCGATCCCATCAAGAGTCCCCGAGGCCGCCGCTGATTAGGCGTGAGTGGCTGCCGGCAATGGAGTATACGGCTTCAAGTTGGCATCCAAATCGTGGCCTCGTATAAAGGAAAAATCCGGTGAACCGAGTCGCGCCTTGGGCGAGTCGAGCCAACGGACGCGGTCTCGGCGAGTGACTTAACGAGCCAGTGGCTAGAGTTGACCGTCAGCGTGGTCAAACTAGCCGTTAAGGTAACCCAACGTAACTTCGGCGTAATCATCGCGCGTAACGGCTCGATTTGGCGGCAACTCCGCTATATAAGAGGAATGGTAGGCTATCGCAAAGCCAACCGCCCACCATTTTCGCCGAGTACGACATCTTCCTTCCTTTGATTCCGCGATCCAATCGACCGCAATCCTCCGACCTCGAACAGATCCTCGCCATGGCCCTTCCATGAACCTTGGGGTAGATCCAAATGCACCAGTATTGGCCTCCTTCGAGGGGGCCGAATCCCAGCCGGGTAAGGCGTGATCCCCAGCCGGGAAACGACCCCAAACCCGCGAGAGAGAGAGTTCGTCCGTTTCACCAGCCACCTCGAGCGGGGTTAGGGTTACCACATCTTTGTTCTTCCGGGCGCTACGCCTACGGATCCAGCCCTCGATCTGGGTCCCCATAAAGACGAAAGCAGCAGCTCGCCATCTATGCTCGTTCTGCGAGTGCTACTTGGGCCGCCGCCCTACTTTCCCTTGTGGCAAGATCTGTTCCATGGACGGATCAGCCGCGCGAGGAGGCAAAGGCTCAATGCTAGCCGCGGCTTTAACTTTCCAACTCAAATCCAAAGCCTCCTTCTTCGACCGATGCTGCCGCCAAAGCAGCGATCGGAAAAAGTCATGGTTCTATGTGACCGAGGCGACTCCGGAAGACCAGCGGCGATCCCATGATTTCGGCTAATCGCTCGCCACGCCATCTCCAGTCGGTAGCTCGACCCAGCGGATGGTCGTCGACGAGATGCTCCACCATCCGCGTCCAAGAAGAAGGGCTCACAGTAAACTTTACAATTGTTGGCTTGGCGGCGTTCGCTGGCGCCTAACGCGACCATTACATGTACCAAGACATCGGGGAGACTCGAAAGCCTGCTCACGAGTGGAAGCCGGAGGACTACCTCATCGTGAAGAAGATCACTCAAGCGACATACGTGGATGCGCAGGTTGGTCCTCCCTACACCACGAAGCGTCCGGCCCGACGGTAATCCTTTATCTTGTTCGCAATGCAGCGCAGTGCAAGCGTAACTCTAACTCCGCTTCGTGTTTAACGCATTGTTCCAAGTGGTGGAAGGGTGGTTACCACCCGCCGACGACGAGCCCCGGCCATCCGCCCAGATATAAGCGAATCGCCACCCGCCGAGGACGACGAGGACGAGTCGAAGAGGAGATTGCCCCACCGGGTCCGAAAGACCCATGGGCAACGCCGCGAGATCGAGGCGAGCAGAGCCTCAGCGCCATGACAACGACGACGAACTCCAGAGACCACCTACCGCCGTGCCACTTGCCAAGAAGAAGAAGGAGAAGGAGGCCCCCGAGAAGGAAGACGAAGCCGCCAAGGCGGCTTCACCACGCACTCAACGAGCAGCTCGATGCCTGACTGGCCGGTGACGCAGCTCCGGCGATAACCGCTAGATGCGCCATCTACAGAAGCTCCGCTGGTCTCAATGCCTCCGCCATTCGCGTCGGTTCGGGCTAGGGTTCGCCAGGCGATTTCGCCGCAAGGAGGCCCCGGCGCGTGGCCTCGCCCCACAAGGAGGTTCCGCCGTAGCCCCAATTCACGAGAGGCCTCGCCGAAGGCGCCCGAGGCGCCAACCGCCACGTCAACGCCAAAGAAGCCATCCGTATCCTGGGCCTCACGTCTCGAACTGGGGCTTAGCCGATTAGGCTCGAGCTGGAAAAACCGCTGGCCTTCGTGGCTGCATTTCATTCCCGCCAAGTGAGTGCATTCGCCTTCCTTACTTTCCTTGATTTTGATTGTCTTTATTGATTTGATTCGGTGCAGGACCGGAGTGAAAAAGATGGGTCACCCGACCGCCAAGCAGTATCTTGCCGCCGTACAGGAAGACCTTCCGCAAGAGGAAAAGTGATGAGGTCGCTACCAACGGAAGGCAAAGAAGAAAAGGGCGATTTACATCGTCACCATCTCTCGACGACGCTGGCGGCGGCGCTGGCCGACCCGCGGTGAGGCAACAGCGCTCACGAAGGAGGGTGTTTCCTTGCCCAGACCGGAGGAAGCGACTTCCTTTAGGCGGAAGCCTCGATTGCTACCTTCCCCGTTCCATCGACCAAGGCGGCACGGCGAGTGGGCGCAACCCCGAGCCCCGCTCGTGGACCATCAACGCTGAAATCGACTAACGTCGGGCACACGCCAAGCGCTGCTGCTCGTGGACGGTGCAACTTCACGGCATGCTTGGTGCGGCCATCCGGTACCTCCAGTCCCGAGGATCGGTGCTTAGCAGCGCTTGATTCTTATTATTACTTGTTTTGTTCTTTTCGAATCCGGTCCCGAAAAGGATGCGCGCTAAATTTAGCGGATATGCATCGAGAATTTTCGTGATCGCCAGGTCCCAGGTGCACACCCGCTAAATTTTAGCGGTGGGCATGAAGAATTTTGTGATCGCTGGTCCCAGTGCGCACCGCTAAATTTTGCGGTGGGCAGCGAGGATCCCCTATATCTTGGCGTCACTTTGGAGATGTGGTCTGCAGCTGGAGTCGGCAGAGCGATTGGCTGTGACGGCGTCAGAAGGAGTGGCAGCTATCCAAGCAAACAAAGGAGCCAGTTGTTGGTTGCGCAAGGTGGCTTCGGCCGAGCTTGTCCTATGGAAGTGGAGGTCTGATGCGTACAAAGGCACCTTAAAGCGTAAGATCGCCGACCTCGGCCTTGCGGAGGCAAAAGAAGAAACAAGCTTCGTGACAGGCGGCGAGCCGCCATTGCGACGCGGAGGATGGAACCGGCGTCGGAAGCCCTCATTGTTGGAGCTTCGGGGCGATCATACATCGCTTCAAAGTTTCATCACGGGACTCGCCGCCCATTGCTTGGTAGTCGTCTTCCCTGTCTTTTGGTATTGTTGTGGTTTCCATGGTACTCATCTTGTCTCCTTCAGCAGTAGTATTGGCTGCCAAGAAGAAGCCCGAACTCTCTTGGCGAGAATCACGTAAGCATGCTCGTCGACTTCGGTGTATCAGCGCCTACACTTCATGCCGAGATGTAATGCCCCAGTTGTTGGATTATTCGGTAGCCTCGTTGAGGTGTTAGGAGTACTTGGAGAAAGGCGCCCAGCGATCCGTAGAGTTCATGGCAGTGGTCGGTTTGTCGCGGGCGTCCCAGCCGGCCGCCGATGACCTTAGACTACGCCACTTCCCGAGGACTTCGATCTAAACGATGTGCGAAGTGGTACCCTTCGTCGTGCTGGCGGTGGATCTGTCGAGGTTCTCAAGCTTGCGAGAGCGTGCCGCGGCGTGCTTTCGGGCAAGCGTATTATGGGCGATGGGCGACCTCCTTCCCCTACCGAGAGCGGATCGCATTGCGCCCCAAGCGACATCCAGTGACGCGCCGCGACTTCAAGGTTGAGCAACCTTTCCGCTTCCGGCGATGGCGGGTGAGGCGTGACGGCGATATCGCGTCGAACCCATTACCGTTACCCGGTACATCCGTAAGCGGCCAGGGATCTTTGGCGCCTCGTCGTCAAGCTTCTGCGGAGAATAGTGTAGTTGCCTAGATGTATTAGCGGCGGCGGTTAGGCGAGTGAGGCATATTTTGTAATGTAAGACCAATCGCGATATCTGCGATTGAATGGAGCGTTATGTTCATTTTGCTATTTGTTTGTGTTTTTTGGATTGATTTTGGGTTTGGAGTCTGACGGCGCGTCCGCCCTTTGTAGGGTTCACCTCTTATATGATGTTTTGTTGTTTTATCATGTGTGTTTGTTAGTTTAGTCGACTGCGCTGAGCTCGGGAGATCGATCATGAGGCGACTCCCTTGAGATGCTACATGTACTTTCTAGTTTTCCGTGCTGTGAGCGGGGCGGGTGTAGCGAGTCCCGGCCCGTGTGGTACTTGGTACCAGTTCAAGGCGCCTTTCGAGGGGTGGTTGAGGACTAGGCGTTGGTGTGAAGCGTCACTCCTGCTGGCCGGATTGGGTCGATCGGCGTGCTTGATCTAGGCATGCTCTCTTACTTGCCAGCGTTTTCCACTGTCCGTCGTGGCGGTATTCGGTCCCCGGCGTGGTATTTAGCCGTTAATTAAGCTACATGGCAGGGATCTGCGGAGGACAGGGTTATTTGCAGCCGAAGCGAGGCACGATTGTCTTGGTTAAATAAAACCATTCGAGCTGAAAACTCAATACCAGAGACTCCGGTTGGCGTTTTTAGGCTGGATGATGCAGACCTGACAAATGACCGGTGCTCTTACATACCGCTTTTCGATAGCCGTGTGTAAATTCATTGTACCAAGGGTTGACTTACATGTATTTTAGCATGGCTAACAATTACAGTCCGAGTGGCACAAGAGCATGGAGAGTAGGCAATTTTGACGATGCCAGTTCTCTTTTATTCATACTTGCTTGTTGGTATAGTAACATATGTGGGGTTCTAGGAATAGAACTTCAGGAGAATTTACATTCCATGGCAACAGCTTGTGTCCCGAGTTACCGGCTTAGTCAGCTTGGGCGTCGCCCAGCCCGAATATTAAGGCGTCGATTTCACCGAAAGAAATCTGGCATTGTACAAGCGAGCAGGCCTTCCCACGGAGGAGAGCATGCATGCCCTTCTTGTCTGGATGAGGCGTAACACAGGTACCGCCTTCACGGAAGAGTCTTGAGTTTTCACCGTCGGTATGTGTGGCCGGAGTCCTTGGCTTGATAGATGGCGGTGCTGGCGATGACCGAGTAGGTGGTCAGCTTGACCATCAGGGGATGATGGTCGAGCCCGTCTTGGCCAGACGGAACATTTCCTGAATTTCGGACCTCAAGTATATGATGGGCGACCCGTAGTGAGAGTGTTCGAGGTCGGTGGGCATGAGCTGGCCAGGTAGCGAAGTAGACCATGAAGAAGGAGTGAATCCGATGCGACTTTATTGGCGAAAGTCACGGCAGTTCCCGGATAATTGGAGGGAGCTCGTCGACCAAGCATCGGTGATGCGCTTTCGAGTGGTACTTGGAGTCAGCGGCCCGAGCCTGAGTGGAGGATGCTTTGGTTGGCTGCGTTCCGCTGGCCATTGGATTCGGATGTCTGGCGGTAGCCTTGAGCAGTCGAGCCGGGATGTGGTGCTCTTCGCATAAAATTAGACCCATTGCCATAGGCGAGAAGTTTTATTACCGTTGGATTAATAAAGTGATGATCTTGTTGGGGAACCCGTGGCAGTATATGAGCTCGGCGTAGGAACTTAGTGGCGGTCTTCCGTCGCATTTCGAGACTGAGCTTGGCCTCTACCCGCTTAAATTGAATTTGTCGGCCGGCGACCAGCGGTGGGTGTAACGAGGGGCCTTCTTGAAGGGGCCTACCATGTCCATGCCTTACCACGGCAATGAATGGCGGGTGATGGGGATTGTTTGTGTGGCCTTGAGCTTCGATACGTGCGTCGTTAGGCGTGCCGGCACCAGCGCGCGTCGTTGGGCCGATATCCGGCGGCGTCGGCGTGTGCATGGTGGGCCAGTAGAAAGCGTGTCGCGCGCAACCTTGGCGACCAGGAGGCGGCGGCCCGGCGTGGTGACATGATGCTTTGGTGGATGCGTGGAGGATATGGGTAACGACTATATGCTTAGTCATTGTTGTTTGTAGAATGACTTGTTTCAAACAGATTGAGATTGCTTAATGTGCCATGAAAGAATCATGCGTTGTTTTAGCATATCTGAAAAAAGCATAGTATTGTGGTATTCTCCTTTGATGCTTTATTTGGGTTGACTTGGCACATGCATACACCATGTTAAGACTATAGAACAGTCACCTTAGCCTCTATGATCATTTAATTTTGACTTGTGATATCACTTTATGCTTTAATTAATAATGTTTTTAATAAACTTTGCATGATTATGGCCATATTGTTGCTCTCTCTTAGTTTGGTTGCTCCTAGTCTTTTGCTTTAGCCTCCCTTGTATTGAGTATGAGCTTCATTTTCGTGCATCAACTCCCAAGAAACCAAGTTATTTCAAGAGTCCACTATAAATTCCTATCATAAGTGTGTTTACACCATTCCAAAGTATATTCATATGTTTATTTATCTTCCAAAATTAAACTTTTGTTATGCTGAAAATTAGTGATTAAAAGATCTCCACCTGAAAACTTTGATGGCACACTTTATTTTCTTGCACTTAATAAACTTGAACCATTGTGCCATCTATGCCTTGCTTATAACACTTTTAAATTATAAGTTGGTGAATTTACGGAACCATCTTCATCATAAGAGGCGCTTTCAACTTACTTGTACACATATCTATCCGATTGATATCATGATCTTTTGTTTATGGATGTTGGTGGTGTAATGAGGGAAATAAAAGGGTAGCTTGTAAGTCCTTGGGTATTGTATATGTGTTAAGAAAACACACAGGCGGCAATAGCCTAAAGACATGCCTAATCATGGTGGGAAACTTGCGGCCCATATGACCCGTGATCGAAGCCTATGAAGCATCTTGAGAAAAATAAATATTGAAAGAGAGAGAGAAAAAAGCACCATACTCATGGTAAATAAAAAAAGATCGCTAAGATGCTCATGTCATCTGTTGCCCTTGTCATTTGATATAAGGATATCTGTGTCATGGCATCGCAAACAGGGGTACCCCGGATTAGGCGGTTCTCTATGATACACATATACTTACAATGACAAGAACTTGCTTGTGACTAAAGTTGAGTAGCATGAAGAGCGACCCTCGTAATCAAAGGGCATGATATTTTCAACTTATGATCCCCATCAAGCATATACCTCATAATTTTGTCTCAATTTAATCTTAATCACTTCAAGATGCTTACGATAAAGGCGTTTGAGAGCTCAAAGCTAATAAGTACCATAATTTTGAGCTCTTTGCTGAAACTTGAAATCCCGTACTTCCCTCTGTGAATGAGGCCTTTCTTTTTTACTTTATGTTGAGTCTCCATCTTCTGTCTTTATACCAATTAAGAGAGCATAGTTGTCATTCTTAGTTCAATGTGCATTGTCCCAAAACTTATTGATTGATTCATAATCATGGTATTGTTTTTCTTAAATTATTTGTATCTAGTCACCCTTATGAACTTTGAAGAATTGTCACTATGCATTTATGTTTTGTTATTCCATGAAGGACAAAGGTGAATACCACTCATCACTATGTTTTCTATATGTAAAGAAACAAACAAATGTCTTTGAATGCATTGTTATTCATGATCTTTTTGTTTGTACCTTTTTCATGTTGCAACAGTTGCTTGTATTATTAATTAGAACTACATCTTTCATGCTCTCATGATTTGTGTACTTTGATCCTAGATTTCCAATGCTTTACAAAATGGTTTGATCTCAAAGAATTGTGATGGTTGCATGTCACCTCAAGGTGTCTTCTCTATCACTTACCTACTAGAGATGACGATGACGGGGAATTAAGCTTGGGGATGTGATCGTCGTGGCAGTATATATAATTTTGATGCTCCATGCTTGTTTTTGTACCAACTATCTTATGTTTTATCATACACACTTTTGAGACATTTTTATACATTTTCAAAACTAACCTATTGACAAGATGTCGTAGATGCCAGTTACTTTTTGTTTACGCTTTTTGTTTTTTGGTTCGAGAAAAACTATTAAGAAATATTCTCAAAATTGGAATGCCCAAACAAAAAGCTGAAAGTTCCTATTTTACAGGGCGTAACACGGAGCAAGAAGGAGGCGAAGTGGATCACGAATTGGCCACACACTAGGGTCAGACGCAGGCCCACCCGGGCCGCCTCCCTGGTGTGGGCCCCTAAAATCCCTACCTGGTGTCAGATCTTGCCTCTCTCGTCGTCTCACAGATACAAAGCTCGACTAAGTCTGATGTGGTTCACTGCGCCACGAAAGTTCTTTGATAGCAGCCTGTTGAAGTCTACCCGATGCAGCACCTGGGCGGTGTGGGTACCCTGGGCCATCTCCGTCAACTCCACCGCCATCTCCACTTGCCCGTTCTTTGACTCCCCATGATGAGGAGGAGTATTTCCCCCTCAGAGGCTAAGGAGCTCTACCTGAGGTAGCTATGTGTTCATCTCTCTCTCTACGTCGTGATCTTATTGTGATTATGAGCTTTGTAATCTAGTTGAATAAGTGGATCTATTCTGCTACTCAAGTGCTTTAATTAATGTAATCTCCGCTTATCCCCCACGTGTGTAAGTTGGCAGTGTACATGCAGGCGTGACATAGGCTAAAGATTACAAAATACTTATCATGAGTTATAATTTGAGTTGGATGTCTCTATGAAATTGTGGTGTTTGTTGGAACCATGTAGAGCTCAAGGTGATAGTGTAGGTTACCTATGTGGGGAATCACAGAACTTTGAGGAGTGCTTTGTAGCCCTCTAGTGGATTGGAGTTATCCAAGAAGAAGTAGTTCGAGTAGCATGATGAAGGAAGATATTTATATGAAAGTGTCCCTTTTGGTGAAAGTATGATCCCTAGGCCTTATTTCTAAGCATTGAAACACGTTTACAATCGGTCCTACTACATGTTTGTACTTGTCATCTTTATTTCAGATTGCAATTACCACTTATAATCATACCTTATTACTTGTATTTCACTATCTCTTGGAACTAGTACTTTTATACGACAAGTGTATTGGGTGTGTTGTGAACACAAAGAGACTTCTTATATATTGATTTCGGGGTTGTTAAGAGGATACCTTTGACCTCTTCCTCCGAGTTCGATAAACCTTGGGTGATCCACTTAAGGAAAACTTGTTGTTTATTTGTTCTACAAACCTCTGCACTTGGAGGCCCAACTCTAAAGAATGAAGCGTCTCGTAGATATCAGTTTACCTCATGGTGGTGTGGCCGGAGAACCTGACCTCATGTGGCATGTCGACACGCGCTTATAGGGTGTGTTTATTTGGCGTTGCGGCAACCATCCGCATGAAGGTGTCGTGGCCTCGTCTAAAGCCGTTAACCTCCACCCGCCTATGCAACTTACGTGCCCAGGCGAGAAGCGCCCTCACGTGGTAGGGAGCTGATTATCACGAACACTGACCACTCCTCTATCTCCGTCTTGTTTCCTGGTTGGCGCTCGACAAAGCATCGTCCTCCATCTAAGTTCCTTGTTGCCGAGGAGGAGAGGTCATGGAGGTGTATGATCGCGAGTATTCGGTGGACTCGGGAAAAGAAGACCGGGCCTTAGGGGTGCTTGGTGGTGGCGCCGGTGGAGGCGAGATGGCGGCAACGCCATGTATCCAGTCGCGGAAGCCCGCCGCGCCTTTTGGCCTCCTCCGTGTCACCCACATGCCACGGGCCAAAATGGGCGGTAGCATGGCACCATGTCTAGGATGCGGAAGCAACAGTCACGCCGCCGCCTTTGCTGTTTGGCCTCCTCGCGCCCACATGCACCAAGATAGGCGGCAGCAGTGCCATGTCGGAGATGCGGATAGCGGTCTGCTTCTGCTTGTCGTTGCCTCCTTGGCGTCGCCCGCTCCACGCCACCCGATGCCACCTCGCTCTCTGCACAGTGCGTCCGTGTGCAGCGCCCGACCCCCATGGCGCCAGCGCCACATGCATCAAGCTCACCCAGGCGGCGTGGGCCCTTCCTTCCCTCCGGCGAGATGGCTGCGATGGCCAGCACCCCATGGTACCACACGCACCGAGCTCGGTGAAGCGTGGCCTCCCTTCCCTTTCCCCGGCAGGTTGGCTGCGATGTCGGGTCCGATAAGATAATGTCGGGTCATGAGGAGAGATAGAGAGAAACAAACCCTTTTTGATATGGGAGAAACAAACCTATTGGAGCAGGGTTCAAACGAACGAGAACCGACTCTTCTCAAGTTTATGTCTGCGATCGCGATGGCGGACTACGGGCGAGACAGATGAAAACTACGAGCGACGAAAATCACCGTAAGGAAAATTATATAGTAACTAGCTAAATCCCCGTGCGTTTCCACGAGAGAGAACAACTAAATTTATAGCCCCAGCTTCAATGGATCGGTCCAGGTGTCAAAAATCAGACGCGTGAAGGTTCAAAACCAACCTCACGCTTATGGGTGTATCAAGAGCCGTCGGACCATCATCCCTTGATATCCCTAATGACCTCTCATCAAAAGCGGTAGGAGGAGGAGGAAGAGGTGGAGGGTAGAGTGCAAGGGTGAGAATGATTTAGCAGTTCCACCTCTCTTGTTTGTGAGGAAAATATCACGATGGACCGTGGTCCACCAAATTATGATTGTCAAATATTTGAGTTAGTAACAATAATTTACACATAAGATATGAAGTGCAAGCGGTGCAACCTTATCAATGTGTTTGTAATCCTATCAAGCCACCGTGATAGAAATTGCTAAACATTCTTGCCCATAAATCGACTATAGTTTCACCCCTCCATTTCTTGTAGGTGACTTCTAGTTCCACGAAAAATAAAGAAACGTCACCATCTTTGTTGTTCTTGGACATTAACCAAGTATCGGTCATTACAGGTTTAAAAAACAAGTATCAGTCATTCTCAATAGAGAATTAACAATAGTCGATGCATAGAACATCGGTGGCTGAAATTACCTCGTTAGCCATCTTGGTGAAAGTACTAATTATAATGACTCTGAGGAGGATGTAAGTACTAGAAGGGCCTACGCGCTTTGCGGTGCCGTTTTTAACTTTGGCGTGTTTCCCTATGGGCAATAAAATGGAGCAGCGGAAGTATGACACGAATTTCCTTCCGCTCTCGAGAACAATGGGTAGTAAAATTATCTTTAACAAAGGATTGCAATTTTGAAATATATTCAACAATATTCAAACTAAGTACAAGGCCAATGCTTTCACATCAGGTTGCAAAGATAAATTTGTGAGCCATAGATAAAGAGAAGGAAACAAAAACTTCACTGAAAAATTGTTTTCTCTTTGGTAAGAAATATTACGAAATAAAAGGAAAATCATGATAAACACATCCTAGATACTTCCACGGTCTCATTATGAAACACAAAATTAAAAATATAGTCACTCAACGAACATCATAATATTATCCATCGAATAAATACATCATTTTCCCTTTTGAGTGAACATGTATCCGGAAGACAAACCGGACCTCCTTGAAAATTTGTGCTTGGCTACCTAAACCCGAATTAAAATTATATGATGGACATAAGGTGCAAACCAGTATAAATAGCATCTAACCAAGCATAGATGACGTGCATGAGACAACAAAGTACACCATTTTATATCTAGTTAGCCGTACGGGACATAAAGGTCGACACCTATCGTATGAAGACCACTTTGAAAGGATCGTATGGGCACCTAGAGGGTGAATAGGTGCTACTTCAAATTTTCTTATTTTTCAAATTTGGGTTTTACAATAAAGATAAATTATCTATATAATGCAACTAAGGTGAATTTACCTATATGACAAGCAAGCACAAACTAACACAACACTAAGCTAGAACAAGTAAGTAAAGTGCGGTAAAGGATAAAAGTAACCAAAGTGGTGGGCCTTGGAGACACAAGGATTTGTTTCCGTAGTTCCTTCCTTTTGAGGAAAATACGTCTACGCTTGGAGAGGGGTGGTTTCAAACCACCAGCCACGAGAGGCCTCCTTGTTCTCAGATGAATTTCACCCCAGCGGGTTCGATCCACCTTCCACTATATCGGTGACCTTTGAGGTGGAAGCACACCTTTACAACAAGTTTGGGGCACTCATCCACAACAATTGGGCTCCCAAATACAAGCAAACTATCAAGACAAATCAAAGACAAGCTTGTAAAAACCAAATCTAGAACTAGGGTTTCCAAAGAAAACACTAGAGCAATGGGGGCCCTCAAGTGAATGAGGGGTAAATGAAGATCTCTTTTGGTGAAGTAGTAGATCAAGGCCTCCTCCTTCGATTCTCCAAAGATCAAGGACTTTGGGTGGTGGAGTGAAGAGATCTTGGCGATTTGGTGGCTCTAATGGAGGTAGTAGTCTTCAATGCGAATGAGCGACTTGTCCCAAGGTAGGTGGAGGAGTATTTATACCCCTGAAGAAATCGCCGTTGGAGAATTAAATGCACGGTGCTATCGGTACTCAGCGGTACTCTGGTCAAGTACGGTGGCATCACTTAGTCGACCAGTAGCGCCATCCTGCGATCTTGCCTGCGGTAGTACCCCAAGCGGTAATGCCGGTCGATGAGGCGGTACTACCGGTCGGCAGTAATCTGGTTCCAAGGTTAGGTTGATGCTGAGCAAAGGAAGGTTGGTCCTTCCTCGGGTTGCTCGATGCCGAGCGGTACCGTGTCCAAGCGGTACTACGCTTGCCACCGATGGTACTACCGGTTGGAGCACTAGTGTTAAGCTCTGTAGTGCCGGGTGTCTTGAGGAAAATCGAAGCCTTCACAACTCGGTCGGATGCAACCCGATACAAGGGAGGCGGTAGTCTGGTCGTTTTAGGTACTACCGGTTGGCCTGAAGACTTAGGCAAGGGCAAATGTGGGCAATGCAATATTTGTGCCACAATATCAAAACCTGGGATACACTTAGCACACGATTAAAGCGATAAGTGTGTTGTTATCAAACATCAAAATCACAAGGGTAGGAAATGCTCTTTCAATCTCCTTTTTGGTGTTTGATGACAACTACCTGCTATGAATGATTTTATGAAGGTACTCATGGCATTTGTAAAATAGAGACTGGGCTCCTCCTGGATGAGTAGAATCTAACCTCCCCCTCTATTTTACAAACCCAACACAAGTGCACAAATATAGATACTAGCATTTGAAACCATACCTTTGCACAATAACTTGTGATGAGTAATATATTGACAATGGATTCATATCATCACAAGATGGATCCATGACATAACCCACATAGTACCAACAAACTTAGCACAAGTGGTTCCCAAATAGTTAGTACATAGAGTTCACACATAAAATAGAAGTTCACACATAAATAGGAGGAAATCAAAGTTCACAAGCAATAAAAATATCAAAGTAAGAATGAGCTTGTGACTTCCCATACAACCTACGTGCCTAAGGTCCAATTTCTCCCCTTTGGCATCAAGGCGCCAAAAGGGACAAGTGCAAGACTAACGTCCCGAGTCAATCCTCCTCATCATCATCAAAGTCCTCCTCATAGCGGGGTGGATCGCGGTGCGAGAAGAACATCATCATCCCAATGACCGTGTTGGGAGATCCATTGGTCTTGAGTGATGTTGGTCTCGGACCCCTCGAGCAGTCGATCCTTGAGCTTCCATCATGTCATACATCGAGCACAAGCTTTCTTGGCATACACATGAGCCTCATACATGCGCTTTTGGTGTTTACTTGAGCGAGAAAATCTTCTTGAGCTTGGCCTCCATCCTCTTAGCCCAAGAGGGCTTGGCATTTTTGACGGAGACAACATAATATGTGTCACGACCACTATCGGCATCCTCGAGTCATCCTCTTCATCCTCCTCCTCCACAGCGGGGTTTAGAATGCTTCTTGATCTTGAGTGCCTTGGGCGGTGCACAATGAGAGGCAGTGGATAGGGTCCTAGCAATGGGAGGGCACTTGGAAACAATAAGAGCCATGATGTAGGGAGCAAATGGCGGAACCCTCAGAGTGAGCAGCAACCATCTCATTCCATATATAATCCATCACATCAAGAGCGGTGCACGAGTCGCGGTTGAGGAAGGTGTTGAATAACAAATCAACAGAAAACCATGAATCTCATCTTTGTTGCCCACGAGGAACAGGTCTCACGGAAGATGCGGTGGAGAATATCATATGTGGGGAGAAGATCCTTGATCTTGCCAGCAACCCCGTGGCCCTGGATATACAGAGGTGTAAGGACATCCTTCTTGGAGGGGTTCTCGCGCAAGTGGCAGCGGAAACCACAAGGAGTGTCACGGCCACGATCTTCATACCCCAGTATTGCAGCAAACTCAGCAAAAGTGGCCTCCTTGATTGCACCTTGAGTCATCCAAGTGATCTTCCGAGTGCGGCCATTGTGGAAATGAGCATTGGCATAAAACTGAGCAATGAGGAGAGGCTTGTAGTCATACTGGAACTCCATGATAGGAAACTAGCCAAGGTTAGAGCAGATTTCCTTAGCTTCAGCAAAATAATCAAGGTTCTTATTGATGTGTTCCATATCAATCCATAGCTGAGGCACAACCATCTGGATATTTGTCATAAGGACCTCATGATAAATTCTCTCTTGGAAATCATTGTAAAATAGACTGTCTTCCCTGCTCTCATCACGGTTGCGGGCATACGCATTGTCAATCCTCAGAGACCGGAACTCAGACTCAGAAATGTCAGACAGTTTCCTTGGCCCTGATGGCCCTGAGCTGCAACTCTTGTTGCGCCCTGAGGAAGGGGGCGTTGCCACATGTGAGGGCTTGGTGATCCCCTCCGACCCCACGGCCACCTCGAGTAGCAGGCAACTTCGAACGACGTCTAGGGTGAGGCATAACTTCATCCTCGGACTCCATCTCTTCCTCAACAATCTCACGGTTTACTTTGGAGCGCTTATGCGCACCCCTAGAACCACTTGCATCTGTGATAGAAAGAGGGAGAACAGCAGGGGGTAAGGGCACAAGAACCACAAATGAACAAACAAGAATCCATGATTTAGTAAACATGTTGAGGACAGTTGGGACCCGGTACTACGGACCTAACAATGATAGTACCGCTTGCAAGCGGTATCGGTACTACCGGTCGAGCGGTACAGGCTCATCAATCGGTAGGGATCGGTCCAAAAGTTGCCTCAACAATCTCTAAACCATCGATTCTACTAAGTAACAAGGAATGTATGGCAGTACAACCTCACAACACATCAATTTCTTCACAAATCTAAGCAAGACCTAGATCAATGAGGAAATTAAAAGTGAGAGAAGGCGGTTGTACTAGGATCCATGGCGGTGGAGAAGGGGTGGGAGCCCGCATAGTCGAATCAAGGAGGATCCGGGAGAGGAGGCAGCAAGGCTCGATGGCGGTGGTATGTGGGGGAGAAGACTAGGGCACTAAAGGGTGCCCCCTGCGTGACAATATATACCGAGCCGGCCGGTAGTACAGTTACTAAGCGGTAGTCTTCCATAGCATAATGATACCAGTTCAACAACCGGTAGGGCCAGTGGCCCGAATACCGGGCATAGGCGGTAATACACTTTTGGGCGATTTCGAAACAACACAGGAACCACCCGGTCGATAGTACCGCACCTAAACGGTAATACCGGTAGTACCAGTTCAACAACTGGTAGGACCGGTGACCGGTAATCACCGGCATAAGGGCGTAATACCGCTGCTACAGGCGATTTCGAGGCGACACAGGAACCACCAGGTCTAGTACCGCACCTAAACCAGTAGTACGGTCCACAGATTCCATAGCCAGGGAAAATGAAGGATTCTTGTGTAGATTGGAAGAAGGTTTTTCGAGGGAGTAGAAAGGCTTGGGTTGAGATAGTCGCATTATGAAGCACATGCACTCTGAAAATTGAGATAAATATATTAAAAACCAAAGTAGAGTGCATGAGACTAAGACCAACAAAAACTCAAGGGATGACAAACACGAGTAAGCATAAACCTCTCGAATGAGAGAGGCGGTGGCCTTAGCCACCATATATAGTATAGTCGGCACCACGAAGATATATCTTGGGTCCATTAAAACTCATCATTTAAGCTCATATCACAAAATGGTATTAAGAGGAATGATTTTGATTGCTTTGGGCATAATGGGGAGGATAGTCAATCAGTGGGACCGCACTCCCCATATATCCATGCCTACACCTAAACCAAATCTGGTCAAAACATAGGTGCGAATGCAAGATAATCAAGTCAAGCTCCTTGAATCTACGATATTTAGTTCATTCCTCAAGTAGAAAAAACTTGCTTCATCAAGTGGCTTCGTGAAGATATCGGCAAGTTGGTCTTTGGTTAACACATATGATAGATCAATATCACCTCGATCAACATGATCTCTAATGAAGTGATGGAGAAACTCAATATGCTTTTTCCTTGTGTGATCCATCGGTTGTAGGCAATCTTGATGGCACTTTCATTGTCACATAGAAGAGGCACTTTGTCACAATGAAAAAGCATATTCCTTCTGATTGCCTCATCCATAGCAATTGGGTGTAAGCACTAGCAACTGCCACATACTTGGCCCGGTGGAGAGAGATATACAAATTTGCTTCATAGAAGACCAACATACCAAGGACCTACCGGGGTGGAAAGCCACAGATGTTGATTTTCTATCATCCTTATCACCCAATCCGAATCCGTGTATCCACAAAGAGAAAATGTTGACCCTCGAGGATACCAAAGACCATAAAATGGGGTATGAACTAAATATCGAAAGATTCTCTTGACCTCCATCAAATGGCTTTCTTTAGGAGTAAGCTTGATATCTTGCACACACACCTACACTCAACACAATATCGGGTCTAGATGCACAAAGGTAAAGCAAAGAACCAATCATAGACCGGTATACCTTTTGATCCACATCTTTGCCATTTGGATTTTGTTCTAGACGAGTCTTTATAGCCATGGGAGTAGGAGCTCCATTTAAATCTTGCATTTTGAATCTCTTGATAATATCTTGAGTGTACTTGGCTTGATTGAAGAATGTCCCTCCTCTAACTTGCTTGATCTCAAAACCAAGAAATACTCTCAAATCCCCCATCAAAGACATCCGAAACCTACTAGTCATAAGCTTTGATAATTCATCATTAAAAGCTTTGTTATATGAGCCAAAGATAATATCATCAACATATATTTGGCATACAAAAAGCTCCCCAATGACCTTCTTAGTAAAAAGAGTGGGATTGATTTTCCCAACCTCAAATCCACGGTCAAACAACAACTCTCTAAGGTGCTCATACCACGTGTGTGGGGCTTGCTTGAGCCCATAGAGCGCCTTATCAAGTTTGTAGAGATGGTTTGGGAAGTTGGGATCCTCAAATCCCCGGGGTTGCTTTAATATACCAATTCATTTAATGGACCATAAATAAATGCACTTTCTACATCCATTTGTTGCAACCTAAAGTTATGATGTGCCGCATAAGCAAGAAGGATATAGATGGACTCAAGGCGAGCCACGGGTGCATAAGTATGTCCATAGTCAATGCCTTCAATTTGAGAGAACCCTTATGCAACCAATCTAGCCTTGTTCCTTACTATAATTCCATGCTCATCTTGCTTGTTCTTGAATATCCACTTTGTGCTAATAACATTGCAGCAATCCTTTGGCTTCTCAACTAACTTCCATACTTTGTTTCTCTCAAAGTTGTTGAGCTCTTTGTGCATAACTACCAACCAATCTAAATCTTCAAGAGCTTCCACACTTCCTTTGGTTCAATCATGGAGATGTGTGCTTGGTGTTCACTGAACCTCTTCAATTGTGCTCTTATGGAAATGCCTTTCCTTAGGTCACCAACTTCGTTTTATAGAGGTGGTCTCTTAATTCTAACATTCTCTCCTTTCTAGCTTCACACGGCGTGGATCTCCAAGTTGTTTCTTGGGGATCCTCTTCATCATTTTGGGTCCTCGTCTTGACCATCAACTTGGCCTTGATCATTGCGGGTATCGTTCTCTTCATTAAGAGGCAAATATTGACCTTGGTCTTGATCAAGCGCTCTTCTAGCATCAATGAGAGCTTGTCTCAAAGGCGTTGTATGGATCCTCCTTGAGTAATTGCCTTGGCACCTTGACATCCTAGAGAATGAATCAAGCTCCTCCTCACTAGAGATGTCACCTTGTTCAACATGTTGAGGTCCACATCTTGTCTTTGGCTTGGGTCATTGTCCACCTCGGTAGATGGAACATGCTATTGTTGTGAAGATGAGGGCTCCACTTGAGTAGAGAATAGTTCTTCTCGATCATTTGGGGTTCCTCAATGAGGCGGATATATCCCACACCCATTCTTCCAATGGCATCTGAGGCATTTCATCATCGCATCACAAGCATCAATGTCCCCTTGGGGACCATCATATTCTTGAAGGTCACACTACAAGATTCTATGGCGGCTCGGAGCTTATCATAGATTCTATAAGTGTGAGATTCGAGACCATAGCCAACAATAATACCCTCTAATGCTTTCGACTCGAATTTGGACAAACGACAACCTTTTATGAGATAGAAACACTTACAACCAAACACCCGGAAGTAAGATATGTTGGGCTTGTTAGCGGTAAGTATTTCATATAGAGTCTTGTTGATTTCTTTGCGGAGGTAGAGACGGTTTGATGCATGGCAAGCGGTGGAGATGGCCCAAAAGTTGTATGGAGATTTAAACTCCGCCAACATGGTCTAGCCATCTCAATAAGAGTCAGTTCTTCCTCTCGGCCACACCATTTTGTTGAGGGTGTATCACGGCGGAATATTGGTGTCTTATCCCTCACCACTAAGGAAATCATTCAAGGTGTAGTTCTTGAACTTGGTGCCTTTGTAAGCTTCTTATAATCAACAGGAACATTGTATTGTCGTTGAACCAATTTGATGAAGTCGATGAAGGTCTTTTGGGTCTCACTTTTCAACTTGAAGAAATATACCCAAGAGTATCTTGAAAAGTCATCAACAATCACCAAGCAATATTTCCTCCCACCAAGACTTGCATGAGATGGAGGACCAAAGAGATCCACGTGGAGGAGCTCCGAGATCTTGGTTGACTTTATGCGGTTCTTAGGATTGGGAGGAGCATCATGCATCTTTCCTAGAGCATGCCATGTAAACACAATCTTTGGCAAAGGAAACATTTTCTTTTATTCGAACAATATGGCCCTCCTTGTGGAGACTTTGCAAAGTTCTCATATTGACATGGGCTAGTTGGCGATGCCATAACCAACCCACATCGGCCTTTCCCAATAAGCACATCGCACTTGTAGTGGCTTGCCCTGAAAAGTCCACCACATACAAGTCATGTTCGACGTACCCAACGAAAGCAACCTTGAGAGACTTGCTCCACATGAGGACCACAATATCATCATCAACAAAGGCAAAGTCCATCTTTCCAAGAACCAAGCGAAAGTAAATTGTATCCAAGGGTCTCAACAAGCATGGCGTTCACGAGTGTAATGTCGCGACAACCACTACCTTGCCAAAACCCATTACCTTAGACTTTGACTTGTAGGCATATGTCATGGTGATTTGATCATCATTTGGCTTTAAGTCCTTGACAATAGGAGATTCGGTCATATGACTCGTGCAACCACTATCAAGCACCCACTTTGACCCTCAGGAAGCATATGTCTACAAAGATCAAGCTAATTTTTAGGTACCCATTTTTCAATGGGTCCTCTTTTATTAACAACAAGGGTCTTGGGAACCCAAAGACCAAGCAATATAACCATCATATGGGCCAACATATTGTGCATACACATCACCATAATAATCACGCATTAGAACATAGTGAGGGTTATCACTTCCATAAAGTCATCATGAGACATAGTTTTACCACTTGTGGTCTTACTATCCATAATGGCCTTGTTGGTCTCTTGTGCGAGCTTGGCCTTCTTCTTCTTGTTCTTCTTCTTCTTCTTAGTTTTGGAGACAAAACCAATGCCCCTTTTCACCACTAGGCCTTTGCTTACTCAAAATATCATCAATGGACTTGTTGCCTTGTGGAAATGTGGCCTTGTCTAGCTCCCCCTTCAACCTACCATTTTCTTTAAGAATAGTTGTACTACTATATGGAATGAAGTTACTAGGTGAGGAATATTGACCAATTGAGTTTGAAGCGTTTCATGGGACTTTGTAGTGACGGAGTTCACTTTCCAAAGCCTTGTGAGCCTTGTCAAGCAAACTAAAGTCCTCGGCAAGTTTTTCATGAACCACACCAAACTCAATCTTGTCCTTTTTAGCCCTTTTGCATTTAGCAATAGCATGATCACGTTCTTTGATGAGTTTTTTATCTGGCCTCATCAAGCCTTTCAAGTTTTAATTCAAGTGACATCCTAGTCTCTTGCTCTTCTTCTAGAGCATTGTTTAAAGCCTCTAGATCAATCATGTGTTTATGCCCAAGTTTACATCTTACATCTAGAAGCTCTTGTATGTGGGAAAGTTGATCTAAGATGTTTCAAAATGTATCTTAGCATCCTTGTAGGTTAGTCATAAACTCGCCGAAAGCAATTAATTCCTTTTTACATCAAGAGACATCTCATCATCAATTTCATCATTAGCTAAGGGGTGTAGTGAGATGATGAGGATACCTCCGTTCCTCTTCCCATAAGGCAAGTGGCGTTCTTGATGGGAGAATTCTCATTTGGAGAATCGAAGAGTGAGAATGTCGGAGTAGAGTAGTGGCTAGATCCGCCACCACGATTAGAAGTTTCCTCTTACTCATCTTCATCATCTTCATTGTCGGAGAGTACTCTTCATGAGTGATCAAGACAATTTCTCCCGACTTCTTGTTGATGGGGTTCTTCTTGATGAAGGGTTTCTTGTAAGGTGCTTTGAGGTATTCTTCAACACAAGCTTACCCCATGATCTTCTCTCTTCTCATAGGGGCAACTCGCCACAAAGTGATATCGGTCACCACAATTGAAGCAAGTTGTCAATCTAGTGGTATTTTCTCTTTTCCCATTTGGGTGGCTTCTTGTTGCATTTCCATCTTGGCCTTGGCGGTTATTCAAAAGTTCTTAGCATAGAAGGCCATATATTGACTATGAGCAATCTTGACTTCATCGGTGGTCCATGGAGGCCTTCATCACTATCATCTTCATCCCATGGTCCACAACTTTGGCCTTGAAAGCAATGTTGACAACATTGCTCATACCAAGAACACGAACACGGGCATCTTTGGCATTCTTGGCGGCAACCTTAAAGAGGCCATCTCTTGCATAACTTCATTGGAGGTCATGAGATGGTAGTTGTGTCTTCCTTTTAGGCTCTTCAAGTCGGTGGGCTCAAGGGCATGAGTGCACTCACATATTTCCTTTTATCAAGCATCATCCACATGTGAGGCACCCACATTCCTAAGCGGTGGCGGTGGTATTGAGCCTACGGTACATGTCTTCATGATTTTCACCTTCCATCATGTAGAAGCCTTGACTTCATTGCTTAGTGCATCATACGGTTCCTCCTCATGCTCTCATTCCCAACAAACAACGTGAGAGCATCCCAAGCTTCCTTGGCAATCTTGAAGTGCTTTCGGTGTGGGTAATCCTTTGTACCCAATCCTTGTTGAATCATGTGCAAGGCAGTGACATTGAGTTGACTATTGACAACTTCTCTTCTTGTCAAGTTGTTTGGATCCCCAATAAAGAGTCCATGCTCGATGATGTTCCATAGTTCAATGCAAGAGATACGCACATGAGTTTTCATTAGAGATTGCCATTGAGCAAAAGTAGTAGATGCTTCAAGCTTAGGTGGGTCACCTCTATTGTATACATGAGGGTGAGGGATTGGAGGGTCGGGAGAGTACCATGAATCACGGTGCTCACCCTTCCCACCATCATTTTGTGTGGAGGAAATATTGTTGTCTGGTTTACCCCCACCATCATACCTTCGGGGGATACCAGAGCATTCCCTTTAGGTAAAACAGATGGAGGCTCCTCTTGAGGAGAGGGGATGATGAGCCATCTTTGTCTTTAAGAAGTTGCTCAAGCATTTTCTTGACTTCGTTGACCAAGGAAGAGCTCAATCTTGTTTCCAAGTTTTTTAGATCTTCCATGGTCACCATGGTGTGCTCACCATCACCATCCCTATCGTGGCTACCCATGTTCTCTTAGGCGGTAAAGCCCAAATAAAAATAGAGGCTCGATGCCAATTGAAAGGATTGTATGGGCACCTAGAGGGGCGGGTGAATAGGTGCTACTTCAAATTTTCTTCTTTTTCAAATTACGGGTTTGACAATAAAGGTAAATTCTCTAGATAATGCAACTAAGGTGAATTTACCTATATGACAAGCAAGCACAAACTAACACAACACTAAGCTAGAACAAGTAAGTAAAGTGTGGTAAAGGATAGAAGTAACCAAAGTGGTGGACACGGAGACACAAGTTTGTTTCCGTAGTTCCTTCCTTTTAAGGGAAATGCGTCTATGCTTGGAGAGGGGTGGTTTCAAACCACCAGCATACGAGAGGCCTCCCTTGTTCTCGATGAATTTCACCCCAGCAGGTTCGATCCACCTTCCACTATATCGGCAACCTTGAGGTGGAAGAACACCTTTAAAAAGTTTGGGGCACTCATCCACAACAATTGGAGGCTCCTAAATACAAGCAAGTTGTCAAGACAAATCAAAGACAAGCTTGTAAGAACCAAATCTAGAACTAGGGTTTTCAAATAAAACACTAGAGCAATGGGGGTCCTCAAGTGAATGAGGGGGAAATGAAGATCTCTTTTGGTGAAGTAGTAGATCAAGGCCTCCTCCTTCGATTCTCCAAAGATCAAGGACTTTGGGTGGTGGAGTGAAGAGATCTTGGCGATTTGGTGGATCTAATGCAGGTAGTAGTCTTCAATGCGAATGAGCAGCTTGTCCCAAGGTAGGTGGAGGGGTATTTATACCCCCTGAAGAAATTTGGCCGTTGGAGCATTAAATGCACCGGTACTACCGGTACTCAAGCGGTAGTACCGGTTGCAAGCGGTACTACCGGTCAAGTACCAGACCAAGTACCGTAGGTGGAATCACTTAGTGGGCCGGCGCCCGATCTGCCGATCGCCTGCGGTAGTACCCCAAGCGGTAATCTGGTCAGTGAGCAGCGGTACTACCGGTCAGGGCGGTAGTACCGGTCCCAAGTACCGGTTGGTACTGAGCAAAAGGGGAAGAGCTGGTCCTTCCTCACAGCAATAACTACATGGAAAAAATCATTCTAAAATAACTATGGTTAAACTAATCAATGATTAAATTATATAAAATGGAAAATAGGTAGACATAGCATAGTGCCAACCTGCGTACAACAGTATCATGCATGTGAACTAAAAAAATGAAATTCAGATAAAATAACATTGAAACATTAATTTGTGCTCCAGTAGCATATAGTATTACAAAAAGTTATCTATATGAAGGTCTGTCCTTCCTCATGTCTTTAACGTCATGACCAGAAAAGAGTTCAGGTTTCTTGTTACTTATTGTACTATTATACTCACACCACGATGCTGATGTGGACATCCCTACTATTGATACAACCATTGTACCTACAGCAACACACATACAAGGACCCATCACAAGATCTCGTGCCAAACAACTTAACTATCAGGTACTTTCGTTTCTTGGAACTATTTCTCACATACATGAGAATATGATGTTGCCTAAATCAGATATATTTCTTACTCTTAGAAATGATGGACCAAGCATGGATGAGAGGGACAAGCATTGGAGCATGGTCATGCATGGAGATGGCAGCAAGCATGTGATGATCCAAGAGAAGGCCACAGATGAAGATTTCAGAACTTTGAGGCCACCATAATGAAGAAAGAAGGCTTGGACGAAATATTCAAGATCAATACTTTCTGAATTCGTCCATAGCTTAATATGGTCTGCGACACCTTTATTTTGGGCCAGGCCTATGTAATTTTCATGATTTTAATTAGCCACTTTTAGAGTCCGTATTTGAGGGAAAAGGACTTTTAGGGTTGGATTAAGCCACCACTTCCATGGCTGGCGAAACCCCCTTCGCCCTTAAATCGCCCATAGCGAACCTCTAGACTCGGATTTTGTTTAGACATTAAGTTAGCCATAGTAACCGCCAAGGCTCGGCGTCCTGAGGCCTCTTGTGCCGCATCTATTAGGGATCCCACCTCTTGAATAAAGCTTTCCTATTAATCGCAATATCTTGATTGCAATATTGGTTCTTACTTGTTCTCGATTTGGTGTAATTAAGACCCTCGGTCGGTGATCGTGTTCACGCAGGATCGGTAACCTCCAGGAGATTGGCCTAGCGATTGCATTGGCGCTCGTGCTCGCACGTGTAGTCGGATCGTCAAGCCCGAACTCCACCAAATCGAATATCGCCATCTCATCAAAAGATCAGACACCCTTGCCCTATCAAGTGGTATCAGATTTCAGGTTGCTCGGTGAGATTTTACTGTTTTTCATAGATTAGATTTGTTTTTACCTATAACCCACGAAAAAGCCAAAAACACAGTTAGAGTTTAGATCCATCCCATAACCAATCTACGCCTCGCATTATCTTTTCAGTTTTTGCATTGTTGAATTTGTGTCTACATCGTCGCGTCGAGTTGCTGGTCTTAGTGTCTCGTCCCTTAGAGTTTGAGTTACGATCATACTAGTCACCGCCACACTCTTGATCACCGCCACCATATTCCGCGCCATATACCCGACCACCATAAACCCTAATACTTACACCTTCCTCCGCGACATAGATCCGATTAGTTTTCTGTCGTGATGCGAGTCAGTAAATTCTTGTTTCCTAGTTATTTCTTTTGACTTTCCTTCTTTGTTGTTTCCGTGTTCGCTAAGAGTCCGGTCGTAAGTCGAGAGCAAAAAAAAAAAGTCTGGAACCGCCTCCGAAATTTTTTTCTGGCTATACTATTTTAGACCAGGATCACTTTTCTCCATCGGCCGTTATAGCAATATTTTTTTTGGCGTCTGCGCGCTTTCCGGAGCAAAATAAAAAAATTTCAAATTTTTTTTTTGGGCTAACCTATTTTAAGACCCCGTAGATCAATTCTAGACACTCGCCATCATAGTGATTTTTCACCTCTCGGTTCACTTTTGAGGTGCCATATCATCATCTGATGCTTGTTATGTCGCGTCGTGACATCGTTGGTGATCTAGGCTCGCGTCTCTAATCGGTCTAGCCTAGGACCAGCCTGATACCGTCGTTGAGCATTCTTTCAACTTTTGCATTGCTGTTTTGATAATTGCTAACCCCTTTGCTAAGCCTTCCCGAGCTCCAGATACTCTCCACGTGCGGTGTTTGACTCACAGTTGTCGCTTGGTTCAATCTGGACCAGATCCTCGTGGTTGCATCGCCTTTTCACCTGTTGGTAAGAACTTGTAAGAGCTTTGTATATTGCTTGACGGATTCGCGTGATTTCCACCATATTTCCATACTATATACCTGTGCTTTTAAGGACTAACCATGGCAGATACTTAGCCCACCCACACAATGATGAGCGAAGAACTACATGCCCACTTCTCCGCGCTCTTGGTGGTCAGCTGAAGGCGTGGATCTGGCGCCTCGGGAGTTTGACACCAAGCTCACTGCTTGCCCGTGGACAAGATCGATGGACTAGAGAAATCCTTCAGCGCCAAGCTTAACGTTCGGTTCAAGGAGCTTGAACCGATTGCCCTTCCGCCCGGCACCACACATGGCGCCGCGGCGCATTCCGATCCGCAGGCGGACTGCTGGTTTGGTTGTCGCCGCACCCCCGGCGGCTACTGCTGCGCCAGCGTTCCTCGAGACTTCCGCGGCTTCTGCGACATTAGGGGACGGGCAGCGGGTACTACTACGACCCGGCGGCGATCATTTGACGGAGGTTGAACAACCTCCACGGTACTGCTGGTGGCCCAGAGCATTACTACATAGCGCTTCGCCCACGATGCGTGATGATGATCATGTTGCAAAGCTTAAATTAAATATTCCATCTTTTGAGGGTAAATATAATCACGATGCATATCTTACATGGGATATGGAAGTAGAACAACGTTTTGCACCTTAAAATATCCACGAGAATATGCGTGTTAGTCTTCTACATGTGAATTTACTAAATTTGCTTCCCTTTGGTGGTGCAGTATTGTCGTTTAAATCCTACTACTATTCCTAGTACTTGGACTGCTTTAAAAACTGCTATGCATGTTCGTTTTGTACCTCCCACTTATCAACGTGATTTACTAAAGAATCTGACACGCTTAGAGCAAGGAATTTTTTTTGTAGAAGAGTATTATCAGGAATTGCAAATGGGGATGGTTAGGTGTGGTCTTGTTGAATCTAATGAACAAATGCTTGCACGTTTCTTTGGTGGATTAAACAAGGACATTCAGCACATATTAGATTATAAGGAATATAATTCTATCACTCGTTTGTTTCATCTTGCTTGCAAAGTGAGCGTGAAGTCAGGATCGCCAAACACCATGGAGGAGGACTAATAATTCTGCAGGTCGCACATCCACTTGGACATCCAGACAATCGGCGCCTCCTCGTGATTAGCCTCCGGCTACTACCACATCCAAGGCCACCACAAGATTTCATTTGCTTCTCCACCATCATCCAATGCTCACCTCGTAGTGCATCTTCTATGGCTTCCACGGGTAAGACAAAGGATATCTGATCATAAGTCTTGGGGTTTTGGTCATATTGGCGACATTGCACAACTGGCGTGTGATGATGGTCTTGAAGATGGTCAATCTGATTCAGCAGTGACTTTGATGAAGATACACTAGCCCTTATTTACGCTCGAGATGGAACAATTACGATCTTGATGAAGAGCCGGAGGTAATGGGGCTGAAGCTGATCAATACAAGAGCTTAATTACACAGCGTGTGTTGAGTGTGCAATTGAGCAAATCGAGCAAGATCAGCGCCACAACTGTTCCAAACACGTGGTGTTGTAAAGGAAAGAGCTATCACGGATCATCATCGATGGAGGGAGTTGTAATAATCGGCCGGTGTTGACATGGTAGAAGCTTGCGCTTCCAACAAGACAACGCCCAGTCATATTACATCCAATGGTTTGAGAGTTCTCGCAAGATCAAGGTAACAAGAGCGATGCAGCGTGCATTTTGTAACACCCTCAAAATCGACTCTATGCAAGTTTTAGCGAAACTTCGCCAAACCATAGAAGCGATTCAAAGGTGCCCACGAGCACTTTCGTGATGGTGGAAAACAAAGTAATAACATTACACAGTCCTCGATGGGACCCGAGCAGATATGTGTACAGCGAATCAAGAGTCAAGAATACGATATAATATACAAAGATCCAAATCACCTTAAAAATGACGGGCGTCCGACTACGGACAAGATGCAAATGGGGCTAAGAGCCCTGAAGAATAACCAATGGCGTCCATAACCTGCCGGGCCAAGCGGAAGGGTAACCACCTAACGGCGTCGATCTCAAAACCTTAAACAAAGGGGTGCCGACAAAGGGCAAAGGAAAAAGAGGCGTCGATGCGAGGCCGATGCAGCGAGACTAGAATTGGCGGTCCTCGCCTACATAGGTATGGTGGTGAAGCGGCGTGACAAGCACTAAACAACCTATAGAGACTCGATACAATGGCGGCTATCGAGAGGGTGAGAAAGACCTATTCGGTTCCAACGATACTATCATCAATCAAACCCATCTGGCGTTTCCCCTCGAGACCATCGAGGAAGTCAAGGAACTCACACGGTTGGCGGTTTACTTATTCGATTATAGTTGCGGCACTTTACTAATCAGGTTTAGATAGTGCGTCACGATAAAGTGGCGATGGGCACTTTAGTTAATCATTCCGTCATAGTGGCATCACTTACTAGTCGATTCAATTAGCATGAGATAACCCAAAACCCGGCGGTTGTTGGTACTTTTACTTAGCCCTTCCGTTGTAGTGAAGTGATTACTAGTCATATCGGATACAAGTCAATTTATAACGATAAACTTTAGTTATAGTTGTCTATGATCAAAACATGCTCCAAATGCGTCCATAACGCGGACATGGCTTCTCGAAAAGATTTAACCTGCGGGTGCACCAAAGTATCCACGGGCACTTGACCCTTTTGCGGATCGGTTAACATACACCCATCGGTATGTCGGCGGGCCTAAGTCACAGCGTTCCCGGAAAAAGTAAATGCAGGGGCCACCCACCAAGTCGACACCATAGCGAAGTCGGCCGGTCTCGAAGGCGGACTTGGGGTTTGCGTCGATGGGTAAGCGGCAAGTCCCCAATCGGGGGCTGTTGATACATGAAAACACTCGCTTCCTAAGCGATACAGTGCTCCTCACACAATCGTAAATAAGCGATAAAGCATGGCATAGAGTGCAGGATAGTAAATAAATCCTCAAACTAGTTGTGGCCCCGGTACAATACTTTTAAGCAGGTACTAATCAATGGGGGCCCATATCTCCCCACGGTTGGCCGCTCGATCTCGGAGCAGTGTCAAGAACTCGGGTCTCACAGGACACAAGTGGTGATCGGAAACCAAAAACTTACCTATCACCCACGATGCCTGCTTAATTCAATTTTAGTTGTTAAGCAGGAATTATAGTGAGCGATAAGTAAAACCATGATCATCTCCAGCGTCGACATGCGGCAATCCTCCAACAATTGTGGTACTTGTCGACACACAAAACACTTGAGCAAGCGACTACGACCTTGGGTCCAACTATCTACCAAACAACGGGTAATAGGATGTGTCCAAGGCTATATATGGCTGCAAGGGATATCACGATGCGAAAACTAGAGCATACATAACGGATAGCAAAGATCAGGGAGGAATAAATATTAGAAAAGTAAGATAGGAAGAAAAGGGAGATGCTGCTTTGAAAACATTGTCGAAGGTTCATCCAGAAGATGGTGACTCACA
The DNA here is from genome assembly GCA_030063025.1 of Avena longiglumis. Taxonomy (NCBI): domain Eukaryota; kingdom Viridiplantae; phylum Streptophyta; class Magnoliopsida; order Poales; family Poaceae; genus Avena; species Avena longiglumis. Next base: position 438,929,853 of record CP125973.1, on the reverse strand, counting down.
TCAACTCAACGGTCTTATCAGCGAAGAAACAAAACACTAGAAGAAACAGGATGCAATATTTAATACAACGGCGGAAGATCGGCATGATGCATGTATGATGGATGACATGGCAAAGTGCGATGCAATTAGGTCATATTAAGCGGGCAGGGGTCCCGACATTTAATTAGATGGTTCAAGTTGTTTAAAACCCCATAATTTAAATGTTGTTTAACATGGCGGAAGATAATCCGGGTTAAGCTACACCAATTTAAATGAGGCCAATATAAGGCTAGATTTGCCGCATATGGGCCCCATATTTAATTATTAGGTGAATCGGCATAAGGCCCGAACCACATGACAATATGCATGCATGAACAATTAAAATCGACAAGTTGGATTATATTATAAAATAGGGTTTCGGAAGGGGTTCACACATTAGGGTTGACGATCTTGGTGGGGGTTGAAATTGACCTCGGGGTCGAGGTTGGCGGGTTGGGTCGTGAGCGTTCTCGGATTCTTGGGGTAGATCTTGTCGCCTGGCGTCAATGCTTAGTGAGGAACTCGTCGTTCGGTCTCGGTGTCGGGGTGAAGCACTTCGGCCCTCGAGTACTTATCGCACATGTGGTTTCGAGCTCCATGGCGATGATCTGCAACCCGATGTCGAGTCTTGAAAACCGTGAAGAAGGCCTTGTCGCTCTTGGGTGAAGAACTTGTCGTCCGAGGTCCGTGGCGTCGGGGGCGTTCTATGGATCGGTCGAAGAACTTGGTGTGCGTGAAGGGCACTCGGCGTTTCCGTGTCGGCGGCCTTGGCGGTGTCGGGTTACATCTCCGGATCAAGCACGGTCTTAGCGTCCGTCTTGAGTGTCGATGGCGAACTCGGGCTCGTGGAGGTCGCCGGGTTTATCTCGGCCGATGTCGATCTTGGGAAGCCTCGGATTCGATCGTCGCGGGGTGATTCCGTGTCTTCGTCATGTTTACATTGCAACCCTCCTTCCTAGTTGAACTTGGCGAGCGATCGATCTTGCGCTAAAATTCCTGCGGCATTGCACCTGTGAGGCGAGGAGGCAGCGGCGTCTGCCAGGTCCCACGGAGTTCTTAGCACTGCAGGCGGGCCAGGCGAGCGAGAGAGTCGCGGGCGGCGGCAGCCGGCTGGCGGCGGTGCCTCGGGAGCGGCGCTCGGAGGAGAGGGCAGGCGGGCTCGGCAGATGGGCAGGGGAGGCAGCGGGCGCGTGGCCTTGAGCAGCCGGGCGAGGCTGGAAACTGCAGCGGGGGCGGGCGCGAGGAGCTGGCGGCGGCCTGGCGAGCACCGCGGCGGCGAGGATAACTGCTGCAGTCGGCCCGGGGAAGTGGCTGAGGAGAAGGCGGGCGGGGTGGAGGCGCTCAGCAGGCGCTGGCGGCGGTGGGAGGATGTAGGAAGGAACTTGTGTGAGGCGGAGATGCTCGGCGGGGCGCCCGGTGGAAGCGAAAGCGGGGCAGAGAAGGTCGTCTTGAGGATGAGGTCGGTGGGCGGGGCCTTGAAGGAGGCGAGGCGGCGCTCGCGGAGGCAGGCGGCCAGGTGAGGCGAGCCGGAGGCGGGGCGGAGAGGGGGCCGGAGGGGTGGTCCGGCGTGAGCGGCTGACGAGGCGGAGAAGGCGTGGGCCAGGCGGCAGCAGGGTTCTGTGAGTCGCTCGGGAATGGCGGGCGCTGGCAGGCGAGAGGAGAGGAGGAGTGTCGGCGTGCGGTGGAGGCGTCGGGGTGGGCTGCTCGGGGAGGAGGTTCGCGTCTTGGGCTGGGGGCCAGGGCAGGGGTCTCCGCGTGGGTTCCGCGTGAAAGGCGTGTGTGGCTAGGGGGGATGGCTGCGGGTGGGGCTTGGGGACGTGGGGCCCAGGGGTCAGGGAACGGGTGTGGTGGTGGGGCGTGCGTGGGATGGGGAGGGTGTCCGAGGCGGGCGCATCGCGTCTTGAGGGCGTGGCGGGCGATGGGGTGGGGGTGTTGACCGGGGCAGGTGGGGTGTGGGGACTGGGTGGGGCCCAGGCGCGTGGCTGGTGGAGAGAGAGGAGAGAGAGACAGGCCGGGCTGGCAGGTGAGTTCCTGGTTGGTTGAGAAAGGAGAGGGTGAGGTGGCGGTGGGGATGGGGGGGGGCGATGTGGGGGGGGGTGTGGGTAGATAGGTGGGTAGCTGTAGGATTTGTTGGGGTGTTCAGGTGGACCGATTTGAAAATGGGGGTGGTCGTTCGGGTCGATTCGGCCCGTTCGTACCCACTAATTAAACTTTTATTTGTTTTAAGCGGGCGTATGCAAACGATAGCAGCCAAAATAATTAAGTCAGGAGAAGCGGGCTTTGCGTTTAATTAAGATGGGGCGTTTGGAAAACAAATCAGACTGCGAAAAATAGTTTTAGACAAACAACACATGATGATGGCGATGCAATGCACAAATTCAACGCGATTTTCTAGTAGTGGTTTTCTTGGGATGCCACAATTTTACTATTGTACATATTACGATTTTGTTGATTGTGATGTTGTACCTATGCAAGCTTGTTCTTTGTTACTTGGTAGACCATGGCAATTTGATAGAGAATCTGTTCATAATGGTAAAACTAATCACTATTCTCTTATGCATAATGGAAAGAAAATTGGTGCAAAACCTATGACTCCGAACAAATTTTAAAGATGATCTTGCTAGAGCTAGTAGAGCTAAGCGAGGAGAAAAATAAAAGTGAGAATCAGTTATTGCTTTAGATTTTATACCACCAAAGAACACTAAATCTGATTCTACACATACTCTTGAAATTCGTTTGAAGAGTCCATGTATGCTTGCAAATAAAATTGATATTCTTTGAACTAGATGTAAACAATACTCAATGTTATGCAATTATGCAAAGAGGTTTTGTTTTCATTTGAGGATATGCCTCCTTCTTTGCCACCTATTGCTAACCTTTTGAGGAATATGAGGCGTCTTTCCATTGAGTTGCCACCGGGACTACCTCCTATTAGAGGAATTGAGCATCAAATTGATCTAATTCCTGGTGCCACGTTCCCAACCATGGCCATATAGAACCAATCGGAGGAGACAAAGGAGATACAACACCAAATTGAGGAACTCCTCGGAGAGATCATATTAAATGAGTCCCTTAGCCCTTGTGTTGTTCCTATTATTTTGGTACCTAAGAAAGGTGGTTCTTCGCATGTGTCTTGATTGTAGAGCTATCAATAATATTACTATTCGATATCGTCATCCTATTCCACGTTTAGATGACATGCTTGATGAATTGAGTGGCTCTCTTGTGGCATCCATAAAACCACTACTAGAAAATCGCGTTGAATTTGTGCATTGCATCGTCATCATCATGCATTGCTTGCTTAAAACTATTTATAAAGCCCGTTTTGTTTTCGCGCCCATCTTTAATCAAATATCAAACCCGGTCTCGGATTATTTTTTGTTTGAGTGCTATCGGTTGTAAGCGGTGTTAACAAAACAAATAAAATTTATATTATTATTAGTGGGCGATCGAGCGGGCGAATGACCCGACCGCCCGAAGATTAAATCGGTCCACTGGACACCCCAACAAATCCTAAACCTACCAACTAATCTACCCACACGCACCACCTCACGGGGACCAATCACAGGCACCACCTCACCCTCTCCCTCTACCCAATCCTAAACTGCCACTTGTCCCAGCCCTCCCTCTCTCACCCCTCTCTCCACACACAGCACACACCCAACACAGGCCACACACGCACCAGCCTCCTGCCAGTCCCACTCCTGCACAGGACCCACCCCATAGCCTCACGCCGCACACCCAAGCCGCGCCCCACGCGTCGTCCTCCCCCAGCTTCTTCTTCCCTTGAACCCTCCCGCAGTCCTTCTCGGCCCGCCTCACCCCTGCCGCCATGGCCGCCGCCCCATGCCTTGGCCGCCTCGGCCTAGGTCGCCTCGCCCGTCGCCTCCACCCGACCCGGCACCACTCCGCCCGCCTACCATCCTCGCCCGGCGCGGCCGTCGCCGCCTCTGTAGCGTCGCCGCGCTCGCGGACCGCCCTCCACCAGCCAGAGCTACAGCCCGCCCCGCCACCGCTCCCTCGCCTCCGTCGCCCGCTCGAGTTCCCGAGCCGCCCGCCGCGAACCCCTCCTCGCGCGTGGTCCCGCTGCGCCGCCTCAGCCCGTGCCGCTCTCCCGCGCCCGGTCCCGGCAGCGCCGCCCGCAACATCCCACAGCTACCACCGCTCCAGCCTGCCCGCCTCATGGCGGCTCCGCCTCTGCCTCACCCCCTCGTCGCCAAGCCAAGACCCCCTCCTCGCCGGCCCGGCCCCGCCCAGCAGCCGGCCCCGCCTGCGGCCGCCCGGCCACCGCCCGGTCCCACCTCGCTGACCCGCCCAGACATCCACGAGGGCCCTGCCGTCCGTGTGCGGCGTCTGCGTGTGCTCGATGTATGTGTGCCATGGGGTATCTTGATGTTCCCTATGGCGTCTTGAGGCACCCCAAGATCATACGGCCGAGGCGAGGACATTCGCCGAACCTCAGACAACATCCTCGACAAGGCCGACGGGATCTCCGCCCGTGGAAGCGACAAAAGCAGCGCCATGACGGCGCCCCGGATGCCACAAGATCTTCTTCCCGGGATGCGGTCGAGGCCCCGAGCACCGATAAGATCTACCCGATCAAGACCCTAACCGGACGCCGAGAACCCCAACCCAAAGAGGACGGAAACATGAAGACCTTCTTCCGAACCCGAGGGTCCCTCGACAAGACCGTCTCGTCACAAGAGCCCGATGACCTTTGTCGCCAAGATACGCATCGCTGCGTGTTCGTCGACCAATGGCGAGTGGAACCCGATGGGGCAGTACCAAGATCGTCGGACGCCAAGCATTTCATCCGGACAGGGACCACGAGCGGCGAGTTCTCCTTCAGACGCCTTGAGCTCGCCGAGAACCGAATCGACAAGATCTACCCCGTAATCGAGGGCGACCAAGCCGAGAATGTTCCGTCGAACCTGGACCACGAGACCGACCCGAACCCGGAATCCCAAGTTACGCGAACCCTAATGTGTGACCCTTTTTCCTCGATACCCTATTTTTATAAATGATATCAACTGTTGCATTAAATCATTCATCTTGCATGCATATTGTCATGTGGTTTGGGGGCCTTATGCCGATTCACCTAATAAATAAATATGGGGCCTATATGCGAGCAACTCTAGTCTCATATTGGCCTCAGCTAAATTTGTGTAGCGAACCCGGTACTACCTTTTGCCATGCTAAAACCACATTTAAATTGCGGGGTAGATAAACAACTTGACCACTTGAATAATTTTCGGGACCCCGGTTCCGCTTAATATAAACCTAATCGCACATGACTTTGCCATACCATGCATCATACATGCATCATCTTTGATCTTCTGCCTTAGTATTAAATATTGCATCAGGTGTTCTTTCTAGTGTTTTGCTTCTTGCGGATAAAATTTGTTGAGTTGATGTGAGCTTCGCCCGATCTTGTTGAACCCTTGGCAATGTTTTTCGAGCATCTCCCTCTTTCTACCTATCTTACTTTTATAGTATTTATTCCCTCCTGTTGATCTATTGCTATACGTGTTGCGATGCTTTAGCTTCCGTACACTGTGATATCCCTAGCCTTATATTGCCATGGCGAGCTCCTATTACACTGTTGTTTGGTAGATAGTTGGACTTGCGCGTCATAATCGCTTGCTTTCGGTCTTGTTGCATGTTGTCAAAGTGCCACGAGTTGTCGATGTATTGCCGCATGTTGATGTTGGAGATGATCCTAGTTTACTTATCGTTCACTTTAAATTCTGTTTAACAACTAAAATTGAATAAGCGGAGGCATCGGTGGGTGATAGATAACATTTGGTTTCGAGCCCACTTGTGTCGTAAGACCCAGTACTTGATACATGTTCCTTGATTTATCGCGCTATCCACATCAGGAGGTATATAGGACCCCACGAGCGAGCTTGATTGGTCTTATTTCTTGGGGCCTGAAACTAGTTTGAGGTTTTATTCACGATCTGTGCTTATGCCATGCTACTTTACGTATTTAAATTGTGCGAGGAGCACTGCTTTAGGTAAATGGCGGAGTGATTACAGCGGTATCGACAAGCCCGGCCACACTTCCGGGTTCCCGATCGCTTCTGACCATTGGCCAAACCTTGAGTCGTCTCGGAGCTTGCTTACTCCGTTGGGATCTACTCAATGGGGTGGCCCGAAATATTTACGAATCTGTGATTGTTCGAGTCGTGAAAGCCTCGTTGGGTTTTGAGTTGGTTTTAGGGTTGATCGGCGTGTGTTGCTATTGGTGCACCCGTGGGTAAAACTTTCACGGCGTGTCGCGGATATGGGCGACTTGGAGCACGATATCTCGATCATGAACAAGCATAACTAAAGTTTATTGCTATAAATTTGACTTTATAATGACTAGTAATCAGCTTCACTATAATGGAATGGCTAAATAATACTGCCCACAATTGCTTGATTACGAGTTGTAAGCTTGCGACCATTGTACTGACTAGTAAATCTGCAACTAGCGGAAGGCTGAATAAAAGTACCAACAAGCTGCTGGGTTTTGGGTTTATCTCATGCTATCATGCACGATTAGTAATTGTTGCAACTATCACGGAATGGTTAACTAAAAGTGCCCTTTACTTAATCGGGATGATTATCTATACGACTAGTAATTCTTGCATAGCGATAGCGAATAAGTAAAGCGCCAATTGTGTGAGTCCCTCGGTTGACTTCCTCGTTTGGTCTCGAGGAAACGGAGATGGGTTTGTTTGGTGTTAGCGGTTGGATCGGATAGGTCTATCTTACCCTCTCGACATCGCGGTGGTATCGAGTCTCTATAGGTTGTTTAGTGCATCTTTAGCCGCTTGATCCACCATACCTATGTGGCGAGGACCACGAATTCTAACCTCGTAGTGTCTTGGCCTCGGTCTTGGCGCTCCTCTTTTTCCTTTGCCCTTTGTCGGCACCCCTTTTTGTTTAAGGTTTGAGATCGGCGTCGTTAGCGGGTTACCCTTAGAAACGCTTGCTGGCGGGGTTATGGGCCATTGGTTATTCTTGAGGGCTCTTAGCCCCATTTGCATCTTGTGATAGTCGGACGCCTGTCATTCAAGGTGATTTGGATCTTTGTATATTATATACGTATCCTTGACACATGGAGTAGCCGTTATATATATATATACGTGCATGGGTCCCATCGAGGACTGTTGTGTAATGTTATTACTTCGTTTTCCACCACGAAAGTGCTGGTGACACCTTTGAATCGTTTATCTGCGGGTTTGGCGAATTTGCCCAAACTTGCATAGGTCGGTCTGAGGGTTCTGAGTGGTATCGAGCTCGGCGGTTGCGATACCCCAAGTCGACTGTGGGATAACCTAGCTAACGAGTAGAGTGTCAAAACTATTTTGCAAAATCGGTTGGATAGTTAAGCTAGATGATTTTACTCCTTACCCCTCTTTGTTCTCCTCTTATCTCTCAGCGTTTGAATCAGCTCTCATCTCTTTCTTGAGTCGGGAATTCTCGTGGTTGGGTTCCGTCGTACCTTCAGGGTTTCGCTTCCTCCTATGATAACGGTGTTCTACCATCCGGTGTTCAAGCTGCGTGATGAATCCGTCGGCCATGTTACCCTCCGTTGTTCCTTGATTGTGCTTTCCGGTGTTTTCAGGCCTGCGACATCATCTCGCCCGGATCCGATCTTGATGCATCACTCCCTTGATACATGCCTCGCTTGTCGAGATCTTGATCGATTCAGAATGGTTGCACTCTTTTCTCTGATTGTGCGGAGTAATAGTTTGGAGTGCGTCTTGGATTGGCCCCATGCCGACTACCCTTCTATTCGCTTTTGTACATTGAAGTGGATGAGAATCGTGATTCCTCTCTTTCTGGAAGTTAGAGGTGGCTTTATTTGTTGATACCTCTACCTTCGACCTTCTGTTTCGGTGTTCTCTCGGCGATCACAGACAACGACCTCTTGTTAGTGGTGTCGCGAGGATCTACAGCGAGAAGAGCATGATTGCCGACCTTCCTTCCGGTACCATGAGGCGGATCTAGAGGCGAGATCCATTGTTAGTGGTGTCGGTGTGGCATCCTTAAAACAAAACCACTACTAGAAAATCGCGTTGAATTTGTGCATTGCATCGTCATCATCATGCATTGCTTGCTTAAAACTATTCCATAAAAGCTTGTTTTGTTTCTCGCCCCATCTTTAATCAAATATCAAACCCGGTCTCGGATTATTTTTGTTTGAGTGCTATCGGTTGTAAGCGGTGTTAACAAAACAAATAAATTATATTATTATTAGTGGGGGCGATCGAGCGGGCGAATGACCCGACCGCCCAGAAATTAAATCGGTCCACACTGGACACCCAACAAATCCTAAACCTACCAACTAATCTACCCACACCACCACCTTACCTCACCGGACCAATCCACAGGCCACCTCACCTCTCTCCCTCTACCCAATCCTAAGCTGCCCTTGTCCCAGCCCACTCCCTCTCTCACCCCCTCTCCACACACGGCACACACCCAACAGGCCACACACGCGGCGGCCAGCCGCCTTGACCTCCCTTGAGTCACTCCTGCACAGGACCCACCCAGCGCTCACGCCGCACACCCAGCCAGCGCCCCGTCGTCCCTCCCCAGCTTCTTCTTCCCTGCAAACCCCTCCCGAGCAGTCCTTCTCGGCCCCGCCTCACCACCCTTTCGCCTGCTTGAACCCGGCTGGCCGCCGGCCTAAGTCGCCTCGCCTCGCCCGTCGCCTGCTCCCGACCCCGGCCCACTCCGCGCCCGCCTACCATCCCTGTGGCGCGGCCCGCGCCTCTGCAGCGTCGCCCGCCTCGGGCGCCCCTCCGCCAATGAGCTACCGAGCCCGCCGGCGCGCCGCTCCCTCGCCTCCGTCGCCCGCTTTCGAGTTCCCAGAGCCGCCGCCCGCAGGAACCTCTCCTCGCCCGCGTGGTCCCTGCGCCGCCTCGCCCGTGTCGCTCTCCCGCGCGGTCACGCCCGGCAGCGCCCCGCAACATCCCCGGCTACCACCCCGCTCAAACTTGCTCGCCCTCACTTGGCGACCGCCTCTGCCTCACCCTCGTGAGCCGCCCAGACCCCCTCCTCGCGGCGACGCGCACCCGCCCCATGGCCGGCCCCGCCTGCGGCAGCGCGGCCACCGCCACCGGTCCCACCTCGCTGACCCACAAAGCATCACGAGGGCCTGCCGTCCGTATGCGGCGTCTGCGTGTGCTCGTGTATGTGTGCCATGGGAGTATCTTGATGTTCCCTATAGCCGTCTTGAGGCACCCCAAGCTGTAGCGCCTTGACGCCGGCGAGGACATTAAGCCGAACCTCAGGCAACATCCTCGACAAGGCGGGATCTCCGCGTGGAAGCGACAAGCAGGCGCCATGACCCGGCGCCCCGGATGCCACAAGATCTTCTTCCCGGGATCGACGTCGAGGCCCCGAGCCAAGACGATAAGATCTACCCGATCGAAGACCCTAACCGGACTGAGAACCCCAACCCAAAGAGGACCGGAAACCATAGCCAGACCTTCTTCCGAACCGTGGGTCCCTCGTGAAGACAGTCTCGTCACAAGAGCCCGATGACCTTTGTCGCCAAGATCTGCATCGCTGCGTGTTCGTCGACCAATGGCGAGGTGGAACCCGATGGGGCGGTACCAACAAGATCGTCGCGGGACGCCTTGACATTTCATCCGGACACGAGACCACTGACGAGTTCTCGCCGGACCGAGCTCATGAGAACCCGAATCGACAAGATCTACCCCGTAATTCGGGGGCGACCGGGCCGAAAACGTTCCGTCGAACCACGGACCTGAGACCAGGCCCAGAACCCGGAATCCCAAGTTCTGCCGAACCCTAATGTGTGACCCTCTTTCCTCGATACCCTATTTTTTATAAATGATATCAGCATTGCATTAAATCATTCATCTTGCATGCATATTGTCATGTGGTTTGGGGGCCTTATCTTGATTCACCTAATAAATAAATATGGGGCCTATATCACGTGCAACTCTAGTCTCATATTGGCCCTAAAATTTATGTAATGGCGAACTTAGTACTACCTTTTGCATGCTAAAACCACATTTAAATTGCGGGGTAGATAAACAACTTGACCACTTGAATACTTGTCGGGACCCCGGTTAATATATGACCTAATCGCCTGCATGACTTTGCCATGCCATGCATCATACATGCATCATCTTGATCTTACGCCTTAGTATTAAATATTGCATCGGTGTTGTTTCTAGTGTTTTGCTTCTTACATGGATAAGGTCGTTGAGTTGATGTGAGCTTAGCCCGATCTTCGGTTGAACCCTTGACGTGTTTTGGCCCGAGCATCTCCCCAGCTTTCTACCTATCTTACTTTTATAGTATTTATTCCCTCCTGTTGATCTATTGCTATATCGTATTTCTGCGATGCTTTTGCTTAGTACACCTGTGATATCCTACTTGAGCCTTATATTGCCATGGCCACCTCTATTACCACATTGTTTGGTAGATAGTTGGACTTGAAGCGTCATGGTCGCTTGCTTTCGGTGTTGTTGC